>OV702284.1:161981974-164481974 GCA_916181665.1 Avena sativa
GCTTGGTGACAAGCGAAGGTCTAAGCTTGGGGGAGTTGATACGTCCAATTTGCATCACCATTCTCTATCATAATTTGCCTCTATTCATTGATATATTTCTTATTAAGAGGTGATACTTATGTCTTTTCATCTGTTTTTGCATGTTGGATGATTCTTGGAGGATGGACTGTTTTGATGGAAAAAGGGGTGTTTTGATGCAATTTCGCGAAGATCAGAAAAATACCAGAAAAATTATGGAAAATTATATTTTCCCAGAGACGCGGGCCACCCCTGGGCCGCGCCTAGGGGGGTGTGTCCCACCTGGCCGGCCTTCGACTCCGCCCTCTTGCCTATATCTTCCTCTCGGAACCCTAAAACACGGAGAGCGACCACAGAAAGATTCTGCCGCCTCTGCGGGGCGGAAAACACCGAGAGAGAAAGAGCTCTCCGGCAGACAGATTTCTGCCGGGGAAATTCCTTCCCGGAGAGGGGAGATCGTCGCCATCAACACCATCATCAAGATAGACTTCATCGGGATCATCATCATCGTCCACACCATCATCTCCACCAACACCATCATCACCACTCCATCCCGCTGTAACAATTGTGTTGAATCTTGCATAGATCTTAGGGGAAACTTTCCCGGTGTTGATTACTATTGTAGTTGATGCTTGTGAGTGGAACCATTGGATTATTGTTTATGTTCAGATTGTTATCCATCACCATATCATCTTTGATCTTGATCCATATGATGTCTTGTGAGTAGTTCGTTTAGTTCTTGAGGACATGGGAGAATTCATGTTGTTAGTAGTGGATTTGTGTTGAGATATTGTTCAATGGTTTAGTATTTAAGTTGTGGTGCTATTCTTATAGTGGTGTCATGTGAACGTCGACTACATGATACTACACCATTTATGGTCCTAGGGGAATGCATTGTGTATTTGTCTACTAATTGTGGGGTTGCCGGAGTGACAGAAACCTGAACCCCCGTTAGGACACCATTACACAAAGGAGCGTAGGATCTCAGAGTTTAAGGATATGGTTAGGTTTATATCTTAATTGCTTTCATGTAGTTGCGGATGTTTGCAGGGGGTTCAATCACAAGTATGTATGTCCAAGTAAGGTCAGTACATTAGCATAGGTTCACCCACACAACACTTACAACACCAAATAAGGGTACTCAGCTATTTGAAGCGAAAGCACTTGACAGAATTCCCATGTGTCCTCGAAAACGTTTGGTCCTTATAAGTATTCCCACCGGCTTGTCCTTTGCTAAGAAAGGATAGGGCCACTTGTTGAACTTGTTCGTTGTCTTTATTACTCGCACTTTGTTTTGTTGCTTTATTAGAAAACGCCTAAAAATCCGTTTGCTAAGTATTTACAGAGATTTCCTGCTCCATACCACTAGTCAACACCTTCTGCTCCTCATTGGGATCAACACTTCTATTTATCAAAAGTACTACGATACACCCCCTATACTTGTGGGTCATCAATGCTTGTGGGGCAGCTGGCTACCTCGTGTCGCCTGATGCACCTCCCAGCTAGGCTCAACGCCTTGTAGATCATGCGCCACACCGGGTCCATCCTCGCCAATGCCACAGGCCAGCACATGGAGCTGGACGCCGCCATGGAGATCACAGGAAGACCATCGTGTTGCTCTTGTCTCGCAGCTTCTCCGATTGCATCGACAACTACATCATCGCTGAACCTATCTTCCCCATGGTCGTTGAGCGGGACAACCGCTGTCGATCAAGGAATGAAAGCAGCAAAACCAACCGGACTGGGATTTTCCCAGATGTTGCTGAGGCATTTCCCCGAACACGTTGGGTGTGGCAGCACCGTCATCGTGTCATCATGGAAGGCGGCAGGTTCTGCTGCAGGGAGAGGGCAGGAGAGAACCGGAGGCCACTCAAGCTGGCCAGAGTCAAGCTCCACCAAGTCATCCCCCATCACCATTGCACCCATAGCGTGACAGGAGAGGACAAATGGCTAGAGAAGCTACCGCGCAGCTTGCCTGAGCCTGGGTGCCGCCATTCCCCGGGCCGGTGAGCTCAGGAAGGCACCTTCTATGGCAGACCAGGGATGCAGGAATCGGGCGGATCAGCCCAGGGGGCAACAGCGCAGGAGGCGACGAATTGCCTTCCTATGGAGGTAATCGAGGCGGGGTCGGCAGATCGCCTTGTGCAGCAGTGGGCTCCCAAGGGGGTGGAGGAAACAGGGGTAGAGAGGGATCCATGTCATGTGGTCGTTTCTTACGGCATATAGGGAACTTGGCTCGATGTATTCGTTTGCCTCTGTGGTGGCAGGCTAGGCTTTGCCCTTGCAACCCACCTCGGATTGGCATCGTCGCCGCCGACGGCCTTGCTCGGCGGCCACGGGTCAGGAGTTGCAGAGGTGGAGGATGGTGATGTCCAGGCCACCTCAGGCGGCGCAGCAGCTGAAAGGATACATATGTCGCCTAGAGGGGGGTGAATAGGCGATTAAAACATTTTCTAGAGGGGCTCAACAAAGGCGGAATAAAACTAACGTTTACTTTGTTAAGCACAAAACCTAGAACAATCTAGGGTTCACCTATGTGCACCAACAACTTATGCTAAGCAAGACAAACAACTATGTGATAGCAAAATATATACTTCAAGCACGAAGGCTATCACAAATTAAAGTGCATAAGTAAGAGCTCGGGTATAGAGATAACCGAGGCACGCGGGGACGACGATGTTGTAACGAGTTCCTCCCAACATGGAGTATGTCTCATTTGGAGAGGGGGTGGTATCTAACCACCTACGCCACAAAAGGCCTCCCTTATTCTCCGGTGAATCTCACCCCAACAGGATTGATCCACGCTTCCACAATCGGTGCACTTGTCGGTGGCAACCGAAACCTCTCACAAGATTGGGGAACTTCTCCACACACTACTGCAGAAAGGCTTATAGATGCCAAGTGGTTAGTGACGGACAAAATTGTGCTTGTCACTAGTAAGTATTAACAGTGACGGACAAGGATAAGCCTGTCACTAATACAAAACACTAATGACGAGCGTATAAAAGTGGCAGTCACTAGTATTTTTCATGAAGCCTGGCTAAATGAGAAAATTGTTTAGTGACAGACATCTATAAATGTCTGTCACTGATAAAGGTATGATCACTAACAATCTTAAAATATGCCCGTCACTAGTATTTTTCATGAAGACAGAATGTAAAGGCAAAATCCTTAGTGACGAGCATATCTAAGATCCTTAGAGGAAGAGTACATTTTTTGTCCAGACCACCGCCGACAAGACCAGACCATCTTAATAACCATTTAATCATCAAAATTTGTTCTAAAATAGAATGTTTTATACGGGGAGGCAGCTTAGCCATGTGGCCAGGACACCTACGACACCTAACCCGAAGGCCCATCCTAGACACACGCACGCACCCTGACCCAACACTCTACACACGCACACATGCCTTTGTGCACCACACAAACCAACCCAACCCATGTCCAGCTCGCACACCACACACCGCAACGCACGACTTTTTCCCACCTTGGACCACACACGCACACCCACCAATCCACGCAGGAGAATCCTCAACCTCTCGATCCCATCCCCGCCGCCACACGCAGAACCGCCGCTCGACAGCAGCGCCGCCGCCGCCTCGCTGACCCTTCAAGCTTCCGCCGCCGCCATGATATCCTCCCATGAGAGCGCCACTGGTCTCCTTGCACCGTCACCTCCTACCGTCCGGTGAAGCGCCACTGGGCCTCGGTCCGCTGCGTGCCCTCCTCCTGGTGCTCGCCGATCGAGCCCCTCCTCTCCTTCCTGGCCGAGCTCCTTCAGGACCTGAGCCCTAGCTCGAGGCCCTACCTCTCTAGCCTCTGCATCGCTCCAATACCATACACCTGGTACTAACTAACTACCCTTTCTCGGCGATTTTTTTTTAAATAATACACACTTTTTAGTATTTTTCAAATCTATTACACGTTTTTTAGATTTTACAAAAGTAGTACTTTGTCGGTCTAGAGGAAGCCGATTAGTGCAGTCGGCCTGAAGAAAGCCGACTGAGCGTCGGCCGTAGGGCCGCTGGGGCCCACGTCGGCCAATCGGCCTGGGGCAGGCCGACTGCCCCAATCTGCATAGGCCAAGCCGACTGGGATTGCTACGGGCCAATTTAAAAAACAAATGCTAATCGTTGTCTGTTTAGTACTAGTACAAGTCTGTAAACTGTAGACCGTATTAAATCACCACGCGACATTGTCCAAGCCTGAGGGGGAATTTGCACATGCAACCAAGAATATAGAACAGTTCTTGTATCATTTTAAGCGGCGGCGACCCATAGCACTCCAGACGGCTTGGCCCAGGCCAATTGGGGCAGTCGGCTTGCCCCAAGCCGATTAGGGCAATCGGCCTGCCCTAGGCCGATTGGGGCAACGCGGGACCCAGCTGCCCCACGCCCCGACGCTCAGTCGCTACCTGTTGGACGAGTGCAAAGCTGTCGGCCAGGCCCTGGCCGATTGGGCCAGTTGGCTTCCTCCAGGACAACAAAGTGCTAGATCTGTAAACTGCAAAAAATGTATAATAGATCTCAAATAAATTAAAAAAAGTGTATTATTTGAAAAAAAATCGCCCTTTATCGATTATTTGGTGAAACCAATATCCTATAGGCGGAAGATGCAATGTGTGTTCAGTCCGATTAACTGCAGCCAACCTATCTGTGCAGGTCAGGCATGCGCAGGACATTCATAACATGATAGGCGAGAAGGATTATAACACCTACATGTTAGCTGAGCTGCTTGATGCGCAACTTGCCTCTTTGGGCTGGAGACAAGTAAGCTTTCATGAGCTGATATGCCTTTTGGTCAACTGCCCTTGCGTTACTAGTTTTACTAACAAAGTCGCACACTGTGGCCAACTAAAATTCTGCTTTTTGTGAAATATTTAAGACGACAATGCATCTGTGATGTTCAACTGAGCATTGTAAATGGAAATCACAAGTGCTTGCTAAGCATGTTGGAAAAAGTCATTTCCCATTCAGTTGAATTCTGTCTTTCATTGCCACAGAATTGGATGATAGCCTACTTTTCGTTGTCATGTGTTGTACTCATGGTATCAAGGATGACCATGGTAAAATAGTTTCAAACGGTAGGATAGTTTGTATCAAAAAATGTAAATACGGCATCATGTCCTGATTCTTTAGTGATATAAGTTCATTTTGGTCTGTAGTTAAGTGTTGGATACATGATTCATTCACCTCATGCAATATGAGATCCTCATTATTGATGTTCAACCTTTATTTAGATTGTAACATCTTTTCCCAAATCAGCTATTGCAGTTCTGGCAATGTTCACTATTTTTGTCTATGTTCTACCAAAATTTCAAAGCCATGCCTACTTCTCTATCAGATTCTCAGAGTTGACTCTTTAATTTTGATTGGGTGGTGGTGGTGCAGTGTGGTGCCTGGTGCAGCTGATGGGGGAGAACGGGGCAGCCATGGTGCATATTATGCTGAAACTGCAAAGGAAAGAGGGGATCAACACAAGTCTATCTTGCTGCAGATCGAAAGCAATTCGCAACAGGTTTGTTGCTATGTGAGAAAATGGCATCTGTTTCTTGTAGGGAATTAGAATTAAGGCTATGGGCGTTGCAATTAAACTTAACCATGCCGGATATTTCAGTATGTAGCTCTTGTGATAGTTTCAAATATATGCTTACTTATTTAATTAGTTTACAACTTTACCTACATAGACAGTATGCTTGATTGTTTGTCTACTTACAAAGGGGAACTTGTGGTCCTTCCAGGCTTTGCAACAATATATTCATAAACTTGAAAACAATATATGCTTGAATTTTGATTGAATCATATTTCGTACGCTCTGACAAACACATCCTTATATTCTGATCCCAACATTACCTTGTTAACTCTAAGGCATTGGATATTTTCACTACAGACTCACATCTACGATGAGTTCACAACCTTGACTATCTTAACAAGTGGCATAAGATTCAAGGTGAGCAATTTTATAAATATATATATCTGAAGTCATCGGTTATTCCTAACTCCCTTGTTAACTAGTTAGCTCACTTGTGTAATAAAAAAGTAAAAAAACATGGTACTTAATCATATTCATATGGATGGTAGAAGAATACACTGGATGCAGTGGCCCAACATTATTTAAAACACAAGGTTGTGAAATTTTGATGGTTTAAACTCTACCATTCTCTTGATCTTTATCATATTAAATTTATGTTTCTCCCATATCAATTTCAAAGGTGCACTTAGAAACGTTATTTCGTCTAATAACCACTGCATTTCTAAAACTCTAAAGCTCGTAGTGGTACCGTTGTTATATCATGGTTGCATATATGTGAGGTGCCTATTGTGTGCATGATCTTGGGAGGTATTACACATATAGTCTTTTTGTTGTTATGCACATATACCATAACAGCAGGGCTCCA
The DNA here is from genome assembly GCA_916181665.1 of Avena sativa. NCBI lineage: Eukaryota > Viridiplantae > Streptophyta > Magnoliopsida > Poales > Poaceae > Avena > Avena sativa. The sequence goes on from OV702284.1 coordinate 161,988,390, forward strand.
TAATTCTATTGCATTAGTTAATTTTTTGTATCTTTCTTTTGTACTAATCAGTAAAACCATGTTTACAAATAACTGCAGGAATCCATAATTCTATTGCATTAGTTAATTTTTTGTATCTTTCTTTTGTACTAATTAGTAAAAATATGTTTACCAGTAATCCATTTGACCAGAAGAAAGAGTTTGCACGCATCCAAGACATTTTCACAAAATCATAACAAAGAGGTTGCCTCGGAATCTACGGTTTTCTATGGCGGTGATGACTCGCAGAAGGTGCATGATTCACGCACAAAGGTGGCTGCGACCCAATTGATCAAGCATGCATGGTCACCGAATGAGGTACGTGGCATTTTATTCTGTTTATTTAGTTTCTTCGATTCTTTGTCTCTGCAAATTGTTAATCGAGTTCCCCATATGATAAATGAGAATCAACAAAAGCATATTTGACCCATAGTTCTTGTTTTTACCCTCTCACACACACTATACGTTGAGTTATGTACATATGGCCAAGGAATTGATTGTTTCTGTTCATGAGCCTCACCTTCTGAAGCTAAATGCTAAACAGCAGCGGCTAGTGCTCATGCCAAGGAATTCCCATGATTCCTTCTAATAATGATGACCTGTATGCCTATTGTTTTAGTTGATTGATTTCTTTGATCAGTTTATATGTGTTGATTATGCATGCATTATGTTTGAAATGTCATTTGGCCAGATGCCATGGATGTGGCTTGTACGCATTTCAAAGATTTCTTTTTTCTCATGTCGGGTAGTTTACTGTATAAGACTGTTGCCTTTTACCTTTACAAAAGATACATGTATCAATATCATCTGGTGGTATGCTTCAAGTTTGCCAAAGATACATACAAGCAGGCATGTAGCTTCTTTAGGGAGAAACTGAATTTAATCATAGAGACATTAAAGGTAATCTTCTGAACTAGGCCAGCTATGTTATTAGTGTCCCAACATGAATTGCCTGTTATGTTCTTCATTAGGGCACCTTTGCATTGTTAAAGGAAAAATAGATCACTAAATGCTATAGTTGAATCTGTACTAAGCGTGAATTTACTAAATCTTTTAGTAAAAAGTTAGGTGTCACAGGAATTATAATTCACATACGTTCAGTGTACTCAGGTTGAGTACTTGCTATTAAAATCAAGTTGAACTAGGTTCTTATAGAGAAAAAGTTGTGCTGACACTATAATTATTCCGAGTCCCGTGCAAACTTTAGACTGAAGGGAACATAACTAATTTTTGTATAGTAATTTATGAACTATATGTTTTTGTCAATTATCTTAATGGTAACAACATTGACTGGCCAAAAATTACAAAAAAATCTCGGCATTGGTTCTTCAACCTGTCATATACTGAAAAGTATTTGCAATTCCATTCGTGGGGCACTGGACTTGGATAAGTGAGCATGTTGGTGTCCGGTTGTCGTACAAACCTATTTATGAACTGTACATCCCTTGTATTGCATTTGGTAGTTGCACTCTATATCCAGCCACTATGATGCAAACACGTTGTCTCATTGCTCACAGTTATATGCTCATTTTCTTATTTGTATCAGGTTAAGCACGTCATCAATGTCATGTGCGATTTAGGTCCATACAAGGAAGATAATGAAAGAATTTGCACCTCAACAAGATGATGGAAATGTAGAAGAGTGAAAGAAACTTGCAACTATGCATATGACCATAGTACATGTATTGCGGTGGTGTTGTTCTTTGGAGTTTAGACTGCTTGTTAGATAACTTATCAAGAAACTATTCTTCCTTAGTTTATGATAGATTGCTTATACTAGTGTGTTAGTTGTGCAAATACTATGTCAGATTGGTTCATGTGAGTATCGTTGGTACATCTTAGATTCGTGGAAAATGCATTTTAAATTCTTATAACACCTATTTAGAATATGTGATGAGAACGCATTTTTTATAACCGAAATTCTAACTAGTGACGGACAAGATAATGAGCCTGTCACTATAAAAACCCACAGTGCAACCCCCTCTGATCGCAACCAATGTCATGCATCTCTTTTGCCTGTCACTAGTATCCACGTACTAGTGACTTGCATGCATAAATGCTTGTCACTAGTATAGATACTAGTGACAGGCAAATGCCTATCACTAGTAGCCTCATACCAGTGACTAGTCATCAGTGACAGGCGCTTTGCCCGTCACTAATGGGCCTTTTGAGCCTGTCACTGATAGCCTATTCTGCAGTAGTGACAACTTAATTGGAGGCTCCCAACAAACGCCACAAAGGCCACAAGGTTGGGGCACTTCTCCACAACTTAATTGGAGGCTCCCAACAAACGCCACCAAGGCCACAACCTGCAACACAATAAACCATCTAGGGTTCCAAGAACCCAAGAGTAAAAAGCTTCTCAACTTTCACTCAACAAATCCTCACCGAGAACTCAAACCGATGCACCAAATGCAATGGCAAGAACACAAGAAGTGCCCAAATCCTTCTCTCCCAAATTCCACCAAAGCTACAAAATCTTATGGGGGAATAAGAGAGGAAGAACAATTGAGAAAATCCACAAAATACTCCAAGATCTATATCATAATATGTTCCCCTCACTTAGAGGAGGGATTGATTGGTGGGATCGTAGATCTAGATCTCCTCTTTCAAATCCCTCAAGAATATGCAAAAATCATAGGAGGGATGGAGGGGAAGCAATCTCAAGAAGGTCAACAATGGAGGGGAAAACTTGCAAGAATAGTTGAGGAACCATAGGGGAAGAAGGCCCCTTAAATAGGTCCCCCCCAAAATCCAACCGTTGCAGCCCAAAAATGCGATTCCCGGCACTACCGGACTTTTTCCCGGTACTACCGGACTTTCCCGGCACTACCGGTCATTCCCTGGGGTTCCTGGGGCGCCAAACGCATTTTTTCTCTGTGCTTCCAGGTACCAAAATGCGGTACTACAGGACCCCGGTACTACCGGATCTTGGTCCGGTACTACTGGTCATCACAGAACGAAAACAACCATAACTTTTGCATCCGGAGTCCGAATTCAATGATCTTGAGCTTGTTTCGAAGAGGACAACAACCTCTACAAGATCATGCAAAGAAACATCATATACAGCAAGGGAGGATAGATCCAAATGACAAAGTCAAAAACCTTCTATCGCGCTAGGTACTAAAATGTGGTACTACCGCCTTTTGGTACCTACCCCGACAGTGGCTTTTGGCAACTTGTCAAAAACCTTCTGCCGCGCTAGGTACTAAAATGCGGTACTACCGCTTTTTGGTACCTAGCCCGGCAGTGGCTTTTGGCAACTTGCCAAAACCTAGCCCGGTACTACCGCATTTTGGTACCTAGGAAATAAGACCAGCAGATAGTCAAACGGCTATAACATTTGATTGGTAACTCCGATCGACCCGATTCCAATTGCGTTGGAAAGAGGACGACATGAGCTTACTTATAAAAGGTGAAAATATTGGTTATCACCAAGTGAGAATGTATCAAGTACAATAATGTGAGATACCTCACTTGGTGAGAAACCGAAAAACCGCATAGATCAAAATCGCAATAAGATATAAAAGCGGGATCTGATTTTGATGAACAAGAGCTTGTTATGAAGATTACCACAAGCTCTATATCCTCACATGGATAATATAAAATAACAACCAAATAAGATGATGCAAGTATGCAAAGGTTTCAGCTCTATCCGAACGATGTGATCGAGTTACTCATTCGAGAGCCCCTCTTGATAGTACGGTTATCTATCCTAAACCCGGTCTTCCACTAACAATATGAGACCAGCAAAAGGAAAAACCTATAAAGATTATACCTTTGCCTTGAGCATTCCACTTGAGCTCGATGTAGACGATCTTTCCCTACTCAAGATGGAACGTCTTTCTTGATTCCTCATCATCGATCCATGATCACCGAGGATGGCAAGCATCAAACATGATATCTTCTATAGATGGCGTATTTTGAGCTTGCACAACATATCTTCTTCTCATTTCATCGACCTTGAAGCCGACACAAGCTCCAAGCGATGCCAATGGACAATTCCTACAAGTATAACTTAATACACACATTAGTACATAAAGATTGTCGTTAATTACCAAAACCACACATGGGGGCCCACCTGTTCTTTCAATCTCCCCCATTTTGGTAATTGATGACAATCCCTTTAAGAGGGTTTATATAAGGAATCTTAATGAACAAAATGGTAACACCAATATCAAATACTACATAAGTATGTTATATTGGTACCACCACCATATATAGAGCAAACTCCCCCACAATCTATGCATGTGTGATGAACTTGAATTTCATTGCATATATTGCTAATCATTATCATTGGTGGAGTTTCCTCTATATATACCACATCTAAGCAACAACAAAGATGCAAGAGCATGAAAGGCAAATGCTTAGAAACAAACTTAAAGCATAAACCATTTCCCTTAAACCCTCTAAAACTTCTCTCCCATTGGCATCGATTACCGAAATGGGTGAGAAGTTCTATAAGGCAAATATAGTAATATTTCCTCCAAAGATGTGCATTCGCACATACCCAATGATACTTGGGAGGGAGTAGAACTATATCGAGGACCCGAAGATTTCCAAAGGAATAAAATAAAACGACGTATCACAAATGATGCAAGCAATCACAAGATCCGACAAATCAATTGAAAACAACAAATGAGTCCAAATAGAAACAACAAGATATTATGATATGAGCAAAATAGTGCTTTTAATAATAAATAGAGAAGCTCCCCAAGATTTGTGCACAATTCAAAATAAATGCATTAGAATACACATTGCACAAATATGGAATCCTCGCTCCCCCATAAGCATTTAAAACACAACAAATGAAAGTTCAAATAATAGCTTAAATAAAATAGAGAAGATCCCCAAGATTTGTGCACACTTTAGAATCATTGTATTTCAATACAAAAATGCACAAATATGGAATCCTCACTCCTCCATAAACATTTAAGGCATAATAAATGAGAAGAAAGGAAAATGAGCATTATTAAATGAATTAGATGAGCTCCCCAAAGATAATGCACCAATTATGATAATTGTATTTGGGAACAAAGTGCACATTCATGGAATCCTCACTCATACAACTTAATTTAACAAAAGAAGGCATGAGAGAATAAATATGATAAGCACAAAGTGATACTATAAATAAAATTAGGAAGCTCCCCAAGGTATGTGCAACATTAGGTTTTTGTATGTGAATACAATGTGCACAACATGGAATCCTCACTTCATCTATTTTACTTATAACACAACTTTGTGCAAATGAGCATATACCAAGGCATAAAATTTGCAAGAAACAAATGGTTGAGCAATAATTAAGAGACAACATACTAGCAGGCTCAACCACAAGGATGTGTGAGATGCATGACAAAGCATATTATAAGACTAGTACAAGGATGATCACTACGTATCCACATAGTCTTCAATGAATGATATTGCTTAGTATGACCATACAACACACACGAAACAAGGAAGATATCAAAAAATAGATGAGTAACATCTATCATGTGTATAAGTTTCTAAGTAGATAATCTAGTAAAGATATTGATCCACAAAGAAACATATACACACAAAGTAGATACTTAAAATAAATAGAGCAAGATATCCAAAATGAAGTCATGACAATACCAATAAGATTATTCTTGAAAGCACGGCCAAAGGCTCAAATATATCTTATTGTACATCGATGAGCTTCAACAACCAACACACCCCATACATTACAACTATCACCAAGGGAAAAGGAGAAAGTTGGAATATATGGAGAAAAGCAACAAGTATCACATGGAGAAATCAACTAGAAAAATCTCACTATTGCACATGAGAGAAGTTGAGGAAAGGAAAGAAAATAAAATTGCTAGATTGACATATTTGGGATTGTAGGATCATATGCATGATTTTGTATAGTCACAATTATATGCACTCGTCTCAACTCATACACATATACAATAGAGAGTTCTTTTAATACCGTGGCTAGAGATATAACAAAAATGCATGCCAAGATGCAACCTACAAAAGGTTGGAAGCAAGATAAATATGCATGATCAAGAGATACTTGTTACCAAGATATAATTGGTAGGATGTAGAGGATATGAATTCATTGATCATCCTATAGCTTGCCTCCAATTTTCATTAACGCACCACTTCTTGAAGATTGAGAGACAAGCATCCAATATATCTCAAATGTACCTAAAACACATTTAAGTACAAAATGGTCCCCAAACTTATTGGGTCCAATGTAGTTAGTGCAACTACAATACATAGGAGAGACTCCACATAAATATGTGCATATTGATATGAAATTGAATTTCATGCACAACTTAGTCGATGGGATTTGGTGGAGTTTCCCCTATATATTGGATCAAAGAAAGCAAGCATGCCATAATATAAACATATAGTAAATATGCATGCATAAATCTTTCAAGAATCAAAAGGCAGATACAATTTGAACAAAAACACCAAGTAAATTGAGATTGCACACACAAGAGTGTGACATGACAAACGATGTCCAAATTATATCAAAGAACCAATTCAACACATGAAAGATCACAAGTTCAACAAATGAACTAGGCTAAAGCCAAAGAGCAAAAGATAGATAGAAATAAAAATGCTCAAGGATTTATCTCATTCTAAAATGGTCAAATCATGAAACAAGGAGTGAGACAAAACCAACTCCCCAAAAGAGCAAGATTCCAACAAGAAACCAAACTCCCCAAACTTCTCATGATGGCACAAAGTACCAAAACAAAAAGATTGAGGTTCCAAGCACATAAAACCCGATATGGATCAAACAAGGAAGCATAATATGAGTGTTCTAAATAATAGAGGAGAGCTCCCCCATGGATAGTGCATTATGTAGGATTTTCCTTTTAAATGCAAAATGCACACAAATGGGATCATCACTAGTACCTACAATAAGTAAAACACACGAGGATATCAATAAAATAAGAAGATCCACAAGAAGCAAGGAATGCTTGGGAGACAACACAAAACATTTTACTTGGCCAAACATATGACACGATTAATCAAATGCCAGAGTGAAATTTATCAATAAATTCTACCATAACTTGAGTACTCATTGTCCAAGGACAAGAAATATTGGGAATAATTTTCCCAAGGTAGCTTGCATGGATATCTAAGATCATAGTCACAACAAGAAGCATATAAAAAAATATAAGAATTAAGCTTGATGCTTCGAAAGAGATTCTTGATAGCTTCCAATAGTCACACAATCACTAGGGATTAGAGTAACTTGAAGTAAATGCATTCCATGAGGATATAGATATCTAAATATGAGGAAACACATACCAAGAAACACTCTCACATACAAGATCCAAAATATGAGCAATAAAGGCATTCAAGCAAATTGGAACTTGTATGAGCAAATGTGTCACGTAGGAGCTAGATAATTATCAATATCAATTCTAAGTGACACAACCTCGAATATTCACATGTTATAGGATTGTAATATGCACTAAGCATATGAATCCCCCATAATGTGATACTACCATAAAACCAACATGAGGCAACGGATCCAAATAAAGATAATTAACGGACATTATATAACTTAAACTTCTCATGAGAAACATACCACAAAGAGACTAGATAATCTTCCAATATAAATACTAGGTGGTATTCCTCATGTACACACATTTTTAGGTTTGTGGAATGCCTAAGCATAACACTCCCCCAAAATGGGATAGTCCATTAATCTCTCACAAGAGCCACATAAGATACCAAATATAACCAAGTAAGGCTCCAATACAAGAAACACACACACATGGTGTGCCACCTAATCATATACAAATATGCTTGATACCTCAAGATAATTAAGTGGAAAGCACAACATATACAAAAGCATCAAAGATACAAAACCAACACATGCACAAGGGGGCGAGTAACTTTCAATGTAAAGAGTTTAGCATGTGTTACCGCAAGGAGGAACATTGGAAATATAATATAATCATGATAATCCAAATGGCTTGGCTTGACAATAATAATTGATGAAGATCCCTCAATTCTTCATAATGTAGCCAAGACTCCAATGCCCTCCAACACACACCTATTGATCAAGTTTTGGCTTGTTGGTCCCCAAACAAGTTGGGTCCTAAGAAGTTAGTCACAATAGGCATGGCAACCCAAATGGTTCTTTTATTGAACCCACATTGAGCACCAACAAATTTGGCAAACACATTGCCAACCCCATCCTTACAAAGAGAATAAACATCATCAATAATGATAGGGTTGGATGGGGAGATACCAATAGTGCATGAGGAATAAATGTGCCCCTTCTCACGTCATATGTAGCAAGTTCTACTCTTGCCATCTTTCTTCTTAGGTGAAGCCACGACTCGAGGAAGAGCTCGAGTAGTCCTCTTAGGAAGAGGCCCGTCGATGATTTGAGGTGGAGCTTGAGTCCGCTTCCCTTGTTGCTTCACACTAAGAGGCTTTTTCTTCAATGGGCAAGATCTAACATGGTGCCCTTCTTCCTTGCACTTGAAGCAAACAATGTTGGCTGGATTCTTGACTTGATTTTGGCCATTCTTCTTGTTGTCCTTGTGCTTCAACTTTATAGTGGACTTGTTCTTGACATTGCAGTTGAATCCAAGCCCACTCTTTTCATTTGGGGATTTTTGCACACTCAAGATTTTGTTTAGTGCGGCCTTCCCTTGATGACCCCTTTTCAAGTCATTCTTCAAAGAAGTGACTTGAGCCTTGAGCTCTTTGATTTACTCTACATGGTTAGTTTCAACAAAAGTACTAGAGGAAGTAGATGCCACATTGTTAGAGCAACAAAGCACGGAATGTAATTCATCACAAGATATAGCATGGTTGTGAGAGGATGAATTACATGGATTAGCACATGGCAATATAACATTTGGAGTAGATATAGTGCTAATGTCCACATGAGGCCCACTAGATGTTACCTTTGACATGATGGCCTAATGAGACAACCTTAGCCTACCATGGGTGACTAGGAGATCCTCATGCGAGCTTGAGAGCTTAATATGGATTTCTTCTAATTTCCCATAGTTGCTAGTTAGCAAATAAAGTTGAGCCTTTAGCTCAACATTCTTCTTTAAAATAGATGCTTCACAAGAAATAGAGTTAGTAGCACAAGCATCATCATTATTAGCAAGAGGTGAGGGCAACTTGGCAAGCTCTTTTGAATATGAAGCTTTAAGTTGCTCATGTGACTCGGTGAGTTTGATGAGCTCACCCTTTATGACCCTAGAGCCATTTTTGAGGTGCTCAAAATCCTCAAAGAGTTTAGCATAAGCAATTTGAGTCTCATCATTTTTACTTTTGAGATCACTTGCCACCTCAAGATCTCTATCATGATATTCCTTTACTCTAGACATCTCTAAAGCAAAGGTCTCCTCAAGAGATTCCTTAGTGGTTTGTTCCTCTTCAAGAGCTTTATTTAGGTTTGCAATTATATTAGCATACTCACGCTCAAGACTACACACTTTATCAAAGTTGTTATCATACACCTCAATTTGTGTTTCTAACTTATCAATATGTTCTTTGCTCTTAATAGAAAAGTCCAAGATTTCAACAAAGTTAGAGCAAGCAATATCATTTTTAACAAGGGCACGATAAACAATCTCACCCTTTTCATATAAATCATCAATATCAATCCCTTCTTCCATCTTATCCACATCCTCCTCATCACAAGGGGTAATGGGTTTCAAAGTAGGAGTTACCTTTGAATCCCTAGCCATAAGGCATAGGTGGGTACCGGAAGAAGGTGAAGATGAGATTGCATTTGTGGTTTTATTCAAAACCTTATCTTGGCCCATAGAATCTTCGGTTTCCTCTACATGGTTAGCAACACAAGCACTAGAGGAAATAGAAGCATTTTTATCATGGCAACAAGACAACACAAGCATATCATCATGAGATTTATTCAAGTCATTTCTACATGATATGCAAGGACTATTAACACAAGCATGTAAGGAGTTGTGAGTGCTAGAAGTGTTAAAGTCCGAAGATAGATCATGGAAACTAGATAGGGATGAAGGATTACAAATAGTAAGCACACTATCCTCATTGCAATTTCTATCACCACTCACCATATCATTACCTTGTGAAAAATCACATGTTGGTGAAGTGGTAGACGATGAGAACTCATCTCGACCAGAAGTGGAAGCAACATAATCATCCTCAATAATGTTGGACATGCTATAATTATCTTGAAGCTTGGTCCATATTTCATGAGCACTCAGGCATGATAGAAGAAAGAACTACATTGCTCACAACATGCAAAAGAATTTTAGTAGCTAGAGAATCTATATGAGAGTTCAACTTCTCCTCTAAATATTCGTTTTGGGGATCCACGGGAGAAGATAAACCCATATATAGATACCCCTCGATAATTGGGTGAATTTCTAGAAATAAATTAAGCATGCAAATTTTCCAAACATCATAATTTGTGCCATCGAATGTGAGCGTGTCCTTGTGCACTAATCCCCTAGCCGACATCTTTACTCTCAAGGCGGTGAAGCCTAAAATGAGAGACCGGGCTCTGATACCAATTGAAAGGATGCAGATGTTGCCTAAAGGGGGGTAATAGGCGATTAAAACATTTTCGAGAGGGGCACAACAAAGGCGGAATAAAACTAACGTTTAGTTTGTTAAGCATAAAACCTAGAACAATCTAGGGTTCACCTATGTGCACCAACAACTTATGCTAAGCAAGACAAACAACTATGTGATAGCAAGATATATACTTCAAGCACGAAGACTATCACAAAGTAAAGTGCATAAGTAAGAGCTCGGTATAGAGATAACCGAGGCACGCGGGGACAACGATATTTTACCGAGTTCCTCCCAACATGGAGTACGTCTCGTTTGGAGAGGGGGTGGTATCTAACCACCTACGCCACAAAAGGCCTCCCTTATTCTCTGGTGAATCTCACCCCAACGGGATCGATCCATGCTTCCACAATCGGTGCACTTGTCGGTGGCAACCGGAACCTCTCACAAGATTGGGGCACTTCTCCACAACTTAATTGGAGGCTCCCAACAAACGCCACAAAGCCCACAAGGTTGGGGCACTTCTCCACAACTTAATTGGAGGCTCCCAACTAACGCCACCACGGCCACAACCTGCAACACAACAAACCGTCTAGGGTTCCAATAACCCAAGAGTAAAAAGCCTCTTAACTTTCACTCAACAAATCCTCACCGAGAACTCAAACCGATGCACCAAATGCAATGGCAAGAACACAAGAAGTGCTCAAATCCTTCTCTCCCAAATTCCACCAAATCTACAAAAGCTTATGGGGGAATAAGAGAGGAAGAACAATGGAGGAAATCCACAAAAGACTCCAAGATCTAGATCCTAATATGTTCCCCTCACTTAGAGGAGAGATTGATTGGTGGGATCGTAGATCTAGATCTCCTCTTTCAAATCCCTCAAGAATATGCAAGAATCATAGGAGGGATGGAGGGGAAGCAAGCTCAAGAAGGTCAACAATGTAGGGGAAAACTTGCAAGAATATTTGAGGAACCATTGGGGAAGAAGGCCCCTTAAATAGGTCCCTCCAAAATCCAACCGTTGCAGCCCAAAAACGTGATTCCCGGTACTATCGGACTTTTTCGGTACTACCGGACTTTCCCGGCACTACCGTACATTCCCTGGGGAGCCAAACGCATTTTTCTCTGTGCTTCCAGGTACCAAAATGCGGTACTACCGAATCCTGGTCTGATACTACTGGTCATCATAGAACGAAAACAGCCATAACTTTTGCATCCAGACTCCGATTTCAATGATCTTGGGCTCGTTTCGAAGAGGACAACAACCTCTACAAGATCACGCAAAGAAACATCATAGTCCAACAAGGGAGGATAGATCCAAATGACAAAGTCAAAAACATTCTGTCGTGCTAGGTACTAAAATGCGCTACTACCGCCTTTTGGTACCTAGCCCGGCAGTGGCTTTTGGCAACTTGTCAAAAACCTTCTGCCGCGCTAGGTACTAAAATGTGGTACTACCGCTTTTTGGTACCTAGCCCGACAGTGGCTTTTGGCAACTTGCCAAAACCTTCTGCCGCACTAGGTACTAAAATGCGGTACTACCGCATTTTGGTACCTAGGAAATAAGACCAGCAGATAGTCAAACGGCTATAACTTTTGATTGGTAACTCTGATCGACCCGATTCCAATTGCGTTGGAAAGAGGACGACATGATCTTCCCTATAAAAGGTAAATCTATTGGTTATCACCAAGTGAGAATGTATCAAGTACAATAATGTGAGATACCTCACTTGGTGAGAAACCGAAAAACCGCATAGATCAAAATCGCAATAAGATATAAAAGAGGGATCTGATTTTGATGAACAAGAGCTTGTTATGGAGATTAACACAAGCTCTATATCATCATATGGATAAGATAAAATAACAACCAAATACGATGATTCAAGTATGCAAAGGTTTGAGCTCTATCCGAACGATGTGATCGAGTTACTCATTCGAGAGCCCCTCTTGATAGTACGGTTATCTATCCTAAACCCGGTCTTCCACTAACAATATGAGACCGGCAAAAGGGAAAACCTACCAAGATTATACCTTTGCCTTGAGCATTCCACTTGAGCTCGATGTAGACGATCTTTCCCTACTCAAGATGGAACGCCTTTCTTGATTCCTCATCATCGATCCATGATCACCGAGGATGGCAAGCATCAAACATGATATCTTCTGTAGATGGCGCATTTTGAGCTTGCACAACGTATCTTCTTCTCATTTCATCGACCTTGAAGTCGACACAAGCTCCAAGTGATGCCAATGGACAATTCCTACAAGTATAACTTAATACACATATTAGTCCATAAAGATTGTCATTAATTACCAAAACCACACATGGGGGCCCACATTTTCTTTTAGCAGCAGTCGTGGTTTCCTGCAGTGAGAAGTAGGGGCGGAGGGGAGGCCGGCGGCTGGCTGCGCGGTGGAAGGAGGAGGATGAGCCATAAGAGGGAGGAGGCACGACGGGAGGAAGGACGAGATGCCCCAGCCACCGTCCCGCCGCACGAGAAACCCTAGGGGTCAGAGGACCTGCTGCAGGGAGAGTTGTCGTGGAAGAGAAGAGACCTTTGGGGCTGAGGAAGGCACACACATAATTCTACCAGGTCCACCGGCAGCGACGGGAAGCAACGGATGCCTACATGCATGAGCACAAGATTGACAAAACGCCCTGCAAGTGGCCTCACATTGCTCGGTTTTGCTCAGAATTAAGCCATAGAGTAATAACCTTTGAAGAAACAACCATCTAGACCTATCACGTTCCCACGTCCAGCCATGAACCCTTTTTAAAGTGCATCAACAGATACATACATCATTCTATAAATTGGTGGTTCATCACCAGGTTGTTGTACATTTGTTACAACAACTGTGCTCCTCAGATTGCTCCTCGGCAATTCTTCTTGATAATCATGTACCCTTGCATATTACCCCTTTTCAGCATCGAACCACTTCATCATTACTGTAGCATCCCAGTTGTCTAACACCTGTAATGCTACTTGATCTAGTAATAAAGGGCCACTTCCTACATATAATTGTTGCATCATCATCATGTCATGTTCATGTCATCATGCCACCTTGTATTTGAGCATCATATAAAACCCCTTCTTGTCTGGTTCTTATCTCATGTGCATTATTAATTGTATTTGCCTCTTGATATGGTATTTGGATCTTGATATATTGTTTAATGCCCAAGTTGAGTTGGGGGCATATCTTTTATTAACTCCCCACCTTTTCTTTCACCACCTTATAATTCCACCATCCAACTAAATATGAGCTTTGCACTTTATTTGGTTTACCTCTAGCTCATGTGGGTTAGGATGGACCCACTTCTTTTCCCCATGCTCTCATCTTAGCATCATGATGTTTTCACATTAGTGATATATGAGAGCCACATAGCCACCTTTGCATGCCTTGTGAGTGGGACCCTAATTCTAGCTCCCATATGTGTTATTTTAGGGGTTATCATCATGTTGGGATATTTTGTGGGCTTAATAAATATCTAGTGGCATATACACACTAGCAAGTCCCATTGTATTTCAGATATGGTCATCTCCATCTATTCCACATGGGGCATCCTTTTTAATTCTTTTTGCTTGGCCTTTATTCCAATTTTTGGGAATGCAAAATAATAATGCCATGTAATAACCTTGTTTTCACAAGAATCAACAGGGCAATAAATATTTCTGCATGGGCCATGCAAGTACCATCTTGTGCTTGTCATTGGATTTTATTCGCTTTTTGAGTTGATCATCTCCATCTCTATCCTCTCTTTTGGCTTGAACTTGTTGGATCTTGCTATAAACCCTACCACCACATAATCCCCTCCCTACTTCTACCTCTAACCCTACACCGTACCTCTCCTTTTAGATCCATCCCACCCTTGCATGATCATGTGATCATGTGGGTGTGCTTAAACTCTAACCCTCTCAACTAAAGCCTAAACCAAACCCTCTAATCCAAACCCTAAACCTAACCTCCCCTCTCACCTCACCCATGCTTCTAAACCTAGCTGCCACCTATCCCTCTCGGCCTTCCCCTCTCCCTGCATGAGGACCCTACCCGAGCCTCCCAACCCTAGCTCCATACCCCCTAGCTACCTCTCTCCCTTCTAACCCTAGCCCCACCCGAGGACCCCTCTCTTCTCCCCCTCTCTTGTCTTGCTCTCCCTCTGCCTGCCCTGCCCCACCACGAGCTCCTTACCCCCCAGGCCCACCTGGCAGCCTCCCTCTTCCCTCCCCCTGCCTCGCCGAGGCCCTGCCGATCACGTGAAGGAGAGGACAAAGGTGGCCGAGGCCACCTTTATCACCTTCCACTCCCCCACGCAAGCCCCACCTGCCCCCGTCCTTATCTACCCCTTCCTCGCCCCTCTAGCCTCCCCCAGATCCCACCCAGAGGCCCTGCCTCGTTCCCCTCTGCCCTCTTTTCTTCACCGCCATCGTCGGCCACCGTCGGCTCTCGCTCGAACACAGCAAACCAGGAGGCGGGCGTGGTGCTGAGGTTGTCGGGGAAGCCCGTGGAGTGCCTCTGCTTCGACCTGTGCACGGAGCCACGGAGAGGAAGCCCCAGCACCGCCGGAACCGACGCCGCCCGACGCGAAACCCTAGCTTTCCGGCCGCCAGCGTCGTCGCCGATCCGCTGCGCCCCGACTTGTACCAACCACACCAACGCAACCGCGGTGAGCCACGCTACCTCCCAGACACCTTCCCTTTCCTGTTCGTTTCCTGGATGAGCGGGTCACGGCGACGAGCGCCCTCGGTGCACGGCGTGGTCGTCGACGTCGTCTCGCTCCCGCGCACGCAAGCCCTATCTAGCCGCCTACCCCCCTCCTGTCAACTACCCAACCCCACCGTAGCGGTCGCCGCTGTCGAGCGCACCCTCGCAGTCACGAGTTCGAATCTCCCCCGCGCGCCGCGCTCCACGCGGGCGAGCGCGTCTGTCCGCGCGCGTGCAGAGAGAAGATCAGCAGTGCCGCGCGCACGTTTTGCAATAAACCCCCTGCACTTTCTTTTTCCTCCACCCGCGGTCCCTCGGAGCCCCACTGTCAGCGTCGGTGGACGTTTTCTAAAAAGGCTCCCGAAGATCCTAGTACTCAACCCGCAGTCCCCCCCCCCTGAGCCACGTGGTCAGCCGCAGCAGCTCGCTGTCAAGTGGGCCTGCGCGCCAGCGGGTCCCACCTGTCTGTCTCTGTGCCTAGAGCAGCCCGCGGTGTTAAACGTCGTCTGCGCGCGTGTGAGTCCAGTCAGCGCCGGTCCCATCTGTCGGCGACTGGGGCTAACTGAACCTGGGTGCAAAAAGTTTTAGCTGGCTGTCTGTTTAAATTCAAATCTAAATCAAATTATTTGAATTAAAACTCAAATTCTGTTTTAATATAACTTTAAAAATACAAACTCAAATAATACATATAATATATGTTTTTGAATCAGAAAAAGGTGAGGATTTCAGATATGCTGTTCAAATTATATTTTGCACACCTTATTTTCCAAGTTGATGAAATTACAATAAATGCCATCCTTCCTTAAATATTTAATAACTTTTGATTTATAATTCCAAATTCAACAAATGATATGTCTAAAATGATCAGCTCGACGAGACCTTTCTGTTTATGTTATCCATGACTTCAATTGCAGCATGCATCATGTAAATATATAATATGCAGCAACTAATATGACAATAAAAGGGGACCAAAACTCAATAAAAATGATATCTCTTGTATTCTACACCTCACCCATGCCATGCTACATTATTGCCATGCAACTTGTGCATCATTCATCATGGCATGATTGTTTGCTTGTCGCATTTTATTCATATGCTTGCGCTCTCTATTTATGTTGGCCCTTGTTTGTTTGGTTCTTCTTTCGAATAGACGCTGAGCCGGGGATATATCAAGAGAACCAGGAGCACTACCCAGATCCGTCTCTCGCTTCAACTGAGTTGCCAGGCAAGCACTGCCACATGCTTGCATACATACAGTACCTATTGCCTCTATCTTACTCTTGCATCATTGAGTCGCGATTGCATTAAACTGAATCCCAAGTATTGCATGACTTTTACTTTTAAACCCCACCAAGCTTGTTCCCCATCCCATGAGCCATTACCACAGGAGTTGTTTGAGCCATGCGAGTCGTAGAACAGCATGTGTAGGGTTTGTGAGAGTCTGATGGATAACGAGGTGCCTAAACAACTTAACCTGAGTAGTAATGGGATAACTAATGAAAGTGGCACCGGTGGGCAATATCTGCTATTTGGTTTTTCCTGCTCACTTGTGTCCCGTAGGACCCCGAGTACTTGAAACCTGTTCCTTGAATATTCGCGCTATCCACATCCGGGAGGCTTATGGGACCCCCCTGAGCCAGAGCTTGATTCATTCTTATTTCTTGGGGCCACAAACTAGTTTGAGGTTTTATTTACTATCCTGTACTTATGCCATGTTTTACTGCTTTATTACGATTGTGCGATGGATAGCACACTGTACTGTTTAGGTCAGCGGAGTGTTTTCGCGGTATCGACAATCCCAGTTTTGGGTTCCCAGTCGTTTACAGCCATTGTCGCAAACCTTGGGTCCGTCTCGGAGTCAGCTAGCTTCGTTGCGGGTGTACTCAATGGGGTGGCCCCCTGAAATATTTCTGAATCCTGTGATTGCTTTGTCGTGAAGGCCTCGTTGGGTTTTGATTTGGTTTTTCCGAGGTTGATCGAGTGTGTGTTGCTATTTGTGCACCCCTGCAGGGTAAAACTTTCTGAAAGCCGTGTCCGCGGTTATGGACGACTTGGAGCACAGTTTCTCGATCATAGACAAGCATAACTAAAGTACCGCTTTTAACTTGACTAAATAACTGACTAGTAAATAGTGCAACACTCATGGCATGGTTAATAAAATTGCCAACGGATGGGGGTTGTTCGTCCGCTTCCTCGTTGGTAAGCGAGGAGGAGGATGGATCTGATGAAATTACTGTTATAACTGTTGTCTTTTATTCACGGACATCCGTCTATCTTTGGTTAGGCGGATGGTTAGCGAGTATCTATAGAACTGTTAGGGTTTATCTTTCGCTGCGATTGCGTCACCCCAGGTTGTGTCCCCTTTAGAGGCATAAAGACTTGTTGAGTACCCCTAGGGTCTCACACGATAAATTATTGGTTCAGATGAACAGGTACCCTCGCAGGACGGATACTGGGTGGAAGAGGCTGATGATGTGGGCAACGATCGTTCGGTGTAGAGATTCCGGGAACGGGGATCCGTGAGATCTGTGGGCGGGATGTGCTTATTTCTATGGCATCTTATGCCGATTTGCTTCTTATCCGTACTCGGACTTTGCTTTGACGCTTCCGCTTGATACTCTGATGTGTGATGTATGAGGAATTATCCTAAAATATTATATCTATCTAGGTCATTTGAATCTTGCCGTATGGCGTTGCTATATTTCCTTTCTTTCTAGATGGTATGGCTCTGATGTACTCTTGTATGGTGGCTTGCATACATACTCATTTGTGTATGTAGTTGATCCCTTCGCCTGCCGATTACGCCGCCCGTACAGGTCCCGATGAGTTGGAAGTGGTTGGGACGGCCGAAAGGTCTACCCGTGAGTGGCTTTTGGGGCCCCACCGTACTATTTCAACCACTACCGCTCATCCAGGCTTGTATCTAGGAGCGTAATTCACCGAGGTAGTTACAATTGGTATCAGAGCCATCCCGACCTTCAGGGTCTCAGCCAAACGGTCGTTGTCAGTCTAGCCAATATTTTGGTAGTTATGTATACTAGGGAAAAACAAAAACGAGAGAGTAGGACTGCTTCCACTTTTCTTCTTACCCACCCACCCACCCTTTTCTGGTAAGGAAGTGCAACGTTTTCAATCCTCTTCTTAAAAATTCAAACTAGGATTCACGTGTTCTGGGTTTCCGTAGTACCATAGGTTGTGTGTGTGTGTGTGTAATTCCTTTGTCTATGTGTTGCATCCAAGTTGTTGTCTAATCAGCCTTTTGGTTATCAACTGTTGGTACATTCCATACCGATAGTCTTTTGCAAACCGACGCGATCTGTCTTACTCTTTGTTATCCGACGTTATCTTGTTTGGGGTGTTCGTTTCCGTAGTTACTAATCTTTAGGTTCAACGTGAGAAGAAGGTGTTAGGATATGTGTTCCACTTATTCATGTGCGGAGTAATGCTTTGAGTGCGGGATGGAGTCGCGACCATACCACTACTCTTATCATTCGCTTTTGTATATTGAATTGGTAGAGTCGCTAATCTTGATTCGTTAAGTAATTTTGCGCATCTATTGGTATTTTAATGCCGAAATTTGTGGAAAATTTTTCTTTGATATATTTGTGTACCACCTCCTTTTCAGTCGTGTGCGATATGCTTAATATCTTCTAGGTGCTTTGAACTTTGTTGATATTTTAATATCATCTCAGTAAATTGTATCCTTTAATCTTGGTTAATTCCATCTTGGTACTATTTTGGATTATTATTATTCTCCATTATAGTACTGACTTGTGTTTTATATCAATCTCAGGATGGCTCCACCACGCCGTTCAGATGAGGACATACCACCGGAGTTGGGGGCCGCGTTGTCAAACATAGCCAATGCCTTGGCAGCAATGCAGCAGAACCAGCAGCGTTTGGAGGAGAGTGTTCAGAGGAATGAGTTTGCTCCACTCCCTCCACCTCCCAAGCGGGGCGACATCAAAAGCTTCCTGAAGTTCAACCCTCGCCAATTTGATGTTTCCGATCGACCACTGGACGCGGATGATTGGCTGCGTGAGATGTCAAGGTTGCTTGAGACTGCTGATGTTCCTGAGCAGGAGTGGGTCAAGTGTGCTACTCACCTTCTGAAGGGAGATGCAGCTCTCTGGTGGGAAAATTACTTGAAGGCAAGCTGCACTGGTTTTCAGCCTACTTGGGAAAGGTTCACTGCAGCTTTCAAAGAGCAGTTCCTCTCAGAGATTGTCATGGAAAGGATGAAGGAAGCTTTTCTCAACCTTAAGCAAGGAAATGATAACGTCAACACCTACATCAGGAACTTCATGAATCTTTCTCGTTATGGTGGCGATGAGGTATCTGATGACAAGAAGAAACAAAAGAGGTTCGGGCAAGGGCTCAATGCATCGATCAAATATGCAATCACACATGCAAGGCCGGCATCTTTTCTGGAACTACAGCACACAGCTTTGCAAGAGGAAGCAAGCAGACAAGTGTTTGAGGAGTCCAAGAAACACAACCGTGATGCATCAAGCTCTTCAGCTATGGCAGCTCCTTCTAAGCGGCGTGTCTGGGTTCCTAACACCCCACCGTCGCTCCCGGCTTCACCAAGACCTGCAAGCTACGCGTCAAGGCCACTAAACTCCATCACTGCTGCTCCCAGGGGCTACACCAACAACTACCCTGGAGCGCCTGGCGGAGTCCCTGGCTACGTTGCTCCACGTCCACCTGGTGCTTGTTACACGTGTGGAGATCCTGGACATCTGAACTGGAACTGTCCGTTGAAGAACAAAGCTCTCCCTCCACCCCCGCCAAGATCTGCAGCAAGCTCTCCTATGGTTCGTGCACCACCACCTCGGGCTCTCAACATCAACACCAAGCCCGGGTCTACGGTTGCTCGTGCCAATTGTGTCAACGCCGCTCAAGCTGAGCATGCACCTGGAGTGGTGATGGGTATGCTTCCCGTTAACTCAGTCCCTGCATGAGTTTTATTTGATTCTGGTGCATCGCATTCTTTTGTTTCTATCAAGTTTGCAAGTGAGAATGGGTTAGCGTCGGATCCTCTTATGAAGCGGTTAATGGTTCTTTCTCCTGGAGCAACAATGGCAGCTTCTAAGATCAGCCATGGCAATCAAATTGAGATTGGTGGTTCTTCGTTCTCGGCATCCTTAATTGTCCTGGGCAGTTCTGACATTGATGTCATCTTGGGCATGGATTGGTTGACGGCAAATGCAGCTGTGATTGATTGTGCTGAGCGCTCGGTTTCTCTGAAGATTCCTGAAGGTCATATAGTCTTTTCTCCAAGTCTGACTCCTGCTGTCCAGCTTTTCTCTTTGGCGGCTCTGAATGATGATGCTATGGAAGCTATTCAGAGAGTCCCAGTGGTCTGTGAGTTTCCGGATGTTTTTCCTGAGGAGTTGCCGGGTATGCCTCCTGTAACACCCTCAGAATCGGCCATATGCAAGTTTTAGCGAAACCCGCCAAACCCGCATAGAAACGATTCGAAGGTGCCCACCAGGCACTTGCGTGCGGGTGGAAAAACAAAGTAATAACATTACACAACAGTCCTCGATGGGACCCACAGAACAGATATATACAACAGCGACTCAAAGAGTCAAGAATACAGATATAAAATACAAAGATCCAAATCACCTTGAAAATGATACAGCGTCCGACTACGGACAAGATGCAAATGGGGCTAAGAGCCCTGAAGAATAACCAATGGCGTCCATAACCCTGCCCAGGCCAAGCCGGAAGGGTAACCCTGCTAACGGCGTCGATCTCAAAACCTGCTTAAACAAAAGGGGTGCCGACAAAGGGCAAAGGAAAAAGAGGAGCGTCAGTACTGAGGCCAGTACACGGCGAGACTAGAATTCGGCGGTCCTCGCCTACAAAGGTATGGTGGACTGAAGTGGCAGCGGCAGCATGCACTAAACAACCTATAGAGACTCGATACAACTAGCGGCTATCAGAGAGGGGTGAGAAATACCTACTCGGAACCAACCTGATACTACCATCAAACAAACCCATCCTGGCGTTTCCCCCTCGAGACCAAACGAGGAAGTCAACCGAGGAACTCACACCGTTGGCAGTTTTATTTATTCAGTTATCGTTGCAGTAATTACTAGTCAGGTGTAGATAATCGTCCTGATAAAATAAGCAGTGGGCACTTTTATTTAACCATTCCATTGTAGTTGCAACACTTACTAGTCAGATACAATTAGCATGAGATATCCCAAAACCCAGCAGTTGTTGGTTCTTTTACTTAGCCATTCCGTTGTAGTGAAGCTGATTACTAGTCATATCGGATACAAGTCAATTTATAACAGTAAACTTTGGTTATAGTTGTCTATGATCAAGCACTGTGCTCCAAGTCGTCCATAACCGCGGACACGGCTTCTCGAAAAGATTTAACCCTGCAGGGGTGCACCAAAGTATCCACAAGCACTTCGACCCTTTTTGCCAGATCAGTTAACATACACCCATCGGTATGTCGGCGGGGCCTAAGTCACGATGTTCCCAGACCCAAAGCAAGTACATGGGGGCCACCCCACCAAGTCGACACCCGCAACGAAGTCGGCCGGTCTCCGAGACGGACTTAGGGTTTGCGTCAGTGGCTGTAAACGACAGCAAATCCCCAAACGGGGACTGTCGATACAGCGAAAACACTCCGCTTCCAAAACAGTACAGCGTGCTCCTCACACAATCGTAAATAAAGCGGTAAACACGGCATAAGTACAGGATAGTAAATAAAACCTCAAACTAGTTTGTGGCCCCCAGTACAATACTTTGAAATCAGGTAATAATCAATGGGGGGCCCATATCTCCCCACCTATGGTTAGCGCGCTCGATCTCGGAACAGGTGTCAAGAACTCGGGTCCTACGGGACACAAGTGGGCGGTCGGAAACCAAATCTTACCTATCACCCACCGATGCCTCTGCTTAATTCAATTTTAGTTGTTAAACAGTAATTAAAGTGAACCATAAGTAAAACCATGATCATCTCCAACATTGGATATGCGGCACTTCTCCAACAACTGTGGTACTTGACGACAAGCAAAAACACTTGAGCAAGCGACTACGATACGCGGGTCCAACTATCTACCAAACAACAGGTAATAGGATGTGCCCAAGGCAATATAGGGCTGCACGGTATATCACAGGTACGGAAACTAAAGCATCGCAACACAGATAGCAATAGATCAACAGGAGGGAATAAAGACTGTGAAAGTAAGATAGGTAGAAAGGGGGAGATGCTCGCCTGAAAACATTGTCGAAGGGTTCAACCGAAGATCGGGTCGACACTCGCATCAACTCAACGGCCTTATCCACGAAGAAGCAAAACACTAGCAGAAACACCGGATGCACTATTTAATACAACGGCAGAAGATCGGCATGATGCATGTATGATGTATGGCATGGCAGAGAGGCGATGCAACTAGGCCATATTAAGTGGAACCGGGGTCCCGACAATTAATTAGGTGGTTCAAGTTGTTTAGCTACCCCGCAATTTAAATGTTGTATTAACATGGCCAAGATATAGTACCGGTTCGCTACATCAATTTAAATGAGGCCAATATGAGACTAGATTTGCCCGCATATGGGCCCCATATTTGATTATAAGGTGAATCGGCGTAAGGCCCCCAAACCAATGATATGCATGCGAGAACATTTAATATGCGACAAGTTGTATATATTATAAAAATAGGGTTTGCGGGAAGGGGTTCACACATTAGGGGTGTCTCGACGAACTTGGGGTTTCGGGGTTCGGGGTCCGGTCCCGGGGTTCAGGGTTCGACGGGGATCATTCTCGGACTCCGGGTTTGTTCTCGGATAACGGGGTAGATCTTGGCGTTCCGGTAGGAGGTCTTGGTTCGGCGTCGGCCGCATCGGGTTCGTCTTGGTCGATGTCGTTTTTGTAGTCGCGAAGATCTTGTCGTGTCCTCGTGTCGGGCCGGTCTTGGCGTTCGGGGTGAAGCACTTGGCGTCCGGCGGTAGATCTTGTCGATTCCCTCCCAACGGCCTTGTTGTTCCGCACGTAGATCTTGGGGAGGTTTCGGGGTTCGACTCGACAATCGGAATCCGGGAACGGGTCTTGGCGAACTTGGCGGTTATCGGGTTCGGTCGTCGAATCCGTGAGGGAGATCTTGTCGTGGCGTCGGGTCCAGGAAGGAGAGCTTGGTGCTCCGCGGTGGAATCCTTGGCGTCGCGGTCGGTGGCGAACTTGGCGAACCCGTCTCAATTGAAGGCGAACCTCTACACCATCGCCATGTCCCACTCCACTCCAACATGGGCCGATGACTGAGCACCAACAACAGACACGAGCCGTACGCGCTGGGCCGGGGACGGAGGTTCCTGCGTGTAGAAGGAGAAGGCGGCGACGTCTTAGAGGGCTTCGAGGACATGCAGTCCAGGGAGGCGGCGTCAGGCGCTGCAAGCGACGGGGTGGGCCCCGCAGAGGAGACGGTTCCAGGCGGGCCGGCTGCAGCGCGCTGGAAGGAGGGCGAGGGGCTCGGGAACGAGCTCGCGGGCGCGGACGCGGCCGCAAGCGGAGGACCAGGCGGCGGCCGTCGCTGCAGGGGGGTGCTCGGGGGCGCCGACGAGCTTGCAGAGGGACGCGCGCCAAGCGGAGGAGGGGCCCGCTGCTGCGGCCGGGGGCGTGGACACGGCCAGGGCGGCGCCGGGCGCGGAGGAGACGGCCGGGGGCGGGGCTCGGGCCGGCGGCGGGATGACGCGGGCGGGCGCTGGCGAGGCGGGCCGGGGGACGCGCGGGGAAGGGAGGAGCTCGCGGGGCGGGGACGAGCCCGAGGCGGGCGGCGGCGCTTGGAGCGGGACGGCCGGAGGGCGGTGGAGAGGTGGCTTGCGGGAGGCAGCGAGCGGAGAGGGGCCGAGGGAGGAGGAGGGGACGCGCCGGCGCGGCGGCGGGGCGAGCTCGAGGGGGCCACGGAGCACGGGGCGGCGAGAGGAGGCGGGGGTCCGGCGGACTGGCGGTGGAGGGCGGCGATGGCGGAGGCGTCCGGCGAGGCGAGAGGGCGAGCGGGGGAGGCGCGGAGAGGGAGGGTGGAGCGCGGCCGGGGGTCGGCTGGCGCGCGCCGGCGCCGGAGGGGACCAGGGCGGGAGGAGGAAGAAGGAGGGTGGTGAGGCGAGCGCGGGGTCGGGGAGCGTCGGGTGAGGGAGAGGTTCTCGGGGGAGGAGACGCGGGGTGGGGGGTCAGGTGGCGTGGGGATCGGTGGGGTGGGACCCACGGGAAGGGCCAGGGTGGAGGGCAGCGGTTGGTGGGGGGTGGTGGACCGGCTGGTGAGATGGGTGGAGGGAGAGGGAGTTGGAGGGGTGAGGTGGCACTGCCTGATAGGGTGGGGGAATGGCCAGGGTGATGTGGCGGCCTGGGATAGGTGGGGGTGATGTGGAGGGGGGCTGGGTAGGTTAGTTGGTAGCTGTAGGATTTAGAAGGGCGGGTTAGGTGGACCGATTTGAAAAATGGGGGTGGTCGTTCGGGTCGATTCGGCCCGTTCGACTGCCCCCACTAAAAACAATTAAATATTTTGTTTGTTTTAAACGGGCCATTTGCAAACCGATAGCAGCCAAAACAAAATATTCCGGAGACCCGGTTTTGGTTTTGAATTAAAAGACGGGGCGTTTAGAAAACAAAACCAGGCTTTTCCAAAATAGTTTTATGCGACCAGATGCAAGATGATGACGATGCTCAAATGCAATGCGACATGATGACATGAGCATGCGGTCATGACGATGCAATGCACCAAAACAACGCGATTTTCTAGTAGTGGTTTTGCGGGATGCCACACCTCCGGATCGTGAGGTTGAGTTTGTAATTGAGCTTGAACCTGGAACGGCTCCTATCTCCAAGCGGACTTATAAAATGGGTCCTTCTGAGTTGGCTGAACTCAAACAACAGCTTGATGAACAAGAGAAGTTGGGTTTCATTCAACACAGTACTTCTTCTTGGGGCAGCCCAACAATCTTTGTGAAGAAGCGTGACAGGACTGATAGACTTTGTGTTGACTATTGGGCTCTCAATGCTAAAACCATCAAGAATAAATATCCCCTTCCGCGGATTAATGATCTCTTCGATCAGCTAGCTGGAGCTGTGGTGTTCTCTAAGCTTGACTTGAGAAGTGGTTATCACCAAATCAAGATTCGCAAGGAAGATGTGCCCAAAACAGCTTTCACCACCCGCTATGGCCTGTATGAGTACACAGTCATGTCTTTCGGTCTCACCAACGCACCTGCTACCTTCTCGAGGCTTATGAACTCGGTCTTCATGGAGTACCTGGATAAGTTCGTTGTGGTCTATCTGGATGATATCCTAGTCTATTCCAAGTCTAAGGAAGAGCATGAAGAACACCTGCGGTGTGTCCTAAGCAAGCTGCGTGAGAACCGCTTGTATGCAAAGTTCTCAAAGTGTGAGTTTTGGCTGCCTGAAGTAACTTATCTTGGCCATGTCATCTCTGCCAAGGGCATTGCAGTCAACCCGGAAACTGTGAAGACAATTGTTGAATGGCTTCCTCCTGTTAATGTCAAAGAAGTGCGGAGTTTCCTCGGTTTGGCTAGTTATTGCCGTCGCTTCGTTCAGAACTTTTCAAAGATAGCGAAGCCTCTTACCGATCTCCTCAAGAAAGGCAAGAAATACCTGTGGACTCCTGCCTGTCAAGCAAGCTTTGAGACACTCAAAGAGAAGCTCACTTCCACACCAGTCTTGGTTCCTCCGGATACATCCAAGCCGTTCCAGATATTCTGTGACGCCTCTTTGCAAGGATTGGGTGAGGTCCTTATGCAAGAAAGACAAGTTGTTGCTTATGCCTCTCGACAGTTGAAGACGCATGAGATCAACTATCCCACACATGACCTCGAGCTCGCAGCAGTTGTCTTTGCTTTGAAGCTATGGAGGCACTACTTGCTTGGCAACCGTTGTGAAATCTTTTCTGATCACAAGAGTTTGAAGTATATCTTCACACAGCCTGATCTCAACCTTCGGCAGAGGAGATGGATTGAAGCAATCAATGATTTTGATTTGACCATCAGCTACACACCGGGCAAAGCTAATGTCATGGCCGATGCTCTCAGCCGCAAAGCTTATGTCAATAACCTCATGATGGAAGAACAGCAGCCTCTCTTGTGTGAGGAATTCCGTCAGCTCAACCTGGAAATGGTGGAACAAGGGCATCTCTCGAACCTTCTGGCTACTCCTCTCTTGGAAGAAAAGATTCGTTTTCGTCAGCGTGGTGATCCGCACACCAGAAAGATCACCTCCCAGCTTCAGCTTCCGAAGTATGAGTCCTTCCACGTAGATGATCAAGGCACGCTTTTCTTCGACAACCGGATGTTTGTTCCAAACTACCCGGGTTTGAGAGAGCAAGTTCTCAAGGAGGCGCACGATTCTGTTCTATCTATCCACCCTGGCAGCACAAAGATGTACATGGACTTGAAAACACAATATTGGTGGCCTGGTCTGAAACGATATTGTGCAAAGTATGTCTCGGAGTGTGATGTCTGCCGCAGAGTGAAAGCTGTCCATCAGAAACCTTTCGGTCTTCTACAGCCATCGAAACCTCCGGAATGGAAATGGGAGAAAGTAGAGATGGACTTCATCACTGGTTTTCCAAGGTCGCAGAAGGGCAACAATGCAATCTTTGTTGTCATCGACAGGCTTTCTAAAGTGGCTCATTTCTTCCCCGTCAAGGAAACAATTTCTGGAATTCAGTTGGCTGAGCTCTATATCAACAGAATTGTCTCTCTGTATGGGGTTCCGCTTGAGATCAGTTCAGACCGTGGTAGCATCTTCACTTCCAAGTTCTGGGAGAGTTTCCAAAATGCTTTGGCAACAAAGTTGAACTTCAGCACTGCTTACCACCCTCAGTCGCAAGGACAAGTTGAAAGGATCAATCAGATTCTGGAGGATATGCTTCGTGCTTGCGTTATCTCTTTTGGCATGAAGTTGGAGGAATGTCTTCCTTATGCTGAATTCTCTTACAACAACAGCTTCCTGAAGAGTCTGAAGATGGCACCATTCGAGGCTCTCTATGGTCGCAAGTGCAGAACTCCTATTGGTTGGTCAGGTGCAGGAGAAAGAATCTGGTTTGGCCCTGACATTGTAACTCAAGCAGAGGAGAAGGTGCATATCATTCTTGAGAACCTGAATATTGCTCAAAGTCGTCAGAAGAGCAATTATGACAGGAAGCACACGGACATGGTGTATGCCTCTGGTGATCTCGTGTACCTTCGTGTCACTCCCATGAGAGGCACACACCGCTTCGGTATCAAAGGAAAGTTGGCTCCTAGATACATCGGTCCTTTCAAGATTCGCGGTAGAAGAGGAGAAGTTGCTTATGCCCTAGAGCTCCTAGAAAAACTCAAAGTCCATGATGTGTTCCACATCTCTCAGCTCAAGAAGTGCTTCAAAGATCCCGGCAGGACCGTGGATCATGAGCTAATCGATCTCCAAGAAGACCTGTCTTATCAAGAACACCCCACCAAAATCCTTGAGACCGCAGAAAGAAGGACTCGCAACAAGTCCATCAAGTTCTGCAAGGTGCAGTGGTCGCACCATTCTGTTGATGAAGCCACTTGGGAACGTGAAGATGAACTCCGTGCCAACTATCCTACCCTCTTTGTGTCTTCTTCTTCTTCCTAGAATCTCGGGGCGAGATTCCTGTTTAGTGGGGGAGAGTTGTAGCATCCCAGTTGTCTAACACCTGTAATGCTACTTGATCTAGTAATAAAGGGCCACTTCCTACATATAATTGTTGCATCATCATCATGTCATGTTCATGTCATCATGCCACCTTGTATTTGAGCATCATATAAAACCCCTTCTTGTCTGGTTCTTATCTCATGTGCATTATTAATTGTATTTGCCTCTTGATATGGTATTTGGATCTTGATATATTGTTTAATGCCCAAGTTGAGTTGGGGGCATATCTTTTATTAACTCCCCACCTTTTCTTTCACCACCTTATAATTCCACCATCCAACTAAATATGAGCTTTGCACTTTATTTGGTTTACCTCTAGCTCATGTGGGTTAGGATGGACCCACTTCTTTTCCCCATGCTCTCATCTTAGCATTATGATGTTTTCACATTAGTGATATATGAGAGCCACATGGCCACCTTTGCATGCCTTGTGAGTGGGACCCTAATTCTAGCTCCCATATGTGTTATTTTAGGGGTTATCATCATGTTGGGATATTTTGTGGGCTTAATAAATATCTAGTGGCATATACACACTAGCAAGTCCCATTGTATTTCAGATATGGTCATCTCCATCTATTCCACATGGGGCATCCTTTTTAATTCTTTTTGCTTGGCCTTTATTCCAATTTTTGGGAATGCAAAATAATAATGCCATGTAATAACCTTGTTTTCACAAGAATCAACAGGGCAATAAATATTTCTGCATGGGCCATGCAAGTACCATCTTGTGCTTGTCATTGGATTTTATTCGCTTTTGAGTTGATCATCTCCATCTCTATCCTCTCTTTTGGCTTGAACTTGTTGGATCTTGCTATAAACCCTACCACCACATAATCCCCTCCCTACTTCTACATCTAACCCTACACCCTACCTCTCCTTTTAGATCCATCCCACCCTTGCATGATCATGTGATCATGTGGGTGTGCTTAAACTCTAACCCTCTCAACTAAAGCCTAAACCAAACCCTCTAATCCAAACCCTAAACCTAACCTCCCCTCTCACCTCACCCATGCTTCTAAACCTAGCTGCCACCTATCCCTCTCGGCCTTCCCCTCTCCCTGCATGAGGACCCTACCCGAGCCTCCCAACCCTAGCTCCATACCCCCTAGCTACCTCTCTCCCTTCTAACCCTAGCCCCACCCGAGGACCCCTCTCTTCCTCCCCTCTCTTGTCTTGCTCTCCCTCTGCCTGCCCTGCCCCACCACGAGCTCCTTACCCCCCAGGCCCACCTGGCAGCCTCCCTCTTCCCTCCCCCTGCCTCGCCGAGGCCCTGCCGATCACGTGAAGGAGAGGACAAAGGTGGCCGAGGCCACCTTTATCACCTTCCCCTCCCCCACGCAAGCCCCACCTGCCCCCGTCCTTATCTACCCCTTCCTCGCCCCTCTAGCCTCCCCCAGATCCCACCCAGAGGCCCTGCCTCGTTCCCCTCTGCCCTCTTTTCTTCACCGCCATCGCCGGCCACCGTCGGCTCTCGCTCGAACACAGCAAACCAGGAGGCGGGCGTGGTGCTGAGGTTGTCGGGGAAGCCCGTGGAGTGCCTCTGCTTCGACCTGTGCACGGAGCCGCGGAGAGGAAGCCCCAGCACCGCCGGAACCGACGCCGCCCGACGCGAAACCCTAGCTTTCCGGCCGCCAGCGTCGTCGCCGATCCGCTGCGCCCCGACTTGTACCGACCACACCAACGCAACCGCGGTGAGCCACGCTACCTCCCAGACACCTCCCGTTTCCTTTTCGTTTCCTGGATGAGCGGGTCACGGCGACGAGCGCCCTCGGTGCACGGCGTGGTCGTCGACGTCGTCTCGCTCCCGCGCACGCAAGCCCTATCTAGCCGCCTACCCCCCCCCTGTCAACTACCCAACCCCACCGTAGCGGTCGCCGCTGCTGGGCGCACCCTCGCAGTCACGAGTTCGAATCTCCCCCGCGCGCCGCGCTCCACGCGGGCGAGCGCGTCTGTCCGCGCGCGTGCAGAGAGAAGATCAGCAGTGCCGCGTGCACGTTTTGCAATAAACCCCCTGCACTTTCTTTTTCCTCCACCCGCGGTCCCTCGGAGCCCCACTGTCAGCGTCGGTGGACGTTTTCTAAAAAGGCTCCCGAAGATCCTAGTACTCAACCCGCAGTCCCCCCCCTGAGCCACGTGGTCAGCCGCAGCAGCTCGCTGTCAAGTGGGCCTGCGCGCCAGTGGGTCCCACCTGTCTGTCTCTGTGCCTAGAGCAGCCCGCGGTGTTAAACGTCGTCTGCGCGCGTGTGAGTCCAGTCAGCGCCGGTCCCATCTGTCGGCGACTGGGGCTAACTGAACCTGGGTGCAAAAAGTTTTAGCTGGCTGTCTGTTTAAATTCAAATCTAAATCAAATTATTTGAATTCAAACTCAAATTCTGTTTTAATATAACTTTAAAAATACAAACTCAAATAATACATATAATATATGTTTTTGAATCAGAAAAAGGTGAGGATTTCAGATATGCTGTTCAAATTATATTTTGCACACCTTATTTTCCAAGTTGATGAAATTACAATAAATGCCATCCTTCCTTAAATATTTAATAACTTTTGATTTATAATTCCAAATTCAACAAATGATATGTCTAAAATGATCAGCTCGACGATACCTTTCTGTTTATGTTATCCATGACTTCAATTGCAGCATGCATCATGTAAATATATAATATGCAGCAACTAATATGACAATAAAAGGGGACCAAAACTCAATAAAAATGATATCTCTTGTATTCTACACCTCACCCATGCCATGCTACATTATTGCCATGCAACTTGTGCATCATTCATCATGGCATGATTGTTTGCTTGTCGCATTTTATTCATATGCTTGCGCTCTCTATTTATGTTGGCCCTTGTTTGTTTGGTTCTTCTTTCGAATAGACGCTGAGCCGGGGATATATCAAGAGAACAAGGAGCACTACCCAGATCCGTCTCTCGCTTCAACTGAGTTGCCAGGCAAGCACTACCACATGCTTGCATACATACAGTACCTATTGCCTCTATCTTACTCTTGCATCATTGAGTCGCGATTGCATTAAACTGAATCCCAAGTATTGCATGACTTTTACTTTTAAACCCCACCAAGATTGATCCCCATCCCATGAGCCATTACCACAGGAGTTGTTTGAGCCATGCGAGTCGTAGAACAGCATGTGTAGGGTTTGTGAGAGTCTGATGGATAACGAGGTGCCTAAACAACTTAACCTGAGTAGTAATGGGATAACTAATGAAAGTGGCACCGGTGGGCAATATCTGCTATTTGGTTTTTCCTGCTCACTTGTGTCTCGTAGGACCCCGAGTACTTGAAACCTGTTCCTTGAATATTCGCGCTATCCACATCCGGGAGGCTTATGGGACCCCCCCTGAGCCAGAGCTTGATTCATTCTTATTTCTTGGGGCCACAAACTAGTTTGAGGTTTTATTTACTATCCTGTACTTATGCCATGTTTTACTACTTTATTACGATTGTGCGATGGATAGCACACTGTACTGTTTAGGTCAGCGGAGTGTTTTCGCGGTATCGACAATCCCAGTTTTGGGTTCCCAGTCGTTTACAGCCATTGTCGCAAACCTTGGGTCCGTCTCGGAGTCAGCTAGCTTCGTTGCGGGTGTACTCAATGGGGTGGCCCCCTGAAATATTTCTGAATCCTGTGATTGCTTTGTCGTGAAGGCCTCGTTGGGTTTTGATTTGGTTTTTCCGAGGTTGATCGAGTGTGTGTTGCTATTTGTGCACCCCTGCAGGGTAAAACTTTCTGAAAGCCGTGTCCGCGGTTATGGACGACTTGGAGCACAGTTTCTCGATCATAGACAAGCATAACTAAAGTACCGCTTTTAACTTGACTAGATAACTGACTAGTAAATAGTGCAACACTCATGGCATGGTTAATAAAATTGCCAACGGATGGGGGTTGTTCGTCCGCTTCCTCGTTGGTAAGCGAGGAGGAGGATGGATCTGATGAAATTACTGTTATAACTGTTGTCTTTTATTCACGGACGTCCGTCTATCTTTGGTTAGGCGGATGGTTAGCGAGTATCTATAGAACTGTTAGGGTTTATCTTTCGCTGCGATTGCGTCACCCCAGGTTGTGTCCCCTTTAGAGGCATAAAGACTTGCTGAGTACCCCTAGGGTCTCACACGATAAATTATTGGTTCAGATGAACAGGTACCCTCGCAGGACGGATACTGGGTGGAAGAGGCTGATGATGTGGGCAACGATCGTTCGGTGTAGAGATTCCGGGAACGGGGATCCGTGAGATCTGTGGGCGGGATGTGCTTATTTCTATGGCATCTTATGCCGATTTGCTTCTTATCCGTACTCGGACTTTGCTTTGCCGCTTCCGCTTGATACTCTGATGTGTGATGTATGGGGAATTATCCTAAAATATTATATCTATCTAGGTCATTTGAATCTTGCCGTATGGCGTTGCTATATTTCCTTTCTTTCTAGATGGTATGGCTCTGATGTACTCTTGTATGGTGGCTTGCATACATACTCATTTGTGTATGTAGTTGATCCCTTCGCCTGCCGATTACGCCGCCCGTACAGGTCCCGATGAGTTGGAAGTGGTTGGGACGGCCGAAAGGTCTACCCGTGAGTGGCTTTTGGGGCCCCACCGTACTATTTCAACTACTACCGCTCATCCAGGCTTGTATCTAGGAGCGTAATTCACCGAGGTAGTTACAATTACTATCTTGTTAGGTCTTTTTTGAAAAATCTCTGCCTGGATGTGGGCTTGCATACTATCTATCCTCCATGCTGGATTTTCTCTTATTCGCTTATCATATTTTGCCGCTATCCTAGATGATGTAACTAGCTTGTTATTATTTCTTTGTGGACAAGTATGTAGGTCATTAAAATTGTAATTTGCTATAAATCTGTTAAGGTCATTGAAGAAAGTCTGCTATACAAAGGATATGTTTTCCAAGTGCAAGCGGCCACACATCTAATGGAATCATTCTTTGGAAATTTAATGAATTTTTCCATGCAATTCCATACCTGATCATGGGTTGCCTAAGTTCTTGCTTGGACCCAAATTTCATACAAAGGGGGAGAACTCTGGCATACCTTAAGTTTCCTTGAATCTTCTATACCTGTATGGTCTCACCACAATATGCCCATCGCTGCCCATTTCATCCAACGAATCCTCAAAACCACTAATTTCGATATAAGAAGTGTTATCATTCACATATTCGTCACCAACAAGCTTTTTTGTTCCTACATGTGCACAATCAATGAGTACATCATCCAAATGATCGAGCTCGTCTGCCTTCACCTTCTTCTTGGCATCTTTGTAGCGGTTATCAATCTCGCTGGCTTCATCATCATCTTTAGAGGAGCTATCATCTCGAGCCATATAGTCACTGTACGATCTTTCATCTTCGTCACTATCCTCTTGCACTTTTTCCTTCCCTTTCTTCTCTGCAGTACTACTCCTCTTCACGCCCTTTGGACTTGTGTAATATGCATTCATCTTTTGAACCTTATCAACTTCACTTTGTTGTTCACTTGTTTGTAAGTGCTTAGATGCATCATCCACAACACTACATCTGACACTGGACTTCTTCATTTGGTTGCAGTTGCTATCATCATTTAGCAACATCAAACCATTATTAAATTCATGCCTAGGCATCAAACAGTAATAATAACAGTGTTCCACCTTTTGAATATCTTCTCCACGAGCCTCCAAAATATCCTTGAAATGCCCTCTTACCTCTGGGTGGCACATTTTATCGCGCTCCATGTGAATCATATCCTTGATATCGTTTATGTACCGCATACCTGCTCCAGCTTGGATGTACGATCCACTAAAGTGGTACCATACTGCAACAACCTTCAAAGAATCCATTGCAAACATGCACGAATGCAAATCAAATACAGAGTTAGCAATGTAAATTTATTTATTCCAAGATGTTGGCTTCAATTAATCGAAACAAATCAAAAAAGGGCCAAATGATGGCAATCATTGATGGTGGTGATCAAGTACATGAACGACTCAATGACAAATATAGCACTAGAACAATGACCATGCAATTTTGATATTGGTTGAACAAGTTGACGCTAGCGGTGCATCAATCTGATGAGAAGTTTAGAACAAATCCAAATTTCTCCTAGGGAAGGCAATGACATCCAATGCATTTGTTATGGGCCGCGGGTCTTCCTAAAGATCATGCAGCACCCCTACCCAAAAAGTTTGAACTTTATGGATCGACCTACGGGACTTCTGATTGGCACTTACTGTTTGTTTGAGATTCAGGATAGTGTCTGTTTGCCGCCTCCGCCTTTATTGTCTAGCGTGGTTGCCACCCTCATTGTGTCAGCCGCATCTTCCAGGGGTAGCTGCCCTCGCCGTGTCAGCCGCCGCCACTCGGTGTTGGGGAAGAGGTCGGGTTCGTGCGCAAAATGGAGGTTGATCGTGATCGTGCCATCGAACGCGTATATTGCTAATTTCATAACCGATCTGCACATGAGATGATCTTACATGCATTAAAGCCGGCCATTCCTTGTCCACAGTGGCGGGAAAAAAGTCAAAAACCGGTCAACCTTCGTTAAACCGTTGCCGGAGACGAAAATTAGACCTAACTAAGTGTTTGAGGACAGATTTAGACCAAAATAGTGGCGAGGGACATAAGATGAACTTTTGTAATACTTGAGGGACCAAAACTGCACCTAAACCAATATTTTATACATTTTTTCTTGGATAAGTATTTTATACCTCTAATAATTTTGAGTTTCAACTTTAAATATTATGTGTTTATATAACTAAAACCTTTACATTATATTGTTCTTTCACATGAGTTTTGTTTCGGTGTTCCTCTTTTTTCCAAATCTATGTAACCGAAGACAAAGTATGGTCAGGATTGGCTGATATCCTTCTGTCTAGAATGCATGAAGGGGTATCAGCTTTCACATATTTTTAAACTTTTATGAACATAATTTTTCATGTTTTTACCAATTTTTTTGTGGTAACTTGGTTTGCACTGATTATTTTCATGGCCACTAGCACACAGCAGAGGACACGAGCGAGAGCCCCAGGTTGGAACATGGAACTCGAGTAAACGGAAACGCCAACGAGGCCGCAACCCCGGCACACAGCGGCGAGAGACCTATCCACTCCTCCATGCACCCTCGCTGCTCACTTCCCAGCCACACTACAACACCCACCCGTCCCGAGACAAGCCTCCCGACAAGCCCACCACCGTCGCGCCGGGGTAAAATCCCCCGACGAACACCGCGCGACGCGAGCGAACTTCCCCTCCCGTCTCCGGCACCGCCCGCCGCGCGCGCAGCGCGAGGCCGCGACTCGTGGCACGGCGCGCCTGTACCATGCCGTGACGCCCGAGGCCACCACACGAAGCCGCTTTCGTTGCCTCGGCGCACATGCAGTTCCCCTTATCGTGCCCGCACCCCATGGCCGTGGCCGTGGCCGTGCCCGTGCCCGCCGTATCCTGCCTGCGCCTCGTCTTCCCCGGGTTTAGCGGCCTCGTCTCCGCCTCCTTCGTCCTGAGCCGCGCCCGCGGCCGCGGGGTTGCTGTCAGGTCGGGCGGACAGGGCGCCGCGCCGCCAGATTCAGCGGCCATCCTGAGGCGGCCGGCGGCCGCCACGACGTCGGAGGAGGAGCGGGTGAGCGACGCGGGCGCCTCCTTGGGCAGTCCGATGGAGGAGGAGGCGCCGGAGGTGGCGAGGAGGAGGGGGCCGGAGAGGGAGTGGGTGGACTGGGAGGACCTCATCCTCGAGGACACCGTGCCGCTCGTTGGCTTCGTACGGATGATACTCCACTCCGGCAAGTAGGCAACTTTTCCTCTTCACCTCTTGTCTATTGTTCATCATCCCGATTTCAATTGCTGTTGAAACTTCGATCAACATTAGTCTTAGCATCACCAGTACATCATAGGTCATGGGGAAAAATGTACTGCCAGCCTGAAGTAATTTATCAAACAGATGGCCTGCGAGCTGGACTTGTCACGCATGGAATGTGAATAGGTAGATCATCACACTAATATATAATTTGAATGTTTAGGCATAATTAGACCAGCTAACTCTGGGACTAGGTTTACGCTAGTACTAAGTTCAAGGCGAATGATGACAGCAACACTGGTTTGGCTTTAGACACAACGCATGCCTTATATTGAGGGAGACAATGAATTTCTTGATTGTAATGATTTAATTGGTTGGTGGACCAAGTTGTTTCTGAGATCCGAATCGGTTGGATATGAATTCACGCACGTAGGAAATGAAGGATTTGGGAAAAGGACGAGAGTTCACAGAACAGGGTGAGAATTCAGAGTTTCATTTCATAACTCGACAGACAACCGTTGGTATCTTGCGCCCACGATGGTCCATCACCTGATCACTGCTGCCTACTGTAGTCTTCAAGTCTACCAGCACTAAGGTCGCGGCAGCAATGGCTGATGGTGCTGGCTAAGCCATACAATGAATTAAAGATTACTCTGCTGGGGTTTGATCATCCCAATTTCAACTCTTGTTGAAACTTAATAGTAGACATTAGTCATAGACTCTTAGTATAGCATTACCAGTGCATCATAGGTCATGGGGAAAAATTCCTGCTGTAAATATACTGTCACAAGCCCACAACCTGATGCAGTTTATCAAACAGATGGCGTGCGAGCTGAACTTGTCACGCATGGAATGTGAATAGCTAGATCACACTAATGTACAATCTGAATGTTTCGGCATATTAGACCGGCTAACTCTAGGACTAGGTGTATAGTGGTACTAAGGTCAAGGTGAATAATGACAGCAAGTCTGCAACACTGGTTTTGCGTTGGACAGAACGCACGCCTTGTACTAATGGAGGTAGTGAATTGGTTGATCATAATGATTTTATTGGTTGGTCAAGCAAGTAGTTTTCGATATCCCAA
The DNA here is from genome assembly GCA_916181665.1 of Avena sativa. Lineage (NCBI taxonomy): Eukaryota > Viridiplantae > Streptophyta > Magnoliopsida > Poales > Poaceae > Avena > Avena sativa. Next base: position 162,025,196 of record OV702284.1, read on the forward strand.
TCGATTGGATCAGAACTCACGTTCATGGGAAATGAAGGAGTTGGGGAAATGATGAGAGTTCAGAGAATAGGGTGAGAATTCAGAGCTTCGTTTGATCATTCAACAGACAATTGTTGAGCCCAGTCCCATATATTGTCTCACGCACGTAGGCTTAAAGGTTGACCCTCTGTTCACATACACCACACCCACCCAGCTCACAGAGCAGTTTTTGTGTGGGTTAGAGCAACTCCAACAGTCGCTGGAAAATTCGGCGCTGTAAAATGGTTTTTCTGCGCGCTGGATCCAGTTTTGCAGCGTGAAACAGGCAACACCTTCACCAGATGCGCTAAATATAGCGCGCGCAAAACATCCCTCCAGCAGAAGTTCTATAATACAGCGCTGTAAACACCTTTTTCAGATATGTGTGTGAAAACAAGATCAAAGAAGACAAAAAAAATAGACTAAAAATCAATTACAAAATTTCAGAGGGTCAACATGGAGGCAGCTCAATCGATAGGGATTATACATCGCGCTAGCTAGCTGAATATGTACGCGCGCATGAAGGAATCAATCGCGCAGCCTGATTGGAGCGGGACTTGCTCGATCAGGCCGAGCTCCACGCGGGCGTGGTCATGGGCGGGAGTGGCCGGCGCGATTCCGGCCGGCCACGCACGTCCCCGGGAGCCAGCACGCGGATCCAGCGGCTTCCGTGGAGCCGAGCCAGCCATGGAGGTGCTCCTCCATCCGGGCTGCACCCTCGCGTCGCTCTGGACGAGCTCCACATCTTCGGGCGACGGCGACGCGCGGCGAACGAGGGGCGACGCCGAGGTTCTAGCGGGCAGCCGACAGGCGAGATTCTGGGCGGCGGACGGCGGACGGCGGGCTGATAGGAACGGCTCGGTGTCCTATGAAGAGACGCGCGCTGAAATTTCCGAATGGCAGTTTGGAGTGCGTGCTTACGCTGGAGCTTTGCCACGCACGGTGGAGTTTTGCCGCGTGCGCTCGCCAAAGCAGTATATTTGGTGCGCCGGATTCAGCATGCTGGATAATTTTTTGTGCGCGCGCTAGTTTACAGCGGCTGCTGGAGCCTCAATTTTAGCCCCCCACACGCTAAATTGGCAGTTATTTTAGTGCGCGACCTGTTTCCAGTGTCTGTTGGAGTTGCTCTTACTTCATCCTGGTCCAGCACCTGACCAGTGGTATCTATTTTGCGCCCACGATGGTGGTCATCACCCTGTTCACTGCGGCCCTACTGTAGTCTTTGTTGAAGTGTATAAGCAGATTGCCTAACCCTTTCCATCATATCAGTCTTTTGGAATAGTTGTTTAGTGGATGAAGCTTGTGTGGCAGAATTTTTCCTAAAAATTGCTGGTGCCCCTCCCTCCACGTATTGGCCTTTTGAGCCATACCTCTGAGTTTACACGTGTATTAGTTGATTGCCGGATTGCCTAGCCCTTCCCATCGGATCGGTCTTTTGGATTAGTTGGTTAGTGCATGAAGCTTGACAGTCTTCAAGTCTACCTGCACTATGGTCATGGTGGCAATGGGTGATAGTGCAGGCTCGACATTGTTCTAGTCTAAGCCCTGGAGTGAATTATGGATTACTCTGCTGAGGTTTGCACAGTTTGTTCAAATTTATTCTTGCAAACTGGGGAGGAATATAGATGACAAAGGCAGACTGACAATTTTTTTGGTTACTCTCATATGTATAGTCATTTGCTTTTGACATGTTAGACATCTTATCATTGATGCCCTGATTAAAGTGTACTCCTAATTGAACTTTTTCTCAATATATATGTGCTATGGAGTAGTAAATTATGTAACATCTTGCTTCCAGGAACATCATAACTCTTTACAGATCTTATTAGTATCAATAATTAAAATCTCAGGGTGTTCCTTCATTGGTTGGAGACATAACGGCTAGACTGTAATACAGACAATCATAATCCAAGCTGATCAATTCACATACAGAATGGTGTCATGTGCTTCCATCGCTTGATGCACATGCGGTGTGATGCAGACAGACAATTAGAATGTTATGTTTGTATCATATATCCGCCCAAAGGACTAGCAACAGCAGGAATATTATCTGTCTTGTTTCACATTATTTGTGCTATGTGAGTTATGCCTTCTGGCTTCCATCAGTCTGAAAATGAAACTTGACAAAACTTTGATCAAGTTACACGCACTACGCGAAACAGGGAGTGTTGAGATATTTTTGCCTGCTATAGAAGTCTTTGCATGCAATTAAATCGGTCATGATCATGGTTTTTAAGGCGTCGCCTAGGCGACGCTTAGGCGTCCAGGAGCCCCTCCTCCGCCTTGAAAAAAATGGCCGCTTTAGGCGCCTAGGCGTCCAAAGCGCCCGCCTAGGCGTCAGATCGCCCCTAGATCGCCTTAAAACGCCTTAATGCCTTAAAAACCATGGTCATGATGCACATATTAGCGCTCCCTGTGATTAGCATAACCAATTTAATGATGTCAGTATGCTACTTTTTTTTTGGAATGGGATTTTTTACTATTCCCTCCGTTCAGAAATAACTGACTTGGATTTGTCTAGATTCGTATGTATCTAGACGCACTTTAGTGTGTAGATTCATTCAAATATAGACAAATCCAAGTCAGTTATTTCTGGACGGAGGGAGTATAAAAAGTAAGGAGTGTCTTTAAAACATATGTTATCAGTGATGAAATTTAGCGACTTTGACATTTATGCAAACATATTTAACTTATTATGGCTTCTCAATGATGAAATTTAGCGAGTCAGGGATTGTCATTACAGTTGTACCATTTGGTTATAGCATTATAAGGCATGTCATGTGGTTCCATAGTGTTGAATGATCAGTAAACTCCAGTTGGAACTTGGAAACATGGATCTATAAAAGACATAGGATACTGCAATTTTCTAAGCTTTTCTTTGATCTAGCCAGATTATATCGTGTTCGTTTTTTAATAGCTGGAAACCAGAAGCTGTACTTGCATATTTAACTTATTATGGCTTCTCAATGATGAAATTTATGCAAACATATTTAACTTATTATGGCTTCTCAATGATGAAATTTAGCGAGTCAGGGATTGTCATTATAGTTTTATCATTTGGTTATAGTATTATAAGGCTTGCCATGGGGTTCCATGGTCTTGAATGATCAGTAAACTCCAGTTGGAAACATGGATCTATAAAAGACATGGGATACTGCAATTTTCTAAGCTTTTATTTGATCTAGCAGGAAACCAGAAGCTATACTTGCATATTTTTATTATACCTGTTATATTTTGAATAACGGGAGGAAGTGATATTGAAACTATGGCAGGTACTCAAGTGGTGATCGGTTGAGTCCTGAACATGAAAAAGCCATTCTTGAACGATTGCTTCCATATCATCCACAATATGAGAAGAAAATTGGATGTGGTATTGACTACATCACGGTACGTACCCTGAACGAATGAAGAAAATGAATTACTGAAGTTATTGTCTTAGCAAAATATCAAACATAGGAAGTTAATCTGTGATCATCTCTGTATCTCTTCTTGCTCTTGAGTCTTGGGCTTGTACTCTTTTTAACCCTTCTAGATTTGTCTCCTTGTAGTTTGACATTCTATTGTCCTGATGTGTTAAGGTGATACTCTCATGTTGCCAGCAAATTTCGGAATGATTGTTTTATCTGTCCTGACAACAACCTCCCAATTCGTTATATCCATTTGTAGTTTCACACTCTGTTGCCCTCATGTATTAAGGTGATACAGTCTCATGTTGCCAGCAAACTTCAGAACGATTATTCTATCTGTCCTGTTAACAACCTCCCGCTCTTTTATGGCACAATAAGCCTAGCTCCGAGTTGAATATATTTTTCCCAAGTCAACTATGGTTCTGATCTGCTTCATGTGCGAGCTAACATTCAGTATCGCTTTGCAGCTAGGGTTGCATCCAGAATTTGAAAATTCAAGATGTTTGTTCATAGTTAGGACGGACGGCGAGCAGGTTGATTTTTCTTTCTGGAAGTGCATCAAAGGTCTCATCCGAGAAAAGTACCCCTTGTATGCAGACAGTTTCATTCTCAGACATTTCCGCAGGAGGCAGGATTACTGAAATAGTGACTCAAGTACGACTGGTTCATGTAATATTCCAGTGATTTTGATTTGGTCCACATGCCTTAGTATCATGTGATTTTGCATTTGCCCAAGTTCATGTGGAAGGATCCGTTATAAGCTTCTCGTCGGACTCGGCATAGTTATATATAGGTTGCAGTCTTGCAGATGAGCCTTGGGTGCTCTAAATTAGTGTTGATCTTATTGTCAGCAGGGTATACACACCTTTAATTACTACTCTTCTGATGAAGAAGATCACCAAAGGTATAGATACGTGGGGTGTCCCTGAATCCAAGACGCTGCTCTTTTCTACCCATTGCCAGGGATGCATGCCAACCAATGTTAGGGCAGCCCAAAAAAACCAATGTTAGAGTAGCTAGGGCCACATTTTCAAGTAACACAACCAATGTTGTTTTCCAACTTGACTATCTTACATCCAATTTTGTTTTGAAGTAGCCGTTTTCCCTGGTTGTTTCAATTTGTGCAGATATGGGCATGATTGGTTGCTCGGGCCAAATTTTGACCTCCCTGGAATTGATTGGCCGCATCTAGTTTTTTTCTTGAACAGTAAAGGGTCAAGAAGATCCGAGAAGCTGCGTTAGAAACCAGGAGGCATGTACAAAATTATAAAGAAGCGCTAAGCATCAAGCATACTAGACAACCTAGAAATAAAAGAAAAGGGCTTCGAAATTGCAAAAAGCACCCTAGAACTAAAACATAAAAAGCAATCAAGCCCTTGGACGCCTCTGCCATCAAACTCCGGTGATCTCCAGGCGATGGAATCGTTGAGATCATGGAGGATTATTGTTCGTGACACTCCCCAAGCTGGAGAAGAAGCACTGCCGCCGACTATCTCACTCTCTTCAGGGACGAACCACTTGTCGAGGGCGAGACGTCGAGCTCCGGCGTGGCGCTTCGGAGAAGGGCCTCCAGTGGAGGTTGAATCCTAGGGTCGCCTTTCGACCAGAACGGGCAGTGGCCCGACGGCATCACCGCCACCAATGGACCACTGCGAAGAGGAACTCGCGGGCGCAACTTCACAGAGAGAGCAGCAGAGATAAACACCTTCGCCGCCCTTCCCATCTTCCTCCCTCGCCTCCTCGGCCGGCCAGGTCGGTGGAACAGACGTCGAAGCCGCTGAGCCGTAGCAAGCATAGCTTATAGTGATGGGATCTTGCGAGAAGGGCAGCAACCAATAGCTCCTACCATGAGAGCACCGCGTCGCTACTCCACCGCTCCCATCTGGTGCAGTGCCAATGCACCAGAGAAGAAGGATCCCGCCCTCCTTCAACTCCACCGCCACCCCTACTCAGCTTTCTCCTCCCCCCACCACCACGGTCGGCCAGAGAGAGAAAACTGAGCAGAGCAAAGAACAAGAGGAGAGAGGAGAGCAACAACTTGGGATTATTAATGGAGATCCCTGTGGTGATGGAGCTCGCCGTCGACTCCGGCCGTCGGAGCTTGCCGCCAGGACTCCACCGAGACAGGATGCACCAGATCTGGCCCAAGAAGATCGAACTACCGGCATCAAGCCAAAACACCTACATCTAAACCTAAAAACTACTCTGGCGCGTCCCCCTCGCCATCTCCGGTCGGTCAAGCCGCCGGAGAAAGCTCGGGTTCAACCCGGTAAGAGGAGGTCAACGGGCAGACGGGAGGGGAGGGAGAGGGAGAGGTACGGGGAGGGGTTCAGTTGTCAGCCCTTCCGGCTGCATCTAGTTGGGTGGGCCATCAACAACCACACTAACCCGATGCTAAACACATTTATCTCACATCACTACAACTAGCAGTCATGTGCGATAGTGTGGTGAAGGCTGCTAGGAAGTAGAACGCCGGTGGGATAGGAGCCATCTGAGGGTGCCATTTTAGGAGAACGGTGCCCGGTGGCGCCTAGTGGCGAAGCTCTGCTTTCTCGACTCGAAACTGACGAAAATCGTCCAAAACAGCCATTAGCAGTGATCATGTCCATTGTGTGCGGGTTGCTGTAGTTGTTGGCGTGCCACCTATTGCGATTGTGATGAAGGGTTGTGTGGTACCTGCGCCAGTGACGTAGGGCGGCGCGAAAACACGGTGGACTCGAACGCCTTAAACATGTGCCCGACGAAAGGAAGCTCCTTGCAGTCGCAGGCGGGATCGATGGCGACGATGACCTTGGCGCCGAGTCGAGCAGCATTGCGAGAGCTCCTGCATGAGAGAGAGAGAGAGAGAGAGAGAGAGAGAGAGAGAGAGAGAGAGAGAGAGAGAGAGGCTTCATCTTCAACCTCCACCCTGCTCGCAATATCAAATTGGTGCGTAACGGCGAGATCAAGCTACTACTTAAAGAAAACTTTAAATGGTCGATTATGTATGATAAATCTAACAAAAATCGTCTAAAAAAGCTTCAGTTTTAATCTTGAATTTGAGAAGTTATAGTTCATGAAAAACTGCAGATTGGGATGTTATAGCTGGACCTATATCAAGAGTGCTTTGACATCCGATTACCAATCGGTTCGTTTTTCAGCTGGCTGGCCTGCTTCCCACAAATAGTACAACAAAGCCCATAGTTCGACATGAATTTATACATGTTTTCAAACTAGGTGTTGTCTTTGTGTCTTCACGGGTGCTCCACCAGATTCTCCTGCAATTGTTGATGTATATATGGGTCTCGGATCTTCCAACACATAGCTGACGAGGTTTGATCTCGTCAATGCCCATTGTTATAGACTTGGGTTTTGGAGAAGATGGGGATGCTGGAGATCGTGGAACGGTTAACAGACAAGCAACCAGGGGACACGAGATTTACCCAGGTTCAGGCCCCCGGAGGGAAAACCCTACTCCTGATTGTCTGTTCTTGATTACGGCGGAACCGAAAGTTACAGGGGTGCGCAGATTCGATCTGGCGTGATGGTGCGTATGCAAAAGTATGAGTCGAGAGATCTAGGTCGTGCCCTCCTGGCCTTTATATAGACTTAGGCAGGTCCCGGGCATAGTCCTAGTCGGTTACAAGTTCTAGGGTTTTACCCCTTTGAATTTCCTATCTACGCTAGTCTTGCTCTCCAAGGATCCGAAGGCGTCATGGGCCTTGGCCACCCGAAAATCTTCATGGGCCAGCGTACATCTGCTGTGGGCCTTCCTTGGGCTGGACCAGGTATGCTGAGGTCACGTACCCGTAAGGTATAACCATGTCAGTAGCCCCCGAGTGATCAGTTGAATCGTAGATTCGGCTGAGGACTCTTCAATCTTTCGGGTGTGACTATATGTTTCAACAGTATATGTGTAGGTATTGTTGATGCGTGTGCCTGACTCACCCGACGGATCAGGGTCAGTTAACTGTCTTAGGACGAAACAACACGATCTTCCTCAGATTCGAGTCCCTCAACTCGAAACTGGAACATATGCTGGCGTAATTCGACTCAGGCCGTGGAGGACTTACAGGAGTGGAATTCCAGTGAATTTAATTGATGTACCCAACGTGTCCGTCGGGATTTTTCATCGCACCTGTTAGCACGGGTTTTTACTAGCAGAGCGCAGTCGTGTGCGTTGCCAGGTCATCAGATGATATCTGTAGGTCTTATCTTTGTGTCGTAGACACAACATCCGAATGTTTGTCACCTCGAAGGTGTTTCGGGTGGCCAAGGAGACCGTTGCTCACTAGGCGTTTTGTTGGGGCAGAGTTGCCGAAAAGTTTTTGCATGCTGATCCGAAAGATCGCAGTCGAAGATTTCATAGGGTGCGCGACCAGCGCTCCCTATGGGAGTAGCCCCCGAGTGTCTGTTCGAGTCGTATACTCGAGCGGAGACTTTAGCTCAAAACATTGTACAGTTGTTAAGTCCGTAGGACACAAAAAAATTTGGATGCTTAAATCCATCCTCCCTATGGGAGTAGCCCCCGAGTCCGTAGTGGAGTCATAGACTCGACGTAGGACTCGAAGAAATATTTTGTCGTTATCAGTCTTTCGGGTGCGCGGCCAGCGCTCCTGATAGGAGTAGCCCCCGAGTATTTAGTCGAATCGAAGATTCGAGTGAGTACTCTTAGCTGTGGAGCCGAAGAATTGTAGTTGGTGCTAGTATAGCTTTTGATGACATCATTGCTGACGATTGATGACCTCAAGCGTCTGCTATGCCAGAGATGACTTGACTGGACGAACGAGGGTCCCACTTGCTGACCTTGAATTGACCGGTCACGCGCTACGTGGAGATAATTACGGCGTCTCCTCGATTTCCGCGCGTAGTGGACGGCGTGGTAACGACGGTTCGTTGTGATGCTGACACGTGTATGGTCAGATCTGCCGTTAGCGTTAGGTCTTCTGGATGGACGGCTGCCGTGCATCATCTTCACCATTATAATCATTGGGGAAAGCTGCGGTTTGTTTTCACCGCATCAGTTCTTGTTTTCACTGCCTCCTTGTGCTCTAGCGATCTTTGCTGCGCGCTGGGATTTCCTTCCACATTTCCATCTTCCTTTCTGCGCTTTCACCACCGACGCCGCCGTAGCGTAATGGGGAAACCGAAGAAATCGTCATCTGCCGTTGGGACCAGCGCCGCCGGAGGAAAGAAAGGCGTCACCGCTACCTGTGTCACCGACGGTGGCTGGCGGTGATCAGAGACGCAGGAGAGCGATCTCCGCAAGCTTCGCGAGCGGGGTCTGATCCCGCAAGATAGGAAGGCCGTCAAACTCCCCGGCAACGAGGTAATCCCCCGTCCCCCAGCTGGGTATCGGGTTATGTTTCTTGCCTTCGTTATGCGTGGGTTTTCCTTTCCAGTCCACAACTTCCTCCGTGGGCTGCTCTTTCTCTATGGCATCCAACTTCATCATCTTTCGCCCAACTCTCTTCTCCACATTGCTTGCTTCATCACTTTTTGCGAGTGCTGGCTCGGCATTGAGCCGCACTTTGGCCTCTTCCGGAAACTTTATTCCGTGAAGAGGCAGTCTGGTTCGGATGGTGTTTATCCCATTGGGGGTTGCATCATCTCTCTTAGTCCCAATCTTCTTTTCTTTTCTTTTTCCATGTCCGAATTTGTCCAGTACTGGCGGAGGCGATGGTTTTATATCCGCGACTCCGTAGTGCCTGGGCAAGATTTTGGTTTTGTTCCTTTTGACCCTTCCCAAATGATTGAGCCAAAAAGGTCTTGAAAAAACAAAATCTTGGATGACGAGGTGGCGGAAATAGAGGCCCTTTACCGTCGGGTGGAGGATCTCCAACTAATTCCGGAGAAGGAAGTGAACGGCGTGGACATCATCCGGACGTTTCTTGAGCGTCGGGTGTAGCCTCTCCAAGCGAGGGCGCACCCGATGTTTCTTTATTCTGGGCGCCGTGATCCGACGAGGGTTTCGGCTGAGAAAGTCTCCGAGGAGGATCTTGACAAGACCCTTCGCGCGCTGCTGAAGTTCAAGGCTAGAGAAAAAATCCCGGGGAAGTCGCTGACTCCGCCGTTTTCTTCGGCGTTGGCTGTTCCACAGGTGTAGATTTGTGTGCGTAGCGCTTTTTTGTCGACTGCGTATTTATTTCCTTTGTTTGCTAACAAAGTTCCTTCTGGTTTTGCAGAGCTTCAAGGTACCGGGCATGGTACCGCCATTGCCTGAAAAGTATCTGAATGCCCCGGATAATGAAGTGGTGGAGTCCGTGTCCGAACTTCCTTCAGCGCGATCTCCGGCCGAAGATGCCGACGAGTCGAGTGAGGACCATACACGCAAACGATCACGGATCTCCAGCGAGTCTTCGGATGCATCGACTCCTCCGACTCCCAGAAATCCTCTGGGCCTTGAGTGTCATAGCGATGGTCATGGAGATTCTTCCTCTCCCATTCCTGCCATTCCTGTGCGGGCTGTGGCACCGCACCCGCCAGCGAAGCGGAAGAAGGAAGAAAAGAAGGAAGAGAAGAAAGAGGAGAAGAAGGAAGAGAAGAGAGCCCGAAGGACTCCTCCTGTCTTCGACCTGAGCTCGCTGGGCTCGTAAGTTTCTTGTTATACTACTATTCTTTTTCCTTTTTGATTTTGCACTTGTGCTGATTGCTTCGTATGCAGGCATTCCTCCCGCGACTCCTTCAGTGATGGTGCGCGGGAGATGATGGGGGAGTCGAAAATTGCGTGTCCTCCTCCTCAGACGGTGGCGACTTCGGGGGGCGCCGCTCCGGATCCTCCTGTGCAGGAGGTGCAGGTGGTTGCGCCTCAGAATTTCGCCAGCGGGTCTTCGGAGTCGCCATCCGAGCATGTGAGTACCTTTGATTCGTGCCACGGGGGGAGCCCCCGAGTGTCTTCGTGTGCGAATTTTGCTTTTATTCCTTTGTGTTGGGCGTAGCCCCCAAGTCCTTTTTCTTACTGCTGTTTCTTTTTCTGCAGCCTTTTGTGCAGGAAGCCAAGCGACTGGTGCAGGAGCGCCTGGTGCTGGAGGCGAACCTTCGGCAGCTTCAAGGTACCTGTTTGCTGTTGGTGCTTCTTTCATTTATTCTGGTCCTTCTCTCTGACGTTTGCTTGTTTTGAATGCAGCGGAGCATAATACTTCTCTCCGTGAAGTCGACGCTCTCAAGAAGAGCCTTGGTCAGTCGGAGAAGAAGGCCAAGGCCGCCGTTGTTGCGAAGGAACGCCTCGAGCTAGAGCTGACTAAGGCAGCCGAAGCGAAGGAGCGTCTGCAGCAGGAGGCCGCGGACCGTGAGGAGCAACTGGCCACTGTTGCGGCTGCTCGTGAGAAAGAGGTGGCGGGCAAGCTCATGGCTCCTGCCAAGGCTGTTTCGGGTAAGTGTTGTATTTGTGCTTATTTCTTCGTGTTTCCTGTCTTCTTCTGTGTTGCTTTTCGTCATGTCCCTTTCTTTTTGTCTCAGATGCCGCATGCATCGAGTTTGACCAGGGTGCTCTGGAGCACGGGAGTGCTCTAGATGATGCTACTGAAGCGGTCGAAGATCGTTGCAGCACCGTCGTCGGTTCCCTTGCCAAGGCGAAGGAGGTCCTTGGCCGCTTCTACAAGGAGCTTGTCCCTAAGGGCGCGGCCCTGGATGATGTGGATGCTCTGGAGGAGGCTTTGTCAGCCGAAGCGCCTGCGGCGTACAAGCGCAAGCAGAAGGGCATCGGCGCGTCCGTCGGGCTGGCGATGGCTTTGGCGGCTGGAGCGGAGCTCGACCTGCCTCAGATCACCTCCTGGATGTCGACGACCGCAGATGGATCCGAGGTAGCTTTTGCTGCCTACTCCGCTCGCTGCAAGCGATATGGGCCAAAGCTCATTGATTTGCTGTCTGAGTATGCGCTGTGGCAGCAGGGCGGGGCCAAAGCTAGGCAGTCCGGCTCCGAGGCGACTCAGGGTGCCGCGTCTTAGGTGATGTAGACGTAGGATAATTTGTAGTCTTCTTTTGCTGTAAATATTTTGATGAACACAATTCTTGTGCCATGTAGTGGCCTTTTATGTGTTGAATGAATTCGCATGAGTTGTGATCTACCATTGTCTGAATGTTTGTGTCCCTTTCTTTGTCTGCTGCTCTAGGTTCCTTCGGGTGCTGACCCTGTTGACACCTCGTCCGCAGTGCCACTGCGACCATCTTTGGATGATTCCTTGCAACTCGCTTTTCTTCGGGATCGTGTGCGTAGTCTGGAGAGGGAGTTGCTCGGGTTGCGAGGTCATGCCGATGTTTGGAAGTCCAAGGCGGATCGTGGTGCAGCCAGGGAGGAGTACTTGATGGCGGAACTTGTTCGGCTGTCCGAGCAACTTCAATGTAAGTTGTTCTTTGTTTCGAGCTGTAGCTCAGTTCTTCGGATGAGCCTGCTGGCCTTGCTCTTACTTTGTGCAATTGTCGCAGATGCGAACCTTGCTCCGAGGGAAGAGAAGGAGCGTGTCGCTGTTCGGGTCAATTGCTTGACTCAACAGGACATGGAAGCTGGTGGCTTCTTCTGGATGGATCATGACCGTGCCATCGCTCTGGCGACGGTGTAGGATCGTGTGCACCAGGTTTCGCGAGTGCTTCGCCAAGTGCAGACGTCGCTTGCCTCGGTGTTGCACGTCATGTTTCCTTTGGATGCCGTACCGACGAGCCTTGCGGGTCTTCTGTCGAAGTTTCAGAACGTGAGCAATGTCAAGGAGTTGGTGCGGCAACAGCTCGTCGCAGGAGTGAAGGCTGGTTTGTCTCTTGTGAGGCTGCACCGGCCTGATGTAGATTTGGCTGCTGTGGCAGCTGGGCCACCTCCTCGGCCGGACGGTGATGAGTGGGACATGCGTCCACATTACGCAGCTGTAAGGCAGTATGCCAAATAGGTGGTAGATTTGTTTGAGCAGCGTGCTCAGGTTATTCTTCAGAATAGGTAGTACCTGTAAAATAGATAGATGTAAAATTTGTATATTTCGACTGGGCGTGTTGTGCCCTTTGTTGTAAAGGTTTTTTTGTTGTAAGCACGCAGTGCTTTGTTTGAGTACATGTCCTTTTCGTTTGCCTGACGTTGTCAGCTACTCAGGTGTACACGCGTGATCCTCAGTTGACGAAATCGTGAGGTGGGGGGAGCCCCCGAGTGCGTTTGCAGCGTAAAGTAGAGTTGCAAATAATGAACTAGAGTTTGGGGCGAGACACTTAGCTTTATTTATATCGTAATGGAGGGAGTACATTGTTTGGCTGAATAGCCTTGGCTGAAAGCCTTATTGAAAGTAAAGGGGGTAGGTAGCTAGGGGTAGAATCGTCGCAAGTGCGAGATGTTCCATGGGTTGGAGTATGCGACTCCAGACTCCACGTGCTTGAGGCGGTAGGCGCCACCTGGGATGACTTCGGTGATGACATAGGGTCCTTCCCATGGTGACTCGAATTTCGTCGGTCGCTCTTGCTTGAGTCGCAAGACGAGGTCTCCTTCGACAAAGGACCTTGGGCGCAGCCGGCAGCTGTGGTAGTTGCGGAGACTCTGCTGGTACACCGCCGAGCGAGCTGCTGCTACGTCTCTTGCTTCATCGAGTGTGTCGACGGCGTCTTCGAGTGCAGCCGTGGATTCGGCTTCGCTGTAAGCGACGACCCGGGGGGCCTGGTGGCGTACTTCGGCTGGTAGCACGGCTTCAACTCCGTGCACCATGAAGAACGGTGTGTAGCCTGTGGAGCTGTTTGGCATGGTCCGTAAGCTCCATAGGACGGATGGTAGCTCTTTCGTCCAGGCTCCTGCTTTCCGTTCGAGTGGACTCATGAGGCGCTTCTTGATGCCAGCGCCGATTAGGCCGTTGGCCTTTTCCACTTGCCCGTTCGTTTGTGGGTGTGCCACTGAGGCGTACGTGATGTTGATCCCAAGGCCTTCACAGAAGTCTTGGAATTCCTTGGAGATAAAGTTCGATCCATTGTCGGTGATGATGCTATGCGGTACGCCGAACCTGTAGACAATGGACTCGAAGAACTTGACGGCAGTTTTGCCCTTTTGGTTGGTGACGGGCATGGCCTCGATCCACTTGGTGAATTTGTCGACTGCGACCAGGAGGTAAACGTGTCCCCCTTTCGAGGACTTTGGCAGTTTTCCGATCATGTCGAGGCCCCATTGAGCAAAATGCCAAGCTATAGGTATGGGTCTGAGCTCTGACCCGGGTGCGTGCGGTTTGTCGGCGAACCGTTGGCATCCGTTGCATCTTCGGACGATGTCCTTTGCGTCGCTCATGGCCGTTGGCCAGTATAATCCGGCTCGTAGAGCTTTGGCGATAAGGGAGCGGCTGCCTGCGTGATGGCCGCAGATGTCCTCGTGGATGTCTTGGAGGATAGCTTTCCCGTCACCGATGGTGACGCACCTTTGTAGTACACCAGTAATACTGCGCTTGTATAGCTCGCCATTGATGATGGTGAAGGCTTTTGACCGACGAGATATGCGCCGGGCATCTGTCGGGCTGTCAGGCAGTTCTCCGTTTAACAAGAACTGGAGGTATGGTCGCGTCCAAGTTTCTTCGACTGCCATGACCTGCATTAGGTTGACCATGGCTACCTCTGTGTCCAGTTTTTTGGGTCCTTCATGTCCTTCGGGCAGCGTAGCCCCCGAGTGTTCTGCTTCTTCGGGTGATCCTTTGGGGAATTTCCGCTTGATGGATGGTACGCAGATCTGTTCGAGGAACACACCCGGTGGCACCTTTACGCAGGTGGAGCCGATGTTGGTGAGTCTATCGGCTTCCTCGTTGCATTCTCTTCCGACGTGCCGAAGCTCGCAGCCGTCGAATTCTCCTTCGAGTGCGTTGTAGAGCGCGCGGTATGCGATCATGTTTTCGGCGTGTGCGTCGCACTCATTCATCGTCTGCTGAACAACGAGGTTGGAGTCATCGTAGATGACCAAGCGCGTTGCGCCGCATATCTTTGCCATCCTCATGCCATGGATGAGGGCTTCGTATTCGGCCTCGTTGTTGGAGGCTCGGAATTTCATCCGAAGGACATACTTCATCTTGTCGCCTTGCGGGGAGGTCAGTATGACCCCTGCTCCTGCTCCAGCTTCTCGCTTGGAGCCGTCGAAGTGCATCGTCCATGACTGTGACATATCTGGGATGTCTGGTAGCTGCAGCTCCATCCAATGTACAAGGAAGTCCGGAAGGACTTGAGATTTGATTGCGAGTCGCTTCTCGTAGACGATGTCCAAGGGTGACAGCTCGATGCCCCACAGGGCCACGCGTCCTGTGGCCTCTGGATTATTCAGGATGCTGTTCAGGGGTGCCTTGTTGACGACCATCACCTGGTGCTCCTGGAAGTAATGGCTCAGCCGTCGAGCCGTCATGAACACGCCGTAGGCGAGCTTCTGGTAGTGAGGGTACCTCTGCTTTGTTGGTGTCAGTACCTCGCTGAGGTAGTAGATTGGGCGTTGGACCTCGTGTGTCTTGCCTTCTTCGGGTCGTTCGACCACGAGTACGGTGCTGACCACCTGGTGTGTGGCTGCTATGTACAGCAGCAGAGGTTCGCGCTCCTTTGGCGTGACCAGGACGGGCGAGGTGGAGAGGAGCCGCTTGAGGCTTTCGAATGCATCGTTGGCTTCTGGCGTCCACTCGAATTTATCTGCTTTGCGTAGCAGTTGGTAGAATGGTAAGGCCTTCTCGCCCATGCGGCTGATGAATCTGCTGAGCGCCGCTATTCGTACTGCGAGCTGCTGGACGCCTTTGAGGTTTTTCGGCTTTTCCATCGCCATGATGGCTCTGATTTTATTCGGGTTCGCCTCGATCCCTCGCTGAGAGATGAATTACCCAAGCAGCTGACCCGATGGGACGCCGAAGGCGCATTTTTTGGGGTTGAGCTTGATCCTGTAGCGATCGAGGTTGTCAAACGTCTCGCGGATATCGTCGATAAGTGTTCTTGCCTCCTTGGTTTTTATCACTATATCGTCAACATAGACTTGGACGTTGCGACCGATCTGGTCCTTGAGTCAGGCCTGCATGCATCGCTGGTACGTAGCACCTGCGTTCTTTAGCCCGAAGGACATTGTGTTGTAGTAGAATACTCTGAACGGTGTGATAAACGTCGTTTTATCCTGATCTTCGACCTTGAGTCGAATCTGGTTATAGCCTGAGTAGGCATCGAGGAAGGAGAGTTTCTCACAACTTGCAGTTGAATCGATGATCTGATCGATCCGAGTAAGGGGGAAATGGTCCTTTGGGCAATGCTTGTTTAGTGACGTGAAGTCCACGCACATCCGCAGGATGTCCGTGTCCTTCTTTGGGACCATCACTGTATTTGCAAGCCACTCGCTTTCCTTGATTTCCCTGATGAAGTCTGCAGCGAGTAGTCTATTGATTTCCTTGCTGATAGCTTCGGCTCGTGGCTCGGACAGTCTCCGGATAGACTGCTTGACTGGCTTGGTGTCTGGAAAGACGTTGAGTGCATGCTCGGCGAATTCCCTGGGAACTCCTGGCATGTCCGCAGGACACCAGGCGAAGATTTCACAGCGCTCACGGAGGAATTCGACGAGCGCGCCTTCCTATGCGGGGCTGAGGTTGTTGGTGATCAGCACCGTCTTGGAGGCATCCGTCGGATGGACCTGCACCTTCTTTGTGTTGACGGTGGAGTCGAAAGACATGTCAGGTGCGTTTTGCCTTGTGACTGGGGGTGCCCCATTGTCCGTCACCTCGCGGAGCCTTACGAGCTCGTCTTGCATGCCAAAAGATTGGGAGATTTTGTTGAAATCCCTGTCGCATTGGTCTGATCGGGTGAAGCTCCCGTGGACTGTGATGACGCCCTTCGGCCCTGGCATCTTGAGTAGTAGGTATGCGTAGTGTGGGACAGCCAGGAACCTTGCGAATGCTACACGCCCAAGGATGGCGTGGTATTGTGACGGCCAATCCACCACTTCAAATTCGAGTCGCTCCTGCCGGAAGTTGTCCGGCTTCCCGAAGATGACGTCGAGCCCTATCTTGCCCAGGGGGAATATGCCCTTCCCTAGAACGATGTCGTGGAACGTTGTGTCTGACTGTTCCATACTGCATTGCGGGATCCGCATTGCTGCTAGGGTGCTTGCGAACATTAGGTTGATGCCGCTGCCGCCGTCCATGAAGACGTGACTCATCTCGAAACCTCCGATCTGCGCTTCCAGCACCAGGGCAGCATGACCTGGGCGGGGGATCTGGCAAGGGTGATCCGCACGAGTGAATGTGATGCAGGACTCCGATCCGCTGAGGTACTCAGGGATGGCAGGTGGGGTTGCTACGGCCAGGTTGATTTGTCGGGTGATTTTCTTCTGCACCCTATTCGTGGGGCGTCCCTTCTGGATCATCATTAGTGCTCCTTTCGGTGGCGGGTACCCGTTTTCAGCGTTGTTCTGTGCGGGTGCGACTGGTTGGTTCGAGCCTCCGATAGGCGGCGGTGGAGGAGCTCCATGCGCTATTTCGCCTTGCGCCGGTGCGTTCCCGAACGCAGGGATTGGGGCTTTTTGCCTCATCTGCACCATGCTTTCGCTGAGTTTTTGGAACTCGTGGCAATCCTTGAGCATGTGGCTAGCTTTCTTTTTGCCATCCTGCTTGTCGATGTAGAAGTGGATGGTGCATGGACCCGAAAGTTTGTCGTATGCTGAGGCTCCGTTGTCGCGGTCGCAGCGTTGCCACGACTGTGCTGGGCGTCCGCCGTCACGGAAGTTTCCTCTGCGGTACCCTCCGCTGTTGCGGTTGTTGTCGTTGCGACGGTCGGCGTAGCCGGCCGCGACCATGTAGGGTCCATCGCGGTCGTCGTAGACGCGCGATCTTCTCTTGCTGCGGCGTTCCCGTGTTCGGCCATAGTCGTCCTCTTCATCCGATTGTGCTCGGTGGATGCAATCTTCGCCGTCGGCCCACCTGTTGGCGATGTCCATGAGGTGGTCGAGTGTTTTGGGCTTGACACGCCCAAGTTCCTCCTTGAAATCTTGGCGTTTAACGCCATCCCTGAAGGCGTCAATGGCCCTCTCTTCGGAGATGTGTGCTGCGGAGTTCTTGGTGGTAGACCAGCATAATATGTACGAGCGAATAGATTCACCCGTTTTCTGGGTGCAGGCTCGCAACTCTTCGATTGAGGCGGGCCTCTTGCTGGTGCCCTTGAAATTTCGGATGAAGCTGTAAGCTAGATCCTCCCAGCTTTGGATGGACCCTGATGATAGGCTGCTGAGCCAGAGCCGCGCCGCGCCTGTCAGCTGCAGCTGAAGGCATTGCATGGCGTTTTCTTTGTTACCGCCGTGCAGCTTGACGGATGACAGATGGTCACTGAGCCAGGCTTTTGGATCTTGAGTGCCATTGAACTTCAGAGTATCCGAAGGAAGCTTGAAATTGCGTGGCATCTGTGTTCGCCGAACAGATCTGCTGAAGCATCGGGCTCCACAGAGTTCTCCTTCGTCTTCGTCCATCTCGGATTCAGACGAACATGCACGTTTGGCTCGCGCTTTGTCGATTTTGCGCTGTGTTAGCTTGTCTCTGGCGTTGTAGTCGTGTTTATGGTGACGCGAGCTCTTCTTCCTTCGAGGAAGGTCATGTTCCTCTTCCTCTTCGGATGAAGGGGTGGGGCTCCGGTCGCGCCTGGCCGGAGCTTTCTTCTTCGGCTCCACAGGAGCGTCTTCGTGGAGCGCAGCTCCGACAAGTCCGAGTCTGGTGAGTGCGGACTTATGCATGGCTCTTTTCGGGTCCCCCTCCGGAGGTTGGTGGGCCGCGAGATACGCAGTGGCTGCCATGATCGCAGCTTGCGGTGTCTTCGGGATGATGTTGCCGTCGGCATCCATCTCCATGAACGATGTGTGGAGAGTTTGGGTCACATCACGGCGCTCCTTGGGATCCATGTTCTCCACCCGCGAGCGGTGCTTGTTTCCTTGGTTTCCGTTCGTGCTAGAGCCGGGGGCCATGGCGGAGAGCGCAGCTCGTCGCGCGCTGGACTCAGAGGCTGCTTGCTTGCGTTTGTCAAGTGTTTCCTGCATCTTGACTTGCTTCTTATGCTCCTCGAAGAGGAGGTAATGGTATGCCATCAGTAGTTCACGTGAGGAGTCTACAGGCAGGACTATGTCGCCTGCTACGGCGCGGCGTGCCTGGACCCATCCTTATTTGCTAAGTTGGATGACGTGGCCGTTGTTTTCCCCTTCGGGTGGGGGGGACTGGCTTCTTCTGTTCCCGCCGTTTCCGCCGTTTCTGTCCTGTGGGTTGGGGTTCGTGTTGGGCGGCGGGTTAGGCGTTTGCTGCTCCTGGATGACTGCGGCGCATTGGTAGCGCTTGTAGATCGGTCTGCTGCTACCGCAGCTTTCAGATCCGGAACCGTAGGTCCCTGCATCCGATGGCGGATCGCACAGATCGGAGTTGCAGCTGCTGCTGTCATAGGAATCATCTGCTGATGATGTTGTGCGTAGCATGGGGTGTGGGGCCCACGAAGCGGGCCTGATTGATGGTAGGGGCACCCGCTCAGGGAGGCGGAGGGTGCCAGTTTGCCCCACCTGGAAGCAGAAGCTCCCGAACAGGATTTCGAGTCCATCGCCTACGGGCTCGAAGTCCTTCATGGTGGCCGACGAGTGGGCGGTGAAGTCGAAAGCGCCGAAGAGGAGGTGACTCTCCGTCGCCGCAGAGTTGTAGATCGATCGGGTCGGGACCGTCACGATCGCACAATCAGCAGCCCCGATTCCCACAGACGGCGCCAATTGACGAGGTTTAATCTCGTCAATGCCCATTGTTATGGACTTGGGTTTTGGAGAAGATGGGGTTGCTGGAGATCGTGGAACGGTTAACAGACAAGCAACCAGGGGACACGAGAATTACCCAGGTTCAGGCCCCCGAGGGAAAACCCTACTCCTGCTTGTCTGTTCTTGATTACGGCGGAACCCAAAGTTTCAGGGGTGCGCAGATTCGATCTGGCGTGATGGTGCGTATGCGAAAGTATGAGTCGAGATATCTAGGTCGTGCCCTCCTGGCCTTTATATAGACTTAGGCAGGTCCCGGGCATAGTCCTAGTCGGTTACAAGTTCTAGGGTTTTACCCCTTTGAATTTCCTATCTACGCTAGTCTTGCTCTCCAAGGATCCGAAGGTGTCATGGGCCTTGGCCACCCGAAAATCTTCATGGGCCAGCGTACATCTGCTGTGGGCCTTCCTTGGGCTGGACCAGGTATGCTGAGGTCACGTACCCGTAAGGTATAACCATGTCAATAGCGACGTAGGAAGACCACGATCCCGGCACCTCATGATCAATAACTGCAAAAGGACTCTGTTTAAAATATGGTTCATTATCAATCATCACTGGCTCCTCTTATCACTCTCAATGATCATGTTGTGCAAGATTACACATGCATTTATCACCTTCCACAATAGGTCATTTGACTAGGTCAGAGTAGGGTACCCAACAGCAGCAAATCGGGCTCGGAGCACACCAAAGGCCCGCTCGACATCCTTCCTGCAAGCTTCTTGCTCCTTGGCAAATTTAGAATTCTTGCCACAACAGGATTTAAGATAGTCTTCACAAATGTTGACCATCTTAGATAGATGCCATTTGCCAAGTAGTATCCGTTGTGGTATTGGTGCCAATTGATCACATAGTCCACTGAGTGAGCATGGACTTCAACAAGCTTGACAAAGACATTTGAGCAGTGCAGGATGTTATTGTCATTGTAAGATCCTGTCATTCTGAAGAAGGAATGCAAAATCCAGACATCATGTATAGTCACTGCCTCAAGAACCACACTGAAAGCTCCTTTGTGACCTATGTACATCCCCTGCCAAGCAAATGGGTAGTTTCTCCATGCCCAATGCATGCGGTCGATGCTTCCAAGCATCCCAGAAAATCCTCTGACTTCATTCATTACTAGGATCCAAGCAGTGTCTTTAGCATTGGGTGATCTCAAGTATGTTGGTATAAACACTGGAACCACTACCTTGCATAACTTGTACATGCACTCAATGGCGGTTGACTCGGTCATCGCAGATAGTCATCTTGTGTATCAGAGTGAGCTCCATGTGCAAGCATCCTCAAAGAGGCCGTGCACTTTTGGATTGAGGAAAATACTACCGTGTCGGTGCAGCCCTTCTTGTATTTGAAGTAGGTCTCGAACTCCTAGATGGCATGCACAATCCTAATGAAGAGCTTCCAGCCCATCCCGAAACAGCGCTGAAACATCGCTCGCCGTGCAATGGATCGTCGGCGAAGTAATAGGCGTACATCATGCAGTGCCCCTCCAGACACTGCCTCGGCCTAGAGCCGAGCCATCACACCGCGGCTTTGCATTTCACGCGTACATGTCGGATAGGCAGGTGAGGATCTTCAAGTGTTCTTCATCGTCGGCTGATGCGGCTGTCTCCTCCTCTATCAGGATGGCGAACATTTCCTCATCGTCGGAGTCCATGGCCGAGTGAGCAAAATGCCGAACACCTAGCGGGCGTGGTCGGCGAGCAGTTGCCTGAGAAGCTGTCCGCGGCGTGGAGTCACCGCGAAATCTCGAGGACATGGAGGTGGAGCGTGGTGCTGTGGCGGGCACCTTTGCTAGCAACCAGATTGGGCAGAGTGGGACGGGGAGGTGCCGGCGACGGCATGGCGACGAGGGAAGGAAGAGAGGAGGAGGTGGGGCGAGAAGGCGAATCTCGGTATGAAAATGCATCGTCTCGCCGATAGAGCTAACCCACACTCCTTTTTCATTCGCCTGACGCCCCCTAACGACCCCTAACATGCTAAGTTTGGCCTTGGTTCGCCGACTGAAAGTTAAGTTCAATTCGATAACAATTGGCTTCTTAGGAAGTGACCGGGAGAAAATTGTTTCACCGACGCCAAAAAAGCGTGGTGTGGTGTGTGTGTTGGGGGGCTCTTGTAGACCAGCTGGATATGATCTTTCAAGTAGTCTGCGTATATTGCATATATGGAGTACAGTACATTGTTTTCCATGAAGACGTAGTTTGTCGCACAATCTCGTCAGGCGTTGAACACCGGATAAAACTGACACAAATCTTACAATGAACCATTTCGAAAAAAATAATGAACCACACGTGCCAAATTAGCTTGTACCCGTACATATCGATTTGGTTCAGAAGAAAGAAGGAAAATAGGGTCACGTCTCGTGCCGGACCCGTGTACTACATACGTACCAAAGCGCACCGGCGGCAGCTTGGGTATGGCCGGCCCCTAGGACGTCCCACGAGCCGCTTTCTCCTTTAATTTTGCCGGTGCATCTAGACCAGACTCCGCTCGACTCAGATGGAGTATAATAATTCCATAATTTTATTATCGCCATGGTTTTTTAGCCCCGCTTGGGAGTTCGGTATATTTTGCAGCTCCGGTTTTCTTCCGGACGGATTTAGGCGTGTACAGTCCACCGGATATAAAACATACGTACAATCAGCTGGTCTATTTGGATATGCATAGTCTGCCGGAAACATAGGGACATATACAATCCGCTGGAAGTATTTTGGCTAAACATACTCCCTCTGACCCATATTAATTGACTTGGATTTGTCTAAATTCGAATATAGTTAATACTAAATTATGTCTAGATACATCCGAATCTAGATAAATTCAAGTCAATCAATATGGGCCGGAGAGAGTAAAGTTAGTCCTCTCAAACTGCATAAAAATTAAATCTTTAAATAGCATACACGAATAATAGCCTCAAGCTCTCAAACTTCAGTACATCATACACGAATAATCTTTGAACATGCACCTCTCAGACTCTCAAACTTTAGTTTTTTTAGAGCAAAATAACTGGAAAAATAAGGAAAATCATTTCCTCATCCTCTTCCTCCTCGGAATCAGTCATCACCATTTCCAAATTACTCATATAATCCTAAGAATGCATTAAGAACAACACATTAATAGTAACAACACATTTATTGAACTAGTGAAAATTGCATAGTAACAACACATGCTATACTAGTAAAATTAGTAGCATCACCATTAAGACCTACATGCATAGATCGTTTCATTTGCAAGCACATTGGGTTGTCCGAAATGAGAAGGCCCTAGATGTTAGACCAACATAGCATATTCTAGTTCCTGCTAACCCAAGTCTACACAAAGCATGGATCATTTCATTTGCAAGCACATTTAGTTGTCCAAAATGAGAAGGCCCTAGATGTTAGACCAACATAGCATATTCTAGTTCTTGTTAATCCAAGTCCTAACTGATGTTACCATAAGAGCTAAGGTAGCAAAAACTACACAGAGCACTACAACACTCCATACTGACAATAGTGCTCCAACAACACAGTTGCTATTATTAATTCAGAAGGAGATCAGATCAGATTAGATGAGAGATGAAGCTCACCGTACACCCTCGTCCACCTTCCGTTGTTCTGGTTGTCGAGGATGGCCAGGATCAGCTGCTTGTTCTTATCCAGGTACTGCACAGTTCCAACGCACAAACTTTTCATGTCAAGACATTACAGTACAGGTCTATCTCTTCATCACTAGTACTGCTAATTAAGCCAAAGGTAAACAGTGCATGCATATCTTGCAATATCACAGCTAAGTGCCAACACATTCATGTCCTGGATGTTTTCCCAAATCAGTAAGTCAAGCAGAACATATGAATGCATCAAATATAACCAATGATGTACTAGATTGGGGATCATACACACAGATACTACAAAAGATTTGGCTGCCAACAACCCATCCAACCAAGCTTGTGGTCAATCATTGATTGACATGGCAGCGTGTAAACAGGTTATCACAAAGGCAAGGACACACAGGGGCTGGCTATTGTTGTATCAGTCCTAAGACAACTTTAGGGATCTACTCGTAGCAGTCAAAAGACAAATGGGACGGTACAGCGCAAGCGAACCTACATTCCTACTACCAACATGAACATGGCCTAGATCATGTCTGGCTACAGTAGTGAAGAATCATGCATCAAATAATAAAAAGAATCATAAGGCAAGGAAAGAAGTAATTAAGAGAAAGGTCTAGCACTAGACATGATCGCCATCTCACATCCAACACCAACAAAGGAAGATTAGATTAGATTACACAGATTTTATGCTTTTCTTCAGACACGTTTTCTGAACATGACAGATTTTATGCTTTTCTTCAGAGACCTGCAAATTTGAGAAATCCCTCAGAGACCCGTCTAAAATCACGCACACAGCTAAATCAAGCCGGTGCAAATGGTATCCCATCCTGGACCAAACCACAGGTTATGATAAAGGATGGACACTTGCAGCGCCATAGAAGCAGCTGCTGTTTACAATGTCATACGACACTTCCTGGTCAAGAGCTCTTCACCGAGACTAAATCAATCAAACAAACTACAATTAAAAAAGAGTAAAAAAATACTAAAGCAATGTTAAGTGGAAAGAGAAGTCGTTTTTGGTTTGTAGGCTCACGGAGACTGATGCCACCTCTGCCGAAAATCTATATGAATCATCATCGTTTCACAAATCTACTGAGGGAAGAAAAAAAAAGAACTTGGAACGGATAGAGAAACAGAGGCTTCAGTGTGTGTAACAACATGAATCGATCAACATGAATCGATCAACAGCGAACGATTTCGCCTCACCCAAATCCGCTAAGATCCTTTCGGACTTGAATCATCACCAGCCAACCTATTTCCAATCTAGACACATCTGAAAAAGCAAAAACTGTAGCAGAGACAGGCTAGACTGAACTGAACGAAGGTTACACAGCAGCAGCGGTAGGAGGAGTAGCGGGCCGTTTAGCTCTAGCGAGGCTGGTGGATGGGGTGGCGGGTGCCGGCCCTGGCGCCGAAGTGCTGCACCGGCTTCTCGACGTGCCTCGGCTACCAGGCTGGCGTCGTCGTGCTGGGGACGTCGCCCCTGGGCGAGCTGAGGCTGAGTGTTCTGAGCACGGCGTCCATGGCGTCCATGTCACTACGAAAAGGGGCAAGATTCAATAGCACGGTGTTCGTCACAGACCTTGCGCCGCCGGTGTTCGTCACCGCCCCGCCAGTCGCAGACCTGCCGCCCCGCCAGTCGTCGACCCGCCGCCCAGCCAGTCGCCGCCAGTCACTAGGTTTGGAAGCGTCGAGACGGGTTGGGAAGTGTCGGGTTGGAAACGAAACCAGCCTCCGCACGTCCGTGATATTTTCGGCTGTAAATGGGCCGGGAAACGATTCGGAGCGGAAAAAAAACAGCCAACCAAGCGCCAATACTGATGTCGGGCTGTAGTTTAATAGGCTCCGACTAAAACGGCTGTTTCAGACTAATTTACGGTGAAACAAGCAGGGCATTAGGGATATTATCGCCGTGGTTTTATGCGGTCTTCATCTGATTGGCACCTTCGCCCTAAACTAATCTCCAGCTTCTCTAGTCAGCCCACGCACATGTTAGCCGCGCGCATCCGAGCGTGATGACCGTACTGCCCCTCCGTTGCCCCCTTGGGTGCCTAGGCAGATCGCGCGGGGCTGGAAGGGCGCCCTTTGCGTACGCGGCTGAGGCCGGGACCGTGTTTCGTAGTTCAGTAGGACGCAGCGCCCCAGCTTTTTTCGGGCCGATCTTTTTAATTTCTTCTGACAATCTCGCAATCTTTTCTGACATTCGGAGGCTGGCTTAATGGTTTGTTGGTTGGCATGATATACGTGTTAAAAGCATCTCCAGCACCAGCTGTAAACAGTTCTCGTTCTATAATAACTGTCAATTGCGTGCTTCGACACAGACGATGTATAGTTGGTCGCGCTGTAAAAAAAAATCTACGCGCTGCGTTTTGCGCTAACCGTCGTGGGATATGTTGAGCGTGCTGGCATGATATACATGTTATGAGCATCTCCACTGGTTCGGTGGGGTGTCAGGTACTTATAGTTCATTTGCTAAAATTTAGTGTAATTTTTTATTCAAAATTTAAACTAGATTTTGACAAATAAACTAAAGATGGGACTTTGGTGGGATCCTACTTGACACTCTATCGTTCGGTGTTTCCAGGCGTAAAGCGCTATTTAGTGCCGGATGGATATAACATTCGGCCTGAAAACACCTAGGTTTTTTACTCACGTTTCGAGGCCGAGTTTCTGGTTTTGCTAAATGAACAAACACGGCGAAATTTGGACGAGTATAGGCTTTCGTTAATACATAGGTGATTTCGTTAATACATAGGCGGCGTGTTCATATATATTATGTCAAATTTGGACTTACACCCAAATTTTCTCTACAGTCGGCGAAAGAAAAAAAAACATAGAAATAACTACTAGGTTATGCCGATGCCGATGCCCCGGGTGCGCCATTCACATGCCGAAGTTGCGGTAGAAGCAGGTGTAGTCGGTGTCCTAGGTGCCGTCGTCATCGCCGTTATCGTCGCTCGACGGCTACGGGGCGCGAGCTGCCCTGGCCGACGTCATCGTACCACCACGACTGAGACGAGGGACCGGCCTCATCGTCGAGGACGACAAGCGGCGCCCCTTGGTAGGCGTGCTCCCGGCGAGCACTACGCGTGGCCTCGAACTCGGCATGCTCCTAGACGCCGAACGCGGTTGGCCTCCTCGCGTTTCCAGTTCGCCCTGGACCAGGCACAGGCGATGGGGCCCTACATGGATGGCACGTCGTTGAGGGAGCGCTACAGCGCCATATTTAGCACGAATACGTCCTTATCGATGGGAACCGCCCAGTCCGTCGGCTCCGGCTTCAGCGTGCGTAGACAAAGCCAGTCGGTTGGCCGCGACGACGTGCGGCCTTCGTTGATGACGAGGCCGCATGAGAGCGTCCTCGGCGGCGAGAGGATCGGTGACTCCACCTCCCGCTTCACCGGCCGGAGTAGGAAGTGCGGCGAATGTGCCGATGCGAGTCGAGTGTGTCGGCGCCGACCCAGACGAGCGCGACGCCGACACCGATGAAGACGAGGAGAGGGAGGGCATCCTCCTCGGCTGCCAAGTCACCGCCAAACGGCACCGGGCGGCCGATGGCAGCGACGAGGAGGATAGCCCAGTTTTAGGATGGTCGACAGCGGTGATGTGCTCGAGGATGGCCGCGAGCGTCTACCCTGGTACGCTCCACCACTAGGGGCATTGTGCCGCTTCGGCGGCATGCCGACGCCGTCGTGGGCGGCCAGCTGGTGGTTTTGATGCTCGACGAAGAAATTCTCCTAGTAAGGCAAGTTACCTAGGTCTTCGGCGAGCTTCGGATCCTCCATGGTGGCGATGTCCGCCTGGATCTCCTCGACCATGTTGGCGCCCTCAGGCATCGGCGGCACCAGCACGCTGCCGGCACTGAGCCTCCAGGTCGGCGAGCACCGGAAGTCCGGCGGCACCATGTAGCTGGTGTCGTGGAGCATCTTCCCCTCCCACGACTGCAGAGACCATCGTCCGAAGTCGTTCGCCGCCGGAGGGTCGCCGGGGTACCTCTCCGCCATAGTTGTTGCCGAGATCTTCTTCTTGTCGCTGAAGGAGAAGTGTGTGGTTGGGTAATGGGAGGTGTGAGAGTGTGTGCTCTAGGAACCAGCGAGGGCACCAGCATTTATAGCCGAAAGAGGAAATGGCGGCAAAGACGGGAGGGGTGTAGAAACGTGGATGGGAAAAGAGGAAACAGCGGGAAGGCGGGCCGGCGGTGGCATGCCATTTCGGAAACGCGTGGCCAACAAAACGGGCAGTCATTGCCTATCGATCCTTCGCGGGAACCGAGGCGATAGGATTAGGACGACTCGGCTTCACATGCTGACAAAGCGGGGCCACGAGCGGTTTTTTTTCGATTCCATTGCGCCCGGAGTTCCCAGGCGGTTCCCAGTGCCTTGGGTTCAGCCTAGGAACGCCGGATGAAAGTTGGGCCAAATCCGGCGCAATTCGGCGTCCTAGGAACGCAGCTGGACGAATTTTCGCCATCCGGATGAAAACATCGGCCTGAGAACGCCCTTCTGGGAATGCAGGGAGATGATCTAAGAGCATCTCTAGCAGCCACGTAAACAACGCCCGCTCTATAATAACTGCTGATTTAGTGCGCCGACGCAAAAATTTCATGTTCTAGCAAGCGATGTATAGTTTGTCGTTCTGTAAAAAAAATTGTGCATTGTGTTTCGTGCTATCCGCCTCTGGATATTTTGAGCGTGGACTTACGCGCGTGGCATTGCTCTCTCTCCCTCGCGTGCAAAGGAACAACTGCCTGCTAGGGTAATTCACCCTCCTGCACTCGCAACCTCGACCGTCGTCTCTCTCCACCCACCGTGCGGCCACCGACGCCATTCTTACTCAATTCCCCCAAGTGCAGTCGCCATTGGAGGATTTCCACAGCCGCCCGCGCCAAACCCTAGTAGAGTGGCCACCGCGGGGAGAAATTCGGCCTCCTCTCGTGTCCTCTTCGTGCCGCCGCGGACGATACACCCCAGCAGAGCGTAGCTGTCGCCGCCAGTGCTGAAGGGAAAGGTCGCAGGCGCTAAGCGGTCGGCTGCTCTCCCAAAAACTGCCAGGAAGCCAATGAAGAATACAACTGCGCGGAGTACCAGTGCTCGGAGAGCCCAACAAGCGTCCCGTGTTGCACCGACCTGTTGGAGATATGCCCTAGAGGCAATAATAAAAGTAGTTATTATTCAATCTTTGTGTTTGTGATAAATGTTTGCATTCATGCTATAATAGTATTAACCGGAAACATTAATACTTGTGTAATTTGTAAACTAATTAGAGTCCCTAGTAAGGACTCTTTATAATACTAGCTTGTTGGTTGATAGATGATCATGGTTTCATGATCATGAACATTGAGGATGTTATTAACAACAAGATCATATCATTAGGAGAATAGTGTGATGGACATACTCCTATAGATAAGCGTAGCATAAAGACCAAGTCATTTTATTAGTTCATTTGCTGTAAGCTTTCTGATACATAGTAACCTAATTCCTTCGACCATGAGATCATGCTAATCACTATCACCGGATGGATACTTTGATGACATTAAACACCACACCGTAACTGGGTGGCTATAAAGGTGGCATTGAGTGTTCGGAAAGTGTGTGTTGAGGAACATGGATCAAGAGTGGGATTTGTCCATCCATCTGACAGATAGATATACTCTGGGCCTTCTCGGTGGAATGTCATCCAATTAGCTTGCAAGTATGTGACTGACTCACAAGGGAGCACATATCACGGGAACAAGAAAAGAGTATTTATTGGTAACAAGGTTGAACTAGGTATGAAGAGATATCGACGATCAGACCTTGGATAAGTAAAATATCGCGAGACAAAGGAAAACTGGTATCATATGTAAATGGTTCATTCGATCGCAAAGTAATTATAGAAATATGTGGGAACCATATGAATTTCCAGATTCCTCTATTGATTATTGATCGGAGAAGAGTCTCGGTCATGTCTGCATAATTCACGAACCGTAGGAAGACACACTTACACTGTATTTGGATGGAGAGAAATGGGCTTGGAATTACGGAATTGGAATTTGAGCATCTAATTCGCTTGCTTGGTTGGGCTAGGAATTAGCGCACGGAAACACAGCGAATTCCACGCCGCATGACCCCGCGTGCAAAAATACACGCAGTCGATTCAGACCTCTGGAGGTCGAAAACATCCTAGAATCGGCCAAGCGGCACACGCGATCTCATCCTCGTGGCCTTAGTCTAGCGATCCGGAAGCCTCGGCGTGCACACTTCCCGGCGGCGGCGCTCAAGTAGGCCCCTCCCACCCGTTCCATGGTTGACCTCCCTCTAATCTTACTCTTCCACGGCCGCCCTCTTCTCACCCTCTTCCGTCCCGTCCATGTCCTATTTCCCCTGGCCGGCCTGCTCCCCGGCGGCCGCACTTAGGTAAGGCCTCTCCCCGCTGTGTTCAGATGCAACTCTCTCGTCGATGACTTGCCCACGAGACTGGATGCCGCGTTCCAAGGCCCCACCAAGAAACTCCGGCGCAAGGCATGGAACATGTGGGATTTCATCCACTGCAGGGCCACGGGTCGCTAGAACGGGTCGTCGGAAGTTAGGGAGCAAGAATTCACGGATCCATGCCTGGATCTGCACGTCCGCGGGTATAAGGTCAGGACGATGCAGAGGTGCAACAACAACGCCAATGCGCGCAGCTTGTTCAGCAGCAACAGCGGCAGCATGGGCTGATACGTCGGAAACGTATCTATATTTTTTGATGCTCCATGCTTGTTTAGTATCTACTTTGCTTTGCTTTGTCTACACTTTGAGGTGTTTTTATATCTTTTCTGGAACTAACCTATTAACAAGTTGCCATAGTGCCAGTTGCCTATTTTTTTCTGTTTTTGGTTCTAGAAAGACAGAAAATCAATATTATCGGAATTGGACGGGACAAAAGCCAAAGTTATTATTTTTCCCGGAGCAACACGGAACCACGAAGCAGAGCCGGAGGGGGGCCACAGGGTGGCCGCACCCCCTAGGCGCGGGCAAAGCCCTAGAGGCGCCTGCAGGGGGTCTGGGCCCCCTAGACCCCCACCGACCTTGATTCCTGCGCCTATAAGAAGCCTCCGACCCAAAAACCCTAGGGAATCCAGAAGAAATCCACGAAAACCTCCGTAGCGCCGCCGCCACCGAAAGGGAGATTTGGGGGATAGAAAGTCTCTGTTCCGGCACCCTGCCAGGACGGGGAAGTGCCCCCGGAGCCATCTTCATCGATCTCCATCGCCATCTTCATCACCGTTGCTTATTCCCATGATGAGGAGGGAGTAGTTCTTCCTCGAGGCTAAGGGCTCTACCGGTAGCTATGTGTTCATCTCTCTCTCTATGCATGGTCATATTGTGATCATGATCTTTGTAATCAAGTAGATCTACCTTTCTACTCAAGTGCTTCATTAGATCTTTGCTCTCCCCATGTGTCTGAAAGTGACAGCGTGCACTCCATGGTGGCACTTAGGTTTGAGTCTATATAAATACTCTTTGTGCTTTAATAGATCTATGCTTTTCCCCACGTGTGTGAAAGTGACAGCGTGCATACCATGTGTAGCACTTTGGCTAGATTGAATATTTGTTATGAGTTATATTTGGAGTTGGATGTCTCTATGAAATTGTGGTGTTTGTTGGAACCATCTAGTGCTCAAGGTGACAGTGTGGGATTATCTAGATTGGGTAAGGCGGACTTTGAGAAGTGCTGTTATAGCCCTAACGATGATTAGAGTGTCTAACCGGAGAGTAGTTAAGAGTAGTATTATGAAGAGAGGATATTTATGTGAGAGAGTGTTCACTAGTGAAAGTATGATCCCTAGGCCTTGTTTCTAAACATTGAAACACCGTTTGCATCTAGATCTGTTGCATGTTTGCTTGCTTTAGTCTTTACCTCACCGTCAAGATCTTTTCTGGCACTCACACACATTACCCCACGTCAACAACAAGTCAGAAGCTATTTTCTGGCACCATTACCACTTGTATTTCACTATCTCTTCGCCGAACTAGTGCACCTATACACCTGTCAAGTGTATTGGGTGTGTTGGGGACACAAGAGACTTCTTGTATCTTGATTGCAGGATTGCTTGAGAGGGAATACCTTTGACCACTTCCTCCCTGAGTTCGAGAAACCTTAGGTAATCCACTTAAGGGAAACTTGCTACTGTTCTACAAACCTCTGCACTTGGAGGCCGAACAACTGTCTACAAGAATAGAAGTGTGTAGGCATCAAGCTATTTTCTGGCGCCGTTGCCGGGGAGGTAAGGTAAAAGGTACTCACATCATCTGGTGTGTGTGCTCGAAGTTATTTCCTTTAGATTCTGCATTTTTTATTTTTGTTTCTTGTTTTCACTAGTTAGGCTTAATGGAAAACAACAACAAAAAATAGAGAGCTTTATAGCATTTATCTTGAGTTAGGACATGCGGTGTTTGAAGAGAAAATTAAAAAACCCATGGAACTTTATTTGCATGCTAATGGCAATGTTATTAGTATGAATTATTTGGAAACCATTATTGCTAATGCTATGGAAAAGTCTAAGCTTGGGGAAGCTAGTTTTGATGAAAGTGATTCTTTTAGTCCCCCAGCTTTGGAAGATAGCTATTGTATTACTTATGATGATACCAAACCTCCAATTTATGATGATTACAATGATGAGTATGATATTTTTAGTCCACCTACTATTGAGGAGGAAGTTAATTGTGATTACAATATGCCTCCTATATTTGATGATTATGGTGATGGGAATAGTAATGATAGCTATTATGTTGAATTTGCTCCCACTATGATTAATAAAGATGACTATTCTTATGTGGAGAGTAATTATCATTTTATGCACGTGGATCATGATAAGAATGTTTTATGTGATAGTTATATTGTTAATTTTGTTCATGTTGCTACTGAAAGTTATTATGAGAGAGGGAAACATGGTCTTATGCATCTCAAAAATATTAAGTTTCCCCTCTTTATGTTGAATATCTTGAAGTTGCACTTGTTTTGCTTTCCTATGCTTGGTGCTTTGTTCTTTCATGACTTGTTTCTTTACAAGATTCCTATGCATAGGAAGTGGGTTAGACTTAAATGTGTTTTGAATTTTCTTCTTGATGATCTCTTTTACTTCAATTCATATTTCTTATGTGAGCATCTTCTCAAACTATCATGTCTAACTTAAAGGCGTTAAAGAAAAGTACTTGTTGGAAGATAACCCAAGAGTTTTCTTAAGTCTTGGAAGTTATTATTTCTGTAATGACCTCTCCTTATACTTTTTTGTTTGCTTTTTGTGCCAAGAATGACCTCTAATGAGAGGGAAGTAAGATTTGGCGAGTTTCTGTCCCGAAACAGATTTCTGTCCTCCACCAAAAAAAATTGTGAGGAGTCTCTATAAGTCGTATTGAGCTGAAAATTTACGAATAAATCCCCCAGTATGTTATCTAAATTTAGTTAGTTCAACACTTTTTTATTTGAGCAACAGAAGATGTTCGAAAAAATCGATTTCTATCTGCTGGTCTGTTTTGACAGATTTCTGCCATTATTTGCATTTACTTCTTATTGATTCCTTTTTGGGTTCTTTTTGGGAATTGAGCTTTTTGAAGGAGTTGCTATAGTATCTTGTGTTTTTAGTGAAAAGTTTTGCTGTTCCAAAGCTTTGCCAGAGGTCTAATATCTTTTAAATACACTAATGTTGCTAATGAAGATTGTGTGAAGTTTTGTATGAAGGAAAATTTGCAGGTGTAGAAAAAGAAAAAAGAATAATGTAATGAGATGAAGAATGGACAAAAGCTCAAGCTTGGGGATGCCACCCCGTGTCACCCCAAGAAATATTCAAGAGGTACAAGCGTCAAAGCTTGGGGATGCCCAAGGCATCCCCTTCTTCATCAATAAAAATCGCAGGTCTTTCTAGACACTTCGTTTTTATTGTTTCATGCATTGTTGTGTTGTTCTTGGAGCGTCTTAGTTTTCATTTTTTTGGATTTTGTTTGCTTAGTTTGCTTCAGTAAGTTGGTTGGTTACACCACACTTCTGTTGGAGAGAGACACACTCTGTTTCCATTGCCTAGAACACTCGAGTTTTCACTCTTATTGTTTTGTGAGTGATCACTTTTGCTAGCATTGCGTTCAACCTTAGTTTTCTTGTGCTTTCAGATTAGAACTTTTTAGTTCTTATTTGTGGATTTGTGAGACAAGCTCACTGATATTTATTGATTATTATCTTTGTGAGTTGTTTCAAATAAATTGCTTGGTGTTGGAAAAGAGTAGGAAGCTTCATGCTTAAGTGGTACAAAAGGGAGCTTGCATTGACTGTGACTTAGGCTTTATCATGTCATGCTAGATGTTGCTTTGACCATATTCTTAGTTATTATTGCTGTAGCATGACTTGTTCCAAACAATTAGGATTGCTTAATGTGCCTTAAAGGAATCATGCGTTGTTTTAGCATACAAAAGCATAGTATTGTGGTATTCTCCTTTGATGCTTTGTTTGGGTTGACTTGGCACATGCTCAGACCATGTTATGACTATGACAAGTAACCATTAGCCTCTATAATCATTTAGTCCTTGACTTGTAGTACCACTCTATGCTTTGATTAGTAATGTTTTGTCGCTCTGCATGATTATGGCCATTATTGCTCTCTTAGTTGGTTGCTCCCAGTCTTTTGCTAGCCCCCACTTGTATGAGTAAGCTCTACTCATGCTTCCAACTCCCAAGAAACCAAGTTATTCCAAAGTGTCCACTATAAACTCATATGCATGGTGTGTTACACCATTCCAAGTATATTCTTGTTTTCAGCTATCTTCCAATTAAAAACTATTTTGTTATGTGAAAACTTAGTGATTAAAGCCCTCACAAACTTGATGGAACACTTTATATTATTTTCCCCTAATAAACTTGAACCATTGTGACAACTTTGTTGTATATACTTGCACTTAAAAGTTGGAGTTAGCAGAACCGTGATATCACGAGGAACGTTTTCAACATTGCACTTGTACTTTGTACTCAGTTGATATCATGTTCTTTTGTCTGTCACCAGTGTGAAATAAAGAGGGAACTTGTAAGTCCATGGAGTTTGTATCCTGTGTTACAGAAACGCCTGGGCCGCTATCCTAAGCCATGCCTAATCATGGTGGAAACTTGCAGCATCACCATAAGTGACACCTATGAAGCATTCTTCTTATAAAAAAAAGAGACACGTTGAGAAAAGAGGAAAGAGAGAAAACAGCACCATATTCCCATGGTAAATAAGAAGATTGCTGAGATGCTCATTGTCTTCTTGCCTTGTCATTTTGGTTATGGGATAGCTCCTGTGCCATGTGCAAGGGGTACCCCGTTGGCGGTTCTCAATGATATGCAAATACTTACAGTGACAAGAACTTACCTGGACCCAAAGTTGAGTATGCATGAGGTGTGGCCCTCATATTCAAGGGACTTGAGATTGCCAACTTATACTTCGTCAAGCATATACTCCAGCTTTGCCACTTTAACCTTAACCACTTCAAGATGCTTATGATAGGGGCAATGAGGGCTGAAAGCTAACAAGTACCATAATTTTTGGAAGCTCTTTTTGAAACTTGTAATCACTACTTCCTTTACAAAAAAGGCCTTTCTTCCACCATTATTGAGTCTTCACCTTCTACCTTTAGGCACCATTAAGAGAGCATACTTGTCATTCTGTGTGCAGTGTTCCAAAGCTTATTGATTGATGCATATTGTGTTATTACTTGTTCTTGTGCTACTTGTTTCTAGTCACCCTTGTGAACTTTGCAGGTGTCCTATGCATTATATTGCTACTCTATGAGGGACAAGCTGAGTACCACTATGCTATGTTTTCTGTATGTGAAACAAACAAATGTTTTTCAATGCATGTTATTCATGATCTTTGTTTGTAGCCTTTCATGTTGCATGCATAGTTACTATGCCCTATTGTTAGAACTCCATCTTTCACGCACATGTTTAGAGTTCTTTGTTCCCAGCTTTCAATGCTTGCAAATGGTTTGATCTTGGTTTTGATGGTGAATGCACCTCAAAAATTATTCTTTTTATCACTTACCTACTCGAGGACGAGTAGGAGTTAAGCTTGGGGATGCTTGATACGTCGGAAACGTATCTATAATTTTTGATGATCCATGCTTGTTTAGTATCTATTTTTCTTTGCTTTGTCTACACTTTGAGGTGTTTTTATATCTTTTCTGGAATTAACCTATTAACAAGTTGCCATGGTGGTAGTTTCCTGTTTTTTCTGTTTTTGGTTCCAGAAAGGCAGAAAATCAATGTTTTCGGAATTGGACGGGACAAAAGCCAAAGTTATTATTTTTCCCAGAGCAACACGGAACCACGAAGCAGAGACGGAGGGGGGCCATAGGGTGGCCGCAACCCCCTAGGCGCGGGCAAGCCCTGGAGGCGCCTGGAGGGGGTGTGGACCCCCTAACCCCCACTGACCTTGATTCCTGCGCCTATAAGAAGCTTCCGACCCAAAAACCCTAGGGAATCCAGAAGAAATCCACGAAAACCTCCATAGCGCCGCCGCCACCGAAAGGGAGATTCCGGGGATAGAAAGTCTCTGTCCCGGCACCCTGCCGGGACGGGGAAGTGCCCCCAAAGCCATCTCCATCGATCTCCATCGCCATCTTCATCACCATTGCTGATTCCCATGATGAGGAGGGAGTAGTTCTTCCTCGAGGCTAAGGGATCTACCGGTAGCTTTGTGTTCATCTCTCTCTATGCATGGTCATATTGTGATCATGAGCTTTGTAATCAAGTAGATCTACCTTTCTACTCAAGTGCTTCATTAGATCTCTTCTCTTCCCATGTGTGTGAAAGTGACAGCATGCATGCCATGGTGGCACTTAGGTTTGAGTCTACATAAATACTCTTTGTGCATTAATAGATCTATGCTTTTCCCCACGTGTGTGAAAGTGACAGCGTGCATACCGTGTGTGGCACTTTGGCTAGATTGAATATTTGTTATGAGTTATATTTGGAGTTGGATGTCTCTATGAAATTGTGGTGTTTGTTGGAACCATCTAGTGCTCAAGGTGACAGTGTGGGGTTATCTAGATTGGGAAAGGAGGACTTTGAGGAGTGATGCTATAGCCCTACCAATTATTAGAGTGTCCAACCGGAGAGTAGGAGTAGTATCATGAAGAGAGGATATTTATATGAGAGAGTGTTCACTAGTGAAACTATGATCCCTAGGCCTTGTTTCTAAACATTGAAACACCATTTGCATCTAGATCTGTTGCATGTTTGCTTGCTTTAGTCTTTACCTCACCGTCAAGCTCTTTTCTGGCACTCACACATATTACCCCACGTCAACAACAAGTCAGAAGCTATTTTCTGGCACCGTTAGCACTTGTATTTCACTATCTCTTCGCCGAACTAGTGCACCTATACACCTGACAAGTGTATTGGATGTGTTGGGGACACAAGAGACTTCTTGTATCTTGATTGCTGGATTGCTTGAGAGGGAATACCTTTGACCACTTCCTCCCTGAGTTCGACAAACCTTGGGTAATCCACTTAAGGGAAACTTGCTGCTGTTCTACAAACCTCTGCACTTGGAGGCCCAATAACTGTCTACAAGAATAGAAGTGTGTAGACATCATGGGCAGCTCACAGTGCTGCTTCGTCGATATAAATGGCAATGATATTCATAATCCTTCTTAGTACAATTCTTTTATAATCACTTCTATGTCTCGTGTTGTTCTGCTTGTCTCTGTTCCTTCCCATCGGCTATTTGTTGTATAGTGTTCATTTCAGATTGATAATTGATGATGTGCGTATGAACGTCTCTGATCTCGTCGTTGCCGCTCTACCCCTATAACAGATTTCACCCTCTTGTGGTGTAATATGTACGCATCCATCATGTGAACATTTTTAACTAGCTTCTCTCGCCCCTTACCTCCTGCCTTGTAATAGTGGTACTTGCTCGGCTATCAATATATGGTTCAGGCTGATTTAGGCCTGTCGTAGTTGCATTCAAAAGTATAGTATGATATTGATGTAAAAATAATATAGTTTGATATGTAATTTATAACCTAGCTTGTGACACACAATTTTATTCATACATGTACACAGATGTATATTGTCTAAACTCAAAAAATCATCCAATTCAAAAGTTTGTACACCCAAACATGAATTGGAATTAGGATTCACCCCTTATTCAAATAGCAAATGAAAATCACATCCAAACAACCGAATTGAATTGGAAACCATTTCCTTTCCACCTTGGATTTGGAATTTCTACCCAATTCAATTCTTATCCTCAATTCAATGCATCCAAACAAAGCATTAAGGATTCGATGTTGTTTAGTATATATGGAATGTAAGTAGGGAGACCGAATGTTGTTCGGAGTCTCGGATGGGATCTGGGATATCACGAGGAGATCCCGAATGGTCTGGAGAATACAATTCATATAAGGAAAGTCCAATTCCGGAGTTCAGGAATGATTTTGGTGTTTTCACCGGAATGATCTAGAAGGGTCTAGAAGGTTCACCAGACCGGAAGGGGAAGGGTGCATGAATGTGTCATGACTAAGTGGAATGGTTTCATCATGTCCTAGGTCAAAGGGCAGTGCAAATAGAGAGTTAATACGAACTCCAAAATTGAAAGTCAAAAGACAGGTTTGAAAAGTCAATCCGGGACAATGTTTCCTAGTGGAGGAAGAAGAGAATCCTTCTCTCCCTCCACTGCAAGCCTAGAAGGAGAGGGAGTTGGGGAAGTATTAAAACTCCCCTCTCCCTAGCTACCCCTCCCTCTCATAAATAGAGGGGAGGGGGCTGCCCCTCACCACAACACCACCACCACCCAAGCCCGCGCCTCCGCCGTCGCCGCGCCGTCGGCTCGCCGTCGCCGACCTAGTCACCGCCGGATCCACCTCCTCCTCTCCGGCTTCTAAACCCTAGATCGCCCGGGAAACCCTATTTCTTGACCATAAATTGCTCCGGCTTAGGCGAAGCCTTGCGGGATCTTCCCTCTACTTTCGACACCACACTGTCATGCTGCCGAAATCACGAGGAGAGAACTACAATCTCTGCAGCCTGCTGGAACAAGGGAGAGGAAGATCTTCATCGAGTACCGAACATGTGACCGACTGTGGAAGCGCTGCTGGAACGCAGCGCCGGAAGGATCGTCTACGCGATCTTGAGATCGACAAGTGTATGACTACATCACCCACGAGAATCTGCTCTTGTTAACCGTTTTAGAATCTTCGAGCGTGAGTACTCTAATCGACTCGTTGCTACAATCTAGTAGATAGATCTTGGCTTGTGTGTGTTCATACGGTAGATTTTTTTGTTTTACTTGCTATGAACCCCTACACGACCGCGCCGCATGGTCCATCGGCGGCGAGGGCGCCTTCCACCACTACAGTTGCGGCCAGCCCGCGCCAGGTGCTCGACACAATGGCCACAAGGTAAATGTGTCTCTTATTTAATATTTGATTGACATAGATGAAGATTTACATTGATTTTGACTTGGTTCATTCAATTGCTATGTAGTGTTGATGATGACACATTTTTAGAAACAATGAATGTTGGCTCCTCCTTCGCACAAGCATATGTGGATGAAGAAAATGGTTATGAGGAAGAGGAGGAGGAAGGGGAACTTGAAGTGGACGAAGATGGAGAGGGCATTTTTGAAGCGGCCAAAGTTGGAGGGGGTAGGTCCTCCAACTATACCGTCGATGAGGATGTTTTGCTTTGCACGACTTGGTAAAATTGGCATGAATCCGGCGATTGGCATGGATAAAACTAGAGATACATATTGGGTAAGAATGAATGAGTACTTTGATACAAACAACTTGAGTGGGAATGAGTGCACCGAATGTTCTCTTCGGTATCGTTGGTCGATCATCAACGCCGATTGTCAAAAGTGGGCGGGTGTGCAAAAGGATATTGACATAATTAATCCAAGTGGCACAAATGAAGTGGATAGGGTAAATTTTATTGTGTCCTACTATTTTGTTGTTTATGTGCATTTGTTTTTTTTGTCTTACATGACTCATTTGTTCTCTTTTGTTGATTTTATAGATTAGCATGTCTCAAAGTTTGTTCAAAGATGAGGGAAAGGGAGCAAGAATGGTAAGAAGATGCCACCGAGGACATTTGTGTTCTTCCATTGCTATGACATTCTTTGCAAAGAGGAGAAGTGGAAGAACCGTGAAGGGATGGAGGTGCTTGGAAGGAAAGCCGCCGAAGCCACTATGATAGATGTTGATGCAACAAGTGATGATGACAACAAAAAAAGATCCACTCCCCACTCAGTTGTGAACGCTAAAAGACCCTTGCATGGTAAGAAGGCCGCCAAAGATATGAGGATAGGAAGATGGCAAGGAGCAAGGAGGCCGAGGCCGAGGCGTAGAGAACCGCAGTGGAGGAGAGGTTAGCGGCCACCGAGGAGAGGAAGGTTGCATTGCAGGAGCAGAAAATTGCATTGGAGTCACAGAAGGTGGCCAAGGAAGAGTATCAACGCCTATTGGATGAGGAGAAAGATATCTTTTTCAAGGACACTTCACCAATGGATGAAAGTAAAAAGTAGTATGTAAACCTTGATCGCGATGAAGTGTTAGAGAAAAAAGAGCATTGGAAAACTGTATGAAGGGCATGAGTGCACCTATGAGTGGCTTTGAAGGTATGAATGCCATGGGAGGGATGGGTGGCTATGGAGGCATGGGTGGCTATGGCGGCATGGGAGGTTATGGAGGCATGGGAGGTCAACCTGGTGGCTATGGAGGCATCGGTGCACCGGTGAGTGCACCGTTGAGTGGAGTTGGAGAAATGGGTGGCTATGGAGGCTAAAGTGGCATGGGAGCACCACCGGGGGTTTCTCCAATATCTTCTTCAAGTGATCAAGCCAATGAAGATTCAACGACGCATGGCAATACCACCGTCAAAAAGTCTAATGGAGAAAATGAAGGTGTCGACAATTGAGATGTGTTCGTGTGAGGCATGGATGTTGTGAACTTAGTTGTGGTGTTGAACTTTGTTGTCCTTTGCATTGAACTATGTGATGCATTTGAACTATGATATTTTGGATTCCATGTGGAGTTTCCAATCATTTATTGTTTTTTTCATTTTTTTGATCTTGTTGAACATGTATATTTGTATGAATGTTCTTTGCCCTGACGCCGCGCGATTTAATTTGTAGTGCCTGGTGGAGGGCCTTGTTTCGGCCACTATGCACGCGTGGTAAAATACAGCGGCTAGTGAAGCTGTCGCCAGTGTCTCGCGCTCCATCCGGATGCAGCACGGTGCACCACGATTTTACAACGACAATTTACCACGCTGCTGCTGGAGATGCTTTAACGATGTGAAGTAAACCAAATTATGTTTCTACCAGCGAAAAATATGTTTCAAATGGTGTTTTGTAATTTGTATTCAGACAAACGAGTACATATAATTCACTACCTTAACGTACGTGGTTACAGGAGCTATTAGTAAAAAATCAATAAACGATTAACTTTTTCCACATCAATAATTTAATCTAAAGAGCCAATAATTTAAGTAGAAGAGCCAACATATAGGTCAGTCAAATATGGCGAGGGCCTCAGCCCACAGGTACACATGCACACAATGACAACGGGTCTTCTCTCCACAAGGGAGTGCTTTTTCATCCTCATCCCTTTTTAACAATCGGGAGATTTTTTACATCCAATCCCTTTGGGGTTCTTGAAGGGGACCGGTTTCCCTATTACGCAGCATAATTCAAATGGTATTAGTAAAATTTTATGATGTCACATTTGTGCATATAAAAATATATCCTATATGTAACATATATATTACAAAAGACAAGGAATATTTTTTGCAAGCTAAATATATTACCAAAACATACCAATGTAGACACAATGTATGGCATCTTACATATAAAAAACACACCAATTGTATAAATTGAAGGATTTAACGGGTATAGCAGGGAATGGGATGAGTAAACCTTATAATCTTCATCCCCATATTCGACGATGGGGATCAAATTGTCTGATACACATCCACCCCCAAGAAAATGGCTACATCATGGCAACGATGTGTTGACAAGATCCTCTTATACATAAAATATACTCTAGATTTATCTATTTGAGCATACCTAATCATAAGCTACAAAAAACTCTGTCAAGATACTACTTAGCATACAATTTATAGGTATCTACCAAAATAAGTAAAGGTTAGGCACGCATAGGCACACACAGTTATATAGATATCATCTTGATACTAATATATATTCCCTTTATAAAAACTACACGATATTCATACAAGTGACACAAATTAATTCAAGAAAACAATCAATTTTGTTTTTTTTGTTATTTCTCACATTTGGGAGGATTTAATTTGAATATTTATCTAAGACATTGATATATTAAGATTGTAAGTTTTCTTCATACGGTTTACATTTACCACAACATGTTATCTGTGACTATTAATTGAGAAAAGTTATAAACAAGTATAAAAGTTTAGTACAAATAAATATATTTTTGCATGATTTATATCGGGCTCAATAATAAGCATGGACATTATCAAGTTTGACCTCCAACTTTGATAGCAAAATCTCAACTTTCATAGTATGTTACAAAAACAATTAGACCATAGCTTGTACTTTATTTTAAAATGTAAAAATCAAGTATTTATATTCAAAATCTATTTTTTCTTTTGCATCGACATAAGTAACTAGTCGGTGGCGGCGGTCTGAGCAACCTAAATCAAATCTCTAGTTTCTCAAATGGATTTTCCCCTACTACAAAATTACTATTTTGTTTGACATCTTCATTCATACAAGTGACATCTTAAATGGACGAGCTTATAAAAGGTGATTGTAAAACTAAGAGCTTGTATGTGAGTAGATCAATGTGTTATGACAAACAAATTGAAACAACTTTACTCTTAGCAAATTGTGTTGCCTAAAAGCTAAACCATCTATAATTTTTTTCATTCCGGACCAATCCGAGCCTTGGTTTAGAAGAGTCTATATGTAATATGCAATAGAAGTTTGTTTCGCACTTGTCTTGTCTTTTTCAATCACAACAGGAGAGCTCCTACAGTTTCCATTGAAGAGAAGAAGAGGTATAGAAATAAGTGCTCGACTAATTAGAGGAGCCAAGCTAAACCTAGCAAGCAACCCAATTAAGCTAGTTCTAGAGAATCACGAGACAACGACGACATGAAGACAAGGCACACAAGCATGTTAAAACATTTCCACACCAACACCATCAACCACATGATCATTGTCGTCAATCGCACTCATGTCTCGACAACTCTAACATAGTATATAACTTCATGAAACAAAGTCCGCCATGACCAAGTTCGCCATTTTCTAGATGTGGAAGAGAGAATACATGTCTGAAGGGGAACTTGTCCTCTCCAAAGTTAAAAGGACAATGGATATTCGTCCATATTCACAACTCTATAATGGGCTAAATTATTGAATCCTCAAACTGCAGTAGTCGACAACACACCGATTTTGTCAACGACTCTCCTGCCAATCACTCCACCTCAAGGTAGGTGCTCCTATAGTTGGGCATATCTCAGGCCGGACCAGACTTCGGACCGAGCCAAAAAAAAGCCTGCATAAAAATGCTAGGGCTAGGACTAGGCCTAGGCATGTGCTTCAGACTAAAAGCTTGACATGCCTCATTAAAACGTCCATATGTGAAGCTCAAGCCCGGCCCGACGCAACCTTCAGGCCTAAATTCTAGGTCCAGTCTTGGCCCACGGCTTTACTAGGTGCGAACCACATGCCGGATTATGCCCGACCCACGTGCTATTTTTGGGCCGGGCTGGGCCGCCCATGCCTATGTCTGGGTGCTTGGAATGGCGAGGTCTCTAAAACAACATTCTCAAGAAAGTAACTTGCATCAAAGATGATGACATCGTGGATCCAACATACCGAATTTTAGTTTTCATATGTGAACTGACTCTTGGGGGATGGGGGGTAGAGATATCATAGCTACTGGATGAGTCGGTGATGCCTCCATGGAGGAAAATGGCACCCTGTGATTTCGTTGTCGAATTTCTAACTTCACATTTCATATTTTTTATAGGTGAGTTAGTTCATACTTGTTTTTCATACTTGTTTTGCTTATTGGAAATTTGTTCTCTTGAAAAAAGGTTGTAGACCAGCTAGAGATGCAAAACGTCCTTGTGGATCGCTGGACCGCCTCTTGCTTGAGTCACCGACCTATGTTCGACTCTCCGGCATGTTTGGTTCAAAAAATTTACAAAGGAATTTTGTAAAACTTAGCTATAGGATATTTTTTCTATAAAGGCCATTTGATTCAAAGGATTCTACCCTTCAAAATTCCTATGAACTCCTTTTCTATAGTACAATCCTATAGGTTTTCTAACAAGAGTTTATACCTCTTGTAAAATTTTCTATGTGTCTATGTTCTATCTGTATATAAATTTTCTTTGTTTTTTCTGTAATGCAATCAAACGACTTCTGCAGTTAATTCCCGTGTTTTTGTTCCTATTTCCTGTGTTTTTGTTCCTATAGAAATTTACATGTCATGATATACCATTCATGTTATTTTTATATTTCTGTGTTTTAAAAATCCTTTGAATCAAACGTCCCTATCGTCTCAACCTCATTTTCTTTTGGCAAAACTCTCTTGGCTAACGGTGCCCGCAAGGGACGCGGGCAAATCCGTGAATTTCTACAGCGGTGGCTTGCGGCCATGTCGCTCAGCTAGCATCTACCCTCTTGAACTCTCCAAGGGCCAATAACGCCACCGCATGCCCCCTCCCTCCCCACGATATACAACCACACGCACCGCACCCATGGCCACCAACACCACCATCACCGCCACAGCACAACACCACCAGCCGCCATGGCGTCTTCGGCCTCCCTGCAGAGCTTTCTCCCGCCCTCCGCCCACTACGCGACGTCGTCGTCCCGGCGCCGCACCGGCCGCGCCCGCTTCGTGCAGTGCTCCGCCGTCTCCGCGCCGTCGTCCTCCGCGCCGGCCGAGGCCGTTGCGGCGGAGCGCCTGGAGCCGAGGGTGGAGCAGAGGGAAGGTGGGTACTGGGTGCTCAAGGAGAAGTACCGGACGAGCCTGAACCCGCAGGAGAAGGTGAAGCTGGGCAAGGAGCCCATGGCGCTGTTCACGGAGGGCGGCATCAAGGACCTGGCCAAGATCCCCATGGAGGAGATCGACGCCGACAAGCTCACCAAGGAGGACGTCGACGTCCGGCTCAAGTGGCTCGGCCTCTTCCACCGCCGCAAGCAGCAGTGTATGTCTCTCTCTCTCTCTCTCTCTCTCTCTCTCTCTCTCTCTCTCTCTCTCTCTCTCTCTCTCTCTCTCTCTCTCTCTCTCTCTCTCTCCACCGCAATTTGATCCATGATCCATTCAGTAGCTTCATTAATCAAATTACTGCATTTCTGCTTCATTATCTCGGGAAAAAAATGTCCTCCCTGATTTCGTTTGCTCAGACACGTTTGAGCGAGAGATGATTGGAGTATCTATGCATACTCTGTAGAATCGGTCTTTATGAAATTTTTAATCGTGAATGCACCCTTGAGCTAGCTCTGAATCAATCAACGACTCCCACATGTGCCCATGTTCCTTCGGCGCTCTACATAATGTTGGCAGAAGAGCAGCGAACGAAACTAATATTAACACTTTGTTCTGACTGCATATGTGTA
Source organism: Avena sativa (assembly GCA_916181665.1). Taxonomy (NCBI): domain Eukaryota; kingdom Viridiplantae; phylum Streptophyta; class Magnoliopsida; order Poales; family Poaceae; genus Avena; species Avena sativa. The sequence goes on from OV702284.1 coordinate 162,069,511, forward strand.
TAATTGTATGTTGGACCACTAGAGTGATTCAACCAAAAGTTCTGTCAAAACTGAAATTTGTGTTTCATATATACTCCATGCCTAATCTATTTGCAAGAACATGCGCATGGCATCTCCATAAACGGTCAGGCTCGGTCTGATCGATCAGCAGGCAAGGGATGCAGAGGTGGCATTCATTAGAATTTTTTTTGTATAGTAGTAGTATATACTGATGCAGTTTTTTATAAGGCGTCTACTAAAATACACCTGAAGAGCCAAGGGTCAAGTAGTGACTCTCAGTGCTGAGAACGACAGTGATTTCTTTCTTTTCATTGTGCTTTGTCTTGTCCAGTCTACGATCTTATTAGTACTCCGTAGTTTTATTCGATCACTATAGGTGTGTGTCCACCTGCTATTGGCTGCTTCTTACATATTTTCCGTCAGAGCTAGCGTATTGAAATTTGTTCCTTGCTGTCAAAAAATAAAATACAACATGGGAAGCCGATCTTTGATGAACCATAATGTATTTTTATCGGAATCAGACACACTGCTTCTGGTTCCTTTTGGAGTTTATCCCAAACCGGTGGTTCCAATCTGTCCTTGACTCATCATCATACTGTAATAAAAGGCCAAACATTTCTGACTAGGACCCACTTTAAAATTGACTGAAAGTACTAGTACTGTACTGACGACCGATCTGCTGCTGCTGCTGCTGCTGCAGATGGACGGTTCATGATGCGGCTGAAGCTGCCGAACGGCGTGACGACGAGCGAGCAGACGAGGTACCTGGCGAGCGTGATCGAGAAGTACGGCAAGGAGGGGTGCGCCGACGTGACCACCCGGCAGAACTGGCAGATCCGCGGCGTGACGCTCCCCGACGTGCCGGAGATCCTGGACGGGCTCCGCTCCGTCGGCCTCACCAGCCTGCAGAGCGGCATGGACAACGTGCGCAACCCGGTCGGCAACCCGCTCGCCGGCATTGACCCCCACGAGATCGTCGACACACGCCCCTACACCAACCTCCTCTCCGCCTACATCACCAACAACTCCGAGGGCAACCTCGCCATCACCAACTTGTGAGCACACGACGACGCTGTCACTCTGACGAGCACGAGAGTGTCTGTCTCTCTGACATGCGGTTTGCTGCTGTCCCGCGAACAGGCCTAGGAAATGGAACGTGTGCGTGATCGGCACCCACGACCTCTTCGAGCACCCGCACATCAACGACCTCGCGTACATGCCGGCGGAGAAGGACGGCAGGTTCGGGTTCAATCTGCTGGTGGGCGGGTTCATCAGCCCGAAGCGGTGGGGCGAGGCCCTGCCGCTCGACGCCTGGGTCCCCGGCGACGACATCATCCCGGTGTGCAAGGCCGTCCTGGAGGCGTACCGCGACCTCGGCACCAGGGGAAACCGCCAGAAGACGCGCATGATGTGGCTCATCGACGAGCTCGTAAGCTTTCTTCCTCAGAGTTCAGACCGTCGTCGTCGAAACCTTCAATCTAGTAGTACTACTATATTCTTGGCATCATCATTGAATCCTGATTGATGCTTGGCAATGCAGGGGATGGAGGTGTTCCGGTCGGAGATCGAGAAGAGGATGCCGAACGGGGTGCTGGAGCGCGCGGCGCCGGAGGACCTCATCGACAAGAAGTGGGAGAGGCGGGACTACCTGGGCGTGCACCCGCAGAAGCAGGAGGGCCTCTCCTTCGTCGGCCTGCACGTGCCCGTCGGCCGGCTGCAGGCGGCCGACATGTTCGAGCTGGCCCGCCTCGCCGACGGGTACGGCTCCGGCGAGCTCCGCCTCACCGTGGAGCAGAACATCGTGCTCCCAAACGTCAGGAACGAGAAGATCGACGCCCTGCTCGCCGAGCCGCTGCTGCAGGAGAGGTTCTCGGCGCACCCGTCGCTGCTGATGAAGGGCCTGGTGGCGTGCACGGGCAACCAGTTCTGCGGGCAGGCCATCATCGAGACCAAGGCGCGGGCGCTGCAGGTGACGCGCGACGTCGAGGCGCGCGTGTCCGTGCCCAAGACGGTGCGCATGCACTGGACCGGCTGCCCCAACAGCTGCGCGCAGGTGCAGGTGGCCGACATCGGCTTCATGGGATGCCTCACCAAGAACAGCAGAGGCAAGATCGTCGAGGCGGCCGACATCTTCGTCGGGGGACGCGTCGGCAGCGACTCGCACCTCACGGGGGTGCACAGGAAGGCCGTGCCGTGTGAGGACATTGTGCCCATCGTCGCCGACCTCCTGGTGGAGCGGTTCGGGGCCGTGCCCAGGGAGAGGGAGGAGGACGAGGAGTAGCAAACCGCTGTCGCATATGCAGACTTGCGGAGATGAGCTTTTGCTTGGTGTAAAGTAGGCAATGCCAGTGGTATACTAGTTTGTAAGTACCACGAATTGGTTTGTTGTCGCAGTTCAAAGTTTTTCGCTTACGTTACAGGGGAGGGGTGATTGAATCGATGATATAAATAAAGAAGCGGATTATATGTAGCTGTTCCTCGCTATTCTTCTTCTTCGGTCATGTGCTACAGTGTACTCGTGCCAGATTTTTTCCGATAATACACATTGGAAAGGTGTTTAGTAACGCCAACGGGCTACGTGATACAAACTCAACTCCACACGGGTCAGAAAAAAAAAACTCAACGCCACACCGTTTACAACATAGCCTAAATCAACCGAACGACAAGGACCGCCTTGCATCATCTTCATCCACCGATGGCGAGGAAGCGGTACACAGAGCTTCTAGGCCGAGTCACGACCGAAGAAGGAAACTTCATGAGACCGACTTCGGCTACAGAAAGGCACAAGCCAACGCATCGCCCACCCATTAGCATCTAAGTTGGCGAGTAAGAGGCGGGACCAAACCCGACTGAAGAAGACGTCGACCAAGAAGTGACGGTGACGATGTACATAGCACCCAGGAAGCCCACGCTCAGAGCGGCGGCAATCATTGACTCCAACTACCGCACCAAGGACTCCACGAACCGCCTAGGTGACGCCTCTCGTCACCTGATCTGAAGTTCGGATCAAGGGTTCCCCCCGGTGCTCGGGTCGGGGAAGCACGGGCAGTGCCATGACGACGCCACCAAAGAGGTGATGTTGGGGTTCACATAGGGAAACCAAAAAAGTTGGGACTACAGAACACATGCAAGATCGATCTATGAAAAACACAAGAGATAGGACTAAATGAACTCACCGAAGAACGCAGTGGGAGATTCTCGGTGTTGTTCGGTCACGTCGATCCACGCAGCTAGGTTTATCCCTCCAAATCGCAAGTAGAAGATCCCACTCGATGGAGGATCGAAGGTACTATCACTCAGGTTGAATGCGTCCAATCTCCCAATCCATGCAGCGTCCCATCGTCCATAGCATCGCACTGACGGTGATAATATCACAGTCTCGCGGCGTGCGTGTGTGAAGAAGCTCAGAGAGAGAGAGAGACCACACGGGGAGAATACTTGTATGTCCACGAAGGGGAGGGGTGCCTCTTTTTATATAGGAGGAGGAGACTTGGAGGGGGAGGAAACTCCACCTAGGAGAGGTATCATCTAGGAAGGCACCCTCACTAGGGCAACCGCGCTCCCCACCCCTTCCTTGGTGAGCCCCAAACCCTATGTTTGGTGGACGATAGCCTTGGTGGGCCTAGGGGCCTGGCGCATGGCCCATATGGCCCATGCAGGTGGCCTCTCTCTTTCCTTAATTTTCCCTTGATTTCCTCAATTATATCCATAATTAACACTTTTCCAAATCTTTCAAAATTAACTCCTTAATTTCTCCATCCATCTAAGGAAGTTATTCTCAGTTAATAGCATTAATTTAGCTTTCCAAATCCCCAAATATTAACTCCTTAATTCATGAGATCTATATAACGAAAGTTCTTCCCCTCTTCGGTTTTATTCAAATAAAGAGTGGTATATTAAATATATGTGAACCTATATATCTTTCGAAACCATTTTGAATTCTCAATGACATGAAACCAACTTTGGAACCATTCAGATGAACATCTAAAACACTTTAGATGACTCCAGAACCACCTTCCTAGTTTAGGTTATGTCTCCAGAACAATCATGGTCTTTCTGAAACACTTTCAGTAACTCTGAAACTATTTCGGTATCTCTTAAACATATTCCAGACGACTCACTTAACCACATATAATATTACCATAACTTTATTGTTTAGCCTTAAGAGTGTGACCCAATCGGGTTTGGTAATAGGCAGACATGACTCCAAACACTCTTCAGATCAATAACCAACATCGAGACCTGAACGCCCATTATGGTTGTATATTACATGAATCATCGAGTGAACCCGTTTCATTATACAAGTTCTAATGCTTCTGCTTCATGATATGTGACAACACCGAGGCGATATGTCGGTATCCTCGTGATGCAACTCTTTGATCACTTTATCCATTATCCTCGTTCGTGTTTCACTCTCATTTACTCGTTTGTATTCCAATATCATTATGTAAACATCATAACTTTTCTACACAGATGATATGTGGCATTGCAATACTGAGTGAGTCTAGACTATATCTCTCCATCGCCTATAGTAGCAAGATCCCAGTCTTGAACATCCAAGTACCTAGACATGCCTTCATATGTGTCCCAAGATTTCCTATATATCCACCTCTTTAGATGGAGTTGGAACAATCCCAAAGACATGTCTTCCAATATGAGGGCACTTGATATTATCATGGTCTAAGGATGTACGCATACGACAATGATGATGATTATCTCTTAATATTAACAATTACACCTCATAGTAAATCATCCATTGGACCAGTTCAATACCCTTGTTCTTCTCACAATATACTCTCATAGTTGGTTGGATATGAATAGATAGAGATGGTTAACCTAGAGGGGGTGAATAGGTTCTACAAAATTCTTTAGCTTCTTTTGCAAGTTTAGGCTTTGCGGAATATAAGTGTTCCTAAATGCAAACTAGGTGAGTCAACCTAGATGATGATACACGGTACTTCAAGCATGAAGGCTATCACAAATATAACAACACAAGTAAAGAGACGGAGGTGTATTCATGGGTTACCTTCCTTAGGGGAAGGCACGTTACGGTTGGAGAAGTGTGGGATACCACAAAAGATTTCCCGATACCACGAAGGTCACCTTCTTCTCTAATCCTATCCCATAAAGGAATAGCTCACTTAATCATGATAGACTTTAAGGTAGTCTCCAAACCCTCACAAACTTTCCATGGAACAAATCACAAGCCAATGCCTCCGGGCGAACCTAGCCGCCTTGGGTTTCCCACGAGCCCAAGAGTAACAAGAAAACTCAGTGAACTCAAGGGGAAATTAAATATGGTTGGTGAAAACATAGATCAGTACCCCCTCTTGCTTTCTACCAAAGGGATTTGGCTTTTGTTAGGTAGAATGGGACATCCTCAAGATTTTGTGTTTTAACACTAGAGTGAGAGAGAGAGAGAGTGCTCAAGAATATAGCAAATGAATGGTTGACCTAAAGTCCTCAAGGAGGAAGAAAGGGTATTTATAGATCGTTGAATAATCTAGCCGTTTTGGGGAAATCATGCGACCAAAATCGATGGCAAGTTGGTCAAACCAACAGTCAGATCGAAAATATGGGTGCCAGAGTCAATGGACCGATTCCACGACTAAAACTTTCATTCGCTGCCGATCCTACAACCGAGCCCAACCAAAAACTGTACTAGATATGATTTCAGTGAACTTAAGAAGGGGAATCTATGGCAACCGCAAATTCTGGTCTAGGAATCTGTGGCACCGACACTAGGACCGATTTCGCAAAGATGTCTCAAACTGCAGTTTCTTTAAAAAGCTAAAATCCTCTATCTTGTGTGATGGTGATATATGGTGGCAAGATGTGTTTTTGGATTTAGTAACATCCTCATTAAGCTCATCGAGATCACCCCTATTTATAGTGTGGTGTTTCCTATTTGACTCAAACATAAATAGAGATAAATATAACCAAAACACCGACTCTTATTTTGAATAACGAATGGGGGTCTCTCACCCCCTTCCATCATCACTTGTGAACTAAAACATGTGTAAACACTAGTAGGTAACACTAGTACACACTTTAGCTCTGGTGTCATCATTAATCAAAATAATGGTTAAGGTTAAAACCCCTATAGTATCCCCAGTTACAATAACTTATACCATGATGAGGAAAGTTGATCATCACAAAACACATTGAAAGTGCAATGGACATCGCCTAGAGGGGGTGAATAGGATTTTAAAAATATTATGGTTAAGGCTCAAATTAATGCGAAATAAAAACTAACGTTTAATTTATCGAGCACAAAACCTAACCACTAGGTTCACTGATGTGTGGCTCGGTGACGTAGAGCCTGTTGGGAGACCCCAAGAGCAAGGTGTGATGAGCACAGCAGCAAGTTTTCCCTTAGTTATAAAACCAAGGTTATCGAACCAGTAGGAGTAAGGAAACAACTCCAAGGTGTTGCTAACAACTTGGAACCTGCACAACACAAACTCAAAACTTTGCCCCAACTTAAAGTGAGGCTGTCAATCACACCGGTTTGCTGAAAACAAAGGATTAAATGTATAGTGTGGAATATAATAGTTGCTTGTAGAAAGTAAACGGTAATAGTAGATGGAATATCAGTGATAAATATTGGACCGAGGTCCACAGTTCACTAGAGGTGTTATCCTTGAGATAGATAGCATGTTGGGTGAACAAATTACAGCGGAACAATTGACAGATTGAGAAAGCATAATAATGCATATACTAGACATCTTGACTCCTATGAGATATGATTGGGAAATACATCAATATACATAGACTGTAATCCAACTGCATCTATAACTAATAATCCACCTTCAGGTTATCATCCGAACCCCTTCTAGTATTAAGTTGCAAGCAATAGATAATTGCATTAAGCAATATGTGTAAAGTAAACAATACAATTGCCCCATGGACAAAGGATTATTGTTTTCTCCCTAGTAGCAACAGCACATCTACAACCTTAGATATTTCTGTCACTTCCCCATATTACTAGAGGCATGAACCTACTATCGCGCATAAATACTCCCTCTTGGAGTTATAAGCATCTACTTGGCCAAAGCATCTATGAACAACGGAGAGCATGCAAGATCACAAATAACACATACATGATAGAATCAATAATGAATCTGACATAGTATCTCAATATCCATCGAATCCCTGCAAACACAACATGTATGATTACAAATAGATGACCTTGATCATGAACGGAGCTCACAAGATCTAAACATGATAGCACAAAGGAGGAGAAACAACCATCGAGCTACTATATGGACCCATAGTCCAAGGGTGAACTACTCACGCATCACTCCGGAGGCTGGCTTGCTGATGAAGAAGGCCTCCAGGATGATCTCTCCCCTCCGGCAGGGTGCCGGGAAGAACTTCAGATCCCCTCAATCTAGGGACGATAGTGGCGGCGGCTACGGACTTTTTCGTGGAGATTTGATCGCGTACTTAGGGTTTTTGCATCAGGGTCCTTTAATAGGCGAAGGGGCAAGGTCGGTGGGCACCCGAGGGGCCCACACCTAGGGCTAGCGCACCCCCTAGGCCGCGCCGCCCTAGGGTGTGGCCGCCTCGAGGCCCCCCTTCAGCTGTCCTTCAGACCCCGTGTTCCTTCTGGTAAAATATTGACTTTGGCTTTTGTCCCGTCCAATTCCGAGAATATTTCCTTACTAGCTTTTCTGAAACAAAAAACAGCAGAAAACAGGCAACTGGCACTGCGGCATCTTGTCAATAGGTTAGTTCCAGAAAATGTATAAAATACTGTTGGAGACATGCCCTAGAGGCAATAATAAAAGTGGGTATTATTATATCTTTGTGTTATAAATGTTTACATTCATGCTATAATATTATTAACCGGAAACATTAATACTTGTGTGATTTGTAAACTAAATTAGAGTCCCTGGTAAAGCCACTTTATAATACTAGATTGTTGATTAATAGATGATCGTGGTTTCTCGATCATGAACATTGAGATGTTATTAATAACAAGATCATATCATTAGGAGAATGGTATGATGGACATACTCTTATAGATAAGCATAGCATTAAGATGAAGTCATTTCAATAGTTCGTTTGCTATAAGCTTTCTGATACATATTAACCTAATTCCTTCGACCATGAGATCATGTTAATCACCATCACCGGAAGGATGCTTTGATGACATCAAACACCACACCGTAACTGGGTGGCTATAAAGGTGGCATTGAGTGTTCGAAAAGTATGGGTTGAGGCACATGGATCAAGAGTGGGATTTGTCCATCCATATGACAGATAGATATACTCTAGGCCCTCTCGGTAGTATGTCATCCAATTAGCTTGCAAGCATGTGACTGGCTCACAAGGGATCACATATCACGGGAATGAGAAAAGAGTACTTATCGGTAACGAGGTTGAACTAGGTATGCAGAGATACCGACGATCAAAACCTCGGATAAGTAAACTATCGTGAGACAAAGGAAAATTGGTATCGTATGTAAGTGGTTCATTCAATCGCAAAGTAATCGTAGAAATATGTGGGATCCATATGAATTTCCAGATTCCTCTATTGGTTATTGATCGGAGAAGTGTCTTGGTCATGTCCGCATAATTCACGAACCGTAGGGAGACACACTTAAGGATGCGATGTTGTTTAGTAGATATGGAATGTTAGTAGGGATACTGAATGTTGTTCGGAGTCTCGGATGGGATCCGGGATATCACGAGGAGATCCGGAATGGTCCGAAGAATAAGATTCATATAAGGAAAGTCCGATTCCGGAGTTCGGGAAAGATTCCGATGTTTTCATCGGAGAGGTTCTGGAAGGTTCTAGAAGGTTCACCGATCCAAAAGGAGAATGGTCCATGAATGTGTCATGGGTAAGTGGAATGATTGGATCATATCCTAGGTCACTTGGTGTGGGCATTTGCAAGAGAGAATTAAAACTCTAAATTGAAAGTCAAACGGGAAGTTTGAAAAGTCAAACTGGAACAATGGCTTCCTAGTGGGAGAAGAAACAAGTTCTTCTCTCAATCCAACTTGGATTTGGTTTTGGATTCAAACCCACCCCTCCCAAGGCTGCCCCCCTCTCATAAATAGAAGGGGAGGGCTGCCCCAACACCACAAGCCCTTGCCCCTCTCCACCCGAGCCGCCGCTGCCGCAGCCATGCCGCGCCGTCGCCGCCCGCGCATCGCCACCGTCGCTCCGCCTCCCCGCGCCGCCGCGCCGCTGCCGGTTCATCGCCGCCGCACTAGCCGCCGCCGACACCTCCTCATCCTCCCGGTCATCTAAACCCTAGATCTCCGGGAAACCCTAATCCACCATAACTCGCACCGGCTTAGGAGAAGCCCTGCAGGATCTTCCCTCTACTTCCGACACCACGCCGTCGTGCTGCCGGAATCACGAAGGGAGAACTACAACCTCCGCTGCCTGCTGGAACAAGGGAGAGGAAGGTCTTCATCGAGTACCGAATGTGTGACCGACTACGGAAGCGCTGCCGGAACACAGCGCCGGAAGGATCGTCTACGCGATCTTGAGATCGGCAAGTGTACGACTACATCACCCACGAGAATCTGCTCTCGTTAACCGCTTTGGAATCTTCGAGGGTGAGTGCTTCTATCGACTCATTGCTACAATCTAGTAGATAGATCTTGGCTTGTTTGTGTGCATGCGGTAGAATTTTTTTGTTTTGCATGCTACGAACCCCTACAGTGGTATCAGAGCCGTGTCTATATGTAGATTTGTTGCACGAGTAGAACACAATGGTCATTATGGGCGGTGTTGCTTTTATTATCAATTGCTTTTTGTGTACTTTTCATCTTGCGGTATGATGGGATGAAGCGGCCCGGGCTAACCTTACATGGCATCGTTCATGAGACTTGCTCCACGCTCAACATGCAACTTGTATTGCATAAGTGGCTTTGCGGGTGTCTATCTCTCCCATTATAGTATATATTCAATTTACAACGGGCACTTGATAGTTCAAACATCAACGTTGTGGTTCTTGTTCGTAAGTTAGAACGACACTTATTGAAAGCCCCAAACCACGTAAAATATGCAAAGAAAATTAGAGGCGTCTAACTTTGTTTTGCAGGGGTGTGCTGTGATGTGATATGGCCATGATTGTGATTATATATGATGTATGCAATGTTCCTTATTGTAAGTTGGCAACCGGCAGGAGCCATATGGTTGTCTTTTAAATTCCGTTAAGACATGCGTGTCTATTCAAAGTAGTTGTAATAGTTGAAGCTGGTGGATGACAGCCATGAACGGCGCCATTGACCTTGATGCCATACCGGTGATGATTGAGATCATGTTCGTGCTTGAAGATGGAGATCGGAAGCACAAGAAGAAAGGCCATATCATATCACATATTATGAATTGCATGTGATGTTAATCCTTTATGCATCTTGTATTGCTTAGTTTGCGACGGTAGCATTATAAGATGATCCCTCAAGCACAAAATTTCAAGTTTTAAAGCGTTCATCCTTAGTAAGCACTGTTGCTAAAGCTCGTTGTTTCAAAGTACCACGTGATGATCGGGTGTGTTAGATTCTGCGAGTGTATACAACGTGAGCAAGCCATATTTTCTCATGCGGAAGCTAAGGTTTGATATTGACGAGCCTAGCATGTATATACATGGTCTCGGAACACGGATCACCGAAAGGTAAAGCATGAGTCATATAGTAGATATGATGAACATGTTAATTGTTCGCCATTGAAGCTACATCAACTCTCGTGATGATCGGTTTTGATGTGGTGGATTTGGTTCGTGTGATCACTAAAACAATTTGAGGGATATTGTTTTGAGTGGGAGTTCACCTAGATTAATTTAACTATTAATTAGAACTCAATTTGTCATAAACTTAGTCTAAACTATTGCAAATATGTTGTAGATCAATGGTGGCCCCTACCATCAATTTTAATGCGTTCCTAGAGAAAGAAAAGTTAAAAGCCAATGGAAGCAACTTCGCGGATTGGTTCCGCAATTTGAGGATTGTCCTCAATGCTGGTAATTTGACCTATGTGCTGGATGCACCGCTGGGTGACCCGCCTGTAGAAAATGCTACCGATGAGGTAAAAAATGTTTTCCTCGCTCGGAAGAATCAGTACTCCACAGTTCAGTGTGCTATCTTGTATGGTTTGGAATCGGAGCTTCAGAAAAGGTTTGAGAACCATGACCCACATGATATTGTCTGTGAACTCAAAATGATATTTGAGGCTCACGCGGCAGTTGAGAGTTATGAGGCTTCTGAAAAGTTCTTTAACTGCAAGATGGAAGAGGGCAGCTCCATCAGTGAGCACGTGCTTAAGATGTCTGGGCACGCAAGCAAGCTTCAAAGCTTGGGACTAGTGATTCCTAATTCTTTGGGGATTCACCGTGTCCTCCAATCACTACCACCAAGTTACAAGAACTTTGTGATGAACTACAATATGCAAAACATGGACAAGTCATTGCCAGAACTCTTCTCCATGTTGAAATCTGCAGAAGTGGAGATCAAGAAAGAGCACCAAGTGTTGTTGGTAAATAATACCACCAAATTCAAGAAGCAAGGCAAGTCTAAGAAAAAGAAAAACTTCAAGATGGGCGGTAAGAAAGTTACCGCACCGGCAAAGAATACCAAGGCTGGGCCTAAGCCTGATACTGAGTGCTTTTATTGCAAGGGAGAAGGTCACTGGAAGCGGAATTGCCCAAAGTACTTGGCGGATTTGAAGAACGACAACATCAAGAAGAAAGGTATATCCGATATACATGTTATTGATGTGTATCTCACTAGTACTCGTAGTAGTGCCTGAGTATTTGATACTGGTTCGGTTGCTCATATTTGTAACTCGAAACATGTACTGCAGAATAAACGGAAGCTAGCGAAGAACGATGTGATGATGCGCGTTGGAAATGGATCAAAGGTTGATGTGATCGCGTTCGGCACGCTACCTCTTCATCTACCATCGAGATTAGTTTTATACTTAAATAATTGTTATTTGGTGCCTGCGTTGAGCATGAACATTATATCTGGATCATGTTTATTGCGAGACGGTTACTTGTTTAAGTCCAAGAATAATGGTTTTTCGATTTATATGAGTAATATGTTTTATGCACATGCACCTTTGATAGACGGTCTATTCTTATTGAATCTCGATTGTGGAAATACACACATTAATAACATTGAAGCTAAACGTTTGAAATTGAGCGATAACTCGACCTATATGTGGCACTATCATCTTGGTCATATTGGAGTGAAGCGTATGAAGAAACTCCATTCCGATGGACTTCTTGAATCACTTGAAAGATGCGAAGCATGTCTGATGGGTAAAATGACTAAGACTCCATTTTCTGGTATGATGGAGCGAGGTACAGACTTATTGGAAATCGTACATACCGATGTGTGTGGCCCAATGAGTGTAGCATCATGCGGTGTTTATCGTTATGTTCTTACCTTTACTGATGACTTGAGTAGATATGGATATATCTATTTCACGAGACATAAGTCCAAAACTTTCAAGAAGTTTAAGGAATTTCAAAGTGAGGTAGAGAATCAACGTAACAAGAAGGTTAAATTTCTACGATCTGATCATGGAGGTGAATATCTAAGTTATGAGTTTGGCGAGCATTTGAAGAAATGTGGAATACTTTCACAATTGACACCGCCGGGAACACCACAGCGTAATGGTGTGTCCGAACGTCGTAATCGAACTCTCTTAGATATGGTTCGTTCTATGATGTCACTTACAGATTTACCGCTATCGTTTTGGGGTTATGCATTAGGAACAGCCGCATTCACTTTAAATAGGGCACCATCTAAATCCGTTGAAACGACACCATATGAATTGTGGTTTGGGAAGAAACCTAAATTGTCGTTCCTTAAAGTTTGGGGTTGCGAGGCTTATGTAAAGAAGTTACAGCCAGACAAGCTTGAATCCAAAGCGGAAAAATGCGTCTTCATAGGATACCCGAAGGAAACTATTGGGTATACCTTCTATCATAGATCCGAGGGCAAGATCTTTGTTGCCAAGAATGGATCCTTTCTAGAGAAGGAGTTTCTCTCGAAAAAAGTGACTGGAAGGAAAGTAGAACTCGACGAGGTTGTTGAACCTTCTCTCGAACTTGCGAGTAGCGCAGCACCGGAAGTAGTTCCTGTGGCGCCTGCACCAATAAGAGAGGAAGCTAATGATGTTGATCATGAAACTTCGGTTGAAGTTACTATGGAACCTCGCAGATCAACGAGAACTCGTACCACTCCTGATTGGATGATCCCGTTATGAGTGTCATGTTGGTGGATGACACTGATGACCCTGCGACATATGAGGAAGCAATGATGAGCCCAGATTCCAATAAATGGCAAGAAGCCATGAAATCCGAGATTGGATCCATGTACGAAAACCAAGTCAAAGGATATGGATGTCGCCTAGAGGGGGGGTGAATAGGCGATTAAAACTTTTCCTAGAGTGGCTCAACAAAGGCGGAATAAAACTAGTGTTTACTTTGTTAAGCACAACCTAGAACAACTAAGGTTCACCTATGTGCACCAACAACTTATGCTAAGCAATACACGCAACAAAGTGATAGCAAGGTATATATTACTTCAAGCACGAAGGCTATCACAATGTAAAGTGCGTAAGTAAAGATCTCGGGTATAGAGATAACCGAGGCACGCGGGGACACCAATATTTTACCGAGTTCCTCCCAACATGGAGTACGTCTCGTTTGGAGAGGGGATGGTATCAAACCACCAACGCCACAAAAGGCCTCCCTTATTCTCCGGTGAATCTCACCCCAATGGGATCGATCCACACATCCACTATCGATGCACTTGTCGGTGGCAAACCGGAACCTCTCAAAAGGTTGGGGAACTTATCCACAACTTAATTGGAGGCTCCCAACAAATGCCACCAAGGACACAACCTGCAACACCAACAAACCGTCTAGGGTTCCAAGAACCAAAGAGTAAAAAGTTTCTCAACTTTCACTCACCAAATCCTCCGGGGAGAACTCAAACCGATGCACCAAATGCAATGGCAAGAACACAAGTAGTGCTCAAATCCTTATCTCCCAAATTCCACCAAAGCTACACAAGCTTGTGGGGGAATAAGAGAGGAAGAACAAAGGAGGAAATCCACAAAAGACTCCAAGATCTAGATCCCAAGATGTTCCCCTCACTTAGAGGAGAAATGGATTGGTAGGATTGTAGATCTAGATCTCCTCTTTCAAATCCCTAAAGTATATGCAAGAATCAAGGGAGGGATTGAAGGGGGTTAGCAAGCTTCAAAAGGTCAACAATGGTGGGGGAAAACCTGCAAGAGATCTAGGGAACCATTGGGGAAGAAGGGCCCCTTAAATAGGTCCCTAGAAATCCAACCGTTAGGCCCAGGAATCGCCCGGTCCGGAGTCTCCGGACTGGGACCGGAGTCTCCGGTGTACCCAGGCCAAACAGGGACAATCTGGAGGACGTACTGGACGCGGTCCGGATATTAGACCGGAGATTAGTCCGGAGTCTCCGGTCTTACAAAAACTGGCAGAAAGACCAATACGAAAACATCCATAACTTTTGCATCCGGACTCCGATTTTGATGATCTTGGGCTTGTTTTAAAGAGGACAATAAGCTCTACAAGATCATACAAAAAAACATAATATTACAGCAAGGGAGTATAGAACCAAATGACGAAAGGTTTAACCTCTCTCAAAAAGACAAACCAGTAAAACCTCCAACATCGAAAACGTAGTAGAGAATGCATATGAAATCCGTTTTCGATGAACTAGAGCTTGTCATGGAGATTAAAACACGATCTAAATCCTCACATGAGTAAGAACCAAATAATGGAAGGTTTTACCTATCTCTAAAATACAAACCAGTAAAACCTCCAAGATCAAAAACGCAATAAGATATAAAGGGGAAATCCGTTTTTGATGAACTAGGGCTTGTTATGAATATTACCACAAGCTCTAGAACCTCACATGGATAAGATCCAAATAACAACCAAGAAAGGATGATGCTAAGTATGCAAAGGTTTGAGCTCTCTCTGAACGATATGATCGAGTTATTCACTTGGGAGCCCCTCTTGATAGTACGGTTGTCTATCCTATAAACCGGTCTCCCCAACTAACACCACGAGACCAGTAAGAAAGAAACCCTATCAAGATCATACCTTTGCCTTGCACATATTCCACTTGATTATGATTTAGACGGTCTTGTCCTTCTCAAGATGGAACACCTTTCTTGATTGCTCTTGTACGCACTTGCTTGATGAAGACTTGCAAGTTACTCCCCCATAAAACATGGGGAAACCTTTACTTTGACCTTGTCTTCATCGATCCATGATCACCGAGGATGGCAAGCTTTAAGCATGAGATCTTCATAGGTTTAACTCTCACATGACCAATCTATGGATCACTCTTTGAACACCTTGGTTGTAGGGGTTCGTAGCATGGAATTCTACCGCATACAAACAAACAAGCCAAGATCTATCTACTAGATTGTAGCAACGAGTCGATAGAAGAACTCACCCTCGAAGATTCCAAAGTGTTTAACGAGAGTAGATTCTCGTGGGTGATGTAGTCGTACTCTTGCCGATCTCAAGATCGTGTAGACGATCCTTCCGGCGCTGCGTTCCGGCAGCGCTTCCGTAGTCGGTCACACGTTCGGTACTCGATGAAGACCTTCCTCTCCCTTGTTCCAGCAGGCAGCAGAGGTTATAGCACTCTCCTCGCGATTCCGACAGCACGACGGCGTGGTACCGGAAGTAGAGGGGAGATCTCGCAGGGCTTCGCCTTAAGCCGGAGCGAGTATGGTGGACTATGAGAGAGGCCTTGGCGATCTAGGGTTTAGAGGCACCAAGGGGAGAGAGCTAGGCCGGCGGCTAGGGCTTGGGGAGGCCCCCAACTCGGCGGCTAGGGCAAAACCTAGGGCGGCGGCGATGACTTGGTGGCCGGCGGCTAGGGTTAGGGTTTTGGTGGAGAGAGGTGTAGGTCTAGAGGGGCACCCTGCCCCTCCTTTTATAGGTGGGAGGGCGCGGCCAAGGGGAAGGGAGTCCTCCCCCAAGTCGGCCTCCTTGGCCGGCGGTGGAGGGAGGAGGACTTCCTCCCCAAGTAGGTTTCCTACTCTCCCTCCACCAAGCAAACTTGTCGTTTGACTTTTCAAATTGGCGTTTGACTTTTCAAACTAGGATTTGATTTTTCCCTTTATTTTGCTCAGCCATGATACCTAGTACATGATGCAACCATTTCACATTGTCATGACACATTCATGTACCCTTCTCCTCCGGAGTGCCGGACCTTCCGGAACCTTCTAGAACATTCCCGATGAAATCATCGGAATCATTCCCCAACTCCAAAACAGGACTTTCCTTATATGAATCTTATTCTCCGAACCATTCTGGATCTCCTCGTGATATCCCGGATCCCATCCGAGACTCCGAACAACATTCGGTCTCTTACTCATCATTCCATAACTACTCAACAACATCGAATCCTTAAGTGTGTCTCCCTACGGTTCGTGAATTATGCGGACATGATCAAGACACTTCTCCGAACAATAACCAATAGAGGAATCTGGAAATTCATATGGCTGCCACATATTTCTATGATTACTTTGTGATCGAATGAACAACTTACATACGATACCAATTTCCCTTTGTCTCACGATAGTTTACTTATCCGAGGTTTTGATCGTCGGTATCTCTGCATACCTAGTTCAACCTCGTTACCGATAAGTACTCTTTTCTTGTTCCCATGATATGTGATCCCTTGTGAGCCAGTCACATGCTTGCAAGCTAATTGGATGACATTCCACCGAGAGGGCCTAGAATATATTTATTCGTCATATGGATGGACAAATCCCATTCTTGATCCATGTGTCTCAACCCATACTTTCCGAACACTCAATGCCACCTTTATAGCCACCCAGTTACGGTGTGGTGTTTGATGTCATCAAAGAATCCTTCCGGTGATGGTGATAAGCATGATCTCATGGTCGAAGGAATTAGGTTACTATGTATCAAAAAGCATATAGCAATTGAACTATTAAAATGACTTGATCTTTATGTTACGCTTATCTATAGGAGTATGTCCATCATACCATTCTCCTAATGATATGATCTTGTTGTTAATAACATCTCAATGTTCATGATAGGGAAACCACAATCATCTATTAACCAACAAGCTAGTATTATGAAGAGGCTTTACTAGGGACTCTAATTTAGTTTACAAATCACACAAGTATCAATGTTTCCTTGTTAATACTATTATAGCATGAATGTAAACATTTATTATAAACACAAAGATATAATAATAACTACATTTATTATTGCCTCTAGGGCATATCTCCAACAGTCTCCCACTTGCACTAGAGTCAACTAATCTAGATTACATGGTAATATACCGAACACCCATGGCAGTTTGGTGTTGGTCATGTTTTGCCCTTGGGAGAGGTTTAGTCAACGGATCCGCCACATTCAGATCTGTGTGTACTTTGCAAATCTTTATGTCACCATCTTGGACATGTTCTCGAATAGCGTGAAAACGTAGCTTGATGTGCTTCAGCTTCTTGTGTGACCTTGGTTCTTGCGCATTGGCTATGGCGCCCATGTTATCACAGTATATAGACATTGGGTCTAGCGCACTTGGAACCACACCGAGCTCTGTAATGAACTCCTTCATCCATATCGCTTCTTGTGAAGCCTCCGAAGCAGCTATGTATTCCGATTCAGTTGAAGATCTCGCCACAACGCTTTGCTTTGCACTCCTCCAGCTAACTGCTGCACCATTCAAAGTAAATACGTATCCAGATTGTGATTTAGAATCATCCGGATTGGTGTTCCAACTAGCATCTGTGTAACCATTAACAACGAGTTGTTCATCACCTCCATAAGAAAGAACCATATCCTTAGTTCTTCTTAAGTACTTAAGGATGTTTTTGACCGCTGTCCAATGATCCACTCCTGGATCACTTTGATATCTGCTAGTCAAACTAACAGCATATGCAATGTCGGGTCTAGTACATAGCATGGCATGCATTAGAGATCCTATGGCTGAGGCATAGGGAGTCTTACTCATTATTTCTCTATCTTCTGCCGTTGCAGGACTTTGAGTTTTACTCAAGGTCGTATTGGGCAACATGGGCAAGAACCCTTTCTTGCTATCTTCCATTCCAAACCTCTTTAGAACTTTGTCCAAATATGTACTTTGTGACAATGATATTAGGCGTCTCGATCTATCTCTATAAATATTTATGCCTAATATGTAAGCTGCTTCGCCAAGATCTTTCATTGAAAAATTATTATTCAAATATTCCTTGACACTATTAAGAAGGTCTACATCATTCCCAATCAACAATATGTCATCTACATATAGTATTAAGAATGCTACAGAGCTCCCACTCACTTTCTTGTAAATACAAGCTTCTCCATAAGTTTGTATAAAACCAAAACTTTTGATTACCTTATCAAAACGTTCATTCCAACTCCGGGATGCTTGCTTCAACCCATATATGGACCGTTGAAGTTTGCATACCTTATTAGCGTCTTTAGGATCGACAAAACCTTTGGGTTGCATCATATACAACTCTTCATCAATGTCTCCATTGAGGAACGCTGTTTTGACATCCATCTGCCATATTTCATAATCGTAATATGCAGCGATTGCTAACATAATCCTCACACACTTAAACTTTGCTACTGGTGAGAAAGTCTCATCGTAGTCAACTCCTTGAATTTGTTGAAACCCTTTTGCGACAAGTCGAGCTTTATAGACAGTAACATTACCATCAGCATCTGTTTTCTTCTTGAAAATCCATTTGTTCTCGACAGCCTTCCGGCCATCCGGTAAGTCCACCAAAGTCCATACTTGGTTTTCGTACATGGATCCAATTTTGGATTTCATGGCCTCTTGCCATTTATTGGAATCTGGGCTCATCATCGCTTCCTCATATGTCGCAGGGTCATCGGTTTCATCCACCAACATGTCACTCATAACGGGATCATACCAATCAGGAGTGGTACGAGTTCTCGTTGACCTGCGAGGTTCTGTAGCAACTTCAACCGAAGTTTCATGATCATCATCATTATCTTCCTCTCTTATTGGTGTAGGAGCCACATGAACTTCTTCCAGTGCTGCGCTACTCGCAAGTTCGAGAGAAGGTTCAACAACCTCGTCGAGTTCTACTTTCCTTCCAGTCACTTCTTTCGAGAGAAAGTCTTTCTCTAGAAAGGATCCATTCTTAGCAACAAAGATTTTGCCCTCGGATCTATGATAGAAGGTATACCCAATAGTTTCCTTCGGGTATCCTATGAAGACGCATTTTTCCGCTTTGGGTTCAAGCTTGTCTTGCTGTAACTTCTTTACATAAGCCTCGCAACCCCAAACTTTAAGGAACGACAATTTAGGTTTCTTCCCAAACCACAATTCATACGGTGTCGTTTCAACGGATTTAGATTGTGCCCTATTTAAAGTGAATGCGGTTGTTTCTAATGCATAACTCCAAAACGATAGCGGTAAATCTGTAAGTGACATCATAGAACGAACTATATCTAAGAGAGTTCGATTACGACGTTCGGACACACCATTACACTGTGGTGTTCCCGGTGGTGTCAATTGTGAAAGTATTCCGCATTTCTTCAAATGCTCGCCAAACTCGTAACTTAGATATTCACCTCCATGATCAGATCATAGAAATTTAATCTTCTTGTTACGTTGATTCTCTACCTCACTTTGAAATTCCTTAAACTTCTCGAAAGTTTCGGACTTATGTCTCATGAAATAGATATATCCATATCTACTCAAGTCATCCGTAAAGGTAAGAACATAACGATAAACACCGCACGATGCTACACTCATTGGGCCACACACATCGGTATGTACGATTTCCAATAAGTCTGTAGCTCGCTCCATCATACCAGAAAATGGAGTCTTAGTCATTTTACCCATCAGTCATGCTTCGCATCTTTCAAGTGATTCGAAATCAAGTGATTCAAGAAGTCCATTGGAATGGAGTTTCTTCATACGCTTCACTCCAATATGACCAAGATGACAGTGCCACATATAGGTCGAGTTATCGCTCAATTTCAAATGTTTAGCTTCAATGTTATTAATATGTGTATTTCCACTATCGAGATTCAATAAGAATAGACCATCTATCAAAGGTGCATGTGCATAAAACATATTACTCATATAAATCGAACAACCATTATTCTAGGACTTAAACAAGTAACCGTCTCACAATAAACAAGATCCCGATATAATGTTCATGCTCAATGCAGGCACCAAATAACAATTATTTAAGTATAAAACTAATCCCGATGGTAGATGAAGAGGTAGCGTGCCGACCGCGATCACATCAACCTTTGATCCATTTCCAACGCGCATGGTCACCTCGTTCTTCGCTAGCTTCCGTTTATTCTGTAGTACCTGTTTCGAGTTACAAATATGAGCAACCGAACCAGTATCAAATACCCAGGCACTACTACGAGTACTAGTGAGATACACATCAATAACATGTATATCGAATATACCTTTCTTCTTGATATTGCCGTTCTTCAAATCCGCCAAGTACTTTGGGCAATCCGCTTCCAGTGACCTTCTCCCTTGCAGTAAAAACACTCAGTATCAGGCTTAGGTCCAGCCTTGGTCTTCTTCGCCGGTGCGGCAACTTTCTTACCACCCTTCTTGAAGTTACCCTTTTGCTTAGACTTGCCTTTCTTGAATTTGGTGGTCTTATTGAACATCAACACTTGGTGCTCTTTCTTGATCTCCACTTCTGCAGATTTTAACATGGAGAAGAGTTCTGGCAACTGCTTGTTCATGCTTTGCATATTGTTTCATCACAAAGTTCTTATAACTTGGTGGTAGTGATTGGAGGACACGGTAAATCCCCAAAGCATTAGGAATCACTATACCCAAGCTTTGGAGTTTGTTTGCGTGCCCAGACATCTTAAGCACATGCTCACTGAGAGAGCTGCCCTCTTCCATCTTGCAGTTAAAGAACTTTTCAGAAGCCTCATAACTCTCAACTGCCGCTTGAGTCTCAAATATCAATTTGAGTTCACGGACAATATCATGTGGGTCATGGTTCTCAAACCTTTCTGAAGCTCCGATTCCAAACCATACAAGATAGCACACTGAATTGTGGAGTACTCATTCTTCCGAGCGAGGTAAACATTCTTTACTTCATCGGTATCATCAGCTGCAGGCGGGTCACCCAGCGGTGCATCCAACACATAGGTCAAATTACCAGCACTGAGGACAATCCTCAAATTGCGGAACCAATCCGCGAAGTTTCTTCCATTGTTTTTCAACTTTTCTTTCTCTAGGAACTCATTAAAATTGATGGTAGGGGCCGCCATTGATCTACAACATATTTGCAATAGTTTAGACTAAGTTTATGACAAATTGAGTTCTAATTAATAGTTAAATTAATCTAGGTGAACTCCCACTCAAAACAATATCCCTCACATTGTTTTAGTGATCACACGAACCAAATCCACCAAATCAAAACCGATCATCACGAGAGTTGATGTAGCTTCAATGGTGAACAATCGACATGTTCATCATATCTACTATATGATTCATGCTTTACCTTTCGGTGATTCGTGTTCCGAGACCATGTCTGTACATGCTAGGCTCGTCAAGATCAAACCTTAGCTTCCGCATGAGAAAATCTGGCTTGCTCATGTTGTATACACTTGCAGAATCTAACACACCCGATCATCACGTGGTGCTTCGAAACAACAAGCTTTAGCAACGGTGCTTACTAAGGATGAACACTTTAAAACTTGAAATTAATGTGCATGAGGGATCATCTTATAATGCTACCATCGTTAACTAAGCAATACAAGATGCATAAAGGATTAACATCACATGCAATTCATAGTATGTGATATGATATGGCCTTTCTTCTTGTGCTTCCGATCTCCATCTTCAAGCACGAACATGATCTCCATCATCACCGGTATGGCGTCAAAGTCAATGACGCCGCTTCATGGTTGTCGTCCACCAGCTTCAACTATTACAACTACTTTGAATAGACACGCGGGTCTTAACAGAATTTAAAGACAACCATATGGCTCGTGCCGGTTGCCAACTTACAATAAGGATCATTGCATACATCAAATATAATCACAATCATGGCCATATCACATCACAGCACACCCCTGCAAAACAAATTTAGACTCCTCTAATTTTCTTTGCATTTTTACGTGGTTTGGGGCTTTCAGTAAGTGTCGATCTAACTTACGAACAAGAACCACAACATTGATGTTTGAACTATCAAGTGCCCGTTGTAAATTGGATCTATACTATAATGGGAGATTGAGACACCCGCAAAGCCACTTATGCAATACAAGTTGCATGTTGAGCGTGGAGCAAGTCTCATGAACGATGTCATGTAAGGTTAGCCCGGGCCGCTTCATCCCATCATACCGCAAGATGCAAAGTACACAAGAAGCAATTGATAATAAAAGCACCACCGTCCACAGTGACCATTGTGTTCTACTCGTGCAACAGATCTACATATAGACACGGCTCTGATACCACTGTAGGGGTTCGTAGCATGGAAAACAAATTTTTTCTACCGCATATAAACAAACAAGCCAAGATCTATCTACTAGATTGTAGCAACGAGTCGATAGAAGAACTCACCCTCGAAGATCATACAGAAAAACATAATAGTCCAGCAAGGGAGTATATAACCAAATGACGAAAGGTTTAACCTCTCTCAAAAAGACAAACCAGTAAAACCTCCAACATCGAAAACGTAGTAGAGAATGCATATGAAATCCGTTTTCGATGAACTAGAGCTTGTCATGGAGATTAAAACAAGCTCTAAATCCTCACATGAGTAAGAACCATATAATGGAAGGTTTTACCTATCTCTAAAAGACAAACCAGTAAAACCTCCAAGATCAAAAACGCAATAAGATATAAAGGGGAAATCCATTTTTGATGAACTAGGGCTTGTTATGAATATTACCACAAGCTCTAGAACCTCACATGGATAAGATCCAAATAACAACCAAGAAAGGATGATGCTAAGTATGCAAAGGTTTGAGCTCTCTCTGAACGATATGATCGAGTTACTCACTTGGGAGCCCCTCTTGATAGTACGGTTGTCTATCCTATAAACCGGTCTCCCCAACTAACACCACGAGACCGGTAAGAAAGAAACCCTATCAAGATCATACCTTTGCCTTGCGCATATTCCACTTGATTATGATTTAGACGGTCTTGTCCTTCTCAAGATGGAACACCTTTCTTGATTGCTCTTGTACGCACTTGCTTGATGAAGACTTGCAAGTTACTCCCCCATAAAACATGGGGAAACCTTTACTTTGACCTTGTCTTCATCGATCCATGATCACCGAGGATGGAAAGCTTTAAGCATGAGATCTTCATAGGTTTAACTCTCACATGAGAGAAAAGACCTCTATTGTCGGCGGGATGGCTAACCGTGGTGGTGGGCTGAACCATAACCGGGGAAGAGGGCAAGGTAACGGCGACGGTCGTGGCGGCGATGATCGTCGCGATCCCGCCGCTAATCGTGGTTTCAACAACTTCTATGAGGGTGGACCTTGTGGTACTGCGGGCGATGATAATCAAGGCTCGGGTGTTTGGAACAATCAAGGTAATTTGCAAGGAAATGAGGGCCAAGGGAACGGTGGTTTCCGTGGTTTTGACGGTGGCAATGCTCGTTTCAATGCCGGCAATGGTTTCAACCAAGGTCCTCGTCGCAACTTTGGGGGCGGAGGTGGAAGGTACACTCGACGTTTCAACCCTAATCAAGGTCGTGGCTATGTTAGCCGTGGTGGACAGGGAGGTAGAGGGCAAGGCTCGTGGGATTATGGGGATCCTAACGCGCAGCTTTCAGTGATGCAAGAACACTTTGTCAAAAATGCAGCAGCTGCGATCGCCAAAGAATTCGCTGAGCAGGCAGGAGTTCTTCAAGGGATTACACAGCCTGGAGCTGCGTCAAATGTTGCTGCCATGCCTACTGAACCTCCGCGTCAGCCTCCTGTAGCACTTCGGCAGACTAACACCCAGCCGCGGCAGCCTGTAGTGACCCAATGACAGCCTACTGGACAGGCAGTGTCTCAGGCCGCGGTAGTGAATTGATCTGCTCCGAGATCCATGGATGCGGTTCCATCTCGCAATACTGCACAAGCGCCAGTGAGGACTATGGATCATAGGGAAGCAAATGGTGATATGGGAGCTGATGGTGGACAAGCAGCGAGGGCAAAAAAACAGAAGGGTCCAAAATGTTTCCGGTGTGATCAACCGGGCCATCACCTCAACGACTGCTCTACTCCATTATGTGATGTGTGCCAATCACCCGCACATCCTTCTAATGATTGTCCAATATTATGTTTGCCAAAACCAACAATGGTTATGTATGGATTTGCATTTGAACAATTGATGTTCTTTGAGGCACCAGTTACAGGTGCTATTCGTCCGAGAGTGGAAAACACCAGGATGGGGAGGGTGACAGTCCAAGGTGGCACAATGACCATTCCTGAAATTATCTCACAACTGCAGTGGGTAGTGCCTCACGAGAATTACCAATGGAGTGTACGCCAAACTGGGGAAAATGAGTATCAGGTAAACTTTCCAAGCAAAAAGGACCTTCTTACTGCTCACAATTTCGGTACTTATAGGGTTCCGAATAGTCCTTGTTCCATGTCTTTTGATTTCTGGAGGTTGTCAGTGAAACCTGCTTGGGATGTGGACAAGATTTGGGTCTTAGTGCATGACTTACCTGCTGATGCTCTAGATGATTACCTTACTTTATGGGCAATTGGTACTCTTTTCGGTAAAACGTTGGATGTGGACATGGATTATGCTAGGCAGAATGATGTTCTACGTGTACAAGTTGCATGTTTAGACCCCAGTCTCATTCCTGAAAGAATGGATATCATGATTAAGGATGATTTTTATAAGTTACGTTTTCATGTGGAGGGCACTCCCCTACCCCCACTCCTAGATGATATTCCCATGAGGGACGCTGGAAATGAAGCTGATGACCATGATGCTGATCATTCAAATACAGAGAGGCAGAATTTTAGAGACAGAGGAGCTAATGAAAATGGAAGTGATATTGCTATGGGGAAAACAATGATGAAATGCTTCATGATGGAGATGTACCCTCACACAATCGAACAAGCAACCAGCAGCAGAATATGATTGCTTTTGGTTCTTTTGACACACCATATCCGATCTCATTGATTTCTGACCATGGCAAGGAGACGACTGAAACTCGTTTGCTTGTGTCAAACGGTGGTGATGCTGATATGTTAAATAAAGCGTTGACGACCGGCAACTGTTTTGGAGCCGTTGATGGTACAGTTGTCACCGCTGCACCTACATGTTCTGAAATGGTGCAGACGCAGGCACACGTGGAGACGTTGCTCTCTGACAACGTCCCTCCGCGACACGCTGTTGAGACTCTGTGGCAAGATGTCGAGCTCCCGCGGCACGCTGCTGAACTGATGCGGCAGCCTGTCCAGAGCCCACGCTAGGTCGCGATGCCCATGCTACAGCCTAATCTGATGTCTACACCTACTTCGATAAGTACCAGGGGCGCTGCAGTCTCACCTAGAACCCCTGCTGGGTTTTTCGGCATGGGACCGACGGCATCTGGACTCACCAAGGCAGAGACAATGATGCAAGGCCAGGATATTCTCTCAGCTACGAGCTGCACGGTGCCGCAGCCAACTAAGGCACAAATCATTGCTTTCGGAGGAGTGCCACCACCGACAGGTCTGCGCTCAAGCGGGAGGATCCAGGCACAACCCCTCGCGGATGCTACCCAGTTGGAGAGAGCAATGCTGCTCGCTCAGCGCCGTGATGATCTTCTCAGCAGAGGTAAGAATTTAAATAATAAATTTTCCATTTTATCGTTTTCAGAAGTGGAGATAGTGGAGAGGGCTAATAGAATTGGGGTGTCTATGGGCACTAATGAAAACATGCAGTATGTGTTGGGCCACGCGGAGATAAAACAAAACCTTTTCCTCTAACGTGGTGATCCCAAGATCTAGCTGAGGTAGAGGTCCACGAGGTTTACCACTAGACGCGCGGTTGCGGATTACTGATGAAGCGCGTCAGTTGATGCAGTGCAGTCCTCACGATCCGATTGTCCTGGTGCTGATCGCACAACACCTCTGCTGGTATCCACACGTACAAGGAGGAGCGCTGGCGGCGAACTGCTAGGTTCGTTACGGCGGCAAGACTGCTATGGAGCTAGGGTTTCCAACACATGGAATGACCTAACCGAACAACAATTAACCTTTTTGTGTTAAGGTGCTCCACTATATATAGGGAGTGAACGTGGGCTCTGCTCGCGCGACCCATTCACTAAAGCCCATATAACACTAGTCACCGTGAGTCCAACTCACTAACTCAGTCCTAATCAGATTTAGGTCCAACCCAACTAGATTACAGGTTCAGATCCAATCCGAACTTGCTCCTGCTCTTAAGTGTGTGACCCCGCAGGCTCATGGCTACTTGGACACAATTGGAGTCCGACTCACAATCGATCAGTCGGTAGCGGCTCCTAGCAGAACGTGCCGACTCCCAAGTACCAAAGAGTCATGACGACTTGCCTTTCCAATGTGACTTACATCCGAGTCCCTTTTGCCTCACGATATACCTTGTCAGACTATAGGCGAATATATTTCATCCCTTAAATAGTCCGACTCTCTTCTCGATCCGAGATAAGTGGTTCACCCGACTAACTCTTAGTCGATCGCCTCGGTTAACACTTAACCGAGTCGTGCATGGCCATGCTTTCCAAATCATATCTCACGAGAGGGCCCAGAGAATATCTCTCCGAGTGGAGGGGCAAAATCCCATCTTGGTTATTCACATCACGCAGCTTGATTCTCAGTCGACCCGAACCCTGCCTTTATAACTTCCCAGTTACGGATTAGCGTTTGACAGAACCTAAGTCGGTGATCCTCAACTCGAACTATGCAACAACCTCAGGTCTAAGGATTACATTGATTGAGATATACAAATGACAGCTAGTTCGTTGTACCTCAATATGGGTCAATCCGACTCGCTAAACTCTTTAGCCGAGTCTGTGCAAGTTGGAATAGCATCTCCATGCCCATGACAAGTGGAACCGAGTCATCAAGCCAACTTTCACATTGGTCTAAGTTGTGTGTATAGCACAACCTCAATGACCAAGGACATTTAGTACAAACAACATGAATGCATAGTTCCACAACCGAATCACATATTCAATGATACACATCAGATGTTTATACAAGGACTAATATCTTTATGAATACAATGGGAAATCTCATCATACATGATTGCCTCTAGGGCATATTCCCAACAGTCTCCCACTTGCACTAGAGTCAATCTTCCGACATCACATGTCTAAGCATCTAATGCCCATGGCTCTCAGGTGCGCCTCATGCTTCGGCTGTGGTAACGGCTTTGTCAATGGATCCGCAATATTTGCATCCGTGTGTACCTTGCATAACTTGATATCACCTTGATCCACGAACTGGCGAATCAGGTGGTACCGCATGAGTATGTGCTTGTTCTTCTAGTGCTGTCTAGGTTCCTTGGCTTGTGCAATAGCACCATTGTTGTCACAATACACGTCTAACGGATTGGACGAGCCCTGAACCACACCAAGATCCATGAGGAAATTCCTCATCCAAACAGCTTCCTTTGCTGCCTCTGAGGCGGCAATATACTCAGCCTCTGTTGTAGACGCAGACACAGTCTCTTGCTTGGAACTCTTACAGCTCACAGCACCTCCGTTTATAATAAACACGTATCCGGATTGCGAACGAGAATCATCAGAGTCAGTAAGATAACTCGCATCCGTGTAACCCTTTACACTGAGTTCATCTTCACCACCATAAACCAAGAACATATCCTTAGTCCTTCTCAAGTACTTTAGGATATTTTTAGCCGTTGTCCAGTGGATCTCTCCAGGATCAGCCTGGTATCTGCTCACAACACTTAGAGCATAGGAAACATCCGGCCTAGTACAAATCATGGCGTACATGATGGATCCGACTGCAGAAGCATATGGAATCGCACTCATCCGACTTCTCTCATCAGTTGTCGAAGGACACTGAGTCTTGCTAAGTTTTACACCATGGGACATCGGTAAGAACCCCTTCTTAGACGATTCCATGTTGAACTTCTTCAACACTTTGTCCAAATAAGTACTCTGACTCAATCCAATGAGCCTCCTTGATCCGGATTCCGAGGATGTATGTTGCCTCACCCAAGTCTTTCATTGAGAAACTCCTTTCCAATGATTCCTTGGTTTCTTGCAACATCTGGACATCATTTCCAATCAGTAATATGTCATCCACATATAAGATTAGAAAATTTACTTTGTTCCCACTAAACTTCTTGTATAAACAAGAATCATGATCACTCTTGATGAAGCCAAACGATTCGACTACCTCATCAAAGCAAATATTCCAACTCCGAGATGCTTGCTTCAACCCATAAATGGATTTCTGAAGTTTGCACACCTTGTCAGCATTAGCCGGATCGACAAAACCCTCGGCCTGTATCATATACACGTCCTCGGTTAAATTTCCGTTAAGGAAAGCTGTTTTGACATCCATCTGCCATATCTCATAGTCGAAATAGGCCGCTATAGCTAACATGATACGAACTGATTTAAGCATCGCTACGGGCGAGAAAGTCTCATCGTAATCAACTCCTTGAACTTGTCGGAACCCCTTCGCGACAAGGCGTGCTTTATAGATTGAAACATTTCCATCCATATCAGTTTTCTTCTTAAAGACCCATTTGCACTCGACGGGTCTTGCACCGTCTGGCAGATCAACCAAGTTCCAAACTTGATTTTCATCCATGGACTTTATCTCGGATCTCATGGCTCCAAGCCATGACTCGGAATCAGATCCCACCATCGCTTCCGAATAATTCGCCGGCTCATCACTGTCTAACAGTAACACATCACGAACACTTCGTAATCTTGTCGATCTTCGTAGTACAGGTGCTGCTGCCGGCTCAGCTGCCACGCCCGGCTCAACCTCCAAGGTTTTTGCCGACTCGCTACTAGCCGGTTCCTCTCGAATTTCTTCGAGTTGCACCGTGCTCCCACTTACTCCCCGACTGAGAAACTCTTTCTCAAGGAAGACACCGTTCCGAGCGACAAACACTTTGCCCTCTTCTCGGTTGTAGAAGTAGTAACCCAAGGTTTCCCTCGGATACCCCACGAAAATACATTTATCCGACTTGGCTGTAAGCTTGTCCGACTGGAGTCGCTTGACAAAAGCTTCACAACCCCAAATCTTAAGAAAAGACAAACTTGGCTTTTTGCCTGTCCACATCTCATGCGGTGTCTTCTCTACCGATTTTGATGGTACTCTATTTAGTGTGAACGCCGCTGTTTCTAGACAATAACCCCAAAATGATAAAGGCAGATCTGTCCGACTCATCATTGATCGTACCATGTCCAACAAGGTCCGATTCTGTCTTTCCGAAACACCGTTCCTTTGTGGCGTTCCTAGCGGAGTAAGTTGAGGAACTATTCCACAACTTTTCAGATGGTCATCAAACTCATGGCTCCTGTACTCACCTCCTCGGTCCGACTGAAGAAACTTTATTTTCTTGCCGAGTTGATTCCGTGCTTCATTCTGGAATTCTTTGAACTTTTCAAAGGCTTCCGACTTATGTTTCATCAAGTAGATATATCCATACCTACTCAAATCATCAGTGAAGGTAATGAAGTACTCATAACCACCCCTGGCTGTCGTGCTCATTGGTCCACATACATCACTATGTACTAGTCCCAACAAGTCGGACGCCCTTTCGCAACTCTTTGCAAAAGGTGTCTTGGTCATTTTGCCGAGTAGGCAAGATTCGCATGTCTCGAACGACTCCAAGTCGAACGAAGTTAGGAGTCCATCATCATGGAGCTTCTTCATGCGTTTCCAACTTATATGACCAAGCCGACAGTGCCAAAAGTAAGTCATATTCAGATCTTTTGGTTTCAACCTTTTAACATTTATGTTATAAACCGACTCACCATCAAGATTCAAAATAAATAACCCGTCCTGGACGGGTGCAAAGTCGTGAAACATATCATTCAAATACAAAGAACAACCATTATTCTTGATGTTCGACTCATAGCCTTGCCTCATCAAACATGAAGCAGGAATAATGTTTCGACTGAGCACTGGAACATAATAACAATTATTCAGTTCCATAATGAATCCAGAAGGTAAATGAAGTTGCATCGTGCCGACTTCCAACGCACCAACTCTTGCTTTGTTGCCGACTCGAATATCAACCTCGCCTCTTGTTACGCTCCTAGTTCTTACCAGTCCCTGCAACGAGTTGCAGATGTGAATAACTGATCCGGTATCATATACCCAAGAACTATTAGGTGCATCAGCAAGATATATGTCTATAACATTGCAAACAACTGTACCTGAGTCGGAAGTCATACCTCCACTCTTGGCTTTGTCGGCCAAGTACTTGCTGCAGTTCTTCTTCCAGTGGCCATCCGCCTTGCAGTAGAAGCAAGTGGATCCGGCTGATGGAGATGGTTTAGTCCCTGAGGAAGCGCTGGGGACCAGGTCCTGAGCCTGCTTTCCTCCTGACTTAGCCTTCTTCTTATTCCAAGAACTCTTCTTGAACTTAGCCTTATTCTGCACCATCAACACTTGACTGGTGCCCTTCTTGAGATCCCCTCTGCCTGCTTGAGCATCCCATGCAATTCAGTGAGCTTCTTATCCATACCATGCATGTGGTAGTTCGAAATGAACTGCCCATATGCACTAGGAAGAGAGTTCAGAATTATATCCGTAGCGAACTCTTCACTTATGGGGTAGCCAAGCCTCTCCAGAGACTGCATGTAACCAACCATTTTGATCACATGCGGACTCAGTGGATCACCATCCTTAAGCTTGCAAATCAGCAAAGCCTGAGAGACTTGATACCTCTCAGTCTTCGCCTGAGCCTGGAACATACTTTTGAGGCTTTCGATCATATCGTAGGCCTCAACATGCTCGAACTGCTTTTGCAAGTCCGGTTCCATGTGAGCAAGCATAAGACAGCTAATATCCGTGGACTCATCCTTAGCCCGACGGTAGGCATTGGTGGCTGCGACAGTCGCATTCTCATTCGGCTCATCTGGAAGTGGGTTGTCTAGGACACGGTCCTTCTTTTCTTGTTTGAGAACAATTCTCAGATTTCGATACCAGTTGGTAAAATTAGTGTCGTTCAGTTTATCTTTCTCAAGAATGGTTCTCAACGCAAAACCGGATATCTGAGAGTGACTGCTACTTGGTGCCATGATCTACAACAGAAAATATGCAAAACACTTAAGACATATATTCATAAAAGAGCAAGCATATTAAACATTTTAATGTTTTATGCTCCCACTAGAACCAACACCCTTCCGATGGTTACTTAGTGATTCAGGATCCTAAATAAGCAAGTCGGCTAGTGAGCTTTAGCATCACCGCTAGCCGCCAAGTGATCTAGGTAGACAACTCCTTGTCAATCGCATCTCATGACACCTAATCCTCATCAGAGTAACCTGCAACATCACAAGTTACAGCCACAGTGGGTCAATACTTTGGAATAGTATTGGCAAGTGATACCTTAGTATATTTTAAGTGGACTAGATACTATATGAAAATTTGGCTAAGTGTAGCTTGGCTTGTTTTGCTCAAAATAGGTTTTTCCTATTAGTTGAAATCACTAAGTTTTTCTTTGTCAAAACTTTTACCAAGGAACCACCAATAGACATTGAGGTCCTTCACCCTTGTTCACCCACAAATTTTTACTTAGAAATTGGGATGAGGAGATTCTCGATAGCTTCCATGTCTTGATGCTCAAGTTGTCCATTGCCATGGACTTGGCTAAGTACTTATATTTTCCATCTGCAGAGGTTGTGCACTTTCCCCACCAGACTTGGTTTCCCAAGACAGGACCTTTCAGAAGCCTTCCCTTAGACCAAATGGATGCGCTCCAACCTATCATTCCCACTACCACCAACTGTCCAAATGGCTAAGTTCTAGCAACTTATGTGATCCAGGCAGAGCCCATATTGCCAAGTGGCTGCACTAGAAGCTTCTTAACACTTGGCCTCTAAAATCTCTTTGTTCCTGGGTGGCTTACCACAAGTGTGATACACAAGGTAAACCATAGCCATGGGCCTTGTATAACCACTCAACCAAAACCACCAATCAAGTCCCTTTCCACCCAGGTGATTCATTGACTTAGTTGTTTTATTAAGCAAAACAAAGTCCAAAGACTTAGAAATATTTTCATCATAGCATGTATATTTCACCAACCCTTGTTTGCTACTAGCTAGGCTAAGCATGGCATAGATAGTAACTTAACTTAGAAATTCCCTAGCATTTCTACAACTACTTAGGATTTCCCAACATGGCATTAGGCAAAAATAATAACATGCAAGACTTAGCAAAATATTTCTAATGCTTAGTATAAAATATAGGGATAGAATTATTCATGCAGTACCACTTGCCTTGGTAGTTGGGAGAGTAGCACTCCTCACAATCACAATCACTAGCACCAAAATCTACACAAGAAATGGTAGCCACAAATTACACACAAAACATATACAAACACAAATATATGCATGCATGCAAAATGATAAGTGATGATTTTCAAAACTCAACCAAGCAAGTGCAAAGTACTGATTCACTGACAAGATAAAAACTTGCCAATCAACCAATATTTATACCCTAAAACAATTCCTAAACATTTCAAACACTCAAATTAGTCCTACACAAGTTTCTGCAAATAAAACCTTTTTAGCAGAAGCTAAACATTAAACACATTGCAGAAACTGATAGAGCTTGCTCTCCTGATTCCAACGGTATAAAATTTGTCAAAATCTAACGTGGGAATCAAAAGTTACAATCAAAACAAATTTTAACTATAATCTGATTCAAAATCTGTTTTTAAATCTAAACTACTGCCACGCGGCGCTATCCTATTGGCCGGTACCGATTCGCTCAGGATCACGCTTCCGCGCTGTCGGATCAAGTTAGATCCAACGCGCCAGATCTAAAGAAAACGTTTCGCTCCAAATCTAATCTAGTCCCTGCGATACAGATCTAACGGCTGCCGTTGCTCTGACCAAAGTCGAGCGGCGCTAGCGGCGGCGACTGGCGGCGGCGCCTCTGTCAGTGGCGGAGCTGGCGTTCTAGGTCGCGCGGGAGAGGGGGAAGGGGATTACCGGAATCGCAGAGAGTTGCTGATGCTCAAGGTGGCGGTGGCTGGTCAAGGGGCGCGCTGTAGTGGCTGAGGGAGCTCGTCGGAGTCGTGCACGGCGTCAGGTGGTTGTTGTCGAAGTCGTTGCCGAGGTTCTGCGTCACCCTAGCGCGAACCAGATGGTTTAGGAGATGCGCAAGACAGTGGCGAACAACCTCGTATGAGAGAGAGATCAAGGGGCGCGCTATGCTTACCGTAATCGGTCGCCGGAGTTGAGTGGCGGCTCGGTCGTTTGCGGGAACGAACGGGGACGGCGTCCTGGGTCACAAGCAGGCAAGCAAAGGGTATCAGAAGATGCACGAGGTCCTGCTGGACACACTCGTTTGAATCAGAGGCACAGGGGCGGTCGGGACTCACCGTAATTTGCTGCCGGAGATCGTCGGAGCTGCGGCGGTGTTTGGCGAGTTGCGAGCAGCCTGGTGGCGTGGAGAGAAAATTGAGTGAGGGGAATGGAGCGGAGTGGGGAGGGGTTTAAGTAGGCAGAGACTCGACAAGAAACGCCTGGTGAATCAATGGCAATTATGCCGCGGAATCAACGCAGCAACGGCTAGCGGCAACGGCGTCTGCGTGCGAGATTTGGGGAAGAAGGAGTCGACGTGGAGAGGGCCCAGTTGTCTGCGAGAGGAACAGAAGGGGTGTGGGGTCCTTACGTCAGCGACTCGCTGGGTGCGTCTGCGCGTGAGAGAGAGAGGGAAAACCCGGGTGGGCTAGCTGGGCTGGTTTCGCTGTTGGGCCCAAAGTCTGGCGCCGGCCCTTTTCCTTTTCTTTATTCCTTTTCTATTTCTGATTTGATTTTCTGGAATGATTTTCAAAAGATTTTGAATTCAAACTTTTTCCAGGATTTGTAGGGTGCAACATTCACACTTCAGGGCATAAAATCAAGTGGTCACCTTGTATTAGCTTGGTCCTTTTGTTCAAACAAGATAAGCAGTGCTATAGCACATTATTTGAACAAGTTTTGGAAATGGTTTCTGTTTCAAATTTGTTTTGTAAAATTTCACCAAACTTCAACAATCAAACACAATCACAAGAGAGTAAGGAAGACTTGGTTTAAAACATTTAACTCTTCAATTTAGAGTGGCTTTAGACTAAAAGCTGTTCACATAAAATAATGAGCTCATATGCTCCTGTTTTGAAGTGTTTTGTTTGAAATGAAAAACATATGATCATGGAAGCATGGATGATATGCATAAGTTTGAAATGTGATTTTAGGTATGTTACAAATCTAACCCCCTTAAGGTGAATCTCGCCCTCGAGATTCGGTTTGGCTAGCAAATAGGTGAGGGTGGTCTTTCCGAAGATCAACTTCTCTTTCCCATGTTGCTTCCTCTTCGGAATGATGATTCCACTGCACTTTGCAGAACTTGATAGTCTTAGTCCTTGTGACTCTTTCTGCAGTCTCAATAATCTTGATAGGTTTCTCTTCATAAGTGAGATCACTTTCCAGTTGAACCTCCTCCAAAGGTATAGTATCCTTCAAAGAAGTTTCTTCCATTTCTGGATGACATTTCTTAAGTTGACTCACATGAAACACATTATGGACAGCTGACAAGGATTCTGGCAGTTCAATTTCATAGGCAACTTCTCCTTTGTGACTCAGAATCTTGAATGGTCCAACTTATCTTGGTGCCAATTTTCCTTTGACTCCGAACCTCTTCACTCCGCGAAGTGGTGACACTCTAAGATAAGCTCTATCACCAACTTCGTAGGTGACTTCTCTACGCTTAGGATCTGCGTAGCTTTTCTGTCGGGACTGTGCTATCTTCAACCTGTCCTTAACCAACTTGACCTTCTCTTCGGCTTCCTTGATAAGATCAGGTCCGAATAAACTTCTTTCTCCCACACCATTCCATAACAATGGGGTGGTACACTTTCTTCCGTAGAGAAACTCAAACGGTGCCATATCAATGCTGGCTTGATAGCTGTTGTTATAAGAAAATTCTGCGTAAGGCAGACTTTCATCCCAACTGGCTCCATAGTCTAGGGCACATGCCCTCAACATGTCTTCGAGAATCTGACTAGTCCTTTCCGTTTGTCCATCGGTTTGAGGATGAAAAGCAGTACTGAATTCCAACCTCGTTCCCAATTACTCATGTAACTGTCTCCAAAAATGGGAAGTGAATTGAGTTCCCCTATCAGACACAATACTCTTGGGCACTCCATGTAGACATACAATTCTACTCATATAGATTCTGGCTAACTTAGCACTTGTATAGGTTGTCTTCACGGGTATGAAATGAGCCACTTTAGTTAGGCGATCCACTACCACCCAAATAGAATCGTATCCTGACCGGGTCCTTGGTAATCCGGTAATGAAATCCATACCAATCTTGTCCCACTTCCAATCAGGAATAGGTAGTGGTTGAAGCAAACCCGCTGGTTTCTGATGTTCCGCTTTCACTCTACTACACACATCACACAAAGCAATATGTTCGGCGATGTCCTTCTTGAGATTATTCCACCAAAATCTTTCTTTCATGTCCATGTACATTTTGGTGTTACCCGGATGAATGGAATACGGTGAGTTATGTGCTTCTTGCAAAATCAGTTTCCGAAGCTCCGGATCTTGTGGAACACAGATACGTTTCCCATGCCATAAAGTACCCTGTTCGTCTTCATGGAACCCTTTGGCTTTTCCTTTGCCAATCTTTTCTTTAATCTCTTCGATTTCCTTATCAATCTTCTGAGCTTCTTTGATCTTGTCCAACAAAGTGGGTTGAACATCCAAAGACATGAGATGTCCTTCAGGCACAATCTCCAATCTGAGCTTTCTAAATTGGGTACACAGATCATCTGGCAATTCTCCTTTGGTAAGGCCATTCACAAAAACCTTACGACTTAGAGCATCTGCTACAGCATTTGCTTTACCGGGGTGGTATTGCAAACTTAAGTCATAATCCTTGATAAGTTCTAGCCATCTTCTTTGCCTCATATTAATCTCCTTCTGGGTGAAGATATACTTCAAACTCTTGTGATCCGTGAGCACCTCACAACGTTTTCCCAAAAGATAGTGTCTCCATGTTTTTAGTGCATGGACAACAGAGGCTAACTCTAAATCATGAGTAGGATAGTTTACTTCATGAGTTTTGAGTTGTCTCGAGGCATAAGCCACAACTTTACCGTCTTGCATAAGTACTGCACCCAAACCTTGATGAGATGCATCACAATATACTTGGAAATCTTTTTCCAAATCTGGCAGACACAAGACTGGTGCTGTCACAAGTCTCTTCTTCAATTCCTGGAAGCTGAGTTCACAACCTTCAGACCAGGCAAACTTCTTGTCTTTCTTTAGCAATTCAGTCATTGGCTTAGCTACCTTGGAGAAATTTTCAATGAACCTTCTGTAGTAACCTGCTAAGCCAAGGAAACTACGAACCTCTTTCACGGACTTGGGAGATTCCCATTCAGTCACAGCTGAAACTTTAGCAGGATCAACTGCTACACCATCCTTTGTCATAACATGACCAAGAAAACCAACTTCATCCAACCAGAACTCACACTTGCTGAATTTGGCATAAAGTTTATGCTCTCTTAACTTCTCAAGTATCAAACGCAAATGTCCTTCATGTTCTTCTTTGCTCTTGGAGTAGACTAAGATGTCATCGATGAAAATGACAACAAACTTGTCAAGGAATTCCATGAACACCTTGTTCATCATATTCATGAAGTATGCTAGAGCATTGGTCAAGCCAAAAGGCATTATGATATACTCGTACAATCCATACCTTGTAGTGAACGCTGTCTTAGGTATGTCTTGTTCTCTTATCTTGAGTTGAAAATAGCCTGACCGGAGATCAATCTTTGAGAACGCACAAGCTCCTTCTAGCTGATCAAACAAGTCATTGATTCTAGGCAAAGGGTATTTGTTCTTGATAGTCACCTCATTGAGTGAACGGTAATCTATGCATAACCTTTGACTTCTATCTTTCTTCTCCACGAACAAAACTGGGGCTCCCCAAGACGAAGAACTTGGTTGAATAAATCCTTTCTGCAACTGTTCTCCAAGTTGTTTCTTGAGTTCTTTCAGTCCATCAACTGACATTTTATAAGGTCTCTTTGCTATTGGTCCAGATCATGGTACCAAATCTATAAGAAACTCCACATCTCTATCTGGTGGCATTCCCGGTAATTCTTCCGGAAACACATCCGGATACTCACTCACAATTGGCACACTATCCATGCTAACCCCCTTAAGAGAATTTAGCTTACTTCCTTTTGATTCAAAGTTGGACTTGAATTTAATCCGCTTTCTTTCCAGGGTTGTGAGTGCAACAGTACGATTAGCACAATATAGTACTCCTTCATACTTAGCCATCCAATCCATTCCCAATATTACGTCCAGTCCTTGGGAATCTAGGATTATCAGACTCACTGGAAAGTTATGCTTTCCAAACTCTATTACTAGATCCCGGCATCCAAGACTTACTATCATATCTCCACCCGGAGAACTAACTTTTATTGGACACCCAATGTTTTCAGTTGGAAACCCATTTCTATCAACAAATTCTTTTGATATGAATGAATGCGATGCTCCAGTATCAAAAAGAACAAATGCTGGAATAGAATTGAGTCTGAACTTACCAGCAACAGCATCAGGCTCCTCATAGACCTCCTCCACACTGATGTGGTTCACCTGTCCCTTCTGAAAAGGGTTGGGTTTGTTGGGTCCTTCAACTTTATTTTCTGGGCAGTCATTTGCATAATGCCCCATCTTCTTACATTTGAAGCATTCAACCTGACTAATGTCTCTCTTAACAGGCTGACTTGCACTTCCACTTCCATTACCACCGTGGTGACTCTTGTATCCACCCTTGTGGTTCTTGTACTTGTCATTGTCATGACTGCGATGATGTTTGTTGTCATGACGGTTGTGGTTGTGGTGCTTGTTGAATTTCCCATGCTTGTGGGATCCTGAGCTTCCGCTGTCATCATAATGAGATCGTTTGTGAGACGATCCCGAGCTGTGCTTGTCGGAGTGCTTTGTCTTCCTGCTCTCAACTTGCTTCATTTTGTTCTCCAATATAGCAGCCTTGTCACAGAGAGACTGATAAGTGGGAACATATGCCACAGCCAACTGCAGATTCAGCTCATCATTCAAGCCTTCAAGAAAATTTTCCTTTCTCTTAGCATCGGTGTCAACTTCATCCGGTGCGTAACGCGCCAGATTGTTGAACTCCTCAATATATTCAGCCACGCTGCGGTGGCGCTACTTCAGATTGTGAAACTCTTTCTTTTTCAGACTCATCACTCCAGATGAGATATGAGCAGTACGAAAGCCATCTTCAAAGATAGCCCATGTTACTTCATCTATGGGAATGGTGATCTGGAAGTTGTCCCACCAAGTGGCGGCTGGTCCTTCCAGCAGATGTGCTGCAAATCTGACCTTTTCAGCATCCGTACAGCCCACGGTTACCAAGTCCTTGTTCACAGAACGTAGCCAATCATTGGCCACCATGGGATCAGTCGTCCCTGAGAACTTTGCTGGCCTCAATCTCAAGAACCTGGTAAGCATATCAAAACCCGGAGGGTTGTTGTTGTTGTTGTTGTTGTTGTTGTTGTTATTGTTATTGTTGTTGTTATTTTGGTTCTGGATGAACGTCGTCATCATCTGCATCAGCTGAGTTTGAGCAGTCATCATTTGCTGCATTTCTGGAGTGATGTTGTTGTTGTTGGGGTTGGGGTTTGCACGACGGGGAGGCATCTGCGGTTTGTTCAAATAGAGATAAGAATGAGATACCCATAGATGCTTTCATGCACATTACATCACATAAGCAAACACATAGCATGCAACACAAAGATAAAGGTTCAACAACAAGATAACAAGTTCACAAAGTAAAACACATAAGTAACAAGCCATCCACATGTCGGATGGTCAAATAACAAGTTCTCAAATAACAAGTACGATAATAAATGATAAATGAGTAGTCAAGTCTACTCCTCGGCGTCAACCTCCTCCTCGACAAAGGTAAGACCTGCGTTCTCCATAGCGGTCTTGTATTCGTCGACGCTAGTGGTCAAGGTCTCTATCTTGGCCTTGAGAGCCCTCTTCTGGGAACGAAGCCTCTCAATCACCGTCTGCTGCTGCTCGAGCTCGAAGTCCTTGGACTGCAGTTCTTCAGTCATGTCCCGGATCTTCTTGTTCCTATCCTGGACACGCTTCTCCTGACTCTTGAACTTCCAGTCCTGGGTCTCGAACTTCGCCTCCATTTCCTTGACTATCTCGTCTTGCTCCACGAAGAGTTTGTCCTTCTCGCGAAGCTGCACCTGGAGCTCGTCATTGTTGAGCATGACATTGGTCCTGTCCGTGTCCACGTGCCTAATGAGAGACTCTAAGTCCTGGAGGTACAGGCGTATCGGCTCTGCTGCGTCCCTCGAATCGTCCTCGAAGTCGATGGACTCTCCATCCTCATCACGTCTTCTGAAGACGTGGAAGTGGGTACCTCTAACCTGTCGGGAGTGTCTCCCTAGCAGACGTCCTATCAGATCCTGCATAACTACCTCAAGGCCTCTCTCCCTGTCATCGTGCATTAGCTTGAAGACAATGGCCTCCGTGGTAGGCTCAGTCTGGAGTCCGGGTTGGTTGACCTTGAAGCCCCAAAGGTCCTTCCTCTCAAACTTGGTGAGGGGATGCACCATGATGGTGGGAAGAGGGAGATTGAGCAAAGTAGTAAGCTCAACGATACGAGGACCAAAGCGGGTAACCTGGAACTCCTCAACGGTGCTGATGGTAATAGGCATCTATTTATAAGATAGAAAAGTTAGAACAACACATTTCAAGTTAAAACAAAATACAAAACATCACATACATATCCTTGGAAAGCAAAACACACAAGTCATGCATACATGAATCCATTACAACAACCAAGGTTCAATCTTATTTTAAAGCATCATTTGGAAAATAAGGTGATAAGTGGTGGTCCAACTAACGAAGTACGTTTACAATCCTATCTCACTGGATCTGTTGGCTAACACAATGTTTCTTGAAGCAATCAGCCTATCTAGCTCACATGACTCCATCACTAAGTCTATAATGTCTCCTCTTAAGGTTTGGTTGGTAGCTTCCAACTCTTGGGTATGTTCCTTCTCTTTCCTTAGATCATTTTGGAGGTTGAGCATTCTGCACTTGACTCTATCACCAAGTTCTTTGATGGTCTTCCAAGCTGCATCCTTTGCTGATTCAAAGAATGTAGTGTGCACCACTGAATTGGTGAACATGCAGAATCCTTTTTCATGGTGGTTGTCTTCCTTGTTTTTATACAAGTGAAGTTGTACCCACCAGTATTCCACTCCTTCATCCATCACAGGAAAACCCTTGTACACAGCTGCACCTTGTATCTCTAATGCAACCATGAGGTCCTTGAGAACTTTGGGGAATTCTGTCTCACACTCCAAAGTCATTGTCTTGAGTGGTCCTTTCCTCACGGCTTCGTTGATGGAGTTCATCTACAAATAGAGACGAGAGAGAAGATTAGAAAAGTTTTACGAGAAGAATAGACAAGTGTAGAAGTTGCTGAAAATTTTTCCTTAGTGGTTTCCAATCCTAGGGTCATAATCCTACAGGCAACACAGTGCTCTGATACCATCTGTAAGATCCCTCCTTTGTAAAGGAAAAATGATCCTTGTGATTGCAATGCTAGTCCCTGGATCATTGCTAGCATCCACAGTTTAAGATGAAGTACACATATACAAAGGTCATTTATTACATCCATTCCAGAGATAAACATAGTCTTTACAACTCAAAGGCCATAGGCCTATTACAAGAGTTTGAACAAGTAAATAAATATAAGTCTTCATCTTCATGTGCCACAGGCAAACATGTTGAGTGTAGACTCATGACACCTAATCCTCATCAGAGTAACCTGCAACATCACAAGTTACAGCCACAGTGGGTCAATACTTTGGAATAGTATTGGCAAGTGATACCTTAGTATATTTTAAGTGGACTAGATACTATATGCAAATTTGGCTAAGTGTAGCTTGGCTTGCTTTGCTCAAAATAGGTTTTTCCTATTAGTTGAAATTGTAGGGGTTCGTAGCATGGAAAACAAAATTTTCTATCGCATACAAACAAACAAGCCAAGATCTATCTACTAGATTGTAGCAACGAGTCGATGGAATAACTTACCATCGAAGATTCCAAAGCGGTTAACGAGAGCAGATTCTCGTGGGTGATGTAGTCGTACTCTTTCCGATCTCAAGATCGTGTAGACGATCCTTCCGGCGCCACGTTCCGGCAGCGCTCCCGTAGTCGGTCACACGTTCGGTACTCGACGAAGACCTTCCTCTCCCTTGTTCCAGCAGGCAGCGGAGGTTGTAGCACTCTCCTCGCGATTCCGGCAGCACAACGGCGTGGTACCGGAAGTAGAGGGGAAATCCCGCAGGGCTTCGCCTTAAGCCGGTGCGAGTATGGTGGAGCTTATGAGAGAGGCTATTAGTGGTCTAGTAATTAGACACACCAATTAGAGGGCTCTAAACCAATTAGAAGGCTCTAAACCGAATAGCTCTAAACCGGGGTTTAGGTCTAGGGTTTAGTTTAGAGGATAGGAACTTGTGTGTCTAGGAGGGGAGCCCTGCCCCTCCTTATATAGATGGGAGGGTCTTGGCGCGCCAGGGGAGGGAGGGAGTCCCTCCCCAACTCGGCCTTGGGCTGGGCGCCGGCCTGGAGGAGTCCAACTCCTCCTCCAAGTTGATTCCAACTCCTCTTGCTTGTTTCCCACAGTTTCTTGTTTTAGCCGTTTGACTTTCAAACTGGACATTTGACTTTTCTGTTTTAGGATTCAATTTAATCCTATATTTGGGACAGCAAGAACACTTAGTACATGATGCAATCATTCCAATATGTAATGACACATTCATGTACCCCTTCCCCCCCGGAGTGCCGGACAATCCGGAACCTTCTAGAACATTCCCGATGAAAACACCGGAATCATTCCCGAACTCCGAAATGGGACTTTCCTTATATGAATCTTATTCTCCGGACCATTCCGGATCACCTCGTGATATCCCGGATCCCATCCGAGACTCCGAACAACATTCGGTCTCTTTCTCATAATACCATAACTACTTAAACAACGTCGAATCCTTAAGTGTGTCTCCCTACGGTTCGTGAATTATGCGGACATGATCGAGACACTTCTCCGAACAATAACCAATAGAGGAATCTGGAAATTCATATGGCTCCCACATATTTCTACGATTACTTTGCGATCGAATGAACCACTTACATACGATACCAATTTCCCTTTGTCTCACGATATGTTACTTATCCGAGGTTATGATCGTCGGTATCTCTGCATACCTAGTTCAACCTCGTTACTGATAAGTACTCTTTTCTCGTTCCCGTGATATGTGATCCCTTGTGACCAAGTCACATGCTTGCAAGCTAATTGGATGACATTTCACCGAGAGGGCCCAGAGAATATCTATCCGTCATGTGGATGGACAAATCCCACTCTTGATCCATGTGTTTCAACCAATACTTTCCGAATACTCAATGCCACTTTTATAGCCACCCTGTTACGGTGTGGTGTTTGATGACATCAAAGCATCCATCCAGTAAAGGTGATATGCACGATCTCATGGTCGAAGGAATTAGGTTACTATGTATCAGAAAGCATATAGCAATTGAACTATTGAAATGACTTGATCTTTATGCTACGCTTATCTATAGGAGTATGTCCATCACATCATTCTCCTAATGATATGATCCTGTTGTTAATAACATCTCTATGTTCATGATCAGGAAACCATGATCATATATTAACCAACAAGCTAGTTTAACAAGAGGCTTTACTAGGGACTCTTATTTTAGTTTACAAATCACACAAGTATTAATGTTTCCGGTTAATACAATTATAGCATGGTATGCAAACATTTATCATAAGTGTGAAGACATGATAATAACCACTTTATTATTGCCTCTTGGGCATATCTCCAACAGTCTCCCACTTGCACTAGAGTCAATAATCTAGTTTCGAACCTTTGTGTATATAACACC
The DNA here is from genome assembly GCA_916181665.1 of Avena sativa. Taxonomy (NCBI): domain Eukaryota; kingdom Viridiplantae; phylum Streptophyta; class Magnoliopsida; order Poales; family Poaceae; genus Avena; species Avena sativa. Next base: position 162,112,718 of record OV702284.1, read on the forward strand.
TATGGCTTTCCGGTGTTGTATGTACACGATTGCTAGTGGTCAACTGATCTCCGGATCTGACACTTCCAGGTCCGTGTGTAATTGCATGTCTTTGCGTCTCTACGCATCACTCATTCTCTAATGAGATGGCTTTGTATAAATTTGGTATTTCGGTGTGACCTTTAGCTCTTTGGGGTTAAAACATGTTGATAATATTGTCGCACAATATATCTTCATAGTATTATCCCACTGTGAACTACACCTAGTTTGATAACAAACTTCTTGACACAAATGCCCTCTTTTGCTGCTATAATAGCAGTCATATACTTAGCCTTTTGTTGTAGTATCTGTCACAATGTCTTAACTTTGGAAATCATCCAAATCCATTATGGAACTCACTTTCCATTATATTGTGCCACCCTTAGTTTAGATTGAGATAAACTTAATTTGTACTTTGTGACAAAGCTAGTATCAATGTAGTACTTTTACAATGAACTAACCATCTATTTGTCACTTCTACAAATATTATACTCTTAGTTCTTTCAGAAGATCATAAGAATATCCTTACTATTGTCCAATGATCATCTTACGAATCATTCTGGTATATGCTCACAACATTTAGAGCATAGGACATATCTGGATTTGTACATATCACAGTACGATTGATATAAATACTCTTTGTGATTTCATACATCAAGTATTAATCTATACTTGATTATTTGTGTCACTTTACCAAATGTCAATACACTTGAATATATCATCAACATTGAACTCATTCAATCCTTTCTGTGCGACAAGAACCTTTTCTTGTAGTTTCTATATTGAACTCATTCAATATCTTGTCTATGTACTTCTGGCACAACCATATTAGCGTCTATTGATGCCAAATATTTGGGTTTTGCCTAAGTCTTTCATCGGGATGAAATTCTTAATATGTGTTAATAAAAGATACATTATTTCCAATCAACAATATGTTTTCCACATAATGTATTAGAAACATGTCTTAGCGCTCCCACTTAATTTCTTGCAAATGCAAGCATCTCCATCGTCTCTGATGAACTTTTAAACTCCTTTAACAGTTTCATCACAGTGAAGATTCCAACTCCGCTATGCTTACTTCAACCATTGAAGTTTGCATATGCTTTTAGCATCCTTTGAATTAACAAAACCCTATGGACCGTGTTCTGCACATGTCCTAGGTAACGATTCTATTAGAAGAACTTGTTTTGTTTATTCAACTTCCATATAACAAATTATATGTAGTGGTTGCTACATTAATCCGTCTAGACTAAATATCACTATGAAAGATCAAATCTTGTCATAGTCAACCTTTGAACATTGTTGTGAACTCTTTCCCAACATGTCGACTATTTCTTTATAGATCCAGACACAACTATAAGGTCTTACACCTTTCTCGAGGGTCCTTCAAGTTCAAAACTTGATTTCTCGTGTATGGAACTATCACGGATTATATGGCTTCAAGCCATTTGACGGAGTCAGGGCCCATCATCGCTTCTCTGCATGTAGTCGGTTCATTATTCTCAAATAATGATTCAACCCTCAAATCTTGGTATTTGATTGTTCATCCGACCTACTTGTTTCAATAGGAACTTGGATCTCCGTGACCACAACCTTTGAGGTACGTGAACCATGAGCATTGTTGCTGCCTTCGAAACACTTTTCGGCGCTGCGCAACTCTGCACATATAGCTAAGGTTCTTTTAACCTTATCAAAGTTTCTATTGTCCTCCCACTTAACTTTTTACGAAAAATTCCTTCTCAAAGAAACTTGACGTTTTAAGTGACAAACACTTTTGTCTCCGATGTTTATGGAGGAATACTTAACAGTAATACAAAGACAGGTTTATCCGACTTTGGTTGCAAACATCTTTCTTATGCATAGCATACCAATGTTTAAGAAAGGACTACTTGGGTTTTATCCCAAACCATAACCTTATATGGTGTCATTTCAGCGGATTATGATGAAGCTCTTTTCAGTGGAAAAACGGTAATCTCTAAAGCTTTTAATCTTTAAAATACAATGGCAGTTTTATGAATTATACCTTTGATCTTACCATGTCAAACAAGGTTTAATTACATATCTCGAACGCTCCATACTCTTATGGTGTTTCGGGAAATGCAAATCCACGGAACGATTCCTTAAATCTTAGGTATTATGCTAAACTTGTAACTCAAATATCTTCCTTTATGATCTTTATCATAAACTGTTTATATTCTTGTTACAATGATTTTGCACTTCATCTTGAAAGTCTTTGAACTTTTCAAATATTTCACACTTCATCCTTATTAAGTAAATATTCATATATTCACTCAAATTTTCGGAGGAAGCATATGAAGTTGAAATCCATCGCTCTTGACTACACATAATGGATTTCATACAACAATATGTACAAGTTCCAATAAGCTAGTCATTCGTTCCCTTTTGGCCTATGAACGAAGTTTTAATTATCTCTAGGAAAGTTTCACAAGCGTCATATGATCAAAAATCAGAAGACTCCAAAATTCCATCAACATGGAGTTTCTTCATGTTTTCTTTCAAATATAATTTAAACGGCGATGTCACTTCCTAAGTGATCTTTCAATCAATTTGTCTTTCGACATTTTTAGCACTAGTTTTATGGATGTGATGTCTCCAACGAGATTTGCGAATCATCCATCTTTTATGGATTACGGCAATTATTTGAACAATCCTTTTGTTCTCATAATACCTGATAAAACAAATCTTTGAAGGCAAGCTTTGATGTTTAACAAGCAACACAATAACCCTTTATTTTGTTCTTGATGAACATCATCACATATTCTTTTGCTAGTTACTTAGGCCATTGTAGTTCATGAATTGTGTTGTTTCGTATGACGATTCACACCAACAAATTCAGTATCAAATACTTAAGAACCACATTGTTTAACAAGCAAAGAATATAGCCATAACATGTATATCATCTATATACTTAAACTGAACGATTCTAGTCTTTTCTTTTCTGCCATATATTTATGAGATTCTCTTTCAGTATTTCCTTTTCAGTTCGAAAGAATCTATCAACATCAATAGTGGAGTCATACATATGACATCTAGTCCAAAGCGTGTATAATTAAATACCAATGTCTTTGGACTTGCACTTTGAAGTAGATCACTATCATCAAATATTTGGTGTTCTTTCAAATTCCTTTCTTTAGTAATCTCTTGGTGTAGTAAACATTTTACCTACATCAAATATTCACCCTTATCATGGAATCGTCCATGATCAAGCTACTTTTAGCTTACAACGATGAATTATGAGTATAATGTTGCTATCCAAAACCTTTTGGAGGATTAGGACAACAAGTGTCTCCAACCTTTTTTTTTTTTGTAATTTCTCATCAAAATATGAGAACATGAACTTTGCCATATTATACTCTATCATGTTGTAACCAAAACTTCGTTTCAGATATCACAATATCTTCCACACATCATGGTTTCTGAAACAACTCTTTCAGATCCTAGATAACCTTGATATTAAGAGAATCCTTTGAATATCAAGAATCATGGATACAAACATGATACTTATATACTAACACTTGGAATTGTTACTCTTGATTTAATACTAATTATTAAACTTCATGGAGTAACCGGAACTTACTGAAAGTTTGCAATAGGACTTTTAAACTTTAGATTAACACTTAAAACAATACGATACCAGTTCGTAAAGTATCTAACCAGAATTCTATAGTTCTATCATCTCAATTATAACTAAGCGCAAGGTGGTAAACGGATGCCAATGACTACAACAACTATGCAAATTCACTTTGATTTAGTTTATGATAAATTGAGTTCTAATTAATAATTAAATTAATCTAGGTGAACTCCCACTCAAAACAATATCCCTCACATTGTTTTAGTGATCACACGAACCAAATCCACCACATCAAAACCGATCATCACGAGAGTTGATATAGTTTCAATGGCGAACAATCGACATGTTCATCATATCTACTATATGATTCATGCTTTACCTTTCGGTGATCCGTGTTCCTGAGGCCATGTCTGTACATGCTAGGCTCGTCAAGATCAAACCTTAGCTACCGCATAAGCAAATCTGGCTTGCTTACGTTGTATTCACCCGCGGAATCAAAGACACCCGATCATCACGTGGTGCTTTGAAGCAGCAAGCTTTGGCAACGGTGCATACTAAGGGTGAACACTTTAGAACTTGAAATTTATGTGCATGAGGGATCATCTTATAATGCTACCGTCGTCTACTAAGCAATACAAGATGCATAAAGGATTAACATCACATGCAATTCATAATATGTGATATGATATGGCCTTTCTTCTTTGTGCTTCTGATCTCCATCTTCAAGCACGAACATGATCTCCATCATCACCGACATTGCATCAAGGTCAATGACACTTCTCCATGGTTGTCGTCCACCGGCTTCAACTATTACAACTACTTTGAATAGACACGCGGGTCTTAACAGAAATTAAAGACAACCATATGGCTCCTGCCGGTTGCCGACTTACAATAAGGAACATTGCATACATCATATATAATCACAATCATGGCCATATCACATCACTGCACACCCCTGCAAAACAAAGTTAGACGCCTCTACTTTCTTTGCATGTTTTACGTGGTTTGGGGCTGTTAATAAGTGTCGCTCTAACTTACGAACATGAACCACAACATTGATACTAGTATTGTTAATCACCCGTTGTAAATTGGATCTTAACTATGCTAGGAGAAACAGGCACCCGCAAAGCCACTTATGCAATACAAGTTGCATGTCAAGCGTGGAGCAAGTCTCATGAACGATGTCATGTAAGGTTAGCCCGGGCCGCTTCATCCCAACATACCGCAAGATGCAAAGTACACAAGAAGCAATCGACAATAAAAGCATCAACGCCCACAATGACCATTGTGTTCTACTCGTGCAACAGATCTACATATAGACACGACTCTGATACCACTGTAGGGGTTCGTAGCATGGAAAACAAAATTTTCTATCGCATACAAACAAACAAGCCAAGATCTATCTACTAGATTGTAGCAACGAGTCGATGGAATAACTTACCCTCGAAGATTCCAAAGCGGTTAACGAGAGCAGATTCTCGTGGGTGATGTAGTCGTACTCTTTCCGATCTCAAGATCGTGTAGACGATCCTTCCGGCGCCACGTTCCGGCAGCGCTCCCGTAGTCGGTCACACGTTCGGTACTCGACGAAGACCTTCCTCTCCCTTGTTCCAGCAGGCAGCGGAGGTTGTAGCACTCTCCTCGCGATTCCGGCAGCACAACGGCGTGGTACCGGAAGTAGAGGGGAAATCCCGCAGGGCTTCGCCTTAAGCCGGTGCGAGTATGGTGGAGCTTATGAGAGAGGCTATTAGTGGTCTAGTAATTAGACACACCAATTAGAGGGCTCTAAACCAATTAGAAGGCTCTAAACCGAATAGCTCTAAACCGGGGTTTAGGTCTAGGGTTTAGTTTAGAGGATAGGAACTTGTGTGTCTAGGAGGGGAGCCCTGCCCCTCCTTATATAGATGGGAGGGTCTTGGCGCGCCAGGGGAGGGAGGGAGTCCCTCCCCAACTTGGCCTTGGGCTGGGCGCCGGCCTGGAGGAGTCCAACTCCTCCTCCAAGTTGATTCCAACTCCTCTTGCTTGTTTCCCACAGTTTCTTGTTTTAGCCGTTTGACTTTCAAACTGGACATTTGACTTTTCTGTTTTAGGATTCAATTTAATCCTATATTTGGGACAGCAAGAACACTTAGTACATGATGCAATCATTCCAATATGTAATGACACATTCATGTACCCCTTCCCCCCCGGAGTGCCGGACAATCCGGAACCTTCTAGAACATTCCCGATGAAAACACCGGAATCATTCCCGAACTCCGAAATGGGACTTTCCTTATATGAATCTTATTCTCCGGACCATTCCGGATCACCTCGTGATATCCCGGATCCCATCCGAGACTCCGAACAACATTCGGTCTCTTTCTCATAATACCATAACTACTCAAACAACGTCGAATCCTTAAGTGTGTCTCCCTACGGTTCGTGAATTATGCGGACATGATCGAGACACTTCTCCGAACAATAACCAATAGAGGAATCTGGAAATTCATATGGCTCCCACATATTTCTACGATTACTTTGCGATCGAATGAACCACTTACATACGATACCAATTTCCCTTTGTCTCACGATATGTTACTTATCCGAGGTTATGATCGTCGGTATCTCTGCATACCTAGTTCAACCTCGTTACTGATAAGTACTCTTTTCTCGTTCCCGTGATATGTGATCCCTTGTGACCAAGTCACATGCTTGCAAGCTAATTGGATGACATTTCACCGAGAGGGCCCAGAGAATATCTATCCGTCATGTGGATGGACAAATCCCACTCTTGATCCATGTGTTTCAACCAATACTTTCCGAATACTCAATGCCACTTTTATAGCCACCCTGTTACGGTGTGGTGTTTGATGACATCAAAGCATCCATCCAGTAAAGGTGATATGCACGATCTCATGGTCGAAGGAATTAGGTTACTATGTATCAGAAAGCATATAGCAATTGAACTATTGAAATGACTTGATCTTTATGCTACGCTTATCTATAGGAGTATGTCCATCACATCATTCTCCTAATGATATGATCCTGTTGTTAATAACATCTCTATGTTCATGATCAGGAAACCATGATCATATATTAACCAACAAGCTAGTTTAACAAGAGGCTTTACTAGGGACTCTTATTTTAGTTTACAAATCACACAAGTATTAATGTTTCCGGTTAATACAATTATAGCATGGTATGCAAACATTTATCATAAGTGTGAAGACATGATAATAACCACTTTATTATTGCCTCTTGGGCATATCTCCAACAGAAATCACTAAGTTTTTCTTTGTCAAAACTTTTCCCAAGGAACCACCAATAGACATTGAGGTCCTTCACCCTTGTTCAGTGACACCCCGGTTCTGATAAGACCGTGGCCTCTATGTGACATGCCAATCCCTGGATCGGTTCATTGGCCCACAATAGAGTAAGATAGATAATCATAGCAAAATAACCGTGTATCATGATCTACAAAGATCCAGAGTACCATTATTACAATAAAAGCTTAGCATAAAGCTAGCTCAAATTATTCAGGTAGCAACAAAAGCGAGTAAATCCTCCAATCTTCAAATTTCCCACAAGTGAACAAGTGCCGAGTGGAGTACCGTGGCCTATAACGATCAATCAGAATCGGAATAACCTGCAGCATAAAATGCAACAGCCCCGAAGGGTCAATACATGGAATGTATGGCAAGTAGAGCTAGTAATGGAGACAATAGTACTAACATCTACATGCATATTTGGCAAGTGGTGCTGTGTCTGGCTTGCATTTGCAAATAACTTTGTCCTACTTTCATAAACAGTTTTGAATTTTCTTTGAAAAGATCCTAATTAAGTTAACCCAACAATATTAAAACAATTATGAAATTAGAATGAGCGAGAAACATGTCATGGAATCAATATCTAGCAACTCAGTTGTCCATAACCGGGGACACGGCTAATCGATTAGATTATACACTCTGCAGAGGTTAGTACACTTTACCCATGTGACTTGTCCAGCCCAGCTCGTACCATCACTCTCATTTTGGGTGACGATAGGGAGAAGACCAAGAAGAGACTGTTCGGGAAGTAGCTCCTCAATCCCGACGCGCACCGGTCCAACCTACCAAAATTCTACATCTTTGGATACGCGGGTCCAACCTACTAAGTCCAACCAACCGCCCATTTCATTATTGGCACATGGTTGTACACGTAAGCTACACAATAAAGAAGCCAATCAATTTCTCTTGATACCTGGGTGCCTTTCCGCAATGAAACCACCAAAATTTATCAATACCATCACACCCAGGGGGTTCATTGATTAAGTTGTTTTAGTTTTCACAAACCAATACTTTGAGAAAACAAGTATCAATGATGTAACCCGGCCCTCGTTCAACATAGCATGGCTAAGCACATCTACAACGGTGGTTCATCTACAAGGAAAGCCCTACCACATAATAGGACATAGCATAGCGATAGTATCATCCTACACATGCATCTACAAAATACACGACAATGCATTGAAAATAGTAGGACGATATCATGAACAAAGTAGCATCTACTTGCCTTGGTTGTAGCGGTCTGGAGCACAATCCTCACACGAACAAGCGTTGCACTCAGCACAATCTACACGACACAATTGCATTCATAAACAAACAATCCATAACATATGCAACAAATATGATGCATGAATGCAAGAACGGCAAGTGAATTGGTGCTACAGCTGCACCACATAATACTAATACATATTACTACCGAATACATGCATGGAAAATAGATTTGGCGCAAGGGAAACTATTAACCAAAAGTGGTGATCACTACTAGAGCTAGAAGTTAAATAATTCACTACCGGTAGTATACTGTTTATAAAATCTTGGAAAAATTCTACCGCATAGGCATCGCTGATAAGAAACAGTACCAATTGGAATTACTCAAAAAGGAGTTATAAAACATCCCGAGTAATTAAAACACTGCAGAAAGCCATTAGACAAATAATACAGAAGTTTTTACTGTAAGCCTATCTTTTCAATACACGATGAGATTCCCCTCGTTCACACGAGTTCAGGGACATATCACACGCGATTTTTGGAGCTACGGATCTTTTTCTACGAATTTATTACTCCGAAAAGGCCACTAACTAGTTTGATTAAACTGTACTAAACCTGACAGTAAAAGTCTGAACCAAAGCTACAGCGAGATTCTACACGACTCACTGAACTCGTACATATTTTATTTGCAATTTTTGGCCAAGCGGTTGAATTTCTACGCAATTTACAAGATCCTACCGAAATCTGCCAACTAGAGGGATTAACGAAATTGACCCAGTCAACTGTGTCTGATGACTGGGCGCTGACTGGACGTCTGACCAGTCAACGTCTGGGGCGTCTGACTAGTCAACGTTTGAAGTGCTGACCAGTCAACGAACGATCTAAGCCGCTGATCTGAGATCTGGCGGTGGCTGCTGTCTTACCGGAATCGGATGGCGAATCGAACTCCGGTGAACTCCGGAAGGCGGCGACGATTGGTTCCGGCGTCGTGGTTCTACCTGCACGTACACACACGGTCAACTACGACTCCCGGAATAATAAACGCGCGCGCGAGGCCACACGCGTACGTGCGTGTACTCGTACATGCAATAACGCGCGTACGCGGCGATCTGCAGGGCGCAGATGGCGGCGGCGGATGGAGACGCGGAGCACGGGAACGGAAAGAGGAGATCGAGGCGAACCCGACAACAGACGCGGCGACGAACGGCGACGGCCGGAGGCGGCGGCGCGCGGCGCGGAAGGCGGCGACGGCGGGCGCCAGGCGAGGCGGCGGCGGGCGGTGTCGAGGCCCAGGGAGGCGGCTCGCGCGGGGTCTGGGAGGAGGCGGGGTCGGGCACGACTTCCGAGGCGGTGGGGCCCCCTTTTAATTGGTCTCTCACGCGCGGAAAGAAGAAAAAAAAACTGAAACAGAATCGGTCCGCGGTTGGACTCCGTTTCAGAAATCGGTCCGGATTTCCGGACCGTTTTCCGGCGGTTTACTAAAACGTCCGAGTCTTTTGCATACGAACTCCGATTGGAGCGATTCTGGCGCCTACGGGTTCGTATCGTCGATACGCACAACCTTCAGTCGAAGTTTGAGTGAAAACTCCAACCTACAGGGGCGGTTGTTGCAAGACACTCCAAAGCTCCCAGCAGGAAACTTGGATCGAAACAAAATAGGGTTTTGCAATAGGCGTTTCGCCGAACCTTTCTACTCGACGGTTTTGCATGGAAAGATATGATGCAAAGCTATGAATGATATGCAAGACCAAATCTAAAATTTGGGATGTGACAAGACTAACCCCCTTAAGATGAATCTCGTCCTCGAGATTCGGCGCGGCTAGCAAATAGGTGTGGGTAGTCCTCTCGGATGTCATCCTCACGCTCCCAAGTGGCTTCCTCTTCGGTGTGGTGGCTCCACTGCACCTCGCAAAACTTGATTGTCTTGGTACGGGTAGTCCTTTCTGCTGTCTCCAGAATCTTGACTGGTTTCTCCTCATAGGTCAAATCATTCTCAAGCTGAACCTCCTCTAGCGGTACAGTGTCTCTCAATGGTGTATCCACCATCTCCGGATGGCACTTCTTCAGCTGGGACACGTGGAACACATTGTGAACAGCAGACAGAGCCTCTGGCAACTCCAACTGATAAGCAACCTCTCCTTTGCGTGCTAAGACTCGATACGGTCCAATAAATCGAGGTGCCAGCTTACCCTTAATACCAAATCTCTTGATTCCACGAAGCGGCGATACTCTGAGGTATGCTCTATCACCTATCTCATACACCACTTCCTTGCGCTTGGCGTCAACGTAGCTCTTCTGCCTTGATTGGGCTACCTTCAGCCTATCTCTAATCAAGGCGACCTTCTCCTCAGCATCCTTGATCAAATCAGGTCCAAACAACTGACGTTCTCCTACTCCATCCCATAGCAGTGGTGTTCGGCACCGTTTCCCATATAGCACATTGAACGGTGACGTCTTGATGCTGGTTTGATAACTGTTGTTGTAGGAAAACTCCGCATATGGCAAATTATCATCCCAACTGGATCCATGAGCCAAGGCGCAAGCTCTCAGCATGTCTTCCAAAATCTGATTCACCCTCTCGGTCTATCCATCAGTCTGTGGGTGAAACGCTGTGCTAAACTCCAATCTAGTACCAAGTGACTCGTGCAGCTGGCACCAGAAGTGTGAGGTAAATTGGGTGCCTCTATCAGATACGATACTCTTGGGAACTCCATGTAGGCACACAATCTTGTCCATGTAAATCTTGTCCAACTTTGCACTCGTATAGGTCGTCTTCACCGGTATAAAGTGGGCTACCTTGGTCAAATGGTCGACCACTACCCAAATAGAGTCATATCCTGACCTGGTCCTGGGCAGTCCTGTGATAAAGTCCATTCCCACTCTATCCCATTTCCAATCCGGCACGGGCAAAGGCTGTAGCAGTCCTGCTGATTTCTGGTGTTCCGCCTTCACTCGGCTACATACATCACATAGGGCGATATGCTCTGTGATGTCTCCTTTCATGTTGTTCCACCAGAATCTGTCCTTTAGGTCCATATACATCTTCGTATTGCCCGGATATATGGAATACGGCGAGTCATGAGCTTCCTGCAGAATCAACTTCCTTAACTCCGGATCGTTGGGCACACAAAAACGATCTCCATACCACAAGGTACCTTGCTCATCCTCGCGGAATTCCCTTGCTCGACCTTCCTTCATCTTTTCCTTAACTTCATCTATCTCTTTGTCTCCCACTTGAGCCTTCTTGATTCTGTCTTGAAGCGTTGGTTGGACTTCCATTGTAGCCAAGTATCCTTCAGATACTACTTCCAGTCTAAGATCCTTGAATTGCTTGCACAAATCCTCAGGCAATTCACCAATTGTCAACCCATTGGCATAAACCTTCCGGCTCAGAGCATCTGCTACTACATTGGCCTTTCCTGGGTGGTATTGTAGATTCATATCATAATCCTTGATAAGTTCCAACCATCTCCTTTGTCTCATGTTCAGTTCCTTCTGTGTAAATATGTACTTCAGGCTCTTGTGGTCGGTGTACACATCACAGTGTTTTCCCATTAGGTAATGCCTCCATACCTTGAGCGCATGAACCACCGACGCTAACTCCAAGTCGTGTGTGGGGTAATTCCGCTCATGGTGCTTGAGTTGTCGCGAGGAATATGACACTACTCTCCCATCTTGCATCAGCACACTCCCAAGTCCCTGTCGTGAAGCATCACAGTACACTTGGAAATCCTTCTGAAGATCTGGTAAACATAGAACAGGCGCGGTCACTAGTCGACGCTTTAGTTCCTGAAAGCTGGCTTCACATACGTCTGACCATTCAAACTTCCTCTCCTTCTTCAGAAGTTCAGTCATCGGCTTAGCAATCTTAGAAAAGTTTTCTATGAACCTCCTGTAATATCCAGCAAGTCCCAAAAAGCTTCGAATCTCTCCTGCATTCTTGGGCGCTTCCCACTCAGTTACTGCAGTAACCTTGTTTGGATCAACGGCAATTCCTTCTCCTGACACTACGTGTCCAAGAAACCCAACGGTGTTAAGCCAGAATTCACACTTACTGAATTTGGCATACAACTTGTGTTCCCTCAGCTTCTCCATAATCAGTCTCAGATGCTTCTCATGCTCAGCATCATCCTTGGAATATATCAGTATGTCATCAATAAACACCACCACGAACTTGTCCAAATACTCCATAAATACCTTGTTCATCATGGTCATGAAATATGCCGGGGCATTCGTTAGTCCAAATGACATAACTGTATACTCATATAAACCATACCTAGTGGTGAAGGCGGTTTTTGGTACATCCTCCTCCCGGATCTTCAATTGAAAGTAGCCAGATCACAGATCAATCTTGCTAAACACCTTTGCTCCTTCTAGTTGATCAAACAAGTCATTTATGTTCGGCAGAGGGTACTTGTTCTTGATGGTTACTTCATTCAGCGAGCGATAGTCTACCACTAATCTCTTGGTGCTGTCTTTCTTCTCCACAAACAGAACAGGTGCTCCCCATGACGACGCACTGGGTTGAATGAATCCCTTTTCCAGCTGTTCCTTCAACTGTTTCTTCAATTCTTTCAGCTCATCCACATCCATCTTATATGGTTTCTTTGCTATTGGTCCTGTTCCCGGCATCAGGTCGATAAGAAACTCCACATCCCTGTCAGGTGGCATCCCTGGCAGCTCTTCTGGAAACACGTCGGGGTAATCCTTAATCACTGGCACAGTATCCATGCTAACCCCCTTAAGAGAATTCAACTTACACCTTCTCGGTCGTGCAACCGACTTGAATCTAATCCTCTTACCATCCGGGGTTTTGAGTGAAACAGCTCGCTGTGCACAATCTATGTGTCCCCCATGCATAGACATCCAATCCATACCCAGAATGACATCTAATCCCTGTGATTCCAACACTACCAAATGTGCAATGAAGTTGTGTGTTCCAATCCTAACAGTTAAATCGCGGCATCCCGCACTAGCTATCATATCTCCTCCAGGTGAACTCACTCTAATAGACCTTTTCATAGACTCAGTAGGTAACTTATACTTATCCACAAATGCCCTTGATATGAATGAATGCGATGCACCAGTATCGAAAAGTATAATTGCAGGGTAAGTGTTGATTGGGAACTTACCAATCACGAGGTCAGGCTCATCTGGAATCTCCTCCACATTCATGTGGTTCACTGTGGCCTTCTCGCCGTTGGTTGGCTTGAGTCCTTTCTTCTCCGGACAGTTGTCAGCATAGTGTCCCTTCTGCTTGCACTTGAAGCACGTCACCTCACTCAGATCCTTCTTCACGAAGTTGCGATCACGGTTGCGGTCATGTCCACCGTGTCCTCCAGAGTGGTGAGAGTGTCCTCCCTTGTGGTTGTGGTGGCTGCTCCTATGGTTGTCATGACGATGTCCATCGCGGCGGTCATGGCTCCCATGGTCACTTCCTCCATGCTTGGAGTATCCATCATATGAAGTGCGAGTCTTGTGGTGTGAACTAGAGTGGTGATTGTTGTTCTTTCTCTTGCGGTTCTCCACTTGCTTGTGCTTCCCCTCCAAGATTCTGGCCTTGTCCATAAGCTCCTGGAAAGTGGGGCAATAAACCACAAGTAGCTGTACTGAAAGCTCATCACTGAGGCCATCCAGGAATCTCTCCCACTTTTTGGCATCAGTGTCAACATCCTCAGGTGCATAACGGGACAGGTGTTGAACTCCTCAATGTACTCGGCCACGGAACGATTGGTTTGGCGCAAGTTGCGGAACTCCTTCCTCTTCATGCTCAGAACTCCTGAAGACACGTGGTTGGTCCTAAAACCTTCCTCAAACATTGCCCATGTCACGGTATCCAGCGGGTGGGTGATCTGAAAAGTGTCCCACCAAGAAGCGGCTGGTCCCTCCAGTAGGTGAGCGGCAAACCTCACCTTCTCAGCATCAGTGCATCCGACAGTCACTAGATCCTTGTTGACTGAACGCTACCAGTCTAGAGCAACCATTGGTTCCGTTGCAGTAGAGAACTTAGCTGGCCTTAACCTCAGAAATCTGGTGAGAGCATCTCCCTGAGGCTGATTGTTTCCATTGTTGTTGTTCTGATTCGCCATGAACTGAGTCATCACTTGGGTCAGCTGTGCCTGAGCTGCCATGAGCTGCTCCATCTCAGTGGGTTGGCGACGGGGAGGCATCTGCGGTTCAGCATAGGTAAGTTTAGAAAGAATCAACTACGATAATAGGATTCTACCCATGCATATGATCAATCAACAACAAACAATAGCAGACAATCACAAGCAAGCAACACATCAACAAACAAGCGATCCAGCAACATCCTAGGTGTTATCCTAGCAGTATATACCTACTGAAATAGTTTTACAAGAGTTGGCAATGGTTAACTAAACAATTGATCAACTAAACAACCAAAACAGCAATCTGCCAGAACAGTCCAGCAGCTTTCATGAATTTTTTCTCCTGACTTAAACTCGTCAGAAAATTTAGCCAATTTTTGGGCATATGGCACAGAGAGTTTCGCATCAGACCAATTTGTTTCAGATTTTTCCGAGTTACCAGAAAAATATGAAAAATCGCGCAGTACTGCTGTATCAGCAGAAAAACTGCAGCGAAAAACACACAGATAGTAACCAAATTGCCATAACTCTTTCATTAAAATTCGAACAAATAAATCCTGGGATATTGGAGTACACAAATAAGCAACTAAACACTTTTAATCTAACACGAACTAAGCTTCACAACGATCGAGACTAATCCTAACGAATTCTCCTAACATGGACTAAATGGTGGACTTCTATCTACTTCTTGAAGAGATTGAGGTAGGTCCTTGCGGTCATGCGTTGGCGCTTCGGCTCGCGGTACAACCATGGCGGCGGAGTGTACACCTCTCCTGAACCATCACTTGAGACTTCAAACTCCACCTCTTTTGGATCCTCCTCTTCTTCTTCATCCTCGGCTGTTACAGCAACAGCTTCATCTCCTCCACCATCATCGTCTCCATCACCATCATCCTCGTCCTCATCATCATCATCGTCTTCACTGTCATCATCATCCCCATTGTTGCCATCATCTCCATTGTCATCATCAGAGGGTGGATTTAACTGTGCTTGGAGAGCGGCAATCTGGGCTGTCATAGCTTCAATGGTTTGGTCCCTTTCCTGGACGGTCCCTTGCAATTGTTGTATGCTCTGGGTATTCTCTTGCACAGTGCCATGAAGATGGGCTATGGTATCATCTCTGGCTATCAGGGCAGTCTCCAGAACTCCCACAGCTTCATGCAGAGTGTCTATCTCCTGTCCTTGGACCACCATTCCATTGCTAGTAAAGTCTGCAATCTCCTTCAACATCCTCACCTTCTCTGGTAGAGCTCCATTCTCTCTCTCCATGTCTTCTATGTGCCTCCGACGGGGCGGCATGTTGTTCCTGTCGCCCGGGGTAATCACAATGTTCCCTTCTTCATCACGCCTTCCATAATCACGGTAGGGTGAATCTGCTGGCAGCAGGTGTCGGACATAGTGACACTGGCGAGACAGGGCTTCATGTACGGCCAAGTTGATCCCAAGTCCCCAGTTGCAGTATATCTTGGTGTAGACCAAGTGCGCGGGGTTTGGCAAGGCGGCATCTCTGAATATGAAGGTAGTGATCTCCCATGCATCCTCTCCATATCCATAGGTGTATAGCCTTCTTCCCTTGAACATAGGCAGTGGCAATCCCAATGACTGAGAGAGCTGAGCTAACTGCCTTGCAAAGGGCCTTGGTGACTCCATGGTAACATACTCAGTCCTGACATCTCCCATCTATCAAGTAAAAGAGGAAAGTGTGAGAATAGCATATGGTAAGAATATACGAGGGTGAAAGGCATAAGAGGAAAGACAGTGTTAATATAGGCTTAATAATTCTATGGCTTCCTAATCCAATCCTAGGTCACGATCCTACAGTCGACACACGGGCTCTGATACCATCCTGTGACACCCCGGTTCTGATAAGACCGTGGCCTCTATGTGACATGCCAATCCCTGGATCGGTTCATTGGCCCACAATAGAGTAAGATAGATAATCATAGCAAAATAACCGTGTATCATGATCTACAAAGATCCAGAGTACCATTATTACAATAAAAGCTTAGCATAAAGCTAGCTCAAATTATTCAGGTAGCAACAAAAGCGAGTAAATCCTCCAATCTTCAAATTGCCCACAAGTGAACAAGTGCCGAGTGGAGTACCGTGGCCTATAACGATCAATCAGAATCGGAATAACCTGCAGCATAAAACGCAACAGCCCCGAAGGGTCAATACATGGAATGTATGGCAAGTAGAGCTAGTAATGGAGACAATAGTACTAACATCTACATGCATATTTGGCAAGTGGTGCTGTGTCTGGCTTACATTTGCAAATAACTTTGTCCTACTTTCATAAACAGTTTTGAATTTTCTTTGAAAAGATCCCAATTAAGTTAACCCAACAATATTAAAACAATTATGAAATTAGAATGAGCGAGAAACATGTCATGGAATCAATATCTAGCAACTCAGTTGTCCATAACCGGGGACACGGCTAATCGATTAGATTATACACTCTGCAGAGGTTAGTACACTTTACCCATGTGACTTGGCCAGCCCAGCTCGTACCATCACTCTTATTTTGGGTGACGATAGGGAGAAGACCAAGAAGAGACTGTTCAGGAAGTAGCTCCTCAATCCCGACGTGCACCGGTCCAACCTACCAAAATTCTACATCTCTGGATACGTGGGTTCGAGTTACCACAACCTACTAAGTCCAACCAACCGCCCATTTCATTATTGGCACATGGTTGTACACGTAAGCTACACAATAAAGAAGCCAATCAATTTCTCTTGATACCTGGGTGCCTTTGCGCAATGAAACCACCAAAATTTATCAATACCATCACACCTAGGGGGTTCATTGATTAAGTTGTTTTAGTTTTCACAAACCAATACTTTGAGAAAACAAGTATCAATGATGTAACCCAGCCCTCGTTCAACATAGCATGGCTAAGCACATCTACAACGGTGGTTCATCTACAAGGAAAGCCCTACCACATAATAGGACATAGCATAGCGATAGTATCATCCTACACATGCATCTACAAAATACATGACAATGCATTGAAAATAGTAGGACGATATCATGAACAAAGTAGCATCTACTTGCCTTGGTTGTAGCGGTCTGGAGCACAATCCTCACACGAACAAGCGTTGCACTCAGCACAATCTACACGACACAATTGCATTCATAAACAAACAATCCACAACATATGCAACAAATATGATGCATGAATGCAAGAACGGCAAGTGAATTGGTGCTACAGCTACACCACATAATACTAATACATATTACTACCGAATACATGCATGGAAAATAGATTTGGCGCAAGGGAAACTATTAACCAAAAGTGGTGATCACTACTAGAGCTAGAAATTAAATAATTTACTACCGGTAGTCTACTGTTTGTAAAATCTTGGAAAAATTCTACCGCATAGGCATCGCTGATAAGAAACAGTACCAATTGGAATTACTCAAAAAGGAGTTATAAAACATCCCGAGTAATTAAAACACTGCAGAAAGCCATTAGACAAATACTTCAGAAGTTTTTACTGTAAGCCTATCTTTTCAATACACGATGAGATTCCCCTCGTTCACACGAGTTCAGAGACATATCACACGCGATTTTTGGAGCTACGGATATTTTTCTACGAATTTATTACTCCGAAAAGGCCACTAATTAGTTTGATTAAACTGTACTAAACCTGACAGTAAAAGTCTGAACCAAAGCTACAGCGAGATTCTACACGACTCACTGAACTCGTACATATTTTATTTGCAATTTTTGGGCAAGCGGTTGAATTTCTACGCAATTTACAAGATCCTACCGAAATCTGCCAACTAGAGGGATTAACGAAATTGACCCAGTCAACTGTGTCTGATGACTGGGCGCTGACTGGGCGTCTGACCAGTCAATGTCTGGGGCGTCTGACTAGTCAACGTCTGAAGTGCTGACCAGTCAACGAACGATCTAAGCCGCTGATCTGAGATCTGACGGTGGCTGCTGTCTTACCGGAATCGGATGGCGAATCGAACTCCGGCGAACTCCGGACGGCGGCGACGATCGGTTCCGGCGTCGTGGTTCTACCTGCACGTACACACACGGTCAACTACGACTCCCGGAATAATAAACGCGCGCGCGAGGCGACGCGCGTACGTGCGTGTACTCGTACATGCAATAACGTGCGTACGCGTGCGCGTACGCGGCGATCTGCAGGGCGCAGATGGCGGCAGCGGATGGAGACGCGGAGCACGGGAACGGAAAGAGGAGATAGAGGCGAACCCGGCAACAGACGCGGCGACGAACGGCGACGGCCGGAGGCGGCGGCGCGCGGCGCGCGGCGCGGAAGGCGGCGACGGCGGACGCCAGGCGAGGCGGCGGCGGGCGGTGTCTAGGCCCAGGGAGGCGGCTCGCGCGGGTCTGGGAGGAGGCGGGGTCGGGCACGACTTCCAAGGCGGTGGGGCCCCCTTTTAATTGGTCTTCACGTGCGGAAAGAAGGAAAAAAAAAACTGAAACAGAATCGGTCCGCGGTTGGACTCCGTTTCGGAAATCGGTCCGGATTTTCGGACCGTTTTCCGGCGGTTTACTAAAACGTCCGAGTCTTTTGCATACGAACTTCGATTGGAGCGATTCTCGCGCCTACGGGTTCGTATCGTCGATACGCACAACCTTCAGTCGAAGTTTGAGTGAAAACTCCAACCTACAGGGGCGGTTGTTGCAAGACACTCCAAAGCTCCCAGCAGGAAACTTTGATCGAAACAAAATAGGGTTTTGCAATAGGCGTTTCGCCAAACCTTTCTACTCGACGGTTTTGCATGGAAAGATATGATGCAATGCTATGAATGATATGCATGACCAAATCTAAAATTTGGGATGTGACATGTTCACCCACAAATTTTTACTTAGAAATTGGGATGAGGAGATTCTTGATAACTTCCATGTCTTGATGCTCAAGTTGTCCATTGCCATTGACTTGGCTAAGTACTTAGATTTTTACATCTGCAGAGGTTATGCACTTTCCCCACCAGACTTGGTTTCCCAAGACAGGACCTTTCAGAAGCCTTCCCTTAGACCAAATGGACCCGCTCCAACCTATCATTCCCACTACCACCAACTGTCCAAATGGCTAAGTTCTAGCAACTTATGTGATCCAGGCAGAGCCCATATTGCCAAGTGGCTGCACTAGAAGCTTCTTAACACTTGGCCTCTAAAATCTCTTTGTTCCTGGGTGGCTTACCACAAGTGTGATACACAAGGTAAACCATAGCCATGGGCCTTGTGTAACCACTTAACCAAAACCACCAATCAAGTCCCTTTCCACCCAGGTGATTCATTGACTTAGTTGTTTTATTAAGCAAAACAAAGTCCAAAGACTTAGAAATATTTTCATCATAGCATGTATATTTCACCAACCCTTGTTTGCTACTAGCTAGGCTAAGCATGGCATAGATAGTAACTTAACTTAGAAATTCCCTAGCATTTCTACAACTACTTAGGATTTCCCAACATGGCATTAGGCAAAAATAATAACATGCAAGACTTATCAAAATATTTCTAATGCTTAGTATAAAATATAGGGATAGAATTATTCATGAAGTACCACTTGCCTTGGTAGTTGGGAGAGTAGCACTCCTCACAATCACAATCACTAGCACCAAAATCTACACAAGAAATGGTAGCCACAAATTACACACAAAACATATACAAACACAAATATATGCATGCATGCAAAATGCTAAGTGATGATTTTCAAAACTCAACCAAGCAAGTGCAAAGTACTGATTCACTGACAAGATAAAAACTTGCCAATCAACCAATATTTATACCCTAAAACAATTCCTAAACATTTCAAACACTCAAATTAGTCCTACACAAGTTTCTGCAAATAAAACCTTTTTAACAGAAGATAAACATTAAACACATTGCATAAACTGATAGAGCTTGATCTCCCGATTCCAACGGTATAAAATTTGTCAAAATCTAACGTGGGAATCAAAAGTTACAATCAAAACAAATTTGAACTATAATCTGATTCAAAATCTGTTTTTAAATCTAAACTACTGCCACGCGGCGCTATCCTATTGGCCGGTACCGATTCGCTCAGGATCACGCTTCCGTGCCGTCGGATCAAGTTAGATCCAACGCGCCAGATCTAAAGAAAACGTTTCGCTCCAGATCTAATCTAGTCCCTGCGATACAAATCTAACGGCTGCCGTTGCTCTGACCAAAGTCGAGCGGCGCTAGCGGCGGCGCCTGGCGGCGGCGCCTCTGTCAGTGGCGGAGCTGGCGTTCTAGGTCGCGCTGGAGAGGGGGAAGGGGCTTACCGGAATCGCAGAGAGTTGCTGATGCTCAAGGTGGCGGTGGCTGGTCAAGGGGCGCGCTGTAGTGGCTGAGGGAGCTCGTCGGAGTCATGCACGGCGTCGGGTGGTTGCTGTCGAAGTCGTTGCCGAGGTTCCGCGTCGCCCTAGCACGAACCAGGTGGTTTAGGAGATGCGCAAGACAGTGGCGAACAACCTCGTATGAGAGAGAGAGATCAAGGGGCGCGCTATGCTTACCGTAATCGGTCGCCGGAGTTGAGTGGCGGCTCGGTCGTTTGCGGGAACGAACGGGGACGGCGTCCTGGGTCACAAGCAGGCAAGCAAAGGGTATCAGAAGATGCACGAGGTCCTGCTGGACACACTCGTTTGAATCAGAGGCACAGGGGCGGTCGGGACTCACCGGAATTTGCTGCCGGAGATCGTCGGAGCTGCGGCGGTGTTTGGCGAGTTGCGAGCAGCCTGGTGGCGTGGAGAGAAAATTGAGTGAGGGGAATGGAGCGGAGTGGGGAGGGGTTTAAGTAGGCAGAGGCTCGACAAGAAACGACTGGTGAATCAATGGCAATTACGCCTCGGAATCAACGTAGCAACGGCCAGCGGCGACGGCGTCTGCGTGCGAGATTTGGGGAAGAAGGAGTCGACGTGGAGAGGGCCCAGTTGTCTGCGAGAGGAACAGAAGGGGTGTGGGGTCCTTACGTCAGCGACTCGCTGGGTGCGTCTGCGCGTGAGAGAGAGAGAGGGAAAACCCGGGTGGGCTAGCTGGGCTGGTTTCGCTGTTGGGCCCAAAGTCTGGCGATGGCCCTTTTCCTTTTCTTTATTCCTTTTCTATTTCTGGTTTGATTTTCTGGAATTATTTTCAAATGATTTCAAAAGCTTTTGAATTCAAACTTTTTCCAGGATTTCTAGGGTGCAACATTCACACTTCAGGGCATAAAATCAAGTGGTCACCTTGTATTAGCTTGGTCCTTTTTTTCAAACAAGATAAGCAGTGCTATAGCACATTATTTGAACAAGTTTTGGAAATGGTTTCTGTTTCAAATTTGTTTTGTAAAATTTCACCAAACTTCAACAATCAAACACAATCACAAGAGAGTAAGGAAGACTTGGTTTAAAACATTTAACTCTTCAATTGAGAGTGGCTTTAGACTAAAAGCTATTCACATAAAATAATGAGCTCATATGCTCCTGTTTTGAAGTGTTTTGTTTGAAATGAAAAACATATGATCATGGATGCATGGATGATATGCATAAGTTTGAAATGTGATTTTAGGGATGTTACAATGCGACTCCTGTTGGACGGGTGGCATCACATGCCCCGGCTCCCATCCGACTTTTCCCCGAGTCCCACAACCGTTGTGATAGACCCGTCTAGCTTACCGAGTGTTTCTGCAGTAAGAGTCCGACTCGAACCCACCTAGTCGGAGAGAATTGGCAGCACCTCAATTTTATGAGCCCACTACCAAAAATGTCCGACTTGTGATGGTGCAAACACTGGCGGGAAAACCGACTAGACCTTCTTTGAGGGATTAAATTTTACCGACTATCTAATAGAGGTAAAACCGAGACATAACAATGACACAAAATAAAGCAATTATAATGTGAAATGGTATGGCTCTCTTCATGGCGATCTCCATCTCCACAAAGCCTGTAATCCGACCCGTGCCAACTCTTGTCACTTGCCGTCTTACTCCATGTCGCTAACATGTACAATGCCTTGCATGCCTTCCGGGCTCTCCAAACAGCTACACTAGCTTAGTAAAGTAAATTACATAGAGAATCCGACAGGCAGGTTGTTATACAATAAAATAATAGCACCTAGGCTCCTGCCGGCTGACAAAAACCGTGATTCGCAGATCACGTATGGATTACACACATACATCACATGCACATGAACCATACCATTCACAACTTCCTGCAAAAACAAGTTATGCATAGATACAATATCTACCGGCGTTGTGAAACTCACAACGACATCTAAGGCGCTTTGACAGGGCGAAGCCGGCGGTCCCGACGATTTTTCCGAAAACGTAGATCTCATCTACGATCCGGACATGGATTCCGACCATCGTTCCGATTCGATCAAACTCTTTGATCTTTGATCACCGCTTCAGGATACGTGTCACAGTCTACCCCGATGGCGGAAGCCGACTGGTAGGGGTATGTCGTTCCACGACCTCAGTAGTATGATCACGGAAATCAGATCTACCATTCCCCGAGTACAATTGATCCAATCAACTTCGTACAAAACCGATCTATCTCATAGATCGACCACCAAAACAGCACATAGATCTCATATATAGCCTACCGCATATCACATATGCGAGATCTCAAGCCTAAAACCAGAAGTTATCTGTAAGGTTCCCAACCTTTAATAAGATAGAGATCCCTGTGTTTACAATGCTAGTCCCTGGATCAATAGCTAGCATCCACAGTTAAGATGTAATATCAAGAAACAAAGGTCATAATACAACTTTATAACCAGAAATAACATAGTTTATTACATCTTACATAGCTCATTTGGCTATCACAATACATTGCAGCAGAAAATCTATAAGCATGGGGTCCTTCATCTTCAAAGTGCCACAGACAGACATGTTGGTTGTAGACTTTGTAATCCTAATCAATCAACTTCACTAATATCAATCAAACCTGCAACATTACAAGTTACAGCCACAAGGGTCAATACATTTGAATTGTATTGGCAAGTTTCACTACTATGTAGAAATAAGTGGATCCTATCATCACATGCATATTTGGCTAAGTAGGGTTTTAGGCTCATTGCAGAAAGCAATAATTTATCCTATCTTTTCAAAATGGTTTTGATCTTTTGTCAAATCTTTCTGAACTCCTTGGTAAATCCCCAAGTGTTTCAAGTCTTTGTCAAAATCTCTTGAGCTCCTTGGTACACCCCAAGTACTTCAAGTTTTTAACAAAATCTCTTGAGCTCCTTGGTAAATCCCCAAGTGCTTCAAGTTTTTATCAAAATCTCTTGAGCTCCTTGGTACACCCCAAGTGCTTCAAGCCTTTTGTTGTCACTTAAAAGTTTTTCTTTTAGAAATTGGAATGTCGAGATTTCCCATAGCTTCAAGATTTAGTTGCTCAGTATTGTCCATAACCGGGGACACGGCTAAGTACTTAGATTTTTATCTTCTGCAGAAGTTGTACACTTTACCCACATGACACACTCCCATCTTGTTGCCACCAGTGGCCGCTGGATAAGTACTCACCAAGATGGAGTACTGGCAGATTGAGAATGTGACGAAGTCTTTCCATAGGGTCCTCCCATACACAATGCTAGCTTGTCTTCAGGCACCAATGTAGGGTTCCGAGTTCCCTCATTTCCAGTTAACCTGAAGACCAATGCATGGGTCTTCCCAATGTAGTTGACTAAGCCAGAGCCATATTAGCATGTGGCTGTACACGGAAGCCACTGTTGGAGAAACATGTTCAATCTCTAAGTCCCTGGGTGGTTTTCATCTAGTGCACAACAAAAAGAGATTGCCATATAAACATGGTTCCTCTTATTGCCACCATGTCCAAATCTTGAGTATCCCTGTCCACCCAGGTGGTTCATTGAGTACTTGTTTTATTATATAAAACATAAGTCTTTTCTCAACTTCATAAAATCTCAACATGTATCTCTTCTCAAAATATGTAGCTTGGCTAAGCATTTTACAACTACATTGTTTTCACTAAGGAATATATAAGGGTATCCTATTAGGATTTAGCATAGCATAAGTATAGAAATCCTTTTCATGCATGTTTCAAAAATCCACTAAGTATAATGAAAATAGTAGGACTTTGGATGATAGTGTCACTTGCCTTTTTGGTAGAGAATGTTGGTTCACTTCTTGATCTTGCTAATCTTACACTCTTCTAACTTCACTACAAGTAAATCAAGCAAACACAAATTCAACTAGCATTCCAAACAATAATCAAACAAATTAATCACACATAAAATAATAAAAGCTAAGTCATGCATGCAAGCATGCAAAAGATAGTTTTATTTGCAAAGGTGGTTTCTACTAGGCTCTAAACTTTGTAAGTCTCAAAGTGGTCATTTTCTAAAGTGGCAAAGTCATTTGCAAAAGGGTTTTATCAATAGATCATTTTTAAATCAAATCATTATTTCATGTGGTGGAAATGTTTTTGGTAAGGCAATAATTTTTATATTGTTCACCAAATAAGTTGTTAATACACAATACTTGGTGTTTGGGGTCAGTAGGTTTGAACCAAAACATTTTCTAAAGGTTTTATTCAAAAATCATTTCCTTATCAAAATCAATATTTTTATTTGGCTAGAAATGAGTTAATTCAAGTATTCAATCCTAATATTTACAAAATACATTTTTAAATCTATGGGTTGGTTCCTAGGGTCAGTAGGTTCACAACAAACCAATTTGCAAAGATTTCAACCTCAAAATCATTTTGGAAAAGTTTTTATAACCTAAACAAGCATACAAATGTTTCTGCAAAAACAAACAATTTACCAGAAGCTTTTTACTAAAAACATTGCATGGTTGTCTAGGGCTTGTTCCACTGATTCCATTGATATAAAGTTTGTAAATTTTGGACGTGTGGATCAAAAGTTATGGAATTTACAAAATCACATTCTAATCAGATTCAAAATTTGTTTTAAACAGAACTGGTGCCACGCGGCGCAATACTATTGGGCGGTACCGGTTCGCACGGATCGGCCTATGTGAGGCGTTGGATCTAAACAGATCACACGGCGCGGTTTGACTCATACCTCTTCGTTCAGTTCTAATATTAGCCTTAGGATTAGGATCTAATGGACACAACTGCTTGGTCAATAACGGGCGGCGCTGCGCGGCGGCAGACGGCAGCGACGCTCAGACGTTGGCGGTACTGGCGATGCAGAAAGCAAAGAGAGAAGGGGAGGTGCTCACCGTGCTCGCAGGGTTGTGGTGATGCTCGAGGCGTGGTCGGTTGGTCGAGGGGCGCACTGGCGTGAAGGGGATTGCTCGCCGGAGTGGGGGACGGCGTCAGGCGGTTCTGGAGGTCGTCGAGGATGGTCTTGCAGTTCACTTAGAGGCAAGACAAGGGTACAGTTAGAAGCATACAGTCCTGGGGTTCACGTGAGCATGATTGATAGGGCTCGGGGCGGTCTAGACTTACCAGAAAAACTCGCCGGAGAGAGAAGCAGACGCGGCGACGCTCAGAGGTTGTCGAAGCCGAGGCTCTGGAGCGTTCGCGGGCGAACGGAAGGCACAGGGAGAAGCGCCAGAGGCTGGGGAGTGTATGATATTGGTCGATGAGGCAAGGGGCGGTGTCTACTGGCCGGAATTGCTGGAGAGGCTCGCCGGAGCAGTGGCGGTGCCAGGGAAATTCAGGGCAGCCTAGTGGCTTTGGTCGAGTGGATTCTGAGGGGAAAGGAAGAGGAGTTGCTGGCGATTAAGAGTGCGTGGTCGCAGGGAGGATTCATTGTGCCATTTACGCGTATTGATTCGAGCAATCAACGGAAGGAAACGGCGAGGAGGAATTGTCGCGAGGAAGACGACGCTGAGGTGGTAGTGGGGTCTGGGCGTCAGCGAGGAAGAAAGAGAGGGAGAGGGTCCACCTGTCTGCGACTTTGCGGGTGCGAGACTGTGTGTAGAAAAACGTTTCGCTGGGTAGTGTTGGTGGGCTGGACTAGGTCTTGCTGGGCCTGCTTAGTTGGGTCGAGTCCTTTAGCATTTTTTTTAGTGAAACTTTTTCCTTTTTTTGTTTGAATTTCCTGATTGAATTTCAAACAAACAAATCAAACATTCAAAACAATCAAACTTCCACCACACTTTGCAATTGAATTTGGTTCTGTTTTAACAACATAAATCCAAGTCCCAAAATAAAATAATTTTATTCTTTTTAGGACCCATTAATAATTAAATAAAATGGACCTTAGTCATTTAATTCAAATAGGATTTGTTTTATTAAAATCTTTATTTTTGAAATCTAAATATAAAACTAAAAACACTTTAGTAGGTTTTATTTGAGAATATAAAATACTTGGAAAACTTGTTTGAAATAAATTAACAAGTTTTGATGTTTAATTAAAATAGTAAAACCTTTATTTTAATAAAATTTGTTTATTAAATCCTTATTATTATTTTTTAAATAAACCTTTACTATTTTTATTAAATAGAAATATTTCGTTTCAAAAGCTTGGCCAAGGTTTAATTTGGCTCTATAAAATAATCCTTATTTATAGTTCTACCTTTTATTTGAAACCAAATCTTTTTATTAAAAGATCCAAAATAGTAATTCCAAATATTTTAACTTTATTTTTTATTTATCCTTTTAAATCCCTTTAGGATTTTATTTGATCCAGATAGGTTTTGAAAGTTTCCAATTGGATTCAAAAGTTTCTTCTCACCTTGAAAATCAACAAAGTTTTATTTTATTCATTTATTTTTCACATTACAAGATATGGAAAATCTTGGGATGTGACACTATCGCTCTGATACCACTGTTGGGCCACGCGGAGATAAAACAAAACTTTTTCCTCTAACGTGGTGATCCCAAGATCTAGCTGAGGTAGAGGGCCACGAGGTTTACCACTAGACGCGCGGTTGCGGATTACTGATGAAGCGCGTCAGTTGATGCAGTGCAGTCCTCATGATCCGATCGTCCTGGTGCTAATCGCACAGCACCTCTGCTGGTATCCACACGTACAAGGAGGAGCGTCGGCGGCGAACTGCTAGGTTCGTTATGGCGGCAGGACTGCTGTGGAGCTAGGGTTTCCAACACATGGAATGACCTAACCGAACAACGATTAACCTTTTTGGGTTAAGGTGCTCCACTATATATAGGGAGTGAACGTGGGCTCTGCTCACGCGACCCATTCACTAAAGCCCATATAACACTAGTCACCGTGAGTCCTACTCACTAACTCAGTCCTAATCAGGTTTAGGTCCAACCCAACCAGATTACAGGTTCAGATCCAATCCGAACTTGCTCCTGCTCTTAAGTGTGTGACCCCGCAGGCTCATGGCTACTTGGACACAATTGGAGTCCGACTCACAATCGATCAGTCGGTAGCGGCTCCTAGCAGAACGTGCCGACTCCCAAGTACCAAAGAGTCATGACGACTTGCCTTTCCAATGCGACTTACGTCCGAGTCCCTTTTGCCTCATGATATACCTTGTCAGACTATAGGCGAATATATGTCATCCCTTAAATAGTCCGACTCTCTTCTCGATCCGAGATAAGTGATTCACCCGACTAACTCTTAGTCGATCGCCTCGGTTAACACTTAACCGAGTCGTGCATGGCCATGCTTTCCGAATCATATCTCACGAGAGGGCCCAGAGAATATCTCTTCGAGTGGAGGGGCAAAATCCCATCTTGGTTATTCACATCACGCAGCTTGATTCTCAGTCGACCCGAACCCTGCCTTTATAGGTGCCTAGTTACGGATCCGCGTTTGACAGAACCTAAGTCGGTGATCCTCAACTCGGACTATGCAACAACCTCAGGTCTAAGGATTACATTGATTAAGATATACAAATGACAGCTAGTTCGTTGTACCTCAATATGGGTCAATCCGACTCGCTAAACTCTTTAGCCGAGTCTGTGTAAGTTGGAATAGCATCTCCATGCCCATGACAAGTGGAACCGAGTCATCAAGCCAACTTTCACATTGGTCTAAGTTGTGTGTCCAACACAACCTCAATGACCAAGGACATTTAGTACAAACAACATGAATGCATAGTTCCACAACCGAATCACATATTCAATGATACACATCAGATGTTTATACAAGTACTAATATCTTTATGAATACAATGGGAAATCTCATCATACATGATTGTCTCTAGGGCATATTCCCAACAGTATGCGACAGCAAAAACAATAATTGAAAATTAGGTTGAACGCTCACTAGTTATTTTAAAGAAAAAGAGGCAAATGTGGAGGATGGAACGGGTTTTAGAAGTAACTTGGTTGTATCACACGTATCTGATCTTTGCGAAGACCTGATCGATGACAACAACACGAGTTATGATGACCTTCATGAGTATGTTGCTCAATGTGAAAAAAAGGTTACACGTTCTCGTAGACGACGGTCTTATGACAGGACAAATTTGCGCAGGAGCACGCGGATTAAAATTAAGCCCAATAGATCATAATGTCAGGTTTGAAAGGAATGACTTGGAATAGTAAGGGTTTTAGGGACCCCGGGAAACACCTGTTTGTTCATGAGTCTATAAGAGACTACCATTTAGACTTCATTGCGTTGTTGGAAACGGGTAGGTCTAATTTTACGGTACCTTTCTTAAAACACCTAGCCGCAGGAAGAGACTTCAGTTGGTTTTGTCTACCGCCACATGGACGATCAGGCGGAATCCTGGTAGGTATTAACACGGAAACACTTCAAGTCAAGAATGTCGAGACAAGATATTTTTGTGTTAAGTTACACATGAGGTCTAAATATGATTGTTTTGAGTGGGTTTTTTGCCGGTGTATGGAGCTGCGCAAGATTCACATAAACCAGATTTCTTGTCCGAATTAGTGCGTTTGTGTGAGACGGAGTCACTTCCTATACTTCTAGGGGGTGATTTCAATATCTTACGTAAACAAGAAGAAAAAAGTACTGATAATTTAAATCCTCGGTGGCCTTTTATGTTTAATGCTATCATCGAGAGTCTTGACCTTAGAGAGATTGCGCTCTCCGGTCGGCAATTTACATGGGCTAATCGTAGGGATAACCCGACTTATGAAAAGTTGGATCGTATCCTTGCAAGCGTGGAGTGGGAGCAAAAATTTCCATTAGTATCGGTAAGAGCGTTAACGCGTTCAGGATCTGACCATACACCGTTACTTATTGATTCTGGGCACCACGCACATATTGGTAATAAAGCCCGTTTCTCTTTTGAGCTATCCTGGTTGCGGCAAGATGGTTTTGATGAGATGATAAAAACTGAATGGGAATACGTATCTAGTAGGGATACTCCAATTCAGAAGTGGCAAAATAAAATTAGACATTTGTGTCGATTCTTGAAAGGATGGGCAAAAAATATAAGTGGTCAATACAAAAAAGAGAAAGAAAGACTATTATCCATCATTGATGAACTGGATATAAAAGCTGAAACTAGTCCATTGAATGGACTTGAAAAAGAGAGGTTAAAAAATGCGAACGAATGTGTGAACAAACTCAGGCGCGATGAAGAGACTAAATGGGCTCAGCGTGCTAAAGTAAAACATGTTCAAGAAGGGGGGAATAGTACAAAATATTTTCACCTAATTGCAAATGGAAAGCACAAAAAGAAAAAGATTTTTCAACTTGAACAAGATGAAGGAACCATTATAGGGGAATATAATTTAAAAATGTATATCACAGAGTACTATAAAAGGCTTTTTGGAGAGCCAACTTATAATAGTTTTTCTTTAATGGAAGAACAGAATGAGGATATTCCACAGATATCAGCTGAAGAGAATGATATCCTTACATCGGTTTTCACTGAGAAAGAAGTTTTGGATGCTATTTCTCAGATGAAACATAATAAAGCTCCAGGACCAGATGGGTTTCCTGCTGAGTTCTATCAAACATTTTGGGATGTCATTAAAAAGATCTCATGGCACTTTTTGGGCAATTGCATACGGGAGAATTACCCTTGTTCAAGTTGAATTTTGGGGTGATTACCCTGTTACCAAAAAAGGAGAATGCGGTTAAAATTCAGCAATATAGACCAATTTATCTTCTAAATGTTAGCTTCAAGATTTTTACTAAAGTGGCAACTAATCGCATTACGAACTTGGCTCATAAGGTGATTAGACCAACCCAAACTGCCTTCATGCCATGACGACATATCCTTGAAGGAGTAGTTGTCTTGCACGAAACCATTCATGAACTTCATCGTAAGTAGCTAGATGGTGTGCTCTTCAAAATTGATTTTGAAAAGGCATATGATAAGGTAAAATGGCCTTTCTTGCAGCAAGTCCTTCGCATGAAGGGTTTTCATCCACAATGGTGTGAGTGGGTTAAACATTTTGTGCAAGGTGGTAGTGTTGGAATAAGGGTAAATCATGATATTGGCCATTATTTCTAGACACGAAAAGGATTGAGACAAGGTGATCCTTTGTCTCCAAAGCTTTTTAATATTATTGTTGATATGCTGGCTATTTTTATTGCCCGTGCAAAGGCGAATGGGCAAGTGGGTAGTCTTGTACCTCATCTAGTTTAGGGAGGTGTATCCATTCTTCAGTATGCAGATGATACCATACTATTTATGGAGCATGATATGGAAAAGGATGTTAATATGAAGCTAATATTTTGCATTTTTGAACAATTATCGGGATTGAAAATTAATTTTCATAAGAGTGAAATTTTCTGTTTTGGCAAAGCTAAGGATATGGAACATGAGTACAAGCAGATTTTTGGTTGCGAGACAGGTTCCCTCCCTTTGCGGTATCTTGGTGTACCTATTCATTACAGGAAATTGCGAAACTCCGAGTGGAATCCGGTGGAAAGTCGTTTTGTCTCTAAGCTAGGTTGTTGGCAAGGCAAACTACTTTCTTATGGGGATCAGTTAGTATTAATTAATTCGGTTCTGACTAGCTTACCAATGTTCATGCTTTCTTTCCTAGAAATACCTAAGGGAGTAAGAAAGCGTTTGGATTTCTATAGATCTAGGTTCTTCTGGCAAAGTGATGATGTCAAAAAGAAATATAGATTATCAAAGTGGAACATTATTTGTCGTCCAAAGGATCAAGGAGGGTTAGGAATCGAGGTCCTTGAGATAAAAAACAAGTGTTTACTCAGCAAATGGCTTTTTAAACTACTTACAGAAGAAGGAATGTGGCAACAAATGATATACAATAAATACCTAAAAGGTAAAACTTTGTCTCAAGTAGAAGCCAAACCAACTGACTCCCCCTTTTGGAAAGGCCTAATGAATGTGAAGGATATGTTCTTCACAGATGGCGTAAATGTACGCTTCTGGGAAGATGTGTGGTTGGGTGACACATCATTAACACAACAATATCCAACACTGTACAATATTGTACAAAGGAATCATGTTCTGGTGGCGGATGTCCTTAAACAAACACCTCTAAACATTGGTTTTAGGAGAGTTTTGACTGCCAACAAGTGGACACAATGGTTACACTTATGTCAGAGACTAATGATGGTAAACCTTAATGATACTCCTGATCAATTTACTTGGAAACTTACTTCCACACGTGTTTTCACAGTCAAATCCATGTACCTTGATCAAATGAATGGACATACAAGGTTTTTGCATAAATACTTATGGAAGCTAAAGATTCCTCTAAAAATAATTTTTTTCATGTGGTTCCTTAAAAATAAAGTTTTATTAACAAAGGATAACCTAGCCAAACGAAATTGGCTTGGAACCCTAAAATGTTGCTTCTGTGATTCACTGGAATCCATTGAACATTTATTTATTACTTGTCCTTTTGCTCGTATTATTTGGCGTATGGTTTACTTTGCATACAATATAAATCCACCCTCCAATGTTCTAAATATGTTTGGAAATTGGCTAAATGGGGTTGATAATAAAAACAAAGCTCGCATGCGAATTGGAGTATCAGCTTTATGTTGGTCTATTTGGATGTCCAGAAATAACTTGGTTTTTAACAAGCAAACCGGTACTAATTTTTTGCAGGTTATTCGATTGGCGACGCATTGGATTCAACTTTGGTCCAACCTACTCCCAGCGGATCAACGGGAGGTCGTGCATACTGGATGTGGCCAGCTGCTGACGTCACTCAGGACTTTTATTTCCAGGCTACTTGATGGCGACACACTAGCCATCTGCAGAATGGATAGCTACTTGTTGCTTTTTATTTTTTGTTGGTTGATACTTGTCTCAACCATTGCTGTCCATGATTGTAATAAGTAAAACTTTCGAATTTTGTAATAAAACGGCTGTGTGCATCTATTGATGCAGAGGCCGGGGCTCGGTTCCCCATTTCGAAAAAAAAACTCTCACATGACCAATCTGTGGATCACTCTTTGAACACCTTGGTTGTAGGGGTTCGTAGCATGGAAAACAAAAAATTTCTACCGCATACAAACAAACAAGCCAAGATCTATCTACTAGATTGTAGCAACGAGTCGATAGAAGAACTCACCCTCAAAGATTCCAAAGTGTTTAACGAGAGCAGATTCTCGTGGGTGATGTAGTCGTACTCTTGCCGGTCTCAAGATCGTGTAGACGATCCTTCCGGCGCTGCGTTCCGGCAGCGCTTCCGCAGTCGGTCACACATTCGGTACTCGATGAAGACCTTCCTCTCCCTTGTTCCAGCAGGCAGCGGAGGTTGTAGCACTCTCCTCGCGATTCCGGCAGCACGACGGCGTGGTACCGGAAGTAGAGGGGAGATCTCGCAGGGCTTCGCCTTAAGCCGGAGCGAGTATGGTGGACTATGAGAGAGGCCTTGGCGATCTAGGGTTTAGAGGCACCAAGGGGAGAGAGCTAGGCCGGCGGCTAGGGCTTGGGGAGGGCCCCAACTCGGCGGCTAGGGCAAACCCTAGGGCGGCGGCGGCGACTTGGTGGCCGGCGGCTAGGGTTAGGGTTTTGGTGGAGAGAGGTGTAGGTCTAGAGGGGCACCCCTGCCCCTCCTTTTATAGGTGGGAGGACGCGGCCAAGGGGGAGGGAGTCCTCCCCCAAGTCGGCCTCCTTGGCCGGCGGTGGAGGGAGGAGGACTTCCTCCCCAAGTAGGTTTCCTACTCTCCCTCCACCAAACAAACTTGCCGTTTGACTTTTCAAAATTGGCGTTTGACTTTTCAAACTAGGATTTGATTTTTCCCTTTATTTTGCTCAGCCATGATACCTAGTACATGATGCAACCATTTCACATTGTCATGACACATTCATGTACCGTTCTCCTCCGGAGTGCCGGACCTTCCGGAACCTTCTAGAACATTCCCGATGAAATCATCGGAATCATTCCCCAACTCCGAAACAGGACTTTCCTTATATGAATCTTATTCTCCAGACCATTCCGGATCTCCTCGTGATATCCCGGATCCCATCCGAGACTCCGAACAACATTCGGTCTCTTACTCATCATTCCATAACTACTCAACAACATCGAATCCTTAAGTGTGTCTCCCTATGGTTTGTGAATATGCGGACATGATCGAGACACTTCTCCGAACAATAACCAATAGAGGAATCTGGAAATTCATATGGCTCCCACATATTTCTACGATTACTTTGCGATTGAATGAACCACTTACATACGATACCAATTTCCCTTTGTCTCACGATAGTTTACTTATCCGAGGTTTTGATCGTCGGTATCTCTGCATACCTAGTTCAACCTCGTTACCGATAAGTACTCTTTTCTCGTTCCCGTGATATGTGATCCCTTGTGAGCCAGTCACATGCTTGCAAGATAATTGGATGACATTCCACCGAGAGGGCCCAGAATATATTTATCCGTCATATGGATGGACAAATCCCACTCTTGATCCATGTGTCTCAACCCATACTTTCCGAACACTCAATGCCACCTTTATAGCCACCCAGTTACGGTGTGGTGTTTGATGTCATCAAAGAATCCTTCCGGTGATGGTGATAAGCATGATCTCATGGTCGAAGGAATTAGGTTACTATGTATCAGAAATCTTATAGCAATTGAACTATTAAAATGACTTGATCTTTATGCTACGCTTATCTATAGGAGTATGTACATCATACCATTCTCCTAATGATATGATCTTGTTGTTAATAACATCTCAATGTTCATGATAGGGAAACCACAATCATCTATTAACCAACAAGCTAGTATTATGAAGAGGCTTTACTAGGGACTCTAATTTAGTTTACAAATCACACAAGTATCAATGTTTCCTTGTTAATACTGTTATAGCATGAATGTAAACATTTATCATAAACACAAAGATGTAATAATAACTACATTTATTATTGCCTCTAGGGCATATCTCCAACATTGGTCACCACTTCATCCTATTCACTTTCTTCTTCTCCAAACCTTGAAGCCAACATATGGTTCAAGCATTGCCTATGGACAATTCCTACAAGTACAACTTGATACAAGCATTAGTCCATAGAGATTGTCATTAATTACCAAAACCACACATGGGGGCCCACATGTTCTTTCAATCTCCCCCATTTTGGTAATTGATGACAATCCATTTAAGAGGGTTTATATAAATAATTTAACACATAAAATGTTAGCACCAATATCAAATACTACATGAGTATGTGATATTGGTACCACCACCATATATAGAGCGAACTCCCCCACAATCTGTGCATGTGTGATGAACTTGAATTTCATTCCATATATTGCCAATCATTATCATTGATGGAGTTTCCTCTATATATACCACATGCTAAGCAACAACAAAGATGCAAGAGCATGAAAGGCAAATGCTTAGAAACAAACTCAAGGCATAAACCATTTCCCTAAAACCCTCTAAAACTTCTCCCCCATTGGCATCGATTGCCGAAATGGGTGATAAGTTCTAGAAGGCCAATATAGTGATAAATCCCCAAATGGTGTGCATTCGCGCATATCCAATGATGAATACTTGGGAGGAAGTAGAACTATATTGGGGACCCAAAGATTGCCAAAAGAAATAAAATAAAAGAAGAATCAACAAATGATGTAAGCAATCACAAGATCCGACAAACCAATTGAAAGCAACAAAAGAGCAAAACAATGTTTTTAAATAATAAATGGAGGAGCTCCCCAAGATTTGTGCACAATTTAAAAATAAATGCATTAGAATACATAATGCACAAATATGGAATCCTTGCTCCCCCATAAATATTTAAGGCACAACGAATGAGAAATAAGACAAATGAGCATTATTAAATGAATTAGATGAGCTCCCCAAAGATAATGCACCAATTATGATAATTGCATTTGGGAACAAAGTGCATAATCATGGAATCCTCACTCATCCAACTCCACTTTAACAATACAAGGCATGAGAGAACAAATATGATAAGCACAAAGTGATGCTATAATTAAAATTAGGAAGCTCCCCAAGGTATGTGCAACATTAGGTTTTTGTATGTGAATACAATGTGCACAACATGGAATCCTCACTTCCTCTATTTTATTTATAAATCAGCTTTGTGCAAATGAGCAAATACCAAGGCATAAAATTTGCAAGAAACAAATGGTTGAGCAATAAGTAAGAGACAACATATTAGCGGGCTCAACCACAAGGATGTGTGAGATGCATGAAAAAGCATATTATAAGACTAGTACAAGGATGATCATTGCGTATCCACATAGTCTTCAATGAATGATATTGCTTAGTATAACCATACAACACACACGAAACAAGGAAGATATCAAGAAAAAATTGAGTAACCTCTTTCATGTGTATAAGTTTCTAAGTAGACAATCTTGCAAAGATATTGATCCACAAAGAAACATGTACACATAAAGTAGATACTTAAAATCAATAGAGAAAGATATCCAAAATGAAGTCATGACAATACCAATAAGATTTTTCTTGAAAGCATGGCCAAAAGGCTCAAATATCTTATTGTACATCGATGAGCTTCAACAACCAACACACCCCATACATTACAACTATCACCAAGGGAAAAAGGAGAAAGTTGAAATATATGGAGAAAGGCAACAAGTATCACAGGGAGAAATCAACTAGCAAAATCTCACTATTGCCCATGAGAGAAGTTGAGGAAAAGATAGGCAATAAAATTGCTAGATTGACATATTTGGGATTGGTGGATCATATGCATGATTTTGTATAGTCCCAATTATATGCACTCATCTCAACTTATGCACATTTACAATAGAGAGTTCTTTTAATACCATGGCTAGAAATACAACAATAAATACAATAACAAGAATTCAAGCCAAGATGGAACCTACAAAAGGTTGGAAGTAAGATAAATATGCATTAGCAAGAGATACTTGTTACCGAGATATAATTGGTAGGATGTAGAGGATAGTAATTCGTTGATCATCCTACAACTTGCCTCAAATTTTCTTATAAGCACTACTTCTTCAGAATCGAGAGACAAGCATCCAATATATCTCCAATGTACCTAAAACACAATTAAGTACAAAATGGTCCCCAAACTTATTGGGTCCAATGTAGTTAGTGAAACTACAATACATAGGAGAGACTCCAAATAAATATGTGCATATTGATATGAAATTGAATTTCATGCACAACTTAGCCGATGGAATTTGGTGGAGTTTTCCCTTTATATTGGATCAAAGAAAGCAAACATGCCATAATATAAACATGTAGTAAATATGCCTGCACGAGGCTTTCAAGAACCAAAAAGGAGATACAGTTTAAACAAAAGCACCAAGTAAACCGAGATGTCACACACAAGAGTGAGACATGACAAATGGTGTCCAAATTGTATCAAAGAACCAATTCAACACATGAAAGATTCACAAGTTCAACAAATAAACTAGGCAAAATCCAAAGAGCGAAAGATATATAAGAACACAAATGCTCAAGGATTTATCTCATTCTAAAAATAGACAAAAATGAAACAAGTAATGAGACAAAACTAACTCCCAAAAAGAGCAAGGTTCCAACAAGAAACCAAAATCCCCAAAATTTTCATGATGGCACAAAATACCAAAACGAAAAGATTGAGCTTCGAACCATATAAAACATGATATGGAACAAAACAAGAA
The DNA here is from genome assembly GCA_916181665.1 of Avena sativa. Taxonomy (NCBI): domain Eukaryota; kingdom Viridiplantae; phylum Streptophyta; class Magnoliopsida; order Poales; family Poaceae; genus Avena; species Avena sativa. The sequence continues at coordinate 162,149,837 of OV702284.1, forward strand.
GCATAAAAGGATTGTTCTAGATAATATAGGAGAGCTCACCCATAAGTAGTACATTATATATAATTTTCTTTTGAATGCAAAATGTACACAAATGAGATCATCACTACTACCTATATTAAATAAAACACAAGAGGATATCAATAAAATAAGAAGATTCATAAGAGGCAAGTAAGGCGTGGGAGCACACGAAACATTTACTTGGCCATAAATAGGACAAGATTAAGCAAGGGCCAACGTGAATATGATCAATAAATTCTACCATAAATTGAGTATTCATTGTCCAAGGACAAGAAATATTGGGTATACTTTCCCCAAGGTATCTTGCATGGATATCCAAGATCATAGTCACAACAAGAAGCATATAACAAAATATAAGAATTACAATTGATGCTACGAACAAGATTCTTGGTAGCTTCCAATAGTCACACAATCACTAGTGATTAGAGTAGCTTGAAGCAAATGGTTTCCATGAGGATATATATATCTAAATATGAGGAAACACATACCAAGAAAGATTCTCACATACAAGATCCAAAATATGAGCAATAAAGGGATTCAGGCAAATTGGAACTTGTATGAGCAAAATGTGTCACATAGGAGCTAGATAATTATCAATATCAATTCTAAGTGACACAACCTCGAATGTTCACATTTTCTAGGATTGTAATATGTACTAAGCATATTACTCCCCCATAATGTGATACTACCATGAAACCAACATGAGGCAAAAGGATACAAATAGAGATAATTAATGGACCTTATAAAACTTAAATTTCTCATGAGAATTATACCACATAGAGACTAGACACTAATCCAATATAAATACTAGGTGATATTACTCATGTACACACAATTTTAGGATTGTGGAATGCCCAAGCATAACACTCCCCCAAATGGGATAATCCATTAATCTCTCACAAGAGCCAAATAAGATACTAAATGTAACCAAGTAAGGCTCAAACACAAGAAACACACATACATGGTGTGCCACCTAATCATACACGAATATGCTTGATACCTCAAGATAATTAGGTGGAAATCACAACATGTACAAAAGCATGGAGGATATAAAACCAACACATGCACAAGGGGGCGAGTAACTTTCAATGTAATGAGTTAAGCATATGTTACCGCAAGGAGGAACATTGGATATATAACATAATCATGATAATCCAAATGGCTTGGCTTGAAACAAATAATTTATGAAGTTCCCTAAATTCTTCATAATGTAACCAAGTCTCCAATGCCCTCCATCAATACCTATTGATCAAGTTTTAGCTTGTTGGTCCCCAACCAAGTTGGGTCCTAATAGGTTAGTCACGATAGGCTTGGAAACCCAAATGGTCCTTTTCTTGAACCCACATTGAGAACCAACAAATTTGGCAAACACATTGCCAACCTCATCCTTACAAAGATAATAAGCATCATCAATAATGATAGGGTTGGATGAGGAGATACCAATAGTGCATGAGGAAGAAATATGCCCCTTTGCACGACATATGTAGCAAGTTCTTCTCTTGCCATCTTTATTCTTAGGTGAAGCCACAACTCGAGGAAGAGCTCGAGTAGTCCTCTTAGTAAGCGGCCCATTAATGACTTGAGGTGGAGCTTGAGGCCGCTTCCCTTGTTGCTTCACACTAAGAGGCTTTTTCTTCAATGGGCAAGATCTAACATGGTGCCCTTCTTCCTTGCACTTGAAGCAAACAATGTTGGCCAGATTCTTGACCTGATCTTGGACATTCTTCTTTTTTCCTTGTGATTCAACTTGATAGTGGACTTGTTCTTGACATTGTAGTTGAATCCAAGCCCACTCTTGTCATTTGGGGATTTTGCACACTCAAGATTTTGTTGAGTGTGACCTTCCCTTGATGACCCTTTTTCAAATCATTCTTCGAAGAAGTGACTTGAGCCTTGAGCCTTTTGATTTCATCTACATGGTTAGTTTCAATAAAAGTACTAGAGGAAGTAGATGCTACATTGTTAGAGAAACAAGGAACGGAATGTAATTCATCACGAGATATAGCATGGTTGTGAGAGGATGAATTACAAGGACTAGCACATGGCAATATAACATTTGGAGTAGATATAGTGCTAATGTCCACATGAGGCCCACTAGATGTTACCTTTGACATGATGGTCTCATGAGCCAACTTTAGCCTACCATGGGAGACTAGGAGATCCTCATGCGATCTTGAGAGCTTAACATGACTTTCTTCTAATTTCCCATAGTTGCTAGTTAGCAAAGCAAGTTGAGCCTTTAGCTCAACATTCTCCTTCAAAATAGATGCTTCACAATAAATGGAGTTAGTAGCACAAGCATCATCATTATTAGCAAGAGGTGAGGGCAACTTGGCAAGATCTTTTGAATATGAAGCTTTAAGTTGCTCATGTGACTCAGTGAGTTTGATGAGCTCACCCTTTATGACCCTAGAGCCATTTTTGAGGTGCTCAAAATCCTCAAGGAGTTCAGCATAAGCAACTTGAGTCTCATCATTTTTAATTTTGAGATCACTTGCCACCTCAAGTCTCTATCATGAGATTCCTTTACTCTAGATAGCTCTAAAGCAAAGGTCTCCTCAAGAGATTCCTTAGTGGTTTGTTCCTCTTCAAGAGCTTTATTTAGGTTTGCAATTATATTAGCATACTCACGCTCAAGACTACACATTTTATCAACATTGTTATCATGCACCTCAATTTGTGTTTCTAACTTATCAATATGTTCTTTGCTCTTAATAGCAAAGTCCAAGACTTCAACAAAGTTAGAGCAAGAAATATCCTTTTTAACAAGGGCACGATAAACAATCTCACCCTTTTCATATAAATCATCAATATCAAGATCTTCTTCCATATTATCCACATCCTCCTCATCACAAGAGGTAATGGGTTCCAAAGTAGGAGTTACCTTAGAATCCCTAGCCATAAAGCATAGCTGGATACCGACAGAAGGTGAAGATGAGATTGCATTTGTGGCTTCATTCAAAACCATGTCTTGGCCCATAGAATCTTCGGTTTCCTCTACATGGTTAGCAACACAAGAACTAGAGGAAATGGAAGCATTTTTATCATGGCAACAAGACAACACAAGCATATCATCATGAGATTTATTCAAGTCATTTCTACATGATATGCAAGGACTATTAACACAAGCATGTAAGAAGTTGGTAGTGCTAGAAGTGTTAAAGTCCAAAGATAGATTATTGCAACTAGATAGAGATGAAGTATTACAAATACTAAGCACACTATCTAAAATGCAATTTCTATCACCACTCACCATATCATTACCTTGTGAAAAGTCACATCTTGCTGAAGTGGTAGAGGATGTGAACTCATCTCGACCGGAAGTGGAAGCAACACAATCATCCTCAATAATGTTGGACACAACATATTTATCTTGAAGTTTTGTCCATAACTCATGAGCGCTCCAAAAAGGAATGATTGAGGAGGTAACTGTTGGAATTATGCCCTAGAGGCAATAATAAAGATGTTATTATTATAATCCTTGTCATGATAATGTTTATATTCCATGCTAGAATTGTATTAAGCGGAAACTTTAATACTTGTGTGGTTTGTGAACAATACCGTGTCCCTAGTACGCCTCTATGGACTAGCTCATTGATTAATGATGGTTAAGGTTTCCTAACAATGGACATGAGTTGTCGATTAATAATGAGATCATATCATTGGGAGAATGATATGGTGGACAGACCCAAACTAAGCGAAGCAATTAGATCGTGTCATCGTGTTCGTCTTTGCGAAGCTTTTCTTATGTCAAATATTGTATTCCTTAGACCATGAGATAATACAACTCCCTGGTATCGAAAGAAAGCTTTGAGGTCATCAAACGTCATCCTATGAGAGGATGATCATAAAGGTGTCTCTCAGGTGATCGAAAAGTATCTGTTGGGTTGTATGTATCAAGATGGGATTTGTCCCTCCCAAGTTGGAGAGATATACTTCGGGCCCACTCGGTAATCGATATCAACACCGCTTGCAAGCATGTGGTTAAGGAGTTAATCACAAAGTGATATTGGATTACGGAACGAGTAAAGTACTTGCTGTGAACGAGATTGAACTAGGTATGACGGTACCGACGATCGAATCTCGGGCAAGTAAAATATCGCGAGACGAAGGGAATATATATATGGGATTGATTGAATCCTGGCATCGTGGTTCATCCGATATGATCATCGATGAATGTGTGGGAGTCAATATGGGTTTCCAGACCCCGCTGTTGATTATTGATAGAAGATCATGTCTGCATATTCTCGAACCCGCAGGGTCACACACTTAACGTGTCTCGACGCTAGGATAGATTGGATAATTGGTTTATGAGTTTTTGTTCAGAGTATCGGATGGGATCCGGGACATCACGAGAGGTTCCAGAGTGGTCCGGAGAATAAGATTCATATAAGGCAGTGCAGTTTTTGGAGTTCGGAATTGTTTCGGGTTAATCAGTATTGTACCAGAAGCTTCTAGAACCTTCCGGAAGGGGACCAACGTGGCCCCACCTTCCGGGAGGGGGCATGGGCCTATGAGGGAGTGCCCTGGCCGCTTTGGGCCAGGGGCACAAGGCCCCATAGGGCCCAGCCGGCCAAGAGAGGTTTAAACTCGAGATAGACCTTCTAGAAGGGGGGGTTTCCTTGCCCCCCACTCCTTATCCTTTGGGGCCGCCGGTTTGGGCTTGGGGGAGGGGCTAGGGCTGCGCCCCCCCTCTATATAAAGAGGGGTGGGGGCGCACCAACCCCCCACACCTTCCCCTCCAACCCTAGCCGCCCTGCTGCCCTCCTCTCTCCCTCCCGACTGCTTGTAGGCGAAGCCCTGCTGCAGAAATTCTCCACCATATACACCACGCCGTCGTGTTGTAGATCCAATCCGTCTCTCCACCATACTTGCTGGACCAAGGAAGGAGGAGACGTCGAGGTGCTGCACGTGTGCATCTCACGGAGGCACCGCCACTTGTGGTGCTAGATCGGATCGGATCGCGAGGAGGAGAAGCGAGTACGACTACATCACCCACGTTCCGACGAACGTTCCGCTGTGCGAATCTTCAAGGGTATGAAGATCTAATCCAATCTCTCTCGTTGTTTGCATCTCCTAGATTAGATCTTGGCTTTCCCTCTGTTCGCATCCGTAGAAAATTTTGATTTACTATGCCGCGAAACCCTTCAGTGGTATCAGAGCTAGATCTATGCGTAGATGTGTTTCACGAGTAGAACGCAACATGGTTGTTGCGGGCGTTGATGTTTTCTGTTGCAAGCCTCTTGTTTGTGTTCTTCTTATGACGCGGGATAGTGAGATTGAAGCGGTCCAGGCCAACCTTACGCGACGTTGTTCGCGAGACCGGCTCCGCACTTGACGTGTGGCTTGTTCCACACATGCGGCTGGTGGATGTCAGTTTCTCTCACTATAGTTGTCATGGGATTAACACCGGAGTTTGGCAACCATAATATCACCGTTGTGGCTTTCCGTAGGTAAGAATCGTTCTTAGCATCTACTCCCATAAGCCACGTAAAACATGCAACAACAAAGTAGAGGCATCTAACTTGTTTTTGCAGGGTGTGTTTTCTGTGATATGGTATGGCCCAAGATGTGATGTGTATAATGTATGCGATGATCATGTTTTGTAATGTTTCACGACTTGCATGTCGATGAGTACACAACCGGCAGGAGCCATATGGTTGTCTTTATAATTGTGTATGACCTGTGTGTCAACTTCTTATGCGCCATGTAATAGTTTCACTTTATCGCTAAGTAGTTAGCAATAGTTGTAGTTGCTATTCGTGGTGGAGGAAATCATGGTGGAGTGATGGAGATCATGCCGGAACGCACAAGATGGAGATCATTGCGCGAAGATTGGCTATACCATGTCACATAAAGTTATATGCATGTGATGTTTATCCTTTTATGTATCTTATTATGCTTAGATCGCGACGGTAGCATTATAAGATGATTCCTCACTTAAAGATCAAGATAAAAACTGTGTTCTCCCCAAGTATGCACCGTTGCGAAAGTTCGTCGTGTCCAAGCATCACGTGATGATCGGGTGCTATAGACTCTACGCTCACATACAACGGGTGCAAGCCAGTTTTGCACACGCGGAAATACTTGGGTCTAACTTGACGAGCCTAGCATGTACAGACATGGCCTCGGAACACAAGAACCTAAAGGTTAAGCATGAGTCATATGAATGATATGATCGACACTTCGTTGTCCACCATTGAAACCACATCTCTTCTCGTGATGATCGGATTAGGTGTGGTGAATTTGGATCATGTTCACTAAACAACTTGAGGGGTGTTGAATTTAGTGGGAGTTCATCTAGTAATTTGATTGAGTTGAACTATTTATCATGAACATAGTCTAAATTGTACTTGCAAATACTGTAGATCACATGGCCAAGTCCAACTTCAACTTCAACGTTTTTGCTGAGAAGGAAAAGCTTAGAAACAATGGGTCTAACTTCACCAATTGGTTCCGCAATCTAAGAATCATTCTCTCTGGCGGTCAAAAGGACTATGTCCTTGGGAAAGCGTTAGGTGACCCCCCTGCTGCAACTGCGCCGACTGATGAGAAAGCTGTCTATCAGTCGCGCAAAGATGATTATGGTGTGATTAAGAGCGCCATGTTGTTTGCTATGGAACCGGAACTTCTAAATCGTTTTGAAGACTATCCCGGGCCCTTTGAGATTCTCGAAGAGCTGAAAACCATGTTTCAGACTCAGGACCGTTCTGAGAGATATGAGATCTCTGAGAAGTTCTTTAACTGCAAGATGGAGGAAGGGAGTTCCGTTAGTGAGCACGCCATTAAGATGATGGGCTACACTCAACGCCTTGAGCAACTGGAATGCACGATTCCAGAGGAGCTCAAGATTGACAGGGTTCTGCAATCACTCCCTCCCAGCTACAAAAGTTTTGTAGTGACTCATAATCAGATTGGTTCCACTGATACGATCACCGAGCTCTTCGCAAAGCTGAAGGCCGCGGAAGTGGACATCAAAAAGGATAATCATGTGTTGATGGTCAACAAGCCCACCTTCAAGAAAGGTAAGGGAGCGAAGAAGCCCTTCAAGAAAGGCGGCGGCAAGTGCGTTGCCCCTGCTGAGAAGAAGCTCAAGTCTGGTCCTAAACCGGACACTGAGTGCTTCTATTGCAAGGACAAGGGTCACTGGAAGCGCAACTGTCCGAAGTACTTAGCGGACAAGAAGGCTGGCACCATCAAAGTTATATTTGATATACATGTTATTGATGTTTTCCTTACTAGCCCTCGTTGTAGTGCCTGGGTATTTGATACCGGTTCAGTTGCTAATATTTGTAACTCGAAACAGGAGCTACGGAATAGACGGCGGCTTGCAAGGGATGAGGTGACGATGTGCGTTGGCAACGGATCAAGAGTTGATGTGATGGCCGTCGGCACGCTCTCTTTAGTTTTACCTTCGGGATTAGTTTTAAACCTTAATAAGTGTTATTATGTGCCTGCGTTGAGCGTGAACATTATTTCTGGATCTTGTTTATTGCAAGACGGTTATTCATTTAAATCGGAGAATAATGGTTGTTCTATTTATATGAGTAACATATTTTATGGTCATGCACCTATTGTGAATGGTTTATTTCTTCTAAATCTCGAAAGGGATGAAACACACATCCATAACATTGAGGCTAAGAGATGCAAAGTAGATAGTGATAATACTACTTATTTGTGGCACTGTCGTCTAGGTCATATTGGTGTAAAGCGCATGAAGAAACTCCATTCTGATGGACTTTTGGAGTCTCTTGATTTTGAATCATTTGACACATGCGAACCATGCCTCATGGGCAAGATGATCAAAACCCCGTTCTCCGGTATGATGGAGCGAGCAACAGACTTGTTGGAAATCATACATACCGATGTATGCGGACCGATGAGTGTTTCGACGCGCGGTGGATATCGATATTTTCTCACTTTTACCGATGACTTAAGTAGATATGGGTATATCTATTTAATGAAACATAAATCTGAAACATTTGAAAAGTTCAAGGAATTTCAGAATGAAGTGGAGAACCATCGTAACAGAAAGATTAAGTTTCTATGATCCGATCGTGGAGGTGAATATTTGAGTTATGATTTTCTCACGCATCTTAAAGCAAGCGGAATCGTTTCGCAACTCACGCCACCCGGAACACCACAACGCAATGGTGTGTCTGAACGCTGGAATCGAACCTTATTAGATATGGTCCGATCGATGATGTCTCTTACTGATTTGCCGTTATCATTTTGGGGTTATGCATTAGAAACCGCTGCATTCACTTTAAATAGGGCACCATCTAAATCCGTTGAGACGACACCGTATGAACTGTGGTTTGGTGCTAAACCTAAGTTGTCGTTTCTTAAAGTTTGGGGATGCGAAGCTTACGTCAAGAAGTTGATGCCGGACAAGCTCGAACCCAAAGCGGAGAAATGCGTCTTCATAGGATACCCTAAGGAAACTATTGGGTATACCTTCTATCACAGAACCGAAGGCAAAGTGTTTGTCGCAAAGAACGGTTCCTTTCTTGAGAAGGAGTTTCTCTCGAAAGAAGTGAGTGGGAGGAAAGTAGAGCTAGACGAGGTTATTGAACCTTCTCTTGAATTGGAGAGTAGCGCAGCACCTGAAATTGTTCCAGTGCCGCCTGCACCAACAATAGAGGAAGCTAATGACAAGGATCATGAAGCTTCGGACGATGCTGCTACTGAACGTCGCAGGTCGACAAGGTCGCGTGCCCCTCCTGAGTGGTACGGCAACCAAGAAGAAAACGGACGCGGATGGTAATGTTACCGTCTATAAAGCACGGCTTGTCGCGAAAGGTTTTCGACAAGTTCAGGGTGTTGACTACGATGAGACTTTCTCTCCCGTAGCGATGTTTAAGTCCATTCGGATTTTATTAGCAATTGCTGCGTTTCATGATTATGAAATATGGCAGATGGATGTCAAGACTGCTTTCCTCAATGGAACATTGATGAAGAGTTGTATATGATGCAACCCGAAGGTTTTGTCGATCCTAAGGATGCTAGTAAAGTATGCAAACTTCAGCGTTCCATTTATGGACTGAAGCAAGCATCTCGGAGTTGGAACCTTCGTTTTGATCAAGTGATCAAGAGCTTTGGATTTGTTCCAAATTGCTACGAAGCTTGTATCTACAAGAAAGTGAGTGGGAGCTCGGTGACATTTCTGGTACTATATGTGGATGACATACTGATTATTGGAAATGACATTAACATGCTTAATGATGTGCAGAGTTATTTGAACAAGTGTTTTTCAATGAAAGACCTAGGTGAAGTTGCTTATATATTGGGCATCAAGATCTATAGAGATAGACAAAGACGCCTGATAGCTTTAAGCCAGAGTACATACCTAGACAAAGTTCTGAAAAGGTTCAGAATGGATAAGGCAAAGAAAGGTTCGGTGCCTATGTTGTCAGGTAAGATGTTGATCAAGGCTCAGTGTCCAGCTACGGTAAATGATAGGGAAGCTATGAGCAAAGTGCCTTATGCCTCGGCCATAGGTTCCATCATGTATGCCATGCTGTGTACTAGACCGGATGTGTCCAATGATCTTAGTTTGACGAGCAGATATCAAAGTGATCCAGGAGTGGAACACTGGACATCCGTAAAGAACATCCTAAAGTACCTAAATAGGACTAAAGAAATGTTCTTAGTCTATGGGGGTGATGAACAGCTCATCGTAAAAGGTTACGTCGACGCTAGTTTCGACACCGACAAGGATGATTCTAAATCTCAGACAGGATACATGTATATTTTGAATGGAGGAGCTGTGAGCTGGAGAAGCTGCAAGCAAAGCGTGATCGCGGGATCTACAGTAGAAGCGGAATACATGGCTGCTGCAGAAGCGTCAAGTGAAGGAGTTTGGATCAGGAACTTCATCACTGAGCTTGGCGTGGTTCCAAGTGCATTGGACCCACTGGAGATATTGTGTGACAACACTGGCGCCATAGCACTCGCTAAGGAACCAAGATATCATCCAAAGACCAAGCATATCAACCGCAAGTTTCATATAATCCGAGATTATATAGCAGATGGAGATCTGAAGATTAGCAAAGTACATACAGATCTGAATGTCGCAGATCCATTGACTAAACCTCTTCCACGTGTAAAACATGATCAGCACCTCAGTGCCATGGGTGTGAGATTGTTGCCAAATGTATACTAGATTATTGACTCTAGTGCAAGTGGGAGACTGTTGGAATTATGCCCTAGAGGCAATAATAAAGATGTTATTATTATAATTCTTGTTCATGATAATGTTTATATTCCATGCTAGAATTGTATTAAGCGGAAACTTTAATACTTGTGTGGTTTGTGAACAACACCGTGTCCCTAGTACGCCTCTATGGACTAGCTCATTGATTAATGATGGTTAAGGTTTCCTAACCATGGACATGAGTTGTGGATTAATAATGAGATCATATCATTGGGAGAATGATATGGTGGACAGACCCAAACTAAGCGAAGCAATTAGATCGTGTCATCGTGTTCATCTTTGCGAAGCTTTTCTTATGTCAAATATTGTATTCCTTAGACCATGAGATAATACAACTCCCTGGTATCGGAAGAAAGCTTTGAGGTCATCAAACGTCATCCTATGAGAGGATGATCATAAAGGTGTCTCTCAGGTGATCGGAAAGTATCTGTTGGGTTGTATGTATCAAGATGGGATTTGTCCCTCCCAAGTTGGAGAGATATACTTCGGGCCCACTCGGTAATCAATATCAACACCGCTTGTAAGCATGTGGTTAAGGAGTTAATCACAAAGTGATATCGGATTACGGAACGAGTAAAGTACTTGCTGTGAACGAGATTGAACTAGGTATGACGGTACCGACGATCTAATCTCGGGCAAGTAAAATATCGCGAGACGAAGGGAATATATATATATGGGATTGATTGAATCCTGGCATCGTGGTTCATCCGATATGATCATCGATGAATGTGTGGGAGTCAATATGGGTTTCCAGACCCCGCTGTTGATTATTGATAGAAGATCATGTCTGCATATTCTCGAACCCGCAGGGTCACACACTTAACGTGTCTCGACGCTAGGATAGATTGGATAATTGGTTTATGAGTTTTTGTTCGGAGTCTCGGATGGGATCCGGGACATCACGAGAGGTTCCGGAGTGGTCCGGAGAATAAGATTCATATAAGGCAGTGCAGTTTTTTGGAGTTCGGAATTGTTCCGGGTTAATCGGTATTGTACCGGAAGCTTCTAGAACCTTCCGGAATGGGACCAACGTGGCCCCACCTTCCGGGAGGGGGCATGGGCCTATGAGGGAGTGCCCTGGCCGCTTTGGGCCAGGGGCACAAGGCCCCATAGGGCCCATCCGGCCAAGAGAGGTTTAAACTCGAGATAGACCTTCTAGAAGGGGGGTTTCCTTGCCCCCCACTCCTTATCCTTTGGGGCCGCCCGTTTGGGCTTGGAGGAGGGGCTAGGGCTGCGCCCCCCCTCTATATAAAGAGGGGTGGGGGCGCACCAACCCCCCACACCTTCCCCTCCAACCCTAGCCGCCCTGCTGCCCTCCTCTCTCCCTCCCGACTGCTTGTAGGCGAAGCCCTGCTGCAGAAATTCTCCACCATATACATCACGCCGTCGTGTTGTAGATCCAATCCGTCTCTCCACCATACTTGCTGGACCAAGGAAGGAGGAGACGTCGAGGTGTTGCACGTGTGCATCTCACGGAGTCACCGCCACTTGTGGTGGTAGATCGGATCGGATCGCGAGGAGGAGAAGCGAGTACGACTACATCACCCACGTTCCGACGAACGTTCCGCTGTGCGAATCTTCAAGGGTATGAAGATCTAATCCAATCTCTCTCGTTGTTTGCATCTCCTAGATTAGATCTTGGCTTTCCCTCTGTTCGCATCCGTAGAAATTTTTGATTTACTATGCCGCGAAACCCTTCAGTAACTACATAGCTCAAAGAATTAACAAGCACATTAGAAGCTTGAGCATCGAGATATAAGTTTTTCTCGTCCTCACAAGATAGATTTTTGAAATCCATAGGAGGAGAAAAACCTATATCCACAATACGCTCCAAATTTGGGTCCATGTCCCGAAAATAAATGAGCATGCGATTTTTCCATATATCATAATTTGTGCCATCGAATATGAACATGTCATTGTGCACAAATCCTCTAGCCGACATCTTTACTCTCAAGGCGGTGAAGCCTAAAATGAGATACCGGGCTCTAATACCAATTGAAAGGATATGGATATCGCCTAGAGGGGGGTGAATAGGCGATTAAAACTTTTCCTAGAGTGGCTCAACAAAGGCGGAATAAAACTAGTGTTTACTTTGTTAAGCACAACCTAGAACAATCAAGGTTCACCTATGTGCACCAACAACTTATGCTAAGCAATACAAGCAACAAAGTGATACCAAGATATATATTACTTTAAGCACGAAGGCTATCACAATGTAAAGTGCATAAGTAAAGATCTCGGGTATAGAGATAACCGAGGAACGCGGGGACACCAATATTTTACCGAGTTCCTCCCAACATGGAGTACGTATTGTTTGGAGAGGGGGTGGTATCAAACCACCAACGCCACAAAAGGCCTCCCTTATTCTCCGGTGAATATCACCCCAATGGGATCGATCCACACATCCACTATCGGTGCACTTGTCGATGGCAAACCGGAACCTCTCAAAAGGTTGGGGCACTTCTCCACAACTTAATTGGAGGCTCCCAACAAACGCCACCAAGGCCACAACCTACAACACCAACAAACCGTCTAGGGTTCCAAGAACCCAAGAGTAAAAAGCTTCTCAACTTTCACTCACCAAATCCTCCGGGGAGAACTCAAACCGATGCACCAAATGCAATGACAAGAAAACAAGTAGTGCTCAAATCCTTCTCTCCCAAATTCCACCAAAGCTACAAAAGCTTGTGGGGGAATAAGAGAGGAAGAACAAAGGAGGAAATCCACAAAAGACTCCAAGATCTAGATCCCAAGATGTTCCCCTCACTTAGAGGAGAAATGGATTGGTAGGATTGTAGATCTAGATCTCCTCTTTCAAATCCCTAAAGTATATGCAATAATCAAGGGAGGGATTGAAGGGGGTTAGCAAGCTTCAAAAGGTCAACAATGGTGGGGGAAAACTTGCAAGAGATCTAGGGAACCATTGGGAAAGAAGGGCCCCTTAAATAGGTCCCTAGAAATCCAACTGTTAGGCCCAGGAATCGCCCGGTCCGGAGTCTCCGGACTGGGACCGGAGTCTCCGGACTGGGACCGGAGTCTCCGGACTGGGACCGGAGTCTCCGGTGTACCCAGGCCAAACAGGGACAATCTGGAGGACGTATTGGACGCGGTCTGGAGATTAGACCGGAGATTAGTCCGGAGTCTCCGGTCTTACAAAAACTGGCAGAAAGACAAATACAAAAACATCCATAACTTTTGCATCCGGACTCTGATTTTGATGATCTTAGGCTTGTTTTAAAGAGGACAATAAGCTCTACAAGATCATACAGAAAAACATAATAGTCCAGCAATGGAGTATAGAACCAAATGACGAAAGGTTTAACCTCTCTCAAAAAGACAAACCAGTAAAACCTCCAACATCGAAAACGTAGTAGAGAATGCATATGAAATCCGTTTTCGATGAACTAGAGCTTGCCATGGAGATTAAAACAAGCTCTAAATACTCACATGAGTAAGAACCAAATAATGGAAGGTTTTACCTATCTCTAAAAGACAAACCAGTAAAACCTCCAAGATAAAAAACGCAATAAGATATAAAGGGGAAATTCGTTTTTGATGAACTAGGGCTTGTTATGAATATTACCACAAGCTCTATAACCTCACATGGATAAGATCCAAATAACAACCACGAAAGGATGATGCTAAGTATGCAAAGGTTTGAGCTCTCTCTGAACGATATGATCGAGTTACTCACTTGGGAGCCCCTCTTGATAGTACGGTTGTCTATCCTATAAACCGGTCTCCCCAACTAACACCACGAGACCGGTAAGAAAGAAACCCTATCAAGATCATACCTTTGCCTTGTGCATATTCCACTTGATTATGATTTAGACGGTCTTGTCCTTCTCAAGATGGAACACCTTTCTTGATTGCTCTTGTACGCACTTGCTTGATGAAGACTTGCAAGTTACTCCCCCATAAAACATGGGGAAACCTTTACTTTGACCTTGTCTTCATCGATCCATGATCACCAAGGATGGCAAGCTTTAAGCATGAGATCTTCATAGGTTTAACTCTCACATGACCAATCTGTGGATCACTCTTTGAAAACCTTGGTCACCACTTCATCCTCTTCACTTTCTTCTTCTCCAAACCTTGAAGTCAACATATGGTTCAAGCATTGCCTATGGACAATTCCTATAAGTACAACTTGATACAAGCATTAGTTGATGTGGACATCCCATTTACTGATACAACCGTTGTACCTACAGCTACACACATACAAGGACCTATCACTCGATCTCGTGCCAGACAACTTAACTATCAGGTACTTTCGTTTCTTGGAACTAATCCTCACATACATGAGAATATGATGCTGCCTAAACCAGATGTATTTATTACTCTTAGGAATGATGGACCAAGCATGGATGAGAGGGACAAGCATTGGAGCATGGCCATGCATGGAGATGGCAGCAAGCATGAGATGATTCAAGAGAAGGCCACGGATGAAGATTTCAGAACTTTGAGGCCACCATAATGAAGAAAGGAGGCTTGGACGAAATATTCAAGATTAATACTTCACAAATTCGTCCATAGCTTAATATGGTGCTGCGACACCTTTATTTTGGGCCAGGCCCATGTAATTTTCGCAGGATTTTAATTAGCCACTTTTTAGAGTCCGTATTTGAGGAGAAAGGGACTTCTAGGGTTGGATTCGGCCACCACTTCTATGGCTGGCCGAAACCCCACCTTTTCCTCCTTAAATACTCCCCATATCCGTCACTTTAGCCTCGGATTTTGTTTAGACATTAAGTTAGCCATCATAGCAACTTCGCCAAGGCTCGAGCGTCGCAGAGGCCTCTTGTACTTTGCACCTATTCAGGATCCCACCTTTTTAATAAAGCTTTCCTCTTAATCCGCAATATCTTGAATGCAATATTAGTTCTTACTTGTTCTCGATTTCAGGTAGGAATTAAGACCCTCGCTGGTCAGGCTGATCGTGTTCCCGCAGGATCGGTAACCTCCAAGAGATTGGCCTAGCGATTGCATTGGCGCTCGTGCTCGCACGTGTAGTCGGATCGTCAAGCCCGAACTCCACCAAATCGACTATCACAATCTCATCGAAAGATCGGACACCTTTGCCCTATCAAGTGGTATCAGATTTCAGATTGCTCGGTGAGATTTTACTGTTTTCGTAGATTAGATATGTTTTTACCTATAACCCACGAAAAAGCCAAAAACACAGTTAGAGTTTAGATCCATCCCATCACCAATCTACGCCTTGCATTATCTTTTCAGTTTTGCATTGTTGAATTTGTGTCTGCATCATCGCGTCAAGTTGCTGGTCTTAGTGTCTCGTCCCGTAGAGTTTCGAGTTTTGATCATAGTAGTCACCGCCACCCTCGCAGATCACCGCCACCATATTCCGCCACCATATTCCGCCGCCATACACCTAGCCACCATAAACCCTAAAACTCCGCCTCCGCCTTCCTACCGCGACACGGATCCGATCATCTTTCCTACCGCGGCATGAGTCCGAGTTGAGTTATTGTTTCCTAGTTATTTCTTTTTACTTTCCTTCTTTGTTGTTTCCTTGTTCAGCTAAAGTCCGTGTCAAGCTCAGAGTTCGGTCGTAAGTCCAGAAGGAGAGCAAAAAAAAGTCTGGAACCGCCTCCGAATTTTTTTTCTGGCTATACTTATTTTCGGCCCCGGGGATCACTTTTCTCCATCGGCCGTTATAGCGATATTTTTTTGGCGCCTGTGCGCTTTCCGGAGCATATTATAAAAATTTCGAAAAAAAAAATTTGGGGCTAACCTATTTTTAGACCCCGTAGATCAGTTTTAGACACTCACCATCATAGTGATTTTCACCATCTCGGTTTGCTTTTCAGGGTGCCATATCATCATACATTGCTTGTTGTGTCGCGTCGTGACATCGTTGGTGATCTAGGCTCGCGTCTCTAGTACGGTCTAGCCTAGGACCAGCACAGTATCGTCGTTGAGCATTCTTTCAACTTTTTCATTGTTGTTTTGATAATTGCTAACCCCTTTGCTAAGCCTTCCCAGAGCTCCACAGATATTCTCCACGTGCGGTGTCTCGACTCCCGATAATCGCTCGGTTCAATCTCTGGACCCACTGATCCTCGCGGTTACACATCGCCTTTTCCTGCTATTTGGTAAGAACTTGTAAGAGCTTCGTATATTGCTTGACGGATTACGCGTGCCTTCCACCATATTTCCGTAGTATATACCTGTGCTTTTTAAAGGACTAACCATGACAGATACTTCGCGGAACCCTACCAAAATGACGAACCAAGAACTACATGCCCACTTCTCCGAGCTCTTGGTCGGTCGCGCTGAAGATGTGGATGCATGCCTAGGGGAGTTTGACACCAAGCTCACCAACTCCATGGACAAGATCGATGGGCTCGAGAAATCCTTCAACGACAAGCTTGACGCTCGGTTCAAGGAGGTTTTGGCTAGATTGCCGGCACCCGCACCCGTCCCATTGGCACCTCGGCATGGTGCACGACGCATTCCGATCACGGGTTGGACTGCTGGTTCGGCTACCGCCGCACCTCAGGCGACTACCGCTGCAGCTGACGCACCTCAGACTTCCGCCGTGGCTGCTGCTGCGACATTGGGGACATACGACGGGTACTACTACGACCCCGACGACGACGATCTGTTTGACGAGGAGGTTGAACAACCTCCACACCCTGTTGGTCGTCCCCGACATTACCACCGCAACGCTCGACCACCGGTACATGATGATGATCATGTTGCAAAGCTTAAATTAAATATTCCATCTTTTGAGGGTAAATATAATCCTGATGCATATCTTACATGGGAGATGGAAGTAGAACAACGTTTTGCATGTTTAAAATATCCTGAGAATATGCGTGTTAGTGCTGCTACATGTGAATTTACTAAATTTGCTTCCCTTTGGTGGTCTGAGTATTGTCGTTTAAATCCTACTACTATTCCTAGTACTTGGGCTGCTTTAAAAACTGCTATGCGTGTTCGTTTTGTACCTCCCACTTATCAACGTGATTTACTAAAGAATCTGACACGTTTAGAGCAAGGGAAAAAAATCTGTAGAAGAGTATTATCAGGAATTGCAAACGGGGATGGTTCGGTGCGGTCTTGTTGAATCTACTAAACAAATGCTTGCACGTTTCTTTGGTGGATTAAACAAGGACATTCAGCACATATTAGATTATAAGGAATATAATTCTATCACTCGTTTGTTTCATCTTGCTTGCAAAGCTGAACATGAAGTGCAGGATCGCCAAACACCATGGAGGAGGACTAATAATTCTGCAGGTCGCACATCCACTTGGACATCCCGACAATCTGCGCCTCCTTCTCGTGATTCGCCACCAGCTACTACCACGTCCAAGGCCACCACAAGATTTCCAGCTGCTCCTCCACCGTCATCCAATGCTCCTGCTCGTAGTGCATCTTCTATGGCTTCCACGGGTAAAACAAAGGATATACAATGTCGCAAGTGCTGGGGTTTTGGTCATATTGAGAGACAGTGCACAACACAACGTGTTATGATGGTGTGTGATGATGGTCAATACGATTCAGCGAGTGACTTTGATGAAGATACATTAGCCCTTATTTCTGCTCGAGATGGAGACAATTGTGATGATGATGAAGAGACAGAGGTAATGGGAGTTGAAGCTGCTGATCAATACAAGATCTTAATTACACAACGTGTGTTGAGTGTACAATTGAGCAAATCTGAACAAGATCAACGCCACAACCTGTTCCAAACACGTGGTGTTGTCAAGGAAAGAGCTATACGGATCATCATTGATGGAGGGAGTTGTAATAATCTGGCTAGTGTTGACATGGTAGAGAAGCTTGCACTTCCAACAAGACAACGCACACATTCATATTACATCCAATGGTTTGAGAGTTCTCGCAAGATCAAGGTAACAAGAACGGTACGCGTGCATTTTACTATTGGTACATATTCTGATTTTATTGATTGTGATGTTGTACCTATGCAAGCTTGTTCTTTGTTACTTGGTAGACCATGGCAATTTGATAGAGAATCTGTTCATAATGGCAAAACTAATCACTATTCTCTTATGCATGATGGAAAGAAAATTGGACTAAAACCTATGACCCCCGAACAGATTTTAAAAGATGATCTTGCTAGAGCTAGTAGAGCTAAAACTGAAGAGAAAAATAAAAGTGAGAATCAGATTGTTGCTGCAGATTTTGTACCACCAAAGAACACTAAATCTGATTCTAAACATGCTACTGAAATTTGTTTGAAGAGTCCATGTATGCTTGCCAATAAAATTGATATTGCTGAACTAGATGTAAACAATACTCAATGTTATGCAATTGTCTGCAAAGAGGTTTTGTTTTCATTTGAGGATATGCCTCCTTCTTTGCCACCGGCTATTGCTAACCTTTTGCAGGAATATGAGGACGTCTTCCCCGCTGAGCTGCCACCAGGACTACCTCCTATTAGAGGAATTGAGCACCAAATTGATCTAATTCCTGGTGCTACGTTGCCCAACCGCGCACCATATAGAACCAATCCAGAGGAGACAAAGGAGATACAATGCCAAATTCAGGAACTACTCGACATAGATCATATTCGTGAGTCCCTTAGCCCCTGTGATGTTCCTATTATTTTTGTACCTAAGAAAGATGGTTCTGATTGTAGAGCTATCAATAATATTAATATTCGATATCATCATCCTATTCCATGTTTGGATGACATGCTTGATGAATTGAGTGGCTCTACCATGTTTTCTAAAGTTGATTTGCGTAGTGGTTACCACCAGATTCGTATGAAATTGGGAGATGAATGGAAAACAGCATTTAAAACTAAGTTCGGTTTATATGAGTGGTTAGTGATGTCGTTTGGTTTAACTAATGCAC
Source organism: Avena sativa (assembly GCA_916181665.1). NCBI lineage: Eukaryota > Viridiplantae > Streptophyta > Magnoliopsida > Poales > Poaceae > Avena > Avena sativa. Next base: position 162,168,921 of record OV702284.1, read on the forward strand.
CAAGTAATTTCATGAGATTAATGAACGAAGTTTTACGTGCTTTCATTGGATGTTTTGTGGTAGTCTACTTTGATGACATTCTGATTTATAGCAAATCTTTAGAGGATCATTTGGACCATTTACGTGCTGTTTTTAATGCTTTACGTGATGCAAGTTTGTTTGGTAATCTTGATAAGTGCACCTTTTGCACCAATCGAGTTGCGTTTCTTGGCTATGTTGTTACATCACAGGGTATTGAAGTGGATCCAGCCAAGATTGAAGCTATTGAGAATTGGCCGCAGCCCAAGACGGTCACACAAGTGAGGAGTTTTCTTGGCCTCGCTGGTTTTTATAGGCGCTTTGTCAAAGACTTTGGATCAATTGCCGCGCCGCTGAATGAACTTACCAAGAAGGATGTGCCCTTTGTTTGGAGCGATGCACAACAACAGGCCTTCGTCATATTGAAAGATAAGCTAACACATGCTCCTTTACTCCAACTTCCTGATTTTACTAAGACTTTTGAGCTTGAATGTGATGCTAGTGGAATTGGTTTGGGCGGTGTGTTATTACAAGAGGGGAAACCTGTTGCATATTTTAGTGAGAAATTCAGTGGGGCTAGTCTGAACTATTCTACTTATGATAAAGAATTATATGCGTTGGTTCAAACATTAGAAACTTGGCAACATTATCTATGGCCTAAAGAATTTGTTATACATTCTGATCATGAATCTTTGAAGCATATTCGTAGTCAAGCTAAGTTGAATCGTCGTCATGCAAAGTGGGTTGAATTTATTGAGTCTTTTCCTTATGTTATCAAACACAAAAAGGGTAAAGGTAGTATTATTGTTGATGCTTTGCCGCGCTGTTATACTTTGTTATCTCAACTTGACTTCAAAATATTTGGATTAGAAACTATTAAGGAACAATATGTGCATGATGCTGAATTTAAAGATGTGTTGCAGAACTGTAGAGATGGTAGAACATGTAACAAGTTAGTCTTCAATGATAGATTTGTGTTCCGTGCTAACAAACTATGCATTCCATATAGTTCTGTTCATCTTTTGTTGTTACAGGAGGCGCATGGAGGAGGATTGATGGGACACTTTGGTGTCAAGAAAACGGAGGATGTTCTTGCTGCACACTTCTTTTGGCCACGTATGCGTCGAGATGTTGAGTGATTTGTGGCACGCTGCACTACTTGTCAAAAAGCTAAGTCTCGCCTTAATCCACATGGTTTATATATGCCTCTTCCTGTTACTAGTGTTCCTTGGGAGGATATTTCTATGGACTTTGTTTTGGGATTGCCACGTACACAGAAGGGGAGGGATAGTATTTTTGTTGTTGTGGATCGGTTTTCTAAGATGGCACACTTTATTCCTTGTCATAAAACGGATGATGCTGTGCATATTGCTGATTTGTTCTTTCGTGAAATTGTTCGTTTACATGGTGTGCCAAATACTATTGTTTCTGATCGTGATACTAAATTTCTTAGCTACTTTTGGAGATGTTTATGAGCTAAGTTGGGGACTAAATTGTTGTTTAGTACTACATGTCATCCCCAAACTGATGGACAAACTGAAGTAGTAAATAGAACTTTGTCTACTATGTTGCACGCTGTTTTAAAGAAGAACTTAAAATTGTGGGAAGAGTGTTTACCTCATAGAATTTGCTTATAATCGTTCGCTGCATTCTACCACAAAGATGTGCCCGTTTGAGATCGTCTATGGTTTTGTTCCTCGTGCACCTATTGATTTATTGCCTTTACCTACTTCGGTGCAAAATAATTTGGATGCTACACAACGCGCTGAAATGATATTAAACTTGCATAAGACTACTAAAGATAACATAGAACACATGGATGCTAAGTATAAACTTGTTGGGGATAAAGGGAGAAAGCATGTTGTGTTTGATGTTGGAGATCTTGTTTGGTTACATTTGCGTAAGGATCGTTTTCCTGATTTACGCAAGTCTAAGTTAATGCCGCGCGCTGCTGGTTGGTCCCTTTAAGGTGTTAGAGAAAATAAACGATAATGCATATAAACTTGAGTTGCCTGCAGACTTTGGTACGGTTAGTCCTACGTTTAACATTGCAGATTTGAAGCCTTACTTTGGTGAGGAAGATGAGATTGCGTTGAGGACGACTTCAATTCAAGAAGGGGAGCATGATGTGGACATCCCATCTATTGATACAATCGTTGTACCTATAGCTACACACATACAAGGACCTATCACTCGATCTCGTGCCAGAAAACTTAACTATCAGGTACTTTCGTTTCTTGGAACTATTCCTCACATACATGAGAATATGATGCTGCCTAAATCAGATGTATTTATTACTCTTAGGAATGATGGACCAAGCATCGATGAGAGGGACAAGCATTGGAGCATGTCCATGCATGGAGATGGCAGCAAGCATGAGATGATTCGAGAGAAGGCCACGGATGAAGATTTCAGAACTTTGAGGCCACCATAATGAAGAAAGGAGGCTTGGACGAAATATTCAAGATTAATACTTCACAAATTCGTCCATAGCTTAATATGGTGCTGCGACACCTTTATTTTGGGCCAGGCCCATGTAATTTTCGCAGGATTTTAATTAGCCACTTTTTAGAGTCCGTATTTGAGGAGAAAATGACTTCTTGATGGAGGGGTTAACCTCTTGGGTGGCCCGATCTTCACGGATCTCGTGGTCAAATCGATGGGAAAGCGAGGGGAAAGGGAGAAGGTAGCGGAAGCGAACACACACCTCATGAAGGACACGATGAACACACGCAAAACTCGCACAATACAAGGCCGATTGCTCCCGAACGGCGGCCACCGGTCCGATAGAATCCTCGCAAGGAAAGATCGGTCAACGTGCTCCCTCAAATCCACATCGGAGAGGGAAGAACACCTTGGGGAGGGTCTTGACAACTTGGAGACAATACAATGAACTCCAAGTCCTTGTTCAACGATGGACGCGTGATGCAAAGTCCAATCGAGGTTGGTGACGATAGTCGGTCCCCTTGGTAAAGGGGATGAGGCAAACTAGAGATTCCACACAAGGGGGTTGTCTTTAGTCTATCATCTATGCCTAAGGGATACATGAAGGGGTAGGGGCTCTATTTATATGCCAGCCACATAAACAGGGGTAGTTTAGGGATAAAACTAGGGTTTGGACGAGCTAGAGGGGTACATGGACCGAAGGCCCAGCTGGCGGCGCGCAGGCCCATCGTGTAGGCCAGAGACTCCGGTGTAGGGTCCGGAGACTCTGGTCTAGGCCGGAGACTCCGGTGTCGTCTCCGAAGTGGCGTACTGACTGTCCCCGGGTCGGGTGCTGGGGTCGGTCCGGAGACTCTGGTGCACAGGACGTAACAGGACCAGAGACTCCGGTGTAGGCCGGAGTCTCCGGTGGTTCAGCCGTGGCTTCTTCCGCCTCCTCCTCCAAGCCTCCGTCTTGACGGACTTGATGTTCCGGGCTTCCTCCCTTGCCTCCGTACTTGTCGGTGTGAACCTATCATGCATCTGTGACGGAGTATGAAGTAGCATACCGTTCAATAGGGTAGGAAGTGGGCTCGCATAGAGGAACGGATTCACCTTTGGAGTCCATGACGACTTGGCGTAAGTTGGAGACCATGATATGGTAACGACCGTAGGTCGGGCTGCATCACTTCTAGGGTTGGATTCGGCCACCACTTCTATGGCTGGCCGAAACCCCACCTTTTCCTCCTTAAATACTCCCCATAGCCGTCACTTTAGCCTCGGATTTTGTTTAGACATTAAGTTAGCCATCATAGCAACTTCGCCAAGGCTCGAGCGTCGCAGAGGCCTCTTGTACTTCGCACCTATTCAGGATCCCACCTTTTCAATAAAGCTTTCCTCTTAATCCGCAATATCTTGATTGCAATATTAGTTCTTACTTGTTCTTGATTTCAGGTAGGAATTAAGACCCTCGCTGGTCAGGCTGATCGTGTTCCCGCAGGATCAGTAACCTCCAGGAGATTGGCCTAGCGATTGCATTGGCGCTCGTGCTCGCACGTGTAGTCGGATCGTCAAGCCTGAACTCCACCAAATCGACTATCACAATCTCATCGAAAGATCGGACACCTTTGCCCTATCATTAGTCCATAGAGATTGTCATTAATTACCAAAACCACAACATGGGGGCCCACATGTTCTTTCACCAAGTATGGACTTTGGTGGACTTACCGGATGGCCGGAAGGCTGTCCAGAACAAATAGATTTTCAAGAAGAAAACAGATGCTGATGGTAATGTTACTGTCTATAAAGCTCGACTTGTCACAAAAGGGTTTCGACAAATTCAAGGAGTTGACTACGATGAGACTTTCTCACCAGTAGCGAAGCTAAAGTCTGTGAGGATTATGTTAGCAATCGCTGCATATTATGGTTATGAGATATGGCAGATGGATGTCAAAACGGCGTTCCTCAATGGAGACATTGATGAAGAGTTGTATATGATGCAACCCAAAGGTTTTGTCGATCCTAAAGATGCTAACAAGGTATGCAAACTTCAACGGTCCATATATGGACTGAAGCAAGCATCCCGAAGTTGGAATCAACGTTTTGATAAGGTAATCAAAAGATTTGGTTTTATACAAACTTTGGAGAAGCTTGTATTTACAAGAAAGTGAGTGGGAGCTCTGTAGCATTATTAATACTATATGCAGATGCCATATTGTTGATTGGGAATGATGTGGACCTTCTTAATAGTGTCAAGGATTATTTGAATAATAGTTTTTCAATGAAAGATCTTGGCGAAGCAGCTTACATATTAGGCATAAAGATTTATAGAGATAGATCGAGACGCCTAATATCATTGTCACAAAGTACATATTTGGACAAAGTTCTAAAGAGGTTTGGAATGGAAGATAGCAAGAAAGGGTTCTTACCCATGTTGCCCAATATGACCTTGAGTAAAACTCAAAGTCCAGCAATGGCAGAAGATAGAGAAAGGATGAGTAAGACTCCCTATGCCTCAGCCATAGGATCTCTTATGTATGCCATGCTATGTACTAGACCCGACATTGCATATGCTGTTAGTCTGACTAGCAGATATCAAAGTGATCCAGGAGTGGATCATTGGACAGCGGTCAAAAACATCCTTAAGTACTTGAGAAGAACTAAGGATATGGTTCTTTCTTATGGAGGTGATGAACAGCTCGTTGTTAATGGTTACACCGATGCTAGTTGGAACACCGATCCGGATGATTCTAAATCTCAATCTAGATACATATTTACTTTGAATGGTGCAGCAGTTAGCTGGAGGAGTGCAAAGCAAAGCATTGTGGCGAGATCTTCAACTGAATCGGAATACATAGCTGCTTCGGAGGCTTCACAAGAGGCGATATGGATGAAGGAGTTCATTACAGAGCTCGGTGTGGTTCCAAGTGCGCTGGACCCAATGTCTATCTACTGTGATAACATGGGCTCCATAGCTAATGCGCAAGAACCAAGGTCAGACAAGAAGCTGAAGCACATCAAGCAACGTTTTCATGCTATTCGAGAGCATGTCCAAGATGGTGACATAAAGATTTGCAAACTACACACAGATCTGAATGTGGTGGATCCGTTGACTAAACCTCTCCCGAGGGCAAAACATGACCAGCACCAAACCGCCATGGGTGTTCAGTACATTACCATGTAATTTAGATTAGTTGACTCTAGTGCAAGTGGGAGACTGTTGGAGATATGCCCTAGAGGCAATAATAAAAGTGGTTATTATTATATCTTTGTGTTTATGATAAATGTTTACGTTCATGCTATAATAGTATTAACCGGAAACATTAATACTTGTGTGATTTGTAAACTAAATTAGAGTCCCTGGTAAAGCCTCTTTATAATCCTAGCTTGTTGATTAATAAATGATCGTGGTTTCTCGATCATGAGCATTGAGATGTTATTAATAACAAGATCATATCATTAGGAGAATGGTATGATGGACATACTCCTATAGATAAGTGTAGCATAAGATCAAGTCATTTCAATAGTTCGTTTGCTATAAGCTTTCTGATACAAGTAACCTAATTCCTTCGACCATGAGATCATGTTAATCACCATCACCGGAAGGATGCTTTGATGACATCAAACACCACACCGTAACTGGGTGGCTATAAAGGTGGCATTGAGTGTTCGGAAAGTATGGGTTGAGGCACATGGATCAAGAGTGGGATTTGTCCATCCATATGACGGATATATATACTCTAGGCCCTCTCGGTGGAATGACATCCAATTAGCTTGCAATCATGTTACTGGCTCACAAGGGATCACATATCACGGGAACGAGAAAAGAGTACTTATCGGTAACAGGGTTGAACTAGGTATGCAGAGATACCGACGATCAAAACCTCGGATAAGTAAACTATCGTGAGACAAAGGGAAATTGGTATCGTATGTAAGTGGTTCATTCGATCGCAAAGTAATCGTAGAAATATCTGGGATCCATATGAATTTCCAGATTCCTCTATTGGTTATTGATCGGAGAAGTGTCTTGGTCATGTCCGCATAATTCACGAACCGTAGGGAGACACAGTTAAGGATTCGATGTTGTTTAGTAGATATGGAATGTTAGTAGGGATACCGAATGTTGTTCGGAGTCTCGGATGGGATCCGCGATATCACGAGGAGATCCGGAATGGTCCGAAGAATAAGATTCATATAAGGAAAATCCAATTCCGGAGTTCGGGAAAGATTCCGATGTTTTCATCGGAGAGGTTCTAGAAGGTTCAACGATCCGGAAGGATAATGGTCCATGAATGTGTTATGGGTAAGTAGAATGATTGGATCATATCCTAGGTCACTTGGTGTGGGCATTTGCAAGAGAGAATTAAAGCTCTAAATTGAAAGTCAAACGGGAAGTTTGAAAAGTCAAAAATTATAGATACGTTTACGACGTATCAAGCATCCCCAAGCTTAACTCCTGCTCGTCCTCGAGTAGGTAAGTGATAAAAAGAATATTTTTTTAGGTGACATGCACCATCACAATCTTGATCAAACTATTTGTAAAGCAATGATAGCTGGGATCAAAGTACTCTAAACATGAGCATGAAAGATGTAGTTCTAATAATAAGACAAAGCAACTATGTTGTAACATGAAAAGGTACAAACAAAGATCATGAATAACAATGCATTGAAAGACGATTGTTTGTTTCACATATAGAAAACATACCAAGAGTGGTATTCAGCTTGTCCTTCATGGAGTAGCAAAACATAAATGCATAGGACACCTTCAAAGTTCATAAGGGTGACTAGATACAAATAGTTTAAGAACAAGCAATATCAACATTATGAATCAATCAATAAGTTTTGGGACAATGCACATTGAACTAAGAATGACAACCATGCTCTCTTAATTGGTGCATAAAGATAGAAGATGGAGACTCAAAATAAAAGTAAGAAGAAAGGCCCTTCACGGAGGGAAGCAGGGATTTCAAGTTTCATAAAGAGCTTCCAAAAATTATGGTACTTGTTAGCTTTCAGCTCTCATTGCCCTATCATAAGCATCTTGAAGTGATTAAGGTTAAAGTGAAACAAATATGAAGTATATGCTTGACATATCATAAGTTGACAATCTCATGTCCCTTGAGTACGAAGGCCCTTCCTCATGCTACTCAACTTTAGTCATAAGCAAGTTCTTGTCATTATAAGTATATGTGTATCATAGAGAACCAACAACAGGGTACCCCTTTCCCCATGACACATGAGCTATCCCATATCAAAATGACAAGCCAACAAACGATGAGCATCTTAGCGATCTTTTTATTTTCTATTTGCATAGGTTTTTATTGATGATGCTTCACATATTGCTCACTATGGTTATGCTGCAAGTTTCCACCATGATTAGGCATGGGTTAGGTTAGCCTCCCAGGCGTTTCTCTAACACATATACAATACTCCATGGACTTACAAGCTCCCCTTTTATTTCACACCGCCGACATCCGTAAACAAAAGATCATGATATCAACTGGATAATATGTACATGTGTTGAAAGTGTTCCCCATGATAGCATGGTTCTACTAATTCCCAACTTATAAGTGCAAGCATATAAGTAACATAGATTACACAATGGTTCAAGTTTATTAGGTGCAAGAAGTAAAGTGTGCCATCAAGTTTGTGAGAGCTTTAATCACTAATTTTCACATAACAAGTTTAATTTGGAAGATAGTTAAAAAGATGAATATACTTGGAATGGTGTAACACACCATGCATAGGAATTTATAGTGGACTCTTTGGAATAACTTGGTTTCTTGGGAGTTGGATGCATGAGTAGAGCTTACTCAGTACAAGTGGAGGCTAGCAAAAGACTGGGAGCGACCAACTAAGAGACCAACAATGGCCATAATCATGCAAAGCGACAAAACATTATCAATTAAAGCATAAAGTGGTATCACAAGTCAAAAACTAAATGATAATAGAGGCTAGGGTGACTGGTTCATAGTCATAACATGGTGTAAGCATGTGCCAAGTCAACCCAAACAAAGCATCAAAGGAGAATACCACAATATTATGCTTTTGTATGCTAAAATAACGCATGATTCTTTCAAGGCACATTAATCAATCTCAATTATTTGGAACAAGTCATGCTACAGAAATAATCATTAAGCATAAGGTCAAAGCAACATCTAGCATGACATGATAAAGTCTAAGCCACAGTCAAAACAAGCTCCCTTGTGTATCACTTAAGTATGAAACTTTCTACTCTTTTCCAACACCAATCAACTTATTTGAAACAAAAGTGCGAATGCGGGGGTCCAACTAATTTATTCAGCAAACCAAACAAAAGAAAACTAAAAACGAAAACTAAGACGCTCCAAGAACAACACAAAAGTGCACGAAATAATAAAAATAAAGTGTCTAGAAATAGACTTGAGATTTTTATTGATGAAGAAGGGGATGCCTTGGGCATCCCCAAGCTTTGACGCTTGTACCTCTTGAATATTTCTTGGATTCACACGGGGTGGAATCCCGAAGCTTGAGCTTTTGTCCATTCTTCATTTCATCACATCATTCTTCCCCTACACTTGAAAATTTTCCTTCATACAAAACTTCACACAATCTTCATTAGCAACATTAGTGTATTCAAGGTAATAGGCCTTTGGGTTTAGTTTCAACACAAGTAAAACTTTCATTAAAACACAAGCTACTATAGCAATTTATTATAAGAGCTCAAATGATCAAAGATAACTCAAAAATAAACCGATTAAGAGGCAAATGAAAATAATGGCAGAAATCTGTGAAAACAGACCAGCAGGTAAAACCCGATTTTTTCGAAGACCTTCTGTTGCTCAAATTGAAAAGTGTTGAACTAATGGAAGTTATATAACAACCTGGGGCATAAGATCAGAAAATTACAGCTCAATTCGATGTACTGAGAGTTTTCACGAATGTTTACAGTGAAGCACAAAAATCTGTTTCGGGACAACAACTTCCCCAAATCTTACTTCTCTCTCATTAGAGGTTATTCTTGGCACAAAAACCACACAAAAAGGATAAGGAGAGTTTATTATAGCAGTAATAACTTCCAAGACTCAACAGAAGAAAAATCTACTGAAATTTGGGCTATCTCCCAATTAGTACTTTTCTTTAACGCCTTTTAGCTAGGCTTGATAGTTTGAGAAGATGCTCACATAAGAAATATGAATTGTAGTAAAAGAGAGAATCAAGAAGCAAATTCAAAACACATTTAAGTCTAACCCACTTCCTATGCATAGGAATCTTGTACGCAAATAAATTCACAAAGAACAAAGTGATAGGCATAGGAAGATAAAACAAGAGTAACTTCAAAACTTTCAGCACATAGAGAGGTATTTCAGTACCATGAAAACTTCTACAACCATATTTTCCTCTCTCATAATAATTTTCAGTAGCCTCATGAATAAACTCAACAATATAACTATCACATAAATCATGATTTTCATGATCTATAAACACATAATTTTTATCAAGCTCGGAAATAGTGGGATTAAAACCTTCAAATCCACTGTTAACAGTTTTATAACAAGATGAGTGATCATTCTCAAGAGGTATGGGGTTCCAAGATAAATTCAAGACCCCTACAATCTCATTTTCAATAGTAGTGTAATTAATATTATCAACCAATATAGGACCATCATCTAGAGCTTTATCATAAACATTTTCTAAGCAAAACTCTTTAGTACCATGCATTTCAAAGTTAGGCACACATAAAGGAATTTCATAGATAATAGGAGCATAATTATTATCACAAGTTTTACCTATAGTATATATTTCAAAAGAATCCACAGGAACATAACATTCATCCTCCTTTGGTAAGCATGGGGGACAATCAAATAATGTAAGGGATAAAGAGTTACTCTCATTAGAAGGTAGGCATGGGTAGCTAATCCATTCTTCCTCCTTTTGTTCATCACTCTCCTCCTCTTTTTCATCTAATGAGCTTCCAGTTTCAGCAATTTCTTCTTCCATAGGCTTCTGCAAGGCATTAGTCTCTTCCGTTGGTGAAAAGCATCTATTAAAATATTCAAGAATATAGCCATTTTCTTCCTTGTAATTATCAAAGCAAAATTTAAGTATATCATAAACCTCATATTTATAAGGTGCATCATCAGTATTTTCAAGCAAATTAGCAAGTTCGAATGCACCCTTCCAAGCAATAAATTCTTCAATTTGTTCCACATCATAAAAGTCATAATTTCCCTTAACATAAGAAGATATTGTAACATTATCATTATACTCACATTGAAAAGGGAGGTGTTTATACCTCCTACAGCAACAAGATTTATCAAAGCAATAAGTAACATTATAAGTAAAGACACGTTTCTAGCAATGGTATGCAATTTATTAATTTGTTCCCATAAGTGTTTCCCTTTTTGTGGCAAATGGTGTTCCTCATAATAATATTTTTGTTCTTCCGTGAACGCACCTTGCCAATAAGATCTAGTTTCAAAGAAACCAACCATTGATAAAAAGCATAATAAAGCAAGGCAATAACAGACCAACAAAAATAACAACTAAAGAAGGAACTAATTTTTTGTGTGTTTTTGATAAAAATAAACAAGCAAAACAAATCAAAAGAAAGTAAGAAAAACAAAAACAAAGTAAAGAGATTGGTTGTGAGAGACTCCCTTTGCAAGAATCTTCTTTCTCCCTGAAAAGTGTTTGACGAGCAGGAAGAGATTGAAGCTGTCCTTAAATCCCCGTCAACGGCGCCAGAAAGTCTTGATGTGTGGCTCGGTGACGTAGAGCCTATTGGGAGACCCCAAGAGCAAGGTGTGATGAGCACAATAGCAAGTTTTCTCTCAGTTATAAAACCAAGGTTATCGAACCAGTAGGAGTAAGGAAACAACTCCAAGGTGTTGCTAACAACTTGGAACCTGCACAACATAAACTCAAAACTTTGCCCCAACTTACAGTGAGGCTGTCAATCTCACCTATCAAAGGATTAAACGTATAGTGTGGAAGATAATAGTTGCTTGTAGAAAGTAAATGGTAAAGTAGTTGGAATATCAATGATAAAGATTGGACCAGGGTCCACAGTTCACTAGAAGTGTTCTTCTTGAGATAGATAGCATGTTGGGTGAACAAATTACAGCGGGGCAATTGACATATTGAGAAATCATAACAATGCATATACTAGACATCTTGACTCCTATGAGATTTGATTGGGCAATACAACAATATACATAGACCGTAATCCAACTGCATCTATGACTAATAATCCACCTTTAGGTTATCATCCGAACCCCTTCTAGTATTAAGTTGCAAGCAACAGATAACTGCATTAAGCAATGTGTGTAAAGTAAACAATACAATTGCCCCATGGACAAAGGATTGTTGTTTTCTCCCTAGTAGGAACAACACATCTACAACCATAGATATTTCTGTCACTTCCCCAGATTACTAGAGGCATGAACCTACTATCGAGCATAAATACTCCCTCTTGGAGTTGCAAGCATCTACTTGGCCAAAGCATATACGAACAACGGAGAGCATCCAAGATCACAAATAACATAGACATGATAGAATCAATAATCAATCTGACCTAGTATCTCAAAATGTATGATTACAAATAGATAATCTTGATCATGAACGGATCTCACAAGTTCTAAACATGATAGCACAAAGGAGGAGAAACAACCATCTAGATACTGTATGGACCCATAGTCCAAGGGTGAAATACTCACGCATCACTCCGGAGGCTGGCATGGTGATGAAGAAGGCCTTCGGGAGGATCTCTCCCCTCCGGCAGGGTGCCAAGAAGAGCTTAAGATCCCCCCAATATAGGGACGATGGTGGCGGTGTCTATGGAATGTTTCATGGAGATTTGATCGGGTACTTAGGGTTTCTGCATTGGGGTGCTTTTATAGGCGAAGTGGCAAGGTCGGTGGGCGCCCGAGGGGCCCATACCTAGGGCTGGTGCGCCCCCCCTAGGCCGCGCCGCCCTAGGGTGTGGCTACCTTGAGGCCCCCCTTCGGCTGGCCTTCGGACTCCGTGTTTCTTCTGGTAAAATATTGACTTTCGCTTTTGTCCCGTCCAATTCCAAGAATATTTCCCTACTAGCTTTTCTGAAACCAAAAACAACAGAAAACAGGCAACTGGCACTGAGACATCTTGTCAATAGGTTAGTTTCGAAAAATATATAATAATACCTCAAAGTGTAGACAAAACATAAGAAAGTTGATACTAAACAAGCATGGAGCATAAAAAATTATAGATACGTTTTATGACGTATCATTCACCTAAGTGCACCAACAACCTATGCTAAGCAATACAGGCAACAAGGTGATAGCAAGATGAAATACTTCAAGCATGATGTCCATCACAATGTAAAATGCATAAGTAAAGGGCTCGGTTGAGAGATAACCGATGGACGCGGAGACGAAGATTTTTATCCCGAAGTTCACTTCCAAAAAAGCTACGTCTCCGTTGGAGGGGTGCAATGGCGCAATGCCCTCCGAACGCCACAAATGGCTTACCTTGGGGTGTGGTGGCTCGATGCTCACCAAACGCCACACAAGGTCTTACCCCGGATGTAAAGGCATGCAACTCACCGACGCCACAACAGGCTCACCCTATTCTCCCGTGAGCTCTCCATAAGGGCCTACTTATGATCCACTAAGGGACACTTGAGGGCAGTCTCCAAAACCCGTACAATATTGGGGCAATCTCCACAACTCAATTGGAAGCTCCCAACAACAAAGCCACAACAGGCCACAAGCTTGAGGCCACTCCACAATGGAGGCCACAAGAAGTTAACACACCAACCACAACTGTTTAGGGTTCCAAGAAACCATGAGTAACAAGCCCACAAGCTTATACTCACCGAATCTCCATGGAGAACTCAAACCTATGCAGCAAATGCAAGCACAAGTCCTTCACTCCCAAATTCCAACAAAGCTACAAAATCTATTGGGGGAATAAGGGAGTAAGAACACAAGAGGAGAACACAAAACTCTCCAAGATCTAGATCCCAATGATTCCTTCACAAATAAGGGATTTGGTTTGGGGGATTGTAGATCTAGATCTCCTCTCTCAAATCCCTCAAAAGGATGCAAGAATCATAGGAGAGGGAAGGATAGAGAGAAAGCTCTTCAAGGTCAACAATGGAGGAGAGAGAGAAAGCCAAAAACCAAGAAAAGAGTTTGTACCCATGAAGGGGAAGAGGATCCCCTTTTAAAGGGCTCCCAGATTTGCCCATTATGGCACATTCGCGACCCTGGCCGGAACTTCTGGTGGGAGGGCGGAAATTCCGGTGGCACCCAGCCAACGGTCAGAAAACTGCGATACGAAAGACAGAAAATTGAGCCTGGCCAGAACTTCCGCCGGTCCACCGGAACTTTCGCTGAGAACGGTACTACCGCCAGAAATTCCGACCGAAGTTCTGAAAATAGAGCATACCAAACAGAGAGGTTACTGAACTAAAATTGAGCTGAGCGGATGTAGAGCCAGAATTTCACCCGGTACTACCGACGGCAGACATGCTCGAGCGGTACTTCCGATGCCTGGCCGGTACTTCCGGCGAGGGCGGTACTACTGCCTTAACTTCCGACCCAAAATCCTTCAAATAGAATAAACAAGACATATAAGATACTGAGAATGAGCGGAAGAAGCACCAGAACATCCACCGGTACTACCCGTGGCAAATTGCCCTAGCGGTACTACCGGTGGCTAGCCGGAACTTCCGGTCAGGGAAACTCCAGTAACCAAAACTGCGGAGCCAGAAAATACCATGAATATATATTGAGATATATCCCAAGGTGCGGAGCCAGAAAACTCGCAAGATCAAAAACTACATTAAGATATGCAATGGAAAACCTTATTTGATGAACTAGAGCTTGTTATGATGCTCTCATGAACATTCCACAAGTTCTAGATCCTCTCATGAACAATATCCAACTAACAACCAAGAAATATGATGCTATGTATACGAAGGTTTGATCTCTCTATGAAATATGCGATTGAGTCACCCTCTTGAGAACCCCTCTTGATAGTACGGCTATCTATCCTAAATCCGGTCTGCCAACTAACAACGCTAGACCGGTAAAAGAGAAACCTTATCAAGATCATACCTTTGCCTTGAGCATTCCACTTGAGCTTGATGTAGACAGTCTTGTCCTTCTCAAGATGGAACACCTTTCTTGATTTCTCTTGCTCGCTCTTGCTTGATGAAGACTTGCAAATTGCTCCCCGTACTCCATGGAGAAACCTATTCTTTGAACTTTTCTTCATCACCTCTTGTCGTCCTCTTTCCAACAAAATTGATTTGGGGTCGATTGAAGTTTCCTAACTCAAGTTATTGCATGTTGAAGTTTGCCTCTTATTTATTTTTTAAAGAAAAATCAAAAAGAATTTGTTGTGGGCCGAACGGTAGTACCGCGGGCTGCTACCGCCCGCCCCTGTGTGCTGCACACTGCCTCGCCCGGTAGGCATGGCCGGTACTACCGGCCCAGGCCCCAACGTTACTACCGCCCGGGCGGGCCGGTAGTACCGAGCCGGCCTAGCCTGCCCGTTTTATTTTGCCGCTGCTTGCTCCCTTCTACCGCGGCCCGCTCCCCAGTTCCTCGCACGCACTGTTCCCGCTTCTCCCGCGCGTGCCTGCTCGCCTCGCCTCACTCCCGCTCGCGCGCTTCGCTCGCCTTACGCGCTCGCGTTGACCTGCCTCGTTGCTTGCTTCGCTCGCATGCTTCCTATTCATAGCCTGGTAGTTGGGCTGGGCGGTAGTATCGGCCCAATCCGGTACTACCGACCCAGTTCGCCTAAAATGGCCCCAATGGGCAGTTTCCCCTTTTCCTAATTAAGGCATCTCTCTCTCTCTCTCTCTCTCTCTCTCTCTCTCTCTCTTTTCTAGTACTTCTTCCTCCTCTATTTCTTCAAGCTTTGCCCCATTGTTCTTGATCCTTTAAGCTTGATTTATTCCTCCCATCCAATGATTCTTGCATCCATTTGAGAGGAAGATTGAGGAGATCTCTCTTATTCCCCAAATAGCTTTAATAGCTTTGTTGGAACTTGAGAGTAAAGTATTAGAGCATCTTTGTGGTGTTCTTACCATTTGCATTAGGTACATCGGTTTGAGTTCTCCTCGGAGGATTTGGTTGGTGAAATCAAAAGAAGCTTGTCCCTCTTGGGTACTTGGAACCCTAGACGGTTGTGTGGAAGTAGTCGGTCTCGGAGCTTAGACATTGGTTGTAAAGCTTCGGGATCGTGTTGGGAGACTCCAAGTGTTGTGGAGGTCTACTCAAAAGGTTCCGGTCGCCACCTTGAAGGCCACCATATAGTGGATCGGGTGCTTGCTGTGCGGCGGGTGCTCGGGAGAATCGGGTGAGGCCTTTTGTGACGTTGGTGGTCTTAGTACCGCCCACCCCTCCAACGAGACGTACTTCTATGTTGGAAGGAACTCGGTAAAAAATCGTCGTCCCCGCGTGTCTCGGTTATCTCTATACTCGAGCTCTTTACTTATGCACTTTACATTATGATAGCCTTCATGCTTAAAGTAATCTATCTTGCTATCACATTGTTGCTAGTCTTGCTTATTATAAGTTATTGCTGCACATAGGTGAACCTTAGTATATATAGGCTTTGTATTTAACAAAAGAAAACACTAGTTTTATTCCACCATTGTTAAGCCCATCTCGTAAAAAAAATTAACCGCCTATTCATCCCACCTCTAGGCGGTATCTGTGATCTTTCAACTACTTCGTGGACGATGTTTCTTGTTCGATTTCTGCACGACATCGAATCAGACAGATGAGCTGCACCCTGCCTTGTCAATGAGTGCTTGAGTGCTTGGATCAGTAGTGTCGTACAAAATTCGTAGGAAAAATGTCGATGTATGTAGCAAAGTTGATCTGAATATAGAATTATTTACTTAAATTCAAGAGACTTTATCAACTGCATTTATAATCCAATCATGGAGTGCTATGGTTTATTTTTCTAACTATTTAGCAATTTTAGAACCAAAATATTATTTCAGCATATATCTTATATATCTTCATTTGCTCATCAATTTGACTAGTTCAGATTGATTCTTGCAAATCCTTCCAACGCACTAACTTTGTCGCTAAGTGATACTTGCATCTTCTTCTATCATTATAGACCTCTATGTAATATATCCATAACTTAGCTTAAGTCTTATAAATATCTTACATCAACTTTCATTAAGAAACTACAAGTTATCTATAATCAAATATATGTATTCCACATATTATCATGGAGGTATGTGTACTCCCACTTACTTTCATATCTCTTCGTCCTTCCAGATGAAATAAAACTCTTTTTATCATTTCATCAAGACCGAGATTCTTGCTATATTTAATGTTTATTTCAACTCTTTGAAATGTATGCATCCTTCTTATTAGTACTTCAAAGATCGACAAAATCCTCAGAATTGTACTAAGTACAAGTCCTTAATATTTGAATATCATTTTAACATCTTCTTTCCTTATATGAAATTATCACTAATAATATCAGTACAGATTTCTACATTCAACTCTTTAAACTTAGTAGAACTTCTCTCAACTCTTTGAGTTTTATTATACGAATACATTTTCATCATTTATCCTTCTAATAAATCCATTTAACATGCCGTCCTTTGAGTAGACTTCCAAATTTTAAAATTTGGGTCATATGTGGATTCATTCCATATAACATGACTATAAGTCATTTATATGAACTATAAGCCTTTATCCCACTTAATGAAACCCTAAACTGGAAGTGCGAGTACAACTCTCGTTGATCTAGTTCTAGTCCAGCTGAAGTACAATCTAACCAACTCACTCTTAGTCGGATTACATTCGAATCGATCCATACTTGTAAGTGTGGGATCCCGTAGACTCATGGTGATTTGGACACGATTGGAGTTTGACTCACAAGAGATCAATCAACATCGACTCCTGACAGCACATGCCGACTCCCATGTATCATAGAGTCAAAACGATAAACCTTTCCAATGTGACTTTTGTCCAAGTCTCTTTTGTCTCACGATATACTTTGTAAAACTATAGGGGATTTACTACTGTCCCTTTAGTAAATCAACTCTCTTCTTGATTCGTGATATGTGATCCATCTGACTAAGTCTTACTCCTCCGACTCGGTTAAAACTTATTGAGTCGCGCATGACCATGCTTCCGAATCATATCATCTGACATGGCCTAGAGAATCTCTCCGAGTCTGAGGGCAAAATTTCATCTTGGCTATCCACGTCACTCAGCTTGATTCCTATTTGGTCTGAACTCTGTCTTTATAATTGTCCAATTACGGAACAATGTTTGACGAAACCTAAACCGGCTGATCCATAACTCGGACTATGCGATCTCCTCGGGTCTAAGAATTCCTCTACTTGAGTCGGTGCACATGAAATTACTCGTGCCGACTCAACCTTGGGTCAGTGCGACTCACCTACCTCTTTGGCTGAGTCCATAATAGGCGGATTGGTATCTCCATGCCCATGATAAGGTGGAACCGCATCTGCTGAATCCCACATTAGTCTAGGTTAATTGTTCAACTTAACTTATGAATAATGACAACTTGTAAAGAACGACTTCAAACAGAAGGCTCCACAACAAAATCACATATTCAGTGACAACTGGTTATCATTCATTACAAGATGACTTATACTTATGAATACACTTAGGAAATAAATCATACATGATTTCTTTTAGGTCATATTTTGAACAAGTTTGTCACAAGTATTTTGGTAAATTATACATATAAAAATGTCCATGTGTCATTAATTAATTATTGTTTGGTAAAGTCTACATATAAAAAGTCCTAAAGGGGTTGATCCAAACAATCTACATGTGATGAACAATCCAAGATGACCAAGACAGCTAGATGAATTCGTATAGAAATTAGAGGTGGGCCGTGACCTAGTTCGAGACGGCAAAAGGGTAGGGCCTAGTGGATCTTTCATTTGGTGGACGACGTGTCGACGATGAGCCAGCGAGTTACCAATGTAGAAAATTAGGGTTTTTTGCGAAGAGAAAAATTAGGGTTTTTGAGAAAACGATCTCCCATCTATTTCTCTACCTTTCCGTGGTGTCGCTCACATTATAGTAAAATGCTCAGAGGGTAGGGACCTTTTATATTGACTTAAATTTTCAGATGTTCAAATCTCTTTCAACTTAGACTTATGTTCTGTTTAACCAGCCCCGATCATAAAAAATAGTTTTTGATAAAACCAATCTAATTAATTATGTCCTTAACAAGCACTAGAAGATGTATAAGATGTAGTGTTGTAACCAACTTACAACTCACAACCACACAAAGAAATAAAAGAATATGCCAACTAAGCTAAGCACAAGCCCTGGAAAATTTGGAATAAAAGAAAACGAGAGATTGAACTTATTGAATCACAAAAAGATGCTTTAAAATGGTATTTTCCGATAGCAAATAGTGTTAATGTGAACATGGATAGGACGATGATCCATGGAATCATTGGAATTAAATCTTATTCGAGCTTTGAGGTAATAAAATTATCAAGAAGTACTAATTCTTTATATTCTGAGACTAAGAATGTGTTGTGTGGTTGGACATTAATTTATATATATATATATATATATATATATATATATATGAAGCGGATATGGTACGTACATCCTCTCTAGAGGAAGCATCTACCACCACATATGTGCTTTAAGATTGGTACCCAATAACCCTTCTTTTGTTTTCCTATTTTCACCACCTATATATAAAATGATTTTCTCAAACCTGCACCGTGTCAGCTCCAAGCATTTGAGGAAACTTGCCCTGCCGGCAGGTTCTATTTTTGCATGGTTTGCAGGTAGTGTTTGAATGGCTGTTTGAATTTGATGCAAAGAAAGGCAAAACAATTACTGTTCCGGTCAGTGGGCCTGCTTGCTCTGACCGCCCAGCAGGTGGTGCTGCGCACATGGATTTAAAACACGGCCTCATTTTGAAAACAGTCGATCGGTACCTGTCCATCACATCACGTGGGCTGGCAGCTAGTTTAAGTGCGTCGTACCTAACTGTTAGTCAAATACTTCGCTCGGTACCCATGGGCTGGACATGTTACGTCGGTACCCAAGCATGCCTCCTTTTAGCTAACTATTTATCCTCTCTCTTCAACAACACCCACGATGGATATTGAGATTTTTTTTTTGAACGAAAGAGGGGTCTGGAAGGACCCCGATGCTGCCATTACTTTTTAAAGCGGTGGGTACAAGATATAAACAGGACCTCAGGTAAAACTAAATTACACGGTAGTCCTGGAATTAAGCAAGAAGGACCTTGAGATAGAAAAAGAAAAGCAATCAAGTCCTTCGTTGACTCCACCGACGAAGAATCCCAGAGCGCCGGCCACCGTCTTGCCGCCGGGGACGAACCACTTGGCGAGAAGCCGGAGAGAAGCGCCGGCGATGGACTCGAAGGGGCCTCCACCTGGGAGGTTGAGAGCACGCTGACATGGTTATACCCTACGGGTACATAACTTCAGCATACCTAGTCCAGCCCAAGGAAGGCCCACAACAGACATACGCTGACCCATGAAGATTTTCGGGTGACCAAGGCCCAGGACGTCTTCGGATCCTTGGAGAACAAGACTAGTTTAGATAGAAAACTCAAAAGGGCAACGCCCTAGAACTTGTAACCGACTAGGACTATGCCCGGGACCTGCCTAAGTCTATATAAAGGCCAGGAGGGCACGTCCTAGGGCAACTCGACTCATACTTTCGCACACGCATCCACGCCAGATCAAATCTGCGCACCCTGTAACCTTCGGTTCCACCGTAATCAAGAGCAGACAAGCAGGAGTAGGGTTTTCCCTCCGGGGGCCTGAACCTGGGTAAATCTCGTGTCCCCTGGTTGCTTGTCTGTTAACCGTGCCACGATCTCCAGCATCCCCATCTTCTCCAAAACTCAAGTCCATAACAATGGGCATTGATGAGATTAAACCTCGTCAATTGGCGCCGTCTGTGGGAATTTGGGCTGCTGATTGTGCGGTCGTGACGGTTCCGACCCGATCGATCTACAACTCCGCGGCGACGGAGAATCACCTCCTCTTCGGCGCTTTCGACTTCACCGCCCACTCGCCGGCCACCATGAAGGATTTCGAGCCCGTAGGCGACGGATTCGAGATTTTGTTCGGGAGCTTCTGCTTCCAGGTGGGACAAACTGGCACCCTCCGCCTCCCTGAGCGGGTGCCCGTGCCGTCAATCAGGCCCGCTTCATGGGCTCCACACCCCGTGCTACGCACGTCACCATCAGCAGATGAGTACTACAGCAGCAGCAGCTGCAACTCCGATCTGTGCGATCCACCTTCGGATGAAGGGACCTACGGTTCCGGATCCGAAAGCTGCGGAAGCAGCCAACCAATCTGCAGGCGCTATCTGTGCGCCGCGGTCATCCAAACCGACGAGGAAACGCCTAACCCGCCGCCCAACCCCAACCCGCAGGACAGAAACGGCGAAAACGGTGGAAACGGCGAAAACGGGGAAAACAGAGGCCACCTCATCCAACTTAGCAAAGAAGGATGGGTCGAAGCACGCCGCGCCGTCGCAGGCGAAATAGTCCTACCTCTGGACTCCCCACGTGATCTGCTGAGGGCATACCACTACCTCCTCATCGAGGAGCACAAGAAACAAGTCGAGATGCAGAAGACGCTCGACAAACGCAAGCAAGCAGCCTCTGAGTCCAGTGCGCGACGAGCTGCGCTCTCCGCCATGGGACCCGGCTCTAGCACAAACGGAAATCAAGGAAACAAGCACCGCTCTCGGGTGGAAAACATGGACCCCAAGGAGCGGCGTGAAGTAACCCGAACTCTCCATACATCGTTCATGGATATGGACGCTGACGGCAACATCACCCCGAAGACGCCACAAGCTGCGATCATGGCAGCCACTGCGTATCTCGCGGTTCACCCACCTCCGGAGGGGGACCCGGAAAGGGCCATGCATAGGTCCGCACTCACCGGACTAGGACTAATCGGAGCTGCGCTCCACGAAGATGCTCCTGCGGAGCCTAAGAAGAAAGCTCAGGCCAGGCGCGGCCGGAGCCCCACCCCCTCATCCGAAGAGGAAGAGGAGAATGATCTCCCTCGAAGAAAGAAGAGCTCACACCGCCATAAACGCGACTACGACGCCAGAGACAAGCTTACAAACGCGCATGCTCGTCCGAATCTGAGATGGATGAAGACGAAGGGGAACTCTGCGGAGCTCGATGCTATCCGTTCGGCGAACACAGATGCCACGCAACTTCAAGCTTCCTTCGGATACTCCGAAGTTCAACGGCATGCAAGATCCAAAGTCCTGGCTCAGTGACCACCTGTCATCCGTTAAGCTTCATGGAGGCAACAAAGAAACCGCCATGCAATGCCTTCAGCTGCAGCTGACAGGCGCGGCGCGAGTCTGGCTTAGCAGCCTATCATCAGGATCCATCCGAAGCTAGGAGGAGCTTTCTTACAGCTTCATCCGAAATTTCAAAGGCACCAGCAAGAGGCCCGCCCCAATCGAAGAATTGCGAGCCTGCACTCAGAGAACGGGTGAATCTATTCGCTCATACATACTACGCTGGTCTACGACCAAGAACTCCGCAACACACATCTCCGAAGAGAGGGCCATCGACGCCTTCAGGGACGGCGTCAAGCGCCCAGACTTCAAGGAGGAACTTGGGCGTGTAAAGTCCAAGACACTCGACCACCTCATGGAAATCGCCAACAGTTGGGCAGACAGCAAAGATTGCATCCAGCGAGCGCAATCAGATGAAGAGGACGACTACGGCCGAAGACGCGAACGCCACAGCAAGAGGAGATCGCGCGTCTACGAGGACCGCGACGGACCCGACATGGTCGCGGCCGGCTACGCCGACCGCCGTAATGACAACAGCCGCAACAGCGGAGGATACCGCAGCGGAAACTTCCGCGACAACAGACGACCAACGCAGTCGTGGCAACACCGCGACCGCGACAACGGACCCTCAGCATTCGACAAACTTTCGGGTCCATGCATCATCCACTTCTACATCGACAAACAAGATGGCAAAAAGAAAGCTAGCCACATGCTTAAGGACTGTCGCGAGTTCCAGAAACTCAGCGAAGGCATGATGCAGATGAGGCAGCAAGCTTCAATTCCTGCGTTCGGAAACGCACCTGCACCAGGTGAAATAGCACACGGAGCTCCTCCACCGCCGCCTATTGGAGGCCCAAATCAACCAGCGGCGCCAGCACAAAACAACGCCGGGGTCCCATACCCCCCATCAAAAGGAGCACTCAATATGATACAGAAGGGACGCCCCACAAATAGGGTGCAGAAGAAAATCACCCGACAAATAAACTTGGCCGTGGCAACTCCGCCTGCAATCCCTGAGTACCTCAGCGGATCAGAGTCCCGCATCACATTCACTCGCGCGGATCACCCTTGCCAGATCCCTCGCCCAGGTCATGCTGCCCTGGTGCTGGAGGCGCAGATCGGAGGCTTCGAGATGAGTCGCGTCTTCATGGACGGCGGCAGTGGCATTAACCTAATGTTCGCAAGCACTCTAGCAGCTATGCGGATCCCGCAATGCAGCCTGGAACAATCAGACACAACGTTCCACGGCATTGTCCCAGGGAAGGGCATCTTCCCCCTGGGCAAAATAGGACTCGACGTCATCTTCGGGAAGCCGGACAACTTTCGGCAGGAGCGCCTAGAATTCGAAGTGGTGGACTGGCCGTCGCAATACCACGCCATCCTGGGACGTGTAGCATTCGCAAGGTTCCTGGCCGTCCCACACTACGCAAGAACACTTATCGACGATCTCCGCGAGACGTTCGACAACCTCGATCGCTACAGGATCAAGCTCAATCTAGAAAAGTGCGCCTTCGGCGTCCCCTCGGGTCAGCTGCTCGGGTACTTCATCTCTCAACGAGGGATCGAAGCGAACCCGAAGAAAATCAAAGCCATCATGACAATGGAGAAGCCGAAAAACCTCAAGGGCGTTCAGCAGCTCGCAGGGCGAGTAGCGGCACTAAGCAGGTTCATCAGCCGCATGGGCGAAAAGGCCCTACCATTTTACCAGCTGCTGCGCAAGGCAGACAAGTTCGAGTGGACACCAGAAGCCAACGACGCATTCGAAAACCTCAAGCGGCTCCTCTCCACCTCGCCCGTTTTGGTCACGCCAAAGGAGCGCGAGCCCCTGCTGCTGTACATAGAAGCCACACACCAGGTGGTCAGCACCGTACTCGTGGTCGAACGACCCGAAGAAGGCAAGACCCATGGGGTCCAGCGCCCAATTTACTACCTCAGCGAGGTACTCACTCCGACAAAGCAGCGGTACCCGCACTACCAGAAGCTAGCCTACGGCGTGTTCATGACGGCTCGACGACTGAGCCACTACTTCCAGGAGCATCAGGTGATGGTCGTCAACGAGGCACCCCTGAACAGCATCCTGAATAACCCAGAGGCCACAGAACGTGTGGCCCTGTGGGGCATTGAACTATCACCCTTGGACATCGTCTACGAGAAGCGACACGCAATCAAATCTCAAGTCCTTCCGGACTTCCTGGTACACTGGATGGAGCTGCAGCTGCCTGACACCCCAGACATGTCGCAGTCCTGGACAATGCATTTCGACGGCTCAAAGCGCGAAGCCGGAGCAGGGGCAGGAGTCATACTGACCTCCCCGCAAGGTGACAAGATGAAGTACGTCCTTCGGATGAAATTCAGAACCTCCAACAACGAGGCCGAATACGAAGCCCTCATCCATGGCATGAAGATGGCAAAAATATGCGGCGCAACGCGCCTGGTCATCTACGGTGACTCCAACCTTGTCGTACAGCAGACGATGAATGAGTGTGACGCACACGCCGAAAACATGATCGCATACCGCGCGCTATACAACGCACTCGAAGGAGAATTCGACGGCTGCGAACTTCGGCACGTTGGAAGAAAGAGCAACGAGGAGGCTGATAGACTCGCCAACATCGGCTCCACTTGTGCAAAGGTGCCACCAGGTGTGTTCCTTGAACAGATCTGCGTGCCATCCATCAAGCGGAAATTCCCCAAGGGATCACCCGAAGAAGCAGAACACTCGGGGGCTACGCTACCCGAAGGTCATGAAGGACCCGAAAAGTTGGATACCGACGTTGCCACGGTCAACCTGATGCAGGTCATGGCAGTCGAAGAAACTTGGACACGTCCATACCTCCAGTTCTTGATAAACGGAGAATTGCCTGACAGCCCGACAGATGCCCGGCGCATATCTCGTCGGTCAAAAGCCTTCACCATCATCAACGGCGAGCTGTACAAACGCAGCATTACGGGTGTACTACAACGGTGCGTCACCATCGACGACGGCAAAGCCATACTCCAAGATATCCATGAGGGCATCTGTGGCCACCATGCAGGCAGTCGCTCCCTCGTCGCCAAAGCTCTGCGAGCAGGATTCTACTGGCCAACGGCCATGAGCGACGCGAAGGACATCGTCCGAAGATGCAACGGGTGCCAACGATTCGCCGACAAACCGCACGCACCTGGGTCCGAACTTAGACCCATACCCATAGCTTGGCCTTTTGCCCAATGGGGCCTCGACATGATCGGCAAACTGCCAAAATCCTCGAAAGGAGGACACGTCTTCCTCCTGGTCGCAGTCGACAAATTCACCAAGTGGATCGAAGCCATGCCAGTCACTAACCAGAAGGGCAAAACCGCCGTCAAGTTCTTCGAATCCATCGTCTACAGGTTTGGCGTACCGCACAGCATCATCACCGACAACGGATCAAACTTCATCTCCGAAGAATTCCAGGACTTCTGCGAAGGCCTCGGGATCAATATCACATATGCCTCAGTGGCACACCCGCAAACAAACGGGCAAGTGGAAAAGGCCAACGGCCTAATCGGCGCTGGCATCAAAAAGCGCCTCATGAGCTCACTCGAGCACAAAGCGCGAAACTGGACGAAAGAGCTACCGTCTGTCCTGTGGAGCTTACGGACTACGCCAAACAGCTCCACCGGCTACACACTGTTCTTCATGGTGCACGGAGCCGAGGCAGTGCTACCCGCCGAAGTACGCCACCAGGCTCCATGAGTCGTCGCGTACAGTGAAGCCGAATCCACGGCTGCACTCGAAGATGCCATCGACACACTCGACGAAGCACGGGATATAGCAGCAGCTAGATCAGCGGTGTACCAGCAAAGTCTCCGCAACTATCACAGCCGCCGGCTGCGCCCAAGGTCCTTCGTCGAAGGAGACCTCGTCTTGCGACTCAAGCAAAAGCGACCGAACAAACTCGATTCCCCATGGGAAGGAACCTACGCCATCACCGAGGTCATCCCAGGTGGCGCCTATCGTCTCAAGCACGTGGAGTCTGGAGTCGCATACTCCAACCCGTGGAACGTCTCGCACCTGCGACGATTCTACCCGTAGCAACCTACCCCCCCCCCTTTTACTTTCAATAAGGCTTTCAGCCAATGCTACTTAGCCGAACCATGTACCTCCTCCATTACGATATAAATAAAGCTAAGTGCCTCGTCCCCAACCTTCGGTTGACTATTTTTCTGCAACTTTACTACATGCTACAAACGCACCCGGGGCTCCCCCCACCTCACGATTTCATCGACTGAGGACCAAACGTGTACACCTGAGTAGCTGACTACGTCAGGCAAACAAAAAGGGCATGTACTCAATCAAAGCACTGCGTGCTCACAAACCTTTACAACAAAGGGCACATAAACGCCCAGCCGCAATATACAAATTTTACATTTATCTGTTTATTTTCAGGTCCTACCTATTCTGAAGAATAACCTGAGCACGCTGCTCAAACAAATCTACAATCTGTTCGGCATACTGCCTTACAGCCGCGTAATACGGACGCATATCCCACTCGCCACCATCTGGCCGAGGAGGTGGCCCAGTGGCCACAGCAGCCAAATCTACGTCAGGGTGGTGCACCCTCACAAGAGACAAGGCAGCCTTCACCCCTGCGATGAGCTGCTACCACACCAGCTCCTTGACATTTCCGGCATTCCGAAACTTCGTCAGAAGACCTGCAAGGGTCGTTGGCACGGCATCCAACGGGAACATGACGTGCAATACCGAGGACAGTGATGTCTGCACCTGGCGGAGCACCCGCGAGACCTGATAGACGCGATCCTGCACCGTCGCTAGAACCACGGCACGATCGCGCTCCATCCAGAAGAAGCCGCCGGCCTCCATGTCCTGTTGAGTCAAGCAATTGACTCGAACAGCGATACGCTCTTTCTCTTCCCTCGGAGCAATATTGGCACCTGCGACAAACACACAAAACAAGAGTAAGGCCAGCAGGCTCACCCGAAGAACTAGACTACAGCCCGAAAGAAGGATCAACTTACATTGCAGCTGCTCGGACAGCCGACCCAGCTCCGCCATCAAATACTCCTCTCTGGCTGCACCACGGTCTGCTTTGGATTTCCAAACGTCAGCACGACCGCGTAACCCAAGCAAATCTCTCTCCAAGCTGCGCACACGATCTCGAAGAAAAGCGAGCTGCGAAGAATCATCCAATGATGTTCGCAAAGGCCTTTCGGATGAAGTGTCAACTGGGTCAGCACCCGAAGGAACCTATAGCAGCAGAAAAAAGAAGGCACACAGACATTCAGCCAAGGATAAAGCACAACTCAGAGGAATTCATTAAAACATATAAGGCCACTACGTGGCACAAGGATGGTACTACAAAAGATATTTACAACAAAAGAAGACTACAAACTACCCTACGTCTACTATGCCTCAGGTGCAGGACACTGAGTCGCCTCAGAACCAGACTGCCTAGCTTTGGCCTCGCCCTGCTGCCGCAGTGCGTACTCAGATAGCAAGTCAATGAGCTTAGGCCCATATCGTCTGCAGCGAGCGGAGTAGGCGGCAAAAGCTACCTCGGATCCATCCGCAGCCGTAGGCATCCGAGAAGTAATCTGGGGCAGGTCCAGCTCCGCCCCAGATGCCATGGCCATCGCCAGCCCGACGGCCGCGCCGATGCCCTTCTGCTTGCGCTTGTACGCTGCAGGCGCTTCGGCTGACAGAGCCTCTGCCAGGGCATCCACATCTTCAAGGGGTGCGCCCTTCGAGAAGAGCTCCTGGTAGAAGCGACCAAGGACCTCTTTCGCCTTGGCAAGGGAGTTGACGACGGTGCTGCAGCGGTCTTCGACCGCCACAGTGGCATCATCTAGAGCACTCCCGTGCTCCAGAGCACCGCGGTCGAACTCGATGCCTGCGGCATCTGAGACAAAAAGAAGAAAACATGAAGGAAGGCAGCATTGAAGAAAATCCGTAGAAAAAGAAACAAGTCCAAAAGCTTGTACTCACCCGAAATAGCCTTGGCAGCAGCCATGAGCTTACCCGCCACCCCTTTTTCACGAGCAGCCGCAACGGTGGCCTGCTGCTCCTCACGATCTGCGGCCTCCTGCAGCAGACGCTCCTTCGCTTCGGCTGCCTTCGTCAGCTCCAGCTCAAGGCGCTCTTTTGCACCAGCGGCAGCTTCGGCCTTCTGCTCCGATTGGCCAAGGCTCTTCTTCAGAGCGTCGACCTCACGGAGAGAGTCGTTATGCTCCTCTGCATTTGCAACAAGCAAGTGTCAAAAAACAGGACAAGGATAAGCGAGAGAAGTACTACAAGGCAAACGAATACCTTGAAGCTGCTGCAGTTTCGCCTCCAGCGTCAGGCGTTCCTCCACCAGCCGCTTGGCCTCTTGGACAAAAGGCTGCAGCAACAGGCAATAGCAGTAAGAACAGGACTTGGGGGCTACGCCCAACATAAAGAAGCAAAAACAACATCAGCACTCGAAGACACTCAGGGGCTCCCCCCGTAAGATCAAGTAGAAAAACTTACGTGCTCCGAAGGCGAACCCGCAGGCCCGCCTGCGAAATTCTGGGGCGCAACCACCAGCCTCTCCTGCACAGGAGGAACTGGCGCAACGTCACCAGAAGTGGCCACAGTCTGAGGAGGAGGCGACGCAATGTTCGACTCCCCCATCATCTCCTGCCCACCATCACTAGAGCCGTCGGAGGATTTCCTGCATACGAAGCCAATCAACACAGGTGCAAACACCATCAAGGAAAAAGGACAACAATGGCAACAAGAAAACTTACGAGCCCAACGCGCTCAGGTCGAAGATAGGAGAAGCCCTTCGGGCCCTCTTCTCTTCCTTCTTTTCTTCCTTCTTCTCCTCCTTCTTTTCTTCCTTCTTCCGCTTTGCTGGCGGGTGCGGAGCAACAGCTCGCACAGGAATGGCAGGAAGAGGAGAGGAAGAACCCCCAGGAACATCATCATGACGCTCAAGGCCCAGAGGATTTCTGGGAGTCGGAGGAGTCGAGGCATCCGAAGACTCGCTGGAGCTCCGTGATCGCTTGCGCGAGTGGTCCTCACTCGACTCGTCGGCATCCTCCGCTGTTGATCGCACCGACGGTAGCTCGGACACGGAGTCCACCACTTCATTGTCCGGGGCATTCGGATACCTTTCGGGCAACGGTGGTGCCATGCCCGGCACTTTGAAGTTCTACAAGATGAGAAGGAACTTTGTCAGCAAACAAAGGAAACACATACACAGTCGACAAAAACAAAAGGAGAGCACCACGTGCGCAAATCTACACCTTCGGTACGACCAATGTCGAAGAAAAGGGAGGAGTCTGCGACTTCCCCGGGATTTCTTCGTCGGCCTTGAACTTCAACAGTGCCCGAAGAGCCTTGTCAAGTTCCACCTCGGAGATTTTCTCACTCGAAACCCTCATCGGATCACGGCGCCCAGAGTAAAGAAACATCGGATGCGCCCTCGCTTGGAGAGGCTACACCCGACGCTCAAGAAACGTCCGGATGACGTCGACACCGTTCACCTCCTTCTCAGGAATTAGTTGGAGATCCTCCACCCGACGGTACAGGGCCTCTATCTCCGCCACCTCACCGTCTAAAATTTGGTTTTTCCAGGATCTTTTCTTTTCAATCAACTGGGAGGGGTCAAAAGGAACGAGACCAAAATCTTGCCCAGGCAGTACGGAGTCACGGATGTAAAACCATTTCCTCCGCCAGTACTGGACAGATTCGGACATGGAAAAGGAAAAGAATTGCACATTGGGGCTGAGGGAGATGATGAAACCCCCAATGGGATACACACCATCCGAACCAGACTGCCTCTTCACGGAATAAAGCTTCCGGAAGAGGCCAAAGTGCGGCTCAATGCCAAGCCAACACTCGCAAAGCGTGATAAAGCACGCAATGTGGAGAAGGGAGTTGGGAGACAGATGATGGAGTTGAACCCCATAGAAAAAGAGCAGTCCACGAAGGAAGTCATGGACTGGATACGAAAAACCACGCAAGATGAAGGCAACAAACATAACCCGATACCCAGATGGGGGACGGGGGATTACCTCGTTGCCGGGGAGTCTCACGGCCGGCGTATCCTGCGGGATCAGGCCCCGCTCGCGCAGTTTGCGGAGATCGCTCTCCCGCGTCTCTGATCGCCGCCAGCCACCATCGGTGACGCGAGCAGCGGCGGTGCTCTTCTTGCCTCCGGCGGCGCTGGTCCCAACCGCAGATGAGGATTTCTTTGTTTTCCCCATGGCGCTGCAGCGGTGGTGGCGGTGACAACTCAGAAAGAACGAAGAAAAGCTCAGCGCGCAGCAGGAATCGCTCAAGAAGAAGGAAGCAGTGAACAGATGAACTGGTGCGGTGAAAAACAAACCACGATTTCACCCAGGATTATAACAGCGAAGACGACGCACGCTGGCCGTCCATCAAGAAGACCTAATGCCAATGGTAGATCTGGCCGTACACGTGTCAACACCACAACGAACCGTCGTTACCACGCCGTCCACTACGCGCGGAAATCGAGGAGGCGCCGTAATCATCTCCACGCCCCGCGTGACCGGTCAATTCAAAGTCAGCAAGTGGGACCCACGCTTCGTCCCGTCAAGTCATCTCTGGCGTAGCAGACGTTTGAGGTCATCGATCGTAAGCACTGACGTCATCAAAAGCTATACTAGCAACACTTCGGCTCCACAGCTAAAAGTACTCACTCGAATCTACGATTCGACTAAATACTTGGGGCTACTTCTATCAGGAGCGCTGGCCGCGCACCCGACAGACAAATGAGGACAAAATTATTTCTCTGGGTCCTACGTCGAGTCTACGACTCCACTACGGACTCGGGGGGCTACTCCCATAGGGAGGATGGATTTAAGCATCCGAAAAATTTCGAGTCCTGCGGACCTAATGATTGAAACAATGCTTGAACTGAAAAGTCTCCGCTCGAGGCTACGACTCGAACAGACACTTGGGGGCTACTCCCATAGGGAGCGCTGGCCGCGCACCCTATGAAATCTTCGACTGCGATCTTTCGGATCAGCACGCAAAAACTATTTTGACAACTCTGCCCCAACAAAACGCTGAGTGAGCGACAATCTCCTTGGTCACCCGAAGCACCTCCGAGGTGATAAATGTTCGGATGCTGCGTCTGCGACGCAAAGATAAGACCTACAGATATCATCTGATGGCCTGGCAACGCATCTGACTGCGCTCTGCCAGTATGAATCCGTACCAGCAGGTACGATGAAAAATCCCGACGGACGCGTTGGGTGCACCAATTAAAATCACTGGAATTCCACTTCTATAAGTCCTCCACGGCCTAAGTTGAATTACGCCAGCATATGTTCCAGGCTCGGGTTAAGGGACCCGAACCTGAAGAAGATCGTGTTGTTTCGTCCTAAGACAGTTAACTGGCCCTGATCCGTCGGGTGAGTCAGGCACACGCATCAACAATCCCTACACACATATACTATTAACATATAGCTGCTCCCGAAGAATGGAAGAGTCCTCAGCCGAATCTACGATTCGACTGATCACACGCCATTCCTGCGCGCAAGCAGGCTGCCTCTGCAGCCAAGGATGCCGGTGGCCATCCAGGCCACCGAGCGATGAGCACGATGATTTGGCAGCCGGCCGCATCCGCGATGGAGCACGCATCCGCCCTCATCCTCTTCCCCCTCGCCACCTCGGCCGGCCGGGATGAAGAGAGGAGCCGTGGAGCCATCGAGAATCAGCCGAAGACGCTTATTCCTGAGAGTTGCTATCGGAGTACCAATCTTCTTCCGCCATGGAAGAAAGAAAACGGACACCGACAGCGGCCAGCTCGTGCAGCGCCACAGCAACAACCTGGCCAACCCTCTCCACCAACCTCCAGATCCAGCCATCCCGACGCCATGCCTTGCCTCCTCCTCGCCGCCACGGCCGGCCAGGATACAAAACAATAGCATAAGAATGCCACAGATGAGGAAGCGGAAGACCACGGTCTTATTACGGAGATCCTGGAGATCTGCAACTCCATGGCTTGCCTTGACCACCAGGGCCTCACCAACGGAGCTCCATCTCGAGATGTTAGGGATTTGACCGGAGAAATCCCCAACCCTACTCCAAACTACCGGCAAGCAGCTGAAACACCTATACCTAATCCTAGTATCTACTCCGGCACCTCCCCCTCTCCCTCTCCAACCGGCAGCGCCGGCGGAGAGAGGTTGGGGGCAGCCCGGTATTCCTTCGGGAACTCTCAAGCAGGGGGAGGTTGGAGAGAGCAGGGGAGGGGACCTAGGAAGTGGAGAGTCCACACTCGGATATTGAGATTTTGAGAGTGCGAAGACAGATAGCAGTGAGTTTTTTGTGTGTAGAGAACCCATAAGATGATTCGTATCCAAGCACCTCCATGTGCAGCGTTTTAAAAAAAACACCTCCATGTGCATCTTGCGTACCTATTATTAAGATTAATAAGTACAGCAAAGGTACTCAAATGTTTATCTCGATCACAACAAAAATAATGCGTTGATGGAGAAATAGCAGGCCGTTGAGCTCCTCAGATAAGAGGTCAATAAAATACTAGCAGAGGAGACGATGAATTATGCATTGGGACCAATATCCGACAGCTCACACAAGCAACTGAATAAATATTTCCAAAGCCTGGACAAGATCAAGCCTAAACTTCATCTAGAAGGTCAACCTAGTCAGGTATTCAACACTCCTATAACACTCCTATGCACAGTAATCTTGTCAGAGTTTGACAATCCATACTTGCAATGGAGATGCCCACTTCTGACAACATCTAAGAAACTTTAGAAACAAGAATTAAAGTATTTTTGGCAAATATACACAGACCATCAGAGCAAGAACACTCATTCCGATGGATCTTCACAAATAGATCTGTCAAGCAGTAGCAACACGGATAGAAAGCCCCATCATGCATACATGCTCAGTACCAGATCTTAATAACTTCAGTACCAACACTAATCAAGGGGACTGACTAGTAGAAATGAATTTGACACCCCGACTGATAATGTTAAGTACCCAAAAAAACTTAGAACCCGGAGGATGTTTCAGCACCATTTGATTAATTGGGAGACCAATACACTAGGTTAGAAATTCAGTACCAAACATCCGGCTTGAACTAAATTCAGTACCAAGTGATTAGAAATTCAGTACCACGCTATGTTAGATTAAGCACCTTAATAAAACCAATTCAGCACCAGATGTTCCTAATTTCGGTACCTATTTTGGAGCGCATAAACAATTATTCAGGTGCAAACAAGAAAATATTCAGTAACCTACAAGCAGTCATCAAGCACCATCAGAACTTAAATTCAGTACCCCAAGGATGCAAAAGGTTCCAGCAGGAAGGAATGACACAAGAATCTGAATCGGAACTTTTGAGCATCACAAACTTGCACTTCAATATTTCTCCATTGAAGGGGAAAATAAAAATCTGAACGGAGAGAAGCACTAATAATCTCTAAAGCTTTGTAGAAATAGAAGCAGA
Organism: Avena sativa; assembly: GCA_916181665.1. NCBI lineage: Eukaryota > Viridiplantae > Streptophyta > Magnoliopsida > Poales > Poaceae > Avena > Avena sativa. Next base: position 162,202,123 of record OV702284.1, read on the forward strand.
GTAATTGTGAACCATAGTAACTGAACAAGAGGATTTCTATAGCGCTGGATGAAAAGAGAGAATCCATGGACAAAGAACAAAAACCGTCTGCAGCACTGTCTGATCCAAATGCATATATCAACAGCCAAAGAAAGACAGACATAGTTGCATACTAAATGGAAAATTTGTATGACCCTGGCCCTGGGAGACAGCATCCTGCAATGTACTAATCTCCCAACATCTTGGCATGAACGCAAACACCCTATATGCAGAGCCACAAGCATGAATTGGTATAAGCAATATAGAGCAGAAGCATGGAGTGTCGATGCAGCTCATGCAGCTATGACCTGAACTGGCAGCTGCTCACGCAAGACAGGGATGTGCACGGCTAGAGAAGCATGTGGTCGGTGCTGCTCTGCCAGGAACGTGGTGCTGTCAACTGCACCGACGTCCTCGCAATCACCGCACGTCTATGATACAAGGGCCATCTCTGTCATCGTCGAGTCCGCGGTGGTGCTCTGCTCCGAGAACGCACCGTCCGCTCCAGTCGTCGTCGTTTCATCGCCCTTGTTACCTTGTATTGTGGACCAAGCTGCTCGCTCTTCCCTTCCCAGCAGCGAACGACGAGGGAGAGCAGCGGGCGAGGCATCCAAAGGCGGCTTCTCCAGGCCACGGGGATGCGGGGGTACACCAGCGCGGAGGCGCGGGACACGGTCGCCGGTCGTCCGCGTGGAGGAGATCGCGAAGGGAGGCGCACTTGGGCAGCGACAGAGGATCAGGAGTGGGATCCGGGAGGTGGTGCTGGATGGTGTAAGGCCGGGAAGACCGGCGTCTAGACGCCGGCGGCGCCGGGAACTTGTATGCTGGTAGTCTGGATCAAGATACAGGGGTGGGAAATCGGCGGTGGGCAGCAGTGGTGGCCGGGGAAGGGCGCAGATGCTCGCTGGTGTGCGGCGGGGAAGACTTGCTACAAGATCTCGACGACGATTTCGGCAGGGGGGGACAGGTGTTGGTGGCCGGAGAGGCTCGCTAGTGTGGGACGGGGAGCGGCTCACGACTGGGAATTGGTTTTATTGGTTGGAGATTCTAGTGCCAGCAGTAGGCTGCGTGAGCCAAGACGCCTGTGTCGCGCGTGCAGGAGGTCAGGTACAGAGCGGTGACAGTGCCTAGCCAAAAGCTAATCCAAACCAATTCCTCTTTAGGATTTAATGAATAGCAATGGAAAATGCATAAATAGGATGTGTCTCTCCGAACCAACACGAATCTCCAAACAGCCAACGGCGTGAGATGCTTCCTCCGGTGAGGATGGACACACAAGGAGTTTTGTATATATATATATATATATATATATATATATATATATATATATATATATATATATATATATATATATATATATATATATATATATAAATGACTGGTGCACCTTGGTGTCCAGGCACCGTACACAATACACGTATGTTTTGCTTTGAACCACACATACCTGAGGGCATACGTACCCTAGTTACACATACCTAGGTATCATATACCTAAGTTACAAATATCTAGGTATCACATATCTAAGATGTTGCATACCTAAGGCGTACGTATCCTCCAGGATACGTGTTTACATATGCAACTTAGGTGCGTAAATCTTAGGTATGTGATACCCAGGTATATATAACTTGGATAAGTATATTTTAGGTATGTAAACCTTAGGTATGTGAAATTTAGGTATGTATATCTTGGGTATGTACGAAATGCAGGTTTGGTGCCTGGGCACCATGGTGTCCCATATGGGCTTCCTATATATATATTTGACACCCAGGGTGTAGAATAGTTATTTTGCACCCAACATATTTTTACGCTGTTAGACTAAAAAATTATGTTTTGTATACGAATAATTATGTTCATATAATCACCACAACCAAAAAAATTGACACAAAAATAATTTTTTTGAGTCATTATAGTGTAAAAAACACCAAAAATATGTATTTTACGTCGAATTTTTTTACGGCATGTAAACAAAAAAATTATATCATTTTTAAAATTTATTATGTTCTTCTCAACTTACGAAGTAATACAAAATTTACGTGACGTAAAAATAATTATACGGTTCTAAAATAATTTACGTGTCAAATAGCGCCACCCTACCCTATATATATATATATATATATATATATATATATATATATATATATATATATATTCAGCACCCAACATATAATTTTATGTTGTCATATTTAGAAATTTATGTTTTGTATACAAATAATTATGTTCATATTCATCCACGACGCAAAAAAATTGACATAAAAAAATAGTTTGTGAGTAATTATAGTGTAAAAAACACTAAAAGTATGCATTATACGTCGTATTTTTATACGGCATGTAAACAAAAAAAATTATGACATTTCTATATTTTTTTACGTTCTTCTCAACTCTCGAGGTAAGACAAAATTTACGCAACGTAAAAATAATATACAGTTATTCTACACCTGGGGTCAAATAGCGCTACCATATATATATATACCCTCTTCGTTTCAGGGCTTAAGGCGTCCTCGTTTTGCGTGTTTTTTCTTTGACCAAGAATTACTATAAATACGTAAAGAGTTTTGGTATAAAACTAGTATCACTGGAAAGTATTTTTCAATACGAATCCAATGGTACTAATTATATACAATATAAGTAAGATTTTGTTGTTCAATTCTTTTGGTTAAACTTTGCTTTAAAAAACGTGTGCGTCTTAAGCCTTAAACGGAGGTAGTATATATATATATAGAAAAGTGCTATTTGACACGCAGGAGCGGAATATTATTCTACACCCCGCCCCCATCCCACGGTAGCCAAGCCCGAGCGCCCGCGCGATATAAAACAGGATGCATGCGACCTAAGATTTTGAGTCCGTGTCCCCGCAGCAGAAAAGAAATAGGTGCTAGGTGAACTGGCTGCATACGACGTAAACTAATTACGACTAAGCAACAAAACTTATAGGCACCGCTAGGGATCGGCGTCCGATTGCTTCTCGGCCTAGGATTGGAAGCCATCTGACCGCAGGATTTCTACCAGGCTCCGCGCGCTGAAATAATTAACAGGACAAGGTCCACTCCTTCCTTCGGTTGTTTTCCAAACTAAACTCCCGTGAATCAAGCGCCCCACTCCATTGATGGTTTCCAATATAAAATTCATTTAATCATCGTTGCTTCCATATATGCTCCCATGATCACGTTCCTTTAGACCCAATAATTATCCCCCGTGATTCCATCTACTACAGACTCGATGATTCCTTTTCATTCGGTACTTGATTTCATCAATTATAAACAAGCGTCCGATCCTACACGCCATGCTTCATAATTTATAGAAACGGTCTTTCTCCAAACAATGTCACGATTCAGATTTTCCTATATGAAGCTGTATAGTTGTATTCTGAAACATAGTTGTATAATTGTTGAAGCTTGAACAATATTGTTCCAAACATAAGGAAGGACGCTTGTTCTAGGAAACATATTGTGTTTACGAGTAACGCACAATGAAAACTTTGACAAAATGCATTCAAACAATATACATTTATTTTTACATCTCAACAACAAAATACTAATTTCACTTGGCCTAGCCATCGACGTGGAGGATGTTGAACCAGTTGACATGTGTGAGCACCACACACGCCATCAATCCTCTGTTGTCAACAATGTAGCCACCAACTGCGCTGTGTCTGATCCTGGCCCTTCCACACCATCGTTACAGTATTGTTGGCAATGAAAAGTATGGCTGAATTGGCTAGAGAAAAATTTATGTACAACAAAACAAACAAGAAACAATGAAGCACATACAACGCTAGTCGAAACATAAAATTCACTGCGAGAAGCAAAATGTATCCACAATCGTTTCAGTAAAGAAAACAACACCGGCCATAGTTGAAGCACTCAGTAGTATAGGTTGAAGCAACATGTCTACATATACGTTAAAATAAGCACGCATTGTAATGGTTGAAGCATAAAACCATTGTGAAGCATACACAAGAAATATAGTTAGGAAACATTTTTTATGTTTTTCATGGAAAAAATTGGCAGAAACACTGAAGCACGCACCGGTAGTGGTTGAAACAAGAAATTGTATGAAGCAAAACACATGTATTTTAATTTTGGTAAAAGGAAGCAACATTGATCATGGTTGGCACACACTACTAGTAGTAGAAGAAAAATGTATATAGAACAAAATAAGAACACACAACTATGCTTGAAGTAGAAGTACACTACCATGGCAGGGGAAATTATACAACAAGAAAATTAAACAATATGGAAGTTGCATGGTCCATTGCTGCAATTTTCTTAGACCGAAGAAACACATAGTATACTTAGGAAGCACGAATACTCTCAAACGTTGTATTAGTTCCATGTCAACATAATTCATCAACCCAGAAAGCATAAAAGAATTGAAATTCTTGTGCCCGCGCAAAAATCATACTCAATCGCTTGCGTGGTACAGATTTTACTATGAAATTGAGAAGAAATTAGACAAACAATATCTAGGGAGGTTGAGGATTACAAGCGTCGTTTTTCTATCGGCAAGCATGTTGTCATCGCTGAAGAGATGGATCGGCCAGGAAGAGCAACCTCTCGCGGACGATGGTGTGCCTCCCCACCTACAGGTAGGAACCTATGTCATTGCAAATACCTTACCCAGATGCATGTCGCCGTTGAAGAGATCGACAAAGCACATGGAACAGTGGAAGCAGCCCCCGGTGAGCTGCTGATCCACCTCTTCAGCGATGGCAACAATAAGGGATGGTCTGACGATGATTCCCGATCTGTGATATCCGCCGACAATAAGGGATGGTCTGACGATGATTCCTCGTGGCGGGATAGTATGGATGTCGACGCATGACTCGATCCAGGTAGAGGCGCAGGTCCCGGCCGGGATAGGAGGTGGTGGCGCAGCGTGGATAGGTGTGGCGGCGCGGTGGGAGAGAGCAGAGGCGGCGAGCACCGGATCGATTCGGAAAGAGGCAAGGAGAGCGATGAGTAACCATCTATGATTTTTTGGGTATATAGGTGGGCCACGTATAGGGTTAACGGGCCAAATGTAAACCGTGCGATGGAATTGAATTGAACGGCGTCAGATTAATCCGACGATTGGCTTCTTATCGGCCTGCGGTAGGTAGTATTTACCAAACTTATATGCATGCAATGTAAGATAGGTAACTAGTTTGGCATATTAACCAGCTAATCAACGTGTATGTGACGTACGTTTTCGCATGATTCATGTGAGGTTTTTTTAGGAAACATGTGAGGTAAATTTGACTTGAACTTTTTATACGTGTAAATACAAGCTCATACAACGAGCTATGAAGTTTTTACATAGCAAATCAAAGTAACACAAATTTACATCGGCATAATCATAATTGGGTAAACATGTCGTGTATTCTATTGTTCTCCTAAAGATTCAGTACTAACTGAACTGAATTAGTTTTTAAGAACATGAGAAAATTCTGCGACAGACACCATAATTTCCACTGAGGTGCCACGAATTTGTTCCATAACATAAGACGTTTTGGTAGGCTAAAATAACCTAACAAAACATCTTATACTGTGGAATAGATGTAGTATGTCAGCTACGCACACATGTTTCTTAAGTATTTTAGACAAAGCCTCATGTCCAAATAAAAGAATTAATATGTGAACATGTAATAAATTACATAAAGTGGAAAAAATTTAGTTACATCACTTCAATTACACAATCCTTCCAGATTGCATTTCTATCCTACTAGGCGGTACAATGCTAAGACCACAACATGCGGTGCAGCTCTACATTTCACTGTGTATCCAGAAGCAGAAGCAGGACACTTCAACATCACCAGCCGTACTGAAAAATGGCAAAAAAATAGGATAAAAATCAAGAAACTGAAGATAATTTCTGACCGAAGCATTCTAACAAAACAAGGAACAAAACTGAAACCTAGGTCTAGCTTCTTTTACGGTAAAATCTTGATCTAGCTAGCTATAGCTATCTAAACCAAAGACATAACTGTATAAGCTGACTTAACAAGCTGTAAATCAAGTAGTAGAGCTTTCTATGATTCGACTGATAAATGGTGTACATGCACTGCTCCAGAGTCTTAATGCTAGCCTGGTTGTAAATTTCGTTCTTCTTTTTTGTACTCGCTACTGCTTAAAAATTAAAAAAAATTCAGGCAGGCTTTTTGCCCGCCATATGCCCTCAAAACAAATACCAGTGTTCATGGATCCACTGCAACTTCAGGTGAAACAATGGATGGAAGTGAACACGGAGCCTGTCGGTCTCCACCTTGCTAATTCGCACACGCACCTGCTGAAACAAGACCGGTTCACTCGCTGGCAGCAGGGACACACACCGGTTCACTCGCTGGTATTCTTCCGTGGCTACATGCAGAAGGTGAACCAATCTTTTCTTTTCTTTTTTAAATTAAAAGCTTCATACCTAGTCATAACCTTTTTGCCATCAATCAAAAAATAAAATCAGCCATAATAAAACGTGAAGCTTTACCGATTAATTAAGAAGTCGAACACCACACGCGTAACATCATCTGCAAGACTCCAATATCATGCAACCATTTAGAGTTCGGTCATATTTTAGAATAGAGTATGGGAAATTAGAGCTTAAAAATCCAGCATTGTCATCTATGCTCAAAGGCCAACTACTGGAATATACTCCACGGTGATTTCACTAGATCAAAAATACATTTCTCACACGGAAGTGTCGATCCTTAAAAGGCAAAATATGATATGCTAATAACACGATCAAAGCTGGAAGCAAAGAAACTAACGGATAACAGTCATCATTTCTCAAGCACATGAAAATATTATGACTAGGATGCTGAAAAAGTGAGAAGCATTTCTAAAGAACAAAGTTATGTATAACCACATGGATAGCATAAAAAATGAGAAGCAACAGCCAAATTGGAAGGCGTATATCTCTGAATAAGAAAAGGGCCACCACCTAGCAAACAGCAGGCACAAGGATCATATAAGTGCTCCATGTGCTGAGCTCAAACGTAAACATATCAGCAAGGTAAAGAAAGAAAATGCAAAAATACTAATTAGCATACAGAATACTTGACAGATATACTTCTTTATTTCTACATATACTCATTTCGAAAGACCAACTACACCTGAAATCACATTAGTGGTATTGTAGGGGGCTTTCTAAGTATACCATTTTTTCTTGTTTTATGTAGGAAGCATTTATGTAACATTTTGAATACTCACAATTTACAGTTGAGTTATTCTTAAAACACTATTACAGAGTTTTGCCATGGAGAGGTATTTGAACTGCAGTGAGGAAAATATTAAATTATGTATGACTAAATGTTTTTTATGAGATTAGGAGAATATATTTGACTGAACAAGGACTCCAGAATCTGATTCACAGGTGCAGTGGTTGTTCGTAATATATAGTCACCATGAGACTTCGGCTTCTTAGTTGCCAGATAATTGACAAGGACTTATACGAAAGCCATTAGAATTACAAGAGCCAACTGGCTACTAGCAGGATTTGTGTTGATGGCTGAAATATAATATAGTACTTATATTTCTAAAACAAACAACTCTAGGTACGCAGTGATGAAAATCAATACTAGAACATGAAACCCCAAATTTAAAATTGCGACAAATCTGAACTAAGAAAGTGCTCGCTGGATCTAGGCTTGAGCTCACATCTGACGGCACAAGGCTAGCTACAACATTTGTGAGCATTTAAGTACTACTTTGTGGAGGAAAAATGTCCAGTAGCATTAGATTGGAGATACCATTGCAGAAATACGGCAAATCTTACTTGTTTATTCCACCTTGAGCCCCAGTGTGGTGTAGCAGGCACTATGAAATTCATTGGTTCATAATGTCAGATATAGAACAACAATAATTTGCCTTTGATTTCGTACTTTCACATAGAACCTAGCTGAGCATGCCCAGTAGCATTATGTTGGAGATACCATTGTAGAAATACAGGAGCATCGGCGACTCCATTGCAAAAATACAGGAGCATCGGGGAGATCCACGAGTGTAGGATGCCCAGCATTGTTCATACTACTGGCACAGCCACCACCTACTGCACAAAACAGTACTCCACCTTAGTACCCTGTTAAGAAAAAGATACAATGTGACACAATGCTGTTGTAGTGAATGGCTTGTCACTTTACAGAAGTACACTAACTCAAATCAGATTTCTAGAGGCTACAAAAATAAAGCCTAATAATATATTGCTTTGAACAATTTTTCAATAACATCCAACTGATAGAAATATCGATTCATTGCCAAACTGCACCATTGGAACTTTGGCGTGTTTTCTGCCCGTCCCAATTTGAGAACCTTCCTCTCTAATTGTGAATGCTAGCACCTAGCAACCCTGTCATTGTTAGAGAAGATGTGCCTACAAAGTAAGACTCTGCTAAGCGATGGAGTCACATCGTCATAAAATTTGCAAACCAGAGCTAGCTACTCCTCAATTGAAAAAAATTTAGAACTGGAGCTTCTAATTCTGAATAATGGAATCGATAAAACCTGAACAGAAACTGCCAAGTAATCATATTTTTTACTGCCCAAAAAATCTATGAACTATAATGCACATGAATACATGTACAGATGAAGTCTATCCTATGAAATTAACAATTAGGCAATACCCAAACTGCAAGATGAACTAAAAAATGAAGGGATGATGCCCAGTTCGCATTATGGCAGCCGGACGTTGGTCCAATTTCAGCTGACCACCATTGCTCCCAACCCAGGTTGCTACTAAAATAGATTAAAGATCTAGATCTGACCCATATACAAGCTATTACCCACGGGAAACACATCATATCAGACACAAGGAGGAAAGAGATGGACCTTTTGCGAATGGCAAGGTGAGTAGTGCCATGGATGGGAGAAAGAACCAGGCGTCGAGGAACATCCCTAACCTTGCGAATCATCTGAAGGTCGTGGGACATGGATGAGATCTGGAGGTGGGACGACTGTGCCGCTCAGGTAACAGAGGTGGTGGTTGCTTACGGCAGCTGGTGGAGGTGGTCGGCGGAGGAAAATTGGAGAAGCAGCAGGAGATGCCGAAGCCACCACCCGTCTGTGCCACGCCCCCATTGTCGCCGATCCAGCCGGCCAACCATGGCACCGCCGATTCCAACCGCCAACCATGACAGAGCCGAGGACAAACAGAGCGCGCAGGCAGCAGCCACCGCTCGTCGCCGGCCGCCGGCCGCCAACCGCTGCCGAGTTCAATTAGTAACCGTCTCGCCGCCGTCTACGCACGATTGGAAAACAACGGGGACAATGAGGTGTCGGGATTACTAGTCAGCTCCCAAACCCCACGACTGAATTGTAAAATAAATACGACGCTGGCTATGCGAGCCACACCGACGAAGTTGAGTTAATTGAATAAAACTACCATAATTCGGTCTTTGAGTATGGATCAGTACCAACATTGATAATTTTGACGAGTCAATACTAGCTTTTAGGTCACAACATTACATATTGCACTAATTCACAGCTAAGAGCATTTTGACAGCACTACTGGCAGTTAGGGCCCATTTGAAAGAGCTGACTAGTCAACAAATCAGTCAAAGGATAGAGATATGTTAGAGAGTTATAAAATCTGGACCTTTTCATAAATTTTCAATGCACATTAAAAAAAACAACGTCTGAGCCTGTCGTGCTCGGCCAGTCGAGAATGCCCGCCGCGCCTCTCCATGAGCAGCATGCGCCGCTCCCATTCTCCATCATTGTTCATGTACGCCAAGTCTTGGAAGGAGTCGAGCCAGCTAGCCCGCCGCAGCGAAAGCATGAGCACGACAAGTAGCATCAATAACCAGGCTTCTCCCGCTAGACTCTGGAAACTGTTCTATTGTGTCATTATGCGCACGGGCCACGTAGTGCTGCTAGCTACAGAGCTACTGGCGGTCGGACTTGTTTCCAGAGGTGGCGGTGCCGACGATGGCATGGACTCCCCGGCCGGGCGGTGGATGTGCAGGAATTGGTGGTGGACTGCTCCTCGTTGAGCCCCATGAGCTCCGCATATAGCTGCTCCGCTTCGTGTGTGAGGACCCCGCCGTCTTCGACCGTAGCAAGGTCTGTGTCGATGTTGACGTCGAGCGCGGGCGCTGGGAGAGGTGGTGGATCAACTCCGGAATAACTGTCGGTGGTGGCGATGTCGTCGCCGCCGGCGGGATGATTCGGTGGCGGGGTGTTCAGCAGGTACTACCTCTTCTTGAGCTTGGTGTTCCGGTGGTTCTTGACGTCGTTGTCTGTCCGGTCGTGGGGCTTGGCCGCGAGGACCGACCACCTGCGGTTGCAAACCACGTACGAGAGTTACGACAACAGGTGATGATCGGTTAAAAAATTAGTTGTGTCATCAAATGTTTACTGAAGAGAGATTGATGCAAGCACGTAAGTAGTTCGTCCGTGATCCATACTTGCTTCCGATCTGGGCGTAGAGGGACAGTATGAGGCAGTCCTCCTCGTCGGTGAACCCGCCGTGCCGGAGCGCCGGGCGGAGGTAGTTGAGCCACTCCCAAACAGCAGTTCTTGCCGCAGCGCCTAAGACCTAAGACAGGAACGGATAATTCAGTTCTCATGTATATCATCGTTCCTCACCGTCCTCCGCCAGGCGTGTCGTTCCGGAGCACGCCCACGAGATCGCTGTCACGACACCATGGGTTGTCCTTTGAAAAATTGCAAAAAGGTCCAAAGTCAAAATTTGCTGACTATTCAGCTCTTTCAAGTGGACCCCAACTGCCAGTAGTGCTGTCAAAATGCTCTTACCTGTGAATTAGTGCGATCTGCAACGTTGTGACCCAAAAGCTAGTAGTGACTCGCCAAAATTATCAATATTGGTACTGACCCATAGTTAGAGTCCGAATTGTGATAGTTCTATCCAATTAACTCGACGAAGTTTGATGTAACCGAACGTGCGGTCCGGCTCGACCGACCCAGGAGTAGAATAACTTATTCTACACCCAGGGGTCTATATATATATATATATATATATATATATATATATATATATATATATATATATATATATATATATATATAGGCAACATATCCTATGCATCCGCATGATCTGTGTATCTGTGTATCCGTGTATCCTTCTTTTTCAGCCCCACGATCAAAATCTGGAGAGCTAAGTTAGTATGCATCTATTTTCACAAACACGCCCGCTACACCGTACCCGAAATTCAGTTTTATTTTAGAAAACCCCCTCGACCCTGGACTAGATTTTGCCCACGTTGAGATGATCCCGACGGCGGCCAGTGGTGAAGCCTAGGAAAACGTCGCTCGCCCCTCGCTTCTCCTGTCGGACGTTGATGTAAGCATGAGTCCAACGGCAGGAGTCCGATGGACCCTGATGAGATCCCACGAACACGCAGGTGTCCCATGCAACGACTGCGCCATGGAACCGCGCAATCCACAACACCACAAGATCTGGAATTTATATTCACCAACAGCTCAAAGAATTGCAACCGAGAATGCTTGATTCAGGAGGCCGGTCATCACCATCATAGCACCACGAGAGCTCTCTCTAGGAGGTTCACAGGCCCGCCCCTCCAGGTTGAAATTCCTCCACCTGTGCAGGTCACCTTGCCACCAGAATCGTCGCAAAGCAGGCCTCCCTTACGTCGCTGGGAGATGGGTATCATAAGGAGATGGTCGCCACCAAACCCATGGAAGTCTAGTACTAGAAGTTACAGTTGCCGGCCGGCGGCCGCCGTCTCAAAGAACGACGGAACCGGGGAAGGATTAGGTTGTCTGACTTGCGCTTAGCTAAGGGGTGTTCAGCAAATTAGCAGGGCTAGCGGTAGCCCGCGGGTGTGTATGTGCAAAGTTGTACTCATATGGATCGCTGTGGTTGAATACGGATCGGCCGGTGGAGAATCCCCGGATGCACGGATACACAGATCATGCGGATGCATAGGATATGTTGCCATATATACACACACACACACACACACACACACACAATTAGCCTTAGATGTCCATGCTATCAACTTTGCACTAGGGGCCCCGTAAAACATAGAGTCGGCCATGTCTATCTCGCCGTTAGTGAGGCATCCGGAGAAGACGGGGACCCATCAACTGCCGATCAGGGTGAAGAAGAAGCGACATCTAGGGTTTGCATCTAGGGTCTTCTTCTGTATGCGGCGTGTGGTTACGAGTCATAGCTCATCGACTTTGCGCCGTACTAATGCGTGTTACTAACGAAAGATTTTTGCAATTTAGTCAGGAAGGACTAAATGCACGGCGTGTTGTGTCCTCTGGATATCATATACTCCTTCCGTTTTAAAATATAAAATATTTTAGCTTTATGAAAAAAATGTATTTAAACTTTTTTTAGTGTATATAAGTTTATTAAGATTTAAATTGAACCTACACTCTAAAATAAGTCTAGATACATTTACTTTACAAAGTTAAAATATTTTATATTTTGAAACGGAGGGAGTAGTTCATCGTGACAGCGATAATTCGCCTGAACTGACCGTGCTGTTGCAATCAAAATCTTGTAATCGTGCGAGCAAATGCAAGTTAGGGAGCGCCCAACGACCAACCACCGCCCACCGGACAGCGCCACCGCGGCCTAGCTGAGCCGAGTCCCTTGCCCGCACGTCTCCCCTCCCCCTCCCCTCCCCGGTGGGTTATAGAGCCACTTCATCTCCTACAGTCCCAAGATCCCAACCCCATCTCCTCCCTCCCATCCTTCCCCTGTTCCGAAATCCAGAACCGGCTCAAGCCCCGTGCGCCGCAATGGAGGAGAGCAAGCTCAAGGCGGCCAGGCTCCTCGAGCAGATGAGCGCCCACCTCGCCACCGACGCTGGCAAGGAGATCGCCAAGAAGGTTGGCTTCGTTTACCAGCTCAACATCTCCCCCAAGGTACGTTACCCCCATCCCCTACCCTTCCCAATCTGTCTTCGGCCTATCATTAAACTTGGCCTGATGCTTGCTGCTCCTGCGATTTCGATCTGACAGAAGATGGGCGTTGACGAGGAGATCTTCGTCGTGGACCTCAAGAAGGGCGCGGTCTCCACAGGTCCCAATTAAGCTTCCCCCCATCTCGTGTGGTTCCCACCTCTTGTTTCTTGGCTCGTGTTCCTGAAGAAATTCTTCTTCACTGTTTTTGGTCTCGATGTGCAGGGAAGTACGAGGGGAATCCTGACGCGACCTTCACCTTCACGGACGACGACTTCCTCGCCATCGCCAGCGGCAAGCTGAACCCGCAGATGGCGTTTATAAGGTGAGAATTCGCAAACTTACTCGGCTGATGATTCAGAGCTTTTTGTCAAAGATCGTGAGGATAATCGTGCTTGTTTGCTGTGCAGGGGAAAGCTGAAGATCAAGGGGAGCATAAGCGCCGCGCAGAAGTTCACGCCCGACATCTTCCCCAAGCCCTCCAAGTTGTAGACCTTCTATAATGGCGATCGTTAATAAGTTTCAGTTACGATCAAAAAAAAAAAAAGTTTCAGTGATGTTACGCTGTGGCGATTATGGTGTGAGCGAGTATTCCTGCTGAGAGTTTGTTGTGTACCTGAACCACCACAAGTGGCGATTATGGTGTGTGAGCGAGTGTTCCTGCTGAGAGTTTGTTGTGTACCTGAACCACCGCAAGCTTCAGTGTTTCGGATGATGAATCGAGCCCTACGTTGTGTATTCTGATGATGTAAGCTTTGTAGACCATGCGCCGTTTGCTGTTCAATGAGTTCAGACGCATGCCCATACCAGATTACTGGAAACAGAGCACCGGTCGATTGTGCTTCTGAGCGAACGAAGATGGCTCACACTGTAACCGCTAAATATGGCTCACATTTTGAGCGATGAAGATGGCTCGTCTTCGTTCTCCTTGAGATACACTGGCACTTCTGAAAGCTGCAACCTTACCTCCCTCACGAGACGTGTCAGTAATCAACCAACATGAAAACTGGCCTCATCGGCTAACTAATACTCCCTCCATTTTAAAATATAAGATATTTTATGTTTGTGAAAAAAATATATCTAGTCTTATTTTAATATGTAGGTTCATTCATGTTTAGAATGAATCTATACACTAAAAGAAGTCTAGATATATTTTTTTCGCAAACCTAAAATATCATATACTTTGAAACGCAGGGAGTAGTCCACATGGACAAAACACTAACTCTATTAAAAAATTAGAGAAATGAAGAGTTTCTTTCATTGACCCTAAAAATATAAAGAGAAAATTTCTTATTTGACACTTTTTTCCAATATGATTCCTTATTTGATACTAAAAACTTTTTATTTCTTTATTTGACCACTTGTGTAACTTTTTTTTGCCTTACATGACACTTAAGTGCATTTTGAGAGCTAACGAGGTTAACTAAGGATTTACAAAAACGTTTTTGCCGATACATAATATGACTGGTCGATGAGAATTTGCAAGTGGCTACTATAATCGTACGGTATTAATACAAAACATAGAAGTTATGCTGTTTCAGTAACAAGCCACGTGAAACTGGTGACTACGCCGCGAAACAAATCCCAAACACTCCAAGTCATATGGAAAATGATCTGGATCCCCCGGACGATGGTGACTACGCCGCGAAACAAATCCCGAACACTCCAAGTCATATGGAAAATGATCTGGATCCCCCGGACGATGGGGGGTTCCCATCGTCCTCCTCCCCCTGCGTTTATCCCTAAAATCGCCCCAAATTTCATTTTTGCTGTAAAACGGTCCGCTTTTGCTACATATGTCCCCGCTTTTGCTTCCGAAGCAAAAAAAAAACGGTTCGTTTCAGAAATAGAACGTCTTGCCGAAGACCATGCAGCAAAAAAATTGTGCTAATGTAGCAAAACCGACTTCGCCGGAAACTTTTTTTGCTGCATGGTCTCCGGCGAGGGTCATCAACGAGTTGTTTCCGACGATGTCTCCGGCGAAGTTTGTTTTGCTGCATTAGCAATTTTTTTTGCTGCATGGTCTCCGGCGAGGTCTCCAACGAGACGTTCTATTTCTAAAATGAACCTTTTTTTTGCTTCGAAAACAAAAGCGAAGACATATGCAACAAACGCGGGATGTTTTGCAGCAAATGGACACGTGTCAACACGTGAAGCAGGACGATGAAAGCTCCCATCGTCCGGAGGACGCCTAGCACTTCCCAAGTCATATTCATGATTCTTTTCAGAACCCATCCATCAACGAGCTAGCTCACATCCACCCAAGCATGCGAGTTGACACCCAACCCATACACAAATACGGAAGAGTGTGCACCTGTCGATCATCACCAAGAAAGAAAAGCTTAGAGGTCGGTGGGCTAGCGTCGCATACATGCACAATGACAAAATTACAAGAAAAAAGGGAATCGGAAAATATAAACATGTGCGCGATGAGAGAAAAGAGAAGAGAATGGCAGCTCCGCACGTCCTAAGCAAAGGAAAATACCAGTAACTACACGTCGGTTGTGATCAGACCAGCATCCGGGACAAAACGTGATTAGTAGGTTACATGCTATTACATGCTGATTAGTAAACATGCTGCTCCGTTAAAAAAAGCAATGCGCTAATCCGCACATGCTACCGTGTTGGGCGGTCAAACACGAGGAAAGAATTTTGCCGTGTATATATCAGTCAAACTATTAAACCAGAGGTATTTAGGTCCGGCTGGAAACAAATTAACGGAACTGACGGTAATGTTATATAAGGCAAAAAAAATTCAAAAATAGTCACATAAGAAAGTGAAAAGTTTTTAGTATCAAATAAAAAATTATATTGAAGAGTAGTGTCGAATAAGAAATTTTCTCAAATATATATCTTCTGTGTCGCTGCAATGTTCATACAGAGTGTTCGTTATTTCTTTATAAAGGAGACTAGCCATAAAAAGGTATAGCGCAAGCAACAATACTTGGACGAAAATGCATAACAACTAACATGGAGTATTCTATTTGGATAGACATCATAAGTTTTCCATAATGAAGACATCATAAGTGCTGAAAGCAAAATAGCAATTGAATTATGGTACTACTATTTCGTCTAAGAGCAAGAATAATAGTAGAGTCAACTGTCGGCTATAAGTCATGTCCATATTATCTTATCTATAGTTGGTTCAATAGCCAATATGTATAATAGTTAGCTATATAAGTGTACTAATTTATTAGTGTATGACCCACCTTTCACTCTCACACAGTATCTAGGAGCACATGCTGCAGCTGGCTACTAACTAAGGCTGGTCATAATGGAGAGTAACATAGGCTAGTAACATGTATAAGTTACTAGACTATGTTACTACCTTTAAAGTGGGTAGTAACTTGTGTAGTATCATGAAATGTCTTATTTATTAGCATATAGACTCATCTTATCTTGGGGTATGTGATGATATAACATAGCTAATTATCACAAGACTCTCTTTCAACATTTAATGACATGCCACATCATCAAATTGTCTAGTTGGCTACCTATGTTACTCTCACTATGACTAGCCTAAGAGCCTACTACCATTCTCTTTCCTCTTCTCTCTCCTCCATCTCAACAAAGATATATTATTTAAATCTTTGTAGTCAGCTGATATAAGCTTATCATAGTTGCTCTAAAAACATGGATGGTGCACGCCATACAATCACGATACTTGTAGAATAGCCCCCCAAAAAATCATACTATACGTTTAAAAGACAGATTATTTATGTTATGTATTTAAAATTTTAAATGCAACTTAACTACTTTTCTACACCATATTAACTCATTAAGCCCAAATTTGTAATTTCAGCTACATAACAATTTCCAACCTAGGGATTATGAATGAAAACATATGCCATGATAATATCCAAGGATCCATGATGATGATATTAAGTTATAAGAAATATACTATGAAGCCAAAATTGCAATACGGCGTGACATGTTTGAGTAACTCAACAATATTCACTGCACCAATACCTTGTGTATACAAATAAAAAGACAATGAAATTCAATAGCTGCGCTACTTAAGCCATATAGCGTACTTCCAGATGGCGCGACGCCTCCGCTGAGCTCACCGGGCCACGACGCTACTACAATGTTTAAGACTAGAGAACATGGGTGTTGCGCGACATCTCTCTCGAGGGCGTGTTTGGTTGCAAGACCTAAATTTCTCGTTTTTTCTACTTGGCTCGGTGAGTGCTGCATGGAAGAGATTGGTCTTGGGCCAAGTT
The DNA here is from genome assembly GCA_916181665.1 of Avena sativa. Lineage (NCBI taxonomy): Eukaryota > Viridiplantae > Streptophyta > Magnoliopsida > Poales > Poaceae > Avena > Avena sativa. The sequence goes on from OV702284.1 coordinate 162,219,227, forward strand.
TAACACTTAGTATGGTTGTCCATATCTAGTTTTTTTTGCAATTTTGGCAAGTTGTTTGGTTGACAACAAAACTGATTTTGTCTCGTTTGATGCAAAAATCTGCATGTTTGGTTTCTCATGCCATAGTGTTGTGCTCACCACTTCTCAGAGTTGCTGATGTTACCATGTAATATCAAATAGCCAGCAAAATCAAATCAGCAGTTACAAACAAGCAGCAAATTAGCAAATACGAGTTCACGACAATGTTACCTAACTACTAGCAAATGACAGTTCACCACAATATTACCTAGCTACTATGAATGAATATTTTACACCCACATCAGGGGTTGTTCATTGAATACAAAGGAAACACTTCATCAACAAACCATCTTATTCTTCGGATTCTTCTTCTTCTTCCTTTTCAGATTCTGTAGTTTCCTATCGTCGCTGATATGTCAAGCGCCCACTATTGTCTCCTGTTTTTTCAAGCAGCACAATCGTTATGGGCAACAACATGGCCACCGTCAGTATTATTGTTGTTAGGAACTACATCTTCCTCAGCCGAGAAGTATTCATCGGCGTCAAATTGCAAGATCCAGTTGTGCAACATGCAAGAAAAAGCTTAACTTGGGTTGAGAAAGAGTGAAAAGGCTTCTGATCAAGGATCTTAAACCTGTTCTTTAGAACAGCGAAAACCCTCTTAACCGTGACTCTAAGGCTAGAGTGTCTAAGATTGAAAAGTTCTTCAGGAGTCTTTGGGTAGTTTCTAGCAGATAACTTATTGAGATGGTACCTTGTTGACCTGAAAGGTGGAAGAATTCCAGGCCGACAAGCATACCCGACAAATTTTAGATAGAATTTGCCATCAGGGAGCTTGTGGCCATCAGGTCTGTTAAGCTTGTTAGTCAGAATCGTCGCATCATGGGCAAATCCTTCCCACCCAGCAAGCACATATATGAACTTTATGTCGAAATCAACAACGACAAACACATTCTGACTGGGGTAGTGCTTTCTCCCCCTATATGCAACCTGCTTAGCTTTAGGCACTCTCGCCATCACATGAGTACTATCAATTCCTCTAGTATAATCCTAACATTACAAAAATGTTAGCTGGTTGTCTAATACAATCATCCAACACAGAAAAAGGGGAACCATCGACCTTTGCCTTGTATCTTCGCGGAGGGTTTACCAGATGGTGGGTTTATCATCTCTTGTCTGAGTTCTCCAACAACATACAACACCTAATGGAAATATCAAGAAATTGTCTCGGTTGATCTCCTCCATGTATTGTGAATCACTCGAAATCTGTGGTTGATGGCCTATAACATGAAGAAACAAAGCCACTTGTTCTTCGATAAATCAGTTGATGCTGTCCTTGAGCAAACCCCTAGACCTGAATGTCTGCACAAGATGGTTAAATTGGGCTCTTCTCATCCTGAGCATGGCGATAGCCTCTACATCGTTGTTGCTGTAGATGTAGTTCATATTTGCCATACTCTCTCTGTTGCGCTGCATGAGGGGACCATATTTCACTGTCGGCATGTTAGTCCTACCAGCCTCTCTTCTGTAGATCAGGAACATCTATGCCTGAATCACAACAATTAGGGCAGCTGCCTAAATGATAACCTTCAATTGTTGGCCCTAAACGGGATAAGCACTATATGTACTACCCTAATATCGAGCTAACTACCTTGGTAAAAACATTGGGGAGGAGACAAGGCTGCGGTTCTTACCTTCATGGCGACGGATGTCGAGGACTTGCCGCAGGCAAAGAAAATGACGAAGGAGAATTCGGCGCCATAGATCTGCAAGGCAGCAGATGCCAGAGTCGGACAAGAGAGAGCCTCTTCCGATGGAAATGCTCGATTTTGGTGTTCCTTCGGAGCCAGGATAAGGACTGCTTTAAGACCCATGCTGGCCAAATTCCCGGTACAGCGCGACACACCAAACATGCTTATTTTTCCCGGCCCGGTGTGAGAAACGAGTATCAGACCAACCAAACGTGCTTGAAGGGAATGCTCTTTTTTTTGAAAGCGGAATGCTCTTTCATTTGTTCTGGTGAGTCAGTTCGATCTGCTTTCGCACAAGATAACATTTCTGGCCAGCGTTATCGTGGCGTCTACTTATCCAAAAGTTGTAAAGGTGTATACGACATTGGAAAATGGCACTAAGGGTTGCAGCCGCATTGGAAAAGGCTCCTCTTCGTTCTTCTTGAGATATCAACCAAAATTAAACAGGACTAGACATAAAAGCGCGCTTCGCCGTGCCACCTGCATCTTATTTTGACAAGGCATGGCCAACATGCATGATTCACCAGCGTTTCTAACTACGTCACTGGAACGAGTAACCAATTTGGATTTTCTAATATTGTCTTAATAGTAAACATAGTTCTATACAGGTACAACCATCAAAGCACAATCTCCAAATAGTCGATGCATAGTATATTGGCACTCACTTGGAGGGATGAATATTCCATGCCAACAACTTATATTCGCACTCAGACCAGGGTTTGAGCGCATTCCACTTGTATAACAATTACCAAACAAAGACATACGACGGGTGGAAACAATTCATCATACAAATCCGGACATATGTAAAAATTTATAAACTTCTATCATCCTGACCTATTTTTGTAAAGGATTCCGAACCTATTTTGCTTGTTGAGGTTTGTAAAAGATACAACAACCATAATTGTTTGTGATTGTCCTCATACTACACTTATATTATCCATGTGTTTACATTCTATTGAGGAAAAACTCCACCTAATTTGTAACGTCCCACATCTATAACCTTTGGAGGTAAGACAAGCAGAAACCTGAATTACTCAACACCAATCTTTCAAAAATATGTTTTGCCATCTCAATACCGATTTGAGATAATCACCACATACAAAGATACAAAGAATATTATAATACTACATCAATTAGCCTATTATTAAGCATTATACCCACTGCACTTTAAAGTATAGAACTTCAAACACATAGATCATTTTTTTACTCGTTGGGCAGCGTTCTATTAATTTTAAACAGGAAGTTCATTACAAATAATGTCTCGAATAAGATCCAGAAACTCATTAACCCACAAAACACCTGACACATGCTTAGTGGATCTGGTTAGGACATTGGCCGCTCTATTACAGTGTCTACTTTCATGAACAAATACAGAAGCAAATCTAGAAGATGGCTTCTTAATATCACAACTTAATATCACAAACCACAATGCCAGTTGGAGTTTTTGTTGGAGTTTTTTCCCTAATCGGTAGGCTCATTCATTTTTGAAATGAGTGACATCGAATGGATAACATTGCCAAAGCCCAATTCTAGTGCAAAAAAATATGTAGAATGTTTAGCAGCTTTAGCTTTAGCCAATTTAGGAAATGAAACCACTCAAACAAAGAACATGTTTCCCTAAACAAGCACCCAATGTGGTCTCAGATAAGAATCCCTGATCGCATACGGCCATGGAAGGATAGCAGCGTCCATATTAATCTCAGGAGGTGGGCACCACTTTAGAATTGAAGACTCATCTCACATAGGTAAGTGAGGTGCACATCATCAGCATAAATAGAGTATAAGGAGATGAACAGTTAAATTTCCTGAACACAATTTTTCAGTACCTGCATAATATGGTTTTAGCAAAACTCAATAGCATGCACATTATAGGTACCAATAGTATGATCTATTGCATCAAAGATTGAATTACTATTTCTAAGATGCAGCTTGTGAAAAAAGTTTTTAAAGGAGTAGCAGATTCAAGCATGTGAGAAAGGAAAACACATCATGGTATGTACTCGACGTCACTAGGGCACTATAGTAACTCATCTACGCTCCTCCTACCACCTCATGGCATTGCCAATCATCTGGTTCCTGCTCATAAGCATAAACAAATAGAGAGGCTCAAATTAGTACACGTCCACCACAACTAACTTATATTTGTACTCGACATCAGTTAAAATGAGGACGCAAAAGCAAAGCGCTCACCGAAGGGATCCTTGGCATTGTGTCTGAGAAGCATGTGCTCAGGTCTCTATTATGGTTGCCTCACCCGCCACACTTGAATGCCAAATCAGTGGAAAAATCATGTTAGTACATCACAAAACGCACACAGAAGAACAAAAAGTAGACATACATGAATTCAGCAATTCAATCACTCTATGTTATTCTAAACAAATGCCACTGAAACTTCATTTAACTTCTGAAAGAACTAAAAGACATGAACAATAAAAATATGATATCAGGTAGATTTAAAGAACATGAACGACCCAAATATGCAGTATCTTATACAGAGGATGTACAATGAGACTAAGGTGAGGACGACGATGATGCGTTGCTTGCTCACCTTCCTCTGCTGGCTCCTAAAGGTTTTCTTGTCAACGTTGCTGCTCCTTCTTGCGGATTACTACAAAGCATTTCAGTAAATTGAGAATACAGAGAAGCTAGCAAGCAAACACCAAACAAAGCAAGCACCTGCTCATTGGAATAATATGGTTGGAATAATATACTATATAATCTGAAATAGGTAGAGCTCAGAGAGTAAACATGAGAAAGAATTTGTAAATTCATAAGGAATATATATACATATCGACTCCTTGGAAGGAAGCATGCAAATACAATAGCTCTTCTATCATGACCGCGTAACAAATTCAGAGCACAGTAGAAGCATATAAAAGACACACACCTCAGTCAGTACAAAATTATATGTTGGTCAATCATGTTGGTCGACACTTGCGTCGGCCACAACCAAGAAAACCATGTATACTTTGCGCTACCTTTGGCAAACCTTGAGCAGAGCCATGAGTCGGTCCATCATCGTATCTCGTGTAGTGTAGAACATTGACCTGAAACACATCAACAAAAAACACAGATAAAGCTTTACCTTCAGGAAGTCAAAATACATGACTCAAATTAAGATAATTGATGCTCCATTTTGATATACGTATAGACAGAGAGTAGCCTGCAAATCCAAATATGACACAAAAAACAGTGTAAAATAAGACCCAAACTTGCAGCTACATTAACAACAGTAAAAAGGAGATAATGAAGGTAGGCGATGGCTTGCTAACCTGTTGGCATGCTCATAAGCTAGCGCCTATGGCCATAACTGAATTTTGTAGAGCTGCAAGAGTCGATAGGGAAACTCTGACAGTCTACACAAAAGAGTATACATAAAAATTATTATATAAATCATGCACACATATATTTAGCATATAGTTGTAAGAATGTTTCTCACCTCACACGACAGTGTCGGTAGACATCTCTAGCCGATGATCAACGATGGAGTTTGCATGATAAGATACATCCTACAGCTCGGTGGAGGCACTCTCCATCGTCACAGGATCACCGCAATCGGCTACTGCTGCCCGGCCAGTCTGCAGGTGCATGGTGTACCGCCAATAAACCCATGGTCCTGCCACAGTCGCGACCGCTTTGTGGTTCTCCCTGTGATTAGCATGAACCAATGGAGCTTGCTGCCAGTGCTGCCGACGCATCGTTCTCGTTGATTAGTAGAGAAAATAAAATACCTCATAATAGCTCTGGTTGTGCCTGGTGATGTTGATGTGCTTGCCGCTGCTATCCCTCTACCATAGTTCGTCCTCTTTTCTACAGCTCTCTGTCGCCTGTTGCAAAATCATATTCTATGTCATAGTCTAGTAAGAAATTATTATAGACCATTATTTTCTTACTCTAATGGACCGAGATATTCTAATACATGATTAAGTCAGGGATTCCATGAGATAAGTAAATTTATCTACGCACCTGAATTGTTGGCATGCAATCAAACCAGGCCAAATTCAGTAGCAATGTATACGCAACATACCACTGAAAGAAGGAAAGATTAATATCATTTGGTTCTCTGATAATAGAGTTACTATAAACAGAGCAAAAAAGTAGAAAGAAAGCTATCTTGTAGGACTTCACATTGCAGAAAGCTACCATGTACCTTCGCGGAATGTTTTGCTCAATCTTCCTGGCCTACGGATATAAAAGGCAAATAACACTCAGCCTATAAGCACTGGATAGTGAATACTTAGGATAACATTGCCCTAAGACGCCATGTAAAAATAATTTGGTTTACATAGAAGAATGTGCATATGCGGTACAGATGAAGAATATACAAAAACATATTGATATAATGCTTTCATATCCAGTGTATTTAGTTCTAGCTATAGAGACTACATGAGTATATACCTTCTACAAGATCAATGGAATAATGGTTGTTGCGTGACATCCCCATCGCCTGAACATACCCGAGGAACCACCCATCTCTGTTACCCGCCATACCTCTTTGCCGCCCTCCTACAGAAAGAAAGAAACAAAGATACGTTGATGGTGTTCAGCGGGAATGATAATCCATGAAAGGAAGGAGTGGACGATGGGGCGAGTCAGAGGTACCATATATTGTTCTCCTTTTAGTCCTGAGGATAATTATCTTTCTTTTGTAGATCAGTAAGCTGCGGACTAATTTCCATAAATGGGAGCAAGTTGCTTCAAATACCAGAGAATATGTTCATTTGACAAAAGAGATACACACCAGCAGCGAAGCATTGAGTGGCAGGTATGAAAAGGTAGTAAAGCATGACAATGGTCATTTTCTAAATAACTTCATTGATTTCCACCATTTCCTAATCGGTCTCGCATCTAACATCTCGAGTCTAAACTTTATCTCGAATCTGAACTTTGAATGGAACCGTTTACTTTCTTTGAGGGATTTTTTTAGGAAAACAGAACCGTGTACTTATTCTATACTGAAGTTCTTTTATTTATGTCAAAGGTGGATGATGGTGCTCGACGTGGCACTTTGTTGGTAACCCCAAGCGCAGGGTGTGAAGAGCACATCAGAAAGTTTTCCCTCAATTGAGACCGAGGTTATCAAACCAGAATGAGGAAGGAAACATCACACAGGTGTTGCAAACAACGTGGAGACCTGCACAACACAAACTCAAGACTTTGTCCCAACGAATCAGTGAGGTTGTCAAGCTCACCGGTTTGCTATAACAAAGGATTAAATGTATGGTGTGGAAGGTAATGGTGGTTTGCATCAAGTAAACAAGTAACAGTGGAAGATGTATCAATGGTAAATATTGGACCAGGGTCCATAGTTCACTAGAGGTGCTCTTCTTAGATAAACAACATGGCATGTAGGGTAAACAAATTACAACAGGGCAATTGACAGGAACTGAGCAAGGCATAACAATGCAATACTAGTCAGAAAGATCCTATGAGATTCGATTGGATAATAAAACAATATACATAGACCGCTATCCAACTGCATCTATGACTAGAAGTCCACCTTCAGGTTATCATCTGAACCCCCTCCAGTATTAAGTTGCAAGCAACAGACATCTTCTTTAAGCAAAGTGTGTAAGGTAAATAGTCCACATGTTCCATGAACAAGAGACCGTTTTTGTCTCCCTAGTAGAAACAACACATCTATAACCGAAGAGATTTCTGTCACTTCCCTTGGAAACTAGAGGCATGAACCCACTATCGAGCATAAATACTCCCTCTTGGAGTCACTAGCAACTACTTGGCCAAGATAGCTACTAACAACGGAGAGCATGCAAGATCACAAACAACACAGACATGATAGAATCATAAAGACAAAGCTATTAATCAAACCAACATAATAATCTCAATATCCATCGGATCCCCGCAAACACAACATGCATGATTACAAATAGATTAGATCTTGATCATGAACAGAGCTCACAAGATCTATACATGAAAGCACAAAGGAGGAGATACAACCATCTAGCTACTACATGGACCCATAGTCCAAGGTGGAACTACTCACGTATCATAACGGAGAGAAGGTCTCCGGGATGATCTCCCCTCCGGCAGGGTGCCGGTAAGAACTTCAGATCCCCCCTGATCTAGGGACGACGGTGGCAGCGGCTACAGAAGGTTTTGTGGAATATTGATCGAGTACTTAGGGTTTCTGCATCAGGGGCTTCTTATAGGCGAAGAGGCGAGGCTGGGAGGCGGCCAGGGGGCCCACACCCTGCCCAGGCGCAGGACAGGGCCCACCCGCGCCTAGGGGGGTGTGATGGCCCTCTGGCACCTCTCCGTCTCTCCTTATGGTTTCGTGACGCCCACGGTAAAATATGTACTTTGACTTTTGTCCCGTCCAATTCCGAGAATATTGATTTTCTACCTTTCTGGAACCAAAAACAGAAGAAAACATGAAACTGGCATTGTGGCAACTTGTTAATAGGTTAGTTCCAGAAAAGATATAAAAACACCTCAAAGTGTAGACAAAACAAAGCAAAATAGATACTAAATAAGCATATAAAAATTATAGATACGTTTCCAACATATTAGTGGATTATATGGGGAAGACAATCACAGTTGCATCGCGGAACTGGATTTACAATAGAAAGAGACATGAGAGAGAAAGGACACTCATCCTGGAAAAGATTGACCATACAAAGATGATGAAATCAGATCTGGAGAGAGGAATAAAAAGATTGGGAAGGCGATTTAACAAAGAATGGAGGTGCATGAGGAGATTTTACTGGCAAGATTTCAGCAGTCGATCCACTGCCACCAGTACCTACGCATGCGATATGAAGAATTGAGGTGGGCTCGTACCTACACAGGAGAGAAGAAGAATCCACCGCCGCCAGTATCGTGCCTAAATCCTTGTCATTGCTGCAAAGAAAGAAGAGAGATTTAGGCGTGAGAGATATAGTTTAGGCGTGAGAGAGAGAGAGTCTTGGTCAGGAAAAGGAAAATTAGGAAAAGCGACCATACCTGCAAAAGGGGAAACCATCGCCGCCGTTCCTGTGCTTACCACCGGTGTCTCATCACCATCGAACGCTGGAGGCAGCCAAACCCTAGGTCTTTTGCTGCTCGCTGAGAGAGAGGGAGGGGGAGGGGAGGGGGAGAGGGAGGGGGAGAGAGAGAGGGAGAGGAGAGAGAGAGAGGGAGCAAAGTGGAGGATGTAGTCCATACCGAGCTCATGAGGTGAACTGCCGTACGTGAGCTACATCCTTTCCATCGTCGTCCTCTCGCTGATTCTCGGTGTGAGCCGGAGGGAGGCGGGGAGATGCGCAGGCCATGGCCATTGCCGGATGGCTAGATCCTACGACCGCATGGTGTGCGGGAGGCCATGACTAGCCAACACGACATCAGAACAGCCAGAACTCGAGGAGGGGAGTGAGGAAGAGAGCTCCGCCTCTAGGGTTAGGGTTTTGAGCTGCGGGAGGAGATGGGGAAAATGAACCTGTTTTTGACGTGTAGAATTTTGGGCGTGGCTTATATAAAAACAAAGTAGACCCACATGCAGAGACAATAAATCGCAGGGAGCACCACAGGAGCACTAAGAAGGCTCCATGCGTCTCACGCTTAAGCAACTAAATAATATACTTGAGTGTACACAATCGTTTTCTATGCTCATTTAACGAATAAATAGTAAGATTGGATATTCTTGAAAAGTTTGAACAGGGTACCGGTGTTTCTAAACTTATGTCGCCTGATTATATATTTCTCGAGAGATGCACCACATCCTGTCAGGAAATTTTTTGACAGAAAATTTGCTCAACGGTCCGTTTGTTAGCCAAAAGGCGAAGTAATTGCAGATCTATCACGCAAGTTGCCAGTTCCCACCAAGGAACTGGTACATCACATCTGAACTGACGCCTTTTCGGTTGATGAGCTACAATAACTATAGTTCCATACTATTACTGCTAGTTTTTATGGATTGATTTATACTTCAGGGTGCAGGAGAGACTGTCCGTAGGAGGCCCGCGTATGCCCGCATAGTCCCACAAAAGTTAGATGGGTGTCCCGCTATATGTATGCGGGTGCCCACCATCCCACTTATGCCCCGCAATCGTTAAATTGTAGTATAGTTCTATGAAAATAAAGTGGTACTTCCTTCGTTTCAAAATAGATATTTTGCGTTTAGATACATTTAAATCTAGACAAATTCAAACCAATTTGTTTTCTAGACAAAGGGAATACGTGTTTTCTCATATACAGTTGTTGACCTACTTCGATGGAGCAACCAATGATGGAGATGCAGGAAACACACTAACTTACGACCTGGAAACAATGCGGGATCGATGTGGGATAGCCCACTTATTTTTCTGCTTGCCCGTGGGATGCCCACTTAAATTTTTATGTGGGCTTGGGAAGCGGGCCCCGTAGATAACCCACTCCCACCTATAGCCTGATTTATACTCCCTCCGTTTCCAAATAGAAGACATTTTAGTTTTGTGAAATCAATGTATGTCTATATAGATTCATTCCGAACCTATATACTAAAAAAGTCTAGATACATTTGATTCACAAATCTAAAACGTCTTATATTTATAAACGGAGGGAGTAATATATTGCTGTATATGATGATCTGTAACCACAAACTACTCCACAACTAGTGAACAACGGTGTCTTAATACATGAAAATATTGTTTCTAACTTCCGATAAAGCATGCAAAATGCTCAAATGCACTGCATCAAAATTTCAGATTTTCAGAATAATTGCCAGTCGTATCGGCCGGTGCTTCTTACCGAAGGCTCCATATCCCGGCCACCGGATCTCCGAGAGAAATAATACTAGTACTACTATATTATAACCCTCAAGAATATGAATGCTTCCTGCATCAATGGAACATGGTCCTTGGATCTCACAATATGTAGCACGACATGACGATTCAGGATGTAAACGGCTGCGGCGTCCAACAGTCCCACATACGCCGTCTGAGAAAAACTGTTAAGTGCCCCCCACGAAATTATGTGGCCTATGTGGAAACGCCCACTAAGTGGCGCATAGGCACCATGATGCACTACAAACTAATTCACAAGTACTAGTACACTATGTTTAGAGGTGAGAAATTTTTTGTGCCAAACAAAACATGGTCAGACTGATTAGTCTTCTGTGTGTGTTATTCCTGCTTCTGAATGGATATTTTAATTGCGCTGTCCGCTGATGGATAAATTACTGACTATTCATTCATTGTGCCGCCTCACGTGCGCCACATACATCCTGATTGTCGACACATGAAAAATGAGTTTCTTCATGTCCGGACATGGTCAAGGAACGGCTAGGAAGCTGGATCCAATACCAAGGTGAATATAATCTTTCTTCTTTTGTACACTTGTGCAGGTACTACTGGTGCTGGACGATTGATCCAACCTGAAATGACAGCATTAGTAATTCCAACAGTCAGCAAAATGATGGAGCTAGAACTATAACCAACTCCACATCTTAAGCACAATTCTCAGGCACCATGCACCCATTCATGGCAGCCACACCGGAGGAAGTCTTGGGCTTTGTTAAGCCAACACCATAACCTCCTTCCATCTTCCTAGACCTTCCCCCAACACCCCATAAGCAGCCACATCATGTTCGTATGGCCTTAGACAACATCTCTCGCATGCTCATGGAGGAAGATATTGTGGAAAAAAATACTCTACCAGTATCTAGAGCACCCAATTCTCATGCATGCCGAGCAGCCATTTGCAAAAATCCTCTCGGATGCCTCCGACATATCATTATCGAAAGTCCAGGAGTCCTCGATCATGATCTCTTCTGCACTGCTACCTAGCCAGGGCATTAATCTCAGGAATGGGGATCTAGCCTCCTCATCCTTGAATGGCAGGGATAGCAACTTGTCTCCCACTGAAGGCAGCACCAGCATGCAGATGCTGTCAACCATGGCATTCTTGAAAGGCATGGAAGAGGCCAGATTGTTCTTGCCTGGCGAAGATAATGAGAGGTTGGCCCGTAAGAAGAGGTTTCATGAGGATGGTGATGCAAGGGATGATGTGGGCAGGAGAAGGAAGCAAATCATGATCTAGGAGCAGCAGACTGAATCTGAGGAACGAGCCACCGCACGCAGCTTGTTGGACCAGCTCGTGCTCAAGGACCACGTCTTGTGTTCCGGTGCAACGCAGAAGCTCACTAGTGAGGAAAAAAGACAAAGGACATACACATGCAGGTGGCGCGCATGAAGCGTGGCATGAAGCAGATGTTTGTGGTCGACCTAGAAAGGTTGTTGCTCCGCTGCGCGGAGGCGGTGGCCACCAACGACCGCCACAACGCAGGCAAGTTTTTAGATAGAATCAAAGGACACTCGTCACCGACAGGGGCAACCGCAGAGCGTTTGGCTCATTACTTTGCTGAGGGGCTACAGGCACGTCTGGCTGGCGCAGGGAGCCAGCTCTACCACTTAATCATGATGATGAAACACTCCTCCATCGTGGAGCTTGTCAAGGCCTTTCAACTTTACATGGATGCCACCTGCTCCACCAAGGTGGTCTTTGTCTTCTCCCACAAGATAATGTATAACATCACCATGGGAAAGAGCAAGGTGCACATTGTACACTACATCATTGGGGATGGTCTCCAATGGACGGGCTTACTCCGATGGTTCGCAGAAAGGGAGGGAGGGCCTCTGGAGGTGAGAATTACTGCATTAACAGCCTACAAACTACATTCCATTCTGCCAAGCAGACTGAGGAGGCAGATCAGAGGCTAATCCTTTGTGCAAGCAAGCTTGGTGTGCCATTCAAGTTCCATGCCATCACCGCAAAATTTGAGGCTGTCCGTAGTAAGGACCTCGACATCAGTCCTGACGAGGTACTCATCGTGAACATCATATTTCAGTTTAGGAACCTAATGGACGATACCTTAATTTTTGATAGGATAAACCCAAGAGATCAGGTCCTCAACACTATCAGGAAGATGAAGCCAGCCATCTTCATTCATGGTGTAGTCAATGCATCATACTGCGCGGCCTCCTTTGTAACACACTTCCGCGAGGCACTCTATAACTTCTCAGCAACGTTTGATTTGATGGAGTCCACTGTCCCACGAGACAATAACTTGAGGTTGGTGGTGGAGCGTGACATCTTTGCACGGTCCGCCATGAACATCATCGCCTGCGAGGGTGTGGATCAGGTGGAGCGTATTCAACACTACAAGGATTGACAAGTACGTAATCAGCGAGCAGGGCTAAAGCAGCTTCCATTGGATCCTGACATTATTTGTATGGTCAAAGCACAAGTGAAGAAGCGTAAGCAGAAGCATTTCATGATCTTCGAGGATCACCAGTGGCTTCTGCAGGGATGGAAAGGCCGTGTGCTCTCTGCCCTTTCGATATGGGCAGCTAATGATGTTACTAGCTCTCACTCAACATAATTTCAGTTACCAATGGTCAATGGATCCTTAACAACATTTTGTTTGTTCTTTTAGTATATAGGGCATGTTTGGCTTGGAGTCACACTTTACCAAACGTTATGTAGAGAAGTGTGGCAGGTGTTTGGTTGCAGCCACAATTGTGACATGCCACACTTGTCATAGAATCATTTGCTAGCAAATTTTCAGAAGTGTGGCCACCCATCACTCCGCCACAAAAAGTGTGGCCGGGTGTAGAGGGCAACCAAACATGTCCATAGTCTATTGGCTTTTTATGAACAAAATATTTCTGACAAGTACATCCGGATGTGAATTATTGAATACTGTTTTGCACCTTCGCGTTATGGTGGTCACTTGTATTTGTTTTGAGTATCGGGCGAGTGGCCCAGCAGCATAGTTCGAAGCCTTTGCAGCTATTCATGGTGCTATGGTACGAAAAAGCTATTGTATAACGGACAACCCAAGGGGCCTTGAGCACCAAGAAACAAGAGTACTAGGTTACTGCACCGCTGGACGCTGCAATCTGACAGTGATCACAACCAATGCTGACATACGCCTACAATGGATAGTAGAATTTTATGTTTGTAAGAAAGAATGTCATTTATGCATTGCGAGGGACTAAACCTATCTTGAGTACTAGCCTAGTAGCTGCATGTGTAACTAGTGTTGGAATTTTGAGTGCAGGTTGCCAGTGGACCGAGAGATTGGGGGGTTGGGGGCTGTTTCCCACTTGCCACAACACCAAAGGGGGTTATGAACCTCTGTCTGAAAGTATCAGAAGGTCGCGTACCTCTACGGCTCTACCTGCTGCCTATCTTCTAAGCTTATGGGCTTCTGCTATGGTCTAACCCCTACTGCCCACTACCAATTACCATTAGTACCTCTGATTTCTGATGATATTTAGGTGTTCTAGATCACGATTAGGGATTAAATCAAACCTAACACTAACATCTGTTCCCGCAAAAAAATGCTACGAAGCTCCTTATTCATTCTCCTTGAGATATCAACCAAAATTAAATGGGATAGCTGAGTGCACAGTTATTTTCTTCCATATTATTCCTATCCTCATGGATTGAATGCTCATCGAACGAATCAATAGTCGGATATGGATACTTTTGGACTGAACAAGTTCGAACATGGTACTCACTAGGAAGTTTCTGAACTTGAACCTGACTGATTTATCCTATAAGATTCTGCCTGAGCAACACACCACATCCGGTCAGGAAAAATTAGACATGACCGCAGGGCCATCAGGCCAGTTGTCACTGATCTTAGAACTGTTACAGCACGTCTGAACTGATCCTCACTTTACTGCACAAAAGCTAAAGAGAGAATTCCTTATTTGACACTACTTTCAAAAATGGTTCCTTATTTGACAATTAAATTTGTTCTCTTTCCTATATGACACCAAGTGTAATTTTTTTGCCTTTGATGACACTGTCGTTGCTCTGTTAACTTGTTCCGTCTATTTTTTTTCTGGCTGGACCAAAATACCCTTGTCGCTACTAGTAGTATATACTATAGACATATGCTTGGTGAAAAGAAAGCATTTTGAGGCCATGTGGAAATATGTGTCTATGGCTTGTGGACCCAAAGGCTATATGTCTATGACTTGTGAATCTAAAGACTATGTATTTATGGCTTGTGGACCAAGAAGACAAAATATCAAATATGGGCCAGCTCATAGAAAATAAGGAATTATACAAGGCCTATATGGAAAAAAATCAACGAACCGTAGTTAAAGCATCTCTAGCATACGCACAAAAAAATCTGTCGGTGCATAAAAGACCGCTATTATTTAGCGCGGCGGGAAAAAATCGTGCTTTAGCATATGCGCAAAAATAAGTCGCACATAAAATAATTTAGAGCACGCACACAAAAAGCCTAATCATGTGCTGCAAAT
The DNA here is from genome assembly GCA_916181665.1 of Avena sativa. Classification (NCBI taxonomy): domain Eukaryota; kingdom Viridiplantae; phylum Streptophyta; class Magnoliopsida; order Poales; family Poaceae; genus Avena; species Avena sativa. The sequence goes on from OV702284.1 coordinate 162,234,252, forward strand.
TTGGTGTGCCAGCCAGCGCTGCCCAACTGCCAAACTAAAACTGTCGCGTGTGACCTCCTGCATCCCGCCTCGACGGCCACCGGAAAAAAATCACCCATGGACGACTATTCCGCCACCCCCCAGCCCACCACCCCGTCCGCCCCCACGTCTGACGATGGAACAGTTTCGCCGCCGCTCGCAACACCATCCCCCTCGATGCACCCAACCCTAACGCCACCATCGTCTACGGCTAGATGTTTGCTCCTCCACGACCTACGAATGCGCATGCCATCGTCCACCGTCCACCTTTAAGCCTTTAACTCAAATAGTTCGACATCCGCCAATAAATAACGAAGCGGAGTTAAATAAGTCGTACTTTATTCTCCGGACGGCTAGCCGACCGTCTACGGTGAGAAGAAGGAAGAGATCGAAAAGGCCTTACTGCTAAAGAAGGGCTTGATTGTCTCATGGACAATGACACTAGAAACACATGCGTTTTACACATGGGTGTCACAAAATAAAGCGCCGATTAGTGTACCGTAATAATCACACTATGTGACAACGCCATGCAAACGGCACGGCGAAGCGCGCGCGTGTCCATCTAGTCTTGTTTATCTTTGGCATTAAACTAGTCGCTCGTTTCTTGCATTAACTGCTTCGGTGCATGGATGTTGTGCTTTGCCTTGCACGATCCATGCTAAAAAGCCCCGCAAATTAAAATAATTTTAGCGTTGTTATAATTCAGATTATTTGGGTTTCTAAAAAACGAGAATGAATATTTGGAACGTTTGTAATTAGATGGGTCGCCTCTGAAATATTTGGAAACTACATGGTATGTACGTTTATCTCAGCAAACTATATAATGCATGCTCCGGAAATTATGGATTAGCCGTGATCCTTGTAAGCAGTTATTAGGAAACTAAGTACCACCGGTGCAAGTTTTCACACTACCAATTGAAGACTGCACCTAATCTTGTGTACGGCACAAGGGTCCGATCGAACGCTAAAATCGGCATCCGTTTTCTAGAGTGCCCTTTCCTTTTTGTCGTGGAAGAGGAAAAAGAAACAGAGGGTGAGAATTATTGCGCCAGCTCTACCGTCCACAATGTTTCTCTCTTGGTTAATTAAAATTAGTTCGAATGAACAATTAATTAGCGTACCCCAAGGAAGTACTCCCTCCGTTTAGGATTATAAGTCTTGCGCGAATAACTAGGTTGCCAATTTAAATAATAAAATATAAATAGTATAGCATAAAAATTATAGCATTAGAAACTTTAAAGATTATATTTTCTAATGGTATAACTTTTGTGATATATAAGTTATATTTTATTAGTTAAATTAACAACCTAGCTATATGCGTAGGACTTATAATCCCAAACAAAGGGAGTACATGACAACACAACTACTTTTATATTGATTTTTTTTCACATTATGAACCAGGGGCAAGAGGGTCTTTGTAGGTCTACAACTAACACCGTTAGTTCTGAAAATGAACTAGAGTGTTATCTAAGGCAAAAAGAATTACACCCGGTGTCATATAGTTAAGAGAAAAATTTCGAGTGTAAAATAAGAAATCATATTTGAAAGTAGTGTCAAATAAGGAATTCTCTCAAAGCTAAAACCTTTTCGGTTGATAAGCTGCAATAGCTACAGTTCCATGCTCTCAGCAGTTCTGTTGTCTCGGTTTATACTATATTGCCGTAAATAATGATTTGTAGCCACAAAAGACACCAACTCCCTGCCACCAAATCATCGAGAAAGAGAACTATATTATAACATTTTTTCTCAAGATTATGATTAGTCCTGCATCAATGGAACATAATCCTTGGATCTCACAATATATGGCACAACATGTCGACATATGGGTCAAGGTATGGCTAGTAAGCTGGATCCAATACCAAGGTGAATATAATCTTATTCTTTTGTACAGTTGTGCAGGTACTGCCGGTGCTGGACGATTTCTCCAACTTGCTGAAATGGCACCATCAGTGGTTCCAACAGTCAGCAAAATTATGGAACTATAAACTTTGAGATAACCAACTCCATGCATTCTTAGATATTAACATGCACCTCACAAAATTCGCAAGCATCCATTCATGGAAGCCACACTGGAGGAAGTCTTGAGCTTTGTCAGGCCAACACCACCGCCCTGTTCCATCTTCCTTGACCTTCCCCCGGCACCCCATAAGCAGCCACAGCCTGTTCATACAGCCTTAGACAGCATCTCGCGTATGCTCATGGAAGAAGATATCGTAGAAACAATCTTGTGCCAGTACCCTGAGAACCCGATTCTCCTACAAGCCCAGCAGCCCTTCGCGCAAATACTCTTAGCCACCTCCGACATAACATCATCTAATGGCCAGGAGTCCTCGATCATGCTTTCTTCCGCATTGCTGCCCATCCAGGACAGCAGCACACGTCTGCTGAATGGGGATCTAGCCTCATCCACATTAAATAGCACGGATAGCATCTTGTCTCCCACTGAAGGCAGCACCAACATGCAGATGCTGTCAACCATGGCATTCTTGAAAGGCATGGAAGAAGCCAGATTGTTCTTGCCCGATGGAGATAATTTGAGGTTGGCATGTAAGAGGAGGTTTCATGAGGATGGTGATATAAGGCATGATGTGGGCAGGAGAAGGCAGCAAATCATGATTTCAGATCAGCCGGTTGAATCAGAGGAAGAAGCCGCCACACACAACTTGTTGGACCAGCTCATGCTCAAAGACCGCGGCTTGTGCTCCGGTGCAATGCAGAAGCTGACTAGTGAGGTAAAGCAACAGAACATCCGCATGCAGGTGCCACGCATGAGGCGTGGCATGGCGCAGATGTTTGTGGTTGACCTAGAAACGCAGTTGATCCGTTGCGCAGAGGCTGTGGCCACCAACGACCGACACAATGCAGGAAAGTTGTTAGAGAAAATCAAAGGACACTCATCACCAATGGGGGCAACCACAGAGCGCTTGGCTTATTACTTTGCTGAGGGGCTAGAGGCACGTCTGGCTGGCGCAGGGAGCCAGCTCTACCGCTTACTCATGACGATTAAATACTCCTTAGTTGTGGAGTTTGTCAAGGCCTATCAGCTTTACATGGATGCCACCTGCTCCACCAAGGTGGCATTCGTTTTCTCCAACAAGACCATCTATAACACCGCCTTGGGAAAGAGCAAGCTGCACATTGTACACTACGGCATCGGGGATGGTCTCCAATGGATGGACTTACTCTGGTGGTTCGCAGAAAGGGAGGGAGGGCCTCCGGAAGTGAGGATTACAGGCATTAACAGCCCACATAATCCTGCCAAGCGGACTGAAGAGGCAGGTCGCAGGCTAATACTTTGTGCAAGCAAGCTTGGTGTGCCATTCAAGTTCCGTGCCATCACCGCAAAATTTGAGACTGTCCGTGCTGAGGACCTCGACATCAACCCTGATGAGGTACTCATCGTGAACAGCATATTTCAGTTTAGGACCCTAATGGATGAGACCCTCATTGCTGATAGGATAAACCCAAGAGATCGGGTCCTCAACACTATCAGGAAGATGAAGCCAGCCATATTCATCCATGGTGTAGTCAATGCATCATACTGTGCAGCCTCCTTTGTGACACGTTTCCGCCAGGCACTCTATAACTTCTCAGCGGCATTTGACTTGATGGATGCCACTGTCCCACGAGACAATAACTTGAGGTTGGTGGTTGAGCGTGACATTTTTGCACGGTCCGCGATAAACATCATCGCCTGCGAGGGTGTAGAGCGGGTGGAGCGTACTCAACACTACAAGAAATGGCATGCCCGTAATCAGCGAGCGGGACTGATGCAGCTCCCATTGGATCCTGATATAATCTGTGTGCTGAAAGCACAAGTGAAGAAGCATTGTCAGAAGCATTTCATGATCAACGAGGATCATCAGTGGCTTCTGCAGGGATGGAAAGGCCGTTCCCTCACGGCCCTTTCGATATGGGCAGCTAATGATGTTACTAGCTCTCAGTCAACATAGTTTCAAGTACCAATAGTCAAAATATCCTTAACAACATTTCGTTTGTGCTTTCTGTGTATAGTTTATTGGCTATCCATGAACGGAACCATTTTCGTTTCTCAAAAAATTCCAGAACAACATCCCGGGTGTCCATCTGTACATTCTATGTTTAGACACAAAGTTTTGCGGAAAAATGACATTTTTTGTGTCCTGTATAAAAATACAAAAAAAATGTATTGTGAAAAGCTATTTTGGAGTACCAAAAACTGTCTCTTTTACACAGATCACATAAAATGTTCTTTTTTCGTGAAAATTTTGTGCGCGGACATAAAGTGTCTATATTTTCACCTAGATATTTTTTTTCGAAATTTTTAGACATTTTGAAATATATATTTCTTACAATGGATGGATCTACACTTATGAGACAAAGTGGATTTCCCTTTCTGGCAAGTACATTCAGATATGAATTATATTTTTTGCACGTTTGAGTTATGGGGTCAGTTGTATTTGTTTTGAGTATCAGGCGAATGTTCCAACAGCATGGTTCAAAGCCTTTGCAGCTATTCATGGTACTATTACATGAAAAATATATGGTACAACGGGCAATTCGAGCAACCTGAAACAAGATTACTAGCATTCTCCACCGCTGGATGCTGCAACGAGCTGACCAGGATCACAACCAATGCTTACACCTACCATGGATAGTAAGAATTTACTTTCGTAAAAACAAATGTCTTGTACAGGGCCGGCCCTGAGATATCGGGGGCCCGGTGCAAAGACCAAAAAATAGGCCCCTATATAAAATAGTTATAGAGATTTTTTTTGTATTATTTCGACAACAACCTATATATTAAACACAATTCTCTCTAAATACGCAACATATATCGTCTTATTGGTGACAATTATCCCTATCCACATACAATTTCTCAACAGATACATAATATGATTGCTTTCTTTTTGGTCTTCTTTTAGGACATACACTTTGTAGATGAGATCTTAACACGGAAGCAGAAACACAAACACTAGAAAAATTAGGACATGAAATTAATATTTGAAACAAAAGCATCTATAGCAGGGATGAAATTAGGACAAATTAAATAAACAAAATCAGACTAATCCAAAGGGGATATATAGAACTGAGTTCTAAACTGTTGCAGATCAAGGAAGGATTTATTAAAATAACATACACCCTATGTCTCGAAATAGACGTCTCACTTTGATAAAATTTGGATATATCTAGTGCAGTACTAAATAGTGTCTAGATACATCTAAATTTAAATAAATTTCCGACATCTATTTTAAGACGGAAGAAGTATTAGAATATCTTCTTTCGTTAATTACCTAATTCCTTCAAAAGGGCTAGTAATCTTAACAGCATAGCACTTGCCAAGACTATGATTGAGAAAGAACAAGGAGCGCAAGAGGCGGAAAGTGAAGACGATGCGACGACCGATGGAGGCTGCATTGGTATCGATGCGCAACTCTCGTCCATTGATTCATTAGCGATTGTTGCATGCGGTTTCCTGTCTAAGCTGTTCTAGGAATTGGCTGATTCAGCTAATAACTTTTTTTCTAAACCGTTAGGCATGCATGTAGTACGTACCTGGGGGGAGGGGGGGGGGGGGGGGGGGGGGGGGGCTAGCAGCTGGGGGCCCAGTATAGCCGCACCGGATGCACCGGCTCAGGGCCGACACTGGTCTTATATGCATTGCCAGGGAGCAAACTTATCGTGAGTACTAGTAGGGACGTGGCGCAACTAGCGTTGGAATTTTGATCTCAGGTTGCAATATACTGAGAGATAATGGGGAGCTGTTTCCCCACATTTATACCATGACTAGTAAGGTGCCCGTGCGTTGGTACGGGACAAAAAAAAATTGTGTGACATGCCTATCGATTATTTTCACGTCTACTCAAATGAAATTGTGGAGATTTATCCAAGAAATTATATCTTGTACAGACTAAATTCATACATTCCGCTAAATCCACGGGATTTATACAAGAAAAATAAAATCCACAAGTTGGAACCTTTTCCTAACAAGATATTATCTCTAATTACAGAATTTTTGTAAGTAGCTTGACATGCCACACCTCGGAATCATATGAGTACTGAGAAGTGCATCATTGTATGATGTACCAACCATTTTAATAAGGCGTTTTGATGACCATGGGCATCAACTATCTGCAAGCATGTGACAAGAATACTTATTACTCCCTCTGTTTGTAAATATAAAATGTTTTGCTAAGCTAAATTGATTTTTCAAAAGATCTTATATTTAGGACCAGAGGATGTATTTTCCAAAAAGATATAAGAAACAGTGAGCACACGGCAAGATGATGTTTTCCAATGATCAAGAAGCAAACAACACAAAAGATAGTACTCTTGTCAAAACTAAAGAAGATTCCAGCAAGTGTCACACGATAAACTGTAACAAGACATAAGAACGTCACATAGGATTCAGATACTTACTCCATAGTTTGGATTGATAATCCTCTTTGTGCAAATCTTGAAGCATCTAAAAGACAGAAAATTTTTAAGTACCTCCCACAGCACAAATCAAGGCCTCCAAAAAACTATTATTTTTCTCCTATTACTACCGGCATCAAATCACCCCTGAACTTTCAGTTCGAAGCAATATGTCGTAACTTAGCTCACTTGTGCTTAGAGTTGAAAATGAAAACAATGTGGTGGAAACAATTTATTTTCTTGGTCAAGTGAACAGAGGTGAAATTTGCTAGCAGGGTATCTTGTCATAAGCAATCAAAGTTGTTCTACAAGTGGAAAGAGTTACAAAAAACTTAAGTTATCAGTTGTCAACAATGTCAAAATTCAGAACATGCAGCAAATTGAACCTCGCCTATTATTTTGATTTGAATAGAAAACCTCTACAAGATATGCATAGGAATCTTTCATGTCCATCTGGCTGCAGCAAACGCTTGAGGGGGTCCATACCAAACGAACTTGTATGTGCTGGGACACCAACGGTGACAATCTACTTGCGGCCCTCGAGCATCTGCACAAGGGGCAGTTCTACAACTTCCAGCGGCTAAATTCTTCGATTATGATTCTTCTACCAAAAAAGGAGAACCCGCTGGATATTCAAGAGTTCAGGCCGATCAGCCTGATCCATGCTTTCTGGAAGATTCTAACCAAAGATCCTGGCTGCCTGTCTTGCACCTCTGCTTCCCTCGATCATCTCCAAGTCACAGTGTGCTTTTGTGCAAAGCAGGAGTATACATGAGAATTTCAAACTTGTGGCTAACACGGTAAGGTTTCTCCAGAGGAAAAAGATGTGAATAATATTGAATCCCTAATATTTCGGTGTTGTTTGATCTGACCCTTTGAGGGTTTATATAGAGTTACACGGGGTAGGAGAAGACTTGGAGTACAAGTTGTAGAGTCCTAGTCTATCTCTAGCCTATACGTATACGTACTCTAACATCCCCCCTCAGTCGGAGTGGGAGTGAAGCGGACATTTGCGACTGGATTTTAAGTCTTATGTTTCCGTCGTCTTCACCTCCTTGTCATCATCACCTGCGTGGACATGATCATGGATGACACCTAGCGGCGGTGACTGCGTCCCCTTCTAGTGCCTCTCTTCCCTCCCGTAGTCACAGCGGGAGTGGCGTGGACGCAAGTGACGACGTGGACGCTGTTGACTGGAGTTCTTGAGTTGTTGTAGACGTTGTTTTTGATGTCGATGTCGAGGTAGCCGATCGTGATGTAGCCGTGGTCGAGGTGGGTGTGGTCGATGTCGTAGTCGTCGTAGTGGTGTGGCCGCCATTGCCGGAGGCGCAAAAAATTGCGTGGTTTTTTTTGTTGTTGTTGACGAAGCTGCAGTTGTGAACGTTTTGCACCTTGTAGAGGTACCGTTGGGGGCGTCTTTTGGACACGATCATAAGTGAGACCACCGGTTTTGCCAAGACCGGAGGAACCCACCAAACACACAAGGTTTTGCCAGAACCATATATGCGGTCGTAGGGGCGTCACAATTGTGATGTCAGTTTGTTGTTGCAGTCGTCGGGGTCGTGGATGCGGTTGATACCGTCGTCGGGGTCGTGGACGCGGCGATGCCGTCATCGTGCCTTGCAGTAGTATACTGTCAGAGGGCGTCGTAGTTGTATGTCCATCATGTGGACGGTTATAGCGGCGGCGGCGATGTGTCGATGAAGATGTTGATGAAGACCATGTTGAGATATAGACCTTGGCGATGATGTGTTGGTGATGATGGAGTAGGCGTGTCGGCGGTGATCGTCGCTTGAAGACGTCCCTTGTGGCGGCGATGATGTCGAAGCCTTGATGTCAGAGAAGTCGGAGATGAAGTGTCCCACACCGGCCTGGCGTGTGGATGATGTTGATGTCGCTTCTCCGTGGATGTGCTCGACGAAGATCTTGGTATAGTCGTACAGCTTGACGTAGATGTTTGGGTCGATGTAGTCCGACTTGATGCAGTGCAGATCTTGATGTCGGTGTAGCAGCGTCTCGAAGCAGTGCAGATCTTGATGCTATGTAGGCAACGTGTTAGCCTTAGAAGACCTGTAGGCCCTCCCAGCGTTTCATGCTGCAAACTGGCTCGGAGAACACTTGGACGTGCGAGCGCATGCAAATATCTAATCGGCAGCAAGGTCATACGCACACAGCACACACGCGTATGCATCTTCATGTATTTTTTTCCCATGCATGCTTGTACGGCTTGGCTGCTGCTGCATGTCCAACGCTGGAAAGCCCACCTGTGGCCGTGTCGATAGGGCACCTTGCACGTTAGGTGGGCATGTCGAGGTACCGGCTGGGGCCTCCTCTCATCGCACGTTAGGGCGCCGCCGGGAGGCCGCAATTGATTTTTGTGACTGGTTTTCGTCGGAATCTGACAATCGTTGTGATCTAGAGATCTATGGATTTCGGTAGCTAATCTAATCTATGAAAAATCTAGGAATTGTGAAATTGGATCTAATCTAGTCTAAAAAATCGATCCGATCTTTGATCGAAACCGGACTCTGATACCATGTAAAAAATATTGAGTCCCTAATATTTTGGTGTTGTTTGATCTGACCCTTTGGGAGTTTATATAGAATTACACGGGGTAGGAGGAGACTTGGAGTACAAGTTGTAGAGTCCTAGTCTATCTTTAGCCTATACGTATACGTACTCTAACAAAAGAAACAAGCGGTGATGATGAAAATTGATATCTCAAAAGTTTTTGACACACTTTCCTGGGAGTTTTTGCTTGAGGTGCCGAGACGGAGGGGTTTTGGCAATGTGTTCTGCAACTTAATATGTGGCATTCTTCGCTCCAATCTAACCTCGATCATGATCAATGGGGTAAGAGGAGGCCAGATTCACTTGGCAAGGGGAGTTCGCCAAGGCGACCCGCTTTCGCCCACTCTCTTCATCCTCGCAATGGATTCCTTGCAGGCGGCTATACAATTGGCGGTAGACCATGGCTTTCTCAGCGATCTCGGGCTGAATCAGGGCGTTCCTCGGATCTCTATCTACGCGGATGACGCTGTCCTTTTCTTCAGACCATATGTGACTGATATGGAGACCATGGCGTCGATCCTTGATCTCTTTGCAAGTGCATCCGGCCTGAAAGTGAACATGCAGAAGAGCCACACAACCTGTGTGCGCTGCGATGATGACACAACCCAAGGAGTGGCTAATTTCTTCAGGTGCATGAGGAAGGATTTTCCTGTCACATATCTTGGCCTGCCCCTCTCCACTGGCCGCCTTCGCCGAGCCGATATTTGGCCTCTAATCGACAAGTACTCGGGCAAGATGAAGGGATGGAAGCCGAGATTTCTAAGAATTAGTGGCCGCCTTACCTTGACCCGATCAGTGCTCATGGCCCTCCCTCTCCATCTCCTATCGGTATTGCCCCTACCCGAATGGGTGCTAGACATCATCAACTGTCGCTGCAGAGGCTTCGTGTGGAAGGAGGAGGAGGAGGTGAATGGAGGCCACTGCCTCCTCCCTTGGTCCAGTGTGTGCCAGCCTACGGAGAAAGGTGGCCTCGACGTGCTTAACCTGAAGTTCTTCGGCACCGCAATCCATTGCCGTTAGCCCTGGCTGTGTCGGGCCTTGGAGCCGCGTCCATGGGCACTAATTCCGGTCGATGATGACCCGGAGGTGATGGCCATCTTCAGAGCTGCAGCTTTCTTTCGCATTGGTGATGGGACAAGGGCTTTATTCTGGACTGATGCATGGCTCCCTAGAGGAAAATCTGTGCAAGATGTGGTCCCTATTCTGCACTCCTTCGTCAAGAAATCAAACATCACTATGGCTGCGGCGCTGTAGAATAATCGTTGGGTTAGAGATATAACAGGGGGTCTCTCTTCGCAAGCGCTCGCTCAGTGTTTGCAGCTCTGAGATTTACTGGAGGGCATCACCTTAACTTACGGACAACAAGATGAGGTGGTCTGGCGCCTCTCGCAAGACGGCGCGTTCTCTATCAACTCAGCCTACAAGCTCTTTTACATCGGGAACACGCAATTCACTTGTGTGGAACCTATTTGGGAATCCAAGGCTCCCATGAGATGTAGGTTCTTCATGTGGTTAGTGGTGCACAAGCGCTGCCTCACGGCAGACAACCTATCTCGTAGAGGGTGGACACATAATACCTCATGTCCAGTGTGTATTGTATCTAATGAAGACTGCACTCATCTCTTTGTGCACTGCCATTTCACAAAGCAAGTATGGGAGCGTGTTCGGACATGGTCCAGGGACAACTTACCAATTCCTGAGGATACGTTTGGCAGCATCGAGGAATGGTGGCTTATGGCAAGGAAGAGGGCGCCGAAGATCATGTGTCGCGACTTCGACACAGTGGTGATTCTGGTGCATTGGAGGATCTGGAAGGAGAGGAATTCACGCATCTTTCAGCAGGAGTGTAGCACGGCTAATCGTGTCTTTGAGCTAATCATCGAAGACATTCACTCCTAGAAGGCTGTCGGTTGTATCATTGTGTTTTAGGCTCCCGCTTGCTTTGGACGGTCGCATCTGGCACACCTAAGCCTTCTCCTAGAGGTTCACCCAGAGTTGTGTTCAGATCTTGGAAGTGTTTTCCTTTGCTCGACAACCTTGGCCGTCTCTTGCCACGCGGTGGTGCTCTTGTAAAAAACTTTCTTTTCTTCTTTAATGAAGTTCAGCCTAAGGCCCTTCGATATACTTCACCTAGGAAGTCGAAGATGAAAGATAGAAACTAACTTCATGACAATAATTAAGAGTAGAAAACTAACAGAAACCCAAAGGTGTATACTAATAATTAGTTGGCGAGCAATCTATACGACTGAGTGATTCCACTATACGATCTATACAACAACCTTCATGAAAAAAGGAACAAAAAGTTGGCACTTATTTTCCAATCTACTGTGTTTACATATCATGGATATCTAGAAGTAATGAAATTTTCACATACAAATTCATGTAATTATTGTAGGATTTAACAATTCAATTACCCATTAGGCTTCACGGCATTCCTGGATATCTCCATATTTCATGTCAAACCAGTCTATAACTCATGGAGCATGCAGGGAAGTTTAGTCTTCATGGGCTGTGACTTCGGAGACTGGCTATAACTGGCACTAACGGGATCATACCACACTAAGATGGCGTGCCCCATCCCCTCAAAAGGCTTGCTGATTACAATACCAAACAGATGGTTACAATCTTTAACCTACTACTACCATGTTCTATGTCATCAGTACTCCAAGATAATCTTATTCTAGGGAGGCCTAAGTTTTCAAATTTCTATCGGTCGATTAGGAGGGATAGACATAATGAAGTACCAGACTCCACATTCATGCAGTCCAATTGGTAAACACAGTTGATGTAGCCCAATGGATGAACTATAAACACACTTTTGGTGAAAAAAGAAAGGGGTGGTGTGAGGAAAAAAGAAACTTACAACACCAAATATTTGACCAGAAAAATGTCCTAGTCTTACACCCATATATCAAGGGTGGACCACCAAAAATTAATTTTATAAGGATCAGCTCTGAATTGAATTTGGCAGACTGCATAGCAGGAATAACATGATCGCGGCCACTGCAAAAGAAGTAAATTACCCGCAAACATCAAGAGATTTCCTCATGTCTCCGAAGTCTATAGTTAATTTTTCTAACAAAGGAACAAACAAAGTGAGCAATATGGCAAATATTTTTCTGTTCATCTATTATCTGAGTGGTAGGACGCCGACACCTCCTATCGTTCACACTCCTTTCCACCACGACTGGACAACACAGGAAGGACGGCAGGATCGCCACCGATGTGTCACCGCCTCCACCTTTCTCTACCCCCTCTCGTGTGGTTGGTCTTGTATTAAGCCCCTCAAACTTGGTTGATTGATTCCTAGCATGTATGCATTGCATAATAGATGTAAAGTTTTCACAAGTTAGACATAGAGATCATAATCAGCATCCCACATTCACAAGATGTACATATAGTCTATTTGCATGAGATTTATAGTGAAGATTTTTCAAGAATACAACACATGCTATCTTTCCACGTATCATGAAAAATCAGTGCAGGTTAGATTCTCAATTTATGGAAATAAAACACCAGCATTAAATCTCTCATATCAAGGCTTATGTTCGAACTCAATAAAACAAGTACAATTTTCTTGGTGATTTGTTGAAATAGTAACCTTTGAATCATAGATATCCAAGAGAAACAGAAGGATCATGTTGAACTTTAAATAAGCCATGCACAGAATGGACAATGAAGATTTCATGGGTTTCCTCACCCCAAGCCCAGGTATCCAGGTTAAGCTTGCCCGATGAAAATTTTATCACTGTCAAGACAGTCGCACCAGGCTGCTCACTGAAACAATAATATCAGGTAGGAGTAGCATATTTGTTGCTAGAAATTGTGCATAACAGGCACCTAGAGAATTATTCTCTGATCGCTTCTAGTGCAGGAGCCACACCAGAAAATAATTAACATGTTAGAGAAGATATAAACCGAGCATGATATTATCGAATCCTTTCAAATTTCAGACTAAGAAAAAAAAGGAGGACACCTAGGCCAAAGAAGTAATTGAGGTGGAGCTTCATAAATACGTAACCTGAATATATGGGCATATGGCTGCCTAACACTCGTGACAATGGCAATACATATATGTTGGATTATCCATCACGCAAGCTCCTCAAACTGAGCCTACCAGACATAAAGAAAGAAGACCATTCATGAATTTACAAATGAATCTGAAGGACATTTGAGTAGTATAGCAAGTGTGGACAAACATGTAATAATATAAATAAAATAAAAAACATCAAGGAAGTAAAGCCAAAGATATTTTTAAAGCCAATCAATCTGACAGCTATATCCTTGACTATTATGAAGAGAAAATATTTTATTTCAAACAAACAAATTGAAATTTTTATTTCACCATTTTATTCTCAGAGCTGCATATCATACATCTTTCCATTCCACTGTCATCTAGGCACCACCAATAAGTTCACACATGAAAGACGACCGTAATCCAGTTTACAGTATTAATATGTATATCATTGGATTTTTGTGCTCAATATAGTCTGTCGGAATCGCATATGGTAACCCACTGAAGTTTCTAGTCCGCGCGCTGACACATTTTCAATATAAATATTAAGTTTAAACCTAATGATTCACAAATCCTTTCATCATCGCCACCAAATCCTAGCTGATCTCTTGCACATATTAATATCCTATAAAAAAGGTTATAAAAGGTTTTTCAGAGAAAGTATACTAAATCTTTCCATTCGTGATATTTTTTTCCTGCATTAATAAAAAAGGTTATTATAAACCCTAGATAGTCCATCGATCCATGCAACAAATTCACACCTAAATATATGAACAAGTGAGCTACGTGGAACTTCAGTATCTAAATAATTTTGATCCTCCCTTGCACATATTAATATCCTAGAGACATTCGGCTTCATTTTCCCAGAGGAAAACTAAAATGATGATAAACGAAGGGAACACAAATTAACATATATAGGCAAGATGGATAAAAAAATCAATCATGACCTTCTCATTTTTAAAAACCTTAAGAAAACATTTATTAGAGCAACACAAAGCTTAGGCTCAGGTATATGTGATCATATTATTACGGTGCAACCATTTGTAGTTATCAATCTTGCTCAACAGATTGCGAAAACTGCCTGCCAGAACTCATCCACACAGTATCCAACAATCTGGAACTGATTCTTATTCTACCCGCATATAAGAATATATGAGAATATTGCACGATTGTTTGATAGAATGATCCTACGACTAATTATGATCATAGAGTATGACAAGGGGAGGGGTACAAATACCTGGAGGACATTGCATCATGGAGAAGCAAATGGTGGCAGGCACGTTGCACAAGATCGGCAGGCACCTCACATTGTGCAGCGATGCTTGTTACCCCAAAAGCACCTCGCATTTAGTTAGTTTCAACTCTTAATTTAACATCCAACATTTTTATAAAGAACTTGCATGAAGCGGATATAATTGGAACTTGCAATTAGTTAGTTTCAATCTTAATTTGTGATATCCCAATTGAGTATCTGCCTATTCTCAATGTCAAAATGACACACCCTAGGGCTACACCAGACAAGTACTATACTAAGAGTACTCATTTCTAGTGATACAAAATGCATTAAGAGTAAACTTAAACCGAGAGGAGATATACTAAATCTCTACATTCGAGAAATATAGATCTCCTTAGTTGTTGATCATTGTGTAGATAAATAAGCAATGAATAAGAACATATTGAAACTGAATATAACCAAGATTATTAGTAAAACTTGGTTTTGATATTATTAGTATTAGAATCCTAGGCGGGAATATCAACACCAATGACTCACGTGCTGAGCATCCAATATACGTTTGGATCCCTGCTTAATGATTGATCAGGCTGGTTCTTTGTCTCACTGTTGTTATTGAACCTTGATTTCTTCTCTTAGTGACTTTTTCCTTTATTATTAGTTTCAACTACAAAAAGAATTTGGTAACCAAAGAAACACAAATTCAGTTTGTCTTACCATTCAGTGCACGTTTCAGGGAAAAAACTGTTTTGAAGTCAATGTAGGTATTGTATTGGTTGAGCGTTGTTCCAAATATGATACTCAAAAAATTGAGACATGAATAAATCAGGAATCTGGAAGGTGTAGAAAAGATCTCTGACACGGTGTCCTCCTGTTAATTGTATATAATGGGACTGAGCTGGGATGGTG
Organism: Avena sativa; assembly: GCA_916181665.1. Taxonomy (NCBI): domain Eukaryota; kingdom Viridiplantae; phylum Streptophyta; class Magnoliopsida; order Poales; family Poaceae; genus Avena; species Avena sativa. The sequence continues at coordinate 162,249,392 of OV702284.1, forward strand.
CAAGATAATAGCAGGACTACGGACGGAGGTGCACCCAATTTTTGGAGAGCTAAAATTTTTTGGATGCCGGAATTTTGGAAACTCACATAGCACCACGGCATGCATGGCGAGGCTCGGGTGTGCGGCGGCGGCGTGGTCCTCCTCGGCGTGGCGCTCCCACACTGTGTTTGAGGTCGACATAGGGGCATCCCCTAGATCTCCCTGCACCGGTGCTTGACATCGGCCTTTCACTTGACGACCAGAAGCTCCGCCATGAGCAGGGCAGAGGCAAGGGAGCAACATACTGCAGGGCCTCGAAGCACCGGCCTGGCCGACCCATGGCGGCGGCCCCATACGAAGGCGAATCACCCTCAGGCCCTGGAACAGGAGCAACACATGGCTGCTGCGGCGGATTGGGGAGGATCGATCCCAACTTAGAGGATGGGAAGGGTTGGCCAAGATTGGGGACGGCGGGATGGAGAAGCAACGCCACGGTGGGTTGCGCGCGATTTGCAGCACACCACGATGGGTTTGAGCAGTTCGGTAGGCGGCTGACGGTGAGGGCACATGGCTTAGAGGATGGGACGATCAGGAGAATTTTGGAAACTCACATAGCACCACGGCATGCATGGCGAGGCTCGGGTGTGCGGCGGCGGCGTGGTCCTCCTCGGCGTGGCGCTCCCACACTGTGTTTGAGGTCGACATAGGGGCATCCCCTAGATCTCCCTGCACCGGTGCTTGACATCGGCCTTTCACTTGACGACCAGAAGCTCCGCCATGAGCAGGGCAGAGGCAAGGGAGCAACATACTGCAGGGCCTCGAAGCACCGGCCTGGCCGACCCATGGCGGCGGCCCCATACGAAGGCGAATCACCCTCAGGCCCTGGAACAGGAGCAACGCATGGCTGCTGCGGCGGATTGGGGAGGATCGATCCAACTTAGAGGATGGGAAGGGTTGGCCAAGATTGGGGACGACGGGATGGAGAAGCAACACCACGGTGGGTTGCGCGCGATTTGCAGCACACCACGATGGGTTAGAGCAGTTCGGTAGGCGGCTGACGGTGAGGGCACATGGCTTAGAGGATGGGACGATCAGCAGATCATGCGCTTGCGCTGGGCTTCTAGAGACGAGCGGGCTTTCTTTCAGGCTTGATTGAGTAATACCACGCGCGGTGTTTAAGGAAATTAATGTGCAGCTTGGGGGTTACTGCACGGAAGCGGGAGAGCGAGAGCTTGGGGGGTTACTGCAAGGAAGCGGGAGAGCGACGAAGGGCAGCGCGACGAAGGGACCAACGTATCGCGGAAGTGGCAGAAAACGGAACACAAAGTTCTTTTTAGATAGTAGAGGATGGGAAGGGTTGGCCAAGATTGGGGACGGCGGGATGGAGAAGCAACGCCACGGTGGGTTGCGCGCGATTTGCAGCACACCACGATGGGTTTGAGCAGTTCGGTAGGCGGCTGACGGTGAGGGAACATGGCTTAGAGGATGGGACGATCAGCAGAATTTTGGAAACTCACATAGCACCACGGCATGCATGGCGAGGCTCGGGTGTGCGGCGGCGGCGTGGTCCTCCTCGGCGTGGCGCTCCCACACTGTGTTTGAGGTCGACATAGGGGCATCCCCTAGATCTCCCTGCACCGGTGCTTGACATCGGCCTTTCACTTGACGACCAGAAGCTCCGCCATGAGCAGGGCAGAGGCAAGGGAGCAACATACTGCAGGGCCTCGAAGCACCGGCCTGGCCGACCCATGGCGGCGGCCCCATACGAAGGCGAATCACCCCCAGGCCCTGGAACAGGAGCAACGCATGGCTTCTGCGGCGGATTGGGGAGGATCGATCCCAACTTAGAGGATGGGAAGGGTTGGCCAAGATTGGGGACGGCGGGATGGAGAAGCAACGCCACTGTGGGTTGCGCGCGATTTGCAGCACACCACGATGGGTTTGAGCAGTTCGGTAGGCGGCTGACGGTGAGGGCACATGGCTTAGAGGATGGGACGATCAGCAGATCATGCGCTTGCGCTGGGCTTCTAGAGACGAGCGGGCTTTCTTTCAGGCTTGATTGAGTAATACCACGCGCGGTGTTTAAGGAAATTAATGTGCAGCTTGGGGGTTACTGCACGGAAGCGGGAGAGCGAGAGCTTGGGGGGTTACTGCAAGGAAGCGGGAGAGCGACGAAGGGCAGCGCGACGAATGGACCGACGTATCGCGAAAGTGGCAGAAAACGGAACACAAAGTTCTTTTTAGATAGTAGAGAAGATAGAGATTGGTGAGGGGGACCTTAAAAGTGTGGTTGCGGTCGGTGTTCCTACAGAGCCACATATAATGAAGGGGTCATGATCCCCTGTTAAGAGATATATGCACTCATAAGTTAAACACCATGATCAGAAGATCGACTACCACCGTCGGCCACCAAAAGGGCAATGTGGGTGGCGTCTATCGCTGCTATGGGCTAACTCCTAATGTCCTCTGCCAATTCCAGTTAGTACCTCATATCTGATCTCTCGGTGTTATAGCTCACGATGATTATGAATTAATGTTTTTTAGACTAAAGGCACTCGTTCTGCCATTCCGATTAGATTAGAAAAGATTGTTATATAGGGTTGAAACAACCAAATTGCCATCCGATTAATTATTTATGTCATGTTAATGTTCTAATTGAGTCACTGGCTTAAGTTTTTAAGTTGCTAAATGATCACAGATTTAATTGGCATTTTCTTACGGCTCGGATAGGAGGTGAATGTATCAAAAAAAATTGATGAACCGATAATCCTTAGAATCCTACATCCAAAATGAAAATAGAAACCCTAAGTTTTGGGATGAGAACTTACCTCCCCATGTCTGGTGGCCTTGCCTCGCCATCAACCCTCGCGCCGCGCACGGCACTGGCCGCCGTGGGGAACTTGTGCCAAGCGATCCTCCATCTCCTTGTCGGTGCGGTCCCTTAAGGAAGAAGACACGCGAGGGCCTCCAATTCTAGCCCCGCGCGCCGCCGCAACAACCTCAAGACGCCGCCACCTCGGTCGCCGCGGCACCCGCACTTTCCGCCCACCGCAACGCCACCATATGCGTAGCACAGGTGGAAACGCTCGACGAAGCAACGTGTTGGGATTCCTGCTATACGCTGCCCCGGCGAGCGAAGCCGCCGAACTGCTGTGGCCGTCTTCTCTCTCTCTGAGAAATGAGGCTGGTTTCCGGCTGAATGGTTGAGTTCCAGCCAACAGCAAATCTGGCCAACAGGCCGGCCCGGCACGGCCCGCCATGGCCCATCTAGCTCATGTGCCATGCTGGGCCGGCACGGGGGCCTGGCCTCGCGGCCCGGGCACGGCACCGGCGTCTAACGGGCCGGCCTGTGGCACGTTTAGCCCATGAAGCACGCGGGTCTGTTAGATTTTTTCTGATGGTCCGTCCAGTTTAACCTATAATAAGGGCCGAATACAAAATTAAATACTAACGTTTGCTTGGTCTGTTGGTTAGGTGCAAGCTTGCGGAGCCATAGATCCTAAGTTCGAGACTCCATAGCTCTTATTTTGCATATATGTGCTAATTTTTGACTGTTGCTAGGTTTGGCGGGTCGTGCCGGGCCGGCCCGCGTGCCTGAGGCCGCGGCACGGGCACGACCCCGGTGTTTCACGGGCCGGCACAGGCCAGGCACACCGCGGGCCGGTCCGTGCTTGCGACTGGCTATTTTCGTAGGGTCGTGGGCTGGCCCGCCAAAAGGCTGCCCGTTGGCCAAGTTTGGCCAGCAACCATAAACAATCTCGTCCGTCCTCAATACAATCGGACGGCGGGTGATTAATTGGCCCAATCTGGCTGTAAGCTACAACCAAACATTTTTTGTAACAACCGTGAGCTACGGCCCGAATAGCTCTGTGGGCTCCAACATGTTTTCTTCATGCTTTTCTGATTTTTAGTGTATTTTCTCCATTTACGCTTTGTTTGAATGCATATAATTGAATTTAGAAAATGAATTAGGTGGCAATTCTAAATCCTGTCTAGAAAGGAAATGACCGCCAATCAGCGAGAATGAAAAATTCAGTAGGATGCTCCGCCCCACCAAGAGCTCATCGATCCACCCACCACCGCTAGGAATCCATGTTGTCCGCTGCTGCATGCTTCATCGGGTGAGAGACCGCCTCAGGCCTTGCTGCCCCTTCGTCCACGATCTGAGTCAACGCCGCGGCAGCGCCTTGGCCGGAGGGACCTCGATTTGGCTCCTCGCGCGCCCCAATAGCCGGCATCTCTCCCGGTCGCCCACAGGAGGCATCATGGGGGTTCACGGCAAGGGAGAGATGGAAGGGAGGGCGGCCATGGAGGAGGAGAGGGCTCTCCAGGACGATAATCTTACCTGCATCGCCGCCATCACTCTCCAGGTCGCGAGCGAGACAGAGCGGTACCGTTTCGGGATTCCACGCGCTTTCCGAGGTCCCGACCTCCGAATTGATCCAAGAAGGTTTCTCAAGTGATTTCCACCGCGTGGAATTGATCTCGATTTCCTTCTCTGGATTCCTACCCCACCCAAACGCAGGAATTACATGCCTGAATTCCAATTCCCTGATTCCAGGCCCAATTCAGTGCAACCAAACACAGTGTTAGAGTATTCTACTATTTTTATGTAAACTGTTATAAAGTAAGTAAAAAAGTTCCCTAAATTATGTGACAAACCATGTTATAATAGTAAATTTTTTCAAAAGGGATTTGGGCTAAAACCAGGGGGATTTTTTTAATTTAAATTATTTTCCCGCTTTAAACAAAACCATGGCAATGGTTTTTCTTTGAAAAATCAATATACCCCTTAGCTATCTTTCTCCTTCCTCTTCCAAAAAAAATGTTTGTTTCTTGTGCGCAATCCAAATGCATCAATGCAAAATTCATGCCTTTTGAATTATATAGAAATTAAAAGCACACTACATCTTAATCCTTTTTCGTATTATTATGTTCACTATTTTCTAAAATTGAAAAGGGGCTCCTAGATTTTTTAGAAGTAGTTAATTTTTTTAAACATTGCAGAGGCCCCGAAGCACCTCGATTCCTCTTAATAAACATCAATGCAGGTACATTTCACAGCAGGAGCCTCAAGAGAGGTAACAACTACATCCCAGTCCCAACATCTTACAGAAAAGACCATAAAAAGATAAGCAAATAAGCAATCATGCCCTCTACTACCGTCAGAGAACAACATGCTCACACCACGTCCATCCTCCCTAGCGCCAGGGACAAGACCACTTGGAACCGAGAGGAAGGGGAGCGTTGTCACAAGCTTAGTACAGGGTCTCCGCTTGGAGGTTGCAGAAGCGCTGACACACATCACCAGCATCAAAGACCACTAGATGGCCATTAGGGTCGAAGATCGTCGAAGGGCGCCGAGATTGTTCCGCAGGATTGGTAGCACCACAACTCCAGGACCACCGGAACGCCGATTGCCGAGCACTGCGACCAAGTCCTCCGCACTGCCACCATGGCACAACAAAGAAATCAGCCCAACCTAGCACCCTTCATAGCTCCAACAGACAAATAATAACGAGATTATTGATAGAGGCGCCAACGCCAATCTTCCCTGCCGCCCGTAGCACCATGCCACTATGGCCAATAAGAAAGGCACTGAAGGCCAACTGACGCCTCTCGCCGGCATCAGTGACAGACACCGCTATGACACATGGCCAGACACCCATAAGGGGAAACCTAACACTAAGCCTAACACTACTAAATACATATACATGAGGATCCAACCACCACAAGGGAAAACCTAACACTAAGCCTAACACTACTATATACATATTGTAACACCCTCGGATAGGCCCGATGCAAGTTTTAGCGATTCCCGCCAAACTCGCACAGAAACAATTCAAAGGTGCTCACCAGACACTTTCGTACGGATGGAAAACAAAGTAATACTGTCGTGGTGGTGTCACGCCAGATGCCATGGGTAGGCTTGAGTTGGGGCCGGATGAGCGCTTGAGGAATCCGGGAAAGGTATTCGCGGTGTAGCCGCACACGAAGAACACGAAGAACCACCAAGGACTTGTGATTTATTTATCTTTCTATCTTACAAGTGCTCCTTGAGCTATTTTGCCTACAAGCTACAAGTAAGAATTGAGGTTCCCAGCCTTGGGGCGCCATTTGCGTCTATCCCTAAACCCTAGCTATGCCCTTCCTTATATAGGCAACGGGAATAGCTAGGTTCCAGTTTGGGTCTTAGGGTTTACTGTTTGGATCTTGTCATTTTCTTGCGGTCCTGGTCAAGGGGCCTGCCCTAGGCCCATGACCCAGTCAGCAAAGGTTTATAGCCAACGGTCTTATTATACGTAGACGCCAGCTCCTCCGGCATCATACTTTGCTTTATACATCACCTGGTGCTTTTGGCGTCACCCGGATCCTTTGTTGTCACCCGGTGGCGCCCTTATCTTTTGACTCTGCTTTAGTGTGGTCCTTCCCGGATCTTACTCGGAAAGTAACCACAGGTCCTTCGTCACTCGGCTTCCCCTCGTGACACCTAGATCTTCGTTTCCTGTAGGTTTAAATTCCTTGTCCTATACGGGCCGACATACTTCTTATGTCGGCCTTGTACAAGCTTCATGTCCTAGTCGTTAAGACCCGACCGGTGTATGCCTGACTCGGCTGAAGCCAATCTGGGTAATGTTTTACCCCTTATGATCCTACCGAGGGGTTATCCCCCTGACATTAGTCCCCGAAGCTGGTGAGGTCTAACAAGTTTTGCTGTTAGACGTATCTAGGTTCCTTTAATGAATTTGGAACCTATTTTATTTTCCTATTTTCCCTATGTTGATTGGCCTATTCGGCCTGATCCCGATCTTTGTCGAGTCTCAGGAAGCTCTGCCGAGTCATTTGTTGAGTTAGCGGAGCTTCCTCGAACTTAATCGAGTTTCCTTAGGCTTATTCGAGTCATTTTAGACTTAGCCGAGTCACTTTGGACTTTTAATATTCGTCTTAGTCACTGACAACTTGTAATCATAGCGGTTCGCCTCAAATTCATCTCAAATACTGACAGCATAGTGACGGCGACGCAGTAACACCCGTCACTGTGGCAGTCACATCACACAGCGCCTCGGGTTTTTCGCTGCTTGACGTGGTGCGGCCCAGGGCGTGATTCGTGCCCACGTGGCCTATTTTGAGGCGTCCTTTGGCTGCGTACACGGTGACATGGTTATACCTTACGGGTACGTGACCTCAGCATACCTGGTCCAGCCCAAGGAAGGCCCACAGCAGATGTACACTGGCCCATGAAGATTTTCGGGTGGCCAAGGCCCATGACGCCTTCGGATCCTTGGAGAGCAAGACTAGCGTAGATAGGAAATTAAAAGGGGTAAAACCCTAGAACTTGTAACCGACTAGGACTATGCCCGGGACCTGCCTAAGTCTATATAAAGGCCAGGAGGTCATGACCTAGATCTCTCGACTCATACTTTCGCATACGCACCACCACGCCAGATTGAATCTGCGCACCCCTGTAATTTTCGGTTCCGCCGTAATCAAGAACAGACAAGCAGGAGTAGGGTTTTCCCTCCGGGGGCCTGAACCTGGGTAAATCTCGTGTCCCCTGGTTGCTTGTCTGTTAACCGTTCCACGATCTCCAGCATCCCCATCTTCTCCAAAACCCAAGTCCATAACAATGGGCATTGACGAGATCAAACCTCATCAATTGGCGCCGTCTGTGGGAATCGGGGCTGCTGATTGTGCGATCGTGACAGTCCCGACCCGATCGATCGACAACTCTGCGGCGACGGAGAGTCACCTCCTCTTCGGCGCTTTCGACTTCACCGCCCACTCGCCGGCCACCATGAAGGACTTCGAGCCCGTAGGCGACGGACTCGAAATCCTGTTCGGGAGCTTCTGCTTCCAGGTGGGGCAAACTGGCACCCTCCGCCTCCCTGAGCGGGTGCCCCTACCATCAATCAGGCCCGCTTCATGGGCCCCACATCCCGTGCTACGCACAACATCATCAGCAGATGATTCCTATGACAGCAGCAGCTGCAACTCCGATCGGTGCGATCCGCCATCGGATGCAGGGACCTACGGTTCCGGATCTGAAAGCTGCGGCAGCAGCAGACCGATCTACAAGCGCTACCAATGCGCCGCAGTCATCTAGGAGCAGCAAACGCCTAACCCGCCGCCCAACACGAACCCCAACCCTCAGGACAGAAACGGCGGAAACGGTAGGAACAGAAGAAGCCAGTCCCCCCCACCCGAAGGGGAAAACAACGACCACGTCATCCAACTTAGCAAAGAAGGATGGGTCCAGGCACGCCGCGCCATAGCAGGCGACATAGTCCTGCCTGTAGACTCCTCACGTGAACTACTGATGGCATACCATTACCTCCTCATCGAGGAGCATAAGAAGCAAGTCAAGATGCAGGAAACACTTGACAAACGCAAGCAAGCAGCCTCTGAGTCCAGCGCGCGACGAGCTGCGTTCTCCGCCATGGCCCCCGACTCTAGCACGAACAGAAACCAAGGAAACAAGCACCGCTCGCGGGTGGAGAACATGGATCCCAAGGAGCGCCGTGATGTGACCCGAACTCTCCACACATCGTTCATGGAGATGGATGCCGACGGCAACATCATCCTGAAGACACCGAAAGCTACGATCATGGCAGCCATTGCGTATATCGCGGCCCACCAACCTCCGAATGGGGACCCGAAAAGATCCATGCATAAGTCCGCACTCACCGGACTCGGACTTGTCGGAGCTGCACTCCTCGAAGACGCTCCTGCGGAGCCGAAGAAGAAAGCTCCGGCCAGGCGCGACCGGAGCCCCACTCCTTCATCCGAAGAGGAAGAGGAACACGACCTTCCTCGAAGGAAGAAGAGCTCGCGTCACCATAAACACGACTATGACGCCAGAGACAAGCTTACACAGCGCAAAATCGACAAAGCGCGAGCCAAACGTGCATGTTCGTCTGAATCCGAGATGGACGAAGACGAAGGAGAACTCTGTGGAGCCCGATGCTTCAGCAGATCTGTTCGGCGAACACAGATGCCACGCAATTTCAAGCTTCCTTCGGATACTCCGAAGTTCAACGGCACTCAAGATCCAAAAGCCTGGCTCAGTGACCATCTGTCATCCGTCAAGCTGCACAGCGGTAACAAAGAAACCGCCATGCAATGCCTTCAGCTGCAGCTGACAGGCGCGGCGCGGGTCTGGCTCAGCAGCCTATCATCAGGGTCCATCCGAAGCTGGGAGGAGCTAGCTTACAGCTTCATCCGAAATTTCAAGGGCACCAGCAAGAGGCCCGCCTCAATCGAAGAGTTGCGAGCCTGCACCCAGAAAACGGGCGAATCTATTCGCTCGTACATATTACGCTGGTCTACCACCATAAACTCCGCAGCACACATCTCCGAAGAGAGGGCCATCGACGCCTTCAGGGATGGCGTTAAACGCCAAGATTTCAAGGAGGAACTTGGGCGTGTCAAGCCCAAAACACTCGACCACCTCATGGACATCGCCAACAGGTGGGCCGACGGCGAAGATTGCATCCACCGAGCACAATCGGATGAAGAGGACGACTACGGCCGAAGACGGGAACACCGCAGCAAGAGAAGATCGCGCGTCTACGACGAACGCGATGGACCCGACATGGTCGCGGCCGGCTACGCCGACCGTCGCAACGACAACAGCCGCAACAGCGGAGGGTACCGCGGAGGAAACTTCCATGACGGCGGACGCCCAGCACAGTCGTGGCAACGCCGCGACCGCGACAACGGACCCTCAGCATACGACAAACTTTCGGTCCATGCACCATCCACTTCTACATCGACAAGCAGGATGGCAAAAAGAAAGCTAGCCACATGCTCAAGGATTGCCGCGAGTTCCAAAAACGCAGCGAAAGCATGGTGTAGATGAGGCAACAAGCCCCAATCCCTGCGTCCGGGAACGCACCGGCGCAAGGCGAAATAGCGCATGGAGCTCCTCCACCGCCGCCTATCGGAGGCCCGAACCAACCAGTCACACCCGCACAGAACAACGTTGGAAATGGGTACCCGCCACTGAAAGGAGCACTAATGATGATCGAGAAGGGACGCCCCACGAATAGGGTGCAGAAGAAAATCACCCGACAAATCAACCTGGCCGTAGCAACCCCACCTGCCATCCCTGAGTACCTCAGCGGATCGGAGTCCTGCATCTCATTCACTCGTGCGGATCACCCTTGCCAGATCCCCCGCCCAGGTCATGCTGCCCTGGTGCTGGAAGCGCGGATCGGAGGTTTCGAGATGAGTCGCGTCTTCATGGACGGCGGCAGCGGCATCAACCTAATGTTCGCAAGCACCCTAGCAGCAATGCGGATCCCGCAATGCAGTCTGGAACAGTCAGACACAACGTTCCACGACATCGTTCCAGGGAAGGGCATATTCCCCCTGGGCAAGATAGGGCTCGACGTCATCTTCGGGAAGCCGGACAACTTCCGGCAGGAGCGACTCGAATTTGAAGTGGTGGATTGGCCGTCACAATACCACGCCATCCTTGGGCGTGTAGCATTCGCAAGGTTCCTGGCTGTCCCACACTACGCATACCTACTACTCAAGATGCCAGGGCCGAAGGGCGTCATCACAGTCCACGGGAGCTTCACCCGATCAGACCAATGCGACAGGGATTTCAACAAAATCTCCCAATCTTTCGGCATGCAAGACGAGCTTGTAAGGCTCCGCGAGGTGACGGACAATGGGGCACCCCCAGTCACAAGGCAAAACGCACCTGACATGTATTTCGACTCCATCATCAACACAAAGAAGGTGCAGGTCCATCCGACGGATGCCTCCAAGATGGCGCTGATCGCCAACGACCTCAGCCCCGCATAGGAAGGAGCGCTTGTCGAATTCCTCCGTGAGCACTGTGAAATCTTCGCCTGGTGTCCTGCGGACATGCCAGGAGTTCCCAGGGAATTCGTCGAGCACACACTCAACGTCTTTCCAGACACCAAGCCAGTCAAGCAGTCCATCCGGAGACTGTCCGAGCCACGAGCCAAAGCTATCGGCAAGGAAATCAATAGACTACTCGCTGCATACTTCATCAGGGAAATCAAGGAAAGCGAGTGACTTGCAAATACAGTGATGGTCCCAAAGAAGGACACGGACATCCTGCGGATGTGCGTGGACTTCACGTCACTAAACAAGCATTGCCCAAAGGACCATTTCCCCCTTCCTCGGATCGATCAGATCATCGATTCAACTGCAGGTTGTGAGAAACTCTCCTTCCTCAATGCCTACTCAGGCTATAACCAGATTCGACTCAAGGTCGAAGATCAGGAGAAAATGGCGTTTATCACACCGTTCGGAGTATTCTGCTACAACACAATGCCCTTTGGGCTAAAGAACGCAGGTGCTACGTACCAGCGATGCATGCAGGCCTGTCTCAAGGACCAGATCGGTCGCAACGTCCAAGTCTATGTTGACGACATAGTGATAAAAACCAAGGAGGCAAGAACACTTATCGACGATCTCCGCGAGACGTTTGACAACCTCGATCGCTACAGGATCAAGCTCAACCCTGAAAAATGCACCTTTGGCGTCCCATTGGGTCAGCTGCTTGGGTACTTCATCTCTCAGCGAGGGATCGAGGCGAACCCGAAGAAAATCAGAGCCATCATGGCGATGGAAAAGCCGAAAAACCTCAAAGGCGTCCAGAAGCTCGCAAGACGAATAGCGGCGCTCAGCAGATTCATCAGCCGCATGGGCAAGAAGGCCTTACCATTCTACCAACTTCTACGCAAAGCAGATAAATTCGAGTGGACGCCAGAAGCCAACGATGCATTCGAAAGCCTCAAGCGGCTCCTCTCCACCTCGCCCGTCCTGGTCACGCCAAAGGAGCGCGAACCTCTGCTGATGTACATAGCATCCACACACCAGGTGGTCAGCACCGTACTCGTGGTCGAACGACCCGAAGAAGGCAAGACCCACGGGGTCCAACGCCCAATCTACTACCTCAGCGAGGTACTGACACCAACAAAGCAAAGGTACCCTCACTACCAGAAGCTCGCCTATGGCGTGTTCATGACGGCTCGACGGCTGAGCCATTACTTCCAGGAGCACCAGGTGATGGTCGTCAACGAGGCACCCCTGAACAGCATCCTGAATAATCCAGAGGCCACAGGACGCGTGGCCCTGTGGGGCATCGAGCTGTCACCCTTGGACATCGTCTACGAGAAGCGACTCGCAATCAAATATCAAGTCCTTCCTGACTTCCTTGTACATTGGATGGAGCTGCAGCTACCAGACACCCCAGATATGTCACAGTCATGGATGATGCACTTCGACGGCTCCAAGCGAGAAGCTGGAGCAGGAGTAGGGGTCATACTGACCTCCCCGCAAGGCGACAAGATGAAGTACGTCCTTCGGATGAAATTCCGAGCCTCCAACAACGAGGCCGAATACGAAGCCCTCATCCACGGCATGAGGATGACAAAGATATGCGGCGCAACGTGCCTGGTCATCTACGGTGACTCCAACCTCGTTGTTCAGCAGACGATGAATGAGTGCGACGCACACGCCGAAAACATGATCGCATACCGCGCGCTCTACAACGCACTCGAAGGAGAATTCGACGGCTGCGAGCTTCGGCACGTCGGAAGAGAAAGCAACGAGGAAGCCGATAGACTCGCCAACATTGGCTCCACCTGTGCAAAGGTGCCACCGGGTGTGTTCCTCGAACAGATCTGCGTACCATCCATCAAGCGGAAATTCCCCAAAGGATCACCCAAAGAAGCAGAACACTCGGGGGCTACGCTGCCCGAAGGACCCAAAAAACTGGACACAGAGGTAGCCATGGTCAACCTAATGCAGGTCATGGCAGTCGAAGAAACTTGGACGCGACCATACCTCCAGTTATTGATAAATGGAGAACTGCCTGACAGCCCGACAGATGCCCGGCGCATATCTCGTCGGTCAAAAGCCTTCACCACCATCAATGGCGAGTTGTACAAGCGCAGTATTAAGGGTGTACTACAAAGGTGCGTCACCATCGGTGACGGGAAAGCTATCCTCCAAGACATCCACGAGGGCATCTACGGCCATCACGCAGGCAGCCTCTCCCTTATCGCCAAAGCTCTACGAGCCGGATTCTACTGGCCAACGGCCATGAGAGACGCAAAGGACATCGTCCAAAGATGCAACGGATGCCAACGGTTCGCCGACAAACCGCACGCACCCGGGTCAGAGCTCATACCCATACCTATAGCTTGGCCTTTTGCTCAATGGGGCCTCGACATGATCGGCAAATTGCCAAAGTCCTCGAAAGGGGGACACGTTTACCTCCTGGTCGCAGTCGACAAATTCACCAAGTGGATCGAGGCCATGCCCGTCACCAACCAAAAGGGCAAAACTGCCGTCAAGTTCTTCGAGTCCATTGTCTACAGGTTCAGCGTACCGCATAGCATCATCACCGACAATGGATCGAACTTTATCTCCAAGGAATTCCAAGACTTCTGTGAAGGCCTTGGGATCAACATCACGTACGCCTCAGTGGCACACCCGCAAACGAACGGGCAAGTGGAAAAGGCCAACGGCCTAATCGGCACTGGCATCAAGAAGCGCCTCATGAGTCCACTCGAACGGAAAGCAGGAGCCTGGACGAAAGAGCTACCATCCGTCCTATGGAGCTTACGGACCACGCCAAACAGCTCCACAGGCTTCACACCGTTCTTCATGGTGCACGGAGCTTAAGCCGTGCTACCAGCCGAAGTACGCCACCAGGCCCCCCGGGTCGTCGCTTACAGCGAAGCCGAATCCACGGCTGCACTCGAAGACGCCGTCGACACACTCGACGAAGCAAGAGACGTAGCGGCAGCTCGCTCAGCGGTGTACCAGCAGAGTCTCCGCAACTACCACAGCCGCCGGCTACGCCCAAGGTCCTTCGTCGAAGGAGACCTCGTCTTGCGACTCAAGCAAGAGCGACCGACGAAATTCGAGTCACCATGGGAAGGACCCTACGTCATCACCGAAGTCATCCCAGGTGGCGCCTACCGCCTTAAGCACGTGGAGTCTGGAGTCGCATACTCCAACCCATGGAACATCTCGCACTTGCGATGATTCTACCCCTAGCTACCTACCCCCTTTACTTTCAATAAGGCTTTCAGCCAAGGCTACTCAGCCGAACAATGTACTCCCTCCATTACGATATAAATAAAGCTAAGTGTCTCGCCCCAAACTCCAGTTCATTATTTGCAACTCTACTTTACGCTGCAAACGCACTCGGGGGCTCCCCCTACCTCACGATTTCGTCGACTGAGGATCATGCGTGTACACGTGAGTAGCTGACAACGTCAGGCAAACGAAAAGAACACGTATTCAAACAAAGCACTGCCTGCTTACAAAAAAAAACCTTTACAACAAAGGGCACAACACGCCCAGTCGAAATATACAAATTTTACATCTATCTATTCTATAGGTACTACCTATTCTGAAGAATAACTTGAGCACGCTCCTCAAACAAATCTACGACCTGTTCGGCATACTGCCTTACAGCTGCGTAATGTGGACGCATGTCCCACTCATCACCGTCCAACCGAGGAGGTGGCCCAGCTGCCACAACAGCCAAATCTACATCAGGCCGGTGCAGCCTCACAAGAGACAAACCAGCCTTCACTCCTGCGACGAGCTGTTGCCGCACCAACTCCTTGACATTGCTCACGTTCCGAAACTTCGACAGAAGACCTGCAAGGCTCGTCGGTACGGCATCCAAAGGAAACATGACATGCAACACCGAGGCAAGCGACGTCTGCACTTGGCGAAGCACTCGCGAAACCTGGTGCACACGATCCTGCACCGTCGCCAGAGCCATGGCACGGTCACGATCCATCCAGAAGAAGCCACCAGCTTCCATGTCCTGTTGGGTCAAGCAATTGACCCGAACAGCGACACGCTCCTTCTCTTCCCTCGGAGCAAGGTTCGCACCTGCGACAATTGCACAAAGTAAGAGCAAGGCCAGCAGGCTCATCCGAAGAACTGAGCTACAGCTCGAAACAAAGAACAACTTACATTGAAGCTGCTCGGACAGCCGAACAAGTTCCGCCATCAAGTACTCCTCCCTGGCTGCACCACGATCCGCCTTGGACTTCCAAACATCGGCATGACCTCGCAACCCGAGCAACTCCCTCTCCAGACTACGCACACGATCCCGAAGAAAAGCGAGTTGCGAGGAATCATCCAAAGATGGTCGCAGCGGCACTGTGGACGAGGTGTCAACAGGGTCAGCACCCGAAGGAACCTAGAGCAGCAGACAAAGAAAGGGACACAAACATTCAGACAATAGTAGAGCACAACTCAGGCGAATTCATCCAACACATAAAAGGCCACTACATGGCACAAGAATTGTGTTCATCAAAATATTTACAGCAAAAGAAGACTACAAATTATCCTACGTCAACAACACCTAAGACGCGGCACCCTGAGTCACCTCGGAGCCGGACTGCCTAGCTTTGGCCCCGCCCTGCTGCCGCAGCGCATACTCAGACAGCAAATCAATGAGCTTTGGCCCATATCGCTTGCAGCGAGCAGAGTAGGCAGCAAAATCTACCTCGGATCCATCTGCGATCATTGGCATCCGGGAGGTGATCTGAGGCAGGTCGAGCTCCGTTCCAGCCTCCAAAGCCATCGCCAGCCCGACGGACGCGCCGATGCCCTTCTGCTTGCGCTTGTACGCCACAGGCGCTTCGGCTGACAAAGCTTCCGCCAGAGCATCCACATCATCCAGGGCCGCGCCCTTAGGGACAAGCTCCTTGTAGAAGCGGCCAAGGACCTCCTTCGCCTTGGCAAGGGAACCGACGACGGTGCTGCAACGATCTTCGACCACTGCAGTAGCATCATCTAGAGCACTCCCGTGCTCCAAAGCGCCCTGGTCAAACTCGATGCCTGCGGCATCTGAGACAAAAAGAAAGGGACACGACGAAAAGCAACGCAGAAGAAGACAGGAAACACGAAGAAATAAGCACAAATACAACACTTACCCGAAACAGCCTTGGCAGCAACCATGAGCTTGCCCGCCACCTCTTTCTCACGAGCAGCCGCAACAGTGGCCAGTTGCTCCTCACGGTCCGCGGCCTCCTGCCGCAGACGCTCCTTCGCTTCGGCTGCCTTAGTCAGCTCTAGCTCGAGGCGTTCCTTCGCACCAACGGCGGCCTCAGCCTTCTTCTCCGACTGACCAAGGCTCTTCTTGAGAGCGTTGACTTCACGGAGAGAAGTATTATGCTCCGCTGCATTCAAAACAAGCAAACGTCAGAGAGAAGAACCAGAATAAATGAAAGAAGCACCAACAGCAAACAGGTACCTTGAAGCTGCCGAAGGTTCGCCTCCAGCACCAGGCGCTCCTGCACCAGTCGCTTGGCTTCCTGCACAAAAGGCTGCCGAAAAAGAAACATCAGTAAGAAAAAAGGACTTGGGGGCTACGCCCAACACAAAGGAATAAAAGCAAAATTCGCACACGAAGACACTCGGGGGCTCCCCCCGTAGCACGAAGCAAAGGTACTCACATGCTCGGATGGCGACTCCGAAGACCCGCTGGCGAAATTCTGAGGCGCAACCACCTGCACCTCCTGCACAGGAGGATCCGGAGCGGCGCCCCCCGAAGTCGCCACCGTCTGAGGAGGAGGAGACGCAATTTTCGACTCCCCCATCATCTCCTGCGCACCATCACTGGAGGAGTCGCGGGAGGAATGCCTGCATACGAAGCAATCAACACAAGTGCAAAATCAAAAAGGAAAAAGGACAGTAGTATAACAAGAAACTTACGAGCCCAGCGAGCTCAGGTCGAAGACAGGAGGAGTCCTTCGGGCTCTCTTCTCTCCCTTCTTCTCCTCTTTCTTCTCTTCCTTCTTTTCTTCATTCTTCCACTTCACTGGCGGGTGCGGTGCCACAGCCCGCACAGGAATGGCAGGAATGGGAGAGGAAGAATCTCCATGACCATCGCTATGACGCTCAAGGCCCAAAGGATTTCTGGGAGTCGGAGGAGTCGATGCATCCGAAGACTCGCTGAAGCTCCGTGATCGTTTGCGTGTATGGTCCTCACTCGACTCGTCGGCATCTTCGGCTGGAGATCGCGCTGAAGGAAGTTCGGACACGGACTCCACCACTTCATTATCCGGGGCATTCGGATACTTTTCAGGCAATGGCGGTACCATGCCCGGTACCTTGAAGCTCTGCAAAACCAGAAGGAACTTTGTTAGCAAACAAAGGAAATAAATACGCAGTCGACAAAAAAGCGCTACGCACACAAATCTACACCTGTGGAACAGCCATCGCCGAAGAAAACGGCGGAGTCAGCGACTTCCCCGGGATTTTCTCTCCGGCCTTGAACTTCAGCAGCGCGCGAAGGGTCTTGTCAAGATCCTCCTCGGAGACTTTCTCAGCCGAAACCTTCGTCGGATCATGGCGCCCAGAATAAAGAAACATCGGGTGCACCCTCGCTTGGAGAGGCTGCACCCGACGCTCAAGAAATGTCCGGATGATGTCCACGCCGTTCACTTCCTTCTCCAGAATTAGCTGGAGATCCTCCACCCGACGGTAAAGGGCCTCTATTTCCGCCACCTCGCCATCCAAGATTTTGTTTTTCCAAGACCTTTTCGGCTCAATCATTTGGGAAGGGTCAAAAGGAACAAGACCAAAATCTTGCCCAGGCACTACGGAGTCGCGGATATAAAACCATCGCCTCCGCCAGTACTGGACAGATTCGGACATGGAAAAAGAAAAGAAAAGAAGATTGGGACTAAGAGAGATGATGCAACCCCTAATGGGATAAACACCATCCGAACCAGACTGCCTCTTCACGGAATAAAGTTTCCAGAAGAGGCCAAAGTGCGGCTCAATGCCGAGCCAGCACTCGCAAAAAGTGATGAAGCAAGCAATGTGGAGAAGAGAGTTGGGCGAAAGATGATGAAGTTGGATGCCATAGAGAAAGAGCAGCCCACAGAGGAAGTTGTGGACTGGAAAGGAAAACCCACGCATAACGAAGGCAAGAAACATAACCCGATACCCAGCTGGGGGACGGGGGATTACCTCGTTGCCGGGGAGTTTGACGGCCTCCCTATCTTGCGGGATCAGACCCCGCTCGCGAAGCTTGCGAAGATCGCTCTCCCGCGTCTCTGATCGCCGCCAGCCACCGTCGGTGACACGGGTAGCGGTGGCGCCTTTCTTTCCTCCGGCGGCGCTGGTCCCAACGGCAGATGACGATTTCTTCGGTTCCCCCATTGCGCTACGGCGGCGTCGGTGGTGAAAGTGCAGAAAGGAAGATGGAAATGTGGAAGGAAATCCCAGCGCGCAGCAAAGATTGCTAGAGTACAAGGAGGCAGTGAAAACAAGAACTGATGCGGTGAAAACAAACCGCAGCTTTCCCCAATGATTATAATGGCGAAGACGATGCACGGCAGCCGTCCATCCAGAAGACCTAATGCTAACGACAGATCTGACCATACACGTGTCAGCATCACAACGAACCGTCGTTACCACGCCGTCCACTACGTGCGGAAATCGAGGAGACGCCGTAATTATCTCCACGCAGCGCGTGACCGGTCAATTCAAGGTCAGCAAGTGGGACCCTCGTTCGTCCAGTCAAGTCATCTCTGGCATAGCAGACGCTTGAGGTCATCAATCATCAGCAATGATGTCATCAAAAGCTATACTAGCACCAACTACAATTCTTCGGCTCCACAACTAAGAGTACTCACTCGAATCTTTGATCCGACTAAATACTCGGGGGCTACTCCTATCAGGAGCGCTGGCCGCGCATCCGAAAGACTGATAACGACAAAATATTTCTTCGAGTCCTACGTCGAGTCTACGACTCCACTACGGACTCGGGGGCTACTCCCATAGGGAGGATGGATTTAAGCATCCGAATTTTTTTGTGTCCTACGGACTTAACAACTGTATAATGTTTTGAGCTAAAGTCTCCGCTCGAGTCTACGACTCGAACAGACACTCGGGGGCTACTCCCATAGGGAGCGCTGGTCGCGCACCCTATGAAATCTTCGACTGCGATCTTTTGGATCAGCATGCAAAAACTTTTCGGCAACTCTGCCCCAACAAAACGCCTAGTGAGCAACGGTCTCCTTGGCCACCCAAAACACCTCCGAGGTGACAAACATTCGGATGCTGTGTCTACGACACAAAGATAAGACCTACAGATATCATCTGATGGCCTGGCAACGCACACGACTGCGCTCTGCTAGTAAAAACCCGTGCTAACAGGTGCGATGAAAAATCCCGACGGACGCGTTGGGTACATCAATTAAATTCAATGGAATTCCACTCCTGTAAGTCCTCCACGTCCTGAGTCGAATTACGCCAGCATATGTCCAGTTTCGAGTTGAGGGACTCAAATCTGAGGAAGATCGTGTTGTTTCGTCCTAAGACAGTTAACTGACCTTGATCCGTCGGGTGAGTCAGGCACACGCATCAACAATCCCTACACACATACTGTTGAAACATATAGTCACACCCAAAAGATTGAAGAGTCCTCAGCCGAATCTACGATTCGACTGATCACTCGGGGGCTACTGACATGGTTATACCTTATGGGTACGTGAGCTCAGCATACCTGGTCCAGCCCAAGGAAGGCCCACAGCAGATGTACGCTGGCCCATGAAGATTTTCGGGTGGCCAAGGCCCATGACACCTTCGGATCCTTGAAGAGCAAGACTAGCGTAGATAGGAAATTCAAAGGGGTAAAACCCTAGAACTTGTAACCGACTAGGACTATGCCCGGGACCTGCCTAAGTCTATATAAAGGCCAGGAGGGCACGACCTAGATCTCTCGACTCATACTTTCACATACGCACCACCACGCCAGATCGAATCTGCGCACCCCTGTAATTTTCGGTTCCGCCGTAATCAAGAACAGACAAGCAGGAGTAGGGTTTTCCCTCCGGGGGCCTGAACCTGGGTAAATCTCGTGTCCCATGGTTGCTTGTCTGTTAACCGTTCCACGATCTCCAGCATCCCCATCTTCTCCAAAACCCAAGTCCATAACAATGGGCATTGACGAGATCAAACTTCGTCACACGGCCACACCGGGGCCACACAACACACGCCGATCCCACGATTGGGGTTTTTCACCCCCCTTAAGTGGGGGCGTGGAGGAAATAACTGCCCCGCTGCTTCAGGTTCCCCCACCCTTCTTCTTCCTTGCGCCACTCCAATCTCCATCTGCCTCCAAAATTTTCTTCTTGCTCGCATTACTGGCTCTGTCCAAGCGCTTTCCTCTCCCTTCTTTTTCCTTGGATCCTTCAACGGGTCCTTGGCAGTCCAGCCCGCTTCCGACGGAGGAAGCGTCTGAAGCCTTGGAGCACATGGATGATCGTGACACCGACGAGGAGGTGGAGGAGCCTGATACCACCGGCGAACGCAGTGCCTGGGAGGGCTCGGAGGTCCTCATCGAGGAGCTCGAGTGGATGCGCTCCACCAGGCGCATCCCTTTGGGCATTGGGTGCCGCCCCCCGGTGGTGAGGTTTCTCCCAAACCTGAGCCTGACAAGCGCGTGGTTTTTTTCCCACCTCGAGCACAGTTTCGGCCTTCTGTTAGCGAGTTCTTCAAGCCATTTCTGTCGACTTTTCATCTGCAAACACACCATCTCCCTGCCAATGCCATTGTCTCCTTATCTTGTTTTATTTCTGCTTCTGAGGGTTATCTTGGCCTCTGGCCTACCCTTCTTCTTTGCGCCAAGTACTTTTCTTTTCATATTCAAGTAGTTCCTAATCCGGGTGTTCGCTCATCGGAGAAGAGACCCACCCAATGCGGTGCCGCTAGTATCACACCTAGGAGCAGTTCCATCTTTCCCCGAGTCACTAGCTTGGACTCTTGTAAGAAGTGGCATAGAACCTTTTTCTATGTCAAAAACACCACACACAACGATTTCATTTGTCTCCCCCTTTCAAGGTTGAAGTGCCCGACAAAGGTTTCTAGAAGTTTGACCCACGAGATAAGAACCCGGTGGTCAATGAGGCTCACGCCCTTAACGAGAGGTTGCTGGACCCGAAAGAGGGCTTTAACTTGACTGGGGACGACTTAATGCGCACTTTTATTAGTCGCCGAGTTAGCCCTCTTTAGATTAGGCCTCATAAGATTTGCTTTATGAGTGGTTTACATGACCCGACTCGCCATTCGACCTTTGATCTACCGAATGACGCTGTCTCTCGCCGAGTCAGTTTGATCTTTAAACTGACTATGGCGGCCGACTGGGTTTGGATCTTTCCCCCTTCAGTCGTGAGAATCTCGTCCCTTATGCAAGTCTTCGGGTAACTCGACCTTTCCGACATACCTCTTACTCAGCTTTCCTTTGGCCTTTGATATCCGGTTTTCCTCTATTGATTTCACCTTATTTGCTTTTCGCAGAATCTTGTGGCCCAGGTGAATGACACCACCCATCGTCCTATCGGTTACTACGATGATCGCCCTGAATCTGATGACGAAGATTTTGAATTGGAATGCTTCATGCCCATTCCATTTTCCGCTTTCGCCCCTTCTCCAGGTAAGAATCCTATCCGTGTTGCTTTGAGGGATTGGCCGGATGATGATGATGATTGTCAACTTTTAGAGGTACTTGTTCCTTGCCTTACGCCTTTGGCTTATCTTTTCGAATTTCGCATTTGCTGAAGTAGCCGGACAGGTGTATGAGGGTATTCCTCTTGCCACGGGTGGTCGCGGCAAGATTCCCGCTGCCAAGTCTGGTAAGCGGCGTGACACATCTTCCTATGGAGCCCAGCCTTCCAAGAAACGACGAGCTGCTACTGCTGCTGTTGCCGCTGAACCTGAACCCTCACAGCCCCACAAAATCCGCAAGGTCTCACAGCGCGTGCCTCGTGATCCCGTTGTTTCCGGTAAGCTTCACTATTCATCATCCTTTGCCTTTTCTTTGATGCCTCTTTTACGAGCCTTTAGCTTTTATTTTTAGCCGTACCATGTCTGCAAATCAGTCCGCTACCTGTATGGCATCAGCTATTTCCAAGAGTGACTCTCCTGCTCGCGCTGAACCCGAGCCACAAAGTCCTATTCGGGTCTCCACTTCTGCAATTGAGGCTTTCGAGCCTCAGCCTGAAGCCGACCCGGCAACTCAGCCAGAAGGAGAGAGCCAGCCCGCACAACTTGTTACCGAAGGAAATTCGGATAAGGGACCCGACGCCAGCAACATCGACGCCGAGTCTTCCTGGACTGCCCCTACGACAGCTCCCATTGTAAATGATCCGAAAAATAAGTCCGCCTCATCGTCTCAGCCGCTAACTCAGCCAGGTCATTCGGCACCTCCGCAGCATCAGCAACGGTAGAGGAAACCTACTGCGCCACTGCCAGCGCAAAAGAGCCAGATCTGGCCCGCTCCAGCTGGCCAGACCCGGACTGCTTTCGTCAAACCGACGGGTTCTAAACAGCAGACCCTAAGTTTCAGCCAAGGTGCAACTCTGCAGAAAAAGCCAACAACAGCAACAAAGGCACCCGCTTCGCGGGTTCGTTGGATAAATCTGCAGCTGCACCTGGATCCAGTGGCACTCCCGCGGTGATCATTTTGCATAATAGCCCTGCTGCTACTCGAGCCGATGTTGGAGCTGTCTTGAAGAAGGGTTAAGTTCTTACTCGGACTATGAGTGCGCACAACCTTGGTTCGGCTGAACCTTTTGCACTAGAGTGGAATGCCGCGGGCGATCATGAGGTGAACTCTAGCCTGTCTTCAGCGTCTGGTCAGCAAGAAGTACAACTAGGTCCTCAAATTATGTTTGAGATGACTCAGCAAGCCATCAACATTATATGCGAGTTCATCGGGTGAACGAGGTAGGCAACTATTTCACTCTTTGACGTTCTAAGTGTTTATATATATATTCCCTAATCCCTGAGGTTACTACTGAGTAAAGCATTTACTCGGCCATAAGCTCATAGTAGGTCTTATTTTTTCCTCTATTTGTCATGATCTCATGTTGAAAAACTGACCCCTAGTCCCCGATATTGCTGCCGAGTGAAGCATTTTCCTGGCTTTAAACTCAGAGCCAAGTCACATCCCTTCTTTGCTGTTTTGCTACAATCAAATGTTTGAAAAAATCGAACCCTAGTCCCGAGGTTACTGCCGAGTAAAGGATTTACTCGGCTGTAAGCTTAGAACCAAGTTGCATCCTTTTTTGTTGTTTGCCAGGATTGGATGTCGATGATCTTGATCAATTGAGAATTTTTCTACTCGTATTCCTTTCTATAGCTTAAGTATAACCAGCGCACCAAGAGCTTCCAGAACCTGTTATGGAAATACTAGAAGCTTTCTACCGAACACCACGATCTTGTTGCTGAAGTCCAGGGTAAAGGTATATCATCGCACTCGGCTTCTTTTCGAGTAACCATCCTGTCTGTTAGACTAACTTTCTCCTGTTATTCTTGCTTTGCAGGTACTACTCAGTCTACTATGGAGGCACTTCATAAACAGATCTCTGATGCTGAAGGTATCGCTCTTTTCCTTAGTAATCCGTAGCTACTTAGCTTAAAGCTTTTCCCTTCTGAGTCGTTATATCTCGAAGTAGCTAAGAAACTTTTGCTCCCAGAATAACTCTGAGATAGTGTTTCCATGCCGAATTTTATGGATCACTATCTCAAACAAGCAGGGCAGCACCAGCTCGAGCTCCAAAAGGAGCGAGATGAGGTGACCTGGCTGAAGAAGATCACGAAGATGGAGCACAAACACAAAAATGAAGTTGAGGCATTGCGCCAAGAGTTCGCCGAGAAGGAGGAGGAGTTTTTGGATAAAGCCTAGAAAACAGATGAACTGCTCAAGGAGGCCAAGTCATCTTTGAATGCAGCCCACCAAGACCTCGATGCTCTCCGCACCAAGTCGAAAACTTGGCAATCCAAGCTCGGCCATGTCAACTCTTTTATCGATAGTGAGTCCTTACCCTTTTTGTTGTAATCTCATTCTTATTTCTAACATTTCCGTTTTTGTCATCCTCTAATGATTTCTTCTTTGTTGTCACAATACTTCCCAGAAGCCAACATTTTTGCCCTCAGGGCCATGCAGAAAGTGCGGTCCAAGTCTGGTGAGCCGGCAGATGGCAACGTGACCATTGATGAGAACCTTGCTGCACTTTCCGAGCGGGTAACCACTTTTAAGTCACGCGGGGTTGATTTGCTTAAGTCTGCAATCCACGTCTTTAGGACACTCTGGCCGGATGAAGATCCTCCCCAACTGATTGACTCGCCTGCGGCCAGGCTACTGCTTTCTAAAGAACGACTAGAGCAATGGCGCAAGTTAGCCGGTCGGGCTGCTGTAGATAACGCTTTGTCTTTCATGCTATCTTGGTATGAAGACATCAATTTGGACGTGCTACAAAACATGCGAGCTGACGGCAAGTGGACCCATGACTCAGATCTCATCAAGAAGTGCCAGGAGCAAGCCTATGCAATGATCGAGTACACCAATGTTCACGCTTGGTGTGATGGGCCTAGCTTTCTCGATTCCACCGAGTCAGCCAAAGAAGAAGGCGATGTTGACAGTGAGGATACCGAGTCGGATGTGCCTACTGCGGGCGACATACCTGAATCGACTGAACTTGATGACGCACCGAGTTCCAAGCCCGCCGGATCATCCCCGAATCCAGCTATCCCTTAATATGGAATGAAAACACTTAAGTTCTATGAGATCCCCGGTATGCCGGGTGCAGATGTAACACATACTGTGGCTCTTTTGATGTTGTGCCTTTGTGAAGGCGTAAACTTATATTCTAGCTTAAGCGTGAATCACTCCGGGGCAAGTCCCCGAGTTTCATTCACCGTTTTCTTAATTCCTCGAGTTTGGCTCTTGTCTACCTTTTTTTGGCATTCGACATTAGAGTCTCAAAATCATAAGAATCAAGTTAGTAGTTCATGAAACTAAGAAACTTGACGTAAAGTCATTCGACATAGAAGCTGAAGCATCCTGCAATGGGTTAGATATACATATACATATATATACATAGAGCCGTCTTGCATTTTTTTCCTTTCCTCATTCATTGTTCATGTTTACCCGTCTTTGGTCTTTTTCTCTTGTTTGACATGAAGCCGTGTTTCGGAAATCATCTAAGTCAAAGAGTTGACCTTGAACGAGTATACACTACTATACCGAGATAAGGGTAGGCGACAGCGCGAGCCGACATAAATAGTAAGGACAGAGTAAAAAGCGATAAGCATGAGGGGGAGTCCCCGAGTCAATTTTTGAGTCATACCACTTTTATTATAAGCACATAGCCGACATAAGCATCCGACCTATGAGAGTTGAGAGATACATACATTGCCTTCCCTAGGTATAAAAAGGACAAAGCAATGCCACATTCCATGGCCTTTTGGTTTCATCACCTAACCTGTCTGCCTTGTTCTTTTGTGACTCACAAGCATCTATTAGATAATAGGAGTCACTGTGCAGTGCTTTCCTTACAATGAACGGACCTTCCCATAGGGGTGATAGTTTGTGCATTCCAGCTGTGTGTTGCACCATCCTGAGCACCAGATCCCCTTCTCTGAATACACGAGGGTGAACTTTCCTGCTATGATAGCGTCAGAGGTTTTGCTAGTATATGGCGGATCTGGATAGTGCCAGTTCTCATGCTTCTTCAAGTAAATCGACTCTATCTTCCCATGCTTCTTTTACCACGGCTTCTGTATACTGCCTTACTCTTGACGAGTCATGCTCTATGTCGACAGACAAAACTGCTTCTGCCCGTTAACAAGGAAAAATGGCGTATATCCAGTTGATCAATTCGGAGTTGTTCTTAAGCTCCACAATACTAAGGGTAATTCCTCTATCCAACAGCCAGGTGTTCTCTGGAGTGGTTCCATTAGTCAAGGTTTTATCCTAGATAGTACTAGCCCATTTGCTCATTTGACTTGCCCATTTGATTCCGGGTGAGCGTCTGACACTACGTCGAGTCTTATTCATTTGTCCATGCAGAATTGAGAAAAAGCTCATTCAACAAAGTTTGTGCCATTGTCTGTAATTACGCTGTGCGGGTGGCCATACCTTAGGATTATATCCCTTAAGAATGTCAGTGCCGTTTTCCCATCGCATTTTTTGATTGGTTTCACTTCTATCATTTTGTGAACTTGTCAATCATCACAAGTATGTGAGTCATACCACCTCAAGTGGGTTTGAATGGTCCCACCATATTCAAACACCATACCTCAAATGGCCAAGTGATTGGTATAGTATAGCTCTGATGCGGGCAAATGTGTTTTGGCCGAGTATCGTTGACACCCATTGCACTTCTTTACTAATTCTTGTGCCTGTGCAAGTGCACTTGGCCAGTAGAAACCATGTCAAAATGCCTTTTCCACCAATTCCCTAGAGGAAGCGTGATGCCCACACTCTCCTTGGTGAATATCCAAGAGTATCTCCTGGCCTTGATCTGAGCCTATGCATCGCTGCAGTACATTTGTTACACTCCTTTTGTACAATTTCTTATTGATAATGGTATAGGCCTTTGCCCTTCTTTCTGTCTTCCTTGCCGATATCTCATCATCCGGCAAAGTTCCATCCTTCAAGTAATGAAATATTGGTTGTGCCCAACTTGGTATAATTGGCGTCAGTTCTGCTTCTCCATCAATTTCCATGGGTTCAGCCGACATAACCTGTCGAGTCCCTGAGTTTGATTTGGTAGTCCCCGGGTTTAGTGGAACAGTCCCCGGGTGACTCGAACCTTCCTCTGTATCAATATCCATTGGCACATCGTCCGACTCTTGGCTTGCCGGGATAAAGGTTGATTCAAATTTTGGTGAAGGTTTGATTGATGGATTTCTGAGGTGCTCCAGTGCTACTCCCAGCGGTATTTCATGCCTAGATGACCCTAACTTTGATAACACGTCAGCTGCTTCATTTTTTGCCCTGGGTATGTGGTGAAATTCACACCCGTCGAAATATCCCGAAATCTGTTGAACATGGATACGATACAGTGCCATATTCGCATCTAATGCATCCCAATGCCTAGACACTTGCTGAATGACCAAGTTTGAGTCTCCAAAGCACATGATCCTTTTGATAACAATTTCCTTAGCCACTTTTATCCCATGAACAAGTTGGCGACGTTGTTGGATGTAGCAAAATGTATCTGTAACACATACTTAAGCTGATACTTTTTTGGTGAGGTGAGAACTATCCCGGCGCCAAGGCCCATTTTCGTCTTGGACCCGTCAAAGTGCATCTTCTAGTAGTTCGGGTCTGGCAACAATGTTTCATACTGCATTGCCATCCAATCTATGAAAAAGTCTGCCATAACTTGAGATTTAATGGCATCTCGCCTATCGTATTGTGGAGTATATGGTTCTAGTTCTATGGCCCATTTTGCCACTCTACCACTTACGTCTTTACTGCCCAAGATGTCCGAGATAGGTGCCTCGCATATTACTCGGATTGGGTGTTCTTGAAAATAATTCTTTAGCTTCTTGGCTGCCATGTAAACCCCATATGTCATTTTCTAATAGTTGGGGTAGTTCTGTTTTGACATAGAGAGCACTTCTCTCAAGTAATAAACTGGTCTTTGGACTGATTTTCCCTCCTCCTTGCGCTCTACCACTATCACTGCACTAACCACTCGATTAGTTGCTGCGACATAGAGTAGCATTGGCTCTTTGGACAGTGGTGATGCCAATATTGGTGCCGTTGCCAACATCTTCTTAAGTTCATGAAAAGCGCTATCAGCTTGCTGTGTCCATATGAACTTGTATGATTTCTTCATCAATTGGTATATAATGGTAAGGCTTTTTCGCCTAGACGACTCACAAACCGACTTAATGAGGCCAGGCACCATGTGAACTTCTGGACATCATTGAGGGTTTTCGGCAATTCCATCCTTTCAATGGCCCTGATCTTTGTCGGGTTAGCCTGGATTCCTTGGCCAGATATAAGGAATCCGAGTAACTTTCCAGCCAGGACACCGAAGGTGCATTTTTCCGGGTTAAGTTTCACCCAAAATCTTCTTAAGTTCGCAAATGTTTGACGCAAGTCTTCGATGAGAGTATGACTCTGCTTAGTTTTTATTACCACATCGTCGACATATATTTGAACATTTTTGTCAAGTTGATCTTGCAGGCATTTTTGCATGCACCTTTGATATGTGGCACCTGTGTTTCTCAATACGAACGGCATATTACGATAACAATAAGCCCCGTATAGGGTAATAAAAGCCGTCTTTATTTGGTCATCCGGGTTCAGTGGTATCTGGTGGAAACCAGAGTACGCATCTACAAATGAAAACTACTCACATCCGGCAGTGGAGCCAATGACTTGATCGATCCGAGGAAGTGGAAATGGATCTTTTGGACACGCCTTATTTAGGTTCATGTAGTCAATACACATGCGCCATACCACTTCCACATTCTGGTCATCCTTCTTTTTCTCGAAAAATACTGGATTTGACAGCCAATCCGGATGAAGTACTTCCATGATAAACCCATTAGCTAAGAGTCTGGCTATCTCGACAGCTATTACTTTCCTCCTATCTTTGATGAAGCGGCGGAGGGGTTGCTTCACCGGCTTGGCATCTGGACTTACATGTAGAGAGTGCTCATCCAACTCCCTTGGAACAACTTGCAAATCCTATGTAGACCATGCAAATATATCCTGATTCTCACAGAGGAATTTGGTGAGCTTGCTTTCCTATTTGTCAGATAACCCGGCGCCAATGGTCACTGTGCGCTCCGAGAAAGCCTCATCAATCTGTATGTTTTTGTTTCCCTATAAGCTTGGAAGGACACACTGCCATGCGGGTTAGTTAGTGTCGGCATAGACAATTGTGCTGCTTTAGCCAATGCCGCAACCTCCATCATTTGATGCTTTTCCTGTGCTATCACCAGAGACTCATCCAACAAAGAGCCAACTGAGGCGCATGCAATAGATCGCTTGTAGTCAACTTAAACTATGATAACTCCACATGGACCCGACAACTTCATCTTTAGATAAGCAATGTGAGGGGTGGACACGAATTTTTGCCATAGCTGGTCTGCCGAGTAACGCATGATATGAGCTGACAAAGTCTATCACTTCAAATTCTATGGCCTTAATGTGACAGTTCTCCCTATTGCCAAATAAAACAACCACCCAAATTTTGATTGGCTCGCAAGATAATCCCGACACAATGCCATGGAATGTCGTCTTAGTCGGCTGCAACATGTTCATGGTGATGCCTAGCTTGAGCATCATATCCTTATACATAATTTTGATGCTACTGCCATCATCTATCAACACCTTGGAAAACTTCACGTTGATGTCAGGGCCCATGAAAGTCGGGTCAAGCACTAAGGCGTAACCTCCTGGAGTTGGCATGATCTTGGGGTGATCCTTTATGCTCCACGTTATTTCTTGCTCAGACCAATGCATATACTTTGGTATTGCTGGCATTTACTTCCATCATCCGCCTCTGCTGACTCTTTGTAACACCACTAGTTCTATTAAATTGTAATTATGAAATGTTTGTGCATTTATGAACATCATAATATTTGCTAAAATATGCATGCAAGAAATAATCACAAAACCCTAAACCCTAGTCTTTCCTCTCTATTTGAAATATATTCAAAATGGCTTTTGAATATTGAAAATCCAAAACCTATGGATCCCAAATGGATTACAGGGGCTCTTGAATATTTTATATGTTTTATAAAAGCCTCTGGTATTTTTCAAAATACCCAAAACAGAGTTCAAAATGAAAATACAAAAGAGAAATTACAAACAGAAAAAGAAAAAGATTTCTAAAAAAATAGAGCCAGCAACAGAACTAGGCCGACCCATCTCTTTCCCTTTCTCCCTACCACTCAGCATTCACCCCCTGCAGTCTACCACGACCCAACACCGACCCATACCACTTTTGCCTTCTCCTCCCTGTTGTCTTCCTCCCAACGCCAAGCAGCTCGGTGGAGCTTCCCTAGCCGCCCGATGCCGTTGCGATAACCGCCACCGCCTGGTTGAGGATAAGGACCCGAGAACGCCTCTCCCTCTCCCTATCAAATCACTTCCCCTAGGCTCGCTCCCTCTCTCGTTCCCCTCGCTGACCCAAAACCCTAACCGCTGCTCTCTGTTCATCGTCGTCGTCCCGCGCCTCCCCGTGCCCTGCCGATAGCTCCACGAGCTCCGCCTCGTCCCTCTCGTGCCCCTGACCAAAGGAATCAATGCGGGGCACCCACAATAGGCCGACCCGACCGCTTATTCCCGAACTCCGACCGAGCGCCGATGTGTCCGTGCCGTCGTTTCCGGCCACCTCTGCACCCTCCGATGCTTTCTTCCGCTTCAGGGTGAGTCGCCGGTCCCTCTGGATCCCTCCTTCCTTTCTCTTTCGCCTTGCTTCTGCCTGGCGTCAAGCACCGCCGCCTGACGACACCAGTCACCATTGCAGCCATCGCTCCGGTGACCTCTTGCAAGCAGCACTGCCAGATTTTCGTTCAAAGCGACGCACCGCATTGAATGCACGCAGCCCTGTTCGCTCGCTAGCGCTGTTCTCCGCCGCCGTCTAAGTGTTCCTCGGCGAGCCTACATGGTGCTGAGGTGGATCTAACGTGGCCTCATTGTAGGGTTTTGTAGCATGGAAAACAAAATTTTCTATCGCATACAAACAAACAAGCCAAGATCTATCTACTAGATTGTAGCAACGAGTCGATGGAATAACTTACCCTCAAAGATTCCAAAGTGTTTAACGAGAGCGGATTCTCGTGGGTGATGTAGTCGTACTCTTCCCGATCTCAAGATCGCGTAGACGATCCTTCCGGCGCTGCGTTCCGGCAGCGCTCCCGCAGTCGGTCACACGTTCGGTACTCGACGAAGACCTTCCTCTCCCTTGTTCCAGCAGGCAGCAGAGGTTGTAGCACTCTCCTCGTGATTCCGGCAGCACAACGGCGTGGTACCGGAAGTAGAGGGGAGATCTCGCAGGGCTTCGCCTTAAGCCGGAGCGAGTATGGTGGAGTATGAGAGAGTACTCGGTGTTCTAGGGTTTAGACACACCAAGGAGGGGATGCTAGAGCCGGCGGCTAGGGTTCCGGGGACCCCAAGTCGGCGGCTAGGGCAAAACCCTAGGGGGCGGCGGCGGCTATGGTGGGCTGCAACTTCTAGGGTTTGAGGTGAGGGACTTGTGTGTCTAGAGGAGGGAGCCCTGCCCCTCCTTATATAGGTGGAGGGGCCGGCGGCCAAGGGGAGGGAGGGGATTCCCTCCCCAACTCGTCTTGGAGGGGCGCTGCCGGTTGGAGGAGGGATTCCCTCCCCAACTCGGTTTCCCTCCTTCCTCCTCTTTTCCTCTTTCCAATTTTAGCCGTTTGACTTTTCAAACTAGGATTTGAATTAATCCTTTATTTGGAACAGCGATGATACTTAGTACATGATGCAATCATTCCAACATGCAATGACACATTCATGTACCCCTTCCCCTCCGGAGTGCCGGACATTCCGGAACCTTCTAGAACATTCCCGATGAAAACACCGGAATCATTCCCGAACTCCGAAACGGGACTTTCCTTATATGAATCTTATTCTCCGGACCATTCCGGATCACCTCGTGATATCCCGGATCCCATCCGAGACTCCGAACAACATTCGGTCTCTTTCTCATAATACCATAACTACTCAAACAACGTCGAATCCTTAAGTGTGTCTCCCTACGGTTCGTGAATTATGCGGACATGATCGAGACACTTGTCCGAACAATAACCAATAGAGGAATCTGGAAATTCATATGGCTCCCACATATTTCTACGATTACTTTGCGATCGAATGAACCACTTACATACGATACCAATTTCCCTTTGTCTCACGATAGTTTACTTATCCGAGGTTATGATCGTCGGTATCTCTGCATACCTAGTTCAACCTCGTTACCGATAAGTACTCTTTTCTCGTTCCCGTGATATGTGATCCCTTGTGAGCCAGTCACATGCTTGCAAGCTAATTGGATGACATTCCACCAAGAGGGCCCAGAGTATATCTATCCGTCATATGGATGGACAAATCCCACTCTTGATCCATGTGTCTCAACCAATACTTTCCGAACACTCAATTCCACCTTTATAGCCACCCAGTTACGGTGTGGTGTTTGATGTCATCAAAGCATCCATCCGGTAAAGGTGATATGCATGATCTCATGGTCGAAGGAATTAGGTTACTATGTATCAGAAAGCATATAGCAATTGAACTATTGAAATGACTTGATCTTTATGCTACGCTTATCTATAGGAGTATGTCCACCATATCATTCTCCTAACGATATGATCTTGTTGTTGATAACATCTCAATGTTCATGATAGGGAAACCACAATCATTTATCAACCAACAAGCTAGTGATGTATAGAGGCTATACTAGGGACTTCAAATTAAGTTTACAAATCACACAAGTATCAATGTTTCCTTGTTAATACTATTATAGCATGAATGTAAACATTTATCATAAACACAAAGATATAATAATAACCATATTTATTATTGCCTCTAGGGCATATCTCCAACAGTCTCCCACTTGCACTAGATTCATCTAATCTAGATTACATGGTAATATACCGAACACCCATGGCAGTTTGGTGTTGGTCATGTTTTGCCCTCGGGAGAGGTTTAGTCAACGGATCCGCCACATTCAGATCTGTGTGTACTTTGCAAATCTTTATATCCCCATCTTGAATATGTTCTCGAATAGCGTGAAAACGTAGCTTGATATGCTTCAGCTTCTTGTGTGACCTTGGGTCTTGCGCATTGGCTATGGCGCCCATGTTATCACAGTAGATAGACATTGGGTCCAGCGCACTAGGAACCACACCCAGCTCTGTAATGAACTCTTTCATCCATATCGCTTCTTGTGAAGCCTCCGAAGCAGCCATGTATTCCGATTCAGTTGAAGATCTCGCCACAACGCTTTGCTTTGCACTCCTCCAGCTAACTGCTGCACCATTCAAAATAAATACGTATCCATATTGTGATTTAGAATCATCTGGATTTGTGTTCCAACTAGCATCGGTGTAACCATTAACAACGAGCTGTTCATCACCTCCATAAGAAAGAACCATATCCTTAGTCCTTCTCAAGTACTTAAGGATGTTTTTGACCGCTGTCCAATGATCCACTCCTGGATCACTTTGATATCTGCTAGTTAAACTAACAGCATATGCAATGTCGGGTCTAGTACATAGCATGGCATACATTAGAGATCCTATGGCTGAGGCATAGGGAGTCTTACTCATCCTTTCTCTATCTTCTGCCGATGTCGGACTTTGAGTTTTACTCAAGGTTGTATTCGGCAACATGGGCAAGAACCCTTTCTTGCTATCTTCCATTCCAAATCTCTTTAGAACTTTGTCCAAATATGTACTCTATGACAATGATATTTGGCGTTTCGATCTATCTCTATAAATCTTTATGCCTAATATGTAAGCTGCTTCACCAAGATCCTTCATTGAAAAACTATTATTCAAATATTCCTTGACACTATTAAGAAGGTCTACATCATTCCCAATCAACAATATGTCATCCACATATAGTATTAAGAATGCTACAGAGCTCCCACTCACTTTCTTGTAAATACAAGCTTCTCCATAAGTTTGTATAAAACCAAAACTCTTGATCACCTTATCAAAACGTTGATTCCAACTTCGGGATGCTTGCTTCAATCCATAGATGGACCGTTGAAGTTTGCATACCTTGTTAGCATCTTTAGGATCGACAAAACCTTTGGGTTGCATCATATACAACTCTTCATCAATGTCTCCATTGAGGAATGCTATTTTGACATCCATCTGCCATATCTCATAATCATAATATGCAGCGATTGCTAACATAATCCTCACAGACTTTAGCTTCGCTACTGGTGAGAAAGTCTCATCGTAGTCAACTCCTTGAATTTGTCGAAACCCTTTTGCGACAAGTCGAGCTTTATAGACAGTAACATTACCATCAGCATCTGTTTTCTTCTTGAAAATCCATTTGTTCTCGACAGCCTTCCGGCCATCCGGTAAGTCCACCAAAGTCCATACTTGGTTTTTGTACATGGATCCAATCTCGGATTTCATGGCTTCTTGCCATTTATTGGAATCTAGGCTCATCATCACTTCCTCATATGTCGCAGGGTCATCGGTGTTGTCCACCAACATGACACTCATAACGGGATCATACCAATCAGGAGTGGTACGAGTTCTCGTTGACCTGCGAGGTTCCGTAGTAACTTCAACCGAAGTTTCATGATCAACATCATTAGCTTCCTCTGTTATTGGTGTAGGCGCCACAAGAACTACTTCCGGTGCTGCGCTACTCGCAAGTTCGAGAGAAGGTTCAACAACCTCGTCGAGTTCTACTTTCCTTCCAGTCACTTCTTTCGAGAGAAATTCCTTCTCTAGAAAGGATCCATTCTTGGCAACGAAGATTTTGCCTTCGGATCTATGATAGAAGGTATACCCAATAGTTTCCTTCGGGTATCCTATGAAGACGCATTTTTCCGCTTTGGGTTCTAGCTTGTCCGGCTGTAACTTCTTTACATAGGCTTCGCAACCCCAAACTTTAAGGAACGACAATCTAGGTTTCTTCCCAAACCACAATTCATACGGTGTCGTTTCAATGGATTTAGACGGTGCCCTATTTAAAGTGAATGCGGCTGTTTCTAATGCATAACCCAAAATGATAGCGGTAAATCTGTAAGTGACATCATAGAACGAACCATATCTAAGAGAGTTCGATTACGACGTTCGGACACACCATTGCGCTGTGGTGTTCCCGGCGGTGTCAATTGTGAAAATATTCCGCATTTCTTCAAATGCTCGCCAAACTCGTAACTTAGATATTCACCTCCACGATCAGAACGCAGAAATTTAATCTTCTTGTTACGTTGATTCTCTACCTCACTTTGAAACTCCTTAAACTTCTCGAAAGTTTCGGACTTATGTTTCATGAAATAGATATACCCATATCTACTCAAGTCATCCGTGAAGGTAAGAACATAACGATAACCACCGCGCGATGCTACACTCATTGGACCACACACATCGGTATGTATGATTTCCAATAAGTCCGTAGCTCGCTCCATCATACCAAAAAATGGAGTCTTAGTCATTTTACCCATCAGACATGCTTCGCATCTTTCAAGTGATTCAAAATCAAGTGATTCAAGAAGTCCATCGGAATGGAGTTTCTTCATACGTTTCACTCCAATGTGACCAAGACGACAGTGCCACATATAGGTCGAATTATCGCTTGATTTCAAACGTTTAGCCTCAATGTTGTTGATATGTGTATTTCCACTATCGAGATTCAATAAGAATAGACCATCTATCAAAGGTGCATGTGCATAAAACATATTACTCATATAAATTGAACAACCATTATTCTCGGACTTAAACAAGTAACCGTCTCGCAATAAACAAGATCCCGATATAATGTTCATGCTCAACGCAGGCACCAAATAACAATTATTTAAGTATAAAACTAATCCCGATGGTAGATGAAGGGGTAGCGTGCTGACCGCGATCACATCAACCTTTGATCCGTTTCCCACGCGCATCGTCACCTCGTTCTTCGCTAGCTTCCGTTTATTCTGCAGCACCTGTTTTGAGTTACAAATATGAGCAACCGAACCAGTATCAAATACCCAGGCACTACTACGAGTACTAGTGAGATACACATCAATAACATGTATATCAGATATACCTTTCTTCTTGATGTTGCCGTTCTTCAGATCCGCCAAGTACTTTGGGAAATTCCGCTTCCAGTGACCTTCTCCCTTGCAGTAAAAGCACTCAGTTTCAGGCTTAGGTCCAGCCTTGGTCTACTTCGCCGGCGTGGTAACTTTCTTACCACCCTTCTTGAAGTGTCCCTTCTGCTTAGACTTGCCTTTCTTGAATTTGGTGGTCTTATTGACCAACAACACTTGGTGCTCTTTCTTGATCTCCACTTCTGCAGACTTTAACATAGCAAACAGTTCTGGCAACTGCTTGTTCATGTTCTGCATGTTGTAGTTCATCACAAAGTTCTTGTAACTTGGTGGTAGTGATTGGAGGACACGGTAAATCCCCAAAGCATTAGGAATCACTATACCCAAGCTTTGAAGTTTGTTTGCATGCCTAGACATCTTAAGCACATGCTCACTGACGGAGCTGCCCTCTTCCATCTTGCAGCTAAAGAACTTTTCAGAAGCCTCATAGCTTTCAATTGCCGCATGAGTCTCAAAGATCAATTTGAGATCCTCGACAATATCATATGGGTCTGAATTCTCAAACCTTTTCTGAAGCTCCGATTCCAAACCATACAAGATAGCACACTGAACTATGGAGTACTGATTCTTCCGAGCGAGGTAAACATTCTTTACTTCATCGGAAGCATCAGCTGCAGGTGGGTCACCCAGCGGTGCATCCAGCACATAGGTCAAATTACCAGCTGTGAGGACAATCCTCAAATTGCGGAACCAATCCGCTAAGTTGCTTCCATTGTTTTTCAACTTTTCTTTCTCTAGGAACGCATTAAAATTGATGGTAGGGGCTGCCATTGATCTACAACATATTTGCAATAGTTTAGACTAAGTTTATGACAAATTGAGTTCAAATTAATAATA
Source organism: Avena sativa (assembly GCA_916181665.1). Classification (NCBI taxonomy): domain Eukaryota; kingdom Viridiplantae; phylum Streptophyta; class Magnoliopsida; order Poales; family Poaceae; genus Avena; species Avena sativa. The sequence goes on from OV702284.1 coordinate 162,285,856, forward strand.
AAGTTAATCTAGGTGAACTCCCACTCAAAACAATATCCCTCACATTGTTTTAGTGATCACACGAACCAAATCCACCACATCAACACCGATCATCACGAGAGTTGATATAGTTTCAATGGCGAACAATCAACATGTTCATCATATCTGCTATATGATTCATGCTTTACCTTTCGGTGATCCGTGTTCCGAGACCATGTCTGTACATGCTAGGCTCGTCAAGATCAAACCTTAGTTTCCGCATGAGCAAATCTGGCTTGCTCACGTTGTATACACTTGCAGAATCTAACACACCCGATCATCACGTGGTGCTTCGAAACAACAAGCTTTAGCAACGGTGCTAACTAAGGGTGAACACTTTATGACTTGAAATTCATGTGCATGAGGGATCATCTTATAATGCTACCGTCGTCTACTAAGCAATACAAGATGCATAAAGGATTAACATCACATGCAATTCATAATATGTGATATGATATGGCCTTTCTTCTTTGTGCTTCCGATCTCCATCTTCAAGCACGAACATGATCTCCATCATCACCGGCATTGCATCAAGGTCAATGACGCTTCTCCATGGTTGTCGTCCACCGGCTTCAACTATTACAACTACTTTGAATAGACACGCGGGTCTTAACATAAATTAAAGACAACCATATGGCTCCTGCCGGTTGCCAACTTACAATAAGGAACATTGCATACATCAAATATAATCACAATCATGGCCATATCACATCACTGCACACCCCTGCAAAACAAAGTTAGACGCCTCTACTTTCTTTGCATATTTTACGTGGTTTGGGGCTTTCAATAAGTGTCGTTCTAACTTACGAACATGAACCACAACATTGATACTAGTATTGTTAATCACCCGTTGTAAATTGGATCTAAACTATGCTAGGAGAAACAGGCACCCGCAAAGCCACATATGCAATACAAGTTGCATGTCAAGCGTGGAGCAAGTCTCATGAATGATGTCATGTAAGGTTAGCCCGGGCCGCTTCATCCCAACATACCGCAAGATGCAAAGTACACAAGAAGCAATCGACAATAAAAGCATCAACGCCCACAATGACCATTGTGTTCTACTCGTGCAACAGATCTACATATAGACACGGCTCTGATACCACTGTAGGGTTTCGTAGCATGGAAAACAAAATTTTCTATCGCATACAAACAAGACAAGATCTATCTACTAGATTGTAGCAACGAGTCGATGGAATAACTTACCCTTGAAGATTCCAAAGTGTTTAACGAGAGCGGATTCTCGTGGGTGATGTAGTCGTACTCTTCCCGATCTCAAGATCGCGTAGACGATCCTTCCGGCGCTGCGTTCCGGCAGCGCTCCCGCAGTCGGTCACACGTTCGGTACTTGACGAAGACCTTCCTCTCCCTTGTTCCAGCAGGCAGCGGAGGTTGTAGCACTCTCCTCGCGATTCCGGCAGCACAACGGCATGGTACCGGAAGTAGAGGGAAGATCTCGCAGGGCTTCATCTTAAGCCGGAGTGAGTATGGTGGAGTATGAGAGAGTCCTCGGTGTTCTAGGGTTTAGACACACCAAGGATGGGATGCTAGAGCCGGCGGCTTGGGTTCCGGGGACCCCAAGTCGGCGGCTAGGGCAAAACCCTAGGGGGGCGGTGGCGGCTATGGTGGGCTGCAGCTTCTAGGTTTTGAGGTGAGGGACTTGTGTGTCTAGAGGAGGGAGCCCTGCCCCTCCTTATATAGGTGGAGGGGCCGGTGGCCAAGGGGAGGGAGGGGATTCCTCCCCAACTCGGCTTGGAGGGGGAGCCGCCGGTTGGAGGAGGGATTCCCTCCCCAACTCGGTTTCCCTCCTTCCTCCTCTTTTCCTCTTTCCAATTTTAGCCGTTTGACTTTTCAAACTAGGATTTGAATTAATCCTTTATTTGGAACAGCGATGACACTTAGTACATGATGCAATCATTCCAACAGTCAATGACACATTCATGTACCCCTTCCCCTCCGGAGTGCCGGACATTCCGGAACCTTCTAGAACATTCCCGATGAAAACACCGGAATCATTCCCGAACTCCGAAACGGGACTTTCCTTATATGAATCTTATTCTCCGGACCATTCCGGATCACCTCGTGATATCCCGGATCCCATCCGAGACTCCGAACAACATTCGGTCTCTTTCTCATAATACCATAACTACTCAAACAACGTCGAATCCTTAAGTGTGTCTCCCTACGGTTCGTGAATTATGCGGACATGATCGAGACACTTCTCCGAACAATAACCAATAGAGGAATCTGGAAATTCATATGGCTCCCACATATTTCTACGATTACTTTGCGATCGAATGAACCACTTACATACGATACCAATTTCCCTTTGTCTCACGATAGTTTACTTATCCGAGGTTATGATCGTCGGTATCTCTGCATACCTAGTTCAACCTCGTTACCGATAAGTACTCTTTTATCGTTCCCGTGATATGTGATCCCTTGTGAGCCAGTCACATGCTTGCAAGCTAATTGGATGACATTCCACCGAGAGGGCCCAGAGTATATCTATCCGTCATATGGATGGACAAATCCCACTCTTGATCCATGTGTCTCAACCAATACTTTCCAAACACTCAATGCCACCTTTATAGCCACCCAGTTACGGTGTGGTGTTTGATGTCATCAAAGCATCCATCCGGTAAAGGTGATATGCATGATCTCATGGTCGAAGGAATTAGGTTACTATGTATCAGAAAGCATATAGCAATTGAACTATTGAAATGACTTGATCTTTATGCTACGCTTATCTATAGGAGTATGTCCACCATATCATTCTCCTAACGATATGATCTTGTTGTTGATAACATCTCAATGTTCATGATAGGGAAACCACAATCATTTATCAACCAACAAGCTAGTGATGTATAGAGGCTATACTAGGGACTTCAAATTAAGTTTACAAATCACACAAGTATCAATGTTTCCTTGTTAATACTATTATAGCATGAATGTAAACATTTATCATAAACACAAAGATATAATAATAACCATATTTATTATTGCCTCTAGGGCATATCTCCAACACTCATCCCCACTCGTCAGCCACTACGGCTAGCCTCTGAAGTGGTGAGAAAAGTTTAAGGTTAGGGTTGAGCTGACGTTAGCATGACGCAATAATCCTATTAATTGGTTTAATAATTTCAGAAAATGAATAAAACTTGTAAATTCAATAACTTTTAATTTATAAGTCAGAAAATATGAATAATATATCAAAATGTTCAGAAAAATGAGATCTACATTTTAAAGCTACAATAATGCATTGTTAAACAACTTCAATGACAAGTTTAAATAGAAGAACATAGTAACACTCACAGGTGATTCCAGGGTTTCTCCGAATTAGGGTTTATACCCCTCGGACCTCGTTTAAAATGACCAAGCATGTTTAAGGTTTCAATTTCAATACAAATTAACTTGTCATATCATCATCCTTGATTGAGCATTGCATCGATGCCATGTGTTGATTGTTTTCCTCTCTTTGTGGTGTTTCTTCTTCTGCTCGGTAGACCTTGGAGTTGAATGTGAGAAACGAGGTCGAGTCCAAGATTGAAGATGGAGATCAACAACATCCAAGGTCATCGGCAAACAATGCCAAGAAGATGAACCCTGGATAGCTATATCCTTGTTATTGATGAACTAGTTAAGCTGATGAATCCAAAGATCTATATTGGGTATCAACAGGCAAAGGCAAGCGAAAACCCACACATGATATGATCCTATGCTTTCAAGCATTTAAAATTCTTTCCATTTGCATGCGATTCCAAAGTCTTTTATCGATAGATAGAGTAATCCTATCTGATGCATGTTCCCTTTGAACCTATAATCCTTGATCCACTGCTCCTAGCATAACTAGGGTTTGGCTTGTGAAGCGTTGCTAAAGCTATCGTATCTGTTGTGCTTACCCATGCTTAGTTCTTCTGCTGATTCACCTGGTTGATGGATCCGAGCTCCGAATGAACCTAGTTGGATAGGAGAACATGGTATGATAGGTGATGTAAGGTAAACATGCTAACGCTTGTATGGGAGGCCACCTGGGTTGTGGTTTTTGCAGTCCCATACTTTCCACCCCTAGGACCCGAGTTCTTGCCTATGGACCAAGATGAGCATATAAACACACAGGGGTTTATGGGGACCCTCTTGACCCCAACTTGCATAGTCTGATCCATGAGTCCGTAGTTTGAAGTTTTATTTGGCACCCGCATGGAAAAGGTTTTGTAAAATGGTGCAAGCATATAGGACGTGGCCGGGTGAAGGGTGCATGACACTGAACTAGATCCCGGTACACACAGTCGAGGACCGCCCGGGAGTATGGCCAAATACCGCAGCCGGGAGCCCTTCTGGTGACTCATGGATTAGGAAAAAGTAAGGGAAAGGTTTTGGTCGATCACCCTCTGTCAGCACACCAAGGAAGTGTGTCAAGTGACGCTAAGAGTCGGTCGGCATGTGTGGGTAAAGTTGTACACCCCTACAGGGTTAAATCTTTTCGAAAAGATGTGTCCACAGTTATGGATGACTTGGACCAGATTCTAAGATCATAGAGAACTATAATCTAATCGTAAAACTTGGTAGATCAATGTGTGCTTAAGGATGCTTCCTCATGGGTACGAGGGGGTGATACTAGATGAGGTTTGATGATGATGAATTTGTGGATATGAAAGATGATGAACAATACTTTGGAGATGTCGCTCTCTTATACCCTTTTAAAAATACTCTGATTAGACGAGCTTTTTCTCCCTCTTGTTTTATAAACAAAGATGGATTTATGCTAAACAACTCCACTAGCTATAAGTCTTGCGGAGTACACCCTGTACTCACCCATGCTTTGTTGATACTTTTGCAGAAGAGTAAGTGTTACCATAGAAGATGAGTTTGTTACGACATCGACATCGACGAATAGCTTGGGGTTCCCGACCGGCAGCCTAGAATCTATGGGCTGGGACGTCATCATTATGCTTTAGACCTCTTAGGCCATTTGCTAAGTTTTCTATACTTAATAGCATAATTTTCCTTCCGTTGTTTGATGTTTTGTGGTCAGTGACCTCAGCTTGTAATAATTTGGTTCTCTACTCAGTTATGATCTTGCTGCAATAAATTTTGTGTCATAAGGTCACTGATGTGTTACCGATTCTTCACTGGATATCCTTGAGATCAAGGTTAAGCATATGTCAGACGGAGGTCTAGGATTTGTTTAGCTTGATTCCGGGGGTTTCACACTCTTTTTGTCATTCGACTCTATAACAAACACAACATAACTCTGGTGATGCTCTCTATACTCGTTTCTACCTCCGTGGCCGACATGGGGGCCATCGTTTCTTGGGTCTTGCACTTGATGCATTGCTTCTCTCCTTTCTTGGTTACGGTATCTTGGTTGTTGATTCTGATATCGGCTCAGTGCCAATAATCTGAGCATTTCCCTGTGGTGACCCAGCATACCACTGCATGTGTAGTACACTATAATCATTGACATGACATCTACCGCTCAGAGTGGTACAACATAAACATTGCGGGTCCATATTACAGAAGTACACACATTATTATTATTACAATACCGGAAGTTCAAGACTTCCAAAAGATCCAACTTACAAACCAAAATATAAAGTGTTCAGTGGATATTTAAAGGTAACAACTCCGACTAGGAGTGGGGCTCAACAGCTTATTCTATTGAGTTCATGCTGCTCGGCTCCGTTAGTTACTACTAACTAGATACTTAATTGGACTCGTTCTCATCGACACCGTAGTGGATCTCGTAATATACTCCTTCAACTCCTCCGGACAGATCAGGTTCCTCGTAGTACACATCTTCTTGGCATTTGGCTGCATACATTGTCACGTCTTCGGGATCCTCAGAGTCTCAGCAAGGGATCAAAGGAAAGAATGAGTAACAGCGTTACCCAACAAGTTCATTATATGCAAGGTGGGAAGTTTGATGCTCTAACTACCACCTCGGATTATAAATCCTTGGCACTATGCAGTTTTTGTAAATCTTGCTTCAAAGATTGATTTTATTCCGAAAAACTATGACAATCAGCCTTCACAGGTTGACCAGAACTTTCATGGAGTTCCTTTCCTGCCACATTCGTAGCTCCTTCCCGGAACAGGGAGTAACAAATTACAGTTCTTACACTCTGCAGAGGCGCGTTACTTTACCCATGAGAGATCAACTCCTTGTTGCACAAACCGGGCGTACTTTCCTGTCCACAATTCCATGATGTGGGGCCCAGTAGTTGGTCCAAGTCAATCACTGCCCCTTCGCGACCCCGCATGCCTCCTTGGTGTACACCATGCCCACATAATGAATTACGGCAATGGTTTGTACAAACTGTTAGATGCCAGAACTATCGTGGGACGATGAGGGTTCCCAACCATATGCTGCATATCCTCTATGAATTACCAATTAATATGCATGCTACGAGGATAACATCCACGACCTGCACATCTGGCTTCATGCGAGAGGAAGAAGATACAGCTGACTTCCCTATCCCATTCCAAATCTCATGGTTAATGCGTAATATACGGCACTAGAATCACTGATGTGAGGGGTTATTAAGTCCCTACTTGATCATCTTTGTTGCAAATAGAACCCTAAGTTCTATTGCTCCATTATACCACCACTTAGGATGATATCTATGATTTCTTTATTTATGAAAATATTATTTTCTTTCTTTTATAGCATATATGATAACACACAATTTGCAAATACTTTGATAAAGACTCTTCAAAGGACATGAGCAAGTGATGAACTTGCCTTGTGATGATAAGGTAGTGAAGTTTGATGCTTGCACTGTACCTTGAGCTTCTAGTTCTACAAAAACATCATTATTGCCCGGTAAGGACAATATTTAAAGAAGCAAAATGATTATGCAAGTAATGTAATGCATTATTTAATTCTATATGCATTTTCCCTATATAAGGTGCTTTTTAATAAAGCATTTATAAATATTAATATTTTTTATATTTATTGCCTATATTGAATTATTTTATTTTATTTCCTTTTTTATTTGACTTCTATTGATTTAATAATTCTTTTAGGAATTATTAATTGTACATTAAAATTTATTATTAAATATTTATTTAGTATTTTTCAAAAATACTATAATATTAATGTATAATGAAAGTGATTTTTATTTATTTTTATCACCTCTAAATAATTTTGTAAAATTCCATAAAGAATATATAAATTACAAAATTCTTATAAAAATTTAAATGTCCAAAGTTTTATATCTTATTTTATTTGGACAGAGTGGATTATTGTGAATCCAAAAATATTTTATTTATAATTTTTGGACTTTTATTTTATTTTCTAGAATTTTATTGAGTTCAGGGGCATTTTGGCCTTTTCCACTTAATTAAAATAGTTTTTAAAACAACTTGGGCTGGCCTTTTGGGCTTATTGGGCCAGTATGGCCCAATAGGGCAAGGTCAAAATACCACCCCGAGGGGTTTTGGCCCACCCAACCCATTCTCTCTACCTCCATCTCTCCCTCGACCTTTCCTCTCCTCCTCTGACCCGACCCTGTGGCTGGCGATGCCGCCACCATCGATTCCCGCTGCCGTCAGCGGTTCTGGTCGCCGCCGTGGTGCGATTTGGGGTTGTCGATGACGCTCGTTCATTCTATCCAATTGGATTTGAACTCCGGGGCTTCCCCATGGACAGGTTCACCCCGTTCCTGAACCCTAGGGTTAGGAAAAGGTGCTGTCGCCGCCGCCACGGTCCCGCCTGCGGTGGTATGCTGGACTCGTGTGCTGCTGTGGCCGCCGCTGTGGCAGGTGCAGGTTGCAGCACCCCCCTGGGTGCCCCCTGTGCCGCCGCGGTTCGTCGGCCAATCTGCTTCCTCTTCGATTCGTTAGCGAGGACCTCGGGTAAGTTGCTTCTATGGTTCTTGTTCCTGCTACTACCATGAATCTCTGTGTGTGTGTCTAGTGGCTTCTCATGCCTAGTGATTATGTGCTGATTAGGTTCATCTCTGGATTAGGGTTCCTGCTCTGATTAGGGTTCATAACCCCCTGTTGATCATATCCATGATTCTTTAGATCTAGTGGTGATTCATACTTGAGCATGAAGAATGATTGTTTGCTGTGGTTAATGATTGGTAATGACTTTGATGATGCTAGTTGCCTGTCAGATTATTCTAGTGATGATTCACTATGATCCTATGCTAGTGTTTCTATGGAATCCCGGATTGGATTATGTTGTTGATCTGAGAATTTACTCTACTGTCAGAATGCTTGTAGTGATAGTAGTTCTCTGCTTACTGCAATTATAATGTAGGCTTGTATGAGATTATACACACTGAACCAAATCATTACATGTAATGATTTTTTTGTGGATGTATATATGCATATGATATTGATTCCTGGCACTTGGCTTCAGGAAAATGATATTTATTGGTTGTCCCTTTTTATCTGTGGAACTAAGCAAAGATTGGTTTTAGTTCATTTAGAACTTGTCCTTGTGATACCATTATGATCTGGCACACAAGTGATTGAGTTTTATTTTTGGGCTTAGCTTGATAATGCTTGTGATTAAAACTGGCAAGATGAAATGAAAGCTTTTCTTAACTTTCCTGCCTATGATGTTGGTCTGAGGCTCTAGGATTTAATTCCTAGTTAGTTGAGCAATAGTTTGTTTGAAACTTGTAGGATTAGAGGTGCTACTCTCTCTGAGAGATGTGCCCTGATATGATAAGATCAAATGAAGAATGATCTAAGTTGCAAAAGTAACATTGAACTCAGTGATGCTGGTCTGAGAGTTTAGTGCTTGTGGTTAAGCTTGATTTCTTATCCTTATACTTGAAATCTCTAGGATAGATTCACCCCTCTTGGGTGATTATTGAGAGATCATTTCATAAAGCAACACATGCTTTTGTTTAGATAATATGATGAAATCATGTGATGGTTTTATGAGGCTCACCACAAAATTTGATGTTGGTGTAGTAGATTGATGATGATCTTGATCTGATTTTGCTGGGCTCCTGAGCTTGCTCTTGAGATTGCCTGCTCCTCCTATCTCCTGGGCTTGACCTTGCTGTCCACCAGATCCATCGCCCTCCTTATGTCACCATCCTGGTGATGTTTGGGTTGATCTGGGTGGTTTGGTTTGGCTGCTGTTCTTGATTTGGCTACTGTTCTTGGCTTGATGTGTAGTGGAGTGATGCACTGATGTGCTCCTCCACGGCTGTGCTGTGGTTTTGTGAGATTGAGTTGCTTTGTGAGCTCGACAGCACACCATTTGCATGCTAGTGTGTGTCCAGCTTGTGTGCATGCTATGCACTTGTGGATAGGTTCATAATTTTTGAACTTACCATTACCAGATTACTTTCACCTAGCTGGTGAATTGGTCCCTCTTGGCTGTAATTTGAATTCTGGCTTTGAATTTATGAAAGATGAAATCTTTCATATTGGTGAAACTTGCCCCTTTTATAACATTTCTCAATGATGAGTTTGTCAAGTGCACTTCACTGACATATCTGAGAGAAATATACTAACACTAATCTTCTTTTGTTTCTGTTTAGTCTTTGTTTTGCAGGTACAAAGATAAAGATGAAGATTTAGTGTAGATTTAGATATAGGATAGTTAGTAGATATTCAAATGTAATTTGCTTATTCTTTTGTAATTTTTCTTTTATTATTCTTGTAACCTTTATTTTATTTAATTGTAATAAAGATTATATTATTATTTAATAAAGAATATTCTTATTCTTTATTCTGTTGTAAATTCTGAAATTTGGAAATGGCTTCAGTATGTTACATTCTTTGTAACTTGTTTATGTATTAATAATATGAAATGAATTTCATATTCAATCTTGTTTTTGGATAATATTTAATTTATAATACTTAACTCTTAATTAAATTAAGGTTCATAATTTATATCAAAATCATTTAAATTATTATTCAAACACTTAAGTTTTAAAATTCAAACTCATTTCAAAACACACATAATTCCTTTAAGATCATATCAAAGTTTATAGCAATCCTCCTTTAAGACTAAACCTAATCTCAAAGTAAGAAAGAAACATTGATCACTCAAGGTTTTATTTGGCGAAAATTTTACCCACATTTTCACAAATGAATGCATGCAACAATTCATATTCCTAAATCTACCCTTCGTTAGGTCCTATATGCTGGGATGTTACATTCCCCCTGTGAGTGGTGGTGAGGGAGGTGGTGGTAGCTGCTGATTTTCCGAATCTACTCTATCACCCTTTTGGAACCAGTTACATTGTCGAGTCATGTGGTTTGCCGGCTTACTCGGAATCGGCATGTGAAACTTACAGGGATGATCCAACATCATCTCATAGGTGTACCTTTTGCTTTCTTGCCAAGGCTTCTTCTGTTCATATGGATTTTTGCCATCGCCCTTTGGTACCCACTGCTGTTGCCCACTTGTTCTTTGACGCTGACTGCTTCCGACATCAGGATGATCTTGACTTACCACGGCGAGTTGAGTCAAAATATACCTATAATCCGGCCTCTCATCTCGTCCCTTGCTTCTATATTCATTATGTTCATGGCGCCTTTGTGACCCAGCTGCATCGTAAACCTGAGTCTCCGTGTTTCCATCTGCCGAGATAAGCAGAGGTTGAGTCAGATCTCCCAATGCATATGAGTCGGCGATTTTTATTGTCTCGGCTAGGCTTGCTGGCATATCCTTTTGCAATCTTTGCCACAACACACTTCCATGTCGGCACCCTTGTGCAAACCACGCTATGGCCTAAGACTCACTTACCCCTTCGCAAGAATTGCACATAGTGCACCCTCTAGTGGAAACTCCCTGTCTGTCTCAATTGGCCTTTGTTTGAACATAGCCAATTGTTGGGGGATATTCGGCCTCTTGTATGTGCTTGTGAAGTTACTCACAAAAGCTTCTTGAAAATCGACCCAGCTGTTGATGCTTCCGGGTGGCAAATTATTCAGCCACACCCACGCTGGTCCTTCAGGCATCTGTGGTACGTACCGCACTTCCCATCTCAAATTACCCTGTGCAATGTTTATAGCGGTTCCGTAATCGATTAGCCAATCTTCTGGTTTGCTGATTCCATCGTATGTCTTGGTTCCTCTTGCTAGATGAATGTTTGGCACTGGTGGCTCTCTCATGATCCTTGGGCCAAAGCACGGTGGACCTGACGGACCTTGTGATTCGACAAGTTCTGCCATTAATATCCAGTCGATTTTTAGCCTTGCATCGTCTGGTTGGAGATTCTTGCCTCCTAGCCGAGATCCCAGCGCATTGTACACGTGATCCGGCATTTCATACCCGGCGTTCATCATGGCTGAGTATGATCTGCAGGTTGTTGTGTCGCTCGCCCTGCATTTTGCTGGCGCTTTTCCGACTGTGCTGGTGGCAGATTCAGAGGTGGGTTTCCTCCTCCTACCGAGTGACTTCCTCTCCTATGTTGCGTCTAATAGTTTTGTCCCCCATTGTCATTTCTCTATTCGGCATGCTTATCTCGGCCAACGTTCGCTTGGTTTTTATTTCCCTGGCCAGCATTTTTCTCGTGCCTTGAGTGTGAACTGGGTTACCTTGAGCGACTGCACATGAGGGGACCGAGAAGAGCTCAACGAGATGTCGGGCTTGAGGCGCTGGCAGACGGAAGGAGGAAGAAGCTGTTGGAGATATGCCCTAGAGGCAATAATAAATGTAGTTATTATTATATCTTTGTGTTTATGATAAATGTTTACATTCATGCTATAATAGTATTAACAAGGAAACATTAATACTTATGTGATTTGCAAACTAAAATAGAGTCCCTAGTAAAGCCTCTTTATAAATACTAGCTTGTTGGTTAATAAATGATTGTGGTTTCCCTATCATGAACATTGAGATGTTATTAACAACAAGATCATATCGTTAGGAGAATGATATGGTGGACATACTCCTATAGATAAGCGTAGTATAAAGATCAAGTCATTTTAATAGTTCAATTGCTATATGCTTTCTGATACATAGTAACCTAATTCCTTCGACCATGAGATCATGCATATCACCTTCACCGGAAGGATGCTTTGATGACATCAAACACCACACCGTAACTGGGTGGCTATAAAGGTGGCATTGAGTGTTCAGAAAGTATTGGTTGAGACACATGGATCAAGAGTGGGATTTGTCCATCCATATGACGGATAGATATACTCTGGGCCCTCTCGGTGGAATGTCATCCAATTAGCTTGCAAGCATGTGACTGGCTCACAAGGGATCACATATCACGGGAACGAGAAAAGAGTACTTATTAGTAATGAGGTTGAACTAGGTATGCAGAGATACCGACGATCATAACCTCGGATAAGTAAACTATCGTGAGACAAAGGGAAATTGGTATCGTATGTAAGTGGTTCATTCGATTGCAAAGTAATCGTAGAAATATGTGGGAGCCATATGAATTTCCAGATTCCTCTATTGGTTATTGTTCGGAGAAGTGTCTCGATCATGTCCGCATAATTCACGAACCGTAGGGAGACACACTTAAGGATTCGACGTTGTTTGAGTAGTTATGGTATTATGAGAAAGAGACCGAATGTTGTTCAGAGTCTCGGATGGGATCCGGGATATCACGAGGTGATCCGGAATGGTCCGGAGAATAAGATTCATATAAGGAAAGTCCTGTTTCGGGGTTGGAGAATGGTTCCGGTGTTTTCGTCGGGAATGTTCTAGAAGGTTCCGGAATATCCGGCACTCCGGAGGGGAAGGGTACATGAATGTGTCATAACAAGTTGGAATGATTGCATCATGTACTAGGTGTCATCGCTGAACAAATAAAGGGTTTAATCAAATCCTAGTTTGAAAAGTCAAACGCCAATTTGAAAAGTCAAACGGCTATTTTGTGAGGTGGAGGGAGAGTAGGAAACCTACTTGGGGAGGAGTTCCCTCCCTCCACCGCCGGCCCACTTGGAGACCGAGTTGGAGAGGGACTCCCCTTCCCTTGGCGCGCCCCTCCACCTATATAAGGAGGGGCAGGGCTGCCCCTCCAAGCACACAAGACCACGCCCCGCAAACCCTAATCCTAGCCGCCGGCGCCGCCACCTCCTGCTGCCGCCGCCTAGGCAAACCCTACCCGCCGGCCTTGCTACTCCTTGGTGCGTCTAAACCCTAGATCACCGAGGCTCTCTCTCATAGTCCACCATACTCGCTCCGGCTTAAGGCGAAGCCCTGCGAGATCTCCCCTCTACTTCCGGTACCACGCCGTTGTGCTGCCGGAATTGCGAGGAGAGTGCTACAACCTCCGCTGCCTGCTGGAACAAGGGAGAGGAAGGTCTTCGTCGAGTACCGAACGTGTGACCGACTGCGGAAGCGCTGCTGGAACGCAGCGCCGGAAGGATCGTCTACGCGATCTTGAGATCAGCAAGAGTACGACTACATCACCCACGAGAATCCGCTCTCGTTAAACAGTTTGGAATCTTCGAGGATGAGTTATTCCATCGACTCGTTGCTACAATCTAGTAGATAGATCTTGGCTTGTTTGTTTGTATGCGGTAGATTTTTTTTGTTTTCCATGCTACGAACCCCTACAGTGGTATCAGAGCCGTGTCTATATGTAGATCTGTTGCACGAGTAGAACACAATGGTCATTGTGGGCGTTGATGCTTTTGTTGTCGATTGCTTCTTGTGTACTTTGCATCTTGCGGGATGGTGGGATGAAGCGGCCCGGGCTAACCTTACATGACATCGTTCATGAGACTTGCTCCACGCTTGACATGCAACTTGTATTGCATAAGTGGCTTTGCGGGTGCCTGTTTCTCCCAACATAGTTAAGATTCAATTTACAACGGGTGATTGACAATACTAGTATCAATGTTGTGGTTCTTGTTCGTAAGTTAGAACGACACTTATTGAAAGCCCCAAACCACGTAAAACATGCAAATAAAGTAGAGGCGTCTAACTTTGTTCTACAGTGGTGTGCTGTGATGTGATATGGCCATGATGGTGATTATATTTGATGTATGCAATGTTCCTTATTGTAAGTTGGCAACCGGCAGGAGCCATATGGTTGTCTTTAATTTTTGTTAAGACCCGCGTGTCTATTCAAAGTAGTTTTAATAGTTGAAGCTGGTGGACGACAACCATGGAGCAGCGTCATTGACCTTGATGCAATGCCGGTGATGATGGAGATCATGTTCGTGCTTGAAGATGGAGATCGGAAGCACAAAGAAGAAAGGCCATATCATATCACATATTATGAATTGCATGTGATGTTAATCCTTTATGCATCTTGTATTGCTTAGTTAACGACGATAGCATTATAAGATGATCCCTCATGCACATAAATTTCAAGTTCTATAGTGTTCATCCTTAGTAAGCACTGTTGCTAAAGCTTGTTGTTTCGAAGCACCACGTGATGATCAGGTGTGTTAGATTCTGCAAGTGTATACAACGTGAGCAAGCCAGATTTGCTCATGCGGAAGCTAAGGTTTGATCTTGACGAGCCTAGCATGTACAGACATGGTTTCGGAACACAGATCACCGAAAGGTAAAGCATGAATCATATGGTAGATATGATGAACATGTCGATTGTTCGCCATTGAAGCTACATCAACTCTCGTGATGATCGGTGTTGATGTGGTGGATTTGGTTCGTGTGATCACTAAAACAATGTGAGGGATATTTTTTTGAGTGGGAGTTCACCTAGATTAATTTAACTATTAATTAGAACTCAATTTGTCATAAACTTAGTCTAAACCATTGCAAATATGTTGTAGATCAATGGAGGCCCCTACCATCAATTTTAATGCGTTCCTAGAGAAAGAAAAGTTGAAAAACAATGGAAGCAACTTCGCGGATTGGTTCCGCAATTTGAGGATTGTCCTCAATGCTGGTAATTTGACCTATGTGCTGGATGCACCGCTGGGTGACCCGCCTGCAGATGATGCTACCGATGAAGTAAAGAATGTTTACCTCGCTCGGAAGACTCAGTACTCCACAGTTCAGTGTGCTATCTTGTATGGTTTAGAATCGGAGCTTCAAAAAAGGTTTGAGAATTCAGACCCACATGATATTGTCTGTGAACTCAAATTGATCTTTGAGACTCACGCGAAAGTTGAGAGCTATGAGGCTTCTGAAAAGTTCTTTAACTGCAAGATGGAAGAGGGCAGCTCCGTCAGTGAGCATGTGCTTAAGATGTCTGGGCACGAAAACAAACTTCAAAGCTTGGGTATAGTGATTCCTAATGCTTTGGGGATTTACCGTGTCCTCCAATCACTACCACCAAGTTACAAGAACTTTGTGATGAACTACAATATGCAAAGCATGAACAAGCAGTTGCCAGAACTCTTCTCCATGTTAAAATCTGCAGAAGTGGAGATCAATAAAGAGCACCAAGTGTTGATGGTCAATAAGACCACCAAATTCAAGAAAGGCAAGTCTAAGCAAAAGGGACACTTCAAGAAGGGTGGTAAGAAAGTTACCGCACCGACGAAGAAGACCAAAGCTGGACCCAAGCCTGATACAGAGTGCTTTTACTACAAGGGAGAAGGTCACTAGAAGCGGAATTGCCCAAAGTACTTGGAGGATTTGAAGAACGGCAACATCAAGAAGAAAGGTATATCCGATATACATGTTATTGATGTGTATCTCACTAGTACTCGTAGTAGTGCCTGGGTATTTGATACTGGTTCGGTTGCTCATATTTGTAACTCGAAACAGGTACTGCAGAATAAACGGAAGCTAGCGAAGAACGAGGTGACGATGCGCGTGGGAAACGGATCAAAGGTTGATGTGATCGCGGTCGGCACGCTACCTCTTCATCTACCATCGGGATTAGTTTTATACTTAAATAATTGTTATTTGGTGCCTGCGTTAAGCATGAACATTATATCAGGATCTTGTTTATTGCGAGACGATTACTTGTTTAAGTCCGAGAATAATGGTTGTTCGATTTATATGAGTAATATGTTTTATGCACATGCACATTTGATATATGGTCTATTCTTATTGAATCTCGATAGTGGAAATACACATATTAATAACATTGAAGCTAAACGTTTGAAATCGAGCGATAACTCGACCTATATGTGGCACTGTCGTCTTGGTCACATTGGAGTGAAGCGTATGAAGAAACTCCATTCTGATGGACTTCTTGAATCACTTGATTTTGAATCACTTGAAAGATGCAAAGCATGTCTGATGGGTAAAATGACTAAGACTCCATTTTCAGGTATGATGGAGCGAGCTACGGACTTATTTGAAATCATACATACCGATGTGTGTGGTCCAATGAGTGTAGCATCGCGCGGTGGTTATCGTTATGTTCTTACCTTCACGGATGACTTGAGTAGATATGGGTATATCTATTTCATGAAACATAAGTCCGAAACTTTCGAGAAGTTTAAGGAATTTCAAAGTGAGGTTGAGAATCAACGTAACAAGAAGATTAAATTTCTACGTTCTGATCGTGGAGGTGAATATCTAAGTTACGAGTTTGGCGAGCATTTGAAGAAATGCGGAATACTTTCAGAATTGACACCGCCGGGAACACCACAGCGTAATGGTGTGTCCGAACATCGTAATCGAACTCTCTTAGATATGGTTCGTTCTATGATGTCACTTACAGATTTACCGCTATCATTTTGGGGTTATGCATTAGAAACAGCCGCATTCACTTTAAATAGGGCACCATCTAAATCCGTTGAAACGACACCGTATGAATTATGGTTTGGGAAGAAACCTAAATTGTCGTTCCTTAAAGTTTGGGGTTGCGAAGCCTATGTAAAGAAGTTACAGCCGGACAAGCTTGAACCCAAAGCGGAAAAATGCGTCTTCATAGGATACCCGAAGGAAACTATTGGGTATACCTTCTATCATAGATCCGAAGGAAAAATCTTCGTTGCCAAGAATGGATCCTTTCTAGAGAAGGAATTTCTCTCGAAAGAAGTGACTGGAAGGAAAGTAGAACTCGACGAGGTTGTCGAACCTTCTCTCGAACTTGCGAGTAGCGTAGCACCGGAAGAAGTTCCTGTGGTGCCTGCACCAGTAAGAGAGGAAGCTAATGATGATGATCATGAAACTTCGGTTGTAGTTGCTACAGAGCCTCGCAGGTCAACGAGAACTCGTACCACTCCTGATTGGTATGATCCCGTTATGAGTGTCATGTTGGTGGACAACACCGATGACCCTGCGACATATGAGGAAGCGATGATGAGCCCAGATTCCAATAAATGGCAAGAAGCCATGAAATCCGAGATTGGATCCATGTACGAAAACCAAGTATGGACTTTGGTGGACTTACTGGATGGCCGGAAGGCTGTCGAGAACAAATGGATTTTCAAGAAGAAAACAGATGCTGATGGTAATGTTACTGTCTATAAAGCTTGACTTGTCGCAAAAGGGTTTCGACAAATTCAAGGAGTTGACTACGATGAGACTTTCTCACCTGTGGCGAAGCTAAAGTCTGTGAGGATTATGTTAGCAATCGCTACATATTACGATTATGAGATATGGCAGATGGATGTCAAAACAGCGTTCCTCAATGGAGACATTGATGAAGAGTTGTATATGATGCAACCCAAAGGTTTTGTCGATCCTAAATATGCTAACAAGGTATGCAAACTTCAACGGTCCATCTATGGATTGAAGCAAGCATCCCGAAGTTGGAATCAACGTTTTGATAAAGTAATCAAAAGTTTTGGTTTTATACAAACTTATGGAGAAGCTTGTATTTACAAGAAAGTGAGTGGGAGCTCTGTAGCATTCTTAATACTATATGTAGATGACATATTGTTGATTGGGAATGATGTAGACCTTCTTAATAGTGTCAAGGAATATTTGAATAATAGTTTTTCAATGAAGGATCTTGGCGAAGGAGCATATATATTAGGCATAAAGATTTATAGAGATAGATCGAGACGCCTAATATCATTGTCACAAAGTACATATTTGGACAAAGTTCTAAAGAGGTTTGGAATGGAAGATAGCAAGAAAGGGTTCTAGCCCATGTTGCCCAATACGACCTTGAGTAAAACTCAAAGTCCGACAACGGTAGAAGATAGAGAAAGGATGAGTAAAACTCCCTATGCCTCAGCCATAGGATCTCTGATGTATGCCATGCTATGTACTAGACCCGACATTGCATATGCTGTTAGTTTAACTAGCAGATATCAAAGTGATCCAGGAGTGGATCATTGGACAGCGGTCAAAAACATCCTTAAGTACTTGAGAAGAACTAAGGATATGGTTCTTTCTTATGGAGGTGATGAACATCTCGTTGTTAATGGTTACACCGATGCTAGTTGGAGCACCGATCCGGATGATTCTAAATCACAATCTGGATACGTATTTACTTTGAATGGTGTAGCAGTTAGCTGGAGGAGTGCAAAGCAAAGCGTTGTGGCGAGATCTTCAACTGAATCGGAATACATGGCTGCTTCAGAGGCTTCACAAGAAGCAATATGGATGAAAGAGTTCATTACAGAGCTTGGTGTGGTTCCTAGTGCGCTGGACCCAATGTCAATCTACTGTGATAACATGGGCGCCATAGCCAATGCGCTAGAACCAAGGTCACACAAGAAGCTGAAGCACATCAAGCTATGTTTTCACGCTATTCGAGAACATGTCCAAGATAGGGACATAAAGATTTGCAAAGTACACATAGATCTGAATGTGGCGGATCCGTTGACTAAACCTTTCCCGAGGGCAAAACATGACCAACACCAAACTGCCATGGGTGTTCGGTATATTACCATGTAATCTGGATTAGATGACTCTAGTGCAAGTGGGAGACTGTTGGAGATATGCCCTAGAGGCAATAATAAATGTAGTTATTATTATATCTTTGTGTTTATGATAAATGTTTACATTCATGCTATAATAGTATTAACAAGGAAACATTAATACTTGTGTGATTTGTAAACTAAAATAGAGTCCCTAGTAAAGCCTCTTTATAAATACTAGCTTGTTGGTTAATAAATGATTGTGGTTTCCCTATCATGAACATTGAGATGTTATTAACAACAAGATCATATCGTTAGGAGAATGATATGGTGGACATACTCCTATAGATAAGCGTAGTATAAAGATCAAGTCATTTTAATAGTTCAATTGCTATATGCTTTCTGATACATAGTAACCTAATTCCTTCGACCATGAGATCATGTTCTAGAAGGTTCCGGAATATCCAGCACTCCGGAGGGGAAGGGTACATGAATGTGTCATAACAAGTTGGAATGATTGCATCAATGTACTAGGTGTCATCGCTGAACAAAATAAAGGGTTTTAATCAAATCCTAGTTTGAAAAGTCAAACGCCAATTTGAAAAGTCAAACGGCTATTTTGTGAGGTGGAGGGAGAGTAGGAAACCTACTTGGGGAGGAGTTCCCTCCCTCCACCGCCGGCCCACTTGGAGACCGAGTTGGGGAGGGACTCCCCTTACCTTGGCGCGCCCCTCCACCTATATAAGGAGGGGCAGGGCTGCCCCTCCAAGCACACAAGACCACGCCCCGCAAACCCTAATCCTAGCCGCCGGCGCCGCCACCTCCTGCTGCCGCCGCCGCCACCTCCTGCTGCTGCCGCCGCCTAGGGCAAGCCGCCGCCACCTAGGCAAACCCTATCCGCCGGCCTTGCTACTCCTTGGTGCGTCTAAACCCTAGATCACCGAGGCTCTCTCTCATAGTCCACCATACTCGCTCCGGCTTAAGGCGAAGCCCTGCGAGATCTCCCCTCTACTTCCGGTACCACGCCGTTGTGCTGCCGGAATCGCGAGGAGAGTGCTAAAACCTCCGCTGCCTGCTAGAACAAGGGAGAGGAAGGTCTTCGTCGAGTACCGAACGTGTGACCGACTGCGGAAGCGCTGCCGGAACGCAAGAGTACGACTACATCACCCACGAGAATCCGCTCTCGTTAAACACTTTGGAATCTTTGAGGGTGAGTTATTCCATCGACTCGTTCCTACAATCTAGTAGATAGATCTTGGCTTGTTTGTTTGTATGCTATAGAATTTTTTTGTTTTCCATGCTACGAACCCCTACAGAAGCGCTGGCGTCGGCGGGCACGGGCGGAAGGAGTCGGCGGACGCTGCTGGGTGACACGGCCAAGGAAGCGCCAATACGGGGCGCCAGAGATCGACGGCGGCGGCAGTTCCTGGCGGAGAGGTAGCAAGGTGGGGCGGGGACGCGAGGCGGCGAGCTCGGCGGCGGTGGGGAAGGTGAGCTGCAGACCCATGCTAGAAGGAGGCAGAGAGGGTGGCGCTCGGGGTAGCGGGAGAGGGCGGCGGTGGTTGGCGATGGGGACCTCAAGGTCGGGGAGAGAGCAAGGCGAGATGAGCGGGGTCAGGACGCGCGTGGGTTGTCGCTAGCGGGAGGTGTCAGTTGGGTGGGGCCAACCACATGAGATAACGCGTGGGGGAGGGTGGATGCGGTCATGACGAGGGATAATGGGGTGGTTTCCACGGTGTGGGCGTGTGCGTGGTTGGCGTGAGTTGGCATACGGGGTCTGTATGGGCCAGGGGAGCGACGCAGAAAGCAGGTTTGGTGAGGAGTGAGGTGGGTTGCGGGGCGTGTCAGAAGGGATGGGGCACTGCGGGCGATGTTGCGTGAGGCAGCCTGGCGGCTTGCACACAGGGAGTGCGGGGAGTGGGTCTGGAAAGGTTGGCGGCGACAAGGGATGTGGGTGAGGGACTAGGGTTTGGTGGCTGGGTAGTTTGGGGATTGGTTAGGTAGGTTTTAGGTTAGGGTTTGTTGGGTGTGTTTGGCCGGGCTGCCCCGGTAAAACATTATATAATTAATATTTATTTTATTTTAAAGGATTTTTGCAACACGCTTTTAGAAAACTAAAATATCCGAAAAACCAGGGTTTGACATTTGAAATAGAAAGGGGCTATTTGTAGAAAACAGAAGTAGGTTTTTTATAAAATAGTTTTAGGCGAACAAGTGCATGTAGACATTATGATGCTCAAATGCAATATGGCATGATGATATGATCATGATGTCATGATGATGCACAAACACAAGCGATTTTATGGTAGTGGTTTTACCCGGGGTGCTACACATATACAGTAGGATCCAACCACCTAATCCATCCCCTCGCCTGCCAGCAGGACCTCCAGATAGAAGGAGGGAGAGGGGTGGCAGTCGAGATCTAGAGGAGACTTTCAACAGAGGCGGTGGAGAGAACGATAGAGGAGGGGTAGTTGGTTTACCTTTCTAAACCAAACTTGGCACTACAAAGTGACAATTTTGAATTGATCAACGATATTCACTGTTCAAATACCAATTGTATTGGTTTTGGAGGGAGGATCTAGACTAACATCATATTAGGATTCAAATTTATAATCAAATTATCAATTGAGCTCCCACTAAAACTATCATGCCCAAGATGGTTGTAGCACCCCAGGTAAAACTACTACTAGAAAATCAGTTATTGTTTTTATTTTGTGCATCATCATGACTGCATGCTCATATCATCATGACATATTGCATTTGAGCATTATCATGACTACATACATATTAAATTGCCTAAAACTATTTTGCTAAAAGCCTATCTTTGTTTTCTAGTCAACCCCGGCTCTATTTCAATTACAAACCTCGGTCTCTTCCAGATATTTTGGTTTATCTATAAACCTATTTAAAAACGTTTTGTTTTCAATGAAATACATAAATAATCATAAAAATATCCTTTTTTATAATCCTTGGGGGAGGCCGTCGCCGTCTAGGCCAAACGGCCCAGCTAGCAGCAGCCTATAACCACATAGAAAACCCAAACCACACCCGGCTCCACACCTAACCCCAAGCCGGCCCGGTTCACACCCGCCTACACGCCACGTCACCCCGACATGACGCCTCGTCCGTGCGCTGATGGCAACAATCGTGGCCACTTTTTGTTGGGACTCCAAGTGTAGAGTGTTGTAGCAAGCTTGTTTTCCCCATAAGGGGACTCGAGGGTTTAAATCGAACTCTCGGGGAACTGTCTTAGAAGTTACTCCCCTTATCCTTGTCAAGCAACCTATAAAGCAAATTAATTTACCTTGTGTCCCCAACTCCACCAAGTGGTTGTTAAGCAGTTTCGTATTAGTAATGTGAAATAAAATATAGTAAACTGAAATAAATAAAGTAAATAAAGTAAAACAATGCAAACTACAGGAGATATGTGAAGATAAAGTTTTTTTGGGGTTTTATGAGTGATTGCAAGTAGGAAAAGTATTTTTATATTTTCGAAATAATAAATTGCAGAAAATTAAAGTGATGATAATTGCAACGAAAAGGTGTTTCTTATGATTAAAATTGGACCGGGTTTCATGGGTTCACTTGTCTACTCTCTTTTTAAGTTGTGGTGGTCATAAAACAATTCATCAATGATAAATATTCATGGAACTTCTATATGTGTACGATAAGTATTCATATGGGCATCACGTCCTAACATAGAGATGAAACACATCTCTCTTATACTCCTCAAGAAAGGGAAACCTCCATGCTTGAATTAAGAACAAATCAGAGTATAGCTTAAAGTAATATGCCATGATGTTTGAAATACAAATATGCTACCTTGACCTAACAAGATTATCTCACTGTCACATGATAATTATAGCACATGATTTCACTTTATCCCTAGTGAGGCAGCAAAAGAAAGGTAAAAACCGAAGTAGATCTTGAATATTGTTGTCACAATTCAATCACTACCACGATGATACTTCATAAATACACACTTCTCCCCATACAAGCTCTTGCATACAAGTTGGATCAAAACAAGCAATTAAGAACGGGGTACATGATATGTATTTACCAGTACATCTTACACAAAATAGGTTCCAATCTCATTTATCAAATCATAGAATAAAGATCCACTACATAGGGATTACATATATGACCATAATCATGTTGGATAGATCATATGGTACTAGATCTATGAAGAACAAGAGAGAAGTAGATCAATATACTGCCAAAAACCCATAGTCTAGGGGTGGACTACCCCCTCTTCATCATGGTGATGATGCTGGATATGTTGGAGAGGGTGGAGATTCCTCCGGAGGCGGCTCTAGTGGAGTTTTCCCCCTCCAATCTTTGCTGAATTTGATATGTTTGGTGGTGTTTTGTCTCCGGTGTGTTCTGTCTCGAGGACTCCCCGGGGGTCCTTAAATAGGGGATTTTAGGTCAAGAGAATTCTGTGGGTGAAAGAATCAAGGCGATCGGATGACCAAGGAGGAAATGGAGGCAGGAGCACACCCTCTGGGCTCTTTTGGGCCGCTTGGCCCTTCTCTCGAGGTACTTGTGCTCTAGATGCTTGTTGTGGTAAAATATTGAAATCCCCAAAATCTTAGGTCCATTTGACTCCGTATATGTCCTGAAACATCAAAAACATAGAAGCGGTGTTTTTCTGCGCTTCTGTAACACCCTTGAATCAGCCCTATGCAAGTTTCAGCGATTGCCGCAAAACCCTCATAGAAACGATTCAAAGATGCCCACCAAGCACTTGCGTGCGGGTGGAAAACAAAGTAATACCATTACACAATAGTCCACGATGGAACCCATAGAACAAATATATACAACAACTACTCCGTGAGTCAAGAATACATATATACATTACAAAGATCCAAATCACCTCGAAAATAGTACAACATCCGAGTACGGACAATAAGAAAATGAGGCTAACAGCCCTGAAGAATAACCAATGGCGTCCATAACCCTGGCCAGGCCAAGCCCGAAGGGTAACCCTTCTAATGATGTCGATTTCAAACCTGCTAAAACAAAAGGGGTGCTGGCAAAGGGCAAAGGAAAAAGAGAGCGATTGGTACTGAAGCCAGTACATGGCGAGACTTAGAATTCGGCGGCTCTTGCCTACATAGGTATGGTGGACTGAAGCGGCAGTGCAACATGCACTAAACAACCTATAGAAACTTGATACAACTATTGGCTACCAGAGAGGGATAAAAAAGAACTATTCGGAACCAACTTGATACTACCACCAATCATACCCATCCTAGTATTTCCCCCTCGACACTAAATGAGGAATTCCTGCTGAGGAAACTCACACGATTGGCAATTTTGTTCATTCTTTCCATGGTGGTTATCCAACTTACTAGTCATATCAGATCCAAGCCAAATTATAACACTAAACTTTAGTTATAGTTGTCTATGATTGAGAAATTGTGCTCCAAGTCGTCCATAACTGCGGACCCGGCTTTTCAAAAAGATTTAACCCTACAGGGGTGCACCAGAGTTTCCACACGCACTTCGACCCTTGTTTCCAGATCAATTAACATACACCCATTAGTATGCCGGCGGAGCCTCGGACGATGCTTTCCCATACCCAAAGCAAGTACATGGAGGGCCACCCAAAAGAGCTACCCATACGAGGTATAACTAATCCTCGTACGAACCCTGAGGTTGCATGGACCTGTCACGCGAGCAGAGGCCATAGACAATATATTCCCGTGATAGAGTGCCGCACCTACGCAACAGTAATAAACGCTCACCGAGCAACAGGTAATTAAACATCTCATACATGGAATAAGTACAACAGGTAACGTATAATTTCCAAACTAGTTTGTGGCCCCTAGAACTGTACTTTGAAATCAGGTACTAAGCTGATAGGGGTGACCATACACCCCACATGTGGTTTGCATGCTCGTATCGGAACATGTGTCAAGAAATCGGGTCCTAGGGGACACAGGGAAGTGGGATAATAACCAAATCTCAACTATTACCCCTCTATGCCTCTACATTTATTATATCTACTCCCAACATTTTACTAACAAGTTGTAATTAAATCCATGATCATCTCCACCATTAAGCATGTGCCAACCCTGACGAGGGTTCGACTCGTCAATGGCCATTATTATGGACTTGGGTTTTGGAGAAGGAGGGGACGCTGGAGATTGCGAAATGGCTAACAGACTTGCAACACGCCTAGGCCCCCGGAGGGAAAGCCCTACTCCTGCTTGTCTGCTCTTTGTTGATGGCAATGCCAAAAGTTACAGGGGTGCACATATTAGATCTGGCGAGTTGTGTGCTAGGTTATGAGGTGAGATCCTCCTCTCCTTGCCCTCCTGGCCTTTATATGGGGAGGCCAGGTCTCGGGGTAGGTCGAGTCAGTTACAGATTAGGGTTTTACCCTTTGAATTTCTATCTAAAGCTGGCCGTGTTCTCCAAGGAGCCGTTTCCTTCATGGTCCTGGGTCACCCTAATCTTCCATGGCTTCGTCATTAGGAGTGGATAAATGTATGGGTTTCTCCCAGGCCAGGCCTTGTAGAATAACATCAGGCACCCATAGGACTTCTGCCAGGCCAGACCGGAGTGCATACCCATGTCAGTAGCCCCCGAGTGTTCAGTCGAATCGTAGATTCGATTGGAGAATCTTAAGTATTTTGAGTCCTTTCATCTGAACAAGTTTCGGGTCAATGTGTTGGTTCATAGGGATTGTTGATACGCGTGCCTGACTCTCCTGACGGAGCAGGGCCAGTTAACTGCCTTTGGGAAAAACAACGCTATCTACTTAGACTTGAGTCCCCATACTCGAATCCAGAAAATTACTGGCGCAATTCGAATCAGGCCACAGAGGTCTTACAGGAGTCAAAATTCCAGTGCTTTAAAGTTATGTACCTAACGCATCCGTCAAGATTTTTCATCGCACCTGCTAACACAGAATATTACTAGCAGAGCACAGTCGGGTGTGTTGCCAGGACATAAGATTGTATCTGTAGGTCTTACCTTTATGTCGTAGACACAATGATGGCTCAGTTGATGTGGAGCCTGTTGGGAACCCCAAGAGCAAGGTGTGAAGCAACACAGCAGCAAGTCTTCCCTTAGTAAGAAACCAAGGTTATCGAACCAGTAGGAGGAAGGAAACATCACACAGGTGTTGCAAGCAACGCGAAAACCTGCACAACACAAACTCAAGACTTTTCCCAAACTAACAGTGAGGTTGTCAATCTCACCGATAACTGTAACAAAGGATTAACTATATGGTGTGGAAGGTAATGATGGTTTGCGGCAAGTAAACAAGTAACAGTGGAAGATGTATCAATGATAAAGATTGGACCAGGGTCCATAGTTCAATAGAGGTGCTCTCCTTAGATAAACAACATGGCATGAAGGGGAAACAAATTACAGCAGGGCAATTGACAAGAACTGAGCAAGGCATAACAATGCAATACTAGACAAAAAGATCCTATGAGATTCGATTGGGCAATACAACAATATACATAGACCGCCATCGAACTGCATCTATGACTAGAAGTCCACCTTCAGGTTATCATCCTAACCCCCTCTAGTATTAAGTTGCAAGCAACAGACAACTGCTTTAAGCAAAGTGTGTAAGGTAAACAATCCACTTGTTCCATGAACAAGAGACCATTGTTTTCTCCCTAGTGGCAACAACACATCTACAACCAAAGAGATTTTTGTCACTTCCCTTGGAAACTAGAGGCATGAACCCACTATCGAGCATAAATACCCCCTCTTGGAGTCACTAGCAACTACTTGGCCAAGATAGCTACTAACAACGGAGAGCATGCAAGATCACAAACAACACAAACATGATAGTATCAAATAGACAAAACCATTAATCAATCTGACATAGTAATCTCAATATCCATCAGATCCTCAAAAACACAACATGCATGATTACAAATAGATTAGATCTTGATCATAAACGAAGCTCACAAGATCTATACATGAAAGCACAAAGGAGGAGATACAACCATCTAGCTACTACATGGACCCATAGTCCAAGGTGGAACTACTCACGCTTCATACCGAAGAAGAAGGCGTCCGGTATGATCTCCCCTCCGGCAGGGTGCCGGGAAGAACTTCAGATCCCCCCGATCTAGGGACGATGGTGGCGGCGGCTACAGAAGGTTTCCTGGAGTTTTGATCCGATCTTAGGGTTTCTGTATGGGGGCTTCTTATAGGCAAAGAGGCGAGGCTAGGAGGCGACCAGGGGGGCCACACCCTTCCCAGGCGCGGGCTGGGCCCACCCGTGCCTAGGGGGGTCTGGCCGCCCTGTGGCGCCTCTCCTTCTCTCCTCTGGACTTCGTGTCGCCCACAGTAAAATATTGACTTTTGCTTTTGTCCCGTCCAATTCCGAGAACATTGATTTTCTTCCTTTCTGGAACAAAAAACAGAAGAAAACAAGCAACTGGCACTTCAGCAACTTGTTAATAGGTTAGTTCCAGAAAATATCTAAAAACACCTCAAAGTGTAGACAAAGCAAAGCAAAGTAGATACAAAACAAGCATGGAACATCAAAAATTATAGATACGTTTCCGACATATCAAGCATCCCCAAGCTTAACTCCTGCTCGTCCTTGAGTAGGTAAGTGATAAAAGAATAATTTTTGAGGTGACATGCACCATCAAAACCAAGATCAAACCATTTGCAAGCAATGAAAGCTGGGATTAAAGAACTCTAAACATGTGCATGAAAGATGGAGTTCTAACTATAAGACAAAGTAACTATGCATGCAACATGAAAGGCTACAAACAAAGATCATGAATAACATGCATTGAAATACGTTTGTTTGTTTCACAAATATAAAACATGGCATAGTGGCATTCAGCTTGTCCCTCATAGAGTAGCAAGTATATGCATAGGACACCTTCAAAGTTCATAATAGTGACTAGATACAAATAGCACAAGAACAAGTAATATCACAATATGCATAAATCAATAAGTTTTGGGACACTACACACAGAATGGTAACTATGCTCTCTTAATGGTGCCTAAAGGTAGAAGGTGGATACTCAAATAATGGTGGAAGAAAGACCCTTCATAAAGGGAAGAAGGGATTTCAAGTTTCAAAAAGAGCTTCCAAAAATTATGGTACTTTTTAGCTTTCAGCCCTCATTGCCCGTATCATAAGCATCTTGAAGTGATTAAGGTTAAAGTGAAAAAACTATGGAGTATATGCTTGACAAAGTATAAGTTGGCAATCTCAAGTCCCTTGAATATGAGGGCCACACCTCATGCTACTCAACTTCAGTCACCTGTAAATTCTTGTCATAGTAAGTACATGCGTATCATAGAGAACCGCCAACGGGGTACCCCTTGCACATGGTACAGGAGCTATCCCATAACCAAAATGACAAGGCAAGGAGACAATGAGCATCTCAACAATCTTTTTATTTAAAATATGCATAGCTTTTTATTGAGGATGCTTCATAGATAGCTCATTATGGTGATGGTGCAAGTTTCCACCATGATTAGGCATGGCTTAGGCTAGCGGCCCAGGCGTTTCTCTAACAAAAAATACATAACTCCATGGACTTACAAGCTCCCTCTTTATTTCACACCGATGACATCCATAGACAAAAGAGCATGATATCAAATATGTACAAAGTACAAGTGGAATGTTGAAAACATTCCCCGTGACAGCATGGTTCTACTAATTCCAATGTATAAGCGCAAGCATATATAACATAGATAACACAATGGTTTAATTTTATTAGGGGCAAAGAATATAAAGTGTGCCATAAAGTTTGTGAGGGCTTTAATCACTAAGTTTTCACATAACAAAATACTTTTTAATTGGAAGATAGCTGAAAACAAGAATATACTTGGAATGGTGTAACACACCATGCATAGAAGTTTATAGTGGACACTTTGGAATAACTTGGTTTCTTGTGAGTTGGAAGCATGAGTAGATCTTACTCATACAAGTGGAGTCTAGCAAAATACTGGGAGCAACCAACTAAGAGAGCAATAATGGCCATAATCATGCAGAGCGACAAAACATTACTAATCAAAGCATAGAGTGGTACTACAAGTCAAGGAATAAATGATCATAGAGGCTATGGTGACTTGTTCATAGTCATAACATGGTGTGAGCATGTGCCAAGTCAACCCAAATAAAGCATCAAAGGAGAATACCACAATACTATGCTTTTGCATGCTAAAACAACACATAATTTCTTCAAGGCACACTAAGCAATCCAAATTGTTTGGAACAAAACATGCTACAACAATAATCACTAAGCATAATGTTAAAACAAAACCTAGCATGTCATGCTAAAGTCTAAGTCATAGTCAATGCAAGCTCCTCTTGCACTTCCAAGCAAGAACTTACTACTCCTTTCAAACACCAAGCAACTTATTTGAAACAAAACAGCGAGAACAGGGATCCAAACTACTTTATTCAAGCAAACTAAACAAACTAAGCAAAGCAAACAAAAACTAAGACTCTCCAAGAACAATACAACAGTGCATGAAACAATAAAAATGAAGTGTCTAGGAAGACCTGAGCTTTTTTGTTGATGAAGAAGGGGATGCCTTGGGCATCCCCAATCTTTGACGCTTGTAACTCTTGGATATTTCTTGGGGTGACACCAGGGTGGAATCCCCAAGCTTGATATTTTGTCCATCCTTCATCTCATTATATCATTCTCTCTCTACACCTGAAATTTTTCCTTCATACAAAACTTCACACAATCTTCATTAGCAACATTAGTGTATTCAAAAGATAATAGACCTTTGGGTTTAGCTTTGGAACATCAAAACTTTTCACTAAAAACACAAGATACTATAGCATCCTTCAAAAATCTCAATTTCCCAAAAGAGAACTCAAAAAGGTATCAATAAGAAGCAAATGCAAATAATGGCAGAAATCTGTCAAAACAGACCAGCAGGTAGAAACTGATTTTTTTCGAAAATCTTCTGTTGCTCAAATCAAAAAGTGTTGAACTAACGAAAGTTATCTAATATACTGGGAGATTTATTCGTAAAGTTTCAGCTCAATCCGACTTACATAGACTCCTCACAAATTTGTATGGTGGAGGACAAAAATCTGTTTCGGGATAGCAACTCCCCAAATCTTACTTCCCTCTCATTAGAGGTCATTCTTGCACAAAAAGCAAACAAAAAGGATAAGGAGAGGTCATTACTGAAGTAATAACTTCCAAGACTCAAGGAAACTCTTGGTTTATCTACCAAAAAGTACTTTTCTTTAACGCCTTTAAGTTAGGCACAAGAAGCAAGAAATCAAGTATTTTCAAATGAGGAAGCATTAACATGAAACCTTGCTTTCAAAGGAGGAGCAAAAAGCAACTTCTCTCTCCTCATGGGGAAGTGTTCAATACCTTTATTGAATGGAAAATGATATTTAATGGTGACTTCTTTCATATCAATGATGGCACGATCTGTTCTAATGAAAGGTCTTCCCAAAGTAATATGACAAGAAGCATTGTATTCAACATCCAAAACATAGAAATCAACAGGGACATAAGCATTGTTAACCATGATGATAACATCATTAATACTCCCCATGAGTTTCTTCTTAGCATTATCATCAAGTGGAACATCCAAATAACAATCTTCCAAAGGTGGGAAATCAAGCATTTCATAAATCTTCCTAGGCATAATAGAGACACTAGAACCAAGATCACATGAAGCTTTGAGATCGAAGTCATTCACTTGCATATTAATAATGGGTTCCCAACTATCTTCTACTTTCCTAGGAATATAAGCTTTGTGTTTTAGCTTCTCTTCCTTAATCTTAACAACACCATCTGTAATGTGTTTGGTGAACGCAACATGCATATCACTAGCATCAGGACTTCTAGCAAGATTTTGCAGGAACAGAATCACTTCAGAAATATTGCAACCATTTATATCAAAATAAAACTTAGCATCACTAGTAGTAGACTCAATAGGCTTAGGCATTGTAGGAGGAGGAATAGGGACTTCTTGTAGTTTAGTGGTATCCATTCTAGTGATGGTGCACACACTATTGTTTCTATCAATTTCAGCTTCCCTTTCCCACTTATCATGAAGTTGAGCTAACAGTCTAACATTTTCATCAATAGTAACTTGTATGGCATGAGTACAAGCAAAGATATTTTCCATGGTTTCAGGTTTAGCAGCCATTTTATTAATCAAGGAGGACTATGCTTCAGACAAAGAGGAAATATTCTTCTCAACAGTTAAAAGTTTTTCCTTCACAGTCTTGTTGAAAGTAATTTGTTTACTAATAAAGTCTTTGAGCATGAATTCAAGTTCAGAGGGGGCACTTCTAGTATTGTTGTAGGAGTTTCCATAGGTATTACCATTATTAGGAGGATAAGGCATATAATTGTTGTTACCACCAAAATTATTCCTATAGGCATTGTTGTTGAAATTGCTGTTTCTAATGAAGTTCACATGAACTTGCTCTTCTTGAGCCACCAAACAGGCTAAGGGAACATTGTTTGGATCTAAAGGAGCTTTCCCATTAACAAGCATAGCCATAATAACATCTATCTTATCACTCAAAGAGGAGGTTTCTTCAACAGAATTTACCTTCTTACCATGTGGAGCTCTCTCAGTGTGCCATTTAGAGTAATTAGCCATCATATTATCAAGGAGTTTTGTTGCAGCACCCAAAGTGATGCCCATAAAGGTACCTCCAGCAGCTGAATCCAATAGGTTTCTTGAAGAGAAGTTCAAACCTGCATAAAAAGTCTGGATAATCATCCAAGCAGTTATAGCACCCCAGGTAAGATCACTAATAGAAATTGCTTGTTACTTTTAGTTTATTTATACATCATCATGCACCTGTTTGTCTAAAAACATTTTTAACAAACCCTAGTTTATTCCTACATTACCTTTCTCTTTATTTCAAATTATAAAAGTTTATTTTGTTTATCCAAAAACTTTTGCTAAAAATAATTTATAAAAAGATTTTTATTAAAATTGGGGGAGGCAGACAACCGGCCAGGCCCAACGGCCCAACCGGAGTCCAACTACTACCCCAGATAAAAACCTAAACCTAGATCTATCCAAACCAATCCCAACCCTACCTAGACTTGATCCCACCTTCCCCGCCGCCACCCCTTTGTCACACTTTTACCCTGACCCGATCAAACTCGCGCTCGACCATCTTCCCGTTGTCCCTCTCTCTTGATCAACCCCGGCCCCACCCCCGCATCGCGCTGCATGCTCCCAGACAGAACCAGACTCGCTCACGCTTCCCCAACCTGACCGCGTCGCCCGAGCCACCTGCCCGCTTGACCGGTTCCACCCGGACCCACCCCGTAGCCCCCACGTGGCCGCGGTCCCAATTCCCCTCGCCTCCCTGCTCGCAACCCCTCCCCCATGATACTCTAGCCGCCGCTGCCGCTTGGTTCTCCTCTTGCCAGGGAGCTCCGGCTCGGCCCCCGTCGGCCTCCTATCCACCGCATCTCCCTTTCTCCCTCTGCTGGCTGCCGCGCACCCGCGAGCTCCTCTCTGTCGGCGTCCAAGGCACCTCATCGCCCTGCTCTGTCACTGCCACCATCCTCGCCCTGCTCCTCCTTAGAGCTTAGCGCGGCCGGGATCCCGCGTGGCACCGCTGCTGCCTGGGCTCCTCCGTCCGGGCCCCGCCGGTCCATTCTTCAAGCCGTCTTCGGGGTTCTCTGCAAGGCTCCGCGACCCCGTCCCCGCTCGCTGCCCTTCCGACATGGCTCCGCCTCTTCCCGAACAACGAGGTCACTGCCACTGCATCGCCCAGGCACGCTCCCTTCCTCTGCCTTGTCTCTGGCTGCCTTCCCCGCCAAGAGTTCCTCCCTGAACCCGTTGTTCGTCGCTGCCCACCTCATGGACTCGACGCTTCCATATTTTTGGCATGTGTGGTCTCCTAGTGTTATGATGCCTCCTGCATTTTTGTTTCGTCATGTGTGTTCTGCATGATCCCCTGCCTCGCAAGTTTGTGATTCGTGCACTGTTTCACTGACTCTCACCAGGTGCTCGAGCATATTGGTGTGAAGATGGTGATGCTCGGCTCATCTCCTTGAGGCCCTCTTGTCTGTTCCACAAGTCGAGCACGTCTAGTTATCGTCCTCGGTGCTGTCTATTCAAGTATGCCATTGACAATGAAGTCGGTACCCAAAGCTTTGTTCCCATCGACATCGACGCAGACATGGAATCGACAAGTTCTACCACATGGAATCGAAGACCGATCCTGGCGAGACCGATCCCTGTCGAACCTCGAGAACCCTGAACCAAGATCGCCGAGTCCCCTATGTGTGACCCCTTTATCCGAGCCCTATTTTATAAATTGATATCTATATGGATTATTGCATATCAAATTGTACATGCTTGCATACCTATTCCGCGGTTCGGGGTTGTATAGTCAATTCACTCATGTAGTGACCTCGGATCGATAAGGATCCTAAGTCCCTGTGATTAACATGCTAGTCCCTGGATCAATAGCTAGCACTCACAGTCGATGAAATATCATGTAAAACACAAAGTCTTTATTACACGGAGAATCCAGAGTATGAATTTATTACAAAATTTCTTAGCATTAAGCTAGCTCAAATAACAGCGGAAACATAAAAGTAGCTTGAGTCCATCAACGCCCCAGGCTTGTCGAGTGTAGACTCGCGATCCCTACGTACCTTTCAATCTTCGGATTCTGCACATAAAACGTGCAACCAACAAGTTGGGTCAATACTTTGAATGTATTGGCAAATTACACCAAGGAGAGAAAAGACTATCTCTACACCAAGGAGAGTTCATTTGCTCAAAGCTGGTTTTCTTAAGTAGAGAGAAGAAGAGAGGATTGTCCTACTTTGTAAACATTTGCTTAGATAAAATAAGGTCGAGTGGCACACGAGGATATTACGCACCAAGTGACACTTGGATATTACACACCAAGTTCCCCAAAATCCCACCCACTGGCGATATTACTCATGCCATGGGGTTTTAAAACTTTTTTTTAGAAAAGAGAGAGGAAGATCCTTCAGAGGCTCCATTCTTCAGATGCTCAATGTTGTTCTGTTTCCGTGAACACGGCTGATCGATCAAATTGCAATACTCTCGAGAGTTTGTGCACTTTACCCACAATCCACGATCAAGTCCTTTTACAGACAAGACCATGGCGAGGCTTTCCCTTAGTAGCCCCTCTACCTTCTGGATCCAACCGTGCCAAGAACCTCCAAATGTTGGTACCCAGGTGAGGTTTCCCACTAAGTACTAGGCCAAGACAGAGCCCATAATGTATTGTGGTTGCACTAGAAGCTTCTGAATTCTGAAACATGGCAGACTTCTTTGATTCCTGGGTGGCCGTCCTCCACCAAAATCTCACTCGTTGTCCCGACAACCATTCCGCCCAGAAGAAAACTTAGTTTTATTTTGAAGTGGATTTGAGAAGAAAAGTTTGCTCTAGAGAGCCTTTATACTTAGAAAATTCTTTGTCTATCGACCCCCCCAACGGTACTTTGTATATATAGCATAGCAAGCAATACTTAGCAAAAACAGGGGTAACCTATTAGGAGTGGAAAAATCCTAAGTATAGAGCTACTCATGGCATACTACAACATCATCGCACTTGCTAAATAATACTAAGGAAAAATTCTACTAGAACATCCTACACATGCATACTACAGAATTTTTAAGACCACATGCATAGAATCAAAACTGGGACAAAAGTTATGAACAAGTGGTGTAACTTGCCTTGATCCGAGCAGCACTCTACACAGTAGCACTCCTTAGCGCACTCCGAACAATCTAACGAATCACAAACATAGATTTGATCACAACTTGCTCAAACATGTCACAGAGATAAACATGCATGCATGCATGCAACATGGTATTTTATGCAAGATTGGTTCTTCTAAAAAGTCAAGATAGCAAGATTGAGTCGCAATGGTGTAAGGGTGTCACTGGGATTGATTTCCCAAAGGTTTAGATCTAATTGAGTCACTAAAACAATTCCTAGGGTTAAAGGAGATCAAACCATCTAATTAGCCCCAAGCTAGATCTAATGATCTTAAGCAAAGTTTAATAATTTTGTTCAACACGTATTGTGGAAACAAAGTTATTGCAACAAGAATTAACTAAAACAGAATTTTAATTATTTTTTTATTGAATAAACACTCTAATCTAATGATTAAAATCTACACCTAAAACCGTACTGTAAACTTGGTATATTATTGCAGATCTAGATTCTACATAAAATTATGAACCCAATGGTATATTATAAGCTAAATTTGGCCAAATATTCAATTTTATATGATTTTCGCAATGTTTAGATCAAATCTGCAAACAGATCTGACCCCCTAGCTTAAAACATTGCCAAGTGGCGGCTTCTAGTTGGGCCAGCTGGCCAGGCGGGTGACGCGGCGCGGTGACGACGCGCTTGCCACGCGGTTGGCCACGCGGCGCAACGTGGTTGGCCGATACCCCTTCGTCCCCCCTTCTAATCTGGCCCGCAAGATTACAATCGGGCGGCCGAGGCGGCTCCACTGACCTGTGGTGGTGGCGGCGATGGAGACGACGACGGCGGCGGCGGAGTCGACGCTGGTCGGAGGTCCTGGCGGCCCTAGTGAAGGCGACGAAGATGGCCCCCGATGCGCTTAGCGCGGTCCCTCTCCTCCTCCTTCTCCCAGCGTCGGTCGTTCCTCTTCTCGGACCCGACGGCTCCGGCGAGCAATTGCCGATGACCTCCTGCGTTTCGGAAGAAACGAATTAGACGGGAGGGTAGGGTAGGTCGGGGCGAGAAGGGTGGAAGGTGTAGCAGGGCTCGAGGTGCCCTGGAGAGTCGCCAACCTCGAGCTCCGACGGCGGCTGCTCCGGCGAGTTCGTAAACTTGCGAAATCGGGGCTAGGGTTTGAGAAAAACGAGGGAAACGATGGGAGCCGATGCTGTGGTATAAGGGGGAGGGATTTCGTGACGTAGGGGGCACGGATTCGATCCGTAATCGGCCGATTTCCTCGGTCAGTAGCGCGGCAGGCCGCCGTGTTCGTCCTAGAGTCGATGAAGGCGCTGACGCGTGGGTCCGGGCGGTCAGCGGGCGCGGCAGGTGGCGACTGCGCGGGTGGGCCGGTGGCGAGATGCGGTGGCTGGCGCTAGCTGGTGCCGCGCGTGCGCGGGTGGGCTGGCGCTGCGGCCCAGTTTGGTTAGGCTGCCCCCCTTTTTTTCTTTTAACAATTTTCAATTATTGATTTTAGCAAAACCTAAATAACTTTTGCATAGTAAGTCCAAACTTGATGAAAATTGTTTCTAAACTTTTATAAAATTAAGGTGGTCAACATAGGGCCATGGTTTAATGTTTTTACTTAGTTTTAGAAGGGGTCAAACTACCACAACAATAGTTCTTACATATGTCAACCACTATTTGGGTTTTTCTAGGTTTAGGTGTTAAGGATTTGTTGTAAAAAAAAATTCATTTGTAGAATGCAATGATGCAAGGATGATGCATGGAACTAATAACATCCTATTATAAAATCTGGGATGTTACAACTCATAAATAAATATGGAGTCCATATGCGGGCTTTTCTAGTCTTAAATTGGCTCCATTTAAATTTGTGTAGCGAACCAATGCTATGTTTTGTCGTGTTAAGATAACATTTAAATTGCGGGGTATCTAAATAACATAATGTAGGGTTCGTAGCATAGAAAACAAATTTTTTCCTACGATGGGAACTATGTACCAAGATCTATCTACTAGATACAAAAAACGGGCGGATGTATATCCGTAGAGAACATACCCTTGAAGACCGACAAAGCTTAACGAGTTCAACTCGTGGTTGATGTAGACGATCTCTTACCGATCTCAAGATCGAGAGGAAGTCATAGCTCCGCAAAGCAACAGCGCATCCGTGTTCGCACACACGTACAAGACATGGAGCAACCTCCGCCTCCTCGCTCCAGCGATGCAGCGGAAGCATAACCCTTTCTTGCCGAATAGCCACCGGGAACACGTATCTCGCTAGTCCGAGACCATGGGGGATAAATTCTAGAGGGGGAGAGAGATCCTTCACGAGGAGGTGTGTGTGAGAAGTGAGGAGAGGGGTGCCTTTTATAGGAGAGGGGGGAACCCCAAGGGGGTGGCCGGCCCATGGGGGCTGCCCCCTTGCCCTCCCCTCTTCATGTGGGTGGACACTCCACTCACAAAAATCCATTCAAATCCCTCCACTCAAAATCCCACTCAAACTTGCTATTAAATTTCCACAAAATTTAATGCAAACTCTCATTAAATAAAACTCTTTTATTTTATTTAGAATTTTTTCAATTACTTTAATGACAAACATTCACAAATAACCCCTTGCTAGAATTCTATTTCACATGCATAATCTCTTTATGCAATTTCACCCGAAAACCTGTTTTGGTATCTAGTGAAATAAATTCCTGTGCTTGTTTATTCTTTCGGCATGAAACATTTGCTCCAACTGGATGTTAGTGTCCCTTAAGTGTGTCACCCTACGGTTCGCGAATAATGCGGACATGATCGAGACCCTTCTCCGATCAATAATCAGTAGCGGGACCTGGAGATCCATACTGACTCCCACACATTCAACGATGACTTTCCTGTGATCGTCGGAACCTTTTACGCTTGTATCTTAATCCCTTTGTTTCAGGATATATTACATGTCCGATATTCGATCATCGGTATCTCCATACCTAGTATGATCTCGTTACTGACATGCACTCTTTTCTCGTTGCCGTTGTCGTGGGAATAGTCACGACAGATGCTGCAATCGGCAGCGAGTAGTAGAACGAGGGGCAAGGGCGGCCAGCCATCTACGGTGCGAGATGAGGGCAAAGACACAAGGTTTTACCCAGGTTCGGCCCCCCGGAGGGTAAAGACCTACTCCTGCTAGATTGTATTATGAAGGTGTTACAATGGGCGAGCTCGGCGATTAGGCAGCGAGTCGCTTGGGTGTATGAGGGAACGTATCTCTACTTGCCCTATAGGGAGGTTTATATAGGCTCACCTCCCCTAGGGTTTACATATCTCAACCGATTCAGTTAAAGCTTCGGTAGTCGTTTAACCTAATCCGACTGGGCCTATCTACTCGCTTGGGCCTTCAGCTTCCAGTCGTTGGGTTCCTCGCTGGGCTTCAATCCACTCGCCGTTCTGCAGGCCCACTCGCCGGTTCTTGGGCCAGTCGGAAACGTCCTGCTGGGTATACCCCAGTAGGCATATCCCCATCAGTAGTCCCCGAGGCCGTCGGCGATTAGGCGTAGGTGGCTGCTGGCAGTCGGAGTATACGGCTTCAGAGTAGGCATCCAGTCGAATCGTCGGCGGACTCCTGTATAAAGGAGAAAACCAGTGATCCAAATCGCGGCTTTGGCGAGTCGAGTCGGCGAAACACTGTCATAGTGATTGGGTCGGTGAGCCGAGTGGCCGTAGTTGGACCGTCAGGCGTGGTCAAACTAGCCGTTGGGGTAATCCAACGGTAACTTTTGGCGTAATCATCGCGCGGTAACGGCTTCCTGATTTGGCGGGTAACATCCACTATATAAGGGGAATGGCAGGCGATCGGAGAGCCAACTTCTCATCACTTCTTCCGACTGCACGTATTCTCCTTCCCTTGCATCACGATCCAGCCGACCCGAAATCCTCCGATCTCCAACCAACCTCTCGGCCATGGCCCTTTCCACCGAACCGTGGGGTAGATCCAAGTGCACAAGGGCGCAGCTGGCCTCTTTCGAGGAGGCCGGGATCCTGCGAGCCGGCTGTTGGCGTATTCCCGCAGCCGGAGAAACGACCCCGAACCCGCGAGAGAGGGAATTTGTCTGTTTCACCAGTCATCTCGAGCGGGGGCTAGGGTTTCCTACGTCCCTGTTCTTCCGACGCTTCTGCGCCTACTACGGGATCCAGCCTTCAGATCTGGGTCCCCACAGCATCGAGCAGCTCGCCATCTTTGTGGCGTTCTGCGAATGCTACTTGGGCTGCCGGCCCCACTTCCCCTTGTGGCAAGATCTGTTCCACGGACGGATCAGCCGCGAGGAAGCAGGCGGCCCAATGCTAGCCGCGGGCGGCTTGACGTTCCAGCTCAAATCCAAAGCTTCTTTCTTCGATCTGATGCTGCCTGCCAAGGCAGCGAGCGACTGGAAGAAGTCGTGGTTCTACGTGGCCGAGGCGACCCCGGAGGATGAGGTGGCGATCCCGCGGTACTCCGCAAATCGGTCCGAGCTGCGCCATCTCCAAGTTGGCAAGCTCCCCAACGACCAGCGGATGGTCGTCGACGAGATGCTCCAGACCATCCGCGGTCTGAAAAAGAAGGGCCTCCAGATGATAAATCTGTACAACTGCTGGCTCGGGCGGCGGCTCGTCCCACTCGCCCAGCGCGACCACTACATGTACCAGTACACGGGCCGGGGAGACTCGACGAAGGCCTGCCTCGACGAGTGGAAGCTGGAGGACTATCTCCCGGCGCTGAAGAAGATTACGCAGGCGGTGTACCTGGATGCGCAAGCTGGGGTCGCCCCCTATACCGCAAAGCGTCCGGCTCCAACGGTAATTACTTTACCTTGCTCGCAGTCGCAGTTTATGCAGTCGCGGTAATTCTGATTCCATTTTGTATTTGTTGCAGCTATTCCAAGTGGTGGAAGGGTGGCTCCCTCCTTCGGACGACGAAAGCTCGGGCTCGTCCGCCCAGGTCGTATGCGAGTCGCCGCCGGCTAAGGGTGACGAGGACGACGATGACGAGTCCGAAGAGGAGGTCGCCCCACTGGTCCGAAAGACCCGCGGACAACGACAGCGCGAGATCGAGGCAAGCAGAAGCCTCGAACGTCACGATGACGACGACGAGCTCCCAGAAACCACCTCGCGCCGTCAAGCCACTCCGTCGAAGAAGAAGA
Organism: Avena sativa; assembly: GCA_916181665.1. Lineage (NCBI taxonomy): Eukaryota > Viridiplantae > Streptophyta > Magnoliopsida > Poales > Poaceae > Avena > Avena sativa. The sequence goes on from OV702284.1 coordinate 162,325,330, forward strand.
AGAAGGAAAGGGAGGCGAGGGCCCCCCCGAAGAAGAAGATGAAGCCGTCGAAGACGGCCTCGCCGCCGCACTCGGCGAGCAGCTCCGATGCTCCCAGCCCAGCCGGTGACGACGCGCCACCAGCGACAGCCGTGCTGGACGCAGCGACCGTGGAAGTGCCGCTGGCTTCAATGCCTCCGCCATTCGCCCCAGTCTCTGGGCTGGGGGAGGCTCCGGCTGCAGCGGCTTCGCCTCGCAAGGAGGCTCCGGCTACAGCGGCTTCGCCTCGCAAGGAGGCTCTTGCCGAGGATGTCCCAGAGGCTCCAGCTGCGGCATCAACGACGAAGAAGCCGTCCGTGTCTTGGGCACGCGACGTCCTGGAGATGGGGCTCAGTCGCCGACTGGGCCCTGAACTGGAAAAACCGGCCGGCCTCCGTACGGGGCTACGTTTCATCCCAGTCACCAAGTAAGTGCACTCACCCTTCCTTGTTTTTCATAACTATTTCGATTGTTTTTGCTTATTCGATTGATGCACAGGACCGGAGTGAAGAGGATGGGCCATCCGACCGTGGCTAAGGTGCCACCCGTCGTTAGCGAGGAGGACCCTTCCCGCAAGAGGAAGGCGGACGAGGTCGTCACCTCGGCGGATGGCAGCAAGAAGGCCAAGGGTGGCGACACCGTCACTATCTCTGACGACACGGCGGTTGCACCAGCCGGGCCCGTGATGGAGGCAGCCGCGTCTACGAAGGAGGGCGCTTCCTTGCCTGGAACGGCGGAGGCGACCTCCCTTGGAGCGGGTGCCTCTATCGCTACCTTCCCACGCTTCGTGACCAAGGCGGCCACGGCGAGTGGGGCTGCGCCCTCGAGCCACGCTCCTGGGACCGCCGATGCTGAAGTCGACCAACGTCGTGGGCACACGCCGGCGCTACTCGCGTCCGTGGACGCGATACAACTCCATGGCATGCTTGGCGCAGCCATCCAGGTACATCCAGTCCCCGAGGATCAGGTCGGTGCTTTGCAGCGGCCTGATTCTTATAATTTCTCATCTTTTTATTTTTCGCATCCAGTCCCCGAGTGCGCACGCGCTAAATTTTAGCGGGTGGGCACTTAGGGATTTCTTGATCACCAGTCCCCGAGTGCGCACTCGCTGAATTTTAGCGGGTGGGCACTTAGGAATTTCTTGGCCGCCAGTCCCCGAGTGCGCACTCGCTGAATTTCAGCGGGTGGGCACTTAGGAATTTTGCTTTGACTAACTTTTTCGGTGATGTGCAGGGTCTGCAGCTTGAGTCGGCGGACCGATTGGCCGCGAAGCAGCGCGCGGAGAAGGAGCTGGCCATCGTCCAGGAAGCGAACAAAGGGCTTCAGGCTTTTGCTGCGAAGGCAGAGGAAGCTCGCCAGGGGCTTGTCCCAGCTGGTGAATTGGCGGCGGCGCAATCGGCTTTGAGTGCCGCTGAACAGTGGATTGCCAACCTCGAGCGCGAGCTGCGGGAGGCGAAGGAAGAAGCGAGCTCGGCTGACGAGCGAGCTAAGGCCGCCATTGCAGCCGCTGAGGAGGATCGCAAGGTGTCGGAAGTCCTTATTGCTGGGCTTCAGGATGACCATACGTCGCTTCAATGCTTCATCACGGAACTCGCCCGCCCGCTGCTTGGTGAGTACATCTTCCCTTTCCAGTGGCTGTGTCTTGTGGTGTTATCGTACTCATTATTGTCTTCTACTCGCAGGTCGCATCATCGATAGCGAAGGAGAGGCGAACTCGCTCGACGCGAGGCAGTGCGTAAGCATGCTTGTCGATTCGGCGACGTTGTCGGCGACGTGCATCCGCGCCTATCTCCAAGAGATATCGCCCACGGAGGTGATTCCCAGCGACCTCGTTGAGGTGTGGAAGTATTTGGAGAAGGCACCCGCGATCGTTGAGTTCATGACGCGGTCGGCGTTTCGGCGCGGAGCGTCGACGGCACTGAGCCTTGGACTCGCCCACTTCCCCGAAGACTTCGACATCGATGATGTGACGAGTGGATATCCATCGTTGACTGGCGCGGTGGAGCTGTCCGAGGTTCTCAAGTTGCAAGACCGCGCCGCCACGTACTCAGAACGTGTCTGGGCAATGGGCGACCTCCTTCCGTACCAGGAGACGGTTGTCGCGCCGAACGACCCCGAGCCGCCGCATCGTGATTTCAAGGTCGAGCAACCTTTTCGCGCGGCGATGGCGGGTGAACTGACGACGTATCCGTCAAACCCGTACACGGCGTTCATCCGCAATCGCCGGGATGTTGGCGAGTCGTCATCAAAGCCTGCAGAGTAGGATAGTTTGCCTTGTGGCGTTAGCAGTAGGTCTGCCACGCGGGCATATTTTGTAACATGAAACAATGCAATATGCGATTGAATGAGACATCGTGTCTATTTTGGTATTTGTTTGTGTGCTTTTGATTGATTTTTGAATGACTCCCCGAGCGCGTCCGCCCTTTTTGTGGGGTTTACCTCATATATGATATATGTGTTGTTGTCATGTGTTTTGTTGTTTTGGTCGACTCGCCCGAGCTCGGAGAGCCAGTCGCTAGGCGACTCCCTTGAGTGCTCTGTACTTTACCGTTTTCCCTCGCGCGAACGAGGTCGGGTGGCCGAGTCCCCGAGCGTGGTACTTGGTTGTTCTAGGCGCGACTCGAGGGTGGTTGAGGACTTAGCGCGTTGGTGTGAGCGCGTCACTCCTGCCTGGCCTGTGGGGTCAGTCGCGTGGCGAGTCCTGGGCATGCTCTCTTACTTGGCGTTTTCCCTGACCGCTCGCGACGAACTGGTCTTCAGTCCCCGAGCGTGGTACTTAGCTGTTCGAGTCGCCATGCCGAGGATGCGGAGGACCAAGGTCGCTGTGAGAAGCGAGGGCAGTTGTCTTGGCTCGTAGAACCAGTCGAGCTAGACGACTCCAATGGGGCTCCGGGTGGGCGTTTTTCATGGACGATGCAAGACCTGAGGTGATTCAGTGCTCTTACACCGCACTACTTAGCTGTGCCGATCGCTGTACCAAAGGTTGACTTCTGCAGTTAGCGTAACGCTGCTATTACGAGTGCGAGTGGCACAAGTCATGGAGAGTAGGCGCAATTTGCGGTAACCGTTTCTTTTTATTTCATAGCGACTGGAGAGTACATGTGTGGGGTTCTAGGAGTAGAACTTTCGTAGGAGGTTTACATTCCATGGCTGCTTGACGTCGAGTTCGCCGTCCCCACGGACGTTGATGAGGTAGTAGGCGTCGTTGCCGAGTACGCGCCCGATAGCGAATGGGCCTTCCCACGGAGGGGAGAGCTTGTGCATGCCCTTCTTGTCCTGGATGAGGCGTAACACCAGGTCGCCTTCCTGGAAGGTGCGAGCTTTCACCCGCCGGCTGTGGTAGCGGCGGAGTCCTTGCTAGTAGATGGCAGTGCGTGACCGAGCGAGGTCGCGTGCTTCATCTAGTTGGTCGATCCCGTCTTGGCGGGCAAGCTCGTTTGCAGCCTCCGTATAGTGGACGACCCCCGGCGAGTCGTGTTCGAGGTCGGTGGGCATGACTGCTTCGGCACCGTAGACCATGAAGAAGGGAGTGAATCCCGTCGATCTGTTGACTGAGGTGCGGATCCCCCAGATGACAGAGGGCAACTCCTCGACCCAGCACCCGGCGGTGCGCTCGAGTGGTACTTGGAGTCGCGGCTTCAGGCCGTGGAGGATGCTTTGGTTGGCCCGTTCCGCCTGGCCGTTGGATTCCGGGTGGGCGACTGACGCAAGGTCGAGCCGGCTGTGGTGCTCTTCGCAGAATTCGGCCATGGCTCCCTTGGCGAAGTTGGTGCCGTTGTCCGTGATGATGCTGTTTGGGAACCCGTAGCGATATATGAGCTCGCGTAGGAATTTAGTGGCGGTCTTCCCGTCGCATTTCCGGACTGGCTTGGCCTCCACCCACTTCGTGAATTTGTCGACGGCGACTAGCAGGTGGGTGTAGCTGGAGGGGGCCTTCTTGAAGGGGCCTACCATGTCTATGCCCCACACAGCGAATGGCCAGGTGATGGGGATTGTTTTGAGCGCCGAGCTTGGTACGTGCGTCTGATTGGCGTACTTCTGGCACCCGGCGCATCGCTGGACGATATCGACAGCATCGGCGTGAGCGGTGGGCCAGTAGAAGCCATGTCGCATAGCCTTGGCGACCAGGGAGCGAGCGGCGGCATGGTGGCCGCAGTCACCGGAGTGAATGTTGTGGAGGATTTTGCGTCCTTCAGCTGGTTGGACGCAGCGTTGGAACACGCCGGTGACGCTGCGCTTGTGGAGCTCGCCGTCGATGATGGTGTAGGACTTGCATCGACGAGCGATCATTCGAGCGTCTGTCTCGTTTGCCGGCAGGGTGCCGGCTTCCAGGTAGGCGATGTAGGGCTTGGTCCAGTCGTCTGGCTCCTTGATGAGTGCGACCAAGGCTGCCTCTGGTTGGAGTGGGACCCCAATGTCTATCTCCCTCAGGGGAGAGACTTATGGCTTGGTAATCGTGTCGAGGAAAACGCCGGCGGGTGGTGCGAGTCGAGCCGACCCGATGCGGGAGAGTGCGTCGGCCTCCTCGTTCTTTCGCCTGTCGATCCACTCGACGGAGTAGCCGATGAAGTGGCCGCCCAACTTGTCCACCGCTTGGCGGTACGCCGCCATGGTAGGGGAGACGGCGTCGCAGGTGCCGGCGACTTGCCCCGTGACAAGGTCGGAATCTCCGTAGCAGCGGAGGCGATTGACGTTCATCTCCTTGGCGGCTCGCATGCCGTGGAGTAGGGCCTCGTACTCAGCCATGTTGTTGGTACAGGGCGTGAAGTCGAGGCAGAGGATGTAGCGGAGCTTGTCGCCCTTTGGTGAAGTCAGCACTATCCCTGCGCCTGCACCGTCCGCGTTCTTGGAGCCGTCGAAGTGCAGGCTCCAGTAATGGAGGTATGGCAGCTTCTCTGGTTGCTGGGCCTCCTCCCAGTCGGCGATGAAGTCTGCCAGTGCCTGCGACTTAATCGCCTTTCGTGGCTCGTATTTGATGTTGTGGACGCCGATTTCGACGGCTCACTTGGCGACCCGCCCGGTCGCCTCGCGATTGCGGATGATGTCTTGCAGTGGTGCTGAGGAGACGACCGTGATCGGGTGCTCCTGGAAGTAGTGCGGCAGGCGCCGCTGAGCTCTGAAGACCGCGTATACTAGCTTTTGGTACTATGGGTACCGCTGGCGCGACTCGGTGAGGACCTCTCTGATGTAGTACACCGGTCGCTGGACTGGGCGCTCCTTTCCTTCTTCTGGCCGCTCGACGATCATCACGGCGCTGACGACGCGCTCGGACGCCGCGACGTAAACCAGCATGGGTTCTTTGTCGGCGGGGGCGATGAGCAGTGGTGCGGCGAGTAGCACCTTTTTGAGGTCGCGGAGCGCGTCGTCCGCCTCCTTGTCCCACTGGAAGGTGGGGTTCTTGTGCATCAGGCGGTATAGGGGCATCGCCTTTTCGCCCAGGCGGGGGATGAAGCGACTGAGAGCCGCTACTCGCCCGGCCAGCTTCTGGACGTCGCGCAGGCACTCGGGTTTGCCGAGCCGGGCGATCGTGTCGATCTTCGTGGGGTTCGCCTCGATCCCTCGTTTGGAGACGATGTACCCTAGTAGTTGTCCGGCGGGTACACCGAAGGTGCATTTGCCTGGGTTGAGCTTTATCTTATACCTTTGCAAGTTGGCGAATGTTTCCGCCAGGTCGACGAGTAGGTCGCCTTGGCGAGCGGATTTCACGACCACGTCGTCGATATAAACGTGGATGTTGCGGCCAATTTGGCTCGCGAGGCATTCTTGCATGCACCGCTGGTAGGTCGCCCCGGCGTTCTTGAGGCCGAAGGTCATGGCGGTGTAGCAGAAAGCTCCGAATGGCGTGATGAACGCCGTCTTCTCCTCGTCTTCGACAGCCATTTTGATCTGGTTGTACCCAGAGTAGGCGTCGAGAAAACAGAGTGACTCCGAGCCCGCGGTTGAATCGATTATCTGGTCGATCCGCGGGAGGACGAACTGCTCCTTTGGGCAGGCGCCGTTCAGGTTTGTGTAGTCGATACACATTCTCCAGGTCCCGTTCTTTTTCTCGACCAGGACTGGGTTTGCCAGCCACTTGGAGTACTTGATTGGCCGGATGAAGCCGGCAGCGAGTATACGCTGCACCTCCTCGGCGATGGCTCGGCGGCGCTCTTCATTGAAGGGCCGCAGCGACTGCTTGACAGGTCGCACTTTGGGGTCGGCATTTAGCTTGTGCTCAGCGAGCTCCCTAGGGACACCGGGCATGTCAGAGGGTTTCCATGCGAAGATGTCCCTGTTCTCACGGAGGAACTCGATGAGCGCGCCTTCCTACGCTGGGCTCATGCCCGTCCCGATCGTCACCGTCTGGCTGGAGTCGCCTGGGACCAGCTCGACGGTGCGAGTGTGCGTCGTGGCCTCGAAGGTTGAGGTGTTTACGCCCTCTGAGTTGGGCTTCTTGAGTATGGTAGGGTCATCGTTGTTGGCCCCGCTCGCGTACTTGGCGAGCTCATCGGCGTGGTTGGTCTCCGCCGCGATGACGGTGTCGGCGAGCTCGGCTCCTTTGGCCTCGCACTCGGCGGCCATGTCGGGGTCGCCGTGGATAGTGATGACGCCACACGGCCCGGGGAGCTTCATCGCGTTGTACGCGTAGTGGGGCGCTGCCATGAATTTAGCGAACGCCTGGCGCCCCAGGACGCAGTGGTAGGGGGTGTCGAAGGGCACCAGCTCGAAGACGATCCGCTCGGTGCGGAAATTTGCCGGTGTGCCGAAGGTGACTGGCAGCGTGACCTTGCCGATCGGGTACGCCTTCCGACCGGGGACGATGCCGTGGAATGTGGTGTGGGTCGTCTCGATCATCGACTGCGGGAGCTGCAGCCGCCTGAAGGTGTCGAGGTACAGGATGTTGATGGAGCTGCCGCCGTCCATAAATGTCTTAGGGAGCCAGTAGTCGCCGACCTTGGGCTTGACTACCAGGGCGAATCGACCTGGGTACTCGATGCGTGGCGAGTGGTCTTGACGACTCCAGGTGATGGGCTGCTCCGACCAGTTGAGGAACTGGGGAACGTCCGCTTGGGCCACCGCGTTGACGGCGACAGCGCGGGCGATGACCTTCTTCTCGCGCTTCGTGTTGAAGCCTATGAAGGTGTGGAGCGAGCCGGCTACTTTGCCGAATTTTCCGCCGTTTGGCGGGTCGTTGTCGGGGTCCTCCCGCTCTCGCCGTGCCTTCTCGATTTCCCTGAGGGTGTGGCAGTCGGCGGTGGTGTGCGTTGCGGGCTTCCCTTCCCTGCTATGAAGCGCACATGGTTGGTTAAGGAGGGCCGCGGGGTCGAACCTTGGCTTGTTCTTGTAGTTGCCGCCGTCGCGGCGTCGTCCTCCGTCGCGGCGGAAGCTCTTGGGCTCGCGCTGCGCGTGCCCGGTGTTGGCGACGAAGTCGACTCGCCCGTCACTGCAGCGCTTGCCGGTGAGGCGAGTGCCGCTGTAGCGTAGGTCGGGTAGGCGTCCGCCGTCGTTTCCGCTCGTGCGGCGTTGACCTCCTGACTCGTCGTCAGTTTCCTGGTTTGGATCTTCCTCGGCGTACCGTTTGGCGATCTCGAGGAGGTCGGGGATGTTGTCGAGTGTGCGGGAGTGTCGCTTGAGCTTGGCGACCAGGGGCTCGTAGCGGCACGAGGTCTTGAAGCAGTGGATCGCGGTGTCCGGGTGGATGCCGACCGCGTTGTACCAAAGTTCTTGCCACCGTTGGACCCAGTTGCGGGTCGACTCGCGGGGTCCCTGGACGCACCGTTCCAGGTCCTCGATAGTGGTGGCGCGGGTGTAGGAGCACTCGAAGTGCCTGACGAAGGCATCGCGCATCTCCTCCCAGGATGTTGCTCGACTTCAGCATCGGCGGTCCCAGGAGCATGGCTCGAGGGCGCAGCCCCACTCGCCGTGGCCGCCTTGGTCACGAAGCGTGGGAAGGTAGCGATCAAATCACTTGCTTGCAAGCTAACCAATGTGATATCACCGAGAGGGCCCAGAGTATATCTATCCGTCATCGGGATGAACAAATTTCACTCCTGATCCATGATTCTCAACATAACACTTTAGTAGCTTTGAATCCATCTTTATAATCACCCAGTTACGGTGTGACGTTTGATGTCAACAAGAAACTCTTCCGGTGTTAGTGATTGGCATGATCTCATGGTCTAAGGATTAGGATCACTTCGTAAGTTGTTTATAGCAATATAAATCAATGACTTTGATCGTAGTGCTATACTTCGGATGAATGTTCATCACACCATTACACTAATGTTGTGATCTCGTTATTAACAACACCCAATGTCTATGATCAGGAAACCGTGATCATCTTGTTAATCAACGAACTAGTTTATGAGAGAGGCATAACTAGGAACTTTCTGTTTGTTTATTAAACACACATGTAGTAACGTTTACGTATTTATAGCATGCAAAATAAACATCTATCATATACTTGGAATACACATAATAAACACTTTATTATTGCCTCTTAGGGCATATTCCCTTCAGTCTCCCACTTGCACTAGAGACAATAATCTAGTTACATAGTGATGTATCTAACACCCATGGAGTTCTGGTGTAGATCATGTTTTGCTCTAGGGAGAGTTTTAGTCAACGGATCTGCTACATTGAGATCCGTATGTACTTTACAAATCTTTATATCTCCATCCTTGACATGCTCGCGGATGGAGTGAAACCGGCGCTTAATATGCTTGGAATGCTTGTGAGGCCTTGGCTCTTTGGCATTGGCAATGGCACCATTGTTGTCACAATAGATCACCATTGGGTCCAACGCGTTTGCAACCACACCTTGTTCGGATATGAACTCCTTCATCCAAACTGCTTCCTGAGCCGCTTCCGAAGCAGCAACATATTCGGCCTCCGTCGTTGATATCGCCACCACAGGTTGTTTGGAGCTCCTCCAACTAACCGCTCCGCCATTCATGAGAAATACATATCCGGATTGAGAATTATAGTCATCCGGATCGGTGTCAAAGCTAGCGTCGACATAACACTTAGCGACGAGCTCTTCTTCACCTCCGTATACAAGAAACATATCCTTAGTTCTTCGCAAGTACTTAAGGATATTCTTGACCGCTTTCCAGTGTTCCGAACCTGGATATGATTGGTACCTACTAGTCAAACTAATAGCATGTGCCACATCTGGTCTTGTACATAGCATGGCGTACATTATAGAGCCAATGGCTGAAGCATAGGGGACTTTGTCCATTTTCTCTCTTTCTTCCGCCGTAGCCGGACTTTGAGTCTTACTCAATGTCGTGCCTTGTGTCATAGGTAAGAACCCCTTCTTACTATCTTCCATTTTAAACTTCTTTAAAATCTTATCAAGGTATGTACTTTGCGATAGCCCTATTAGGCACCTAGATCTATCTCTATAGATCTTTAGGCACCTAGGTCCTTCAATGAAAATTTGCTATTTAGATAACTTTTAACACTGTTTAAAAGATCTATATCATTTCCGATCAATAATATGTCATCCACATATAATATCAGAAATGCCACATTTCTCCCACTCACTTTCTTGTAAATACAAGCTTCTCCATAAGTTTGGACAAATCCAAACTCTTTGATCACCTCATCAAAGCGGAGATTCCAACTTCGTGATGCTTGCTTCAATCCATAGATGGATCGCTGAAGCTTGCACACCTTGTTAGCATCCTTAAGATCGACAAAACCCTTTGGTTGTATCATATACAACTCTTCTTCAATATTACCATTGAGAAATGCTGTTTTGACATCCATCTGCCATATGTCATAATTGAAATATGCAGCAATTGCTAACATAATCCTAACTGACTTTAGCATCGCTACGGGAGAGAATGTCTCATCGTAGTCAACTCCTTGAATTTTTTGAAACCCCTTTACGACAAGTCGAGATTTATAGACGATTACATTACCATCAGCATCAGTTTTCCTTTTGAAAATCCATTTGTTCTCCACGGCCTTTCGGTCATGAGGTAAGTGCACCAAGTTCCATACTTGATTTTCATACATGGATTCCATCTCGGATTTCATGGCTTCTAACCATTTGTTGGAATCCAGGCTCATCATCGCTTCTTCATATGTCACAGGGTCATCATTTTCATCAACCATGAAATTCATGACAGGATTTCCGTACAGCTCGGGAGCTACACGCGTCCTGCTAGACCTGCGAGGTTCAGTAGTACTCTCTTTTGGAGTTTCATGATCATTATCATTATTTCCCTCTTCAACAGGTGAACCCAACTCCGGAACAACTTCCGGCGCTGCGCTACTCGCCATACATTGAAGAGAAGGTTCAGTAACCTCTTCGATTTCTACCTTCCGACTACTACACCTTTCGCGAGAAACTCTTTCTCTAGAAAGGATCCATTCTTGGCAACAAAAACCTTGCCCTCGGATCTGTGATAGAAGGAATACCCAATTGTTTCCTTAGTGTATCCTATGAAGACACATTTTTCCGCTTTGGGTTCGAGTTTATCCGGTTGAAGTTTTTTCACATAAACATCGCATCCCCAAACTTTAAGAAATGACAGCTTAGATTTGTTTCCAAACCATAATTCATACGGTGTCTTTTCAACGGATTTAGATGCTGCCCGATTTAAAGTGAATGTAGCAGTTTCTAGTGCATAACCCCAAAATGACAACAACAAGTCTGTCAGAGACATCATAGATCAAACCATATATAATAAAGTACGATTACGACATTTCGACACACCATTTCGCTGTGGTGTTCCGGCAGGTGTGAGTTGTGAAACAATTCCACACTCTTTCATGTGAGTGCTAAACTCGTAACTTATATACTCACCTCCACGGTCGGACCGTAGAAATTTGATCTTTCTATTACGATGATTTTCCACTTCATTCTGAAATTCCTTGAAATTTTCAAATGTTTCAGACTTGTGTTTCATCAAGTAGATATAATCGTATCTACTCAAATAATCCGTGAAAGTAACAAAATAACGATATCCACCTCGCGCCGACACACTCATTGGACCACATACATCAGAATGTATGATTTCCAATAAATCTGTCGCCCGTTCCATTGAACCGGAAAACGGCGTTCTAGTCATCTTGCCCATAAGGCATGGCTCACATGTATCAAATGATTCAAAATCAAGTGATTCCAAAAGTCCATCCGAATGGAGTTTCTTCATGCGTTTAACGCCAATATGACCTAGACGACGGTGCCACATATATGCGGATATATCATCATTAAGTTTAATCCTTTTAGCATAAACATTGTGAATATGTGTAACATTATTATCGAGATCCAAAAGAAATAAACCATTCATCATCGGTGCATGACCATAAAAGATTTCATTCATATAAATATTACAACTATTGTTCTCAGATTTAAATGAATAACCACTTTGCATTAAACATGATCCAGATACAATGTTCATGCTAAGTGCTAGCACCAGATAACAATTCTTCAAGTTTATTACTAATCCCGATGGCAAATGGAGAGGTAGCGTTCCGACGGCGATCACATCAACGCTTGATCCATTGCCGACACGCATCTTGACCTCACCCCTTGCTAGCGGTCGCTTATTTCGCAGCCCCTGATTCGAGTTACAAATATTAGCAACTGAACCGGTATCGAATACCTAGGTGCTACTGCGAGCACTAGTCAAGTACACATCAATAACATGTATATAATATATATCTTTGTTTGCCTTGCCGGCATTCTTGTCTGCCAAATACTTGGGGCAGTTGCGCTTCCAGTGGCCAGTCCCCTTACAATAATAGCACTCGGTATCAGACTTAGGTCCAACTCGGGGTTTCTTTTCAGGCACGGCAACCGGCTTGCCGCTCTTACTTCCCTTCCATTTTCCCTTCTTGTCTTTCTTGAAACCAGTGTTCCTATTGATCATCAACACTTGATGTTCCTTTTTGATATCCACTTCTGCAGTTTTAAGCATTGACAGAAGCTCGGGGAGAGACTTCTTCATGCCTTGCATATTATAGTTCATCACAAAGCTCTTATATCTAGGTGGCAGAGACTGCAGAACATGATGGATGCCTAAGTCAATGGGAATCGATATTCCCAAGGACACAAGCTTATGGGCGTAACCCGACATCTTGAGTACATGCTCACTAACGGAGCTGTGCTCTTCCATCATGCAGCTAAAGAACTTTTTTGAAGCGTTGTAGCTCTCTACAACAACATGTGTGTCGAAAATCATTTTCAACTCACCCATTGTATCAAATGCACTGCCGTTTTCGAAACGCTTTCGAAGTTCCGGCTCTATCCCATACAATATGCCGCACTGAACTAATTTGTGGTCCTCCTGACGAGTCTGATAGACATTCTTCTCCTCGTCAGGGGCATCCTCAAAAGGTGGGGGGCCTAGTGGCGCTTCTAGCACATATTGATTTTGTGCATCATAGAGGAGAATCCTCAAATTCATGGCCCATTCGGTAAAGTTGCTACCGTTCGTTGCAAGTTTCTCTTTCTCCATGAACACATTGAAATTAAAAGCAGGTGGTGCCATCTACAACAGAATTTGCAAAGTGTAGACTAAGTTTATGATAGATTGAGTTCAACTAATCCACATTACGAATGAACTCCCACTCAAAAACGACATCCCTCGTGACTTTTTGGTGATTACATGAACCAAATCCACTACACCAAGTCCGATCATCACGTGAGTCGGTGTAGCTTCAAAGGCGAGCATCAAATGGGCATCATATCTACTATATGACTCATGCTTAACCTTTCGGTCCGTGTTCTGAGGCCATGTCTGTACATGCTAGGCTCGCCAAGTTAGAACCTTAGTATTCGCGTGTGTAATTGTTTTACACCCGATATATGGTCGTGGATCCAAGAACACCCGATCATCACGTGATGTCTTGGAGCGACGAAAACATAATCGGTGCATACTAAAGGAAGAAGACATTCTTATCTTGATATTTAAATGAGGGATCATCTTATTATGCTAACAAAGTTCTAAACAAGCAATATAAGATGCTATCAAACATCACATGTTTATTAGTGAAATGATATGGTTCCCGCATATGATCTCTATCATGTGCATAGTGGTATGATCACTATCATACCTTTATGTGTAAGTCCAAGGTCTATGGATTTTACACGCTATGTGTGTTGTAAGAGTATCATCTCATACTTCTACTTACGGCATCACCATATCATAACACTAGCCCAGCAACAATCTAAACTAGACGCCTCTAATTTATCCATTGCAAATTTTACGTGGCTTAGGGCTTTAGAAGATAGAACCGTTCATACCTACGAACACAAACCACAACGAGGATAACCAAATTGTTGACAACTCGTTGCATAATAGATATTGACTATAGTAGGAGAGACAGACACCCGCTAGCCACTTATGCAAACTAGTTGCATGTCAAGCGTGGAACAGGTCTCATGTGCGAGGACATGTAAAGTTTGTCCGGGCCGCTTCATCTCACTATGCCACTGTAGCATCCCAGTTGTCTAACACCTGTAATGCTACTTGATCTAGTAATAAAAGGGCCACTTCCTACAAATAATTGTTGCATCATCATCATGTCATGTTCATGTCATCATGCCACCTTGCATTTGAGCATCATACAAAAACCCTTTTGTTTTGGTTCTTATCTCATATGCATTAATATTTGTATTTGTCTCTTGATATTGTATTTGGTTCTTGATATATTGTTAAATGCCCAAGTTGAGTTGGGGGCATATCTCTTATTGACTCCACCACCTTGTCTTCACCACCATATAATTCCACCATCCAATTAATATGAGCTGGCATTTATTTGAGTTTACCTAGCTCATGTGGGTTGGGTGGATCCAATACCAATCCTTTTGCTTGGCCCTTACTCCAACTTTGGAGGATGCAAATAAATAAATGCCATGGGGTATTGTTTTGTTTTCACAGGATAAGACCTAGCCTTTAATGCATTTGCATGGGCCATGCAAGAACCACCTCATCTCTTTCCCTCTGTTTTGTTTTCTTCAAGCCTTGGTTCCATGTGAAGTTCCCCTAATTTTACACATGTTTTCTTCTATCTGCAAAAACCCCATATCTTCTTAATCTTGTAAAATACCCCACTTGGCTCATTCATAAGCCATGAATGTGGCATCTCCTTATCCTCCATCTCTTTTGCCTTGCCTCCCTCCTTAGTCAAGCCCCCTATTCAAAACCTCCTGGTAAAAAGGTTCAAAAGATTTTTGAAATTATAAACTGGTTTGAAAATTGAAATAGAATAAAAATAACAAACAAATAACTAAAAGACAAAATAAATAAAAGGGGAAAGCCATACCTGGTAGCAGCCACTTTGGCCCAGTCGCCTCAGCCGATCGAGAGCAGCAGCAGCCCAGCCCACCTCCCCTGGCCCAGTACCGCTTCGTCGCCGTCGCTCGCTCCTGTTCTTCTTCCTGCCCTGACGCCGTTCGGCCGCTCACCCTCGGCAGCAGACGGAAAGCAGCGGAGCGAGCAGGTGGGCGTCGACCTCCGTCAGCCGCGTCATCCACCCGCCCCTTCTTATCCCCAAGCCACGGAGGCCCCCTGCAACCCTAGCCTCCCTCTTCCCCTCCTCTCCGCCGCCATCCCCTGTTCCCCTGTCCTCCGCCCTCCCGTGTGCAGCAGCAAGCCGAGCAGTCGCCGCCCCGTTGCCATGGTCGCCGGTGAGCCCCGCTGAAGCCGGGGGTCGCTCGCCTTCGTCCACGCCGCTGTGGGGGTACCTCGAGAGGAGCTGTACGCCCAGGAGCTCTGCTTCCCCTTCTTCCTGACCAAGTACCGGAGCAGCGCAGCCGTCGCCGTCCTCCACTCCGACCTCCCCCGCCCTCGATTCCTCTGGGAATCGGTCCAGGTGAGCACCCTTTTCCTTTTCCCCTCCTCCTCCGTTGCTGTGGTGCACCGTAGCCTCGCCTCGGTCGAGGATCATCACCAGGCCGGCGTCCCCAACCATCGGTAGCCGTTGCTGTCAGCGCGCGCGATAGCTGAACCCCGCCAACGAAGCCGCTCGTCAGTTCAGCAACAGCCCGAGCGCACCCCCTGTTCTTCACCTCGCCCCGTCTGCTACAGCCCTCCTTCGCAAAAATCCCCAACATGAAAGTCATAGACCTACCTTTCCTCTGCGTTTTTAGTTTTTACATCATCTCCAAAATCACGTTGTATCCTTCGCCATCGTCCTCGAAAGATCCTGAGAAAAACCCTCTTTTACCTGACGTTGGTTTTCAGTTTTTGCCTCGGGTCGGCCTCTGTTCGTCGTAGTTTACCGGCGCGTAGAGTCCTCCGTTGGTGGCACCCCGAACACAAAACTTGCAGCCGGTACATCCCTCTTCGTTTTTGGTGTTTACGGTTTAGCGAAATTCGCATCCGTTTGCTCGCCAGGATCGTTTGAACTTTCGGCCAGCTCGCGGTTTTCCCTGTTTCAACGACAGTTTCGTCAGACTAACAAACCCCCCCCCCCAGACGCTTTCCTGCATAGGCCCCTAGGGTTTCTTGTTATCAACCCGCCGACCCCGGACCCCACCCGACAGCCTCTTGGTTGTTTTGCGGCCCCTCCCCCTTTTGGGCTCCCAACCCGCGGTCCCGCTGTGCCCGCGTGGCTGCCGCTGCGCAGTGGGCCGGGCCACCTGTGTCCCCACCAGTCAGTGACTGGGGTAGCTCTAGCCCGAGTAAGAAAAGCCCACAGCCATTTCTAAATCAATAAAAATCTCAGAAAATGATTATTATCAGATAAATTCATAACTAATCAAATATTTCGAATTTGAATTCAAACCTTATATGAAAAATGTTTTGTTTTTGAATGTTAATTCAAATCTTTATTCAAATATTTTCAAAACTAATTTAAAATAGTCAAACTTTGACTTTGACCTAATTTGACTAATTTTGACCTAAAAATAAAATTAAATTCATAATTCCAAATAATACAAATAATATATGTTTTGGAATCAGAAAAATGTGAGGATTTCAAATATGCTATTCAAATTATTATTTGAACACTTTAAATTTCAAGTTGAATTAAATTACAATAAAATGCCCCTGGACCTTAATAAATTAATAACTTTTGTTTTATAACTCCGAAATTGACAAATGGTATGTCTAAAATGATCAGCTCGATGAGACCTTTCTGTTTATGCTATCCATGGCTTCAATTGCAGCATGCATCATATAAACATATAGTATACAGCAACTAATATGATAATAAAATGGGACCAAAACCCCATAAAAATGTTATTTCTTGTATTCTACACCTCACCCATGCCATGCTACATTAATGCCATGCAACTGATGCATCATTCATCATAGCATGATTGTTTGCTTGTCGCATTTTATTCATATGCTTGTGCACTTTATTTATGTTGGCCCTTGTTTGTTTGGTTCTTCTTCGAATAGACACTGAGCAGGGGATATATCAAGAGAACCAGGAGCACTACCCAGATCCGTCTCTCGCTTCAACTGAGTTGCCAGGCAAGCACTACCACATGCTTGCATACATACAGTACCTATTGCCTCTATCTTATTCTTGCATCATTGAGTCGCGATTGCATTAAACTGAATCCCAAGTATTGCATAGCTTTTACTTTTATACCCCACCAAGCTTGTTCCTCCATCCCATGAGCCATTACTACAGGAGTTGTTTGAGCCATGCGAGTCGTAGAACAGCATGTGTAGGGTATGTGAGAGTCTGCTGGATAACGAGGTACCTAAACAACTTAACCTGAGTAGTAATGGGATAACTAATGAAAGTGGCACCGGTGGGCAATATCTGCTATTTGGTTTTTCCTGCTCACTTGTGTCCCGTAGGACCCCGAGTACTTGAAACCTGTTCCTTGAATATTCGCGCTACCCACATCCGGGAGGCTTATGGGACCCCCCTGAGCCAGAGCTTGATTCATTCTTATTTCTTGGGGCCACAAACTAGTTTGAGGTTTTATTTACGATCCTGTACTTATGCCATGCTTTACT
Organism: Avena sativa; assembly: GCA_916181665.1. Taxonomy (NCBI): domain Eukaryota; kingdom Viridiplantae; phylum Streptophyta; class Magnoliopsida; order Poales; family Poaceae; genus Avena; species Avena sativa. The sequence continues at coordinate 162,342,267 of OV702284.1, forward strand.
GTTTTATTACGATTGTGCGAGGAGCACACTGTACTGTTTAGGATCGGGACACGATTCCACGGTGTCGACAAGCTCAGTTTTGGGTTCCCAGTCGTTCACAGCCGTCCACCCAAACCTCGGGTCCGTCTCGGTGTCAGCTAGCTTCGTTGCGGGTGTACTCCAAGGGGTGGCCCCCTGAAATAATTCTGAATCCTGTGATTGCTTTGTCGTGAAGGCCTCGTTGGGTTTTGATTTGGTTTTTCCGAGGTCGATCGAGTGTGTGTTGCTATTTGTGCACCCCTGCAGGGTAAAACTTTCTGAAAGCCGTGTCCACGGTTATGGACGACTTGGAGCACAGTTTCTCGATCATAGACAAGCATAACTAAAGTACCGCTTTTAACTTGACTAAATAACTGACTAGTAAATAGAGCAACACTCATGGAATGGTTAATAAAACTGCCAACAGATGGGAGGGGTTGTCCGTCCGCTTCCTCGTCGGTAAGCGAGGAGGAGGATAGATCTGGTGATATTACTGTTATAACTGTTGGCATTAATTCACGGACATCCGTCTATCTTTGATTAGGCGGATGGTTAGCGAGTATCTATAGGACTGTTAAGGTTTATCTTTTGCTGCAATTGCGTCACCCCAGGTTGTGTCCCCTTTAGAGGCATAAAGACTTGCTGAGTACCCTTAGGGTCTCACACGATAAATTATTGGTTCAGATGAACAGGTACACTCGCAGGACGGATACTGGGTGGAGGAGGCTGACGATGTGGGCAACGATCGTTCGGTGTAGAGATTCCGGGAACGGGGATCCATGAGATCTGTGGGCGGGATGTGCTTATTTATGTGGCATCTTATGCCGTTTTGCTTCTTATCCGTACTCGGAACTTGTTTGCCGCTTCCGCCTGATACTCTGATGTGTGATGTATGAGGAAATATCCTAAACTATTAGATCTATCTAGGTCATTTGAATCTTGCCGTATGGCGTTGCTATATTTCCTTTCTTTCTAGATGGAATGGCTCTGATGTACTATTGTATGGTGGCTTGCATACATACTCATTTGTGTATGTAGTTGATCCCTTCGCCTGCCGATTACGCCGCCCGTACTTGTCCCGATGATTGGAAGTGGTTGGGACGGCCGAAAGGTCTACCCGTGAGTGGCTTTTGGGGCCCCACCGTACTATTTCAACCACTTCCGCTCATCCAGGCTTGTATCTAGGAGCGTAATTCACCGAGGTAGTTACAGCCACCAATATCCAAAATTACAACTAAGGAGAAACAACATGATCATCATCGCCCACATACTCATATGTGTACTACCCGTGTAAAGCATCTACGCATAGATCCGGCTCTGATACCACTGTAGGGTTCGCAACATAGAAAACAAAAAATTTCCTACGATGGGAACTATGTACCAAGATCTATCTACTAGATACAAACAACGGGCGGATGTATATCCGTAGAGAACATACCCTTCAAGACCAACAAATCTTAACGAGTTCAACTCGTGGTTGATGTAGATGATCTCTTGTCGATCTCAAGCTCGAGAGGAAGTCCTAGCGCCGCAAAGCAGCAGCGCATCCGTGCTCGCACACACGTACAAGACACCAAGCAACCTTCACCTCCTCGCTCCAGCGATGCAGCGGAAGCACAACCCTTTCTTGCCGAATAGCCACCGGGAACATGTATATCGCTAGTCCGAGACCATGGGGGATAAATTCTAGAGGGGGAGAGAGATCCTTCATGGGGAGGTGTGTGTGAGAAGTGAGGAGAGGGGTGCCTTTTATAGGAGAGGGGGGTAACCCCAAGGGGGTGGCCGGCGCATGGGGGCTGCCCCCTTTCCCTCCCCTCTTCATGTGGGTGGACACTCCACTCACAAAAATCCATTCAAATCCCTCCACTCAAAATCCCACTCAAACTTGCTATTAAATTTCCACAAAATTTAATGCAAACTCTCATTAAATAAAACTCTTTTATTTTATTTAGAATTTTGTCAATTACTTTAATGACAAACATTCACAAATAACCCTTGCTAGAATTCTATTTCACATGCATAACCTCTTTATGCAATTTCACCCGAAAACCTGTTTCGGTATCTAGTAAAATAAATTCCTGCGCTTGTTTATTCTTTCGGCATGAAACATTTGCTCCAACTGGATGTCCGTGTCCCTTAAGTGTGTCACCCTACGGTTCGCTATTAATGCGGACATGATCGAGACCCTTCTCCGATCAATAATCAGTAGCGGGACCTGGAGATCCATACTGACTCCCACACATTCAACGATGACTTTCCTGTGATCGTCGGAACCTTTTACGCTTGTATCTTAATCCCTTTGTTTCACGATATATTACATGTCCGAGATTCAATCATCGGTATATCCATACCTAGTTTGATCTCGTTACTAACATGCACTCTTTTCTCGTTCCCGTGATATAACATTCTAGTGATCAGATCACTTGCTTGCAAGCTAACCAATGTGATATCACCGAGATGGCCCAGAGTATATCTATCCATCATCGGGATTAAAAAATTCCACTCTTGATACATGATTCTCAACATAACACTTTAATAGCTTTGAAGCCATCTTTATAATCACCCAGTTACGGTGTGACGTTTGATGTCAACAAGAAACTCTTCCGGTGTTAGTGATTGGCATGATCTTATGGTCTAAGGATTAGGATCACTTCGTAAGTTGTTTATAGCAATATAAACTCAATGACTTTGATCGTAATGCTATACTTCGGATGAATGTTCATCACACCATTACACTAATGTTGTGATCTCATTATTAACAACATCCAATGTCTATGACCAGGAAACTGTGATCATCTTGTTAATCAACGAACTAGTTTATGAGAGAGGCATAACTAGGAACTTTCTGTTTGTTTATTAAACACACATGTATTAACGTTTCTGTATTAATACAATTATAGAATGTGAAATAAACATCTATCATATACTTGGAATACACATAATAAATACTTTATTGTTGCCTCTTAGGGCATATTCCCTTCACATAAACCACTTAATTAATTTTCAGGACCCCGGTTCCGTTTAATTTTGCCTAATTGTATCGCATCTTTGCCATGTCATACATTATACATGCATCATGCCTGATCTTCTGCCCTAGTATTAAATAGTGCATCCGGTGTTTGTGCTAGTGCTTTGCTTCTTCATGGATTAGGCCGATGAGATGATGCGAGTGTCGACCCGATCTTCGGATGAATCTTCGGCAATGCTTTCAAGCGAGCATTCTCCCCCTTTCTAACTATTTTATATTTCTAGTCTTTATTTCCTCCTGTTGATCTATTGCTATCTGTGTTGCGATGCTATAGATTCCATACCCCTGTATACTTCCCTGCAGCCTCTATATTGCCTTGGACACCTCCTATTACCTGTTGTTTTGTAGATAGTCGGCCTTGCGAGTCGTAGTCGCTTGCTCAGGTGTTGCTTCGCGTCGTCGATGTTCCATCGTTGATGGGTGGTTGGCACATGCTAAATTGTGGAGATGATCATGGATTTAATTACCTTTTAATAACTAAAATTCAAAGTAGGTAAATAATGCAGATGCACCGGTGGGTAATAGACAATATTTGGTTTTTAACCACCCACTTGTGTCCCGTAGGACCCCGAGTTCTTGACACCTGTTCCGAGATCGAGCGCGCTAACCACAGGTGGGGTGTGTGGGCACCCCCATCGATTTAGTATCTGATTTCAAAGTACTGTACTCGGGGCCACAAAGTAGTTTGGGGCTTTATTACTATCATGTACTTATGCCATGCTTTACTGCTTTATTTATGATTGCGCGTGGAGCGCCTATACTGTTTATGAACAAATGTGGAATGTTTCTGCGGTATCGACAAGCCCAGTCACACTTTCGGGTTCCCAGTCGTTTACAGCCATTGACACAAACCCTGGGTCCGTCTTGGAGACCGTCCGACTTCATTACGGGTAGCTTAGTGGGGTGTACCCCTGTGCTTGCTTTGGGTCTGGGAAACATCGTGTCTATAACCCTGTCGACATACTGTTGGGTGTATGTTTTGTGATCTTGTACCTACCTGATCTGACAACAAGGGCGTAGGTGCGTGTGGAAACTTTGGTGCACCCCTGCAGGGTTAAATCTTTTCGAGAAGCCGTGTCCGCGGTTATGGACGACTTGGAGCAAAGTTCTCGATCATAGACAATTATAACTAAAGTTTACTCTTTATACCATGACTTGTATCTGATATGACTAGTAAGTTGGATAACCACCATGGAATGAATGAATAAAACTGCCAACTATGTGAGTTTCCTCGGATTGACTTCCTCGTTTGGTCTCGAGGGGGAAATACCAGGATGGGTTTGTTTGATGGTAGTATCAGGTTGGATCCGAATAGGTCTTTCTCATCTCTTTGATATCCGAAAAATGTATTGAGTCTCCATAGGTTGTTTAGCGCATGCTTCGCTACCGCTTCAGTCCACCATACCTATGTAGGAGAGGACCGCCGAATTCTAGTCTCTCCGTGTACTAGCCTCAGTACTGACCGCTCTCATTTTCCTTTGCCCTTTGTCGGCACCCCTTTTGTTTAAGCAGGTTTTGAGATCGACGTCGTTATCAGGGTTACCCTTCTGGCTTGGCCTGGGCAGGGTTATAGACGCCATTGGTTATTCTTCAGGGCTCTTAGCCAATTTGCATCTTGTCCGTACTCGGACGTTGTATCGTTTTCAAGGTGATTTGGATCTTGGTACTGTATATCTGTATTCTTGACTCATGGAGTCGTGTTGTATATATATATGTTTTGTGGGTTCCATCTTGGACTATTGTGTGATGATATTACTTTGTTTTCCACCCGCACGCAAGTGCCTGGTGGGCACCTTTGAATTGGTTCTATGCGGGTTTGGTGGAAATCTCTAAAACTTGCATAGGGCCGATCCGAGGGTGTTACAATAGTGAGTCCATGAGTGGGGCAATTCTTAAACAAAGATTTCATTCTTTCCCAAGACTGAGCAACATGTTCATTATCAAGTTGTTTAAATTTCATAATGTCACTTCTCATAGAAATAATCTTAGCAGGAGGATAGTACTTTCCAATAAAAGCATCTTTGCACTTAGTCCAAGAATCAATACTATTTCTAGGCAAGGATAGCAACCATTCTTTAGCTTTTCCTCTCAAGGAGAAAGGAAACAGCTTGAGCTTAATAATATATGCATCTACATCCTTATACTTTTGCATCTCACAAAGTTTAACAAATTTATTGACATGGGCATCAGCATCATCAGAACTAGTACCAGAAAATTGCTCTCTCATCACAAGATTCAACAAAGCAGGCTTAATTTCATAAAAGGTAGCATCAGGAGCAGGTGGAGCAATAGGAGTGCTAAGGAAATCATTGTTGTTTGTGATAGTGAAGTCACACAACTTGGTGTTCTCAGCAGAGTTCATTTTGGCAAAGTGGAGCAAGCCAAAAACAGCAGCAGCAGCTAGAGCAGGAACTAATTGTTTTGTGTTTTTGATAAGAGAAAGCAAACAAAACTAAACTAATTTTTTTGGAGTTTTTATAAAACAGAGGCAAACAAAACCAAACAAAAGAAACTAAGCAAACTAAAAACAAAGTAAATAGAAAGGTTGAGGAGGACTCCCCTTGTGAAGACGTCCTTAGCCTCCCGGCAACGGTGCTAGAAAACTTGTTGATGGCTCAGTTGATGTGGAGCCTGTTGGGAACCCCAAGAGCAAGGTGTGAAGCAGCACAACAGCAAGTCTTCCCTCAGTAATAAACCAAGGTTATCGAACCAGTAGGAGGAAGGAAACGTCACACAGGTGTTGCAAGCAACACGGAAACCTGCACAACACAACTCAAGGCTTTGCCCCAACTAACAGTGAGGTTGTCAATCTCACCGGTTGCTATAACAAAGAATTAACTGTATGGTGTGGAAGGTAATGATGGTTTGCATCAAGTAAACAAGTAACAGTGGAATATGTATCAATGATAAATATTGGACCGGGGTCCATAGTTCCCTAGATGTGCTCTCCTTAGATAAACAACATGGCATTAAGGGTAAACAAATTACAGCAAGGCAATTGACAGGAACTGAGCAAGGCATAACAATGCAATACTAGACAAAAAGATCCTATGAGATTCGATTGGGCAATACAACAATATACATAGACCTCCATCCAACTGAATCTATGACTAGAAGTCCACCTTCAGGTTATCATCCGAAGCCCCTCCAGTATTAAGTTGCAAGCAATAGACAACAACTTTAAGCAAAGTGTGTAAGGTAAACAATCCACCTGTTCCATGAACAAGAGACCGTTGTTTTTTCCCTAGTGGCAACAACACATCTACAACCGAAGAGATTTCTGTCACTTCCCTTGGAAACTAGAGGCATGAACCCACTATCGAGCATAAATACCCCATCTTGGAGTCACTAGCAACTACTTGGCCAAGATAGCTACTAACAACGGAGAGCATGCAAGATCACAAACAACACAGAAATGATAGAATCATAAAGACAAAACCATTAATCAAACCAACATAATAATCTCAATATCCATCGGATCACCGCAAACACAACATGCATGATTACAAATAGATTAGATCTTGATCATGAACGGATCTCACAAAATCTATACATGAAAGCACAAAGGAGGAGATACAACCATCTATCTACTACATGGACCCATAGTCCAAGGTGGAACTACTCACGCTTCATACCAGAGAAGAAGGCCTGCAGGATGATCTCCCCTCCGGCAGGGTGCCGGGAAGAACTTAAGATCCCCCTGATCTAGGGACAATGGTGGCGGCGGCTACAGACGGTTTCGTGGAGTTTTGATCCGGTCCTAGGGTTTCTGTATCGGGGGCTTCTTATAGGCGAAGAGGCGAGGCTGGGAGGCGACCAGGGGGGCCACACCCTGCCCAGGCGCGGGCTAGGCCCACCCATGCCTAGGGGGTCTGGCTGCCCTATGGCGCCTCTCCGTCTCTCCTCTGGACTTCGTGTCGCCCACGGTAAAATACTGACTTTGGCTTTTGTCCCGTCCAATTCCGAGAATATTGATTTTTCTGCCTTTCTAGAACCAAAAACAGAAGAAAACAGGCAACTGACACTGTGGCAACTTGTTAATAGGTTAGTTCCAGAAAAGATATAAAACACCTCAAAGTGTAGACAAAGCAAAGCAAACTAGATACTAAATAATCATGGAACATCAAAAATTATAGATATGTTTCCGACGTATCACACAACATCCGAAAGTTTATCTCCGCGGAGGAGTTTCGGTTGACCAAGGAGACGTTATCTCTCTTAGCATTATTTGTTGGTTTCGCAGCATAGAAAACAAAAAATTTCCTACGATGGGAACATCTAACTACCAAGATCTATCTACTAGATACAAGCAATGGGTGGATATACATCCATAGAATACATACCCTCGAAGACCGAATAGCATTAACGAGGTTGTACTCGTGGATGATGTAGACGAACTCTTGCCGATCTCAAGATCGTGATGAAGTCCATCTGGTCCAGCCGGTCCAGCACCATCAAGTCCAGCACCACAAAGCAGTGGTGCATCCGTGATCACACACACGTACGGGTACCCCGACAACCTCCGCGCCCTAGCTCCAGCGAAGCAGTGGAAGCAACAAATCCTTCCAGAAAAAGCCACCGGCAATATGTATCTCGCTGATCCGAGACCATGGGGAAATTCTAAAGGGGGGAGAGAGATCCTTCGCAAGGAGGTGTGCTTTGAGAGGATGAGAGGGGGGCCTTTTATAGGGGAGAGGGGGCACCCAAGGGGCATGGCGCTCAGCCATGGGGGCTGCCCCCACCTCTCCCACATTCATGTGGGTGGAGATCCCACTCAAAATGAAAAGCCTCCACTCCCATAAAAGAGCCTCCACTCAAAAATCCACTCACATGCATTAAATTTCCACCAAATTTAATGCAAGCTCTCATTTAAATAAAACTCTTTTATTTATTTTTCAGAATTTTGTTAATTACTTTAATTAACAAATATTCACATCAAACCCCTTGCTAGTATTCCATTTCACATGTAGAACCAGTTTCAGCAATTTCAACCGAAACAGTTCCGGTGTCTAGTGAAATAAATTCCTGCGCTTTCCTTTTCTTTTTCTGACATATCATTTGCTCCGAATGGTGTCGGTATCCGTTAAGTGTGTCACCTACAGTTCGCGAATAATGCAGACATGATCGAGACCCCTCTCCGATCAATAATCAGCAGCGGGACCTGGAGATCCGTACTGACTCCCACACATTCAACGATGACTTCTGTGATCGTGTGAACCCATTACGCTAGTATCTTAATCCCTTTGTTTCACGATATATTACATGTCTGAGATTCGATCATTGGTATCTCCATACCTAGTTTGATCTCGTTACCGACATGCACTCTTTTCTCATTCTCGTGATATAACATTCTAGTGATCAAATCACTTGCTTGCAAGCTAATCAATGTGATATCACCGAGAGGGCCCAGAGCATATCTATCCGTCATCGGGATGAACAAATTACACTCTCGATCCATGAACCTCAACATAATACTTTAGTAGTTCTGAAGCAATCTTTATAATCACCTAGTTACGGTGTGACGTTTGATGTCATCGAGAAACTGTTCCGGTGTTAGTGATTGACATGATCTCATGGTCTAAAGATTAGGATCACTTCGTAAGTTGTTATAGCAATATAAACTCAATGACTTTGATCGTAATGCTATACTTCGGATGAATGTTCATCACATCATTACACTAATGTTGTTACCTCGTTATTAACAACATTCAATGTCCATGATCAGGAAACTTTGATCATCTTGTTAATCAACGAGCTAGTTTATAATAGAGGCATAACTAGGAACTTCCTTTTTGTTTATTAAACACACATGTATTAACGTTTCCATATTAATACAATTATAGCATGCAAAATAAACATTTATCATAAATAAGGAATACAATAATAACCACTTTATTATTGCCTCTCGGGCATATTTCTTTTAGTCTACCACTTGCACTAGAGACAATAATATAGTTTGAAAACTTTGCATACTGAACACCTATTGCTTTCTGGTGTTCCATATACGCAACTTCAAGTGGTTAACATAATCTACGGATCTGACGCTTTCAGGTCCGTGTGTATTTGCATGTCTTTGCGTCTCCACGCATCACTCATTCTCCAATGAGATGTCATTGTATAAATTTGGTCTTCTGGTCAGACCTTTTAGTTCCTTGGGGTTAAATCACGTCGATACTATTGTCATACAATATATCTTTAGTGTTAGCCCGTTGCGAACCACACCTTAGTTTGATAACAAACTACTTGACACAAATTCCCTCCTTTGCTGCTACTATAGCAGTAATATACTTAGCCTTTTGTTATAGTATCCGTCACAATGTCTTAACTTTGGAATTCATCCAAATCCATCATGGAAACTTTCTTTCCATTTCATTGTGCCACCCATAGTTTAAATTGAGATAAAATTAATTTGTATCTTGTGACAAAAACTAGTATCAATGTAACGCTTTACAACGAACTATTTGTAATTGTTTGTCACCTCTACACAAATATATTCTTATTTCTTCTAAAAGATCATAAGAATATCCTTACTATCATCCAATGATCATTTTATGATTCATTCTGGTATATGCTCATAACACTTAGAGCATAGGACATATCTGGATGTGTACATATCATGGTATGATTGATCAAAACATCCTTGTGATTTCACTCATCAAGTGTCAAAGCACTTGAATCTTCTTTCACTTATCCAGTGTCGATACACTTGAATCTTGATTCAATTCCTTTCCATGTGACAAGAACCGTTTCTTGTCGTTTCTATATTGAACTCCTTCAATATCTCATATATGTACATTTGGCACAACCATATTAGCGTCACAGTCTATCCACTATAACATTCATGCTAAATATTCGGGTTTTGCCTAAGTCTTTCATCGAAATGAAATTCTTAACCTTTGTCAATAAAAGATACATCATTTCCAATCAACAAGATGTCCTCCACATAATGTATTAGAAATATGTCTCAGCGCTCCCACTTAATTTTTTGCAAATGCAAGCATCTTCATCGTCTCCTCATGAAAACTCCTTTTCATCACGATGAAGATTCCAACTCCGCGATGCTTACTTCAACCATTGATTTGCATGCCATTTTTAGCATCCTTTGAATTAACAAAACCCTTTGGATCATGTCATGTACACGTCCTAGGTAACCATTCTATTAGAAGAACTTTGTTTTGTTTATCTACCATATACCAAATTATATGTAGTAGTTGCTACTTTAATCCGTCCAGACTAAATACCGCTATGAAAGATCAAATCTTGTCATAGTCAACTCCTTGAATATTGTCGTAAAATACTTTACGACATGTCGACTATTTCATAGATGTGAAACATCCATGTCTGTTTCTTTATAGATCCAAATACGACCGACAGGTTTTTACACCTTTCTGGAGGGTCTTCCAAGTTCAAAACGTGATTTCTCGTGTATGGAACTATCACGGATTTTATGGCTTCAAGCCATTTGATGGAGTCATGGCCTATCATCACTTCTTTGTATGTGGTCGGTTCATCATTGTCAAACAATAATGATTTACTCTCAAATCTCAGCATTTGATTGTTTAACCGACCTACTTGGTTCAATAGGAACTTATATCTCCTTGACCACAACCTTTGAGGCACATAAGCCATGAGCATTATGGCTGCCTCCGGAACGATTTCCGGCGCTGGGAAACTCAGAACATTTAGCTAAGGTTCATTAACCTTATCAAAGTGCTATTGTCCTCCCACTTAACTTTTATGAAAAAAAATCCTTTTTCAAGAAACTTCACGTTTCAAGCAACAAACCCTTTTGTCCTTGGTGTTTGGAGGAATACCCAATTGTTATTCGAAATAACTTACAAAGACATTCTTATCTGACTTCGGTTGTAAACATCTTACTTATATTTAGCATACCAAAATTTAAGAAATGACAACTTGGGTTTTACCCCAAACCATAACTCATATGGTGTCATTTCAACGGATCAAGATGGAGCTCTTTTCAATGTAAAAGCGATAGTCTCTAAAGCTTTAATCTTTTTAAAACATAATGGCAGTTTTAGAAATAACACCTTTGATTAAACCATGTCAAACAAGGTTTCATTACAAATCTCAAACACTCCATATTCCTATGGTGTTTTGGGAGATGCAAATCTAGGTGTTTTTGCTAAACTTGTAACACAAATAAATCCCTTTATGATAAATCATAATTCATTTATTTTTCTTGTTACACTTGTAACTCAAATAAATCCCTTTATAATAAAATCATAAACCATTTATTTTCTTGTTACAATGATTTTCCACTTCATCTTGAAAGTTTTTGAACATTTTCAAATATTTCATACTTCCTTCTCATTAAGTGAATATTCACTCAAGTTTCCGGAGAAAGTATATGAAGTTGAAACCCATCGCTTACGACTACACATAATGGACTACATACATCGATATGTATAAATTCCAATATTTTAGTCGTTCGTTCTTATTTGGCCTTTGAACGAAGTTTTAATTATCCCGAGGAAAGTCTCACAAGTGTCACTTGATCAAATCAAAGACTCAATAAATCCATGAATATGGATATTCTTCATGTTTTATTTCCAATATAATTTAAATGGCGATGTCACTTCATAAGTGATCTTTCAATCATTTGTCTTGCGACATTTTAGCATTAGGTTTTATGGATGTGATTTCTCCAACTAGATTTGTAAATCATCCATCTTATATGGAATACGTTAATTATTTGAACAAACTTTGTTCTCATAATACCTGACTTAAATAACGATTATTAAAACAAATCTTGAAGTCAAGCTTTGATGTCAACGAGAAATACAAACAACATTTTGTTTGTTTTCGATGAACATCATCACATATTCTCTTGCTAGTTACTTAGGCCATTGTGGTTCATGAATTGCGTCGTTCTTTATGAAATTTCATACCAACCAATTTGGTATCCAATACCCAAGAACCACATTGTCTAACAAGCAAAGAATACAACCATAACATGTATATCATTTATATACCTAAATTGGATATTTCCAATCTTTTCTTTTCTGCCAAATATATTTTATAGATTCTCTTTCAGCATTTCCTTATCCGTTTTAAAAGAATCTATCAACATCAAAAGTGGCGCCATATACATGACACATAGTCCAAAGCGTGTATATTCAAATAATAATACCTTTGGACTTGCACTTTGAAGTAGATCACCATCATCAAAATGATCTGCGTTCTTTCAAAATCCATTCTTTAGTAATCTTTTAGTGTAGTAAACACTTTACATACATCTTCTATTCATCCTTATCATGACGACTTTCATGATCAAGCTAATATAGCTTATAAAGATGAATCATGAGTATAACGTTACTTTCCAAAACCTTTTTGGATGATTAGGATGTCTAGCATCTCCAACCTTCGCAAATTCTCATCCAATATGAGAACGTATATTATACTCTATCATATTGCAACCAAAAAATTGTTTAGATATCGTTATATCTGCCACACATGATGGTTTCTGGAACAATTCTTTCAGCTCCTAGATAAACTTGATATTAAAATAATCAAGAATCATGGAGGCAAACATGATACGTAAGATACTAATACTGGATTGTTACTCTCGATTTAATACCAATTATTAAATTTCACGGAGTAAATAGAATTTGCTGAAAGTTTGCAATAAGACTTTAAACTTTAGTTTGACACTCAACACAATACGATACCCGTTCGTAAAGTATATATCCAGAACTCTATAGTTCTATTATCTCAATTACAACTAAGCATAAGGTGGTGAACGAATGCCAATGCCTAAAAAAAATTATGCAAATTCACTTTGATTTAATTGATGATAAATTGAGTTCTTATAATCCAAATTAGAAATGAACTACCACTCAAAAACGACATCCCTCGTGCCTTTTTGGTGATTACATGAACCAAATCCACTACACCAAGCCCGATCATCACGTGAGTCGGTGTAGTTTCAAATGCGAGCATCCATATGGTCATCATATCAAAACATATGACTCATTCTTAACCTTTCGGTCCGTGTTACGAGGCCATGTCTGTACATGCTAGGCTCGCCAAGTAAGAACCTTAGTATTCGCGTGTGTAAAACTGTCTTACACCCGAGATATGCTCGTGGATTCAAGTACACCCGATCATCACGTGATGTCTTGAAGCGACGAAACATTGTCGGTGCATACTTAAGGAAGAACACATTCTTATCTTGATATCTAAATGAGGGTGAAAGAACATGTTGGGCCCCCATGTGTGGTTTTGGTAATTAATGACAATCTTTGTGGACTAATGTGTGTATTAAGTTATACTTGTAGGATTTGTCCATTGGCATCGCTTGGAGCATGTGTTGGCTTCAAGGTCGATGAAATGCAAAGAAGATATGTTGTGCAAACTCAATATGCGACGTCGATAATGAGGAATTAAGAATGGCATTCCATCTTGAGAAGGGCAAGACCGTCTACATCGAGCTCAAGTGGATTGCTCAAGGCAAAGGTATAATCTTGATAGGTTTTCCCTTTTGCCGGTCTCTTCTTGTGTATAGGAGACCGAGTTTAGGATAGATAACCGTACTATCAAGAGGGGCTATCGTATGAGTAATTCGGTCACATCGTTCGGAGAGAGCTCAAACCTTTGCATACTTGCATCATCGCATTTGGTTGTTATTTGGTCTTATCCATGTGAGGATATAGAGCTTGTGGTAATCTCCATAACAAGCTCTTGTTCATCAAAATCGGATCTCCCATATGTATCTTGTTGCGATTTTGATTTATGCGGCTTTTCGGTTTCTTACCAAGTGAGGTATCTCACATTATATTAATTGATACACTCCCACTTGGTGATAATCAATATTTCCACTATTTATGGGAAGCCCTTGTCGTCCTCTATCCAACGCAATTGGAATCGGGTCAATCGGAGCTACCGGTTAAAAGTTATGACCGTTTGAATATTTGCCGTTTTAATTGAAAAAGAAAAAGAAAATCTGGGTCGAGTGATACTACCGCAGCCCAGTACCGCTCGTGCCTGGCGCGCGCAACCCACTTCGATCTGGCCCGGTACCAATTTTTGGTCCTACCGGACCGGCCCGGTAGTACAAGTACTACCGGCCGGCCCAGTTTATTTGCCCAGTTTTTTTCCCAGATCCAGATCCAGAGCCTCGCCGCATCACTATCTAGCCGCGCGCGTTGACCCGGCTCGTCGTGCGCGCCCAGCTGGCCCCGCCTGGCTGCTGCGCCCACATGCGCCGCGTTGGGCCCCGCTGCCTCTCTGCATCGCGCCCGCCGCGCTGCTGCCATGTGCTGAGCTGGCTGCGCGCCTCACGCTCGCGCTGCCCACCCGGCTCGCTCCCGCGCATCTCCCATGGTAGGCTAAAGTTAGCTCATGAGGCCATTGTGTCAAAGGTAACATCTAGTGGGCCTCATGTGGACATTAGCACTACATCTACTCCAAATGTTATATTGCCATGTGCTAGTCCTTGTAATTCATCCTCTCACAACCATGTTATTTCTCGTGATGAATTACATTCCATGCCTTGTTGCTCTAACAATGTAGCACCTACTTCCTCTAGTACTTTTGTTGAAACTAACCATGTAGAGGAAATCAAAGAGCTCAAGGCTCAAGTCACATCTTTGAAGAATGACTTGAAAAAGGGTCATCAAGGGAAGGTCACACTCAACAAAATATTGAGTGTGCAAAAATCCCCCAATGACAAGAGTGGTCTTGGATTCAACTCCAATGTCAAGAACAAGTCCACTATCAAGTTGAAGCACAAGGACAACAAGAAGAATGGCCAAGATCAAGTCAAGAATCTGGCCAACATTGTTTGCTTCAAGTGCAAGGAAGAAGGGCACCATGTTAGATCTTGCCCATTGAAGAAAAAGCCTCTTAGTGTGAATCAACAAGGGAAGCGGCCTCAAGCTCAACCTCAAGTCATTAATGAGCCTCTTCCTAAGAGGACTACTCGAGCTCTTCCTCGAGTTGTGGCTTCTCCTAAGAAGAAAGATGGCAAGAGTAGAACTTGCTACATATGTCGTGAGAAGGGGCATATTTCTTCCTCATGCACTCTCGGTATCTCCTCATCCAACCCTATCATTATTGATGATGCTTATTCTCTTTGGAAGGATGAGGTTGGCAATGTGCTTGCCAAATTTGTTGGTGCCCAATGTGGTGTCAAGAAAAGATCCATTTGGGTTGCCAAGACTATTGTGACTAACTTCTTAGGACCCAACTTGGTTGGGGACCAACAAGCCAAAACTTGATCAATAGGTGTGTTTTGGAGGGCATTGGAGACTTGGCTACATCATGAAGAATTAAGGGATCTTCATTATTATATTTGTCAAGCCAAGTCATGTGGTTTATATTGCTCCTATTATTATTATATTTCCAATGTTCCTCCTTGCGGTAACATATTCTTAACTCATTTCATTGAAAGTTACTCGCCCCCTTGTGCATGTGTTGGTTTTGTATCTTCCATGATTTTGTACATGTTGTGCTTTCCACTTAACTATCTTGAGGTATCAAGCATATTTGTGTATGATTAGGTGGCACACCATGTATGTGTGTTTCTTGTGTTTGAGCCTTACTTGGTTATATTTGGTATCTTATTTGGCTTGTTTGAGAGATTAATGGATTATCCCATTTTGGGGTAGTGTTATGCTTGGGCATTCCACAATCCTAAAAATAGTGTGTACATGAGGAATACCACCTAGTATTTATATTGGATTATTGTCTAGTCTCTATGTGGTATAATTCTCATGAGAAACTTAATTTTATAATGTCCATTAATTATCTCTATTTGTATCATTTTGGTTCGTGTTGGTTTTATGGTAGTATCACATTATGGGGGAGTCATATGCTTAGTGCATATTACAATCCTAGAAAATGTGAATATTCGAGGTTGTGTCACTTAGAATATATATTGACAATTATCTAGCACCTATGTGACACATTTTCTCATACAAGTTCCAATTTGCTTGAATGTTGTTGTTGATCATATTTTGGATCTTGTATATGAGAGTGTTTCTTGGTATGTGTTTCCTCATATTTAGGTCTCTATATTCTCATGGAAACCATTTACTTCAAGTCACTCTAATCACTATGATTGTGTGACTATTGGAAGCTACCAAGAATCTCTTTCGAAGCATCAAACTTAATCTGTATACTTTGTTACATGCTTCTTCGTGTGAATACGATCTTGGATATCCGTATGAACTACCTAGGGAAGATTATTCTCAATTCTTCTTGTCCTTGGACAATTAGTACCAAATCTACGGTAGACTTTATTGATCATATTCACTTTGGCCTTTGCTTAATATTGTCCTATCTTTGGCCAAGTAAATGTTTTGTGTGCTCCCATGTATTCCTTGCTACTTTTGGATCCCTTTATTTTTATTGATATCCTCTTGTGTTTTATTTAATGTAGGTAGTAGTGATGATCTCATTTGTGTGCATTTTGCATTCAAAAGCAAAATTCTATATAATGTACTACTTATGGGTGATCTCTCCTATATTATCTAGAACAATCCTTTTATGCTTCTTTGTTTGATCCATATCGAGTTTTATGTGCTTGGATGCTCAATTTTTTCGTTTTGGTACTTTGTGCCATCACGAAAAGTTTGGGGAGTTTGGTTTATTGTTGGAACCTTGCTCTTTTTGGGAGTTGGTTTTGTCTCATACCTTGATTATTGATTTGACCATTTTAGAATGAGATAAATCCTTGAGCATTTTTATTTCTATCTATCTTTTGCTCTCTTGGTTTTTGCCTAGTTCATTTGTTGAACTTGTGATCTTTCATGTGTTGAATTGGTTATTTGATACAATTTGGACATCGTTTGTCATGTCACACTCTTGTGTGTGCAATCTCGATTTACTTGGTGTTTTTATTCAAATTGTATCTCCTTTCTTGGTTCTTGAAAGCTTTATGCATGCATATTTACTATATGTTTATATTATGGCTTGCTTGCTTTCTTTGATCCAATATATAGGGGAAACTCCACCAAATCCCATCGGCTAAGTTGTGCATGAAATTCAATTTCATATTAATATGCACATATTTATGTGGAGTCTCTCCTATGTATTGTAGTTTCACTAACTACTTTGGACCCAATAAGGTTGGGGACCATTTTGTACTTAAATGTGTTTTAGGTACACTGGAGATATATTGGACGCTTGTCTCTCAATTTTGAAGAAGTGATGCTTAGAAGAAAATTTGAGGCAAGCTATAGGATGATCAACGAATTCATATCCTCTACATCCTACCAATTATATCTCGGTAACAAGTATCTCTTTCTCATGCTCACATATCTTGATTCCAACCGTTTGTCGGTTGTCGTCTAGTATGAACTAATGTATTTGTAATTGTTGTAGTTCTAGCCATGGTTTTGAGAGGACTCTATATTGTATATGTGTTTAAGTTGGGATGAGTGCATATAATTGGGACTATACAAAATCATGCATATGATCCTCCAATCCCAAATATGTCAATCTAGCAATTTTATTGCCTATCATTTCCTCAACTTCTCTCATGTGCAATAGTGAGATTTTGCTAGTCTATTTTCTATTATGATACTTGTTGCCTTTCTCCATATATTCCAACTTTCTCCTTTTCCCTTGGTGATAGTTGTAATATATGTAGTGGGTTGGTGCTTGAAGTTCATCATACTACAATAAGATATATTTGAGCCTTTGGCCGTGCTTGGAAGCAAAAATCTTATTGGTATATGTTATGACTTAATTATACTTTTCATATGATTTATTGTATATCTTCTTTATGTGTGCATATTTCTTTGTTGCATAGGTCCTTGTGATGTTTTCCACTTAGAGACATATACACATAAGCGTAGATAATCTTAGTTGTTTTTTTTATCCTTGGAGACCACCTTTCTATTCCTTTTGATTCTTCCGTGGGTTCCAAATTTAATTGTCTATGAGTGCTTGTTCCTCTTGTTTGCATCTTTGGGCACTCATATTTGTTCTCTCATGCCTTGTATTGTTAAAAGAACTCGGATGAGTGAGGATTCCATGACTATGCACCTTGTTCCCAATTACAATTATCATAGTTGGTGCATTATCTTTGGGGAGCTCATCTAATTCATTTAATAATGCTCATTTGTCTCCTTTATCATTTAGTGTGTTTTAAATGCTTATGGGGGAGCGAGGATTCCATATTTGTGCACTATGTATTCTAATGCATTTATTTTTAATTATGCACAAATCTTGGGGAGCTTCTCTATTTGTTATTTCAAACACTCTTTTGCTCATATCATAACATATTGTTGTTTTCATTTGGACTCATTTGTTGTTTTCAAATTGGATTGTCGGACCTTGTAAGTGCTTGCATCATTTGGTTTTATTTTGGCAATCTTTGGGTCCTCGATATAGTCCTACTCCCTCCCAAGTATTCATCATTAGATATGTGCGAAGGCACACCTTTGGAGGAAGTATTACTATATTTGCCTTCTAGAACTTGTCACCCATTTCGGCAATCGATGCCAATGGGGGAGAAGTTTTAGAGGGTTTAAGGGAAGTTGGTTGATGCTTTGAGTTTGTTCTTAAGCATTTTCCTATCATGCTCTTGCATCTTTGTTGTTTCTTAGCATATGGTATATATAGAGGAAACTCCACCAATGATAATGATTGGCAATATATGCAATGAAATTCAAGTTCATCACACATGCATAGATTGTGGGGGAGTTTGCTCTATATATGGTGGTGGTACCAATATCACATACTTTTGTAGTATTTGATATTGGTATTACCATTTTATTCATTAATATTCCTTATATAAACCCTCTTAAAGGGATTGTCATCAATTACCAAAATGGGGGAGATTGAAAGAACATGTTGGGCCCCCATGTGTGGTTTTGGTAATTAATGACAATCTTTATGGACTAATGTGTGTATTAAGTTATACTTGTAGGATTTGTCCATTGGCATCGCTTGGAGCATGTGTTGGCTTCAAGGTCGATGAAATGCAAAGAAGATATGTTGTGCAAACTCAATATGCGACGTCGATAATGAGGAATTAATAATGGCGTTCCATCTTGAGAAGGGAAAGACCGTCTACATCGAGATCAAGTGGATTGCTCAAGGCAAAGGTATAATCTTGATAGGTTTTCCTTTTTGCCGGTCTCTTGTTGTGTATAGGAGACCGGGTTTAGGATAGATAACCGTACTGTCAAGAGGGGCTCTCGTATGAGTAATTCGGTCACATCGTTCGGAGAGAGCTCAAACCTTTGCATACTTGCATCATCGCATTTGGTTGTCATTTGGTCTTATCCATGTGAGGATATAGAGCTTGTGGTAATCTCCATAACAAGCTCTTGTTCATCAAAATTGGATCTCCCATATGTATCTTGTTGCGATTTTGATTTATGCGGCTTTTCGGTTTCTCACCAAGTGAGGTATCTCACATTATATTAATTGATAAACTCCCACTTGGTGATAATCAATATTTCCACTATTTATGGGAAGCCCTTGTCGTCCTCTATCCAATGCAATTGGAATCGGGTTAATCGGAGCTACCGGTTAAAAGTTATGACCGTTTGAATATTTGCTATTTTAATTGAAAAAGAAAAAGAAAATCTGGGCCGAGCGGTACTACCGTAGCCCAGTACCGCTCGTGCCTGGCGCGCGCAGCCCACTTCGATCTGGCCCGATACCAATTTTCGGTCCTACCGGACCGGCCCGGTAGTACAAGTACTATCGGCCGGCCCAGTTTATTTGCCCAGTTTTTTTTCCCAGATCCAGATCCAGAGCCTCGCCACATCACTGTCTGGCCGCGCGCGTTGACCCGTCTCGTCGTGCGCGCCCAGCTGGCCCCGCCTGGCCGTTGCGCCCGCATGCGCCGCGTTGGGCCCCGCTGCCTCTGCATCACGCCCGCCGCGCTGCTGCCTTGTGCTGAGCTGGCTGCGCGCCCCACGCTCGCCCTGCCCACCCGCCTCGCTCCTGCGCAGCTACCAGCTGGGCCCGCTGCCGCTGGTCTGCTCGCATGCGCGCGCGCGTGCCCCCGCCTGCTGGCTGCCTTGCTGCTCTGCTGCTGAGCTGCTGTGCGCGTGCAGCGCTAGCAGCAGCTGCTGCTGCCATGCATCCTGGCCGCCGCTCGCATGCGCGTGCATGCTGTGGGCCAGCTGCTGCTTTGGTGCCCCCCCCGTTGACCACCTGCTGCTGCTGCTTTCTCTTCCTCGCTCGCTGCTGTCCGATTTGTTGGGACTGGTAGTACCGGCCCAATCCGGTACTACCGGACCGTCCAGAAAAATACCCCAACGGCCATATTTTGTCTAGCCCTATTTAAGTCTTTTGTCCATTTTCATTTAGGGTTACTTCGTCCTCCTCTTGTCCAAGCTTTGCCCCCATTTGCTTTACTCTTTGAGCTTGATTTCTACACACCTCTCCATTGATTCTTGCATATATTTGAGGGGTTGTTGGAGGTGATCTAGATCTACGTTTTGACCAAACCAAAACATCTCTTTGTGAGTGTATCTTTGGGATCTAGATTTTGGGGGATTTTGTGTCTCTCTTTGATTCCTCCTCTCTTGTTCCCCCAATAGATTTAGTAGCTTTGTTGGAAGTTGGGAGTGGGGGATTTGAGCATCTTTGTGGTGTTCTTGCCATTTGCATCTGTTACATCGGTTTGAGTTCTCCTCGGAGGATTTGGTTTGAGTTGCTCATTGGAGTTTGTCCCTCTTGGGTTCTTGGAACCCTAGACGGTTTTGTGGCCTTGGTGGCATTTGTTGTGGCCTTTTGTGGCGTTTGTTGGGAGCCTCCAATTAAGTTGTGGAGAAGTGCCCCAACCTTGTGAGAGGTTCCGGTTGCCACCGACAAGTGCACCGATAGTGGAAGCATGGATCGATCCTATTGGGGTGAGATTCACCGGAGAATAAGGGAGGCCTTTTGTGGCGTTGGTGGTTTGATACCACCCCCTCTCCAAACGAGACGTACTCCATGTTGGGAGGAACTCGGTAAAATATCGGTGTCCCCACGTGCCTCGGTTATCTCTATACCCGAGCTCTTTACTTATGCAATTTACATTGTGATAGCCTTCGTGCTTGAAGTAATATATATCTTGCTATCACTTTGTTGCTTGTATTGCTTAGCATAAGTTGTTGGTGCACATAGGTAAACCTTAGTTGTTCTAGGTTGTGCTTAACAAAGTACACTAGTTTTATTCCGCCTTTGTTGAGCCACTCTAGGAAAAGTTTTAATCGCCTATTCACCCCCCTCTAGGCGACATCCGTATCCTTTCAGAGGGATCATCTTATTATGCTAATAAAACGCCAAACAAGCAATATAAGATGCAATCAAACATCACATTTTTTATAAGTGAAATGATATGGTTCCCGCATATGATCTCCATCATGTGCACCGTGGTATGATATCTATCATACCTCTCTGTGTAAGGCCAAGGTCTATGGAACCTACACGTTATGTGTGTTGTAAGAGTATCATCTCATACTTCTACTTACAACATCACCATATCATAACACTAGCCCAACAACAATCTAAACTAGAAGCCTCTAATTTATCCATTGCAAGTTTTACGTGGCTTAGGGCTATCGAAGATAGAACCGTTCTTACCTACGAACATGAACCACAACAAGGATAACCAAATTGTTGACAACTCGTCGCAAATTAGATATTGACTATAGTAGGAGAGACAGACACCCGCTAGCCACTTATGCAAAACTAGTTGCATGTCAAGCGTGGAACATGTCTCATGTGCGAGGACATGTAAAGTTTGTCCGGGCCGCTTCATCCCACTATGCCACCAATATCCAAAGTAAAAATAATAAGCAATAAAATGATCATCATCGCCCACATACTCATATGTGTACTACATGTGCAAACAATCTACGCATAGATCCGGCTCTGATACCACTGTTGGGTTCGCAGCATTAGAAAACAAAAATTTTCCTACGATGGGAACATCTAAGTACCAAGATCTATCTACTAGATACAAGCAACGGTGGATATACATACATAGAATACATACCCTCGAAGACCGAATAGCATTAACGAGATTGCACTCGTGGACGATGTAAACGAACGCTTGACGATCTCAAGATCGTGATGAAGTCCATCTGGTCCAGCCGGTCCCGCACCGCAAAGTAGTGGTACATCCGTGATCGCACACACGTACAGGTACCGCAACAACCTCCGCGCCCTCGCTCCAGAGAAGCAGTGGAAGCAAAAAATCCTTCCATAAAAAGCCACCGGGAACATGTATCTCGCTGATCCGAGACCATGGGGAAATTCTAAAGGGGGGGGAGAGATCCTTTGCGAGGAGGTGTGCTTTGAGAGGATGAGAGGGGGGCCTTTTATAGGGTAGAGGGGGGCACCCAAGGGGCATGGCGCCCAGCCATGGGGGCTGCCCCCACCTCTCCCACATTCATGTGGGTGGAGCTCCCACTCAAAATGAAAAGCCTCCACTCTCATAAAAGATCCTCCACTCAAAAATCCACTCACATGCATTAAATTTCCACCAAATTTAATGCAAGCGCTCATTTAAATAAAACTCTTTTATTTATTTATTCATAATTTAGTTAATTACTTTAATTAACAAACATTCACATAAAACCCCTTGCTAGTATTCCATTTCACATGTAGAACCAGTTTCAGCAATTTCAACCGAAACAGTTCCGGTGTCTAGTGAAATAAATTCCCGTGCTTTCCTTTTCTTTCTCTAACATATCATTTGCTCCGAATGGTGTCGGTATCCCTTAAGTGTGTCACCCTACGGTTTGCAAATAATGCAGACATGATCGAGACCCCTCTCCGATCAATAATCAGTAGCGGGACCTGGAGATCCGTACTGACTCCCACACATTCAACGATGACTTCTGTGATCGTGTGAACCTATTATTCTTGTATCTTAATCCCTTTGTTTCACGATATATTACATGTCCGAGATTCGATCATCGCTATCTCCATACCTAGTTTGATATCATTACCGACATGCACTCTTTTCTCGTTCCCGTGATATAATATTCTAGTGATCAAATCACTTGCTTGCAAGCTAATCATTGTGATATCACCGAGAGGGCCCAGAGCATATCTATCCGTCATCGGGATGAACAAATTCCACTCTCCATCCAGGAACCTCAACATAACACTTTAGTAGTTCTAAAGCCATCTTTATAATCACCCAATTACGGTGTGACGTTTGATGTCATCGAGAAACTCTTCCGGTGTTAGTGATTGACATGATCTCATGGTCTAAGGATTAGGATCACTTCGTAAGTTGTTATAGCAATATAAACTCAATGACTTTGATCGTAATGCTATACTTTGGATGAATGTTCATCACATCATTACACTAATGTTGTGACCTTGCTATTAACAACATCCAATGTCCATGATTAGGAAACTTTGATCATCTTGTTAATCAACGAGCTAGTTTATAAGAGAGGCATAACTAGGAACTTCCTTTTTGTTTATTAAACACACATGTATTAATGTTTCCATATTAATACAATTATAGCATGCAAAATAAACATTTATCATAAATAAGGAATACGATAATAACCACTTTATTATTGCCTCTCGGGCATATTCCTTTCATTATTTTTGGCAGAGCTGCCAATTGTAATTTATGTTTTATTGTAACCGTTAAGGATCCGAAGGATCTCAATTAGTTAATTCATTGGGTGCGCTACCAGTACTCCCTATGGGAGTAGCCTCCAAGTGTCTGTTCGAGTCATAGACTCGAGGAAGGACTTATAGTTATCAGTCATGTGATACAATGATCCGGAACTGCTTCGGATGATCAATATCTTTGAATGCGCTGCCAACACTCCCTATAGGAGTAGCCCCCGAGTCTGTAATGGAGTCACAGACTCGGAGGAGGACTCGAATCTTTGTGAATTTCTTTGACTGACCCAAGGAACCTACCAGATTTTTAGGTGCGCGACCAGCACTCCTGATAGGATTAGTCCCCGAGTAATTGGTTGAATCGCAGACTCGAGTAAGTACTTTTGTCTTGATTCAAAAGATTAGAGCTGTTGTTGGCCCTTGATTTTGTTGCCGTCATTGCTGACGCCTGGTGAGCTCAACCGTCTATGATAGCAGAGACAATGGGACGAGACGATCGTGGGTCCCACTCTCTGATTGAGATTTGACTAGTCACGTGTAATATACGTGAAAGTTACTGCATCGCCTCAATTTTTGCGTGTAGTGGATGGCATGATCGCGGGTGTCCGGCGCGATGCCCACCATGTGTGCGACCTGATGGCTGACACATGTTAGGTTTAGAAAATCAATGGCTCTGCTCTTCGTCTCCGACACTTTTATACTGCCAAGAGTTGCCGGTTATTCTTCACTTCACCATTCTTGTTGCCTTTGCCAATTTCATCTCCACCATTTCCAAAGCTCCTTCTTTCTCCCGTGTTGGATGTTCTCCACGTCTTTCCATCCATGTTCCTCCGTGCTGATCGCGCAGCACGCCACGCCGTCTAGATGGGCAAACCGAAGAAATCCTCTACTGCCACCGTTGGGACGAGCGCTGTCGGTGCCGCCAAGAAGACCACCACCACTGGCCGCATCACCGATGGTGGCTGGTGGCGGTCGATGATGAGGGTAGTAGATCTGCGCTGCCTGCACGAGACACGCCTTATCCCGCAGGAGAAGGGTGACGCCATTCTCCCCAAGTAGGAGGTGATCCCGGATCCACCCGAAAGTTTTCGGGTAATGTTCTAAGCCTTCGTCATCCGCGGTCTTTCTCTTCCCGCCCACAAATTTCTTCGTGGGCTCCTTTTTATTTACGCGCTTCAACTCCATCAGTTGTCGCCCAACTCTCTTTTGCATATTGCGTGCTTCATCACACTATGCGAGTCCTGGCTCAGAATCGAGCCACACTTTGGCCTCTTCAAGAAGCTCTATTCCTTGAAGAGGCAGTCCGGCCATGGAGGCAAGGTATACAATCTGGGCGGTGTGGGATATCTATCCATCCCAACCAGTAATACTTCTCCTTCCATCTCTTTGAATCCATCCAAGGATGGAGGAACAAGTGGTTCTACATCCGTGACTGAAAGCTGGACGCCTAGTATTATGGGTTGGCTCCCTTCAACGCCAGCAAGGAGGTCATTCGCAAGCGTTAATGGTCAAACGACGTCCCTGCGGGTGAAGCCGAGGTGGTCGAGAAGCTATATAGGCGAGTGGAGGAACTCCAGCTTGTGCGAGGCAAGGAGGTCTCCAACGTAGACATCATCCGGACCTTCCTCAAGCATCGGGTGCAACCCCTCCAAGCGAGGGCGTACCCGATGTTTCTGTATTCTGGCGCCAATGACCCAACGAGAGTGTCAGATGAAGAATTGTCCTCAACCGACCTTCACATGTCCCTTTGACCTCTGCTATGCTTGATGGCTGACGACGAACTGCCCGCGAGGTTGTCGACTGCACCCTTAAACACGAAGAAGGAAGTTCCTTAGGTGAAAACTTTACTTGCACGTAATGCATTTTTTGTTTGTGTCTTCTGTTCTTTATTTTGACTTACGTCCTTGGTGTTCCGTAGGAACTTAAGGTGGAGAGCATGATGCCTCCCCTTCCTGAGGAGTTTTTGGTTGCGTCAGATGGTGAGTAGGAGGAGTCTAATTCCACAATCCCTGCTGCTCACTCGCTGACGGAAGAAGCCCTCGAGCCTAGAGACAGGAACTCTTGCAAGAGAGCCTGAATCGAAAGCTCGGATTCCATGACGCCGCCAACATCAAAAGGGTCCGCCTTCCTTCAGTAGCATTCTGCGGGTGAAGGTTCCACCTCTCCCTTTCCTGCGGTGCCTATCCGAGTTGTGGCTGCTCAGCCAAAGGCCAAGAAGGTGAAGAAGGCGACATTGTTCCTGAACCTCTCTGACATTCCTTCATAAGTATCTATCCACCTTTGTTTGAGTTTGTTGAGTTTTCTCTGCTTGATGCCTTATTCACATCTTCTGCTATGCTATGCCAGGCGGTCCTCTTCAGGTGAATCCATGAAGGATGAAAATGACAAAGTGGCTGTGGAGTCGAAAGCGGTGAGCGTCGAAACTGCAACACCCTCCCTGAAGATAGCAACCAACTATGGTGATGGCGTGTTGAGTTCCTTGAAGCTGAGGTCTCGCGTAGTTTATTACCGGAAGACACAGGCTCCACCTTCCGAGTCTTCGGGTGGTAACGTAAGTTTTACTTGATTGCCACGGGAGAGCCCTCGAGCCCTTTGGTCTTCTGACTGTCACTTTTTTTGATGTAGCCTTTCTTGCATGATCTACAACGCCTCAGGCAGCACTATCTTTCCTTGGAGGAAAGCTTCCAACAGCTCCAAGGTATGTGTTTTTCTATTTTGTGTTTTTCGGGTGCATGTTTGTAGAGTTCTGTCTATTGATTTGTCCTCGTGTGGTTCTTGTAGATAAAAATAACAAGGCCCTCCGCAAGCTGGACTCTCTCGGCAAGAGTCGAAGCCAAGCGGAGAACAAGGCAAACGACGCTATGGAGGCCGTCAAGCGCTTCAAGCAGGAGGCCAAGGAGTGCGAGGAGAAGATTGCAGCTGATGCTTCCTTGTGGGAGAAGGCGATGATGGAGCATCTGATGGTTGCTGCGAAAGCATTGTCTGGTAAGTCATCCGAATTTTCCCGAGTATTCCGTGTTTTTTTGGCATTTTTCCTTGCTATGATCTAAGCCTGATTGACGCATCTATAGATGACACATGCGTTGCATTTGACCCCTCCGTCCTGGACCTTGGGGACCCCCTCGCGGATGCAGTTGTCGCGGTTGAAGACCGTTGCAGTTCCACCATGGATACGTTGGCTAAGGCTAAGGGGGTCCTCGGCCGCTTCTATCGGGAGATCTTCCAGAAGGGCGTGGCCCTTGACGATGTCGAGTCGCTGGTGGAGGCCCTGGCGGGAGAAGCACCTTCTGAATACAAGAAAACCTAGAAAGGTGCAGGTGCTACCCTTGGTCTAGCGATGGCGTTAGCGACAAGCGCGGAGCTGGATCTGAACCAAGCCACCTCAGGA
This sequence comes from Avena sativa, assembly GCA_916181665.1. Taxonomy (NCBI): domain Eukaryota; kingdom Viridiplantae; phylum Streptophyta; class Magnoliopsida; order Poales; family Poaceae; genus Avena; species Avena sativa. The sequence continues at coordinate 162,369,269 of OV702284.1, forward strand.
TGCTAGTCGATGCCGATGTCACTGAGGTAGCCTTCGCCCATTCGCTTCTCACTACAAGCGCTATGGCCCTTGCCTGATTGAGATCTTGGTGAACTATTCCATTGAGCAAAACAAGGTGGCTGCGGCGCGAGCCGAGAGGGCTGGAGCTGCCTCGGATGTGACGCACCCGCATGGACCGTATTCTGCTTAGTTGTCCTTGTTAGATTGACTTTTGCTTTTTTGTTCAGTTGATGTAATTTTATGTACTGTACAACTTCAGAGACTACCACGTAGTGGCTCTTTCGTATATATATGCCTTCCCTTGTATTGCTGCCAATTACTTTTCCCTTATACTTTGTCGTTTTGTGACCCTCTTAGGTTGACATGGTTATACCCTACGGGTACACGATCTTAGCATACCTAGTCCGGCCCAAGGAAGGCCCACGAGAACATGCGCCAGCCCATCAAGAGCAGACAAGCAGGAGTAGGGTTTTCCCTCCGGGGGCCTGAACCTGGGTAAATCTCGTGTCCCCGTGTTGCTTGTTTGCTAACCGTTCCACGATCTCCAGCATCCCCATCTTCTCCAAAACCCAAGCTCATAACAATGGGCATTGACGAGATTAAACCTCGTCAATTGGCGCCGTCTGTGGGAACTGGGGGCGCTGATTGTGCGATCGTGATGGTCCCAACCAAAGCGATCTACAACTCCGCGGCGACAGAGAGTCATCTCCTCTTCGGCGCCTTCGACTTCACCTCCCACTCGCCAGGCACCCTGAAGGACTTCGAGCCCGTTGGCGACGGACTCGAGATCCTGTTCGGGAGTTTCTGCTTCCAGGTGGGGCAGACCGACACTTTCCGTCTCCCAGAGCGGGTGCCCCTGCCATCGATCAGGCCCGCTTCGTGGGCTCCACACCCCGTGCTACTCACATCGCCATCGACACATAAGTCCTATGATAGCAGCAGGTGCCACTCAGATCTGTGCGATCCACCATCGGAGGAAGGGACCTACGGTTCCGGATCCGAAAGCTGTGGCAGTAGCGATCCAATCTACGAGTGCTACCAATGCGCTGCAGTCATCCAGAGTGACGTGGATCAGGAGCACAACCCGCCACCCAACCCGCAGGGTAGAAACGGCGAGAACAGGAGAAACCAGTCCCCCCGCCCAACGAGGAGGACACGGACCCCAATCGAATCATCCACCTCAGCGAGGAAGGATGGGCTCAAGCACGCGAAGCCGTTGCAGGCAACCAGATCCTGCCTGTGGGTGCCTGGACCTACTGATGGCGTACCACATGCTCTTAATCAAAGAGCACAAGAAGCAGGTGAAGATGCAAGAGGTGCTTGACAAACGCAAGCAAGCTGCCTCGGAGTCCAGTGCGCAGCGAGCTGCGCTCACCGCCATGGGCGGCTCTAGCTCGCACGGCAACCATGGAAACAAGAACCGTTCTCGCACGGAGAACATGGATCCCAAGGCACGTCGTGAGGTGAATCGGTCCCTCAACACGTCCTTCATGGAGATGGACGCCGACGGCAACGTCATCCCGAAGACACCGCAAGCTGCGATCATGGCAGCCACCACATACCTTGCGTCACATCCACCTCCAGTGGGGGAGCCGAAAAGGGCCATGCACAAGTCCGCGCTTACCGGACTCGGACTCATTGGATCTGCGCTCCACGGAGAAGCTCCTGCGGAGCCAAAGAAGAAGGCCACGGTCAGATTCAACTGCAGCCCCACGCCTTCATCCGAGGATGAAGAGCACGACCTACCTCGAAGGCACAAGAGCTCGTGCCATCACAGTCACGATTATGATGCTCGAAGCGAGCTCAGCCAGCGCAAGATCGACAAAGCGCGTGCCAAGCGCGTATGCTCGTCCGAATCCGAGGAGGATGGCGACGAAGGAGAACTCTGCGGAACACGATGCTTCAGTAGATCCGTTCGGCGGACACGGATGCCGTGGAACTTCAAGCTTCCTTCGGACACTCCGAAGTTCGATGTCATACATGACCCCAAGGCGTGGATCAGCGACCACCTGTCGTCCGTCAAGCTACACGGCGGAAACAAGGACACCACCCTGCAATGCCTTCAGCTGCAGCTGACAGGCGCAGCCCGGATCTAGCTCAACAGCCTATCCTCGGGATCCATCCAAAGCTGGGAGGAACTGGTGTACAGTTTCATCCGAAACTTCAAGGGCACCAGCAAAAGGACAGCCTCGATCAAGGAGTTGCGAGCCTGCACCCAACGAACGGGCGAATCCATTCGCTCGTACATATTACATTGGTCCAACACCAAAAACTCCACGGCGCACATCTCTGAGGAGAGAGCAATCGACGCCTTCAAGGATGGTGTCAAGCGCCAGGACTTCAAGGAAGAACTTGGGCGCGTCAAGCCCAAGACACTCGACCACCTCATGGACATCGACAACAGATGGGTAAATGGCGAGGACTCCATCCACCGAGCGCACTCGGAGGAGGAAGATTACTACGGACGGTGACGTGAAAAGAATGCTGTAGCAAGAGAAGATCGCGCGTCTACGACGATCGCGATGGACCCGACATGGTTGCGGCTTGCTAAGCCGACCGCCGTAGCGACGACAACCGCAGCAGCGGCGGATATCGCGGAAGCAACTTCCGCGACGGAGGACGCCCAACGCAGTCATGGCAACATCACGGCCGTGACGACGGACCCTCAGCATATGACAAACTGTCGGGTCCATGCACCATCTACTTCTACATCGACAAGCAGGATGGTAAGAAGAAGGCAAGCCACATGCTCAAGGACTACCGCGAGTTCCACAAACTCAGCGAGAGCATGTCTCAGATGAGGCAACAAGCCCCAAACCCTGGGTACGGGAACGCACCCGCACCAGGTGAGATCGCACATGGAGCTCCTCCACCACCACCTGCGGGACCTTCGAACCACCCAGTCGCACCCGCGCAGAATAACGGTGGGCACGGATACCCCACACCGAAGGGATCACTGATGATCCAAAAAGGGCACCCAATGAACAGGGTGCAAAAGAAAATCACCCGCCAGATCAATCTGGCTGTGACCGCTCCACCCGCCATCCCTGAGTACCTCAGCGGATCGGAGTCCTGCATCACGTTCAGCCGCTCGGATCACCCTTGCCAGGTCCCTCGCCCAGGTCATGCTGCCCTGGTGCTCAAGGTGCAGATCAGAGGGTTTGACATGATCGCGTCTTCATTGAAGGTGGCAGCGGCATCAATCTGATGTTCTCCAGTACCTTAGCAGCAATGCGGATCCCGCTGTGCAGCCTGGAACAATCCGATAGGCATCGTCCCAGGGAAGGGCGTATTCCCCCTGGGAAAGATATGGCTCGACGTCATCTTTGGAAAGCCGGATAACTTCCGGTGTGAGCGACTCGAGTTCTAGGTAGTGGACTGGCCATCACAATACCATGCCATCCTCGGGCGTGTGGCATTCGCACAATTCTTGGCAGTACCGCACTATGTACCTGCTACTCAAGATGCTAGGACCTAAGGGCGTCATCACGGTCCACGGGAGCTTCACCCGATCGCACCACTGCGAAAGGGACTTCAACAGAATATCCCAGTCATTCGGCATGCAGGAGGAGATCATAAGGCTCCGAGAGGTGAAAGACAATGGGGCACCCCCAGTCGCAAGACAAAACGCACCAGACATGTCCTTCGACTCCACCGTCAACACAAAGAAGGTGTAGGTCCACCCGACAGACACCTCCAAGACGGCGCTGATCGCCAACGACCTCAGCCCCGCATAGGAAAGCGCGCTCGTCGAATTCCTCCGTGAGCGCTGGGAAATCTTGGCCTGGTGTGCTGCGGGCATGCCTGGAGTTCCCAGGGAATTCGCCGAGCACGCACTCAATGTCTTTCCAAACGCCAAGCCCGTCAAACAGTCCATCCGACGAATGTTCGAACCACGGGCCGAAGCAATCGGAGTTGAAGTCAACAGACTACTCGATGCAAACTTCATCAGGGAGATCAAGGAGAGCGAGTGGCTTGCCAACACCGTGATGGTCCCCAAAAAGGACACGAACATCATACGGATGTGCGTGGACTTCACATCGCTGAACAAGCACTGCCCGAAGGATCACTTTCCTCACCCTCGGATCAATCAGATCATCAATTCGACTGCAGGATGCGAGAAGCTCTCCTTCCTTGATGCCTACTCAGGCTACAACCAGATCCGACTGAAGGTCGAAGATCAGGAGAAAACGGCGTTCATCACACCGTTCCGAGTGTTCGGCTACAACACAATGCCCTTCGGGCTGAAGAACGCAGGCGCCACGTACCAGCGGTGCATGAAGGCGTGCCTGAAGGACCAGATCGGCCGTAACATCCAAGTCTATGTCGACGACATAGTAATCAAAACAAGGGAGGCCAAGACACTCATCGACGAACTCCGTGTGACGTTCGACAACCTTGATCGATACAAGATCAAGCTAAACCCAGAAAATTGTGCCTTCGGCGTCCCATCAAGTCAGCTACTAGACTACTTCATCTCCCAGCGAGGAATCGAAGCGAACCCGAAGAAAATCCGGGCCATGGCCATGGAGAAGCCGAAGAACCTCAAGGGGGTCCAGCAGCTTGCGGGGCGAATCACGGCGTTGAGTAGATTCATCAGCCGCATGAGAGAAAAAGCCCTGCCTTTCTATTAGCTACTACGCAAGGCAGACAAATTCGAGTGGACGCCAGAAGCGGACGACGCATTCGAAGATCTAAAGCGGCTGCTCTCTACCTCGCCCGTCCTGGTCACGCCAAAGGAACGCGAGCCTTTACTGCTGTACATAGCAGCCACACACCAGGTGGTAAGCACCGTACTGGTGGTCGAGCGACCTAAAGAAGGCAAGACCCACGGGGTCCAACGCCCAATCTACTACCTCAGCGAGGTATTGACGCCGACAAAGCAGAGGTACCCTCACTACCATGAACTCGCCTACGGCGTGTTCATGACGGCTCGTCGGCTGAGCCACTACTTCCAGGAACATTAGGTGATGGTCGTCAACGAAGCACCCCTGAACAGCATCCTAAATAACCCGGAGGCCACAGGACGTGTGTCGCTATGGGGCATCGAGCTGTCACCTCTAGACATCGTCTATGAGAAACGCCACGTGATCAAGTCTCGGGTCCTTCCGGACTTCCTCGTCCACTGGATGGAACTGCAGCTGCCAGACACACCGGACATGACACATTCATGGACGATGCACTTCGACGGCTCCAAGCGCGAGGCCGGAGCAGGAGTCGAGGTCATACTGACCTCCCCGCAGGGCGACAAGATGAAGTACGTCCTCCGGATGAAATTTTGAGCTTCCAACAACGAGGCCGAGTACGAGGCCCTCATCTACAGCATGAGGACGACCAAGATCTGTGGCGCAACACGCCTGGTCATTTACGGAGACTGGAACCTCGTCGTCCAGCAGACGATGAACGAGTGCGACGCACACGCCGCCAACATGATTGCATACCGCGCACTCTACAACGCACTCGAAGGATACTTTGATGGATGCGAGCTTCGACACGTTGGGAGAGAAAGAAACGAAAAGGCCGACAGACTCGCCAACATCGTCTCCACCTGCGCACGGGTGCCACCAGGTGTGTTCCTCGAACAGATCTGCGTGCCATCCATCAAAAGGAAATTTCCAAAGGGATCACCCGAAGAAGCAGAGCACTCGGGGGTTGCGCTACCCGAAGGATAGGAAGGACCAGAAAAACTCGACACAGAGGTCGCAGTGGTCGCAGTGGTTAACCTGATGCAGGTCATGGCAGTCGAAGAAACATGGACTCAGCCATACCTCCGATATCTGATAGACGGGGAGCTGCCTGACAGCCCGAGAGATGCCCGACGCATATCTCGCCGGTCAAAGGCCTTCACCATCATCAATGGCGAGATGTACAAGCGCAGCATTTCGGGTGTACTCCAAAGGTGCGTCACCATCGGTGATGGCAAAACCATCCTCCAAGACATCCACGGGGCATCTGTGGCCATCACGCGGGCAGCCGCGCCCTTGTCGCAAAAGCTCTACGAGCTGGGTTCTACTGGCCAACGGCCATGAATGACGCCAAGGACATCGTCCGAAGGTGCAACGGGTGCTAGAGATTCGCAGATAAACCACACGCACTAGGATCGGAGCTCAGGCCCATACCCTTGGCCTGGCCTTTTGCCCAATGGGGCCTCGACATGATCGACAAACTGCCCAAGTCCTCAAAAGGAGGCCACGTCTACCTCCTGGTCGCAGTCGACAAATTCACCAAATGGATCGAGGCCATGCCTGTTACTAACCAAAAGGGAAAAACGACCGTCAAGTTCTTCAAATCCATTGTTTACAGGTTCGGCGTGCCGCACAGCATCATCACCGACAACGGGTCGAACTTCATCTCCAAGGAATTCCAGGACTTCTGCGAAGACCTCGGAATCAACATCACATACGCCTTCGTGGCGCACCCGCAAAAAAACGTGCAGGTCGAAAAGGACAACGGCCTCGTCGGTGGCGGCATCAAGAAGCGCCTAATGAGCCCACTCCAGTGACTTGCAGGATCCTGGACAAAAGAGCTACCCTCCGCCCTCTGGAGTTTGCGCAAAAAGCCAAACAGCTCAACTGGCTACATGCCCTTCTTCATGGTTCACGGAGCGAAGCCGTGCTGCCTGCAGAGGTACGCCACAAGGCCCCACGGGTCGTCGCCTACAGCGAAGCCAAATCGACGGCCGCACTCGAAGACGCTGTCGACACACTCGACGAGGGACACGACATAGCCGTAGCCCGATCAGTGGTCTATCAACGGAGCCTCCGCAACTACCACATCGTCGGCTGCGCCCAAGGTCCTTCGTCGAAGGATACCTAGTCTTGCGACTCAAGCAGGAGCGACCGAAGAAGCTCGAGTCGCCCTGGGAAGGACTCTACATCGTCACTGAAGTCATCCCAGGTGGCGCCTATCGCCTCAAACACGTGGAGTCTGGAGTCGCATAGGAACGTCGCACAACTGCGACGATTCTACCCCTAGCTACCCCCCTATTTTACTTGCAATAAGGCTATTCAGCTAAGGCTACTCAGCCAAACAATGTACCTCCTCCTTACGATATAAATAAAGCTAAGTGTCTCACCCCAAAATTTTTGTCTAGTACTCGCATTTTCTTCACGTTACAACACACTCGGGGGCTCCCCTCACCTCGCGACTTCGTCGACTGAGGATAACGCGTGTACACCTGAGTAGCTGACCACGTCAGGCTAACAAAAAGGGCACGCATACAAACAAAGCACCACGTGCTAAACAACAATTAACCTTTACAGCAAAGGGCATAACACGCCCAGCCGAACACATACAAATTTTACATTTATCTTTGTACAGGTCCTACCTATTCTGAAGAATCACCTGCACACGCTGCTCAAAGAGATCTACAATTTGTTTGGCATACTGCCTTATAGCCGCATAATGTGGACGCATATCCCACACACCACCATCCGGCCGAAGAGGCGGCCCAGCTGCCACAATAGCAAGATCCACATCAGGACGATGTATCCGCACAAGGGAAAGCGCATCCTTCACCCCCGCAACCAGCTGATGCCGCACCAGCTCCCTAACATGATGCACATCTCGAAACTTCGCCAGCAGGCCCCAGAGAGTCGATGGCGCCTCATCCAAGGGAAACATCACGTGCAGAACGGAAGCCAACAAAGTCTTCACTTGACGCAGCACCCATGACACCTGGTGAACACGATCCTTCACAGTCGCAAGGACCATGGCACGATCGCGGTCCATCCAAAAAAAACGCCGGCCTCCATGTCCTGTTGCGTCAGGCAGTTGATCCGAATTGCAACACGCTCCTTTTCCTCCTTAGGAACAAGGTTAGCACCTACAACACCTGCAAAGTAAGATGACATGCCAGCAGCTCGAAAAACTCACATTGGAGTTGTTCGGCCAGACGATGCATCTCCCCCATCAAATACTCCTCTCTGGCAGCGCCTCGCTCTGTCTTTGATTTCCAAACATCAGTGTGGCCGCGCACACCAAGTAGTTATTTCTCAAGACTAAGGATGCGGTCACGAAGAAACACAAGCTGCGACGCATCATCCAAGGATGGCCGTAGTTGCAGCGCAGAAGAAGTATCAACAGGATCATCACCCGAAGGCCCCTAGAGGAAAAAAGGCAGGAATATGAACAAACACATGAATGAACAAAGATCTCGGAGATTCATTATATGCAGCAAAAAGCCACTGCATGGCACAAGGAGTGTTCATAGATATATTACACCAAAAGAAACAAAAGATACCCTACAACTACAAGGCCTAAGAAGTTGCATCCTGAGTAGCCTCGGAGCCGGACTGCCTGCTCTTGGCGTCCCCCTGCTGCCTCGCCGCGTACTCCGCTAGCAAGTCAATCAGCTTCGGCCCATAACGTTTACAACGGGCAGCATAGAGGGCAAAAGCTACCTCGGATCCGTCGGCAGCCATCAGCATCTGGGAGGTGACCTGATGAATATCCAGCTCCGCTCGAGACACCAGGGCCATCGCCAGCCCTACGGATGCACCGATGCCTTTCTTCTTGCGCTTGTACGCCGCAGGCGCATCGGCTGATAGCGCATCCGCCAACGAGTCGACATCCTCGAGGGAGACACCCTTGGGGACGAGCTCCTTGTAGAAGCGCCTGAGAACCTCCTTGGCCTTGGCAAGTGAGCTGACCACGGTATAAAAAAAGCTAAGTGTCTCACCCCAAAATTTTTGTCTATTACTCGCATTTTCTTCACGTTACAACACACTCGGGGGCTCCCCTCACCTCGCGACTTCGTCGACTGAGGATAACGCGTGTACACCTGAGTAGCTGACCACGTCAGGCTAACAAAAAGGGCACGCATACAAACAAAGCACCACGTGCTAAACAACAATTAACCTTTACAGCAGAGGGCATAACACGCCCAGTCGAACACATACAAATTTTACATCTATCTTTTTACAGGTCCTACCTATTCTGAAGAATCACCTGCACACGCTGCTCAAAGAGATCTACAATTTGTTTGGCATACTGCCTTATAGCCGCATAATGTGGACGCATATCCCACACACCACCATCCGGCCGAAGAGGCGGCCCAGCTACCACAGTAGCAAGATCCACATCAGGACGATGTAGCCGCACAAGGGAAAACACAGCCTTCACCCCCGCAACCAGCTGATGCCGCACCAGCTCCCTAAGATGATGCACATCTCGAAACTTCGCCAGCAGGCCCCAGAGAGTCGATGGCGCCTCATCCAAGGGAAACATCACGTGCAGAACGGACGCCAACGAAGTCTTCACTTGACGCAGCACCCACGACACCTGGTGAACACGATCCTGCACAGTCACAAGGACCATGGCACGATCGCGGTCCATCCAAATAAAACCGCCGGCCTCCATGTCCTGCTACGTCAGGCAGTTGATCCGAATAGCAACACACTCCTTTTCCTACTTAGGAACAAGGTTAGCACCTGCAACACCTGCAAAGTAAGATGACATGCCAGCAGCTCAAAAAACTCACATTGGAGCTGTTCGGCCAGATGACGCATCTCCCCCATCAAATACTCCTCTCTGGCAGCGCCTCGCTCTGTCTTTGATTTCCAAACATCAGTGTGGCCGCGCACACCAAGTAGTTCTTTCTCAAGACTAAGGATGCGGTCACGAAGAAACACAAGCTGCGACGCATCATCCAAGGATGACCGTAGCTACAGCGCAGAAGAAGTATCAACAGGATCATCACCCGAAGGCCCCTAGAGGAAAAAAGGCAGGAATATGAACAAACACATGAATGAACAAAGATCTCGGAGATTCATTATATGCAGCAAAAAGCCACTGCGTGGCACAAGGAGTGTTCATAGATATATTACACCAAAAGAAACAAAAGATACCCTACAACTACAAGGCCTAAGAAGCTGCATCCTGAGTAGCCCTGGAGCCGGACTGCCTGCTCTTGGCCTCCCCCTGCTGCCTCGCCGCGTACTCCGCCAGCAAGTCAATCAGCTTCGGCCCATAACGTTTACAACGGGCAGCATAGAGGGCAAAAGCTACCTCGGATCTGTCGACAGCCGTCAGCATCTGGGAGGTGACCTAATGAATATCCAGCTCCGCTCCAGACACCAGGGCCATCGCCAGCCCTACGGATGCACCGATGCCTTTCTGCTTGCGCTTGTACGCCGCAGGCGCATCGGCTGATAGCGCATCCGCCAACGAGTCGACATCCTCGAGGGCGACACCCTTGGGGACGAGCTCCTTGTAGAAGCGCCTGAGAACCTCCTTGGCCTTGGCAAGTGAGCTGACCACGGTACTGCAGAGGTCTTAGACCACCGCAGTGGCATCATCCAGAGCACTTCCATGCTCCAGGGCACCACAGTCAAACTCGATGCCTGCGGCATCTAAACAAACGAAAGAAGCAACATGAAAACCAAGCAAAGCAAGGAAGACAAGGAAGCCAAAGAGGAATAGACGAAACCACTCACCCGAGCCTTGGCAGCAGCCATCAACTTGCCGGCTACCTCCTTCTCGCGCGAGGCCGCAGCAGTGGCGAGTTTCTCCTTACGGTCCGTAGCCTCCTACTGAAGGCGCTCCTTGGCCACAGCTGCGTCGGCTAGCTCCTGCTCGAGGCGCTCTTTCGCACCAACGGCGTCCTCGGCTTTCTTCTCCGCTTGCCCAAGGCTCTTTTGAGAGCATAAAGCTCGTGGAGGGTGGTATTGTTTTCTTCTGCAAACAACAGAACACTAATGAGATCAAAGGAAAGGGAAGCAGTGGAAGACAAAAAAGACCAATTCATGAATGTACCATGAAGCTGCTTGAAGCTGGCCTCCAACACCAAGTGCTGCTGGTTGGCGCCTTGCACAAAAGGCTGCAACAAGACACTTGTCAAAAGAAAGGCTTGGGGGCTGCGCCCAAGGAACGAGAAAGGCAAATTACACATACGAAAAAACGCTCAGGGGCTCCCCCCGATGCACGTACAAAAAAGAAAAGCATGATCAGTAGATCATCCGACAGATGCTCGGGGGCTCCCCCCAAGACACAAAATAAAAACAATCAGCAGACCATCCAAAAATTCTCGGGGGCTCCCCCCGCGGCAATAATGAAAACACTTACGTGGTTAGACGACGACTCAGAAGGTTTGCCTGTAGTCTTCTGGGGGACAACGACCCGAGCCTCCTGCGAAAAAGGGTCTGTAGCAGCGCCCTCAGAGGTGGCCACCGTCTGAGGAGGAGGAGCAACCTTCGAATCCCCCACCATCTCCTGAGTGCCATCGCTGAAGGAGCCATCGGATGAGTGGCTACAAAATAACAGAAATCAGACAAGTACAAGCAAGAAGACGAGAGAGAGCAAAAGCAATGGCAGATACTTACGAGTCAAAATCGCTCAAGTCAAAGACAGGAGGGGCCCTCCTTCCTTTCTTCTATTCCTTCTTCTCTTCCTTCTTCCGCTTTGCCGGCGGCTGCGGCGCCACAACCCCCACGGGCACAACCAGAATTGGATAGGAAGAGCCACCATGACCCCCACTGTGATGCTCAAGGCATGACGGGTTCCTACGGGTCGGCGGAGTCGAAGAATCCGACATTTCGATTGAGCTTCGCGTCCTCTTTCGAGTCTACTCCTCGCTAGACTCAAGAGTTTCTTCCGCTGGCGATCGCGCCGAGGGAAGCTCGGACATGGAATCCACCACCTCATTATCCGGGGCATCCGGAAACAGTTCGGGCAGTGGAAGCAACATGCCCGGTACCTTGAATTCCTGCGCAAAATAAGCAAACTTTCAGAACATAAGCAAGTGCAAGAAAAACACAGTCGAAACAAAAAGCGCTACGCGCATGCCCCAGATCTACACCTGCGGAACTGGTCGAGAGGCGGTGAACGGAGGAGTCAGCGACTTCCCCGGGAGATCCTCTCCAGCCTTGAACTTCAGCAGCGGCCGAAGAATCCTGTCGAGACCCTCCTGGAGAACTCCTCAGCCGAAACCCTAGTCGGATCGTGGCGAACAGAATAAAGGAACATCGGGTGCACCCTAGCCTGGAGTGGCTGCACCCGACGTTTGATGAAGATGCGGATGATATCCACACCGTTCACCTCTTTATCCGGAATCAACTGATGATCCTCCACCCGATGATAGAGCCCCTCTATCTTCGCCACCTCACCATCCAAGATGTGGTTCTTCCAGGACCTCTTCGGCTGGATTTTCTGGGAGGGGTCGAAAGGAGCAAGGCCAAAGTCCTGCCCAGCCACTGTGGAGTCGCGGATGTAAAACCATCACCTCCACCAGTACTGGACAGATTCAGACATATAAAAAGAGAAGAAGAGAAAGTTGGATTTAAGGGAAATGATACAGCCGCCGATGGGGTAAACGCCATTGGAGCCGGATTGCCTCTTCACGGAATAGAGATTCCGGAAGAGGCCAAAGTGCGGCTCGATGCCGAGCCAACACTCGCAGAATATGATGAAGCAGGCGATATGAAGAAGAGAGTTTGGTGAAAGATGATGGAGCTGGATGCCATAAAGGAAAAGCAATCCACAGAGAAAATGGTGGATTGGGAAAGAAAGACCCCGAAGGACAAAAGCGAGGAACATGACCCGAAACCCAGCTGGAGGACAGGGAATTACCTCGTCGCCGAGAACTCTGACTTCCTCCCTATCCCGCGGGATCAGACCCCGCTCACAGAGCTTGCGGAGATCGCCCTCGCGCGTCTCCAATCGCTGCCAGCCACCATCGGTGACGCGAGTGGCGGTGGAACCCTTCTTGCTGTCGGCAGCAGCACTTGTACCAACTACGGTGGAGGCCTTCTTGGACTTCCCCATCAAAGTGCAACGACGACGACGAGCACGCAGAAACAGAGAAGGAAAGGTTCGAAGAAATTCTAGCGCGCAGCAAGGAAAACTCAAGAAGATGGAAGCAGTGAAACAGGAATGGCTGTGGTGAAAGCAAACTAACTTTTACCCAATGATTATAAGGACGAAGACGATGCACGACGACCGTTGATTGGGAAGACCTAGAGCCAACATCAAGATCTGACCGTCCACGTGTCAGCATGGCAGCGAACCGTCGCTCACACGGCGTCCACTATGCACGGAAATCGAGGCGACACCGTAATTATCTCCACGTCATGCGTGACCAGTCAACCCAAAGTCAGAAGGAGGGACCCATGTTCGTCCAGTCACGTCATCTCTGGCACCGCAGATGCTTGAGGTCACCGATCGTCAGCAGTGACGTCATCAAAAGCTATACTAGCAACGGTTACAATTCTTCGGATACACAACTAAGAGTACTCACTCGAATCTACGATTAGACTAACTACTCGGGGGCTACTCCTATCAGGAGCGCTGGCCGTGCACCCGAAAACAATCAACATACTACACCATTGAACTATTCTTCGAGTCCTACGTCGAGTCTACGACTCCACTAGGGACTCGGGGGGCTACTCCCATAGGGAGGATGGATTCAAGCATTCGAAAAATTTGTGTCCTACGGACCTAAAAGTCAACAAAGACTGAATTAAAGTCTCTGCTCGAGTCTACGACTCGAACAGACACTCGGGGGCTACTCCCATAGGGAGCGCTGGTCGCGCACCCTATGAATTCTTCGACTACGATCCTTCGGATCAGCATGCAAAAACTTTTCGACAACTCTGCCCCAATTAACGCTAAGTGAGAAACGTCCTCCTTGGTCACCCGAAGAACCTCTGCGGTGACAAAAATTCGGATGCTGCATCTGCGACGCAAATATAAGACCTACAGATACCATCTGATGGCCTGGCAACGCACACGACTGCGCTCTGCTAGTGAGAATCCGTGCCAGCAGGCAAGATGAAAAATCCCGACAGACGCGTTGGGTATATCATTTAAAATTTACTGGAATTCCACTCCTATAAGTCCTCCGTGGCCTGACTCGAATTACGCCAGCATACGTTCCGGGTTCGAGTCAAGGGACTCGAATCTAAAGAAGATCGTGTTTTTTTGTCCTAAGACAGTTAACTGACCCTGATCCATCGGGAGAGTCAGGCACACGCATCAACAATCCCTACACACTCAAATCGTTCTCTAAACGAACAAAGATAGCTGCACCCGAAGGATTAAAGAGTCCTCAGCCGAATCTACGATTCGACTGAACACTCGGGGGCTACTGACATGGTTATACCCTACGGGTACATGATCTTAGCATACCTAGTCCGGCTCAAGGAAGGCCCACGAGAACATGCGACAACCCATGAATACTTTCGGGTGGCCAGGGCCCATGACGCCTTCGGATCCTTGGAGAACAAGACTAGAGTAGATAGAATATTCAAAAGGGTAAACCCTAAAACCTGTAACTGACACGGTCTATGCCCAGGACCTGGCTATCTCTATATAAAGGCTAGGAGGGCACGTCGAGGAGGGCACTTCATACCACCGCATACACACCTCCACGCCAGATTGCATCTGCGCACCCCTATACTTTTCGGTTCCGACGTAATCAAGAGCAGACAAGCAGGAGTAGGGTTTTCCCTCCGGGGGCCTGAACCTGGGTAAATCTCGTGTCCCCGTGTTGCTTGTTTGCTAACAATTCCGCGATCTCCAGCATCCCCATCTTCTCCAAAACCCAAGCTCATGACAATGGGCATTGACGAGATTAAACCTCGTCATAGGGCCCCTCGACCGATGTTCCGGGGACTTCGTCAATTACTTTGGCTGTTGCCCATCCAACTGTTGCAGATATGCCCAAGAGGCAATAATAAAGTGGTTATTATTATATCTTTGTGTTTATGATAAATGTTTACATCCCATGCTATAATTGTATTAACCAGAAACATTAATACTTTTATGTTATGTAAACATGAAAGAGTCCCTAGTAAGCCTCTTGTTAAACTAGCTTGTTGATTAATAGATGATCATGGTTTCCTAATCATGGACATTAAATGTTATTAATAACAAGATCATGTCATTAGGATAATGATGTGATGGACACACCCCTGTAGTTATCATAGCATAAGATCAAGTCATTTAGAGTTTGTTTGCTACAAGCTTTCAATACATAGTAACCTAATCCTTTGACCATGAGATCATGTTAATCACCAGCACTGGATGGATGATTTGATGACATCAAACACCACTTACGTATCTGGGTGGTTATAAAGGTGGCATTAGGTATTCTGAAAGTATGGATTAAAGCGCATGGATCAAGAGTGGTATTTGTCCATCCATATGACGGATAGATATACTCTGGGCCCTCTCGGTGGAATGTCATCCAATTGGCTTGCAAGCATGTGACTAGGTCACAAGGGTTGTCATATCACGAAACGAGTAAAGAGTACTTATCGGTAACGAGGTTGAACTAGGTATAGAGATACTGACGATCAAACCTCGGATAAGTAAAGTATCGCGCGACAAAGGGAATCGGTATCGTATGTAAATGGTTGATTCGATCATGAAGTCATCATAGAAATATATGGGAGACATATGGATTTCCATATCCCTCTATTGGTTATTGATCGAAGAGGTGTCTCGATCATGTCTGCATAGTTCAAGAACCGTAGGGAGACGCACTTAAGGATTCGATGTTGTTTAAGTAGATATGGAATATGAGTTGGAGACCGAATGTTGTTCGGAGTCTCGGATTTGATCCAGGACAACACGAGGAGATCCGGAATGGTCCGAAGAATATGTTTCATATAAGGAAAGTCAATTTCCGGGGTTCGGAAATGTTTTCGGTGTTTTGACCGGAAGCTTCTAGAATGTTCTAGAAGGCCCACCACCCTGGGAGGGGCACTTGGGATGCGGCATGCCCTAAGGGGCTGGCCGCACCAAGCCCAAGGGCAACTCGTCCAAGGACTAGGAGGAAAAGGGTCAAACCCTAGTTTAAAAAGTCAAATTCTAGTTTGAAAAGTCAAATCCTAGTTTGGGAAGGAAAGGGAAAACTTGAAAGGCAAGTTTACAACTCTCCCTTTCCTAGCCGAGTTGGGGAGGGACTTTTCCTGTCATACCCCACCTTTATAAAGGTAAAGGTCCCTGTGATTGCAATGCTAGTCCCTGGATCAAATGCTAGCATCCACAGTTTAAGATGAAGTACACAGATACAATGGTCTTTATTACATCGTCATTCCAGAGATAAACATAGGCTTTTACAACTCCATAGCCAAAGGCTAGTACAAGAGTTCATAATATAAGTAAATAAAGTAAAGTCTTCATCTTCATGTGCCACAGGAAAACATGTTAACTGTAGACTCATAACCCTAATCCTCATCAGAGTAACCCGCAACATCATAAGTTACAACCACAGTGGGTCAATACATTGGAATAGTATTGGCAAGTGATACATAGTAGAATAATAGTTTCTATCTTCTATATGAATTTGGCTATGTGTAGCTTAGGTTTTCTTTGATCAAAATAGGTGTTTCCTATAAGTTGAAAACACTAAGTTTTTGTTTGATGAAAATCACCCAAGGAATCACCAATAGACATTGGTGAACCTTTACCCTTGTTCAACCACAAATTTTTAACTTAGAAATTGGGATGAGGAGATCCTTGATACCTTCAATGTCTTGATGCTCAAATTGTCCATTGCTGGGGACACGGCTAAGTACTTAGATTTTTCCTTCTCGAGAGGTGGTGCACTTTCCCCACAAGACTCGACATGCATCAAGAAGAGATCTTTCAGAAGCCTTCCCTTAGACCAAATGGACGCGTTCCAACCTATCACCCTACCACCATCTGTCCATCTGGCTAAGTTATTGCAACCTATATGATCAAGGAAGAGCCCATATGCCATGTGGTTGCACTAGAATCTTCTAAACACTAAGTATCTCAAATCCCTTTGTTTCTGGGTGGCTTTCCACAAGTGTGATACACAAGGTAGACCATAGATATGGGCCTTGTGTAACCACTCAACATAGTGATTCATTCACTTAGTTGTTTTTATTAGGAAAAAACATAAGTCAAGGACTTAGCAATATTTCCATAGCATGTATATAATCCACCCTTGTTTGCTACTAGCTAGGCTAAGGATGATATCAACAAGTATCTTATCTTAGAGAAATATTTCTACCAAGACTACAAGTACTAGGATTTACCAAGGCCTAGTCATATAGATACTTAGCAAAATCTCATGCAAGCCATATACAAAATATCACTAGTGCATAGTCAAATTAATAGGACAAAAATACATGAAGCACCACTTGCCTTGGTAGTTGGGGGAGTAGCTACAATCCTCACAAACACAATCACCACTATCACCAAAATCTACACATAAAATGATATCACCAAATTTACATTCAAAATAATCAAGCAAAAATATAAGAATGCATGCAAATGCCATGTGATGATTGTTTCTTAACTAAACAAGACAATTCAAACATTACTGAACACAAAAACAATTATTTAAAGTCTAGATAAACTCAAAATGGCCTTAATAACATTTTTCTAAATAATTTACCTAGCCAAAATAGGCCTATAATTGTCTCTGCATAAAAACCCATTTTTACAGAAACAAAACACAAAACTAAGACCGCAGTAGTGTAGGATTTATTTTTGTGAATCCAATGATATCTTATTTGTATTTTTTGGATAAACAGAACAAAAGTTATAGTTTTTACAAGTTTAATCATTCAAATTCATTTTCTGGATTTTTAAACAGACAGGAGATGCCACGTGGAATGATTCCATTGGCTGATAACGATTCGCACAGAACGTGCTCTGTGGACCGTAGGATTAAAAGTGAATCGTATGGCATGGATCAAATCATACCCTTTCGCTAAGCCAATCTATCCTATCACTTGGATCTAAATCGAATGGCTCATAGCACACTGCCAGGAACTGGCAGCGCTGGCTTGACGGTGAATGGCGGTGGCGCTCTGTCAGCATGGTTTCGGCGAAAACAAGAAGCAAGAGAGGAAGGGAAGATGCTCACCGAGTTCGCAGGGACGTGGCGAAGCTCAGGGTTGTCGTGGGATGGCCAGGGGCGCACGGTCGTGTCGGCAAATGCTCGTCGGAGAAGCTTCTGGCGTCAGGCACGCTCGATCGTCGACATTGGCGAGGCTACGGAGCATGCCAAGACAAGACAAATGGTGCGTCAGATGCGTGAGAGAGAGGAGATTGTAAGGGCATCGAACAGAGAGGAGGCGGTCAGGAGTTACCAGTAGGGGTCGCCGGAGTGGACGTAGATGACGGTGGCGTTCGTACTTGGTCATTGCCGAGGCTGTGGGGCACGCGCGGCCAAGATAGGGCTACTGGAAGGTGCGTACGGGGTTGCTGGTCAAGCTTGTGGAAGCTAGGGGCAGAGGGGTGGCCAGAGTTGGCCGGAATCGGTGTTGCAGCTCGTCGGAGCAGAGGGGGTTTGGGCGAGGAATTCTTGCAGCCTGGAGGCGTTCAGGGCATGGGGTCTGAGGGGAACTGGGGAGGAGAGGTGGGCGATTTAGTAGGGCATGGTCGCGGGACGAATTACTGGCGCAATCAACACGAATTGACGTCGCGAATTGATCGCAGGAAACTGCAGCGAGGGAGAGGGGAACGGGTCACGCGGGGACGATGATGAGGTGGCGCTGGTGGGGCCTGGGTGTCAGCGGGGTGAGGGTTGATTCGCGCATGAGAAAGAGTGGAGAGGGGGAGATGGCCGGGTGGGCTTAGTGGGCTGCTTCTGCTGCTGGGCTGAATAGATGGCGCCGGCCATTTTCCTTTTCTTCTCTCTTTATCTTTTTTCTATTTTGATTTTCAGGAAACAAATCAAACCAAATTCAAATGGATTTGAATTCAAATCACCTCTAGGTTTTTGTAGTGTAAACCTTGCACCTAAATGTGTATAAAACACCACTGTTTAGTCAAATGCACTTTGATACTTTGAAAATAAACTAAAACCTTGCCTTGTTGATATATAGATAATAGACATATAAATGGTTTTATTTTGAATTTTGTTTTGAATTTTTTTTGCAAGCCAAGGATGCTATGAATGTATGAATGAAATGCAAACTTTTACAAATCATGATTTTTAGGATATTACACTCCCCTTGCTAGCCATGTTGGGGGCAACTCGGCTAGGGAATGGAGGTCCTTGGTCGCTGGCCCCTCTCCCATATAAGGAGGGGTACGGCGCCACCCCTTGACACCTCAAGCCCTGGCACCTAAACCCTACCCACCGCACCCCTCTCTCTTCTCCACCGTCCTGCTCTAGCTTAGGCAAAGCCCTGCAGAAATCTCTCCTCCTCCACCACAACCAACACACCGTCGTGCTGTTGGGATTCCGAAGAGATCTACAACCTCCGCTGCCCTGCTGGAACAAGGGAGAGGAAGGTCTTCATCGACTACCGTACGTGTGACCGACTGCGGAAGCATTGCCAGAACGCGGCGCCGAAAGGATCGTCTACACGATCTTGAGATCGACAAGTGATTGACTACATCAACCACAATAATCTGATCTCGTTAAACGCTTTGGATCTACTAGGGTTAGTTCTCTAGAATCTCGTTGCACCGATCTCGTAAATTAGATCTTGGATTTGCCATAGATCAGATCTTGGTTTTGTGTGTACATGCGATAGATTTTTTTGTTTTCCATGCTTCGAACCCTAAACTAACAACTAGTGAGGTGTCACAGTTGCCATTACTATGTGATCGCATCTGAAGCTTGGAGAGGGACATCCTTGTAATCCCATGCGGATGTTTGGAAGTCCAAGACGGAGCGGGCTTGTAGCACCCTAGGTAAACCACTATCATAAAATCGCCTGCTGATTTTGTCTTTGTGTATCATCACCACACCATCATGCATACTTGCCTCAAAACTATTTTATAAAACCCTATATTGTTTTCTACATTACATCTCCTCTTTTATTCAAATTATATTTCTTGCCATTTCAATCATGTAAATCTAGTTAAAAAATGATTTAAACAAAACAAAAGAAATAAAAAAAATGTTTTAAATAAATAATAAAGCCTAGACCTAAACCGGCCAGGCCCAATAGGCCCAGCCGGATGAAACCCTAGCCAACCCTAACCCTACCGAAGCAAACCCTAGACCAATCCCCACACCACCCCGCCGCCAGTTCCCACATGCACGCACGCACGTCGCACTCCCTCGCAACCACCTGACGCCATTCTCTAGCATGACCCGACCCATCCCGCTGCCGCCAAACCGACCCTAGCACTTACCCCCGCTCCCTGGTCCGCTGGCGCCACCAAGCACGCGTCGAATCAACGCGAACCCCAACTCCTGTCGCTCCCGTGGCCCACCCCTGCTCGCTCTCACGCGTCCCCGACCCCGGCCCTGTCACGCGATCCCCTCCCCTGCTTTTATTCCTCGTCCCCTGACCCTGCTCATCGCTCGCGGATTCAGCCGACGCCCGCTGTTCCACCTCCCCGCCTCCATGCCTCTCCGTGAGCCGCGCCTTTGGCCCACGCCCCCTCGCTAGCGAGCTCTGCCGCCGGTTGCAGCAACCTCGTCGACCCTTCGCCCTGCATCGTTTTGCTCCGTCTGCAAGCGCCGTCATGATTCTCACTGCGCCAGCAGCGGACGCCGCCCCTGGCCACAGGAGACCTCCTTCCCTCGAGCTCCTCTTCACCGCCACCTCTCTCGCCGGCATCTCCTCCGGACCAAGATCGACAGGCAACCCCTGCACGCTCGCGTAGTCTCCTCTCAAGGCCGCACCAGACCTGCCTCTGGCCGGCCCCGCCTGCAACCCTCTCTCCACTGCTCTGCCCTGCCAAGCCCACCGGCACCTCTCCTCTAATGTCGTGCGCCTCGTGCGCCCCTACTTCAGTCGCCCGCCTCTTTGATCATCTGTGCGGACACACGCCGCCGCGTCTGGCCGTCCTCTGTCCCGGTGCACTGACCTCGACCGTGCAGCGCCTCTGCTAGCACGCATCCCTACCCCGTACATCAAAGGCATGTTGCTTCTCTGCGATGCCTATGGTGTAACGATGTGTGTTGATCGATGGTAAAGCTTGTGTACCTACATCGGCTAATTCAACCTCGTCCGAGAATCCGAAGAATCGGTGTGATGCAGTCTGAAGAACACGTGACTATGTGTAGGTTCTCATCGCCACCAAAGATGCAAGACCGAACACTCGACACGCCAAGGTCTCCTTCCTGGAACGCCATGTTCTCCCTCACGGATACGGTGACCGGAACCCCAAAGACCCGTTCTCGGATGCCGAGACCCCGAAGACTGATCCAGAACCCTCAGCGAACCCCAAGATCATCGATACCAATGTGTGGCCCCTCCCGAGCCCCTATTTTATAAATTGACATATTATACTTGTTGCATATAATTGATCATGCTTGCATACATATTGTGGGTGTTTCAACGATTCACCTAAATTAAATATGGAGGCCATATGCGGGCGAATCAAGTCTAATATTGGTCCCATTTAAATTTGTGCATCGAACCGGTGAAATATTTTTCCTTGATAAGACAACATTTAAATTGCGGGGTGTCTAAACAACTTGAACCATCTACGTAAATGTCGGAACACCGGTTCCGTTTAATATTGCCTAATAGCATCGCATCTTTGCCATGTCATGCATCATGTTTGATCTTCTGCCGTAGTATTAAATAGTGCATCCGGTGTTTCTTCTAGTGTTTTGCTTCTTCTCGGATTAGGCCGATGAGTTGATGCGAATGTCAACCCGTTCTTCGGATGAACCTTTGGCAATTTTTTATGCGAGCATTCTCCCTCTTTCTACCTATTTTATATTTCTAGTCTTTATTTCCTCCTATTGATATATTGTTATCTGTGTTGCGATGCTATAGATTCCATGCAGCCTCTATATTGCCATGTACACCTCCTATTACCTGTTGTTTGGTAGATAGTCGGCCTTGCGAGTCGTAGTCGCTTGCTTAGGTGCTGCTTCACATCGTCGATGTTCCACCGTTGTTGGATGGTTGGCACATGCTTAATGGTGGAGATGATCATGGATTTAATTACCGTTTAATAACTAAAATTGAAAGTAGGTAAATAATGCAGAGGCACCGGTAGGTAATAGACAATATTTGGTTTTTAACCGCCCACTTGTGTCCGATAGGACCCCGAGTTCTTGACACTTGTTCCGGCATCGAGCGCGCTAACCACGGGTGTGGTGTGTGGGAACCCCCATCGATTTAGTACCTGATTTCAAAGTACTATACTAGGGACCACAAACTAGTTTGGGGATTCATTAATATCCTGTAATTATGCCATGCTTTACTGCTTTATTTACTATTGTGCGTGGAGCGCCTATACTGTTTAGGAACCCAGTGCCACATTTTCTCTTTATAGATAAGCCCAATCGCACTTTCGGGTTCCTAGTCGTTTACAGCCGTCGCCATACACCCTGGGTCCGTATCGGAGACGGCCGACTTTGTTGCATAACACCCTAGTTTTAGTTAATCTATATTAGGGTTTGTTTTGTGCATCATAAGCATCATCTCTATTAATGCATGCAAGAAAGAATAATCAAAATCCTAAACCCTAACCTCTCCCTCTATTTGAAAACACATTCTAAATGGTTTTGAAATTTTGAAAGTTCCCAAAATTGTGGAGCCCAATCTGAATAAAAGGGCCCCTCAATATTTTCTAACCTTTTATAAAGCCTCTAGTATTTTGAAATAACTCAAAATAGATTTGTATATGGAAATACAAAAACAAAAGTGAAATCAGAAAAAGGAAAGAATTTCTGCAAATAAAATAGAGCAACTTCCTAGCAGGCAGCAGCCCAACTACCTCTTCTCCTTCTGTCTATCGCTCGCAAAGCCGCAGCAGGCCCATCCCCGGCCCAAGCGTAGCCCAGGCCCGGATACCCCTTCGATGTCATCTTCCTCCTCCTGGCAAGCTGCGCACTGTCTCGCGCGCAGCCGCCCGATACTCTCCGCCGCGATTCCCGCCGCCGCTGTGGTCGCCTCGTGATGATAAGGATGCCACAAGATCCGCCGTGATCCACTCTCTCTCCCCATACCCGTCTCTATCCCTCTCGTGCTCTCTGAAGTTTTTCCCCAAACCCGCTGGAACCCTAGCTTGTAACGCCGGTGATCCCCGCCATCTCCGACCACCCCTTCGTTTTTTGATACCACTATCGGCCTCGCCTCATCATGCTGATGCTTCCCCTCGAAGGAATCGAGCAGGGGCACTGCGAAATGTCGCCAACGATCGCGCCTACCCCGACTCCGGCCGTCATGTCTATCGTCGATTCTGGCGCCGCCCAGCCTCCTCGAGCCTTCCCGATCCCTCCATCACGTGCATGGTGAGCCGCTGGTCATGCCATACCCCTCCTCTACTCCCCTTGCTTCCTGGTTCGTCCTCCCACTGTGCGCCACCGAGCGCCGCCACAGATTCTCGTCAGGAACACTGTTCCGGCAACCATTCAAGGGCGGTGTTACCTCTAGCCGAACCAGCTCAGCCTCCTCTTTCCAATCATACCACCCACGAGGCCCGTGTGCAGCAGATCGATGCGGGCTTGCTTGATCTGAGAGCACCTCCATTGCTGACGGTATGCTGACATCAGCATGAGGTCATAATCCTTTTTTCTTTATTTAAATGTTTTGTAAATTCAATTCTGGAATTAATAAATACCCCTATGGGCCACCCCTGTCAGGATTTTAATAATTTTGGAAAATGTTTTCTGAAATGATTAAACTTATGACATGTGGGCCCAACTTGGAAAATAATTTAAATAATCCAAAAATGTTTTGTAATATTCTAAAAATTATTTAAAATGAATAAAAAATGGAGAAATTCATAACTAATTCATTTTAAATCAGAAAAATACAAATAATATATCAAAATGTTCAGAAAAATGAGCTCTATATCTTTAAGCTATAATCATGCATTGTTCAACAACTTAAATGAAAAGTTTAATTAGAGAACAAAATCAATCCCTCTCATGGGTTTCCAGAGTTTCCTCGAGTTAGGGTTTGCGCCCCTCGGAACCCCGATTAAGTTGTCGAGCATGCCTTAGGGTTACATTTCAAAGAAAATTATATTGTCATATGATCATACTTGCTTGAGAATTGCATCAATGCCATGTGTTAATTGTTTCCCTCTCTTTCCGGTGTTTGCTTCTCTCCGGTAGAATACGATATCGCGATCGAGATCGAAGCCTGAGGTCAACATCGTCGAAGCTCGAAGAACAAAGAACAATACTTGACCAATTATAACAAGTCAATTACAAGGCAACTGGAAAAGGCAAGCATAGCCCCACCATGATATAATCCTATGATTTCGAAAGCATTTCAATTCTGCCATGTTGCATATGATTCTACTGCGGTGTTTTATCGATAGATAGAGTATCCTATCTATTGCATTACTCCCTTTGAGCTTATATTACCTGATCCACTGCTCCTAGCATAACTAGGTTGGCTTGTGTGCAATGCTAGAGCTTTTATCCGTGTCTTGCTTAGCCATGCTTAGCTGTTCAGTCTGGTTCATCCAGATGATGTATCAGATGAAGAGAATCTAGTATGACAGGAGAACGTGATAAGATGAGATCAGTGATATGAGATTAAACATGCTAAGGCTTGTATGGGAGGCCACGGTGGGATGTGGTTTTTCTAGTCCAATGCTCGCCACCCTTAGGACCCTAGGTTCTTGCCTCTTGAACCAAGACGATCGTACAACCACATGGGGTAAATGGGGACCCCATGATTGACTAACTTGCCTAGTAGATTCCATGAGTCACATAGTTCGGGCATTCCATTCGACATACACATTAAAAACGTTTTCGAAAGAAGGAGGTGAAGGAGGTGCATTCATAATAGGTAGGGAAGCGTGGACCGGGTTGCTTGGGGTCGATAGAGCCCCTGGTAAACCAACCTCGCCTCACATCTTTAAGTACCGGCTTTAGGATTTGATCCGTTATGGCGGAACCATACTTATTGCGTGACTCATCGTCTCGGTGAAAGCAAGGTAAAGGTCGTGGTCAACCACCCTCTACCGGCCTTCCAAGCAAGAGGGCTAATGATCTTGCATTAAGAGTAAGTTGGTACGTGTGGGTAAAGTTGTACACCCCTGCAGAGTAATAATCTTTCGGAAAGCCGTGTCCACGGTTATTGACGACTTGGGAACGGATGGGAGATCATAGAGAACATGAACCTAATCGTAAAACTTGGCAACTAATGTTTATTAAGGATGCTTCCTCATGGGTACGAGGGAGTGATCCTAGTTGGTAGATGATGATGATAATTCGGTGGATATCAAAAGATGATGATCAGTATTTCGGAGATTTCGCTCTCTTATCCCCTTTTAAAATGCTCTGAATAGACGAGCTTCTTCTATCTCTTGTTTTATAAACAAAAGATGGCTTTATGCAAAACAACTCCACCAGCCATAAGTCTTGCGGAGTACACCCTGTACTCACCCTTGCTTTGTTGATACTTTTGGCAGAGTAAGTGTTCCCTGAAGATCAGTTTGGTACTACATCGACATCGACGAGTAACTTGGGGTTCGCGGCCGGTAGCCTAGAATCTATGGGCTAGGACGTCATCGTTATGCTTCAGGCCTCTTAGGCCATTTGTTAAGTTTTCTATACTTAAAAGCATAATTTTCCTTCCGTTGTTTGATGTTTGTGGTCAGTGACCTCTTCTTGTAATAATTTGGTTCTCTGCTCAATTATGAGCTCGCTGTAATAATTTTTGTGTCGTAGGGTCACTGCTGTGTTATCAATTCTTCACTGGATGTTCTCGAGCTCAAGGTTAAGCTTATGTCAGACGAAGGTCTGGGATTTGTTTAGCCCTGATCCCGGGGGTGTTACAGGTCTTGGTATCAGAGCAGTACTGACCGTAGGAAAACCTTGCTATTGGTCGATGTTGAGTCTAGTGCTTGTGAAAACTATTTTAAAAGCCGAGAAGTATTTGCGAAAACTCTAGTATGCTTCTTTTTCTCCTTATCCGGTTTCGCTCTAACTCTGGGTTATCTTATCTTGTGTTGATTTGGAAAGTTTTTCTATCTTGTCTCTTTCTTCAAAGCTTAGGTGCCTTTTCAGGCATGCTGTTTATAAGCCAGTTGACCTAGTCTTGAGTTCCCCAGAGTTGTGTGTGTTAAGAATTCCTTATTCCCCTTTGCTATGCTTCATCTGAGAGATTCCTTCCCATCATGATCTCTCTATCTTTTGGACCCACAATATTATATTGTTGGATCTACAATGTTCTGTTCTAGGCTTCAAGGTTTCCATTCGCCTCGAGTGCCTCCTTTTTGTTTGTTTGGGTACTTCGTGTGGCATCCCGCAAAACCACTACGAGAAAATCGCGTTGTTTTTGTGCATTGCATCATCATGACCGCATGCTCATGTCATCATGCCACATTGCATTTGAGCATCGTCATCATCTTGCATGTGCTTGTATAAAACTATTTTCGGAAAAACCGGTTCTTGTTTTCTAAACGCCCCGTCTTTATTCAAACGCAAACCCGGGTCGCCGGAATATTTTGTTTTGACTAAATATGTTTTGCAAACGGTCTGTTTAAATAAATAAAATATTGCATTATTTTTAGTGGGGCAGTCGAACGGGCCGAATCGACCCGAACGACCACCCCAGAAAATACAAACGGCCCACCCATAATCCTACAGCTACCAACCTATCTACCCACACACCCCCTCCACCTCACCCCCACCTATCACAGGCTGCCACATCACCTTGGCCATCCCCCCCCTCCAACCAAAATCTGCCACTTGGCCTCTCTCCCTTTTCCTCTCTCCCTCAGCCGGCCCCACCCTAACCCACCACACACACAACACACACCACACACGCACGCAGCCGGCCACAGCCCTCCCTCCTCCCACGTGACCCCCCTGGCCACCTGGCCCCACCCCGGTCGGTCCCTCCTCCCACGCTCCCTTCCTCCCCCACGACGCTCCACCCCGCACCTGCCTCTCCCCAACCCCGCCCCTCATCTTCTTCCCCGAGGCCACCGCTCTCCCCTCTTCCCCCTCCGTCCGGCCACCCTCCTCCCCGCACCCTCCGCGCTCACCCCGCCTCCGTTTTGCCCCTCCGACCGGCGCGCGCCGCCTCCGGCCACCCCCGCCTCGCCAGTCCCGCCCCGCGCCTCCTCCCTCTCTCTCAGGCAGAGCCTCGCCTCCGCCTCTCCTCTCTGCGTCCGGCGCCTCGCCCTGCAGGCCCGCTTCCCCGCGCCGCCTTGGCCGCTCGTCGCCGCCAAGCTCCGCCCCGGCCGCCGTTCCCGCCGCCGCACCTGTCCGGCCTCGCCCCTCCTCGCGCGGCGTCCGGCGTCCCCGCGTCCGCCCCCATTGGCCGCCGTCTGCGCGGGAGCGCTGCCCAGGCGCCATGGCGCCGCCGCCCGTCGCCGCTCCTCGGCCACCACCGCTCGCCCGCCTTCTCCCTCCTCCCGGCCGCAACCGCCGTCGCCCGGTCCTCCTCCGCCCCGAGCTCTGCTCCTCCGGCGCCGCTGCCTGCGCGGTTCCCCTAGCTCCGCCTGTCGGGTTCCCTCTGCCGCCAGAGCCCGAGCACCTCCGCCGCCGGCCTCCTCTGCAGCCGCCCCCGCGCGCCCGCGTCCGTCGCCCCTGCACCGCCCGCGTGTGCATCCTCTGCGCCGCCACCGTGGTGCTGTCCCCGAGCTCGCCGTGCCCATCTCGTCGGGCTCACGCCGTCGCCTGCGCCTCGTCCGTGTGTCACCAGCACCTGCCGGCCTCGACGACACCTGCCTCGCCCCATCTTTGCTGCTAGTCTGACGCGAGGACCATGTTCTGTACTCTGGATGTTTGCCCAGCGTGTATGTGGCTTTGATATAATGGAAGTATAAATGCCCTATGGTAGTAACCGTGTCTGCCTAGTGCTAAGGTCCTGGTGTACATCACGTCGACAAGATCGCCACCGACAATGGAACCGCGACACTCCAAGCTCTCCGTCCCGGCGTCCGAAGACCGTGAAGCGTCGAGACCCCCTTCACGGATACGAGACCCCGAAGAACCGCGCAAGACCACGGGCGCGAGCCTCCAAGACCGTACCGAGCCGAAGGTGTCCGGATAATCCCCGACAAGAACTCCATCACGGAACATCAAGTACTCCGACAGGGAACCCTGAAGACCTCGGTGACGAGCCCCAAGTTCGCCTCCGATAATCAAGATGGTACCCCAAGATCTCCATCGTATGTGTCGAGCCCAACACCAAAGCGATGACAAGATCTGCCGATGACCGAGAACCCTGACGCCAAGATCGCTACCGGAACGACAAGCACTTCGCCGTCGCATGCCAAGTCCTTCATCCCGAACGACATGACCGTCGACATGACCCGAAGACCTCGG
Organism: Avena sativa; assembly: GCA_916181665.1. Taxonomy (NCBI): domain Eukaryota; kingdom Viridiplantae; phylum Streptophyta; class Magnoliopsida; order Poales; family Poaceae; genus Avena; species Avena sativa. The sequence goes on from OV702284.1 coordinate 162,397,413, forward strand.
AACGCCAAGTTCTACCCCGTTATCTGAGAACAACCCCGGAGTCCGAGAACGTTTCCGTCGAACCCTGAACCCTGAGATCGACCCCGAACCCCCGGAACCAAGATCGCCGAGACCCCTAATGTGTGAACCCCTTCCCGAAACCCTATTTTTATAACATAACAACAACTTGTTGCATATTAATCATTCATCTCGCATGCATATCTTTGGTTTGGGGGCCTTATGCCGATTCACCTAATAATTAAATATGGGGCCCATATGCGGACAAATCTAGCCTTATATTGGCCTCATTTAAATTTGTGTAGCGAACCGGTAACTCATCTTGCCTTGTTAAAACAACATTTAATTTGCGGGGTATCTAAATAACTTGAACCATTTAATTAATTGTCGGGACCCCGGTTCCACTTAATATTGACCTAATTGCATTGCACCTTCACATGCCATGCATCATACATGCATCACGCCCGATCTTCTGCCGTAATCTTAAATAGTGCATCCGGTGTTTCTTCTAGTGTTTTGCTTCTTCGCGGATAAGGCCGTTGAGTTGATGTGAGCTTCGCCCCGATCTTCGGTTGAACCTTCGGCAATGTTTTCAGGCGAGCATCTCCCCCTTTTCTACCTATCTTACTTTTATAGTATTTATTCCCTCCTGTTGATCTATTGATATCTGTGTTGCGATGCTTTAGTTTCCGTACCTGGATATACCGTGCAGCCCTATATTGCCTTGGACACATCCTATTACCTGTTGTTTGTTAGATAGATGGACTTGCGCGTCGTAGTCGCTTGCTCAAGTGCTGTTGCGTGTCGTCCAGTGCCACAGTTGTTAATGTTTTGCCGCATGTTGATGTTGGAGGTGATCATAGTTTTACTTATCGTTCACTTTAATTCCTGTTTAACAACTAAAATTGAAGTAAGCAGAGGCATCGGTGGGTGATAGATAATATTTGGTTTCCGAACGCCCACTTGTGTCCCGTAGGACCCCGAGTACTTGATACCTGTTCCTTGATTTATCGTGTTATCCACATCCGGGAGGTATATGGGACCCCCCTGAGCCAGAGCTTGATTCAGTCTTTTTTCTTGGGGCCACAAACTAGTTTGAGGTTTTATTTACTATCCTGTACTTATGCCATGCTACTACTGTATTTACGTTTGTGCGAGGAGCACACTGTACTGTTTAGGTAAGCGGAGTGTTTTCGCGGTATCGACAAGCCCAGCCACACTTTCGGGTTCCCAGTCGTTTACAGCCACTGACGCAAACCTTGAGTCCGTCTTGGAGTCAGCTAGCTTCGTTGCAGTTCTACTCAATGGGGTGGCCCCCTGAAATATTTCTGAATCCTGTGATTGCTTTGTCGTGAAAGCCTCGTTGGGTTTTGATTTGGTTTTTCCGAGGTTGATCGAGTGTGTGTTGCTATTGGTGCACCCCGGCCGGGTAAAACTTTCTGAAAGCCGTGTCCGCGGTTATGGACGACTTGGAGCACAGTATCTCGACCATAGACAAGCATAACTAAAGTTTATTGCTATAAATTTGACTTTATAATGACTAGTAATCAGCTTCACTATAATGGAATGGCTAATTAATACTGCCCACAATTGCTTGTTTGTGTGTCGCTTGCGACCACTGTACCTGACTAGTAAGTATTGCAACTACAACGGAATGGCTGAATAAAAGTACCAACAACTGCTGGGTTTTTGGGGTTATCTCACGCTATTTGTATCTGACTAGTAAGTGTCGCAACTACAACGGAATGGATAACTAAAAAGGGCCCACTGCTTATTTTATCAGGATGATTATCTACATCTGACTAGTAATAGCTACAACGATAACTGAATAAATAAAACTGCCAACGGTGTGAGTTCCTCGGTTGACTTCCTCGTTTGGTCTCGAGGGGGAGACGCCAGGATGGGTTTGTTTGATGATAGTGTCAGGTTGGTTCCGGATAGGTCCTTCTTACCCCCCCTCTGATTGCCGCCAGTTGTATCGAGTCTCTATAGGTTGTTTAGTGCATGCTGCCGCTGCCGCTTCAGTCCACCATACCTATGTAGGCGAGGACCGCCGAATTCTAGTCTCGCCGTGTACTGGCCTCAGTACTGACGCTCCTATTTTTCCTTTGCCCTTTGTCGGCACCCCTTTTGTTTAAGCAGGTTTGAGATCGACGTCGTTAGCAGGGTTACCCTTCCGGCTTGGCCTGGGCAGGGTTATGGACGCCATTGGTTATTCTTCAGGGCTCTTAGCCCCATTTGCATCTTGTCTGTAGCTGGACGCACTATCGTTTCAAGGTGATTTGGACCTTTGTATATTATATCTGTATTCTTGACTCCTTGAGTCGTTGTTATATATATCTGTTCTGTGGGTCCCATCGAGGGCTGTTGTGAAATGTTATTACTTCGTTTTCCACCCGCACGAAAGTGCCTGGTGGGCACCTTTGAATCGTTTCTATGCAGGTTTTGGCGGGAATCGCTGAAACTTGCATAGGTCCGATTCTGAGGGTGTTACACTTCGTAAGGTGTTCCTTATTTTGGAAGTTACCTTGTGGTTACTACCTTGAAGTGTACGCTTTGTCACTCAAGAAGTAGTTACTCCTTTCTCGGGTTTTAACCCTTGGACTTGAACCTAAGATCCCTGATTGTGCTGGATTCTGGTATTGTGAATCTTGTACATGACGCTGATCTTTAAACCAAGATCCATTCCTTTGTCCCCTGTTGCTAATGTTGACACGTTACATCAGGATGGCTGGTACTATAATTCTAGACTTCAAGCTTGTGGTTATTGTCACGATCAAATCGTTACAATTAAGGACTTCCCCTACCACATGCTATGGCAGATGTTCTTTAATGGAACCAAATAGATCATGACAAGAGTACTCCTCTAGAGTCTCACATCTATACTCGTGACTCTGCCACACTTTACCCCTTCTATACATTGGTTCTCGGAAGATTGATAATCTATGCATCCACATCTCGGGTTCTATCCTGAGCATGTTCCTTTTTCCTTGTTGTTTTACCTTCGTCTACCAGTTGGTAGCCAAGTAGTAAATGTGCATCGGTGTCTTCCGATGCAAGATACTCTTGTGGTCCGTCCAGACAAACCATTTTGGAATGTCTAGGAGAAACAAACTCCAGTACCTCGTCATATCTAGGACCAGGTCAAAGTGTTGTAGTCCGCAGATTAAGATGTATTGATTGTCTTCCATCTGTTCTACCTTAAAGTATCACACCCTTTTACACTAAGAGTTCGTGTTGAGTTTCATGACCCCTTAATGAAGTGATACTCTTACACATATTTACCCACCCTTCCTCAAGCCTTCATGCTTGTGAGTGATCCGTGTGCGTAATAATGTGGACACCTAAGATTCTTAGAAATTATAATTGTTTTGAACTCTAAGGACATTTGAGTCATTCTTAGCGTGATTGGTTAACCCTATCACTAAGAAAAGGAATGATTATGCTACAAAGTCCGCTAATCTGGTACATATATTCCGTCAAAGAGTTAGGCTTGTGCCGAAGCTCTGAGATTATGTTCTCTTGCCCTACCAAGCAAGTTTCCTCTTGAACTAAGTGACATATCGGTGGTTCGTGATATTCTGGACGTCTTTCTAGAAGTATCGCCATGTTTCCACATGACCGTGTTGCCAAGTTCTTGAGCATGCAAGTTCTCTTAACTGCTCTTTTCTCCAAGGATCGGTATTGGATAACCCTGAATAAGTTGGTTGAACTTAAACAACAACATGGAGAGCTGCAAGAAAAATGTTCTATTCGACCTTGTTCCTTCGTAAAGGTATGTCTAGTTTTGTTCGTGTTGAAGAAAGATAGTATTTCCTATGTGGATATATTATTTTCCCCACATTTGATTTGATTTGGGTTATCGTCAAATTGAACTCAGTTCCAAGGACTATCTTGATGATGTTGCTACTTGTGATGTTTCACTTGAGTACATCTTCATGTCTTTTGGTCTGACCAATATATTTTCCTCGTCAAGCAACATATGAGTCCATCTTCTTGGAGTGTTTTGGTAAGTTTGTTGTTGATCCCATCAATGAAATTCTTATCTTCTCCATGCCAGACAAGATTCATATGGAACATTTGGCATTAATGTTGGAAAATTTCGAGAACCATCTTCGAGTCATCTTGAAGTATGTGTTCTAGATGTTAGAAGAAACTTCTCTGGTTCACGTGCAACTGCTGAAAGATGTCGCCGTGGACTCAAGAAGATTTATCTCCGTTCCTTAAGGATACATGTGTGTCTTATTGTTAGGACTTTATATGTATGCAGTTATCTCTCGATAAGTTGCTAAATACATGGGTCTAGCAATCTAGCTCGTCTTTTGGAGCTTGACACTGTAGTCCATATCTTGAGAATCTAGTAACTTTACCTTTCGGTAAATGTTGCAAACTTTCTATTCCGACATGCTGAGTCTGAAATGTCATACCACCTAACCAAATCTGAATCTCAAACAGATATGATGGTTGGTGCTCCTCAAGGTTTTGACATAGGTATTTTTGAAATCCTGGTAAGATTGATGTAATGGTTGACACACTTAGCCGGAAAGATCTCTTGTCATATTCTGTTGACTCAGCAATATCAACCACTCTTCATGAGGCATATTCTTTGATTTATCATAGGAGTTGTGCTCATGGTTTCCTTTGTATCCGAAGTCTGACCTTTACTTGATGTTTGATTCCTCAAACATCAAGGAGAACATTTGAAGTAGTGTTGCTGAATGTCTCTCGGTCGATCCTCGAGACTTTTTATGTTGGCAATCATTTTTGTTGTGCCAAGTAATTGAAGTTTGAGAATGAAGTTTCTTTCTTCTCGTGTCATCAGGAATCTTCTTAACTATTCATCCTAGTTGTGTAAAGTAATATCATGATCTTGGCAAAGATTTTGGTAAATCTAGATGAATAAAGAGTTTCCTTCCTCCTATCAACCATGATTGAAGAGTGACTATGATTTTGGTAATCAGAAGTTCCTCTTGCTACATGTTCCCTGCGACTCTTGTCAGTCCTCTCTACCAAAACACCTTTCCGTCTTGGCCTTCTGTTGAATGAAAAGTGACCCTTCCGTGTCAAAAGTAGTTCAACATCTTGGTTTTGTTGATCCATATCTCTACAACCTAAGTTTTCTACTTAAGCTGTTTAGTAGAGGTTCTTTATCGAAGTATGTGGTCATGTTGCTTCTATTGGAATCTTCCTCTTCAGAAGCTTAAACCCTTCTAAGTTCCATGGTCTCAATCCTTATGAAGACCATCTATCTCACAATTTGAAAACCTTCTCCTCTTGTTTCCTCTGTTACCTTGGTGTGTTCCATGTTTATCATCTTAGAGTTGTTTCTGAACAATCTATCCATGATTTGGCCATGAGATACTCTGTCACATCCCAAAATTTTCCAAATTTTGAAATGTGAAAATAAATAAACAAAATAAATAATTTTTGAAATTTAGGGTGAAAAGAAACTTTTTGTTTCTAAATGGAAACATCAAAAACCATCTTGAACAAACTTTGAATAAAATTGAATCCAACAAATTTCAATCAAGTGAAATGCATTCATCAATAATGTGTCTTGAAATTTAAACACTTGAAAAGTTAAAACCAAAATCATAAAACCCTAATGAAAGAAAATCATTTTCAAGATCTCTCCCTAAGACAATGGATTTGATCCATATAAAAATTTAGCAACAAGCAATTATAAATGATCAAGAAGGATAAATAAAAATATTATAAAACCATAGAAATTGGTTTCACTTAATTTGGAACCATGGATAAAAACTTATGAATATAATAAGAGAAAAGGAAGTAATTTCCAAAGCTAAGAAATCTCCTCTCCAAAATCCATACAAAATTGTGAGCAAAGTAATCCTAAAAGGATTTAAAAATATAAACAAATATTAAATAAAATTATACAAATTGGAATCACCAAGTTTGGATCTTTAAATAAAAAGATATGGATTTTATAAGACAAAGAAATAAATAAATAAATAAATAAGGAATATTTAAAAGCCAAATTGAATCTTGGCCAAATCCATAATCAAATAAAGATAATCCAAGTAAAATAAAGGGATAAAGATTATTCCAATAAAATTTTATGGCATTAAACCATATCCTAATTATATATGGATAAAGATAAAATTCCTAATAGAAATGATTAATTAAATCATGAGAAAGTAATAAATGGAAATTTATCAAAGTGGATTAAAAAGTTATCAAATTAACTTAAAAGAATTATTTGAATAAACTTTATATGGTATTAAAACCATAATAAAATTTTATTTAATTAAAGACAAATGCCCAAATTAAATGATTGATAAATCATAATAAAAATAATTCAAATAATTCAAAGTGAATTATTTGACACCCTAATAAATAAATAAAACCTACTGAAAAGGATTTGGCAAAATTTAGAATTTAAATAGAAGTTGGAAAACATATTTAAAATCCTATTTAAATAAAGACAAAAGTCTATTGTAAATAAATAATTAAACCATGTGGGAATAAAAGAAATATTCCAAAATGATCTTTAAAATACATGTTTGAACAGAATAGAAAATTTCTGAAAGTTTGGTAAAAATCTAAATTCAAATGGTGTTTGAAAATCATTTGAATAAATACAAAACAGAAAAAGAAATCAGAAAAAGAAAAGGAAACAAGATAAAAAAAGGGAAAGAAGCCAGCCTAGCCATCCCTCTCTCCCCGTAGGAAAATGATTCACACCGCAGCATTTACCCGCACCGTCACCGACCCCCGGACCCCACCCTTCCTCTCTCTCTAACGCTGACAAAGTGACCCCACCTGACAGCCCTTCGTCCTCACCCGCGCGAAGACCACGCCGGCCGTTTCTGCCGATGATCAATCCCCGTCAATACGCGGTAAAGACGCCAGTAATTCCTTCCCCGACCACGCGTACTAAATCGCCTGCCTCTCCTCTCCATTTCCCATCTCTCGCTCGCACCAGATCGCCTCCAGGCTGCCTCGAATTTTTCTTGCACTGCCACTGCCTACGACGCCCTCCGGCGATGATTCTGGCTAGTACCTGCCACCCCTTTGCCCCTAGACTACACGAGCTTGTTCGCGAGGATCTCCTGCACATGCTAGTGCCTTGCACTCGACCGCGCGTGCCCCGTATCCTTGGCAACGACGACAACCGAGAGCCACCGTTGTTTGCCTCCACTCTGGCGACACCCCCAGGTAGCATCTGACCGCCCCTCTCCCTCTCAACGATGCTCTCACACTCTACTCTCTCGCGCGCATATAAAGCGACCCTCTGCTGGCCTTCTTCTGCTGTGTAGCCTCGTCTCCGACAACGACAGAACGTGCCCGCCGCCAGGAACGACTCCGACGAGCAATCCACGTCGTCCCCGAGCGCCCCTTCGCCAACCAAGCACACGTTGAGCATCCCCACGCCATGGCGAACTCGGTGAGCCACTCTACAACCTCTCTCGCTTCCTGTATCGCCAGCGACGCCACTGCCAGACCGCTCCGCTGCCAACCACCGCCGCCAGCCTCGCCTGTTTCTGGTTATTCGATTTGGGCCGTTAGATTTAGATTGGATGCGCAAGATTAGAACTAACCCGAAGGGGTACGAATCCATCTGAGCCGCACAGATCTAGTTAGATCCAACGCCCCACATTGCACGATCCACACGAATCGGTATTAAAATGGAAAAAGTTAAATTCAAACGAGTGGGCTGCGCGGGAAGAGAAAATGGGCCGGCCTGCTACGCACAGCGCTTACGCGGGCTGGTTAAGTTTCTGTCCCCACGCGTCAGTGAGATGGGGGGTGTGAAGCGGTACGGGGCAACGTGGTGCGTTGGATCTAGTTCTAATCCAACGGATCTGGTTCATCGTCCACGTCGGGCAGCGTCGGCGAGACAAAATCCTAACGCAGCATGTGGGGGGCTCACCGGGGCTCAGGCGAAGGTCGGCGAGGCGGGCGAATGACGAAGTCGACGACAGAGAACCTCCTGGTACCGGCAGCTCCTCCTGGGGCGGCTCCAATCGCTGGCTTCCTTCTTCTCCAGCAGCGGCGGGCTCCGTCCAAATTCCGGCGATGCGCTGCTCGCCTTGCTCCGGGAACGGGGTGGAACGATCAGTGAGGAGAGGGGAGTGAGATGGTGTTCTCAATTCGGCTGGGGGTGGCCTCCTTTTATAGTGGCGAGAGGGGACCGACGGGCGCAAGCTGAGCTCATCGTGGTCGACGGCACAGAGGGCTATCAGCGTGGGCGACGGTAGGGGGCGGTGCTGTGCTCCCTGGCGAAGCTCAACGACATGGTGGCGAGGTGTGGGGCGGTGCTGATCGGTCGGAACGTTTCGGTGCTCTGAACTTGCACGACGGGAATTTTAATGGCGCACAGCGTGCGTGGTCCGCGCGGCGGCGAACGGGCGTGTCTGCGGGGTTGCTGGGACGGTGGTGATCACGCGTGCACGTGGCGAGGGCGGCGCGCGGTCTGTGGTCGTCTTTCGAGCATGGCGCAGGGGGCGTGCTCTCGGCATGGTTGCAGAGCGGCTTGGCATGGTCTGTGTGTGTGGTCCAGGGGCTGGCATCGCTCGCGGCTGGGACAGGGAGTGGCAGTGGGGTGCTAGCTTGCTCCCAGACAAGGTTGGCGAGGCTAGTGCTGCGTGTAGCTTGCTGTCCACACTGGGGTGGCAAGGGTGCTCTCGGGCTGTTCACCATTGATGGCATTGGCAAGCTCACAGTGATGCTAGTGATTAGTTAAGATTGTTAGATGATCTACTAAGGCTAGTGGTGCCCAGAGAGGGAACAAGTTAGGCCAGAATCACTGCACACTATAGTGTTTAGATTTTGTTTGATTTGCATCTGCAAGGTGTTTGATGAAATGGCCGCATGAATTCAAGTTTTGAATTTTGAAAAGATTTTTGGTGGGTGTGCTAGGCATGTGCTGGTGAGTCTGTAGATGCTTGGGTTTTGAAAATTGAGTTGGTTTGAGTGGTTTTTGAAAAATTGGGATCTTCCCATATGAAATAGATTCAATTTTAAACTATCATTTAAACTATGCATTTAAATGTTTCTGGATGATCACAAAGTGGGCCTTGATACTTTGTTATGAGTACTATCAAGGGGTGCAAAGATCCAAACAAGTTTCTGTTAAGTTTTGAAAGTTAGAGATAGCCAAAGTAGTCATGGGAGTTAATTTGGCCAAAGTGACCATTCACTTAATTTGTTTGTTTTGATTTATTTGTATTTGGGAAAAGTGTGGGGATTGTTTAGATGATGTTTATTTCACCTAAGAATCATTTTAGAAGCAAAGAAACACATAATCATGGCAATTCAAAAGAATCCAAATTCTAATGCACACTCATATGAATGCTTTCTTATTTTATTTAGAAAAGTTTTTGTTAACCCTAAATTTGATGATTAGAGTTTGATGATTCTAGTTTAATATTTTTTGGATGTTACAGCCTACCACGCTCATATCCTACTGTTTAATACTACTATTACTATGGCTCTTGTTTTGCTGCTACTGTTGCTTTGCTGTTGCTACTACAAACCGTTTCTACTAATAAACTTCTGTGAGCAAGAACTATTTCCAGGTGCAGCTGAATTAACAACTCAGTTGTTAAGTCTTGCAAGTATTCTTTGGCTCCCCTTGTGTCGAATCAATAAATTGGGTAATACTATCCTCGAAGACTGTTGCGATCCCCTATACTTGTGGGTCATCAGGCATCTTTGGCATTCTTGGAGGCAACCTTGAAAGAGGCCATCTCTTGCATAACTTCATTGGAGGTCATGAGATGGTAGTTGTGTATTCCTTGTAGGATCTTCAAGTTGGTGGGCTTAAAGGGAATGAGTGCACTCACATATTTCCTTTTTATCCAAGCATCATCCACATGTGAGGCACCCACATTCCTAAAAGCGGTGGCGGTGGTCTCGAGTCTACGATACATGTCTTCATGATCTTCACCTTCCTTCATATAGAAGCCTTTGGCTTCATTGCTTAGTGCATCATACTGGTTCCTTCACATGCTCTCATTCCCAACATACAACTCCGTGAGAGCATCCCAAGCTTCCTTGGTGGTGTTGAGGTGCTCAATGTGTGGGTAATATTTTTGTACCCAATCCTTGTTGTATCATGTGCAAGTCGGTGGCATTGAGTTGACTATTGGCAACTTCTCTTCTTGTCAAGTTGTTTGGATCGCCAATATAGAGTCCTTGTTGAATGATGTTCCATAACTCAATACAAGAGCTGCGCACATGAGATTTCATTAGAGATTGCCATTGAGAAAAAGTAGATGCATCTAGCTTTGCTGGGTCTCCTCTATTGTTTATATGAGGGTGAGGAATTGGAGGGCTGGGAGAGTACCATCCATGAGAGTCATGGTGATCTCCCTTCCCACCATCCCTGTTTGTGGTGGAATTAGTGTTGTCTTGATTATCCCCACCACCATACCCACGGGTGATGTCGGGGCATTCACCTTATGTAATACTGATGGAGGTTTCTGAAAGAACATTTCTTAATCCCTAATGTTTTGTGTGTTAGATAACAATATCAAGGATTATTTAATGTGTGTTGAAGTGATGCAGCTCTCTCTAAGGAAAAAGGGAAAAGTATCTGCCTTTGGGGGGCGGATAATCCGCCCCTACCTCTTCCCAAGCAGGCGCAAGCCGCAAAAGGGGGGCGGAGTTTTGGCCGGATTTTCCGGCCTGGCCGGATAATCCGCCCTATAGGTGGGCCGGATAGTCCGCCCCCCTTGCTCATCGCCAAGGCGCAAGCCCTAGAGAGGGGGCAGAGTGTTGGCCGGACTTTCCGGGTTGGCCGCATAATCCGCCCCCCTCAAGATCTTCACCAAGTCACGCAGGCGCCAGCCCCAGAGAGGGGGCGGAGTTTCTCCCGGAAAATCTTCCCTTGGGGCGGAGTTTTCCCAGGGGGGTGGATAATCCGCCCCCAAAGTTGGTCATCGGCCAGATCTAGGAGGGGGTATTTAAGCCAGCCTTCCCCCTCCTGCCAGATCTCTTGATTCATTCGAAAAAGACAAGATCTGATTTGCAACCTTCATCCAAGAGAGCTCCACCTAGATCCACCCAAAGGCCCCGTCCTTTGGGGAATCGAAGGAGGATAACTCGATCTTCATCATCAGCAATCAAGCGCTTCATCTCCTCTCCATTCATTTGGAGAATCACCGATCTAGTATTTCTTGCAAATACCTAGATCCTTGTTTTGTTTATATTGATAAACCTTGTTCTTGTGATAGCATGTTGTCATCTCGGGAGCCCCCAATTCAGTTGTGGGTGTGTGCCCCGGTAGCGTTGTAAAAGGCACCGGTTCCCGCCTCAAAGGGATCCAATAGTGGAGAAGGTGGATCAGTCCTCTCGTGGCGAGATCCATCGGAGAATAGGGTGAGGCCTATTGTGGCGTGGTGGTCTTAGAACCGCCCACCCCTCCAACGCAGATGTACTTCCCTTAACAAGGAAGGAACTACGGTAGAACAAATCCCTGTGTCTCTGCGTGCTCCACTATGGTTCCTTCGCTCCTCTCTTTACGTGCTTAGTAGTTAGGGTTGCATATAGGGAAATTCTCGTAGTTGCATATCTAGAGAATTTACTTTGTGTCAAGCCTAAAATTGAAAAAGTATTAAAAATTGGTTAGCATCTATTCACCCCCCCTCTGGGTGCCCATACGATCCATTTCAATTGGTATCAGAGCCCTAGCTCTTATTTCGGGCTTAACCGCCTAAGAGAAGTATGGGTTCCAAGGTAGATGGGAGTGATGCTCCGGATGTAGTCACCATGAACGATCTCAAGACGTTGGAAACAACCTTGGTGAGTTCAATGGAGGCTAATATGGAAGAGATGCGTCAATTGATAATGCGTCTCTCCACACCCACAGCATCACCTCCATCTAACTCTGAGGCTACCACTCCGCAATCCAAGGAAACGGGTAAAACCGATTCCAAAGAGAACGAAGTGGTTGGTGATGACACTAGCAAGATCTCCTCCTCGAAAAAGGGTAGTGGTAAGGATGGATACAATGAGGTTTCTCATGTGTATTCTCCTGATCCACCTATCCCTCACCCACATATACATAATAGGGGTGATCCACCCAAACTTTCTGCATCTACTTTTACTCAATGGCAATTTTTGATGAAGTCTCATGTGTGCAGTTCCTCCATTGAGTTGTGGAAAATCATAGAAAAAGGTCTTCATGTTGGAAACCCCAACAACCTCACAAGAAGAGAAGTTGTCGATAGCCAACTCAACGCTATAGCTCTACACATGATACAACTTGGTGTGGGTGACAAAGACATGCCACACATTTAGCATCTTAGCATAGCTAAGGAAGCTTGGGATGCCCTCACCGAGCTCTTCATCGGAAATGAAAGTATGAAAAGAAATAGATATGATTCTTTGAGAAACGAAGCTGAAGGATTCTATATGTTGGATGGAGAAGACCACGAGGACATGTATAGGAGGCTCAAGGCAATATCCACAACTTTCAGAAACCACGGTGTAGCTCATGTTGATGATGCATGGATCAAGCGCAGGTACGTCAGTGCTCTTATGCCATTTGAGACCACATATTTGAAAAGTCTCCAAGGTAGGCATAACTATCACCTCATGACATCCAATGACGTAATGCAAGAAATGGCCGCTTTCAAAGTGGCTGCCAAGAATGCCGAAGATGCTCGTGCTCGAGCTATGGGGATGCAAAAGGGGGTCAACATGGCCTTGAAGACTAGTGTGATTGATCATGATGAATATGCCATAGAAGGTCTGGACTGTCCCGAGGATATAAAAAGGATCCACGGACAATACTTGGCTCTTTATGCTAGAAACTTTTAGAAAGATCTAGCCAAGGCTAAAGCTGAACTAGAATGCAAGAGTGCAGCCTATGGAAGAAAAGAAAATGGTCCCAAGCTGAGAACATGTTTCAACTGTGGTGACCGGCTGCACTTTGTAGCTGAGTGTCCATATCAAAGTAGGGAAGATAATGGAGGAAGAATTATTTTCAAGGACAAGTCAAAGGCTCCACGCAAGAAATAGTTTGTAAAGACGAATGCTCCCTTCAAGAAGCAACCAAGGATTGTTCTAGTGGCTCAAGAAGAATATTCATCGGGAAGTGAAGATGAAGATGAAGACGAGGACGATAGCTCTCAAGAGGTGTCTGCTATAGCCACCACATCTACATCTACATCTCTCTTCGACTCTCCGAATGAAAACATCATCAACAAGAATGCTACTTGTCTCATGGCAAGAAGCTCCGAGGTAACGACTTCTAACTCTTCTTTTTCTAAGGCTATGATTAACATGGATGATCCTACTAGTCTTAAGGTTAAAGAAGAGATTATTGCTTTGGATTACTTCTACACTAACTTGCAAGGTGAGCACAAAGTTCATTTTGAAGCTCTTATGGAACAGCTGGCCCAAAATGAAGCTCTTCTCGAAGAAAAGGGCAGAATTGAAAGGGAGGATGCAATTTTTAAAAATGCTCTTGAGGAAGAAGAAGAAGCTCGGGTCTCTCTTGAAGAGAGGCTTGAGTCTATTGAAGAGTTACATGAAGAAATTGTGGCTAAACTTGTCAAGGAACGTGACAATGCTGTCACCAAAGCAAAGAAGTTAAAGAAGGAAAAGATTGACTTTGGGGATACTCATGATAGACTCTCCGAGGAATTGGAGAAACTTGACAATGCTCACAAGGCGTTGAAAAACGATTTCTCCATTCTCAATGAGTCACATGATCAGCTTCAAAGTCGATTGGCCAAATATGATGCTCCTAGCTCATCCAACTCAACATATAGTCACAAGGAAAATGCTAGTGTGGAAAAAGAAGTGGTCAAGGACATCACTCCCAAGGACAAGGGTGTGCTTGATGAAGTTCTTGGCAAGCAAAGGTCAAATCATGGTAAAGAGGGACTTGGGTATGTCACCAAGTCCAAGAAAAATAAAAACAAGAAGAACAAGACCAATAATGTGCAATCAAAGACAACCACCGATGATAAGAATGTCACAAAAGACAAGACTAACAATATTGGTTTTGTAGGGTCTCACAATCCAAATTATGAACTCTTTTGTGATGATTATGGCGATGTTTATGCTTATTATGTCGGTCCCTTTGATGAATATATTGCTTGGTCTATTTGGGTCCTAAAGACCCTTGTCACTAACATGAAAGGACCCATTGAAAAATGGCTACCTAAAACCAAGAAGTAATTCTCTTGCAGGGCTATGCTTCCGGTGGGTCGAAATGGGTGTTGGATAGTGGATGCACTAGTCATATGACCGGAAGCAAGGAGATCATCACGGAGATGCGTCCAAATCATGATAATATCACAGTCTCCTATGGTGATAAGTGTAAATCTCAGGTATTGGGTCTTGGCAAGGTTGTGGTTGCCCACGATATCTCTCTCGTGGACGTCATGCTTGTTGAGACCCTCGGTTACAACCTTTTTTCTGTTTGTGCCCTTGGCAAGATGGGTTTTGCTGTTTTTATCGATGATGATTTCGTGGTACTCTTGTGGAGCAAGTCTCTAAAGGTCGCTTTCGTTGGATATGTCGAAAATGACCTGTATATGGTGGACTTCTCAGGGAAAACCACTTCGGGTCCGATGTGTCTATTAGGAAAGGCCGACATGGGCTGGCTATGGCATCGCCGTTTAGCCCATGTCAACATGAGAACTTTGCAAAGTCTCCACAAGGGTGGCCACATCATTGGACTAAAAGACAATGTCTCATTTGCCAAAGATCGTGTTTGCAGGGCATGTGTTGAAGGCAAAATGCACAAATCTCCCCACAAGAGGAAGACTATTGTGTCTTAAAAGAGGATCTTGGAATTACTTCATGTGGATTTAGTTGGTCCTCCTTCTCATGCAAGTCTTGGTGGGAAGAAATATTGCTTGGTCATTGTCGATGATTACTCAAGATATACATGGGTCTATTTCTTCAAACTAAAGAGTGAGACTCAACAAACAGTAATTGACTTTGCCAATGAAGTTCAACGTCAACACAATGTCCCTATCTTGGCAATAAGAAGTGACAACGGCTCCGAATTCAAGAACTACACTTTGAATGAGTTTCTAAGCGAAGAGGGGATTAGACATCAATATTCCTCTGCGTACACCCCTCAACAAAATGGTGTAGCCAAGAGGAAGAACCGGACTTTGATGGATATGGCAAGATCAATGTTGGCTGAATTCAAGTCTCCTTACAATTTTTTGGGCTGAAGCCATTTCCACTGCTTGTCACTCATTAAACCGGCTCTACCTCCTAAAGATTTTGGACAAGACTCCATATGAAATACTTACCGGTAACAACCCCAACATCTCATACTTCAGGGTATTCGGGTGTAAGTGTTTCTTTCTTATTAAAGGTGTCCGCTTGTCTAAATTTGAGTCCAAGGCTTTAGAAGATATTTTTGTTGGTTACGGTGTCGAATCCCACACTTACAGAGTCTACAACAAGCTCACTGGGATTGTTGTAGAATCTTGTAGTGTGGAGTTCGATGAAAATAACGGCTCCTTTTTAGGGCAAGTTGATATTTGTGATGCAGATGTTGAAATACCCCAAGATGCCAGAAGAATAATGGGCGTGGGATTTTTCCGCTCCATTGAGGAACCCCTTGTGGAGGATCGGGAAGGACAATGCTCCACTCAAGTGGAGCCCTCATCTACACAATATCAACAAGCTCCTACTGTTGGTGAAAACTCTGCACCAACATCGCAACCTGCTGAAGATCATCAGTCTCCTAGAAAAGATGGTAGTCCCAGGCCGGACTATCCGCCCCCTCCAAGGGGCGGACAATCCGCCCCTGGCACTCCAACTTGTTCCAGGGGATACGAAGAAGAAGACAACTGCCAAGAAGCTCCCAGGTCGAACTCTCCGGCCCCCGAGGGCGGATTATCCGGCTCTGGTTCTCCATGTCTTGTCAGGCATTCTCAAGAAGAAGGCACTGGTGCTTCATCTCCGAGGCCGGACAGTCCGGCCCCTCCAAGGGGCGGATTATCCGGCCCTGAAGAACAAACTCTGCAGCAACCTCCTGGTGTCAAATCAGATCAAGATCAAGGGCAAGGCAGTGTTCAAGACAAGGATACAAATACTAAATCAACTCCTTCTAGAAACAATAAGGACATTGAGGCTCGTCGCAAGGCTCGTGCTAATCGAAACCTTGAACTAAGGGGTCACACTCTTGATAAGGTTGTTGGTGATCTACGAAGAAGGGTGTCTACTAGAAGAGAACTTGCAAGCTTCTGTAATCATCAAGCTCACATTTCCATGATTAAACCGAAGAAAGTCTTTGATGCTCTTGAAGATCCCGATTGGGTGGTTGCAATGCATGAAGAATTAAATAACTTCAAACGCAACAAAGTTTGGAAGCTCGTAGAGAAACCCAAGGATTGCCGCAATTTTATCGGCACCAAGTGGATCTTCAAGAACAAACAAGATGAAAATGGCATTGTTGTGAGGAATAAAGCAAGACTCGTGGCTCAAGGATTCTCTCAAGTGGAAGGAATTGACTTTGGCGAGACTTATGCTCCTGTGGCTCGTCTTGAGTCCATTCGTATCCTTCTTGCCTATGCAGCCCATCATAATTTTAAATTACAGCAAATGGATGTTAAGAGTGCGTTTCTTAATGGTCCTCTACATGAGTTAGTATACGTCAAGCAGCCCCTGGGTTTTGAGGACCCCAAATTTCTGAACCATGTCTACAAACTCGATAAGGCGCACTATGGCCTTAAAAAATCCCCACGTGTGTGGTATGAGCACCTTGAAGAGGTTTTGTTAGACCGTGGATTCGAAGTTGGGCAAATCGATCCCACTCTTTTTACTAAGAAGGTTAATGGGGAGCTTTTTGTATGCCAACTCTATGTAGATGACATTATTTTTGGCTCTACTAACCAAGCTTTTAACGATGAATTTTCAAAGCTTATGACTGACAGGTTTGAGATGTCAATGATGGGTGAGTTGAGGTTCTTTCTTGGATTCGAGATCAAACAACTTAGAGAGGGAACCTTTATTACTCAAGCTAAGTACATCCAAGACATGCTCAAAAGGTTCAAGATGACGGATCTCAATGGCGTTGCTACTCCAATGCAAACAAAGTGTCATCTTGAGCTCAATCCCAAGGGTAAATACATGGAGCAAAAGGTATACCGATCCATGATCGGCTCTCTCCTTTACCTTTGCGCATCTAGGCCCGATATCGTGTTAAGTGTAGGAGTGTGTGCAAGGTACCAAGCCGCTCCTAAAGAAATCCACTTAGTGGCAGTCAAACGAATCTTCAGATATTTGGTTCATTCCCCAAATTTTGGGTTATGGTATCCCAAGGGTTCAAGTTTCTCTCTATGTGGTTACACTGATTCAGATTGGGCTGGTGACAAATATGATAGGAAATCAACCTCTGGTGCATGTCAATTCTTGGGCAGGTCTCTAGTGTGTTGGTCTTCAAAGAAACAAAATTGTATATCACTCTCAACCGTCGAAGCTGAATATGTTGTTGCTGCAAGTGCTTGTACACAATTGTTATGGATGAGGCAAACTTTAAAGGAATATGGTGTCAATTGTGACAAAGTGCCTCTATTGTGTGACAATGAAAGTGCTATCAAAATTGCATACAATCCCGTGCAGCATACAAGAACAAAACATATAGAGATTCGCAACCACTTTTTTCGGGATCATGTTGCTCGTGGTGATATTGCCCTATCCTTTGTGAGCACGAAGAACCAACTTGCTGATATTTTCACGAAGCCCCTTGATGAAGCAAGATTTTTTTATTTGAGGAATGAGCTAAATATCATAGATTCAAGGAGCTTGGCTTGACTACCCTTGCACACTCACTTGCTCTTTTTCATGTATTTGGTTTAGATCGGGCATAAACATAGGGGGAGTGTGGTCCAAATTGATTGGGCCAACCCTCTCCCCATAATGCCGAAAGCAAGTAAAATCATTTCCCTTAATATCATTTTGTGATATGTGGGTCATTGATGAGCATTGGTTTTGAACTCAAGATACATCTTCGCGGTGTCATGCCACGCGCTCCAACATGGTGGCTTCGGCCACCGCCCTCTTCCTAGAGAAGAGTTGGTTTCTAATGGGTCTCTTTGGATTTTCTTGCATATCTCTTGTTCTTATGGAAAACACACTCAATTTTGGCTTTTGTGTGATTTGATTCTTGCAAATTTGGGTGTGTAGTACCATCTCAGTTTGTTGCTCTCAACCCAAGCCTTTCTTTCCATCCTTGAACCATCTATTCTTGCACACAAGTCCTCTATACACCATCGAGGGGTTTTGCTATGATGCTCCGGCCTGAATCTGTAATTAATAGAATTTTCAGAGGGGGGCGGACTATCCGCCCTAAGTGGGGGCGGATTATCCGCCCTGGGCGAAATCTGCCTGTTAAAGGCAGGGTCGGGGAGGGAAGGCTCAAACAGAGCAGCCGGTCCTCCCCCAACCCTCCCTCAGCCCCCAGCCGCCGCCGGAGCCTTCGCCCCTCCCGGAGTCGATTTGACCACCGGATTCTCCTGGCTCTCCCCGGATCTTCTTCACCTCGCCTCCGGGTATTTTTCCTTGGTGTTGTTCCTTACATTCTAGAATCAGTAGAATTGCAACCCTAGTGCCCGATCTGTTTTGCCATGGTAGATCTGGGACAATCCAGAAAATTTCTGCGGGGGGCGGATTATCCGCCCCTGCTAGGGCCGGATAATCCGGCCTGGAGATTGAAATCTGGTCTGGTTTGGTCCTGACTCCTGCAATGCACATCATTGGTTTATGGATTGTTTGCTACTCTTTCTATTGTTATCTCCTGGACTTGTGTGTATGCTTATCTCCATGCTATCCCTCTAATGCTTTTCACAGGTGGTTCCAAGACGACCAAGACCTTCTCCCGTCATTCCCGTGCCTGTTATCTCAAGCCCACTACAGAAGGGAAGTTCATTGACGAAACCGAGGTCAGTAGAGCAGCAAGAGAGGCCGAATAGATGGCAGAGGAAGGAAAGAAAACTAACAGGACCTCATCGCGCAAGGGCAAACAGTCTCGGCCCAATTACAAGGCTATGGAGAGTATTCGGTATGCCTCCATTCGCCAGACTAATTACTATGATGAGGCTGACAGTGATGGTCCCCTCGAGGACTCTATGTTTTGGAATGCCCACTTTCGGGCTATTCATGATGATGTGTATTCCACCCTCAGGATTCGCCCCATGCACCCCATCAACTTGACTGAGGCTCAATCCAAGGAAAGGCTCCTTGAGGCATTGGATGTGACCAACAAGATGGGGCTCCACCACCTTATGACCATTCAATGCAACTATGACTCATCCGTGGTGCGGCCGTTTTTCTCGACACTTGTGATTTGTGGTGATGAGCGCCGCACTATGAAGTGGATGACCGGGACGACAATGATTCAGTCGTACTTCCACATCTTTGGGCAGGTTCTTGGGTATGCGTTCCATGGCCGTGACACTCCTTATGTCCATCGCATCATTTCTCCACTGAAGCCATCCAAGGACACTGTGCTCGCCCCTTGCCTTACTTCTGATGGTATTGCTGGTACTTTCGCTGGACTCTCTCCCTTGTATGCCTCCCTTGTTGGCATACTTAGGGACTGCATCGCTCCTAGTGGTGGCAACAATGACAAGATCCGTGTCCACCTGGTTCCTCTCCTTGCTTTTGCTCACGAGTGTGCCACTAACTCTGGAACAGCCACAGGTTACAAACTAGATGTCATGGACTACATTTATCACGAGATGACGGATGCTATGATCAACAGGCTCTCTATTCCTTATGCTCCTTTCATTATGATGCTAATCAAGCATATGTTGCCCCATGAGGACTTTGGCACTGCTTTGGATGGAGTTCACAAGCCCAAGAAAATCTAAAACAAGGCGCAGAAGACCGATCACCCTTCCACTGCCCTGGAGTCCTTCATGCGTGATGCACGGGCTGGTGGTCGTCGTTCCGCGGTGTCCCCAATGGCACGCGAAGTTAAGCAGATCACTTGGTTCCAGCGGCACATTCTTTGCATGGGCATTGACACTCACAAGGGCCAATATGAGGCGTACCACAGGTATCATGAGAGAGATCACACACAACAACTTATTCTCCACCATGTCTCAGGTGCCACTGGCCATCCACCTCCTTCCAATGCTCCGGAACCGTATGCTCAGTGGAACACTTCAGGGATCAACTACGGAGAGCTCGAGAGTTGCCTCTTTCCTCCACCACCGAGGGCTCCCACTCCTCCAGATGATGACGATGATGATGAGTATGATGAAGAGGAAGGGGATGGGAATGACTACGACGGGGATGAGGAGGAGTGACCTTCAGGGGCGTTAGCATCGCTCTTCTTCCTTTTTGGCGTTTCGATGCCAAAGGGGGAGAAGTAGTTCTATTAGGTCTCGTGGATTTGCAAGGGTCGGGCGCAAGCACTTGTCTTTCCGTTGTTTTTATTTGCTTGCTTGTGCTCTTTTTAGCGTGAACTTATTTGCTATTTGTGCTTGGATTATGTAAGACTATGTCGTGCTCCACTATGTTTGGTACTATGTTTGGTATTCATGGAATTCTGGATTTATCTATTGTGGATCTCATGGAATTCTGGATTTATCTATGGAGCATATTTGATAGCATATGGAATCATGGGATTATCTAATGTATGCATCAATATTGTTGGGATGTGCTTGGAGGCTATCAAGCTAATTATTTTCTTTGGCTATAGTCACATCCTGGTGGTATGACCTTGTTTCCCAACCCACCTTGTTTCAATTGTCTTTGCTATGAAAGTTGTGTTCTCTCTAGTGTGTGTATTTGTATTCAAATGCAAATTTTAAATATGCACACATCTAGGGGGAGCGTCCTTCATTTTAATGTGGCGTTAGCCGGTTTCATTGCAAATCCTAGTATTGTCATCTAACACCAAAAAGGGGGAGATTGAAAGAACATTTCTTAATCCCTAATGTTTTGTGTGTTAGATAACAATATCAAGGATTATTTAATGTGTGTTGAAGTGCTGCATCTCTCTCTAAGGAAAAAGGGAAAAGTATCTGCTTTTGGGGGCGGATAATTCCCCCCTCCATCTTCCCAAGCAGGCGCAAGCCCCAGAAGGGGGGCAGAGTTTTGGCCGGATTTTCCGGCCTGGCCGGATAATCCGCCCCTCAAGAGGGCCGGATAGTCCGTCCCCCTTGCTCACCGCCAAGGCGCAAGACCCATAGAGGGGACGGAGTGTTGGCCGGACTTTCTGGGTTGGCCGGATAATCCGCCCCAGGAGGGGGCCAGATTATCCGCCTCCCTCAAGATATTCACCAAGTCACGCAGGCGCCAGCCCCAGAGAGGGGGCGGAGTTTCTCTCGGAAAATCCGCCCTTGGGGCGGAGTTTTCCCAGGGGGCGGATAATCCGCCCCCAAAGTTGCTCAACGGCCAGATCTGGGGAGGGGGTATTTAAGCCAGCCTTCCCGCTCATGCCAGATCTCTTGATTCATTCGAAAAAGACAAGATCTGATCTGCAACCTTCATCCAAGAGAGCTCCACCTAGATCCACCCAAAGCTCCACCTAGATCAGCAATCAAGCGCTTCATCTCCTCTCCATTCATTTGGAGAATCACCGATCTAGTATTTCTTGCAAATACCTAGATCCTTGTTTTGTTTATATTGATAAACCTTGTTCTTGTGACAGCTTTTTGTCATCTCGGGAGCCCCCAATTCAGTTGTGGGTGTGTGCCCCGGTAGCGTTGTAAAAGGCACCGGTTCCCGCCTCGAAGGGATCCAATAGTGGAGAAGGTGGATCAGGCCTCTCGTGGCAAGATCCATCGGAGATAGGGTGAGGCCTATTGTGTCGTGGTGGTCTTAGAACCGCACACCCCTCCAACGCAGATGTACTTCCCTTAACAAGGAAGGAACTGCGGTAAAACAAATCCCTGTGTCTCCGCGTGCTCCACTACGGTTCCGTCGCTCCTCTCTTTACGTGCTTAGTATTTAGGGTTGCATATAGGGAAATTCGCGTAGTTGCATATATAGAGAATTTACTTTGTGTCAAGCCTAAAATTGAAAAAGTATTAAAAATTGGTTAGCACCTATTCACCCCCCCCCTCTAGGTGCCCATACGATCCATTTCAGATTCTCTTGAGGAGAAGGGGATGATGACCCACCTTTATCTTTAACAAGTTGCTCAAGTAGTTTGTGCAATTTTTTGATCTCATTGTCCAAGGTGGAGCTCAATCTTGTTTCCAAGTTGTTGAGATCCTCCATGGTCACCGAGGCGATAGGCCCACCATCATCTTCCCCATCGTGGCTACCCATATACTCTTAGGCGGTAAAGCCCAAATAAAGATCCAAGGCTCTGATACCAATTGAAAGGATCGTATGGGCACCTAGAGGGGGGGTGAATAGGTGCTACTTCAAATTTTGTTATTTTTAAAATTAGGGTTTGACAAGAAAGGTAAATTCTTTAGATTATGCAACTAAGGTGAATTTACCTATATGTCAAACAAGCACTAACTAGCACAACACTAAGCAAGAAAAATTAAGTAAAGTGTGGTAAAGGATAGAAGTAACCAAAGTGGTGGACGCGGAGACACAAGGATTTGTTTCCCGTAGTTCCTTCCTTTTGAGGGGAAGTACGTCTATGTTTGGAGAGGGGGTGGTTTCAAACCACCAACGCCACGAGAAGCCTCCCTTGTTCTCCGATGAACCTCACTCCAAGGGGTTCGATTCACCTCTTCCACTATATCGGCAACCTTCGAGGTGGAAGTCGTCACCTTTACAACGAGTTCGGGGCACATATCCACAACTGAATTGGAGGCTCCCAAATACAAGAAAGTTGTCAAACAATCAAAGACAAGCTTGCAAGAACCAAATCAAAAGCTAGGGTTTCCAAAGAAACACTAGAGAATGGGGGCCCTCAAGTGAATGAGGGGGAAATGAAGATCTCTCTTGGTGAAGCTGTAGATCAAGGCCTCCTCCTTCGATTCTCCAAAGATCAATGACTTTGGATGGTTGGATGAAGAGATCTTGTTGATTTGGTGGCTCAAATGGGGGTGGTGTTCTTGAGTGGGTCGAGCCACCAGAGGAAGGGGATAAGGTCCCCTATTTATAAGCAGCCCCCTCCACTGAACCGTTTTATGACCGTTGGAGAAAAGTCAGACCGAAGACTCCGCCTGCGCACCGGAGACGCCGGTCTACACTGGAGATTCCGCTCCATCTCCGGTCCAGCCTCCGGACCAGCATACTGACTGACCAAGCCCTGTGGCGAGCCAAGTGGGCCGGAGACTCCAGTCCAGCCCAACCAGAGACTCCGGTCAGAGCCTCAGGCCGGAGACTCCGGACAAGTCTCCAGACCAGCCATCTATGTCCCAGGCAGCAAACAGGGGCCTCCTCTGGGGATTCCTGCGTAAACTCCGGTCCACACTGCAGACTCTGGTCCAGCCAAACCGGAGACTCCGGTCTGGAATTCCCAGTAACCTGTAAATCTTTGCAGGGAAATTTCCGTAGATTAGAGGTCCTTTTCACTTTGCATTATATCAACCTATAGATAATAGCATATTATAAAATGATCTACTTGTTGTTAACAAACACCAAAAGTGATTATGACAGTAAATGTCCTTTCAGCAGCATCGAAGAGGATTGGGTCTCTCCTCAAACCCGAAGACAAGAGGGATGCTCATCGTACTCTCCTCCCACATATGCTCCATCTCTCGGTATCTCCTTCATCACCTCAATGATAGCTACCTAACCCTCCATTCCTTCTGTTCTAGGATATCCCAGGGCCTGTGACGCCCTCTCGCCTCTCATGCGCTCACCACCGGTGACTCCCTCTGTTGGGTCCGCAGGGAGCGCCTGCCGCCCAGCAGGAGCATAGCCAAGGCCTCTACAAGACACCTCCGCCACCCCGAAGCCTCCCCGATGGCATGCATGCGGCCTGAGCAAACACTGGCGCCTTCCCGAATGGTCTCCATTGCGGGGGAGCTCGCTACCTTGCTCTCTCACCAACAGCACCGCCGCCGACCCTTGTTCTACTCCCTGCGTCGTCCCGTGTCTTCCCACCCACCTCCCTATCTCCGGCAAGCCCCCAGTAAGCCTCCCCGTGCCTCCTTTTTCCCGTCTAGGGTTTTCTCATGTGCCCCTGGTTTAGAGGAAGAAGAAGAGCCAGCGCTGTCGGATTCCCCTTAACCCGACGGTCCAGATGCACCCCTACCCCTTCACCTCCACTCCCTCACTGCGACATGGGCACCGGCCGGCCTGGTTGAACCACATCCCGCGCAGGGCACCACCGGGTGGGCCAAAATCCACTAAGAGAGCCCAACTGCCCTAGGTATGACCCACTAGCCTCCTCCCCTCTTTTTGCTAATTTCTTTATTAGATCCATAAGTTTAACTATTGGTTTAAATTGTTTTGAAAATAAAAACCAACCCAAAATTCCTAGGTCTGAATTTTCCTAGTTTCCTACATGATTTATCCAACATGCAGTACCTTTGGATAGCTCAAGGGGTGTCCAAAATAAATATAATAAATCAGCTACCAAGATGTACCATTTTCACTAATAAATTTGTCAATAGATTTTTAGTTACCCAAATTACCTAGAACCTTTTTTTACTGAAAGGTATCTTAGATACCTTACGTGTCACACTGGCGCTATCCCAAATTGCTTCCTATTTTACCCTAGGAAATAATAACAAAAATAGCCCAAATATTCCTTTAGGAATTTCCCTAGGCCAAACCATAATTGATCTTGACCTAATTCAGACTCCCAAAAGACATGCATACCCATATCCTTCATACCACATGACATCATAATCTATCAAGCCATATTTTAATTTTGGTGAATTAAATTGTTCCGTGCATAGATAATTTATCAATAAATTGACTATCGTCGTTCTGTTTATCTAAAAAGAGTGATTCCAATTTCTAGAGAAAGGTATTCCAAAATACTACCATGTTTCTTCGGAATCACCTCAAAATCACCTATAGGTTTAATCTGATGAAAAGGACAAAAATCCTCTAGTACTGTCTTTTGGGATTTTCCTGAGGGCATTCGGATAAATATTTTAAGGTGATTCCAACTCTCAGTGAATCAGTCCATGAAAACCTACTTAATCATCCAAGGAAATAATATTTGGGACTCTAGAACTATTCTGGTGAATTATTTCCAAAACTAGAGTTTTATTCACTAGAAAATCCATTAGAAATCAATGGTAATTGATAAAATAGTGAAACCACTTTTGTTGGTTTCATTTAATAAATATCTAAATAATGGTATAATTTTTATACAATGGTATCATACATAACATGTCATTGGTCCAAAACCCCTCTCTTGGATAGTTTCTAGACTATAACTCATATTGGAATTTCTTCAAATGCTTCCAAGGCTTTTCTGTAATACCCCAATTTCCTTATATTAAGTATATAGCTTATTTAATCTCTTGGAAAATAGATGAGTTGAAGATGATACGTAATTTTGATCTGATAATGGAAAGTTGGAAAAGAAGGAAAAAAAGTATGTGGTAGTACTTGATTCGTTGACTATTTGTTTGGGGTTACGTGGACATTACCTCTTTTTGTATCATGTGTCGTTAGCATATCTCTGAACTAGAACCCTGTAGCTGGACAAAAAAGAGAGGAAACGGACTGGGCTGGGACTATTCTACCTGAGCTTGTAAGTACAGCCTAACTGCCCTGCCCATCTAGTTTAGTCGAGGAAGTCACCACCTCTTACCCTAACCTTCTCCAGCGCTGGTACCCGAGTCCGCCGCCGCGTTGCGAACTTGTGATATCCATCCCTGCTGAGTCGTTGCGGAGGCCATGAAGTCTGCGAGGCTACAACACTGCCCTCATCGACAGTTTCAATGAAGTCATTCGTTGTGGCCATCTCCGTCAAGTCGTCCGCTGCTGCAGATCATCTCTTCTTCCTCGCTTGTGGTTCTGTTCATGGAGAGCCTGCCGTGAGGGCGTCGTCACCGTCGACTTCTGTGGTACGTACCGTTGCCGATTAGTTGTTCAATAATTTAGGTCTACTTCCGTTTGGTTAGTTCCTGATTGTTTTGCTACTCCTATATAGATTGTATTTGATTACTAAGCATGGACGAAGTTGATAAGAAGAAGGTTTTCCAAACCTTTATAATTCTGCAATTTGGTTAGTGTCTTAGCATCACGCCCATATGTCAGAATTTAGGGTCAGAAGTATTTCGTTTCTAGAATTTAGTATCTTTCTATTGTATCAAGGATTAGTACTGTACCTGAACAAGTTAGTCTTTTTAATGGATTCTACCCGATGAACCCAATGCTTGCTGAATAAACCATCAATTGAGAAATTAACACTTGAACTTGTTTAAATAAAACTCAGTATTTACTGGAGGTACCAATTTTTTGTATATGCACTCTAACTTGGGTTCTTTAGCATTTTGGTAAAATATGGAAGTCAGATGCAATGCTCTCTGGTCCATAGGAAAATATATTTACATTCTTCCTTGCTCAATTTAGTGAAAACTATGGAGACACCTGATTGGGGTTGACCAAGTTAGCTTGTGTTTTGTTGCCAACGAGTCAACCAAATAACAGTTTTGCATATACCTCATATTGCCACCAGTAAACCAAAGTTAAATAAAAATAAAATGATCCTAGCCTGGTCATAATCGGAAGCTAGTTATTTTTGGGTTGGTTTGGCCATCTGTACTATTTAGGCAGTTGTCCCATGTTTATATCTGTGAAGGTTAGCGATAGTCTTTGCACATAGGAGCGACGATACATTTTTCTTGTGTGCTTGTTAAGTGATGATGTGTGTTGAGTATGCTATAAGTTTTTACAACAGGTGTTGGTACCTCTGGTTCGGACTTCTATAGTTTATGATTTTCACGGTTGAGGCAAGTTCATAACGGGATAATGCTTTGCATGATCCCCCACTTAACTTTTATTTTATAGCACTTGTTCTTCTCAGTTGCTATATGTTGGTTATATGTGTGGAGATGAAGTGGATATAACAAATGATATAGTTGCGCTTACATTTTTGCATAGCATGTTAAAGACAGAGCAAAGTGTTGTGACCTACTGAGATAGACACATTGAGTCTGTTGATGTTGGGATGAGTCCCACATTGTCGGCAACCTCCACAAGTTGGAGAGAGTGGATGCCAACGGGTGTTCACTCAGCGATACCGGTATACGCAAAGAAAAGTGAAAGCAAAGTGCATGTAGGCATACAGGATCATCACTGCGACATGACAAGTGTTGAAGTATAATCGTTGGTGTTGTGTTTTATGCAAAGCTTATTATTTCTTTATGTTCTTGTTGAGTACTTTGTACTCACCCTTGTGGCTTCTATGTTTTTAGGTACTACTGAGGACGACATGCATGGGATTGGGAGTAGCATCTCTACATGTTTCAACACAATACTTTTACACATCACATCCTTCTTTAAATAAATCAGTTTAGCCTGCTCATGTTTACCCTTGACTTCACTTGTACTATAGTATTGGTCGATTTGTGACATCTTGGATATGAAACTTAGTTTGGTCTTCTTTAAGATGGTAGTGGTGTGTATGTATAATGTTGGAAGTGTATGCTTCTATTGTTTCCATGGATGTCTTCATAAAGAAAGGAGACTCTGCTAAAATTTGTAGTTTTGTCCTAGTTTTAGAAAGTGTTTAAAGTGGGTGTAACACTGCCGGATAGGGTGGATATCTGGGGTGTTACATTTTCCCAATACATAAAATCCATTATCCCCAAACCCCACTGAATTATAGCATGTGTTCCTTATTTGTTTGCTGTATGTATTGGTGCTTGTATTGAATGTGGTATTGTTTGATTCCATGTTTGCTCGATGACGGCGATAGTTTTGATTATTTCACGAACAGAAGAAAAGGTCTTCTTATTATTCGTGGTATTGGCGTTAGTTGTATTCTGGTATTATAAGGAAGTCAAGGGGACATCTCGCTGGTCACAGGCAAGCCATCATTCCTGAACTCCAATATTGACCTACTCCTTTGTTCAATTGTTTTGTATCTCGTTTATGAACTTCATGATTAGATGCATGGTTTGTTTCAAATAAAAGGCGTGAGTAACTTGGCTCCTCCAAGTTCAGATGGAGTGTCCATTAAGACACATACCCTTGTTGACAACCATCTTTACCCCTTTAGATCGAGGTTAAGATGATTAGCATCTCCCCTCTCTGGAAACTGCGGATTTTTCGATGATAAAACAATTTTGGGTTTTTACCCCACTACAAAGTTTTCAAAATAAAACCCTTGGAAAGAGGCATCGTTTCCGAGTGGATGTTTTTGCCAAAGAAAAGAATGTTGAAGAGAAGAAGGAAATCGAGCAAGAGAAAGAGAAGGGATGTTCTACGCCTTTACCGGAACAATTTATCCGTGCAACCACACTATCCCAGGAGCTAGGGCTTAGCTCATAGTTTGTGGTCTTTAGCCAGAACAGCTTGTACGTGCTAATTGGGAGAAATCCCTTGAATTCCGAGTGGGCTCTACAACAGATCTACGGATCTGGGGCCTATAGCCTGCTACAGCAGGAGTGTTGGTGCAACAATTGGGTCTCCCGCGGACGGTATGCTTAAGGAGTGGAGAAGGAAGTGGAGTCAAATTACTATACGTTGATACGCCGTAAACATGTCTATAATTTTTGATGCTCCATGCTTGTTTTGTATCAACTTTCTTATGTTTTGTCTACACTTTGAGGCATTTTTATACATTTTCTGGAACTAACCTATTGACAAGATGCCGCAGTGCCAGTTGCCTGTTTTCTACTGTTTTCGGTTTCAGAAAAGTTAGTAAAGAAATATTCTCAGAATTGGACTGAACAAAAGCCAAAGTCAATATTTTACCGGAGTGAAGACGGAGTCTAGAGGGGGGACGAAGAGGCGCCACAGGGTGGCCGCACCAATCCTTGGCGCGGGACCACCCTAGACCACGCCAGGGCATGGTGTGGGCCCCCTGACCCTCAACCGACCTCGCCCCTTCTCCTATATAAACACCTCGAGGTAGAAATCCTAAGAACCCTATGATAAATCCATGAAAAAGTCTATAGCCGCCGCCACCATCGTCCCTAGATCGGGGGGATCTAAAGCTCTTCCCGGCACCCTGCCGGAGGGGAGAGATCATCCCGGAGGCCTATCAACACCCGGATTTTAATCCCAGATGCTTGTTATGCCGTACATCGCAATCCCAGGATTAACATTTTTGCGAGAGATAAAAGACAGGTACCATAGTTCATCATCCATTACAACCTATAATAGTCTTACAAATAGTTGATCTCATGATCAAGTCTGATTACAATCAACGCAGCAGAATAATAATAAGGGTAGCGTGATCATGGCTCCATCTTCAGGGTCACAGGCCATGCTGACGATGGGAGATGATCCTACTTATCGTAAGCGTCCTGCTGCCCTTCTTCTTCGTAGTCTCCTTCATAATATGGCCATGGGAATAGCCAGGGACTAAGCCATGAGTACTTCGAAGTACTCGCAAACTTCCACTAAAGCAGTAAGGCCATTCTATAGGATACTTAAGCTCTAGGTTTGTTTGCCATAAGCCAATTTTATTTCAACCAATGTCTAGTAGTAAAACCTAACTTTAATTGACTAAGTGACTTAGGTGGGAACCTAGCTTCATTTCCACCACCTGTGGGGTTAAGTCAAAATCATCCTTCAAGTCACGGGTCTTTTTGGAAAACATCTGACAACGGAACAGTATGGCCATCCAACTATCCATAACCGCGGACGCGGCTATTTGAATAGTTTGACACTCTGCAGAGGGGGTACACTTTCCCCACGACATTCGATACATCCGTAAGGAACAATCCTGAATCATTATACTTAGTATGCGGATAATCAATCCTAACCTTTCAATTACACAACCTAGTTTAGGCACCTCCCCTATGAGTTTGGCCTCCCAACCATGACCATCTGTCATCTTGGGCACTTCATAGGTGGACAGTCACATTCACAAGGTAGCCTCAGCTCACCTCGTTCCGCGAGGGAACCAATACCAAGACATATAAAATTCTAGTCAAGCCCTACCCAAATTTGGGTATTGTGGTTGTACGGTAAACATTGGTATCGCATCCAAACCCAACTATCAGTTTTTATCAAATTCAAGTCACATACTTCACCATCATCTTCCAGTCATTGTGTCCATAACACATGTCAAAGCATTTTAATAGAATGACTCATCATTCCAAGGTTTTTATAATCATTTGTTCCCATCTAGTGATCAAGTTTAATTTAGCACTAGCATCTATCAAGAGGGGGTGTGTGTCACTAGTTGTAGGGTACTAAGCTGGTGCATCTATCTTCATCAAGTTCCAAGCTCTTGATGACACTTTCCTCATCCTCCACTAATCATCCAATTAATTAACTACGGAAACAACTCTGCAAAAGATAAAGCTTGCGAGTAAAAACTGGGATTTGGTTTACTCAAAAGGGTATCACAATGCTATGTATAATAAGTTTTGCATGGTCTAGCATGCTTAGATAGCTTGCAAAATGTAGCTTGCCTTGGTTGGTAAGGTGGTCGAAGTTCTCTTCTTCGTCTTCGTAAAATTCCTCCTCATTGTAGCCCGGATTGATACTAGCGTCTATAAATAAATACGAGGTACACAATCACCAAACAATACTTAACTACTTCTATTTATCACACAAGGGTCACACTAGATGATGTAGTATCATCTCTATTATCACAAGAAAAGGTTGATAATATTTTATTTATCTTATTTTTAGGAAAGTAATTTCTACTCATTGAAAAGTTGTTTAAGATTTAATATTCTCCAAATTAAAAATATGGGATCATATTGACACATGTCATCACCACATACTATAATACTTGGTAATGTGATTTAAAAAGGTTGGCCTAATTTATAAAGTTTAACACTATTATTTAATAATACTTAAGTGGCTAAAAATGACTAGAAAGTCATTCTTTTGGTTTTGGTCTTGGACTACTGTATGTAAGTATGTAGATTTTTACATATTCAGAAAGGTCTTGTCAAATGCGATTTTTGAGAGTTGGAATCAACTAAAATCTCTTATGGTTGATTTTAGAAAAATGTTTGAAGTTGCAAAAGCTACTGGCTTGTTATTTTTACTGAGGGTGATCCATAGTTTCAAATTGTTTGAATCCAACGAGAGTGATTAGAGATTTTCATCTACTTTCAAAAAAAATTGGATTCATTCAATTTGGTGTAGTTAATATCTTTGAGTTGATTTTTAAAATTCACTACAAAAAAGGTTTTTGAGTAAAAAGAAAAAGACTAGGTATGAATTACTAGGCTCGCGCGGGAAACGTTACTGGGCTGGCCCAACTGCACAGTGTGTGCAGCGGGCTCACTCAGGCTGCTCCCACGTGTCAGAGGGTCATCTAACACGAAGCGGTATCAATCAATATTATCCCTACGATTACATCACGATCTACGGTCTAGGTTCATCGTCTACGTCGCGGCGCTCCGGCAAAATTCTGACCTAGCGGTGCAGCGGGGGTGGCTGTGGGTTTACCAGGTCTCTAGCTAGGGTCGGCGGTGCGGGGAATGAGCTTGTCGATGAAGGCGATTCGAATGGTGGTCACGACAGCTCCTGGGGTGGTTCCAATCGACGACACCTTTCCCTCACTGCAGCGGCGTACTCCGATCAAATTCCGGCGACAGGGTGCTCGCCTTGCTCCGGGAACAGGCCAGGGGTGTTTCTGAGTGAGAGAGGAGTAGAATGGTGTGAAGATTGAGGCTAGGGGTGGTCTCTATTTATACCCTCAAGGGTGAGGCGGTGCGGCATGGCAAGGGCTCGTCGGCGATGTTGCTACAGGTCAATCTAGGCATGGAGAAGGGCATGGGTCGACGTTGTTGGGTGTGGCGATCGTCATGCGAGTGGTGGCTCAACAAGGTGCGGTCTCAGTTGGTCGGGCGATGTTGGCGCTCTGTGCGGGTATGGCAGTGCTCGTCATCGAGTAAGGTGGTCAAGGGGACGCGCGATGGCCAATGGGCATGTCTGGGCGGTGACTGGTGACGTCATGATCGCGGGTACGGGCGGAGAGGTCAAGTCGCGGCGTGTCTGTGCGAGGCGGCTTTGATGCTCTGTCGTGCTCTGGGCATGTCCGTGTCTTAAATGGGCGTGGCCGTTCTAGGGTCTTCGCATCTTGCTGTTGGTCAAGGGGTGGGCAGAGAGGGGCGGTGAGGTCACGGCTACTAGCTAGACATCGCGAGCAAGTCAGGCGCGTCCAGTGGCATGCTGCCCATGTCCGAGTGACATGGTGAGCTCGGGTACCACTATAATTGATCAAGGCAGTGAAGAATGGCTCAATTGCATGACTGGGTACTGGGGGTGATCGTGGTTGAGCTAGGGCAAAGATTTGGAGTACAATGGATGAGCAATTGATTGATCACAAACAGTAGATAGTTGGTAGTTGTACTATGATCACCAAGTTATCGATCAAATGGCCATATGAACTAAATCATCACCAAATTCAATGATTTTTGGTGAGTGATCTGATACTAGTCTTGGTAGTCTCTGGGTGCAATGGTTTGCCAAGGGGTATTGGTTTGATTGGTTTTCCAAAAATGGCTATCTTGATACATAAGATAGATTCAAATTTGAATTTCCTCTCAAAAGAGTTTGAAAATATTTTTGCAAGGTTGGTGAGTTCCATTTGATTCAGTGTCACTAGGTCTAGCAAGGGGTGAAAAGAAATGGGAAAATTTCTGTTTGAGATTAGTTGCTAGAAATTCTCAAAGTGAGCTAGTGGTTAACTTTGGCAGAAATGACCATTAGGTATTATTCCTTATATTTTCATTTTATTTTGTTTTGATTTGATTTGGTAGTGACATAGATGATATGGTATTGATCTATAAACCATTTATCATCATTTACAACAATCAAACATGGCATTGCAAGCATTGGTACACTCACTCAATAAGATTTGAATTTGATTAATAAAAGATTTTGTTAACCCTAATCTTGATTAATTAGGGAATGATCCTCATTAATATTTTTGGGGTGTTACAAGGCCTTCTTCATCACCATGCCAGCCTCCGGAGTGATGCGTGAGTAGTTTACCCTTAGACTATGGGTCCATATAGTAGCTAGATGGTTGTTTATCCTCCTTTGTGCTATCATGTTTAGATCTTGTGAGCTCTGTTCATGATCAAGATCATCTATTTGTAATCCTACATGTTGTGTTTGTGGGGATCCGATGGATTTTGAGATACTATGTCAGATTGATTATTGATTCTATCATGTATACGTTATTTGTGATCTTGCATGCTCTCTGTTTCTAGTAGATACTTTGGCCAAGTAGATGCTTGTAACTCCAATAGGGAGTATTAATGCTCGATAGTAGGTTCATGCCTCTAGTAATCTGGGGGAGTGACAAAAACTTCTAAGGTTGTATATGTGTTGTTGATACTAGGGAGAAAACAACAATCCTTTGTTCAAGGGAAATTGTATTGTTTACTTTACAAACTTTGCTTAATGCAATTATATTTTGCTTGCAACTTAATACTGGAAGGGGTTTGGATGATAACCTCAAGGTGGATTATTAGTCATAGATGTAGTTGGATTGCGGTCTATGTATTATGTTGTAATGCCCAATCAAATCTCGTAAAGATCAAGATGTATAGTATATGCATTGTTATGCATTCTCAACCTGTCAATTCCCCGCTATAATTTGTTCACCCAACATGCTATCTATCTTTTGGAGAACACCTCTAGTGAACTATGGACAACGGTCCATTCCTTACCATTGATATACTATCTACTATTTACTGTTTACTTTCTACAATTACTACAAGCAATTACTATCTTTCACACTATACGTTTAATCCTTTGTTTTCAGCAAACCAGTGAGATTCACAACCTCACTATAAGTTGGGGCAAAGTATTGTGGATTGTGTTGTGTAGGTTCCAAGTTGCTAGCAACACCTTTGAGTTGTTTCCTTACTCCTACTAGTTCGACAACCTTGGTTTCATAACTGAGGGAAACTTGCTGATGTGGTCAACATACCTTCCTCTTGGGTTTCCCAACGATCTCTACATATCTGAGCCATCAAGAACTTTTCTGGCGCCGATGCCGGGGAGTTAAGGACAGCTTCAATCTCTTCCTCCTCGTCAATCACTTTTCTGGGGGAAAGAAGATTCTTGCAAGGGGAGTATCTCACAACCAATCTCTTTACTTTGTTTTTGTTTTGCTTAGTTTATTTTACTTGTTTCTTTTTATCAAAAATACAAAAAAAAATAGTTGTACTGGTTTGTGTCTTTTTATCAAAAACACAAAAAATCAGTTCCTACTTCAGTTTCTATGTTTGTTGGCTTGCTTTAATCTTGCAAAAAAATGAATACTCCTGAAAACACTAAGTTGTGTGACTTCACTAGCACAAACAACAATGATTTTATGTGTACACCTATTGCTCCACCTATTCCTGAAGCTACTTTCTTTGAAATTAAACCTGCTTTGCTGAATCTTGTTATGAAGAGCAATTTTCTGGTGCTAGTTCTGATGATGCTGCTGCTCACCTTAATAATTTTGTTTAACTTTGTGAGATGCAAAAATATAAGGATGTACATGGAGATATTATTAATCTTAAATTTTTCCCTTTCTCTTTGAGAGGAAGAGCTAAAGAATGGTTGCTATCTTTGCCTAGAAATAGTATTGATTCTTAGCTTAAATGCAAAGATGCTTTTATTGGAAAATATTATCCTCTTGCTAAGATTATATCTATGAGAAGTGATATAATGAAATTTAAACAATTTGATAATGAACATTTTGCTCAAGCTTGAGAAACAATGGAATCTTTGGTAAAGAATTGCCCCACTCATGGACCGTCTGCTTGGATGATTCTCCAGACCTTTTATGCAGGACTAAATTTTTCTTCAAGGAATCGGTTGGATTCTACTGCTGAAGGTACCTTTATGACCATTACTTTGGGTGCTGCAACAAATCTCCTTGATAATATAATGGTTAATTTTTCTGAATGGCACATTGAGACAACTCCACAAGTTAAGAAGGTAATAAGGTAATAATGTTCCTTTAGCCTCTTTGGTTGCTCAAGAAGATCAAGTTGATGTGAACTTCATTAGAAATAACAATTTTAGCAACAATGCCTATAGGAATAATTTTGGTAATAATAATTATAGGCCATATCCTACCAATAATGGTAATGCTTATGGAAATTCCTACAACAACAATAGAAGTGCACCCTCTGAACTTGAAGTCATGCTTAAAGATTTTATTAGTAAACAAACTACCTTCAATAAAACTGTTGAGGAAAAGCTTTCAAATGCTGAAAAAATATTTCATCTTTGTCTGAAGCACAATCTTCTTTGATTAATAAAATGGCTGCTAAACCTGAAACTATGGAAAATCCCTTTGCTGCTACTAATGCCATACAAGTTAGAATTGATGAAAATGTTAGGATGTTAGCTGAATTGCATTCTAGGTGGGAAAGAGAAGATGAAAGTTCTAGAAATAGTAGTATTTATATTATGACCACCACTAATATTGATGCTAGCAAACCACCTAAAGTCCCCGTTCCTTCTTCCAAAAAAATGCTAAAATTCTTCGAAATATGGGAAACAATAATTCTACTACCTTGGATGCTAATTTTGATATTGATCTTGATGGTTGCAATATTTCTTAAGTAATTATGTTCTATCAAAAGATGGCTAGAAGTCCTAATGCTACTGCTATGAATATGGCTTTTACAAAACACATTACATATGCTCTCATGAAAATTAAAGAAGAAAAATTGAAACATAAAGCTTCTATTCCTAGGAAATTAGAAGATGGTTGGGAACCCATCATTAATATGAAAGTGAATGATTTTGATCTCAAAGCTTTATGTCATCTTGGTGCTAGTGTCTCTATTATGCCCAGAAAAATTTATGAAATGTTTGATTTGCCACCATTAGAAGATTGTTATTTGGATGTCCATCTTGATGATAATGCTAAAAAGAAACTTATGGGGAGCATTAATGATGTTCTTATAACGGTTAACAATGCCTTTGTCCCCATTGATTTCTATGTTTTGGATGTTGAATGTAATGCTTCTTGTCCTATTACTTTGGGAAGACCTTTTCTTAGAACTGTTGGTGCCATTATTGATATGAAGGAAGGCACCATTAAATATCAATTCCCATTCAAGAAAGGTATAGAACATTTCCCTAGAAAGAGATATAAGATACATTTTTCTTCTCATCTTAAAACAAAAGTTGATCTTAATGCTTCTTCATTCGAAAATACTTGATTCTTGCTTTCTATGCCTAGCTGAAAGGCGTTAAAGAAAAGCACTATTGGGGGATAACCCAATTTATTTTTATTTTGTAAGTTTTTCTTTTGTTGAGTCTTGGAAGTTATTGCCTCTGTAATAACCTATCCTTATCCTTTTTGTGTGGTTTTGTGCCAAGAATAACCTCTAATGAGAGAGAAGTAAGATTTGGGGAAGTTGCTGTCCCGAAACAGATTTTTGTGCTTCACTGTAAAAAATCGTGAAACATCCTAGTGCGTAGGATTGAGCTGTAATTTTTTGTGCATATGACCCATGTTATTATATAACTTTCGTTAGTTTATCACTTTTCTATTTGAGCAACAGAAGGTCTTCTAAAAAATCGGTCTTTACCTGCTGGTCTGTTTTGACAGATTTTTGCCATTATTTGCATTTGCATCTTAATCAGTTTATTTTGAGTTCTCTTTGATCACTTGAGCTTTTTAAAGGAATTGCTACAGTATCTTGTGTTTTAATGGAAGTTTTACTTGTGTTGAAACTAAACCCAAAGGCTTATTATCTTGAATACACTAATGTTGCTAATGAAGAATTGTGTGAAGTTTTGTATGAAGGAAATTTTCAAGCGTAGGGGACAAAAACTCAAGCTTGGGGATGCCACCCATGTCAACCCAAGAAAATATTCAAGAGGTACAAGATTCAAAGCTTGGGGATGCCCAAGGCATCCCCTTCTTCATCAATAAAAATCTCAGGTCTTCTTTCTAGACACTTTATTTTTATTGCTTCATGCACTATTGTGTTGTTCTTGGAGCGTCTTTGTTTTCGTTTTTAGTTTTCTTTTATTTGGTTTGCTGAAATAAATTAGTTGGACCCCCGCATTCTCATTTTGTTGCAAATAAGTTGATTGGTGTTGGAAGAGAGTAGGAAGTTTCATGCTTATAGTGGTACAAAAGGAAGCATGTTTTGACTGTGGTCTAGACTTTATCATGTCATGTTAGATGTTGCTTTGACCATATGCTTAGTGATTATTGTTGTATCATGACTTGTTCCAAACAATTGAGATTGCTTAATGTGCCTTGAAAGAATCATGCGTTGTTTTAGTATACAAAGGCATAATATTGTGGTATTCTCCTTTGATGCTTTATTTGGGTTGACTTGGCACATGCTTACACCATGTTATTACTATGAACCAGACACCCTAGCCTCTATGATCATTTAGTTTTTGACTTGTGATATCACTTTATGCTTTAATTCAAAAATTTGTCGCTTTGCATGATTATGGCCATTATTGGTCTCTTAGTTGGTCGCTCCCAGTCTTTTGCTAGCCTCCACTTGTACTGAATATGAGATCTACCCGTGCATCCAACTCCCAAAAAACCAAGTTATTCCAAAGAGTCCACTATAAATTCCTATGCAAGGTGTGTTACACCATTCCAAGTATATTCATGTTTTTATGTATCTTCCAAATTAAACTTTTGTTATGTGAAAATTAGTGATTAAAGCTCTCACAAACCTGATGGCACACTTTACTTTCTTGCACTTAATAAAATTGAAACAATGTGCCCATCTATGTTGCTTATATGCTTGCAAATTATAAGTTGTGAATTAGCAGAACCATGTTTTCATGGGGAATGCTTTCAACATTGCACTTATCTATTCAATTGATATAATGTTATTTTGTTTATGGATCCCGGCAGTGTGAAATAAAAGGGGAGCTTGTAAGCTCATGGAGTTTGTCTATGTGTTAGAGAAACACCTGGGCGGCTAGCCTAAGCCATGCCTAATCATGGTGTAAACTTGCAGCATAACCATAATGAACATTTTGTGAAGCATCCTCAATAAAAACCTATGCAAATAGCAAATAAAAAGATCGCTGAGATGCTTATTGCATGCTGCCTTGTCATTTTGATATGGGATAGCTCTTGTGTCATGGGGCAAGGGGTACCTCGTTGGCGGTTCTCTATGATACACATATACTTACAATGACAAGAACTTGCTTGTGAACAAAGTTGAGTAGCATGAGGTTCGGTACTCGTACGCAAAGGGCATGAGATTTTAAACTTATGACTTGTCAAGCATATACTCATATTTGTCTCACTTTAACCTTAATCACTTCAAGATGCTTATGATAGGGGCAATGAGAGCTAAAAGCTAATAAGTACCATAATTTTTGGAAGCTCTTTATGAAACTTGAAATCCCTTCTTCCCTCTGTGAAGGGCCTTTCTTTTTTTACTTTTATGATTGAGTCTCCATCTTCTATCTTTATGCACCAATTAAGAGAGCATAGTTGTCATTCTTAGTTTAATGTGCATTGTCCCAAAACTTATTGATTGAGTCATAATCATGGTATTTCTTGTTCTTAAATTATTTGTATCTAGTCACCCTTATGAACTTTGAAGGTGTCCTATGCATTTATGTTTTGCTATTCCATGAGGGACAAGCTGAATACCATTCATGCTATGTTTTCTATATGTGAAACAAAGAAATGTCTTTCAATGCATTGTTATTAATGACCATTTGTTTGTACCGGTTCATGTTGCAACATAGTTGCTATGTCTTATTGTTGGAACTACATCTTTCATGCTCATGTTTAGAGTACTATGATCCCAGCTATCAATGCTTTACAATATTTTGATCAAAATTGTGATGGTGCATGTCACCTTAAAAATTATTATTTTTATCACTTACCTACTCGAGGACGAGCAGGAGTTAAGCTTGGGGATGCTTGATACGTCATAAACGTATCTATAATTTTTTATGCTCCATGCTTGTTTTGTATCAACTTTCTTATGTTTTTTTACACTTTGAGGCATTTTATACATTTTCTGGAACTAACCAATTGACAAGATGTCGCAGTGCCAGTTGCTTGTTTTCTACTGTTTTTGGTTTTAGAAAAGTTAGTAAAGAAATATTCTCGGAATTAGATGGAATAAAAGCCAAAGTCAATATTTTACCGGAGCAAAGACGGAGTCCAGAGGGGGACGAAGAGGCGCCATGATGACCCACAAGTATAGGGGATCGCAACAGTCTTCGAGGGTAGTATTACCCAATTTATTGATTCGACACAAGGGGAGCCAAAGAATACTTGCAAGCCTTACCAACTGAGTTGTCAATTCAGCTGCACCTGGAAATAGTTCTTTCTCACAGAATTTTATTAGTAGCAACAATTTTGTAGTAGAAATAGCAACGCAACAACAGCAGTAAAACAAGAGCAATAGTAACTGTAGTAGCAAACAATATGATATGAGTGCGGTAGGCATAGGGATGGATGAACGGGCGTTGCATGGACGCGACTAAACATGTAACTTCAAGACCTAGGGAAATTGTAGATAAATAAGATAAAGCATCCAAGTACTAAACAATCATAGGCATGTGCTCCATATATAGTCATGCGCGCTCACAATAAGAACTTGCACAACATCGTTTGTCCTGCCAGCCCGTTGCAGCAGGGACTCAATGGAACTACTGGAAATTAAGGTTCTCCTTTTAATAGAGCACCGAAGCAAAGCATTAACACTTCGTGAACACATGTGATCCTCACATCACAACCATCCCCTCAGGTTATCCCAATTTCTGTCACTTTGGGGCCTTTGGATCCGGAAAATGATATGTGGACACAACTTGCAGATAAGATCACAACAATACTATCATAATGAATTAATAATAAGTTCAGATCTGAGATCATGGCACTTGGGCCCTAGTGACAAGCATTAAGCACAACAAGTTGCAACAAAGTCAAATAGCACTAATAGAGATACTAGGCACCATGCCCTAACAACCTTATTTGATTACATGATAGAACTCCTCTAATCCCTACCATCCCCATAGCCTACAGCGGGGGATTACTCACTCATGGATGAGGGAAACATGGATGGTTGATGGAGAGGCGTTGGTGATGATGATGGCAATGATCCTCTCCAAATTCCCCGTCCCGGCAGGGTGCCAAAACAGAGTTTCTGGTTCCAAATCGCGGTTTTTAGTGGTGGCGACGCAGCGGAACTCTTTCTAGAAAATGTCGAACCCCCCTAAGTTTTTAGGTCAAGAGGAAACTTATAGGAAAAGAGGGTGGCCAAGGCGGTGCCTGGGGCGGCCACACCCCCTCTAGGCGCGGCCTGGGCCCACCCATGCGGCAGGAGGTGTGGGCCCCTCAGGCCTCCACTCCGTATCGTATTCTGGCTGCGTGAATCTTCTGGTGAAATAAGATTTTTGGCCTATTTTCTGGGATTTTTCCCGATAGTTGATTTTCTGCACAAAAACTAGACACCAAGGTAATTCTGCTGAAAACAGCGTTAGTCCATGTTAATTGTATCCAAATCACACAAGTTTAGAGGAGAAACAACAGCAAAAGTGTTCGGGAAAGTAGATATGTTTTGGACATATCAACTCCCCCCAAGCTTAGCTTATTGCTTGTCCTTAAGCAATTCAGTTGAAAACTGAGTGCGATAAAAGACTTTCACGAACACATTTGCTTCATATGATGTATATATTCTCAACACAGGAGTAGATACTTAGACAATTCATAATAAGGAGTATGCAACTAAGTCTACTCAATAGTCATTACAAGCTATGAAGAGATTCCAACTCAATAATAATAAGTAGCATGAAACATAAACATAAGAAACAGTGCAATGCTCATAATAAGGTATGATAGAGTGGTATCTCGCTTGCCTTTGTTTGTAGAGCACAAAATAAATGCCAAGGCACCTCTGAAGTTCAAGTGAAGACTAGAAGTAAATATATCAGAGATACAAGCATCAAAGTCATGACATAATTAACCAAGTTTTGAGACAAGCACATTACACTAAGAATGACAACTATGCTCTCAAGAAGGTGCTCATAGAATAAGTGGTGACTCAACAAGGAAGTGAAAAGGTTTTGAAAAGTTTGAAAGGCTTCCAAATGATGAAAGTAAGGTACTCATTAGCTTTGGGCTATCAGTGCCCCTATCATAGGCATCTTTAGATGCTTAATGGTGAAAGTGAGGTCTAATATGAGTTATATGCTTGACAGACCATAAACTTAAAATCTCATGTCCCTTGAATACGAGGGCCGCTCCTCGTGCTACTCAACTTTAGTTACTTGCAAGTTCTTGTCATAGTAAATACATGTGTATCATAGAGAACCGCCAACGGGGTACCCCTTGAACATGATACAGGAGCTATCCCATAATCAAAATGACAAGGCAAGCAGACAATGAGTATATCAGTGATCTTTTTATTTGCTATTTGCATAGGTTTTTATTGAGGATGTTTCACAGATTGCTCATTATGGTTATGCTGCAAGTTTCCTCCATGATTTGGCATGGCTTAGGCTAGCGGCCCAGGAGTTTATCTAACACATATATATAACTCCATGAACTTACAAGCTCCCCTTTTATTTCACACCGACGACATCCGTAAACAAAAGAGCATGATATCAACTAGATATGTGTCCACAAGTGTTGAAAGTGTTCCCCGTGACATCACGGTTCTGCTAACTCCCAGCCTATAATTTGCAAGCATATAACTTTCATGGACAGTCACAATGTTTCAGGTTTATTTAGTGCAAGGAATAAAGTGTGCCATCAACTTCGTGAGAGCTTTACTAACTAGTTTTCCCAAAACAAGCAAACATTTTATTTGGAAGAAAACGAGGCATAATGAATATGCACGGAATAACAAATGATGCTAGTAGGTAGGTATGGTGGACACTGTTGGTAATGTTGGTTTTGGGGAGTTGGATGCACAAGTAGAGCTCATACTCAGTGCAAGTGAAGGCTGGTAATAGAGAGGGAGCGAAAAATGAGAGAGCAATAACTGTCATAATCATGCTTGCAATAAAAATGACTAATTATGGCATGAAAGTGATACAGGAACTCTAAGACAAAACAGATCTTTGAGACTTACTGACTATTGTTCAGTCATACGCATGTGTGAGCATGTGCCAAGTCGATTCACATGAAACATTCAAAGGAGGATACCACAATATCATACCAAGTTATGAATAGAACAATGCAAATATTTATATGACATGCTACAAACTATTAGAAAGCTGGAGATAATCATAAGAAAGCAAGAACTACTAAGCATCCATAAATAACATACACCATACATGAATAGGCTAAGCATGCTCACAATGATGAGTATATATACAAAAATGAAAACAAATAGAGTTTGTTACCAGCCTCTTACCACACCTCAAGTTGTCTTAATCTTCATTATTGCCCTTCATTTGTGTGGATTGAATAATAACATGAAATCAAACTCCACTGAGGACTGCTGAACCCTGCAAAAAAACTTCACAAAATCAAAGAAGAACAACTAATATTTTTGGTGTTTTCGATTTTTAAAGCAAGCACACAAAGCAAAAAACAAACAAAGCAAAATATTTTTGGATTTTTTCTTTAAGGCAAAAGAAAGCTAAAAAAGCAAAGAAACAAACCAAGAGAAACAACGAAAATATTTTTGGTCTTTTTATGTTTTGAGAAAGCAAAAACAAGAACCAAAAAGAAAGCGAAACATGGATATACAAAGAACCGACGAAACATGATATATAGATGAGTGTGATGTCAGTATACCTCCCCCCAAGCTTAGGCTTTTGGCCTAAGTGGGGCTCAATAGCGCGGGTAGTAACCCCAAGCTGGTGGGTCATCATAGGAATGATCATAATCAGGCCCTCGCGATGAAGAAGACGCGCTCCAATCGTAGGAGGGTTGCTGGCATGAAGACTCCCCCATGTTGGAGGGCTGAACCGAATCATCTCTGGCATCCTCTCCAACATTCTCCTCTTGCTGGGAGAGCTCCGCCGCGTATGTGTCAAACTCTTCCTCCGTGAGCGACCATATTTGCATGTTATCAAAATTAAACAAAGCAGGTGCAGGCAAATAAACTACTTTCTCAGTCCTACCCCCTCTCCAACCATGCTTGAGAAAGGATATCTCATACGGTAAATTTCTCACAGTGGGCCAAGAAGAAACAAAATTATGCTGAACCATGGAATCAAGATCAAGTCGCTCTAAGGGGAACCGATAATTTGAATGGTGAGGCTCTAAACCATGGAAAGCTAGAAACCTAGAGTCAATGAGACCTCCACAAATTCCACCCTTCTCACGGTTAGTGGTAAGACAATAAGCTATCAAAGCACCTAGGTTATAACTTCTATCCATTTTCAAATCCGCTGAGATAAAAGCTAGATCAAATGAAGATAACTTTCTAGCAAGAACACATTTGGTAATGAAATAGGCAAAATATCTAATGGATGGGAACTGAATGTTCTGAATTTCACCACTTTCCTTCGAGAAGTCAAAACCTTGGTAAATTTCAGCATATAAATCGATAAGTGACTTAGACCTCTCCTTGATTTTCTCACAAGATCCCAATGAGGCACTCTAATAGCTGCACAGAAATCAGCAAAAGGCAGGTCGACAGCTATATTATAGATTTTATAATGGACCATGGGGTTAGATGAGGACCAAGTAAACCGGAAGTCCTTCACCATAGCCATGTTTAACTTAGTATACTGATATGGTTCCTCTTCAACAAAGTGTTCCAACCCTGCATTAGTAATCATAGTTTTGAAATCCTGGAAGATTCCTGCGGCTCTCATAAATTCAGGGCATGGATATATGGAAGGGAAGACTCCTTCCTCACAATGGACTTTCATTGGCTCAGGTACCATCAAATCACGCTGATGCAATGGGTATGCACTCATCTTATTTTCTAAAAAATTTACACAAACATCAAACCAAGTAATTTCCAAGTTGATAAATGATGAGGAACTAGTATAGGAACTTGCTAGAGGGCTAAACATACATCAAAATTAAATCTCTAAGCATAGAACAAGCATGCAAGCTCACACAACCTGTCACCTACAGTAGCTAAATACTCAAGATATAATCTACCAATCACAAATCTAATTGGACAAGCGGAGGAGGCACATACCAAGGAGCAATCCCTCCAAAAATCAGCAGCAAAGATGGGCTGAGCAAGGAGATCGAAAATCAGGAGCAAGAACAGCAGGAACTCGATCTTGAGAAAGTTTTCCGGTGTTTTTCTAGAGAGAGAGATAAGTGGCTAGGAGGAGGCAACTTGGAGAGCCATAAGTGGGCCCCGCCCAGGCCAGGCACGCCTTGGGGGCTGGCCGCGCCACCAGGTGGTGTGCTGTCCTGCTGGGTCCCCCTGGGACACTCCAGGTGTCCCTCTGCCCCTTTTTTCGAGGAAAATTTTAATATGAATTTTCTGGGATTTTTCGGGAAACTTTATTTTTGGCCAATTTTCAGGGTATGAAAATTGATTTTCTCGCAGAAAATATTTTTAAGAAGAAGCAAAAGCAAACCAAAACCAAAACTACAGAAGTTCTAAGACACTCTAACAAGCAAACAACTAGAAAAACTAAATTTAACAAGAGAAAGAGCAAAGACTAGGAAGGAGACAAATAAAAGTGAGCAAGTATAACCACTGTGAAAGCATTGTTTGTTCATTAAAATCCCTTTGTTAACAAGGTTCATCAAGTCTTGTTACCAAAACAATATTATATGAAACAAAACTTTGCATTCCACTAAATTATTAAGTTTTGTCAAACTTGATAGCAATGGTCCCAATCATAATAGTTTCAAAACTTTCTTGTGGAATGGGACAATATATTTCTCCAACTTTGATGCTCTCAATATTTTCAATGGAATTCAGGCAATAGCTCTTATCAATCTTCTTGGGGAAATTGACAGTATGCTCTTTGTCATTAATATTAAAAGTTACTTTTCCTTGATTACAATTGATGACAGCACCTGCAA
This sequence comes from Avena sativa, assembly GCA_916181665.1. Taxonomy (NCBI): domain Eukaryota; kingdom Viridiplantae; phylum Streptophyta; class Magnoliopsida; order Poales; family Poaceae; genus Avena; species Avena sativa. The sequence continues at coordinate 162,442,309 of OV702284.1, forward strand.
TATTAATAAAAGGTCTGCTAAGAATAATAGACATATTATCATCTTCAGGCATCTCAAGCACAACAAAATTAGTTAAAACCAAGCAATTATGAGCCACTTGAACAGAAACATCCTCACATATACCAACAGGAATAGTAGTTGACTTATCAGCCATTTGCAAAGTTATATAAGTTGGTATCAACTTTTCTAGCTAGAGTCTCTTGTAGAGAGAAAAAATCATAACACTAACTCCAGATCCCAGATCACATAAAGAAGTTCTAACATAATTATTCTTAATAAAGCAAGGAATAGTTGGAATACCTGGATCACCAAGTTTATTTGGAACCTTACCATCGAAGGAATAATTAGCAAGCAAAGTAGAAATTTCCTCATTAGGAATCTTCCTTTTATTAGAGATAATATCCATCATATACTTTGAATAAGGAGGCAACTTAATAGCATCAGTCGAAGGAATTTGCATAAATAAAGGTTTCATCCACTCACAAAACTTGTTGTAGTGTTCTTTCTCCTTTGACTTGTGTTTCTTACCTGGAAAAGGCATAGGTTTCAACACCCAAGGTTCTCTCTCTTTACCATGTTTATTAGCAATAAAACCTTCCTTAGTGTACCTAGTGTTTTTAGTGTACTTCTCAGGTTCTTCCTCAACTTCCTCCTTATCAGGAGCATCATTTTTATCATTACCATTCTCGTTTTCAGCATTAGAGACAGATATACTATTAGGATCTACAGCAGGTTCAAGTGGTTCCTCAACTATTTTATGTTTCTTTTTCTTTCTCTTACGAGGACTACCACTACTCTCACCTTGTTGAGAATCCTGCTCAATTCTTTTAGGGTGTCCTTCAGGATATAAAGGATCTTGTGTAGCTATACCACTCCTAGTTCTAATTCCATAAGCATGTTTATCTCATGAGGCATTAACTAGCATATCCTTTTGTACCTTAGCAAGTTGATCAATTTGAGTTTGAACCATTTGAAAGTGTTTACAAAGCATTTTAATATCATTAGAAGTTCTTTCCACAATATCTTTCAACTCATTAATAGCTCCAGATTTTTCCAATAAATCTGAAGTTGTTTATTAAAAGTACGTTGTTTAATAATAAATGTGTCAAGTTCATCTAAGCATTGATCAGGGGACTTACCATAGGGAATATCACCTTCATTAAAGTGGAGAGAGTGTACCTCAATAGTATATGAGTGGGTAATTGTCTTACATAATTCTTCTATAGGAGGTAGATTCTTCACATCTTCAGCTTTAATACCTTTCTCCTTGAGACATTTCTTAGCTTCTTTCATCACTTCATCATTTAATGCAATCATTCCTCTCTTCTTTGGTGTTGGTATTGGAACTGGTTCAGGCACAACTGGTTCATGAGTAATAGTCTCAGGTGTATTTAGCTCAATTGAAGTCCAATCATCATAATTCTTGCTTATTTTAGCCATTAATTCTTCAGCATTTGTAGGAGTTCTTTTCCTGAAAACACAATCAGCAAAACTATCTAGGTATGTCCTAGAATCATCAGTTAGTCCATTGTAGTAAATATCAAGAAGCTCATTTTTCGGTAATGGACATCTAGGATGTGCATGAATCAAGGCATAGAACCTTGTCCATGACTCAGGCAATTTCCCTTCCTCTCCATGTTTAAAATCAAAAAGTATTTGCAAAACAGCATGTCTAGCACTAGGAGGAAAATATTTCTGGAAGAAAGAAGAAATCAAACAATCAGGGCTATCAATGGATCCAAGAGGTAATTTATTAAACCAAGCTTTAGCTTAACCTTTTAGTGAAAAAGGGAAGATCTTTGTAACAAAGTACTTGCGCATATTAAAATCATCAGAGAACAAGGCACTCATAGTGGAAAGCTCATTCATATGTGTCACAACACTATCACTCTTAGTCCCACAAAAAGGTTCTTTCTCAACAATGTCTAAATACGATAAATCAAGAGATAAATCATAATCTTTATCTTTAATATCTATGGGAGAAGTGGCAAACTTAGCATCAGAAGACAGTTTAGAAATAATGGTACGTCTCTCAAGGAGACTCATAATAACACTAGCACCATGTGTGTTTTGGTACTCTTCAATAAAATCATCAGCCATTTCAATGTAGCCATCAATAATATCATATCTCTCTCTAGACCCAGGTGAGCTAACAGGTGTAATAGTGTCTTCACCAGGAGTTTCAGCGTTTCCCAAAATAATTTCAGCAATAGTAGCATCTAGTAAAAGACCTAATGAACCACTCGCATCAAGCATAGTAGAAGTAACATCATGAGTATCAAAAGCAGTTTCAGATTCAGCAGTAGTAGCAGTGTGTGCAACATGTGTATATGGTGGTGATGTAACAAGCTTACTTATAACATACGGTGAATCAAGCGCAACAGAGGTGTTTAGGACTGTACCTCTTCTTGTAGTGGATGGTAAAATAGGAAACTTTCCATCACGAGACTTCCCCATGATGAAAGGAATAGCAGTGAACAATAATAGATCCATGTGAACTTACAAATAAAGCTATGCTCCCCGGCAACGGCACTAGAAAATAGTCTTGATGACCCACAAGTATTGGGTATCGCAACAGTCTTCGAGGGTAGTATTACCCAATTTATTGATTCGACACAAGGGGAGCCAAAGAATACTTGTAAGCCTTAACACCTGAGTTGTCAATTCAGATGCACCTGGAAATAGTTCTTGCTCGCAGAAGTTTATCAGTAGCAACAGTTTTGTAGTAGCAATAGCAAAGCAACAACAGCAGTAAAACAAGTGCAATAGTAACTGTAGTAGCAAACAGTAGGATATGAGTGCGGTAGGCATAGGGATGGATGGACGGGCGTTGCATAGATGAGACTAAACATGTAACTTCAAGACATAGGGCAATTGCAGATAAATAAGATAAAGCATCCAAGTATTAAACAATCATAGGCATGTGCTCCATATATAGTCATGCGTGCTTGCAATGAGAACTTGCACAACATCTTTTGTCCTGCCATCCCGTTGCAGCAGGGCCTCAAGGGAAATAATGGCAATTAAGGTGCTCCTTTTAATAGAGCACAGGAGCAAAGCATTAACACTCCATGAACACATGTGATCCTCACTTCACAGCCATCCCCTCAGGTTATCCCAGTTTCTGTCACCTTCGGGCCTTTGGACCCGGACAATGATATGTATACACAACTTGCAGATAAGATCACAAATAATACTATCATAATAAATCAATAATAAGTTTAGATCTGAGATCATGGCACTCGGGCCCTAGTGACAAGCATTAATCACAACAAGTTGCAACAAAGGCAAATAGCACTAATAGAGATACTAGGCACCATGCCCTAACAATCTTATTCGATTACATGATAGAACTCATCCAATCCCTACCATCCCCATAGCCTATGGCGGGGGATTACTCACTCATGGATTAGGGAAACATGGATGGTTGATGGAGAGGCGTTGGTGATGATGATGGCGATGATTCTCTCCAAATTCCCCGTCTCGGAAGGGTGCTAGAACGGAGTTTCTGGTTCCGAATCACGGATTTTGGTGGTGGCGGCGCAGCGGAACTCTTTCTGGAAAAATATCGAACCCCCTGAGTTTTTAGGTCAAGAGGAAACTTATAGGCGAAGAGGGAGGCCAAGGGGGTGCCTGGGGCGGCCACACCCCCTCCAGGCGCGACCTGGGCCCACCCGCGCGGCAGGGGTGTGTGGGCCCCTCAAGCCTCCACTCCGTCTCGTATTTTGGCTCCGTGAATCTTCTGGTGAAATAGGATTTTTGGCATATTTTACGGGATTTTTCCTGATAGTTGATTTTCTGCAAAAAAAACTAGACACCAAGGTAATTCTGCTGAAAACGGCGTCAGTCTGTGTTAGTTGTATCCAAATCACACAAGTTTAGAGGAGAAACAATAGCAAAAGTGTTCGAGAAAGTAGATACGCTTTGGACGTATCATGCCACAGGGCAGTCGTACCACCCCCTAGCGCGGGACCACCCTAGGCTGCGCCAGGGCATGGTGTGGGCCCCCTAGACCTCAACCGACCTTCCCCTTTGCCTATATAAACATCCCGAGGCAGAAACCCTGAGAACCCGATCAGAAATCCACGAAACAGTCTATAGCGCTGCCACCATCGTCCCTAGATCGGGGGGTCTGAAGATCTTCCCGACAACCTGTCGGAGGGGAGAGATCATCCCGGAGGCCTTCTTCATCACCATGCCAGCCTCTGGAGTGATGCGTGGATAGTTCATTGTAGCGACCCGAACCTGGTAGGATTCGAAGTCTCTGTGTTTACAGTGCTATCCCTGGATCATAGCTAGCACACACAGTAACAAATAAATGTCAAGATATAACATTTTATTACTCATCGATAAATCCAGAGTTTACATAATACAAGTTTCACAACATATAGTGGTTGGCTCACTTTACAGCGGAAACAAAATCGATAATCTTGGGCACCATCAACACCATAGGGCTTGTTGAGTATAGGCCCGTGATCCTAGTCGTCCTCACTTGTCTACAGAACACCCTGCAACATGATAGGTTGCAGCCACAAAGGGCCAATACTTTGATTGTATTGGCAAGTTAAACCACATACGGTATTAAGCCTATTTCTATATGCATATAGGCTATATGTGGAGGCCATATGGTTTATTTGCGTAAATCAAGTTTTATAAAACTTGATAAAACTTTCTTAATCCTACTTTAAAAATCATTTGATAAATTGAATAACCTAAGGTTGGTGCAACACTTCCACTGAAACCTCAATATAACGTCATCCATATTTCATAATATTTAATCCAGCATGTCTATACACAAGATTTACCTGACGACCAAAAAGATTGACTTTCCGTTTAAATCTCCCGTCAGCACTACACAAGATTTACCTGACGGGCCATCGATAATACATGAGATTTACCCGATGAAATACCGGTAAAATAAATGGTCATGCCGCCAGTACTACACAAGATTTACCTGACGGTCCATCGGTACTACACAAGATTTACCCGATGAATAGCGGTCAAACAAATGAATCTGCTGTCAGTACTACAAAATATTTACCTAACGGACTGTTGGCACTACACAATATTTACCCGACAGTTTACAGATCAAAACAACTTAGCTTGAAATAAGATAAGAGAAGATCCTCAATGGCTCCTGTCTTCAATTCCTCAACTTGTCCTTCTCCATGATCATGGCTATCACGCAGCTCCTTGTAGATACTCCCGTCGTATCATTCCTCTCAAACAAAAATATTTTTACTTTTAAAAAACGCTTCTCCAAAATATACGCTCATAACTCGAGCTCATATACTTAGAATATTCCTTTGCTTTTAACCCCTAACAAAAATCCATTTTTGCATAGCAATTACATAGCACACAAAAACAAATAATAAATTTCCTAAGTTGTCAAGGAGTGTTTGAGTGGGGCACCTAAGTTTATAACTACTCAAGGTCATAGCTACATTTTTGCAAACTCCAACGTTGAAAATAGACTTGTGTCAAAATAAAACTACAAAACCACATGCATACTACCATTTTATAAACAAAATCATGCAAGTATAAAACATAGGTGAAGGATGATGAATGGTATAACTTGCCTTTTGGATAGAAGAAATTCGATAATAATTCCTCAATAATTTATCCTCGATAATATATATTTTCTTAATAATTTATCATCGATAATTTATCCTCGTCACTCCGCGTAAAATCTATCGCAACGGAAAGAAGACAATACTATATATAAATATATCCACACAAGCATAACATTCCAAAACGAAATATTCAACAAATGTGAGACATGGAAGTATGCATAAAACTGCAAATAAAACCAAATTACTTATATAGTGTAACAACCAAGATACTACGTGAGAGCAAGGCATACATATAAATGGTTAATTCCTAATTCCACCATTTTAAAAAATAGACTTTCTAACAAATTGAACGAATTAAATTAATAATATTGGCGAACAAGGTTTTAACCATAGTAACAGGTTGGTAGGTTCCTTAAACTCAATTTACAGAAAGAACCAATTTAATATACTTTATAAAATTAAAATTATTTCAAGGTGAAGCTTACATTTAGAACTCTTTGCAAGCATACTATGGTGGGTCAATTCAAATCAATTCACTTGAACTTAGTTTTCAAAGACGTAGTGCACCGTTTAAGGTTTATTTTTTTAAGTGGATCCTGAGTATATGGAGATTAAGCCAAGAGGCATGCATCCTGCCTATTTATTCAGAATATTAGTGCATGTCAGTTTGTCAGTTTCCAATAGCATCAAGTAATACTATTTACGTCTGGTGTGAGGTTATACTAAGGGAATTGAGAAGATTAATTCTGCTACCGTTGTGATTTGCAGAGAGTTTTAGAAGATTATTGCTACAGAACTTGTACCTTAAACATTACCACGACATTGATTTCAGTTACACCCCATATTACTAATTTATTGGTATCGGCTCTGATAAGTGGAACACCATGAAATGTATGATCTAAATTCTTTAGGTAAATGCTTGGTCCAGTTCTATAAATATAGAGGAGGAACGACCAGGAGATAAAGATTATACCGATGATGGTGTAGGTGGTAGATCATGACGTCGGGTACGCTGCAGGCTCGGTGGTGAATACTATTGGAGGCGTCGACATTGTTGATCTCTTCCATGGGCTATGCCAAATACCGGCTGAAAACTCGTTGGGGCCGCGATGGCGTTCGAGAGTGGTCGTGGAGGGTCGCCGGATGCACTAACAGATGATTTTCGGAGAAGATAGGATGCTCACGGTCAAGGTAAAATGAGAGAAGAAGAAATAGGGCCTTGGTCTCTCTGTACCTGGCTGAATCGCCAATGGCATAGCCGCGGCCGTCGGAACTAAGAAGAAGAAATCTGGTCGGATCAGGTGCACAGCTTGGGCACTGTTTTAAGAGAGATGTAGTGACGCGAGAAGAAGACTCGACGCTGTATAAATAGAGAGAGTAGGGATCCAGGCGACGTAGCGCTGAAGCTAAATCACAGATATTCGACGGACGTTTCGGTCGTGATGTATAGGTGAGTTAAGTTGCAACGAAGTGGGGTTCTAATGTCCTAAATGTAGTCGTGGTTGATATAAGAACAATTTTCGTTTTTTTGCAATCAATTTTGTGGTCTGGAGCGGTCTTAGAAGTAGAGGTGTCCTGCTCGTGTAAGTGAGCACACGAGCAACATGAAGAAGATGACCGGCCGCTTGCGCGTGTGGGTCAGTTTTGGTCAAGATGGGTATTAATGGCGATTTAAGATGAATCAAAATGGGTTTTAATATCCGGAATGAATACGTGGGTTATTAGGGAGTAATTCTCGTTTTTAAGGCGGGGCGTTTAGAGGTCTACAATAAATTGAATTATAGGAACAATCATGGTTGTACGTTAGATTTCAACTTTCAGTTTCTCAACTTCTCAACGACAACCACCTTAAAAGATACCAAGAAGACAACCGGTTCCACTCTTTTGGTCTAGTTGGGTAAAAAAAAGGAAAAGGCCTAAAGAAATACATAAAGTGAGAGAAGGGAAAATAAAATAAAGGGCCATCCAGTTTAGAGTAAAACGTTGGTTGGTCGGCTGGTCGGGTCAGCTTTTCTTTCCTTATCATAACTGATATTTCTATTAGTTGTTGTCTTATTTACATACGCTCCAATTTAACCATACAAAAATCGGTAATACTCAACAAATAAAAATAGCTATATTGGATTGAAGAAATAGTATTTCCGGTCTAATATAATTTTAGTAAATAGTTTTGTTGTATGGTCTTTATAAATTCCCTAGATTAGTTTTAAGATTATATAAATAACCACGGATATTTTATAAATAAAAAAATGAATATAAAATACATTTAAATAATTTCCAACCTATTTTGAGAATGTCATATTAATCTCTTCTCTTTTATTTCATCCTTTTTCAGAAATGCATTTAAATATATTTAAAAATCCAAAAAAAGTAAAACTCAATAATCCCCAAAATGGAATATTTTCCAACGTGCTTATTATTATTGGGAAATTCATATTTTCCCTCTCTTAAATATTAAACATGATTTGGAAAAAAATATTGAAGTGCAACAAAATCAAATACAAAAGTTGGATTTGTTTAAAATCTTTCAACCCATGATTTATAATTTGGAATAGTCATTTTAATCCTCTCTTCGTCAAGGTTTGGGAAAAGTTTAAACTAGTCGACAAAAGTTTTAAATTGTTCAGAAATTTATCTAGGTAAAAGTGAAACACAGGATATTTATTTCATAATTTATTTATTTAACATTCCAAAATTTGGAAATTTTGGGATGTTACACACTACCACCCTTAAAAGGAATCTCGTCCTCGATATTCGAGAAGGCTAGAAAGAAATTGGGTTGGGAAGAAACTAGGATGCTACCACCCTTAAAAGAAAACTTGCTATGTTGATATTATAGGTTGGTTTTTCTTCAAGTATTCCTTCAGTTAACATGTTTTGTGGATTCATAAGATTTGATCCCTAAGATATGTCCTATCTTGTCTTGTTGATGGAATTATGCTTCTCACCATTTCCATTACCATTGTCATTGTCTTTTCTGTTATTCTCTTCTGGAAAGTCCTTGGCAGAATGTCCAGGCTTGCGATAGTTGTAGCAAATGACTTTAATAGGATCCTTCTTAGGCTTCTCACTTTGGTTTACTCCATTGCCATTTTCAGAATAATGGTGTCCCTTATGGATGTTGCTAATGTACTTTCCATTACTATCATTGTTGGAGCCATGGTGATTTCGATGACGATGACCATAATGGTAGTGATCATGTGACTTTGTTTTATGGCCATAGTGCCTCAGTGGAGAAGAATGACAAAGTTTCAGATGTGAACTAGAATCATGTTCGTGAAATCCATTCTTCCTCTTTCTGTTTTTAGCCTGTTCATCTTGCTTTCTAGGATGGTTGCTTTGTCACACAGTGACTGGTAAGTGGGAACATAGGCAACTGACAGCTTAATGGATAGATCATCATTTAGTCCATCTAGGAATTTCTCCTTTCTCTTGGCATCTGTGTCAACATCATCCGGTGCGTAGCGAGCTAGATTGCTAAACTCATCAATGTATTCAGCCACGCTACGGTGGCCTTGCCTAAGGTTATGGAACTCCTTATTATTCAGGCTAATTACACTAGAGGATATGTGATGAGTGCGAAAACCATCCTCAAATATCTCCCATGTCACTTCATCAATGGGGTGGGTAATCTGGAAGTTGTCCCACCAGGTAGATGCAGGACCTTCGAGAAGATGGGATGCAAATCTGACCCTTTCAACATCTGAACAACCTATTGTCACCAGATCCTTGTTCATAGAGCGTAGCCAATCATTCGCTAACATAGGATCAGTGGTGCCGGAGAACTTCACAGGTCTCAGTCTTAGAAATCTAGTGAGCATGACAATTTGATATGTCGGTGGGTTATTTTTGTTCATGTGAGTTATGGTATGCGTCACTACTTGCATCAGTTGAGCTTGTGACTCCATCATTTGTTGAATGTAATGTGGAACGTCATTGTTGTTGTTTTTGTTGTTTCCCGTGTTGTTGCGTCTAGGAGGTGTCATCTGCTTCGGGTGGATATAAATGAGAATAGATAAAATAATCTAGGGAAAGAGTTATTCCTAGTCCCTATCACACAAAACAATATGCAAGCAAAATGAATCAAAATTTTCCTAATTCAACTAACAAGGTTCATGCACAACTTGGCAAACAAAATAATTTTGGTCATACCACAATTTGGTATGATCAATGTTACTTTTACATCGACGTTTTAAGGAGTTGGTGGTCTACTATGTCTTCTTGAGCGATGCTAGTTCCTCTCATGCCTCCTTGATATCTTTCTGGGTGTTGAATATCCTATGTCTAAGTCTTTCTCCAAGTTCTTCAAAGTCTTAGAATCTTCAATACTTGTAGATTTGATCTTTCTGATGATGTATGTTGAAGTTGAAGTGACTTTCAATATCTTCACACCGGTAGTGTAATATTCCTCTTCTTAGCTTGAAGAATTTTGAGTAGAAAAGAGTTTCAATTCATTTTCAAAATCACAAAGGATGGGATAAGAAATAGTTGAAAAGTAGAATACAAGGTTCTTCACAAATACTTTGTTTTCCAATATAAGTAGTATTGTCAAAGAATTTTATTGAGAATTCCAGGTAGTAATGGGTGATGGCCAACTACTAATTTTGAAGGGATAAGAGGAAAACAAATATTTTCAATCTTAAGAAAGATGAGTGATAATACAGAGTGTTCTCATATTCCCTAAAAAATAGTTGGTCCTATGGATTACCATTTTCTAGGGTCGTCCTACAGTCAACATATGCTCTGATACCATTTTGTAGCGACCTGAACCCAGTAGGATTCGAAGTCTCTGTGTTTACAGTGCTATCCTTGGATCATAGCTAGCACACACAGTAACAAATGAATACCAAGATATAACATATGTCATTTTATTACTCATCGATAAATCCAGAGTTTACATAATACAAGTTGCACAACATATAGTGGTTGGCTCACTTTACAGCGGAAACAAAATCGATAATCTTGGGCACCATCAACGCCATAGGGCTTGTTGAGTATAGGCCCGTGATCCTAGTCGTCCTCACTCGTCAACAGAACACCCTGCAACATGATAGGTTGCAGCCACAAAGGGCCAATACTTTGAATGTATTGGCAAGTTAAACCACCTATGGTATTAAGCCTATTTCTACATGCATATAGGCTATCTGTGGAGGCCATATGGTTTATTGCGCAAAGCAAATTTTATAAAACTCGGTAAAACTTTCTTAATTCTACTTTCAAAATCATTTGATAAATTGAATAACATAAGGTTGGTGGAACACTTCCACTGAAAACTCAATATACGTCATCCATGTTTCATAATATTTACTCCAGCATGTCTATACACAAGATTTACCCGACGATCAAAAAGATTGACTTTTCATTTAAATCTCCCGTTAGCACTACACAAGATTTACATGACGGGCCGTCGATACTACATGATATTTACCCGATGAAATACCGGTAAAAGAAATGGTCATGCCGCCAGTAATACACAAGATTTACCCGACGGTTTCCCCGTCAAAGAATTGGACCTGCCGTCAGTACTACACAAGAATTACGTGACGGTCCATCGGTACTACACAAGATTTACCCGATGAATAGCGGTCAAAAAAATGAATCTGTCGTCAGTACTATACAAGATTTACCTGACGAACTGTTGGTACTACACAAGATTTACCCGACAGTTTATAGATCAAAACAACTTAGCTCGAAATAAGATAAGAGAAGATCCTCAGCGGCTCCGGTCTTCAATTCCTCAACTTGTCCTTCTCCATGGTCATGGCTATCATGCAGCTCCTTGTAGATACTCCCGTCGTATCATTCCTCTCAAACGAAAATATTTTTACTTTTGAAAAACGCTTGTCCAAAATATACGCTCATAACTCGAGCTCATATACTTAGAATATTCCTTTGCTTTTAACCCCTAACAAAAATCCATTTTTGCATAGCAATGGGATAGCACACAAAAACAAATAATAAATTTCCTAAGTTGTCAAGGAGTGTTTGAGTGGGGCACCTAAGTTTATAACTACTCAAGGTCATAGCCAAAATTTTGCAAACTCCAACGTCGAAAATAGACTTGTGTCAAAATAAAACTACAAAACTACACATGCATACTACCATTTTATAAACAAAATCATGCAAGTATAAAACATAGGTAAAGGATGATGAATGGTATAACTTGCCTTTTGGATAGAAGAAATCCGATAATAACTCCTTAATAATTTATCCTTGATAATATATATTTTCCTAATAATTTATCATCGATAATTTATCCTCGTCACTCCGCGTGAAATCAATCACAACGGAAAGAAGACAATACTATATATAAATATATCAACACAAGCATAACACTCCAAAACGAAATATTCAACAAATGTGAGACATGGAAGTATGCATAAAACTGCAAATAAAACGAAATTAGTTATATAGTGTAACAACCAACATACTATGTGAGTGCAAGGCATACATATAAATGGTTAATTCCTAACTCCACCATTTAAAAAAATAGGCTTTCTATCAAGTTGAATGAATTAAATTGTTAATATTGGCGAACAAGGTTTTAACCATAGTAACAGGTTGGTAGGTTCCTTAAACTTAATTTACAAAAAAAAAACCAATTTAATATACTTTATAAAATTAAAATTATTTCGAGGTGAAGCCTACATTTAGAACTCTTTGCAAGCATACTATGGTGGGTCAATTCAAATCAATTCACTTCAATTTAGTTTTCAAAGACGTAGTGCACCGTTTAAGGTTTATTTTTTTCAAGTGGATCCCGAGCGTATGGAGATATAAACCATTTTTATGCCCCCCTCTGTGATCTATTTTCCCATCCCCATGGAGGCTCTCATCCATTGGGATTTTTCACCTGGCCAAGCCCTGGCCGATCAGTTTAGTGCAAGGTTTGGATCTACAGTTCACTTCTCCCCCTCTGCAGGGGCCAAGGAATTCTTTCTTGTGGTCTCTTTCTCCTCGGCTTCATTTGCATTGTCTGAAGAATCTGTTGGTGTTGCACTCCAATGTTGCATTGGTGGTTTGGCTCAAGGTTTTAAGGTTTTCAAACTCAGTGATCGACGTTTTCAGTTCTCGGTTTCTTCAAATAAAGTGGGTCATTTTATCTATGGACTTAAAGATCGAATCTGGCCAGATTTTGTTTGCCACTTCTCTCTATTTCGTGGAATTCATCCAGATGTCTCAGAGTTCACTAATCAGTCTAGTTGGAGTTCCAATGAAGAGATTGTGGAGATTTCACATAGGAGTGCTACCAGAATTCGTTCTGATCTGAGTTTTCTCAAGGAAAGTGCTGCAAGTGATAGTTCTAATTCATCAGTTTTGGAATTTGCTAAGTTTGGGTTTAATTCTCCCAAGAAGAATATTGCTGCTCCTATTTCCTCCTGTGATCGTCAAGACAGAGGTGCTTTGCGTTTTAGTTCCAGTATTCAGACATTTAAGAATCGATTCATGTTGAAGTCTGCTAAGCTCGATTGTCAAAAGGTGATCTCTAATCCTGGTTTTTTAAATGATATCTCTAACTTTCACGTGGGCATTCTAGTTGTGAGATTTCATTTGGAAATTTTATCTGCACCCTGCCATCCAATCGACATCATGTAACTGAGAGAAAGATGAGTTTCTATGGATTGACTTTTTCTGAAAACTTTTGTGCTTCCTGCCCGATTGTTAAGCTTGAGGAAATTGTGGATCTTCTGGATGCTAGTTACTCGGAGGAAGAAGTCAAAGAAATTGTTAATATCCCGTTTATTCCGCCTAAAGATGTTATTTTCAAATTCTTGGGCCGATGTAGCTCCTGTGGCCTAAAGGATCACTTTGCTATAACGTGTCCTGGTTTCTGTTTTGCTTGTCGTGATCGGGGTGCTGCTTGTGATTCATGCTCTATTGCTAGACGGGCCGATCTCGGTTGCTCTAAATGTCTTGGCGTTGGGCATCTGGCTAATAAATGCACTGTTGGGCTGAGGTGTAAGAGATGCAAGAATCTTGGTCATTCGGCCTCTAATTGCACCCGACAAATCTTTATTTGGAGACTGAAGAGACACAATAACTAGGACAATTTATGTTGCTAGAAAATTTGGGTGGTTAAAGCAGATAAACCTGAATTAAAGGTAACAACCTCTCAAACATCTCCGCCTCCTCTGTTTTTGCCTATCGTTTCATCTCCTCCTTGTTCTACAGTGCAACCCTTGATATATTCGATATCTTCGACTGCCGCCGCCATTGTTGCTGCTGTCCCCCTTGCCATGGCCAACTTTCCTGTTAACCCGCTCGCCTTCATTCCTGATGGCATGGCAGTCGAGCCAGGCCCAGTCAATCGTTGCATTCGTTCATACCTGGTGGTGAACCCTGTTCCGCCGCTGCAGCATGACAATGTTGTCATCGCTGAAACCAGCAGATTCATCCCAATCCAGTTCAGGGAGCAGACATGTCTGGAGATTGCTGATCTCCTGGTTGAAGCTGGTCATCCTCCGCACCGTCTCGATGATCATCCTTTTGGTATTGGCACTTTTACTCTGCATGATGCTCTAGCTGCTGATAATGTCATTGGTTTGAATTTTGTTTTGGGTGAGGAAACTACAGTTACTTTTGTCAAACATGATGCTGCTAGAAACATGAGATTATCTGATTTTGGTAGAGAAATTTGGATTATGTTTCTAGGTTTTCCCCTGGATTATCAGACAAACTTTTACATCAACAAAGCCTGTGATGATTTTGGTCTACTCTCTGAATGGCATTTGCCTAGATCAAACAATAAATATGTGTTAGCTAAAGTCTCGATTGTTGATCCTAAGTTTGTCCCAAAGAGTTTTGTGATGATGCAGTTGGGTGGTGCTAGGCGTAGCTGGACCATTCCTGTGATTATGTTAAGGTCTGCTTATTGGAATTCTCATGCGCATGATGTTCCTCCCCCTCCTGAGGATCCAGAACCTGAAGATGGTAACCCACATCACCTGTTTGGTGTGGAATTAACTACAGAGCAAATTTATCAACAGCAGGTTGCTAATTGGTTGCAACAGAATGGAGCTCCCTTTGGTGCTCACAATAACCAGAATAATGGGGTCCAGCAGCACATGCCCATTGATAACAATGTTGATCTGGATAACATGATGGTGGATCCTCCTCTGATCAACTTTCAGGCTATTCTTGCTGAGCAAGGTGTGCATTTCTCTGCTGAAGTGCATCCACCTGCCACTAATTTGGCTGATAGCCCTGGTCAAGCCTGGAATGACAGCATTTCTGATAACTCTGGCTCAAGTTCTACCATTCAAGATATGAACATGCAAGATGTTAGCACCACTCTCACTTTGAATTGTATGGTTCATGCTGATAACTCACATGTTGATAGTGAACTACTGTCAAGACTGTTTGTGGCCAAGGCTTTGCTCTCTAGTGCTTTTGTGCCCAAGATTCAGAGCTTTATGTCATTGTTTCCTTCCATCAAGCTGTCACCTGCTACTTTTCATGAACTTATTGTGGAAAGCTTCACTCTGTGGCAGAATACGAAAACTGGTGGGGGTTTTAGTGTAAGCCCTGCCTCATCTGTGAAAATAAGGGATTTATCTGTCACTAGCAATACTTTGGTTGAGCCTGGTTCTGATCAGGATGTGGTTGTTGGTCAGAAGAGGAAATTGGAAACACCTATAGTGGAAAACCAAGTGAGGAGTAGTGTCAGGAAGAATAAATATGATGGTTTCAAACCTAAGGGCCCCTCAGATGTGAAGACAGCAAAGTCCAAAGTCAAGCCTAGGTTGGTGTCTGCTATTGCTGAATGTAAGGTGGATGAGGATATTGATATTGGTCAGGGGTGTGTCCTTAACCCAACCCCTCCTTCTACTCCAATTTACACTATTCAAGCTATTGGGATCAACCTCTATGGGGTCCATCCTTCCAAGCTCTCTCCTAAGAAGTTGCTCAAGACTCCTCTTGATGAGGTGAAGAAGCCTAGAGGAAAGGAAGACTAGAAGACTTCATGCAGACTATTAAGAAGTGATTTGTTTTGTGCTAGAATATTAGGCATCTTAATGCTATATCTAAACAACTAGCCTTATGTAATGCAATCCACTCTAGTGGGTGTGCTGTGGTTTGTGTTCAAAAAACTAAAAAGGAGCACTTTGATGTGGCTTTTATTAAGGAATATTGTCCCCCTTCTTTTGATGAATTTGTTTATGTCCCTTCTTGTGGTGCCTCTGGTGGTTTGCTTATTATCTAGATAAGTGCAGTATTCTCTGGGCTTGTAATGCATTGTGAATCATTTGCTTTATTTGTCCATTTCACTACAACTCAATCTGCACAGGAATGGGTTTTGCTTAACATTTATGGGCCTTGTCATGGGCAGGCTAGGGAACAGTTTATCCAATGGTTGTATAATCTAAACATTTCTGATACTGAAGATTGGCTTTTATTGGGTGATTTCAATTTCATTATATCACCTAATAACAGAAATAGGAGTGGTGGTGATGCTAATGATATGTTCATTTTTAATGATTGGATAAGATCACAACACTTGACTGAAATTCCAATTAAAGGGAGAAAATATACTTTGTCAAATATGCAGGAAAATACTTTACTTGAGAAGCTTGATTGGTGTTTTACTTCTTTACATTGGACCAGTTCTTACCCAGCTACTCTGGTAAATCCACAAGGAAAGCCAACCTCTGATCATACACCTCTTGTTGTGTCCATTCAAACACATATTCCTGCCAGTAAAATCTTTAGATTTGAAATTTTTTGGGTGGCACACCATGGTTTCTTTGACACAGTGGCTAAAAGTTGGGAGAAACCAAAATCCAATTTAAATTCTAAATTTAAAAGGCTTAGATATGATCTGAAATTCTGGAGTAAATCAATTTCTAGATTGTCTGTATGTATTGACAACTCAAACAAAGCTCTTTTGGAATTGGATAATCTGGAGGATTATAGGGGCCTGACTGTACCTGAGGCAAATTTCAGAAGCATTTTAAAGGAGCACATATTGAAGTTGCTAGACTTTCAGAGAATTTATTGGAAAAAGAGATGCACAATCAGATGGACAAAATTTGGAGATAAAAATACCAAGTTCTTCTAGAATATTGCTCCTGAAAGATACAGAAGGAATTCAATTTCTCAGCTTAAACTTGATGATGGAACTGTTGTTTCCAGCCATGAAGATAAAGAGAAGGTCATCTTTGATTCATTTAAAGAGACTTAGCACTAGTTGTTCCCCACCTATGCTTTTTGATTTAAGCTCCACAATTCAGCCAATTGATGGTTTGGATGATCTGTCTAAACCCTTCACCACTGAGGAAATTGATAATGTGGTCAAGCTTATGCCTGTTGACAAAGCTCCAGGCCCTGATGGTTTCAATGGGCAGTTCCTTAAAAGTTGCTGACATATCATTAAGCAGGATATTTATCAATTGTGTTTTTACTTCTATGATGGACAACTAGATCTTGAGAGTATTAATATGGGTCATATCACACTTATCCCCAAGGTCCATACCCCTGAAACTGTTAATGAAATTAGACCAATCACACTGCTAAATTGTTGCTTGAAGATTATTACAAAGTTATTGGCTAACAGATTACAAAAAGTAGTTCTGAAATTTTTGCATAAAAACCAATATGGTTTTCTTAAAGGAAGAACTATTCAGGACTGCTTAGCTTGGGCCTTTGAGTTCATTCATTAGTGTGCTACTTCTAAAAAGGAGATTATCTTACTTAAATTGGATTTTGCCAAAGCCTTTGATACTATTGACCATGAAGCTATGCTGGAAATTATGAAACAAATGGGATTTGATAAGAAGTGGTTACAATGGATTTCACTTATATTTGCTTCTGGAAAATCATCTGTTCTGTTAAATGGGGTTCCTGGCAGAAAATTTTGTTGCAAGAGAGGTGTTAGACAAGGTGATCCACTTTCTCCCCTGATTTTTGTACTGGCAGCTGATCTTCTTCAATATATAATTAATAAAGCATTTAGAGATCAGATTCTTCTAGCACCCTTTTCCCCAGACTTTGGTATGGATTTCCCTGTTATACAGTATGCTGATGACACATTAATCATAATGCCTTCTTGCCATACTCAAATTAATGTGATGAAGGAGATTCTAAGAAAGTATGCAATATCAACTGGTCTTTATATTAATTTTCACAAATCATCCTTGATCCCAATCAACATTTCTACTGAGCAAGCACAAATTTATGCTGCCTCTTTTGGCTGTATTATTGGTCAGATGCCTTTCACTTATCTGGGACTACCATTGGGGACTACTAAGCCTTCAGTTATTGATCTTATGCCCTTAGTGGACAGGATTGAGAGAAAAATTACTACTTCCTTCTTGATGATGACTTATAGTGGTAGAGTCACTGTCATAAACTCTCTGCTTACCTCAATTTCCATGATTCCCATGTGCTCTCTGAATATTCATTACAAAATAATTGACCATGTGGAGAAAATCAGGAGACATTGTCTGTGGAATAAGAAAACTGAGGATGGTGAAAAGTGTCATTCTTTAGTGGCATGGGATAAGGTGTGTAGGCCAAAAAATAAAGGAGGTACTGGCATTTTGAATTTAAAAATACAAAATCAAGCCCTGTTATTGAAGCATCTTCACAAATTTTATAATAAGATTGACACTCCTTGGGTGACACTACTCTGGAAAACCTATTATCATGATAAGATTCCACATGTTGTGGCCCCTTGTGGGTCTTTCTGGTGGAAAGACATTATTAAAGTTATGCCAATCTCCAGAGGAATTACTTCTTGTCAGATTGGTACTGGTGAGGCTGTGTTATTTTGGAAAGATGATTGGCTGGGAACAATTGTTGCTGATAAATTTCCAAGAGCTTATTCATATACTTTAAGTGAAGATGTGTATGTTAAGTCTTTCTTGTTGGCCACTAGCTTATCTGCCAATTCCTCCCTTCCTGTATCCCCTGAAGCATTTGAAGAAATTAAGCAACTTCAACAGGAGGTCAGAAATGCTGATATTGGAGGGGGACCTCAGGACATTTGGAAATGTGTTTGGGGCTCTGACTTTATTCTTCTAAGAAATATTATGAGTTCTGTTTCAGGAATATTAAGCCTCATGCTGCTTTTAATTGGATTTGGAAATCCAAATGCACTCCAAAATTTAAATTATTCTGCTGGCTTCTCTTCTCAGATAGACTGAATACAAGGAATCTATTGAAAAGGAAGAATATGCTTGTACAATCAGGATATAGATGCATCATGTGTACAAATCCCCCTGAAGAAACAGTGGACCATCTATTCTTTCATTGCCCTTTCAGTAAAGATTGTTGGAATATTCTGGGGATGTCTTGGCATAACCAAGGTAACAGGATGACCATAGTTTCAGAGGATAAAGAGAATAGAAATTGTAACATGTTCATGGAAAAATTCATGTTGGGAGCCTAGAATATTTGGAAGGAGAGGAACAATTTACACTTCAAGGATATTACCCCCACATCCCAGAACTGGAGAACCAAATTTATTAAAGATTTTGGTCTTTTGGTGCATAGAACCAGAGAGGATTTGCATCCTTTTATTCATAGTTTTGTAATTTCTTTGTAAGACTTCTGTTCTTCTTTTTATTTTTGGATGCCCTCCTTGGCACCCACCCCCCCTTCATGTAAGTCCCCAGTTCTTATAAGTTAATGAAGAAAAGGAGGCAGTAGGGATTTTTTCCCTACTGTCATGAGGTTAAATAAAAGCGTATGGAGATTAAGCCAAGAGGCATGCATCATCCCTATTTATTCAGAATATTAGTGCATGTAGGTTTGTCAGTTTCCAATAGCATCGAGTAATACTATTTACATCTGGTGTGAAAGAACATTTTACAATCCCTAGTGTTTTGTGTGTTAGATAACAATATCAAGGATTATTTAATGTGTGTTGAAGTGTTGCAGCCACCTATGAGAAAAAGGGAAATGATTCTGTTTTTGGGGGGGCGGATAATCCGCCCCTCCCTCTTCCCAAGTTGGCGCAAGCCCCAGAAGGGGGCGGAATTTTGGCCGGATTTTCTGGCCCCGCCGGATAATCCGCCCCTCAGGGGGGCCGGATAATCCGCCCCCCTGCTCATCGCCAAGGCGCAAGCCCCAGAGAGGGGGCGGAGTATTGGCCGGACTTTCCGGCCTGGCCGGATAATCCGCCCCTCAGGGGGGGCGGATTATCCGCCCCCCAAGATCTTCACCAAGCTTCACCATGGCGCAAGCCCCAGAGAGGGGGCGGAGTTTTCCTCGGATAATCCGCCCTTGGGGCGGAGTTTTCCCAGGGGGCGGATAATCCGCCCCCAAAGTTGTGCAACAGACAGATCTAGGGAGGGGGTATTTAACCCCGCCTTCCCCCTCCTGCCAGAACTCTTGATTCATCTCGAAAAAGACCAGATCAGATCTGAAAGCTTCATCCAAGAGTGCTCCACCTAGATCCACCCAAAGGCCCCATCCCTTGGGGAATCAAAGGAGGAGAACTCGATCTTCATCATCAGCAATCAAGCGCTTCATCTCCTCTCCATTCATTTGGAGAACCCCCGATCTAGTATTTCTTGCAAATACCTAGATCCTTGTTTTTGTTTATATTGATAAACTTTGTTCTCGTGGCAGCTTGTTGTCATCTCGGGAGCCCCCAATTCGGTTGTGGGTGTGTGCCCCGATAGTGTTGTAAAAGGCACTGCTTCCCGCCTCGAAGGGATCCAATAGTGGAGAAGGTGGATCAGGCCTCTCGTGGCGAGATCCATCGGAGAATAGGGTGAGGCTTATTGTGGCGTGGTGGTCTTAGAACCGCCCACCCCTCCAACGCAGATGTACTTCCCTTAACAAGGAAGGAACTGCGGTAACACACATCCCTGTGTCTCCGCGTGCTCCACTACGGTTTCCTCGCTCCTCTTTTACGTGCTTAGTAGTTAGGGTTACATATAGGGAAATTCTCGTAGTTGCATATCTAGAGAATTTACTTTGTGTCAAGCCTAAAATTGAAAAAGTATTAAAAATTGGTTAGCACCTATTCACCCCCCCCCCCTCTAGGTGCCCATACGATCCATTTCAATTGGTATCAGAGCCTCGGCTCTTATTTCGGGCTTAACCGCCTAAGAGAAGTATGGGTTCCAAGGTAGATGGGAGTGATGCTCCGGAGGTAGTCACCATGAACAATCTCAAGACGTTGGAGACAACCTTGGTGAGTTCAATGGAGGCTAAGATGGAAGAGATGCGTCAATTGATAATGCGTCTCTCCACATCCGCAGCATGACCTCCATCTAACTCTGAGGATACCACTCTGCAATCCAAGGAAACGGGTAAAACTATTTTCAAAGATAACGAAGTGGTTGGTGATGATACTAGCAAGAGCTCCTCCTCGAAAAAGGATAGCAGTAAGGATGGATACAATGAGGTTTCTCATGTGTATTCTCCTGATCCACCTATCCCTCACCCACATATACATAATAGGGGTGATCCACCCAAACTTTCTGCATCTACTTTCTCTCAATGGCAATTTTTGATGAAATCTCATGTGTGCAGTTCCTCCATAGAGTTGTGGAAGATCATCGAAAATGGTCTTCATGTTGGAAACCCCAACAATCTCACAAGAAGAGAAATGGTTGATAGCCAACTCAACGCTACAGCTCTACACATGATACAACTTGGTGTGGGTGACAAAGACATGCCACACATTCAGCATCTTAGCACAACTAAGGAAGCTTGGGATGCCCTCACCGAGCTCTTCATTGGAAATAAAAGTATGAGAAGGAATAGATATGATGCATTGATCAATGAAGCTGAAGGATTCTATATGCTGGATGGAGAAGATCACGAGGACATGTATATGAGGCTCAAGGCAATAGCCACAACCTTCAGAAACCACGGTGCAACTCATGTTGCTGATGCTTGGATCAAGCGCAAGTATGTCAGTGCTCTTATGCCATTTGAGCCCACAGATTTGAATAGTCTCCAAGGTATACATAACTATCACCTCATGTCATCCAATGAGGTAATGCAAGAAATGGCCGCTTTCAAAGTGGCTGCCAAGAATGCCGAAGATGCTCGTGCTCGAGCTATGGGGATGCAAAAGGGGGTCAACATGGCTTTGAATACTAGTGTGATTGATCATGATGAATTTGTGGTAAAAGGTCTGGACTGTCCCGAGGATATAAAAAGGATCCACGGACAATACTTGGCTCTTTATGCAAGAAAGTTTTGGAAAGATCCAGCCAAGGCTAAAGCTGAACTAGATCGCAAGAGTGGAGCCTATGGAAGAAAAGAAAATGGTCCCAAGCTGAGAACATGCTTCAATTGTGGTGACCCGGCTGCACTTCGTAGCTGAGTGTCCATATCAAAGTAGGGAGGATAATGGAGGAAGACTCATTTTCAAGGACAAATCAAAAGATCCACGTAAGAAACAGTTTGTAAAGAAGAATGCTCCTTTCAAGAAGCAACCAAAGATTGTTCTAGTGGCTCAAGAAGAATATTCATCGGGGAGTGAAGATGAGGACGAGGACGATAGCTCTCAAGAGGTGGCTGCTATAGCCACCACATCTACATCAACTTCTCTCTTCGACTCTCCGAACGAAAACATCATCAACAAGAATGCTACTTGTCTCATGGCAAGAAGCTCCAAGGTATCTTCTTCTAACTCTTCTTTCCCCAAGGCTATGATAGACATGGATGATCCTACTAGTCTTAAGGTTAAAGAAGAGATTATTGCTTTGGACTATTTCTACACTAACTTGCAAGGTGAACACAAAGTTCGTTTTGAAGCTCTTATGGATCAGCTGGCCCAAAACGAAGCACTCCTCGAAGAAAATGGCAGAACTGAAAGGGAGGATGCAATGGAAATTGCATCCCTAAAAAATGCTCTTGAAGAAGAAGAAGAAGCTCGGGTCTCTCTTGAAGAGAGGCTTGAGTCTATGGAAGAGTCACATGAAGAAATTGTGACTAAACTTGTTAAGGAACGTGACAATGTTGTCACCAAAGCAAAGAGGTTAAAGAAGGAAAGGATTGACTTTGGGGTTGATCATGATAGACTCTCCGAGGAATTGGAGAAACTTGACAATGCTTACAAGGCGTTGAAAAACGAGTTCTCTATTCTCAATGAGTCACATGATCAGCTTCAAATTCAACTGGCCAAATATGATACTCCTAGCTCGTCCAACTCAACATATAGTAACAAGAAAAATGATAGTGTGGAAAAAGAAGTGATCAAGGACATCACTACCAAGGACAAAGGTGTGATTGATGAAGTCCTTGGCAAGCAAAGGTCAAATCATGGTAAAGAGGGACTTGGGTATGTCACCAAGTCCAAGAAGAAGAAAACCTAGAAGAACAAGACCAAGAATGTGCAACTAAAGACAAGGACCGCTGAGAAGAATGTCACAAAAGACAAGACTAATAATATTGGTTTTGCAGGGTCTCACAATCCGAATTATGAACTCTTTTGTGATGACTATGGCGATGTTTATGCTTATTATGTTGGTCCTTTTGATGAATATATTGCTTGGTCTATTTGGGTCCCAAAGACCCTTGTTACTAACATGAAAGGACCCATTGAAAAATGGGTACCTAAAACCAAGAAGTAATTTTCTTGCAGGGCTATGCTTCCGGTGGGTCAAAATGGGTGCTAGATAGTGGCTGCACTAGTCATATGACCGGAAGCAAGGAGATCATCACGGAGATGCGTCCAAATCATGATAATATCACAATCTCCTATGGTGATAAGTCAAAATCTCAGGTATTGGGTCTTGGCAAGGTTGTGGTTGCCCACGATATCTCTGTCGTGGACGTCATGCTTGTTGAGACCCTCGGTTACAACCTTCTTTCTGTTCGTGCCCTTGGCAAGATGGGTTTTGCTGTTTTTATCGATGATGATTTGGTGGTACTCTTGTGGAGCAAGTCTCTAAAGGTCGCTTTCGTTGGATACGTCGAAAATGACCTGTATGTGGTGGACTTCTCGGGGAAAACCACTCCGGGTCCGATGTGTCTATTCGGAAAGGCCGACATGGACTGGCTATGGCATCGCCGTTTAGCCCATGTCAACATGAGAACTTTGCAAAGTCTCCAGAAGGGTGGCCACATCCTTGGACTAAAAGACAATGTCTCTTTTGCCAAAGATCGTGTTTGCAGGGCTTGTGTAGAAGGAAAAATGCATGACTCTCCCCACAAGAGGAAGACTATTGTGTCATCAAAGAGGATCTGGAATTACTTCATGTGGATTTATTTGGTCCTCCTTCTCATGCAAGTCTTGGTGGGAAGAAATATTGCTTGGTCATTGTCGACGATTACTCAAGATATACATGGGTCTATTTCTTCAAGCTGAAAAGTGAGACTCAACAAACTGTCATCGACTTTGCCAATGAAGTTCAACGTCAACACAATGTTCCTATCTTGGCAATTAGAAGTGACAACGGCTCCGAATTCAAGAACTACACTTTAAATGAGTTTATTAGCGAAGAGGGGATTAGACATCAATATTCCGCTGCGTACACCCCTCAACAAAATGGTGTAGCCGAGAGGAAGAACCAGACTTTGATGGATATGGCAAGATCTATGCTAGCTGAATTCAAGTCTCCTTATAATTTTTGGGCTGAAGCCATATCCACTGCTTGTCACTCATCTAACCGGCTCTACCTTCAAAAGATTTTGGACAAGACTCCATATGAAATACTTACCGGTAACAAGCCCAACATCTCATACTTCAGGGTATTCGGGTGTAAGTGTTTCTTTCTTATTAAAGGTGTCCGTTTGTCAAAATTTGAGTCCAAGGCTTTAGAAGGTATTTTTGTTGGTTACGGTGCCGAATCCCACACTTATAGAGTCTACAACAAGCGCACTGGGATTGTTGTAGAATCTTGTAGTGTGGAGTTTGATGAAAATAACGGCTCCTTTGTAGGGCAAGTTGATGTTTGTGATGCAGATGTTGAAATACCCCAAGATGCCATAAGAAGAATGGGCGTGGGATTTTTCCGCCCCATTGAGGAACCCCTTGTGGCGGATCGGGAAGGACAATGCTCCACACATGTGGAGCCCTCATCTACACAAGATCAACAAGCTCCTACTGTTGGAGACAATCCTGCACCAACACCACAATCTGCTGAAGATCATCTGTCCCCTGGACAAGTTGGTAGTCCCAGGCCGGACTATCCGCCCCCTCCAAGGGGCGGACAATCCGCCCCTGGCACTCCAACTCGTTCCAGAGGATCCGAAGGAGAAGTCAACAACTCTGAAGCTCCCAGGCCGGATTCTCCGGCCCACAGGGGCAGATTATCCGGCCCTGGGTCTCCAACTCCCGTCAGGCATTCTCAGGAAGATGGTTTTGGTACTTCACCTCCCAGGCCGGATAGTCCAGCCCCTCCAAGGGGCAGATTATCCGGGCCTGAAGAAAATGTTCAGCAACAATCTTCTGGCATTAACGAAGACCAAGGTCAAGGGCAGGGCTGTAATCAAGACAAGGATACAACTATTGAATCAACTCCTCCTAGAAACAATAAGGACATTGAGGCTCGTCGCAAGGCTCGTGCTGATCGGAACCTTGAACTAAGAGGTCACACTCTTGACAAGGTTGTTGGTGATCTACGACGAAGGGTATCCACTAGAAGAGAACTTGCTAGCTTCTGTGATCATCAAGCTCACATTTCCATGGTTGAACCGAAGAAGGTTTTTGATTCTCTTGAAGACCCCGATTGGGTTGTTGCAATGCATGAAGAATTAAATAACTTTGAACGCAACAATGTTTGGAAGCTCGTAGAAAAACCAAAGGATTGTCGCAATGTTATCGGCACCAAGTGGATCTTCAAGAACAAACAGGATGAAAATGGCATTGTTGTGAGGAATAAAGCACGACTCGTGGCTCAAGGATTCTCTCAAGTGGAAGGAATTGATTTTGGCGAGACCTACGCTCCTGTGGCTCGTCTTGAGTCCATCCGTATCCTTCTTGCATATGAAGCCCATCATAATTTTAAATTACAACAAATGGATGTTAAGAGCGCTTTCCTTAATGTTCCTCTACATGAGTTAGTATACGTCAAGCAGCCCCCGGGGTTTGAGGACCCCAAATTCCCGAACCATGTCTACAAACTCGATAAGGCGCTCTATGGCCTTAAACAAGCCCCACGTGCGTGGTATGAGCACCTTAAAGAGCTTTTGCTAGACCGTGGTTTCGAAGTTGGGCAAATTGATCCCACTCTTTTTACTAAGAAAGTTAATGTGGAGATTTTTGTATGCCAACTTTATGTAGATGATATTATTTTTGGCTCTACTAACCAAGCTTTTAACGATGAATTTTCAAAGCTTATGACTGACAGGTTTGAGATGTCCGTGATGGGTGAGCTGAGATTCTTTCTTGGATTTGAGATCAAACAACTTAGAGAGGGAACCTTTATTAATCAAGCTAAGTACATCCAAGACATGCTCAAAAGGTTCAAGATGACGGATCTCAATGGCGTTGCTACACCAATGCAAACAAAGTGTCATCTTGAGCTCAATCCCAAGGGTAAAGACGTGGATCAAAAGGTATACTGATCCATGATCGGCTCTCTCCTTTATCTTTGCGCATCTAGGCCCGATATCGTGTTAACTGTAGGAGTGTGTGCAAGGTACCAAGCCGCTCCTAAAGAATGCCACTTAGTGGCAGTCAAGCGAATCTTCCGATATTTGGTTCATTCCCCAAATTTTGGGTTATGGTATCCCAAGGGTTCAAGTTTCTCTGGTTACACTGATTCAGATTGGGCTGGTGACAAAGATGATAGGAAATCAACCTCTGGTGCATGCCAATTCTTGGGCAGGTCTCTAGTGTGTTGGTCATCGAAGAAACAGAATTGTATTTCACTCTCAACCGCCGAAGCTGAATATGTTGCTGCTGCAAGTGCTTGTACACAATTGTTATGGATGAGGCAAACTTTAAAGGAATATGGTGTCAATTGTGACAAAGTGCCTCTATTATGCGACAATGAAAGTGCTACCAAAATTGCTTACAATCCCGTGCAGCATACAAGAACAAAACATATAGAGATTCGCAACCACTTTATTTGGGATCATGTTGCTCGTGGTGATATTTCTCTATCCTTTGTGAGCACGAAGAACCAACTTGCTGATATTTTCACGAAGCCTCTTGATGAAGCAAGATTTTTTTATTTGAGGAATGAGCTAAATATCATAGATTCAAGGAGCTTGGCTTGACTACTCTTGCACACTCACTTGCTCTTATTCATGTATTTGGTTTAGATGCGGGCATAGACATAGGGGGAGTGTGGTCCATAATGCCGAAAGCAAGTAAAATCATTTCCCTTAATATCATTTTGTGATATGTGGGTCATCGATGAGCATTGGTTTTGAACTCAAGATACATCTTCGCGGTGTCATGCCATGCGCTCCAACATGGTGGCTTCGGCCACCGCCCTCTTCCTCAAGAAGAGTTGGTTTTTCATGGGTCTCGTTGGATTTTCTTGCATATCTCATGTTCTTCTGGAAAGCACACTCAAATTTGGCTTTTGATTGATTTGATTCTTGCAAATTTGGGTGTGAATTCTGGGTGTCCAGGGGCGTTAGCATCGCTCTTCTTCCTTTTTGGCGTTTCGATGCCAAAGGGGGAGAAGTAGTTCTATTAGGTCTCGTGGATTTGCAAGGGTCGGGCACAAGCTTTTACTCCACTATGTTGGGTATTCATGGAATTCTGGATTTATCTATTATGGACCTCATGGAATTCTGGAATTATGGAGCATATTTGATGGCATATGGATTCTTGGGATTATTATCTATGTATGCTGTGGCTATATTCTCATCCAGGTGGTATGACCTTGTTTCCCAATCCACCTCGTTTCAATTATCTTGGTTATGGAAGTAGTGTTCTCCCTAGTGTGTGTATTTGTATTCGAATGCAAATCTTAAATATGAACACATCTAGGGGGAGCGTCTTTCATTATTTAAGGTGGCATTTGCCGATTTTATTGCAAATCCTAATATTGTCATGTAACACCAAAAAGGGGGAGATTGAAAGAACATTTTATAATCCCTAGTGTTTTGTGTGTTAGATAACAATATCAAGGATTATTTAATGTGTGTTGAAGTGTTGCAGCCACCTATGAGAAAAAGGGAAAGGATTCTGTTTTTGGGGGGCGGATAATCCGCCCCTCCCTCTTCCCAAGTTGGCGCAAGCCGCGGAAGGAGGCGGAATTTTGGCCGGATTTTCCGGCCCCGCCGGATAATCCGCCCCCTGCTCATCGCCAAGGCGCAAGCCCCAGAGAGGGGGCGGAGTATTGGCCGGACTTTCCGGCCTGGCAGGATAATCCGCCCCTCAGGGTGGCCGGATTATCCGCCCCCCAAGATCTTCACCAAGCTTCACCATGGCGCAAGCCCTAGAGAGGGGGCGGAGTTTTCCCCGGATAATCCGCCCTTGGGACAGAGTTTTCCCAGGGGGCGGATAATCCGCCCCAAGTGGGGGGCGGATAATCCGCCCCCAAAGTTGTGCAACGGCCAGATCTGGGGAGGGGGTATTTAAGCCCGCCTTCCCCCTCCTGCCAGAACTCTTGATTCATCTCGAAAAAGACCAGATCAGATCTAAAAGCTTCATCCAAGAGTTCTCCACCTAGATCCACCCAAAGGCCCCATCCCTTGGGGAATCAAAGGAGGAGAATTCGATCTTCATCATCAGCAATCAAGCGCTTCATCTCCTCTCCATTCATTTGGAGAACCCCCGATCTAGTATTTCTTGCAAATACCTAGATCCTTGTTTTTGTTTATATTGATAAACTTTGTTGTTGTGGCAGCTTGTTGTCATCTCGGGAGCCCCCAATTCGGTTGTGGGTGTGTGCCCCGATAGTGTTGTAAAAGGCACCGGTTCCCGCCTCGAAGGGATCCAATAGTGGAGAAGGTGGATCAGGCCTCTCGTGGCGAGATCCATCGGAGAATAGGGTGAGGCCTATTGTGGCATGGTGGTCTTAGAACCGCCCACCCCTCCAACACAGATGTACTTCCCTTAACAAGGAAGGAACTGCGGTAAAACAAATCCCTGTGTCTCCGCGTGCTCCACTACGGTTTCCTCGCTCCTCTTTTACGTGCTTAGTAGTTAGGGTTACATATAGGGAAATTCTCGTAGTCCCATATCTAGAGAATTTACTTTGTGTCAAGCCTAAAGTTGAAAAAGTATTAAAAGTTGGTTAGCACCTATTCACCCCCCCTCTAGGTGCCCATACGATCCATTTCATGGTGTGAGGTTATACTAAGGGAATTGAGAAGATTAATTCTGCTACCGTTGTGATTTGCAGAGTTTTAGAAGATTACTGCTACAGAACTTGTACCTTGAAACATTACCATGACACTGATTTCAGTTACACCCCATATCTCTAATTTATTGGTATCGGCTCTGATAAGTGGAACACCATGAAATGTATGATCTAAATTCTTTAGGTAATTGCTTGGTCCAGTTCTATGAATATAGAGGAGGAACAACCAGGAGATGAAGATTATACCGATGATGGTGTAGGTGGTAGATCGCGATGTCGGGGATGCTGCAGGCTCGGTGGTGAATATTATTGGAGGCGTTGACGTTGTTGATCTATTCCACGGGGTATGCCAAATCCCGGCTGAAAACTCGTTGGGGCCGCGATGGCGTTCGAGAGTGGTCGTGGTGGGTCGCCAGCTGCACGAACGGATGATTTTCGGATAAGATAGGATGCTCATGGTCAAGGTAAAATAAGAGCAGAAGAAATAGGGCCTTGGTCCCTCTGTACCTGGCTGAATCGCAGATGGCGTAGCCGCTGCCACCGGAACTAAGAAGAAGAAATATGGTCGGATCAGGTGCATAGCTTGGGCACTGTTTTAAGAGAGATGAAGTGACACGAGGAGAAGACTCGGCGCTGTATAAATAGAGAGAGTAGGGAGCCAGGCGACGTAGCGCTGAAGCTAAATCACAGATATTCGACGGACGTTTCGGCCATGATGTATAGGTGAGTTAAGTTGCAACGAAGTGGGGTTCTAATGTCCTGAATGTAGTCGTGGTTGATATAACAATAATTTTTGTTTGTTTGCAATTAATTTCGTGGTCTGGAGCGGTCTTAGAAGTAGAGGTGTCTTGCTCGTGTAAGTGAGCACACGAGCAACATGAAGAAGATGACAGGCCGCTTGCGCGTGTGGGTCAGTTTTGGTCATGATGGATATTAATGGCGATTTAAGATGAATAAATATGGGTTTTAATATCCCGAATGAATACGTGGGTTATTAGGAAGTAATTTTCGTTTTTAAAGCGGGGCGTTTAGAGGTCTAAAATAAATTGAATTATAGGGATAATCATGGATGTACACTCGATTTCAACTTTCAGTTTCGCAACTTCTCAACGACAACCACCTTAAAAGATACCAAGAAGACAACCGGTTCCACTCTTTTGGTCTAGTCGGGCCAAAAAAAAAGGAAAAGGCCTAAAGAAAAACATAAAGTGAGAGAAGAGAAAATAAAATAAAGGGTCATCCAGTTTAGAGTAAAACATTGGTTGGTCGGCTGGTCGGGTCAGCTTTTCTTTCCTTGTCATAACTGATATTTTTAATAGGTGTTGTCTTATTTACATACGCTCCAATTTAACAATATAAAAATCGGTAATACTCAACAAATAAAAATAGCTATATTGGAATGAAGAAATAGTATTTCCGGTCCAATATAATTTTTAGTAAATAGTTTTGTTTTATGGTCTTTATAAATTCCCTAGATTAGTTTTAGGATTTTATAAACAACCACGGATATTTTCTAAATATAAAAATGAATATAAAATATATTTAAATAATTTCCAACCTATTTTGAGAATGTCATATTAATCTCTTCTCTTTTATTTCATCCTTTTTCAGAAATGCATTTAAATATATTTACAAATCCAAAAAAGTAAAACTCAATAATCCCCAAAATGGAATATTTTCCAACGTGCTTATTATTATTGGGAAAGTCATATTTTCCCTCTCTTAAATATTAAACATGGTTTGGAAAAAAATATTGAAATGCAACAAAATCAAATACAAAAGTTGGATTTGTTTAAAATCTTTCAAACCATGATTAATAATTTGGAATAGTCATTTTAATCCTCTCTTGATCAAGTTTTGGGAAAGTTTAAACTAGCCCGCAAAAGTTTTAAATTCTTCAGAAATTTATCCAAGTAAAAGTGAAACACAGGATATTTATTTCATAATTTATTTATTTATTTAACATTCCAAAATTTGGAAATTTTGGGATGTTACATTCATCCTTGGACTATGGGTCCATAGCAGTAGCTAGATGGTTGTTTCTCCTCCTTTGTGCTATAATGTTTAGATCTTGTGAGCTCCGTTCATGATCAAGATCATCTATTTGAAATCCTACATGTTGTGTTTGTGGAGATCCGATGGATATTCAGATACTATGTCAGATTAATTATTGATTCTATCATGTCTATTTTATTTGTGATCTTGCATGCCCTCCGTTGCTAGTAGATACTTTAGCCAAGTAGATGCTTGTAACTTCAAGAGGGAGTATTTATGCTCGATAGTAGGTTCATGTCTCTAGTAATCTAGGAGAGTGACAGAAACTTCTAAGGTTGTAGATGTGTTGTTGCTACTAGGGAGAAAACAACAAGCCTTTGTCCAAGGGCAATTGTATTGTTTACTTTACACACTTTGCTTAATGCAATTATCTGTTGCTTGCAACTTAATACTGAAAGTGGTTCGGATGATACCTGAAGGTGGATTATTAGTCATAGATGCAGTTGGATTATGGTCTATGTATTATGTTGTAATGCCCAATCAAATCTCGTAGAGATCAAGATGTCTAGTATATGCATTGTTATGCATTCGCAATCTATCAATTGTCTCGCTGTAATTTGTTCATCCAGCATGCTATCTATCTTATGGAGAACACCTCTAGTGAACTGTGGACCCCGATCCATTCCTTACCATTGATATAATATCTACTCTTTACCGTTTACTTTCTGCAATTATTACAAGAAATTACTATCTTCCACACTATACGTTTAATCCTTTGTTTTTAGCAACCCGGTGAGATTGACAACCTCACTGTAAGTTGGGGCAAAGTATTATGGGTTGTGTTGTGCAGGTTCCAAGATGCTAGCAACACCTTGGAGTTGTTTCCTTACTCCTACTGGATCGATAACCTTGGTTTCATAACTGAGGGGAACTTGTTGTTGTGTTTATCATACCTTCCTATTGGGGTTCCCAATGATCTCTACATATCTGAGCCATCATACGCCAAGCTACGGTTTGGGTATAGGCTTGTACGGGAGGGAGGACTATGGCTCTGGGCCACATACTCGTTGTTGGGGAGAACAAACCTAAAAGTAAAAGCCGCCTTTGTTAGGGCTGGACAAATAAAAAGTTAGGTTTGATTATCTCTAACATCCCCGGTCACTCCGGACCGACAGCTGTCACTTCTGGCAGCTCAATAGGATCTCTAGACTAACCCCACAGACCAACACTAGTTTTTTATGCGCACTTTATCCTCACTCATTCGTACCCGGTACCCACTTCCCGGTCGGTCACCCATCCTACAATTGCTCTAGGCCAAGCACGCTTAACCCTAGAGTTCTTTTCAGATGAGCTTCCAAAAAATAAGTTGCAACTTGTTGGTATGGGTTTCCTATTAATCCTATTGAGCCATGCGCAAGGGTCTCACATATGGTATCAGAGCCGATCCTCGCGATTAAGCGGGTGTGTGCGGTTCAGTAGTGGGACATGTGGAGCATGACGCGTGTGGCCCGGAGTGGACACGGCATGGCACATGTGCCGGCACTGGACGCACATACGCGTGCCGGGTATGTGCGGGTTAGTGGCGGGACATGTGGAGCATGGCGTGTGTGGCCCGAAGTGGACACGGCATGACACATGTGCCAGCACTAGACGCACATACACGTGTCAAGAGGGAACCTTTTTGGGGTATGCTTGATCGATGATGACATCGATCTTCTAAAGGGTGGGTGTATGTGAGATCCAAGCACATGACTTAATAGGATTGATAGGTACTCATACCAACAAGTTGCAACTTCTTTTCCAAAAGCTCATTCGAAAAAAAATCTAAGGTTAAGCGTGCTTGGCCTAGAGCAATTCTAGGATGGGTGACCGACCGGGAAGTGGGTACGGGGTGCGCAAGAGTGAGGACAAAGTGCACAGAAAAGACTAGTGTTGGTCTGTGGGGCCAGTCTAGATATCCTATTAAGCTACCAGGAGTGACACCCCCGGGGCCAAGTGGACGAGGTGTTACATTATCCGAACCCCCGTCTACCGTGTGTAGTGGGTCGTCGTTGTATCCGGATGTATTAATTCTTGTGGGCAAAGTGCACAAATTCTGCAGAGTCTAATCTATTCGAATATTCGTGTCCATGGTCAAGGATGGTTGTGTTTGAGATGAATAAATAGGTTGTAACTTGGTCACGGGAAGGTATGAGAAAAAGCTTTGTTTTGACCAGGGATGGTTGGAGATTTTTTTAAAAGGATTCTCTTCAAAACTATTTTTAAAAAAGGAGACATGTTTTCCAAAAACACTTTTTCAATAAATATATAGAGATGCCAATTTTAGGATTTTACAAAACAACCCTAGTTAGAGCTATTTCTCCACAACTACAAATGCATTATCTTGTTTACCTTGTATCGGTGGTTTGCGAGTACATTAGAAAGTACTCACGGCTTTGTCTCTGGCTATTTACTTGGCTAGACTTTCAGAAGCAAGAAGAATGATGGAGTTGTCGACGTCTATGCGAGCTAGGCCGTCTTTCCAGTCAGTTGCCTGTAGGTTAAGGAATTACATGGGATCTCCGCTTGAATACTTCTGCTATTAATGTTGTAATCGACATAATGAAAATAATGTAAGTATTGTACTCGCTACTTACGGATGATGTAATAATATTAGTCGGTTATGCTCACGGCTCACTGATCATGGGAACGTGAATTGCAGGCACAACGGGGATTTTCGGACCTTAAATCTAGGTCTCACGTCGCTCCTCCTTCGCCTTGTAGAGGCTAGAGCTGCCACACCGCGGATTGGCGGCCAGCAGACGACGATGTTGAACCGGAAGATCCATTCGGGCTTGGCATCAGATGAGATTTCCAGGGTCTCGAAGATCTTCAACCACTGCCGACGGTCATGGGCTAGGGTTGATATTTAACAGTTTTCATTGTGGTTAACCTCATGTTTGGGTTGCCCTTATATGGAACCTGCAGAGGGTGGGAGTTGTCGCTTGGATCGATCGATGTAGGTTCTTATCAAAGCGTGGTTACGTTTTGTACTCAGATCGGCGGACCTAGAGGGAAGCGGGACCTAGCGTAGCCGCATAGGAACATGGACATGCTGCGACAACGTAGAAGGCACCTAAGTGAACGCACCCTTTGACGGATCGAGAGAGAAACTTTAGCCCCTTTATTATTAGGTATAGATATAGATATTGAAAATATTATCCTGAAACAAGAATTTTCAAATTCAGATATTAGAAACATGGTGGGGGTGAAAAGTACTTGTTGTTCCCGTGGGAGACGAAAGTTTAGTACAAATTCACGGGTGGAACGAAAACTACTTATTGTTCGCTCATGGTCAACTATGCTATAATTTTAAAAATTTCAGATTTCATGATTACACTTTAGAAAATTCATATTTTTCTATAAAAATATCATGTTCGATCATCCTTCAGTTGTTGCTTGACTGTTAGTTACCACTTTATCTTTCAGCACAAGTAGCTCGGCCAAGTTAGGTTCATCCATACTTGGCTTACTCTTGCCTATCGCCGTTGTCAGGAGAACTTGAGAGGGAATTTTACTCATATCGAGGTCAGTGGGACCCAAATGGCCTAATCTTTGCCTTCGTTTAGTGAAAACAAATTCACATGACCCCGGAAACCCGACCGAGCTCCATTATAATCGAGTTATTAAAGAGTAAATTATATACTTTTATTGATATTGTGACGAAGCACATTTGTTTATTAGATTCATGTTTTTTAGTTGACCCCAAATCCTTGATGTTATTAGATTTTGTATATAAATGGGTTCGAATCTTTTCTTGGGCACATTCTATCATCCTCCTCCTCCATCGGTGGACACGCAGAAAGCCATGAACCTTCGATATGAGAAAAGGGGATGAGAAAACAAAGTAATCCCTCTGATCTGTATTATTTGTCGCGAAAATAGATGTATTTAAACATGTTTTAGTGTTAGATACATTTAGTCCAGTAAAAATTAATATGGATCGGGAATAGTAACACGTAAGGCTAATGTGGGTCCTAGTATGTTTCACCAAACTGCAAAATCGAGTATACTAAAAATTTCTTGTCCTAAGTCAAAGTATTTGACAAATACTAAACTCTAAGCCCTAATTTTAACAAAAAGCATCCCACGATAAACAAAATCTAGTCAAAAGTTTGTACCCCCACTCTTCATTTTTATTTAGCATGTTTTTTTTAGAAAATTCATAATTCACAACTAGTTTTATTCATAATTCACATAACATTTTGTTCTAGGTAAACCGTCATGGAACATGACAACATAGAGGGCACCATATTTTCTTTTTCGAAAAAAGTATATATTAATATCACGGAGATACCAATTACACCCAGACTCTGCAACAATGCATGCCCTAGCGTCCTTATGGATGCACACAATCCAAAAAAAAGAACAAAGACAAAAACAGAAAAGTTCCGCTAAAAAGAACTATTCCTCAAAGCAACGACACTGACATCACCAGAACAACACCAATACATTCACTCTAATAACAACGCCTTCAAGAAGAAAATAGTGCATAGGCGTTGTCGTTGCTCGGTAAAAAATCATAGGTTTTTAACCTGGAGAAAGTCCTCGCTCACAAAACAATGTCTTCAACGAAGGCCATTGCAGGCACAACCAGTTAAGGCCAAACTTTGAATTTTCACCCTGCAAGATAAGACTAGAAACATCTCCTGTGTTGTCTCCCCCCACAAATAGTCGCTGTTGCGAGTCACAGATCATGCAGCCAGTTCGTCGTCGTTACAAAAACTCAAATTACCATCGCTGCTCTCATGTTTTCTCTTTCCTGACATTCTCTGCATCTGACTTCATCATAGCTCGTTGAATGGCACTTGGTGGAAACAAACAGAAGAGATTCGCAACGCTCCCGCTGAAACCAAACGGTCAAAAAACAAGTGTACACACGACCGAATACCTTCCGATCCAGCAATCTCCAGGCCTTATGCGCTCATGGGAGTTCGCCGGTGGAGCCTTCCGGAACTCGACACTCCAGCCAGATCAACGAGGGCAAGCATCAAGCAGATCTTCTTCTTCACACCATATGAACCCTAGGACCACCTCCATTATTTGGGCCGATCCAGCAGTCCCCACACCGCTGGCGGCTACCAGTAATTGGAACGAGCGGGTCAGCCATTAGCCCTTTCAAGCCCATGGCCAAACTTAGAGATTGAGCAGGACTCTGGGAGCAACATCGCCTCAGGGCAGTCGCCGCCGCCAGGTCCACACCAGACCCCCTTTTGCTCTTTCGTGCCTCCCATCCGAGCCGCCAGCTTGCGTCGCTGGAGCGCAGTCGCCCGTAGCCCGAATCGACCGACGCAACCCCAAGGTGTCTACCCCCGCGCGAAGGAGATCGACGGAGTCCGCACAAACCGCATGTCACCTTCGGTGACCAAGGCGTGGCTGCCACCGCTGACCAGAAAGAGGGCATGATGGCAGCGGCCGGAGGGAGAGGGCCTGGCGGCAGCCTGCTAGGGTTTTGAGGCGAGCGACCCAGGGGCGGCGTCTCAGAGGGCACCACATAACCACGCAACTCCCTACATGCCGTTGAGAGAAGAGGAACAATGTCGAGGTTGATGGCAACTGTCATTGTCAACGCTCATGCTCGAGCTAGTGACCGTCACTTCATCGCAGATGGATAACAAAGTCCTCGCCACGATAACCACTTGCTTTTCTGTTTATTTTGTACTTCAAAACTAGTTACTAGAGTATCAAAATTAATACTACATAGCGTGTGCTAATAATGGCAAGATTATACTAGTGTATCAATCCATTTATTATTTGTTCGAAGAGGTATATATACTTTTAGTCCCACATCTTGTGTCATATAAGCGTTTTAGTCCGACATCTTGCAAAGTGAGCGAAACTAATCCAATTACTTGTATCCTTAGAACTTTTTAGTCCAATTTGATTAAATTTCAACAAGTTTTACTAAATTCGTCCATAATTTTTTCAAATGATCCCTATATATTTTTCTCAGTACAAATACAAATAAAATAGTTAAAACTCAACATTGTGAGACTCAAACTCAAAACCTGTGCATAGCTAGACAACAACACAAGCCACTACAGCGAGAGATGCTATTGCTTAAATAGGAGGACATAATTCTTTTATATAACATGAAAGAACACATATATGGTAAAAATGCAATTGAAAGTATCGAGAAGAGCTTAAAAAATATATATACATGTGGATAATGATATAATAATTTTCATTGTACAAAATTTCAACCCAACTGATTTGTATTGGACTACACACAAAAAAGATAATTCTACGCACAGTTTGCAAACTTATATCTCTAGTTTTGTTTTTTATATCTAGCTCAGAATACAAATTATTTTGGATTGAAAATTTGCATCTTTTTTAGAAATTTTCACAACTTTAGAACAATATTTTTGAATATCTAAAATAAAGAATTACATGTAGCTCGTGTGTATATACTCACTCAATCAAGATTCACTTCACTCGTGTGGGCGCACGCGCTTAGTTTACATATTTCATGTTCATTGAGCTAGCTAGCATGTTGCCTGACGATGGAGGGATTCCCCGTCGCGTCTCGTGTCGCCCCCCACGAGGGCGGCGAAGACGCTAACCCTAGCTCACGCTGCCCCGTCCCTCCTCCTCCCTTCCTACCCCGCCGCCGCCCGACAAAGTCCGAGCGGTCCGGAGGCGGCGGAACTTCCTCTACCCGGTGATGGAGAGCCATCGTGGGGTGGTGTTGCTGGCGGCGGTGCGTCATGGAATTGACGATGGACTTGTCTGGCGGCGTCGCAACAGTCACGTGGTCCCAGGGCGGTGCGGCGGAGGGGCTACTTCTGGCGGGGACGCTCAGGCCTTGGCCGGCGACCTGCTAGGAAGAGTGCGGTTGCGGCGGCACGACAGGCACGTGCTGTGGCATCCCGCAAAAACCACTACTAGAAAATCGCGGTGTTTTTGTGCATTGCATCATCATGACCTCATGCTCATGTCATCATGCCACATTGCATTTGAGCATCGTCATCATCATGCATTTGTTTGTCTGAAACTATTTTCGAAAAACATATTTTGTTTTCTAAATACCCCGCCTTTTATTTCAGAAACACAAACCCGGGTCTCCGGATTATTTTGTTTCGTCTACCAATGGATTTCAAACGGCCCGTTTTAAACATTAAAATATTTATTTTATTTTTAGGGGGGCAGCCAAACCGGGCCGATCCGACCCAGTCGGCCACCCCCAGTACAAAACCAGCCTGTCTAATTCCTAATCCTACCCAATCCTATCCTACCCAGCCTCCCTCCTGAAGGGAATATGCCCTGAGAGGCAATAATAAAGTGTTTATTATGTGTATTCCAAGTATATGATAGATGTTTATTTTGCATGCTATAATTGTATTAATACGGAAACGATAATACATGTGTGTTTAATAAACAAACAGAAAGTTCCTAGTTATGCCTCTCTCATAAACTAGCTCGTTGATTAACAAGATGATCAAGGTTTCCTGATCATGGACATTGGATGTTGTTAATAACGGGATCACAACATTAGTGTAATGGTGTGATGAACATTCATCCGAAGTATAGCATTACGATCAAAGTCATTGAGTTTATATTGCTATAACAACTTACGAAGTGATCCTAATCCTTAGACCATGAGATCATGTCAATCACTAACACCGGAAGAGTTTCTTGATAACATCAAACGTCACACCGTAACAGGGTGATTATAAAGATGGATTCAGAACTAATAAAGTGTTATGTTGAGGCTCATGGATCGAGAGTGGAATTTGTTCATCCCGATGACGGATAGATATACTCTGGGCCCTCTCGGTGATATCACATTGATTAGCTTGCAAGCAAGTGATTTGATCACTAGAATGTTATATCACAGGAACGAGAAAAGAGTGCATGTCGGTAACGAGATCAAACTAGGTATGGAGATACCGATGATCGAATCTCGGACATGTAATATATCGTGAAACAAAGGGATTAAGATATACTAGCGTAAAAGGTTCCGACGATCACAAGAAAGTCATCGTTGAATGTGTGGGAGTCAGTATGGGTCTCCAGATCCCGCTTCTGATTATTGATCCGAGAGGGGTCTCGATCATGTCCGCATTATTCACGAACCGTAGGGTGACACACTTAAGAGACACCGACATCCAATTGGAGCAAATGTTTCATGCCGAAAGAATGAACAAGCGCAGGAATTTATTTCACTAGATACCGAAACAGGTTTTCGGGTGAAATTGCATAAAGTGGTTATGCATGTGAAATAGAATTCTAGCAAGGGGTTATTTGTGAATGTTTATCATTAAAGTAATTGACAAAATTCTGAATAAAATAAAAGAGTTTTATTTAATGAGAGTTTGCATTAAATTTGGTGGAAATTTAATGGGAATTTGAGTGGACTTTTGAGTGGAGGGAATTTAAAGGAGATTTGTGAGTGGAGTGTCCACCCACATGAAGAGGGGAGGGCAAGGGGGCAGCCCCCATGCGCCGGCCACCCCCTTGGGGTTCCCCCCCTCCTCCTATAAAAGGAGCCCCCCTCCTCACTTGTCTCTCACACCTCCTCGTGAAGGATCTCTCTCCCCCTCTAGAATTTATCCCCCATGGTCTCGGACTAGCGAGATACATGTTCCCGGTGGCTATTCGGCAAGAAAGAGTTGTGCTTCCGCTGCATCGCTGGAGCGAGGAGGCGGAGGTTGCTCGGTGCCTCGAACGTGTGTGCGAGCACGGATGCGCTGCTGATTTGCGGCGCTAGGACTTCCTCTCGATCTTGAGATCGGCAAGAGATCGTCTACATCAACCACGAGTTGAACTCGTTAATCTTTGTCGATCTTCAAGGGTATGTTCTCTACGGATATACATCCGCCCGTTGTTTGTATCTAGTTGATAGATCTTGGTATATAGTTCACATCGTAGGAAATTTTTTGTTTTCTATGCTGCGAACCCTACACCTCCACCTCACCCTGACCAATCCCCTCTCGCCACCTCATCTCTCATCCCTCCTCCAGCCAACCAACTGCCGCCACCTGCCCCAATCCCCACCTCCCCACTCGCCCAACACCCTGGTCCGCCAGCCCGCATGACCCGCCCTCGATCCCCTCGACCGCGGGCCCACCCCCCACCGACGCGACACACGCCCCCGCTCCTCTCTCCTCGCGATCCCCTCTCCCTAGCCCGACAACCAGCGCCGCCGCCCCCCTCCGCCTGCAAGCTACCTCGCCGCCGCTTCCTATCCTCGGCCGCGGACGCCAGCACCGCCCTCGTCCGCTGCTCCTCCTCCAATCGCCGTCGTGGGAAAACCGCCGTCACCGCAACGTCCTACTCCCGCGCACCTTCGGCCGGCCCTTCTCCCGTCGAACCGCGCCCGTCCCCGACCCCGAGCTCGTCGCCACGCCTCTGGCCGCCCGCGACGCTGGCCCCACGCACCCTCGACCTCCTCCCTGCAACCCGCGCCTCCCTCCTCTTCTACCAGCGCCGCCCCCCGTCTGGCCTCCCTCGTCCGCGTCCGGCCGCCGCCCCTCCCCGTCAGTGCCTCCTCGAGCCGCACAGGCCTGACCCTCCTCGACGCGAGGCCACAGGAGCTCGCTCAGGCCGCCATCTCGCCGGCCAGTGGCCTCCTCCCTCGTTCCTGGTCGCCACCGTCCTCCGGCACGCCGTCGTGCGCGACCGCGTCACTGCAAGATGCCACTGCCTCTGGCCCTCGTACCTCTTCCGTCGTCGGCCTCCACCGCCCGCCTCCTCTCCGCTCTGTGGGCTCCACCGCCAGCGTTCCTGCCCGGCCGCCGCTCGAGCAGCGCCTCTGCGGCCGCCTCCCGCCGTCCCTCCTCCCAGCGACGCCTCGGGCCGGTCTCCCCTGCAAGGCTCGCCGTAGGACCCGCCCTCGCCTCCTCCTCCTGCAGGACGCGTTCTCAGCGTGTCGCCGTTCGGCTTCCGTCGTGGTCAGGCTTAGGCCACGCCTACCCCAACCTCACCAACCGCGTCTTGCCACCGGAGCGTCGCTGCCTTGCAGCTCCACACCCATCGGGCTCTCCCTGTGGGCTGATAAAACGAGATGATGTGGTAGTAGTGTGGTACTGCTACGTGCCTACCCCTACACAAGTCCGACAACGTCTCGCAAGAATTCAATGAACCACCGGTGCCCTGAAATACAAGACTGGTCCATCGGAACGCCAAGATCTTCAATCGGATCCGAGGACACCGAGACCCGGTGCGGCAAGTACTCCTCACCGGACGCCGAGCTCGCCGAGAACCCGGATGCCAAGGTCACCGACACGGAACGGCAAGACCTCCTTCCCGCACCGATGCCGACGACGTCGCACGCCAAGTTCTTCTTCCCGAACGCCAAGACCGACCCGATACGACGACCCGACAAGACCTTCGTGACGACAAGAATGGCACCGACCAGGGCGAATCTGATGCGCCCCTGACGCCGAACCAAGTCCTTCCGGGATGAGACAAGATCGACTTCCGTTGTCCGAGACCGATCTCGTCGAGTCAATCCCCGTCGAACCCTGAGTCCGATCCCGAACCCTCCGGAACCCCCAAGATCTTCCGAACCCCGATGTGTGATACCCTTTCCGAGCCCTATTTTATAAACTTGTAATATAACTCGTGCATCTTAAATTGACATGCTTGCATACATATTTGGTGGTTTGGGGGCATTATGCCGATTCACCTTATAATTAAATATTGAGACCATATGAGGTTTTTCTAGTCGTATATTGGTCCCATTTAAATTTGTGTAGCGAACCGGTGCTATCTTTTGCCTTGTTAAGACAACAATTAAATGGCGGGTATCTAAACAACTAGAACCATATATTTAATTGTCGGGACCCCCGGTTCCGCTTAATATGATCTAGTTGCATTGCACCTTTGCCATGTCATACATCATACATGCATCATGCCCGATCTTCTGTCATAGTATTAAATAGTACATCCGGTGTTTGTGCTAGTGTTTTGCTTCTTCACGGTCTAGGCCGATGAGTTGATGCGAGTGTCGACCCGATCTTCGGATGAACCTTCGGCAATGTTTTCAGGCGAGCATCTCCCCCTTTCTACCTATCTTACTTTTATAGTATTTATTCCCTCCTGTTGATCTATTGCTATCTGTGTTGCGATGTTCTAGCTTTCGTACCCGTGATATCCCTTGCAGCCTTATATTGCCTTGGACACCTCCTATTACCTGTTGTTTGGTAGATAGTTGGACCTGCGCGTCGTAGTCGCTTGCTCAAGTGCTGTTGCGTGTCGTCAAGTACCACAGTTGTTGGAGTATTGCCGTGTGTTTATTATTGGAGATGATCAAGACTTTAATTACTGTTTAACAACTAAAATTGAAGTAGGTAAATGCAGAGGCACAGGTGGGCAATAGATGTTATTTGGCTGTTAACCGCCCACTTGTGTCCCGTAGGACCCCGAGTACTTGATACCTGTTCCTTGAATATTCGCGCTATCCACATCCGGGAGAATTATGGGACCCCCCTGAGCCAGAGCTTGATTCATTCTTATTTCTTGGGGCCACAAACTAGTTTGAGGTTTTATTTACTATCCTGTACTTATGCCATGCTTTACTGCTTTATTTACGATTGTGCGAGGAGCACCTGTACTGTTTAGGATCGTGACACGTTTTCGCTGTA
This sequence comes from Avena sativa, assembly GCA_916181665.1. Taxonomy (NCBI): domain Eukaryota; kingdom Viridiplantae; phylum Streptophyta; class Magnoliopsida; order Poales; family Poaceae; genus Avena; species Avena sativa. The sequence continues at coordinate 162,484,684 of OV702284.1, forward strand.
TCGACAAGCCCAGTCACATTTTCGGGTTCCCAGTCGTTTACAGCCGTCCCCACAAACCTTGAGTCCGTCTCGGAGCCGGCCAGCTTCGTTGCGGGTATACTTAATGGGGTGGCCCCCTGAAATATTTCTGAATCTGGTGATTGCTTTGTCGTGAAGGCCTCGTTGGGTTTTGATTTGGTTTTTCCGAGGTTGATCGAGTGTGTGTTGCTATTTGTGCACCCCTGCAGGGTAAAACTTTCTGAAAGCCGTGTCCGCGGTTATGGACGACTTGGAGCACAGTATCTCGATCATAGACAACTATAACTAAAGTGGTGCTATAAATTTAACTTTATAATGACTAGTAATCAGCTTCACTATAATGGAATGGCTAAATAAAATTGCCAACAATTGCTTGTTTGGGTTGTCGCTTGCTACCATTGTACCTGACTAGTAAGTATTGCAACTATAACGGAATGGCTAAATAAAAGTACCAACAACTGCTGGGTTTTGGGGATATCTCATGCTAACTGTATCTGACTAGTAAGAGTGCAACTACAATGGAATGGTTAACTAAAAGTGCCCACTGTCTATTATATCAGGATGACTATCTATACCTGACTAGTAATTGCTGCAACGATAACTGAATAAATAAAACTGCCAACTGTGTGAGTTCCTCGGTTGACTTCCTCGTTTGGTCTCGAGGGGGAAATACCAGGATGGGTATGTTTGGTGGTAGCATCAGGTTGGTTCCGAAGGTCTTCCTTATCCCTCTCTGGTAGCCGTCAGTTGTATCGAGTCTCTATAGGTTGTTTAGTGCATGTTGCCGCTGCCGCTGCCGCTTCAGTCCACCATACCTATGTAGGCGAGGACCGCCGAATTCTAGCCTCGCCGTGTACTGGCCTCAGTACTGACCGCTCTCTCTTTTTCCTTTGCCCTTTGTCGGCACCCCTTTTGTTTAAGCAGGTTTTGAGATCGACGTCGTTAGCAAGGTTACCCCTCCGGCTTGGCCTGGGCAGGGTTATGGACGCCATTGGTTATTCTTCAGGGCTCTTAGCTCAATTTGCATCTTGTCCGTACTCGGACGCTATATCGTTTTAACGGTGATTTGGATCTTTGTATTGTATATCTGTATTCTTGACTCTTTGAGCCGCTGTTGTATATATCTGTTTTGTGGGTTCCATCGAGAACTGTTGTGTAATTTTATTACTTTGTTTTCCACCCGCACGCAAGTGCCTGGTGGAAACCTTCGAATCGTTTCTATGCGGGTTTGGCGGGAAGCGCTGAAACTTGCATAGGGCCGATTCTGATGGTGTTACACGTGCTCCTAGTGCGGTGCGGCTGCTTCTGGCGGGGACGCTCAGGCCTTGGCCGGCGACCTGCTAAGGAGAGTGCGGTTGCGGCGGCGCGACCGATGTCCTCCAGCGCCGTGGCAAAATGGAAATTCTCAAAAGTATTGTTCCAAAGTTGTGAAAAAATCTAAAAAAAACAAATTTTCAATCCGAAATTATTTGTATTCTCGGTTACATAGAAAAGAAAAAATTAGAGCTAGGTTTGCAAACTGTGCACCTTTAAATCATGTTAGATTTTTTTTTGCGTAGCCTAATACAAATTAGTTGGGTTGAAATTTTGCATAATAAAATCCCGTACATCTTTGCCTACATGTATATATATTTTTTAAAGTTGTTCTCGATACTTTCAGTTGCATTTTTTATGTCGCTGTGTGCTTTCATATTTTATAAAAAATCAAGTCCTCCTATTTAACCAATACCATCTTGCCGTAGTGGATTATGTTGGTGTCTAACTACACAAAGGTTTTGAGTTCAAGTTCCTCTGATGTTTGGAGTTTTAACTATTTTATTTATATCTGTACTGACAGGTGGGTCTATCTGTCCGTGTCAAGAACATAAATGTCAAAGAAAAATATATAGGGATCATTTAAAAAAAATATGGATGTATTTAGTTAAACTTGCTGACATTTAATCAAATTGGACTAAAATGTTCTAAAGATGCAAGTTGTGGGACTAGTTTTGCTCATTTTGCAAGATGTGGGACTAAAACGCTCCTACGATACAAGATATGGGACTAAATATATATATACCTCTCGTTTAAAAATATAGTCAACAGATCAGTTCAAACTCTTTAAAATATCGGTTCAAAGCTTAAGTCATGTGTTCAATCATTTTGTGCCGGTTAGGATCATGACGATGAAGACCGAACTTGACTCCCTCGCCCACCTCTCCCTCCCACCTCTCCCTGCTACAGTTCCTAGAAAGCACTAGAAGGGCCCCGAGCCAAACCGAAGCCTCTCTTCCCAGCAACGCCGGTGAGAGATGGCGGAGGGGCGGCGTCGGCGGCAGTAGTTTAGGTATGGTGTAGTGGCTATATGCCGGTAGTATGGAGTAGGGCGTCGGTGCTTCTTGGCCGGGACCGGCGCATCCGGGAGGTTGCCTGCGGCATTGTCTTGCTCCGATGGTCGGAGGAAACGGCGAGCTTGGCCATGACATCGATCTCCGCAATAAGTGCCATGGTGTGTCTTTCCTCTATGCTATGCATCCTTCTTCTTCTCTTCTCCCCCGTTCCGGCCGGCCGTGGTGGCGAGGGGAGGGGTGAGGGAGGAGGGAGTAATGCGGGTTGCAGAGGGGATTGGAGGTCTTCTGCTTCGGCGTGGCGGCACGGCGTCGAGCAGAGACTGGTGGAGGATTTCGCTGGGCGTCCGAGGTGGAGGGCGGCGAATTTTCCTCTGGCTGTCTGCCTCCTTCCAAATAAATCCCCGCGTCGCCGTCATCCATCTGTTGGCTCTGGTATGTCCTTCTCCCTCTTGGACGGCCAAGGAGGCGAGGGAGAGGGGTGGTTTCACACTGCGGCTGATAGTCTTGGATGGTGGCTCCGCCTCGCGAGAGTTGGCATTGGCGACCTCGTTTTCTTCTGCTGCTGCGACGACCTCCGCTGCTGCTGGAGCTCTGAAGAATCCATCGACCCCCCTCCAGTTTGCAGCTCGGGTGGCTCGGGTGTTTTGCCGGCTTCTATGGTTTCGCTGGCCAGTTTCCGTCGCCCCCATCTTCAACCTCCGGCGGGAGGCCCTTCTACCTTGCCTGTCAATGGCGAGGACGCGGCTGGCGATGGTGGCAATAGCATCGCCGGCGAGGTCGGAGTTTGTACAAGGACTCGATGGCTTTTGAAGAATCTTTCTAGGGTCCCTTGTGTAAATTGGAAGGACATGGTTGTTATTTGTTTTCTTTCATGTCTTTTCCGCAGTATTGTATCAATTTTGATTTATTAATGTCAGCTTTGGGACCTTCCGGTCCCTTCTCTTTCAAAAAAAAAAATGACGATGAAGACCTGTTTTCGAAAATGAGGCTACCTGACGTGACGTGTTCCAGCCTTGAAGCCGGATTATGACGGAGTTGAGGAAGAGGAACAAGTCAATCAGGAGAAAGGAAGGATCCGAAATGATAAAAAAAAACTGTTTTAGGAAACCCATTTGGTGTTGGCACTTACCGCCATATAAAACCCATTGGGGTGTGTGGTTCAAAAAAAAACTCACTGGGGTGTGAGGTGTGAAAGCGAAAGCATGCAGGATCATGAAGTGGAAAGCTGTTTTATTTAATACGGGTGGCTGGTCAGCTAACCTAAAGCCTTTTACAATGGTAAATACTATCGTACGGGCCGATGGAAATGCAACTATCGGACCATCCACCAGGCGTCGATTCCAATTTGATTGGACGTTTTATGTAGGCTTTTTTTCTCAATCAATAACCGTGCGTCTGCTCCCGTTAGGTAATAAACGGCGTGATACGCAATTAATTACCCTACCGACCAGAAACCGCTCCACAATCGCCGCACCGCCCTCGTAAGTCCACTCCCGTCACACCGCCTCGCCATCCGCCTTCCTCATCTGGCAAATCCGCCTCGGAGCACCGACTGTCGCAACCTCCGGCACCGGAATCTCCCTGCTCCCCCTTAGCACTGCTTGCTTCCCTCTCATCCGCGCCTCCTCTTCAGCAACCACCGCGGCGGCGCGAATGAAGCTCCGAGGCTGTGGGGCGTCGGCGGGTGACCAGCGGCCGACGGAAACAGAGGTGAGCCCCGGATTTTTTTGCTATCACGAGCTTCATCCGAATTAGGTTGGGCGTACGTCCCTCACCAAATGTGGATCCTTTTCAGCATCCATTGGCGGCGGCGCGTTCTTGGTGGATTCGTGGCTGCGGGTCCTCGGCGGCATCGCCCACGGAAGTAGAGAGGTCAGGGGGAGTTCTTGGTGGATTCGGGGCTCCGATTAAGGTTCGGAGGGGATTTCTTGTGGTTTTCTTGGTCGATTCCTCACGGTTTAGCAAGCGGCATCCCTACCACGACGACAAGATTGCGCCAAGGTGATAAAATAGATCCCTAAATATGTGATTTGTTTCCTGTACTTATCAGGCACTAGATCCACTTATACATGCATATGTGCATTTTCCATGTAGTCAATTCACAAGTGTGTTCTCGCATCTGAGGCTCGAGACTAGTTTAGATTTCGGCATATAGACATTTTATTATTGGATTAACACTAGTCTGCGTATGTACGCTTCCATGAATTTCTTTTCATTCTGTGCTAGATTTAAAATCAAGCTTCATGTATACTATGTTTCTCTGTTTTTGCTAGTTGGTTTTGAAGAGTTTGGGTACACTTCCAGTTAGATTGGTGACAATGTTTGACTATTTCATTTTTTAAATATACATGGTTCCACGCAATTGTAAACCAGCTGCATACAAACAACCACATGCTTCTATCATCCATGATTCCAACCCACCAATATCGATTCTCATGCGCTTTGCTTTCACATAAAACCCCACCTGCTTCAAACAAAAAAATACATGCTTCTATCATCCATGATTCCAACACACTACAAATATGTTTATGTAACTATCATTCCTTAATTCCATATATAGTAAATTACAACTGCAGTCCAATAGTATACCATTTACCTTTTCGCAAGACACTTATCCAACATGCCAAAAGCTGCGAAGGCAGAAAAGGATGACGATCCAGGATGTTTGCTGAAGTCTCGTTTTTTGGGGCCTCGATTGAGGGACATAATACTGGGTCTAAAGAAACCTCGAAGAGATATCATCATAGCTCGAGGTGGGGGGTTCTTCTGGACATCGGCTCTTTCTCTACTCCCAAGGGTTTGCTGGAATGGATAGTTTCAAAGATTGATCCTGAGCTCGGTGAATTTAGGAATCCTCGCAGCAACACTCACATAGTCTTTAACAAAGAAATGGTTGTCAAAGCCCTCGGTCTTCCTCGTGGAACTAGGCCAGTGGTGCTCACCAGTGATCATGAAGAGTCACCACACAGTGATTTCTATAGAATTCGGTACAAAACAGCTGAAATGAGGTCACCAATTTACTACGCCGAACATTTGCTAGAAAATGATGAACTGGATGATGAAACATGGTTCAGGACATTCTACCTAGTGGTGATTGATAGATATTTCTTCCCGGGAACCAGCAACATGTTGCTTCTAGAGTACCTGGGTAGTCTTGGCGATTCAAAGCTTGTTTGTGAATACGATTGGGCCGACCAGATTTTTCGACATATAATGTCGGGAATAAAGTGCTTCCAAGAAAGATGCAGTAAAGCAAAAAAAGCTGGAAACACAAATCCATTATGGGCTGGTGGTTGCTTACCATGGATCGCGGTATGCCATATCCCATGTTTTTTATTCATTCATATAAGGTCCTTTCATGCTGTTTTTAATTCTAAAAATGGGCCTAATTTTTTGTGCAACAAAATTTTTGTCCAGATTGTCTACACGGATCATCTGGACTTCCCCGTGTCTACTTTGTCCACTCATCGGATTAATGATGCCATCGCGCGAGCCTCCAATATATTAGATGTGGACTTCATGTTTGTTGTGAAGCATGACAAAAACAAGCTGACATTAATTTCAAATATATATGGTGTCTGACCAGTGAGTCATTCCACATTTTCTATCCCCAATACCTTATACTTTGCGTTGCACGGGCTTATTGTTGTTATGCAATACTCTTTATTTTGTAGTTTCATCCATTCAACGCCACCCCCTACGCTGTTGTGGATGCAAATCTTGGAAACAAATATTTCGAAGCACCTATTCTACCACAGCCTAGAGAAGCACACTCAAGCCATTCTGGATAGGTAATTTTTTAAAACTGAATGTTTCATGTTTCTAAGCAAATAATTCATGCTTCTTATACATGTGCAGTAGATTCCATTAATTTTTTCCTGATCATTTTTTGCTTCCAACAGGATGCATCTCAGCAACATACTACACAAACCTTAAGTTCACCTGAGGTGCTTTTCAACTAGTTTTTTTTGCTTCATACATGCTAAACCAGCTGTTCAATCTACCAACTATCTTTAATCCACTTGTGCAGGATCTCCCTTAATACTTGAGGACGATCCAGGAGAAGTACAACACCTTATGGAAGGAAGGAGTTTATAGGTTGACAAATTTTCACGGCAATCAAATGACCCAATTTGCTTCTGAATTGTATGCAGCTATCAAGCAAAATGCCGCCACTCTAGATGGCTTAGCCTCCCCGCCCTGAGCCCCCATGCCCGCTGCTTCTCTGCCTAGTGCTTCCACTCCCATAAAATCCTCACCAATTAGTAACCAACCTGTGTTTGGTGAAGGTGTCCACAATTCTGATCCTACAACAACACCAAATACAAAATTTTGGGTGGAGGCCAGCAAGATTGCCGATGAAGTAGAGCAAAGCGCTAGCAAATCAGCAAATACAAAGGATCCATATACTTACAGCCATCACCATATAGTAGACGATTCCGTCACCACAACAACTCGTACAATCCATCGCGGTGATGACATCGAATGCCCTTCATTCGATCTTCTGTCGCTAGGGGAAACTTGGAGCCAACAATTTATAACAAATAACCAACATAACTCAGACTCTGTCCGCAACGGATCCACACCCAGCCTGGGAGTACCAAATGTCAATTCAGGTAATGGCTGCCACTAATCCGAGTTTCTACACGCTACATCTACATAATTTTCGTTGCTTATTGACTATCAATCATCTATGTAACATATGCCCGTTCCCTTTCTAGTGTCTTCTAAACTCGACACTCATCACAAGACTGTTGACCATACTCCAAGCGCCGAGCCGGCCACGTAAAAAATATTGGATGCAAGTAGGGTTGCAACTACTCAAAGAACACCTGCTGACAACCACTCTGCTTCCTCGGACCTCCAAAATTTGATGCAACCACCGTCTACCAATGTTTGTCACCCTACAACAATAGGGTAGAATAACACAAGTATGCATACTTGTCCACTTGAAACACAAATTTATTCATACATATTATTTCTTTTCTTACACACCACAACATATAGTTTCATATTTTCTTGTTCCCACTAGAATGGAAAAACTTTTGTGCCTCATGAATGATAAAGATGCTTCCATCCTATACCACATGTATTTCAATCAAAATTCCATAACTATATGACTATTAGATAACATCCGTAGCATCCTTTACTTTACCTTTTAACACTTCATTACTTTATACATACTATCTGATTACTCACATAAATACAGGCACAATCACGCATCGGGTGATCCAAGTAGATAGTACTGTAAAGAAAATCGCTTCTAAAGCGTGAACCCCTGAGGATGGTCAATATGGTTCTTCTTGTGGCATAGTTTCCAAGAAGCCACCATCTCCCAATGATTGCTAACTAAAAAAACTATGTAAGCCCGTCCCAAATGTGGCTCGCACGAATTACACAACCCGTGCTTCCAAACCTCGACGCTTCCTAACATTGATGTTTTTACCTTTCACATGGTTGATAATAGACATATTTGCAGGCACACAACCGGGAGAGGCGATCCAGAAAGGTCCTGGTAAAAAATGTGTGGCTACCACTACACCAACCCATTCTGACAAACATAATGGGTCTACAGAACCACAATATTCGCAGCTACCTTCATCTCCCAACGATGGCCAACCATCACAACTAGGTAAGCACATTCACAGTTTCCACTTAGTCCTCAAAATCTAAGCTACATTTCAATAAATTCAGTTCTGGAGTAGAAATACATGTATGCTTATTACTGTCAAGAATTTGCTCCATTCCTACTTATTGCTTGCTCAAGTAGTACTACATGTTAGCTTCCATTTGTGATAACACTGATGACGTAAACAAATCACATGAATCTAATGTTGTCAACATTTATCAGTACAAACAATCAAGACCCCTCCATTACAACACTTTTTGTAAAGTTTCATTTCGAAGTACACAAAAACTTTACACATATCCTCCTAAAACCTATAATTAAATGTTTACGTAATAGACACAACCTTCTGACTGACACAACCTTGTTAAGATTGATAGTAACATACATACCAACCACAACCTCCATGTTTCCTAACAATTACGTTTATGTTTCATGCACCACCCCGTGAAATCATAGTTTCGTGCACTGTTGGCACTCAAACTCAAGAGAAGAAAAACAGGAAAAAGAGAGCCTTCTTGGGCATTAATGATGATGCGAACCAGAAGATTCTCAAGAAACTCAAAGCTACTGATGTATCAAAGGAGATATATGATACATACATTTTGAGAAGGTGCATCAGGCCCCCTTTAGATGGAGAAGAAAGGTACCATTCAGCTAAACCATTTAACTTCATGTTTCAACATCCCCTTCACTATACTCGATCAATAATACAATGCATGTGCTTCATTAGGCCTCCTTTTGTTGATTTTGGGAAATATCATATATCATATGAAAACTTCCGCGAAGCACTGAAGCCTCGATGGAGAATTTACACCCACGTCATGGAGCTTTTCATTAGACACTTCAAATCAATTAATAAAAAAGTCACAAGCAGCGAGCCTACATGCACAAAGTTTGCATTCTCCCAATCCTTGATTGTACGTCCCTAAAAACCCCCCACATTATCTCCAACCAGAATTTACTGTGTTTCTAGACTTTATTTTTCATATGCTACTTTGACATTTTTTTGTAGACAAAACTCTATGTTTCTGAAGGAAAATTTGACCCAAAAGGTTCCCTAAAAGAATTCTTGGAGGCATACAAAGATAATAAGCTCAACTCTAAGGATATGGTATTTTTTCCAATGTCCATTTAAAATTAGTTTCTTAAGTATGTCATACTTGCTAACATGATGCACAAATGATCTTCATTTTTTATTGTTTTCTCAGCTATATTTTGTTGTAGTCAACAATGAACATTGGGTGCTAGTGTCCATCAACATACTGTACAAACAAGTTAATTTCTTGGACTCTATGATCAGCACGAGGAAGACCAAAGTATATGAGAAAGCTCATAACCTGGTACATGCTCCATAATTTTTTTTTTGCTTTCACTAACCTAGTAATATGATTCGTATCATTCATGTTTAAGATTACTTACTTCAACCTGGCTTCCTATCATTTCAAGTTTATACATACTGTTAGCTTCCTACCATTCGTTTTTCACATACTGATTGCAATCAGATAAGGAATCTGATTTGCACATTTCAAACGTGTTTGCACATACTGATTTGTACTTTGTTAGCTTCCTATCGATCAAGTTAGCTACCTATCATTCATGTTTGCTTCATACTAATTTCAGTCTGATTGAAATCTGATTATACTATTTTTTTAATGCTCTGGCGACTACAGTTAGTGATTCATAAGACAATATATCAAAATAATATTATGCACCAGTGCCTCCATAATTCCATATTAAATTTTCTATCAATCTCTCAACCTTGCTTCCACTCACTCTAGGTTATTCTTCATAGGTCGATAATTTTATCACACTAGCCACACATGCCAAAGCTTTCCCAAAAGCAAAATTCAGTCAGTACGTCTAGCACAATCCTCAGGACATACGCCAGCAAACCACAATGTAATATACTTGTCCACGTCTAAAACGTGAGGAAGTTATTTTTCCAATATTATTTGCTACTCTCTAACATTATTTTTCTAATTTCATGTGGCCAGATTTGACTACGGAGTCTTCGTAATGCTGTTCATGAAAATGTGGGATGGCAAGATGATAAAGCATTTTGGCATGGTCTGTCCACAAAATAAATTTGTTTAACAAAAATCCCACATGCTTCACTACAATGCTTCCTACACAAATCTGCCTTTCTGTACATTACTTTGATACTACTACAACTTACTTTCTGTCTCCTGACTTGCAGACGGGATATTCTAGATCACTGCATGATGATAACCCAGATGATCATGACATCAGAGTTAAACAAGGTGAATCCAACGTGGGTGCTAAAGAAGAAATAAACTCTATTCACATTCATGTCTCCACAGTTTCAAGTTCTACTCCCACAAACTATGCTTAGACGTAGCATCTGCTATTTTGCTTGTTAACCTAAACATTTCCCAAATTGTAATAATTGGTCAAAACCTGTCAATGATGGCCGTACTTTATAATACTGTTACCATCGTTCCAAATGTCGAGCGAATTATGTTATACATATCTTTTTCATATCTGCCTTTTATGCAATATTTTCGATAGTATGTCCAAAAAAGAGCTGCGCTTCATAGTCTTTGCTTGATCCCTCGACCATCTTCCCATAGTCTGTTCAAATTTGTTCTACTTTCCCTAGTAATGCATCTTCCACCAGGTAGGATGCTTCTATCATATTCTACCAGTTGATTAAGTTTGAAATAACTGTTTTCATGCTTTCTCTCCAAAATCACATGCTTCATGTTGATCACATGAATTTCTTGCTACCACTATAATAAACTCGCATCTATTAACAAAGGGACATAAACATGTTACTTCAATATGATTCTCACACTTCTTACACTAGACACGCTTGCTTCTTACACTACATGCACAAAAATCTTACAACACTAATATAATACCATACTACCATTCAACTTTTCTTTCCTTAGATAGTATGTACCTTCAACTTTCCCTGCTCACATCTGTCAAACAGGTTATTAAGTTTCATACCATTATTTTCATGCTTCACGGCCACATCACACGTTTCATGTTGGTTCGCAAGAAATTATTGCTTCAACTGATAATAATCTCACATGAAAGTAAAAGAAGGATGTAAAAATGCATCTACAATATAAGTGACACGACACTAACACTACACACGCCCGCTTCTTCCGTCAGAAGCACATAAACCACACAAAACTAATATGAAACGGCATTATCGTTCACCAATTGCTTATGTGTTTCATATATTTTATCTTTATTGCTTCTAAAGAAGTTACTTCAACATAATTCACACGCTTCTAACACTACACACGCACGCTTCTTCCATCGGAAGAATATACACCACACAAAACTTATATGAAACCGCAATATCGTTCAGCTATTGCTTCTGTAATCTCCTACCAGGTATCTGTGTTTCATATAAATATTTTTATTGCATCTTAACCAGAATCACACGCTTCATACTAGCCACGTGAAGCATGAAGAACTTCCATAAATCTCACAAGAACATGTTTGAAGAAGAAAAGTGCAAGTAGTATTTAATATGTTCCTTCAAACAACTACAAACAATAATTTATATGCTTCTAAACATATTTAACGCTAAATGGTTTCGTATCCTCATAGTGCAAGCTCCGTCTCACGCCTTAACTGTTCCTCACGCTCGGTATTTTGCTTATTCTCCAAAGCCTAATATGGACAATGCCTCCTGATGTGATCTTCTTCACGACATTTTGAGAATGCGTAATTCTTCCTTTTGTTACCTTTCTTTTTTGCCTCCTCCTAGCAAATCTCCACCAATGGCTTCCTCCTCTTTTCTTTATCAGCAGGACGGCCTTTCTTTGCAGACCGCGGCGGATTCTGCAAATTGTTCTCAGCTGCTTCTGGATCTTCGCCTGTTTCAGATCCCATCACACCTCCAGACAACCAGAAAGTATCCACTAAAGAGTTCAAATGGTCCACCCCACCTTCCACATTCTTGTATGATTTCGTGCCAACACACGCTTTCGCCGCCAACTTATTCATCATCTTGCATAGGGCATTATACCTTAGTGCGTTTGTATCTGGGATTGCGCTTCTGCCAGAACCTAATATATTGCTCTTTGCTTCACAAACTGTAGAAGCCTCGGACCATCTATGAAGCAGGTACTTCTCAGGTATTTCCTGCATGTTTGTGTGCACCATAGCCTTTAGAATGTGGTGGCACAACATCCCATTCATTGAACCGGTTGCAAGTGCACATGTAAGCATTTTCCTGCTGCTCTACAGTTACAATCCTTATCTTCTATGCTCTATGATCATTCTTGTGGATCTCGAACTTCAAACCACCCCCGGCAACCGGGTAAAGGCTATAAGCTATTGTCATCTCCATGAATTCCCTGAATTTTTCAAATGCAGCTCTGGTATAAAATCTGGAAGCTTGCTCCTCAATCTTGTAACTGAAAAAAAAGCTTCATAAGTAAAATACTAAACAATATTAATTAAAAATATGAGGTCATGTTTTATTGCTAACACACACCTGTACCATACGGATGCTGTTGTCGCCTCCCCTAGGAAACCAGCGTTGTCCTCTCGATCCAACCTTGTTTCTTGAATGTACTCATACTGCTTCACAAATTGCCAAACAGAGTCCTGTGGATGCACGAGCTTCTTGAAAAATGAGTTTAGACCTTCTGACCTCCCAGTTGTACCAGTGAAAGGAAAGAAATTCTTCTTGAAATATGCGGGTGCCCAAGTATTCCTACAACCCCACATGTTGATAAGGTGTTCGTTGCTGACCAAACAATGCTTCGATAACATCGCCTGCCACATGTTCTCAAATTCTTCAACAGTATCCGACCCATAAATACAATAGAAAAACTCCTTATCGAAACCTTCCCGTGTACGGAAGAGTGTGCCAAGCTTGTCCTTTGCTATCCAAAGCACATGCCACAAGCAACAACGATGCACCGTGCCAGGAAAAACATCATCTATAGCTCCCGCCATTGCTTGGTCTTGGTCAGTCATTATGCAGGTTGGATGTTCTTGACCCATTGCATCCATCCAAGCCTCAAAAACCCACTTGAACGTCTCCTTTTTCTCATCTAGTATCAACGCACAACCTAGCATAATGCTTTGCATGTGGTTGTTTATGCCAACTATTGGCGCAAAAGGCATGTAATAGCGGTTTGTAAAAATGTGGTGTTAAAGAAGACACAGTCTTTGAATTTTCGATACAGCTCACGTGTCCTTCCATCCACCCAAAATAGCGCCCTCACTACATTGTTCTCATCCACCTTGATAGTGTAGTAGAATTGCGGACTCTCCGCCTGTAACTTCTGAAAATACTCACCTGTTTTGGACATGTCACTATGAGAAACCTCGTGCCTCAGCTTTGTCCGGATGTTTGTAACATCACGGTTAGTGTACGGCAATGTCCTCAGTGTTCCATGAAGGTCACCTAGCATGGCCATGATAAGAGATGTGTCGGCGTTCCGATTGTGCAATGTATTGATCAACATGTAGTCCTCATATGGCACATTTCGATGGGATCTGTAATACCTTGTCCACTCTTCTCTACTCATCAATGGATGTGTGTGTTCCTCAATGAAAATTGTTACTTCCCATTTATCTTTCCTTAAGCCAACTGACATGCGAGCTTTGCAATCATGACGCTTCATCTTGTTTCTTTTCCTTTTGTCGGCAACCGGCGCACTGCCGAAATTTTGAGTTTCTGAAGTTGCTTATGTTGCTTCCACCACCTCATCCAACACTTCCGGATCCATTGCCCCAACACCTGAACCCACATCAACCTTGTCCTTCCTTGCGTGAGCACACTCGAAGTCCCTCCTAATTAAATGGTCACATCCTTTTTTCTGGCTCCTTCTTGAGCATCCAATCCTGCTACCAAAACCAATCTTCTCCGCATATGTATTATAAAATATCTACGCCTCGTCAACGCTGTTGAAAACCATTCCTACTTGCGGACACACTTGACTCGATCCTTCACCATCTCCTGGTGAAGGAATCGAAGAGCTGTCTTGCGTATGCATCCGAACATCCTGCACACAGAAGCCAAATAAATAAAAACCAGAAACATAAAAAAATACAGTTAGCTTCCACGAATTCATCCTCATGTTTCTACAAAAATGACGAATCACTTCCATACATGATGACTGGAATAACATAGATTAAGACCTAAATTAAAACAGTTTCAAGATCTGAGGAGACACAATTCCAACATGACCGAAGAAAATAGCTTCTAATCAATAATATTTTGTCTTCCACTAATTGATGTAGAAGCTTCCACAGTACACAGCAATGCTACCACCAAATTCCTGTACTATTTATCAAGTACCCCCTTACAATTTTGGCTTCCTGTCAAATTTACAACAGATTGCCAACTAATAACCAATGATTCCACTATCATCTTTTACTACTTCACTAGAGCTACCCCTAGTATCTTCAGAAGCGGTATCACAACAGATTCAGAAACACCGGAGACTGAAGTTTCTCCCATACTATTAGTTAGTGACATCTATTCTTTTTCAAGTCATAATATATTAGCTTCAGGTAGTTTTTTATAAGGCTTCCCCTATATGTACCACACTTATAGTACAATACCTATGACTCATCCTGCGGAAACAAAACATTACATTTACAATTCCAACATGACCAAGGAATCCATCTTCTGTACGCTAATATTTTGGCTTCCACTAATGACTGTCATAGCTTCCACTATCATATTTTACTACTTCACTAGAGCTACCCCTAGTATCTTCAGAAGCAGTATCACAGCAGATTCAGATACACCGGAGACTGAAGTTTCTTGCATACTATTAGTCAGTAACATCTATTCTTTTCCAAGTCATAATATATTAGCTTCAGGTAGTTTTTCCTAATGCTTCCCCTATATGTACCACACTTATAGTACAATACCTATGACTCATCCTGAGGAAACAAAACATTAAAATTGCAATTCCAACATGACCAAGGAATCCAGCTTCTATACACTAATATTTTGGCTTCCAATAATGACTGTCAGAGCTTCTATAATACACAACAATGCTACCACCAAATTCATGTATTTTTTATCAGATACTCACACCGCAAAGTGCGTCCGATCATTCAGCAACCCAAAAATCAAGGATTCCTTTCAATCTCGCTTCAAAAAAGACTACAACATCACCACCATGGAGCGCACACAATAAATACCAATATACTCTGGCAAAAACATTGGAAGAAGCACAAGAAATTCAGAAACAAAGGCTGTACCTCTGCATCTCCATGGAAAATAACAGGGGGGTTCCAAGATGTCCATCCCTGGTATGAATTCCACCCCTCAGAGCTCCACCTAGCCTCGCTTTCAACACAGGATCTATCACACACGAAGCACGCCTGAAAAAGAGATTAAGATACGGTGGATATTCGATGTTCTCCTTCAGACGTGCCATTTTCCTTCCAAAACCGAGCTGGATTACAGGTCGCTGGACGGAAGCAAGAAATGACGGAGTGGGGCAGCTGTAGGAGATGAAGAAACTGGCATCAATTAATCTGGGCATCCATCAAGGAAGCATTCATTTCTAATAGTGACAGGAGACGGTGCAACCAGACGGAACCGCGGGACTGGCGCGCGCGCGGAAGGCCAGCTCAAATCAACGCACCACCTGCCTCCAATCGTACGGTTGTTGTCTGGTCCGACCGGAAGCAACGCATCAGCGTCTGATTCCTAGCAGCTGCCCTTACAATGGGTATTTTTTAGCGTGTTATCCTAGGTGATTTGTCTATATGGCATGGCATTTAATTAAGAAAGGTGTCGATATTATGCACCCTTTACACGGTATCATAGGCAAAAAACTTGGCTAAATTAATCACACACATGCATGAGACTAAAATCATTAAATGCAACACCACTAAAAAACACCATCTAAGGCCTTTTCTAATGGATGTATCTTAGCATGGTATCATAGGCAAGTTGTTTATGTGACACCATACGTAATAAAGAGAGAATATGTTATTGTATTTTAGCTTAGATACAAGCCTTGCACGACATCATAGGCAAAATATATAGTTAGACCAATGACATGCATATATGTACCCAAAATAATTAAATGTAGATATAACTCTTAAGATACAATCCATCGTACTAGTTGTTTCTTAACATACATCACTGTCTAGGATACGGAGATAAGAGACGCCCATTATAAAAGGCCTAAGAAACAATACATTGTCATTGTTGTTTCTTAACATTTACTCTCTCTGTTTGGGATTATAGGTCCTACGCGTATACCTAGATTGTTAATTTAACAAACAAACCATAACTTATATATCATAAAAGTTATACCATTAGAAAATATAATCTCTAAAGTTTCTAATGGTATAATTTTTATGCTATATTATTTATATTTTTTTGTTTAAATTAGCAATCTAGTTATCCGCGCGGGACTTATAATCCCAAACAAAAGGAGTAATTACTTCTATAAAAACATGTTAAGAAACATTCTATTGTGAAATGCCTAAACATAGCTAGATGGATCGGGCGAAGTGATTCTCGCATCCCCTCCTTCGTTGACGTTGGCATATCATTGCGAGACATTTATTAAAAAGGAGTTATTTGGATTGGAGTTGTTGCCCTTTTTGCTCGTGTTTGACGATATATTTTTCCTCTTTGAAAAACCCTGCTGTTACTCTTGCATTTATGGTTGCAAGCCGCACCCACCCGATCCACGCTGCTTCGTAGTAAAATTGGTTAGTCTAGTTTAACTTTTTTTAAATAAATTCTAGCTTAAACTAAATTTTGCATTCGCGGGCTTATACATTTGCTATCCTACTTACCTTAATCATTTGCGACCAAGTAATATCATTTTGTTATCCTAAAAAAAGTAATATCATTTTGTTTCCCTTAAAAAGGTACTAGTTGGCATTTGTTTTTGTGCAGTGTCATTGCCTCATCAGAGAACATATGGAAGGTGTGTATTGCCAAGAAAGATGGAGGTATATGGGTATTATTTTAATGTCATTATCGATGATCTTTAATGACGAATAGACAGTCGGTTAAAATAGAAACCCGACGACTCTCGCCATGTCTTGATTTCACAATCATGGTATCGATTTTTTTATGGCATTAGTTTTATAGGGTAACATGAGGTCAACAAATCGATGGATAGCACTAACCTCAAAAAAAGGATGGATATTACATAAGGGACATAGGGATGTATACATGTTCGGACCTTCGGATGAACACGTGTAACAAATCTATTGTTTTGTTGTGGTTGTGTTGGGTATTATGTGTTGGCCTTATATCCATGGTTTGATGGGAGTTATGGTAATGTGTTACAGGGGATCATGGGTTAGCGACGAAGGCCGTGATCTCATGCCCAGTTATTTCCATGATCTTTCAGTATGATGCACCATGCATCATTCGGGTATCCAAGCGTGACTTAGTTCGGAAATCCCAAACTACATATACGTGGGCGTCCCGGGCTTATATAGGGTTTCCAACATGGAAAACAAAAAAAATTATCATGGGAACACACAAAAGCCAAGATTTAATCTACAAGATCGGTGCAACAAGTTTATAGAGTACTAACCTTCATAGATCCAAAGTGTTTAACGAGATTGGATTCTTGTGGTTGATGTAGTCGTTCACTTGCCGATCTCAAGATCGCGAAGACGATCCTTCCGGCGCCACGTTGGTAGCGCTTCTGCATCGGTCATACGTACGGTAGTCGATGAAGAACTTACTCTCCTTTGTTCCAGCAGGGCGGAGGAGGTTTGTAGATCTCCATAGAATCCCAACAACATGACGATGTGGTGGTGGTGGTGGAGAATAGATTACTCTAGGGCTTCGCCTAAACCGGAGCAGCTATATGGAGGAGAGAGGGAGGCGCCTGGCGGCTAGGGAGTAGGGGGCGCCCCACCCCTACTTATATGGATGGGAGGGGCAGCGACCAAGGTTCCTAGCCCTGGACGAGTCCACTCCCAACTCCCCTTGGTCGGCGACAATGAGAGAGAGAAGGGACACCTTGTCCCTCAAGGTTTCTGTAGAGGGAGTGTCCCAACCTTTACACAATATAAGGTGGAGTCCCCTGTGTTTACAATGCTAGTCCCTGGATCAATAGCTAGCATCCACAGTTAAGATGTAATATCAAGAAACAAAGGTCATAGTATAACTTTATAACCAGAAATAACATAATTTTATTACATCTTACATAGCTCATTTGGCTATTACATTACATTGCAGCGGAATAACTATAAGCATGGGGTCCTTCATCTTCAAAGTGCCACGGGCAAATGTTGGTTGTAGACTTTGTAATCCTAATCAATCAATCTTCGCTAAAATCAATCAAACCTGCAACATTACAAGTTACAGCCACAAGGGTCAATACATTTGAATTGTATTGGCAAGTTTCACTACTATGTGGAATATAAGTGGATTCTATCATTACATGCATTTTTGGCTAAGTAGGGTTTAAGGCTCATTTGCAGAAGCAAAATTTATCCTATCTTTTAAAAATGGTTTTAGTCCTTTGTCAAATCTCCTTTTCAAAATTCCTTGAACTTCTTGGTAAATTCCCAAGTGTTCAAGTCCTTGTCAAAAATCCCTTGAGCTCCTTGGTAACCCCAAGTGCATAAAGTTTTATCAAAATCTCTTGAGCTCCTTGGTACCCCCAAGTGCATCAAGTTTTATCAAAATATCTTGAGCTCCTTGGTACCCCCAAGTGCATCAAGTCTTTTAAAGTTTTATTTTAGAAATTAGAATGTCGATATTTCCCATAGCTTCAAACTTTAGTTGCTCAGTATTGTCCATAACCGAGGACACGGCTAAGTACTTAGATTTTATTACCTTCTGCAGAAGTAGTACACTTTACCCACATGTCACAATCCCATCTTGTTGCCACCAGTGGCCACTGGATTAGTGCTCACCAAGATGGAGTACCGGCAGATTGAGAATGTGACGAAGTCTTTCCAGAGGGTCCTCCCATACACCCTTGCTAGCTTGTCTTCAGTACCCATGTAGGATTCCAGGTCCTTATGTCCAGTAAACTGAAGACAATGCATGGGTCTTCCCAATGTAGTTGACTAAGCCAGAGCCATAAATAGCATGTGGTTGCACACGAAAGCCACAATTGGAGAAACATGTTCAATCTCTAAGTTTCTTGGGTGGTTTCCTTTGGAGCACAACACAAAGAGATTGCCATAGACATGGTTCCTTTTGTTTCCACTTTCTCCAAAACTCAAAGTATCCTTGGCCACCCAGGTGGTTCATTGAGTCCTTGTTTTATTATATAAAAACACAAGTCCTTTTCTCAACTTCATAAAATCTCAACATGTATCTCTTTTCAAAATATAGCATGGCTAAGCATGTAACAACTACATTGTTTTCACTAAGGAATGTATAGGGAATCCTATTAGGATTTAGCATAGCATAAGTATAAAAGTTCTTTTCATGCATGTTTCAAAATCCACTAAGTATAATGAAAATAGTAGGACTTTAGATGATAGTGTAACTTGCCTTTCTTTTGGTAGGGAATGTTGGTTCACTCCTTGATCTTGCTAGTCTCACACTTTTCTAACTTCACTACAACCAATCAAGTAAACACAATATCAACAAGCATTCCAAACTAATAGTCAATCAAACAATTCACACACACAAAACAATGGGATCTAAGTCATGCATGCAAGCATGCAAAAGATAGCTTTATTTGCAAAGGTGGTCTCCACTAGGCTTCTAAACTTTGTAAGGTTCAAAGTGGTCATTTTCCAAAGTGGCAAAGTCATTTGCAAAAGGGTTTTGTCCATAAACCATTTTTAAATCCATTCATTATTTTATGTGGTGGAAAATATTTTTATCAAAGCAACAACTTTAAGTTGTTCACCAAATAAGTTGTTGTTTCTCAAAACTTGGTGTTTAGGGTCAGTAGGTTTGGTCCAAATCATTTTCCCAGAGTTTTTACTCCAAAAATATTTTCATAACAAAACCATTATTTTTATTTGGCTAGAAATGGGCTAAACCAATTAATCCATCCTAAACTTCACCAAATCCATTTTCAAAACCATGGGTTGGTTCCTAGGGTCAGTAAGTTCACCGCAACCTAATTTGCAAAGGTTTTAACCTTAAAAACATTTTTGAACAATTTTTCTAATCTAACAAGCATATAATTGTTTCTGCAAAAACAATCAATCTAACAGATACTATTTACTAAACCAATGGCATGGTTGGCTAGGGCTTGTTCCACTGATTCCAACGATATAAAGTTTGTAATTTTTGGACGTGTGGATCAAAAGTTACAAGGTTTTCAATTTGCAACTCAAATCTGTTTTTTCAAATCTGTTTTAATCCAAAAACTGGCCACGCGTCGCTTCCTTATTGGACGGTACCGGTTCGTGCGGATTGCGCTCTCTGGTGCGTTAGATCTAGACAGATCGCACGGCTCAGATGCTTCCATACCGGTTCGCTTAAGTCGTTCTATCTACGCCACAGGATGGGGATCTAACGGCTCTCGCGTGCTTGACCAAAAGCTGGCGGCGCTGCGCGGCGGCAGACGGCGGCGACGGTCAGGCGAGGTGCTAGCGGTGGTTCTAGGAAGCAAAGAACGAGGTGGGGATGCTCACCGTGATCGCGAGGACGTGGTGATGCCAGTTGTTTGGTCGGCGTGGCAAGGGGCGTTCTGGAACAGCAGCGATTGCTCGCCAGAGTGGAGAACAGCGTCGAGTGGTCCTGGTCGTGGTCGGAGTCGTCGCTACAGATCACGAGAAGGCAAACAGAGGGCATGGTTAGGTGCGCAAGGTCAAGGCGAAGCTGTGTGCGTGAAGGAGAAGAGGGGCGGTCGGATTTCACCTGGGGAACTCGCCGGAGTAGGGCGCAGTCGCGGTGGCGCTCAGAGCTTTGTCGAAGACGGCGTTTTGGGGCGCCCGCGTTTGAACGGAGGGTACTGGGAGGAGCGTCTGGGAGTGGTGAGTGTGCTCGTGTGCTCGGGAAGGCAGGAGGTGGCACGGTTCAGCCGGAATCGACTGGAGACGGTGGTCGGAGCAGCGGCGGTGCAAGGCTGATTCGAGGCAGCCTAGGGGCTCTCTGGTAGCGGGGTTTGAGGGGAAATGAAGAGGAGAGGGAGGGGATTTATCACGCGTGATCACTGCGAGGTTTAAACGCGGCATTAAGGCGAATTGACGACGCGAAATCAACGGCAGAAACGGGGAAGAACGGGTCGCGGGTGTAGACGATGAACAGGAGGGGTGGGGCATACTTGTCAGCGAGAAAGGAAGTGAGGGGGAGGGGTCCACAAGTCAGTGGCCTCGCGGGTTTCTTTCGCGGTGAAAAACGATTCGCCGTGGGAGAGAGTGGGGTGGGCTCGCTGTTGGGCCTGTTGGGCTGGCCGGCTGGGCTGCTGCCTGTTTCTATTTTTTTTTCTTCCTGAATCTTTTTCTTTTTCCAAAATCAATTTCTGTTTTGAAATTCAAACAAACAAACAAGCATTCAAATCACATTCAAACATTCAACACACTTTGCAATTTGAACTTGGTTCTGTTTAACAACATAAACCAAAATCCCAAAACAAAATAATAATTTTAGTTTAGGGTCCATTATTAATTAAATAAAATGGACCTTAGTTCATAATCAAATAGGTTTTTAATTTATTTTAAAACTCCATTTGAAATCTAAATATTTTTCAAAATCAAATCAGTAGGTTTTATTTGAAAACAAATAACACTTGGAAAACTTGTTTAAAATAAATAAATAAGTTTTGATGGTTAATTAAAATAGTAAAACCTTTATTTATAAAACTTGGATATTAAATCCTTATTAATTTATTTTAATTAAACCTTTACTATTTTTATCAAATAGAAATATTTTATTTCAAAGGTTTTGCCAAGTTTTAATTTGGCTTATAAATTAATTCTTATTTATAAACCTATCCTTTTCTTTTTGAAAACAAATCTTTTTATTAAAAGATTCAAAATAGTAATTTCAAAATATTTTGAGCTTTATTGTTTATTTAACTTTTTAAATCCCTTTAGGATTTTATTTGATCCAAATAGGTTTGAAGGTTTCCATTTGGATTCAAAAATTTTCTTTTCACTCTGAAAATCAAACAAAGTTTTATTTTATTCATTTGTTTTTCACATTACAAGATTTAGAAAATCTTGGGATGTGACAGTTTCATTTCCTTCCTCCACTAGGACTTTGACTTTTAAACTAGGATTTGACTTTTCAAACTAGAGTTTGACTATTCGAACTAGAGTTTGATTATCTCTTCCATGTCCTTGGCCGACTTGACCTAGTGGTCCATGCTCCTATCCTATTAGGGTATGGTGCATTCCATGTACCCCCTCCCGAGATGGTGAACCTTACAGAATATTCTAGAAGTTTCCGGTGAAAACACAAAAAACATTTCTGAACCCCGGAAATTGACTTTCCTTATATGAATCTTATTCTCTAGACCATTTCGGATCTCCTCGTGATGTCCTGGATCAAATCTGAGACTCCAAAAAGATTCGGTCTCCAACTCATATTCCATATCTACTAAACAACATTGAATCCTTAAGTGTGTCTCCCTGCGGTTCGTGAACTATGCAGATGTAACATCCCAGGATTGGCACCTAGAATTATAGGGGACACAAGTTTG
The DNA here is from genome assembly GCA_916181665.1 of Avena sativa. Taxonomy (NCBI): domain Eukaryota; kingdom Viridiplantae; phylum Streptophyta; class Magnoliopsida; order Poales; family Poaceae; genus Avena; species Avena sativa. Next base: position 162,507,228 of record OV702284.1, read on the forward strand.
TGCATTGCATTCATGCATAATAAAATCCGGGAAATTTTCGCGCAAAACTAAAAGAGCTATAGAGGGATCGAGATCTCTCTTGTACTGATGGAAACTTCGGAGCAAGTGCATTAGATTCCGACATGACCTTTATAGAATTCCTTTCTTAGGGGGGAAGTTGCTCAAGCATGTAATTGAATTTCAAATATGAAATTCAAATGAATTTATAAAATTCACAAATGGAAATTAGAAACACTTAATAACTTGAATTGAAGTAACTACAAAATAAATTGATATAAACAGATTTCTTTATTAATATAAATATATATACATATAGTATTACATTGATCCTTTACAATAAATGAATAAAAGTAAAGTATCAGGAATTACATTACTAAAATAAAAAAAAGAACTCTTTATTACAACAAAATAAATATGACATTGTCTTTACAAAAGAATTGTAAAATAAAAAGGAAATAAGTAAACATTATTAAATATGATACAAATCCTTACAAGTTTCAACTAACAAAGAGAAAAATGAACTTTATTACATTAATAAAAGAATACAATATTATTTACAATATTTAAGAATCATATAAAGTTGTAAAAGAATAAAAAAGAAAACCTAAACTATTTCCCTAAGTTAGTCCTATGTCTTCTGTTCTTCAACTCTTCACATTCTTTACTCCTGCAAAACAAACAAGAAAGAAAACAAAACAGAAATAAAAAAAGTTATGTTGGTTATTTTTGCTCTCAGTTTGACAGTGAAATGCACTGGTGGACACATCATTGAGCTTTTAATTGAAGGGGCAAGTTTCACCAAATAAAGCATCTGTTCTTATCAGATATGTAGCCTCAGTACAACCTCATTGGCAGTAATTTATGGGGCAAGTTTCACCATAAAAGTAGAAGAGTGGAAGTAAGATATTTTTGCCCTGCACTGATCCAGAATAGTGCAAGCAGCTCACACATACATGCAGGAATGTGGTGCTGTCAACACATGAAGCAAACAGGACAAGGGATAAGTATCAGCCGAAGAAGAGTGAGGATACTCTGCTAAACACTAGCTACAACACTCAGAACAGCAAGAAACCATTTTATCATTAGCTCTCATCAGATTCACATCAACTCATCCCCATCTCATCAACCAAGATATTAGCCAGATCACTTACACCATGGTTGCTGCAAGAAGCCATCCAATGGCAAGGACAAGGTGGAGAAGGCCAGGCTATGGCTGCTGTAGTGGATGATATAGTAAAAGGAGAGGTGAGTAGGATATCAAAGTACAGTAGCAACTGATCAAGATCCATCACAAGGACAAGCCTCCAGCACCACCCCATCTGTCAACACTACAAACAATAAGGTAGATGGTAATATAGCTAGATTTTGTAGCATATGTTATTATTCAATTTGGAAATGACATTCTTGAGGGTTAATAAAAAGAGAAGTGTAACAACCAAATCCAATTACCCTGCAACTAGAACATGTCTAGGAAGATAAGAGGATTGCTTCTCTCAGTTTTGCATGCAAATGCCATGCAAAGTTCCTCATAGAGAATTGAAGCCACAAAGTAAGTATATGTTCTTATTTAAGCTTAGTGCCTCAGCCTTTGCATTATTGGAAGCCAAAGTTTCATCTTTGGTGAGTAAAATCCAGAAGCAGATCATGTTGCTATACATCACTACTGTGCACACTTACTAGAGGCACCACAGTAGGGTTCTACAGCTAACAGAATCTACCAAAATCACTCTCGAGAACCACTAAATAATTTATTTCCAACCAAAGTTTTAAAAAGTTATTCGAATGATTCACTGTCATGTTGCCATCCCATATTCAGTAAGCAACACTAGAAAAAAATCATCCCAAACATATTTACATCATATTCCTAGTCAGAATTCCTAGGAATCAATATTCATATTTAGTAATCACTTCACCAAATCAAATACAGTCAAGCATAGAAGCATCACCCAGACCCAAGTACATATGTATGCATAACCAAATCATCATTAGTTCATTCAAACCCATCTGCAAGCAACCATAGAAGTGTTCATATTATTTTCCTAGCTAGTTAGTTAGGAATCATTCCTTAACAAAAATATTATTATAAATACCATTTTGTTCTACAAGTAAGAATGGCTCGAGATCCCATTGAGCCAAAGAAGCACTAATCATAGAACTGTATCAAAGATTCAGCTAAGTATATATACAAATATTTCTTGACCAAAATAAAAAGATATACCATCTGTAAATAATCAGTGGCTATCCATGCACTACTTATTTATCTCGACTAGTACCATCTTATTACTACCATCAGTATATGTCCAAATAACAACCATATACATGCTCCTACTTATCATATTCACTTTGGCACAAAGAAAACAATATGTATTCTCTATTGTCAAAGAAAGGTGCTGAGAATAACACAAGTGACCTTTAGGCATACTTGAATATGTACTTGGACAAGACTATGATCTTATTAGTGTTCTAGAAGAAAACCATGAAATTACAATCCGTACTACATTATATATGCATATTTGAATTTGTTTACACTTCTCACACACCACTGTTGCAAGAAACTACAATTGTACATTATCCTTATAAATTATAAACTTATTCGCATCTAACCAGGTCCTAAATCTACTAGCAGGAGTTAATCAAAAATGTAATCAAATAGATTTTGTTCATTTCTTTAGATAAGATTAACACACTAACTAAAAATTAAATTGGACTGAACCAAAAGAGAGCATACATGAGCAGATCAACACACTAACTAAATAATTAACTTGGACTAAACTAAAAGAGAGCAGACATGAGCAGATTCAGCACACAAAAACTATTAAGCCAATGGTACATAGTAACATATAAAACCTACATCGCAACATCTCCATTATCACCTGACAAGTTTTCAGAAGATCATAACCACAATCCCAATTCCAAAATTATCTGAGAATTACTTGACTAGAGGCATGGTTGATGGAGTAGAAAAGAAAGCAGACACCGGGTTTCATCTACTGCCGTCCCACTGGCATAAGAATAGAAGAAGAAGAACCTCAACTTCAGCACCATCAGACCACCACTAACACAGCACCAAATCACCTCGAACCACCATCAGGCCATGGCCAACCTTGGTGACTACGGCAGGTAGTGGTCGTGGAGGGAGGGGTGACGCAGCAGGGGCATCGCTGATCATGGCGAGGTAGAGGAGGCACGAGAATCGATGAAGAGCCGATGTGGCACCGGCACACCCGACCCGCACGGCTAGGGTTAGCCGTGAGCTAGGGGTCGTGCAGTGCAGGGCAGCATCGAGGCGGCGGGGAACCGATGAAGGAGACTCGGGCCATCTAGCCTAGCAAGCGGCAGCGACTGGCGGCGCTGGATATGGCCGGCGATGGAAGGGATGCGTCGATGGCGGCGGGCCAGTGTGTGCGTGTGAGAGGCAGAGGAACGGGGTAAGGGATTATGCATGCGTGCGTGCTCGCGTGTGAGGGAGAGAGAGAGAGTGGGTCGGGGGTCAAAGTGACCCCAAGCCCGATCCAAATGGGCCAGGCCAGCCCACGAACCCAACCAAACAGCCCAAGTTAATTAGGTTTAGCAATAAAATAAAAATAAAAAAAATGAATGAATTATTAAAAACCTCCAAACGTTTTTAGCTATAGAAAATTATAAAAAATCCTAAAAATACGTATGATATATCAAAATGACTACAAAAATAATATCTACCTAATAAAAATATAATTTTAATTGTTTAAAATAAATTTAAAGTAAAATAATTGTTAACACCATTAAATCTTAAATGAAATTTTATAAAATAAAACAAAAACACTAAATATAAATAAAAAATCATTTTTGTATATCAAAATAACTCTATTATTTTATAAAAATACTCACTTAGAGTTTTACAAGCAAAACATAAAGCAAATATTTAAAAACACTTAATTGTTTGATGAATTTTATAAAAATAAAGATAACACATAAAAATAAATAAAATTCATTTTTAAGGTCTTGAATAAATATATTACACTAGAAAAATATTAAATATATTATTAGGAAAGTCTTTAATATTTTAAATAATAAATCCTTACCTAATACCTATTTTGTGAATTCTTTTAAAAAAATTCTTAAGTAAAAAAATAATCACAATACTTATAAAACCCTGAGCAATTAGTGTCTTAGTACTAATTCCAAAACCATCACTTGAATTCATAATGAAACTTAAGTATAACTTTTAACTTTAAAATATTCTTTTAAAAATCTTATTAAGAATCCTTTTAAATAAACATTGGGTATCACCCATTTATATAATATGGTGAACAATCATTATATCTTAACCACTATTAACATAGCTTTCAATTCTAACAAATTACTAAGACCATCTAATTATGATTTCATTAAATAAATACATATTCCTTTCATAATAGCAAAAAATTTAATCTAATCATTCACTTAAATAGAAAGTAAATAATTCCACACCTTAGTTATACCTATCATAAATCTAAAACTTGGGAATAATGAAAATATAAGTTTACTTAACCTTTTAAAGTTAACTTTAGTCTCAAAGCTTATAAACATTAGGTCTAATAAATCACTTATGTTTTTATAGTTAACTTTGGTCTGTTTAACTTAAGACATAAAACATCTCAAGTCCAGACTATTCAAGCAAGCATAAACAACATCAATCACATTATATCAATCATATTCTAAAACCTATCGGGGTTGTTTAAACCTTAGGAAGGAAATATTTTCTTCAAATGTTATTCTTTTTGCCACTTCAAACAATAATCTCATAATAAATTCTTCAACTCTTAACAATTAAAACCAAGGACTTTTACCTTAGTCACCAAATGACAATTAATCATAATCACATTACTTTATACTTTACCTGTATATTTAGAATTGTTATCACTTAAGTTCCTTATAAATATCATTACTTATAACATAAAATTTGAAGATAAACCAACTCTTAAAAGAATCACCTAAATTCACTTCACTCAAAACATTGGGGATTCACTTTGGGAGTTTTACAAAATGCATATCATTACTTATGCATAACTGCATCTTGCTTCTTTAAACATTAGTCCTTACCGGACCAATGATGCCGATTTCAGATATTGGATCTTATATTGTCCTGAATACCGTGAGTGCATAATCTTGCAATCACAAAAGGCAAGTTCACACTTGCTCATGTCCTTTGATTATTTTCTGTAAAGTATTTTACAAATCCAGTATTGTCATCACCTGCATTTGAAAAAGGTCCGAAAACACTATTTTCATAATAATGTGATTATAGGTTATTTACCAGGAGGTAATAACCTACTATGAAAGTTTTGGTGGTAAAGGAACATATTATCTAGGACTTAACAACCAATGTCGCCAGTGATTCTTGCGACGTATATCACGCGTTAACCATGAGATTTGGAATGGGAAGGAGAAGTCAGATGTATCTTCTTCCTCTCGCATGTAGCCGGATGTGCAGGTCGTGGTTGTTATCACTCATAGCGTGCATATTAATTGGTAATTCGTAGAGGATATGCAGCATATGGGTGGGAACCCTCAACGTCCCACGATAGTTCTGGCATCTAACTTTTTGTACAAACCATTGCCGTAATTCAATATGTGGGCATGGTGTACACCAAGGAGGCATGCGAGGTCGTGAAGGGGGCAGTGATTGGCTTGGATCATCTTCTGGGCCCCACACCATAGGAAGTGTGGACGGGAAAGATCGCCCGGTTGTGCCACAAGGATTTGATCTCTCATGGGAAAAGTAACGCACCTCTGCAGAGTGTAAGAACTGTAACTTGTTACTCCCTGTTCCGGGAAGGAGCTGCGAACGCGGCGGAAAAGGAACCCCATGAAGGTTCTGGTAAACCCGTGAAGGCTGACGGACATAGCTTTTCAGAATAAAAGCATCCTTTGAAGAAATGGTTATGAAAACTTGCATTGCCTATGACCTATGGTCTATGGCTGTAGTTATAGTGCATCAAACACTCCTTTTCTAGTGGACTTGCTGAGTACGCTCGTACTCAAAGTATCTTCTTAACCCTTTCTAGGTTCTAAAGCCAGTACAGACGATGACTACATCAAGCCATGCTCCAGGAATCATCATCAAAAGCTAAAGCTCTTCAATGAAGTCAAGAAAGTCAACATATACATCAGCTCAAGTGAAGACGAAGTTGATGATTAGTTAAGAATAGAATCTCTAGCCATAGAACCTATTTCTGTAGTGTATTGCAATAGAAGCAATGCCAGACCATTAGTTAAGATATTAATCTTAATATTATTATAGTTTTGGAGTTGTTATTTCTGATTCTTCTTTGTAAGAAGTTTCTTTCTCTCTCTTTAACCTAGAGTGTTCTCGGGATCTTGTGTAAAGATTTGAGTTGTAACCTATAGTCATGACTTGGACCTGATGTGTTTCTGTTGTACCACTCTGAGGGATGTAATACTAGTGAACGGTGTTTCATTGGTGTTATATCAACGACTATAGTGTACTACATCATGCAGTGGTATGCTAGGTCACCGCAGTTGGTATCAGAGCATATGCTTTGACCTTAGGATTAAAAAACCTTTTAGGAAGATCTGTAGGTTGGATAGTGACTATAAGAGCCATATTATCTTAACCAAATATTGATATGACTTGTGATGAGTATCCACTTGAGGATAACCTTGTCACACCTAAGTCAGATGCTTAAGTCATTCTTTCTTAGTAGTAATTATTTTATCTTTTCTCAAGTATAGTGCTCTTTAGTGTCTTCCCAGGGAGACATAAACTACCAAGATACTGTAGGAAAGTGTAAGACATCAATTGAAGTAGTCTTAATGGGGTAGCCCAACCTTAGAATTCATGTAAGACAGCGGAATCTTAGTGTTAGTTGATAACCAAAGACAACATAATGAAGACCATTAGAGTATGTATAGTTGTATTGGCTAGTAAATCATGTGGTACTCATTTTAGAATTCTACATGAAGGAGTGAAATTATGTTAAAGATCAATGATCATACTATGAGAAGTAAAGTCATCATGGTGAGATTAGCTTTTAAATCATGATAAAGTGGGAAAGCATAATAAGATCATGGTGAAATTAGCTCCGATACCATGATGTAAGTGTAAGTATGACAAGTACTTAGTGAATTATCTTGGAGTAGAAGTATGAAAATTACATAGTAGAGTTATGATAGAAGTCATGGGTGCTAAAAATTTCTAATAATCTTTGGTTTAAGTTATCAGATAGAATCTGATTAGTCATTTGGAGAGATCATGTGAGGTTAGTTGGCTAATAAAGAAAGGTTGAACATAGTTAATCATTCCAAAGGTGAAACCAAAGGTTAGTCAAAACCAAATTGAGACCACTTTGCTTAATATTATCCTGTTGCACTTGAGCAATTTTGGGTAAATATTGAGCTAAAGAATAGTTGACTCTATGTGCTAAGTATCACAATGCAAACCTATATGAGGAGGTGTCATATACTACACAACTAAGCCTGAATTCTAGAGATATTATACTCAACTACTATATTGTGGGCTTAGAATATTGTGTGTTATATGTACCACATTTGGATTTATTTGTTTTTTCTTGGATCTTCTTGATTGACTAGATTTGTACATGAAGTTTGACTTGGTGTGCAAATGCATGTTGCAACAGCCAGTTACTACTTGATGTTATAGACCTAGATAGAGTAAGGGAATTCGTGTAAGGGAGTGACGAATTTCAGAGACCAAAATAAATATTTACATGAAGAATAAAGCCAAGTGTAAGGATTATCAACTCAATTTGGAGGATGGATCAAGCTTAGATCATTATTAGTCAGCAACAAGAAGTGATGAACTTAAAGTTCAATCAAAATAGGTAATTTTGCTAAGAAGTGAATGGAGTAATTATGCAAGTTCATGGAAGTATCATGAATAAATATAAATAAGTAGCTTTGAAACCAGGATGGTATTCAAGCTCTGACAATTCAGAGAGAATGTCAGAAGTATCTCAGAAACCATAGGGTAATACATACACCCTAGGATGGATCGCAACTGGTAAATATCCGTAGCTGGTACTTGATCCATAGTCGGTATTCTGATCCACAGTTGGTAATTGTCTGCAGTTGGTATTTGGTTAACTTAGTTAACCAGACCTTCTTAGAAATTGCATAAAGAGCATAAAATTTGTCCTAAGTTAAGTAAAACACAAAGGAGTATAAAAAATTTGAAAGCGACCGTCTTTCAAGACTCTTCGCGAAATTTGACCTATCAAAGTGAAAATTTCCACATCGTAAGTAAGACAAATAATGTTGAAAGATTCACTTCGGAGATCCACAGTTGTGTGGATACACCGTATAATATTTCGTAAGACCCTAACTAGGTAGAATATAAGCTGGATAGAGACCAATATTCTAATTATAAAGCCAATAAATACTATGTAGATAGTTTGAAGACTATTAGTAAACCCTAAGGGGGAGAGTAAACATTAGAAATGAAAGTAATATTATCTGACTTTCTGAATAAAGGTTGGAGAAGAAAGATTATCTAAAGCCTGCCAAGGTAAAAGCTTGAAAGAGATAGAATAGATTAATTCTAACGAACTAATTCTAAAGGAAACAACTCTTAAGTGATCTTTAAGAGTGAATAATCACATCAAATTGGTCATGTGTAGAGGAACAAGAAATTCCAATGGGTATGGACTAAATGTGTTCCAATCCAATTTTCAAAAGGATTACCAGTATAAACCAATATCATCACAAATCAAAAGTTAGTCTTTTGACCATAGTTATTGTTTAATAGAGTTAAAAAACCTGGTTTAGTTAGACTTCCTGGACCTTATATAGTATAGCAAGGAATTTTTATGATCAAGTAAAATAATTGGATTAGGATACCTAATCAGAATAAGGAACTAAAGAAGAAACCCCAAATTTAAGGAATTATAATAAAGACATATCCCTAAGGGACTAAAGTAAAAGGAACTTTGGGTATTGGAGACAACAAGATTAAAGATTGCCATGTATGGTAGAAATTCAAGAAAAGGATCTGGATATGGAATACTACCATTACTTCCATTTAAGGTTACCATGAAGTGGAGAAATACAGTACCCAATACAAGTCAATTCCTTACTCCGAAACGTGAGAGTTTACGAACTTCGAGGACGAAGTTTATTTTAAGGGGGAGAGTCTGTAACATCCCAGAATTAGCACCTAGAATTATAGAGGACACGGGTTTGTGCATTGCATTCATGCATAAGAAAATGCGGGAAATTTTCGCGCAAAACTAAAAGAGCTATAGAGGGATCGAGATCTCTCTTGTACTGATGGAAACTTCAGAGCAAGTGCGTTAGATTCCGACATGACCTTTATAGAATTCCTTGCATAGGGGGAAAGTTGATCAAGCATGTAATTGAATTTCAAATATGAAATTCAAATGAATTTATAAAATTCACAAATGGAAATTAGAAACACTTAATAACTTGAATTGAAGTAATTACAAAAGAAATTGATATAAAAAGATTTCTTTATTAATATATATACATATAGTATTACATTAATCCTTTACAATAAATGAATAAAAGTAAAGTATCAGGAATTACATTACTGAAATAAATAAAAGAACTCTTTATTACAACAAAATAAATATGACATTGTCTTTACAAAAGAATTGTAAAAGAAAAAGGAAATAAGTAAACCTTATTAAATATCATACAAATCCTTACAAGTTTCAACTAACAAAGAGAAAAATGAACTTTATTCCATTAATAAAAGAATACAATATTATTTACAATATTTAAGAATCAAATAAAGTTGTAAAAGAATAAAAAAGAAAACCTAAACTATTTCCCTTAGTTAGTCCTATGTCTTTTGTTCTTCAACTCTTCACATTCTTTACTCTTGCAAAACAAACAAGAAAGAAAACAAAACAGAAATAAAAAAAAGTTATGTTGGTTAGTTTTGCTCTCAGTCTGATAGTGAAATGCACTGGTGGACACATCATTGAGCTTTTAATTGAAGGGGAAAGTTTCACAAAATAAAGCATCTGTTCTTATCAGATGTGTAGCCTCAATACAACCTCATTGGCAGTAATTTATGGAGCAAGTTTCACCAGAAAAGTAGAAGAGTGGAAGTAAGATATTTTTTGCCTTGCACTGATCCAGAACAGTGCAAGCAGCTCACACATACATGCAAGAATGTGGTGCTGTCAACATAGGAAGCAAACAGGATAGGGGATAAGTATCAGCCGAAGCAGAGTGAGGACACTCTGCTAAACACTAGCTACAACACACAGAACAGCAAGAAACCATTTTATCATTAGCTCTCATCAGATTCACATCAACTCATCCCCATCTCATCAACCAAGATATTAGCCAGATCACCACCACATCACTTACACCATGGTTGCTGCAAGAAGCCATCCAATGGCAAGCACAAGGTGGGGAAGGCCAGGCTATGGCTGCTGTAGTGGATGATATAGTAAAAGGAGAGGTGAGCAGGATATCAATGTACAGTAGGAACTGATCAAGATCCATCACAAGGACAAGCCTCTAGCACCACCCCATCTGTCAACACTACAAACAATAAGGTAGATGGGAATATAGCTAGATTTTGTAGCATCTGGTCTTATTCAATTTGGAAATGACATTCTTTAGGGTTAAGAAAAAGAGAAGTGTAACAACCAAATCCAATTACCCTGCAACTAGAACATGTCTAGGAAGATACGAGGATTGCTTCTCTCAGTTTTTCATGGAAATGCCATGCAAAGTTCCTCATAGAGAATTGAAGCCACAAAGTAAGTATATGTTCTTATTTAAGCTTAGTGTCTCAGCCTTTGCATCATTGGCATCCAAAGTTTCATCTTTGGTGAGTAAAATCCAGCAGCAGATCATGTTGCTATACATCACTACTGTGCACACTTACTAGAGGCACCACAGTAGGGTTCTACAGCTAACAGAAGCTACCAAAATCACTCTCGAGAACCACTAAATAATTTCTTTCCAACCAAAGTTTTAAAAAGTTATTCAAATGATTCACTGTCATGTTGCCATCCCATATTCAGTAAGCAACACTAGAAAAAAATCATCCCAAACAGATTTACATCATATTCCTAGTCAGAATTCCTAGGAATCAATATTCATATTTAGTAATCACTTCACCAAATCAAATATACAGTCAAGCATAGAAGCATCACCCAGACCCAAGTACATATGTATGCATAACCAAATCATCATTGGTTCATTCAAAACCATCTGCAAGCAACCATAGAAGTGTTCAAATTATTTTCCTAGCTAGTTAGTTAGGAATCATTCCTTAACAAAAATATTATTATAAATACCATTTTGTTCTACAAGTAAGAATGGCTCGAGATCACATTGAGCCAAAGAAGCACTAATCATAGAACTGAATCAAAGATTCAACTAAGTATATATACAAATATTTCTTGACCAAAATAAAAAGATATTCCATCTATAAATAATCAATTGTTATCCATGCACTACTTATTTATCTGGACTAGTACCATCTTATCACTACCATCAGTATATGTCCAAATAACAACCATATACATGCTCCTACTTATCATATTCACTTTTGCACAAAGAAAACAATATGTATTCTCTATTGTCAAAGAAAGGTGTTGAGAATAACACAAGTGACCTTTAGGCATACTTGAATATGTACTTGGACAAGACTATGATCTTATTAGTGTTATAGAAGAAAACCATGAAATTACAATCAGTACTACATTATATATGCATATTTGAATTTGTTTACACTTCTCACACACCACTGTTGCAAGAAACTACAATTGTACATTATCCTTATAAATTATAAACTTATTTGCATCTAACCAGGTCCTAAATCTACTAGCAAGAGTTAATCAAAAATGTAATCAAATAGATTTTGTTCATTTCTTCAGATAAGATCAACACACTAACTAAAAAATTAACTTGGACTTAACCAAAAGAGAGCATACATGAGCAGATCAACACACTAACTAAATAATTAACTTGGACTGAACTAAAAGAGAGCAGACATGAGCAGATTCAACACGCAAATACTATTAAGCCAATGGTACATAGTAACATATAAAACCTACATCGCAACATCTCCATTATCACCTGACAAGTTTTCAGAAGATCATAACCACAATCCCAATTCCAAAATATATTATTAGGAAAGTCTTTAATATTTTAAATAATAAATCCTTACCTAATACCTATTTTGTGAATTCTTTAAAAAAAAATCTTAAGTAAAAAAATAATCACAATTCTTATAAAACCCTCAGCAATTAGTGTCTTAGTACTAATTCCAAAACCATCACTTGAATTCATAATCAAACTTAAGTATAACTTTTAACTTTAAAATATTCTTTTAAAAATCATATTAAGACTCCTTTTAAATAAACATTGGGTATCAACCATTTATATAATATGGTGAAAAATCATTATATCTTAACCACTATTAACATAACTTTAAATTCTATTAAATTACTAAGACCATCTAATTACGATTTCATTAAATAAATACATATTCCTTTCATAATAGCAAAACAATTTTAATCTAATCATTCACTTAAATAGAAAGTGAATAATTCCACACCTTAGTTATACCTATCATAAATCTAAAACTTGGGAATAATGAAAATATAAGTTTACTTAACCTTGTAAAGTTAACTTTAGTCTCAAAGCTTATAAACATCAGGTCTAATAAATCACTTATGTTTTTATAGTTAACTTTGGTCTGGTTAACTTACGACATAAAACATCTCAAGTCCAGACTATTCAAGCAAGCATAAACAACATCAATCACATTCTATCAATCATATTCTAAAACCTATCAGGGTTGTTTAAACCTTAGGAAGGAAATCTTTTCTTCAAATGTTATTATTTTTGCCACTTCAAATAATACTCTTATAATAAATTCTTCAACTCTTAACAATTAAAACCAAGGACTTTTATCTTAGTCACCAAATGACAATTAATTATAATCAATTACTTTATACTTTACCTGTATATTTAGAATTGTTATCACTTAAGTTCCTTATAAATGTAATTACTTATAACGTAAAATTTGAAGATAAACCAACTCTTAAAAGAATCACCTAAATTCACTTCACTCAAAACATTGGGGATTCACTTTGGGAGTTTTACAAAATGCATATCATTACTTATGCATAACTGCATCTTGCTTCTTTAAACATTAGTCCATACCAGACCAATGATGCCGATTTTAGATACTTGATCTTATATTATCCTGAAGACCGTGAGTGCATAATCTTGCAATCACAAAAGGCAAGTTCACACTTGCTCATGTCCTTTGATTATTTTCTGTAAAGTATTTTACAAATCCAGTGTTGTCATAACCTGCATTTGAAAAAGGTCTGAAAATACTATTTTCATAATAATGTGATTATAGGTTATTTACCAGGAGGTAATAACCTACTATGAAAGTTCCGGTGGTAAAGGAACATATTATCTAGGACTTAACAACCAATGTCGCCAGTGATTCTTGCGCTGTATATCACGCGTTAACCATGAGATTTGGAATGGGACGGAGAAGTCAGCTGTATCTTCTTCCTCTTGCATGTAGCCGGATGTGCAGGTAGTGGCTGTTATCACTCGTAGCGTGCATATTAATTGGTAATTCGTAGAGGATATGCAGCACAACGTCCCACGATAGTTCTGGCATCTAACGGTTTGTACAAACCATTGCCGTAATTCAATATGTGGGCATTGTGTACACCAAGGAGGCATGCGAGGTCGCTAAGGGGGTAGTGATTGGCTTGGATCATCTTCTGGGCCCCACACCATAGGAAGTGTGGACGGGAAAGATCGCCCAGTTGTGCAACAAGGGTTTGATCTCTCATGGGAAAAGTAATGCACCTCTGTAGAGTGTAAGAACTGTAACTTGTTACTCCCTGTTCCGGGAAGTAGCTGCGAACACGGCGGGAAAGGAACCCCATGAAGGTTCTGGTAAACCCGTGAAGGCTGACGGACATAGATTTTTAGAATAAAAGCAACCTTTGAAGAAATGTTTATGAAAACTTGCATTGCCTACGACCTATGGTCTGTGGCTGTAGTTATAGTGCATCAAACACTCCTTTTCTAGTGGACTTGCTGATTACGCTAGTACTCAAAGTATCTTCTTAACCCTTTCTAGGTTCTAAAGCCAGTACAGACAATGACTACATCAAGCCATGCTCCAGGAATCATCATCAAAAGCTAAAGATCTTCAATGAAGTCAAGAAAGTCAACATATACATCAGCTCAAGTGAAGATGAAGTTGCTGATTAGTTAAGAATAGAATCTCTAGCCATAGAACCTATTTTTGTAGTGTATTGCAATAGCAGCAATGCCAGACCATTAGTTAAGATATTAATCTTAATAGTATTATAGTTTTGGAGTTGTTTATTTCTGATTCTTCTTTGTAAGAAGTTTCTTTCTCTCTCTTTAACCTAGAGTGTTCTCTGGATCTTGTGTAAAGATTTGAGTTGTCATTTATAATCATGTCTTGGACCTATTGTGTTTATGTTGTACCACTCTGAGGGATGTAATACTAGTGAACGGTGTTTCATTGGTGTTATATCAACGACTATAGTGTACTACATCATGCAGTGGTATGCTCGGTCACCCCAGTAGACATGATCGAGACACCTCTCCGATCAATAACCATTAGAGGAATCTGGAAATCCATTAGGGCTCCCATGTATTTCTATGATTACATTGTGATTGAATGAACCATTTACATACGATACCGATTCCCTTTGTCGCACGATACTTTACTTATCTGAGGTTTGATCGTCGGTATCTCTATACCTAGTTCTACCTCGTTACCGATAAGTACTCTTTACTCGTTCCTGTGATATGTGATCCCTTGTGAGCCATTCACATTCTTGCAAGCTAATTGGATGACATTCCACCAAGAGGTCCTAGAGTATATCTATCCGTATATGGATGGACAAATCCCACTCTTGATCCATGTGCCTCAACACATACTTTCCGAACACTCAATGCCACCTTTGTAACCACCTAGTAATTAAGTGGTGTTTGATTTCATCAAAGCATTCATACGGTGATGGTGATTAATATGATCTCATGGTCGAAGGATTAGGTTACTATGTATTTGAAAGCTTTGTAGCAAACAACTCTAAATGACTTGATCTTATGCTAGGCTTACTATAGGAGTATATCCATCATATCATTCTCCTAATGACATGATCTTGTTATTAATAACATCTAATGTCCATGATCAGGAAACCATGATCATCTATTAATCAACAAGCTAGTTCAACAAGAGGCTTGCTAGGGACTTCTTTTATGTTTACAAAACACATTAGTATTGATGTTTCCGGTTAATACAATTATAGCATGGGTTGTAAACATTTATCATAACCACAAAGATATAATAATACCCATTTTATTATTGCCTCTTGGGATATATCCAACAGTCTCCCACTTGTACTAGAGTCAATAATCTAGATTACATTGTGATGTACCTAACACCCATTGCGTTCTGGTGTTGTTCATTTTTCCCCTAGGGAGAGGTTTAGTTAACGGGTCTGCCACATTCAGATTTGTGTGTACTTTGCAAATGTTTATGTCACCATCTTGGACATGCTCGTGAATAGCATGATAATGTAGCTTGATATGCTTCAGATTCTTGTGTTACCTTGGCTCCTGTGCATTGACTATGGCACCCATGTTGTCACAATAGATGGCCACTAGGTCCAACGCACTAGGAACGACACCAAGCTCTGTAATGAACTCCTTCATCCATATCGCCTCTTGTGAAGCCTCCGAAGCAGCTATATAATCCGATTCAGTTGAAGATCTCGCCACAACGCTTTGCTTAGCACTCCTCCAGCTCATTGCTGCACCATTCAAAGTAAATACGTATCCAGATTGTGACTTAGAGTCATCCATATCTGTGTTCCAACTAGCATCGCGTGTAACCGTTTACAACAAGTTGTTCGTCACCTTCATAAGAAAGAACCTCTAACATCCCAGCATTTAGGACTAAACGAAGGGTAGCTTTAGGATTTTGTGCATCTACATGCACGCATCTGAAAATCCAGGTAAATATTTTTCCAAATTAAAGAACTAGAGTGATCAGAATTCTCACTCTGATGAATTAGGTTTAGTGTCATCCAAGGGGGGTGTGATGAATTTTGACACGACCTCTGTTGTTTTGTTGAATTATGAGGGAAGGAATTTGAATTATAAATAATTATTCACAATAAGACAAATACAAGTGATATCAACAAAGTATAAAGATTCTTTAAGACCAACATTACATTATTATATCATAATAAAAGAATAAAGAAAAGATTATAATAAAATAATTAAATGAATAAAGAAAATGGACATGAATTACAATAATAAAACAAATAGAAGAATTCTTTTTAAAAGAATATATGTATATTACATTATCCTTTTATAACAAAGGAATAACAAGAAATGGTCACAATAATAATAAGATAAATTAATATATTACAATGTCTTTGCATTATTGACAGACAGAAAAGAAGATTACAAAATTGGATAAAAGGAAAATCCTAGAACTAATCTTCATCTTCACATCTTCTCATTTCCTGATCTTGTTCCTGTAAAAGCATAAAGTAAACAAAATAAAGTATACAGGATTTTGGGGGTTAGTATTACTCTCAGTAATGCAATGTGATGCATTGCTTGTCACATCACCGAGTTTTAGGGAAGAAAACTAGTCAAGTGTAAATTTGTTCTTATCAAATTTGTCTCAGCACAACATCATTGATAGAAATGGGGCAAGTTTCACCAAGGGCAGGTAAAAGGCAAAGAGGTAAAATCCGAGAAAATATCAAGCCTTTTACTTGATGTGATCCACTAGAGTGAGTAAGAAAGAAGGCATCACATACACCACATGCAGCTGTTGTGTTGTCAACACCACAGCTAGCACATGAAGTACATAAGAAAAAAGCACCAGCCGTGGCAAGGCTGATACCATATCCTTTCTATACACCCTCACAAGTCAAAAAACACTACCATATCTTCCTTAGTTCTTCATTCATCCACACAAATCAGATCCACTGAAGTAAATTGCCAAAAGATCAAAAGTATCACATTGATACCTACATCAAGATATGCAGCAGAAGCTAGTAGGAGTAGGATAAGTAGGAATATGAAGTCAGGAGGAGAAGTTGTCAAGAACAAGTTCAAGTTCAAGTCCATCATTAGAAAGAGTATGCAACAACAGATCAAGGAGGATCAGTTTAAACACAAGGATAAGAAGAGCAAGCTGGTCCAGCTAATCTTAGGAACAATAACATCAAGCTTCCATACCAGGTAACTATTCATCACCAAGCCAGCATGTAGTGTATGGGAACATGTTTAATTATATGTAGCAGTGTGACATCACACTCATATCAGATTGGAATCACAAGATCTGTTTCTTTACAAGCATAAGCACCAACAACACCAATTCATGCTAAAACAAATATTTACACTATGCACACTCATGTGAGGCACCAAATGTGTAAATCCAGTCTAGGAGAAGCACATGGGCACAAATGCAAGTAAAAGTAAGCAACCATCAGATCTTAAGCTCTTAGACAAGACCAGAAAATCAACCATGTCTAGAGTCGAGACAACAACTCATTATATAATCCAAAACCTTGGGATTGTGAGGTGGTTACTCTCAGTCTTGCAAAGAATTGCTATGCAAGATCATCACAGAATATTATAAGTCATTAAAGATCAGTATATGTTCTTATCCTACACAAATTAAGGCCTCGGTTTTTTGCATCACTGGCCAGGAACTTCCAAAATCATTATCTTCCATATAAACTATATCCAATAAATTATTCAAATTTCATCTCTTCAAAGATTGAGTGTATCAAACCAGGTTAAGTACACACCTACTATTCCACTCTAATTAGAGGTACCTGTAACATCCCAAAAATACTAAAACATGGTTATCAATTTCTAATCACCAAAATTAGGGTTAACAAAAACTTTGATTAAATAAAAACCAAATGAATGCATGTGTGTATGTGATGATTGTGTGAATGCATGAATGGACTTGTGTGATTAACCTAAATAGCAAGGAATGGTTTAAAGATGAAAATAACATCATCTAAAACATTTCCAAGCAGAAACAATTCAAGAGAAAATAAAAACAAAACAAATAAGGCAAATGGTCATTTTTGCCAATCTTGCTCACTAGGCCACTTTGAGTGTTTCTAGTCCAAGATTTCAAACAGAAACTTTTCCATTTATTTTGACCCCTTGCAAGACCAAGTAAAAGTGAATCAAGTCCCACCTTTCAAACTTGCAGAAACATTTGGCATCTTGATTCAAATGATAATTTAAAATTGAATCTACAACATATGGGAAGATCAGACATTTTCAAAACCCAACAAAACCAATTCCACTTGACAAATCAACTAACCAGATACTCCCTAGTATGTACCTAGCAAACCCACAATTTCTTTCGGCCATTTCATCAAACATCTTGTAAGCAGCAAACAAACAAACATCAAACACTGTTAGTAGCAGTAATTTTGGCCAACCTTGTCCCCTATCTAGCTCACTCTACACTCTCAGTAGATGATCAAACTAATCTAACTAGCTTTAGCACCACTATGGGCATGCATAGCCATCAATGGTGACCAGGCCGAGAGCACCCTTGCCACCCCCATGTCGCCAGCGAGCTAGGAGAAGCTCTAGCTTTGCCAAACTTGTCTGGGACATGCAACACCGTCCACCGCCACCCCCTGTCCAACGCTCGAGCCTTGCCAACCACTGGACCACACGTAAAGCTCGCGCCCAGTTTCTCTGCGTGCGCGCCGAGAGCGCGTGAGAGCGCCGCACGCGACACCAGCCCACAGACCGCGCGCCGCCCTCGCCTCTTGCGTGCATGATCGCCAACACCCAGCAACCCGCCAGACAACCTGGTTCGCCGCCGCGCAGACCATGGACGATGTGCGCCATTAAACTTGTCGTCAGACCCGCTCAGAGCACCGTGACGTTCTGACAGTTCCGCATCGCCCCACGCCTCGCCATCAAGCCGTTGAGCTTCGTCAAGAGGCAATGCACTGCCCCCTATCGTCGCCCATGCCATTAGCACGCTGTGCCGATGACCCCGACGAGCTCCACGCGCGCCCGTCGGTCCCCTTAAGGCACTATAAAAGGAGGCCACCCCTGTTCGATTTGAGCACACCATCTCACTCCCCACCTCTCACTGATAACACCCACTCACCCCCGGAACAAGGCGAGCACCAGGTGGCCGGAATTTCACTGGAGTTCGCCGCTGCAGAGAAGGAGAGGCGCCATCGATTGGAGCCGCCCCAGGAGAAGCTGCCGGTACCAGGAGGATCACCGTCGTCGACTTCGTTGTTCACCCCCATCGCCGACCATCGCCAGAGCCCCGGTGAGCCCCCACTAGCCGCGCTAGGGTTCAGCCTTGCCACGTCCTATTCAGGCGTGGACGATGAACCACAGCCGTAGGATTAGAACTAGATCACACGACCTAGATCGCCCCGTACCCCTTTTCCACTCGCTGTCTCACTGACGAGTGGTGTCGTTCACTTAACCAGCCCGCGCGTGTTGTGCATAGTGGGTCGGCCCAGTTAAACATCCCGCGCGACCCAGCAATTCAAACTTAGGTTTATTCATTTAATTTCAAAACCAGTTCTGTACCTAGATTCAAAAATCAACCTAGATCGATTCACTAAACCAAAAAGCATGAAACCAATTTTGTTAGAAAGGTACTAGAATGTTTAATCCAAGCCCGTTGTATTCAAACTATTTAGATTTGTAGATCACCCATGGTAAAAATAACAAGGCAGAAGATTTTCTGCATTCAACCATTTTTCAAAATTCAACCATGAAAGCTTTTGAGTTGATTCCAACTCTCAAAAATCACATTTAACCATACCTTTCAGACTATATAAAAATATATAGGGTTACTTGCAGAAATAATGATCAAGTAATAAAAGAATATCTCATAAGCCATTCTAGTCACTTTAATTAATTAAAATAAAAAGGTTAAACCTTATTAAATTGTGACACCACTTTAAATCACATTCCCATGTACTGAAATGTGTGGTGATGACATGTGTCAACATGATCCCATGTTTGAGTTGGAGAATATTAAATCTTAAGTAGTTTTTCAATGAGTAGAAATTACTTTTCTAAAATAAAGGAAATAAAACTATTTGCCTTAATGATTTTAATGTTTGTGATGATCCTATATCATCTAGTGAAAACCTTGGCGTGATGAATAGAATTAGTTAAGTATTGTTTAGTGATTGTGTACCTTGTATTTATTTATAGACGCTAGTACCGACCAAGGATACGAGGAGGAAGGAGGATACTACGAGGAAGAAGTCGAAGAGAACTTCAACCACTGCTCTGCACAAGGCAAGATAACACTTGAAACTATGAAAGTTAGATAACCTATGCAATGCATTAAGCATGCTTGCTTAGATACATTTGATGCTAGCAAATCCCAGTTTTAATTGCAAGCTTAGTTATTTTATTTCTTTATCAAAGCTTTCTCTTAGAGTTTACTTAGTGACTTGTAGATTTTAGAAAGATAATTGAAGGTAGCATAAAGAGCATAAAACTTGACCTAAGTTAGACAATCTTGTTGTCATCCTGAGGCATAAGATTGAACTTAGATAAGCTACACTTGCTTACCACCCCTCATTAGTATTTACCTCCACTTGTAGATGATAGTGCTAAGCATAAAACTTGATCAACTTTGGATGGGAATACTTGGTGAAAATGGTTATGAAAACCTTAGAATGATGAGTCATTCTACTGAAATGTTTTGACATATGTTCTTGAACACCAGATGATTTTGATGATGAAAATGTTAAGGCATGAGCCTTAGCCCTTTATAAAACTGATGGTTGTCTGGATGCGATACCATTCTAATTTTACCGTACAACCACAATACCCGAAAATTGGGTAGGGCTTGACAGGAAATTTATATACCTTAGTATGGGTTCCCTTGCAGCCAAGGTTTCAGCTGAGGCTACCTTGTGAAGATTGTCCACATGTGCAGTACCCAAGATGACAGTTGGTCATGGTTGGGAGGCCAAACTCACAGTAGAGGTGCCTATACTAGGGCGTGTAATTGAAAGGTTAGGATTGATTATCCGCATACTGAGTATGGTGAATTCAAGATTTGTTCCTGACGGATGTATCGAATGTTGTGGTGAAAGTGTACAATCTCTGCAGAGTGTCAAACTATTCGAATAGCCGCTTCCGCGGTTATGGACAGTTGGAGTGGCCATACTATTCCGTTGTCAAATGTTTTCAAAATGACTTGTGAACTGATTTATGACTTTGGCTTGACCACAACAGAGTTGTGATATGAAATTCAAGTTCCCACTTAGGTGTTATAAAACTTTCAACTAGATTTCTTTGCTTCTGAACTCAGTAGAGATAAATCTGGCTTTTTGCAAAACAACTTAGAGCTTAGTTTTCCTACTCAAAACCACTTCACTTGTTAGTATTAGTTTGCGAGTACTTAAAGACTACTCATGGCTTTGTCCCTGGCTATTCGTGTGGCCAGACTATGAAGAAGACTATCAGGAAGACGGACAGCAGGAAGGTTACAACAACTAGGATCATCTCCCATCGTCAGCATTGCCTGTGACCATGAAGATGGAGTTTCGCCTACGCTATCGTTATTATTACGTTATTCCGCTGCTTGAATTGTATTAAGACTGGATCATGAGATCCTTATTTGTGTAAGACCTTATGTATGGTTTGTAATGGATGATGTACCGTGATATCCAATCTGTTATGTCTCACAAAAATGGTAATCCTGGGATTGCGATGTATGGCATAACAGGCATCTGGGATTAAAAATCCGGGTGTTGACAATACCACAGTGGTATATACACTACTAGTGTTGGAATTATGCCCTGGAGGCAATAATAAAGATGTTATTATTATAATTCTTGTTCATGATAAAGTTTATATTCCACGCTAGAATTGTATTAAGCGGAAACTTTTATACGTGTGTGGTTTATGAACAACACCGTGTCCCTAGTACGCCTCTATGGAATAGCTCATTGATTAATGATGGTTAAGGTTTCCTAACCATAGACATGAGTTGTCGATTAATAATGAGATCATGTCATTAGGAGAATGATATGATGGGCAGACCCAAATTAAGCAGAGAAATTAGATCGTGTCATCGTGTTCATCTTTGCGAAGCTTTTTCCTATGTCATGTATTGTATTCCTTAGACCATGAGATAATCCAACTCCCTGGTATCGGAAGAAAGCTTTGAGGTCATCAAACGTCATCCTATGTGAGGGTGATCATAAAGGTGTCTCTCAGTTGATCGGAAAGTAATTGTTGGGTTGTATGTATCGAGATGGAATTTGTCCCTCCCGAGTCGGAGAGATATACTTCGGGCCCACTTGGTAATCGATATCAACACCGCTTGCAAGCACGTGGTTAAGGAGTTAATCACAAAGTGATATTGGATTACGGAACGAGTAAAGTACTTGCTGTGAACGAGATTGAACTAGGTATGCCGATACCAACGATCGAATCTCGGGCAAGTAAAATATCGCGTGACGAAGGGAATACATATATGGGATTAATTGAATCCTGGCATCGTGGTTCATCCAATATGATCATCGATGAATATGTGGGAGTCAATATGGGTTTCCAGATCCCACTGTTGATTATTGATAGAAGATCATGTCTGCATATTCTCGAACCCGTAGGGTCACACACTTAACGTGCATCGACGCTAGGATAGAATGGATAATTGGTTTATGAGTTTTTGTTCGGAGTCTCGGATGAGATCCAGGACATCACGAGAGGTTCCGGAACGGTCCGGAGAATAAGATTCATATAAAGGAAAGCAGTTTTTGGATTTCAGAATCGTTTCGGAGTTTATCGGTATTGTACCGAAAGGTTCTAGAAGGTTCCGGAGTGGGACCAACGTGGGCCCACTTGTCGGAGGCCTGCGTGGGCCTGAGGAGAAGTGCCCTGGCCACTTTGCGCCAGGGGCACAAGGCCCCCAAGTCCCAGCCGGCCAGCCCTAGGTGAAACCCTAGGGGAGCCTTCTAGAAGGAGGGGGGAAGACTTGCCCCCCACTCCACCCTTGGGGCCGCCGCCCTAGGGCTTGGAGGAGGGGCCAAGGGGGGCCGGCCAGCCCCCTATATAAGGAGGGCAGGGGCGCAACCTCCCCCCCCCCACTCCTCCAACCCTAGCCTCCAACTGCTGCCCTTCCTCTCTCTCTCTCTCTCTCCCGACTGCGCGTAGGCGAAGCCCTGCCACAGAAATTCTCCACCATAAGCACCACGCCGTCGTGCTGCAGATCCAATCTATCTCTCCACCATACTTGCTGGACCAAGGAAGGAGGATACGTCATTGCACCGTACGTGTGCATCTCTCGGAGGCGCCGCCACTTGCGGCGTAGGATCGGATCGGATCGCGAGGAGGAGACGGCTACGACTACATCAACCATGTTCTGTTGAACGTTTCCGCTATGCGATTTCTTCAAGGGTATGAAGATCTCATCAATCTCTCTCATTGATTGCATCTCCTAGATTAGATCTTAGATTTCTTGTTCGTATCCGTAGAAATTTTTTGATTTACTATGCTGCGAAACCCTTCAACTAGAAGCACTCTAGAAAATCCCATTCGGAAAAGCATAATCATTTCCCTAGTATATACTAGGAATCATATTTTTTTATTTACTGCTTGATTGACAACTAATACATAGTTCCAAATCTCATCATTCAGCAAAAGGAAACAAACTCAGTCAATGTATGAATCATTGGCAGCCAACTCTAGAATCCTTGCAAATAAATCAAGCCTCATATATAGCTACTGTGTTGTTCACCACTGTGCTCAATACAAAAGGAAGCTCCACAGTGGCAAACATCATAGTAACAACCACCAGATAATTTACTAACTAGTTAACCATTTAGTGAAAGTTCTTCAAATATAATTTATCATTTTCATATCTTAGAAAGCTAGGACTCAGTTGCACCATTGTTCCACTGTCAACAAAATGACAGGAAGTTAGATCTTTCTCAAGTTCCCAATCTGCAGCAAGGTTGCAACCATCATTTTACAATCCACCAGCACTTAGACAAGTGGATCAAGATTTAACCATATATTGTATACAAACCACTTTGCAAGCAAATCCAAATGGAACAGAAATCATTTTCCTAGTCACCAATCTAGGAAACATTTCATTTCAAACATCATTTTACCCAGCTTATAATCCACATAAAATAGCCACAAAGTATCAGGATATAATTATGTAACCCTTAACCTACTAGTGCCTGTCATCTCAAAACAACATTGAGATATACAGTATTGCCTTGATTCAAATAAGAAAAATTAGAGTATTAATACGAGTCACACATGCCAGGCATGATTAACTCATCCTAATTGAGTTAACACACATAGAAGCATTCCAGCAAACATAAATCGGCACCACTACTATCACTTATGCACACCATCATAACCAAGAGATCACCATAGTCTTGCAACCAGCATAGCAAAACATCGGCCTGAAAGCCGGTCACAACAAGAACTTACCATGCCATACAAATGGGTGCAGCAAAGAATGGACGTCGGGGTTATGCCTGCAGCACCATCCCGCCGGCATCAGGGTTGAGGTCGCCGTGTGGGAGCAGCAGGAGGCAGGCCTCGATCTGGAGGCGCGCGTCGGTGGCGGCAAGGACCAAGGGAAGCCGGGTCACCCCGTCCTCAGCACCGGTGACCAAGCTGAGTCGGGCTAGGGTTAGCTAGAGCGCCGCATTTGGGGACAGCGAGAGCAGGCGCTGGTGGGGTTAGAGCAGAGGAGGTGGTGGCGGAGCCACCCAGCAAGCGACGGCGGCCGGAGTAACCAGAGCTAGTCGGGGCAAGCGACGGCGGTGGCGATGCCAGGGTCGCCAGAGAGAGAGAGCCAGGAGAGGACCACGAAGAGAGAGGAGGAGAGAATCAGGTCAGGGTCAATCGACCCTATAGACCAGATCGAGTGGTTCAGCCCAACCCAGTGGGCTGGACTGACCAATGGGCCCAAGACTAAGTAATAAGGAAAGTAGCAAATATAAATAACAGGTTGTAAAGTAAGAAAATTACTAAGAAACCCTCTAAACATTTTAAGCTCTAGAAAAATGTAGAAAAATCCTAAAAATATGTTTAATACATAAAAATGTTTATTAAAATAATACCTACCTAATAAAAATATAATACTACTAATTTGAGTGAAATAAAATGCCAATAAATATTAACACACTTAAATCTCTAAATGAAATTTAATAAATTTTGAAAAAATTCTAAAAAATAAATAAAAATCACTTTTATGCATAAAAAGAAATATGTTATCTCATAAAAAACTAACTTAAAAATGTTATGAATAAGATTTAAAACAAATATTTCAAGACATTAAATAATTAAGAAACTTTATAAAATAAAATAAAAATAATGCCTAAAAAAAATTCTTCTTTAAGGTTTTAAGTAAGTATATTTACTAGATAAATACTAATTATATTATTCCAAAAATACTTTAAAGTCCCTTGATCATATAACTTCAATTATCTAAATTATTAAAATCAGATAGTTGTTTTGTTAATTATTTTTAAATTCTTTCCTAAGTAAGAAAGGATCTTATTCAAGACATAATACTTTAATACTTTAAACCTATAATTATAATTTAGGATACAATCCAGGTGTAAACAATTAACTTACAATATTCTTTTCAAATCTTTAACTAATTATAAGTCCAAGATTTACAAAGTTATTCTTTTGCAAATCATTAACTTATATTAGAAGTAAGTGGTATCAATTTATATATAATCATATTTAGCAAACTTGGTATTCAATAAATAATTATAAAACAAATTCACCTATTTTTATTTATATAGAAAAATCTTATAGTACAACCTATAAATATTACACATGCTAGATTTAAATCTTGAAAACAAAGTTTTATAACTCTAAGATTTCATCTTTGATTATGCTTATGAAAAACCCTAATAGTTGATAATGCTACAAGTGTTCTATTTCAAGTCCAAATATATTTTTTATAGTTTACTTTGGCCTAATACACCCTAATCTAGGTATATAATAACTCAAGATCATTTGAACTTTATTACAAAACCATAGCTTCAATCCTACTAATCTTCGGAGTTGATTAACTTAACATAAATAATATTTTCTTCAAATGTTATTCTTTTTGCCACTTCAAAAGAAACACTATACCATTTCTTTTAAGCCATAACAACTTAAAACATAAACTTTATAATAACTACATAATACCATTGAACCTTAGAATTGTATTATGATTGTACTTTACTTTTCATATTTTATGTGTTATATCTTAGAGTTCTAGCAATTATATTTTTTATGAAGTAAACTTAAAATAAATCATCTAAGTCCATCTCATTTGTAATGATTGGGGAATTACCTGGGACTCTACATTATGCATCTCATTACTTATGCATAACAGCATATTGCTTCTTTAAACATTGTCCTTACCGGGCAATGATAATATTTTTGTAGAACCCGAGGTCTAGGGTCAAGTCGAGACATTCGACTACCATACTTTGCTATATCAAGGCAAGTTCACACTTGCTCATGTCCTTTGATTATTTTCGGTAAAGTATTTGCAAACTGTTGTGTCATCACCTGCATTTCAAAAAGTTTGAAAATACTATTTTCATAATTAACTTGAAGTATCGGTTACTGATCCAGGGTGATCAGCTAATCTATTAAGTCTGGCAGTTGGAATACCACTGCACAGGAATATATCATCTAGGACTTAACAACCAATGTCGTCAGTGATTCTCGCGTTGTATTTGTTAATCATGAGATTTGGAGTGGGACGGAGAAGTCAGCTGGATCGGCTCCCTTTCGCATGCATTGGACATTATTCTGGGTGTTTTATAAGTTGCAGATCGTGGGTATAGCCGTTTTATATGGGAAAAGGTCTACCATGGATCTGGGCTTACAAAAGATAGATTTCTAGTGTTAATGGTTGTTGTGTGTATCTAACTAAGGTATAGTCGTTTTATACGGGGAAAGGTCCACCTTGAGTTTGGGCATACAACAATTGCGATGTATGCGGGGTCGCGGAGAAGGACAGCGATTGTCTTGGATCATCTACTAGGCCCCACACCATAGGAAGTGTGGACGGGAAAGATTCGCCTAATTGTGCAATAAGGATTTGATCTCTAATGGGTAAAGTAACGCACCTCTACAGAGTGTAAGAACTGTAACTTGTTACTCCCTGTTCTGGGAAGGAGATGCGAACGCTGCAGGAAAGGAACTCCATGAAAGTTTTGGTAAACCTGTGAAGGCTGACGGGCATAGCTTTTCGGAATAAAAGAAACCTTTGAAGAAATGTTTACGAAAACCTGCATTGCCTACGACCTATGATCTGTGGCTGTAGATATAGTGCATCAAACACTCCTTTTTAGTGAACTTGTTGAGTACGCTCGTACTCAAAGTATCTTCTTAACCCTTGCTAGATTCTGAAGTCATTAAAGATCAGGAAGAGGAAATACTATATCCAATTGGCGACCAAGAAGAATTTCATTATGAAGAACTAGAAGTATCTGGAAGCGTCGAAGGGGACAATTACGAAAACATCTATGGAATGGAGACCGAAGTATCTGAAGCATAGATGTGTTATCTATAGTGATCAAGTCCAGTAGCATAGATCTCTATCCTCTCTATATATATTCAATATCGTATAAAATTTAAAGTTTAGTTGATGCTTTATCTTGTTCTCAGAGTTATTATAGTTTAGCCCTGAATCATCGGGATACCTCTATGGACCTAGGAGGATCTCGAAGTCGTCATGTAATTTCTGGTTGTAATACTGATAATGTATGTTGTGGACCCGCTTTGTTTCTGTTGTATCACTTTGAGGATGTAACATTTGCGGAATGGTACTCCGTGAGTGTTATGTTGATGTGTGCACCCAGTGTTGACGTGGGACACTTCGTTGGAACCCTAAGAGCAAGGTGTGATGAGCATAGCAGCAAGTTTCCCTCAGTAGAGACCGAGGTTATCGAACCCGAAGGAGGAAGGAAACGTCTCAAAGGTGTTGCAAGCAACATGGAGACCTGCACAACACAAACTCAAGAATTTTCCCCAACGAATCAGTGAAGTTGTCAAGATCACCAGTTTCCTGTAACAAAGGATTAAACGTATGGTGTGGAAGGTAATGGTTTGCAGGAAGTAAACAAGTAATAGTGGAAGATGTATCAATGGTAAAGATTGGACCGGGGTCCATAGTTCACTAGAGGTGCTCTCCTTAGATAAACAACATGGCATGAAGGGTAAACAAATTACAGCAGGGCAATTGACAGGAACTGAGCAAGGCATAACAATGCAATTACTAGTCACAAAGATCCTATGAGATTCGATTGGGCAATACAACAAGATACATAGACCGCCATCCAACTGCATCTATGACTAGAAGTCCACCTTCAGGTTATCATCCGAACCCCCTCCGGTATTAAGTTGCGAGCAATAGACAACTGCTTTAAGAAAAGTGTGTAAGGTAAACAGTCCACATGTTCCATGAACAAGAGACCGTTGTTTTCTCCCTAGTGGCAACATCACATCTACAACCGAAGAGATTTCTGTCACTTCCCTTGGAAATTAGATGCATGAACCCACTATTGAGCATAAATACCCCCTCTTGGAGTCACTATCAACTACTTGGCCAAGATAGCTACTAACAATGGAGAGAATGCAAGATCACAAACAACACAGACATGATAGAATCATAAAGACAAAACAATTAATCAAACCAACATAATAATCTCAATATCCATCGGATCCCCGCAAACACAACATGCATGATTACCAATATATTAGATCTTGATCATGAACGGAGCTCACAAGATCTATATATGAAAGCACACGGAGGATATACAACCATCTAGCTACTACATGGACCCATAGTCCAAGGTGGAACTACTCATGCATCATACCAAAGCAAAGGCCTCCGGGATGATCTCCCCTCCGGCAGGGTGCCGAGAGGAACTTCTGATCCCCCCGATCTAGGGATGATGGTGGCGGCGGTTACAGACGGTTTCGTGGATATTTGATCGGGTGCTTAGGGTCTCTGCATCGGGGGCTTTTTATAGGCGAAGAGGGAGGCCGAGGAGGTGACCAGGGGGGTCAAACCCTACCCAGGCGAGGGCCCACCCCTGGTCGCGCCTGGGGCGTTTGGCCTCCCTGGCCCACTTCCTCGTCTCCCCTCAGGACTTCTTGTTCCCCACGGAAAGTATAATATTTCATTACTAACTTTTCTGAAACCAAAAACAGCAGAAAACAGGCAACTGGCACTGTGGTAACTTGTTAATAGGTTAGTACTATAAAACATGTAAAAAGCACCTCAAAGTGTAGACAAGCAAAACAAAGTAGATACTAAACAAGCATGGAGCATCAAAAATTATAGATACATTTTCGACGTATCATATGTCCACGACTATAGTATACTAGAACATGAAGTGATATGCTGCGTCACCACAGAACCATATCCTTAGTCCTTCTTAAGTACTTTAGGATATTTTTTACTGTTGTCCAGTGATCTACTCCTATATCACTTTGATATCTGCTAGTCAAATTAACAGCATATGCAATATCTAGTCTTGTACACAACATGGCATACACTATAGACCCTATGGCTAAGGCATAGGGAGTTTTGCTCATCCTCTCTCTATCTTCTGCTGTAGCTGAACTTTGAGTTTTACTCAAGGTCGTATTGGGTAACATGGGAAAGAACCCTTTCTTGCTATGTTCCATTCCAAACCTCTTTAGAACCTTGTCCAAATATGTACTTTTTGAAAGTGCTATTAAGCGTCTTGATCTATCTCTATAAATCTTGATGCCAAAAATATATGCAGCTTTGCCAAGATCCTTCATTGAAAAACTATTGTTCAAATAGTCTTTGCCACTTTTAAAAGTTCTATATCATTCCCAATCAACAATATGTCATCCACATATAGTACTAGGAATGCTACAGAGCTCCCACTCACTTTATTGTAAATACAAGCTTCTCCATAAGTTTGTATAAATCCAAAGCTTTTGATCACCTTATCAAAACATTGATTCCAGCTCTAGGATGCTTGCTTTAATCCATAAATGGACCGTTGAAGTTTGCATACCTTGTTAGCATCTTTACGATCGACAAAACCTTTGGATTATACCATATACAACTCCTCATCAATATCACCATTAAGGAATGCTGTTTTGACATCCATCTGCCATATCTCATAATCATAATATGCAGTGATTGCTAACAAAATCCACACAGACTTTAGCTTTGCTACTGGTGAGAAAGTCTCATCATAATCAACTCCTTGAATTTGTCACAAACCTGTCGCGACAAGTCGAGCTTTATAAACGGTTATATTACCATCAGCATCTGTTTTCTTCTTGAAAATCCATTTGTTTTCGACAACCTTGCGGTCATCCGGTAAGTCCACCAAAGTCCAAACTTGGTTTTCGTACATGGATCCAATCTCAGATTTTCATGGCTTCATGCCATTTTTGGAATCTAGGCTCATCATTGCTTCCTCATATGTCGCGGGGTCGTCGGTGTTGTCCACCAACATGACATTCATAATAGGATCATACCAATCAGGAGTGGTACGAGTCCTTGTCGACCTACGAGGTTCCGTAGTAACTTCGTTCAAAGTTTCATGATCATTATAATTAGCTTCCTCTCTTATTGCTGCAGGCGGCACAGGAACATCTTCCGGCGTTGTGCTAAATCTGAGAGAAGGTTTGACAACCTCGTCGAGTTCTACTTTCCTTCCAGTCACTTCTTTCGAGAGAAACTCCTTCTCTAGAAAGGATCCATTCTTGGAAACGAAAACTTTACCATAGGATCTATGATAGAAGTTATACCCAATTGTTTCTTTAGGGTATCCTATGAAGACGCATTTTTCCGCTTTGGGTTCAAGCTTGTCGGGCTGTAACTTCTTTACATAAGCTTCGCATCCCCAAAATTTAAGGAACGACAACTTAGGTTTCTTCCCAAACCATAATTCATACGGTGTTGTTTCAACGGATTTAGATGGTGACTTATTTAAAGTGAATGCGGCTGTTTCTAATGCATAACCCCAAAATGATAACCGTAAATCTGTAAGAGACATCATAGAATGAACCGTATCTAAGAGAGTTCGATTATGTTGTGTGTCGAGCCCGTGTCCATGATCAGGAAACCATGATCATCTATTAATCAACAAGCTAGTTCAACAAGAGGCTTTCTAGGGACTTCTTTTATGTTTACAAAACACACAAGTATTAATGTTTCTGGTTAATACAATTATAGAATGGGTTGTACACATTTATCACAAACACAAAGATATAATAATAACCATTTTATTATTGCCTCTTGGGCATATATCCAAGAGTCTCCCACTTGTACTAGAGTCAATAATCTCGATTACATTGTGATGTACCTAACACCCATGGCGTTCTGGTGTTGGTCATTTTTTCCCTAGGGAGAGGTTTAGTCAACGGGTCTGCCACATTCAGATTTGTGTGTACTTTGCAAATGTTTATGTCACCATCTTGGACATGCTCACGAATAACATGAAAACGTAGCTTGATATGCTTCAGCTTCTTGTGTGACCTTGGCTCCTGTGCATTGACTATGGCACCCATGTTGTCACAATAGATGGCCACTAGGTCCCATGCACTAGGAATGACACCAAGCTCCGTAATGAACTCCTTCATCCATATCGCTTCTTGTGAAGCCTCCGAAGCAGCTATATATTCCGATTCAGTAGAAGATCTCGCCACAACGCTTTGCTTAGCACTCCTCCAGCTCACTGCTGCACCATTCAAAGTAAATACGTATCCAGATTGTGACTTAGAGTCATCCAGATTGGTGTTTCAACTAGCATTGGTGTAACCGTTTACAATAAGCTGTTCGTCACCTTTATAAGAAAGAACCATATCCTTAGTCCTTCTTAAGAACTTTAGATATTTTTTACTGCTATCCAGTAATCTACGCCTAGATCAGTTTGATATCTGCTAGTCAAATTAACAAAATATGCAATATCTGGTCTTGTACACAATATGGAATACACGATAGATCCTATGACTAAGGCATAGGAAGTTTTACTCATCCTCTCTCTATCTTCTGCCGTAGCTGGACTTTGAGTTTTACTCAAGGTCGTATTGGACAACATGGGCAAGAACCCTTTCTTGATATGTTCCATTCCAAACCTCTTTAGAACCTTGTCCAAATATGTACTTTTTGAAAGTGCTATTAAGCGTCTTGATCTATCTCTATAAATCTTGATGCCAAAAATATATGCAGCTTTGCCAAGATCCTTCATTGAAAAACTATTATTCAAATAGTCTTTGCCAGTTTTAAAAGTTCTATATCATTCCCAATCAACAATATGTCATCCACATATAGTACTAGGAATGCTACGGGGCTCTCACTCACTTTATTGTAAATACAAGCTTCTCCATAAGTTTGTATAAATCCAAAGCTTTTGATCACCTTATCAAAACATTGATTCCAGCTCTAGGATGCTTGCTTCAATCCATAAATGGACCGTTGAAGTTTGCATACCTTGTTAACATATTGAGGATCGACAAAACCTTTGGATTGTACCATATACAACTCTTCATCAATATCAACATTAAGG
The DNA here is from genome assembly GCA_916181665.1 of Avena sativa. Taxonomy (NCBI): domain Eukaryota; kingdom Viridiplantae; phylum Streptophyta; class Magnoliopsida; order Poales; family Poaceae; genus Avena; species Avena sativa. Next base: position 162,539,834 of record OV702284.1, read on the forward strand.
AACATTGTTTTGATATCCATCTGCCATATCTCATAATCATAATATGCAGTGATTGATAACAAAATCCTTATAGACTTTAGCTTCGCTACTGGTGAGAAAGTCTCATCGTAGTCAACTCCTTGAATTTGTCGGAAACCTTTCGTGACAAGTCGAGCTTTATAGACTATTATATTACCATCAACATCTGTTTTCTTCTTAAAAATCCATTTGTTCTCGATAGCCTCGCGGCCATCTGGTAAGTCCACTAAAGTCCAAACTTAGTTTTCGTACATGGATCCAATCTCAGATTTCATGGCTTCATGCCATTTGTTGGAATCTAGGCTCATCATTTCTTCCTCATACGTCGCAGGGTCATAGGTGTTGTCCACCAACATGAAATTCATATTTGGATTATACCAATCAGGAGTGGTACGAGTCCTTGTCGACCTATGAGGTTTAACTTCGTTCGAAGTTTCATGATCATTATAATTAGCTTCCTATCTTATTGGTGCAGGCGGCACAGGAACATCTTCCGGCACCGCGCTAAATCCGAGAGAAGGTTCGACAACCTCGACGAGTTCTACTTTCCTTCCAATCACTTCTTTCGAGAGAAACTCCTTCTCCAGAAAGGAACCATTCTTGGCAACGGAAACTTTACCATTGGATCTATGATAGAAGTTATACCCAATTGTTTCTTTAGGGTATCCTATGAAGACACATTTTTCCGCTTTGGGTTCAAGCTTGTCGGGCTGCAACTTCTTTACATAAGCTTCGCATCCCCAAACTTTCAGGAACAACAACTTATGTTTCTTCCCAAACCATAATTCATACGGTGTCGTTTCAACGGATTTAGATGGTGCCCTATTTAAATTGAATGTGCTTGTTTCTAATGCATAACCCCAAAATGATAATGGTAAATCTATAAGAGACATCATAGAACGAACCATATCTAAGAGAGTTCGATTACATTGGGTGTTGAGCCCGTGTCCATGAGCGCGGTGAGGCGCTCACCGTTGATCGTCACCGGAAGCCGCATGGTCTTTGCCGTCTTGATGCCTGCCATCGCGTGGAGGGAGACGACGAAAGCGGTCGCGTTGACAAATCTTTGCGGCGCCGCTCAAGCTGCTCGGCCGAGGTTTGGCGACATAAGGGACGCGTCGGCGCCGGCAGGGCCGTGGGTGCGCCTCGGCCCTGGAAGGACTACTGTAGGGCTAGGGAGAGCTGCTCATACGCGCGTGCATGGTACATGGCCGTCTGCAGGTCCTGTGGGTCGCGCATCTCCACGTCAACGTGGATATGGTCGGGCAAGCTGCTGACGAAGAGCTCGGCGCACTGAAGAGCCGTGACGCCTGGCGCATGGCACGCTAACGTATGGAAGCGGTTGGCGAAGTCCTGCACCGAGGAGGTGAAGGAGATGCGACCGAGCTCAGCCAGCCGGCTCCCGCGTATCGGGGGCGGAACTGAAGGAGGCAATGGTCGCGGAAGCGCTCCCATGGAGGCATCCCGCCCTCGTCCTGCTCGAGGGCGTAGTACCATGTCTGGGCGGTGCCACGGAGGTGGTAGGAGGCGATCCATGTGCGGCCGGATGCCAGTGTCCGCTGCCCCCTAAAAAAATGTTCGCACTGGTTGAGCCAGTTTAGGGGGTCGACGGTACCGTCATAGGTGGCGAACTCCAGCTTGGTGAAGCGGGGCGGCTACGGGACATGCAGAGCGGAGGTGTAGGCTCCCTTGTGATGGACCATCGCGGCGGGGGGTGATCTGTATGGCACCAGGGACCCCCTGGCGTAAGGGTCGGCATACCCGCCGAGTCCACCGAAGGCGGTGGTCGAAGGCGATGCAGACGGCTGCAGCAACGTCGGCTGGGCGGGAACCATCGTGAACACGGGCGCGTCGAGCCACGCCGGTAGCGGGGACGGCGAGGGCGGGAACCGGATCTGGGTGATCGGGATCCCCTGGTGAGAGGCGGTGGCCGGTGGGGACGGTGCGAAGGCCGCGGCCGGCGGTGGTGATGATGAGCTTGGCGGTGGTGGCACGTAGGGTCCCTGGAGGAAGGTCCGGAGGTTTGAGACCGCCAGGGACAGATCACGGATAGCTATCGACATCTCCGCCGGAGAGAGGACGGGGGCCGGGTCGAGTGCCAGCGCCGAGGTGATGGAGGCGGCCGGTCCCGAGGTGATCGGCGGCACCCCCGTGATGGCTGCTGGCGCGCCGGTGGTGGCGGCAACGGAGGTGATGGGAAGGCCAGAAGACATCATCGATCCTGAGCAATCTGATACTAAATTGATAGGAGCTACGGTCCTACCAGGCCTAGGGCGCAGGTTGTAGGGGTGGAAGGGAGGGTGGCGAGGAGCTTGGTGCGGACAACGGCGACTGGGCGCCGTGGCCGCGTGAGGAGGGAGGAGGCGGCTAGGGTTTAGGAACTCCGACTCCTGAGGGAGTCGGCAACAAATATCTTTATTGCTTGTTTGATACATAGGGATTACATGTATTTATATAATAGTCTAGCCAATCAAAATCTTAGATAAGTTGGGCCAAGCCCCTAAACCGGCCCACTATTGGGCTCTTCCGGGTATAGTGCAAACCGGTCATAACAATTGCATATAATATAAAACTATGTTTTATGACATGTCTAGTTATGATTATTATATATCACTAGTGCAGAGCCCCCCCCCTTTAACTCCGGTTGGGAGGGCCCTCTAACAGCGGTTCCTCAACCGCTGTTGAGGGTTCGGTGTTAGAGGGGGGCCCCTTTAACACCGGTTCTTATACGAACCGGTGTTAAAGGGTGGCGCACGAGGGGCTGCCGCATGCCTCAGTCCCCCCCCCCCTTAACACCGGTTCGGGGCTGGAACCGGTGTTAAAGGTTCTTCTGCCGCGGCAGAGATTTAGGCTGTTTTCCTGCCGCGGCAGGAAAACGGCCTAAATCTCTGCCACGGTAGACTTCTGCCTCTGCCCCGTTCTGGGCGTATTTCTGCGGGAGGGGGGAGCGAGGGGGAATCGATCGGGAGCGGTATACACATAAATCGTCATCGGTACATACGAGTACATGAATAATTAAGCAACTATTATTATACACAAACATCGTCATCGGCACATACATCGTCATCGGCACATACATCGTCATCGTTCATTTTGGTGCATATCTAAAGAGTTCTCCGCCAGGCGTGACGACCTCATCAAGTATGAACCCCGCCAATTCCTCTTGAATGGCTCGTATGCGTTCAAATGGTAGGAGTTGGTCCCGCATCCGTTCGATCTGAATATATATGAAGAATGGGCCGTCAATATATATATAAGAATAAAACTCAACACAATTGATGGTAATAAAATAATGTTGTGGACTTTGTTTACTTACTCTAAGTTGTTCTAGTGCGGCTTGGCCCGTCGCACATATCGTGTTGCGAATGAACTCGCAAACATAGTACCCACATAAGTTATTGCCGTGTCCCTGATGCGCGCACTTTACGAGAATAGAGAGTTCAATAAAAATAATAATCAATAAAGCATGATATAATGGAATTGGAAGCTAGCTAGTATTACTTACATTTTGGTCTAAAAATTTTAGTTCTTCTGACCATTCACCCACGGCCCTGCCCGTGAACCTTTTCCAAACCCTGTCTGGCAAAGAAAATGGATAAAGGAGTAATTAATTACTTGTTGTCACGAAAGTTGCCGATCTAGTGCGATAATATGATAGAAATTACCTCTGGAGCATCTCTCTAAAGTCTGCCCATATCTCTTTTTCTTTTCGTAACGAGTCCATGACAAGGACTTTTCCTGAGTCGGGTTGAATGACTAGCAGAATAAAGTGGAACCTACGCACGCATAACTCATCATCAGTTACACTTAACATCGAGTAAGCCGAAACAGAATGTGTACAAGAGAAAGGGTAACAGTACTCACGAGAAGTTGTAAGGCAATAGTATTTCCCTTTTGGTTTGTTGTCTCAGTAAAGACTTTAGCAAGTAATCTTCTATTTGCCCGGGTTTGGTTCTTACCACTTCTTCATGAACTCTATTTGGGTCAACGAACCCAATGTCAAAAGGGCCTCCTTTCATGCATTCCATAACCTTTTTCCTGCATAATAGTATATACATATATGGTGAGCATATATATATACATGCAATTAATGAAGTGAATGAGATGAGATAAAAATTACAGAAATAGTACTTACACACAATAAAGGCTGATGGCAGATTTGTCGAGTTCCTTCTGATTGAATAGAAAATGCAAGCCTTGAATGTTGAAGTCGATCGCGTCGTCTCCGCACAACAAAATCTGATCTCTTATATGCGTCGTGATCCATTCTTATTTTCTCGTCTTGCAGAAATCAAGGTACCACTTGTGCAATTTTCGCATCTTTGTTGGTAGATTCTTGAGCTCCTCTTTCTTGACTAGATTCTTCCCATACTTCCATGGCTGTATGGGGTTGGCATCACATTTGGGCAAGTTGTCTCCCATGACGTTCCAGTATGGAATGTAAGTCATCCCCATCTCATTGGCCTTTCTTTATAGCTCTGCCTCGTAATCATTTACGGGAGGAGCGTCCCGTGTGTCGAACATTTGGAGCGGGGCGCATGATTGGTTTTCCTGCTCTCCGAGCATGGGAACTGTTTTCTGGGGTGCCTCACGACTGCTACTTTCAGTCTCCCTACGGCGCCTTGCATCCGCCTTCAAAATCTGGCGCTCATAGTCCGGCACAAGTGGGGTTTCAGGTTTCAAAAGATTTTTGTAAAACTTCTCCACCACCGCCGGATCTATTTTCTCCTTTGGCTCGGCCCGTCTAGGTGCAAAGAATTTCTTGACCTGTTCTTCCGAGATCCTATTGGTCTCCTCGTCGCTGCGATTCCACGGTAAAACCGGCAATGGCTTGGCGGAAGGCTACGGGACGTAGTTTTTTGAACTCTTTGGCGCACGGTTTCCTGCGGATTTCTTTGTGGCAGTGCTACTGATGCTCTTCGTGGCAGTGCTCTTCCGCTTACGCTGAGGAGATGGCTGAAGCACCGGAGATGGCTGACGGGCCGGAGATGGCTGCCGCGCAGGAGATGGCTGAAGCGCCGGAGATGGCTGCCGCGCAGGAGATAGCTGAAGCGGCTCAGACTGCTGACGCTGCGGAGCCGGCGGGGGTGCCAGTTTGGAAGCACAATGTGTTCCTTCCTCCAATTTGGAAGCACAATGTGTTCCTTCTTCCAAAGAATGGTTGTTTTCACTGCAAATTTGAATTGAGTTTCCCCTTCACCTGTAGCATGGTCAAGCTGTGCTTCCTCATATTCCTTCACAACCTCATCCACCCCGACAATAGCATAGCCATCTGGAATCGGTCGGCAGTGGTAAGTTCCACCAGCTACAGGAGGTAAGGCATAGCCGACAGCCACCTTAATGGATAAGCCCATTAATCTCACATGCAGCTCAGCGTGTTCGCTCTCCGTGATCTCATCCACGGGGTATCGAGGACCCGCCATTTCAAGCGTGGGCTGCACGTTCTCCGTGGAAGCCACACTGCTTTTTCGCGCAGAGTCTGGGCCGCCGGCAGCTTCCAATGCAGGCTCTTCGTGCCGCTGAGATGGGCCGGTAGCTTGATGGCTCTATTGTGCATTCACTTGCGCATGCAGCGCCGCAAGTGCATGTTCTATCTGTGTCATCCGCTCTGTACGCTCTTTTTCTTTTCTGCCGCGCCATCTGTAAGAGTCGCTCCAGTCGGCAAACCCATCTTTCCACGTCATACCCCCTGTGCCTCGTGCATGTCCAGGGTGTTCTTTTTTACCGATGGCGCGTGTGAGCTGGTCATTCTCTCTGTCGGGATGGAAGGTCCTGGCGGATGTTTCCTCGTATGCCGTGATGAGTTCAGTGACGGGTTTGGCAAGGAGGGTTGGGAAGATACTCAATCCTGTTTCTGGGTCCAACCTTGCCCCGATTCCATAGAACCAAGTCTTTGCACGTAGGTCCCACCCATCTGTCTGGGGTGTGATCCCTCTCTCGCGCGGGGCCTTCTCAGCTTCCTCCCACTTAGGCCTCTGAGATATGTAGCCACCTGACCCCGTCCTCTGGTGATATTCTTTCTTCAGGGCATTAAGCGTATTGGTTTCTGACCTCTTTTTAGCTATAGCACTTTTTTTATATGTCTCAAATTCGGGCCAGTGAGGTCTTATCTTCGCATAATATGCGTCTTCGAAATTTGGAGTCTCGCCAGATTTGACAAATTTGTTCAATTTTGTCTTCCAGTTGCGGAAAGCGTCAGCCATCTTCTTTAGAGTCCACTCTTTGACCTTTTCCTTTATAACCGGGTTGTTTTCATCCTCCTCTGGCGGAAGGGTGAAATTTACCAACAATGAATTCCAAAGAATTTCTTTCGATCTGTCATCGACAAAGGTACCGTCGCCCTTCTTTGGCTTATTCCAATTTTCAATTATGATTGGGATTTGGTCTCTAACAAGAACTCCAACCTGACGTACAAATTTGTCTGCGGCCTTCTTGGGCTCCATCGGCCTGCCATCAACATGGACTGCTTCGATCGTGAACTTTGCACGATCTTTCAACCGCTGGCTCGCGCCTCACTTGCTCTTTTTTGTAGAAGAAGATGGTTGCTGGCTGGTCGATCCAGAGGGCTAAAAGAAGAAAGAAGCGTTAATTAATACATGTAGAAGAAGATTGTTGGTGGAAGTCAGCAGAGGCTTAATCAATGCATATACCTCGCCGGACTTTGTAACCATTAAATTGCGTTCACCGGAGTCTTCATCTTCTCCATGACTAGTACTTGAGTTGTCCTCATCATGTCCCTCCAAGTTCAGATATTGTGAGGTGTCCTCATCAATAATGTTCTCCATTATTTCTTCTTCTTCAAGGTTTCTACTAAGTGGATCCATAGTTTCTAAAACAATAATATTATCTAGAGTAAGAGTGTAAACATTCAAGTGGACTTGGATTCATACACAAATATACATATTATTCATACAAAAATACACAAATAAATACACAAATGAAATTAAAACCCTGAGGATGCTTGATCATTTTAAACGAGTTCCGAGGGGTCGAAACCCTAATCAGGATGAGTCAGAGGTCCAATTTGTATACAAGTTTTAATCTATGCATGTAGTACAATTTATCGAGCAAAGAAGTTTTAATCAGGATGAGTCAGCAATCACACACGTTGCACTCCTCGCAATCTATCGAGCAAACAATTTCATACAACATAAACAATAGCACATAGAGATCAAACAAATGCAACAAATGCATGCATGGCAATTTAATAAGTCACAATGGTTGTTACTTTAGTTCTCTAAACAATACTGAAGTATATGATGCATGCAAGAGGCCAATTAATGCAATGGAGTATTTGTTATGGATAGAGGACATTAATACGAACCAGTAGGCGTTGGATTCACCCTAATCAGAGTTACAAATCTTTTCTTATGATTTAAATAGTGTTTAATGGGTTTTAAATCATTTAAATAGTTTATGTTGTCTAAAAATCAAACTAAAATCAGATATATAATCCCCACGGGGTTGTGATTCCAGGGACATATTATTTGTAACTTTCTGAACATTATTTATTTTCTTATGAATTTATTACTCTAAATAAGCCATTATACCATTTATTTAAGTGCTGAAAAACCTTATATTATTTGGCTTAACCATTTGCATATTGATGATCTACACAGAATTGTGAATCCATAGGTATATTATTTGTGATTCAAGGTTCGACCCCCAATTTTGCAACTTTGTTGTTTTTCAAAATAATCATTTTGCATGTATTTTTTTGTAGAAAGCCCATCTGATTTTTGTTCTACTCTTAAGTTTTCATAGTTCGAAATTTGTACGGCCCCCCTTTAACACCAGTTCGTAGAAGAACCGGTGTTAAAGCCCTTTTTCGGGATCAACAAAAGACCTCGTTTCCACTAGTGATATTAACACAAGCACAAGCGTATGGCCCGCCATGGTTTGGCTGACTTGCGTGCCACTGTCGTTATTACGAACTACTTCCTCCGTTTCATTTTTAGCTTTGCGAAGAAAGTGTATCTATACCATTTTAAAGATGTAGGTTTACTTCAAATTTACACAAACATACATATTAAAAGGGGTCTAGATACATTTATTTATAAAGCTAAAATGTCTTATATTTTGAAATAGCGGGAGTAGCATAGAACTCATGCGTTGCTAAGACACCACCCTAAATCAACGAGTTATTTAGCTTGGGATTTTGAAAATCAAAGGAAAACAATTTTACATGTGTAATAGTGTCAATCACATGATGATTTAAATATAGTGCAAATCACATAACATTATATACAGATTGATTTTAATAAATATTTTGAGGCACATGAAAAAATTCTGGGCCCGCCCCTGCTCACCGGCGTCGGCGCGGTGGAGACGGGCGGCGTCGGCACGTACGGAGGCGGCGGGCTCGTCGGGTGGCGGTGCTAGTGGCGGATGCGGCGGTGGAGACGGGCGGCGTCGGCGCGGTGGAGACGGGCGGCGTCGGCGCGGTGGAGACGGGCGGCGTCGGGCGGTGCTCCGGCGAGGCACGGTCGTCGGCGCGGTGGAGACGGGCGGTCGGCGCGGTGGAGACGCGCGGCGTCGGGCGGTGCTCCGGCGAGGCGCGGTCGTCGGCGCGGTGGAGACGGGCGGCATCGGCGCAGTGGAGAAGGGCGGCGTCGGCGGTGCTCCGGCGAGGCGCGGTCGGCTGCTCCTGCACGGGGAAGAGGTGGTAGTCAGGGGGCGGGAGAGGTCATACGGAAAATGGAGGCGGCGGCGGCGAGACGGACGAACTCCGAGGGCGGCGGCGGCGAGACGCGCGAGCTCCGAGGGCGGTGGCGTTCGGCGGTGGCGGCGCTTCTCTCTGCGGCCGGCGGTGTTCGATCTGCTCTGGTTCGTGGCACGAAGAAAGGAAGGGGAAGGCGAATTTAATAACCCCCCCCCCCTTTAACACCGGTTCGTGCCACGAACCGGTGTTAAAGGGGGGGATTCCGTTTCCCGCGCGCATTTATTACCCCCCCCCTTTAACACCGGTTCCAGCCACGAACCAGCGTTAAAGGGGGGGGTGCCCCCCCCTTTAACACCGGTTCGTGTCTGGAACCGGTGTTAAAGGGGGGCATTTATTTCATGCATTAAAGGGGCATTTTTAATTAAAAAATATGATATGAATTTAGAAAATTCATATATTTTTCATTTCAACTCAGAAAAATATGAATAATATATCATAATTTTCAGAAAAATAATATCTATCCATTCATGTAAATCATTTTATATTTACTTTACATGAAAATTTTCAAAATAATTAAAACACTTACATATAAATTTTGATTATTCAATTCAAACAAAAATAAATTGTTAAATCCTAAAACTTTGAACATAAGAAATATTAAGCATCTAAAAATAAATCTAACCCTATTTTATTAGATCAAATCATATTTTAATGCCGCATCTTTTGTATTAACATTTTTGAATTGATTGGATATTTAAATGTCGCATCTTTTGTATACACTTGAATCTCACCAAGCCTCGCTCAACTTGCATTGTTTTTTTGATAAAATAGCATATTGTGAACCTAAAAATGATTTTTGTAAAAAATCATAAGCATCGTATCATGTACCTGTAGTTCATATCTGACCCACTTCCTGCCGATTCGGCAGGAATTTGTCTTTTTCACCAGAGGTGGACGGAAAGGTTTCAGATCCCCCTGTTGGTACATTGTACATATAAGGTGGTCTAGTATTTTTGTAAAATGTGTTGGTGGTTTTTTGAATTAGCCATTTGGTGGTTGCTTCACAAAACCATCCGTTTTTTATGCTCGGAAAATGGAAAATGCCTTTTTGGTGCGATAAAAAGGAAAACTTCCTCTTGCAACATTGTTTGCCATGCCATGATGCACATGTATGCACAATATGGCCATATTATCACAAACTATGCCTTGATTCTAGCCATAACATTGGTCATTTGACCCGAAAGCCAAGAAACCTCGAATGAGAATGCAACTAATAGTAAGTTACATAAAGCCGAACTGGAACTGAAAATTAAGATACATAAAAGAACTGAAAATTAAGATACATGGCCAGATTAAGTAACAATCGGCCGAACTTGTTTCGGAATGTTGGAGTGATTCAGTCATGCTCCTGCCTACACCTGTAATACTCGCCACTGTAGTCGTCATACTCGCCGCCGCCGTCATCGCTGTCGTCGTCGGGGTCGCCGTAATTGAACCTCTGGAGAGTACGCGTGGGCTGGACTTCAGGGTAGCGCGTGGGCTGGACTTGAGGGTAGCGCAGACGGGGGTTAGAGTCGGCGGCAGTGTCATAGGCCATGACGCTCTGGAGAGTCCGACCGCGCCACCATAGCCGACGGCCGGCCTCGTTGAAGTTAGGAGGAGGTGGGCCGTCCTCCTCGTACCTGGCGAGCGCCCTCTCACATCGATCCACGAAGAAGGCTTCCCAAGTAGGGAAATAGTCGGGATGCCATCTAGGATTCCTCCGCTACTCCGGCGTGAGCTCGAAGTAGTAGTGGTTCGTGATGGCCATCCGGCGCGCCACACCTAGAGGGACAGGAGGAACCGGCACGCCTCCGACGCTCAGCATCCAGCCGACGGGGACACAGTAGTCCGGCGGGCAGGGGTAGTTCGAGGCGCAAAGCGCCTCCGCCTCCCTTGGGGTTAGTGCTACGGTGGAAGCCATGGGAAAGAGTGATGAGGTTGCAGATATGAGTCTAGAGATGTGCAATGACAATGGAGGCCAACCCTACATATATATATAGTGAACTAGCGGGAAGAACTGGAGGGAAGAACTGGCGGGAAGAAAAATGGCGGGAAGAAAAATGGCGGGAAGAAGAACTGGCGAGAAGAAAAATGGCGGGAAAAAATGGCGGGATGAACCTTTAGTCCCGGTTGGAGACACCAACCGGGACTAAAGATGAACCTTTAGTCCCGGTTGGAGACACCAACCGGGACAAAAAACACGAGTCAGCACTAATAATAGGGGTGAGTGTCGACATTATGTCGTGCGGCGTGTACCTTGTCCCGGATGGTGTCACCAACCGGGACTAAAGATGAACCTTTAGTCCCGGTTGGAGACACCAACCGGGACTAAAGATGAGTGTCGACATTATTTCGTAAGTGTCGACACTATGTCGAGCTGCTTGTACTATAAATAGGCATCCTTGTGAGTCCAGTCCTCCAGCCAGTTTGAGGCTATGCCTTACCTCCTTTCGAGAGCAGGGACACCACTACGGCCAGTTTCAGGGAGATGCCGACGGAGCCCAGTCCTCCGGCATCTCTGAGAAACTGGTCATAGAGGCACTCCCTAATATGGGAAATTAGTTAGCTCCCAGGTGTATTGATCTAGTTAGAGAAGTTACAAAGCTGCAAGATGGTTTTCGAGAGCAGGGACACCACTACGGCCAGTTTCAGGGAGATGCCGACGGAGCCTAGTCCTCCGGCATCTCCGAGCAACTGGTCATAGAGGCACTCCCTAATATGTGACCGCGCGCGTTTGGAGATCAGATCTTAATGGTAAGTACGAATCGGGACAACTTATTCTCATAGTCCCGGTCCATCCACAAAACATGACTAACACTCAAGACATGTATTAATATTAAAAACATGAACTAGAGTTACATAATATGAGCATGAACTTCTTGGCATATGTCCTTCCTTATGATCGCTTCAGACGTAACCATGGAGCATCTTCTTTACTTAACGGAATGCTTGGGTCAATTTTCACTGTGAAGGGCGGAATTTCATCAAACTTATTATAATCTTCTGACATGTCTGTCTTGTCCTCGATTCCCACGATGTTTCTTTTCCCTGAAAGAACTATGTGACGCTTTGGCTCATCATATGATGTATTCGTTTGCATATTTTTTCTTTTTTTTGGTCTGGAGGACATGTCCTTCACATAGAAAACCTGAGCCACATCATTGGCTAGGACGAATGGTTCGTCTAAGTTCTTGTCTACCTTCATAACATTGTTGAGATCCACCGTTGTCATTCCGTACTTCTTGTCTACCTCAACCCCTCCTCCTGTTAGCTTGACCCATTTGCATCGAAACAAGGGGACCTTAAAATTAGGTCCATAGTCAAGTTCCCATATCTCCTCTATGAACCCATAATACGTGGTCTTTTGCCCATTGTCTTCTGCTGCATCGAAGCGGACACCACTGTTTTGGTTGGTGCTCTTTTTATCTTGGCCTGTCGTGTAAAATGTATTCCCATATATCTCGTACCCTTGGAAAGTACATACAGTCGAAGATGGCGTCCTGGCCAACAAGTACAGCCGATCCCCAACAGTGGTGTTATTCGTGAGAAGTCTTTGCAGCCAGCCGCCAAAACTCGCCATGTGTTCACTTATAATCCATTCATCAGACTGCCCCGGGTGTTTGAGGCGTATTAAATTCTTGTGTTCATTGATATACGGGGCAACCAAGATAGATCTTTGTAAAACCGTGTAGTGTGCTTGATTGAGAGAATGCCCGTCCCTACATATCATTGCTTTACATCCTAGGGTGCCTTTTCCACGCAGTCTCCCCTCATGTCGTGATTCTGGAACACCAATCGCCTTAAGGTCAGGAATAAAATCAACACAGAACTCAATTACCTCCTCTGTTACATAGCCCTTGGAGATGCTTCCTTCTGGCCTAGCACGGTTATGAACATATTTCTTTAAGACTCCCATGTACCTCTCAAAGGGGAACATATTGTGTAGAAATACAGGACCGAGAATGGCAATCTCTTCTACTAGGTGAACCAGGAGATGCGTCATAATATTGAAGAAGGATGGTGGGAACACCAACTCAAAGCTGAGAAGACATTGGGCCACATCTGTTTGTAACCCTGGTAGGCTTTCTGGATCGATTACCTTCTGAGATATTGCATTGAGGAATGCACATAGCTTCACAATGGGTACTCGAACATTTTCAGGTAGAAGCCCCCTCAATGCAATCGGAAACAATTGTGTCATAATCACGTGGCAGTCATGAGACTTCAGGTTTTGGAATTTTTTCTCTGCCATATTTATTATTCCCTTTATATTCGGCGAGAAGCCAGACGGGACCTTGATACTGCTCAGACATTCAAAAAAGATTTCCTTCTCTGCTTTGGTAAGAGCGTAGCTGGCAGGAGTTAAGTGGCATCGTTTACCCTTCTCGTTCTCAGGATGCATAGGCTCTTCAGGGGCCTTCAGACGTTGCTGGTCCTGCCGTGCTTCCGGTATATCTTTTGTCTTCCCATACACTCCTAGAAAGCCTAGCAGGCGCAAACATTCTTCGTCACGTGCATCACGTCGATTGAAGAGCGGACCTCTAAGACTTTCCAATAGGGTAGGTCCCAAAATATAGATTGCTTCTTCCACATGGGCGCGTGTCCGGCATCGTCATTCGGAACAGATAGACTGCCAGGACCTTTTCCAAAGATTACTTCTAGGTCCTTGACCATACCAAATACCTCCTCACCGGTACGGAGGACAGGCTTCCTCCGGGGTTCTGCCAGACGTTTGAAATGCTTGCCTTTCTTTCTTACTGGATGCAGGTTCAGAAGAAATCGGTGATAGCCTAGGTACACAACCTTCTTACATTTATCCAAATATACACTTTCAGTATCATCTAAACAGTGTGTGCATGCATTGTATCCCTTGTTTGTCTGCCCTAAAATGTTACTAAGAGCAGGCCAATCATTGATGGTTATGAAAAGCAATGCTCGTAGGTCAAATGGCTCCCCTTTGTGCTCATCCCACATACGTACACCTGGTTTGGCCCACAGCTGTAAAAGTTCTTCAACTAATGGCCTTAGGTACACATCAATGTCGTTGCCGGGTTGCCTCGGGCCTTGGATGAGCACTGGCATCATAATGAACTTCCTGTTCATACACAACCAAGGAGGAAGGTTATAGATACATAGGGTCACAGGCCAGGTGTTGTGACTGCAGCTCTGCTCACCAAAAGGATTCATGCCGTCTGTACTTAGACCAAACCTTAAGTTCCTTGCGTCACGTGCGAAGTCCGGGTACTCTCGCTCGACTTTTCTCCACTGTGACCCATCAGCGGGGTGTCTCAACATCGCGTCTTTCTTACGGTCTTCCATGTGCCATCGCAACAACTTGGCATGCTCTTTATTTCTGAAGAGACGTTTTAACCGTGGTATTATAGGAGCATACCACATAACCTTGGCGGGAACCTTCTTCCTAGGGGCCTCGCCCTCAACATCGCCAGGATCATCTCGTCTGATCTTATACCGCAGTGCAGTGCATACCGGGCATGCATCCAAATTCTCGTACTTCTCACCGCGGTAGAGGATGCAGTCATTAATGCAGGCATGTATCTTCTGCACGTCTAATCCTAGAGGGCAGACAACCTTCTTTGCTTGGTATGTACTGTCGGGCAACTCATTATTTCTTGGAAGAAGATTCTTCATTTTTACCAACAACTTTGAAAATGCGATGTCAGTCACACCATTCTCTGCCTTCCATTGTAGCAAATCTAGTGTGGCACCTAGCTTTTTGTGGCCATCATCGCAAGTTGGATACAACAATGTTTTGTGATCCTTTAACATCTGCTCCAGCTTCTCCTTCTCCTTTTCAGTTTCACATTCTTCCTTTGCATCAGTAATGGCCCGACCAAGATCGTCATCAGCGGGCCCATCTGCTCCCTCTTGATCTTCATTATCTACCTCCGTTGCATTATCATCATATTCAGGATACATATTATGATAGTTGTCATCATCCTCTTCTTCTTTGTTGTCTTCCATCACAACCCCTTTTTCTCCGTGCTTGGTCCAACAATTATAGCTGGGCATGAAACCGGATCGAAGCAGGTGGGCGTGAATGGTTCTGGTATTTGAGTAGTCTTTCTTGTTCTGACAGTGAACACACGGACAACACATAAAACCATTGTGACCACGGTTTGCATTAGCCACAACGATGAAATTTTGGAGGCCCGTAATGTACTCGGAAGTGCGGCGGTCACCGTACATCCATTGTCGGTTCATCTGCATTAATATGTAGTATATATCAAAAAATAATAGGGAGATGACCATTTATATATATAGTACATCAATGACACATGAAACTATAGTTGCCGACCTCGACCGAGACGGAAAGAGCAACAAGAAAACTTATTTTGAGCTCTCGGGCATTTCACCGAACACCTCTTGTGCATATGAAAAAAACACAAACTAGCACTCTTCACACCCTCTTGCTAGGCTCCAAAATGTGAAAGAATGGAAGAGTGGGGTGTGTGTGGGCTGGGGGTGGTGTCTTATATAGCCCCCCCCCCCCCCTCCCCCCCTTTAACACCGGTTCATGCCACGAACCGGTGTTAAAGGGGGGGTGCGCGGGCCACCTTTAACACCGGTTCGTGGCATGAACCGGTGTTAAAGGGAGGCTCCTTTTTTGCACGCTGGTACGGCCCCCCTTTAACACCGGTTCGTAGAAGAACCGGTGTTAAAGCCCTTTTTCGGGATCAACAAAAGACCTCGTTTCCACTAGTGTATTTTGGATGTTGATATTTTTTCTTATATACATAATCAAAATTTATAAAAATTGCGGAGTAATTTGATTAGAACGACAGACCGGCGTTGTGTGTTCTCTGGTTCTAGGATCTTTTAAGTACACTTTGCATTGGACAGAGGGCATTCGGATATGCTCTGTCTTCGTCTCAGAAGAAAGTACCTTGTTCCTTCCTTCGTCTCAAAAGCAAGTACTATATGCTGCTACCGTTAATTCCAACTGTTTCAACCAGCAAAAGAAAATTGTTTATTATAGGACGGTGAATTGAATATATAAGACAAGACAAACACTCGCCTTTACGCCAAGAAAATGCATGGAAAACATCGCTTTGATTTGAGTCGTGAACATGAACATCACTTTGCTGAATGGTCAAAAAGGCCGTGAAAAAATCCGATGAAGAAAACGAGATATGAGCTCTGAAGACGTTGCACCAGATCTTGCGCGGATTATACTGTTACCGACATGTGTAGAAACTGTAATATCTATTCTTAACTCATTTTTGTAAAAACAAAAGTGTAATCGATCATGGAAACGACGAGCTAAAGAGGCTAGGGGATTATGGCGCCTTGGACTAGAAGCTGCTGCCATTGTCCAGCATCATGATCTCCTGCAACACGTCCCAGAGCTCCTTCTCCCCCGCCACCGGCCTCCCCTGCTCCGGCAGACGCGGCACGTCGGCCGGCGAAAACCCATTCGACCCGCTGTTCTCGCGAGGGGTTTCTGGCAAGTGCTGTGGCTGCATCGTCGCCCAAGAAGAAGCGGACGCGGACGCCGACGCTGAAGACGACGTGGCGGCGATCGGGAAGTTGAGCTTGGCGCGGCGGCCACGGAACTCGAGCGCCGCAACGTCGTAGGCGCGCGCGGCCTCGGAGGCGGTGTCGAAGGTGCCCAACCACTTGCGCACGGCGCGGTGCGGGTCGCGAATCTCCGCTGCTCACTTGCCCCATGGCCGCTGCCGCACACCCCTGAACTTGCTACCCCTCCTCGCACGACGCTTGCCCACACCGCCATCCTCCACGAAGCTCCCGGCGGAGCACTCTTCGCCCTCGCAGCTCGAGCCGGTCGCCGCCGTGGCGGCGGTGTCGAGCTCGCAGCCGGGGCACCCGGCCGCGCCACACCTTGCGCACGCAGAAAGTGGTGGCACCGCAACGGCAATGGGCGGCGTCGGCGGCTCCAGCTGCAGCGTCGTGGGGACGGCGGTGTCCCCGGACACGACGGACATGAGCGCGCGGAGGAAAAGGGAGTTCTCCTGCTCGGAGTTGGGGGGATGGAACCCGCCGGCGCCGCGCAATAGCCTCGGCACCATGACGTGAGCTCGAGTAGGTATGCTGTGACTGTGACTGTGACGTGCCTACGTGATCACTAGGTTGATGAGTTTCGCGTTCGAATTTGGTGGCTAGGTCGTTGTTTGGTGCGGACGTTTCTCTACTACTCCCTCCGTTTCAAGACTCTTGCTTCTGTATCCCCCTAGACAAAGAATTCTAGGCTCTTCAGCCGGTTAACGGGTTTTGGGTTTGTGCTCGGGATAGAGATCGGGTAAAGATGAAGACTGTACTAGCTATGTGTACGACAGCAGGATACAGGTGGGATTGTACGTGATCAGGTGGACATACAGGCGGCTCTTGGTCACGCAGATCACGATCGGTCGCCATCGCTGGACCGAAAGGCGTATGTAGGAAGCAATGGTCCGGTCCAGTTGTGTCGTCTTGCCTTTTTATGTTTGAAATATTTTCTTATATCTGTTTTATAAGAGCATTTTCACTTATTTGGTATTTTCATGTCCAATTTCGGCGCTATTTAGCACTAGATGGATATAACATTCCGCCTAAGAACGTCCAGTTTCTCACTCGCGTTTTCACGCCAAGTTCCTGGTTTTGTACAAATTTTAGGCAAACTTGGCAAAATATGGATGAATATAGGCGATTTCATTAATATTTGGGCGAGTTCATACATACTACATCAAATTTGGACAATCGCATGAATTTTGACTACATTAGGCTAAAGAAAAAATAAAAAACTTAGAAAATACAACTAGGCCTAGCCGATGCCGATCCCGATGCCGTCGGGCGCCGCTCACATGCCGAAGTTACGGTAGAAGACGGTGTAGTCGACGTCCTGCGTGCCATCGTCGTGGCTCGGCGGCTACGGGGGACGCGAGCTACCCTAGCCGGCATCGCCGTAGCGCCACGGCTGAGACGAGAGACCGGCGTCATCGTCGAGGACGATTGAGTGGCACGTCCTGATAGGCACACTCCTGGCGTGCGAACAGATCGGCCTCACGCTCGGTCTGCTCCTGATGGCGCCGAATGCGGTTGGCCTCCTCCTGCTCCTGGTCGGCCCTAGACCAGGCGCAGGCGTCCGGCGCCGGCGGCACGTCATTGAGGGAGCGCTCCATCGCCATCTTCATGACGAACGCGTCCTTGTTGACGGGAACAGCCCAGTTTGCTGGCTCTGTCTTCGGCGTGCGCAGGTTAAGCCGGTCGGTCGGCAGCGTCGGAGCACAACCCTCATTGTTGACGATGCCGCGTGAGCGCGTCCTTGGCGACGAGCGGACCGGCGACTCGACCTCACGCTTCACCGGCCAGAGCGGAGGCACAATGAGTGTGCGGGCGCGAGGTGACTGTGCCGGCGACGAGCGGACGAGCTGACGCCAACGAAGAGGAGGAGAGGGAGGCCATCCTCCTCGGCAACCAATTGGCCACCGCATGGCTTCGGGCGACTGACGGTGGCGAGCGAGGGGGATAGCGCATCTTAGGGCGGTCGCCGACGGTGATGTTCTCGAGCTTATGGATAGGGATTGGGAGGTGTGAGAGTGTGTGCTTTGAACTGGCGAGGGGCGTCGGCATTTATAGCCAAAAGAGGAAAAGGCGGCGAAGGCGGGGGGAGGGGTGTAGCGGCATGAACGGGAAAAGGGAAAACGGCGGGAAGGCGAGCCGGCGGTGGCGCGCCATTACGACGACGCATGGCCGACGCAACGGGCGGTCATTGATCGGCGGTCCATCGCGGGAGCTGAGGCGACGAGATAAGGACGGCTCGGCTTCACAGGCTGCCAGGGCAGGACGACTGGCTGGTTTTATTTTCGCCGATTCTGCTGCGTCCGGCGTTTCCATACGGTTCTCATCGCCCCGGGTTCGGCCTGGGAACATCGAATGAAAGTTGGGCCAAATCCGGCACTATTCGACGTCATGGGAATACGGTTGGGCGAACTTTTTCCGTCACACCCGGGAGGTATTCATTCCATCTACGGACATTGTACCAAAGGTGTGGACATATGCTAGGGTCAGATGCAAGTTTTCTTGGGATTCCAGCACCCTAGCGGTAAATTTTTCAGCGAAACCCTAGTTTGTGGGCCCCGTAGATCTACCCCTAGCTTTTTCCATATGAGGGTTGACCAATGGACTTTTTGTTTATTTAGGTTCGTTTAGTCCATAGGAACAAGTTAAACCAAGGTTGGGCTCAAGATTCTACCGGTTTTCGTCTGTTTGACCCATAGCAGGACATTCCTCCTATAGGCCTAGAGCTTCGGTGAGCGCCAAGGCATGCGTAGCAGGACGGTCACCCCCGGGAGGTACTTATTCCATCTACGGACATTGCACCACAGTTGCGGACATATACTAGGGTCAGATGCAAGTTTTTATGGGATTCCGGTACTCCGACGGTCATTTTTGCACCGTAAGATGGCTTTATCTCTCTATGCTAGCATGTGTGGTAAATTTTAGGGGTTTTTGTAAAGTTTGAAAAAATAAAGAATTACAGACACACTTTTTAGGATCAATTATACTACTCCCTCCGGCCCATATTAGTTGACGTAGAATCATCTAGATATGAATGTATCTAGTCAAGTTTTAGTGTTAGATACACTCGTATCTAGACAATTTGTGTCAACTAATATTTGTTGGAGGGAGTAGCTTTTTAAACGACTCGATTTTTTGGATCTTTTCGGAATCACCTCAAAATTGTGGTACATGCTAATATTTAGTTCTTACAAATGAATATATATATTTTTTAATTTTTACGATTTTCGAATTTAGATTTGAAACTAAACAACCGTACATCTATAAAAAACCGTACATACTACCGTTGTGGCCTTATTTAGGTGTGTGGCAATATTAAAGCGTGCATGCACAGCGCCAAGCGCGTATCACGGCAGGTTATGTACGATCACGCCGACGATTCCATATTTCGCTGTCGTATAGGCCCAGTACGATCTCCATGCCATCCGGGTCTCTACCGGGAGTATAAACCCGAAATCCGCTAGCGTTGAATTTATTTGTTTAGGGGGGGAGACACGGAAGCAAGAATATAAAACGTTTTAGGTTTGTAAAAAAAATGAATCTAGACTTTTTTTAGTGTTTAAATTCACCCCAAGTTGAGTAAACCTACATACTAAAATAAGTCTAGATTTATTTTCTTTACAAATCTAAAACATCTTATATTTTAAAAGAAGTACGAACATTTGAATCTCCCTTCATGTCTCTTGTTTTCCCCGCCACTGGCAAAATAAATTCAATCTTAGTCATCAATTTCCTTGAATCGAACGGCTGCTCTCAGCCGGATTCGCCACCCCTCAGGTCCCCGCCAACCCACGAAACCGACGACTGTTCTGGAACAATCCAGTCCACGGCGCACTGTTCTTGCCGCTCTAGCAAAAGTTGAAGCAGCCCAATTTCTTGCGGGTTGCAAGCTCTCCTCATTCCACCTCAATGAAGCATCGGCTAGCGGTGCTAATATCTCTTGCTCGCCCGTCACACGTCACCACTCACCACCTCCTCCGGTCCATCCTCTCCCGTCCTCCCCTCCACGCCACCACCACCTGCAGATCTCTTCTCAGTCTCTCACATCCGTATTTCAGCTCTACCACCATCTTTTTGCAGGCTCGCACTAGGTTATAAGATTATGACTCCTGTTGGATTCACTCTGTCGGATCTGGGCATCCTTCAATGAACATATGGCCATAGTGCAGCGGCCCATAGGTAAGTTGCTCTTTCTCTTGATTTCCCATCTTTCCCTAATTCTTGTGAAATTTGTGACGATTCTTTTGCGTTAGAATGCTGCACAAATGATTGTTCTTAAGTATGTTGATCAACTGTCACTACAGTAGCACACGGGAATTGTATATTGGTCTGATTGTACCGTGTAGGATTTCTGTCTTTTTTCTGCACGCAAGATGTTTGTGTTTTGGTCCAGGGTGCTAACTGTTGGTCGGCCATAAAAGGCAATGCTACCTGAACACAAATGAGTCCAGATCATTGCTTCTCCTGTAAAATTTTCTCTCTTATTGTAACATAAAAATGACTTAATACTTATACTGTGGGTGGTTGCTGAAAACATAGGAGGCCATCCAACAAGATCCAACAAACTGGGAGGACAAGATCCTTTCAGAGATATAATATAAAAATCTACACTCTGTAGCTTCACCGAAATGGAACCAGTATATATATTACGATCTCTAATTATTATCCTTGTCAATCTCTTGCTGTGTTGTATATAACTATTTTTGTGCTTTTGCTTGTTTTGTTTGGTGCTTAACCAATAGTTGTCGCTAAAGAGCAGAATAATCTCTTGCTGAAACAAAATGTGTTACACAAATGAGTTCGTCTCAGCGTATACGTTATCGTGATCGAGATAGATATCTTCAGATGACTCCAGATCAAAGGGAAGCCTATTTGCAAAGGAATCATGAGTATAAAAGAATTAGGCGTGAGTACACTGCAAGTTGTACCAATGCACAGCCAACGCCACAGCATATAAATTCTAGAATTAATAATGACATATACATTACGGATGACTCTTCCAAATCGACAAAAGGTACAATTATAATTTTATTATGACAGAGAGTCAGTTCGCTTATCTTCATATATATCATGTATAATTTTGTGATACCTAATCTATATTCCAGGAAAGGAAGTTGTAGCCAGTTCAACTTTTCGCTCTGAACCATCTGCTTCGCTACAAGAAAATCTTCTATTTTCATATCATGAGAAGGATAATTCAGCATTTAGTCGTGAGAGTTCTTCATCAAATGGAAAATAAGGTTGTGATAACTTATTTAAAAAATATAATTATTATTATCAAAATATTTTGCTTTCTAAACTGCTGTTTAATCTTTATCCATTGAAAACATTGGCAAGCTTTCTACACTGCTTTCTTAAATCTCTTTTGCAATATTATGTTCCTTTTCTGTTGCATTGATGCAAGGAGTGTCCAGAAAAATATTAAAAGGGGTTTGGTCCTTGTGAAAGACACGGAGTATTTAGTACTGGCTCTATAGATTAGCATTAACACTAATTTTTCAATGTAGCATACAATGGGGCACAATATCCTTCCTTTTCCTGATACAGATGCACACTGGGATTCCAACGTATATATGCATCATATTTCAGTTTTAGCATACAACAAAAGCATCCGACAAGAGGAGTTGTGCAATACTGCAATGGGTCTGAAGCTTGTGAGTAACTTTTTTCATGCCCGTTTGTTCTGGAATATGACAACCACAAAACAGATGTTTTAAAAAGTTCAGTGCGTAACGATGAGATCGACTACTTGATGAATTGACTAAATTTTTTTTAAGTCGGGAAGATTTAAAGGGAGTACAATAGAGCTTCTCATGAGCTAGGTTCTTAGGCCAGATTTTGGGAGGTTAATGAAACCTTGCTCAGTTCATGCCCTTGTAATTCTGAATGAGCTGATTGTACATGACATGATAACTCCAATTGAAGTGCCTCTCTGGCTCTCTCCCTAAAAAGGAAAAAAAGAAAACTAGATATCCCAAGAGCTGGTTGTACGGATCACTTTATACAGTGAGCCATTGTTGGGCTTCACAACGTGTATTTAATATCCGAGATCATTTTGCTATGGACACTGATATCTCTTCTCTGATGCTGATAGATTAATATAATGAGTACTTTTTTCCGAAAGATGCAACACTATATAGGTCGAGAAGATAAATATCCGAGAAAATAGGTATTAGAATTTACACGATAATGACAAGCAAGGTGTCTGTAGTCTTCTATCACAAATCTGATTTATTTTTGTGCAAAGGTTGATATACAAAAGCACGTGCCTTCTACTAGTTATAGTAGAACGTGTAACGGCACGCGCATTTTTTGAATGATCAGTTTTTTGCCACGTTCATGTCGTGGGAACACGAAAGAGTGATCCACACTGCTGACACCTGGTTATATGCTGTGTTCAAACACGTCATGTTATCAAATTGCCTTACTTAGGCATTGATAACGTGCAGTCCTATTCTATAAAACTCATTGATAAATGTTTGGAGGGTTTACCCGTGACTAGATTTGCACCCTGAAGAAAGTCATTTGCTCACAAAAACAATGCCTTTAACGAGGTTATTGCCAGACACAACCAATTAGGGTTAGAACTTGGATTTTCACCCTACAAGATCAGACATAGAAAACGTTTTCTGTGTTGCCGTCCCACTAATAAGCCGCTGCTACAATTCATGGATCTCCAAGCCAGTTACTCAGCACCGAAGACTCGAACCACCTTTGGTAGCCCTCAAATCTCTGCTTTCATGACATTCTCTACCACTGACTTCACTATGGACCGATAAAGAAAATGTCCAATAATGATAACATACAGCAGAGCTTCATAGCGCTCTCGCTTAGAACATGCACGGGTGCGCATGACTGAATCCCATCCGATGAGCATCCTCCAAGCATGAGCGCCCATGGGCGATCGCCAGCGGAGCATTCTGGAACTCGACAACCCTCACAGATACAATGGCACGCATCCGGTGGTTCTTCGTCTTTGCGCATGAGAAACCAAGGGCCACCACCATTATTCGTAAGACTCGCAAGCCCTCACGCCGTCAGCCTCCTCCAGCACGACGACAACACACAAAGAAGCAACAAGAAGACCGAGTCGAAGGGGACCAACCCCCCGCAACAGCAGCCCAACTGGATCCTACAACCTCGAACATGGCCCAAGGCCTAGATCTTGGCTCGCCGAAAACCCACATCGCCGCCGCCAATGACCTTTGCCGCTATCGGCAGCCACCATGGCGACGCCTTTCCACCTCTACGCTGCCGCCCCGCAGGAGATCACAAGCCCCGGCCGACCAAGCCGCGTCGCACAGTGTACTCCGCCGCCACCACGCTATCCCTCACGCGTCCCGCAAAACCACTACTAGAAAATCGCGTTGTTTTTGTGCAATTGCATCGTCATGACCGCATGCTCATGTCATCATGCCGCATTGCATTTGAGCATCGTCATCATCTTGCATTTGCTTGCATAAAACTATTTGCAGAAAAACCTAATTTGTTTTCTAAACGTCCCGTCTTTATTCAAACGCAAAACCCGGGTCTCCGGATTATTTTATTTTGTCTGCTATCGGTTTGCAAAAATCATGTTTAAAATATATAAAACCTTTAATTATTTTTAGTGGGGCAGTCGAACGGGCCGATTCGACCCGAACGACCACCCCCGAAATTAAATCGGTCCACCTAAACCAGCCCCTCTAATTCCTAAGTTCACCCAATCCTAATCTACCCACACCCCCTCCACCTCACCCCAACCAGTAGCAGCTCGTCACCTCACCCAGCCCCTCCCTTTGGCCATTCCTCTGCTGCCACCTCAACCCCTTTTTCCCCTCTCTCTCTACCCCGGTCCCACCTGCCAGCCGGACCCCTCCCTCTCTCCCCCACATTCCCACTCCCCCACACCGACCCACCCTGGCCCGCCAGGCCCTCCCTCACCAACTCCCACACCCGACAGCCCTGTCCCCGGGCCCCACCCCCGCGTCCCCATGCGCGCCCCCCCTGTTTCTCTTCCTCTTCTCTCCCCGCGCCCCCGACAACCACCTCTCTCCCCGCGTCCCCACCTCCCTCCGGCCACCTGCCTCCACCCCATCTCGCCGCCGGCGCGCCCCACCCCCTCTCCTCTACCTCGCGGCCGCACCGTCCTCTCCCTCCTCCAACGCTCCTCTCCTTCCCCCTCCCCGCAACCACCGCCACCTCTGCAAGCCCCGCCACCGCCGGCCACCTTCTCCGGCGCCGCCCCGCTCGCAACCCGCCGCCCGCCTCGCCTCCTCGCCGCTCCTCCCTTCCCAGGCACTCGCCTCGCCGCCGCTCTCCCTCTGGCCGGCCCCGCCTCCTCCGCGCCCTTCCCCCGACCCCGGCCCGACCCTGCCCGCCGCTGCCGCGTCCTCCGAGCCCGCGCGCTCCGGCCAGGCGCCGTCGCCCGCCTCCGGCCGGGCCTGCGCAACCCCGTCGCTCGCCCGCGTCCACACCCCCCCCCCCGCCGGAGCCGCCTCGTCCCCGTCGCCTCTCGCCGACCGCCGCCTCCAGCGCCGGCCCCGGCCGCGCCCAGCGCTCGTCACTGCCCCGCCTCCCCTCTCCGGCGAGCCTGCGCCGCCGCCCTCCCTGGCGACCTCGCCCGCGTCCCCGAGCCCGCCGCCGGCGCGTCCCCTCCTCGCCGGCCGACCCCGCCGCTGCCAGCCCTGCATCCCCGGTGCCCGAGCTCGACCGACCCTCCTCAGACTCCCTTCTCCGGCCCAGAGTCGCTGCAGGCCCTGCTTTCCCGCCCGCGTGGAGACAAGCTCGCCAAGGACGCCCTCGAGCGTCTCCTCTGCCCGCGTGTGTGCAGCTGCTGCAGGATTTCCAAACGCAAGATCGATCGTTCGGCCAAGTTCAACTAGGACCAGGAGGGTTGCAATGTAAACAGGACGATGACACGGAATCGCCCCGCGACGACTGAACCCGAGGATTCACCAAGTTCGACAACGAACCGTACGAATTCAATGAACCGCCGGCACCAAACAAGTCACCCTCGAATACCGTTGCCGAGACCCCCGACCCAAGATCTCCTGAAGGCCCTGGCATCAAACAAGTTCTCCATCGATAACAGGATCGCCACACGAACCCTGGACCGGGAATGCCATGAACTCCTTCTCGGACCTCAAGATCTCCCCGGATACGACAAGTACTCCCTCGAGGACGCCGAGTACTTCACCCCGGACCCCGAGGACCCCGGCGCCGTTCCCAAGTTCGCCACCGGTGAATAAAGAGGAAACCTCAAGGACTTCGGCACGGAGCGGCAAGATCGCCTCACGGAATCCGAAGCGCGGACCCAACCAGGTCGTCGCAACGACAAGATCGACACCGACCAGAGCGGATCCGATGCGCCCCCGACACCGAACCAAGTACTCCTTCCCGGACACCGAGTCCGCCGAGAACCCGGATGCGCCAAGACCTATCCCGTTATCCGAGGACGATCCCATCGAACCCTGAGCCCTGCGACCTACCCCGAAACCCCGGAACCACAAGATCTGCCGGACCCTAATATGTGAACCCTTTCCCGAAACCCTATTTTATAATATAATACAACTTGTCGCATATTAATTGTTCATGCATGCATCCTTGTCTGTGGTTTGGGGGCCTTATGCCGATTCACCTCTAATTAAATATGGGGCCCATATGCGGGCAAATCTAGTCTCATATTGGCCTCATTTAAATTGGTGTAGCGAACCGGTGCTATATGTTGCCATGTTCAGACAACATTTAATTCGCGGGGTATCTAAATAACTTGAACCATCTAATTAATTGTCGGGACCCCCGGTTCCGCTTAATATGATCTAATTGCATCGCACCTTGCCATGTCATACATCATACATGCATCATGCCCGATCTTCTGCCGTAATATTAAATATTGCATCCGGTGTTTATTCTAGTGTTTTGCTTCTTCGCGGATAAGGCCGTTGAGTTGATGCGAGTGTCGACCGGATCTTCGGTTGAACCTCCGACAATGTGTTTCAGGCGAGCATCTCCCCCCCTTTCTACCTATCTTACTTTTATAGTATTTATTCCCTCCTGTTGATCTATTGCTATCCGTGTTGCGATGCTCTAGTTTTCGTACCCGTGATATCCCTTGCAGCCATATATTACCTTGGACACATCCTATTACCTGTTGTTTGGTAGATAGTTGGACTTGCGCGTCGTAGTCGCTTGCTCAAGTGTTGTTGCGTGTCGTCAAGTACCACAGTTGTTGGAGCATTGCCGCATGTTTAATGTTGGAGACGGTTATGGCTTTATTTACTGCTCACTTTAATTATTGTTTAACAACTAAAATTGAAGTAAGTAAGCAGAGGCATCGGTGGATGATAGATAATATTTGGTTTCCGACCGTCCACTTGTGTCCCGTAGGACCCCGAGTACTTGATACCTGTTCCTTGATTTATCGCGCTATCCACATCCGGGAGGCTTATGGGACCCCCCTTAGCCAGAGCTTGATTCAGTCTTATTTCTTGGGGCCACAAACTAGTTTGAGGTTTTATTTACGATCCTGTACTTATGCCATGCTTTACTGCTTTATTTACGTTTGTGCGAGGAGCACACTGTACTGTTTAGGAATTGTGACCCGTTTTCGCGGTATCGACACCCCGAGTTTTCGGGTTCCCAGTCGTTTATAGCCGGCCCCACAAACCTCGGGTCCGTCTCGGAGCTAGCTTACTTCGTTGCAGGTGTACTCCAAGGGGTAGCCCCCTGAAATATTTCTGAATCCTGTGATTGCTTTGTCGTGAAAGCCTCGTTGGGTTTTGATTTGGTTTTTCCGAGGTTGATCATGTGTGTGTTGCTATTTGTGCACCCCGGCCGGGTTAAAACTGTCTGAAAGCCGTGTTCGCGGTTATGGACGACTTGGAGCACAGTATCTCGATCATAGACAACTATAACTAAAGTAGTGCTATAAATTTGACTTTATAATGACTAGTAATCAGCTTCACTATAATGGAATGGCTAAATAAAACTGCCAACAACTGCTTATTTGGGTTGTCGCTTGCGACCACTGTACCTGACTAGTAAGTAATGCAACTATAACGGAATGGCTAAATAAAAGTACCAACCACTGTTGGGTTTTGGGTTATCTCATGCTAATTGTATCTGACTAGTAAGTGTTGCAACTATCACGGAATGGTTAACTAAAAGTGCTCACTGCTTATTTTATCAGGATGATTATCTATACCTGACTAGTAATTGGTGTAACGATAACCAAATAAATAAAACTGCCAACTGTGTGAGTTCCTCGGTGGACTTCCTCGTTTGGTCTCGAGGGGGAAATACCAGGATGGGATTGTTTGGTGTAAGGTTCAGGTTGGATCCGGATAGCTCTTTCTCACCCTTCTCTGATAGTCGCCAGTTGTATCGAGTCTCTATAGGTTGTTTAGTGCATGCTGCCGCTGCCGTGTCAGTCCACCATACCTATGTAGGCGAGGACCGCTGAATTCTAGTCTCGCCGTGTACTGGCCTCAGTACTGACGCTCCTCTTTTTCCTTTGTCCTTTGTCAGCACCCCTTGTGTTTAAGCAGGTTTTGAGATCGACGTCGTTAGCAGGGTTACCCTTCCGGCTTGGCCTGGGCAGGGTTATGGACGCCATTGGTTATTCTTCAGGGATCTTAGCCCATTTGCATCTTGTCCGTAGTCGGACGCTCTATCATTTTCAAGGTGATTTGGATCTTTGTATATTATATCTGTATTCTTGACTCTTTGAGTCGCTGTGGTATATATGTTTTGTGGGTCCCATCGAGGACTGTTGTGTAATGTTATTACTTCGTTTTCCACCCGCACGAAAGTGCCTGGTGGGCACCTTTGAATCGTTTCTATGCGGGTTTGGCGGGAATCGCTAAAACTTGCATAGGGTCGATTCTGAGGGTGTTACACCAAGGCCACCTCTCCAGCTGTCACCGGCGGCAACGGCGGCCACTGCTTGTAGATCGTCGGCCTCGAGAGGGATTGGAGGAGGTTCTTCCGGAGCCGCCCGGAAGGGAGACGGTCCGGGAGGCAGCACAGGTATTTTGGTCTATGGTATCACATGGACGGGAATATACTCCCTTTGTTCCATATTATCCTGCGTCTAACTTTTTTACTGTTTTTTCATATTACTCTGCCTGTAACCCTCTTTGCCAGCTAAAATTTCTAATACTTTCCTTCACTTTTTCACCGACCCTAGCTGTTGCAGTAGTACTAGCTGATCATGCATGGACTGCTATTTATGTTAGGGGTAAAATAGTGCAGCAGAAGGTAAGAAATGAATCTCTGGTTACTTCCTTGGTATCCACTTTTTTCTTAGTCTAGTCATTGTGGGGTAACATCATTATAGTAATTAAAAGTCCAACTCAGCACTTTGCCTATGTGGTACCATAATTAATGAAGAAACAACTCTTGCACAAAATCATAGGCAAAAAATATGGTTAAACCAATAAAATGCATGCATGTCATCAAAATTATTAAATATAGATACAACACTTAAGAAACAATGCATTAGAAAAATTGTCTCTTAACAATTTATTTTCCCTAAAATAATGTGCTAAAATACATTCCATTGTAACAGGCCAGAGTAAATGGGACAAAGGGAATAGTAGAAGTGTATGTGTAAAACATGCGCCGGAAATAGCCTCATTGGTCGACAGGATAAAAAATGAAAGAATGTGAGAAACATATAGGATTAGAATGTCGTGTGACATTGGTTCCTAGAGAAATCGAAAGGAAATGATTACCTAATAGAAGATGGTTTCTACACCATAGGAAAAGGGGGGGGGGGGGGGGGGGGGGGGCGGGGGGGGGTATAAAAGAATTATGTACATTGTATAGTGCTCCCTCCATCCACAAAAGAGTATACTGCTAACTTTCTTGGGAAGTCAAGTTATTTTAGACGTTGGCCGTGTTGCATGAAAATGTAACAAATAATTATATGAGGAAGATATTTTCACTATGAATCTAATCGGACTAATTTTGTGCCCACTAATATAAACACGGTCAAACTTAAAAACTTATGACTATTTAAGAAAGCTGGAAGTGCACTCTTCTGTGGATGGAGGAAGTGTTGCACAAATCGAATTTTTTTCATGAGCTTGGAACCAAAGGAAAATATCCTAGAATTGCGTGCAAATAGACCATACGAAAAAAAGTTATGGTTTCAAATCCGAAAAATTGAAGCCTCTGTAGGAAAAATCGAAGGAACAGAATTCTCAAAAGTTCCTATAAAATTCATTTGAACTAAAGAGGCTTGAATTATGTAAACTTGTATGTTTGCTTCGCAAGAATAGGACAGACACACGAATCTTAGTAAAATATTCAAATTGCATAAAATTATATACTTATGATGTTATTATGTCGCTAATGTGCTTGTACTTCATGCGTAGGAACTCTAAAATGGGGTCCAAATAAATTATAATTCACACACTTGTCCTTGAAAACTAAGACCAAAGAAGAATTCCTGCCCCATTCTTTTGAATTAAGGAAATAAATATCACCAAAGTAAACTTTTCGTTTTCTATTTTCCCACACGGGTTTTCTATGACCGAATTTTTTAAAATGTTCACATGGGTGGGGAGAAATTCCCCCGCAG
This sequence comes from Avena sativa, assembly GCA_916181665.1. NCBI lineage: Eukaryota > Viridiplantae > Streptophyta > Magnoliopsida > Poales > Poaceae > Avena > Avena sativa. Next base: position 162,569,659 of record OV702284.1, read on the forward strand.
AGTCTATAAGCCAAACATTCCTTTTTCGGAGGAAAAGCCGACCTGGCTTTATAAAAAGACTACATAGATCAATTCGAACAATTTTGTGTTGTACTACATGCTTGAGTTGATTATTGATTATTTTTATTATACTACTAACTATTGAATGATATTGAGCCTCGGTTAGCCAGATGCCTAGAATCATCTTAGCTCAGAACTGGTAGAGTACCACGAAACACGCCTTCCCAACAATCCGTCTAAAACCGTAAAGAAACAATTTTTTTCCATTTAAATTCAGAAAAGTACTACTCCCTTCGATCCATATTAGTTAACTTCAATTTAGATATATCTATCATAAAAACTTGTCTAGATACATTCAAATTGGAGTCAACTAATATGGATCGGAGAGAGTACTGTATTTATTACATGACGGTGCAATAAGAAAAGAGAAGCTGAAAGCAGAACCAAACAGCTTGACGCTACGACGGCCAGGCACTGTCTATCCAATGGAACGGTGACAAAAGGAGAGGAAGACTTTGACTGACCGGTTGCTGATGCTGGAGAAGGATGATTAGAAAAGGTCAGACCTCCCTCCCACCGGCGTGTGAAAGCACGTCCGATCTTTTTTTTGAACATAAAAGATATATTAATATTAACTATCAAAGTACATCACTGCTCCCGAGAACAGAGCAAGAAACAAGCAAACTGAAAAGCACAACATAAATAGAGAAGATGATAACACATCGTGCAGACACCGAAGACTACAAAAGGAACCATACGGCGATCGCCCATCCGTCGACAAATCGGATCCGAAAGTGCCGCAAATGCAGTCTTCAAGGGCCTCTATGCTCCATACCAGTTGATGTCCCGCGGGTGGCTCTCCCGACGGTCTATATGGCGTTTGCACCTGAGGAAGGGGAGTACTAAGCTGTAGATACTGAATGTCCTTCACCGAGCTCAATCTCTGGGGTCCCCGCCGTTGAATCTGAGGAACCACAGCGGGAGTGTTGTCATCCACTACCGCGGGATCAACCCGAACAACGGGTACAGCATCGTCACCATGCTTATCATCATGCCAATAGAAACATGTGCTTGTAAATATTGAATGAACATCTTGCTCAATTGTATGCAGCATAGTAGCAGGAGCGAATACTGTTTTAATACTAGCCGCGTGAGCGTGCTTTCGCAGCCTTTGGCCTTGCCATCCTTGTAGAACCTGATTAGGTTTTTGTTTTCTTTTTATTTGTTGGTGTTTCTTGGCATGTTTTTACCTTTTTAAAACACGCCCTTAATGTACCTTTTGTTGGGTTTTCCTCTTTCTAATTAAAAAAACAGAGCTTCTGTCGGCTGTTCAAAAAACAATACTATTTTAATACTCCCTATACTGTTGGCTTTTCAGCTCGACAAGTCGGCCCACCAACTCCTTTATAAATGTACTTTTAGTCTTGTCGTAATTCAAATTTAGTAAAATTTAACTAACTTTATAAAAAAAAAGTAATTTATGACACTAAATTAATATCACTAGATTTATTTTTAAATTTAGTTTCATAATATGATAATTTTATGCACTTTGATAAATCTAAACACTATTTAATATATAAATTTATCTAAATTTAAAAAACACACAACACTTATTTTAAGACAGAGAGAGTAATATATATTACTATATTTATATATAAGATTGGTCAAATTTAATAAAATTTAATTTAAACAAAAGCTAAAAGTATACTTATTTATGCACGGAAATAGTAATTAACACGCGAGATGGGTCACTAGATGTGCTCTCGCGTCCCAGCCATCGTGGACGTCGCCGTACATTCTTAAGACTTTTATAAAAGAGGGTTTTTGGATTGGAGCGGAAGTTGCTTTCAATGTGGCCCAACTCGATAATTAGCATTTGTTTTTTGTCAGGGTCTGCCTTGCTATGTACGCCAGCAACAGGTGGTCACACGCGTCAGAAAGAAACTACATCCACTAATTTAAACGGTTATGCCATTTCTTAGTAACGGTATAGAATCCTAGGGGCTACCTGATTCAAAGGATTTTCACATTTTTCCGGTGCTGAGACCGAACACATGGGGGCGTGTCCGGTGGCACGATTCATTTGGTCCCATTCAAAACGGTCCGCGGATAAGAGACGTGCACGGTCCAACAGGGTGATCCAAACGGACTTGACGTTGGTTGTCTCTCCCACTAGTGGCACATGAACCAATCCATTTCTTCCAAAAAAAAACCTTTTCCAAAATTTGACTGGGGGCGAAAGCAAAAGCGATGGAACCGCCACCACACCCGCAGTTGTGTGTGCCGCGCTACATCGCCAAGAAGAAGCTGGCCAAGCCGAAGAAGTTAACAAGGGTTTGACATCGGAGGAGCGTCGGGTCATGTCGCACAAGCAAACAGGTCGGAATGAGGCGCCAAAAATCAGACGACCACTGCGAAGCTCGAAGAGGAGCGGCGGAAAGAGAAAGACCGCATCCTAGCTCGCGTGGTAGCGACGTTCTGGCCAAGAAAGCCGCCCGAGCAAGTCGTCATTATGATGAAGCTAGCAGAAGACGCTGGATGTCGCATTCCTCAATGGCGTTGTTCTACCCTGGCCTCTAGTTATATTCATGTTCGTCTCTCTCTAGCCTCTAGAACAAGTAATATTCAAGTTGGTTTGTTGCATGGTATGAACGGTGACTGTGCGTTGGCCATGTTAAAATTTAGAGAAAGAAGCAGTAGGACAGATCGGCTGTGCCTGTTCTCAGGTTCAGGGATCTTAAGTAGACTTTGCATTATTGGACCGATCGAGGGCATATCGACTTTGCATTATTGGACCGGGCATTCAGATATGCTCTGTCTTCGTCTCAGAGAAAAGAGTTAAATCCATGGTTAGTCACTGGACTTGCTTAGCGAAGTCAATACGACTATTGTACAACAGAAATACGAGTTTATGGTTACTGAAGACGTGTCGAAGCGTCACTCGCGGTCACCGCGGGCGTCGTAAAGATGTATTTGATGATGTGGCCCCAGTATCAAATAACTTAATATATCAGTAAAGAATAACAATATATACAAAGGCTTTTTTGCAAAACTATTGTCTTCTAGGTACTCCTAGTTCCTCACTTCTTCTTTTTTTGAACGGAAAAGGGGCCGCAAAGGACCCCGAGAGCTGCCTCAATTCATAAGCGGTGGATACATCTTACAGACAGGCCTGTATAAAAAGATGAAAAAACAGATAAGGCCTAGACTTTTACAACAAGGACCTCCAAGGTGTAACACAAAACGCGATCGACTCCTTGGTCCTCTCCACCGGCGGCGAGTTTCCAGCGCCGGCCACCTTGACGCCATCGGGGACAGACCACTTGACGGCAGGAAGGGGCTTGTCTCGACGCGAAGCTCGGGTACGGGCCTTCGAAACTGGAGGTTGATTAGCACGCCATCTTGGCGTCTAGAGATGCCGTTCTTACGGCAGCAGATCGCGGAGGCAGAGTTGCCTCTCTTCGATGGCTTTGAAAATTCCAGCGTCGACATTGCCTTCCAATTCTCTATTCCATTTTTATTTTTCTAAAGACCAGGTCGATTTATTATTTTCTATTTCTATAATTTTTAATTTTTATTCCTCTATTCCTATTTGTTCATGGCGTTGAATTTTTTTTCAGGACGTTGTGCTGCGCCCGACGCTCGGCATCCCATGCTCGCGCTGCAGCTCGCCGCCCCACGCTCGCGCCTGCAGCTCATCGCCACCGCTCGCCGCCCCGCGTCAGCAGCTCGCTGGCTGCCGCTCGCCTCCCCGTGCCCGGAGCTCGTCGCCACCGCTCGCCGTCCTGTGTCCGTCTGCTGCTCGACGCCCTGCGCCCGCAGCTCTCGAGCCGCTGCTCGTCGCCTCGCGCCCGCCGCTCTCCGGCTACCGCTCACCTCCCCGTGCCCGCAGGTCGCCGGCCACCGCACGACTGTAGCTCGTCGCCACCGCTCGCCGCCCCGTGTCCGTCCGCAGCCCACCGGCAGCCGCTCGCTTCCCCTGCCCTCCAGCCTTCTCCTCTATGTTCGACCTCTGGCGACCTCCGACCTGTGCCGCAATAGGAGAGGCCGGCGTCGACGCGGCGGGAGACCTCGTCGAGCGCGTGTTCGAGGGCGGGTGCGAACGCGGCTTGCTGGAGCTCCGGCCGCCGGCGTCGGCGAGGCGCGGGAAGCCGTGGCGGAACGGGAGGAGGTCCTCGGCGTCGGCCCACACGAAGGTCCCGTCCCCGAAGCAGGCGACGAGGATTGCGTCGGGGCGCCTCTTCTCGCGGAGCTCGGGCGCGGACGCGTCGGCCGAGACGAACACCTGGCCGGGCCACCACGGGTGGCCCAAGACCTTGGCCCACACGAGCCGGGACAGCGCGAACGCCGGCGCCTCCTCCTCCTCCTCGAACGGGCACTCATACCGCGCGTGCGCCTCGTCTGCAGCGGGTTTCTTTCTCCGGCAGCAGCGTGCGGTGGATCCGGCGGCCCGGAGGAGCTCCGTCACGTCCGCGTGCATGTGGCGCACCGGGCTGGCGACGGCGCGTCTGTTCCCGACATCAGTATTCTTGGAAACCTCTGATTCATGGCAGCCTCTGATTTCTATCTGATATTCGCGCGCTGCGCGCAAGCTGTACAGCCACAGTTGTGGATGTGGCCACCAACGAAAAAGCCGCCGCCGCCGATGGAGCACGCCGGCGCGTGCTCCCCACCTCCACGCCGGTGCACGCTCCCCTCCTCTAAACTCCAGCACAAGCTCCCCCTCCTCTAACCATTTGACTGGGATAAAAAACAAATTTAAGGGGTTTTTCTGCAAATGAAACACACATAGAGGCTGACAGTGGGTCCACTCAGTGCCACATCGTCAAATACATCTCTACGGCGCCCGCGGTAACCACGAGTGATGCTTCGATGCGAGTTCGATGACCGTAAATTCATATTTCCGTTGTACAATGATCGTATCGACTTTGCTAAGCAAGTTCAATGACTAACCATGGATTTAACTCATTGCGATACTGCAGTATGAAGAGAAACAAAGATGATCATGCACTCCATGGACTAATAGACAGTTCAAGCTAGGCCTACCACACTAATAGATTCAGTCTTGGGTTAACCAGAGGAGAGCTACGGTACTACACTGTCATCTAGAAAAACAAAAGATGGATGTGCCTTCTCTAAGCTACATGTACGCCACAGGCAGGAAGCTGTGATCTTGTTATGGAGACGGTGAGGTAGTAGAGGCGTTTCCGGCGTCGGCATGGAGGTCAGTGGTGTGAGAGGCGGTCGGCGCCATGAAGGAGTGGGGACATGATTTAGAGCTTCAGGTCCTTTGCAACGGCTAGATCAGATGATGCCTGTCGCTTGTCGCCGCCTTCTATGCGGCACCGATCTCCTCTGCCGGCACGGAAGATAGATTCGGGAGGGATAGTCAGGAGAGAGGTGGATGTGAAAAATCCCAGGGATGGAGGTATCAGGGGGTGGAAGGATCGTGGGGAACTGGAGGAATTGCGGGGAGGAGATAGGAAATTGTTTCGGTGGATCACCTAGGCGGGGGTAAAAATCTAGAATGATGAGGAATTGACACTAAAATCGGGGTTGTTTCCTGTGGACGCGGGGCAAGGCGGGTATCTTCGATATTTCCTCCTGCCGGATGACGGGATAAGTGCGTCCGACGATACAAATTGCTAAGTGCAAACAGAGAACTAATTAGTGTAACTGCAGTCACTGGATTATATTTAGTGAGCCTAATCCTATGGTTTTAGTCCGTCCATGTAGGACCTGCGAGGTACGCTTAGTAAAGTTTTTGTTCGCTTTCTTTATAAGTAGTAGAGATTTTTAAGATCGGTATAGCTATCACTGATTTGGTCGTCTCTGGTATCGCCCCTGACGTGGTCACCCAAAGGGACGCCGTCAGTGCACCGCTAGAAGCCTCTGATCCCCAAGTGACGACACAGCCTGGCGATATAGCAAATTAAAACCCAAAACACCGTCTCCTTCATGAAGTCCTTCCGAGCTTCTCCGCTTCATGGCATGGCCAATGGTTGCAAATCTTTTTTTTTTCTACACTCACTCAAAATTATACTTTCTCTGTCTCAAATAAATAGATGTCGCGGGTTTGTTAAAATTTGGATGAATCTGTATTTAAATAGTGTCTAGATTTATCTAAATTTTAACAAATCTAAGACATTTATTTTAAAACGGAAGGAATAGATGAGATAGCTTTTGCAGAGATCAAGAGCGTCAAAGCTGATGCCATTAGTCTGCACACTTGACATAGCTGCGGGTCATCGGCGTCGACAGAATCTCCGCAAGACATCACTGCGATATTCTACAGGTATGCTCATGCATGTTTTTGTTATTGTTTTAGTACTATTTATTAATTAGCACTGTAATTAATTAGTTCTGCCAGAACCAGTAGGCAAAGTTACAAGTAGTACTAGTGCAGTCTATATGATTTTGCAACATGTATTCTTAGCAGCCGTTTAACAGTTGGACACAAGTCTGATGCATGACACATGGAGGGAGACCACGTACAGGTGTGCCAAAAGAAATACGGACCTGTAGTGCAAATAGCAACTGGGAGACCAGATTAAGCGACAGTACCATATTATGAAGATGGGGATTACGTAATGTCGATGCCATGCTCCCTTGGTTTTCAGCAGGGTGATGAGCACATCCCACGTACGCTTGGATATGGAGGGAATTCATTCAGTGTTACAAGATGGTCAGATGAATTGCAGCTAAAACATGGGTAGCAGACGCTGGCTGTGATCTCAGCCCGGCTTTGGAGTTGGTTCATCACCTAGCTCTACACTACAAGACGACGCAATGGGTCTGATCGAGGCTTGGGTGGAATGCAGAGGTAGCGAGGTCCACATACATTAATTGTACTACGTAAAGAAAGATTAACAACGATTAAACTCCAAATAGTTTTGCAGCTGGAGGCGGCGGAGCTGAGCCTGAGCATCAGTGCCGCGCCCGATAGAAGGCGGTGGGGTGACGTTCTGAGTCGGCACGAGCCAGTCTTTAAGGCTGGTCATAGTGTAGAATAATTTATAATAGTAATATGTATATATTACTTGTGTAAGTTACTAGTATTATAATACAAAATAATATATATGATATCATGCAAAGTCACATTTTATGAAATGTTGACTTATTTTATCTTAAAATATATGATATTATGGAGTTATATACACTTTTAGTCCCACATCTTGCATCACTAGAGCATTTTAGGCCTATAACTTGCAAAGTGAGCAATACTAGTCCCACAACTTGCATCTGGGGAGCATTTTAATCTAATTTAATCAAATTCGACAAAATTAATGTAGTCACAATTTTTATTTTAAAAACGACCATACATAATTTTTCATTTGTATTCTTGGTTTAGACTGGCCCACCTGTCCAGTATACGTATAAATATTTAAAATAATGGATAGAAGAGGGATTTGAACACCTGTCACATCTCAAATTTTAGATTTGGTACTGCATATCATGCATGCCATTGCATCATGAGCATCATTGCAAAAAAAATTAGTTTCAAACTTTTTGTCAAAACCCACATACATGTCTTTGTCGCATACACATGAGTGTTCAGTTTATATCTTGCTTATGCTGGAAAGACTTAGTTTAGTTGTTTGGGAGGCACAGATGCGTAGAGGGTTCCAATACGAACCCGTAGCAATTTGAATCACCTCATTTGGAGCTACGGTTCAAAAGTTATGTCAAACTGAAAATTTAGTTAAAAACTAGACGGTTTCAGACAGACAAAGAAGTGTCCAGGAAAAAGAAAAGAAAAAAAAAAGAGAAAAAAGGGAGCAGCGCTGCGGCGAGCCGGCCAGCCCGCGGCCCAGCTGGCCCAGCCGGGGCCTGCAATGCTTGCAGCCAACGGCAGCGGCAGCACACGCGCGCGCGCAGAATAACTAAGGGCCGCCGTCCCGCCTTGAGTCACTGCCAGGAGGGCCCGCCTGTCAGCCGCCGCCTGCCACCGCCATGTGGGCCCCGCCCCGTCTCCCTCACCGCGACGAACTTGCCAGTGTTCGAACACGAGCGCAAAATTCGTTCGATTCCGTTAGAATTTTTGCCCTCACAACGCTCACACCCCCTTTAAACCTCCCCTCTCCTCGCCCCCGTTCGATTTTCCCCGTTTCCGCTACCCTAGCCGCCTCCCCATCTCGCCACCATTGACGCCGCCGGCGAGCTTCCTGGACGAGGTGGGTGACGACGACCCCGACCGCCCCGCGCTCTCCCTTTGGCCCTGTGGTGTTCCCCTCGTTTGACCGATTCACCTCACATTGTTTTCCCCTTCTACAGACCACCGGACGCCGCCGGATTTCTCGCCGGAGTTCGAGCTTCACCGTCGCCTTCGGTCGCGCCCTGCCACCGCATGAGGAAACGAGGACAGCGCCCGACGCCTTCCCTAGGACCGCCGCGTCCCGACGCACTGTAGGGGTTCGTAGCATGGAAAACAAAAATTTTCTACCGCATACAAACAAACAAGCCAAGATCTATCTACTAGATTGTAGCAACGAGTTGATAGAGGAACTCACCCTCGAAGATTCCAAAGCGGTTAACGAGAGCAGATTCTCGTGGGTGATGTAGTCGTACACTTGCCGATCTCAAGATCGCGTAGACGATCCTTCCGGCGCTGCGTTCCGGCAGCGCTCCCGCAGTCGGTCACACGTTCGGTACTCGACGAAGACCTTCCTCTCCCTTGTTCCAGCAGGCAGCGGAGGTTGTAGCACTCTCCTCGTGATTCCGGCAGCACGACGGCGTGGTACCGGAAGTAGAAGGGAGATCTCGCAGGGCTTCGCCTTAAGCCGGAGCGAGTATGGTGGACTATGAGAGAGCCTTGGTGATCTAGGATTTAGACACACCAATTAGAAGGGGCTAAACCAGCGGCTAGGGCAATTAGAAGCTCTAACTCGGCGGCTTGGGAGAAATCCCTAGGCTGTGGCTAGGGTTTAGGATGGGCCGCCGGTTGGAGGAGGGAACTCCTCCCCAACTCGGTTTCCACCTCTCCTCCTCTTTCCAAAAACTGCCGTTTGACTTTTCAATTTAGCTATTTGACTTTTCAAACTAGGATTCAATTAATCCTTTATTTGGAACAGCAATGACACTTAGTACATGATGCAATCATACCAAATTTGATACAACACATCCATATACCCTTCCCCTCCGGAGTGCCGGACATTCCGGAACCTTCTAGAACATTCCCGATGAAAACACCGAAATCATTCCCCAACTCCGAAACAGGACTTTCCTTATATGAATCTTATTCTCCGGACCATTCCGGATCTCCTCGTGATATCCCGGATCCCATCCGAGACTCCGAACAACATTCGGTCTCTTTCTCATTCATACCATAACTACTCAAACAACGTCGAATCCTTAAGTGTGTCTCCCTACGGTTCGTGAATTATGCGGACATGATCGAGACACTTCTCCGAACAATAACCAATAGAGGAATCTGGAAATTCATATGGCTCCCACATATTTCTACGATTACTTTGCGATCGAATGAACCACTTACATACGATACCAATTTCCCTTTGTCTCACGATAGTTTACTTATCCGAGGTTTTGATCGTCGGTATCTCTGCATACCTAGTTCAACCTCGTTACCGATAAGTACTCTTTTCTCGTTCCCGTGATATGTGATCCCTTGTGATCCAGTCACATGCTTGCAAGCTAATTGGATGACATTCCACCGAGAGGGCCCAGAGTATATCTATCCGTCATCTGGATGGACAAATCCTACTCTTGATCCATGTGTCTCAACCAATACTTTCCGAACACTCAATGCCACCTTTATAGCCACCCAGTTACGGTGTGGTGTTTGATGTCATCAAAGCATCCTTCCGGTGATGGTGATTAGCATGATCTCATGGTCGAAGGAATTAGGTTACTATGTATCAGAAAGCTTATAGCAAATGAACTATATTAAATGACTTGATCTTTATGCTACGCTTAACTATAGGAGTATGTCCATCACATCATTCTCCTAATGATATGACCATGTTGTTAATAACATCTCTATGTTCATGATCAGGAAACCATGATCATATATTAACCAACAAGCTAGTTTAACAAGAGGCTTTACTAGGGACTCTTTTATGTTTACAAATCACACAAGTATTAATGTTTCCGGTTAATACAATTATAGCATGGTATGTAAACATTTATCATAAGTATGAAGATATGATAATAACCACTTTATTATTGCCTCTTGGGCATATCTCCAACACGCACGTCGTGAGCCACACCGCCTCGCCAAAGGTCGCCGAGAACCATCGTCGCCGTCGCCACGTCATCACCGTCGCCGCCCGTCGACCGCTCCGGTGAGCACCCCACGCGCGCCACCCCCTGCCCTTCGATCTGAGACGAACGGTCCAGATGGACCGTGGACCCGCTGCTTTGACCGCTAACTGGTCAGCGTGTGCCACATCAGCGTGGTCAAAGTCAACTGACTTTGACTGACATTTTTAATTCGATTTAATTTGGCAGAAAAGAGGGAAAACTTGTAAAATCGATAGAAATTAATCTACTGGGCCAAAAATTGCAAATAAGATATGGATGGATTCAGTTTTTCACGTAGAATATTGCTGTACAATTGTTTCATACTTTTGACGCACGGTTTTGCCATGATTAATTAAATAGTTTAATGTACTTTTTAGAGTAATAAATTCATAGTAAAAGTTCTACAACTCTAAAAATTGCAAATGAGATGTCCCTGAAATCAGTAGAACAAGAGGAATCTGTTAGTGAATTAAATGAAGGGTTTTGCAGCATAGTAAATCAAAATTTTCTACGGATGCGAATGGGAAAAGCCAAGATCTAATTTAGGAGATGCAAACAACGAGAGGGATAGATGAGATCTTCATACCCTTGAAGAAATCACACAGCAGAACGTTCAACAGAACATGGTTGATGTAGTCGTACTAGCCTTCTCCTCCTCGCGATCCGATCCGATCCAATGCCGCAAGTGGCGACGCCTCCATGAGATGCACACGTACGGCACCTCGACGTCTCCTCCTTCCTCGGTCCATCAAGTGGGGTGGAGAGATAGATTGGATCTACAACACGACGGCGTGGTGCAAAGGTGGAGAGTTTCTGCGGCAGGGTTTCGCCTACGCGCAGTCGGTAGAGAGAGAGGAGAGGGCAGCAGTATGGCGGCTAGGGTTTTGGGGTGTGTGAGGAGGGTGCGCCCCTGCCCTCTTTATATATAGGGCTGGCCGGCTGCCCTTGCCCCTCCTCCAAGCCCTAGGGCCGGCGGCCACATGGGTGGAGTGGGGGGCAAGTTCCCCCCCTTCTAGAAGCTCTCCCTAGGGTTTCCCCTAGGGCTTGGCCGGCTGGGCCTATGGGGCCTTGTGCCCCTGGCCCAAAGCGGCCAGGGCACTCCCTCATAGGTCCACGCCCCCCTCTAACAAGTGGGGCCACGTTGGTCCCACTCCGAAAGCTTCTAGAACCTTCCGGTACAATACCGAACATTCCGAAACAATTCCGAAATCCAAAAACTGCTTTCCCTTATATGAATCTTATTCTCCGGACCATTCCGGAACCTCTCGTGATGTCCTGGATCTCATCCGAGACTCCGAACAAAAACTCATAAACCAATTATCCATTCTATCCTAGCGTCGAGACACGTTAAGTGTGTGACCCTACAGGTTCGAGAATATGCAGACATGATCTTCTATCAATAATCAACAGCGGGGTCTGGAAACCCATATTGACTCCCACATATTCATCGATGATCATATCGGATGAACCACGATGCCAGGATTCAATTAATCCCATATATATATTCCCTTCGTCACGCGATATTTTACTTGCCCGAGATTCGATCGTTGGCATCGGCATACCTAGTTCAATCTCGTTCACAGCAAGTACTTTACTCATTCCGTAATCCAATATCACTTTGTGATTAACTCCTTAACCACTTGCTTGCAAGCGGTGTTGATATCGATTACCGAGTGGGCCCGAAGTATATCTCTCCGACTTGGGAGGGACAAATCCCATCTCGATACATACAACCCAACAAGTACTTTCCGATCACCTGAGAGACACCTTTATGATCACCCTCTCATAGGATGACGTTTGATGACCTCAAAGCTTTCTTCCGATACCAGGGAGTTGCATTATCTCATGGTCTAAGGAATACAATATTTGACATAAGAAAAAGCTTCACAAAGATGAACACGATGACACGATCTAATTGCTCTGCTTGATTTGGGTTTGTCCATCATATCATTCTCCCAATGACATGATCTCATTATTAATTGACAACTCATATCTATGGTTAGGAAACCTTAACCATCATTAATCAATGAGCTAGTCCATAGAGGCGTACTAGGGACACAGTGTTGTTCATAAACCACACAAGTATCAAAGTTTCCGCTTAATACAATTCTAGCATGGAATATAAACTTTATCATGAACAAGAATTATAATAATAACATCTTTATTATTGCCTCTAGGGCATAATTCCAACATTAAAAGGGTAGACTTACAATACTGTAATTTGCAGAATCTATAAAAAGGCTTACTGGAGTATTTTAATTACTCAGGAAATTATATAAATCCTTTTTGAGTGATTCCAGTTGGTACTAGTTCTATTTTAGGTTGCCTACATAGTAGATATTTTACCGAGATTTTACAAACTGCTCAATAGCAGTGGCTTAATAATTGGGTTATAGCTCAATTGTTTGGTCATTTAAAATAGCATGCTTTGCTTCCAATGCATTTAAAATGATTTCCATGCATGCATATAGTAGGTATACTGAACAAGACTGTAGAATGCTACTGGAGCCTTGTCCAACTTGTCATGCATGCATCTTGCATTGTTATGTTTGTATATGGTTGTGTTTGGTTTGTTGTGTGATTGCAATTGTATCGTGTAGATTGTGACGAGTGCAACGCTTGCTCGTGTGAGGATTGTTCGTTCGACCGCTACAGCCAAGGCAAGTAGATGCTACTTTGTTCATGATGTTGTCCTACTATTTTCAATGCATTTTCGTGTATTTTGTAGATGCATGTGTAGGAAATTACTATTGCTATGCTATGTCCTTATGTGGTAGGACTTTCCTGTAGATGAGCCACCGTTGGTAGATGTACTTAGCCATGCTGTGATGAACGAGGGCTGGGTTACATCACTGAAGTTTGTTTCTAAATGTGTTGGTTTGCGAAAACTAAAAACAACTTAATCAATGAATCTCCTGGGTGTGATGGGATTGAAAATTTTGGTGGTATCATTACGAAAAGTGTTGGAGATATGCCCTAGAGGCAATAATAAAAGTGGTTATTATTATATCTTTGTGTTTATGATAAATGTTTACATTCATGCTATAAAATTATTAAACAGGAAACATTAATACTTGTGTGATTTGTAAACTAAATTAGAGTCCCTAGTAAAGCCTCTTTGTAATACTAGCTTGTTGGTTAATAGATGATCGTGGTTTCCCGATCATGAGCATTGAGATGTTGTTAACAACAAGATCATATCATTAGGAGAATGGTATGATGGACATACTCCTATAGATAAGCGTAGCATTAAGATCAAGTCATTTCAATAGTTCGTTTGCTATAAGCTTTATGATACATAGTAACATAATTTCTTCGACCATGAGATCATGCTAATCACCATCACCGGAAGGATGCTTTGATGACATCAAACACCACACCGTAACTGGGTGGCTATAAAGGTGGCATTGAGTGTTCGGAAAGTATGGGTTGAGGCACATGGATCAAGAGTGGGATTTTTGCATCCATATGACGGATAGATATACTTTGGGCCCTCTCGATGAATGTCATCCAATTAGCTTGCAAGCATGTGACTGGATCACAAGGGATCACATATCACGGGAACAAGAAAATAGTACTTATCGGTAACGAGGTTGAACTAGGTATGCAGAGATAGCGACGATCAAAACCTCGGATAAGTAAACTATCATGCGACAAAAGCAAATTGGTATCGTATGTAAGTGGTTCATTCGATCGCAAAGTAATCGTAGAAATATGTGGGAGCCATATGAATTTCCATATTCCTTTATTGGTTATTGATCGGAGAAGTGTCTCGATCATGTCCGCATAATTCACGAACCGTAGGGAGACACACTTAAGGATTCAATGTTGTTTAGTAGATATGGAATGTTAGTAGGGATACCGAATGTTGTTTGGAGTCTCGGATGGGATCCGGGATATCACGAGGAGATACGGAATGGTCCGGAGAATAAGATTCATATAAGGAAAGTCCGATTCTGGAGTTCGGGAAAGATTCCGATGTTTTCATCGGAGTGGTTCTAGAAGGTTCTAGAAGGTTCACTGAACCGGAAGGGGAATGGACCATGAATGTGTCATGGGTAAGTGGAATGATTGGATCATATCCTAGGTCACTTGGTGTGGGCATTTGCAAGAGAGAGTTAAAGCTCTAAATTGAAAGTCAAACGGGAAGTTTGAAAAGTCAAACTGGAACAATGGTTTCCTAGTGGGAGAAGAAACAAGTCCTTCTCTCAATCCAACTTGGGTTTGTGTTTGGATTCAAACCCACCCCTCCCAAGGCTGCCCCCCTCTCATAAATAGAGGGGGAGGGCTGCCCCAAAGCACACAAGAGCCAAGCCCTCCCCACACCCGCGCCGCCACCGCCGCGCCCAAGCTGCCGCCGTTCGCCGCCGTTGCCAGCCGCCGCCGCCCTAGCCGCCGCCGACACCTCCTCCTCCCGGACTTCTAAACCCTACATCTCCGGGAAACCCTAATCCACCATAACTCGCACCGGCTTAGGCGAAGCCCTGGGGGATCTTCCCTCTACTTCCGACACCACGCCGTCGTGCTGCCGGAATCGCGAGGGGAGAACTACAACCTCCGCTGCCTGCTGGAATAAGGGAGAGGAAGGTCTTCATCGAGTACCGAACGTGTGACCGACTGCGGAAGCGCTGCCGGAGCGCAGCGCCGGAAGTATCGTCTACGCGATCTTGAGATCGGCAAGTGTACGACTACATCACCCACGAGAATCTGCTCTCGTTAACCGCTTTGGAATCTTCAAGGGTGAGTTGTTCTATCGACTCGTTGCTACAATCTAGTAGATAGATCTTGGCTTGTTTGTGTGCATGCGGTAGAATTTTTTTGTTTTCCATGCTACGAACCCCTACAGTGGTATCAGAGTCGTGTCTATATGTAGATCTGTTGCACGAGTAGAACACAATGGTCATTGTGGGTGGTGGTTCTTTTATTATCAATTGCTTTTTGTGTACTTTGCATCTTGCGGTATGATGGGATGAAGCGGCCCGGGCTAACCTTACATGACATCGTTCATGAGACTTGCTCCACGCTCAACATGCAACTTATATTGCATAAGTGGCTTTGCGGGTGTCTGTCTCTCCCATCATAGTATAGATTCAATTTACAACGGGCACTTGATAGTTCAAGCATCAATGTTGTGGTTCTTGTTCGTAAGTTAGAACGACACTTATTGAAAGCCCCAAACCACGTAAAATATGCAAAGAAAATTAGAGGCGTCTAACTTTGTTTTGCAGGGGTGTGATGTGATGTGATATGGCCATGATTGTGATTATATATGATGTATGGAATGTTCCTTATTGTAATTTGGCAACCGACAGGAGCCATATGGTTGTCTTTTAAATTCCGTTAAGACCTACGTGTCTATTCAAAGTAGTTGTAATAGTTGAAGCTGGTGGACGACAACCATGAAACGACGTCATTGACCTTGACGCCATATCGGTGATGATGGAGATCATGTTCGTGCTTGAAGATGGAGATCGGAAGAACAAGAAGAAAGGCCATATCATATCACATATTATGAATTGCATGTGATGTTAATCCTTTATGCATCTTGTATTGCTTATTTCACGACGGTAGCATTATAAGATGATCCCTCAAGCACAAAATTTCAAGTTTTAAAGTGTTCACCCTTAGTAAGCACCGTTGCTAAAGCTCGTTGTTTCAAAGCACCACGTGATGATCGGGTGTGTTAGATTCTGCGAGTGTATACAACATGAGCAAGCCAGATTTGCTCATGCTGAAGCTAAGGTTTGATCTTGACGAGCCTAGCATGTACAGACATGGTCTCGGAACACGGATCACCGAAAGGTAAAGCATGAGTCATATAGTAGATATGATGAACATGTTGATTGTTCGCCATTGAAGTTACATCAACTCTCTTGATGATCGGTTTTGATGTGGTGGATTTGGTTCGTGTGATCACTAAAACAATTTGAGGGATATTTTTTTTGAGTGGGAGTTCACCTAGATTAATTTAACTATTAATTAGAACTCAATTTGTCATAAACTTAGTCTAAACTATTGCAAATATGTTGTAGATCAATGGCGACCCCTACCTTCAATTTTAATGCGTTCCTAGAGAAAGAAAAGTTGAAAAACAATGGAAGCAACTTCGCGGATTGGTTCCGCAATTTGAGGATTGTCCTCAATGCTGGCAATTTGACCTATGTGCTGGATGCACCACTGGGTGACCCGCCTGCAGCTAATGCTACCGATGAGGTAAAGAATGTTTTCCTCGCTCGGAAGAATCAGTACTCCACAATTCAATGTGCTATCTTGTATGGTTTGGAATCAGAGCTTCAGAAAAGGTTTGAGAACCATGACATAGGTGATATTGTCCGTGAACTCAAAATGATATTTGAGGCTCACGCGGCAGTTGAGAGTTATGAGGCTTCTGAAAAGTTCTTTAACTGCAAGATGGAAGAGGACAGCTCCGTCAGTGAGCACGTGCTTAAGATGTCTGGGCACGCAAGCAAGCTTCAAAGCTTGGGAATAGTGATTCCTAAATGCTTTGGGGATTCACCGTGTCCTCCAATCACTACCACCAAGTTACAAGAACTTTGTGATGAACTACAATATGCAAAACATGGACAAGTCGTTGCCAGAACTCTTCTCCATGTTGAAATCTGCAGAAGTGGAGATCAAGAAAGAGCACCAAGTGTTGTTGGTCAATAAGACCACCAAATTCAAGAAGCAAGTCAAGTCTAAGAAAAAGGGAAACTTCAAGAAGGGCGGTAAGAAAGTTACCGCGCCGGCGAAGAAGACCAAGGCTGGGCCTAAGACTGATACTGAGTGCTTTTACTACAAGGGAGAAGGTCACTGGAAGCGGAATTGCCCAAAGTACTTGGCGGATTTGAAGAACGGCAACATCAAGAAGAAAGGTATATCCGATATACATGTTATTGATTTGTATCTCACTAGTACTCGTAGTAGTGCTTGGGTATTTGATACTGGTTCAGTTGCTCATATTTGTAACTCGAAATAGGTACTGCAGAATAAACGGAAGCTAGCGAAGAACGAGGTGACAATGCGCGTAGGAAATGGATCAAAGGTTGATGTGATCGCGGTCGGCACGCTACCTCTTCATCTACCATCGGGATTAGTTTTATACTTAAATAATTGTTATTTGGTGCCTGCGTTGAGCATGAACATTATATCTGGATCATGTTTATTGCGAGACGGTTACTTGTTTAAGTCCAAGAATACTGGTTGTTCGATTTATATGAGTAATATTTTTTATGCACATGCACCTTTAATAGATGCTCTATTCTTATTGAATCTCGATTGTGGAAATACACACATTAATAAAATTGAAGATAAACGTTTGAAATTGAGCGATAAGTCGACCTATATGTGGCACTGTCGTCTTGGTCATATTGGAGTGAAGCGTATGAAGAAACTCCATTCCGATGGACTTCTTGAATCACTTGAAAGATGCGAAGCATGTCTGATGGGTAAAATGACTAAGACTCCATTTTTTGGTATGATGGAGCGTGCTACGGACTTATTGGAAATCATACATACCGATGTGTGTGGCCCAATGAGTGTAGCATCGTAGTGGTTATCGTTATGTTCTTACCTTCACGGATGACTTGAGTAGATATGTGTATATCTATTTCATGAAACATAAGTCCGAAACTTTCGAGAAGTTTAAGGAATTTCAAAGTGAGGTAGAGAATCAACGTAAAAAGAAGATTAAAATTCTACGATCTGATCGTGGAGATGAATATCTAAGTTACGAGTTTGGCGAGCATTTGAAGAAATGCGGAATACTTTCACAATTGACACCGCCGGGAAAACCACAGCGTAATGGTGTGTCCAAACGTCGTAATCGAACTCTCTTAGATATGGTTCGTTCTATGATGTCACTTACAGATTTACCGCTATCATTTTGGGGTTATGCATTAGAAACAGACGCATTCACTTTAAATAGGGCACCATCTAAATCCATTAAAATGACACCGTATGAATTGTGGTTTGGGAAGAAACCTAAATTGTCGTTTCTTAAAGTTTGGGGTTGCGAAGCTTATGTAAAGAAGTTACAGCCGGACAAGATTGAACCCAAAGCGGAAAAATGCGTCTTCATAGGACACCCGAAGGAAACTATTGGGTATACCTTCTATCATAGATCCGAGGGCAAAATCTTCGTTGCCAAGAATGGATCCTTTCTAGAGAAGGAGTTTCTCACGAAAGAAGTGACTGGAAGAAAAGTAGAACTCGACGAGGTTGTTGAACCTCCTCTCGAACTTGCGAGTAGCGCAACACCATAAGTAGTTCATGTGGCGCCTACACCAATAAGAGAGGAAGCTAATGATGTTGATCATGAAACTTCGGTTGAAGTTACTACAGAACCTCGCAGGTCAACGAGAACTCGTACTACTCCTGATTGGTATGATGCCGTTATGAGTGTCATGTTGGTGGACAACACCTATGACCCTCCGACATATGAGGAAGCGATGATGAGCCCAGATTCCAATAAATGGCAACAATACATGAAATCCGAGATTGGATCCATGTAAGAAAACCAAGTATGGACTTTGGTGGACTTACCGGATGGCCGGAAGGCTGTCGAGAACAAATGGATTTTCAAGAAGAAAACAGATGCTGATGGTAATGTTACTGTCTATAAAGCTCGACTTGTCGCAAAAGGGTTTCGACAAATTCAAGGTGTTGACTACGATGAGACTTTCTCACCAGTAGCGAAGCTAAAGTCTGTGAGGATTATGTTAGCAATCGCTGCATATTATGATTATGAGATATGGCAGATGGATGTCAAAACAGCGTTCCTCAATGGAGACATTGATGAAGAGTTGTATATGATGCAACCCAAAAGTTTTGTCGATCCTAAAGATGCTAACAAGGTATGCAAACTTCAACGGTCCATATATGGATTGAAGCAAGCATCCCGAAGTTGGAATCAATGTTTTGATAATGTAATCAAAAGCTTTGGTTTTATACAAACTTATGGAGAAGCTTGTATTTACAAGAAAGTGAGTGGGAGCTCTGTAGCATTCTTAATACTATATGTAGATGACATATTGTTGATTGGGAATGATTTAGACCTTCTTAATAGTGTCAAGGATTATTTGAATAATAGTTTTTCAATGAAAGATCTTGGCGAAGCAGCTTACATATTAGGCATAAAGATTTATAGAGATAGATCGAGACGCCTAATATCATTGTCATAGAGTACATATTTGGACAAAGTTGTAAAGAGGTTTGGAATGGAAGATAGCAAGAAAGGGTTCTTGCCCATGTTGCTGTAGCATCCCAGTTGTCTAACACCTGTAATGCTACTTGATCTAGTAATAAAAGGGCCACTTCCTACATATAATTGTTGCATCATCATCATATCATGCTCATGTCATCATGCCACCTTGCATTTGAGCATCATACAAAAACCCTTGAGCTTTGGTTCTTATCTCATATGCATTAATATTTGTATTTGCCTCTTGATATTGTATTTGGTCCTTGATATATTGTTGAATGCCCAATTTGAGTTGGGGGCATATCTTTTATTGAATCCACCACCCTTTCTTTCACCACCTTATAATTCCACCATCCAATTTATATGAGCTATGCATTTTAATTGAGTTCACTCCTAGCTCATGTGGGTTGGGTGGATCCCACTTATAATCTATTGCTTAGGCCTTACTCCACATTTTTGGAGTGCATAAGAATGATGCCATGTAAATCATCTTGTTTTCACAAAATAAGCAGGGTATTAACTATTATGCATGGCCCATGCAAGTACCATCTTGTGCTTGTCATTGGATTTTTTTTGGTTTCTGAGTTGATCATCTCCATCTCTTTTTCCCTCTTTTGGCTTGATATATGTTGATCTTGCTAAAACCCTACCACCACATCCCTCTCTTTTTCTTGTCTTGTTCTTGTTGAGCTTGTGTGGATCATACTTGATCAACTCAAGACAATAAGCCCCTCATCTCTCTACCTCTAAAACCTACCCCCTAATTACCATACCTATTTCCCATCTAACCCTAAACCCTACCTCTCCTTTTAGTCCATCCCATCCTTGCATGATCATGTGACCATGTGGGTGTGCATGAGCCCTAACCCCCCTCTCTCTCGGCCTCTCTCTCCCTCCTAGCTGGCCCCCACCATACCCCCTAGCTACCTCTCTCCCTTCTAACCCTAGCCCCACCCGAGGACCTCCTATCTTCTCCCCCTCTCCTTTCTTGCTCTCCCTCTGCCTGCCCTGCCCCACCACGAGCTCCTTACCCCCCCTGGCCCAACTGGCAGCCTCCCTCTCCCCTCCCCCTGCCTTGCCGAGCCCCTGCCGATCACGTGAGGGAGGAGAAAGGTGGCACCGAGGCCACCTTTTCCCATCTTCCCCTCCCCCACGCAACCCCACCTGCCCCCGTCCTTATCTACCCCTTCCTCGCCCCTCTAGCCTCCCCCAAATCCCACCCAGAGGCCCTGCCTCGTTCCCCTCTGCCCTCTCTTCTTCACCACCATCGCCGACCTCCACTGTCGGTCTCCTCCGTTCACCCCTCTTCCAGCCGGTGGCGTGACGCTCTGGGTGTCGAGGAAGCTCAGCAAGGTCCTCTGCGTCGCCCCGTAACCGCCAGCGAGGAGGAGGCCCAGGCCCCCTGCACGTCTACGACGCCGACGCCAAACCCTAGCCGCCGGTGCGCCAGCAACGTCGCCGATCCCCAGCTCCCCGCTCCGATCCGAGCCCACCGCCAAGCCCACGGTGAGCTCCTCTACCTCCCAGACATCCTCCCCTTCTTGTTCGTTTCCTGGATGAGCGGGTCACGGCGACGAGCGCCCTCGGTGCACGGCGTGGACGTCGTCGTCGTCTCGCTTCCGCTGCGCGCCAAACCCTAGCTAGCCGCCTAACCTCCCTCCTAGCAACTACCCAGCCCGGCCGCAGCGGCAGCCGCCCTCTGCGCGAGCCAGCGGTCGCGCGTTCGAATCCCGCCTCGCCGCGCCGTTCTCTGACGCTCTGTCCGACGCGCGAGAGGAAGATCCACAGTGGCGCGGGTCTTTTTACCGATAACCCCCTCGCGTTTTGTTGCGCCAACCCGCGACCCTTCCTGGTCCCGCCTGTCAGCCTCTGTGGCTTTCTTCTGAAAAGGCTCCCGAAGATCCTATTACTCAACCCGCAGTCCCCCCCCTGAGCCACGTGGTCAGCCCGCAGCATCTCGCTGTCATGTGGGCCTGCGTGACAGCGGGTCCCACCTGTCTGTCTCTGAGCCTAGAGCAGCCCGTGGTGTTAAACGTCGTCTGCGCGCATGTGAGTCCAGTCAGCGCCGGTCCCATCTGTCGGCGACTGGGGCTAACTGAACCTGGGTGCAAAAAGTTTTAGCTGGCTGTCTATTTAAATTCAAATCTAAATCAAATTATTTGAATTCAAACTCAAATTCTGTTTTAATATAACTTTTAAAATACAAACTCAAATAATACATATAATATATGTTTTTGAATCAGAAAAATGTGAGGATTTCAAATATGCTATTCAAATTATATTTTGCACACCTTATTTTCCAAGTTGATGAAATTACAATAAATGCCATCCTTTCTTAAATATTTAATAACTTTTGATTTATAATTCCAAATTCAACAAATGATATGTCTAAAATGATCAGCTCGACGAGACCTTTCTGTTTATGTTATCCATGACTTCAATTGCAGCATGCATCATGTAAATATATAATATTCAGCAACTAATATGACAATAAAAGGGGACCAAAACTCAATAAAAATGTTATCTCTTGTATTCTACACCTCACCCATGCCATGCTACATTATTGCCATGCAACTTGTGCATCATTCATCATGGCATGATTGTTTGCTTGTCGCATTTTATTCATATGCTTGCGCTCTTTATTTATGTTGGCCCTTGTTTGTTTGGTTCTTCTTTCGAATAGACGCTGAGCAGGGGATATATCAAGAGAACCAGGAGCACTACCCAGATCCATCTCTCGCTTCAACTGAGTTGCCAGGCAAGCACTACCACATGCTTGCATACATACAGTACCTATTGCCTCTATCTTATTCCTGCATCATTGAGTCGCGATTGCATTAAACTGAATCCCAAGTATTGCATAGCCTTTACTTTTAAACCCCACCAAGCTTGTACCTCCATCCCATGAGCCATTACTATAGGAGTTGTTTGAGCCATGCGAGTCGTAGAACAGCATGTGTAGGGTATGTGAGTGTCTGATGGATAACGAGGTACCTAAACAACTTAACCTGAGTAGTAATGGGACAACTAATGAAAGTGGCACCGGTGAGCAATATCTACTATTTGGTTTTTCCTGCTCACTTGTGTCCCGTGAGACCCCGAGTACTTGATTCCTGTTCCAAGATTATTCGCGCTATCCACATACGGGAGGCTTATGGGACCCCCCTGAGCCAGAGCTTGATTCATTCTTATTTCTTGGGGCCACAAACTAGTTTGAGGTTTTATTTACTATCTTGTACTTATGCCATGCTTTACTGCTTAATTACGATTGTGCGAGGAGCACCTGTACTATTTAGGATGGTGACCCGTTTTCGCGGTATCGACACCCCGAGCTTTCGGGTTCCCAGTCGTTTACAGCCGGCCCCACAAACCTTGAGTCCGTCTCGGAGCCGGCCAGTTTCGTTGCGGGTGTACTCCAAGGGGTGGCCCCCTGAAATATTTCTGAATCTTGTGATTGCTTTGTCGTGAAGGCCTCGTTGGGTTTTGATTTGGTTTTTCCGAGGTTGATCGAGTGTGTGTTGCTATTTGTGCACCCCTGCAGGGTAAAACTTTCTGAAAGCCGTGTCCGCGGTTATGGACGACTTGGAGCACAGTTTCTCGATCATAGACAAGCATAACTAAAGTACCGCTTTAACCTGACTAAGGAATTGACTAGTAAATAGTGCAACACTCATGAAATGGTTAATAAAATTGCCAACGGATGGGGGTTGTTCATCCGCTTCCTCGTTGGTAAGCGAGGAGGAGGATGGATCTGATGAAATTACTGTTATAACTGTTGTCTTTAATTCACGGACATCCGTCTATCATTGGTTAGACGGATGGTTAGCGAGTATCTATAGAACTGCTAGGGTTTATCTTTTGCTGCAATTGCGTCACCCCAGGTTGTGTCCCCTTTAGAGGCATAAAGACTTGCTGAGTACCCTTAGGGTCTCACATGATAAATTATTGGTTCAGATGAACAGGTACACTCGCAGGACGGATACTGGGTGGAAGAGGCTGATGATGTGGGCAACGATCGTTCGGTGTAGAGATTCCGGGAACGGGGATCCGTGAGATCTGTGGGCGGGGTGTGCTTATTTCTGTGGAATCTTATGCCGATTTGCTTCTTATCCGTACTCGGACTTTGTTTTGCCGCTTCCGCTTGATACTCTGATGTGTGATGTATGAGGAATTATCCTAAAATATTATATCTATCTAGGTCATTTGAATCTTGTCGTATGGCGTTGCTATATTTCCTTTCTTTCTAGATGGAATGGCTCTGATGTACTTTTGTATGGTGGCTTGCATACATACTCATTTGTGTATGTAGTTGATCCCTTCGCCTGCCGATTACGCCGCCCGTACAAGTCCCGATGAATTGGAAGTGGTTGGGACGGTCGAAAGGTCTACCCGTGAGTGGCTTTTGGGGCCCCACCGTACTATTTCAACCACTACCGTTCATCCAGGCTTGTATCTAGGAGCGTAATTCACCGAGGTAGTTACAATTGGTATCAGAGCCATCCCGACCTTCAGGGTCTCAGCCAAACGTTCGTTGTCAGTCTAGCAAATATTTTTGGTAGTTATGTATACTAGGGAAAAACAAAACGCGAGAGTAGGACTGCTTCCACTTTTCTTCTTACCCATCCACCCACCCTTTTCTGGTAAGGAAGTGTAACGTTTTCAATCCTCTTCTTAAAATTTCAAACTAGGATTCACGTGTTCGGGGTTTCCGTAGTACCATAGGTTGTGTTTGTGTGTGTGTGTGTGTGTGTGTGTGTGTGTGTGTGTGTGTGTAATCCTTGTCTATCTGTTGCATCCAAGTTGTTATCTAATCAGCCTTTTGGTTATCAACTGTTGGTACTTTCCATACCGACAGGCTTTTGCAAACCGACGCGATCTGTCTTACTCTTTGTTATCCGACGTTATCTTGTTTGGGGTGTTCGTTTCCGTAGTGCTAATCTTTAGGTTCAACGTGAGAAGAAGGGGTTAGGATATGTGTTCCACTTGTTCATGTGCGGAGTAATGATTTGAGTGCGGGATGGAGTCGCGACCATACCACTACTCTTATCATTCGCTTTTGTATATTGAATTGGTAGAGTCACTAATCTTGATTCGTTAAGTAATTTTGCGCATCTATTGGTATTTTAATGCCGAAATTTGTGGAAAATTTTTCTTTGATATATTTGTGTACCACACTCCTTTTCAGTCGTGTGCGATATGCTTAATATCTTTTAGGTGCTTTGAACTTTGTTGATATTTTAATATCATCTTAGTAAATTGTATCCTTTAATCTTGGTTAATTCCATCTTGGTACTATTTTGGATTATTATTATTCTCCATTATAGTACTGACTTGTGTTTTATATCAATCTCAGGATGGCTCCACCACGCCGTTCAGATGAGGACATACCACCGGAATTGGGGGCCGCGTTGTCAAACATAGCCAATGCCTTGGCAGCAATGCAGCAGAACCAGCAGCATTTGGAAGAAAGTGTCAGGAGAAATGAGTTTGCTCCACTCCCTCCACCTCCCAAGCGGGGTGACATCAAAAGCTTCCTGAAATTCAACCCTCGCCAGTTTGATGTTTCCGATCGACCACTGGACGCGGATGATTGGCTGCGTGAGATGTCAAGGTTACTCGAGACTGCTGATGTTCCTGAGCAGGAGTGGGTAAAGTGTGCTACTCACCTTCTAAAGGGAGATGCAGCTCTCTGGTGGGAGAATTACTTGAAGGCAAGCTGCACTGGTTTTCAGCCTACTTGGGAAAGGTTCACTGGAGCGTTCAAAGAGCAGTTTCTGTCAGAAATTGTTATGGAAAGGATGAAGGAAGCTTTTCTCAACCTTAAGCAGGGAAATGATAACGTCAACACCTACATCAGGAACTTCATGAATCTTTCTCGTTATGGTGGCGATGAGGTATCTGATGACAAGAAGAAACAAAAGAGGTTCAGGCAAGGGCTCAATGCATCGATCAAATATGCAATCACACATGCAAGGCCGGCATCTTTTCTGGAACTACAGCACACAGCTCTGCAAGAGGAAGCAAGCAGGCAAGTGTTTGAGGAGTCCAAGAAACACAACCGTGATGCATCAAGCTCTTCAGCTATGGCAGCTCCTTCTAAGCGGCGTGTCTGGGTTCCTAACACCCCACCGTCGCTCCCGGCTTCACCAAGACCTGCAAGCTACGCGTCAAGGCCACTAAACTCCATCACTGCGGCTCCCAGGGGCTACACCCACAACTACCCTGGAGCGCCTGGCGGAGTCCCTGGCTACGTTGCTCCACGTCCACCTGGTGCCTGCTTCACGTGTGGAGATCCTGGACATCTCAACTGGAACTGTCCGTTGAAGAACAAAGCTCTTCCTCCACCCCCTCCAAGATCCGCGGCAAGCTCTCCTATGGTTCGTGCACCACCACCTCGGGCTCTCAACATCAACACCAAGCCCGGGTCTACTGTTGCTCGTGCCAATTGCGTCAACGCCGCTCAAGATGAGCATACACCTGGAGTTGTGATGGGTATGCTTCCCGTAAACTCAGTCCCTGCAAGAGTTTTGTTTGATTCTGGTGCTTCGCATTCTTTTGTTTCGCATAAGTTTGCACAAGAGCAGGATCTGGATAGGGTTCCTTTATCACGTCGTCTGGTGGTTCTATCTCCTGGTTCAAACATGAGGGTTGCTCATATCAGCCATGGCAATCAAATTGAGATTGGTGGCTCTTCGTTCTCGGCTTCCTTAATTCTCCTGGGCAATTCTGACATTGATGTCATCTTGGGCATGGATTGGTTGACGGCAAATGCAGCTGTGATTGATTGTGCTGAACGATCGGTTTCTCTGAAGATTCTTGAAGGCCATATAGTCTTTTCTCCAAGCCTGACTCCTGCTGTCCAGCTTTTCTCTTTGGCGGCTCTGAATGATGATGCTATGGAAGCTATTCAGAGAGTCCCAGTGGTCTGTGAGTTTCCGGATGTTTTTCCTGAAGAGTTGCCGGGTATGCCTCCGGATCGTGAGGTTGAGTTTGTAATTGAGCTTGAACCTGGAACGGCTCCTATCTCCAAGCGGCCTTATAAAATGGGTCCTGCTGAGTTGGCTGAACTCAAACGTCAGCTTGATGAACAAGAGAAGTTGGGTTTCATTCAACACAGTACTTCTTCTTGGGGTAGCCCAACAATCTTTGTGAAGAAGCGTGACAGGACTGATAGACTTTGTGTTGACTATCGGGCTCTCAATGCTAAAACCATCAAGAACAAATATCCCCTTCCGCGGATTAATGATCTCTTTGACCAGCTAGCTGGAGCTGTGGTATTCTCTAAGCTTGACTTGAGAAGTGGGTATCACCAAATCAAGATTCGCAAGGAAGATGTGCCTAAAACAGCTTTCACCACCCGCAATGGCCTGTATGAGTACACAGTCATGTCTTTCGGTCTCACCAACGCACCTGCTACCTTCTCGAGGCTTATGAACTCGGTCTTCATGGAGTATCTTGATAAGTTCATTGTGGTCTATCTGGATGACATCCTGGTCTATTCTAAGTCCAAGGAAGAGCATGAAGAACACCTTCGTTGTGTCCTAAACAAGCTTCGCGAGAACCGCTTGTATGCAAAGTTCTCAAAGTGTGAGTTTTGGCTGCCTGAAGTAACCTATCTTGGTCATGTCATCTCGGCCAAGGGCATTGCAGTCAACCCGGAAACGGTAAAGACAATTGTTGAATGGCTTCCTCCTGTTAATGTCAAAGAAGTGCGGAGTTTCCTCGGTTTGGCTAGTTATTGCCGTCGCTTCGTTCAGAACTTCTCGAAGATAGCGAAGCCTCTTACCGATCTCCTCAAGAAAGGCAAGAAATACCTTTGGACTCCTGCATGTCAAGAAAGCTTTGAGACACTCAAAGAGAAGCTCACTTCCACACCAGTCTTGGTTCCTCCGGATACATCCAAGCCTTTCCAGATATTCTGCGACGCCTCTTTGCAAGGATTGGGTGCGGTCCTTATGCAAGAGAAACAAGTTGTTGCTTATGTCTCTCGACAGTTGAAGACGCATGAGATCAACTATCCCACACATGACCTCGAGCTAGCAGCAGTTGTCTTTGCTTTGAAGCTATGGAGGCACTACTTGCTTGGCAACCGATGTGAGATCTTTTCTGATCACAAGAGTTTGAAGTATATCTTCACACAGCCTGATCTCAACCTTCGGCAGAGGAGATGGATTGAAGCAATCAATGATTTTGATTTGACCATCAACTACACACAGGGCAAAGCTAATGTCATGGCCGATGCTCTCAGCCGCAAAGCTTATGTCAACAACCTCATGATGGAAGAACAACAACCTCTTTTGTGCAAGGAATTCCGTCAGCTCAACCTGGAAGTTGTGGAACAAGGGCATCTCCTGAACCTACTGGCTACTCCTCTCTTGGAAGAAAAGATTCGTTTTCGTCAGCGTGGTGATCCGCACACCAGAAAGATCACCTCCCAGCTTCAGCTTCCGAAGTATGAGTCCTTCCACGTAGATGATCAAGGCACGCTTTTCTTTGAACACCGGATGTTTGTTCCGAACTACCCGGGTTTGAGAGAGCAAGTTCTCAAGGAGGCGCACGATTCTGTTCTATCTATCCACCCTGGCAGCACAAAGATGTACATGGACTTGAAAACACAATATTGGTGGCCTGGTCTGAAACGATATTGTGCCAAGTATGTCTCGGAGTGTGATGTCTGCCGCAGAGTGAAAGCTGTCCATCAGAAACCTTTCGGTCTTCTACAGCCATTGAAACCCCCGGAACGGAAATGGGAGAAAGTAGAGATGGACTTCATCACTGGTTTTCCAAGGTCGCAGAAGGGCAACAATGTAATCTTTGTTGTCATCGACAGGCTTTCTAAAGTGGCTCATTTCTTCCCCGTCAAGGAAACAATTTCTGGAATTCAGTTGGCTGAGCTCTATATCAACAGAATTGTCTCTCTGTATGGGGTTCCGCTTGAGATCAGTTCAGACCGTGGAAGCATCTTCACTTCCAAGTTCTGGGAAAGTTTCCAAAATGCTTTGGGAACAAAGTTGAACTTCAGCACTGCTTACCACCCTCAGTCGCAAGGACAGGTTGAAAGGATCAATCAGATTCTGGAGGATATGCTTCGTGCTTGCGTCATCTCCTTTGGCATGAAGTGGGAGGAATGTCTTCCTTATGCTGAATTCTCCTACAACAACAGCTTCCAAAAGAGTCTGAAGATGGCACCATTTGAGGCTCTCTATGGTCGCAAGTGCAGAACTCCGATTGGTTGGTCAGGTGCAGGAGAAAGAATCCGGTTTGGCCCTGACATTGTAACTCAAGCGGAGGAGAAGGTGCATATCATTCTTGAGAACCTGAAGATTGCTCAAAGTCGTCAGAAGAGCAATTATGACAGGAAGCACACGGACATGGTGTATGCCCCTGGTGATCTCGTGTACCTTCGTGTCACTCCCATGAGAGGCACACACCGCTTTGGCATCAAAGGAAAGCTGGCTCCTAGATACATCGGTCCTTTCAAGATTCGTGGTAGAAGAGGAGAAGTCGCTTATGCCCTTGAGCTTCCGGAAAAACTCAAAGTCCATGATGTTTTCCACATCTCTCAGCTCAAGAAGTGCTTCAAAGATCCCGGCAGGACCGTGGATCATGAGCTAATCGATCTTCAAGAAGACCTGTCTTATCAAGAACACCCCACCAAAATCCTTGAGACCGCAGAAAGAAGGACTCGCAACAAGTCCATCAAGTTTTGCAAGGTGCAGTGGTCACACCATTCTGTTGACGAAGCCACTTGGGAACGTGAAGATGAACTCCGTGCCAACTATCCTACCCTCTTTGTGTCTTCTTCTTCTTCCTAGAATCTCGGGGCGAGATTCCTGTTTAGTGGGGGAGAGTTGTAGCATCCCAGTTGTCTAACACCTGTAATGCTACTTGATCTAGTAATAAAAGGGCCACTTCCTATATATAATTGTTGCATCATCATCATATCATGCTCATGTCATCATGCCACCTTGCATTTGAGCATCATACAAAAACCCTTGAGCTTTGGTTCTTATCTCATATGCATTAATATTTGTATTTGCCTCTTGATATTGTATTTGGTCCTTGATATATTGTTGAATGCCCAAGTTGAGTTGGGGGCATATCTTTTATTGAATCCACCACCCTTTCTTTCACCACCTTATAATTCCACCATCCAATTTATATGAGCTATGCATTTTAACTGAGTTCACTCCTAGCTCATGTGGGTTGGGTGGATCCCACTTATAATCTATTGCTTAGGCCTTACTCCACATTTTTGGAGTGCATAAGAATGATGCCATGTAAATCATCTTGTTTTCACAAAATAAGCAGGGTATTAACTATTATGCATGGCCCATGCAAGTACCATCTTGTGCTTGTCATTGGATTTTTTTTGGTTTCTGAGTTGATCATCTCCATCTCTTTTTCCCTCTTTTGGCTTGATATATGTTGATCTTGCTAAAACCCTACCACCACATCCCTCTCTTTTTCTTGTCTTGTTCTTGTTGAGCTTGTGTGGATCATACTTGATCAACTCAAGACAATAAGCCCCTCATCTCTCTACCTCTAAAACCTACCCCCTAATTACCATACCTATTTCCCATCTAACCCTAAACCCTACCTATCCTTTTAGTCCATCCCATCCTTGCATGATCATGTGACCATGTGGGTGTGCATGAGCCCTAACCCCCTCTCTCTCGGCCTCTCTCTCCCTCCTAGCTGGCCCCCACCATACCCCCTAGCTACCTCTCTCCCTTCTAACCCTAGCCCCACCCGAGGACCTCCTCTCTTCTCCCCCTCTCCTTTCTTGATCTCCCTCTGCCTGCCCTGCCCCACCACGAGCTCCTTACCCCCCTGGCCCAACTGGCAGCCTCCCTCTCCCCTCCCCCTGCCTTGCCGAGCCCATGCCGATCACGTGAGGGAGGAGAAAGGTGGCACCGAGGCCACCTTTTCCCATCTTCCCCTCCCCCACGCAACCCCACCTGCCCCCGTCCTTATCTACCCCTTCCTCGCCCCTCTACCCTCCCCCAGATCCCACCCAGAGGCCCTGCCTCGTTCCCCTCTGCCCTCTCTTCTTCACCACCATCGCTGACCTCCACCGTCGGTCTCCTCCGTTCACTCCTCTTCCAGCCGGTGGCGTGACGCTCTGGGTGTCGAGGAAGCTCAGCAAGGTCCTCTGTGTCGCCCCGTAACCGCCAGCGAGGAGGAGGAGGCCCAGGCCCCCTGCACGTCTACGACGCCGACGCCAAACCCTAGCCGCCGGTGCGCCAGCAACGTCGCCGATCCGCAGCTCCCCGCTCCGATCCGAGCCCACCGCCAAGCCCACGGTGAGCTCCTCTACCTCCCAGACATCCTCCCCTACTTGTTCGTTTCCTGGATGAGCGGGTCACGGCGACGAGCGCCCTCGGTGCACGGCGTGGACGTCGTCGTCGTCTCGCTTCCGCTGCGCGCCAAACCCTAGCTAGCCGCCTACCCTCCCTCCTAGCAACTACCCAGCCCGGCCGCAGCGGCAGCCGCCCTCTGCGCGAGCCAGCGGTCGCGCGTTCGAATCCCGCCTCGCCGCGCCGTTCTCTGACGCTCTGTCCGACACGCGAGAGGAAGATCCACAGTGGCGCGGGTCTTTTTACCGATAACCCCCTCGCGTTTTGTTGCGCCAACCCGCGACCCTTCCTGGTCCCGCCTGTCAGCCTCTGTGGCTTTCTTCTGAAAAGGCTCCCGAAGATCCTATTACTCAACCCGCAGTCCCCCCCTGAGCCACGTGGTCAGCCCGCAGCATCTCGCTGTCAAGTGGGCCTGCGCGCCAGCGGGTCCCACCCGTCTGTCTCTGAGCCTAGAGCAGCCCGTGGTGTTAAACGTCGTCTGCGCGCGTGTGAGTCCAGTCAGCGCCGGTCCCATCTGTCGGCGACTGGGGCTAACTGAACCTGGGTGCAAAAAGTTTTAGCTGGCTATCTGTTTAAATTCAAATCTAAATCAAATTATTTGAATTCAAACTCAAATTCTGTTTTAATATAACTTTTAAAATACAAACTCAAATAATACATATAATATATGTTTTTGAATCAGAAAAATGTGAGGATTTCAAATATGCTATTCAAATTATATTTTGCACACCTTATTTTCCAAGTTGATGAAATTACAATAAATGCCATCCTTTCTTAAATATTTAATAACTTTTGATTTATAATTCCAAATTCAACAAATGATATGTCTAAAATGATCAGCTCGACGAGACCTTTCTGTTCATGTTATCCATGACTTCAATTGCAGCATGCATCATGTAAATATATAATATGCAGCAACTAATATGACAATAAAAGGGGACCAAAACTCAATAAAAATGTTATCTCTTGTATTCTACACCTCACCCATGCCATGCTACATTATTGCCATGCAACTTGTGCATCATTCATCATGGCATGATTGTTTGCTTGTCGCATTTTATTCATATGCTTGCGCTCTTTATTTATGTTGGCCCTTGTTTGTTTGGTTCTTCTTTCGAATAGACGCTGAGCAGGGGATATATCAAGAGAACCAGGAGCACTACCCAGATCCGTCTCTCGCTTCAACTGAGTTGCCAGGCAAGCACTACCACATGCTTGCATACATACAGTACCTATTGCCTCTATCTTATTCCTGCATCATTGAGTCGCGATTGCATTAAACTGAATCCCAAGTATTGCATAGCCTTTACTTTTAAACCCCACCAAGCTTGTACCTCCATCCCATGAGCCATTACTATAGGAGTTGTTTGAGCCATGCGAGTCGTAGAACAGCATGTGTAGGGTATGTGAGTGTCTGATGGATAACGAGGTACCTAAACAACTTAACCTGAGTAGTAATGGGACAACTAATGAAAGTGGCACCGGTGAGCAATATCTGCTATTTGGTTTTTCCTGCTCACTTGTGTCCCGTGAGACCCCGAGTACTTGATTCCTGTTCCAAGATTATTTGCGCTATCCACATCCGGGAGGCTTATGGGACCCCCCTGAGCCAGAGCTTGATTCATTCTTATTTCTTGGGGCCACAAACTAGTTTGAGGTTTTATTTACTATCCTGTACTTATGCCATGCTTTACTGCTTAATTACGATTGTGCGAGGAGCACCTGTACTGTTTAGGATGGTGACCCGTTTTCGCGGTATCGACACCCCGAGCTTTCGGGTTCCCAGTCGTTTACAGCCGGCCCCACAAACCTTGAGTCTGTCTTGGAGCCGGCCAATTTCGTTGCGGGTGTACTCCAAGGGGTGGCCCCCTGAAATATTTCTGAATCTTGTGATTGCTTTGTCGTGAAGGCCTCGTTGGGTTTTGATTTGGTTTTTCCGAGGTTGATCGAGTGTGTGTTGCTATTTGTGCACCCCTGCAGGGTAAAACTTTCTGAAAGCCGTGTCCGCGGTTATGGACGACTTGGAGCACAGTTTCTCGATCATAGACAAGCATAACTAAAGTACCGCTTTAACCTGACTAAGGAATTGACTAGTAAATAGTGCAACACTCATGGAATGGTTAATAAAATTGCCAACGGATGGGTGTTGTTCGTCCGCTTCCTCGTTGGTAAGCGAGGAGGAGGATGGATCTGATGAAATTACTGTTATAACTGTTGTCTTTAATTCACGGACATCCGTCTATCATTGGTTAGACGGATGGTTAGCGAGTATCTATAGAACTGCTAGGGTTTATCTTTTGCTGCAATTGCGTCACCCCAGGTTGTGTCCCCTTTAGAGGCATAAAGACTTGCTGAGTACCCTTAGGGTCTCACACGATAAATTATTGGTTCAGATGAACAGGTACACTCGCAGGACGGATACTGGGTGGAAGAGGCTGATGATGTGGGCAACGATCGTTCGGTGTAGAGATTCCGGGAACGGGGATCCGTGAGATCTGTGGGCGGGATGTGCTTATTTCTGTGGCATCTTATGCCGATTTGCTTCTTATCCGTACTCGGACTTTGTTTTGCCGCTTCCGCTTGATACTCTGATGTGTGATGTATGAGGAATTATCCTAAAATATTATATCTATCTAGGTCATTTGAATCTTGCCGTATGGCGTTGCTATATTTCCTTTCTTTCTAGATGGAATGGCTCTGATGTACTTTTGTATGGTGGCTTGCATACATACTCATTTGTGTATGTAGTTGATCCCTTCGCCTGCCGATTACGCCGCCCGTACAGGTCCCGATGAATTGGAAGTGGTTGGGACGGCCGAAAGGTCTACCCGTGAGTGGCTTTTGGGGCCCCACCGTACTATTTCAACCACTACCGTTCATCCAGGCTTGTATCTAGGAGCGTAATTCACCGAGGTAGTTACAGTTGCCCAATACGACCTTGAGTAAAACTCAAAGTCCTGTGACGGCAGAAGATAGAGAAAGGATGAGTAAGACTCCCTATGCATCAGCCATAGGATCTCTTATGTATGCCATGCTATGTACTAGACCCGACATTGCATATGCTGTTAGTTTGACTAGCAGATATCAAAGTGATCCAGGAGTGGATCATTGGACAGCGGTCAAAAACATCCTTAAGTACTTGAGAAGAACTAAGGATATGGTTCTTTCTTATGGAGGTGATGAACAACTCGTTTTTAATGGTTACACCGATGCTAGTTGGAACACTGATCCGGATGATTCTAAATCTCAATCTGGATACGTATTTACTTTGAATGGTGCAGAAGTTGGCTGGAGGAGTGCAAAGCAAAGCGTTGTGGCAAGATCTTCAACTGAATCGGAATACATAGCTGCTTCGGAGGCTTCACAAAAGCGATATGGATGAAGGAGTTCATTACAGAGCTCGGTGTGGTTCCAAGTGCGCTGGACCCAATGTCTATCTACTGTGATAACATGGGCGCCATAGCCAATGCGCAAGAACCAAGGTCACACAAGAAGCTGAAGCACATCAAGCTACGTTTTCACGCTATTCGAGAGCATGTCCAAGATGATGACATAAAGATTTGCAAAGTACACATAGATCTGAATGTGGCGGATCCGTTGACTAAACCTCTCCCGAGGGCAAAACATGACCAGCACCAAACCGCCATGGGTGTTCGGTATATTACCATGTAATCTAGACTAGTTGACTCTAGTGCAAGTGGGAGACTGTTGGAGATATGCCCTAGAGGCAATAATAAAAGTGGTTATTATTATATCTTTGTGTTTATGATAAATGTTTACATTCATGCTATAACAGTATTAAACAGGAAACATTAATACTTGTGTGATTTGTAAACTAAATTAGAGTCCCTAGTAAAGCCTCTTTGTAATACTAGCTTGTTGGTTAATAGATGATCGTAGTTTCCCGATCATGAGCATTGAGATGTTGTTAAAAACAAGATCATATCATTAGGAGAATGGTATGATGGACATACTCCTATAGATAAGCGTAGCATTAAGATCAAGTCATTTCAATAGTTCATTTGCTATAAGCTTTCTGATACATAGTAACCTAATTCCTTCGACCATGAGATCATGCTAATCACCATCACCGGAAGGATGCTTTGATGACATCAAACACCACACCGTAACTGGGTGGCTATAAAGGTGGCATTGAGTGTTCAGAAAGTATTGGTTGAGACACATGGATCAAGAGTGGGATTTGTCCATCCATATGACGGATAGATATACTCTGGGCCCTCTCGGTGGAATGTCATCCAATTAGCTGGCAAGCATGTGACTGGCTCACAAGGGATCACATATCATGGTAACGAGAAAAGAGTACTTATCGGTAACGAGGTTGAACTAGGTATGCAGAGATACCGACGATCAAAACCTCGGATAAGTAAAGTATCATGCGACAAAGGGAAATTGGTATCGTATGTAAGTGGTTCATTCGATCGCAAAGTAATCGTAGAAATATGTGGGAGCCATATGAATTTCCATATTCCTCTATTGGTTATTGATCGGAGAAGTGTCTCGATCATGTCCGCATAATTCACGAACCGTAGGGAGACACACTTAAGGATTCGATGTTGTTTAGTAGATATGGAATGTTAGTAGGGATACCAAATGTTGTTTGGAGTCTCGGATGGGATCCGGGATATCACGAGGAGATCCGGAATGGTTCGGAGAATAATATTCATATAAGGAAAGTCCGATTCCGGAGTTCGGGAAAGATTCTGATGTTTTCATCAGAGAGGTTCTAGAAGGTTCACCAAACCGGAAGGGGAATGGACCATGAATGTGTCATGGGTAAGTGGAATGATTGGATCATATCCTAGGTCACTTGGTGTGGGCATTTGCAAGAGAGAGTTAAAGCTCTAAATTGAAAGTCAAACGGGAAGTTTGAAAAGTCAAACGGGAACAATGGTTTCCTAGTGGGAGAAGAAACAAGTCCTTTTCTCAATCCAACTTGGGTTTGTGTTTGGATTCAAACCCACCCCTCCCAAGGCTGCCCCCTCTCATAAATAGAGGGGGAGGGCTGCCCCAAAGCACACAAGAGCCAAGCCCTCCCCACACCCGCGCCGCCACCGCCGCGCCGCCGCTGCTCGCCGCCGTCATCAGCCGCCGCCGCTGCGCCGTCGCCACCGCCCTAGCCGCCGCCGACACCTCCTCCTCCTCCCGGACTTCTAAACCCTAGATCTACGGGAAACCCTAATCCACCATAACTCGTACCGGCTTAGGTGAAGCCCTGCGGGATCTTCCCTCTACTTCCGACACCACGCCGTCGTGCTGCCAGAATTGCGAGGGGAGAACTACAACCTCCGCTGCCTGCTGGAACAAGGGAGAGGAATGTCTTCATCGAGTACCGAACGTGTAACCGACTGCGGAAGCGCTACCGGAGCGCAGCGCCGGAAGGATCGTCTATGCGATCTTGAGATCGGCAAGTGTACGACTACATCACCCATGAGAATCTACTCTCGTTAACCGCTTTGGAATCTTCGAGGGTGAGTGCTTCTATCGACTCGTTGCTACAATCTATTAGATAGATCTTGGCTTGTTTATGTGCATGCAGTAGAATTTTTTTGTTTTCCATGCTACGAACCCCTACAGAAAGGCACCCATGTATCAAGAGAAAATGATTGGCTTCTTTATTTTGTAGCTTACGTGTACAACCATGTGCCAATAATGAAATGAGCGGTTGGTTGGAGTCAGTAGGTTGTGGTAACTCGAACCCACGTATCCAGAGATGTAGAATTTTGGTAGGTTGGACCGGTGCGTGTCGGGTTTGGGGAGCTACTTCCCGAACGGTCCCTTCTTGGAATTCTCCCTATCATCACCAAATATGAGAGTGGTGGTACGAGATGGGCTGGCCAAGTCACATGGGTAAAGTGTACTAACCCCTGTAGGGTGTATAAACTAATCGATTAGCCGTGTCCCCGGTTATGGACATCTGAGTTGCTTGATATTGAGTTCATGACATGTTTCTCTCTCATTCTAATTTCATAATTGCTTTAATGTTGATGGGTTAACTTAATTGGGATCTTTTCAAAGAAAATCAAAAACTGTTTAGGACAAAGGTGTTTGCAAATGCGAGCTTGCCACAACCCCACTTGCCAAATATGCATGTAGATATTAGCTCTATTATCTCCTTTAATAGCTCTACTTGCCATACATTCAATGTATTGACCCTTCGGAGCTGCTATGTTTCATGTTGCAGGATATTCAGATTCTGAGTGATCGATTTAGGCCACGGTACTCAACTCGGCACTTGTTCACTTGTGGGCAATTTGAAGAATGGAGGAGTTACTTTATTTATGTTGCTACTTGAATAAGCTGAGCTAGCCTAGAGCTAAGCCCTTTATTGTAATAATGTTACTCTAGATCTTCGTTATTTATGATACACGGATATTTTGCTATGTTATTCATCTTTATTCTATTGTGGGCCAATGAACCGATCTAGGGATTGGCATGTCACATAGAAGCTACGGTCTTTTCAGAACCGTAGTGTTACAATATGGTATCAAAGCCCATGTGTCGACTATAGGATCGTGACCTAGGTTTGGATTAGGAAGCCACAAAATTATTAAAGCTTATATTAACTATGTCTTTTATCTTATGCCTTTCACTCTCATAAATCTTTACCATATGCTATTCTCACACTGTCCTCTTTTAATTGATAGATGGGAGAAGTTAGGACGGAGTATGCTATGGTGGAGTCACCAAGGCCCTTTGCAAGACAGTTGGCACAGCTCTCACAGTCATTGGGATTGCTACTGCCCATGTTCAAGGGAAGAAGGCTATACACCTATGGATATGGCGAGGACGCCTGGGAGATCACCACTTTCATCTTCAGGGATATCGCCTTGCCAAACCCTGTGCATCTGGTCTACACCAAGATGTATTGCAACTGGGGGCTTGGAATAAACTTGGCCCTGCATGAAGCTCTGTCACGCCAGTGCCATCTTGTCCGACACTTGCTGCCAGAAGACTCACCTTACCGTGACTACGGAAGGCGGGATGAGAATGGGAACGTTGTGGTTACCCCAGGCAATAGGAACAACATGCCACCCCGTCGGAGGCACATAGAGGATATGGAGGTGGAGAATGGCGCCCTAGCTGAGAAAGTGATGATGGTAAAGGAGATAGCAGATTTTGCCAGCAATAGTTTGATGGTCCACGGACAGGAGATTGATACTTTACATGAAGCTGTGGATGTTCTGAACCATGCACTGATTGGCAGGGACGCAACCATAGCACAGCTAAATGGGACCGTCCAGGAGAATAATCAAGCCATAGCACAGCTGCAGGGAACCGTCCAGGAAAGGGACCAGACTATTGTTGATATGGCAGCCCAGATTGCCGCTCTCAAAGAACAGTTGAATCCACCCCCTGATGACAATAGTGGAGATGATGGCAACAATGATGATGATGACGGTGGGAACAATGATGATGATAAGGATGAAGATGATGATGATGATGGAGACGACAATGGTGGAGGAGATGAAGCAGTTGCTCCTACAGCAGAGGATGAAGAAGAAGAAGAGGATCTAGAAGAGGTGGAATTTGAGGTTTCAAGTGATGATTCAGGAGAAGTGTATACACTACCGCCATGGTTGGTCCGTGGACAGAAGCGCCAATGCATGAACGCAAGGACCTACTGCAACCTCTTCATGAAGTAGTTAGATGTCCACCAATTAGTCTTCGTTAGGATACATCGTTAGCTTAAGGCCTCAATCAATGTAAAACTTAGTTTCTATTAGTTTAATATATTCAGTTTCTACTACGTGTACTCTAAAGTTCCAGGATTATTTGTGCGAATTTTATAAATGAGTTATGGCAAGGTTTTGGTTGATATCCAAGTTTTCCCTGCTGCAGTTTTCTGCTGACCCTGCTGTACTGTACGATTTTTCATATTTTATTGGTAACTGGGAAAAATATAAAAAAAAATAGGGTCTGGTTCGAAACTCTCTGTGCTGTATACAAAAAAGCAGCAAAAATTCCTGACGAGTTTAAGTCAAGTAGAAAAATTCGTGAACACTGCTGGACTGTTCTAGCAGATTCCTGTTTTAATGCTTTGTTGGCCTATTTATGTTTATAACTGTTGCCAACGCTTCTAAAACTATTTCAGTAGCTATATGCAGCTAGGATATCCCCTGGAACATTGCTTGATCGCTTGATTGCTGATGTGTTGCTTGCTCGAGATTGTCTGTGATTGTTTTGTTGTTGTTTGAGCATAATGCATCGGTAGAATCCTAATTTTCATAATCGATTATTTCTAAGCTTACCTGTGCTGAACCACAGATACCTCCCCGTCGTCAACCCACTGAGATGGAGCAGCTTATGGCAGCTCAGGCACAGCTAACCCAAGTGATGACCCAGTTCATGGAAGCTCAGAACAACAATAACAACAACAATGGGAACAACCATCCCCAGGGAGATGCACTTACCAGGTTCCTGAGGCTAAGGCCAGCGAAGTTCTCTACTGCAACTGAGCCGATGGTTGCTCTCGACTGGTTGCGTTCAGTGAATAAGGATCTGGTAACTGTTGGATGCACAAATGTTGAAAAGGTGAGGTTTGCTGCTCACCTACTGGAGGGACCAGCCGCTTCGTGGTGGGACACTTTTCAGATCACCCACCCGCTGGACACTATAACTTGGGCCATGTTTGAGGAAGATTTCAGGACCAACCACGTTTCTTCACGAGTTATGAGCCTGAAGAGGAAGGAGTTTCGCAACTTGCGCCAAACCAACCGCACCGTGGCTGAATATATAGAGGAGTTCAACAATCTGTCGCGTTATGCCCTGAGGATGTTGACACTGATGCCAAAAGGAGAGAGAGGTTCCTGGATGGCCTCAGTGATGATATTTCAGTATAGATGCTAGTGGTTTATTGTCCCACTTTCCAGGAGCTTATGGACAAGGCCAGAATCTTAGAGGGGAAGCACAAGCAGGTGGAAAAACGCAAGAGAAAGAGCAATAATCACCACTCTGGCTCTCACCACAAGTCTCGCACTTCTTATGATGGATACTCCAAGCATGGGGGAAGTGACTATGGGCGCCATGGAAGCCATGACTGCCACAGCCATGGAAGCGATGGACATCGCCATGAGAGCCACAAGAGCAACCGCCATAGCCACAAAGGAGGACACATTCACCATTCTGGAGGACACAATGGGCATGACCGCAACCGTGATCGCAACTTTGTGAAGAAGGACCTGAATGAGGTGACATGCTTCAAGTGTGTCTAGAAAGGGCATTATGCAGACAACTGTCCGGAGAAGAAGGGACTGAAGCCAGGCAACAACCAGAAGGCCACAGTGAACCACATGAATGTGGAGGAGATCCCAGATGAGCCTGAGCTTGTGGTTGGTAAGTTTCCAATCAACACTCACCCTGCACTTATTCTTTTCGATACTGGTGCATCGCATTCATTCATATCAAGGGCATTTGTGGATAAGTATAAGCTACCTATGGAGTCTCTAAAAGGGTCTATTAGAGTAAGCTCACCTAGAGGGGAAATGATACCTAGCACGGGATGCCGCGACATAACTGTGAGAATTGGAGCACACAATTTTATTGCACATCTGGTAATATTGGAGTCACAAGGTTTAGATGTAATACTAGGCATGGATTGGATGTCTATGCATGAGGGACACATAGATTGTGCACAGCGAGCGGTTTCGCTCAAAACCCCGGATGGTAAGAGAATTAGGTTCAAGTCGTCGGTGCGACTGGGAAGGTGTAACCTGAATTCTCTTAAGGGGGTTAGCATGGATACTGTGCCTATAATAAAGGAGTACCCCGACGTGTTTCCGGAGGAGCTGCCAGGGATGCCACCTGACAGGGATGTAGAGTTTCTCATCGATCTGATGCCGGGAACAAGACCTATAACAAAGAGGCCATACAAGATGGATGTGGATGAGCTGAAGGAATTAAAGAAACAACTAAGGGAGCAGTTGGACAAGGGATTTATTCGGCCCAGTTCGTTGTCATGGGGTGCACCTGTTCTGTTTGTGGAGAAGAAGGACAATAGCAAGAGGTTAGTGGTGGACTATCGCTCGCTGAATGAAGTGACCATCAAGAACAAATACCCCGTGTCGAACATAAATGATTTGTTCGATCAACTGGAAGGAGCAAAGGTGTTTAGCAAAATTGATCTGCGATCAGGATATTTCCAATTGAAGATTCGGGAGGAGGACATACCAAAAACTGCTTTCACCACTAGGTATGGGTTATATGAGTATACGGTTATGTCTTTTGGACTAATGAATGCTTCGGCATATTTCATGACCATGATGAACAAGGTGTTTATGGAGTACTTGGACAAGTTCGTGGTTGTGTTCATCGATGACATACTGATATATTCCAAGGATGATGCTGAACATGAGAGACATCTGCGACCGATTATGAAGAAGCTGAGGGAACATAAACTGTATGCCAAATTCAGCAAGTGTGAATTCTGGCTTACCACTGTTGGATTTCTTGGACACGTGGTGTCAGGAGAAAGAGTCCCTGTTGATCCAAGCAAAGTGACGGAAGTTACTGAATGGGAAGCGCCCAAGAATGTGGGCGATATTCGGAGCTTTTTGGGACTTGCTAGATATTACAGGGGGTTCATAGAGAATTTCTCCAAGATTGCTAAGCCGATGACGGAACTGCTGAAGAAGGAGAAGAAGTTTGAGTGGACAGATGTGTGTGAAGCTAGCTTTCAGGAACTGAAGTGTCGTCTAGTGACCGCACTTGTTCTGTGTTTACCTGATCTTCAGAAAGATTTCCATGTGTACTGTGATGCATCTCGACAGGGACTTGGAAGTGTGCTGATGCAAGATGGGGGAGTGGTGTCATATGCCTCACGACAACTTAAACACCATGAGAGGAATTACCCCACGCACGACCTGGAATTAGCATCGGTTGTACATGCGCTCAAGGTATAGAGACACTACCTAATGGGAAAACACTGCGATGTGTACGCCGACCACAAGAGCCTGAAGTACATATTTACACAGAAGGAGCTGAACATGAGGCAAATAAGATGGTTGGAGCTTATCAAGGATTATGATATGAATTTGCAATACCACCCAGGAAAAGCCAATGTAGTAGCGGATGCTCTAAGCCGGAAGGTCTATGCTAATGGATTGACTGTTGGGGAATTGCCCGAGGATTTGTGAAAGCAATTCAAGGATCTTAGACTGGAGGTAGTGTCAGAAGGATATTTGGCAGCTATGGAAGTCCAACCAACGATATAGGACATGATCAGGAAGGCTCAAGTAGGAGACAAGGAGATGGAGGAGATAAAGGAAAAGATGAAGGAGGATCGAGCAAAAGAATTCCGTGAGGATGAGCAAGGAACTTTGTGGTATGGAGATCGTTTGTGCGTTCCCAACGATCCGGAGATAAGGAAGCTGATTCTGCAGGAAGCTCATGACTCGCCGTATTCCATACATCCGGGGAATACAAAGATGTATATGGATCTAAAGGACAGATTTTGGTGGAGTAACATGAAGGGAGACATCGCCGAGCATATTGCCTTATGTGATGTATGCAACTGAGTGAAGGCGAAGCACCAGAAGCCAGCAGGATTGCTACAGCCATTGCCCGTGCCGGATTGGAAGTGGGATAGAGTGGGTATGGATTTTATCACAGGATTGCCCAGGACCAGGTCGGGATACGACTCTATTTGGGTAGTGGTCGACCATTTGACCAAGGTAGCCCACTTTATACCGGTGAAGACAACCTACACGAGTGCAAGGTTGGCCAAAATTTATATGGACAGGATTGTGTGCCTACATGGAGTTCCCAAGAGCATTGTATCAGATAGAGGTACCCAATTTACATCGCACTTTTGGCGCCAGCTGCACGAGTCATTGGGAACTAGGTTGGAGTTTAGCACAACATTCAACCCTCAGACAGATGGATAGGCAGAGAGGGTGAATCAGATTTGGAGGATATGTTGAGAGCTTGCGCTTTGGCTCATGGCTCTAGTTGGGATGAGAATTTGCTGTATGCCGAGTTTTCCTACAACAACAGCTACCAAACCAGCATCAAGACGTCGCCGTTTGATGTGCTATATGGGAAAAGATGTCGGACACCATTGCTATGGGATTGAGTAGGAGAGCGTCAGCTATTTGGACCTGATTTGATCAAGGATGCCGAGGAGAAGGTCGCTTTGATAAGGGACAGGCTGAAGATAGCACAATCGAGACAAAAGAGCTACGCTGACGCTAAGCGCAAGGAAGTGGTGTATGAGATAGGTGATAGATCATACCTCAGAGTGTCGCCACCGTGTGGAATTAAGAGATTTGGAATCAAGGGTAAGCTGGCACCTCGGTTTATAGGACCATACCGGGTCTTAGCATGCAAGGGAGAGGTTGCATATCAGTTGGAGTTGCCAGAGGCTCTGTCCGCCGTCCACAATGTGTTCCACGTGTCCCAGATGAAGAAGTGCCATCCGGAAATGGTGGATACACCGTTAAGAGACACCGTGCCACTAGAAGAGGTTCAGTTGGAGAGTGACTTGACATATGAGGATAAGTCGGTCAAGATACAGGAGACAGCGGAGATGATTACCCGTACCAAGACGATCAGGTTTTGCAAGGTGCAATGGAGCCACCACACCGAAGAGGAAGCCACTTGGGAGCGTGTGGATGACATCCGAGAGGACCACCCACACCTATT
Source organism: Avena sativa (assembly GCA_916181665.1). Taxonomy (NCBI): domain Eukaryota; kingdom Viridiplantae; phylum Streptophyta; class Magnoliopsida; order Poales; family Poaceae; genus Avena; species Avena sativa. The sequence continues at coordinate 162,613,141 of OV702284.1, forward strand.
TGCTAGCCACGCCGAATCTCGGGGACGAGATTCATCTTAAGGGGTTTAGTCTTGTCACATCCCAAATTTTAGATTTTGTACTGCATATCATGCATGTCATTGCATCATGAGCATCATTGCAAAAAAAAATCGGTTTCGAACTTTTTGTCAAAACCCATTTGCATGTCTTTGTCACATACACATGAGTGCTCGGTTTATATCTTGCTTATGCTGGAAAGACTTAGTTTAGTTGTTTGGGAGGCACAGATGCATAGAGGATTCCGATACGAACCCGTAGCAATTTGAATCACCTCATTTGGAGCTATGGTTCAAAAGTTATGTCAAACTAAAAATTTGGTTAAAAACTAAACAGTTTCATACAGAAAAAAATCAGTTAAGAAGTGTCCAGGAAAAAGAAAAGAAAAACAAAAACCAAAAAAGGGGAGCAGCGCTGCGGTGAGCCGGCCAACCCACGGCCCAGCCGGGGCCTGCAATGCTTGCAGCCAACGACAGCGGCAGCACACGCGCAGAATAACTAAGCGCCGCCGCCCCGCCTTGAGTCACTACCAGGAGGGCCCGCCCGTCAGCCGCCGCCTGCCACCGCCATGTGGGCCCCGCCCCGTCTCCCTCACCGCGACGAACTCGACAGTGTTCCTGTCGAACACGAGCGCAAAATTCGTTCGATTCCGTTAGGATTTTGGCCCTCACAACGCTCACACCCCCTTTAAACCTCCCCCTCTCCTCGCCCCCGTTCGATTTTCCCCGTTTCCGCTACCCTAGCCGCCTCCCCATCTCGCCGCCATTGACGCCGCCGGCGAGCTTCCTGGACGAGGTGGGTGACGACGACCCCGACCGCCCCGCGCACTCCCTTTGGCCCTGTGGTGATCCCCTCGTTTGACCGATTCGCCTCACACTGTTTTCCCCTTCTACAGACCGCCGGACACCGCCGGATTTCTCGCCAGAGTTCAAGCTTCACCGCCGCCTTCGGCCGCGCCCTGCCACCGCGTGAGGAAACGAGGACAACGCCCGACGCCTTCCCCAGGACCGCCGCGTCCCATTGCACCTCGTGAGCCACACCGCCTCGCCAACGATCCCGAGAACCACCGCCGTCGTCGCCACGTCATCGCTGCCGCCGCCCGCCGACCGCTCCGGCGAGCACCCCACGCGCGCCACCCCTGCCCTTCGATCTGAGACGAACGGTCCAGATGGACCGTGGACTGCTTTGACTGCTGACTGGTCAGCGTGTGCCACGTCAGCGTGGTCAAAATCAGTCGACTTTGACTGACATTTTTAATTCGATTTAATTTGGCAGAAAATAGAGAAAACTTGTAAAATCGATAGAAATTAATTTACTAGGACAAAAATTGCAAATAAGAGATGGATGGATTCAGTTTTTCACGTAGAATATTGCTGTACAATTGTTTCATACTTTTGAGGCAAGGTTTTTCCATGATTAATTAAATAGTTTAATGTACTTTTTAGAGTAATAAATTCATAGTAAAAGTTATACAACTCCAAAAATTGCAAATGAGATGTCCTTGGAATAAGTAGAACAAAAGGAGTCTGTTAGTGAATTAAAAGGGTAGACTTACAGTACTGGAATTTGCAGAATCTATAAAAAGGCTTACTGGAGTATTTTAATTACTCGGGAAATTCTGTAAATCCTTTTTGAGTGATTCCAGTTGGTACTGGTTCTATTTTAGGTTGCCTACACAGTAGATATTTTTCCAATATTTTACAAACTGCTCAATAGCAGTGGCTTAATAATTGGGTTATAGCTCAATTGTTTGGTCATTTAAAATTGCATGCTTTGCTTCCAATGCATTTAAAATGATTTCCATGCATGCATACAATAGGTATACTGAACAAGAATGTATAATGCTAGCCATGTCCAACTTGTCATGCATGCATCTTGCATTGTTATGTTTGTATATGGTTGTTTGGTTTGTTTATGTGATTGCAATTGTATCATGTAGATTGTGACGAGTGCAACGCTTGATCGTGTGAGGATTGTTCGTTCGACTGCTACATCCAAGGCAAGTAGATGCTACTTTGTTCATGATATTGTCCTACTATTTTCAATGCATTGTCGTGGATTTTGTAGATGCATGTGTAGGAAATTACTATCGATATGCTATGTCCTATTATGTGGTAGGGCTTTCCTGTAGATGAGCCACCGTTGGTAGATGTACTTATCCATGCTATGATGAATGAGGGCTGGGTTACATCACTGAAGTTTGTTTCTAAATGTGTTGGTTTGCGAAAACTAAAAATAACTTAATCAATGAATCTCCTGAGTGTGATGGGATTGAAAATTTTGATGGTATCATTGCGGAAAGGCATCCAGGTATAAAGAGAAAATGATTGGCTTCTTTATTTTGTATCTTACGTGTACAACCATGTACCAATAATGAAATGGGCGGTTGGTTGGACTCAGTAGGTTGTGGTAACTCAAACCCACGTATCCAAAGATGTAGAATTTTGTAGGTTGGACCGGTGCGTGTCGGGTTTGGGGAGCTACTTTTCGAACGGTCCCTTCTTGGACTTCTCCCTATCATCACCCAATATGAGAGTGGTGGTACGAGCTGGGCTGGCCAAGTCACATGGGTAAAGTGTACTAACCCCTGCAGGGTGTATAAACTAATTGATTAGCCGTGTCCCTGGTTATGGATATCTGAGTTGCTTGATATTGAGTTCATGACATGTTTCTCGCTCATTCTAATTTCATAATTGCTTTAATGTTGATGGGTTAACTTAATTGGCATCTTTTCAAAGAAAATCAAAAACTGTTTAAGAAAGTAGGACAAAGGTGTTTGCAAATGCGAGCTAGCCACAGCCCCACTTGCCAAATATGCATGTAGATATTAGCTCTATTGTCTCCTTTAATAGCTCTACTTGCCATACATTCCATGTATTGACCCTTCTTGACTGCTATGTTTCATGTTGCAGGATATTCAGATTCTGAGTAATCGATTTACGTCATGGTACTCCACTCGGCACTTGTTCACTTGTGGGAAATTTGAAGAATGGAGGAGTTATTTTATTTATGTTGCTACTTGAATAAGCTGAGCTAGCCTAGAGCTAACCCTTTATTGTAATAATGTTACTCTGGATCTTCGTTATTTATGATACACGGATATTTTGCTATGTTATTCATCTTTATTCTATTGTGGCCAATGAACCGATCCAGAGATTAACATGTCACATAGAAGCTACGGTCTTTTCAGAACCGTAGTGTTACAACACCAAACCTTTGTACATGTTACCACAGGTGCAAACCACTAGGTCAAACAATGTTATTAGTTATACATGAGGATGTAAATATTCTATACAATGTAGATGCACATACTCACATATTCACTCCACTATCAGCGTAATCTTGTGCGTGACTGATTCGTAGCTCCTCCTTTCTGTCTTTCATGTCCGTGTCTGTGCGTGGAGGATGCATCAGCCTTAGAGTATATTGTATAAAAACAAAACGTTATTCAGATTATCACGTCGGCTCATGTACTGCAGTGGCAAGCTTAAATATCTTTAGGAGGCACGCTTGTAGGACGCATCAGCCTTATATCGTATAAAAATAAAATGTTATTTATGTTATCACGTCGGCTTATGTACTGCAGTGGCAAGCTTAAATATTTTTAGGTGAGTAGGTCTTGAGTTCGAATCTCTTATTTTTATTATCCCATATCAAGGTTGCAAACAGTAGAGAAAAATATATAAGGGTTATTTTGAAAAAAACTGCGCAGTCACATGTTAGCTTGGACGAATTCTGTCAAAATAGAAGAAAAAGAGGTTATTTTGCAAAAACTGTGTAGGCACATATTAGTTTGGACGAATTCTGTTAAAATCGAAGAAATACGACTGAATTGGACTAATATGATCTTGCGGTGCAAGTTGTGGGACTAATCTTGCTCACTTTGCAAGATGTGGGACTAAACTGTTCATGCGGTGCAAGTTGTGGGACTAAATATGTATATACCTCGATGTTATGGTAACATAGCTAGTTACCATAATCCACTCTCTTATCATTTAATTATATATCATATTATCTAAATGCTTAGTTGGTAATACACGTAGAACTTTGTTATTATTCAAGTTAGTTTCACTGTGACCAGACTAAAGCGACGTCCGCTCCGTCCAATCCAAATAACCTCTTTTTTTCAATAGATAATACGCCGACGTCCACGGCGAAGGCAACGCGAGAATTACGTCTCATGATCCATCTCGGGGAATTGCCGGGGGACCGACCTGACCCGATCAACGTTCCAGGTCATGCATGCTGCATGATGCTTTCGCTTTCACACCCCGCGCCGCTGGGAGGGAGCTCTGACTTTTTCTAATCCATCCTTCGCTTTTGTCAGCGTTCCCTTCGATAGACAGCGCCAGGTCCCCTAGCTTAACCAAGCTGTTTAGTTCCACTTACAGCTAGCTAGTGACGCCACTCTCTTTTCTTTTTGCACCGTCACTAGCTCTTGTATATTCAAATAAAATGAAGAACGTGTTTCTGATCGATTAGGAATTCTTTTTTTACCATATCTAAGCTAAAGAGGATTGCAATATGCTTTGGAGGACGGACCGTCTTAAAAAAAAGATGATGGATAAATTGTGGATTTTGTCGGTTTTGTAAACCAAACCAAGAGACGGCGTGCCATCTTCTTTCCAATGCCGGTTCACAAAGAGGACTTGGAGTTTAGTTAGGCTGGTCATAGTGGTAGTATCATACTACTAGTATCATGCATATGATACTAGTGTATGATACTATCTTCATAGTGCATGATATCATATGGTAGTATCATATTAGTATTATATTTAATGATTTGTAGAATCTCAATATAAAATTGTGTACAAGATTTATCTGTATGAGGATTTTCTAGTTTTACGTGCTATGATACGGTATCTATCTATGATATTCTAACCATCTTTTTCTTCATTAATTGTTGTGCCACATCGGATTTTTGCCAACATGGCATGCATGATACTAGCTATGATACTCCCACTAGGACCAGCTTTAAAGATTGGCTCGGGATCCCAAACATTCAAACTCACAGGCGAACGCCGGAGCTATGCATTCAAAATTGGTGGATGATGATGATGTCTTGTAAGTCATGGCTTCCATTACAATGCTTGTTACTTGGACGATTTGGAAAGAGAGAAATGTGAGAGTCTCCGAAAGAAGTATGCGCCACCTACAATCTTACTTCAAACCATCAAAGAATGCACAAAGCTTTGGTTCACAGACGGTGCCAAATTTTTGAGTGTTGTATTTTTGGGAGAGTAATCCCTTTTGTATTTTGGACACTCCTTTTTTTTGTCATGTTATGACTCTCTCCTTATTTCATATATGAGGCAAATCATTCAAAATAAATAAATAAATAAGTGAGGCTTGGTACTACCGGTGATTAATTCAAAGCTATTATTGATTTTGTTGATGTAGTAACTAGTTTTGAAGTAGGAAACGAAACAAAAACATCCAGACCAGCTAGCATATACTCCCTCTGTTCATAAATATAAGACATTTTAGCTTTGTGAAATAAATGTATCTGGATGTTTTTAGTGTGTAGGTCCACTCTGAATTTATACACTAAAAACGTCTAGATACATTCATTTCACAAAGTTAAAATATCTTATATTTTAAAACATAGGAAGCGATAGTATTATCATAGCATTGAACTTATTGTAGTATGATAAGTGACTTGAATTTGTCTATATTTGTGTGTATCTATACACTACAACATGTCTAGATGCATATCTATAAGACAGGGAGAGTATAAAGTAGTCCCCCGTCCAATATACCTCCCGTAGCAAATTTAACTATATAATGATTTACTAGTTCTTAATCTAAATGTTCAAAACAATATTTATAGTCAAAATGTCCCACCGAAGAATCCGGAGGGAAAGAAGAAAAAGAGAGCCGATCACCTGTCACCCGCCGACACACCAACACCCCCATCTCCATCATCCTACCGTCCGCACTGCAACCCGCATCAGTGGCGCTCTGGCGCCACCTTACCACTTTGCCTTGCACGAAGCGATGTGTTTGTCGGTTTGGCACCACCCCTGGCTTACCTCCCCTTCACCTCCTCCCATAGTAGCCCTTTCTTATTCAGGTCCGGGAGGCCAGCAAACCACCACCAACCCTAAGTCTCCGATGTACCAACACCCTAAGATTAGGATTGCCTTCCCAAGCTCCACCATGGTCTTCCATTGTGTTACTGGTTACGGGTCGACCGGTGGGTGTTGGAAGTGCTAGAGGTGGAAGAGGATAGAGCACACGGGCGAATCGAGGTTGTTCGTGTGGGATATCGTGGCTCCGGGAGGGTACACTAGATTCCTCCAAATCCTACCGCTACGCGATAAAGAATTCAAAAAAAAAACACCCTAAGATTAGGATCGCCTTTGCCACCTCCACCATGGTCTTCCACTGTGTTACTGGTTACGAGTCGACCGGTGGGTGTTGGAAGTGCTGGAGGTGGAATAGGATAGAGCGCACAGGCGAATCGAGGTTGTTCGTGTGGGATCTCGTGGCTCCAGGAGGGTACACTAGATTTCTCCAAATCCTACCGCTATGCGATAAAGAATTTAAAAGAAACACCTAGTAATTTTGATTTATCTAACGGATACGCCTAATTTAAAAGGAAATAATGGAGTAAACGTGGGCATATATTCTTTGACATAACTTTCTCTTTATAAGATTCTTATATAGTAGTACGTTTTTTGTAAAAACAAAAAATTAAACCCATCATCGAATCCTTCAATTTAGGATAAGAATGGTTTCATATTACAAATCAGACTTTGACTAAGCAGGGAAATATTTGACAAATAGCATGTATTTTTTCACACTAGTGGAAAAAGGGCACATAGTCCCGGTTTGCAAGGGCCTTTAGTCCGGTTTTGCACCTGGGACTACGAAATCGGGACTAAAGGCCCCTATTTCTAGTCCCGGTTTGTTACAACCTGGGACTAGAGGACCACCGCATTGCCGTTTTTTGCTGGAGGGGGATGAAGGACCTTTAGTCCCGGGTCGTAATACGGACCTGGACTAAAGATTTTTTTCAATTTTTTTTATTTTTTTCGAATTTATTCTTAAAATTTTGAATTGTTTGACTCGTAATCCTCTCACTTGGAACATTTTTAGCACTAAGTATATTAATCTTAGGTCAAATTACACTTGTGGTCAAACTTCCTATTTAGTCCTGGGTCGTAATACGGCCCTGGACTAAAGATTTTTTTCTATTTTTTTTATTTTTTTTCGAATTTATTCTTAAAATTCTGAATTGTTTGACTCGTAATCCTCTCACTTGGAACATTTTTAGCACTAAGTATATTTAATCTTAGGTCAAATTACACTTATGGTCAAACTTTCCATTCGGTTACCCATCCTAGCACTACTCCACCCTCAGCACGCTTAACTTCTCTGTTCCATCCGGATGTCCTTGCACGAAGCCTTTTTGTACCTTGTTGTCAATATTATCATATCAATCCTATTAACCATATCAATATGACATACATCTTTATTTATTGAAACTACAAACAACTATTTTAGTAAATAACAATAAATAAGTAATAATAATATTTTAATATAATGAAAGTAAAAAACTAAATAAAATAATATTTTATTCATTTTTTGCCATTATTCATTTAATATGGCATACATAATATCTTTAAATCTGTAAATCGAAATTCGACAAATAATATATTCATTATTATCAGAAAAATGTGAGGAATCAAAATATGGAATAAAAACTTGCTAAATAATAAAAAAATTAAATAACTTTTTTCCCTTTTCAAATTTTAAAAATGTAAAAGAATCAGAAAAATGTGGAATCCATTATTTATAATTTTAAAAATCTAAAAATGTGAGAAATACAAATAAGGCTGTTAAAATCAAAATCAAAATTTTTTTCCACACATTTTGATAGGTTGTATATTTGTTTTCGACATCATACGCAAAAGTTATAGCAATTTTAAGTTGCCCGCGTCGCACCCCTTTAGTCCAGGACCGTATCACGACCCGGGATTAAAGGGTCACCCCTTTAGTCCCGGGCTGTATCATGGCCCAGGACTAAAGGGTGTTGCCCGCGCCTGCACATCTTTAGTCCCGGACGGTATCACGATCCGGGACTAAAGTTCCGAAATGACCCGGGACTAGAGTTTTCTCGGTCTCCTGGCCACTAAAATCGGTACGAACCGGGACTAGTGCTCATACTAGTCCCGACCCGTAATAAATCGGGACTAGTGTCAGACTCTGAATCGAACCGAAGCCTCTTTTTCTACTAGTGTTCATTTCATTTTCTAGCATGTCGCTGTATTATCATAGCATTGAACAAAAAAATATTATTGTAGTATGGTTAGTGACTTGAATTTTTCTATATTCGTGTGTATCTATACACTAAAACATAAAGTAGTCCCCCGTCCAATATACTTCCCGTAGCAAATATAACTATATAATGATTTACTAGTTCTTAATCTAAATGTTCAAAACAATATTTATAGTCAAAATGTCCCACCGAAGAATCCGAAGGGAAAGAAGAAAAAGAGAGCCGACCACCTGTCACCCGCCGACACACCAACACCCCCATCTCCATCATCCTACCGTCTGCACCGCAACCCGCATCAGTGGCGCTCCGGCGCCACCTTACCACATTGCCTTGCACGAAGCGATGTGTTTGTCGGTCTGGCACCACCCCTGGCTTCCCTCCCCCTCACCTCCTCCCACAGTAGCCCTTTCTTATTCAGGTCCGGGAGGCCAGCAAACCACCCCCAACCCTAAGTCACCGATGTACCAACACCCTAAGATTAGGATCGCCTTCGCCACCTCCACCATGGTCTTCCACTGTGTTACTAGTTAAGGGTCGACCGATGGGTGTTGGAAGTGCTGGAGGTGGAAGAGGATAGAGCGCGCGGGCGAATCGAGGTTGTTCGTGTGGGATCTCGTGTCTTTAGGAGGGTACATTAGATTCCTCCAAATCTTACCGTTACACGATAAAGAATAAAAAAAAATACCTAGTAATTTTGATTTATCTAACAGATACGCCTAATTTAAAAGGAAATGATGGAGTAAACGTCGGCATATATTCTTTGACATAAGTTTCTCTTTATTCTTATATAGTAGTACGTTTTTTGTAAAAACAAAAAGTGAAACCCATCATCGAATCCTTCAATTTAGGATAAGAAGGGTTTCATGTTACAAATCAGACTTTGACTAAGCAGGGGAATATTTGACAACATATATAACACATGTGAACAGATTAAATATCGTCATAGCCAGCCGTCGGCAGTGTGGATGTCGCGTACCCACCACGAGAACGTGTCCAAAATTTAGCCATTTATTAAAAGCGCGTGGCGGTGCACGTTCTCTGTCTCTACTCTCTACTATAAAAGGCACGGCAGCAAACTACCTGAAACATCAGTGCGGATCACGAGAGCTCGATCATCAACCTAGCAGAACACGAACACGAACCTTTTGTCCCGACACCGACCTCACGTAGGTGCTCTACGTCACAGCTGAGCTACACGAGCTCTCGTCATGGTGCCGAGGCTAGAGCGCGGGTTCCAGCTCCCCAACTCCGAGCAGGAGAACTCCCTCTTCCTCCGCGCCCTCATCTCCGTCGTGTCCGGCGACACCGTCGTTCCCACGCTGCACCTAGAGCCGTCGTCAATGCCACCCTTTTCCGCCGCCGTTGCTACTCCCACAGCCTCGACAGCAGCAGCAGCTGCCTGCGCCGGATGCGGCGCGAACGGGTGCACCGGCTGCGAGCTCGTTGCCACCGCGGCCGCCGCGACGACCGGCTCGAGTAGCGAGGGCGAGGAGTGCTCCACCGCGAGCTACGTCAAGGGTGGCGGCGTGGGCAAGCGACGCGCGAGGAGGGGCAGCAAGTTCAGGGGCGTGCGGCAGCGGCCGTGGGGGAAGTGGGCGGCGGAGATCCGCGACCCGCACCGCGCCGTGCGCAAGTGGCTCGGCACCTTCAACACCGCCGCCGAGGCCGCGCGCGCGTACGACGTCGCGGCGCTCGAGTTCCGTGGACACCGCGCCAAGCTGAACTTCCCGGCCACCGTCGCGTCGGCATCAGCGTCCGCTTCTTCTTGGGCGACGACGCAGCCACAGCCGCAGCACTTGCCTGAGAGCCCTCGCGAGAACAGCGCGTCTAATGCCTCGTCGACGACGGCGCACGTGGCGCGGCAGCCGGAGGACGGAAGGCCGGTGGCGAGGGAGCAGGAGATCTGGGACGGGTTGCAGGAGATCATGATGCTGGACGATGGCAGCTTCTGGACCAAGGCGCCATGATCTCGAAGCCTCTTGTCGTTTCCATGTTTCATTTTAATCCATAGCATTAATTATTTTTCTTATACAAAAATGAGTTGAAAAAGAATACCACGATATACTCCCTCCGTTTTAAAATATAAGATGTCTTAGCTTTATAAAACAAATCTATACTATAATTTTCCTTATGGTAGGTTGGTCGTAATACGTTTTCATCCGTCAAAAATACGTTTTCAACCTCTATTGTCATGTTAGCGAGGTGGTACTAATCTTTACTCTTACGTAACCGCGTAATTCCGTTTGACAACCTGTTTGACACGATCGGTGTTGGAACCCCTTTCACACAATCAGATATAGGTCAGGAAACCTGTTTGATATAGCCGGTCTTATATATTTTTTCCTGGTCGTGATAAATCTCTTATGATTTTCGTTAATAAATAAATAATGCTTTGCGGCGTCTTCCTAACGTCACCGTTTTTTTTATGGATGCAGGTTTGATTCCTAGGTGAAGCGCCCGACAGCAATATTGGCTTGGAGAGAGGCGTTCCGGATTCCATCTTCAGCTAGCAGTCTGTGCTGATGAGCATCAGGACGGCAATATGTGTTATGGGGGCCTATACATGTCATGTCACGATCGTTTGCTCTCTGGACGATTGGCTAGGTAAAAGCACCATGGCGTTATCAGTTAGGTTCCTCAGCGGCAATCTAGGACATGACACAAACGTGGACATGTGGTCGATTAGAGTGCCTACAAAAGATTAAAGGAGGATCATGGTAAAAGGAGAATCATGGGATTGGCGTCCGACCGTGTCCATATCTATCTATCTCAATGCCTAAGCGCAGCCAACTTCAGGATCACCCGCCGCCTGCTCCTCGCCATCCAAATGACCAAGGACTAGAGTCATCATCATCGACACGTCGCTCGCCGTAGAGACACACGCACGATCCACCTTCCAGGGCCGCCGCCCCGGCGTCCGCGAGCTCTAGATCAGGAGGTAGTAGATAGCTCCACTGATGTGTAGATGCGGTAGGCCAGCGCCAAAAAAGAGTTATGTGGTCGGCAGAAGTGCAGTCGGCAAGCAGCATCGTGCCACCTACCTATCGCACTCCGTAGTCATCGACGGACAGATTTCAGCCTCCGACTGCGCCGTGGACACTCATAGGAGATCCCGTCCTCCACCGCTAGAGGCGGTCGTCGACCGGACGCAACATGTAGGGTCGGTCATGCCTCGTAGGCCCGACTAGGCCCTCTATGAGCTTCCAGCGCCGCCAACCACTCGCAACTCCGGTCTATGAGCTTCCAGCGCCTTCTCCGCCAACCTCGCCGCAAGGCTGCCGCTGAGCAACAACCGGTGAGTGATGGATGGGCCCGGAGACCCAGACCGGCCAGAACCCATCGTGGCCCAAATCTGGGCCTAGAGGCCCGTGCTGCCAGGAAGGCTCCCGGCCACGCCATCCCAGCCACCGCCGGCCACCCTCTCCTGTACGTTGCCAGCACCCCCACGCGAAACCGCACACGCCAGACCACCTCCATGGCCCGCCTCGCCGGAAACAGCAGCGCACCGCGGCCTTGAGTTCTTCCCCGCGCAGAACCCCAAGGAGACGGGTAGAGAAGCATCCACCGCTGCCGGCACCGCGCAGGCTTCGCCTGGCGACGGCGGCGGGAGGAAGGAGAGGAGGGGACTGGCTCAAGAAGAAGGTTGTGAGTTCTCCCCGTTGCCCGCGGGGGCGAGCGGAGCGAAGCGGTTTTTCCGGTCGTACTCTTCCCGACTACAAGGTTTGATAACTATGCGGGCATGCTATTGAGGGTATTTTTCCATCTTTTTTTAACCACGCAGGAGAGCTGCGTGTATATATATTAGGCAAAGTCAAAAAGAAGGCTCAGTAGATGAGACGACAATTTTGCTCTTCCACAGGAGCTGAGTTATAACTTATGGATCTACTCGGTATGGATCCCGAGAGAATTTTTGACGTACACGTGTGATAAGAAAAAAACTTGATAAACCGTAGCAACGCACGGGCATTCAGCTATATATCTAAAATACTTTTAGTATTTAGGTTCACTTATGTTTTATGTGAATTTACACATTACATTTTCTTCACTAACCTAAAACATCTTATATTTTAAAATAAAAGAAGTAGATCCTACTAACGTTTTACACATGTGTGCAACAGTGTATGAACATTTCCACCGCGCTCCCAATACGGGTTCCAATCGAACCCGAGCATTGAAGGGCCGGCGTGGGAGCTTCTGGAAGTTTTGGTCGCGGGGTTCATATATCAGCCCAATAGGGAAATAAATTTGTTCCCTCCAAATCCCCTCACCGGCTTCCACGCCCCCACCATTCCACCTTTCTTTCCGTACCTCGCTGATTCGCCGCCACCTAGTGCCGCCTCTCCTGTCCTACCTCGCCGTGGGCTGCCACCACCATGCCACCAAGGAAGAAACCCCTGGGCTTGACCAAGCCGGCGGCCAAAGGGCGCAAGCCGGAGCTCAAGGACCAGCCGGTGACCATGACCAAGGCGCACAGGGAAGTCGAGCAGACGCGGGTGAAGTACGCGATGACGGACATGAAGAGGCGGCGCTATCTGCAAATTGGGAGGGAGGCGGAAGCGGCTTCCAAGGCAGCATTTGCTAGCCTGGGCCTTGGCGGCTTATACGGTCACGTGTCCTAGGCCGCACAGGACACGCAGGGGAGCACGAATTCGCCGTCGTACTTGGCGTATTTGTCTTTTTTTTTTGCGCCACCTTCTCTTACTGAGAGCCGGACTATCGGGACCGCCAGTGTAAAAATGGACTTTCCAAATTGGGTTCGGTTTGCCGGCGCCCCCGATAGAGAGCTGCCGATGACGCTGCCGGCTAAATTATAATTTAGGGAGCGCCACCGGTGAAGCCGCGCAAGGTTTTTTGGCATTCGCGATTTTCAGAGATCATCTCTCCTTTTCCACTGCTTTTTTGACCATCAGCAAAGCGCTAGATGCTCACGATCACGACCAAAAGCTGATAACATGTTCCATGCATTTTTTGGGGTAAAAGCGACTGTTTGTCTTGTCTTATTTAATTCACCGTCGCATCATCCGCAGTTTTTTTTCCTTGTTGAAACAGTTGTTAGTCCACTTTTGACTACCGGTATTTTAGTATGGACCTGATCGTCCGATCGATAAAAAATGGAAGAAGAGAGCGTTATAGTACTTGATAAACTACTAGGAAATGTGGCGCGACAACATGCCGCGTCCGTGATAGGACAATGGGTTCTAATAATCAGTTGAAAGTATTGCTGGAGATTACGTCATATGTCGTATACTATTGTTGTCCAAAGTTACCGTAGAAGACATTAGTACTATTTTGCTAAAAAAAAGACGGCGGATGGTGGAATTAGTGTCAAAAAATATAAAAAGGCAAAAATTGAACTACTACCAGCGATTTACGACCGTAAAATGACCCATCTTCAAAAAATTACTGGAAGGTAGTTACTTTATGGAAATTGCGACTGGGAAAGCGTGACAAAAAATTATTGCCATAGAATAGGGAAGGAACATAAAAAATATTACAGATGAAATATGGTTATAGAATTATTCACCGCCGAGGAGTTGTCTTGGAATAACTACCAGCGGGAAAACGGCCGAAAAGTTGTGTCAGAAAAATTACCGCCGAGTAGTTTAAAAAATATTGTCGCAAACTTTGGGTAATGATGACGAAAAATGATGGACAGAAAGATGCGTCAAATAATTACCGTGATATAGTTAATGTAAACATAGTTAATTACTATCAGAAAATTACGGTCAAAACGTTGTGTCAAAAAGTTATCGTCAAATATTTTTAAAATAAGCTCTGAAAATAGCATCATGACTGGACAAAATTAGACGATTGATAGTACGCGCAACCGTGGACCGTCGAATCGAAAATCTATGGTAGAAATGGCCCGTACACTGTCCGTACTGTTCGTGTGAACTCAGACCAAACACAGACCGCTGGATCGAAAATCAATGGTCAAAACGGGGCAAGTACTGTTCATGAACAGTGCGTGAACAGTGCGCACGAGCGCTGGCGCGCTGAGAGAGTGCTGAAGAGCTCGTCTTTCGTATATGTAGTAATACGTAATCGTGTCTATAGGTGTATGTGTGTATGTGTTGAACACGGTACGGTGGCATATATAAACCAACCGTGTTCTACCCTGTTCGGTGTCCTACCCTGTACGTATACTCTACCATATATAAATACAAGAGCAGGCCAACGTGAGGCTGCGCGATACTTATCCAAAATCTTACCCTGTCTTTTATGGTATCAGAGCTCACGGTTGTTTTTCGCCGCCGCCATCGCTCGTGATCGATTTCCGCTGCTTGCTATGGCCGGCCTTGGCGAAACCTCCAACAGGTCCTCCGCTCTCTCCTCACGGTCGGCAGGCGGTGCCACCACGTCGAGGAACAGGGGCGCTACCACCATGGCATCAAGAATTCCGTCTACACCGATCGATCTGACTACCAAGATCACGATCCGCCTTACCTCCGATAACTACCTCTACTGGCGCACCCAGGTGGTTCCGATCTTACGGAGCAACCTCTTGTACGGGTTCGTCGACGGCTCTCTACAATGCCCGTCAGCTGAGATCGCCAATCCGGCAGCTGCGACTGACGGCGCTCCTGCTACCATCGAGAATCCGCTCTACTCTGCCTGGCATCAATAGGATCAAGCGATTTTGTCTGCTTTTGTCTCGTCGTTTACTGAATCGGTGATCGGCATGGTCATGCTGGACGCCACGTCGCAGGAGGCTTGGGAAACCTTGGAGGCGAGCTTCTCCTCCCAGTCTATGGCCAGGGTCATGGCGATACGTACAACTCTGTCCAAGCTAAAGAAATTGGATAGCAGCGCTACTGTATTCTTCAACAAGGTGAAGTCCCATGCCGACGTCCTTGCTTCGATTGGCCAGCCCTTGAGTACTGCAGAATTCAACACCTTCCTGCTTGCTGGTCTGAACCACGAGTACGATGCCCTTGCTGATCGTGTCTCTGCTCGCTCGGCGAGTGATCCGATGCCAATCCGCGATGTGTTCGCCCAGATGCTGAATACCGAACAGCGGGTTGAAGCATGACGCATGGAGATTTCTGCTGATGTTCACATGGCGAACTACAATTCTCGTGGGCGTGGTAGCAACTCCTTTCAGCAGCCGCAATACCAGTACCACCCCGAGCCTTCACAAGGACAGAAGCCCTACATGCAGCCAAATCCTCCACAAATCAGCGTCCCGCACCGCACTGATCAGCCTCCAGGCCGCCCTGCCGGCACTACAGGAGGTGGAGGATCACGCCCTGTTTGCTAGATCTGTTCCAAGGTGGGCCATGTCGCATCTTGCTGCTTCAAGAGGTTTCAGAAAAATTATCTTGGTACCGGGAACGATGGTCGCAATATGGAGCGTCAACTTGCTGCGTTATCTGCCACCAATACCAACAATGGGTCTACTACATGCTACCCAATTGATCCTTCTTGGTACGCCGACACTGCAGCAACGGACCACTTCACCAACGACCTCGACAAACTCACCATGAGAGAACAATACCATGGCAAGGACACCGTGCAAACTGCCAATGGCACAGGTATGCGCATTACACATATTGGTCGGTCCATAATTCCTACATCCTCACATTCCCTACATCTCAAAAATATCCTCCATGTTCCATCCGTTACTCGAGATCTCCTTTCGGTTAAAATTTTTACATATGATAATAATGTGTTCTTTGAATTTCACCCTTGGTATTTTCTTGTTAAGGATCGGGATTCCAGGGAGGTTCTTCTTAGAGGGGGATGTCGTGGAGGTCTCTATAATCTTGATGTGTCCACCATCAAGGAAGTTTTCAGCAGTGTCAAAGTGTCGCGTGATCAATGTCACTCACTCTTAGGTCATCCAACCACTCCAATTGTTCAGCATATTCTACACCGCCATGAGCTACCTTCAGTGTCAGTTAATAAAGTTGTAGTTTGTGATGTCTGTCAGCAAGGCAAGAGTCATCAGTTACCATTTTCTTTGTCTAGTCGAGTTACTACTACTCCTCTTGAGATTATATATTCAGATGTTTGGGGTCCTGCCCAAACTTCAGTTAGTGGACATCAATTTTATGTAAGCTTTGTGGATGCTTATAGTCGTTTTACATGGCTTTACCTTCTTAAACATAAGTCTGATGTGTTCCAGAGTTTCCTTCAATTTCAAAAGCATGTTGAACGCCTATTGAATAAAAAGATTATACATGTTCAAAGTGATTGGGATGGCGAGTATCATCGGTTGAATAAATTCTTTTCCGATATTGGTATTTCTCATCGTGTTTCTTGTCCTCATACACACCAACAAAATGGCACTGTTGAACGTAAACACCGTCATATTGTTGAGACTGACTTAACCCTATTAGCACATGCGTCAGTACCTTTTCGTTTTTGGAGTGATGCATTTTCCACTGCATGTATTCTTATTAATCGACTTCCTAGTCGTGTCATTAATATGTAAACTCCAATTGAGCGTCTTTTGGGTGAAATTCCCTACTATACTTTCTTTAAAGTGTTTGGTTGTGCGTGTTGGCCACACCTTCGTCCCTACAATAATCGCAAACTCCAGTTTCGCTCTAAACAGTGTGTTTTTCTAGGTTATAGCTCTCTCCACAAAGGTTATAAATGTCTCCACGTACCCACAAATCGAGTCTATATTTCTCGTGACGTTGTTTTCGATGAGACTGTTTTTCCTTTCTCTCAATTATCGTCGCAATCCACGCCACCGTCATCATCTACTTTACCTTTACAATCTGACCAATTTGTTGATGCTGCATATTCTCCATTGCTTTTAGCTAACCATGGTGCAGGACGTGGTGTTCATCTTCAGTTACTTGATGAGGAACCGGACTCTCACGTGCATGCTGATCGCATGCATGCATCAGGAGCTGCTGATGAATTAGCTACACCAACGCATGATGATTGCATGCATGCATCTGACACTTCTACTGGATCGACTACACCAACCCATTCTACCGACACGATTTCACCGCCACAAGAATCATCTACAACTCGATCACCTGGTACAACAGCATCATCGAATGATGCAGTCCAGTCTTCACTGTCGCCTGCTGTAGCTCAGTCTCCGCCAGATGGGCCAACCTCTACAACAACGCCTGGACCTGGTGTTACTACCAGGATACAGCGTGGAATTGATAGCCCAAGAAACACACAGATGGAACAATTGCTTGGAGCGTGTTACGTACTCCTGTTGATGATGCACTTCTCCATACAGAACCTCGAGATCATCGTGCTGCCCTCTCTTCTCCCCACTGGCGTGCTGCAATGGAGGCTGAATTCACTGCTTTACAGCATAACAAAACATGGCGCCTAGTTCCCCCTCGTTCTGGTGTCAATATCATAGATTGCAAATGGGTCTACACAATTAAAAAGAAGGCTGACGGTTCTATTGAGAGATACAAAGCACGGTTGGTAGCAAAGGGGTTCAAACAACGGTTTGGTCTGGATTATGAAGATACCTTCAGCCCGGTTGTTAAACCCACTACTATCCGTCTTTTATTGTCGATGGCTATTACTCAGGGTTGGCATCTTCATCAGTTAGATATCCAGAATGCTTTTTTACATGGTGTTCTTTAGGAAGAGGTATACATGCGACAACCTCCTGGTTTTGAGGACTCCACCAATTCTGGATATCTCTGTCTCCTTGATAAAGCTCTATATGGGTTAAAACAATCTCCTCGTGCTTGGCATGCTCGCTTGAGTTCTGTTCTTTCCGAGCTTGGTTTTAGTGCCTCTACAGCCGATACCTCCTTATTCATCTTGAGACAGTCCGATGTCATCCTCTATCTTCTTGTTTATGTGGATGATATCATTGTGGTGAGCTCCTCTAATGCTGCTACTGATCGTCTTGTTCATCAACTTGGTACATTTTTTGCTCTTAAGGAACTTGGCCCTCTACATTACTTCCTTGGTATTGAGGTACATACACAGGGTCGTGGTGATCTCCTTATGAACCAGGGCAAGTATGCGTCTGAGTTACTGCAGCGCGCTGTGATGCTCAAGTGTACTCCTATTTCTACACCCATGGCGTCTACTAATAAGCTCTCGGCCCTTGATGGTACCCTATTGTCTTCTGAGGAGTCTACTCGCTATCACAGTATTGTTGGAGGTCTACAATATCTTACCATGACACGCGCAGATTTATCCTTTGCAGTGAACAAAGTGTGTCAGTACCTCCACGCTCCTCGAGATACTCATTGGTCGGCAGTCAAGCGTATTTTACGTTATGTTCAGGCTACATTGACTCATGGGTTACTTCTTCGACCCTCTACTACATCTCCAGACCTTTTATCTGCCTTCTCAGATGCGGATTGGGCTGGTAATTTTGATGACCGACGATCAACGGAGGGTTTTGCAGTCTTTTATGGTGGTAATCTTGTGGCTTGGAGTGCTAGAAAACAGGCTACAGTTTCTCGCTCCAGCACAGAGTCTGAGTACAAGCACTTGCTAATGCTAATGCTGAAGTTATATGGATACAAGATCTTCTTTCTGAACTTGGAGTTTCTCAAAGTCGCCCACCTATTCTGTGGTGTGATAATATTGGAGCAACGTACCTTTCTTCTAACCCGGTATTTCATACTCGTACCAAGCATATTGAGGTTGATTTTCATTTTGTTCGAGAACGGGTTGCTCAGAAGTTGCTTCAGTTAGCGGATATATTCACCAAGCCTCTTCTATTACCTTTGTTTACTTTTTGTAAACGCAATCTCAATCTCCATGGTTCAGTTGAGATCTAGGGAGGGTGATAAACTATACGTAATTGTGTCTATAGGTGTATGTGTGTATGTGTTGAACACGGTACGGTGGCATGTATAAACCGACCGTGTCCTACCCTGTTCGGTATCCTACCCCTGTACGTATACTCTACCATATATAAATACAAGAGCAGGCCAACGTGAGGCTGCGCGATACTTACCCAAAATCTTACCCCGTCTTTTAGTACTCCCTCTGACCCATATTAATTGACTCAAATTTTCTAGATTTGAATAAATCTAAACACTATTTAGTATATAGATTTATTTCAATTTTGATAAATTCAAGTCAATTAATATGGGTCGAAGGAGACTAAGGAAGGAACTCAGTACTCCTACTTTGCTTCTGAGACAAAGGCAACTAGACGCCCCTGTTGCGATGCAAAGTTATAAGGACAGGCAAAGGCGATCTGCCATCATTTCTCGTGTATGTAAACTAAGGAGGCAGACGCGCAGTCACCGTCCAGACCATGCAAGCCGACCACGTTGAATAGCATTATTATTACTACTTGATGTAGAGGCGACTTATTTTATCGTATATATAGATAGATAGTGAGTACAGGTACGACGGTACGCGGAAATCCCCTCGCGCAGCCCGCGAAGCCGACTAGTTTCCTCCTTCACTGTCACGTCAACCTGATGGTACCAAATCTTAAAGTATTATTAGGAACTACAAGAAGATTATCCTTGACGAACTTAGCTGTCGATAAGGAGCACGGGTTGTATCCATCGGAAAATCAACTTAGAGGACGGGCTGCATGAAACCCGTTACTGAATTTTTAAAAAAATCATCAAACATTTTCGAAAAACATATCTACGTGTAGACAACAACATGAAATACATGTATGAAAAGTTTCAACACAAAATACCTTATATTTTGAACGCGGCAAAAAAAAGACAAAATATGACAATTTTGAGGAAAACGAAGGTCCATTCAAATTTGCACTGTTCATGTCTAGATCTAAAATTTTCTATTTTTTCTAAGGCTGGAATACAAAATATTTCATATTAATTTTAGCACGCATGTATTATAAATGATTATCAGTATCCCGGTTTTTTAGGATTTTTTGAATCTTCAAATTTAAACTTTTTTTAAAAAAGGTCCTCACTCGGGTCCGTCCTCCAAATCGACGCTCTCCAATTCAGGAGTCCTTCTCGGCATTCTCGTCTACAATACTCCGCTTTGATTCTTCTAGGAAAATTTGCTAGAGGATATACCATTATTTTCTTGTGTTTGCTAAAATGCACCACCCAAATACGATTTTGTTGGGTACCATTACAATTTTATGACATGTTTGTCAGAACATACCATTTCAGTTGAATGCTTCCTCGTTTGGGACGCAAGCCAGGTCGGGCTCCATGGCGCTGTTGTTTAGGCCAATGGGCAGGCAAGGAAGGCTGGCTTGGCGGGGACGATGGATGACGTTCCTAGAGTTTGTCCTCTCGCTGCAGGCTTTAGAAGTAATACCAATTGGAACATAGACTATGCAAAAAAATTCTATGCCACAAATAAGGGGTAAGTTCGTAATTTTGATCCTCATGCATGTCAAACTTACCTTTGTGGTGATAAGTGTGTTCTAGCAAATGAACCACAAATTGTAATTGTAATCGGCAAAGGCACATTTGGGTGAGCAAAGACCTAAGAATAACTGTGTACTCTAGGGAATTTCCTCCTTTTCTTTTTTAGGGGCTCTTATGATTCAATGAAATATCCTCCCTCCATTCTAAAATAGGTCGTTTGTATTTATCTAGCTTCATATGTATCTACACACAAAAATACGCTAGATACATGTGAATCTAGACAAATCTAGGTCACTTATTTCAGGAGTATATAGATACTTGTGAATCTAGATAAATACAAGTCACTTATTTCAGGTTGCAGGAAGACTTGGGTCTTTATAAAGAACTAGCACGGTGGCCCTCGCAAATACGAGGGCATCATATTTAGTATTAAAAGTGTTAAGTATTCATATTTATCTTATTTAGATATTTTTTTCTTGTATTTTCTTTTTCAATGCAAACACATGATGGATAAACCTGGATAATTTGTAGAATTTTTTTGCATATGATTACATTTATGTAACATATATATACAGAAAGACCTAACCATAAGGAAATTTATTTTCTAAATAATTTGTTTCAAAACTCATCTATGTTATAGTATTTAGTCTATCATACTATTGCATGCAAATTTTCTAAATAATTTGTCACCTTACCATAAGGACTTTTATTTTCTAAATAATTTGTCGCATACTATTGCATGCAAAATTTAGGCACCACAAATGCTATGATAAATAATTAGTCACTATTGTTTTTGTATCTTTGTATTTAGTTCTCTCCTCATTATTCACAACTCTTCAATCTGATGATATATGCTCCCTTTCTAATACAATTTTTGTGTAGTGAACATGACTATGCCGACATTGATTATGACACCCTCACCCCAAACCTCTAGTTATTGAAAAACCATAACAAAAAGTGCATTTTATTACATGATAAGAAAATATAGTAAGCATGGGCCATAGATATTTGGTCAAAAAATTTCAACTCAATTAAAATATTTATTTTCAACTTTAGTGTGCATATAGAAAAAATCACAAAGATTTATAAACCTACAAATTAAATAATCTCTAAATACTTTTTTCTTAATGGTTAAATTCTACAGTCCTTTTTGATAGAAAAAATTCTACCTACATAATGGATATAGAACATGAAATGTTATGGATGACTTCTTTTGACAATAAACATGTCTTTTGGTATTGTCATTTGTACAGTGGTATCATTGTTCTCCCGTCTACAAGTATGATAATTACTGGCCACAAAGAAGGTAATATACACATTTTGTATGCGCTCGAATTGTCTCTTCCATTTCAAATAGTTATGCCAACAGATAATGAATGATAGTGCCTCTGATCTCAAATCCAATTGCATTACATGAATCTTGTTCACCTTTTAACAATAACTCATAATTCTATAGAGATTACCCTATCCTACTCATCCTATAATTAAGTTGCTTATCTTCAAATCTACAATTTAGGATAGGATTAGTGCTCACATACTCCTCCGTTAGGATCACCTAGGTGCCTCTCAAATCACATAGAGTATATGATCAGGGTAAATGCTAGATTGTTTAATTCCCATATCCATCGAGTGTAATGATTAGTTTAGGATCACTTAAGCAGAATTATTGAATGTGATATGCTTAGAGAATTATGAAGATCTAGAGTACTATTATGCTTAAGTCAATACACAAATTTCAAGTTTGTTCTCCCATTAAAATGATAAGTAGGGTCAAGTGTCATCGATCATTTCAATATAGGGTCGAGTGTCATCAATCATTTCAATATATGCTAGTGCCCTTACCTTTAACAATTGAATAGGCACCAAGAGGCTCGGAACCACGAATTCTTCTTCGGGTGGTTTATGTACATTCTTTGTTATATTTGTGTAACACACAAGGAAACTTCGATGATGCAAAAA
The DNA here is from genome assembly GCA_916181665.1 of Avena sativa. NCBI lineage: Eukaryota > Viridiplantae > Streptophyta > Magnoliopsida > Poales > Poaceae > Avena > Avena sativa. The sequence continues at coordinate 162,635,669 of OV702284.1, forward strand.
TAATGTTTTATTAGTTCCAGTTATATTAATTTATTATTTTTAACGAATTATGGTAAAACCAAATTGTCATTTGAACCTAAAAGTATAAGATTACATACATACCTGAGCTAAATGTTTTAACATGGTATTGGTTGTCATTAGTTTAGGCGTTTTTTAAGATATATTGTTTGTTCTAATAATAAAAATACTTCAGTACGGTAGAATTTTTTTGACTATATCAGTTTGTTCCGATGGTACTGTGAATATATATGATAGATAGATATAAGTATTTTAAGATTATGACATATTAACTTGGTATTTTTTAGCTATTTTATCTAACAATAATCAACTTTTTCGATGAGTGTTGGAATCTATAAGAATTTTATTACACCTCAGTGGAACTTTGAAACCTTTACTCTCATTAAAGGGCACACAGTTAACCAGGTGAGGTCTGGCAACTAATCTAAAGTTTATTTAAGTTATTTCATTTTATTATCTCCTGATAAATCCATAATTAGTTCTTTCTATAAAGCAAAAAAGATGAAAAATTTGGCTTGAGGGTACATTAGGGATATTTTTTAATTGTGTTTATCATTAATGAATTTGTACTCTCATAACTAATTCTGTATTTTCATTGGTGTATACCTAAAATCATCTTTGCTTTTATGGCATGCTTAGCATGTATTTTTTCATTCCATTTTCTAGCATGTCGCTGTATTTTTCATGCTAGTGTTATTGGGCATACGTATGACTTGGTGTATATTACCTGAAAATCATTCTAACTTTTATAGCCTGCAAAGCATGTATTTCCTCCCATGTTCTAGGGATATCTTTTTTTGCTACTGTACATTATTCTTTGGCCCACATAGAACTTGACATGCACGATCCAGTCGAACAAACCAAATGTATCCATAACTTGGGTCGATTTGATGTTCATGCCATCAGGGAACACGACTCCTCTCTTTTTTTCCCTTTTTTTTACAATATAGTGGACAAGGACTCTAGCTATTGTACTATAGGACACGTTCCATTATACTTTTTTAAATAAGTCAAAAGATTTGTCATTTTCATTGATAGAGAAGGAGGTTTTTAGAGGTCTTACAAACCAACTCTTTGCCACAAGTCAAAGAGCATTCAAAAACACGAGGATTACTCTCGCGACATAATATTACAAAGTGCTTTTGCACCTGTGAGACCCCACATGGCCATCTCGTCCTTGATTTTTGGGAGAAGCACGTTGACGATGGAGTATTGGTTTCTAAACACACGTCTATTTCGCTCCTTTCAAATCTCCCAAGACACCAACATGGCAATGGACGCGAGCGCTCTTCTTGCATCTCCTTTCTTATTGATGGCATTGGTCCACCAATCTTACACGTTTTGGAAGTTTGTCCAATTGCTAGGTTCGAAGCCAAAGAGGCCAAGCCAAGACTTTAGGCTCGTCCAAATTCTAACGGTGAAGCGACATTTGAAGAATAGGTGGGCGGCCGATTCTTGGACTTGGTTGCAAAGTTTACAAAGGCCACAATTTTGCCATCCTCTTTTCTCCAACATATCCGTCGTCCAAACTCTATTTTGTAGGATCAACCACTTGAAGATCTTGCATTTTGGTGTAGCCCAAGGCTTTCAAACCAAGTTTATCATGGGGGAAGTTGTTTGGCCGAGGAATTGCATCATGTAAGCTGACTTTGTCGAGTACCCTTAGTTGTTGGAAAGCTTGCAACCTATAGAATCCGTGGAGTTAAGCTCCAACATTATACTTTATAACATCTCCCAAAGATTGTAGAATTGCACAATGTGTTGTGTAGAGAGGCCATTTTGCATGTTGATTTGCGAAACCCAATAGCCATTATCCAAGGCCTTGTCCACCTTGATGTTTTTCTTCTTGGAGATCTCGAAAAATAAGGGGGCCACATATTTTGAGCGCATTCCATTTAGCCATGAGCACCCCCAAAAGGATGCCTTTTTGCCATTTCCAATAGTCACGTTTGTAGCCGCCGCAAAGAGATCCTTGTCATGCGAGGTGCAAGGGATTCCAAGGCCAACCCATGGTTTATTCTCATGCTTCTATTCAAACCAAAGCCATCTCATTCGAAGGGCCAAATCAAATTTGTGTATATTGATGATTCCAAGTCCACCATGCTCTCTAGTTTGGCACACCTTGTCCCAATTAACTTTGCACTCCCCCCGGTAACCTTGTCGCATGCCGCCCAAAGAAAGGTCTGTCTAATGCTATCAATCTTCATGAGAACTTCCATAGGGACGTCAAGAGTGGTGATGTAGTAAATGGAAACACTAGTGAGGACCGCTTTTACGAGAGTTGATCGACCGGCCATATTGATATGCTTCCCAAGCCAAAGGAGCAACTTGGAGGCCACTTTGTCCTCCAAAGGTTGGAAAACGATTCTCTTAAGACTCGTAACTGACAAAGGGAGCCCAAGGTATTTCATTGGAAAGCTTGTAGGATGTTGTCAAGGTCCACACTATCACATCACATGGGTGCAACTTGGCTTTTCACACAATTCATAACAAGCCTGGTAACATTGCCAAAATCCTCCACGGTGGCGAAAAGGAAGTCGATATCATTTCTAGCCGGGATGATGAAAATAGCGGCATAATCAGCATACAAGGAAGTACAGATTGTTGGCACTCTTCCCCTTATATTTTTCAAGTGGCCTTGTATAGGATATGATGTAGCGGGTCAATAGCCAACACAAAGAGTAGTGGCGATAGAGGATCCCCTTGCCTTAGCCCTCTCCCATGCTTTATTGGGTATCCGTTAATTCCATTCAAAAGGACCCTTGAGGTTGAAGTGGAATGGAGAGCCAACACCCAATTCCTAAAGGTGCTTGGGAAGCCTAAGTGTTGGAGCAACTCCATCAAATAATCCCATCAGACCGAATCAAAGGCCTTCTTGATGTCAAGTTTGAAGAGTAGCGATGGGATTTTTGCATTGTGAAGTTTCCTTGCAAGGTTTCTCACATATAAGAAATTATCATGGATGCTTCTCGTTTTTATGAACGTACTTTGGGCATTGGAAACTATCTTGTTCATATGTGGTTCAATTCTTGGTGCCATCATTTTCGATATTATCTTCATGATAGCATGAATGAGGCTTATGGGACTAAATTTGGTAATGTCCTCAGCGCCCTCCTTTTTTGGTATGAGAGCAATATTTGCGGAGTTGAGCCAATGAAGCTCGCTTGTGCGAAGCTCGGAGAATTTGTTGATGACTGCCATGATGTCTCCCCTTATTGTATTCCAAGAATTCTTGAAAAAAACACGGTAAATCCATCCGGTCCCAGGGACTTGTCACTCGCGGTTTTGTCCACCGCGGCCTTGACCTCTTCCTCCAAGAAGGGCTCCACAATCCCACTTAGATCACATTGTGGAATTAGGATGTTTGACCAATTGAAGTTTTTTGTTCTTGGCGGCCCTCTCTTGATGATCCTCTTGAAGTGGTTTTGGATGATGGTCTTTTTTATCGTGTTTGGTAACCCAACCATTGTTATGCTTCAATGTATGTATGAGATTTTTTCTTCGCCTTGCATCCACTTTAAGGTGGAAATATCTAGTGTTGGCATCTCCCTCTTTCAAATTCTTGACCCTTGAGGCTTGACACTTACTTGTTCTTTCAAGCTCCGCCAAAGCAATAACATGCATTTTTAGTATTGTACGCAACTCTCTTTCCTCCATGCTAACAGCCCTACTTTCTTGCGCAATATCTAAGCATTAGATGATCTCATGGGCCATATGAAGTTCCACTTTATCTTTGGGGAGAAGGGACTTGCTCCAACAGAGAAGGAGGAGCTCCCTTTTTTGAGCTTATGGTATAGGCGTTGACACGTCTCAATATGAATTGAGTTGGCATTCCAAGCTTCGTTAACAACCTCTTTGAACCTGGGAATTTTGACCCAAAAGTTTTCAAAGTGGAAGGATCTTGGTCTTTTAGGGCCACTATCATTTGCAAGAAGAAGAGGGCAATGATCCGACAAGGAAGATGAGAGAGCATGACGACTGTGGTTGAAGAAGGCCACATCCCATTCCTGATTGCAAGGTGTCAAGTTTGCTCATAGTCAAGGATTGTTGCTCATTTTTCCAAGTGAACTTTCAGTTTTGTAGGTATATCTCTTTTAGATCGCATTCGTTGAGGGAATTTCGGAATCTAACCATTCTACTTCTATTTGAGTTTGCGCGGTTCTTGTCTTGAGCATGGTAGATTTGGTTGAAATCCCTGGTAACGATCCATCTAGTTCCTTGTGACGACTTAGAGGCCACGAGCTCCGCAAAAAGGCGTCCTTTATATTGGCTCTAGTTGGCCCATACACCTTTGTGAGTTTGAAAGTGATGTCGGTCCCAATGACGAAGACAGTCGCTGAGCGGGAGAAGGTGCATACAACCACATCAGTGACATGAACCGTGCTATCATACCACATAATTAGGATACCTCATCTAGTGCCCATAGTCGGTCATTGTGCAAAATGTCGAAGTTTGTAGGCCTCCCAGGTGAGTTGCAGTGATAACATCAACTGAAGGGAATATGCCCTGAGAGGCAATAATAAAGTGTTTATTATGTGTATTCCAAGTATATGATAGATGTTTATTTTGCATGCTATAATTGTATTAATACGGAAACGTTAATACATGTGTGTTTAATAAACAAACAGAAAGTTCCTAGTTATGCCTCTCTCATAAACTAGCTCGTTGATTAACAAGATGATCAAGGTTTCCTGATCATGGACATTGGATGTTGTTAATAACGGGATCACAACATTAGTGTAATGGTGTGATGAACATTCATCCAAAGTATAGCATTACGATCAAAGTCATTGAGTTTATATTGCTATAACAACTTACAAAGTGATCCTAATCCTTAGACCATGAGATCATGTCAATCACTAACACCGGAAGAGTTTCTTGATAACATCAAACGTCACATCGTAATAGGGTGATTATAAATATGTATTCAGAACTAATAAAGTGTTATGTTGAGGCCCATGGATCGAGAGTGGAATTTGTTCAACCCGATGACGGATAGATATACTCTGGGCCCTCTCGGTGATATCACATTGGTTAGCTTGCAAGCAAGTGATTTGATCACTAGAATGTTATATCACGGGAACGAGAAAAGAGTGCATGTCAGTAACTAGATCAAACTAGGTATGGAGATACCGATGAAGGAATCTCGGACATGTAATATATCGTGAAACAAAGGGATTAAGATACTAGCGTAAAAGGTTCCGACGATCACAAGAAAGTCATCGTTGAATGTGTGGGAGTCAGTATGGGTCTCCAGATCCCGCTTCTGATTATTTATCCGAGAGGGGTCTCGATCATGTTCACATTATTCATGAACCGTAGGGTGACACACTTAAGAGACACCGACATCTAATTGGAGCAAAAGTTTCATGCCGAAAGAATGAACAAGCGCAGGAATTTATTTCACTAGATACCGAAACAGGTTTTCGGGTGAAATTGCATAAAGTGGTTATGCATGTGAAATAGAATTCTAGCAAGGGGTTATTTGTGAATGTTTGTCATTAAAGTAATTGACAAAATTCTGAATAAAATAAAATAGTTTTATTTAATGAGAGTTTGCATTAAATTTGGTGGAAATTTAATGGGAATTTGAGTGGGTTTTTTAGTGGAGAAAATTAAAGGGCCATTTTGTGAGTGGAGTGTCCACCCACATGAATGAGGGAGAGGTGGGGGCACCCTACATGGCCGGCGACCATGCCCCCTTGGGCTGCCCCACTCCCCTATATAAGGAGCCCCTCCTCTCACTTCTCACTCACACCTCCTCGTGAAGGATTTCTCTCCCCCTCTAGAATTTATCCCCCATGGTCTCGGACTAGCGAGATACATGTTCCCGGTGGCTATTCGGCAAGAAAGAGTTGTGCTTCCGCTGCATCGCTGGAGCGAGGAGGCGGAGGTTGCTCGGTGCCTCGAACGTGTGTGCGAGCACGGATGCGCTGCTGATTTGCGGCGCTAGGAGTTCCTCTCGATCTTGAGATCGGCAAGAGATCGTCTACATCAACCACGAGTCGAACTCGTTAATCTTTGTCGGTCTTCAAGGGTATGTTCTCTACGGATATATATCCGCCCGTTGTTTGTATCTAGTAGATAGATCTTGGTACATAGTTCACATCGTAGGAAATTTTTTGTTTTCTATGCTGCGAACCCTATAGTGGTATCAGAGCCGGATCTATGCGTAGATGCTTTACACGGGTATTGCACATATGAGTATGTGGGCGATGATAATCATGTTGTTGCTCCTTAGTTGTAATTTTGGATATTGGTGGCATAGTGGGTTGAAGCGGCCCGGACAAACTTTACATGTCCTCGTACATGAGACCTGTTCCACGCTTGACACGCAACTAGTTTGCATAAGTGGCTAGCGGGTGTCTGTCTCTCCTACTATAGTCAATATCTATTTTGCAACGAGTTGTCAACAATTTGGTTATCCTCGTTGTGGTTCATGTTCGTAGGTAAGAACGGTTCTATCTCGAAAGCCATAAGCCACGTAAAACTTGCAATGGATAAATTAGAGGCGTCTAGTTTAGATTGTTGCTGGGCTAGTGTTATGATATGGTGATGTTGTAAGTAGAAGTATGAGATGATACTCTTACAACATACATAACGTGTAATCTCCATAGACCTTGGACTTACACATATAGGTATGATAGTGATCATACCACGATGCACATGATAGAGATCATATGCGGGAACCATATCATTCCACTAATAAACATGTGATGTTTGATAGCATCTTATATTGCTTGTTTAGCGCTTTGTTAGCATAATAATATGATCCCTCATTTAAATATCAAGATAAGAATGTGTTCTTCCTTTAGTATGCACCGATTATGTTTTCGTCGCTCCAAGACATCACGTGATGATCGGGTGTTCTTGGATCCACGACCATATTTCGGGTGTAAAACAGTTACACAAGCGAATACTAAGGTTCTAACTTGGCAAGCCTAGCATGTGCAGACATGGCCTGGGAACACGGACCAAAAGGTTAAGCATGAGTCATATAGTAGATATGATGCCCATTTTATGCTCGCCTTTGAAGCTATACCGACTCACGTGATGATCGGACTTGGTGTAGTGGATTTGGTTCATGTAATCACCAAAAAGGCACGAGGGATGTCGTTTTTGAGTGGGAGTTCATTCGTAATATGGATTAGTTGAACTCAATCTATCATAAACTTAGTCTAAACTTACAAATTCTGTTGTAGATGGCACCACCTGCTTTTAATTTCAATGTGTTCATGGAGAAAGAGAAACTTGCAACGAACGGTAGCAACTTTACCGAATGGGCCATGAATTTGAGGATTCTCCTCTCTGCTGCACAAAAGCAATATGTGCTAGAAGCTCCTCTAGGCCCCCCACCTTTTGAGGATGCCCCTGACGAGGAGAAGAATGTCTATCAGACTCGTCAGGAGGACCACAACTTAGTTCATTGCGGCATATTGTATGGGCTAGAGCTAGAACTTCAAAAGCGTTTCGAAAACGGCAATGCATTTGATACAATGGGTGAGTTGAAAATGATTTTCGACACACATGCTGCTGTAGAGAGCTACAATGCTTCAGAAAAGTTCTTTAGCTGCATGATGGAAGAGCACAGCTCTGTTAGTGAGCATGTACTCAAGATGTCGGGTTACGCCGATAAGCTTGTGTCCTTGGGAATATCGATTCCCATGGACTTAGGCATCCATCGTGTTCTGCAGTCTCTGTCACCTAGCTATAAGAGCTTTGTGATGAACTATAATATGCAAGGCATGAAGAAGTCTCTCCCCGAGCTTCTGTCAATGCTTAAAACTGCAGAAGTGGAGATCAAAAAGGAACATCAAGTGTTGATGATCAATAGGAACACTGGTTTCAAGAAAGACAAGAAGGGAAAACGGAAGGGAAGTAAGGGCGGCAAGCCGGTTGCCGTGCCTGAAAAGAAACCCCGGGTTGGACCTAAGTCTGATACCGAGTGCTACTATTGTAAGGGGAATGGCCACTGGAAGCGCAACTGCCCCAAGTATTTGGCAGACAAGAAGGCCGACAAGGCAAACAAAGGTATATATGATATACATGTTATTGATGTGTACTTGACTAGCGCTCGCAGTAGCACCTGGGTATTTGATACCGGTTCAGTTGCTAATATTTGTAACTCGAATCAGGGGCTGCGGAACAAGAGACCGCTAGCAAGGGGTGAGGTCAAGATGCGTGTCGGCAATGGATTAAGCGTTGATGTTTATCGTCGTCGGAACGCTACCTCTCCATTTGCCGTCGGGATTAGTTATAAACTTGAATAATTGTTATCTGGTGCCTGCACTGAGCATGAACATTGTATCTGGATCATGTTTGATGCGAAGTGGTTATTCATTTAAATCCGAGAACAATGGTTGTTCTATTTATATGAATGAAATCTTTTATGGTCATGCACCGATGATGAATGGTTTATTTCTATTAGATCTCGATGATAATGTTACACATATTCATAATGTTGATGCTAAAAGGATTAAACTTAATGATGATATATCCGCATATATGTGGCACTGCCGTCTAGGTCATATTGGCGTTAAACGCATGAAGAAGCTCCATTCAGATGGAATTTTGGAATCACTTGATTTTGAATCATTTGATACATGTGAGCCATGCCTTATGGGCAAGATGACTAGAACGCCGTTTTCCGGTTCAATGGAACGGGCAACAGATTTATTGGAAATCATACATTCTGATGTATGTGGTCCAATGAGTGTGTCGGCGCGAGGTGGATATCATTATTTTGTTACTTTCACGGATGATTTGAGTAGATACGGTTATATCTACTTGATGAAACACAAGTCTGAAACCTTTGAAAAGTTCAAGGAATTTTAGAATGAAGTGGAAAATCATCGTAATAGAAAGATCAAATTTCTACGGTCCGACCGTGGAGGTGAGTATCTAAGTTACGAGTTTAGCACTCACATGAAAGAGTGTGGAATTGTTTCACAACTCACACCTGCCGGAACACCACAGCGAAATGGTGTGTCAAAACGTCGTAATCGTACTTTATTAGATATGGTTCGATCTATGATGTCTCTGAAGGACTTGCCGTTGTCATTTTGGGGTTATGCACTAGAAACTGCTGCATTCACTTTAAATCGGGCACCATCTAAATCCGCTGAAAATACATCGTATGAATTGTGGTTTGGAAACAAACCTAAGCTGTCATTTCTTAAAGTTTGGGGATGCGATGTTTATGTGAACAAACTTCAACCGGATAAACTCGAACCCAAAGCGGAAAAATGCGTCTTCATAGGATACCCTAAGGAAACTATTGGGTATTCCTTCTATCACAGATCTGAGGGCAAGGTTTTTGTTGCTAAGAATGGATCCTTTCTAGAGAAAGAGTTTCTCGCTAAAGGTGTGAGTAGTCGGAAGGTAGAACTCGAAGAGGTTACTGAACCTTCTCTTCAAAGTATGGCGAGTAGCACAGCGCCGGAAGTTGTTCCAGAGTTGGCTTCACCTGTTGAAGAGGGAACTAATGATAATGATCATGAAACTCCGAAAGAGAATACTACCGAACCTCGCAGCTCTAGCAGAACGCGTGCAGCTCCCGAGATGTACGGAAATCCTGTCATGAATTTCATGGTTGATGAAAATGATGACCCTGCGACATATGAAGAAGCGATGATGAGCCCGGATTCCAACAAATGGTTAGAAGCCATGAAATCCGAGATGGAATCCATGTATGGAAATCAAGTTTGGAACTTGGTTGAATTACCTCACGACCGAAAGGCCGTGGAGAACAAATGGATTTTCAAAAGGAAAACTGATGCTGATGGTAATGTGACCATCTATAAAGCTCGACTTGTCGCAAAGGGGTTTCGACAAATTCAAGGAGTTGACTACGATGAGACATTCTCTCCCGTAGCGATGCTAAAGTCAGTTAGGATTATGTTAGCAATTGCTGCATATTTCGATTATGAGATATGGCAGATGGATGTTAAAACCGTGTTTCTCAATGGTAATATTGAAGAAGAGTTATATATGATACAACCAAAGGGTTTTGTCGATCCTAAGGATGCTAACAAGGTGTGCAAGCTTCAACGATCCATCTATGGATTGAAGCAAGCATCACGAAGTTGGAATCTCCGCTTTGATGAGGTGATCAAAGAGTTTGGATTTGTCCAAACTTATGGAGAAGCTTGTATTTACAAGAAAGTAAGTGGGAGCAATGTGGCATTTCTGATATTATATGTGGATGACATATTATTGATCGGAAATGATATAGATCTTTTAAACAGTGTTAAAAGTTATCTAAACAGAAAATTTTCAATGAAGGACCTAGGTGAAGCGTCCTACATATTAGGCATAAAGATCTATAGAGATAGATCTAAGCGCCTAATAGGGCTATCGCAAAGTACATACCTTGATAAGATTTTTAAAAAGTTTAAAATGGACGGAAGTAAGAAGGGGTTCTTACCTATGTTGCAAGGCAAGACATTGAGTAAGACTCAAAGTCCGGCTTCGACGGAAGAAAGAGAGATAATGGACAAAGTCCCCTATGCTTCAGCCATAGGCTCTATAATGTACGCCATGCTATGTACAAGAACGGATGTGGCACATGCTATTAGTTTGACTAGTAGGTACCAATCGGATCCAAGTTCGGAACACTGGATAGAGGTCAAGAATATCCTTAAGTACTTACGAAGAACTAAGGATATGTTTCTTGTATACGGAGGTGAAGAAGAGCTCGTCGCTAAGTGTTATGTTGACGCTAGCTTTGACACCGATCCGGATGACTCCCGGATACGTATTTCTCATGAATGGCGGAGCGGTTAGTTGGAGGAGCTCCAAACAACCTGTGGTGGCGGGATCAACAACGGAGGCCGAATATGTTGCTGCTTCCGAAGCGGCTCAGGAAGCAGTTTGGATGAAGGAGTTCATATCCGAACTAGGAGTGGTTTCTAACGCGTTGGACCCAATGGTGATCTATTGTGACAACAATGGTGCCATTGCCAATGCCAAAGAGCCAAGGTCTCACAAGCATTCCAAGCATATTAAGCGCCGGTTTCACTCCATCCGCGAGCATGTCAAGGATGGAGATATAAAGATTTGTAAAGTACACACGGATCTCAATGTAGCAGATCCGTTGACTAAAACTCTCCCTAGAGCAAACATGATCAACACCAGAACTCAATGGGTGTTAGATTTATCACTATGTAACTAGATTATTGTCTCTAGTGCAAGTGGGAGACTGAAGGGAATATGCCCTGAGAGGCAATAATAAAGTGTTTATTATGTGTATTCCAAGTATATGATAGATGTTTATTTTGCATGCTATAATTGTATTAATACGGAAACATTAATACATGCGTGTTTAATAAACAAAAATAAAGTTCCTAGTTATGCCTCTCTCATAAACTAGCTCGTTGATTAACAAGATGATCAAGGTTTCCTGATCATGGACATTGGATGTTGTTAATAACGGGATCACAACATTAGTGTAATGGTGTGATGAACATTCGTCCGAAGTATAGCATTACGATCAAAGTCATTGAGTTTATATTGCTATAACAACTTACGAAGTGATCCTAATCCTTAGACCATGAGATCATGTCAATCACTAACACCGGAAGAGTTTCTTGATAACATCAAACGTCACACCGTAACAGGGTGATTATAAAGATGGATTCAGAACTAATAAAGTGTTATTTTGAGGCCCATGGATCGAGAGTGGAATTTGTTCATCCCGATGATGGATAGATATACTCTGGGCCCTCTCGGTGATATCACATTGGTTAGCTTGCAAGAAAGTGATTTGATCACTAGAATGTTATATCACGGGAACGAGAAGAGTGCATGTCAGTAGCGAGATCAAACTAGGTATGGAGATACTAGCGTAAAAGGTTCCGACGATCACAAGAAAGTCATCGTTGAATGTGTGGGAGTCAGTATGGGTCTCCAGATCCCGCTTCTGATTATTGATCCGAGAGGGGTCTCGATCATGTCCAAATTATTCACGAACCGTAGGGTGACACACTTAAGAGACACCGACATCCAATTGGAGCAAAAGTTTAATGCCGAAAGAATGAACAAGCGCAGGAATTTATTTCACTAGATACCGAAACAGGTTTTCGGGTGAAATTGCATAAATTGGTTATGCATGTGAAATAGAATTCTAGCAAGGGGTTATTTGTGAATGTTTGTCATTAAAGTAATTGACAAAATTCTGAATAAAATAAAAGAGTTTTATTTAATGAGAGTTTGCATTAAATTTGGTGGAAATTTAATGGGAATTTGAGTGGAGAAAATTGAAGGGCCATTTTGTGAGTGGAGTGTCCACCCACATGAATGAGGGAGAGGTGGGGGCACCCTCCATGGCCGGCGGCCATGTCCCCTTGGGCTGCCCCCTCCCCTATATAAGGATCCCCTCCTCTCACTTCTCACTCACACCTCCTCGTGAAGGATCTCTCTCCCCCTCTAGAATTTATCCCCCATGGTCTCGTACTAGCGAGATAGATGTTCCCGGTGGCTATTCGGAAAGAAAGAGTTGTGCTTCCGCTGCATCGCTGGAGCGAGGAGGCGGAGGTTGCTCGGTGCCTCGAACGTGTGTGCGAGAACGGATGCGCTACTGATTTGCGGCGCTAGGACTTCCTCTCGATCTTGAGATCGGCAAGAGATCGTCTAAATCAACCACGATTCGAACTCATTAAGCTTTGTCGGTCTTCAAGGGTATGTTCTCTAAGGATATACATCCGTCCGTTGTTTGTATCTAGTAGATAGATCTTGGTACATAGTTCACATCGTAGGAAATTTTTTGTTTTCTATTCTGCGAACCCTACATCAACATCTTCCATCTTTTTTCCTAGAGGCAAGCAATATGATAGGAGGTGGAAGCAATCAGGTCGCTAACAATATATTTTCACCTCGGGTTATTCAAGCCTCTCGGGTTCCAACTCAAGAAAAAAATGTTTAAATCAATCATTGTGAACACAGGCAACATCCGTATAAGTAGCTAGCTGAAAGCAAATAGTCTGATACAATCCTTGCTAAGGCAGGAAAACACACCCCTCGCAGGATGTAAACAGGCATAAGGTAGCAAAGTGAAGCAAATTCTGAATCGTAAGGTTGCAGAAAAGTAGATTTTGGATGCATTGGGAAACAAAGATACGTCTTAGGACAAATGAGGCCTAGGGATCAAGTCTGCTTAGCTGCCAGGACTCCCAGCTCGTCAACAGCATCCGTACCAGCATGCTAGATCAGAGCGTCTTCAACGGCCATGGCAAAATCGCAGTCCATGCAAAAGAGCGCATGAACCAACGAGATGGCAATGTCGGGGAGCTTGCCCTAGAACATGTAGACGAACTTGGCGATTGCCACTTCTATGATCTCCTCACCCTCATTGACAATGCCGGGACAATGGCACAGCACTTCCTCTACGAGGAGAGCAATATGCATGCCTTGCTGCTTGGCCTTTATACGTGGGCTTGATCTCTGCAAAGGGAAGCCAACAAACCCCGAAACTCTAACCAGTGTCTTCCTCCTTGCCGCTAGCCTCCTTGGGGGTGTGGAGGCAGGGGCTTGCATCAGCGGTGCCTGCACAGGGACAAAGAGAGGGGTTTCCATAGCTGGCATTAGCACCTGTGTCTCTTGTTCATGTCGCGGCTGGTGCACTAGGGTCTACAGTAGCTCCTACGAGCCTACATATGGGCTCTCTGGAATCACCAGTATCTCAGCCTCCTTGGCATGCTCTGGAGTTAGCACATGTGTCTCTTGTTTAGGTCGCGGCAGGTGTACCAGGGGTCGCATCAGCACCAACATCTGCTAGCCATGCAGAGCAGTAGGCTCCTCCTGTGAGCCGATATATGGCCTCTCTTGAATTAGCAACATCTCTGTCTCCTTGAAAAGCTCTTCTTGTCCTGGCTCAGTCGCTGGAATCAGCAACTCCATCGGTGGCGGTGAAGGGCGGTGGTGGCATGAAAGTCCGGGTCGGTAGAGGGCCGGATGTTGGCAGCAACGGCGGAGGCGGGAGGGATAAGGTCACAGTCCTAGGGCAAACCTGGGAGCCCCAGTACACAGGGAACCAGGCCTAGCCCCATGAATGCGGCAGATGGACCTCCTCCTCCAGGAAGCGAGCCAGCGCACGAGGGGAAGTCGTCGGCGATCTACGACGCCCATGGGGGCGCGCCCTCCCAGCAGCTGAAGAAGCACGCTGATGGCTCCAATATTTGCCATCTTCCATCGTGTTTAAACATTGTTTCTAGTCAACAAATTGACAAGAAACTCTCAATCCTTGCCACTAGTGACTAATAATTGCAAAGATATGCAAAACTTTGCTTTGAATTATATTGTGCAGGAAATCATGGGTTTTAATGCGAATTAGGATCATAATGAAGGATTTTGAGGAAGTCCACACGAACAAGTAATTGAGAAGCCAATTCCAGGCGTCAGTGGGCTTAACGACCACTGTTACGGGCAGGGCCCGCCCGTAAGGTCCGCCCGTACCAGGTGGTGGCGGCTCTGTCTCATCAAACCCAATGACTTTCGTGAAGACGACTATATATTTTGAGGCTCCAGCAGCCAGCCAGAGAGCCACCATTCTCAGATTTCATCACAACACCACCAAAGGAGATCCACACCATTGTTCATCCATTCCATTATCCACCACCTCCATTAGCCATAGCCATTGCTTTGTACTTTAGATATCCTTGTGATTTGGTGACCATTATAAGAATATTTGATTTCAATATAAGTATTTTGCATAATGTTTTCTATCCTTGATCTATTTGTTATGAGTGAGTAGTCCTCACGGGCTGCGGGTTGAGAAGAAACCTCGCATCAATTATGTGCATCTAATCATGGGAGTATTGTATTTTTTTGCAATTGAGATTTGTATGTTTTTTTCTTTGTCTCTTGTCTTGATCTGTGGACTTGTAGGTACCCAAGATCCCATAGATTGATAAAGGCTTGAGGTGAGATACTTGGCTAGCAGCAATCTCATAGGAACCTCAGTGATAGCAAGGATAGTACGGTCTTTTCTTAGCGACCCATCCGAGATCACAACAACATCACCATTTAATGCTTTAGTCTATGTTCTACACTTAATAATTTTTTGTAGCCCGTTGCTTCGGTGTGCACTCGGTTGGATTAAAAGACTATTGCTATGCCTGCTGCATCACGGGGATCTAGTATATTAGAATGTGTTGCCCATAAGATATTATCTCTATTCAAATGTTACACATGACTATGCTTATTATTATCTTTTATCCCATATGATGTGCAGCTGCAGGTGGATCTTCAACCCTAGCCTATCTCCATCCATTGATTAAACCCACTATAAAAGTAAACTAGACTGGTCTGGTAAACTAAGGTAAAATAAAGAAACAAAGTCTTGTATATGTGTACTTTTTATTTCCTTTTAGCATTGCTTTCCAAGATTCGATTAAACCTAGGTATTCTAGGGAAAAGCTATTATACTACATCCGTAAATCTGGATCGAAGGTATCAACCCTTTTTCTGGCGCCGTTGCTGGGGAAGCAATTTCTCTATCTTGGTGAGGTCACTAGAGACCTTGTTTTTTGTTTTATTATTAGTTTGTAGTTTATTTCTTGTTATTAGTTTACTTTCTTGTTATCTATTTGAAAACCCAAAAAAAATTAGTTACTTGTTATTTGTTTTCATAACTTAAAAATTACCAAAAAATATACGAGCCATGGCTCAAAAGAGACTTGGGGAATATGCTACTCCCACTGATGATTTTATTCGTGCACCTATCACTCAACCCGCTATTGATGCGGAAACTTATGAAATTAAGCCTAACCTTTTAAGCTTGGTTCAACAGAACCAATTTGGGGGCTCATCTTCTGAGGATTCGGGTTTGCACTTGAACACTTTCACTGAAATTTGTGACATGATGCGTATTAAGGATATAGATCCAAATGCTGTTAAATTAAGATTGTTTCCTTTCTCTCTTAGAGGAAAGGCTAAGGCTTGGTTGCTAGCTCTACCAAAGGGCACTATTAAATCTTGGGAGGAATGTACTAATTTGTTTATGACTATTTTTTTCCTCTAGCTAAGACTATGCAACTAAGGTCCAACATTACAAGCTTTAGACAAGAAGACTGTGAGCCATTAGCGCTTGCATGGGAAAGGACGAAAGAATTCATAATGAACTGTCCTAGTCATGGGATGGAAGAATAGCTTATATTACATTTGTTTTATAATGGTCTTAACCTAATGTCTAAGTCTATGCTAGATACTGCAGCAGGAGGAACAATCATGGGAAAGCAAGTGAGTGTTGCAAATAAACTACTTGATGATATGCAAAATAATCATGCCCAATGGCATGTGGAAAGAACCTCGAAGAGAGTAAGTTCAATCACCGAGGTAAATAATGAAGAACTTACATCTAAGGTAGATGAGATGCTTAGCATAGTAAAAGATACACAAGTTAATGCTATCGCTACTGATGTTAATGATATCAATTTTATAGCTCGCACTCCTTTTAATCTTGCATGGAGAAATCATTATGCTTCTAATGCTCAAAACATTATCCTAATCCTGTAGGAGCTCCTTACAATAATTATGATAATAATAACAATGGAGTAAATCATGGCAATCTCTCATTTGAACAAACTGTTAGAACTTTTATACAAGCTCAAAGCGAGCAAAACAATATATTTATTAAAATCACGGAGAACCATGAGAGTAGTATAGGAAAATTATCTAACCAGGCCATTGCAATTAGAAATGATGTGCAGGCTCTACAGGAAAAAACAAAGACCGTGCAGGCTCAGCTGGGTAAAGTAGTTGAGAGCCAAGCTCTCATATCAGCAAAGTTTGCTGGAAAACCCGAGCCAAATCCGGTACAAGACCTCAAGATAATGAGGGTGGTAACCAGTGAAGAGAAACCTGAAGAGCTGGATTATAGCAATGCGCCAACACCAGAGTATACCGTGGAAGATCTATTCAAGATGATCACCGTAAAAAATCCCAATATATAACAAGGTAATGATGCTATGTACCAACAATTTATACAACAAGTAGCATCTAAAGTTTGTGAGTTAGAAATGGAGTATAAAAGACTAGCTGATAAGCTTCCTTCTAAGCTAGATGATATATTTGATCCCACTATTAAAGTTAGGTTGGAAGTCAATGAGATATTCGCACTTTGTGATCTTGGTGCGAGCGTCTCAACAATTTCCAAAAGCTTATTTGATAAATTAAACTTGGGGCCATTCATTACTACTGAATTAAGACTCCACCTAGCGGATTCAACTTACAAACAAGCTGTTGGGATAAAAGAAAATATAGTTGTTGAAATTAAAGGTAGTCTGCTCTTATTGATCTTGTTATTGTGGACATGTGTGAAGATCCCATAGCACCTATAATTTTAGGTAGGTCTTTCCTAAGAACTATTAAAGTTTTGATTAATTTACATGAGGGGAATGTGAGAATAGAGCTACCATTTAGAGATCCTTTTATAGTCCACTTACCTAGGAAAAAGAAGGCCAAGCCTAATGATGATGATGGTATAATAACTTTGAAAGACTACTATTTTGGAGTGGGTATACCACTCCTCAAACCTAAATGATTGCCATCAGGGTCAAGCTAATTAACCGTAACTAGAAGCGATTCATGGGAGGCAACCCATGTGAAATAAAATTTTACTTTTGTGTTAGTCTTGTTATTTTTATTTTTAATAAAGAGTGTTTAAGAAGACCCTTGGAGAGAGGAAAAGAAATATGGTAATCCTTATTTTGCTAACACATGGCCTAGAGAAGTATTGCTGAATTTTTATGAAATATGGTTGCTGTTATTTTGAATTATGATAAGATGTGCAAAGGCGCACGGAGCTACTAATCAAAATTTTGAAGTTTTGCAGCTCATAGTGCACTTAAAGTTCTGTGGTATGGCTGGAAATGACCGTATCCTGCGTCCGTACCACCTCGAGTCATAGAAAAATAGAAACTTAATTTTTTGTCGCATGAGATAGTGTTGTTAATAAACACTGGTACAGTCGGACGCGCCCATACGACGCACCCATACTATACCCTCGAGCAAACATCAGATTTTAAGCAAGCAATACCGTATAGATAACGACAATTGCGTGCTCGTTCCGAGTGCACTGCCAGGGAGCAGCCGTCGCCTCCAAGGTATCACCTGGTATGGGCGTGCTCCGGATGTACCGCCCGCCCATAGCACGTACGTGGCCATCATATTCTGCCCGAGGAGGTAACCTAAAAATCCCCCAAAACCAATCTCTCTTTCTTATTCCTCCAAACTCCAAACCACCTTCATTGGATCTTCAAATTTACACAATCTTTCTTCGATTCCTCGCATTCAATCGATCTAAGTTATGATTCTTCTCTGATCCTCAACTTATTTTTGCAAAATCTTCACTCAATCATTCACCATTGTCAATCTAGACTTAGGTCTTATTCCTGATTCAATCTTGATGTTGAGCATGCTTAGTATTATTTTAGTGGAGTATTCTTTTATAACTAGTATAGAGAATCACATATGCTATGTTTCTATTGGATCAAAAATTATTATTAGCATTTTTTATCATTACTTATTTATTCTATTTTATTATTTTTAGATGAACACGAGGAGCCGTACACGTGCGTTGGCTGCGGAATCCTCCACACCACCCGTTGATATGTTGACCCCCGAGTCACTTGGTATCAAGTTCACCGAGGAGTTTCAGCTGAACCATTTCAATCGTCCCAAGCTCCGAGAAATCAAGTCCATCAAGTGGGTGTGTCCTTATATCCTGAACCAACTTGGCATTCATGCTCATTTCAATTTACTTTGCAACAATGTTGGTTTGTATGATTTTGTCTTTCAGGATGTCGCCACGTATTGCCGCTTACACTTGAGTTCCTCATCACCTTGATGCATACGTTGGGCCATTACTATTGTACCAAGGAACAAAGCCCAGAGTTGATCGCATCAAATTCTGCCTTATAAACCGTGATTACATCCTAACATTCAATCAATGGGCTCAATATTTTGGGTTTGCCAACAACACCACTGATGTACGCACAACTACTTTTTTTAAATCTTGCACCTTGGGAGTACTTTAATATAATGAGAATTCGTGGACACACACCAAACTAATCATCATGTTATTCGCTGTTTATTTTATGTGATTGCTAACACCTTGTAGGCACATGATGAGTTTACTAGAGTTAATGAGGAGGACATGTTGATCCTTGCAAAAGCTGCTATTGTTAATTGTAACTTAATGCCAAATTTGGGTGCTTTGCTTGTGTTTTACCTTAAGCATCAGGCTCTTTAATCTCGTGGACCCATATACCGAGGGGAGTTGTGACCGTTCTCGCACACGCACTTCACATCAACCTAAGTAACATCCAACCGTTGGTAGGAATTCACAGTATCGGTCTCGCTACTCTAAGATGATGTGGTATGGTTTCTAAAACTCTGTCACATCCCAAGATTTTCCAAATCTTGTAATGTGAAAAATAAATGAATAAAATAAAACTTTGTTGATTTTCAGAGTGAGAAGAAACTTTTGAATCCAATTGGGAACTTTCAAAAAAAAAAAACCTATTTGGATCAAATAAATCCTAAAGGGATTTAAAAAGATAAACATTTAATAAAGGAAAATAAAAACATTTGGAATTACTATTTTGAATCTTTTAATAAAAAGTTTTGTTTTCAAAAGAAAAGGATAGGTTTATAAATAAGAATTAATTTATAAGCCAAATTAAAACTTGGCAAAACCTTTGAAATAAAATATTTCTATTTGATAAAAATAGTAAAGATCTATTTAAAATAAATTAATAAGGATTTAAATATCCAAGTTTTATAAATAAAGGTTTTACTATTTTAATTAACCATCAAAACTTATTTATTTATTTCAAGTAAGTTTTCCAAGTATTTTACATTTTCAAATAAAACCTACTGATTTGGTTTTGAAAATATTTAGATTTCAAATGGAGATTTTATTAAATAAACCAAAACCTATTTTGATTTAATAACCAAGGTCCATTTTACTTAATTATAAATGGACACTAAAATAAAAATATTATTTTGATCTTGGATATTGGTTTATGTTGTTAAACATAACCAAATTCAAATGAATAGTGTGGTGATTGTTTGAATTGATTTGAGTTTTGTTTGGTTGTTTGAATTTCAAAACAGAAACTAGGAACAGAAAAGGAAAAACAATGTGAAAAAAAAAATAAGAATTGGACTCAGCCCAACTGGCCAAGCCCAACAAGACCCAATCCAGCCCAGCTCCCCTTCCCCGAAGAAAACGCTTCACACTTAGTTTCTGACCCGCAGAGTGACTGACCGGTGGCCCTCTTCTTCCCCTCACTTCCTCGCTGACAGCAGGGACCCACGCAGCCAGCTCACTCCTCCTTCTTCCTCGCGACGACCACACCGGCCGTTTCCTGCCGTTGATGCCACGCGTAAATTCTCCATAATGCCGTGCCTTAACCTCGCTGCGACCACGCACGATAAATCGTCTGCCCCTCCTCTCCATTTCCCCTCTGTCATCATAACCAACACGCCACCAGTCTACACAAATTTCGCCAGAGACCACTCACTGCTCCGTCGAGCCTTTGCTCAAATTCCGGCGAAACCAACCACCACCGTGCCTCCCCGACCTAGCACACACGTTCCCCAGCCTCAGGCGCTTCTGTCTGTACCTTTTGTTCAACCGCGGGCGCCCCAGAGCGTCGACTACGACAAGCCTCCGAGCGCCGCCGCATCTGCCTTCTTCTCCGGCGAAGCTACCTGGTAAGAACAGACCACCCCGCGCCTTCTCATTCACGCACGCAACTTCGCCTTGATCTGGCGCATCTTACTGCGTCTTCCTTTTTCCTCGGGGCGAACCACAGCACCATCCCCGACGAGCCCCAGGACCATCTGACGCCGACCACGTCTCCGGCGAGCAATCCACCGCAACCTTGCGCGCCCCTCGTCAAACCAACGATACCTTGAGCTTCCCCAGGCCTCTGCGATCACGGTGAGCCTCTCCCCCTCTTCTCTCGCTTCCTAGACCGCCGACACCGTCCACGCCTGACCGCGCCGCTAGTCGCCGCCGCGTCAGCGCCGCCCGAGTATGGTCAACTAGCTGTACACCGTTAGATTTCGATCCTGCGGTTAGAAATAGAACCAGAGCAAAAGGGTACGAGTGAGACTGCGCCGTGCGATCTGCTTAAAATCCAACGCACCAGAGAGGCTGATCCGCACGAAGCGGTACCGCCCAATAGGAACATGACGCGTGGCTAGGTTTTCGATTTAAAAACAGATTGAAAACAGATTTGAATTGCAAATTGAAACTCTTGTAACTTTTGATCCACACGTCCAAAAATTACAAACTTTATATCGTTGGAATCAGTGGAACAAGCCCTAGCCAACTATGCAGTTTGTTTAGTAAATAGTATCTGTTAGATTGTTTGTTTTTGCAGAAACAATTGTATGCTTGTTTAGATTAGAAAAATTGTTTAAAAATGTTTTTAGGGTTAAAACCTTTGCAAATTAGTTTGTGGTGAACTTACTGACCCTAGTAACCAACCCATGGTTTTAAAAATGAATTTGGTGAAGTTTAGTATGGATTAATTGGTTTAGCCCATTTCTAGCCAAATAAAAATAATGGTTTTGTTATGAAAATGTTTTTGGAGTAAAAAATTTGGGAAAATGTTTTGGAACAAACCTACTGACCCTAAACACCAAGTTTTGAGAAACAACAACTTATTTAGTGAACAACTTAAAGTTGTTGCTTTGATAAAAATATTTTCCACCACATAAAATAATGACTGGATTTAAAAATGGTTTATGGACAAAACCCTTTTGCAAATGACTTTGCCACTTTGGAAAATGACCACCTTGAACCTTACAAAGTTCAAAAGCCTAGTGGAGACCATCTTTGCAAATAAAACTATCTCTTGCATGCTTACATGCATGACTTAGATCCCATTGTTTGTGTGTGTGAAATTGTTGATTGATTATTGGTTTGGAATGCTAGTTGATATTGTGTTTGCTTGATTGATTGTAGTGAAATTAGAAAAGTGTGAGACTAGCAAGATCAAGGAGTGAACCAAAATTCCCTACCAAAAGAAAGGCAAGTTACACTATCATCTAAAGTCCTACTATTTTCATTATACTTAGTGGATTTTGAAAACATGCATGAAAAGAATTTCTATACTTATGCTATGCTAAATCCTAATAGGATTCCCTATATATACCTTAGTGAAAACAATGTAGTTCTTACATGCTTAGCCATGCTATATTTTGGAAAGAGATACATGTTGAGATTTTTATGAAGATTGAGAAAAGGACTTGTAATTTTATATAATAAAACAAGGACTCAATGAACCACCTGGGTGGACAAGGATACTTTGAGTTTTGGAGAAGGTGGCAACAAAAGGAACCATGTCTATGGCAATCACTTTGTGTTGTGCTCCAAAGGAAACCACCCAGGAAACTTAGAGATTGAACATGTTTCTCCAATTGTGGCTTTCGTGTGCAACCACATGCTATTTATGGCTCTGGCTTAGTCAACTACATTGGGAAGACCCATGCATTGTCTTCAGGCTACTGGACATGAGGACCTGGAATCCTACATGGGTACTTGAAGACAAGCTAGCAATGGTGTATGGGAGGACCCTTTGGAAAGACTTCGTCACATTCTCAATCTGCCGGTACTCCATCTTGGTGAGCACTAATCCAGTGGCCACTGGTGGCAACAAGATGGGATTGTGACATGTGGGTAAAGTGTACTACTTCTGCAGAAGATAATAAAATCTAAGTACTTAGCCGTGTCCCCGGTTATGGACAATACTGAGCAACTAAAGTTTGAAGCTATGGGAGATCTCGACATTCCAATTTCTAAAAGAAAACTTTTAAAGACTTGATGCACTTGGGGGTACCAAGGAGCTCAAGAGATTTTGATGAAAACTTGATGTACTTGGGGGTACCAAGGAACTCAAGAGATTTTGATAAAACTTGATGCACTTGGGGTTACCAAGGAGCTCAAGAGTTTTTGATAAAACTTGATGCACTTGGGGGTACCAAGTAGCTCAAGGGATTTTTGACAAGGACTTGAATACTTGGGGATACCAAGGAGTTCAAGGGATTTTTGATAAAGAGATTTGACAAAGGAAACAAAACCATTTGAAAAGATAGGATAAAGTATTGCTTTCTGCAAATGAGCCTTGAACCCTACTTAGCCAAAAATGCATGTAATGATAGGATCCACTTATATTCAACATAGTAGTGAAACTTGCCAATGCAATTCAAATGTATTGACCCTTGTGGCTGTAACTTGTAATGTTGCAGGTTTGATTGATTTTAGTGAAGATTGATTGATTAGGATTACAAAGTCTACAACCAACATGTCTGCCTGTGGCACTTTGAAGATGAAGGACCCATGCTTATAGTTATTCCGTTGCAATGTAATGTAATAGCCAAATGAGCTATGTAAGATGTAATAAAATTATGTTATTCCTGGTTATAAAGTTATATTATGACCTTTGTTTCTTGATATTACATCTTAACTGTGGATGCTAGCTATTGATCCAGGGACTAGCATTGTAAACACAGGGGACTCCACCTTATATTGTGTAAAGGTTGGGACACTCCCTCTACAGATGGTATCAGAGCATTGTGTTGCCTGTAGGATTTGTAAACCCTAGGATTGGACAAAAACCCTTAGAAAATAGGAGTTGTACTTGTTCCAAAAACTTATTTACAAAAACACTTGTAAACTCTTTCCTCAACCATTTTGGTTTCAACTCTACTTCTCTTCTATTTCAACTTGATGGAAAAATCTACCCCATGACCAAAGACTACACCATGTGCAAAGGATTCCATCAACTCTAATGACCTCAACTTCTTCAACTCTAATGACTTCAACTTCTTCAACTCTAATGACTTCAACTTCTTCAACTCTAATGACTTCAACATCTTCAGCATATTCACCAAGGACTTCCAACTTGGATATCACTAAGGACTACAAGTGAAACAAGGAAATCTTGCTCAAGATTTAGAGACTGAGGGAATGCAAAAGTTAGAAGGAGCCTACATCATTTGAAGTCTTGTAACCAAGAGTTGTTCTCAAAGAAACCATGATCTCATACAAGAAGAATCAACCAAGAAGTATGGAAAGATCACAAGTGAACCATATAGATGGACCACCATATTATAGATAAGTCAAACACACCAACTTATGGGGTGTAACAAAAATATTTTGTTGCCTAAGTATGTGCTTGAACTTGTTGTTTGAGTGAAAAGTTGTTTGTGAATGCTTGCACATTGCTTGAGTGAATTGTGTGATTAGAATTGATTCCTTAGAAATATCTTGCCTATTCTAATCTCCATTCAACCCAAACAGATGACTACTCCAAGAGACTCCAAGGTTGATGAAATCAACACCAACCAAGAGGACAACATGAAAGAGCTCATAGCAACCCAGAACCAGTTGAACCAAGTGACAGCTCAATTCATAGCCAACACTAGTGGAGAAGATCCAACACTACAAGGTTGGAAACTTAAGGCCAATTGATGCTTAAGGTGACTGATCAAATGATAAATATGGAAGAAAGATACTCCAAAAGAGTCTTTGACAACAAGGATGACAGAAATGTTATTCTAGATGGAGCCCCAGCTTTCATTATTTGTGGAGACAAGGATCATACTTCCAAGGAGCATGGAGATCAATGCCCCAACTGTGAAGAGAAACATCCTGTTGGACAATGTCCCACCTCTCAAGCTACTTGCTACCTATGTGAAGGAAACAACCATGTTCCTATCCAATGCCCCATCTATTCCATTGTTGAACAAAGGAAACAAGGTGGAGTGCAACAAATGATTGCAAACCATCAAGAAGGATCCAAGTCTACCCAGAAGGTTGATGACAAAGGAAAAGGACCACTTATACCTCCAAACAAGACAACCCAATTCAAAGGACCAAAGAAAGGACCAAAGAGCAAGAGAAGGCCCAGGAAACATGTAGACATTCCTACCTACCAGATAACATATGAACAACATGAACTGGATGCACTCCTTGCTTTGGAGAAACCCAAGAAGCAAAAGAAGGACAAAAGCCATGTGCAATGTCATAAATGTAAAGAAATGGGACACTATTCCAGTGAATGCCCAGAGAACCAAAAGAATAAGGATATTAGCCAAGTGGTGTGCAACAACTGCAAAGAGCTAGGCCACTATGTAGCAACTTGTCCACAAGAGCTACGTAAAGAACTCAAAGATATCAACTGTTTCAATTGCAAGAACCCAGGACATTATGCAAGCAACTGTCCAGAAAAGATGAAGAACAAGTTGAACAAGCCTATGGAGAAACTCAATCTTGGCCCATGAGTCAAGTGTGGAAACAAAGGACATAATGCAGATGTTTTCCAAAGAAGTTTCCCCAAGATTCCAAGCAAGCCAATATGTAATTTAGTTTGAAACTTTTTAAGGGTGGTAGTACCCTAGTTGTTTTGAATCTACTTGTAACCCTAGCCTTCCCAAATCTCGGGACGAGATTTATTTTAAGGGTGGTAGCCTGTCACATCCCAAGATTTTCCAAATCTTGTAATGTGAAAAATAAATGAATAAAATAAAACTTTGTTGATTTTCAGAGTGAGAAGAAACTTTTGAATCCAATTGGGAACTTTCAAAAAAAAACCTATTTGGATCAAATAAATCCTAAAGGGATTTAAAAAGATAAACATTTAATAAAGGAAAATAAAAACATTTGGAATTACTATTTTGAATCTTTTAATAAAAAGTTTTGTTTTCTAAAGAAAAGGATAGGTTTATAAATAAGTATTAATTTATAAGCCAAATTAAAACTTGGCAAAACCTTTGAAATAAAATATTTCTATTTGATAAAAATAGTAAAGATCTATTTAAAATAAATTAATAAGGATTTAAATATCCAAGTTTTATAAATAAAGGTTTTACTATTTTAATTAACCATCAAAACTTATTTATTTATTTCAAGTAAGTTTTCCAAGTATTTTACATTTTCAAATAAAACCTACTGATTTGGTTTTGAAAATATTTAGATTTCAAATGAAGATTTTATTAAATAAACCAAAACCTATTTTGATTTAATAACCAAGGTCCATTTTACTTAATTATAAATGGACACTAAAATAAAAATATTATTTTGATCTTGGATATTAGTTTATGTTGTTAAACAGAACCAAATTCAAATGAATAGTGTGGTGATTGTTTGAATTGATTTGAGTTTTGTTTGGTTGTTTGAATTTCAAAACAGAAATTAGGAACAGAAAAGGAAAAACAATGTGAAAGAAAAAAATAAGAATTGGACTCAGACCAATTGGCCAAGCCCAACAAGACCCAATCCAGCCCAGCTCCCCTTCACGAAGAAAACGCTTCACACTTAGTTTCTGACCCACAGAGTGACTGACCGGTGGCCCTCTTCTTCCCCTCACTTCCTCGCTGACAGCAGGGACCCACGCAGCCAGCTCACTCCTCCTTCTTCCTCGCGATGACCACGCCGGCCGTTTCCTGCCGTTGATGGCGCGCGTAAATTCGCCATAATGCCGTGCCTTAACCTCGCTGCGACCACGCACGATAAATCGTCTTCCCCTCCTCTCCATTTCCCCTCTGTCATCATAACCAACACGCCACCAGGCTACACAAATTTCGCCAGAGACCACTCACTGCTCCGTCGAGCCTTTGCTCAAATTCCGGCGAAACCAACCACCACCGTGCCTCCCCGACCTAGCACACACATTCCCCAGCCTCAGGCGCTTCTGTCTGTACCTTTTGTTCAACCGCGGGCGCCCCAGAGCGTCGACTACGACAAGCCTTTGAGCGCCGCCGCGTCTGCCTTCTTCTCCGGCGAAGCTACCTGGTAAGAACAGACCACCCCGCGCCTTCTCATTCACGCACGCAACTTCGCCTTGATCTGGCGCATCTAACTGCGTCTTCCTTTTTCCTCGGGGCAAACCACAGCACCATCCCCGACGAGCCCCAGGACCATCTGACGCTGACCACGTCTCCGGCGAGCAATCCACCGCAACCTTGCGCGCCCCTCGTCAAACCAACGATACCTTGAGCTTCCCCAGGCCTCTGCGATCACGGTGAGCCTCTCCCCCTCTTCTCTCGCTTCCTAGACCGCCGGCACCGTCCACGCCTGACCGCGCCGCCAGTCGCCGCCGCGTCAGCGCCGCCCGAGTATGGTCAACTAGCTGTACACCGTTAGATTTCGATCATGCGGTTAGAAATAGAACCAGAGCGAAAGGGTACGAGTGAGCCTGCACCGTGCGATCTGCTTAAAATCCAATGCACCAGAGAGGCTGATCCGCACGAAGCGGTACCGCCCAATAGGAACATGACGCGTGGCCAGGTTTTCGATTTAAAAACAGATTGAAAACAGATTTGAATTGCAAATTGAAACTCTTGTAACTTTTGATCCACACGTCCAAAAATTACAAACTTTATATCGTTGGAATCAGTGGAACAAGCCCTAGCCAACTATGCAGTTTGTTTAGTAAATAGTATCTGTTAGATTGTTTGTTTTTGCAGAAACAATTGTATGCTTGTTTAGATTAGAAAAATTGTTTAAAAATGTTTTTAGGGTTAAAACCTTTGCAAATTAGTTTGTGGTGAACTTACTGACCCTAGGAACCAACCCATGGTTTTAAAAATGAATTTGGTGAAGTTTAGTATGGATTAATTGGTTTAGCCCATTTCTAGCCAAATAAAAATAATGGTTTTGTTATGAAAATGTTTTTGGAGTAAAAACTTTGGGAAAATGTTTTGGAACAAACCTACTGACCCTAAACACCAAGTTTTGAGAAACAACAACTTATTTAGTGAACAACTTAAAGTTGTTGCTTTGATAAAAATATTTTCCACCACATAAAATAATGACTGGATTTAAAAATGGTTTATGGACAAAACCCTTTTGCAAATGACTTTGCCACTTTGGAAAATGACCACCTTGAACCTTACAAAGTTCAAAAGCCTAGTGGAGACCATCTTTTCAAATAAAACTATCTCTTGCATGCTTACATGCATGACTTAGATCCCATTGTTTGT
This sequence comes from Avena sativa, assembly GCA_916181665.1. NCBI lineage: Eukaryota > Viridiplantae > Streptophyta > Magnoliopsida > Poales > Poaceae > Avena > Avena sativa. The sequence goes on from OV702284.1 coordinate 162,663,686, forward strand.
GTGTGTGAAATTGTTGATTGATTATTGGTTTGGAATGCTAGTTGATATTGTGTTTGCTTGATTGATTGTAGTGAAATTAGAAAAGTGTGAGACTAGAAAGATCAAGGAGTGAACCAACATTCCCTACCAAAAGAAAGGCAAGTTACACTATCATCTAAAGTCCTACTATTTTCATTATACTTAGTGGATTTTGAAAACATGCATGAAAAGAATTTCTATACTTATGCTATGCTAAATCCTAATAGGATTCCCTATATATACCTTAGTGAAAACAATGTAGTTCTTACATGCTTAGCGATGCTATATTTTGGAAAGTGATACATGTTGAGATTTTTATGAAGATTGAGAAAAGGACTTGTAATTTTATATAATAAAACAAGGACTCAATGAACCACCTGGGTGGACAAGGATACTTTGAGATTTGGAGAAGGTGGCAACAAAAGGAACCATTTCTATGGCAATCACTTTGTGTTGTGCTCCAAAGGAAACCACAGGAAACTTAGAGATTGAACATGTTTCTCCAATTGTGGCTTTCGTGTGCAACCACATGCTATTTATGGCTCTGGCTTAGTCAACTACATTGGGAAGACCCATGCATTGTCTTCAGGCTACTGGACATGAGGACCTGGAATCCTACATGGGTACTTGAAGACAAGCTAGCAATGGTGTATGGGAGGACCCTTTGGAAAGACTTCGTCACATTCTCAATCTGCCGGTACTCCATCTTGGTGAGCACTAATCCAGTGGCCACTGGTGGCAACAAGATGGGATTGTGACATGTGGGTAAAGTGTACTACTTCTGCAGAAGATAATAAAATCTAAGTACTTAGCCGTGTCCCCGGTTATGGACAATACTGAGCAACTAAAGTTTGAAGCTATGGGAGATCTCGACATTCCAATTTCTAAAAGAAAACTTTTAAAGACTTGATGCACTTGGGGGTACCAAGGAGCTCAAGAGATTTTGATGAAAACTTGATGTACTTGGGGGTACCAAGGAACTCAAGAGATTTTGATAAAACTTGATGCACTTGGGGTTACCAAGGAGCTCAAGAGTTTTTGATAAAACTTGATGCACTTGGGGGTACCAAGTAGCTCAAGGGATTTTTGACAAGGACTTGAATACTTGGGGATACCAAGGAGTTCAAGGGATTTTTGATAAAGAGATTTGACAAAGGAAACAAAACCATTTGAAAAGATAGGATAAAGTATTGCTTTCTGCAAATGAGCCTTGAACCCTACTTAGCCAAAAATGCATGTAATGATAGGATCCACTTATATTCAACATAGTAGTGAAACTTGCCAATGCAATTCAAATGTATTGACCCTTGTGGCTGTAACTTGTAATGTTGCAGGTTTGATTGATTTTAGTGAAGATTGATTGATTAGGATTACAAGTCTACAACCAACATGTCTGCCTGTGGCACTTTGAAGATGAAGGACCCATGCTTATAGTTATTCCGCTGCAATGTAATGTAATATCCAAATGAGCTATGTAAGATGTAATAAAATTATGTTATTCCTGGTTATAAAGTTATATTATGACCTTTGTTTCTTGATATTACATCTTAACTGTGGATGCTAGCTATTGATCCAGGGACTAGCACTGTAAACACAGGGGACTCCACCTTATATTGTGTAAAGGTTGGGACACTCCCTCTACAAACTCATGGTGGATATTTCATTGATATACCTAGAGTGGATCACTTGATCCCAGCTCCTTTGCCTAATGGTATATTCTCTATCAAGGAGGGACGGTTGCGTTTTGACGCGCAGATTGAGGCTAATCTACCCCAACAAGAAATACCGGTGGGAGAAGGAGGAGAAAATGAAGTAGAACAAGGAGGACCCAAACAATATGAGCAGCCACCAAACTACTACACCACCTATGAAGACATCTGTGCACTCGGAGGAAATATTCAAAACATAAACAATCTCTCCATCAACCTTTGAGATGCTACTGCAAGCCTCGCCACCCAGTTGCATGATTGGAATAGCCAATGGAACATGGGAAACTATCCACCACCACCATAATGAGCAACAAAAGGGCTTGCAAAATCCTGAGCTTGGGGATGTGTTCCCCTAGCAAATTTATTTGTGTAATAATGAGGTTGTACTCCATCTCCTTGGGAGCTTTGAAACACTTGTGTTGGCTCGTTCTAATACTTCGCTTTTTAGTTAGCTTTTGTTTTTCGTTTGTTTTTATTTTCTTAAAACCCTTGATTGGTCGCAAGTTCTTTTCTATTCTTTAATCCCTATCCTCAAAAATACAAAAATATTTTTCCATTTTTCCTTTTTCCGTAAATGTGGATTCGCACTTTGCCTCTTTGATTTGATATTACTATGAGAGTAACTGTTTTTGAGTTTTGAAGGAACACATCCCTATAATGAAGAGAATCATGAAGTCGCTTATGATACGTATGTTCTATGTCTCCCACTTTTGAAGTTTGAGTTATTTATCTTAGTCGATCAATTTGCTAAGATGTTATGCCTATGGGAGTAATTTAATTTAGTTAGAGTAAAGATTTTTATTAGTATGATGAATAGTTATTGAAGATCTTGCTCTAGTTCTTTTAGCTAACCGAGTCTTGCCTTGGAAATAATAATGCCAAACAAGTACAATAAGAAAAGGTCTGAAATTTACGACTTGTTTGATGAATGATTGTCTTGAGAGTATACCCTTGAAGATACTTAACCCCATAGACACTTTGATAGTCTTAAAGACACTCATGAAAGGAGTTATTTGATTGAAATAAAGTCTAGTGGTAATTGTGATGCATGCCAAAGCTAACTTTGTGTTTCAAACTGTGGTACTAGCACATAAAAAAAGAGAAAAAAATTTCTTTTATGTTCCTAGTGCACACCTTTAGGATGCCAAAAACTCCGCTAGCTTTTGAACGATCTATGGTATAACCCCGAATTTTATCTATGAGTTGATGACATGATTGGCATAAGTGTGAATGTATGGAAAAAAGTATTGGTATTCTCTAAGGTTGTGCAAGCACTTGCAAAATAAACAGCCATCAATCCTTGAAAGAATGAAAAGAAAAAGATATCTTTGAATATCCACATAACAAGTCCTTGGCATGGTCTCATTACTACTCTACGAATTTTTCTTGAAAGACAATGATTGGATTAGAAGTGTTTTTGATAGACTTGATTTACTGATGTGGGTGTAAATAAGAGACTTCAATGTTATACTACTTAGGACATGAAACTCTCTTATTTAATCATGCTATTTAAACATCCTAGTGTTCCTTGGCAAGCTGAGAGTTAACTAGAAGAATTGGATAGATTGCTACACTTCTAGTTATTTATACTAATATTAAATTCTACTTTGATTGTCTTGACTTACCAAAGCTTGTATAGTACTCTTGTCATCTCTCTAACTTTGATAAGTCTCGCAAATGAATGAGTGTGATGCACATATGACTACCAACCGTAAGTGAATTCTTATTCTTGTTATTTCAAGTTTAAACGCTGAATTCCTAATAGTTATTTTGTTTCTTCTTGCTCGAGGGCGATTCAGTTTGTTGGATTGGTCTGTCTGGTTTGTCAGTCAGGAAAGCACGTCAAGTCGGTTAATAGCTCCGGTCCGGTTTCTAACTCGGTGAATTGGTAAGCTTTGGGGAAGTTGATGGCTCCAATATTTTCCATCTTCCACTGCGTTTAAACATTGTTTGTAGTCAAGCAATTGACAAGAAACTCTCAATCTTTGCCACTAATGATGAATAATTGCAAAGATATGCAAAACCTTACTTTGAATTATGTTGTGTAGGAAATCACGGGTTTTAATGCGTAATCAAGAGTCATAATGAAGGATTTTGAGGAAGTCCACTGATACGTCAGAAATGTATCTATATTTTTTAATGCTCCATTCTTGTTTAGTATCTACTTTTCTTTGCTTTGCTTTGTCTACACTTTGAGGTGTTTTTATATATTTTCTGGAATAACCTATTAACAAGTTGCCATAGTGCCAGTTGCCTGATTTTTTCTATTTTTGATTCAAGAAAGGCAGAAAATCAATATTCTCGGAATTGGACGGGACAAAAGCCAAATTTAATATTTTACCGTGGGCGACATGAAGTACAGAGGAGAGACAGAGAGGCTCCACAAGGCGGTCAGACCCCCCTAGGCGCGGGTGGGCCCAGCCCGCGCCTAGGCAGGGTGTGCCCCCCTGGTCGCCTCCCAGCCTCGCCTCTTTGCCTATAAGAAGCCCCCGATGCAGAAACCCTAGGCACCCGATCAAAACTCCACGAAACCTTTTATAGCCGTTGCCACCATCGTCCCTAGATCGGGGGGATATGAAGTTCTTCCCGGCTCCCTGCCGGAGGGAAATCATCCTGAAGGCCTTCTTCTCCGGTATGATACATGAGTAGTTCCACCTTGGACTATGGGTCCATGTAGTAGCTAGATGGTTATATCTCCTCCTTATGATTTCTTGTATAGATCTTGTGAGCTCCGTTAATGATCAAGATCTAATCTATTTATAATCATGCATGTTGTGTTTGCGGGGATCCGATGGATATTGAGATTACTAAGTCAGATTGGTTAATGGTTTTGTCTTTATGATTCTATCATGTCTGTGTTGTTTGTGATCTTGCATGCTCTCCATTGTTAGTATCTATCTTGGCCAAGTAGTTACTAGTGACTCCAAGAGGCGGTATTTATGCTCGATAGTGGGTTCATGCCTCTAGTTTCCAAGGGAAGTGACAGAAATCTCTTCGGTTGTAGATGTGTTGTTTCCACTAGGGAGAAAACAATGGTCTCTTGTTCATGGAACAAGTGATTGTTTACCTAACACACTTTGCTTAAAGCAGTTGTCTATTGCTTGCAACTTAATACTGGAGGGGGTTCGGATGAAACCTGAAGGTGGACTTCTAGTCATAGATGCAGTTGGATGGCGGTCTATGTATATTGTTGTATTGCCCGATCGAATCTCATAGAATCTTTTTTGTATGGTATTGCATTGTTATGCCTTGCTCAGTTCCTGTCAATTGCCCTGCTATAATTTTTTTACCCTTCATTCCATGTTGTTTATCTAAGGAGAGCACCTCTAGTGAACTATGGACCCCAGTCCAATCCTTACCATTGATACATCTTCCACTGTTACCTGTTACTTGCTGAAAACTATCATCACCTTCCACACCATATGTTTAATCCTTTGTTATAGCAAACCGGTGAGCTTGACAACCTCACTGATTCGTTGGGGCAAAGTCTTGAGTTTGTGTTGTGCAGGTTTCCATGTTGCTTGCAACACCTGTGTGACGTTTCCTTCCTCCTACTGGTTTGATAACCTAGTTTCTTACTGAGGGAAAACTTGTTGCTGTGCTGCTTCACATCTTGCTCTTGGGGTTCCCAACGAAGCGCTCCTACATCAACTCAGCGCTGCATCAAGCTTTTCTGGCACCGTTGCCAGGGAGGCTAAGGACGTATTCACAAGGGGAGTCCTCCTCAACCTTTCTCTTTACTTTGTTTTTAGTTTTTTTAGTTTCTTTTGCTTGGTTTTGTTTGCCTATTTTTATCAAAGAACTCCAAAAAATTAGTTTAGTTTGGTTTGCTTTCTCTTATCAAAAACACAAAAAATTAGTTCCTACTGTAGTTGGTGGTCAGTTATTGGCTTGCTTGGTCATTCTTTCTATCAATGGATGGTTTCTTTGAAACTAGTTCTTATTGGCAAGGTGGGTTCACGGAAGAACAAAAGAATTATTATAAGGAACACCGTTTGTCACAAAAAGGGAAACACCTATGGGAACAAATTGATAAATTGAATACTTTTGCTAGAGAGGTGTGCTCTACTTATAATATTACTTATTGCTTTGATAAATCTTGTAGCTGTAGGAGGTATAAACACCTCCCTTTTTAATGTGAGTATAATGATAATGTTACCATATCCTCTTATGTTAAAATAAATTATGACTTTTATTATGTGGAACAAATTGAAGAATTTATTGCCTTCAAGGGTGCTTTAAACTTGCCAGTTTGCTTGAAAATACTGATGATAATTACAAGGTTTATGAGATACTTAAATTTTGCTTTGATAATTACAAGGAATAAAATGGCTATATTCTTGAATATTTTAATAAATGCTTTCCACAAATAGAAGAGATTAATGCCTTGCAGGAGCCTGTGGAAGAAGAAATTGTTGAAACTGGAAGCTCATTAGATGAAAAAGAGGAGGAGAGTGATGAACAAAGGGAGGAAGAATGGATATAACCATGCCTACCTTCTAATGAGAGTAACTCTTTACCTCTTATATTATTTGATTGTCCCCCATGCTTACCAAATGAGGATGAATGTTATGTTCCTGTGCATCCTTTTGAAATATCTACTTTGGGTAAAACCTGTGAAGGATTTAATCCCATTATTTTTGAGGTTGATAGAAATTATGTGTTTGTAGATCATGAAAAGCATGCTTTATGTGATAAATATATTGTTGAGTTTATTCATGATGCTATTGAAAATTATTATGAGAGAGGAAAGTATGGTTGTAGAATTTTTCATGATACTGAAACACCTCTCTATGTGTTGAAAGTTTTGAAGTTACTCTTGTTTTATCTTCCTATGCTTGTCACTTTGTTCTTTGTGAATTTATTGTGTACAAGATTCCTATGCATAGTAAGAGGGTTAGACTTAAATGTGTTTTGAATTTGCTTCTTGATGATCTCTTTTACTTCAATTCATATTTCTTATGTGAGCATCTTCTCAAACTTTCTTGTCCCTAACTTAAAGGCGTTAAAGAAAAGTACTTGTTGGGAGATAACCCAAGAGTTTCCTTGAGTCCAGTAATGACCTCTCCTTATCATTTTTGTTTGCTTTTTGTGCCAAGAATGATCTCTAATGAGAGGTAAGTGAGATTTGGGGAGTTGCTGTCCCGAAACAGATTTCTGTCCTCCACCATAAAAATTCACGAGGAGTCTCTGTAAGTCGGATTGAGCTTAAAATTTACGAATAAATCCCCCAGTATGTTATCTAACTTTCGTTAGTAAAACACATTTTTATTCGAGCAACATAAGATTTTTGAAAAAATCGGTATCTACCTGCTGGTCTGTTTTGACAGATTTCTGCCATTATTTGCATTTGTTACTTATTGATTCCTTTTTGAGTTCTCTTTTGGGAAATTAAGATTTTTGAAGGAGTTGCTCCAGTAGCTTGTGTTTTTAGTGAAAAGTTTTGCTGTTCCAAAGATAAACTCAAAGGTCTATTATATTTTGAAACACACTAATGTTGCTAATGAAGATTGTGTGAAGTTTTGTATGAAGGAAAAATGTCAGGTGTAATGAGAGAATGATGTAATGAGATGAAGAATGGATAAAAGCTCAAGCTTGGGGATGCCACCCTGGTGTCACCCCAATAAATATCTGAGAGATACAAGCGTCAAAGCTTGGGGATGCCCAAGACATCCCCTTCTTCATCAATAAAAAGCTCAGGTCTGTCTAGACACTTCATTTTTTATTGTTTCGTGCACTATTGTGTTGTTCTTGGAGCGTCTTAGTTTTTGTTTGGTTTTCTTAGCTGTTTAGTTTGCTTGAATAAAGTAGTTTGTATCCCGTTCTTGCTGTGTTGTTTCAAATAAGTTGCTTGGTGTTGGAAAGGAGTAGGAAGCTCCTGTTTGAAAGTGCAAGAGGAGCTTGCATTGACTGACATAGACTTTAGCATGACATGCTAGGTGTTATTTTGACCTTATGCTTAGTGATTATTTCTGTAGCATGTCTTGTTCCAAACAATTGGGATTGCTTAGTGTACCTTGAAGGAATCATGCGTTGTTTTAGCATACAAAAGCATAGTATTGTGGTATTATCCTTTGATGCTTTGTCTGGGTTGACTTGGCACATGCTTACACCATGTTGTGACTATGAACAAGTCACCATAGCCTCTATGATCATTTAGCCTAGACATGTAGTACCACTCTATGCTTTGATTAGTAATGTTTTGTTGCTCTGCATGATTATGGCCATTATTGCTCTCTTAGTTGGTTGCTCCCAGTCTTTTGCTAGCCTCCACTTGTATGAGTAAGCTCTACTCATGCTTCCAACACCCAAGAAACCAAGTTATTCCAAAGTGTCCACTATAAATTCCTATGCATGGTGTGTTACACCATTCCAAGTATATTCTTGTTTTCATCTATCTTCCAATTAAAAACTATTTTGTTATGTGAAAACTTAGTGATTAAAGCCCTCACGAACTTGATGGCACACTTTGAAATATATGTTGTATATTCTTGCACTTATATGTTGGAATTAGTAGAACCATGCTGTCATGGGGAACTTTTCCCCTAATAAACTTGAACCATTGTGTCATCTATGTTGTATATGCTTGCACTTATACGTTGGAATTAGCAGAACCATGCTGTCATGGGGAAAGCTTTCAACATTGCACTTGTACATTGTACCCAGTTGATATCATGCTCTTTTGTTTGCGGATGTCGTCGATGTGAAATAAAAGGGAAGCTTGTAAGTCCATGGAGTTATGTATGTGTGTTAGAGAAACGCCTGGGCCGCTAGCCTAAGCCATGCCTAATCATGGTGGAAACTTGCAGCATCACCATAATGAGATATCTATGAAGCATCCTCAATAAAAAGCTATGCACATAGTAAATAAAAAGATCGCTGAGATGCTCATTGTCTTCTTGCCTTGTCATTTTGGTTATGGGATAGCTCCTGTGCCATGTGCAAGGGGTACCCCATTGGCGGTTCTCTATGATACGCATATACTTACTATGACAAGAACTTACATGTGACTGAAGTTGAGTAGCATGAGGTGTGGCCCTCATATTCAAGGGACTTGAGATTTTCAAGTTATACTTTGTCAAGCATATACTCCATAGTTTGTTCACTTTAACCTTAATCACTTCAAGATGCTTATGATAGGGGCAATGAGGGATGAAAGCTAACAAGTACCATAATTTTTGGAAGCTCTTTTTGAAACTTGAAATCCCTGCTTCCCTTTGAGAAGGACCTTTCTTCCACCATTATATTGAGTCTCCACCTTCTACCTTTAGGAACCATTAAGAGAGCATAGTTGCCATTCTGTGTGCAGTGTCCCAAAACTTATTGATTGATGCATATTGTGATATTACTTGTTCTTGTGCTATTTGTATCTAGTCACTCTTATAAACTTTGAAGGTGTCCTATGCATATATTTGCTACTCCATGAGGGACAAGTTGTATGCCACTATGCCATGTTTTCTGTATGTGAAACAAACAAATGTTTTTCAATGCATGCTATTCATGATCTTTGTTTGTAGCCTTTCATGTTCCATGCATAGTTACTTTGTCCTATTGTTAGAACTCCATCTTTCATGCACATGTTTAGAGTTCTATGATCCCAGCTTTCAATGCTTGCAAATGGTTTGATCTTGGTTTTGATGATGCATGTCACCTCAAAAATTATTCTTTTATCACTTACCTACTCGAGGACGAGCAGGAGTTAAGCTTGGGGATGCTTGATATGTCGGAAACGTATCTATAATTTTTTATGCTCCATGCTTGTTTACACTTTGAGGTGTTTTTATATATTTTCTGGAACTAACCTCTTAACAAGTTGCCACAACCAGTTGCCTGTTTTCTTCTGTTTTTGGTTTCAGAAAGGCAGAAAATCAATATTTTACCGTGGGCGACACGATGTCTAGAGGAGAGACGGAGAGGCGCCACAGGGCGGCCAGACCCCCTAGGCGCGGGTGGGCCCAACCCGTGTCTGGGCAGGGTGTGACCCCCTGGTCGCCTCCTAGCCCCGCCTCTTTGCCTATAAGAAGCCCCCGATGTAGAAACCCTAGGAACCTGATCAAAACTCCATGAAACCTTCTGTAGCCGTCGCCACCGTCATCCCTAGATCGGGGGGGGGGATCTGAATTTCTTCCCGGCACCCTACCAGAGGGGAAATCATCCAGGAGGCCTTCTTCTCTGGTATGATACTTGAGTAGTTCCACCTTGGACTACAGGTCCATGTAGTAGCTAGATGGTTGTATCTCCTCCTTGTGCTTTCATGTATAGATCTTGTGAGCTCCGTTCAGGATCAAGATCTAATCTATTTATAATCTATTTATATTGAGATTACTAAGTCAGATTGATTAATGGTTTTGTCTTTATGATTCTATCATGTCTGTGTTTTTTGTGATCTTGCATGCTCTCCGTTGTTAGTATCTATCTTGGCCATGTAGTTACTAGTGACTCCAAGAGGCGGTATTTATGCTCGATAGTGGGTTCATGCCTCTAGTTTCCAAGAGAAGTGACAGAAATCTCTTCGGTTGTAGATGTGTTGTTTCCACTAGGGAGAAAACAATGGTCTCTTGTTCATGGAACAAGTGGATTGTTTACCTAACACACTTTGCTTAAAGCAGTTGTCTGTTGCTTGCAACTTAATACTGGAGGGGGTTCGGATGATAACCTGAAGGTGGACTTCTAGTCATAGATACAGTTGGATGGCGCTCTATGTATATTGTTGTATTGCCCAATCGAATCTCATAGGATCTTTTTTTTTCTGGTATTGCATTGTTATGCCTTGCTCAGTTCCTGTCAATTGCCCTGCTGTAATTTGTTTACCCTTCATGCCAGGTTGTTTATCTAAGGAGAGCACCTCTAGTGAACTATGGACCCCGGTCCAATCCTTACCATTGATACATCTTCCACTGTTACCTGTTACTTGCTGCAAACCATCATCACCTTCCACACCATACGTTTAATCCTTTGTTACAGCAAACCGGCAAGCTTGAAATCCTCACTGATTCGTTGGGGCAAAGTCTTGAGTTTATGTTGTGCAGGTTTCCACATTGCTTGCAACACCTGTGTGATGTTTCCTTCCTCCTACTAGTTCGATAACCTCGGTTTCTTACTGAGGGAAAACTTGCTGCTGTGCTGCTTCACACCTTGCTCTTGGGGTTCCCAACAAAGCACTCCTACATCAACTCAGCGCTGCATCATCCACATGGCCAAGTAATTGGGAAGCCAATTCTAGGCGTCAGTGAGATTAACGACCACTGGTATGGGCAGGGACCCCCTGTACGGTTCGCCTGTACCAGATGGCGACTAAGTCTCGTCAAATCCTATGACTTTTGTGTATATGCCTATATATTTCGAGGCTTCAGCCGCCATCTAGAGAGCCGCCATTCTCAGATTACATCACAACACCACCAAAGGAGATCCACACCATTGTTCATCCATTCCATCATCCATCCCCTCCATTAGCCATAGCAATTTCTTTTTTTAATTTAGATTTCCTTGTGATTTGGCGACCATTATAAGAATATTTGATTTAAATCTAATTATTTTGCACAATGTTTTCTATCCTTGATATATTTGTAATGAGTGAGTAGTCCTCACGGACTACGGGTTGGGGAGAAACCTCACAACAATTATGTGCATCTAATCATGTGAGTATTGTATTTTTTTCTAATTGAGATTTGTATCTTTTGTTTCTTTGTCTCTTGTCTCAATCTGTGGACTTGTAGGTACCGAAGATCCCATAGATTGATAAAAGCTTGAGGTGAGATACTTGGCTAGTGGCAGTTGCATAGGAACCTCAGTGATAGAAAGAGTAGTACAGTCTTCGCTTAGCAACCCATTCGAAATCACAACAACATCACCACTTAATGCTTTAATCTATGTTTTACACTTAATAATCATTTGTAGCATGTTGCTTCGGTGTGCACTCGGTTTGACTAAAAGACTATTGTTATGCCCGCTGCATCACGAGGGCTCTAGTATATTAGGATGTGTTGCCCACAAGATATTATCTCCATTCTGAAGGGAATATGCCCTGAGAGGCAATAATAAAGTGGTTATTATGTATATTCCAAGTATATGATAAATGTTTATTTTGCATGCTATAATTGTATTAATACGGAAACGTTAATACATGTGTGTTTAATAAACAAACAGAAAGTTCCTAGTTATGCCTCTCTTATAAACTAGCTCGTTGATTAACAAGATGATCAAGGTTTCCTGATCATGGACATCGGATGTTGTTAATAACAAGGTCGCAACATTATTGGAATGGTGTGATGAACATTCATCCGAAGTATAGCATTACGATCAAAATCGTTGAGTTTATATTGCTATAACATCATACAAAGTAATCCTAATCCTTAGACCATGAGATCATGTCTATCACTAACACTGGAAGAGTATCTTGATAACATCAAATGTACACCGTAACATGGTGATTATAAAGATGGGTTCAGTACTACTGAAGTGTTATGTTGAGGCCCATGGATCGAGAGTGGAATTTTTTCATCCCGATGACGGATAGATATACTCTGGGCACTCTCGGTGATATCACATTGATTAGCTTGCAAGCAAGTGATTTGATCACTAGAATGTTATATCAATGGAACGAGAAAAGAGTACATGTAAGTAACGAGATCAAACTAGGTATGGAGATACCGATGATCGAATCTCGGACATGTAATATATCGCGAGACAAAGGGATTAAGTTACTAGCGTAAAAGGTTCTCACAATCACAAGAAAGTCATTGTTGAATGTGTGGGAGTCAGTATGGATATCCAGGTCCCGCTTCTGATTATTTATCTGAGAGGGGTCTCGATCATGTCCACATTATTCACGAACCGTAGGGTGACACACTTAAGAGACAGCGACACCATTTGGAGCAAATAGTTTCATGCTGAAAAGAATAACAAAGCGCAGGAATTTATTTCACTAGACACCGAAAATGTTTTCGGGTGAAATTGCAAAAAGTGTTTCTGCATGTGAAATGAAATACTAGCAAGGGGTTATATGTTAATGTTTGTCATTAAGGTAATTGACAAAATTCTGAATAAATAAAAGGAGTTTTATTTAAAGAGAGTTTGCATTAAATTTGGTGGAAATTTAATGGGAATTTTGAGTGGGATTTTGAGTGGAGAAATGAAGAGACATTTTTGTGAGTGGAGCTTCCACACACATAATGGAGGAAGGGGTGGGGCACCCATGGCCGGCGGCCACCCCCTTGGGGTGCCCCTCGCTCCAATAAAAGGAGCCCCTCTCCCTCTCTCTCACTCACACCTCCTCGTGAAGGATCTCTCTCACCCTCTAGTTTATTCCCCATGGTCTCGGACTAGCGAGATACATGTTCCTGGTGGCTTTTCGGCAAGAAAGAGTTGTTCTTCTGCTGCATCGCTGGAGCGAGGAGGCGGAGGTTGCTCGGTGCCTCGGACGTGTGTGCGAGCACGAATGCGCCGCTGATTTGCGGCGCTAGGACTTCCTCTCGATCTTGAGATCGACAAGAGTTCGTCTACATCAACCAAGAGTTCAACCTCATTAAGCTTTGTCGGTCTTCAAAGGTATGTTCTCTATGGATGTATATCTACCCGTTTCTTGTATCTAGTAGATAGATCTTGGTACATAGTTGTTCCCATCGTAGGAAATTTTTTGTTTTCTATGCTGCGAACCCTATAGTGGTATCGGAGCCGGATCTATGCGTAGATGCTTTGCACGGGTAGTACACATATGTATATGTGGGCGATTATGATCATGTTATTGCTTCTTAGTTGTACTTTGGATATTGGTGGCATAGTGGGATGAAGCGGCCCGGAAAAACTTTACATGTCCTCGCACATGAGACATGTTCCACGCTTGACATGCAACTAGTTTTGCATAAGTGGCTAGCGGGTGTCTGTCTCTCCTACTATAGTCAATATCTAATTTGCAACGACTTGTCAACAATTTGGTTATCCTTGTTGTGGTTCATATTGATAGGTTATAACGGTTCTATCTTCGAAAGCCCTAAGCCACGTAAAACTTGCAATGGATAAATTAGAAGTGTCTAGTTTAGATTGTTGCTGGGCTAGTGTCATGATATGGTGATGTTGTAAGTAAAAGTATGAGTCGATACTCTTACAACACACATAACGTGTAAGTTCCATAGACCTTGGACTTACACACAGCGAAATGATGATGATCATACCATGATGCACATGATGGAGATCAAGTGCAAGAACCGTATCATTTCACTTTTCACATGAGATGTTTGTTGTATCTTATATTGATTGTTTGGCGTTTTACTAGCATAATAATATGATCCCTCATTTAGATATCAAGATAAAAATGTGTTATCCCTTAGGTATGCACCGATTATGTTTCGCCACTCCAAGACATCACGTGATGATCGGGTGTTCTTGGATCCATGATCATATTTCGGGTGTAAGACAATTTACACATGTGAATACTAAGCTTCTTAATTGGAGAGCCTAGCATGTGCAGACATGGACTCGAAACATGGACCGAAAGGTTAAGCATGAGTCATATGAAAGATATGATGCCCATTTGATGCTCACCTTTGAAGCTACACCGACTCACGTGATGATCAGACTTGGTGTAGTGGATTTGGTTCATGTAATCACCAAAAAGGCACGAGGGATGTCATTTTTGAGTGGGAGTTCATTCTTAATTTTGGATTAGTTGAACTCAATCTATCATAAACTTAGTCTAAACTTTACAAATTCTGTTGTAGATGGCACCACCTGCTTTTAATTTCAATTTGTTCATGGAGAAAGAGAAACTTGCAACGAACGGTAGAAACTTTACTGACTGGGCCATGAATTTGAGTATTCTCCTCTCTGCTACACAAAAGCAATATGTGCTAGAAGCGCCTCTAGGCACCCTAGCACTTGATGATGCCCCTTACAAGGAAAAGAACGTCTATCTGACTCGTCAGGAGGACCACAACTTAGTTCATTGCAGCATTTTATATGAGTGAGTTGAAAATGGCAATGCCTTTGATACAATGGGTGAGTTGAAAATGATTTTTGACACCCATGCTGATGTAGAGAGTTATAATGCTTCAGAGAAGTTCTTTAGCTGCATGATGAAAGAGAACAACTCTGTTAGTGAGCATGTACTCAAGATGTCGGGTTACGTCGATAAGCTTGTGTCCTTGGGAATAACGATTCCCATTGATGTAGGCATCCATCGTGTTCTCCAATCTCTACCACCTAGCTATAAGATCTTCGTGATGAACTATAACATGCAAGGCATGAAGAAGTCTCTCCCCGAGTGTCAACACCCAGATTTTTAATCCCAGCTGCTTGTTATGCCATACATCGCAATCCCAGGATTACCATTTTTGCGAGACATAACAGATTGGATATCACAGTACATCATCCATTACAAACTATACATAAGGTCTTACAACAAATAAAGGATCTCATGATCCAGTCTTAATACAATTCAAGCAGCGGAATAACGTAATAATAACGATAGCATAGGCGATGCTCCATCTTCATGGTCACAGGCAATGTTGACGATCGGAGATGATCCTAGTTGTCGTAAGCTTCCTGCTGTCCGTCCTCCTGATAGTCCTCTTCATAGTCTGGCCACGGGAATAGCCAGGGGCAAAGCCATGAGTACTCTTTAAGTACTCGCAAACTAATACTAACAAGTGAAGTGGTTTTGAGTAGGACACTAAGCTCTAGGGTTGTTTTGCAAAAAGCCAGATTTATCTCTACTGAGTTCAAAAGCAAAGAAAGCTAGTTGAAAGTTTTAGAACACCTAAGTGGGAACTTGAATTTCATATCACAACCCTGTTGTGGTCAAGTCAAAATCATGAATCATTTCACAAGTCATTTTAAAAACATCTAACGACGGAATAGTATGGCCACTCCAACTGTCCATAACCGCGGATGCGGCTATTCGAATAGTTTGACACTCTGCAAAGGTGGTACACTTTCACCACAACATTTGATACATACGTCAGGAACAATCCTTAATTCACCATACTCAGTATGCGGATAATCAATCCTAACCTTTCAATTACATGCCCTAGTATAGGCACCTCTCCTATGAGTTTGGCCTCCCAACCATAACCAACTGTCATCTTGGGAACTGCACAGGTGGACAATATTCACAAGGTAGCCTCAGCTCAAACCTTGGCCGCAAGGGAACCCATACTAAGGTATATAAATTTCCAGTCAAGCCCTACCCAAATTTCGGGTATTGTGGTTGTATGGTAAAATTGGAACGGTATCGCATCTAGACAAACATCAGTTTTATAAAGGGCTAAGGCTCATGCCTTAACATTTTCATCATCAAAATCATCTGGTGTTCAAGAACATATGTAAAAACATTTCAGTAGAATGAGTCATCATTCTAAGGTTTGCATAACCATTTTCACCAAGTATTCCCATCTAAAGTGATCCAGTTTGATGCTTAGCACTAGCATCTACAAGTGGGGGTAAACACTAATGAGGGGTGGTAAATAAGTGTAGCTTCCCTAAGTTCAATCTCATGCCTCAGGATGACATCAAGATTATCTAACTTAGGTCAAGTTTTATGCTCTTTTTGCTGCCTTTAAACAAACTCTCTAAACTCTACAAATCACTAAGTAAACTCTAATAGGAAGCTTTGATAAAGAAATAAAATACTAAGCTTGCGAGTAAAACTAGGATTTGGTATCATCAAGGGGTATAATCACATATGCTTAAGGTATCTAGTTTGCATAGTTGTCATGCAAGGGTTAACTTGCAAAGTTAATAGCTTGCCTTGTGAAGAGCAGTGGTTGAAGTTCTCCTCGGCTTCTTCCTCGTAGTATGCTCCTTCCTCCTCGTATCCTTGGTCGATACTAGCGTCTATAGATAAATATGAGGTACATAATCACCAAACAATACTTAACTAGTTCTATTTATCACACCAAGGTTTTCACTAGATGATCTAGCATCATCACAAGCATCACAAAGATTAAAGTAATAGTTTTATTTCTTTTATTTTAGAAAAGTAATTTCTACTCATTGAAAAACTACTTAAGATTTAATATTCTCCAACTAAAACAAGTGATCATGTTGACACATGTCATCACCACATATTTTAGTACATGGGAATGTGATTTAAAGTGGTGTCACAATTTAATAAGGTTTAACCTTTTTATTTTAATTATTTAAAGTGACTAGAATGGCCTATGAGGCATTCTTTTATTACTTGATCATTATTTCTACAAGTAAACCTATATATTTTTATATATTCTGAAAGGTCTTGTTAAGTGTGATTTTTGAGAGTTGGAATCGACTCAAAAAATTTGTAGTTGAATTTTGAAAAATGTTTGAATGAAGATAAGCTTCTGCCTTGATATTTTTCTATAGGTGATCTACAAATCCAATTGGTTTGAATCCAACGGGATTGGATTAAGCATTCTAGCACCTTTCTAACCAAATTGGTTTCATGCATTTTGGTTCAATTAATCAACCTGGGTTGATTTTGAATCTGGGTACAGAACTAAGTTTGAAACTAAAAGAATAAACCTAAATTTGAATTAATGGGTCACGCGGGATGTTAACTGGGCCGGCCCATGGTGCACAGCGCACGCGCGGGTGTGTTTAAGTGAATGACCCCACCAGTCAGCAAGACAGGGGGTGCGAAGCGGTATGGGAGATGTGGACTGCACGATCAAACTCTAATCCAACGACTGTGGTTCATCGTCCACGTCGGGCAACACCGGCGAGGCAGAACCCTAGCGCTGCTAGTGGGGGTCTACAGGGGCTCATCGGGGCTCAGGTGAGGGTCGGCGATGGGGGCGAACGACAAAGTCGACGACAACGATCCTCCTGGTACAGGCGGCTTCTCCTAGGGTGGATCCAATCAACGGCTCCTTGCTTCCTCCTCCGCGGCAGACTTCGGCCAAATTCCGGCGATATGCTGCCCGCCTTGCTCCAGGAGTGAGGTGGAGTGCTTCTGAGAGAGAGGGGAGTGAGATGGTGTGAAGAATTCATGCTGGGGTGACCTCTTTTTATAGTGCAGCGAGGGGACCAAAGGGCGCGGGCGGAGCTCGTCGGTGTCATCGTCACAACGAGCTAAAGGCATGGGCAAAGGTAGGGGACGATGTTGTGCTCCCTGGCGAAACTCAACGGCATGGTTACGTAGCGTGGGGTGGTGCGAAACGGTCGGAACGTCGCGGTGCTCTGGGCCGGTCCGACGGCAATTTTAATGGCGCACAGCGTCTACGGTCCGCTCGGCGGCGAACGGGCATGTCTGGGGTGTTCCTAGGGCGGTGGCGATTCTACTTGCATGCAGCGAGGGCGGCGTGCAGTATGTGGGCGTGTGTCGCGGGTGATGCTCTGGCGTTCTCTCGGCATGCTCGTAGAGAAGTTGGGCGCGCTCGGGCTGTGTGGTCCAGGGGCTGGCAGTGCTCGAGGCTTGGACAGGGGTGGCAGTGGAAGGTGTTTAATGTCCCAGACAAGGTTAGCGGGGCTAGAGCTTCTCCTAGCTTGCTATCGATAGTTGGGTGGCATGGTGAGCTCGGCATGGTCACCATTGATGGCTATGGAAGCTCACAGTGGTGCTAAAGCTTGTTAAATGGGCTAGATCATCTACTAATAGCTTGCTGTGAACCAGAGAGGGAACAAGTTAGGCAAAAATCATTGCTCCTAATAGTGTTTGATGTTTGTTGGTTTGGTGTTTGCAAGGTGTTTGATGAAATGGCCGAAAGAGATAAAAATTTGAATTTTTGATTCAAACTTGGTGGGTGTTTTGGTTACATACTAGGGAGTCTCTGGTTAGTTGGATTGGTCATTGTGCACTGGTTTGGTTGGGTTTTGACTTTGGGTGATCTTCACATATGTTATAGATTCAATTTTGAAATGTCATTGGAATCAAGTTGCCAAATGTTTCTGTAAGTTTGAAAGGTGGGCTTTGATTAACTTTTACTTGGTCTAGCAAGGGGTGAAAAGAAATGGAAAAGTTTCTGTTTGAAATCTTGGACTAGAAACACTCAAAGTGGTCTAGTGAGCAAGATTGGCAAAAATGACCATTTGCTTATTTGATTTGTTTTTGATTTTCTCTTGATTTGTTTCTTCTTGGAAATGTTTTTAGATGATGTTGTTTTCATCTTTAAACCATTCCTTGCTATTTATATCAATCACACAAGTCCATTCATGCATTCATACAATCATCACATACACACATGCATTCATAGGATTTTAAATTCACAAAAGTTTTTGTTAACATTAATTTTGGCGATTGAGATTTGATAATCATTGTTCAACATTTTGGGGACGTTGAGAAACTCCGTCTTGATGTGATCTTCTTGCTCCCAGGTAGCTTCTTATTTAGTGTGGTTACTCCACTGGATCTTGAGAAAATTGATGCTTCGGGTCCTGGTGGTCCTGAAAGCTTCCTCCAAAATATGGATGGGTACTTCGGGGTACGTCAGGTCATCGTTGATTTCTATGGTGCGGTGATCAATGTTCTTGAAAACCTCAGTCTTCTCCGGGGCTTCAAGGCATTTGCGAAGCAACGATATATGGAACACATTATGCACTGCTGACATCTCCTCTGACAGTTCCAATTGATACAATAATTCAGAATCTTGAAAGGTCCAATATATCTGGGGGCTAACTTTTCTTTGAGCTGGAAACACTACATTCCTTTCAAAGGCGACACTTTGAGATACACAAAATCTCCGATATTGAAAGCAAGGTCTCGACGTCTCTTGTCGGCATAACTCTTCTGTCTTGACTGGGCGGTCTTGAGGTGCTCAGGGATCTTGTGAACTTTCTCTTCTGCTTCTCGTAGGATGTTGTGTCCGAAAATCTGACTCTCTCCTACTTCCGACCAATTCAAAGGGGAACGGCACTTCCTTCCATACATGAATTCAAATGGGGCCATTTGCAAACTAGCTTGATAACTGTTGTTGTACGAAAATTCCGTGAAAGGCAGACAGTCTTCCCATTTAGATCCATACTCTAGCACACAGGCTCTCAACATATCTTCGAGTATTTTATTTACTCGCTCCGTTTGTCCATCGGTTTGAGGGTGATACACTGTGCTGAAATCCAGTCGGGTTCCTAATCCTTCTTGGACTTTCCTCCAAAATCTCGAGGTAAACTGAGTTCCTCGATCTGACACGATGTTCTTGGGGACTCCGTGCAAACTGAAAATTCCAGCGACGTATAACTCAGCTAGCTTCGAACTATGGTAGGTGGTCTTGACTGGTAGGAAATGGGCTACCTTAGACAGTCTATCAACTATGACCCAAATAGAGTCATTTATCCTACTAGAAGTAGGCAATCCGGTGATAAAGTCCATTCCAACAGAATCCCATTTCCATTCCGGAATCTGTAAGGGTTGCAACAGTCCTGCGGGTCTTTGATGTCCCGCCTTGACTCTCTGACAGATATCACACTTGGCGATATAGCTTCCGATTTCTCTCTTCATCTTATGCCACCAAAATTGCTCCTTCAAATCCCGATAGATCTTCGTTCCTCCGGGGTGGATAGAATAAAGAGTATCATGGGCCTCTTTCAAGATAGTTTCCTTCAACTTTGAATCTGCTGGTACACAAAGACGTCCTTTGTACCACAGAAATCCTTCTTCATCCTCGGTGAATCCGAGTACTTTGCATGTACCGACACGACATTTGATTCTGTCGATACTAGCATTTCATTTCTGCGCCTCCTTGATCTGACTGATCAAAGTGGGTTAAAGTTCTATGCTAGCCAAAAATCTTTAACTTACTAATTCCATTCGGAAATCTTCCATCTCTTTGTGCAAACTTGGTTGCTCCTTCAAAATTAGGGAGTTTAAGCGACAAGGCAATCTGCTAAGGGCATCTACTACCACATTGGCTTTACCGGGGTGATAGTGAATGTCCAGGTCATAGTCCTTGATTAGCCCTATCCATCTTCTCTGCCTCATATTCAGCTCCTTCTGAGTGAATATATACTTTAGGCTCTTGTGATCTGAATAAATCTCACAAGGTTTCCCATCAGGTAATGCCTCCATGTCTTTAGGGCTAGAACTACGGCTGATAGTTCAAGGTCATGGGTTGGATAATTCTTTTCATGCTTGTCACATCCCAAGATTTTCCAAATCTTGTAATGTGAAAAATAAATAAACAAAATAAATGATTGTTGAATTTTAGGGTGAAAAGAAACTTTTGTTTTTAAATGGAAATTAAAATCCCATCTGGAACAAACTTTGGTTAATGTTTGAATCCAACTAAAATTCAAATCAAGTAAAATGCATTCCTCATAAATACATCTGGAAATTTAAACACTTGGAAAATAAATCCAAACCCTAAACCCTAATGGAATAAAATCATTTCCAAATTATCTCCAAGTCTATGGATTTGATCCATATAAAAATTTGTCAACAAACATTCACAAATGATCAAGAAAGACAAATAGAAATATTATAAGACCATAGAAATTGGTTTCACTTAATTTGGAACCATGGAGAAGATCTTATGAATATAATAAGATAAGGAAATTAAATTTCCAAGGCTAATAAAGAACCTAACTATAAATCCATACAAAATGGTGAGCAAATAATCCTAAAGATATTTAAAAGGATAAATAAACATTAAATAAGATTTTACAAATTGGAATCACCAAGTTTGGATCTATAAATAAAAAGATAAGGATTTTATAAGATAAAGAAAGAAATATTAAATAAGGATTATTTAAAGACCAAATCAAATCTTGGCCAAATCCATAAACAAATGGAATGAAATATAATCGAAATCCAAATAAAATAAAAGGATAACGAATTTCCAAAATAAAATAAAATGGCATTAACCATTCTATCCCTATTTTAATAAAGACAAATCTCTAATAAGAATTCATGAGAAAATAGTATTTTGTAATTTTACCAAAGTGGAATCAAAGTTGTTTAATAAAATAAGTCTTCCAAATAAAATTATGGAATAAAAACTATATTTAATTCCATTGGAAATAAAACAAATACCCAATTCAAATGATTTATGAATCATATTAAATACTTCCCAAATAATTCAAGATGAATTATTTGACACCCTTTTAAACAAATAAAAACCTACTGAAAAGATTTGGAAGGATTTATAAATTTAAATGGTGTTTGAAATTATTAATAAACCTTATTTGATTTAAAACAAGGGCCTAATTAAATAATTAAAAGACCCAAAAAGGAGTAAAATTTTATTCCAAAGTTGACTTCAGATTATATTACTAATCAATATTTGAACCTACACAAATTTTTGTTGAGGTTTGAATTAATTAAACAAAACCAAACAGATTATTAGAAATAGAAAAGGAAAAACAAAAGAAGTACAAAAAAATGAATCTAGCCAGCCCAGCCCAGCTAAGCCCACCTGGCCCACTCCAGCCCACTCCCTCTCTTCTCCCGCAGAAAACGTTTTGAACCAGAGAACTCACCCGCTCAGTCGCCGACGCGTGGACCCCACCCCCACACTCTGTCTCTCTCGTTGCCAAGCGACCGCACCCTTCCTAGTCATCTGCTTCACCCGCGCGCAAACCTCGCTGGCGGTTTCTGCAGGTAAACGCTCGCGTCAATACTCGTTACTGCCAGCGTTACTCCACCCCGCGACCATGCTATATTAAACGCCCTCGCCTCCTCTCTGTTTCCCCCCAGTCCCCTTTCCCCGGAGCCACCAGGCTGCCCTGATTCCCCGCATGAACCCCACTATCTCCGGCAAGCTCCAATAGCAATTCCAGCGAGCCCAACTACTCCTCTGCCCCCTTGAGCACACGAGCACCTTCCCCAGACACTGGCGCACCTCCTCGTAGCTCCAGCTCGTCCCCGCGTGCCCCACAACCTCGACAACGACCAAGACCGCCACCAGCCGCCGTCTGTTTCCTCTCCAGCGACTCCCCTGGTAATGTTCTGACTGCCCCTCTTATTTTCGATGACGCGCCTGAGACCAGTGTCTTCTTTCGCAACTAATGCCACCGTTTTCGTGTCCTAGCTCGCACCGTAGCTTCGCCTCCGTCGTCGACTGTGAGCAACCGTCGTCTGTCTGGTCTCCGGCAAGCAATCCCCGCAACTCCAGCGCGCCCCTCGACAAACAGAAGGCACCTTGAGCTTCCCCACGCCACGGCGAACTCGGTGAGCACCTCCCTTCTCCCTCTCGCTTCCTGTAGCATTGACACCACCACCGTCTGACCGCTCCGCCGCCAGTCGCTGCCGCCAGCGCCGCTGCGTAATGGTTAAAGCAATTAGGTCCGTAGGATTTTGATCTGACGATTAGGATAGAAACTAAGCGAAAGGGTAAGTAGTGCCTCTGTGCCGTGCGATGCAACTTAAATCTAACGGCCCAGAAGACTCGATCCAACCGAAGCGGTACACGTGGCCTCTGTCTGTTTTAAAAACCAGAAACTTTCCTATTAGATGTTCAATTTTGTAAAATTCATAACTTTCAAACCAAACGTCCAAATTTTACAAATTTTATATCAATGGAATCATCAAGACAAGCCCTAGCCAACCATGCCCTTTGTTTAGTAAAATGCTTCAGTTAAATTGTTTATTTTTGTAGAAACTTATGTATGCATGTTTAGAATATAAAATTTGTTCTAAAATGATTTTGGGGATAAAATCTTTGGCAAATGGTTTGTTTTGAACCTACTGACCCTAGGAATCAATTGGTGGTTTCAAAAATATATTTGGTGAAGCAAAAGAATGAATCTTTGATTTAAACCATTTCTAGTCAAATAAAAATAATGTTTATTTATTAAAAATGCTTTTGGGAGAAAATCTTTGGAAAATGTTTTGGAATAAACTCTCTGACCCCAAACACCAAGTTTTATGATTCAAAAATGTATTTGGTGAACCCTATAAAAACTATTACTTTGCTAAAGACATTTTCAACTACATAAAATAATGACTTAGTTTAAAAATGGTTTATGAAGTGAAATCTTTTGCAAATGATTTTGCCACTTTATAAAATGACCATTAGGTGTTTTAAAATGTTTATGACCCATTAGGAACCACTTTTACAAATAAAACAATCTTTTGCATGTTGTATGCATTGTTTTGTTTCTATCATTTTATGTGATGAATTGCTTGAATGGTAGATTGAAATATTGCTTGCTTGATTGAATTGTAGTGATTTGAAGTGTGCAAAGATCAAGGAGTGAACCTATATTCTCTACCAAAAAGGCAAGTGATGCTTCATACTTTGTCCCATTAATTTCACTATGCATTAGTGATGTTTCTAAGTAGGACTTGCATGGAATTTTTGCTAAGTATAAACTATGCCATGGGAAATCCTAGTAGATGAAACCTTACTAGAAATTTCCTAAGTTAAGATTCCTACTACTATCATGCTTAGCTTAGCTAATAGAAAACAAGGGTGGAAAATATATTCATGCTATGGAAAATTTCTAAGTCTGAGGACTTGTGTTTTGTTTAATAAAACAACTAAGTGAATGAATCACCTGGGTGGAATGGAAGGAATGGTTTGTGTTGAGTGGTTACACAAGGCCAGGGGACTGGTGAACCTTGTGTATCACACTTGTGGAATGCCACCCAGGAACAAACAGATTTGAGATGTCAAATGTTGAGAAGCTTCAAGTGCAGCCACTTGGCATTATGGGCTCTGCCTGGATCATATAGGTTGCAATAACTTAGCCAAATGGACAGTTGGTGGTAGGGGTTTGATAGGTTGGAGCGCGTCCATTCTGGTCTAAGGGAAGGCTTCTAAAAGATCTTGTCTTGGTGATACCAAGTCTTGTGGGGAAAGTGCACCACCTCTGCAGAGTGTAAAAATCTAAGTACTTAGCCATGTCCCTGGCAAAGGACAATTTGAGCATCAAGACATGGAAGCTATCAAGAATCTCATCATCCCAATTTCTAAGTTAAAAACTTGTGGTTGAACAAGGGTTGAAAGGATCACCAATTTCTATTGGGGGATGCCTTGGGAAAGATTTTGTCAAGCAAAAACTTAGTGTTTTCAAATGATAAGGAAAATCTATTTTGAGCAAAGCAAGCCTAAGCTCCACTTAGCCAAATGCATATAGATGACAGACTCCACTATACTACCATAGTATCACTTGCCAATACAACCCAAATGTATTGACCCTTGTGGCTGTAACTTGTTATGTTGCAGGTTTGTTTGATATTAGTGAAGTGTGTTGATTAGGATTACAAGTCTACAACCAACATGTCTGCCTGTGGCACTTTGAAGATGAAGGACCCCATGCTATTGTTATATTCTGCTGCATTGTAATGAGATAGCCAAATGAGCTATGTAAGATGTAATAAATTATTTTATTCCTGGTTATAAAGTTGTATTATGACCTTTGTTTCTTGATATTACATCTTAACTGTGGATGCTAGCTATTGATCCAGGGATTAGCATTGTAAACACAGGGATCCTCTACCTTATTAAAGGTTGGGAACCTTACAGATGGTATCAGAGCATTGTGTTTCCTGTAGGATTTATAAACCTAGGATTGGACAAAACCCCTTAGAAAAATAGGAGTTGTATTTGTTCCAAAACTTATTTACAAACAATCTTGTAAACTCTTTCCTCAACCATTTTGGTTTTGACTCTACATCTCTTCTATTTCAACTTGATGGATAAAGCCTACCCCATGGCCAAAGACTTCACCATGTGCAAAGGACTTCATAAATTCTAATGACTTCAACATCTTCAAGTGATTTCAACCTTATTCCCAACAAAGACTTCAACCTTGCATATCACTAAGGACTACAAGTGAGACAAGAAATACTGCTCAAGACTGGAAGACTAAGGAAACACAACTTAGAGGGAATCATCATCACCTTTGGACTTTTGACCAAAACACAAGAATTTTTCCAAAGAAACCATGATCTCATGCAAGAAGAATCAACCAAGAAGGATGGAAAGATCTCATGTGAACCATATAGATGGACCACCATATTAAGTATAGATCAAACCCACCAACTTAGTGTGGTGTAACAAAAATATTTTTGGTTGCCTAAAAATATGCTTGAAACTTGTTGTTTGAGTGGAATGTTTGTTTGTGATTGCTTGCACATTGCTTGTGTGAATTGAGAAATGAGTGATTATAATTATTTCCTTAGAAATATTTTGCCTATTCTAATTCCAATCCAACCCAAACAGATGACTACTCCAAGAGACTCCAACATCAAGGATGGCAACAACAACAACCAAGAGGTCAACATGAGAGACCAACTGCTTGCAAGATAAACCCAGTTGAACCAAGTGACAACTCAGTTTTTAGCCAACAACAAAGAGTTAGACCCAACCATGCAAAAAGTTTTGAAAACTCAATCCCAATTATTGCAAGGGATGGCGACTCAAATGATCAACATGGGAGACAACTCTTCCCAAGGAGTTTGTGATAACAATGATGCCAAGTATGATATTATAGAAGGAACCCAAGCTTGCAATGTTTGTGGAGACAAGGATCACACTTCCAAGGAACATGAAGATCAATGCCCCAATTGTGAAGAGAAACATCCAATTGACCAATGCCCCACATCTCAAGCTACTTGTTTCTTGTGTGAAGGAAACAATCATGTCCCTATCCAATGCCCCCTCTATTCCATAGTTCAACAAAGGAAACAAGGTGGAGTGCAACAACTGATTGCAGACTACCATGAGAGAGCAAAGTCTACCAAGAAGGATGAAGACAAAGGAAAGTCTCAGATTGTGACTCAATTTGATGGACCAAAGAGGAGACGTATGTATTATCCAAGGAAAAGGTCAAGGAGACCAGGAACTGTTCCTACCTTTAAGATAACATATGAAGAACATGAACTAGAAGCACTCCTAGCTTTGGAGAAACCCAAAAATAAGAAGTATAAGGAAATTAGCCAAGTGTGGTGCAACAACTGCAAAGAGCTAGGCCATTATGTGTCAACTTGTCCACAGAAGATACGTGAAGAACTCAATCTTATCACATGTTACAATTGTGGTAACCAAGGACATTATGCAAGCAATTGTCCAGAAAAGATGAAGCACAAGATAAAGCCTATGAAGGATCTCAGCCTTGTCACATGTTTCAAGTGTGGAAACAAAGGACACTATGCAGATGTTTGCCCAGAGAAATATCATCAAGACTCCAAGCAAGCCAAGATGTAATCTAGTTGGAAATTTTTTAAGGGTGGTAGTACCCTAGATGCTTTGAGACAACTTGTAACCCTAGCCTTCCCAAATCTCTGGACAAGATTTATTTTAAGGGTGGTAGCCTATCTCATACCAAGATTTTCCAAATCTTGTAATGTGAAAAATAAAAAAATAAAATAAACGATTGTTGAATTTTAGGGTGAAAAGAAACTTTTGTTTTTAAATGGAAATTAAAATCCCATCTGGAACAAACTTTGGTTAATGTTTGAATCCAACTAAAATTCAAATCAAGTAAAATGCATTCCTCATAAATACATCTGAAAATTTAAACACTTGGAAAATAAATCCAAACCCTAAACCCTAATGGGATAAAATGATTTCCAAATTATCTCCAAGTCTATGGATTTGATCCATATAAAAATTTGTCAAGAAACATTCACAAATGATTAAGAAAGACAAATAGAAATATTATAAGACCATAGAAATTGGTTTCACTTAATTTGGAACCATGGATAAGATCTTATGAATATAATAAGATAAGGAAATTAAATTTCCAAGGCTAATAAAGAACCTAACTATAAATCCATACCAAATGGTGAGCAAATAATCCTAAAGATATTTAAAAGGATAAATAAACATTAAATAAGATTTTACAAATTGGAATCACCAAGTTTGGATCTATAAATAAAAAGATAAGGATTTTATAAGATAAAGAAAGAAATATCAAATAAGGATTATTTAAAGACAAAATCAAATCTTGGCCAAATCCATAAGTAAATGGAATGAAATATAATCCAAATCCAAATAAAATAAAAGGATAAAGAATTTCCAAAATAAAATAAAATGGCATTAACCATTCTATCCCTATTTTAATAAAGAAAAATCTCTAATAAGAATTCATGAGAAAATAGTATTTTGGAATTTTACCAAAGTGGAATCAAAGTTGTTTAATAAAATAAGTCTTCCAAATAAAATTATGGAATAAAAACTATATTTAATTCCATTGGAAATAAAACAAATACCCAATTCAAATGATTTATGAATCATATTAAATACTTTCCAAATAATTAAAGATGAATTATTTGACACCCTTTTAAACAAATAAAAACCTACTGAATAGATTTGGAAGGATTTATAAATTTAAATGGTGTTTGAAATTATTAATAAACCTTATTTGATTTAAAACAAGGGCCTAATTATATAATTAAAAGACCCAAAAAGGAGTAAAATTTTATTCCAAAATTGACTTTAGATTATATTACTAATCAATATTTAAACCTACAAAATTTTTGGTTGAGGTTTGAATTCAAATTGAGGTTTGAATTAATTAAACAAAACCAAAACAGATTATTAGAAATAGAAAAGGAAAAACAAAAGCAGTACAAAAAAATGAATCTAGCCAGCCCAGCCCAGCTAAGCCCACCTGGCCCAGTCCAGCCCACTCCCTCTCTTCTCCCGCAGAAAACGTTTCGAACCAGAGAACTCACCCGCTCAGTCGCCGACGCGTGGACCCCACCCCCACACACTCTCTCTCTCGCTGCCAAGCGACCCCACCCTTCCTAGTCATCTTCTTCACCCGCGCGCAAACCTCACCGGCGGTTTCTGCCGTTAAACGCTCGCGTCAATACTCGTTACTGCCAGCGTTACTCCACCCCGCGACCATGCTATCTTAAACGCCCTCGCCTCCTCTCTGTTTCCCCTCAGTCCCTGTTTCCCCGGAGCCACCAGGCTGCCCTGATTCCCTACATGAACCCCACTGTCTCCGGCAAGCTCCAGTAGCAATTTCGGCGAGCCCAACTAATCCTCTGCCCCTTTAGCACACGAGCACCTTCCCTAGACCCTGGCGCACCTCCTCAGAGCTCCAGCTCGTCCCCGCGTGCCCCACAACCTCGACAACGACCAAGACCGCCACCAGCTGCCGTCTGTTTCCTCTCCAGCGACTCCCCTGGTAATGTTCTGACCGCCCCTATTCTTTTTGATGACGCGCCTGAGACCAGTGACTTCTTCCGCAACTAATGCCACCGTTTTCGTATCCTAGCTCGCACCGTAGCGTCGCCTCCGTCGTCGACTGTGAGCAACCATCGTCTGTCTCGTCTCCGGCGAGAAATCCTCGCAACTCCAGCGCGCCCCTCGACAAACAGAAGGCACCTTGAGCTTCCCCACGCCACGGCGAACTCGGTGAGCACCTCCCTTCACCCTCTCGCTTCCTGTAGCGTCGACACCGCCACCGTCTGACCACTCCGCCGCCATTTGTCGCCGCCAGCGCCGCTGCGTAATGGTCAAAGCAATTAGGTCCGTAGGATTTTGATCTGACGATTAGGATAGAAACTAAGAGAAAGGGTAAGTAGTGCCTCTGTGCCGTGCGATGCAACTTAAATCTAACGGCCCAGAAGACTCGATCCAACCGAAGCGGTACACGTGGCCTCTGTCTGTTTTAAAAACCAGAAACTTTCCTATTAGATGTTCAATTTTGTAAAATTCATAACTCTCAAACCAAACGTCCAAATTTTACAAATTTTATATCAATGGAATCAGCAAGAAAAGCCCTGGCCAACCATGCCCTTTGTTTAGTAAAATGCTTCTGTTAAATTGTTTGTTTATGTAGAAACTTATGTGTGCATGTTTAGAATATAAAATTTGTTCTAAAATGATTTTGGGGATAAAATCTTTGGCAAATGGTTTGTTTTGAACCTACTGACCCTAGGAATCAATTGGTGGTTTCAAAAATATATTTGGTGAAACAAAAGAAGGAATCTTTGATTTAAACCATTTCTAGTCAAATAAAAATAATGTTTATTTATTAAAAATGCTTTTGGGAGAAAATCTTTGGAAAATGTTTTGGAATAAACTCTCTGACCCCAAACAACAAGTTTTATGATTCAAAAATGTATTTGGTGAAACTATTACTTTGCTAAAGACATTTTCAACCACATAAAATAATGACTTAGTTTAAAAATGGTTTATGAAGTGAAATCTTGTGCAAATGATTTTGCCACTTTATAAAATGACCATTAGGTGTTTTCAAATGTTTATGACCCATTAGGAACCACTTTTACAAATAAAACAATCTTTTGCATGTTGTATGCATTGTTTTGTTTCTATCATTTTATGTGATGAATTGCTTGAATGGTAGATTGAAATATTGCTTGCTTGATTGAATTGTAGTGATTTGAAGTGTGCAAAGATCAAGGAGTGAACCTATATTCTCTACCAAAAAGGCAAGTGATGCTTCATACTTTGTCCCATTAATTTCACTATGCATTAGTGATGTTTCTAAGTAGGACTTGCATGGAATTTTTGCTAAGTATAAACTATGCAATGGGAAATCCTAGTAGATGAAACCTTACTAGAAATTTCCTAAGTTAAGATTCCTACTACTATCATGCTTAGCTTAGCTAATAGAAAACAAGGGTGGAATATATATTCATGCTATGGAAAATTTCTAAGTCCGAGGACTTGTGTTTTGTTTAATAAAACAACTAAGTGAATGAATCACCTGGGTGGAATGGAAGGAATGGTTTGTGTTGAGTGGTTACACAAGGCCAGGGGACTGGTGAACCTTGTGTATCACACTTGTGGAATGCCACCCAGGAACAAAGAGATTTGAGATGTCAAATGTTGAGAAGCTTCAAGTGCAGCCACTTGGCATTATGGGCTCTGCCTGGATCATATAGGTTGCAATAACTTAGCCAAATGGACAGTTGGTGGTAGGGGTTTTATAGGTTGGAGCGCGTCCATTCTGGTCTAAGGGAAGGCTTCTGAAAGATCTTGTCTTGGTGAAACCAAGTCTTGTGGGGAAAGTGCACCACCTCTGCAGAGTGTAAAAATCTAAGTACTTAGCCATGTCCGTGGCAAAGGACAATTTGAGCATCAAGACATGGAAGCTATCAAGAATCTCATCATCCCAATTTCTAAGTTAAAAACTTGTGGTTGAACAAGGGTTGAAAGGATCACCAATTTCTATTGGGGGATGCCTTGGGAAAGATTTTGTCAAGCAAAAACTTAGTGTTTTCAAATGATAAGGAAAATCTATTTTGAGCAAAGCAAGCCTAAGCTCCACTTAGCCAAATTCATATAGATGAAAGACTCCACTATACTACCATAGTAGCACTTGCCAATACAATCCAAATGTATTGACCCTTGTGGCTGTAACTTGTTATGTTGCAGGTTTGTTTGATATTAGTGAAGTGTGTTGATTAGGATTACAAGTCTACAACCAACATGTCTGCCTGTGGCACTTTGAAGATGAAGGACCCCATGCTATTGTTATATTCTGCTGCATTGTAATGAGATAGCCAAATGAGCTATGTAAGATGTAATAAATTATTTTATTCCTGGTTATAAAGTTGTATTATGACCTTTGTTTCTTCATATTACATCTTAACTGTGGATGCTAGCTATTGATCCAGGGACTAGCATTGTAAACACATGGATCCTCTACCTTATTAAAGGTTGGGAACCTTACAATGCTGCTTCAGTTGTCGGGACAAATAAGATATAACTTTGCCTTCTTGCATCAACACACATTTGAGACCGATCTTGGATGTGTCACAATACACATCAAATGGCTTCGTAATATCCGACATGATCAAGATTGGGGCTGAAATCAATCTCCTCTCGAGTTCCTGAAAACTCGCTTCACATTTGTCCATCCATTCCAACTTCTTGTCCTTCTTCAACAATTGGGTCATAGGTCTTGCGATACACGAGATTCCTTCTACGAGCTTGCGGTAATATCCCGCCAATCCAAGAAATGCACGAACTTGGGTTTGAGTGGTTGGGGCTGGCCAATCTTCAACATCCTTCACCTTTGTAGGGTCAACGGCAATTCCTCTGGCTGATACAATATGTCCAAGGAATCCTACCTCCTGTAACCAGAATTCACATTTGCTAAACTTGGCATACAGTTGATGCTCCCTAAGGGTTCCAAGGATGGTCCTTAGGTGTAGCTCATGTTCTTCTTCTGATTTGGAATAGATCAGAATGTCATCGATGAAAATAGTGACAAACTTATCCAGGAAGTCCATTAAATCCTTATTCATGAGGTTCATGAAATAAGCGGGGGCATTGGTTAATCCAAAAGACATGATAGTATACTCGTATAATCCATATCTGGTGGTAAAGGCAGTCTTTGGAATATCCTC
Source organism: Avena sativa (assembly GCA_916181665.1). Classification (NCBI taxonomy): domain Eukaryota; kingdom Viridiplantae; phylum Streptophyta; class Magnoliopsida; order Poales; family Poaceae; genus Avena; species Avena sativa. Next base: position 162,695,597 of record OV702284.1, read on the forward strand.
TGCGCGAATCTTGAGTTGATGATAACCAGTTCTAAGATCAATCTTAGAAAACACTTTGGCACCAGTCAACTGATCAATCCTATCTCCAGCATAGCATCCAGTTGCTTCTTCAACTACACTAGTTCAGACGGGTTCATACTATATGGTCTCTGAGCTATGGGTCCGGTTCGAGGGATTAGTTCAATGATAAACTCGATATCCCGATCTGGGGACATACTGGGCAAAACATCTGGAAATACATCGGGGTATTCATAGACTACTCTAACTTGGTCAATGGTTGGTTGGGATATACTCTTGTTGCACTTGAATTGACGGGGCAAGGTTTCAGATGCATGCTCTACTGATATTCCGGCTGTACTGGTCATGGTTATGGCTTTCTTGGCACAGTCGATTAATCCTTTATGTTTGGACATCCAATTCATTCCTAGTACTACTTCCAAACCTTTAGTTCCGAGTACTATTAGATTAGCATAAAAATCTATACCATGGATTTGGATAGGCACGGCCTTGCAAATTTGTCTAGCTTTGGTGGTTGAACCAGGTATTTGAACTATCATAACATTCTTCAATTTGGTGGGTTGAATCTTACTAGTGCATGCAAATTCTTTAGTAACAAATGAGTGCGATGCTCCAGAATCAAACAACACTCTTGCGAGTACTGAGTTAACAGAAAACATACCCAGCACGACATCTGGAGCTTCTTGGGCTTCTTCATCATGCATGAGAAAGAGACGACCGTTGCGGTTGAGCGAATTCCCTGGGGAAAACCTCCTTCCGGGTTGAACACGATGCTGTTGCTGAGCTGGGGCATTTGCATTGGGGGTTGCGGCAATATTCTTGGAGCACTCATTGGAATAGTGACCCTTGGTTCCACATTCATAACAAGTCACCTGAGACTTGTCCTTTGCTGCAACAAGAACAACATTGCTTCCAGTCCTCGGGGCAGTGTTGGTGTTGGTGGTGACATTGTTGTTGTTGAACTTGGGTGGTGCATGGTTGAAATTGCTGGGGTTGCCGGGGTTGCCGGGGGTTGTTGTGATTTCCTTCGGGCCTTGGGTTTCCTCCTCCACGGTTGGGATAGGTTGGACGGTTCATCGGGGATCCATTGGTTCTTGGGGCAAATCCTGGAGATGGGTTGGGGTGATACTTTGGTGTATGGTGGGTTCCTGGTTGATGCATCATGTGACGGTTGCGGTTCTCATTGGCTTGGTTGCTCTTTCCTTCCATCTGAATGGCAGAGTCCACTAAAGCTTAAATATCAGCAAATGGGATATTGACCAACACTGTCGGCATCTCATCATGTAGACCATTCAGGAATCTCTCCTTCTTCTTGGCTTCAGTATCTATCTCATCCGGTGCATACCTAGCCAATGACAAAAAAAATTCACGGTACTCCACTACAGTCATCCTGCCTTGCTTCAGTTCTCTGAATTCATCTCTCATCCTTTTGATCAAACCCGGTGGCACATGGGTTCTGCTGAACTTGACTTTGAATTCATCCCAAGTCATCATCTAACCTCCTGTCATGGCACGAACGCTGTTCTACCATGCTCTTGCAACTCCGGCTAGGTAGTGGGTGGCGAACATGACTTTCTCGTTAGCTTCCACTCGGGCAACTTCTAGGTTGTTCTCCATGGTTTGCAGCCAATCATCTGCATCAAGGGGCTCTTCCGACTTAGTGAAGATGGGTGGGTTGGTGTTCTGGAAATTCTTGAGCTTAGATCCATGGTTGTCCTGATTTCCATGGCCTTGGTTGTTGTTGGCCATCTGAGCTATTTGTTGAAGGGTGGCTAAGTTGGCTTGACGTTCGGCTCTTTTAGCTTCGCGGTCCGAAACCAACATTTGCAAGATTTGGAGCATCGGGTCCGGGGATGAATTGCTTCCTCCGCGAGGCATCTGAAGATTGAGATAGATCATGAGAAAAGAGAGAAATTTCTAAGGTTCAGGGTTTTGTAAAGTTTTTGAAGTTTAACTCAGATTTTTCTAGCAACTTTCTTTTCATTCATTCATTCATTCATAGAACACGATACAAACACACACCACAACAAAGGAAAACAGATGGTTTTAAGAACCATTCTGGGAAACTACGATACAGTGGGACCGGATACAACTCACTAATGCTAGTGCTCAAGTGATACTACTCCTTGGAGTTGGTGTCCTCATCATCCTCATCATCATCATCAATGAAGGCAAAGTCATCCTCATCGGTGAAGAAGTCCATGGCCTGATCCTCCAGAAAGTCATCATCGTCACTGAGATAGGAGTAGGGGTCTCCACGAAGGTCTTCCCCTGCGTTCTCCTTCTCCTCCAGCTGCATGTCCCTCTCGTGGATGGTCTCCTCCAAATCCGTGATCCTGTGGCGAAGACGGGCAATGATGCGCTCATTCTTGTCGATCTGACGGCGACGAGACTGGCGATCCTTCACTAGCATGGCAATGGTCTGATCCTTCTTGGCAGCAATGGCATACTTGTGGTTGGCGTAGGAGCAGGCATTGTCTAATTCCTTCTGACGATCATACATCATGAAGCTGAGGTGGTCCAACTGAGTCTTTGGCTCATGATGGTACGGGGCCTCCAGTGGCTGTCCCATAACATCATGCCTTGGGTAGAACTCAAAGTGGGTACCCTTGATCTGATTGATACTCTTCCCACACATACGGGAAAGAGCTTCCTGCATGGCCCTGGCAAGTCCATCTAGCCAGTTGTTCTCTCTCAAGGTGAACTGAATTCCCTCTGAGGTGGGGGCTTCAATCTTTCCTCGAAGACTTGCAACAACTAGCCATTGCAACTCCTCTCCTTCCTGATCGTTGAGCTGAGATCCGAAGAACTCGGGGTGCAGACACTCCAGCATCTCCGACAGCTGGTCCAAGTCACGCTCAAAGATGAGGTCTCCTCCATTACCCAACTAATAGAACTTGCTATACTTCACGTCCATCTATAATAATATAGGATGAGTAAGTTAGTAGAGTGATCAAGTGAGTCAAATTTTAAGTTTGATAGAATTTTTGAGGAACATGAATTTTCATGAAAGAGTCTAAGTGATTAGAATGAGAATAAGTTTTCATAAATACTCACTTCCTTGGTTTTGAAACTAAGTTTTTGATTTAAACGTCCATTCTAAACTAGGGTCTCCTATGGTCAGGATGGCTCTGATACCAACTTGTCAACACCCGGATTTTTAATCCCAGATGCCTGTTATGCCATACATCACAATCCCATGATTACCATTTTTGCGAGACATAACGGATTGGATATCACAATACATCATCCATTACAAACCATACATAAGGTCTTACAACAAATAAAGGATCTCATGATCCAGTCTTAATACAAATCAAGCAGCGGAATAACGTAATAATAACGATAGCGTAGGAGAGGCTCCATCTTCATGGTCACAGGCAATGTTGACGATGGGAGATGATCCTAGTTGCCGTAACCTTCCTGCTGACTGTCCTCCTGATAGTCCTCTTCATAGTCTGGCCACGGGAAAAGCCAGGGACAAAGCCATGAGTACTCTTTATGTACTCGCAAACTAATACTAACAATTGAAGTGGTTTTGAGTAGGATACTAAGCTCTTCATAGTCCTACTGAGTTCAGAAGCAAAGAAAGATAGTTGGAAGTTTTAGAACACCTAAGTGGCAACTTGAATTTCATATCACAACCCTGTTGTGGTCAAGTCAAAATCATGAATCATTTCACAAGTCATTTTGAAAACATCTGACGACGGAACAGTATGGACACTCCAACTGTCCATAATCGTGGACGCGGCTATTCGAATAGTTTGACACTCTGCAGAGGTGGTACACTTTCACCACAAAATTCGATACATACGTCAGGAACAATCCTGAATTCACCATACTCAGTATGCGGATAATCAATCCTAACCTTTCAATTACACGCCCTAGTATAGGAACCTCTCCTGTGAGTTTGTCCTCCCAACCATGACCAACTGTCATCTTGGGAACTGCATAGGTGGACAATCTTCACAAGGTAGCCTCAGCTCAAACCTTGGCCGCAAGGGAACCCATACTAAGGTATTTAAATTTCCAGTCAAGCCCTACCCAAATTTCGGGTATTGTGGTTGTACGGTAAAATTGGAATGGTATCGCATCTAGACAACCATCAGTTTTATAAAGGTCTAAGGCTCATGCCTTAACATTTTCATCATCAAAATCATCTGGTGTTCAAGAACATATGTCAAAACATTTCAGTAGAATGACTCATCATTCTAAGGTTTTCATAACCATTTTCACCAAGTCTTCCCATCTAAAGTGATCCAGTTTTATGCTTAGCACTAGCATCTACAAGTGGGGGTAAACACTAATGAGGGGTGGTAAATAATTGTAGCTTCCCTAAGTTCAATCTCATGCCTCGGGATGACATCAAGATTATCTAACTTAGGTCAAGTTTTATGCTTTTTATGCTGCTTTTAAACAAACTCTCTAAACTCTACAAATCACTAAGTAAACTCTAATAGGAAGCTTTGATAAAGAAATAAAATACTAAGCTTGCCAGTAAAACTAGGATTTGGTATCATCAAGGGGTATAATTACATATGCTTAAGGTATCTAGTTTGCATAGTTACCATGCAAGGATTAACTTGCAAAGTCAAAAGCTTGCCTTGTACAGAGCAGTGGTTGGAGTTCTCCTCGGCTTCTTCCTCGTAGTATGCTCCTTCCTCCTCGTATCCTTGGTTGGTACTAGCATCTATAGATAAATACGAGGTACATAATCACCAAACAATACTTAACTAGTTCTATTTATCACACCAAGGTTTTCACTAGATGATCTAGCATCATCACAAGCATCACAAAGATTAAAGCAATAGTTTTATTTCTTTTATTTTAGAAAAGTAATTTCTACTCATTGAAAAACTACTTAAGATTTAATATTCTCCAACTTAAACATGGGATCATGTTGACACATGTCATCACCACATATTTCAGTACATGGTAATGTGATTTAAAGTGGTGTCACAATTTAATAAGGTTTAACCTTTTTATTTTAATTAATTAAAGTGACTAGAATGGCCTATGAGGCATTCTTTTATTACTTGATCATTATTTCTGCAAGTAAACCTATATATTTTTATATATTCTGAAAGGTCTTGTTAAATGTGATTTTTAAGAGTTGGAATCAACTCAAAAGCTTTTGTGGTTGAATTTTGAAAAATGTTTGAATACAGAAAATCTTCTACCTTGATAATTTTGCTATAGGTGATCTACAAATCCAATTGGTTTGAATCCAACGGGTTTGGATTAAGCATTCTAGTACCTTTCTAACAAAATTGGTTTCATGCATTTTGGTTCAATGAATCAACCTGGGTTGATTTTTGAATCTAGGTACAAAATTAAGTTTGAAACTAAAAGAATAAACCTAAATTTGAATTAATGGGTCGCGCATGATGTTAATTGGGTCGGCCCATGGTGCACAGCGCACGCGCGGGTGGGTTTAAGTGAATGACCCCACCAGTCAGCGCGACAGGGGGTGCGAAGTGGTATGGGGAGATGTGGACCGCACGATCAAACTCTAAGCCAACGATGATCCTGTAATGCTGGCGAGACAGAACCCTAGCGCGGCCAGTGGGGGTCTACGGGGGCTCAGGCGAGGGTCGGCAATGGGGGCGAATGACGAAGTCGACGACGGTGATCCTCCTGGTACCGGCGGCTTCTCCTGGGGCGGCTCAATCAATGGCTCCTTGCTTCCTCCTCTGTGGTAGACTCCGGCCAAATTCTGGCGATGTGCTGCTCGCCTTCCTCCGGGAGTGAGGTGGGGTGCTTCTGAGAGAGAGGGGAGTGAGATGGTGTGAAGAATTCATGCTGGGGTGGCCTCTATTTATAGTGCAACGAGGGGACCGAAGGGCGCGGGCGGAGCTCGTCGGTGTCATTGTAACAGCGAGCTAAAGGCATGGGCAAAGGTAGGGGACGCTGCTATGCTCCCTGGCGAAGCTCAACGGCATGGTTACACGGCGTGGGGCGATGCGAAACGGTCGGAACGTCGTGGTGCTCTGGGCGGGTCCGACGACAGTTTTAATGGCGCACAGCGTCTACGGTCCGCGCGGCGACGAACGGGCATGTCTGGGGTGTTCCTGGGGCGGTGGCGATCCTGCTTGCACGCGGCGAGGGCGGCGTGCGGTCTGTGGGCGTGTGTCGCGAGTGACGCTCTGGCGCGCTCTAGGCATGCTCGCAGAGAAGCTGGGCGCACTCGGGCTGTGTGGTCCAAGGGCTGGATGTGCTTGAGGCTTGAACAGGGGGTGGCGGTGGACGGTGGTCAATGTCCCAGACAAGGTTGGTGGGGCTAGAGCTTCTCCTAGCTTGCTATCGATAGTGGGGTGGCAAGGTGATCTCGGCAAGGTCACCATTGATGGCTATGGCAAGCTCATAGTGGTGCTAAATCTTGTTAAATGGGCTATATGATCTACTAATAGCTTGATGTGAACCAGAGAGGCAGAGAGGGAACAAGTTAGGCAAAAATCACTGCTCCTAATAGTGTTTGGTGTTTGCAAGGTGTTTGATGAAATGGCCGAAAGAGATTCAAATTTGAATTTTTGATTCAAACTTGGTGGGTGTGTTGGTTACATACTAGGGAGTCTCTAGTTAGTTGGATTGGTCTAGGTGCACTGGTTTGGTTGGGTTTTGACTTTGGGTGATCTTCACATATGTTATAGATTCAATTTTTGAAATGTCATTGGAATCAAGTTGCCAAATGTTTCTGTAAGTTTGAAAGGTGGGATTTGATTCACTTTTACTTGGTCTGGGAAGGGGTGAAAAGAAATGGAAAAATTTATGTTTGAAATCTTTGACTAGAAACACTCAAAGTGGTCTAGTGAGCAAGATTGGCAAAATGACCATTTGCTTATTTGATTTGTTTTTGATTTTCTCTTGATTTGTTTCTGATTGGAAATGTTTTTAGATGATGTTTTTTTCATCTTTAAACCATTCCTTACTATTTAGATCAATCACACAAGTCCATTCATGCATTCATACAATCATCACATACACACATGCATTCATAGGATTTTAAATTCACAAAAGTTTTTGTTAACCTTAATTTTGGTGATTGAGATTTGATAATAATTGTTCAACATTTTTGGGATGTTACAACGAGCTTCTGTCAATGCTTAAAACTGATGATCAAGGAGCAACATCAAGTGTTGATGATCAATAATACAACCGGTTTCAAGAAAGATAGAAAGGGTAAACAGAAGGGAAAGGACGGCGGCAAGACGGTTGCCGTACCTGAAAAAAATCTCGAGTTGTCCCTAAGTCTGATACCGAGTGCTATTATTGCAAGGGGACTGGCCACTGGAAGCGCAACTGCCCCAAGTATTTGGTAGATAAGAAGGCCGGCAAGGAAAATAAAGTTATATTCTATACATGTTATTGATGTGTACTTGACTAGCTCGCAGTAGCACCTGGGTATTTGATGCCGTCTCAATTGCTAATATTTGTAACTCGAATTAGCGGCTGCGGAACAAGCAACCACTATCAAGGGGTGAGGTCAAGATGCATGTAGGCAATGGATCAAGCGTTGATGTGATCATCGTCGGAACGCTACCTCTCCACTTACCATCGGGATTAGTTATAAACTTGAATAATTGTTAGCTGGTGCCAGCACTAAGCATGAACATTGTATCCAGATCATGTTTGATGCGTAGTGGTTATTCATTTAAATCTGAAAACAATGGTTGTTCGATTTATATGAATGATATCTTTTATGGTCATGCACCGATGATGAATGGTTTATTTCTGTTGGATCTCGATAATAGTGTTACACATATTCATAATGTTAATGCTAAAAGGATTAAACTTAATGATGATATATCCACATAGGTATGGCACTATCGTGTAGGTCATATTGGCGTTAAACGCATGAAGAAGCTCCACTCAAATGGACTTTTGGAATCACTTGATTTCGAATCATTTGATACATGTGAGCCATGCCTTATGGGCAAGATGACTAGAACGCCGTTTTCCGGTTCAATGGAACAAGCGATAGATTTATTGGAAATCATACACTCTGACGTGTGTGGTCCAATGAGTGTTTCGGTGCGAGGTGGATATTTTTATTTTGTTACTTTCACCGATGATTTGAGTAGATACGGTTATATCTACTTGATAAAATACAAGTCTAAAACCTTTGAGAAATTTAAGGATTTTCAGAGTGAAGTGGAAAATTGTCGTAATAGAAAGATCTAATTTCTACGGTCCGACCGTGGAGGTGAGTATCTAAGTTACGAGTTTAGCACACATGTGAAAGAGTGTGAAATAGTTTCACAACTCACACCTGCTGGAACACCACAGCGAAATGGTGTGTCGAAACGTCGTAATCGTACTTTACTAGATATGGTTCGATCTATGATGTCTCTGACGGACTTGCCACTGTCATTTTGGGGTTATGCACTAGAAACTACCGCATTCCCTTTATATCTGGCGCTATCTAAATCTGTTGAAAAGACACCATATAAATTGTGGTTTGGAAACAAACCTAAGCTGTCATTTCTTAAAGTTTGGGGATGCGATGTTTATGTGAAGAACCTTCAACCGGATAAACTCGAACCCAAAGAGGAAAAATGCGTCTTCATAGGATGCCCTAAGGAAACTATTGTGTATTTCTTCTATCACAGATCCGAGGGCAAGGTTTTCGTTGCCAAGAATGGATACTTTCTAGAGAAAGAGTTTCTCGCGAAAGGTGTATGTAGTCGGAAGGTAGAACTCGAAGAGGTTGTAGAACCTTCTCTTCATAGTATGGCGAGTAGCGTAGAACCGGAAGCCGCTCTGGAGTTGACTTCACCAAATAAAGAGGGAACTAATGATAACTATCATGAAGCTCCAAAATAGAATACTACCAAACCTCGCAGGTCTAGCAGGATGCGTGCAGCTCCCGAGGTGTACGGAAATCTTGTTATGAATTTCATGGTCGATGAAATTGATGACCCTTCTACATATGAAGAAGCGATGATGAGCCTGGATTCCAACAAATGGCAAGAAGCCATGAAATCCTAGATAGAATCCATGTACGAAAACCAAGTTTGGACCTTGGTGGACTTACCTCACGATCGAAAGGTTGTGGAGAGTTAAATGTATTTTCAAAAGAAAAACTGATGCCGATGGTAATGTAATCGTCTATAAAGCTTGACTTGTCGCAAAGGGGTTTCGACAAATTCAAGGAGTTGCTACGATGCAACATTTTCTCCCGTAGCGATGCTAAAGCCAGTTATGATTATGTTAGCAATTGCTACATATTTCGATTATGAGATATGGCAGATGGATGTCAAAACTGTGTTCCTCAATGGAAACATTGAAGAAGAGTTGTATATGGTACAACCAATGGGTTTTGTCGATCCTAAGGATGCTGACAAGGTATGCAAGCTTCAGTGATCCATCTATGAACTGAAACAAGCATCCCGGAGTTGGAATCTCCGCTTTGATGAGGTGAATAAAGAGTTTGGATTTATTCAAACTTATGGAGAAGATTGTATTTACAAGAAAGTGAGTGCAATTCATGTGGCATTTCTGATATTATATGTGGATAACATATTATTGATCAGAAATGATATAGATCTTTTAAAAAGTGTTAAAAGTTATCTAAACAGCAAATTTTCAATGAAGGACCTAGGTGAAGCATCTTACATATTAGGCATAAAGATCTATATGGATAGATCTAGGCGCCTAATAGGGCTATCACAAAGTACATACCTTGATAAGATTTTAAAGAAAATTAAAATGGACAAAAGTAAGAAGGGCTTCTTACCTATGTTGCAAGGAAAGACATTGAGTTGGAATCAAAGTCCGGCTACGGCGGAAGAAAGAGAGATAATGGACAAAGTCCCCTATGCTTCAGCCATAGGCTCTATAATGTACGCCATGTTATGTCCAAGAACGGGTGTGGCACATGCTATTAGTTTAACTAGTAGATACCAACCTGATCCAGGATCAGAACACTGGATAGCAGTCAAGAATATCCTTAAGTACTTGCGAAGAACTAAGGATATGTTTCTCGTATACGGAGGTGAAGAAGAGCTCGTCGCTAAGTGTTATGTTGACGCTAGCTTTGACACCGATCCGGATGACTCTAAGTCCCAATCCAGATACGTATTTCTCATGAATGGTGGAGCGGTTAGTTGGAGGAGTTCCAAACAACCCGTGGTGGCAGGATCAACAACGGAGGTAGAATATGTTGCTGCTTCGGAAGCGGCTCAGGAAATAGTTTGGATGAAGGAGTTCATAACCGAACTAGGTGTGGTTGCAAGAGCGTTGGACCCAATGGTGATCTATTGTGACAACAATGGTGCCATAGCCAATGCCAAATAACGAAAGGTCTCACAAGAATTCCAAGCATATTAAGGTTCGATTTCACTCCACGCGAGCATGTCAAGGATGGAGATATGAAGATTTGTAAAGTACACATGGATCTCAATGTAGCAGATCCATTGACTAAAACTCTCCCTAGAGCAAAACATGATCAACACCAGAACTCCATGGGTGTTAGATTTATCACTATGTAACTAGATTATTGTCTCTAGTGCAAGTAGGAGACTGAAGGGAATGTGCGCTAAGAGGCAATAATAAAGTGGTTATTATGTATATTCCAAGTATATGATAGATGTTTATTTTGCAATATATAGTTGTATTATTATGAAACATCAATACATGTGTGTTTAATAAACAAACAGAAAGTTCCTAGTTATGCCTCTCTAATAAACTAGCTCGTTGATTAACAAGATGATCAAGGTTTCCTGATCATGGACATTGGATGTTGTTAATAACGAGGTCGCAACATTATTGGAATGGTGTGATGAACATTCATCCGAAGTATAGAATTACGATCAAAGTCATTGAGTTTATATTGATATAACATCATACAAAGTAATCCTAATCCTTAGACCATGATATCATGTCAATCACTAACACTGGAAAAGTATCTTGATAACATCAAACGTCACACCGTAACAGGCTGATTATAAAGATGGGTTTAGTACTACTAAAGTGTTAGGTTGAGTCCCATGGATCGAGAGTGGAATTTGTTCATCCCAATGATGGATAGATATACTCTGGGCCCTCTCGGTGATATGACATTGATTAGCTTGCAAGCAAGTGATTTGATCACTAGAATGTTATATCACGGGAATGAGAAAAGAGTACATATCTGTAACGAGATCAAACTAGGTATGGAGATACCGATGATTGAATCTCGGACATGTAATATATCGCGAGACAAAGGGATTAAGTTACTAGCGTAAAAAGTTCTCACGATCACAAGAAAGTCATCATTGAATGTGTGGGAGTCAGTATGGATCTCCAGGTCCCGCTTCTGATTATTGATCTGAGAGGGGTCTGTAACACCCCACTTTTAGCTAATTATATAGTAGGGTTTTGATTGTGCATTGCATAAGCATCATCTCTAAAATTGCATGTAAGAAAATAAAGAAAACCCTAAAACCCTAATCTTCCCCCTCTCTTTGAAACATTCAAAAAGGTTTTATATTTTGAAAAGTGCCAAAATTATGGAGCCCAAATTGAATACTAGGGATCTGCAATATTTTATATAATTCACAAAAGTCTCTGGTATTTTTCAAATGCCCAAAACAGTATTTCAAATGAAATTGCACAAGATAAATTACAAAACAGAAAAAGAAAAAGATTCTGCAAAATAAAAACAAGTCAGACTAGCTAAAAAGGCCGCAACCCAGGCCGGCCCAGTCTTCTCTTCTCCTTCTCTCTCGCCCGCGTGCAGCAGCCCAGCATAGTCCACAGCGGCCCAACCCCGGCCCGCATACCCCTTCGACGATCTTTCCGTCGTCTTCCTTGCTCGCGAGCACCTTCGTGTCGTCGCCGGCGCCGTCGATCCCGTCGCCTTCTCCCTGCCGTCCGTCGCCCTCTGGAGAGGATAAGAGCCTCCCGCGAGCACGTCTCTCTCCACCTCTGGCCTTATCCCCTCCTCGCTGCTCTCTCTCTCTCTCTCTCTCTCTCTCTCTCTCTCTCTCTCTCTCTCTCTCTCTCTCTCTCGTCTCCTCGCCTGAACCCTAGCTCGAGCAGACGCCGATGAACGCCGCCGCCAGAGGACGTCGCTAGCCCTCCCGCCAAGCTCTGGAGCTCTGTATCTTCGCCAGGAACCTTTCCACCAAGTCTCGCTTGCTGGGATGAATCGAGACGCTCGAATTGACTACGTCTTCCCCGACCCCGACGTGCCCCACCACCGTCGATTGGCTCACTTCCGACCCTGCCCGGCCTCCCCGAGCCCTCATTTGCAACCACGGTGAGCCACCGGTCTCCCAGGACCTCTTTTCCCTCTCCCCCTCGCTCTGGATAGAGCTCGCATCGCGCGCCACCATCGGCCACCGCCAGACCTCGCCGTAGAAGTAGCTCCGGATACCAATAGGAGCGACGCCGCCGTAGCTAGGTCCCTCTCGCTGCGCTCATTCGAACCCAACCACTCGCGCTTGCTGGAGTGCGCCGTGGCATCGTCGGTGACCACCGGCCGACAACCTCTCCGTCGAGCCTACGTGTCACTCACGTGGAGCTTGTGTGGCCTCGGCCCCACGCGTCAGTCGGAGTGGGTAGCCTCTGTCCCGGTGACAAATGCCCCTGACCCCACTTTGCGTGTGTGGCTGCTGATGCGGCCTTGGGCCCAGTAGCTAGTGTCTGTGGCTAGCCCAACCCGTGGTGTTAAACGACCCAGACCCTATGCTGACGCAGTAAAACAATTTAAATTGGTTTAATAATTTCAAAAAATAAACATATTAAGTCAGAAAAATATGAATAATATATCAAAATGTTCAGAAAAATGAGAACTATCTAATTAAACAATAATAATGCATTGTTCAACAAATAAAATGACAAGTTTAATTAGAGAACAAAATGAACCCCTCTCATGTGTTCCCGGAGTTTCCCCGAGTTAGGGTTTTCACCCCTCGGAACCCCGATTAATCTATAGAGCATGTTTTAGGGTTACTTTTCAATATAAATTAACTTGTCGTATCATCATTCTTGTTTGAGCATTGCATCGATGCCATGTGTTGATTGTTTCCCCTTTATTTCCGGTGTTTGCTTCTTCCCGGTAGAATACGATATCGAGATCAATATCGAAGACCGAGATCAAGACCATCGAAGATCAACGAACAATACTTGACCAACTATAATCAAGCCAAGTACAAGGCTCCCAATATCTGCTTATCGGATTATCAACAGGCAAAGGCAAGCATAGCCCCACCATGATATAATCCTATGATTTCGAAAGCATTTCAATTCTTCCATGTTGCATATGATTCTACTGTGGTATTTTATCGACAGATAAAGTATCCTATCTATTGCATTACTCCCTTTGAGCTTATATTACCTGATCCACTGCTCCTAGCATAACTAGGTTTGGCTTGTGTGCACTACTAGAGCTTATATATGTGTCCTGCTTAGCCATGCATAGCTATTGAGTCTGGTCCATCCAGATGATGTATCAGATGCAGATAATCTAGTATGACAGGAGAACATGATAAGATGAGATCTGTGAGATGAGATTAAACATGCTAAGGCTTGTATGGGAGGCCATAGTGCGATGTGGTTTTTCTAGTCCCATGCTCACCACCCTTAGGACACTAGGTTCTTACCTCTTGAACCAAGACGAGCGTACAACCACACAGGGTAAATGGGGACCCCATGATTGACTAACTTGACTAGTAGATTCCATGAGTCACATAGTTCGGGCGTTCCATTCGACATCCGCATTGAAAACGTTTTTGAAAGAAGGAGGTGATGGAGGTGCATTCATAACAGGTAGGGAAGCGTGGCCGCAGTTTCTTGGGGTTGATGGCGCCCCTGGTAAACCAACCTCGCCTCAAATCTTTAAGTACTGGCTTCGGGATTTCACCCGTTATGGCGGAACTATACTTATTGCGTGACTCATGGTCTCGGCAAAAGCAAGGTAAAGGTCGTGTCCAACCAGACCCACTGTCGGCCTTCCAAGGAAGAGGGCTAATGATCTGGCATTAAGAGTCGGTTGGTACGTGTGGGTAAGGTTGTACACCCCTGTAGGGTAATAATCTTTCTAAAAGCCGTGTCCACAGTTATGGATGACTTGGGAACGGATGGGAGATCATAGAGAACATGAACCTAATCGTAAAACTTGGCAACTAATGTTTGTTAAGGATGCTTCCTCATGGGTACGAGGGGGCGATCCTAGTTCAGGAGATGATGATGATTGGTGGATATCAAAAGATGATGATCAATACTTTGGAGATGTCGCTCTCTTATCCCCTTTTAATAATAGACGAGCTTCTTCTCTCCCTCTTGTTTTATAAACAAATATGCCTTTATGCAAAATAACTCCACCAGCCATAAGTCTTGCGGAGTACACCATGTACTCACCCTTTCTTTGTTGATACTTTTGGCAGAGTAAGTGTTCCCTAAAGATCAGTTTGGTACTACATCGACATCGATGAGTAGCTTGGGGTTCCCGGCCGGCAGCCTGGAATCTATGGGCTGGGACGTCATCGTTATGCTTCAGGCCTCTTAGGCCATTTGTTAAGTTTGCTATACTTAATAGCATAATTTGCCTTCCGTTGTTTGATGTTTGTGGTCAGTTATCTCTACTTGTAATAATTTGGTTCTTTGCTCAGTTATGAGCTTGCCGTAATAAATTTTGTGTCGTAGGGTCACTGTTGTGTTATCGATTCTTCACTGGATATTCTCGAGCTCAAGGTTAAGCTTATGTCAGACGGAGGTCTGGGATTTGTTTAGCCCTGATCCCGGGGGTGTCACAATTTTTGGTATCAGAGCAGTACCGACCATAGGAAAACCTTGCTATTGGTCAATGTTGAGTCTAGTACTTGTGAAAACTATTTTAAAAGCTGAAAAGTATTTGCGAAAACTCTAGTATGCTTCTTTTTCTCCTTATCTAGTTTCGCTCTAACTCTGGGTCATCTTATCTGGTGTTGATTTTGGAAAAGTTTTGATATCTTTTCTAGTCTTTCAAAACTTAGGTGCCTTCTTGGCATGTCGATTCTCAGCCAGTTGATCTAGTATTGAGTTCTCTAGAGTTGTGTTAGTTGTGAACTCCTTGTTTCCATTTGCTCTATTTTATCTGAGAGATTCCTTTCTATCATGATCTCTCTATCTTATGGGCCACAACATCATGTTGATGGATCCACAATATTCTGTTCTAGGCTTCGAGGTTTCCTTTCGCCTCGTGTGCCTCCTTTTTATTTGTTTGGGTACTTCAGAAGTTGTCTCTTCTCTTGGAAGCTACCTCGTGATTATTATCTTGTAGTGTACGCCATGTCACTCAAGTAGTAGTTACTCCTTTCTTTGGGTTTTGACCCTTGGACTTGAACCTAAGATCCCCGATTGTGCTGGATTCTGGTGTAGTGAATCTTGTACATGAAGCTGACCTTTAACCCAAGATCCATTCCTTTGACCCCTATTGTTAATGTTCACACTTTAACTCTGGATGGTTGGTATTACAATTCTAGCCTTCAAGCTTATGGTCTTTGTCGCGATTGAATTGTGACAATGAAGGAATTTCCCTACCACATGCTATGGCAGATGTTCTTTAATGAAACCAAATAGATCATGACAAGAGTACTCCTCGAGAGTCTCGCATCTATACTCGTGACTCTGCCAACCTTTCCTTTCTCTGCATTGGTTTTCGGAAGATTGTTAACTTATGCATCCACATCTCGAGATTCTATCCTGAGCGTGTTCTTCCTCATTTGTTGCTTTCTGACCTTTGTCTACCAGTTGGTAGCCAAGTAGTAAATTTGCATTGGTGTCTTCTAATGCAAGATACTCTTGTGGTCCATCATGACAAACTATTTCGGGATGTCAGGAGAAACAAACTCTAGTACCTTGTCATATCTAGGACCAGGTCAAAGTGTTGTAATCCGCAGATCAAGAAGCGTTGATTAGCTTCAATCTGTTCTACCATAAAGTGTCACACTATTTTATATTAAGAGGTTGTGCTGAGTTTCATGAACCTTTTAATGAAGTGATACTACCACACATCTTTACTCACCCTTCCTCGAGCTTTTGCGCTCGTGAATAATGTGTGTGTGTAATAATGTGGCCATCTGAGATTCTTAGCAATTATTATTTTTTGAACTCTAAGGACATTTGTATTATTATTAGCGTGATTAGTTAACCCTGTCACTAAGCAAAGGATGATTGTGCTACCAAGTCCGATATTCTGGTACGCTCTCTTCGGTCAAAGAGTTAGGCTGTTGCCGAAGCTCTAAGACTATGTACTCTTGCCTTGTAAAGCAAGCTTCCTCTCGAACTATGTGACATATCGATGGTCCATGATATTCTAGACGTCTACTAGAAGTATCGCCATGTTGCCACATGACCGTGTTGTCCAGTTCTTGAGAAAGCAAGTTCTCTGAACTCCTTCTTTCTCCAAGGATCTGTACTGGATACCCGTGAACTAGTTGGTTGAGCTTAAACAACAACTTGGAGAGTTGTAAGACAAAAGTTCTATTCGACTCAGTTCTTTCTTAAAGGGATGTCTAGTTTTGTTCGTGTTGAAGAAAGATAGTATCTCCATTCTGGATATGTTATCTTCCCCACCTTTTATTTGATTTGGGTTATCGTCAAATCAAATTCAGTTCCAAGGATTATCTTGATGATGTTTCTTCTTGTGATGTTTCACTTGAGTACATCTTCATGTCTTTGGTCTGACCAATAGTTTGCCTTGTTCATACAACATACGAGTTCACCTTCTTGGAGTGTCTCGATAAGTTTGTTGTTGAGCCCATCAACAATATTCTTATATTCTCCATGTTATATTGGATTCATATGAAACAATTGGTATTAATGTAGGAAAACTTTTGAGAACCATCTTTGAGTCATCTCGAAGTATGTGTTCTGGATGTTAGAATCAACCTTCTCTGATTCACGTGCAAATGTTGAAAGATGTCGCCGTGGATTCGAGAAGAGTTATATCTGTTCCTTAAGGACACATGTGTGTTTATTGTTAGTACTCTATGTGTGTTTAGTTGTCTTTCGACAATTTGTTAAATACATGGGTATATTAATCTAGCTCATATTTTGGAGCTTTATACTATAGTTCCTATCTTGGGAATCTAGTAACTTTACCTTTGCGGTAAATGTTGAAAACTTTCTATTCGGACATGCTGAGTCTCAAATATCATACCACCTAACCAAATCTAAATCTCAATCAAATATGATGGTTGGTGCTCCTCAAAGTTTTGACATAGGTCTCTTTGTAAATCTGGCAAGATTGATGTAATGGTTGACACACTTAGCCGGAAAGACCAACCATGCATAGCTGTTGAGTCTGGTCCATCCAGATGATGTATCAGATGCAGATAATCTAGTATGACAGGAGAACGTGATAAGATGAGATCTGTGAGATGAGATTAAATATGCTAAGGCTTGTATGGGAGGCCATAGTGGGATGTGGTTTTTCTAGTCCCATGCTCGCCACCCTTAGGACCCTTGGTTCTTACCTCTTGAACCAAGACGAGCGTACAACCACACGGGGTAAATGGGGACCCCATGATTGACTAACTTTCCTAGTAGATTCCATGAGTCACATAGTTCGGGCGTTCCATTCGACATACGCATTGAAAACGTTTTCGAAAGAAGGAGGTGAAGGAGGTGCATTCATAATAGGTAGGGAAGCGTGGTCGCGGTTACTTGGGGTTGATGCCCCCCTAGAAACCAACCTCGCCTCACATCTTTAAGTATCGGCTTCGGGATTTGACCCGTTATGATGGAACCATACTTATTGCGTGACTCATGGTCTCGGCGAAAGCAAGGTAAAGGTCGTGTCCAACCACACCCTCTGTCGGCCTTCCAAGGAAGAGGGCTAATGATCTGGCATTAAGATTCCGTTGGTACATGTGGGTAAAGTTGTACACCCCTGCAGGGTAATAATCTTCCGGAAAGCCGTGTCCATGGTTATGGACGACTTGGGAATGGATGGGAGATCATAGAGAACATGAACCTAATCGTAAAACTTGGAAACTAATGTTTGTTAAGGATGCTTCCTCATGGGTACGAGGGGGTGATCCTAGTTCAGGATATGATGATGATTGGTGGATATCAAAAGATGATGATCAATACTTTGGATATGTCGCTCTCTTATCCCTTTTAAAATATTCTGAATAGACGAGCTTCTTCTCTCCCTCTTGTTTTATAAACAAATATGGCTTTATACAAAACAACTCCACCATCCATAAGTCTTGCGGAGTACACCCTGTACTCACCCTTGCTTTGTTGATACTTTTGGCAGAGTAAGTGTTCCCTGAAGATAATTTTGGTACTACATCGACATCGACGAGTAGCTTGGGGTTCCCGGCCGGCAACCTGGAATCTATGGGCTGGGACGCCATCGTTATGCTTCAGGCCTCTTAGGCCATTTGTTAAGTTTTCTATACTTAATAGCATAATTTGCCTTCCGTTGTTTGATGTTTGTGGTCAGTAACCTCTATTTGCAATAATTTGGTTCTCTGCTCAGTTATGAGCTTGCTGTAATAAATTTTGTGTCGTAGGGTCACTATTGTGTTACCGATTCTTCACTGGATATTCTCGAGCTCAAGGTTAAGCTTATGTCACACGGATGCTGGTATTTGTTTAGCCCTGATCCCGGGGGTGTCACAGGGTCTCGATCATGTCCGCATTATTCGCGAACCGTAGGGTGACACACTTAAGAGACACCGACACCATTTGGATCAAATAGTATCATGCTGAAAAGAATAACAAAGCGCAAGAATTTATTTCACTAGACACCAAAACTGTTTTCGGGTGAAATTGCAGAAAGTGTTTCTGCATGTGAAATAAAATACTAAAAAGGGGTTACATGTGAATGTTTGTCATTAAGGTAATTGAAAAAATTCTGAATAAATAAAAGGAGTTTTATTTAAAGAGAGTTTGCATTAAATTTTGTGGAAATTTAATGGGAATTTTGAGTGGAGAAATGAAGAGCCATTTTTGTGAGTGGAGCTTCCACCCACATAATGGAGGAATGGGTGGGGGCAGCCCCCATGGATGGCGGCCACCCCCTTGGGGTGCCCCCCTCCCTCCAATAAAAGGAGCCCCTCTCCCTCTCTCTCACTCACACCTCCTCGTGAAGGATCTTTCCCCCCATCTAGTTTATCCCCCATGGTCTCGGACTAGCGAGATACATGTTACCGGTGGATTTTCGGCAAGAAAGAGTTGTGCTTCTGCTGCATCGTTGGAGCGAGGAGGTGGAGGTTGCTCGGTGCCTCGGACGTGTGTGCGAGCATGAATGCGCCGCTGATTTGCAAGAGTTCGTCTACATCAACCACGAGTTCAACCTCGTTAAGCTTTGTCGGTCTTCAAAGGTATGTTCTCTATGGATGTATATCTGCATGTTGCTTGTATCTAGTAGATAGATCTTGGTACATAGTTGTTCCCATCGTAGGAAAATTTTTGTTTTCTATGTTGCGAACCCTACAGTGGTATCAGAGCCGGATCTATGCGTAGTTGTCAAAAATTTGGTTATCCTTGTTGTGGTTCATGTTTGTAGGTAAGAATGGTTCTATCTTCGAAAGCCCTAAGCCACGTAAAACTTGCAATGGATAAATTAGAAGCGTCTAGTTTAGATTGTTGCTGGGCTAGTGTCATGATATGGTGATGTTGTAAGTAAAATTATGAGTCGATACTCTTACAACACACATAACTTGTAAGTTCCATAGACCTTGGCCTTACACATAGAGGAATGATGATGATCATACCATGATGCACATGATGGAGATCAAGTGCAAGAACCATATCATTTCACTTTTCACATGAGATGTTTGTTGCATCTTATATTGCTTGTTTAGCGTTTTACTACCATAATAAGATGATCCCTCATTTAGATATCAAGATAAAAAAATGTGTTCTCCCTTAAGTATGCATCGATTATGTTTCTCCACTCCAAGACATCACGTGATGATCGGATGTTCTTGGATCCACGATCATATTTTGGGTGTATGACAGTTTACACATGCGAATACTAAGGTTCTTACTTGGCGAGCCTAGCATGTGCAAACATGGCCTCGGAACACAGACCGAAAGGTTAAGCATGAGTCATATAAAAGATATGATGCCCATTTGATGCTCGCCTTTGAAGCTACACTGACTCACGTGATGATCGGACTTGGTGTAGTGGATTTGGTTCATGTAATCACCAAAAAGGCATGAGGGATGTAATTTTTGAGTGGGAGTTCATTCTTAATTTTGGATTAGTTGAACTCTATCTATCCTAAACTTAGTCTAAACTTTACAAATTGTGTTGTAGATGGCACCACCTGCTTTTAATTTCAACGTGTTCATGGAGAAAGAGAAACTTGCAATGAACGGTAGCAACTTTACCGACTGGGCCATGAATTTGAGGATTCTCCTCTCTGCTGCACAAAAGCAATATGTGCTAGAAGAGCCGCTAGGCCCCCACAACTTGATGATGCCCCTGACGAGGAAAAGAATGTCTATCTGACTCGTTAGGAGGACCACAACTTAGTTCACTGCGGCATTTTGTATGTGCTAGAGCCAGAACTTTGAAAGCGTTTCAAAAACAGCAATGCCTTTGATACAATGGGTGAGTTGAAAATGATTTTCGACACCCATGCTACTGTAGAGAGTTATAATGCTTCAGAAAAGTTCTTTAGCTGCATGATGGAAGAGAACAGCTCCATTAGTGAGCATGTACTCAAGATGTCGTGTTACGCCGATAAGCTTCTGTCCTTGGGAATAACGATTCGCATTGACTTAGGCCATCATGTTCTCCAATCTCTGCCACCTAGCTATAAGAGCTTCATGATGAACTATAATATGTAAGGCATGAAGAAGTATCTCCCCGAGCTTCTGTTAATGCTTAAAACTGCAGAAGTGGAGATCAAGAAGGAACATCAAGTGTTGATGATCAATAAGACAACCGGTTTCAAGAAATACAGAAAGGGTAAACAGAAGGGAAAGAAGGGCGTCAATCTGATTGCCGTACATGAAAATAAATCTCGAGTTGGTCGTAAGTCTGATAACGGGTGCTATTATTGAAAGGGGACTGGCCACTAGAAGCGCAACATCC
Organism: Avena sativa; assembly: GCA_916181665.1. NCBI lineage: Eukaryota > Viridiplantae > Streptophyta > Magnoliopsida > Poales > Poaceae > Avena > Avena sativa. The sequence continues at coordinate 162,716,640 of OV702284.1, forward strand.
CCAAGTATTTGGCAGACAAGCAGGCCGGCAAGGTAAATAAAGGTATATTCTATACATGTTATTGATGTGTACTTGACTAGTACTCGCAGTAGCACCTGGGTATTTCATACCGGTTAAGTTGCTAATATTTGTAACTCGAATCAGGGGTTGCAGAACAAGCGACCACTAGAAAGGGGTGAGGTCAAGATGCGTGTCGGCAATGGATCAAGTGTTGATGTGATCTCCGTCGGAACGCTACCTCTCCACTTACCATCGGGATTAGTTATAAACTTGAATAATTGTTATCTGGTGCCAGCACTGAGCATGAACATTGTATACGGATCATGTTTGATGCGCAATGGTTATTCATTTAAATCTGAAAACAATGGTTGTTCGATTTATATGAATGGTATCTTTTATGGTCATGCACCAATTATGAATGGTTTATTTCTGTTGGATCTCGATAATAGTGTTACACATATTCATAATGTTGATGATAAAAGGATTAAACTTAATGATGATATATCTGCATATGTGTGTCACTGCCATCTAGGTCATATTGGCGTTAAACGCATGAAGAAGCTCCACTTGGATGGACTTTGGAATCACATGATTTCGAATCATTTGATACGTGTGAGCCATGCCTTATGGGCAAGATGACTAGAACGCCATTTTCTAGTTCAATGGAAGGAGCGACAGATTTATTGGAAATCATACACTCTGACGTGTGTGGTCCAATGAGTGTGTCAGCGCGAGGTGGATATCGTTATTTTGTTACTTTCACGGATGATTTGAGTAGATACGGTTATATCTACTTGATGAAACACAAGTATGAAACCTTTGAGAAATTTAAGGAATTTCAGAGTGAAGTGGAAAATCATCGTAATAGAAATATGTAATTTCTACGGTCCGACCGTGGAGGTGAGTATCTATGTTACGAGTTTAGCACACATATGAAAGAGTGTGGAATAGTTTCACAACTCACAGCTGCCGGAACACCACAGTGAAATGGTGTGTCGGAATGTCATAATCGTACATTACTAGATATGGTTCGATCTATGATGTCTCTGATGGACTTACCACTGTCATTTTGGGGTTATGCACCAGAAACTTCCGCATTCACTTTAAATTGGGCACCATCTAAATTCGTTGAAAAGACACCATATGAATTGTGGTTTGCAAACAAACCTAAGCTGTCATTTCTTAAAGTTTGGGGATGCGATGTTTATGTGAATAAACTTCAACCGGATAAACTCGAACCCAAAGCGGAAAAATGCGTCTTCATAGGATACCCTAAGGAAACTATTGGGTATTCCTTCTATCACAGATCCGAGGGCAAGGTTTTCGTTGCCAAGAATGGATCCTTTCTAGAGAAAGAGTTTCTCGCGAAAGGTGTGTGTAGTCGGAAGGTAGAACTCGAAGAGGTTGTAGAACCTTCTTTTCATAGTATCACGCGTAGCGCAGCGCCGAAAGCCGTCCGGAGTTGACTTCACCAAATGAAGAGGACACTAATGATAACAATCATTAAGCTCCAAAAGAGAATACTACCGAACCTCGCAGGTCTAGCAGGACGTGTGTAGCTCCCGAGCTGTACGGAAATCTTGTTATGAATTTCATGGTCGATTAAATTGATGACCCTACAAGATATGAAGAAGTGATGATGAGCCTGAATTCCAACAAATGGCAAGAATCCATGAAATCCGAGATGGAATCCATGTACGAAAACCAAGTTTGGACCTTGGTGGACTTACCTCACGATCAAAAGGTTGTGGAGAATAAATGTATTTTCAAAAGAAAAACTTATGCTGATGGTAATGTAATCGTATATAAAGCTCGACTTGTCGCAAAGGGGTTTCGACAAATTCAAGGAGTTGCTACGATGCGACATTCTCTCCCATAGCGATGCTAAAGCCAGTTAGGATTATGTTAGCAATTGTTGCATATTTCGACTATGAGATATGGAAGATGGATATCAAAACTGCGTTCCTCAATGGAAACATTGAAGAAGAGTTGTATATGGTACAACCAAAGGGTTTTCTCGATCCTAAGGATGCTGACAAGGTATGCAAGCTTCAGCGATCCATCTATGGACTGAAACAAGCATCCCGGAGTTGGAATCTCCGCTTTGATGAGGTTATCAAAGAGTTTGGATTTATTCAAACTTATGGAGAGACTTGTATTTACAAGAAAGTGCGTGGGAGTGATGTGGCATTTCTGATATTATATGTGGATGACATATTATTGATCGTAAATGATATAGATCTTTTAAACAGTGTTAAAAGTTATCTAAATAGCAAATTTTCAATGAAGGACCTAGGTGAAGCATCTTACATATTAGGCATAAAGATCTATAGGGATAGATCTCGGCGCCTAATAGGGCTATCACAAAGTACATACCTTGATAAGATTTTAAAGGAGTTTAAAATGGATGGAAGTAAGAAGGGGTTCTTACCTATGTTGCAAGGCAAGACATTGAGTTGGACTCAAAGTCCAGCTATGGCGGAAGAAAGAGAGATAATGGACAAAGTCCCCTATGCTTCAGCCATAGGCTCTATAATGTACGCCATGCTATGTACAAGACCGGATGTGGCACATGCTATTAGTTTAACAAGTAGATACCAATCTGATCCAGGATCAGAACACTGGATAGCGGTCAAGAATATCCTTAAGTACTTGTGAAGAACTAAGGATATGTTTCTCATATACGGAGGTGAAGAATAGCTCGTCGCTAAGTGTTATGTCGATGCTAGCTTTGACACCGATCCGGATGACTCTAAGTCCCAATCCGGGTACGTATTTCTCATAAATGGTGGAGCGGATAATTTAAGGAGTTCCAAACAACCCGTGGTGGTGGGATCAACAACGGAGGCCGAATACGTTGCTGCTTCGAAAGCGTCTCAGGAAACAGTTTGGATGAAGGAGTTCATAACCGAACTAGGTGTGGTTGCAAGCCCGTTGGACCCAATGGTGATCTATTGGGACAATAATGGTGACATATCAAATGCAAAGAACCAAGGTCTCACAAGGATTCCAAGCATATTAAGCGACGGTTTCACTCCATCCGCGAGCATGTCAAGGATGGAGATATAAATATTTGTAAAGTACACATGGATCTCAATGTAGCAGATCCATTGACTAAAACTCTCCCTAGAGTAAAACATGATCAACACCAGAACTCCATGGGTGTTAGAATTATCACTATGTAACTAGATTATTATCTCTAGTGCAAGTGGGAGACTGAAGGGAATATGCCCTGAGAGGCAATAATAAAGTGGTAATTATGTATATTCCAAGTATATGAATATTTTTATTTTGCATTCTATAATTGTATTAATATGTAAACGTTAATACATGTGTGTTTAATAAACAAACAGAAAGTTCCTAGTTATGCCTCTCTTATAAACTAGCTCGTTGATTAACAAGATGATCATGGACATTGGATGTTGTTAATAACGAGGTCGCAACATTATTCAAATGGTGTGATGAACATTCATCCGAAGTATAGCATTACGATCAAAGTCATTGAGTTTATATTGCTATAACATCATACAAAGTAATCCTAATCCTTAGACCATGAGATCATGTCAATCACTAACACTGGAAGAGTATCTTGATAACATCAAACGTCACACGTAACAGGGTGATTATAAATATGGGTTCCGTACTACTAAAGTGTTAGGTTGAGGACCATGGATGGAGAGTGGAATTTGTTCATCCCGATGACGGATAGATATACTCTAGGCCCTCTCGGTGATATCACATTGATTAGCTTGCAAGCAAGTGATTTGATCACTAGAATGTTATATCACGGGAACGATAAAAGAGTACATGTCAGTAACGAGATCAAATCAGGTATGAAGATACCGATGATTGAATCTCAGACATGTAATATATTGCGAGACAAAGGGATTAAGTTACTAGCATAAAAGGTTCTCATGATCACAAGAAAGTCATAGTTGAATGTGTGGGAGTCAGTATGGATCTCCAGGTCCCGCTTCTGATTATTGATCTGAGAGGGGTCTCGATCATGTCCGCATTATTCACGAACCGTAGGGTGACACAGTTAAGAGACACCGACACCATTTGGAGCAAATAGTTTCATGCTGAAAATAATAAAAAAGCGCAAGAATTTATTTCACTAGACACCGAAACTGTTTTCGGGTGAAATTGCAGAAAGTGTTTCTGCATGTGAAATGAAATACTAGCAAGGGGTTATATGTGAATGTTTGTCATTAAGGTAATTCACAAAATTCTGAATAAATAAAAGGAGTTTTATTTAAAGAGAGTTTGCATTAAATTTGGTGGAAATTTAATGGGAATTTTGAGTGGGATTTTGAGTGGAGAAATGAAGAGCCATTTTTGTGAGTGGAGCTTCCACCCACATAATGGAGGAAGGGGTGGGGGCAGCCCCCATGGCCGACGGCCACCCCCTTGGGGTGTCCCCTCCCTCCTATAAAAGGAGCCCCTCTCCCTCTCTCTCACTCACACCTCCTCGTGAAGGATCTCTCTCCTTCTCTAGTTTATCCCCCATGGTCTCGGACTAGCAAGATACATGTTCCCGGTGGATTTTCGGCAAGAAAGAGTTGTGGTTCTGCTGTAACGCTGGATCAAGGAGGAGGAGGTTGCTCGGTGCCTCGGACGTGTGTGTGAGCACGGATGCGCCGCTAGGACTTCCTCTCGATCTTGAGATCGGCAAGAGTTCATCTACATCAACCACGAGTTCAACCTCGTTAATAAGCTTTGTCGGTCTTGAAAGGTATGTTCTCTATGGATGTATGTAACATCCCAAAAATCATGAATTATAAAGCTTGCATATCATTCATGCATCCTCATGCATTTGGTTTATTTTCAAACAAAGTTTCAAATCAGGAACCATTTGTTTTGCCTATTATTTCATGTAAGAAAGACAATGGCTTTATTTCTACTCTCTAATATGAGAATACTTTGTTTCAACCAGAAAAGGTTTGAATATAGGTTTGAATGTAGTTTCCAAAGCTTGTTTAAAATTTCAAAACAAACATCTAAATTCAAAACCATTCATATGCCTATTATAAATAAATAATTAAGGCATGGTTTTATTTTAAATTTCGATGCGCTAATGTATTTTTGAGTGAACAGCAATGTTTTATACTCAAATATTTGCATGGTTCACTTTACAAAAATCTAGAGAAAGTTTGAATTCAAACTCATTTGAAAATGATTTCAGAAAAATCAAAACAGAAATAGAAAAGGAATAAAGAAAAGAAAAAGGGCCAGCTTTGCCAATCTGGAACAGCACTGGATCCAGCCCAACAACCAGCCCACCCAGGGTTCCCCTCCCTCTCTGTTTCTCACCGCACCCGCTCTACCCTGCGGTCACTGTCTGGTGGACCCACGCCAGCTCACTCCTTTCTTCCCCAAATCACGCACGCGACCACGTCGTCACCGACCGTTTCCTCCTCATCACTGCGGTGATTAATCCCATTGATTCGCCGGGAGATTTTCGCCCCTGCTCCGACTGTTTAGTCACCACCTCACCACGGTCCTTTTCCCCAAAACACTTGCACCCAATTGCCCCTAGGCTGCTCGTATTGGAGCTCGAACCACCGCTGCTCGACGAACTCCGGTGAAGTATTCCGGTGAGCCTCGTCTGCCCCTTGCCTGCTAAACCATACTATCGTGCTCTCCTTGTTCTCGTGAAGCTTACTATGCCCTTGGTCTGCCATGTACTGCCCAGAGCGTCGACTCCTTTCTCGGCTGAGCGCCACCGATGACTGGCCCAACTCCGACGAGCAATCATGGTAATCTCCGAGCGCCCCTTGTCTTCTCGTTGACCCTGTCGTGCTCGCCGTGACCTTGCACACCTCCTAATACCCTTGATTCATGCTAGGGCGGTCCAGACCGTCGGCAACGTCTCCGTCAACGCGAACCCGACGCCGCCCGCAACTCCGACGACCCCTAGCCACCGCTACAGCATGCCCCCGTCCCAACCGCGACCACGTTGAGCTTCCTTGTTCATGTGCGAGTCTGGTAAGAAACATCACCACCCCCAGCCCTCGCTAGAATCGCCAAACCATTGGCGGCAGAACCGTCGCCACCGCTGTGCCCATGAGCGCCGCCAGTTTAGGGTCAAGTCGATTAGATCCACTCGATCTAGATCCAGTGGTCTAGATTAGACGCAAGCCCGAAAGGGTATGGGCAGATCTGAACCGCTGGATCTCATTTATATCTGGCGGTGCGCGTGCGTGATCTGCGCGAAATGATACCGTCCAATCATGAAGCACCGCGTGTCACTAGAATAGATTTAAACTCTGAATTTAGATCTATTAGTTATTTAAACTTGTAAATTCAATAACTTTTATTCTGTTTATCCAAAAAATGCAAATGAGATATCAATGGAATCACAAAAATAAATCCTACACATCTTTAGGCTTAGTTTTGTAAATTGTTTCTGTTAAAATGAAATTTTATGAAGAGACATTTGTAGGCTTATTTTGTGTATAAAAATCATTTGGAAAATGTTTTAAAAGCCAAATTAAGTTTATTTGGTATGTAAATGTTAAGTTTTTTGTTCAGTACTGTTTTACTTGCCTTGTTTAGTTTACAAAAATCATCACATGGCATTTGCATGCATTCATATATTTTTGCTTGATTGCTTGGAATATGAATTTGGTGCTATCATTTTATGTGTAGATTTTGGTGCTAGTGGTGATTGTGACTGTGAGGATTGTTGTTACTCCCCCAACTACCAAGGCAAGTGGTGCTTCATACTTTTGTCCCAATATTTTGACTATGCATTAGAAATATTTTGTATAGGGCTTGCATGATAATTTTTGCTAAGTATCTATATGCTATGCTTGGGAAATCCTAGTAGTTGTAGAATTATTAGAGTTCCTCTAAGTTAATATACTTGCTATTTCCATGCTTATCCTAGCTAGTAGCAACCAAGGGTGGAACATATACATGCTATGGAAAAATACTGCTAAGTCTTTGACTTATGTTTTTGCTTAATAAAACAACTAAGTGAATGAAACACCTCGGTGGAATGGTAATTGCTTGGTTGGATTTTTGTTGAGTGGTTACCAGGGCCCATTTTTCAGTGGAATGCCACCCAGGAACAAAGGGATTTGAGATGCCATATGTTAAGAAGCTTCTAGTGCAGCCACATGGCATTATGGGCTCTGCCTAGATCATATAGGTTGCAATAACTTAGCCAAATGGACAGTTGGTGGTAGGGGGTGATAGGTTTGGAACACGTCCATTTTGGTCTAAGGGAAGGCTTCCGAAAGGTCCTGTCTCGATGCATGTTGAGTCTTGTGGGGAAAGTGCACCACCTCTATAGAAGGAAGAATCTAAGTAGTTAGCCGTGTCTCCGGCAATGGACAATTTGAGCATCAAGACATGGAAACTATCAAGAATCTCCTCATTCCAATTTCTAAGTTAAAACTTGTGGTTGAACAAGGGTAAAGGTTCACCAATGTCTATTGGTGGTTCCTTGGGAGTTTTTGCCAAACAAAAACTTAGTGTTTTTCAACTGATAGGTAAAACCTATTTTGAGCAAAGCAAGCCTAAGCTACACTTAGCCAAATTCATGTAGAAGTTAGATACTAGTATTTTACTAAGGTATCACTTGAAAATACAATTCCAATGTATTGTCCCACTGTGGCTATAACTTGTGATGTTGCAGGTTACTCTGATGAGGATTAGGGTTATGGGTCTACACTCAACATGCTTGCCTGTGGCACATGAAGATGAAGACTTCTATTTATATTGTTAAGTTAAACTCTTGTACTAGCTTATGGCTAAGGAGTTGTAAAAGACTATGTTATCTCTGGAATGATGATGTAATAATGACCTTTGTTTCTGCGTACTTCATCTTAAATTGTGGATGCTAGCATTTGATCTAGGGACTAACATTGCAATCACAGGGACCTTTACCTTTATAAAGGTGGGGTCTTACAATGTATATCCGCCCGTTGCTTGTATCAAGTAGATAGATCTTGGTACATAGTTGTTCCCATCGTAGGAAATTTTTTGTTTTCTATGTTGCGAACCCTACACGTTTAAACATTACACATGACTATGATTATTATTATATTTTATCCCATATGATGTGCAGCTACAGGTGGATATTCAACCCTGGCCTATCTCCATTCATTAATTCAACCCACTATAAAAGTAAACTAGATTGGTCTGGTAATATAGGGTAAAACAAAGAAACAAAGTCTTGTAGACGTGTCCTTTTTATTTCCTTTTATCATTGCTTTCCAAGGTTCGATTAAACCTAGTCCTTCTAGGGAATAAGCTATTATACTACATCCATGAATCCAGATCGAAGGTATCACGCGTGAATGTTGGTAGTCTTGGGAGCCTCCAATTCATGCCCGAAGACTCCGACCATGCCCGAAGACTCTGGCCCTGAAGACCGGAAACTCCGGCCATGCCTGAAGACTCCGACCCTGAAAACCAGAGACTCCATGGTTAGTGAAGCAACAACGACTCTTTTTCTGGGGGGCTATATATACCCCTTCCTATGCAAGTGAAGGTTGCGGCTTCTACTCTCTTTCCTAAATTAATGTCGAGATCCAGCCTCCCAGTTCTTCCTCTCTATCCACTCAAACTTGATGCCCCTTGGGGAATCAAGGGAGGAGACCTAGACCTAGCTTTCCACCAAAGGGATTTGTGTTCCCGCATCATTTGTGTAAGTTTTTGTTGCTCTAGGGTTTGAGGAAACCCTAACTTGTTGAAGTCGCCCTCCATAGCTGATCCTCGTGTGTAAGAGCTTCGAGGTCGTCTTGGGAGCCTCCAATTCAGTTGTCAAGAAGTGCCCCAAGGATTTGTACAGGGTTCCGGTCGCCACCTTGAAGGCCACCGTATAGTGGATCGTGTTATTGCCGTGAGGCGGGTGTGCGGGAGAATAGGGTGAGGCCTTTTGCGGCGTTGGTGGTCTTAGTACCGCCCACCCATCCAACGGAGACGTACTTCCCCTTAGAAGGAAGGAACTTTGGGAAAACATCTCCGTGTAAAATTTCGGTGACTTCTATCCTTTACTCCCTTATTATTGCTTGTTTACTTGCTTGTTTGTCATATAGGTTCTCTCACCTAGTTGCATATCTAGAGAACCTACTACGTGTCAAGCCTTAAAACTGAAAAGAAGTCAAATATTGAGTAGCGCCTATTCACCCCCCTCTAGTCGCTTATACCAATCTTTCAATTGGTATCAGAGCCTCAGCTCTTACTTTGGCTTAACCGCCTAAGAGAAGTATGAGAGACGAGCAAAAGGGGTATGAATCCCCTAATGACAACCCTCCCATATCTAAGAATGATCTCTCTGATTCTATAAATTCGATTATAGAAAATATGAAAGACTTTCTTGAGTCATACTTTGGAAAAGAGACGTTGTTGTCGCCGATGCCCTTGATGGTTCATCAAGTGGTATCAAACCGGTGGATGAGTCCCACAAGGATGCTTCCTCCGATGAAGGTGCCAACAAGGAAAAGGATAAACCTCATGGAAGTGTGCCTCCACCACCTAGCTACAATAATGCTCCCCTCCCTACACCTCATATCAACCATCATGGTCCTCCTCTTAAGCTTGAGGAATCTAATTTCGCCAATTGGCAATATCTTATGCGTTCTCACTACAAAATTTCATGTGTTCATCTTTGGAAGGTTGTGTAGTATGGATTCAACCCACGTGATCCCTACAACATGACGCCCACAAAATAGATCAATTATAAACTCAATGCCACCGCCTTGGACATTCTTCAAGATGCCTTGACCCATGAACAAATGACTCACATTCCCTCGTATGAGACCGCCAAGGAGGCCTGGAATTCTCTTGAGCGTGTCTACCTTGGGAACAAGAGTATCCAAAGCTCCAAGTTTGAATAAATGCACTATGAAGCCGATGCTTTTGTTGGAAAGGAAGATGAGACCCTAGAAGAGCTCTGTCAGAGAGTCGCCGCTCTCTCTATTAGGATGATTGACCATGGAAGCAATGATGTTGATGACAAGTGGATCAAGCGCAAGTTCATGCAAGCCATCTTGCCCTTCAGAAGAGACTTCACAAACAACATTCTCTCAAGAGAGGACTTCTATTCCATGTCTCCAAATGAAGTGCTAAGTGAGTTTGTATCTCTTGGAATCATCAACAAGACCGCCGATGATGCTCTTGCTCGTGCTCGAGGATTGGATTCTCCCACCCTTGCCTTAAAGGCCAAGGCCCAAGTCTATGAGGAAGAAGATGATGGATTCGAGGTGATTGGAGGTGATGCTGAAGACGTAAAGTGTGCCTTGCATGAGCACCTAGCACTAGAATCAAGGAATTTTTGGAGGAACCAAGGAAAGATAAATGCTTCAAAGAGCTCTCCCAAGAAACTCAAGGCCCAAGTTAAGATCATGAGATATCAATGGAATCAAAAAAAAAAATCCTACACATCTGTAGGCTTAGTTTTGTAAATTGTTTTTGTTAAAATGGAATATTATGGAGAGACATTTGTAGGCCTATTTTGTGTATAAAAATTATTTGGAAAATGTTTTAAAATCCAAATTAAGTTTATTTGGTATGTAAATGTTAAGTTTATTGTTCAGTACTGTTTTACTTGCCTTGTTTAGTTTAGAAAAATCATCACAAGGCATTTGCATGCATTCATATATTTTTGCTTGATTGTTTGAAATATGAATTTGGTGCTATCATTTTATGTGTAGATTTTGGTGCTAGTGGTGATTGTGACTGTGAGGATTGTTGTTACTCCCCCAACTACCAAGGCAAGTGGTGCTTCATACTTTTGTCCCAATATTTTGACTATGCATTAGAAATATTTTGTATAGGGCTTGCATGATAATTTTTGCTAAGTATCTATATGCTATGCTTGGCAAATCCTAGTAGTTGTAGAATTATTAGAGTTCCTCTAAGTTAAGATACTTGCTATTTCCATGCTTATCCTAGCTAGTAGAAACCAAGGGTGGAACATATACATGCTATGGAAAAATACTGCTAAGTCTTTGACTTATGTTTTTGCTTAATAAAACAACTAAGTGAATGAAACACCTCGGTGGAATGGTAATTGCTTGGTTGGATTTTTGTTGAGTGGTTACCAGTGCCCATTTTTCAATGGTCTACCCTGTGTATCTCACTTGTGGAATGCCACCCAGGAACAAAGGGATTTGAGATGCCATTTGTTAAGAAGCTTCTAGTGCAGCCACATGGCATTATGGGCTCTGCCTGGATCATATAGGTTGTAATAACTTAGCCAAATGGATAGTTGGTGGTAGGGGGTGATAGGTTTGGAACACGTCCATTTTGGTCTAAGGGAAGGCTTCTGAAAGGTCCTGTCTCGGTGCATGTCGAGTCTTGTGGGGAAAGTGCACCACCTCTATAGAAGGAAGAATCTATGTACTTAGTCGTGTCCCCGACAATGGACAATTTGAGCATAAAGACATGGAAGCTATCAAGAATATCCTCATCCCAATTTCTAAGTTAAAACTTGTGGTTGAACAAGGGTAAAGGTTCACCAATGTATATTGGTGGTTCCTTGGGAGTTTTTGCCAAACAAAAACTTAGTGTTTTTCAACTGATAGGTAAAACCTATTTTGAGCAAAGCAAGCCTAAGCTACACTTAGCCAAATTCATGTAGAAGTTAGATACTAGTATTTTACTAAGGTATCACTTGTCAATACTATTCCAATGTATTGACCCACTGTGGCTATAACTTGTGATGTTGCAGGTTACTCTGATGAGGATTAGGGTTATGAGTCTACACTCAACATGCTTGCCTGTGGCACATGAAGATGAAGACTTCTATTTATATTGTTAAGTTAAACTCTTGTACTAGCCTATGGCTAAGGAGTTGTAAAAGACTATGTTATCTCTGGAATGACGATGTAATAATGACCTTTGTTTCTGCGTACTTCATCTTAAACTGTGGATGCTAGCATTTGATCCAGGGACTAGCAATTGCAATCACAGGGACCTTTACCTTTATAAAAGGTGGGGTCTTACAGATGGTATCAGAGCACTGTGTTGCCTGTAGGATTATGACCCTAGGATTGGATTACAAACCACTAAGGAAAAAATTTCAACACTTTGAAAAATTTCCACACTTGTCTTTTCTTCTCGTAAACTTTTCTAATCTTCTTTCTCATCTCTATTTGTAGATGAACTCCATCAACGAAGCCGTGAGGAAGGGACCACTCATGACCATGACTTTGGAGTGTGAGACTGAATTCCCCAAGGCACTCAAGAACCTTATGGTTACCATGGGGATACATGGTGCAACAGTGTACAAGGGATTCCCTGTGATAGATGAAGGAGAAGAGTATTGGTGGGAGCAACTTCACTTGTACAAAAACAAGGAAGATAACCACAAGGAGTCAGGATTCTGTATGGTCACCAACTCTGAAATGCACACAACATTCTTTGACTCTGCAAGAAATGCAGCTTGGAATGCCATCAAGGAGCTTGGTGATAGACTCAAGTGTAGAATGCTCAACACCCAAAATGACCTTAGAGAAGAAAAGAAGCATACCCAAGAACTAGAGACTACCAACCAACAACTAAGGGGAGACATCATAGACTTAATATGGGAGTCTTGTGAACAAGATAGACAGATGGCCACTAAGGATGCCCTAATAGCTATTTTGTCTAGTGAGTGAGAGTTGTAACGTACTTCGTTAGTTGGACCACCACACTTATCGTTTTTACTTCCAAAAATTTGTCTAAGTTATGTTGAACCTTTGATGTTGTAATGGATTTGTGTATGCCATGACTTGTGTGTTTGTTGCTAAAGGATGTGCATGTGATATTTTTGTCTTGTGATTTCCTTTACTTGTGTTGATTCTAACTTTTCTCTATCTTATAAAAATAGATGCCTAATGTTGTTATCAACACGGCCGAGGAGTTCAAGGGAACTCGTTTTGGTACTCGTCTCATTGAGCTCACTAGTGTGCTCAACCTTCCACTTCCTAGCATCATGACCCTCCAGCTCACCAAGTTTGAGAGGAAGGACCTATGGGGCTTCAGAGTCACATAGCCGGGACGCCAGACAGAGCCACCCACGGAGGCCATCACTTTCAAGCTGATGCATGACGACAAAGAGAAAGGCTTAGATGTAGTCATGCAGGTGTTACTTGGGCGCCTGGTAGGGAGGCACTCCACCGAGCTTAGAGGTCTTTACTTTCACCTCTTCGAGAGAAGCAACAAGGAGGGTGAGGCTATAGAGTACGAGGATGCTTCTAGAGAGATGATGGAGCCGATTCGTCTGTACCTTCAGGACCTAGAGGGTCTTATTAGACACCTAGATACTGATAGGACCAACGTCATGTTTATCAATGACGAGCTCCAGGTTCAGCTTCGGGAGAAGTACAAGCTCTTCGTGGAGCAAGACGAGATTTTCAAGGAAATGGAGGCCAAATTTGAAAGCCAGGACAAGAAGTTCAAGAGCCAGGAGAAAAGAGTCCAATATAGGAACAAGAAGATCTGGGAGATGAAGGAAGAGCTAGAGGCCATGGACTTCGAGCTTGAGCACCAGCATGGAGTGATCGAGAGGCTTCGCTCACGGAAGAGGGCTCTTAGGGCCAAGTTTGAGGCCTTGACTGCTAGTGTTGATGAGTACAAGACCGCCATGGAGAATGCAGGTCTTACCCTCGTTGATGTGGAGATTGATGCGGAGGAGTAGTGTAGACTACTCGATTATCTTTCATCTACCGTACTTTGATTATTAAGTCGCAATGACCATCCAACATGTGGGTGGCTTGATATGGTGTGTTTGCATTTTCCCAAAACTTGTTGTTTATGTCGTTCAAACTTTATGTTATTTTCATGCTTGGTTATTGTGGTTGTCTATGTGATGTATTGTTCATGTTAAACATCTATGGGTATCTCATTCTTATCCTTATTAAAACCACAGATGCCTCCTCGACGTGCCAACCCCAAGCTAAACAACAACAACGTCACACCCAAGATGCAACAGTTGATGACAGCACAATCCCAACTGATGCAGATGATGACAACATTCATGCAGAACCAGAACCAGAATAACAACAACAACAACAACAATAACAATAACAATAACAACAACAACAACCAGAATAATCCGCCAGGATTTGACATGCTCACCAGATTTCTAAGACTGAGGCCTGCAAAGTTCTTGGGAACCACTGATCCAATGGTAGCCAATGACTGGTTACGTTCAGTGAACAAGGACTTAGTGACTATCGGCTGCACCGACGACGAAAAAGTCAGGTTTGCAGCACATCTACTTGAAGGGCCAGCAGCAACCTGGTGGGACAACTTTCAGATCACCACTCCCATTGAGGATGTGACTTGGGCTATCTTTGAGGATGGATTCCGTATAGCTCACATCTCATCCGGAGTGATGAATTTGAAGAAAAAGGAGTTCCACAATTTGAAGCAGCGTCACCGCAGTGTGGCTGAGTACATTGAGGAATTCAACAATCTGGCACGTTTTGCACCGGATGAAGTTGATACAGATGCCAAGAGGAAGGAGAAATTCCTCGAAGGACTGAATGATGAGTTGAACCTGCAACTGTCTGTTGCCTATGTCCCAACCTACCAATCACTTTGTGACAAGGCTACCATCTTGGAGAACAAGATGAAACAGGTTGAGAGAAGGAAGAGAAAGCATAGCTTTGATAAGCATAGCTCAGGATCGTCTCACGAGCATTCTCATCATGATGATAGTGGGAGTTTTGGAACCCACAAACATGGAAAGTACAACAACCACCACAACTACAACCGCCATCATGACAACAAGCATCACCGCAGTCATGATAATGACAAGTATAAGAACCACAAGAGCGGACACAAGAGCCACCACAGTGGAGGTGGAAGTGGAAGTGGAAGTCATCCTGCAAAGAGAGATATCAGTCAGGTTGAATGCTTCAAGTGTAAGAAGATGGGGCACTATGCTAATGAGTGCCCAGAAAAGAAAGTCGAAGGTGCCAACAAGCCCAATGCCTTCCAAAAGGGACAAGTGAACCACATCAATGTGGAAGAAATATATGAGGAACCTGATGATGCGGGTGGTAAGCTCAAACTCAATTATGTTCCAGCACTTGTTCTTTTTTATACTGGCGCATCGCATTCATTCATATCAAGAGCATTTGTTGATAGAAATGGACTTCCAGTTGATACTATTGGGTGTCCTATAAAAGTAAGTTCTCCTACTGGAGAAATGATAGTGAACTCGGGATGACATGATCTAGTGATAGAATTTGGGAAGTATAAGTTTCCCGTTAATTTGATAATCCTAAATTCCCAAGGATTGGATGTCATTTTGGGAATGTATTGGATGACTAAGTACAAGGGAGTGCTAGACTATGCCAACCATACTGTCACACTCACAACCCCGGATAATAAAAGGATTAGATTCAAGTCTAACTTTGAATCAAAGGGGAGTAAGTTAAATTCTCTTAAGGGGTTAGCATAGATAGTGTGCTAATTGTGAGAGAATATCCGGATGTATTTTCGGAGGAATTGCCTGGAATGCCACCAGATAGAGATGTTGAGTTTCTGATAGATTTGCTGCCAGGATCAGGACCAATAGCAAAGAGACCTTACAAGATGTCAGTTGATGAGTTGAAAGAACTCAAGAAACAACTTGGAGAATAGTTGCAGAATTTATTCAACCAAGTTCCTCATCTTGGGGAGCACCAGTCTTGTTTGTTGAAAAGAAAGATAAAAGTCAAAGGTTATGCATAGACTATCTCTCACTCAATGAGGTGACTATCAAGAACAAATATCCTTTGCCCAGAATCAATGACTTGTTTGATCAGTTAGAAGGAGCCCGTGTGTTCTCAAAGATTGATCTTCGGTCAGGCTACTTTCAGCTAAAGATAAGGGAACAAGACATACCTAAGACTGCTTTCACCACTAGGTATGGATTGTATGAGTACACCGTGATGCCATTTGGTTTGACAAATGCACCAGCCTACTTCATGAATATGATGAACAAGGTGTTCATGGAATTTCTTGACAAGTTCGTTGTCGTTTTCATCTATGACAGTTTGATCTATTCCAAGAGCAATGAAGAGCACGAAGAACATTTGCGGTTGATACTTGAGAAGCTTAGGGAGCATAAGTTGTATGCCAAATTCAGCAAGTGTGAATTCTGGTTGAATGAAGTCGGATTTCTTGGACATATATTCTCAGGAGATGGTGTAGCAGTTGATCCCGCGAAAGTGTTAGTTGTAACTGAGTGGGAATCTCCTAAGTCAGTGAAAGAAATTCGTAGTTTCCTTGGCTTGGCAGGATACTATAGAAGATTCATTGAGAATTTCTCAAAGGTAGCTAAGCCAATGACGGAGTTACTTAAGAAAGACAAGAAATTTGATTAGACTGAAGGATGTGAACTCAGTTTCCAAGAGTTGAAGAAGAGACTAGTGACAACACCAGTCTTATGTCTGCCAGACTTCGAGAAAGATTTTCAAGTGTATTGTGATGCATCTCACCAAGGATTAGGTGCAGTTTTGATGCAAGAAGGGAAAGTTGTGGCTTACGCCTCGAGACAACTCAAAACTCATGAAGTGAATTATCCTACTCATGATTTAGAGTTAGCCTCTGTTGTCCATGCATTCAAAACATGGAGACATTATCTTTTGGGAAAGCATTGCGAAGTGTTCACAGATCACAAAAGTTTGAAGTATATCTTCACTCAAAAAGAAATCAACATGAGACAAAGAAGATGGCTAGAGCTCATCAAGGACTATGACTTGAGTTTGCAATACCACCCCGGTAAAGCAAATGTTGTAGCAGATGCATTAAGCCATAAGGTTTATGTAAATGGCCTTACTAAGGGAGAATTGCCAGATGATCTGTGTGCCCAATTCAAAGATCTCAGATTGGAGATAGTGCCCGAAGGACATCTCATGTCATTAGATGTTCAACCCACCTTGTTGGACAAAATCAAGGAAGCCCAAAAGACGAACAAGGAAATTGAAGAGATTAAGGAAAAGATTGGTAAGGGAAAAGCCAAAGGATTCCATGAAGACGAACAGGGTACTTTATGGTATGGAAAACGTATGTGCATTCCTCAAGATCCGGAGCTTTGGAAACTGATTTTACAGGAAGCACACAACTCACCATATTCCATTCATCCGGGTAACACCAAAATGTACATGGATGTGAAGGAAAGATTTTGGTGGAATAATCTCAAGAAGGACATCGCCGAACATATTGCTTTGTGTGATGTATGTAGCAGAGTGAAAGGGGAACATCAGGAACCATCAGGATTGTTACAACCACTACCTATTCCTGATTGGAAGTGGGACAAGATTGGCATGGATTTCATCACAGGACTGCCAAGGACTAGATCAGGATATGATTCTATTTGGATCATAGTAGATCGCCTAACTAAAGTGGCTCATTTCATACCCGTGAAGACAACCTATACAAGTGCTAAGTTAGCCAAGATTTATATGAATAGGATTGTGTGTCTGCATGGAGTACCTAAAGTATTGTGTCTGATTGGGGACCTCAATTCACTTCCCATTTTTGGAGGCAACTGCATGAGTCATTGGGAACGAGATTGGAATTCAGCACTGCTTTTCATCCCCAGACTAATGGACAGACAGAAAGGACCAACCAGATTTTAGAGGATATGTTGAGAGCTTGTGCCCTAGATTATGGCGCTAGTTGGGATGAAAGTCTGCCTTACGCAGAATTCTCTTACAACAACAGCTATCAAGCCAGTATTGAGATGGCACCGTTTGAATTTCTCTATGGGAGAAAGTGTACTACACCATTGCTATGGAATGGTATTGGAGAAAGAAACTTGTTCGGGCCAGAACTAATCAAGGAAGCTGAAGAGAAAGTCAAGTTGCTAAAGGACAGATTGAAGATAGCACAGTCCCGACAAAAGAGCTACGCAGATCCAAAGCGTAGAGAAGTCACCTATGAGGTGGGTGATAGAGCTTATCTTAGAGTATCACCACTTCATGGAGTGAAGAGGTTTGGATTCAAAGGAAAATTGGCCCCAAGATATGTTGGACCATTCAAGATTCTGAGCCGTAAAGGAGAAGTGGCATATGAGATTGAATTGCCTGAATCATTGTCTGCTGTTGACAATGTATTTCACGTAAGTCAGCTAAAGAAATGCCATCCGGAGATGGAAGAGACTTCTTTGAAGGATACTATACCTTTGGAAGAGGTCCAATTGGAAAGTGATCTCACTTATGAGGAAAAACCTATCAAGATTCTTGAGACTGCAAAAAGAGTTACACGGACAAAGACTATCAAATTTTGCAAAGTTCAGTGGAACCATCATTCCGAAGAAGAAGCAACATGGGAAAGAGAAGATGATCTTCGGAAAGACCACCCTCACCTATTTGCTAGCCAATCCGAATCTCGAGGGCGAGATTCACCTTAAGGGGGTTAGATTTTTAACATCCCAAAAATCATGAATTATAAAGCTTGCATATCATTCATGAATCCTCATGCATTTGGTTTATTTTCAAACAAAGTTTCAAATCAGGACCATTTGTTTTGCCTATTATTTCATGTAAGCAAGACAATGGCTTTATTTCTACTCTCTAATATGAGAATACTTTGTTTCAACCAGAAAAGGTTTTAATATAGGTTTGAATGTTGTTTCCAAAGCTTGTTCAAAATTTCAAAACAAAAATCTAAATTCAAAACCATTCATATGCCTATTATAAATAAATAATTAAGGCATGGTTTTATTTTAAATTTCAATGGGCCAATGTATTTTTGAGTGAACAACAATGTTTTATACTCAAATATGTGTATGGTTCACTTTACAAAAATCCAGAGAAAGTTTGAATTCAAACTCATTTGAAAAGCATTTGAAAATGATTTCAGAAAAATCAAAATAGAAATAGAAAAGGAATAAAGAAAAGAAAAAGGGCCAGCGTTGCCAATCTGGCCCAGCACTGGATCCAGCCCAACAACCATCCCACCCGAGGTTCCCCTCCCTCTCTGTTTCTCACCGCACCCGCTCTACCCCGCGGTCACTGTCTGGTGGACCCACGCCAGCTCACTCCTTTCTTCCCCAAATCACGCACGCGACCACCTCGTCGCCGGTCGTTTCCTCCTCATCACTGCGGTGATCAATCCCATTGATTCGCCTCGAGATTTTCGCCCCTGCTCCGACTATTTAGTCACCGCCTCACCGTGGTCCTTTTCCCCAAAACACTTGCACCCAATCCGCCCCCACGCTGCTCGTATTGGAGCTCGAACCACCGCTTCCCGACGAACTCCGGTGAAGTATTCCGGTGAGCCTCGTCTTCCCCTTGCCTGCTAAACCATACTATCGTGCTCTCCTTGTTCTCGCAAAGCTTACTGTGCCCTTGGTCTGCCTTGTAATGCCCCAGAGTGTCGACTCCTTTCTCGGCTGAGCGCCACCGACGACTGGCCCAACTCGGACGAGCAATCACGGTAATCTCCGAGCGCCCCTTGTCTTCTCGTTGACCCTGTCGTGCTCGCCGTGACCTTGCGCACCTCCTGATACCCTTGATTCATGCTAGGGCGGTCCAGACCATCGTCAACATCTCCGTCCACGCGAACCCGACGTCGCCCGCAACTCCGATGACCCCTAGCCACCGCTACAGCATGCCCCCGTCCCAACCGCGACCACGTTGAGCTTCGTCGTGCACGTGCGAGTCTGGTAAGAAACATCACCACCCCCAGCCCTCACTAGAATCGTCGAACCATCGCCGGCAGAACCATCACCGCCGCTGTGCCCATGAGCGCCGCCAGTTTAGGGTCAAGTCGATTAGATCCACTGGATCTAGATCCAGCGGTATAGACTAGACGCCAGCCCGAAAGGATATGGGCAGATCTGATCCGCTGGATCTCATTTAGATCTAACGGTGCGCGTGCGTGATCCGCGCGAAACGGTACCGTCCAATTAGGAAGCGCTGCGTGTCACTAAAATAGATTTAAAATCTGAATTTAGATCTATTAGTTATTTAAACTTGTAAATTCAATAAGTTTTGTTCTGTTTATCCAAAAAAATGCAAATGAGATATTAATGGAATCACAAAAATAAATCCTACACATCTGTAGTCTTAGTTTTGTAAATTGTTTCTGTTAAAATGGAATTTTATGTAGAGACATTTGTAGGCCTATTTTGTGTATAAAATTACTTGGAAAATGTTTTAAAACCAAAATTAAGTTTATTTGGTATATAAATGTTAAGTTTATTGTTCAGTACTGTTTTACTTGCCTTGTTTAGTTTAGAAAAATCATCACATGGCATTTGCATGCATTCATATATTTTTGCTTGATTGTTTGAAATATGAATTTGGTGCTATCATTTTATGTGTAGATTTTGGTGCTAGTGGTGATTGTGACTGTGAGGATTGTTGTTACTCCCCCAAATACCAAGGCAAGTGCTGCTTCATACTTTTGAGCCAATATTTTGACTAGGCATTAGAAATATTTTGTATAGGGTTTGCATGATAATTTTTGCTAAGTATCTATATGCTATGCTTGGGAAATCCTAGTAGTTGTAGAATTATTAGAGTTTTCTCTAAGTTAAGATACTTCCTATTTCCATGATTAGCCTAGCTAGTAGCAACCAAGGGTGGAACATATACATGCTATGGAAAAATACTGCTAAGTCTTTGACTTATGTTTTTGCTTAATAAAACAACATAGTGAATGAAACACCTTGATGGAATGGTAATTGCTTGGTTGGATTTTTGTTGAGTGGTTACCAGGGCCCATTTTTCAGTGGTCTACCCTGTGTATCTCACTTGTGGAATGCCACCCAGGAACAAAGGGATTTGAGATGCCATATGTTAAGAAGCTTCTAGTGCAGCACATGGCATTATGGGCTCTGCCTGGATCATATAGGTTGCAATAACTTAGCCAAATGGACAGTTGGTGGTAGGGGGTGATAGGTTTGGAACACGTCCATTTTGGTCTAAGGGAAGGCTTCCGAAAGGTCCTGTCTCGATGCATGTCGAGTCTTGTGGGGAAAGTGCACCACCTCTATAGAAGGAAGAATCTAAGTACTTAGCCGTGTCCCCGGCAATGGACAATTTGAGCATCAAGACATGGAAGCTATCAAGAATCTCCTCATCCCAATTTCTAAGTTAAAACTTGTGGATGAACAAGGGTAAAGGTTCACCAATGTCTATTGGTGGTTCCTTGGGAGTTTTTGCCAAACAAAAACTTAGTGTTTTTCAACTGATAGGTAAAACCTATTTTTGAGCAAAGCAAGCCTAAGCTACACTTAGCCAAATTCATGTAGAAGTTAGATACTAGTATTTTACTAAGGTATCACTTGTCAATACTATTCCAATGTATTGGCCCACTGTGGCTATAACTTGTGATGTTGCAGGTTACTCTGATGAGGATTAGGGTTATGAGTCTACACTCAACATGCTTGCCTGTGGCACATGAAGATGAAGACTTCTATTTATATTGTTAAGTTAAACTCTTGTACTAGCCTATGGCTAAGGAGTTGTAAAAGTCTATGTTATCTCTAGAATGATGATGTAATAATGACCTTTGTTTCTGCGTACTTCATCTTAAACTGTGGATGCTAGCATTTGATCCAGGGACTAGCATTGCAATAACAGGGACCTTTACCTTTATAAAGGTGGGGTCTTACAATGTATATCCGCCCGTTGCTTGTATCAAGTAGATAGATCTTGGTACATAGTTGTTCCCATCGTAGGAAATTTTTTGTTTTCTATGTTGCGAACCCTACATGTTTAAACATTACACATGACTATGCTTATTATTATATTTTATCCCATATGCATCTACAGGTGGATCTTCAACTCTGGCCTATCTCCATTCATTGATTCAACCCACTATAAAAGTAAACTAGATTGGTCTGGTAATATATGGTAAAACAAAGAAACAAAGTCTTGTAGACGTGTCCTTTTTATTTCCTTTTATCATTGCTTTCCAAGGTTCGATTAAACCTAGTCCTTCTAGGGAATAAGCTATTATATTACATCCATGACTCCAGATCGAAGGTATCACACATGAACGTTGGTAGTCTTGGGAGCCTCCAATTCATGCCTGAAGATTCCGACCATGCCCGAAGACTCCGGCCCTGAAGACCGGAAACTCCGACCATGCGCGAAGACTCCGACCCTGAAGACCGGAGACTCCATGGTTAGTGAAGCAACAACGACTCTTTTTCTGGGGGGCTATATATTGCCCTTCTTATGCAAGTAAAGGTTGCGGCTTCTACTCTCTCTCCTAAATTAATACCGAGATCCAACCTCCTAGTTCTTCCTCTCTATCCACTCAAACTTGATGCCCCTTGGGGAATCAAGGGAGGAGACCTAGACCTAGCTTTCCACCAAAGGGATTTGTGTTCCCGCATCATTTGTGTAAGTTTTTGTTGCTCTAGGGTTTGAGGAAACCCTAACTTGTTGAAGTAGCCCTCCATAGCTGATTCTCGTGTGTAAGAGCTTCGAGGTCGTCTTGGGAGCCTCCAATTCAGTTGTCAAGAAGTGCCCCAAGGATTTGTACAGGGTTCCGGTCGCCACCTTGAAGGCCACCGTATAGTGGATCGTGTTATTGCCGTGAGGCGGGTGTGCGGGAGAATAGGGTGAGGCCTTTTGTGGCGTTGGTGGTCTTAGTACCTCCCACCCATCCAACGGAGACGTACTTCCCCTTAGAAGGAAGGAACTTCGGGAAAACATCTCCGTGCAAAATTGTGGTGACTTCTATCCTTTACTCCCTTATTATTTCTTGTTTACTTGCTTGTTCGTCATATAGGTTCTCTCACCTAGTTGCATATCTAGAGAACCTACTACGTGTCAAGCCTTAAAATTGAAAAGAAGTCAAAAATTGAGTAGCACCTATTCACCCCCCCCCTCTAGTCGCTTATACCGATCTTTCAATTGGTATCAGAGCCCCAGCTCTTACTTTGGCTTAACTGCCTAAGAGAAGTATGAGAGACGAGAAAAAGGGGTATGAATCCCCTAATGACAACCCTCCCATCTCTAAGAAAGATCTCTTTGATTCTATAAATTCGGTTAGAGAAAATATGAAAGACTTTCTTGAGTCATACTTTGGAAAAGAGACGTGGTATCAAACCGGTGGATGAGTCCCACAAGGATGCTTCCTCCAATGAAGGTGCCAACAAGGAAAAGGATAAACCTCATGGAAGTGTGCCTCCACCACCTAGCTACAATAATGCTCCCCTCCCTACACCTCATATCAACCATCGTGGTCCTCCTCTTAAGCTTGAGGAATCTAATTTCGTCAATTGGCAATATCTTATTCGTTCTCACTTCAAAATTTCAAGTGTTCATCTTTGGAAGTTTGTGTAGTATGGATTCAACCCACGTGATCCCTACAACATGACGCCCACAAAAGAGATCAACTATAAACTCAATGCCACCGCCTTGGCCATTCTTCAAGATGCCTTGACCCATGAACAAATGAGTCACATTCGCTCGTATGAGACAGCCAAGGAGGCCTGGAATTCTCTTGAGCGTGTCTACCTTGGGAACAAGAGTATCCAAAGATCCAAGTTTTAAGAAATGCACTATGAAGTCGATGCTTTTGTTGGAAAGGAAGATGAGACCCCAGAAGAGCTCTATCGGAGAGTCATCGCTCTCTCTATTAGGATGATTGACCATGGAAGCAATGATGTTGATGACAAGTGGATCAAGCGCAAGTTCATGCAAGCCATCTTGCCCTTCAGAAGAGACTTCACAAACAACATTCTCTCAAGAGAGGACTTCTATGCCATGTCTTCAAATGAAGTGCTAAGTGAGTTTGTATCTCTTGGAATCATCAACAAGACCGCCGATGATGCTCTTGCTCGTGCTCGGGGATTGGATTCTCCCACCCTTGCCTTAAAGGCCAAGGCCCAAGTCTATGAGGAAAAAGATGATGGATTGGAGGTGATCGGAGGTGATGTCGAAGACGTAAAGTGTGCCTTGCATGAGCACCTAGCACTAGAATCAAGGACTTTTTGGAGGAACCAAGGAAAGAGAAATGCTTTAAGAGCTCTTCCAAGAAACTCAAGGCCCAAGTTAAGATCATGCTACAATTGTCATGAAACAAGCCACTTTGTTGCCGAGTGCCCATATGAGAAGAGGGAAGATCATGGAGGAAGGCTTGTGTTGAAATCCAAGTACAAGACTACTTCAAACAAGAACTTCATCAAGAAAGTCCCTAACAAGAACTTCAGCAACAAGAACTTTCGAAACAAGAAGGAACCACAAAAGTATGTGTTGGTGGCTCGTGAAGAGTATGAAGAAACTCAAGAGGATGAGAGTGATGATGAAGATGGAGAGATTGCGGGAGTGGCTGCCATTGCCACAATTTTCCACCGCTTCTGCTACCCCAACTGCTTTCGCTTCTACCTCCTCCATTTCACCAACATCTCTCTTCGACTCTCCAAATGAGAACAAGCTTGTCACCAAGGCCACATGCCTCATGGCCAAAGGCTTTGTGGTAACTCCTAAACCCTCAACTCCCTCTCTTGATGCTACTTCATGTGATGATGAGATAGGTCTCAAGATTAATAAGGAAGTGATGGAATCCACTAACTTATTAACTAACTTGGAAGGTGATGTTAAGATGTTTGTTGAGTCCCTCATGAGTCAACTAGGTTAAGCACGCTACATCATCAATGAAAGAGATGACATCGTCTCGGAGATGTTTGGGAATGCTCGTGAGGCCGCCATGGAGATAGCCGCCCTATCCGATGCTCTTGAGGAAGAGAAAAGTAAAAGAGTCATTCTCGAAGGGACTAATGTTTCTCATGAAGAATCATATAACATGAATATCTCAAAACTTACTAGGGAACGTGTTCATGCTCTTGCATTAAGCAAATTTCTTAAAAAGGAAAAAACTCGAGTTTGGGGTTGGTCATGCTAGACTAAATGAAGAGCTTGAGAAACTCAAGAAGTACCATGAGGCCCTATTGAGAAAATTCTCTATTCTCTCAAAGTCTCGTGAACAACTTCAAACTCAAGCAACAAATGAAAGTTTAATTGTATTAACTAGTGTTTCCTCTTGTTCTACTAACCCTTGTTGTGAGCACGGAAATCTTATTGAGGATAACATTAGGTTTAAGTCCACAATTGAGAAAGGTCTAGTCATGTGCATACACGGTGAGTTTCACATCCCAAAATTTTCCAAATTTTGAAATGTGAAAAATAAATAATTGTTGAAATTTAGGGTGAAAAGAAACTTTTTGATTCCAAATGGAAACATCAAAACCCAACTTGAACAAATTTGAATAAAATGGAATTCAACAAATCTCAATCAAGTGAAATGCATTCATCAATAAATGTATCTTGAAATTTAAAACACTTGGAAAAGTTAAACCAAAACCCAAAAACCCTAATGGAAGAAAATCATTTCCAAGATCACTCTCAGACTATGGATTTGCTCTATATAAAAATTGGTCAACAAACATTTATAAATGATCAAAAATGACAAATAAAAATATTATAAAACCATAAAAATTGGTTTCACTTAATTTGGAACCATAGATAAAAACTTATAAATTTAATAAGTTAAAAGGAATTAATTTTCAAAGCTAATAAATCTCCTTTCTAAAATCCATACAAAATTGTGAGTAATTAATCCTAAAAGGATTTAAAAGGATAAACAAATATTAAATAAAATTCTACAAATTGGAATCACCAAATTTGGATCTATAAATAAAAAGATATGGATTTTATAAGACAAAGAAAGGAGTAAATAAATAAGGAATATTTAAAAAGCCAAATTAAATCTTGGCCAAATCCATAAGCAAATGAAATAAAGATATTCCAGTTAAAATAAAGGGATAAAGAATATTCAAATAAAATTATATGGCATTAACCAAATTCCATTCTATTTAAATAAAGACAAAATTCCTAATAAAAATGATTAATTAAATCAAAAGAAAATAATAAATTGGAATTTGCCCAAATGAAATAAAAGTTATTTAATTAACTAAAATGGAATAAAAGGATCATTTAAAATTTATATGGAATTAAAACCATATTTGATTTTATTGGCATAAAGACAATTTTCCAATTTAAATGATTAATAAATCATATTAAAATATCACATTTGAATTATTTAACACCCTATAAAATAAATAAAACCTACTGAAAAAGGTTTGGTGAAAAATTAGAATTCAAATAAGGGTTTGAAAATAAAACCAAAATCTTATTTGAATAAAAACAAGTGTCTATTTTAAATGAATAATAAACCATAAATGAATAAATAATCCTTAAAATACAATAATAAACCAGTATGAAACCTACTGAAAGTTGTGAAGAGTTTGAATTCAAAAAGTATTTGAAATCATTTGAAAAAATTCAAAACAGAAAATGAAAACAGAAAAAGAAAAATAAACAGGAAAGAAAAAATAGAAACCAGCCAGCCTAGCCCAGCAAAACCCACCAGGCCCATCAAGCCCATCTCTCTCTCCCCCGCAGAAAAACGTTTCACACTCGCGAGTTCACCCACACAAGCACTGACAGAACTACCCCACCGCGTATTTCTCTCTCTCGCTGAACGCCAGACCCCACCTGTTAGTCTTCATTCTCACCCACCCCCACGACCTGTTCGTCCCTGGCTGTTACTGCCGATTACTCCTCGCGTTGAATTCGCGTTAATACAGCGCTAATTACGCCCAGCATCGACGTCCTCTTAATCGTTTGTCTCTTCTCCCCATTTCCCCTCACTCTTCCCTTCTCCTCCGCCACCAGGCTATGCAAATTGCCCACTACAATCTCCTCTGCTCTGACGAGTTGCGACAGCGATTCCGGCCAAACCTCGACGCCCCTTGCTCCCGGACCTCCACGAGAACATTCCCCATCTCCTGGCGAACCTTTCTGTAACACCAGCTCGCTCGCGCGCGCTCCACATCGTCGGCAGCTTCGACGAAAGCACTTCGCTGCCATCTGCCTCCGCTCCAACGAGCACTACCGGTGAGACCCTACCGTCCCCTCCTCTCTAGTTGTTAGTCGCATGTTCAGAATTCTTGCGCGCATCTAACATCATCACTCATTCATCTTAGAGTGCACCACAGCCTCGCCAACGACGTCGCCAAGCTCGCTCGTCGACAGAGACAACTCCGGCGAACGATTCAGATCAACACCGTGCGCCCCTTCGACGATGACGACCACCTCGAGCTTGAGCACGATGCGGCAAAGTCAGTAAGCATATTCCCCTATCCCGCACTTCCTATACTCGACGTACCACCACTGGTAGAGCCGCGCTGCCGCACAGACGCCGCTAGCGCCGCCCATCTCTGGTTGCTCGCTTATCAGCCGTTAGATTTAGATCACGTGGCTAGGATAGATTGACTTAATAGAACAGTTATGCTCAATCAGAGCCGTGCGATGCACTTTAAATTTGACGATCCAGAGAAACTAATCCACGCGAACTGGTATGAGCCAATAAGATCATTCCACTTGGCCAGTGTTTTGATTTAAAAACAAAAACATTTCTATTAGATATGTGATTTTGTAAAATTCATAACTTTAAATATAGACGTCCAAAGTTTACAAATTTTATATCAATGGAATAAGCAAAAATAATTCTATCCAACCATGCACTTTGTTTAGTGAATTGCTTCTGGAAAATTAGTTGTTTTTGCAGAAACTTGTGTAGGCATATTTTGTGTATAAAATTTATTCTAGAAATGTTTTTAGGGTAAAATCTTTGGAAAATGGTTTGTTTTGAACCTACTGACCATAGAAACTAAGGAATAAATCTTTGAACTAAAGCATTTCTAGCTAAATAAAAATGTTGAATATGTTAAAAAAATGCTATTTGAGCAAAACCTTTTGAAAATGGTTTAATTTAAACTCTCTGACCCTACACACCAAGTTTTGGGATTTAAAAATATATTTGGTGAACCCTATAAAATTATTACTTTGAAAAAAGACATTTCCAACAAAATAAAATGTTGCTTTGGTTTAAAAATGGATTTTAGATGAAACCCTTTGCAAATGGAATTGTTTTAAAACATTATGACCATAAACATTAATATTGGTGTTTAAAAACATTTTGGCTAACACTAGAAATTATTACTTTGATTTGAACCATTTATAGCAAAACAAAAATGATTTAAAGTGTCCATTTTCACTAACTTAATATCAAATGGTTTTGCCACTTTTATAAATGACCAATAGGTGTTTTAAAATGTTTGTAACCTATTAGAAACCACTTTTCCAAATAAAATAATCTTTGGCATGCTTGCATGCATTGCTTTGTTTTTATTATTCTATGTGATGAATTGCTTGAATGGTAGATTGAATTTGTGCCTTGATTGAATTGTAGTGAAATTTGAAGAGTGTGACTATTGCAAGATCAAGGAGTGAACTTATATTCTCTACCAATAAGGCAAGTGGTGCTTCATACTTTTGTCCTATTATTTTCACTATGCATTAGTGATGTTTTGAGTAGGACTTGCATGGAATTTTCTAAATGTTAACTATGCCATGGGAAATCCTAGTAGATGAAACCGTAGTAGAATTTTCCCTAAGTTAAGATTCCTACTACTATCATGCTTAGCCAAGCTAGTAGAAAACAAGGGTGGATTATATTCATGCTATGAAATATTTCTAAGTCAAGGACTTGTGTTTTGTTTAATAAAACAACTATGTGAATGAATCACCTGGGTGGAATGGTGAGAATAATTTGAGTTGAGTGGTTACTCAGGGCCCATTTCAATGGACTACCCTGGTGTATCACACTTGTGGAATGCCACCCAGGAACAAAGATATTTGAGATGTCAAATGTTGAGAAGCTTCAAGTGCAGCCACTTGGCATTATGGGCTCTGCCTGGAACATATAAGTTGCAATAACTTAGCCAAATGGACAGTTGGTGGTAGGGGGTGATAGGTTTGGAGCGCGTCCATTCTGTTCTAAGGGAAGGCTTCTGAAAGATCTTGTCTCGATGCATGTCGAGTCTTGTGGGGAAAGTGCACCACCTCTCGAGAGAGTAAAATCTAAGTACTTAGCCTTGTCCCCGGCAATGCACAATTTGAGCATCAAGACATGGAAGCTATCAAGAATCTCCTCATCCCAATTTCTAAGTTAAAAACTTGGGGTTGAACAAGGGTTAAAGGATCTTCAATCTTTGATTGGTAGATGTCTTGCGTGATTTTTGCCAAACAAAAACTTAGTGTTTTCAAATGATAAGGAAAATCTATTTTGAGCAAACCAAGCCTAAGCTCCACTTAGCCAAATGCATATATATGATAGTTGCCACTATACTACCATAGTATCACTTGCCAATACAATTCAAATGTATTGACCCTTGTGGCTGTAAATTATTATGTTGCAGGTTTTTTTGATGTTAGTGAAGTGTGTTGATTAGGATTACAAGTCTGCAACCAACATGTTTGCCTGTGGCACTTTGAAGATGAAGGACTCCATGCTATAGTTATTTCTACTGCATTGTAATGAGATAGCCAAATGATCTATGTAAGATGTAATAAATTATTTTATTCCTGGTTATAAAGTTGTATTGTGACCTTTTTTTCTTGATATTACATCTTAACTGTGGATGCTAGTTATGATCCAGTGACTAGCATTGCAATCATAGGGACCTGTACCTTATTGAAGGTTGGGACCTCTACAGATGGTATCAGAGCACTGTGTTGCATGTAGGATTGTAACCCTAGGATTGGACAAAAACCCTTAGAAAAATAGGAGTTGTATTTGTTCCAAAACTTATTTACAAACAATCTTGTAAACTCTTTCCTCAACCCTTTTATTTTAAATCTACATCCCTTCTATTTCAACTTGATGGACAAAGCCTCCACCATGAGCAAAGACTTCAACATGAGCAAAGGACTTCACCAACTCAAATGACTTCAACTTCAACATCACCAATGACTTCAACTTTAGTTTCACCAAGGACTTCAACTTGGACATCACTAAGGACTACAAGTGAGACAAGAATGTTACTCAAGACTTGATAACTTAGAAGAAACCTTCATCACCTTTGAAGTTTTGTGACCAAGATGCAATAATTTTCCCAAGGAAACCATGATCTTATTCATGAAGGAACAACTAAGAAGAATGGAATGATCTCAAGAAAACCAAATAGTTGGACCTCCATACTAATGTTTAGTTTAGATCAAACACACCAACTTATGTGTGGTGTAGCAAAAATATTTTCTTGCCTAAGAATGTGCTTGAAACTTGTTGTTTGAGTGGAATGTTTGTTTGTGAATGCTTGCACATTGCTTGTGTGAATTGTGATTTGTGTGATTAGACTTCTTCTCTAGAAATCTTTTGCCTATTCTAATCCCAATCCAACCCAAACAGATGACTTCTCCAAGAAACTCCAACATCAAGAATGGTGACAACAACAACAACCAAGAGATGCTTCTAGCAACCCAAGCCCAGATGACCCAAGTGACAACTCAGTTTTTAGCCAAGAACAATGAGTTAGACCCAACCATGCAAAAGTTTTTGGAAACCCAATCCCAATTGTTGCAAAGGATGACCAATCAAATGATCAACATGATAAGCAACTCTTCCCAAGGAGTTTGTGACAACAATAATGTCAAGGATGACATTATATAATGAACTCAAGCTTGCAATATTTTTGGAGACATGGATCACACTTCCAAAGAGCATGAAGATCAATGCCCTAATTGTGAAGAGAAACATCCAACTAAGCAATGCCCCACATCTCAAGTGACTTGTTTCCTATGTGAAGGAAATAGTCATGTCCCTATCCAATGCCCCATCTATCCTATAGTTCAACAAATGAAACAAGGAGGAATGCATCAAAAGTATGGAAAACCCCATGAGGAAACAACTTCTATCAAGAAGGATGAAGACAAAGGCAAATCTCAGATTGCACCTCCATACATTAGGAATCACCTTGATGGACAAAAGAGGAAACATAGGTATTATCCAAGGAAACATTCAAGGAACCGAGGAAGCTTTCCCACCTTTGAGGTGAGATATGAAGAGCATGAACTAGAAGAACTCCTAGCTTTGGAGAGACCCAAAAAGAATAAGAAGGATATAAGCCAGTTGCAATGTATTGCAAAGAGATGGGACACTATGCCAGTGATTTCCCAGAAAAGAAGAAGAACCAGGGAAATAAACAAGAGGCAATGATACCAAAGAAGAAGAAGGATAATAGCCAAGTGATGTGTTTCAAATGCAAAGAGCTAAGCCATTATGCAAACAAGTGTCCAAAGAAGATACATCAAGATTCCAAGTAAGCCAAGATGTAATCTAGTTAAAAACCTTTTTAGGGGTGGTAGTACCCTAGTTGCCTTGAAACCAACTTGTAACCTCTAGCCTTCCCAAATCTCGGGACGAGATTTATTTTAAGGGTGGTAACCTATCACATCCCAAAATTTACCAAATTTTGAAATATGAAAAATAAATAAATAAAATAAATAATTGTTGAAATTTAGGGTGAAAAGAAATTTTTTGATTCCAACTGGAAACATCAAAACCCAACTTGAACAAATTTGAATAAAATGGAATTCAACAAATCTCAATCAAGTGAAATGCATTCATCAATTAATGTATCTTGAAAATTTAAACACTTGAAAATGTTAAACCAAAACCCAAAAACCCTAATGGAAGAAAATCATTTCCAAGATCACTCTAAGACTATGGATTTTGATCTATATAAAAATTGGTCAAAAACATTTATAAATGATCAAAAATGACAAATAAAAATATTATAAAACCATAGAAATTGGTTTCACTTAATTTGGAACCATAGATAAAAACTTATAAATTTAATAAGTTAAAAGGAATTAATTTTCAAAGCTAATAAAACTCCTATCTAAAATGCATACCAAATTGTGAGTAAATAATCCTAAAAGGATTTAAAAGGATACACAAATATTAAATAAAATTCTACAAATTGGAATCACCAAATTTGGATCTATAAATAAAAAGATATGGATTTTATAAGACAAAGAAAGGAGTAAATAAATAAGGAATATTTAAAAAGCCAAATTAAATCTTGGCCAAATCCATAAGAAAATGAAATAAAGATATTCCAATTAAAAGAAAGGGATAAATAATATTCAAATAAAATTTTATGGCATTAACCAAATTCCATTCTATTTAAATAAAGACAAAATTCCTAATAGAAATGATTAATTAAATCAAAAGAAAATAATAAATTGGAATTTGCCCAAATGAATTAAAAGTTATTTAATTAACTTAAATGGAATAAAAGTATCATTTAAATAAAATTTATGTGGAATTAAAACCATATTTGATTTTATTTGCATAAAGACAATTGTCCAATTTAAATGATTAATAAATCATATTAAAATACTTTAATAATTCAAAGTGAATTATTTAACACCCTATTAAATAAATAAAACCTACTAAAAAGGTTTGGTGAAAAATTAGAATTCAAATAAGGGTTTGAAAATAAAATCAAAATCTTATTTGGATAGAAACAAGTGTCTATTTTAAATGAATAATAAACCATAAATGAATAAAATAATCCTTAAAATACAATAATAAACCAGTATAAAACCTACTGAAAGTTGTGAAGAGTTTGAATTCAAACAAGTATTTGAAATCATTTGAACAAATTCAAAACAGAAAATGAAAACAGAAAAAGAAAATAAACATGAAAGAAAAAAATAGAAACCAGCCAGCCCAGCCCAGCAAAACCCACCAGGCCCAGCAAGCCCATCTCTCTCTCCCCCATAGAAAAACATTTCACACTCACGAGTTCACCCAAACAGGCACTAACAGAACTACCCCACCGCGTATTTCTCTCTCTCTCTGAACGCTAGACCCCACCTGTCAGTCTTCGTTCTCACCCACCCCCACAACCTGTTCGTCCCCGGCTGTTACTGCCGATTACTCCTCGCGTTGAATTCGCGTTAATACAGCGCTAATTACGCCCAGCATCGACGCCCTCTTAATCGCCTGTCTCTTCTCCCCATTTCCCCTCACTCTTCCCTTCTCCTCCGCCACCAGGCTGCGCAAATTGCCCACTACAAGCTCCTTTGCTCCGACGAGTTGCGACAGTGATTCTGGCCAAACCTCGACGCCCCTTGCTCCCTGACCTCCACGAGAACATTCTCCATCTCCTGGCGAACCTTTCTGTAACACCAGCTCGCCCGCGCGCTCTCCACATCGTCGGCATCTTCGACAACAGCACTTCGCTGTCGTCTGCCTCCGCTCCGACAAGCACTACCGGTGAGACCCGACCGTCCCCTCCTCTCTGGTTGTTAGTAGCATGTTCAGAATTCTTGCACGCATCTAACAGCATCACTCATTCGTCTTAGCGCGCACCACAGCCTCGCCAACGACGTCGCCAAGCTCGCCCATCGACAGAGACAACTCCGGCGAACGATTCAGATCAAAACTGTGCGCCCCTTCGACGATGACGACCACCTCGAGCTTCAGCATGAAGCAGCAAACTCAGTAAGCATATTCCCCCGTCTCCCGCACTTCCTTTACTCGCCGTACCACCACTGACAGAGCCGTGCCGCTGCACAGCCGCCGCTAGCGCCGCCCATCTCTGGTTGCTCGCTTATCAGCCGTTAGATTTAGATCGCGTGGCTAGGATAGATTGACTTAATCGAACCATTATGCTCAATCAGAACTGTGCGATGCACTTTAAATATGACGATCCAGAGAGCCTGATCCACGTGAACCGGTATGAACCAATAAGATCATTCCACGTGGCCAGTGTTTTGATTTAAAAACAGAAACATTTCTATTAGATATGTGATTTTGTAAAATTCATAACTTTAAATGTACACGTCCAAATTTTACAAATTTCATATCAATGGAATCAGCAAAAAGAATTCTATGCAACCATGCACTTTGTTTAGTGAATTTCTTCTAGAAAATTAGTTGTTTTTGTAGAAACTTGTGTAGGCATATTTTGTGTATAAAATTTATTCAAGAAATGTTTTTAGGGTAACTTTGGAAAATGGTTTGTTTTGAACCTACTGACCATATAAACCAACTTGTGGATTTTAAAACATATTTTGTGATACTAAGGAATAAATCTTTGAAATAAAGCATTTCTAGATAAATAAAAATGGTGAATATGTTTTAAAAATGCTTTTTGAGTAAAACCTTTTGAAAGTGGTTTAATTTAAACTCTATGACCCTAAACATCGAGTTTTTGGATTTAAAAATATATTGGTGAACCCTATAAAATTATTACTTTGATAAAAGACATTTCCAAACAAATAAAATGTTGCTTTGGTTTAAAAATGGATTTTGGATGAAACCCTTTGCAAATGGAATTATTTTAAAACATTATGACCATAAACATTAATATTGGTGTTTAAAAACATTTTGGCTAACACTAGAAATTATTACTTTGATTTGAACCATTTCTAGCAAAACAAAAATGATTTAAAGTGGCCATTTTGACTAACTTAATATCAAATGGTTTTGCCACTTTTATAAATGACCAATAGGTGTTTTAAAATGTTTATAACCTATTAGAAATCACTTTTCCAAATAAAATAATCTTTGGCATGCTTGCATGCATTGCTTTGTTTTTATTATTCTATGTGATGAATTGCTTGAATGGTAGATTGAATTTGTGCCTTGATTGAATTGTAGTGAAATTTGAAGAGTGTGACTATTGCAAGATCAAGGAGTGAACTTATATTCTCTACCAATAAGTAAAGTGGTGCTTCATACTTTTGTCCTATTATTTTCACTATGCATTAGTGATGTTTTGAGTAGGACTTGTATGGAATTTTCTAAATGTTAACTATGCCATGGGAAATCCTAGTAGATGAAACCTTAGTAGAATTTTCCCTAAGTTAAGATTCCTACTACTATCATGCTTATCCTAGCTAGTAGAAAACAAGGGTGGGTTATATTCATGCTATGAAATATTTCTAAGTCAAGGACTTGTGTTTTGTTTAATAAAACAACTATGTGAATGAATCACCTGGGTGGAATGGTGAGAATGGTTTGTGTTGAGTGGTTACTCGGGGCCCATTTCAATGGACTACCCTGGTGTATCACACTTGTGGAATGCCACCCAGGAACAAAGAGATTTGAGATGTCAAATGTTGAGAAGCTTCAAGTGTAGCCACTTGGCATTATGGGCTCTTCCTGGATCATATAAGTTGCAATAACTTAGCCAAATGGATAGTTGGTGGTAGGGGTGATAGGTTTGGAGCGCGTCCATTCTGGTCTAAGGGAAGGCTTCTGAAAGATCTTGTCTCGATGCATGTGGAGACTTGTGGGGAAAGTGCACCACCTCTCGAGAGAGTAAAATCTAAGTACTTAGCCGTGTCCCCGGCAATGGACAATTTGAGCATTAAAACATGGAAGCTATCAAGAATCTCCCCATCCCAATTTCTAAGTTAAACACTTGTGGTTGAACAAGGGTTAAAGGATCTTCAATCTTTGATTGGGAGATGCTTTGGGTGAATTTTGCCAAACAAAAACTTAGTGTTTTCAATTGATAAGGAAAATCTATTTTGAGCAAAGCAAGCCTAAGCTCCACTTATCCAAATGCATATAGATGATAGTTGCCACTATACTACCATAGTATCACTTGCCAATACAATTCAAATGTATTGACCCTTGTGGCTGTAACTTATTATGTTGCAGGTTTGTTTTATGTTAGTGAAGTGTGTTGATTAGGATTACAAGTCTACAACCAACATGTTTGCCTGTGGCACTTTGAAGATGAAGGACTCCATGCTATAGTTATTTCTGCTGCATTGTAATGAGATAGCCAAATGAGCTATGTAAGATGTAATGAATTATTTTATTCCTGGTTATAAAGTTGTATTATGACCTTTGTTTCTTGATATTACATCTTAACTATGGATGCTAACTATTGATCTAGGGACTAGATTGCAATCACAGGGACCTCTACCTTATTAAAGGTTGGGACCTCTACAGTGAGAAAAGTCTAAATGCCCTTTTGAGCAATTAAAGGGACAATGTGGCTAAAGAAGGACTTGGATTTGAACCCAATACCAAGAATAAGAAGATGAGCAAGAACAAGGAGAATTGTGTGCCCACTCCTCCTTCCAAAATGATTACCTTTGTGAAGGAGGGGAGAAGGCAAAAGAGAAGGAATCACGTTTCATTAAATATGGCGATGAACCATCCCACAATGACTTTGCGAGGAAATATAATCCTTCATATGTCCTTATAAAAATCTTATTATGGTCATGTCTATGCTAAATATGTGTGAACCTCTTATGGTGATGATTACCATTGGGCCATTTGGGTTCCTAAGATACTTGTGACTAAAAAAAGAGGACCCATCCAACAATGGGAACCTAAGACCAAGCATTTTTTTGTAGGACTATGCTTCCGGTGGAAGAAAATGCGTGGTTGATAGTGGTGCCACTAGTCATATGACCGGAAGCAAAATATGCTCGATGAGACCTCTATTGTGGACATTATGCTTGTCAAAACCCTTTCATACAATTTACTTTCCGTTCATCAACTTACACTCATGGGTTTCGTAGCCTACTTTGATTCCAAGGTTGTGGTTCTCATGTGGAGCAAGACTCTCTCTATAGCCTTTGTTGCATGTCGAGAGCGGTTTGTATGTGGTAGATTTCGATAAGAAACCCACACCTACCGCGGGTTGCCTAATGGCTAAATGTGATGTGGGATGGCTTTGGCATTGCCGTCTTGCCCACGTCAACATGAGGGCTTTGCAAAATCTCCACCTGGGAGGTCACATCCTTGGACTAAAAGATAATGTTTGTTTTGTCAAATATGGTGTGTAGGGCTTGTATTGAAGGGAATATCCATGAGTCGGTGCATCCCCCACAACTACCATCTACTCCAATGGTATCTTAGATGTCCTCCACATGGACCTCTTTGGTCCTCCATCCTTTGATAGTCTTGGGGGGAAGAAGTACTATTTGGATTACTACTCAAGATACACTTAGGTATATTTCTTCAAGAAGAAGAGTGAAACTCAATAAACCGTCATCGAATTTGCCAATGAAGTTCAACATCAACATAACAAAAAAATCTTGGCCATTAGAAGTGACAATGGTACCGAGTTCAAGAACTACACTTTGGATGAGTTCCTTAGTGATGAGGGAATCAAGCATCAATATTCCGCTCCTTATACACCTCAACAAAATGGAGTGGCGGAAAGGAAGAACCGGACTCTCTTGGATATGGCAAAGAACTATGATCACGGAGTTCAAGTCTCCTTATAACTTTTGGGCCAAAGCTATCTCAACCGCTTGTCATATTGCCAACCATGTGTATCTCCGCAAGTATTTGGAGATGACCCCTTATGAGATCCTCACCGACAAGAAACTAAATATCCAATACCTTCGGGTATTTGGGTGTAGGTGCTTTATTCTCAAGAAAGGTAACCGGTTAACTAAATTCGAGTCTCGTTCTATTGAAGGTATCTTTGTTGGCTATGCTTTGGATTCTCACGCTTATAGAGTGTATAACAGGTCCATTAGACAAGTTATAGTCTCTTGTAATGTGAGATTCGATGAGCATAATGGCTCCCAAGTGGGGCAACTTGATCTTGGTGATGTAGGTGATGAAATTCCTCCTTAATACATAATAAGAATGGGTGTGGGATTTTTTCGCCCCGTTGAGGAACCCCTTGTGGTGGAAGGAGAAGGACAATGCTCTACTCATTTGGATCCCTCACCTACTCAAGATCTTCATCAATCCCATAGCCATCAAGATCCCCTGGTTGAACATATAGCTCATGATCAAGGTCAAGTGCAAGTGAATGATGGGTGTGTATCACCCCATATGGACCAATATCAAGCCCATGAAGTTGGACAAGGTCAAAATGTTGAGCAAGCTCAAGAAGAGGATCAAGCTCAATTTCAAGGTCAAGATGGGGATCAAAATAGTGGTGATGACCAAGAGGTTTCTCAAGAATCCATTGAAGAAGCCAACACTCATCGTGAAGCAAGAAGGATCGCCAAGCTTGTTCGTGAAGGGATTACCCTTGATAATGTTGTTGGTGATCTTGAAAGGGGAATTACTACTCATAACCAAGTGGATAACTTTGTTGGCCACAATATTTTCATTTCTTGTGTAGAGCCCCAAAAGGTGTGTGAGGCGCTTGAAGCCCTGGATTGGCTTGAAGCCATGCATGAAGAGCTTAGCAACTTCAAGCGCAAAAAGGTGTGGTCATTAGTGGAGAGACCCTAGGAGCTCCATAATATCATTGGAACCAAGTGGATCCTTAAGAACAATCAAGATGCAAGTGGGATGGTCATTCGCAACAAGGCAAGATTGGTGGCTCAAGGCTTATCCCAAGTCAAGGGTATCGACTATGGTGAAACTTTTGCCCCCGTTTCTCGTCTTGAGTCTATTTGTATCTTACTTTCATATGCATCTCATCATAACTTCAAGTTGCAACAAATGGATGTTAAAAGTGCATTTCGTAATGGTACCTTAAATGAGTTGGTATATGTCAAGCAACCCCTGGGTTTTGAGGATCCCAAGTTTCCAAACCATGTTTACAAACTTGATAAGGCGCTCTATTGGCTTAAACAAGCTCCTCGTGCATGGTACGAGCACCTTAGAAAGTTGTTGGTTGACCGTGGTTTTGAAATTGGGCTAATCAACCCCACTCTTTTTACTAAGAGAGTTGGAGGTGACTTGTTAATATGCCAAATATATGTTGATGACATTATCTTTGGTTCTCCTAACAAATCTTCCAACGATGTATTTGCTAAGCTAATGACCGATGAGTTTGAAATGTCTATGATGGGCTAATTGAAATTCTCTCTTGGATTTGAAGTGAAGCAATTATACGGAGGTATCTTCATTAGTCAACCCAAATACATTCAAGATATGATCAAGAGGTTCAAGTTGACGGATCTAAATGGAACCAAGACTCCCATTCCTCTCAAGTGTGATCTTAGTCTTGATACTAAGGGAAAAGAAGTGGATCAAAAGGTATATCGTTCTATGATTGTTTCTTTGCTTTATCTTTGTGCATCTAGACCGGATATCATATTGAGTGTGGGTATTTGTGCATGGTTTCAAGCCGCCCCAAAGGAAAGCCACCTTGTGGCGGTCAAGCGAATCTTTCGATATTTAGTTGATACCCCAAACTTTGTCCTATGGTATCCTAAGGGCTCAAGCTTTGTTCTTCATGGTTTCACGGATTTGGATTGGGCGGGAGACAAAGTTGGAAGGAAATCAACCTCCGGGGCTTGCCAATTCCTTGGTAGATCCTTGGTGTGTTGGTCATCTAAGAAACAAAATTGTGTCTCCTTACCTTCCGTCG
The DNA here is from genome assembly GCA_916181665.1 of Avena sativa. Classification (NCBI taxonomy): domain Eukaryota; kingdom Viridiplantae; phylum Streptophyta; class Magnoliopsida; order Poales; family Poaceae; genus Avena; species Avena sativa. The sequence continues at coordinate 162,755,770 of OV702284.1, forward strand.
AGGCCGAGTATATTGCGGCCACTAGTTGTTGTGCTCAATTGTTGTGGATGAGGCAAACTCTAAAGGATTACAGTGTCACTTGTTAAAAAGTGCCTCTTCTTTGTGATAATGAAAGTGCTATCAAGATTGCCCACAACCCGCTGCAACAGACAAGAACGAAGCATATTGATATTCGTCATCATTTTATCCATGAGCATGTGAACAATGGTGATATTGATCTCTCTTATGTGAGAACCGAGAAGAAACTTGCGGATTTATTCACCAATCCCCTTGATGAGAAGGGATTCCGAGAGTTAAGGCATGAGCTAAATATCATAGATTAGAGCAATGTGGCTTGATACCATGCACCCATACCTATGAACTCATATGTTATTCTATCTAGGTGTAGGCATGGACATAGGGGGAGTGCGGTCCTAATTGATTGGTCTATCCCTCCCCCCATTATGCCCAAAGTAAGAAAATCATCCTCTTTATATCATTTTGTGATATGTGAGATTAAATGACGAGTTTTGGTAATGGACCCAAGATATATCTTCGCGGTGCCAAGCCAAGTATACTCATACATGGTGGCCTCGGCCACCGAACTACACATTGGTGTGTGTCTAGATGTTCTTTGCATTCCTTGTGGTTCATTTATTTTGTTATTATGGTAATTTGTCTCTTCATTGGCTCTTCTCCTGATTGCTATGTGTCATTTTCCATGTTTTTTGCCTGTCCTATGTTGTTCAGGCGATTTTTGGCAGTGGAGGCCGGAGACTCCGGGGTCTGACCCCGGAGACTCCCGCCCTTGGGCCCAGAGACCCCGGCCTGGACGGGTTATCAATAGTTAGATTAGAGAGTCGGGGTAGGGGTAACTCCTAGTTACTTCTCTCCACCCCGACTCCCTTCTCTCCACCAAACTCGTACCCTCCTCCGCCCGTCACTGTCGAGGCCCTCCTCCGCCCCGGATCCACCACCGCTGGCCTGCCCCTGCCCCTCACTGCTGGGATCTTTCCCCTCCAGCAGGGCCCTCCTTGAATGGAGCCAGGTGACCTCTCCCTCTCTAAATCCCATTCTAGGGTTTCCCTAGTTGATTTTTGAGGTTTGAGTCCCTTGTGCCCCATGGATTTCATGTTTTGCAACAATTCCTCACATTTAGGAATGTTTGAGAACCCGATCTGCTTCTAGGAGAGTTTCCCCCCATTCTAGTCTCTCGCCAAGTTTCTAGGTCGGAGACTCCGGTCGCCTCGACCGGAGACTCCGGTGGTGTGGAGACTCTGGCCTTTATGGCCGGAGACTCCAGCCCTGGCTAGAAACTCCGGGGCTAGAGACAAGATACTCCGGCATTTCTCGTCTGATTTTGGTTTGGTTCTCACACTTCTTCCACCATACATTCTAGGACATGCAAAACTCATTCCTTGTTGTATTTTTATGCCTTATTGCATGTTTTTGTAGGCGGTTCCGGTAGCTCTCATCCTCATCACACCAAGTCCAAGGCCCCGAACTAGGGGGCAACCCTTGCAAGATACCCGGTTGACACACGTATGACAGACGTGAGGAACATGCTAAAAGGACCAAGGGAAAGAAATCCATGACATTGCAGCGGCAAGAGGAAGAGTGTATTTGTCGTGAGGATCTTGCTAAGAAACTGAAATATGACAATCTCACCACTCTCTCGAGGCTAAACAACGATGAGTTCTGGGTTATGAGGAGGCAACTGTCCTATGATATGATAAGTAACAGCCTGGATGCCCGTTTCTGGAGGAGTGAGCAGTATTTGATTATGACCGAGATTTATGCCTATCTGTCTTCAAAGAAGCCAGTGTGCCCGCAACGTCCTCTGGACTTTGGTTTCATGTATAACAAAACCTATTTCTCTAAGGCTCTCTGGATCACCGAGAATCTTGGGTTGCATCATCTCATGGGTTTTCAGCAGGACTACAATGTTCAAATTGTGCATCAGTTCCTTGCAACTCTCGTGTTCAGAGAAGGGTCCGAGATTCCTATGACTTGGATGACTGGTGAGGTTCGTTGTCAGTCCAACATCATTGAGTTTGCTGCGGTCTTGGAGTATCCATTTGAGGGTAGGAATTCACCTGTTGGTCGTCGCATTCATGAGACCATCGGGCTTGAGTATAATAAGAAGCCTCTTGCTCCTATCTACAACAAGAATGGTATCCTTGGGGAATCAAGGAACCTAAGGCCACCGTTCCACATTGTGATCCGCATGTTTTGTGAAAACATTTATCCTCAAGTGGGCAATCTTGACACTATTAGGTCTGCTTTGGTTCCTCTTATGGCTCTTGCTCATTTCGTGTACATCAATGGCCCTGATGCCCCTGCCACTCCCATCGATGTCATGTATTTCATCTTCATGGAATTGGCCATCAACATTGCTGAGAAGAAGACTACCACATATTTTCCCTATGTCATGAGTCTTGTTCTATCCACCTTTGCAAAGATGAACTTGCCTGCCCTGCTTGAGGGTCTGCCTGTTGTTTCCCATGCCCCTCTCCAGTTGCAGCGTAAGGCTCCCACAACCACTACAGATCCTCATGGCTATTCTGCTCCCGTGCCAGATAATGAGATTAGAGAGTATGAGGAGGAGAGCCCTCCTGCTACCAGACCCGTCTGTGATGCGTCGAAAACGTATCTATAATTTTTGATGTTCCATGCTTGTTTAGTATCTACTTTGCTTTGCGTTGTCTACACTTTGCGGTGTTTTTATATGTTTTATGGTACTAACCTATTAACAAGATGCCAAAGTGTCAGTTGCCTATTTTCTTCTGTTTTTGGTTCCAGAAAGGCAGAAAATCAATACTCTCGGAATTGGACAGGACAAAAGCCAAAGTCAATATTTTTCTGTGGGGAACATGGAGCTAGAAGATGAGATGGAGGAGGGCCCCGAGGGGGCCACACCCCCTGGACGCGCGGGTGGGCCACCCCACGCCTGGGGGGTGCAGCCACCTCGGGCACCCCCTCGGCCTCCCTATTCGCCTATAAGAACCCCCCGATGCCCAAACCCTAAGTACCGATAAATAGTCCATGAAACCGTCTATAGCCGCCGCCACCATCGTCCCTAGATCGGGGGGATCTGAAGCTCTTCCCGGCACCCTGCCAAAGGGGAGATCATCCCGGAGGCCTTCTTCTTCATCATGCCAGCCTTCGGTATGTAGCGTGAGTAGTTCCACCTTGGACTACGGGTCCATGTAGTAGCTAGATGGTTGTATCTCCTCCTTTGTGCTTTCATGTCTAGATCTTGTGAGCTCCGTTCATGATCAAGATCTCATCTATTTGTAATCATGCATGTTGTGTTTGCGGGGATCCGATGGATATTGAGATTACTATGTCAGATTGATTAATGGTTTTGTCTTATTGATTCTATCATGTCTGTGTTGTTTGTGATCTTGCATGCTCTCCGTTGTTAGTAGCTATCTTGGCCAAGTAGTTGCTAGTGACTCCAAGAGGGGGTATGTATGCTCGATAGTGGGTTCATGCCTCTATTTAATCTAAGGGAAGTGACAAAAATCTCTAAGGTTGTAGATGTGTTGTTGCCACTAGGGAGAAAACAGCGGTCTCTTGTTCATGGAACAAGTGGATTGTTTACCTTACACACTTTGATTAAAGCAGTTGTCTGTTGCTTGTAACTTAATACTGGAGGGGGTTCGGATGATAACCCAAATGTGGACTTCTAGTCATAGATGCAGTTGGATGGCGGTCTATGTATCTTGTTGTATTGCCCAATCGAATCTCATAGGATCATGATGTCTAGTATTGCATTGTTATGCCTTGATCAATCCTGTCAATTGCCCTGCTGTAATTTGTTTACCTAGCATGCCATGTTTGTTTATCTAAGGAGAACACCTCTAGTGAACTATGGACCCCGGTCCAATCTTTACCATTGATACATCTTCCATTGTTTACCGTTTACTTGTTGCACACCACCATTACCTTCCACACCATACAGTTAATCCTTTGCTACAGCAAACCGGTGAGATTGGCGACCTCACTGTTTGTTGGGGCAAAGTCTTGAGTTTGTGTTGTGCAGGTCTCCAAGTTGCTAGCAACACCTTTGAGTCATTTCCTTCCTCCTACTGGTTCGATAACCTTGGTTTCTTACTGAGGGAAAACTTGCTGCTGTGCTTATCATACCTTCCTCTTGGGGTCTCCCAACAAAGTGTTCACGCACTCATCAATCCTTTTTCTGACGCCGTTGTCGGGGAGGATAAGGACGTCTTCACAAGGGGTACCTTCTCAACCTTTCTCTTTACTTTGTTTTTGTTTTGCTTAGTTTATTTTGCTTGGTTTTGTTTGCCTCTTTTTATCAAAGACTCCAAAAAAAATTAGTTTAGTTTGTTTTGCTTTCCCTTATCAAAAACTCAAAAAAAAGTTCCCACTCTAGTTGTCACCTTGCTCTAGCTCACCATGTTGATCCCCAAGTTCACCCTGAAAGACCTTTCAATAGGTAGTGTCTCCATAATTGGGAAAGAAAATATTGAAGAATTATTTAATCATGTTAGCAAACATGAGGATACTGAGGATAGATCTATAGCATAGCTTGCTCCTAATTATGAAATTTCTGCAGCTTTTTTAGTTCATCTGTTGGAGGCTAGGTTTGTTAACCTTAACCCCATGATGCAAATTTTGTTTCTCAAACTAAAAGAAGAAAAGGAAGCTGAAAAGAGAGAATTATCCTTGAAACTTTAATAAAAGAGTTCAATGATGTTGCTAAGAAATCCAAAAAAGTCTTTGAGCGTTTTCATTATGCTAGGCTCATGTGTAGATGCTATGGATACTTTAGATAAAACCAAACCTAGAGAGGAAATTAAGAAACCCATATCCTTTAAACTTGTTGGAATGCATGAAGCCTTAGAAAAGAATTTTGATTGGATTGTTCCTGAAAATCCTTTTGATGAAAGTAGTGAACCAAATAGATATGAGAAGGGATCCTCCAAAACTCATTTGGACGAGATACCTTTCCTAATTGAAGAGATTGCAAGTATTGATCTTAATTCTTCATGTGAAAACATTTGCTTCTTGCTTGTTGTGCCTAACTTAAAGGCGTTAAAGAAAAGTACTTGTTGGGAGATAACCCAAGAGTTTTCTTGAGTCTTGAAATTTATTACTTCAATAATGACCTCTGCTTATACTTTTTGTTTGCTTTTTGTGCCAAGAATGACCTCTAATGAGAGGGAAGTAAGATTTGGGGAGTTGCCGTCTCGAAACAGATTTTTGTGTTCCACCGTAAAAATTCGTGAGGAACCTCTGTAAGTCGGATTGATCTGATATTTTACGAATAAACCCCCCAGTATGTTAGATAACGTCCGTTAGTTCAACACTTTTTGATTTGAGCAACAGAAGGTCTTCGAAAAAATCGGTTTCTACATGCTGGTCTATTTTGACAAATTTCTGTCATTATTTGCATTTGCTTCTTGTTGATTCCTTTTTGGGTTCTTTTTGGGAAATTGAGCTTTTTGAGGGAGTTTCTACAGTAGCTAATGTTTTTAGTGAAAGTTTTGCTGTTCTAAAGCTAAACCCAAGAGTCTATTATCTTTTGAATACACTAATGTTGCTAATGAAGATTGTGTAAAGTTTTGTATGAAGAAAAAAATTCAGGTGTAGAGAGAGAATGATTAATGAGATGAATAATGGACAAAAGCTCAAGCTTGGGGATGCCACCCCGTGTCACCCCAATAAATATTCAAGAGGTACAAGCGTCAAAGCTTGGGGATGCCCAAGGCATCCCCTTCTTCATCAATAAAAAGCTCAGGTCTTTCTAGACACTTCATTTTTTATTGTTTCATGCACTGTTGTGTTGTTCTTGGAGCATCTTAGTTTTCATTTGATTTGCTTAGTTTGCTTGAATAAAGTAGTTTGGATCCCCGTTCTTGCTGTGTTGTTTCAAATAAGTTGATTGATGTTGGAAAGGAGTAGAAAGTTCTTGCTTGAAATAGTGCAAGAGGAGCTTGCTTTGACTGTGACTTAGACTTTAGCATGTCATGCTAGATGTTGTTTTGACCTTTTGCTTAGTAATTATTTTTGTAGCACGACTTGTTCCAAACAATTGGTATTGCTTAGTGTGCCTTGAAATAATGATGCGTTGTTTTAGCAAAATAAGGAAGCAGGCTGGGTACACATGGTAATAGAACCCACTGGAGATCATTCAATCAGACGTCTTCCACAAAGAAAAGCATGCAAAAGCATAGTATTATGGTATTCTCCTTTGATGCTTTGTTTGGGTTGACTTGGCACATGCTCACACCATGTTATGACTATGAAAAAGTCACCATAGAAGATCTTTTAGTTTTTGACTTGTGGTACCACTTTATGCTTTGATTAGTAATGTTTTATCGCTCTGCATGATTATGGCCATTATTGCTCTCTTAGTTGGTCGCTCCCAGTCTTTTTCTAGCCTCCACTTGTATGAGTAAGCTCTACTCATGCTTCCAACTCCCAAGAAACCAAGTTATTCCAAAGTGTCCACTATAAACTCCTATGCATGGTATGTTACACCATTCCAAGTATATTCTTATTTTCATCTATCTTCCAATTAAAAAGTATTTTGTTATGTGCAAACTTAGTAATTAAAGCTCTCACAAACTTGATGGCACACTTTATATTTCTTGCCCCTAATAAACTTGAACCATTGTGTCATCTATGTTGTATATGCTTGCACTTATACGTTGGAATTAGCAGAATCGTGCTGTCATGGGGAACGCTTTCAACATTGCACTTGTACATTGTACACAGTTGATATCATGCTCTTTTGTCTATGGATGTCGTTAGTGTGAAATGAAAGGGGAGCTTGTAACACTACTAGAAAAACGTCTGTTCGTGGCGCACCTGAAAAGGCCTTCTGTGGCGCACTAGCAGTGCGCCACGGGCCTCACGCTACGGCTATCTCGTAGCCGTGGCGCACTGCATGGTGCGCCACGGTTGTGTCGAGATAGGCGTGGCGCACCAGGTAGTGCGCCATAGAAGGCCTTTTCAGGTGCGCCACGGATGTGTTTTTCAAAAAACAAAAAAATGCAAAAAACACCCTCGTTTTGAATTGCAAAAGCAATCGGGTTCGTGTATCGCCGCCGCAGTCGTGTCACCTCGCCGGAGCATGGCCGTGGCAGGGAGGTGCGGGAGGGGTCGTGGCCGCTCTAGTCCTCGCAGGCGTCGAGGTGGTGTGTGGTTGGAGAATGGATGGTAGGAAGAGAGGGAGGAAGGAAGAGATGGAGGAAGAGAGGGAGGAAGGAAGAGATGGAGGAATAGAGGGAGGTAGGAAGAGATGGAGGAAGAGAGGGAGGAAGGGAGGTCGGTGAGGAGAAGGATGCCGCCGTCGCCCGTTGTCACTGCGAGGAGGAGGATAAGGAGGTCACCGTTGCACCGCCGTCGCCCGTTGTCACTGCGAGAAGGAGGAGAAGGAGGCCGACGTCGCGCCGTCACTTCAAGGAGAGGAGAAGGGGAAGGAGGAGAAGGAAGAAGGGAGAAGGGAGAAGGAAGAAGGATAAGGGAAAGGGAGAGGAAGAGGGAAAAGGGGAAGGGAAAAGGGGAAAGGAAAAGGGAGGAGGGCAGGGTGGAGATTCAAATTTGAATCCCGCCCAAGCTTATCCGTGGCACACTAGGTGGTGGTGCGCTACGGGTAAGTCGCCCTCTATTTTTTTTCTGCAGGAAAAAACGGTCTTTTGACCAAAACTTTTTACTCTTTTCGAATTTTGAAAATCTAAAAAATCGCTAAACGACCAAAGGTCGTTGAGAGCAGATGCGAAATCTCGTTCTCGTCATTTTGGTATATTATATGATTTTTTTCGACATCGTATGCAAAAGTTACGGTCATTTTACCGTGGCATGACTTTTTTTTGCAGAAAAAGTCAAAACTCATGTTTGTTAATTTTCCTAGAAACTATACCACATTATCTTCCTAAATATGAAAGGATTTAATTTTTTGAAGTGTTTATCATTTTCTTTTATTTTTGGCAAAACCTAAAAAGGCGATCCGGGGGGGTGGGTGGAGTTGGTGCAGGATAGTTAGGCGTAGGGCACTAGGGCAAGGTGCCCTACTATTAAGTTTATACATCCGTCGCGCACATGACATAGTGCGCCACAGAACTTGCCATAACCGTGGCGCACATGTCATAGTGCGCCACAGAACTTGCCACAACCGTAGCGCACCTACCCCATGTGCGCTACGGGTACGTGGCATGCGGCTGGCAGGCCCCTGGACCATACATATCTGTGGCGCACATACCCCATGTGCGCCACGGTTGTTCTAGTTACTAGTAGGGCACTATCCACAGGTGAGCCACGCCTATTTTACCCGTGGGGCACTTCAACCATGTGAGCCACGGATGTGCGGATTACCTATAGCCCTTTTCCTAGTAGTGTAAGTCCATGGAGTTATGTATGTGTGTTAGAGAAACGCATGGACCGCTAGCCTAAGCCATGTCTAATCATGGTGGAAACTCGCAACATCACCATAATGACATCTATGAAGCTTTATTCTTATAAAAAGGAGACATATTGAGAAAAGATGAAAGAGAGAAAAAACACCATATTCCCATGGTAAATAAGAAGATTGCTGAGATGCTCATTATCTGCTTGCCTTGTCATTTTGGTTATGGGATAGCTCATGTACCATGTGCAAGGGGTACCCCGTTGGCGGTTTTCTATGATACACATGTACTTACTATGACAATAACTTATAGGTGACTAAAGTTGAGTAGCATGAGGAGCGCCCTCGTATTCAAGGGACATGAGATTGCCAACTTATACTTTGTCAAGCATATACTCCATAGTTTGTTCACTTTAACCTTAATGACTTCAAAATTCTTATGATAGGGGAAATGAGAGCTGAAAGCTAACAAGTACCATAATTTTTTAAATATCTTTTTGAGAGTTGAAATCCCTGCTTCCCTATATGAAGGGCCTTTCTTCCACCATTATATTGAGTCTCCACCTTCTAACTTTAGGCACCATTTAAGAAAGCATAGTTGCCATTCTTAGTTCTATGTGCATTGTCCCAAAACTTATTGATTGATGCATATTGTTGATATTGCTTGCTCATGAACTATTTGTATCTAGTCACACTTATGAACTTTGAAGGTGTCCTATGCATCTATTTGCTACTCCATGAGGGACAATATGATTGCCACTATGCCATGTTTTCTGTATGTGAAACAAATAAACGTTTTTCAATGCATGTTATTCATGATCTTTGTTTGAATCCTTTCATGTTGGATGCATAGTTATTTTGTATTACTGTTAGAACTCCATCTTTCATGCTCATGTTTAGAGTTCTTTGATCCCAACTTTCAATGCTTTCAAATGGTTTGATCTTGATTTCGATGGTGCATGTCACCTCAAAAAAAATTCTTTTTATCACTTACCTACTCAAGGACGAGCAGGAGTTAAGCTTGGGGATGCTTGATACGTCGGAAACGTATCTATAATTTTGGATGTTCCATGATTGTTTAGTATCTACTTTGATTTGCTTTGTCTACACTTTGAGGTGTTTTTATATGTTTTCTGGTACTAACCTATTAACAAGATGCCATAGTGCTAGTTGCCTGTTTTCTTCTGTTTTTGGTTCTAGAAAGGCAGAAAATCAATATTATCGGAATTGGACGGGACAAAAGACAAAGTCAATATTTTACCATGGGGAACACGGAGCCAGAAGACGAGACGGAGGAGGGCCTCAAGGGGGAACACCCCCTGGCCACACGATTGGGCCCACCCCATGCCTGGGGTGGGGGTGCAGCCGCCTCGAGCACCCCCTCGGCCTCCCTCTTCGCCTATAAGAAGCCCCCGAGGCCTAAACCCTAAGGACCCGATCAATATTCCACGAAACCGTCTTTAGCCGCCACCACCATCGTCCCTAGATCGGGGGGATCTGATGCTCTTCCCAGCACCCTGCCAGAGGGGAGATCATCCCCGAGGCCTTCTTCTTCATCATGCCAGCCTTCGGTATGAAGCGTGAGTAGTTCCACCTTGGACTACGGGTCCATGTAGTAGCTAGATGGTTGTATCTCATCCTTTGTGCTTTCATGTCTATATCTTGTGAGCTCTGTTCATGATCAAGATCTCATCTATTTTTAATCATGCATGTTGTGTTTGCGGGGATCCGATGGATATTGAGATTACTATGTTAGATTGATTAATGGTTTTGTCTTATTGATTCTATCATGTCTATGTTGTTTGTGATCTTGCATGCTCTCCGTTGTTAGTAGCTATCTTGGCCAAGTAGTTGCTAGTGACTCCAAGAGGGGGTATTTATGCTCGATAGTGGGTTCATGCCTCTATTTAATCTAAGGGAAGTGACATAAATCTCTAAGGTTGTAGATGTGTTGTTGCCACTAGGGAGAAAACAAAGGTCTCTTTTTCATGGAACAAGTGGATTGTTTACCTTACACACTTTGCTTAAAGCAGTTGTATGTTGCTTGCAACTTAATACTGGAGGGGGTTCAGATGATAACCCAAAGGTGGACTTCTAGTCATAGATGCAGTTGGATGGCGGTCTATGTATCTTGTTGTATTGCCCAATCGAATCTCATAGGATAATGATGTCTAGCATTGCATTGTTATGCCTTGCTCAGTCATGTCAATTGTCATGATGTAATTTGTTTACCCAGTATGCCATGTTTGTTTATCTAAGGAGAACACCTCTAGTGAACTATGGACCCCGGTCCAATCTTTACCATTGATACATCTTCCACTGTTTACCATTTAGTTGTTGCAAACCACCATTACCTTCCACACCATATAGTTAATCCTTTGTTACAGCAAACCGGTGAGATTGACAACCTCACTGTTTGTTGGGGCAAAGTCTTGAGTTTGTGTTGTGCAGGTCTCCAAGTTGCTAGCAACACCTTTGATTCGTTTCCTTCCTCCTACTGGTTTGATAACCTTGGTTTCTTACTGAGGGAAAACTTGTTGCTGTGCTCATCATACCTTCCTCTTGGGGTCTCCCAACGAAGTGTTCACGCACTCATCAGTCCGCGCTAGGAGGAAGAATACCAGCAATGCCCGTATGCCATCCTTTCTCGTGACAATGTTAAGGGGCAAATGAAGAAGGCCACCTTTTGGGAAAAGATGTTGCTCTGTATGAACATTGATGTTCGCAAGGGTCAATATGAATCTTACAAGAGGGACAAGTAGATTATGAAGAAGTTCCACCAATGGGACGAGGATAGTGATGTCGAAGGATCAGGTCCAGCTCAGCCACAGCCCTCTCGCACTCTCTCCTATGGTTCGTGGGCTCACGGTTTTGTTGATTGGCGTGTGTTTAAGGATGATGCTTCCTGTTCTCTCCATCGCAAAGGCCCTGCTGGTGATGATGATCAAGGTGATCAAGGTTCCGAGGAGAGCACCGATGATGACGAGGAGGACAAGGATGATGAGTGATCCGGTTGGGGCGTGTAGTCTTGCTCTTTTCCCTTTTTGGTGTCTCGATGCCAAAGGGGGAGAAGTTGCTATTAGTTGATGGTGTGGGATTTGCAGGGGAAGTCACAAGCTCGCTCTTCATTTGATTCTTTCGCTGCTTGTGACTTGTTCTTATTTGCCTCGCTTTATTTATGGACCTATGTTGTGAATTATTTGTGGACCTATGTTGTATGGCTATGTACGTGAAGATTGCGTGGTAACTTATCGTATGGATTCATATCTCTTGTTTGGTGAAGACCTCTTTTAATGGAAGCCCTTATATATATCTTCACCACTATTGTTGGTTCAAGGTATGAGTATCTCTTAAACATCTTATCTCCTTGCTCTCGGGTAGGTTTGTAATATATAGGGGGTTGTCCTCCTTTGTTTTTGTGCACTTATATTCATATGAAAATCTATGTGTGCTCACTTCGAGGGGGATCCTCTCTACCTCTTGTACCATGTCTTGTCTATTATTGTGAAAATCCTTGTGTTGTCATCAAACACCAAAAAGGGGGATTGAAAGGACATTTCCTGCCTTAATGATGTTTTGGTGTTTGTTGTCAACACAAGTTAGTTTTTACCGTGTGCTAAGTATTGTAGGTTCATCCATGAAGAGGCTCAAGACAGTGTTCTATTTTTCAAAGGTGAAGGGGTCATTTTTTTAATCAAGAAAATCTGCTTTGCTAGAAGATTTGGTCTACTGCCTCCCCTGAGTCCGGAGACTTCGGGTTCAGGCCCGAAGACTCCAGGGTCTTGGACCGAAGACTCCGGCCATGTCTTCGGGCAAGTCTCCGGCCCCCTGGTCTGCTCTTTATGTCCCTCCCCGGAGTTGGGTCCGGAGTCACGCACACCACCGGAGACTCCGGGGCTGGAGCCCAGAGACTCCGGCCCAGTCTCCGGCCTTGATACCGGGGTCCCTCGAAAAGCCTATTGTACTCCCCACCGGAGTCCTGCCCGGAGTCCAGCGCTTACCCGGAAGACTCCGGCCCTAAAGACCGGAGACTCTGGGGTTAGTGAAGAAGCAACGGCTCTTTTCTGGGGGGTATATGTACCCCCTTCTTCTCCAACTGAAGGTTGCGGATTCTACTCTCTCTCTCCTCCATTAATGAGTGAGCTCCAACGTCCTAGTTCTTTCACTCTATCCACTCAAACTTGATGCCCCTTGGGGAATCGAGGGAGGAGACCTAGACCTAGCTTTCCACCAAAGGGATTTGTGTTTCCCCATCATTTGTGTAAGTTGTTGTTGCTCTATGGTTTGAGGAAACCCTAACTTGTCGAAGTCACGCTCCATAGCTGATCCTCGTGTGTAAGAGCTTCGAGGTCATCTTGGGAGCCTCCAATTTAGTTGTGGAGAAGTGACCCAAGGATTTGTACAAGGTTCCGGTCGCCACCTTGAAGGCCACAGTATAGTGGATCATGTGCTTGCCGTGAGGCGGGTGCGCGGGAGAATAGGGTGAGGCCTTTTGTGGCGCTGGTGGTCTTAGTACCGCCCACCCATCAACGGAGACGTACTTCCCCTCAAAAGTAAGGAACTTTGGGAAAACATCTCTGTGTCAACTTTCGGTGAATTCTATCCTTTACTCCCTTATTATTGCTTGCTTACTTGCTTGTTTGTCATAGGTTCTCTCACCTAGTTGCATATCTAAAGAACCTACTTTGTGCCAAGCCTTAAAATTGAAAAAGAAGTCAAAAGTTGAGTAGCGCCTATTCACCCCCCCCCCTCTAGTCGCTTATACTGATCTTTCAGTCACGATCATCATCCCGACGCCTATCGCGATCATCCCGACGGTACTAGTCATGGTCATCATTGCGTCGAGCCGGTGTCCTTGTGCGATCATAGATTCTCCTCTCGACATTAACCACTCCCAACTGAAACTCGTGGCGATGGGTATAGTGTGGCCGCGCCAGCGGACGACCATCAGGCCCGGGCGTGTAGTCCTCGTGAATGTCCAGATGCACCAGCTTCCGTCTCTACAGCCCGTGCCGACCAATCTCTGACGCCGAGCCCGGCGGCGCCGCGAGGGTAACCCACTGGACCTTCGGGATCATGTTCGGATCCTCCGACCACGCCCAAAGATTCAACATGGAGGCGTTCTCCTTCAGCAGCGTGGCCGCATTGAAGTAATGCAGCCTCATGTTTCGCCCCAGAACCCTTGCACTGCCATCTTCCGTCAAGGCCTGAAGCGTCATGCCTTCGATGCAGAGGTGGACATGATGGAACATGGTCACCAGCTCGGAGTGCACCGTGTCACGCCAGTTGTCAGCATGAATGTCGAGGTTGTTGTAGGTGAAGCGCCCCGGCTGCGCGGTGAGGATATCGCGTTGGTGCTTGTGCTTGAAGGTAGCGATGAAGTGCTCTGGATAGTGCACGGCTCCGTACTTAAGCTTCGTGTGTTACATAACACTAGTATAAGACAATTATATTGTCGGTTAAATCCTGATCATCAATTATACATCTAACAGTCTAAATAATTTGAATAACATGGATTAATCTGATGCCTCGAAAAACTCTCTTATATTGTTTTTGTTATATACTCCTCTATTTTATAATGTAAGATGATTTAGGTTTGTGAAGGTAATGTATTAAGACATCTTTTAATTTGTAGATTCAGAGTAAACCTACGCACTAAAAGGCATTTAGATATATTATCTTCATAAAGCTAAAACATTTTGTATTTTGAAAGGAGGGAGTAATAGATTGGCCTACTGTATGTTTTGTACACGAAGTGGAGAAAACATGAAATAAGTTCAAACATGAAGTAAGGCCTCGAGTTGGTTCTGTCCAAATTCATGTTTGGAAATTAATCTTTCCCTTTTTGCTCTCGCATAGGTTCCCGATTCCATTAGATGTAAAAGGCATTTTAGCAAGTACTTCCTCTGTTTCATAATATAAGATAATTATTCGTTTTATGAAACGAATGATAAGTCCCATACGTTAAAGATGCATTGGTTACACAACAAAAGGTAAACCCAAAACTGCAACCACGCTTAGATGCATCAGCCCAAGTGACACTCTGCTGCACCTGATTACCTCTAACTTCTAGAAGCCGGCCCGTGATGCACAAAGTAGCCCAGATTTGCATGCAGATCAGGTAAAGCGAAGCGTGAGGCCTCCATCGGCGGGCTTCGGCGCCGCAGGCCGATTGGCGGCAGAGCCGTGCCGTTGGCCTGTCGCCATGTACTCTTTTCTTAAAATGTATCTAAACTTGTTTTAGCGTGTAGATTCACTCTAAAACTTAATAAATCTACGTACTAAAAGTAGTCTAGATATATTTGTTTCATAAACCTAAAACATCTTATATTTTGAAACGGAGGGAGTATATCTCTGTGTCATATCAGGCCAATGTCAGGACTGAGAGGGATGACTTGGAACAGTGAAGGTTATGGTGATCCCGGGAAACATTTGTTTGTACACGAATCAATTAGGGATCATCGATTAGATTTTATTGTGTTGTTACAAACGGGTAGGTCTAATTTTACTGTTCCATTTTTAAAACATCTGGCAGCGGGAAGAGACTTTACATGGTTTTGTCTTCCACCTCATGAAAGGTCCGGAGCATTTTAGTTGGCATTAACACAAAAACTTCTCAAGTTAAGAATGTCGTAATTGGCGATTTATGTGTTAAATTGCATGTACGATCTAAGTACGATGGTTTTGAGTGGATCTTTATACCGGTGTATGGAGCCACGCAGGATTCATCTAAACCTGATTTTTTGTCGGAGCTTGTGTGTACGTGTGAGACAGAATCATTACCTATGTTGTTAGGGGGTGATTTTAACATTATGCGTAAACAGGAGGAAAAAAGCAATGACAATTTTAATCCAAGGTGGTCTTTTATGTTTAACGCCATCATTGAGAGTCTAGACCTTCGAGAAATTGTTCTCTCGAGTAGACAATATACTTGGGCTAATCGCAGAGACAATCCAACATATGAAAAGTTGGATCGTATTCTGGCAAGTGTTGAATGGGAGCAGAAATTTTCATTAGTCTCGGTGAGGGATTTAACACGCTCGGGTTCTGGCCATACACCGTTGCTAATAGATTGTGGTAATCACGCTCATACCAGCAATAAGGCACGCTTCTCTTTTGAACTTTGATGGTTGCATCAAGAAGGTTTTTTTTAGATGATAAAAAGGGAGTGGGAACCTGTCTCCAGTGGGGACACTCCTATTCAGAGATGGCAATTTAAAATAAGACATTTACGCCGATTTTTGAAGGGATGGGCAAAGAATCTTAGTGGCAAATATAAGAAAGAATCATTGATGACTTGGATATTAAAGCCGAGACTTTTCCACTCAGTGGAATCGAAAAACATAAGCTTAGAGAGGCAAATGAGCATATTTGTAAACTTAGACGCGATGAAGAGACTAAGTGGGCTCAGCGTGCTAAGGTTAAACACATTCAAGAAGGTGGCAACAATACTAAATATTTTCACCTCATTGCAAATGGTAAACATAGAAAGTAAAAGATTTTCCAATTAGAACAAGACGAAGGAACCATTGTGGGCGAAAATAACTTGAGAGTATATATTACTGAATACTACAAAACACTTTTTGGTGAACCGAGTAAAAGTAGTTTCTCCTTGTCAGAGGAACATGTTGATGATATTCCTCAAGTGTCGGCTGAAGAAAATATATGTCTTACAGCTCAGTTCTCTGAGAAAGAAGTTTTGGATGCTATTTCTCAAATGTAACATAATAAGGCTCCGGGACTTGATGGTTTTTCAGCGGAGTTGTATCAAACTTTTTGGGATGTCATTAAAAGTGATCTCATGACTCTTTTTAGGCAATTGCATTCAGGAGAGTTACCCCTCTTTAAATTGAATTTTGGAGTGATTACTCTTCTGCCAAAAAAAGAGAATGCGGTTCAAATACAACAATATAGACCAATTTATTTACTAAATGTTAGCTTCAAAATTTTTACCAAGGTGGCTACTAATCGAATTACTGATTTGGCTCATAAGGTGATTAGACCATCCCAAAACGCCTTTATGCCAGGACGACACAATCTGGAGGGTGTTGTTGTGCTACACGAAACCATTTATGAACTTCATCGGAAGAAATTGGATGGTGTGCTTTTCAAAATTGATTTTGAGAAGGCATATGATAAAGTTAAATGGCCTTTCTTACAACAAGTTTTGCGAATGAAAGGCTTTGACCCACGGTGGTGTGAGTGGATCAAGCATTTTGTGCAAGGTGGTAGTGTAGAAATAAGAGTCAATGATGACATTGGCCATTTTTTCCAAACCAGAAAAGGATTGAGACAAGGAGATCCTCTGTGTCCAATGCTCTTCAACATTGTTGTTGATATGCTCGCTATCCTTATTGGCCGTGCTAAGGAAGATGGTCAGGTAGGAATCCTGGTACCTCATTTGGTAGAGGGGGGCGTCTCCATCC
The DNA here is from genome assembly GCA_916181665.1 of Avena sativa. NCBI lineage: Eukaryota > Viridiplantae > Streptophyta > Magnoliopsida > Poales > Poaceae > Avena > Avena sativa. The sequence continues at coordinate 162,772,555 of OV702284.1, forward strand.
TTCAATATGCGGATGATACCATACTTTTTATGGAGCATGATTTAGAGAAGGCTGTTAATATGAAGCTAATCCTTTGTATTTTTGAACAAATGTCGGGGTTAAAGATCAATTTCCATAAGAGTGAACTTTTTTGTTTTGGTAAAGCAAAGGAAATGGAACATGAGTACAAGCAGATTTTTGGCTGCGAGTCGGGTTAAAAGGATAGAGATGTCGCCTAGAGGGGGTTGAATAGGCAATTTCAAAACTATTATGGTTTTGGCTTGATAGAATGCAGAATTAAACTAATTTTTATTTTACAAGTACAAAACCTAAATACACTGGGCTCAACTAAGTGCACCAACAACAAATTAAGCTAAGCAAGATAGCACAAGATAAATATACCACAAGTGATAAGCAAGGTATAAGTACTTCAAGCTCGATGGCTATCACAAGGAAAGTAAGCTCGGATATAGAGATAACCGAGACACGCGGAGACGAAGATGTATTCCCGTGTTCACCACCTTTGGGAAGGGGGCTACGTCACGTTGAAGAGGTGTGAGGTTCCACGAAGGATTCCTCACGCGCCACAAAGGCTCACCTTCTTCTCCGAGTCTATCCCATGAAGGAATAGGCCCTTTCCTTATGGCTAGCTTTTCCTCCACTCCGGAGATGGCAAGCTCCACAACCACTTCACAAGCTCAACGAAGGAGAAGCCCGGGTCTCTTCACAATCTTCCACAAAGAGAACACCGCGGCACCAACCACAAGCCAACTAGGAGGTCACCCTCCAAGAGTAACAAGCTCACGGTCTCTCACTCGAACAAATTGTAATGGAGAGCTCAACACTTATGCAAGAATGCAAAGCAAGACCACCAAGGGTGCTTAAATCCTTCACTCTCAAATCCCACCAAAGCAACAAGTGCTAGGGAGGAATTAGAGAGGAAGAACAATGGGGGAAGTCAACAAATGACTCCAAGATCTAGATCCAATGGGTTCCCCTCACTTAGAGGAGGAATTGGTTGGTGGGGATTGTAGATCTAGATCTCCTCTTCCAAAGCCCTCAAAAATATGCAAGAATCATAGGAGGGAAGGGGGAGGAATCAAGCTCAAGAGGTTCAACAATGGAGGTCAATTTCGTGGTCAAGAACACACTAAAACGTTGGGGGGAGAACCCCCTTTTATAGTGGAAAGCAAATATGGCCATTGGAAGAAATCTGTGCGAACTCGGTTGAAAGTTCGGTTGGACCGGCTCCAGAACCGGACGGTCCAGTTCCTGGACCAGAAAACCGAACTTAAAACCAGAATTAGGGTCAGTACACAGTCTCGGATAGACTCGGTATATCAAAACCGAAAATCCTGGTTTCAGATCCGGTTTTCCGGTCCTGGCACCAGACCACCCGGTCTGGGAGCCGGTTGAACCGAATCCACAACCGGGATGAAACAGGCTTCACGAAAAATGCAATAAGTTTTGCATCCGGACTCCGATTTCGATGATCTTGGGCTTGTTTTGACGAGGACAACAAGCTATAAAAGATTGTGCAGATAAACATCATAGCCCAACAAAGGAGGATAAAACCAAATGAAGAAAGGTAAGAAGCCTCCCTAAATAAGAACCGATAAAACCTTCAAACTCGAAAACGCCATAGGAGATGCATACGAATTCCATTTTTGATGAACTTGGGCTTGTTGAAGAGCTAGCGAAAAGCTCAAGAACCTCACATGGAGAAACACCGAGAAGCAACAAAATAGGAAGATGCAAAGTATGCAAAGGATTGAGCTCCCTATGACGATGTGATCAAGTTACACAACCGAAAGCCCCTCTTGATAGTGCGGCTATCTATCCTATAACCCGGTCTCCCAACAACCACCTTGAGACCAGTAAAAGGAAAACCTAGCAAGGCCATACCTTTGTCTTGCGCATACCGCTTGATCATTGTTGCTTCGTGAAGACTCCTAATTTGCTCCCCCATACACCACTATGGGATAGCTTCATTAATACATGTCTTCACATGTCCATTATCACCAATATGGACGGCAAGCTTCAAGCAAATGATCTTCTCGAGATGCTTATCTTGAACTTGCCCTTCTCAACCTTGATGACGATCACCACTTGATGTCATCCTCTCATGGTCTATATAATATCTTCATTTTGAAGCATTCCCATGGAAAGATACCTGTCCCATATAGAAAACACAAAGGCAAATATATAATGGGTTAGTTCATGATGCATAATTGACAAGGCTTACCATACCACAAGACCATGTGGTACAGTCTTTATGCTTCATGTGTTGACCAACCTGAAATCACTCTTCACTCTTTGCTATTGGTCAACCAAGTATCTTCTCGTGCTCCATCTTAATATCTTGAGTTACATAAGGAACTCTTCATTTGATTGCATGCTCTAAATCTTAGTCAACCATAGCTCAACTAATGAGGCTATCATGACACTGACTTAGAGCCATATCTTGAATTCTTCTATTGAGATCACACTCTCAAGATCTTGATCATATCATATTCTTCTCTTCAACATGATGATTTTGATGCCAATACTTAAGGTATATTTTTATCTTCATGGCATCCATATTTGAATCCAACACATGGACTATAAGCATGACCTATGGAATATTCCTTCATATAAAACTCAATGAAAACATTAGTCCATAGTGATTGTCATTAATCACCAAAACCTCACATAGGGGCAATTACCCTTTCAATCTCCCCCATTTTGGTAATTGATGACAATCACAACAAGAGGGTTTATATAATGAATATTAGAAATAAGTACGCAGCTTATCCAAGAATAAGTTGTATACAAGAGGTTGTATTTGATATGGTTAAGTAACACAAAGATACTATCCCATATCAAAACCGATTCTACTCACATAAACTACAACTAATGCAGGAGATGTGAGTAGAACCAACATATATAGAGCAAACTCCCCCACAATATATGCATGTGTGATGATCTTGAATTTCATGCATTGTTAAGCATAACCTTTGGGAGAGTTTACACTATATATACAACCATGCAAAACATAATAAAGATGAAATGCATGAAAGGCAAACACTTAAGAACAAACCAATCTTAAGTAGAAAACCATTTCTCTTAAAACCCTCTAAACTTCTCCCCCATTGGCAACATGCCAAAATGGATAACAAGGTTAGAAGGACAATATAGTATGAGTTCCTACACAAGGTGTGCATTACTCGTAATATGAGTGAAATCACATGCACATATCCAATGTCGAACACTTGGAGGAAATCAAACTATATTGAGGATCAAGGATTGCTAAAAGGATAACAAGGTGAAGGAACTTCAATGGATGAAGCAAGCAATCAAAAGATCCAAATAATCAAATGGACAAATAGTGCTCTAAGTGAAATAAAGAAGCTCCCCAAGGTTCGTGCATAAATTGGTTGTTTCATTTTAATACAATATGCACAAACATGGAATCCTCACTCCCTCTATATTATTTAGAACACAACCAAGATACAAGGATTAGATATAAACCAATACACTTGTCAAGACAAGCTTAAGTCCAAAAGAAACCAAACATGAGATATGAGTGCATGAAGATGAAATAAAAGTAAACCAAGCACTCATAAATCAAGACCTTACCAAAACCATTAAAAATCAAGAGGATAAGAGTGATGGTCAGAAAAGAGCGAGCATATCAATGGGAGAGATTAACACTCTCGTGTATATAAGTTTCTAAGGGGAAAAACATGAGAATAATCCACAAAGAAACATCCACACATAAGAGGTTAATAAAAAGAATACATGATATCCAAGCGGAAGTCATGAGATATACCAAAAAGGATATTTTGCTTAAGTGCATATATAGCCCATGGCTCTATTTTATCTTATGGTATATCAATGAACTTCACCAAAGAAAAACAAAAAATCTCAAAAACATCAAAACTAATACTAAGGGAACTAATGCTAGTTGGGATACTTTAAGAAAGGCAACAAGTATCCAAATGAATGATTCAATGCAATTTCAACAATATTGAACATGACAGTACCTTGAGGAGTTGATATGCAATAAATTGCTAGAAGGCATATTTGGAATTGATGAATCATGAACATGATTTTATATACTCCCCATTATATGCATCATCTCAAATTACTCACATAAGCAATAAGTATACAAAAGTATTTCAAAGATAATTGCAAGAATTGAACATTTGACCAAATAAATTCATGCCAAGATGCAACCTACAAGAGATTGGATGGAAGAATAGTATGCATGAATAAGATACTTGTTACCAAGATAGCAATGGTATGATGTAGTAGAGAAGAATTTTTAGATCATCCTAGCTTGGCTCCAATTATCATGTGGTGACAACTTTATTTATAGAAGAGACAAGCATCCATTGCATCTTCAGTGTACCTAAAACAACATTCAAGTACACCTTGGTCCCCAAACTTATTTGGTCCAAAGTGGTTAGAATAACCACAACACATAGGATACACTCCATAAAAATATGTGCATATTTAGAGATGAAATTTGAATTTTATGCACATCTTAGCCGTTTAAGGATTTGATGGAGTATACCCTATATATTGGATCAAAGAAAGCAAAACATGACATAAGATATACATTTATTAAACATGCATGCGCAAGAATTTCAAGATCCAACGAAGATATACTTTGGACAAATCACCAAAAATATTCAAGAAGGCATACAAGGTGTGACAAAACACATTTGTTGTCCAAACTATATCAAAGAATCAAATCAACACAAGATTTGTTCAACAAAGTTCAACAAATGAACCGAGCAAAAACTATTAAGCATGAAAGATGAATTAAAAACACAAATGCTCAAAGATTTATCTCATTTAAGAAAATAAAATAGAGAATAAAGAATGAGATAACAAACTCCCAAAAGAGCAAGGTTTCAACAAATAAACCAAACCCTTAACACTTTTCACAATGTCATAAGGTTCCGAGAAGAAAAGGTTTGTCTTCCACTAAAACACATTTGATAATAATCAAAAACATCATCAAAGATATGTTCAAAAGCCAAGGAAGACAATGGGAGCCACACAATATTTTTTTTGGAAAGAAAGTAAGGCAATAAGAGGTTAACTCCAAAGTGAAGATGATCCACAAATGCTACCACACACAAGTATATCAATTGTCAAAGACAATGAGTGTATTGGAATAGATTTTTGATGGTATATTGCACGGATATTAAAGATAAATCTTCACAATAAAAATCATAGGATAGAAATAAAAATATTAAGCACTATGCAAAGATAGATATTCTTGATAGCTTCAACTAGTCACATAATCATGCAAAACAATGATTAGAATAACTTGAAGCAAATGGTATCCCAAATAATATATAGAGATATGTATTTGAGAAATACCGCACCAAGAATTTCTTACTCAAACAAAGACCAAAAAGACAAGCAATAAAAGCTTCTAACAAAAATAGGACCATGTTTGAGCCAACATGCCACCTAGAAACAAGATAATCAACAATATCGACCCTAAGTGGCACTACCTCATATGTTCACATTTCCTAGGATTGTGATATGCAAAAGAAGCATATCACTCCCCCATAATGTGATATTCATTTTTTTAATAAGAGGCAAAACAACCTCAACTAGAGATAATTAATGTACATTTAGAATTTGAATTTCTCATGAGTATGATACACCACATAGTGACTAGATAAGCTTGCAATATCAATACTAAGTGGTAGTACTCATGTACACATATTTTAAGGTTTGAGATATGCGCGAGGCATGTCACTCCCCCAAAAAGGATGTTCCATTAACCACTCCAAAAGAGCCAAATAAGATATCATCAAGATGCATTAGAGGCTCAAAATAAAACACACGAGTAAATGATGTGCCAAACACCTAGACATACTTGAACACACAAAATAATCAAGCATGAGGCACACCAAATATAAACACATACTTGGTACAAAACCAAAACATGTAAAGGGACAAGTAACTTACAATATAAATGAGTTAAGTACAAGTTACCGCGAAGAGGCACATTGGATATAAGATAGGGAAATAATAATCCAAAGGACTTGGCTTGATCAAATACAACATATGAAGATCCCTTAATTCTTCATGAGTTAGCCAAGTCTCCAATGCCCTCCATAAACACATGTTGATCAAGTTTGAGCTAGTTGGTCCCCAACCAAGTTGGGTCCTAAGAGGTTAGTCACAATAGGCTTGGCAACCCAAATGGTTCTTTTCTTGACACCACTTTGAGTTCCAACAAACTTGGCAAACACATTGCCATACTTATCCTTCCTGAGAGAATAATCATCATCAACAATGATAGGGTTAGATAAGGTGCCGTTTTAACATGAAGAGGCAAAGTGCCCCTTCACACGACATATGTAGCAACAAGTGCTCCCCTTTCCCTTCTTCATTGATTTCTTGGCTTGGGGAGCATTATCTTGATTTTTCTTCGGAAGTTGCCTAACTTCAACTTGGGCTTGAACATGAAATTGTGGCCGCTTCCCTTGTTGCTTCTCACTCAAGTGCTTTTTCTTCAATGGATAAGATCTTACATGATGTCCTTCAACCTTGCACTTGAAGCAAATAATCTTGGCCAAATTCTTGACTTGGTTTTGGCCCTTCTTCTTGTTTGTATTGGACTTAATCTTGTTATTGGAGTTGAATCCAAGTCAACATTTATCATTAGGGGATTTTTGCACACTCAAAATATTATCGAGTGTGGATTTCCCTTCATGACTCTTTTCAAAGTCATTCCTCAAGGAAGTGACTTGGGCCTTGAGCTCTTTGATTTCCTCTACATGGTTAGTAGAAATACAAGTACTAGAGGAAATAGAAGCTTCATTGTTAGAGCAACAAGGCAAAGCAAGTAATCCAACACAAGGTTTATCAATAGTATGGCTAGATGGATTACTAGGACTAGCACATGGCAAAATAGCATTTTGAGTAGAAGTTGTGCTAATGTCCAAAAGAGGCTCATAAGATGTTATCTTAGTAATACTTGCCTCACAAGCTAACTTTATACCATCATGGGAGATTACAAGATCATTATGAGAGCCCGAGAGTTTTTCATGACTTTCTTCCAATTTCCTATACTTGCTAGTTAGCAACTCAAGTTGAGACCTTAGCTCAACATTCTCCTTTAGGGTAGATGCTTCACAAGAAGTAGGGTTAGTAGCACAAGCATCATTAATGGAATTTTCCTTTTCAAGCTCATAAGATTCAATTTTTTGTGTGAGGAGACAATTAGTGTGCTTCTCCTTGGCAAGCTCTTGCTTAAGGAGATTGAATCTCCGACTCACATCATCAAGTTGGAAATCCAACTCCTCTATGGTTCTTGTTTGTTTAGTTATGGTGTCCATAACGTGTTTGAGACAAGTAACAACCTTATTATTACCACGAAGAGAGGTACACAAAAAAGTCAACTCAAGCAAGAGAGCACTAGTATCCTCATCAATGTCATCATCACTATCATCATTATCATTGCTATTATATTTACAAGATATATTGGGATCCATACCTTTGATCCTCTTGCCATAAGGCACATGTGAGCATGGGAGAATGAATATGAGGATATTCTTGAATCTTCATTCATGATCATGTCTTGCTCCATAGAATGTTTGATTTCCTCTACATTGTTAGATAAATAACTAGAGGAAATAGAAGCATTTTATTCATGGTAACTGTCAACACCCGGCTTTTTAATCCCAGATTCCTGTTATGCCATACAATCCCAGGATTACCATTTTTGCGAGACATAACAGAATTGGATACCATAGTACATCATTCATTACAAACGGTGCATAAGTTCTTACACAAATAGGGATCTCATGATCCAGTTCTTAATACAACTTCAAGCAGCGGAATACGTAATAATAACGGTAGCGTAGGCGAAGCTCCATCTTCGGGGTCACAGGCAATGCTGACGATGGGAGATGATCCTAGTTGTCGTAACCTTCCTGGGTCCATCCTCCAGGTACTCCTCTTCATAGTCTGGCCATGGGAACAGCCAGGGACAAAGCCATGAGTACTCTTTAAGTACTCGCAAAATAGTACTAACAAGTAAAGGAGTTTTTGGATAATAGGACACTAGGCTCTAGGGTTGTTTTGCAAAAGCCAGATTTATCTCTACGAAGTTCCAAAGCTAATAACAATTTTATAACTCCTAAGTGGGATCTTGTAACTCATGTCACAACCCTGTTGTGGTCAAGTCAAAGTCTCAATTCATTTCACAAGTCATTTTGAAAAGTCTGACGGGGGAACAGTATGGCCACTCCAACTGTCCATAACCGCGGACGCGGCTATTCGAATAGTTTGACACTCTGCAGAGATTGTACACTTTCACCACAACATTCGATACATCCGTCAGGAACAAATCCTGAATTCACCATACTCAGTATGCGGATAATCAATCCTAACCTTTTAATTACACGCCCTAGTATAAGCACCTGTCCTGTGAGTTTGGCCTCCCAACCATGACCAACTGTCATGTTGGGTACTGCATAGGTGGACAATCTTCACAAGGTAGCCTCAGCTCAGACCTTGGTCGTGAGGGAACTAATACTAAGGTATATAAGTTTCCAGTCAAGCCCTACCCAATCTTCGGGTATTGTGGTTGTACGATAAAATTGGAATGGTATCGCATCCAGACAACCATCAGTTTTATAAAGGGTTAAGGCTCATGCCTCAACATTTTCATCACCAAAATCATCAGGTGTTCGGAAACACATGTCCAAAACATTTCAATAGAATGATCCATCATTCCAAGGTTTTCATAACCAGTTTTCCACCAAGCATATGCTTAGCACTAGCATCTAAAGGTGGGGGTAAGTACTAATGAGGGGTGGTGGACTAGTGGAGTTTCAACTAAGTACAACCTTATGTCTTAGGCTGATATCAAGGTTTCTAACTTAGGCCAAATTTTATGCTCTTTATGCAACCTTCACATATCATTCTAGTATCTACCAATCTCTTAAGTAAACTCTAAGTAAGCTTTGATAAAGAAATAAAGTCAGAAGCTTGCAAGTAAAACTAGGATTGGTTTATCAAATGGGTATGATCACATATGCTTATGGCATATAGTAGGCAGGGTAACAGGTAAGGGTTTACTGACACAATATCCGTATAAGCTTGCTAAATTGCAAGTGTTAGCTTGCAAGGTTACTGACTTGCACATTCACTAGTAGTATTAGGCTTGCATTAGTGTCAATATAAGCTTGCAAGTATTGGCTTGCATAGGTATAGTATCAGCTTGCCTTGTGCAGAGCAGTGGTTGAAGTTCTCCTCGGCTTCTTCTTCGTAGAATCCTCCTTCCTCCTCGTATCCTTGGTCGGTACTAGCGTCTATGAATAAATACGAGGTACACAATCACCAAACAATACTTAACTACTTGCAATCATCACACAAAAGGGTCCTATAGATGATCTAGCATCATCTATAACATTACAAGGTTAAGGCTTGGTTTAATTCTTTTTATTTTTAGAAAAGTAATTTCTACTCATTGAAAAACTACTTAAGATTTAATATTCTCTAAACATGGGATCATGTTGACACATGTCATCACCACATATTTTAGTCCATGGGAATATGATTTAAAGTGGTGTCACAATTTAATAAGGTTTTACCCTTTTATTTTAATTAAATAAAGTGACTAGAAATGCCTATGGGGCATTCTTTTATTACTTGAACATTATTTCTGTAAGTAATCCTATATATTTTTATATATTCTGAAAGGTATGGTTAAATGTGATTTTTGAGAGTTGGAATCAACTCAAAAGCTATTATGGTTTAAATTTGAAAAATGTTTGAATGCAGAAAAGCTTGTGCCTTGTTATTTTTACCAGGGGTGATCTATAAATCCAAATGACTTGAATCCAACGGGCTTGGATTCAGCATTCCCAGACCTTTCTAACAAAATTAGTTTCATTCAATTTGGTGCACTGAATCGATCTGGGTTGATTTTTGAAACTAGGTACAGAAGTGTGTTTGAATTAAAATGGAAAAGGTTTAATTCAAATAACTGGGCTACGCGGGAAAAGTTAACGGGCCGGCGTGCTAAGCGTAGCGCTTCCGCGGGCTGTTTAAGTGGTTGTCCCCACTCGTCAGTGAGACAGGGGGTGGGAAGCGGTATGGGACGATGTGGGTCGTTCGATCTGATTCTAATCCAACGGGTGGGATTCATCGTCGACGTTGAGCAACGCCGGCAAGATAGAAACCTAGCGAAGCTAGTGGGGGTTGTTGTGGGCTCATCGGGGTGCAGGCGAGGGTCGGCGAGGCGGGCGAACGACGAAGTCGACGACAGCAAACTCAGGGGTGGTCACGGCAGCTCCTGGGGTGGACGAAATCAATGGCCCCCTTCTTCTCCAGAGGCGGCGGGCTCCGGTGAAATTCCAGCGATGCGCTGATCGCCTTGCTCCGGGACTAAGGTGGGGTGGTTCTGGGTGAGAGAGGAGTGGAATGGTGTGAAGAATTCGAGCGGGGGAGTCCTCTGTTTATAGTCTCGACGGTGAGACCGAACGGCATGGGCAGGCGATGGTGGCGACATGGCTACAGGCTACTAGAGGCATGGTCGGCGGTGGCGATCGCTTGGTGGTCTCCTGGCGATGCTCTACGGCTTTAATGCGCTTGTAGGGGCGGTGCGATTTGGTCTGGAACACGCGACGCTCGGCACGGCAGAGGCGGCGTCTTCGACGGCGAGCGGTGGCTGTGCGTCATGGGGCAGCAAACGGGGATGTCTGGCGGTCTCCTGGGACGGTGGTGATCGTGTATGCACACGGCGAGGGCGGCGCGCGGTCTATGGGCTTTGGTCGAGGGTGGCGCTCTGGCGCATGCTCGGCATGGTCGCTGGTGGTCTGGGCGCGGTCCGTGCGTGTGGTCCAGTGGCTGGAAGGGTTCGAGCGCTGGACAGGGAGTGGCGGTGGACGATGGGCTGCCTCCCAGACATGTTGTTTTGGATTGGTGCTTGCTCTGGCTAGCTAGCCATTGTCGGCTTGCAAGGGGGTGCTCGGGTTGGCATGGCATGGAGCAAAGGGTAGGGGCTAGGGTTGGTCCAAGCACTGGTTGGCACTAGGGAAGACAAGGGTGATCAATGGTGAACATTCCTTAGCCAAGTTACTGCTCAAAACAGTGAAGTAAGGCCAGTTTGATTTGAATCTGCCAAGTGTTTGATGAAATGGCCGCAAGAATTCAAGTTTTGAATTTTAAAAAGATTTTTGGTGGGTGTGCTAGATTGGTGCTGGTGAGTCTGCAGATGCTTGGGTTTTGAGAGTTGAGCTTGTTTGAGTGGTTTTTGAAAAAGTGGGATCTTCTCATATGATAAAGATTCAATTTTGAAATGTCATTTAAACTATGCATTTGAAAGTTTCTGGATGATCACAAAGTGGGCCTTGATACCTTGTTATGAGTACACTCAAGGGGTGCAAAGATCTAGAGAAGTTTCTGTTAGGTTCTGAAAGTTTGAGACAGCCAAAGTAGGCATGGGAGTTAAATTGGTCAAAATGACCATTCCTTTATTTTATTTGTTTTGCTTTATTTGTCTTTGGGAAAAGTGTGGGAAATGTTTTAGATGATGTTTATTTCACCTAAGCATCCATTTACAAGCAATGGAACACACAAACAAGGTGGTTCAAAAGAATTTCAAATTCAATGCATACTCATATGCATGCTTTCATAATTTTATTTAGAAAAGTTTTTGTTAACCCTAATTTTGATGATTAGAGTTTGATGATCCAAGTTTAGTATTTTTGGGATGTTACAAACCTTCCCCCCTTAAACAAAATCTCGTCCCGAGATTTGAAAAAGGACGAAAAGATTACCTAGGATTTGAAGAGATCGGGAAACTCCGTCCTGATGTGATCTTCGCGCTCCCAGGTGGCTTCCTCTTCTGTGTGGTTGCTCCACTAAATCTTGAGAAACTTGATGCTCCGGGTTTGGGTAGTTCGAAAAGCTTCTTCCAATATACGGATGGGTACTTCGGGATAGGTCAGGTCATCGTTGATCTCTATGGTCCGATGGTCGATATTTTTGAACACTTCGGTCCTCTCGGGGACTTCGAGACACTTGCGAAGTAACGAGATATGGAACACATTGTGCACGGCTGACATCTCTTCGTGTAGTTCCAATTGATACGATACTTCTCCTCGACAGTTCAGAATCTTGAAAGGTCCGATATATCTGGGGGCTAACTTTCCTTTGAGTTGGAAACACTGCATTCCCTTCAATGGCGACACTTTCAGATAAACAAAATCTCCTATGTTGAAGGCGAGGTCTCTACATCTCTTGTCGGCGTAACTATTTTGTCTGGATTGGGCTGTCTTGAGGTGCTCACGAATCTTGTGAACCTTCTCTTCTGCTTCTCGTAGGATGTCGGGTCCAAAAATCTGACTCTCTCCTACTTCCGACCAGTTCAAAGGGGTACGACACTTCCTTCCGTACATGAATTAAAATGGGGCCATTTGCAAACTGGCTTGATAACTGTTGTTGTACGAAAATTCTGCAAACGGCAGACAGTCTTCCCACTTGGATCCATATTCTAACACACATGCTCTAAGCATATCTTGGAGTATTTGATTTACTCGCTCCGTCTGTCCATCGGTCTGGGGGTGATATGCGGTACTGAAATCTAAGCGGGTTCCTAAACCTTCTTGGACTTTCTTCCAGAATCTTGAGGTAAACTGAGTTCCTCGATCCGATACGATGTTCTTGGGGACTCCATGCAAACTAACGATTCTAGCGATGTACAACTCTGCTAGCTTCGAACTCTGATAGGTGGTCTTGACGGGTAAGAAATGGGCAACTTTGGACAATCGGTCCACTATGACCCAGATAGAGTCATTTCCCCTACTAGAAGTAGGCAGTCCAGTGATAAATTCCATTCCTACAGAATCCCATTTCCATTCCGGAATCTGCAAGGGTTGCAACAATCTAGCGGGTCTTTGATGTCCTGCCTTGACTCGCTGACAAATATCACACTTGGAGATATAGCTTCCGATTTCTCTCTTCATCTTATGCCACCAAAATTGCTCTTTCAAATCTTGATACATCTTAGTTCCTCCGGGATGGATAGAATGAAGAGTATCATGAGCCTCCTTCAAGATAATTTCTTTCAACTGAAAATCTGCTGGTACACAAAGGCGTCCTTTGTACCACAAAACTCCTTCTTCATCCTCGGAGAATCCAGGTACTTTGCCGGTACCGATACGACGCTTGATTCCGTCAATACTAGCATTTTCCTTCTGTGCCTCTTTAATCTGACTGATGAAAGTGGGCTGGAGTTCTATGCTAGCCAAAAATCCTTCACATACTAATTCCATTCGAAAATCTTCCATCTCTTTGTGCAAACTTGGTTGCTCCTTCAAAATCATGGAGTTCAAGCGGCACGACAATCTGCTAAGGGCATCTGCTACCACGTTGGCTTTACCAGGGTGATAGTGAATATCCAGGTCGTAATCCTTGATTAGCTCTATCCATCTTCTCTGCCTCATATTCAGCTCCTTCTGAGTGAATATATACTTTAGGCTATTGTGATCCGTATAGATCTCACAACGGTTTCCCATCAGGTAATGTCTCCATGTTTTCAGGGCTAGAACTACGGCTGCGAGTTCGAGGTCATGGGTTGGGTAGTTTTGCTCATGCTGCTTCAGTTGTCGGGATAGATAAGATATAACTTTGCCTTCTTGCATTAGCACACATCCGAGACCGATCTTGGATGCGTCACAATACACATCGAAGGGCTTCGTGATATCCGACATGATCAAGATTGGGGCTGAAATCAATCTCCTCTTGAGTTCTTGAAAACTCGCTTCACATTTGTCGGTCCATTCAAACTTCTTGTCCTTCTTCAGCAATTGGGTCATGGGTCTGGCGATACTAGAGAATCCTTCTACGAATTTGCGGTAATATCCCACCAATCCGAGAAATGCACGAACTTGGGTTTGAGTGGTTGGGGCTTGCCAATCTTCTACATCTTTCACTTTGGCTGGGTCAATGGAAATTCCTCCGGCTGATACAATGTGACAGAGGAATCCTACCTCCTGCAACCAGAATTCACATTTGCTAAACTTTGCATACAACTGATGCTCTCTAAGGGTTCCAACAATGGTCCTTAGGTGTAGCTCATGTTCTTCTTCTGATTTGGAATAAATCAGAATGTCATCGATGAAAACAACGACAAACTTATCCAGGAAGTCCATAAAAATCTTATTCATGAGATTCATGAAATAAGCGGGGGCATTGGTTAATCCAAAAGACATGACTGTATACTCGTACAATCCATATCTGGTGGTAAACGCAGTCTTTGGAATATACTCTGCACGAATTTTGAGTTGATGATAGCCAGTTCTAAGATCAATCTTAGAAAACACTTTGGCACCGGTCAACTGATCAAACAAATCTTCTATCTTGGGCAAGGGGTACTTGTTCTTGATGGTGACATCATTCAACTTCCGATAATCCGTACACAAACGGTTACCTCCATCCTTCTTGTCCACAAACAAGACAGGTGATCTCCATGGGGACGCACTTGGTTGAATTAATCCAATTTCCAACATGGAATCCAGTTGCTTCTTCAATTCTGCTATCTCTGACGGGTTCATACTATATGGTCTCTGGGCTATGGGTCCAGTCCCGGGGATTAGTTCGATGATGAACTCGATATCTCGATCTGGGGGCATACCGGGCAAAACATCTGGCAATACATCGGGGTATTCACAGACTATCCGGACTTGGTCAATGGTAGGTTGGGCTAAACTCTTGTTGCATTTGAATTGGCGAGGTAAGGTTTCAGATATATGCTCGACTGATATTCCGGCGGTACTGGTCATGGTTATGGCTTTCTTGGCACAGTCAATCAATCCTTTATGTTTGGACATCCAATCCATTCCTAGTACTACTTCCAAACCTTTAGTTCCGAGTACTATCAGATTTGCATAAAAATCTATGCCATGGATTCAGATAGGGACGACTTTGCAAATTTGCCTAGCCTTAGTGGTTGATCCGGGAATTTGAACAATCATTACATGCTTCAGTTTGGTTGGTTGAATCTTACTTGTGCATGCAAATTCTTCGGTGACAAATGAATGCGATGCACCCGAGTCAAACAACACTCTTGCAAGTACTGAATTAATAGAAAACATACCCAGCACGACGTCTGGCGCTTCCTGAGCTTCTTCAGCATGCATGAGAAAAAAGACGGCCATTGCGGTTGAGTGAATTCCCTGGGGCAAATCTTCTTCCTGGCTGAACACGACGCTGCTGCTGAGCTGGGGCATTGGCATTGGGGGTGGTAGCATTCTTCTTGTTTGGGCACTCGTTGGAATAGTGGCCTTTATTTCCACAGTCATAATAAGTCACTTGCGACTTGTCCTTGGCTGCGACAGGCACAGCATTACTTCCAGTCCTAGGGGCAGTGTTGGTGTTGGCGGTAGCATTATTGTTGTTGAACTTGGGTGGGGCACGGTTGAAATTGCTAGAGTTGCCGGGGTTGTTGTGATTTCCTCCGGGTCTAGGGTTTCCACGGTTGGGATAGGTCGGACGGTTTATCGGGGGTCTGTTGGTTCTTGGGGCAATTCCTGGAGATGGGTTGGGGCGATACTTTGGGGTCTGATGGGTTCCTGGTTGGTGCATCATGCGACGCTTGCGGTTATCATTGGCTTGGTTGATCTTTCCTTCCATCTAGATAGCTGAGTCCACAAGGGCTTCAATATCAGCAAAGGGGATATTGACTAACATTGTCTGCATTTCGTCATGCACACCATTCAGGAATCTTTCTTTCTTCTTGGCTTCGGTGTCGATCTCATCCGGGGCATACCTAGCTAATGACAAAAATTTGTCACGGTATTCCACTACAGTCATTCTTCCCTGCTCCAGCTCTCTGAACTCGTCTCTCATTCTCTTGATCAAACCTGGTGGTACATGGGTTCTGCTAAACTTGACCTTGAATTCCTCCCAGGTCATCATCTGGCCTCCGGTCATTGCGCGAACACTGTTCCACCATGCCCTGGCATCTCCGGCTAGATAGTGGGTGGCGAATAGAACTTTCTCATTGGCTTCCACTCTGGCGACTTCTAGGTTATTTTCCATGGTTTGCAGCCAATCATCGGCGTCTAGGGGCTCTTCGGACTTAGTGTAAACAGGTGGGTTGGTATTCTGGAAATTCTTGAGCTTAGATCCATGGTTGTCCTGATTTCCGTGGCCTTGGTTGTTGTGGGCAAGCTGGGCTATCTGCTGAAGGGTGGCTAGGTTGGCTTGACGTTCCGCTCTTTCAGCTTCACGGTCAGAGGTCAACATTTGCAGAATCTGCAATATCGGGTCCGGGGATGAACCACTTCCTCCATGTGGCATCTGAAGATTTAGATAGATCATGAGAAAAGAGGGAAATTTCTAAAGTTTTGGGTCTTTGAAAAAAATTAAGGTTTGACTCAGATTTTCTAGCAACTTGCTTTTTCATTCATTCATTCATTCATTCATTCATAGCACCCAGTACAACACACACCACAACAAAGAAAAACAGATGGTTTTAAGAACCATTTTGAGAACTACGATACAGTGGGACCGAATACTACTCACTACGCTAGTGCTCAAGTGCTACTACTCCTTGGAATCTGTGGCCTCATCATCCTCATCATCATCGATGAAGGCGAAATCGTCCTCATCGGTGAAGAAGTCCATAGCCTGATCCTCCAGAAAATCATCGTCATCGCTAAGATAGGAGTAGGGGTCTCCACGAAGATCCTCTTCGGCATTCTCCCTTTCCTCCAACTGCATGTCTCTCTCGTGGATGGTCTCCTCCAAAGATGAGATGCGGTGGCGAAGACGGGCAATGATGTGCTCCTTCTTGTCGAGCTGACGGCGGCGAGACTTGCGATCCTTTGATAGCATGGCGATGGTTTGGTCCTTCGTCTTGATGATGGCAGACTTGTGGTTGGAGTAGTCACAGCAGTTATCCAACTCTTGCTGACGATCGTACATCATGAAGCTAAGGTGGTCCAATTGAGTCTTTAGTTCGGGGTGGTATGGGGCTTCCAGGGGTTGTCCATTTGCATCACGCCTTGGGCAAAACTCAAAGCGAGTACCCTTGATCTGATTGATGCTCTGCCCACACAGACAGGAAAGAGCTTCCTGCATTGCACTGGCAAGTCCATCGAGCCAGTTGTTCTCTCTTAAGGTAAACTGAATTCCTTCAGCAGTGGGAGGTTCAATCTTTCCTCCAAGACTTGCAACAATTAGCCACTGCAGATCTTCTCCTCCTTGATCATTGAGCTGAGCTCCGAAGAACTCGGGGTGCGAACGCTCCAAAAGTTCCGAAAGCTGGTCCAAATCCCTCTCAAAGATAAGGTCTCCTCCATTCCCCAACTGATAAAGCGTCTTGTACTTCACGTCCATCTATAAGAATAGAGGATGAGGAGGTTAGCAGAGTGATCAAGTGTGTCAAAATTTTAGGTATTTCGCAAGGGTTTTTGAGGAACATGAATTTTTATGAAAAATCAAAGGGATAAGAATGAGAATAAGTTTTTGTAAATATTTGTTTTCTTTGGTTTTAAAACTAAGTTTTTGATTCAAACGTCCAGTCTAACTAGGGTCTCCTATGGTCAGGATGGCTCTGATACCAACTTGTCAACACCCGGATTTTTAATCCCAGATGCATGTTATGCCATACATTGCAATCCCAGGATTACCATTTTTGCGAGACATAACGGAATTGGATACCATAGTACATCATTCATTACAAACGGTGCATAAGTTCTTACAAAAATAGGGATCTCATGATCCAGTTCTTAATACAACTTCAAGCAGCGGAATATGTAATAATAACGGTAGCATAGGCGAAGCTCCATCTTCGGGGTCACAGGCAATGCTGACGATGGGAGATGATCCTAGTTGTCGTAACCTTCCTGGGGTCCATCCTCCAGGTACTCCTCTTCATAGTCTAGCCATGGGAATAGCCAGGGACAAAGCCATGAGTACTCTTTAAGTACTCGCAAACTAGTACTAACAGGTAAAGGGTTTTTTTGGATAATAGGACACTAGGCTCTAGGGTTGTTTTGCAAAAGCCAGATTTATCTCTACGAAGTTCCAAAGCTAATCACAATTTTATAACTCCTAAGTGGGATCTTGTAACTCATGTCACAACCCTGTTGTGGTCAAGTCAAAGTCTCAATTCATTTCACAAGTCATTTTGAAAAGTCTGATGGGGGAACAGTATGGCCACTCCAACTGTCCATAACCGCGAACGCGGCTATTCGAATAGTTTGACACTCTGCAAAGATTGTATAGTTTCACCACAACATTCGATACATCCGTCAGGAACAAATCCTGAATTCACCATACTTAGTATGCGGATAATCAATCCTAACCTTTCAATTACACGCCCTAGTATAAGCACCTCTCGTGTGAGTTTGGCCTCCCAACCATGACCAACTGTCATCTTGGGTACTGCACAGGTGGACAATCTTCACAAGGTAGCCTCAGCTCAGACCTTGGCCGTGAGGGAACTAATACTAAGGTATATAAGTTTCCAGTCAACCCCTACCCAATCTTCGGGTATTGTGGTTGTACGATAAAATTGGAATGGTATCGCATCCAGACAACCATCAGTTTTATAAAGGGTTAAGGCTCATGCCTCAACATTTTCATCACCAAAATCATCTGGTGTTCGAAAACACATGTCCAAAACATTTCAATAGAATGATCCATCATTCCAAGGTTTTCATAACCAGCTTTCCACCAAGTATTCCCATCTAAAGTTGATCAAGTTTTATGCTTAGCACTAGCATCTACAGGTGGGGGTAAGTACTAATGAGGGGTGGTGGACTAGTGGAGTTTCAACTAAGTACATCCTTATGTCTTAGGCTGATATCAAGGTTTCTAACTTAGGCCAAATTTTATGCTGTTTATGCTACCTTCACATATCTTTCTAGTATCTACCAATCTCTTAAGTAAACTCTAAGTAAGCTTTGATAAAGAAATAAAGTAAGAAGCTTGCAAGTAAAACTAGGATTGGTTTATCAAATGGGTATGATAACATATGCTTATGGCATATAGTAGGCAGGGTAACAGGTAAGGTTTTACTAACGCAATATCCATATAAGCTTGCTAAATTGCAAGTGTTAGCTTGCAAGGTTGCTGACTTGGACATTCACTAGTAGTATTGGGCTTGCATTAGTGTCAATATAAGCTTGCAAGTATGGGCTTGCATAGGTATACTATCAGCTTGCCTTGTGTAGAGCAGTGGTTGAAGTTCTCCTCGGCTTCTTCTTCGTAGAATCCTCCTTCCTCCTCGTATCCTTGGTCGGTACTAGCGTCTATGAATAAATACGAGGTACACAATCACCAAACAATACTTAACTACTTGCAATCATCACACAAAAGGGTCCTATATATGATCTAGCATCATCTATAACATTACAAGGTTAAGGCTTGGTTTAATTCTTTTTATTTTTAGAAAAGTAATTTCTACTAATTGAAAAACTACTTAAGATTTAATATTCTCTAAACCAAACATGGGATCATGTTGACACATGTCATCACCACATATTTTAGTCCATGGGAATATGATTTAAAGTGGTGTCACAATTTAATAAGGTTTTACCCTTTTATTTTAATTAAATAAAGTGACTAGAAATGCCTATGGGGCATTCTTTTATTACTTGAACATTATTTCTGTAAGTAATCCTATATATTTTTATATATTCTGAAAGGTATGGTTAAATGTGATTTTTGAGAGTTGGAATCAACTCAAAAGCTATTATGGTTTAAATTTGAAAAAAAATTGAATGCAGAAAAGCTTCTGCCTTGTTATTTTTACCAGGGGTGATCTATAGATCCAAATGACTTGAATCCAATGGGCTTGGATTCAGCATTCCTAGACCTTTATAACAAAATTAGTTTCATTCAATTTGGTGCACTGAATCGATCTGGGTTGATTTTGAAACTGGGTACAAAAGTATGTTTGAAATAAAATGGAAAAGGTTTAATTCAAATAGCTGGGCTACGCGGGAAAAGTTAACAGGCCGGCCTGCTAAGCGTAGCCCTTCCGCGGGCTGTTTAAGTGGCTGTCCCCACTCGTCAGTGAGACAGGGGGTGCGAAGCGGTATGGGACGATGTCGGTCGTTCGATCTGATTCTAATCCAACGGCTAGGAGTCATCGTCGACGTTGAGCAACGCCGGCGAGATAGAAACCTAGCGCGGCCAGTGGGGGTTGCTGGGGGCTCACCGGGGTGCAGGCGAGGGTCGGCGAGGCGGGCGAACGACGAAGTCGACGACGACGAACTCAAGGATGGTCGCGGCAGCTCCTAGGGTGGATGAAATCAATGCCCCCCTTCTTCTCCAGAGGCGGCGGGCTCCGGTGAAATTCCGGTGATGCACTGCTCGCCTTGCTCCGGGACTGAGGTGGGGTGGTTCTGGGTGAGAGAGGAGTGGAATGGTGTGAAGAATTCGAGCGGGCGAGTCCTCTATTTATAGTCTCGACGGTGAGACCGAACGGCATGGGCAGGCGACGGTGGCGACATGGCTACGGGCTGATAGAGGCATGGCCGGCGGTGGCGATCGCTTGGTGGTCTCCTGGCGATGCTCTACGACTTTAATGCACTTGTAGGGGCGGTGCGGTTTGGTCTGGAACGCGCGACGCTCTGCGCGGCAGAGGCGGCGTCTTCGACGGCGAGCGGTGGCTGTGCGTCACGGGGCGGCGAACGGGGATGTCTGGCGGTCTCCTGGGACAGTGTTGATCGTGTATGCACGCGGCGAGGGCGGCGCGCGGTTTGTGGGCTTTGGTCGAGGGTGGCGCTCTGGCGCATGCTCGGCATGGTCGATGGCGGTATGGGCGCGGTCCGTGCATGTGGTCCAGTGGCTGGCAGGGTTCGAGCGCTGGACAGGGAGTGGCGGTGGACGGTGGGCTGCCTCCCAGACATGTTGTTTTGGCTTGGTGCTTGCTCTGGCTAGCTAGCCATTGTCGGCTGGCAAGGGGGTGCTCGGGTTGGCATGGCATGGAGCAAAGGGTAGGGGCTAGGGTTGGTCCAAGCACTGGTTGGCACTAGGGGAGACAAGGGTGATCAATGGTGAACATTGCTTAGCCAGTTTGATTTGAATCTGCCAAGTGTTTGATGAAATGGCCGCAAGAATTCAAGTTTTGAATTTTGAAAAGATTTTTGGTGGGTGCGCTAGATTGGTGCTGGTGAGTCTGAAGATGCTTGGGTTTTGAGAGTTCAGCTTGTTTGAGTGGTTTTTGAAAAAGTGGGATCTTCTCATATGATAAAGATTCAATTTTGAAATGTCATTTAAACTATGCATTTGAAAGTTTCTGGATGATCACAAAGTGGGCCTTGATACCTTGTTATGAGTACATTCAAGGGGTGCAAAGATCCAGAGAAGTTTCTGTTAAGTTCTGAAAGTTTGAGACAGCCAAAGTAGGCATGGGAGTTAAATTGGTCAAAATGACCATTCCTTTATTTTATTTGTTTTGCTTTATTTGTCTTTGGGAAAAGTGTGGGAAATGTTTTAGATGATATTTATTTCACCTAAGCATACATTTACAAGCAATGGAACACACAAACAAGGTGGTTCAAAAGAATTCAAAATGAAATGCATACACATATGCATGCTTTCAAAATTTTATTTAGAAAAGTTTTTGTTAACCCTAATTTTGATGATTAGAGTTTGATGATCCAAGTTTAGTATTTTTGGGATGTTACAGTAACAAGGCAAATCAAGCATATCATCTACACTAGTACTCAAATAATTTCTAGATGATATACAAGGACTAGCAACACAAGGGGATATAACATTATTGTTGCAAGAAGTGCTTAAGTCCAAAGAAGAAACATTGCAATGGGATAGAGATGAAGGATCATCATTAG
This sequence comes from Avena sativa, assembly GCA_916181665.1. Classification (NCBI taxonomy): domain Eukaryota; kingdom Viridiplantae; phylum Streptophyta; class Magnoliopsida; order Poales; family Poaceae; genus Avena; species Avena sativa. Next base: position 162,794,373 of record OV702284.1, read on the forward strand.
CGAGCACAATATCAACAATGTAGTTCCCAACACCACTCGCCATATCTTTACCTTATGTCTTGCCACACATTGGTGAAGTGGGTGAAGATGAGAACTCATCGCTGCCGGAGGTGGAAGCAACTTGGAGCTCTTCATGATGTGAAGGAAAAGATATATCCTCGGAGAAAACACCGGCAATATTAGAAATGGAACCACCAAATATTTCTTTAAGCTTGGTCCACTTCTCATGAGACGACTTGCGTTTTATAATCGTCAAGAACAAATTAACTGTGGGGCTCAAAGAGAAAATAAGCTCATTAGATACTTCAGCTTCGAGATGTAAATTTTTCTCATCCTCTAAAGATAGATTTTGAGGATCCATAGGAGGAGAAAAACCTACATTTAGAAATCGCTCAATATTTGGACACAGGGTCCAAAGATTACAAAGTAAGCAATTTCTCCACATATAATAATTTGTGCCATCAAAGATAATTGTGTCATTGTGCACTATACTACTAGCTGACATCTTTACACTCTAGGCGGTGAAGCCTAAACAAGGAGAGGTCTTGCTCTGATACCAATTGAAAGGATAGAGATGTCGCCTAGAGGGGGGTGAATAGGCAATTTCAAAACTATTACGGTTTTGGCTTGATAGAATGCGGAATTAAACTAACGTTTATTTTACAAGCACAAAACCTAAATACACTAGGCTCAACTAAGTGCACCAACAACAAATTAAGCTAAGCAACATAGCACAAGATAAATATACCACAAGTGATAAGCAAGATATAAGTACTTCAAGCTCGATGGCTATCACAAGGAAAGTAAGCTCGGATATAGAGATAACCGAGGCACGCGGAGACGAAGATGTATTCCCGTGTTCACCACCTTTGGGGAGGGGGCTACGTCACGTTGGAGAGGTGTGAGGTTCCACGAAGGATTCCTCACGCGCCACAAAGGCTCACCTTCTTCTCCGAGTCTATCCCACGAAGTAATAGGCCCTATCCTTATGGCTAGCTTTTCCTCCACTCCGGAGATGGCAAGCTCCACAACCACTTCACAAGATCAACGAAGGAGAAGCCCGGGTCTCTTCACAATCTTCCACGAAGAGAACACCGCGGCACCAACCGCCAAGCCAACTAGGAGGTCACCCTCCAAGAGTAACAAGCTCACGGTCTCTCACTCGAACAAATCGTAATGGAGAGCTCAACACTTATGCAAGAATGCAAATCAAGACCACCAAGGGTGCTTAAATCCTTCACTCTCAAATCCCACCAAAGCAACAAGTGCTAGGGAGGAATTAGAGAGGAAGAACAATGGGGGAAGTCAACAAATGACTCCAAGATCTAGATCCAATGGGTTCCCCTCACTTAGAGGAGGAATTGGTTGGTGGGGATTGTAGATCTAGATCTCCTCTTCCAAAGCCCTCAAAAATATGCAAGAATCATAGGAGGGAAGGGAGAGGAAGCAAGCTCAAGAGGTTCAACAATGGAGGTCAATTTCGTGGTCAAGAACACACTAAAACGTTGGGGGAAGAACCCCCTTTTATAGTGGAAAGCAAATATGGCCGTTGGAAGAAATCTGTGCGAACTCGGTTGAAAGTTCGGTTGGACCGGCTCCAGAACCGGATGGTCCGGTTCCTGGACCGGAAAACTGAACTTAAAACTGGAATTAGGGTCAGTACACAGTCTTGGATAGACTCGGTATATCAAAACCGAAAATCCCGGTTTCATATCTGGTTTTCCGGTCCTGGCACCAGACCACCCGGTCTAGGAGCCGGTTGAACCGAATCCACAACCGGGATGAAACAGGCTTCACGAAAAACGCAATAACTTTTGCATCCGGACTCCAATTTCGATGATCTTAGGCTTGTTTTGACGAGGACAACAAGCTCTACAAGATTGTGCAGATAAACATCATAGCCCAACAAAGGAGGATAAAACCAAATGAAGAAAGTTAAGAAGCCTCCCTAAATAAGAACCGATAAAACCTTCAAACTCGAAAACGCCATAGAATATGCATACGAATTCCATTTTTGATGAACTTGGGCTTGTTGAAGAGCTAGCGAAAAGCTCAAGAACCTCACATGGAGAAACACCAAGAAGCAACAAAATAGGAAGATGCAAAGTATGCAAAGGATTGAGCTCCCTATGACGATGTGATCAAGTTACACAACCGAAAGCCCCTCTTGATAGTGCGGCTATCTATCCTATAACCCGGTCTCCCAACAACCACCTTGAGACCAGTAAAAGGAAAACCTAGCAAGGCCATACCTTTGTCTTGCGCATACCGCTTGATCATTGTTGCTTCGTGAAGACTCCTAATTTGCTCCCCCATACACCACTATGGGATAGCTTCATTAATACATGTCTTCACATGTCCATTATCACCAATATGGATGGCAAGCTTCAAGCAAATGATCTTATCGAGATGCTTATCTTGAACTTGCCCTTCTCAACCTTGATGACGATCACCACTTGATGTCATCCTCTCATGGTCTATATAATATCTTCATTTTGAAGCATGCCCATGGAAAGATACCTGTCCCATATAGAAAACACAAAGGCAAATATATAATGGGTTAGTTCATGATGCATAATTAACAAGGATTACCATACCACAAGACCATGTGGTACATTCTTTATGCTTTATGTGTGACCAACTTGAAATCACTCTTCACTCTTTGTTATTGGTCAACCAAGTATCTTATTGTGCTCCATCTTAATATATTGAGTTACATAAGGAACTCTTCATTTGATTACATGCTCTAAATCTTAGTCAACCATAGCTCAACTAATGAGGCTATCATGACACCGACTTAGAGCCATATCTTGAATTCTTCTATTGAGATCACACTCTCAAGATCTTGATCATATCATATTCTTCTCTTCAACACGATGATTTTGATGCCAATACTTAAGGTATATTTTTATCTTCATGGCATCCATACTTGAATCCAACACATGGACTATAAGCATGACCTATGGAATATTCCTTCATATAAAACTCAATGAAAACATTAGTCCATAGGGATTGTCATTAATCACCAAAACCACACATAGGGGCAATTACCCTTTCACGGGTTCCCTCCCTTTTTGGTATCTTGTAGTACCTATCCATTATAGAAAGTTGAGAAATTCTGAATGGAACCCTATAGAAGGGCGTTTTGTCTCTAAGCTAGGCTGTTGGAAAGTAAAATTGTTATCCTGTGGAGATCGTCTAGTCTTAATCAATTCGGTCTTGACAAGCCTACCCATGTTCATGTTATCATTCTTAGAGATTCCTAGGGGGGTTAGAAAGAGATTGGATTTCTTTCGCTCCACATTCTTCTGGCAAAGTGATGATAATAAGAAGAAGTACAGGCTATCTAAGTGGAATATCATTTGTCGTCCTAAAGATCATGGAGGACTTGGCATTGAAGTACTTGAGATAAAGAATATGTGTTTGCTTAGCAAATGGTTATTTAAAATCCTAACTGAGGAAGAAATGTGGCAACAAATTATTAAAAACAAATATCTCCAAGGTAAGATGTTATCCCAAGTAGAAGCTAAACCCACAGATTCCCCTTTTTACAAGGGTCTTATGCGGGTGAAAGATATGTTTTTCAACGCGGGACTTTTCAAAGTGGGGGATGGACGAAGCGTTCGCTTTTGGGAAGATGTTTGGTTAGATGACACATCGTTAGCACATCAATATTCATCCTTATATAACATTGTGAATAGGAAAAATGTTTTGGTATCTGATGTTTTATTGCAAACCCCTCTGAATATTGGCTTTAGAAGGAGTCTGGCTGGCAACAAATGGACATGTTGGTTGCATTTGTGTAAGCACCTAATGATGGTACATCTAAATGATAATCCTGATCAATTTATTTGGAAGCTTACCAATACAGGTATTTTTACTGTTAAATCTATGTATCTTGATCAGATGAATGGCCATACAAGGTTTCTATATAAATACCTATGGAAACTGAAAGTCCCACTAAAGATTAAAATATTCACTTGGTTCCTTAAAAATAAGGTATTATTAACAAAAGATAACCTGGCAAAATGGAATTGGAATGGTTGTAAAAAATGTGTGTTTTGTGATTCATTGGAGTCTATAGACCACCTTTTGCACATATTATTTAGTGCATGGTTTATTTTTCTTATAATATACCCCCACCGTCCAATATTATTAATATGTTTGGTAATTGGCTTAACTAGGTTGATAAGATGTCCAAAGTTAGAATACGAATTGATGTTTCAGCCTTATGTTGGTCCATTTGGACGTGCAGGAATAACATTGTTTTTTTTTAAATCGGGTTCTAATTTTTTGTAGGTTATTCGTTTGGCTGTGCATTGGATCCAATTATGGTCTTTCTTATTTCCGGTGGATCAGCGGGAGCCGATGGTTACTGGATGCAACTAGTTGCTGACGGTTATTTAGGATTTCTTTTTTCCGGGCCACTAGGTGGTGTCACGCTAGTAGACTTTAAAATTAATAGACTTTTGTTGTTTTTTATTTTTAGATGGTTCATACATATATCGACTTTATCAGCTCCATAATTATAAGTCTGTGATACAACGATGCAATAAAATGGTTGTCCGCATCAATTGATGCAGAGACCGAGGCTAGCTTCCCATTTTTTTTAAAAACAGGCCAGGCCGAAAACCATTCAATACGCTCCGGTCTGGCTGGCACCAAACATTGCTGCAGACTCCAGGAGCCACTGAAGCTACGATGTCTGAACGCCTCTACTTCCATATCCACCACCGCTTTGATCTGTCCGAGACACCCACCCACTTTCACGCCCCCCCGAGAGCTAAGAGGAGGAAGGACCCTCGGCAGCTGCAGTTCGGCGGCCAGCAAGGCATCACCCAAGTACCGCGGTGGCGGCCATGGCGTTAGCAGCTAACACCCATGGGAGAGTCGTCCACACCTGCACCCTCTCCTCCAAGCCGCCCACACTTTCTAGAAGAAGCACCGTCGCCGTGCCGGGACACAATGTCCAGTCGCTGCGACTGCGAGCTCGGTTCGCGGTCCAAGCTGTCGCCGAGCGTGCAACATGGCTGCCTGGACTAGACCCGCCGACATACCTCGACGGCACGTCAGTTAACTGGCAACCTCGCTCTGCCGGTATTCTCTGCAGGTTATGACGACTGTTAGGCTGATGTACTGGCGTTTATGGTTGCAGGCTGCCTGGTGATTACGGGTTTGATCCCCTGGGGCTTGGTGAGCAACCCCAAGACTTGAAGTGGTATGTGCAGGCGGAGCTCGTGCACTGCCGGTTTGCCATGGCAGGGGTTGCCGGCATCCTGGTAACAGATGTGAGTTGCTCCGCTCAACTTCTTGCTGCCGGTTCCTTGTCAAATGTGGGAATCTCTTCACAGATATGAGAAACCTAGCACTGAATCTCGATTTGGCAAGAATAGCTGTAGAGGTCTAATTAATGTGTTTCTGTGTAGTTGATCCGTGTATCAGGAATCAGCAACCTACCGGTGTGGTTTGAGGCAGGTGCTACAAAATTTGACTTCGCCAACACAACCGCTCTCTTCTTTGTACAGCTTCTCTTGATGGGGTAATTAAGCATCAGTCTGAAACCTTTTGTCAATTGCTACAAATAATAGATTCAGTAACTCACAAGTTTTAAATGGTACAGACTGTGCTGAATTCAAACAGGCCAGTACTGATCTGTTTCTGTAATAATAACTCTCACCCTCGGCAGATTTGTAGAAACCAAGAGGTATATGGACTTTGTTAGTCCAGGCTCACAAGCAGCGGAAGGGACATTCCTTGGTATAGAGGCTTCACTTGAAGGTTTACAGCCAGGGTAAGTGCTGCAGCATGCTGGAAAAGAAATACTAGTTGAAGCTATTTACCTGAGCAAGTCTATGGCTCTCTGCTTTAGTTAAATTACTATTAAAATTCTGAAATCTGAACAGATACCCTGGGGGTCCATTATTTAATCCAATGGGACTGGCCAAAGACATAGAGAATGCACATGAAGTGAAGTTGAAAGAAATTAAGAATGGTAGGTTCGCTTCCTCTACGTAGAATTGCTTGCAAGATAACCTGTAGTAATATTTCTAGTTAGCTAACATTGTTTTCATCGTCGTCGCAGGGAGGTTGGCAATGGTTGCTATGCTTGGCTTTATTGTGCAAGCATCCGTGACTCATGCTGGGCCCATCGATAATCTGTTGACACACCTTTCAGACCCGTTCAAGAAAAATATCATCCACGCACTCACCTCTTCTTGAAAACTCTGTCCCTAAATGAGTATCTTCCGTTTTTTGGCAACTAAAGATGTAGCACAAATAATCACAATGATTTAATTCTTACAGGAAGCACCCTTCTTCCCAGTTCCCCTCTTTGGAAGAATTTTATTAATCACAAAAGTTGAATATCTAACTTCTCAAATCAGAAACTATAAGAAACTCAGTACAAAGCTGCCAGTAAAGGTGGAATGACAAATGGAATTTCTTCAAATGCAAACAAGATATATTTATGGTTTACTGAAACAAATGATGCTCTGGTTCTTGCAGTTTATCCTAGTCTGCGGCATATGTTTCTGCTTTTCCTATGATCAGTTTTTTTTAGTACAGGCATATTCTTCAATGCATGTTACAAAAGGTGAAATAATACAGAAACAAGGAAATTACTACAACTGAACATATATTTGAAAACAAATGCAAAGGTTCACGTCATTGCATCTCTATTAACCAAGTCAGAAAAGGCTTTCGTGTAATATAGAAATAGCGTCGCACCTATACCATACAACTAAGCATATACGGCTTATACTGTACATATATGAATTGGATAGAAGATACCCACCACATCTACCACTAACTCCGATCGACTAGCTTAAGCCCCCAGCTCATATCTTCACAATGTCTTACATGCGGGACAAGTTTTCCAGTGTCAACTCCTCTCTTGGCTTTGCAATCATAGAAAGGTGGAGCATGAAAACAAGGTTCCATAGACAAAGCTTGGCGGCAAGGTGGATCAGGAGCAGTGCGGTTTTCGGGCTTGAACAGAAGCCATGGCTTCAAACCACTGAGACCCTGGGCAACATACCCAAAAGTTGACCATGCACTAGTCACCAAAACATCTGATAAGCTCAACAGATATATCTCTGCCAAGGCTTTCATGTTATGCATTTTCTTGTCTGAGTTCTGATGTTCCTCATGACTTGGCTGGTGGAAGCTAACTGTCTCACCATTTGTGGTAGGATGTTCCCAATACATGTTTCTGAATTTTTCGTAATATCCTGAGTTTAAAGAAGTAACTAGAACAACTTTCGACCTGGCCTTCCTTGGTGAGACAATTGGATCTTGAATATTAACCCCTGGCAGCAGGTGTTCCTTTAGTGTGCATGCAAGGACCTGATCCAAGACATGCTGAAATGGACCAGTTTCAGTATCGAAGACTCTGATCTGGATACCCAACATTTCATCAGCTCTGGCAAGATAAGAATCATAGTATCTTGTAATCATGCCCCAGACGACATTGCTAGGGTGAAGCAAGTAACGTCCCAAGTGATGGAAAACAGCATCTCTCTGAGGGAAAAGCCTCATGAGTTCCTCTTGGTATGCTGGGATCAGGAAAAATGAAGGTACAAAGTAATTATCTGATTTTAGGATCAGCCATGGGATTGTTTGAAGATATTGCTGATTATCTTCACAGAAGAAAAGCTTATCATAGTCGCTGTAGTCATGAGCCAATGAAGATAGAGAAAAGCAAGGCTAGAGTGAACAGCTTTACTCTTCAGCATGTTTCCATAACTCTCAGGAGAGCCAACGCTGAAGTTCTTGAACTGCTTAATAGGAAAATCTGACGGTAAGAACCATGAAGTTTCAGGAAATGGTTCGCAGAAGAGATCTGCAGTGCCTTTACCTCCATCAACAAGCAAGACTCTGTTTGTAAGGATGGCATAGAGAAATGCTGAGGCAATTGTTAAGATCCTGTTCCCCAGGCCACTGTAAGCTGTCCAGACCAAATAGTTGCAGTCCATAACCTTGAGATCCTGACCAGACTGAAGCTGCTCAACAGCCTTCCTGTATGATTCAGTATGCGGGCCACACTTCTTCTGGAGTGCCTCATGTTCCCGTAATCTTTCCAAGAGGTAGGTAGATGGGAAGTGGGGCGATGTCTGACGATACAGTACTGACTGGTATCTACTTAGGCAAGATTGTTCATCAAAACCAGGAACTAACAAGCCACCAAGTAGTTTGTCCTTGACAACTTCCGGAGATCCTGAAGAAGTGCCATCTTCTGCAAACACAGCAACATAAAATCATTTTATCAGAGTTTAAATACAGTTATATTTCAACTTGTAGAAAGTAAATAGAAAAATGGTTCCTATTTTGGTTGCGCGAGATGCTCAAGTCTGTTAGCTGTACAAAAATTTAAAGTTTTTTTTATTGGCTAAATAAAGTCTGTAGGGTGGATATATATATTTTGCTGCACAGAGTAGAACCTAGGTTGCCAGGCACAGCAACCGTGCTACTAGCCAACTGGCCACTCGAGACTTACGTACAACCAAACACTATGAGTTGACACACTAGTAAATGACAAGAAAAGGATAGCACAATACATAAACCAGACAAGCCAGGGAATAACAGAAGAATGGAAGCATAAACTATAGTAGATAAAGTTGAGACTGTTTACCAAGGCAACTAATCATAAAGTAACTTAGCATCGATGCTAGTAACACGCAAAGATCGTCATGCGATTTTAGACGTTAAAACCCAGTACTGTAATCATGGTAGTACAAACAAATACACATGTAACGAGACCGTCGTGAGTACAACAATCGGAACCTCACACATTCTGCATGCAGGTGGTGTTCTTTGCCCTCATACTGCACACAGACACAGTGATCTGAAGAACGCTGTGCCTCAGAATCCTTCTATGGAGAAGTCACAGCACATTTTCACTGACAGACGGTGATAATAGATAATCATCAATCCCAAAGTTCAAGAGATTAACTGCTACAAAAAGATATCTAAAAAAAAATCGATAATTTTTGCAGAACTTACACCAACAAGTGAGTATAAAGAGCAGCCAACAAAAGTCATGGAGCCCAGACACCGAAGGCAGCAATGCTTGTCATCCCAAATGTAACGTCGCCAGCGACACATACTACCCGCAGATTTCAGAATTGGCACGAAAAGGGTGGTCCTAGCGCAGAGAAATGTAAACCGACGTTACGCGCGAACACGTATCGTCTGTGTCTCACTCACGTACCATCGCGCGGACGGACGAGGCGCGGTTCATCGGCCCTGGACTCAGCCACGTCGAGGAACTGGCCCTTCCGTGCGGCGGAGCCCCCGGCGAGCAGGAGCAGGAGCAGGAGGACGCCGCAGACGACGAGCGCCGCGGCCGGGACGGACCACCGCAGCAGCAGCAACATCGCCGCCCCGCCCTTCCTCCCGCGCGGCGACGCCGCCACGGGCGCCTCCTCCTCCCCCGGCTGCGTCGGCGAGCGGCGGATCCGCTCCTTGAGGTCCATGCGGCGGTGGCGGGCGCCCGAGTCCTGGGGTTTCGGGCGCGGCGCGGCGCGGCGGAAAAGGCACGGGAGGGGTCAAAAGATGGGCGCGTCACGTCTCGTGGCAGAACGTCGCGGGGGTTAATAAAGAGGGGACATGCACCCAGGGTTTTGAACTTTCGGTGCGTTTCAGGTAGAAAAGGAATGGCGACGGACGGTGGAATGGGATTGAACTGGGGGCCTTGGCGTCGGCGTGGCGGCGACGGCGGCAGGTAACTGGGCTTTCGAGTTTTCGTTATTATTTTTCTGTGAGGCACGGCCGCGCGGGGGCTGGGTTCCTGTGCGGGGCACCGGACAAGCGGCGCGCCGGGTTTGGCGGGTGATGAGCGGAGCGTGCCGCGTGATGCGGCTCGGGCGGTGGACTGGTTTGCCTCGCTTTGGGTGGTGACTGTGAAGCACGGGACGTGCCACGCCGAGGTGTCCCGTTTGCAATCCTAGACGAACCACTGGCAGATAGATACCGATCGAACGTATAAGAGGTAGCATCTTCACTCGGTTTTCACCACGCCGGGACAATTTTTTGGTCTGAACTTGTACCAACTTTTATCCAGACTTTTTAGGCCAATTCCGGATTGCTTGAAACGCTCTGGAAATACCGAACGAAGTGAAAACGACGATGGGCCAGCTTTATCAGTGAGACAGTCCTATTTTTTCACACCCACTCGCCCAGACTGCGGAGAAGAGCTCCCAGCTTTAGGCTGTAGGTGAGGGCGGGTTACCTACGGAACCCGCTTCCCAAGCCCGCATAAAAATTTAAGTGGGCATCCCGCGGGCGAACAGAAAAATAAGTGGGCTATTCCACATCCCACATCAACCCCGTATTGTTTTCAGGTCATGAGTTAGTATGCTGCCAGCATCTTCATCATTAGTCGCTCCGTCGAGATAGACCAACAACTGTATATGAGAAAATACGTATTTTCTTCGTCTAAAACAAAGTGACTTTGTCTAAATTTAAGTGTATCTAGACGCAAAATATTTATTTTAAAATAGAGAAATTACCATTTTATTTTTATAGACTAGCAATATACACGTGCAACACACGTGTTAACAACGTGGAGTGGTTTTTGTAAAGAGGAAAAAAACATAGACTTTGCTAATACTATACATTCAAGAGAAAAAATTTGTCCATGTACAAATGTTCAATGCAGAAATTAAATGTTAGTAGAAATTAGTAAGCAACTAAATGTTAGTACAAAGGTAGAAATTTAAGTACTCCCCATCGATTGGTGACACATGGAAGAACTTGAAAAAAGAAAGGCAGTGAACTACGTGTCTAGCACACGACCTGTATGTTTAATTTTTTCTTATTTTATTACATTTTCCATCACACTCCGGGCCAACTCGATTTAGCTCAACACATTTTATCCATCCATGACCCGCGGTACCAGAGCTAGTGCAGGGCTTCACCATTTGTTCTTACACTCAGGCTCTAACTTGGCCCACGATGCTTCCCTAGGCCATTGAAAAGGTCGCCCGATGGTTCCAGAATAATATAGACGAAGCTACAACCTACTCTTCACTGCGAATCCCATAGATTTCATCCATTCGATTTGAGAGACCAATGGCTAGGATTGATACTCTATGGCTAGTTCAAAATTTGTACACTATATAGTAAGAATAGAAGTATACAATTTAACTATTACGGACATATGTGGGCATAAGTGGGATGGTGGGCACCCACATACATATAGCGGGCTCCCGCGAGACACCCACGTAACTTTTGCGGGACTGTGCGGGCATACATGGGCCTCCCACGGATAGTCCCACCTGCACCCTGATCCCAGCTGCGACTTTCGACATAACTTCGCTGGCGAAGCTCCACCACGTCGAGCCATATCGATGCCTCTAGATAGGCTCGTCGTAGTTGATGATGTGTAGCTCGGATCATTGTAGAGTTTTGTTGGGAGACCCCAAGAGAAAAGTATGATAAGCACAGCAGCAAGTTTTTCCTCAGTAGAAACCAATGTTATCGAACCAGTAGGAGGAAAGAAATGACCCAAAGGTGTTGTTAGCAACTTGGAAACCTGCACAACACACACTCAAGACTTTGACCCAACGAACACTAAGGTTGTCAATCCCGGTTTGCTGAAAACAAAGGATTAACTGTATGGTGTGGAAGATAATGGTGGCTTGCAGAAAGTAAACAGTAACTGTGGAAGATGTATCAATGGTAAAGATTGGACCGGAGTCCATAGTTCACTAGAGGTGTTCTCCTTAAGATAAACAACATAACATGCTGGGTAAACAAATTACAGCGGGGCAATTGACAGGACAGAGCAAGGCATAACAATGCAACACTAGACATTCATGATACTATTAGATTTGATTGGGCATTACAACAATATACATAGACCGCCATCCAACTACATCTATGACTAGTAATCCACCTTCAGGTTATCATCTGAACCCCCTCCAGTATTAAGTTGCAAGCAACGGATAACTGCTTTAAGCAATATGTGTAAAGTAAACAATACAATTGTTCCATGAACAAGAGATTTTTGTTTTCTCCCTAGTAACAACAACACATCTACAACCTTATAGATTTCTGTCACTTCCCCAGATTCAATAGAGGCATGGACCCACTATCGAGCATAAATACTCCCTCTTGGAGTCACTAGCATCTACTTGGCTGAGATAGCTACTAGAAATGGAGAGCATGCAAGATCTCAAACAACACAGACATGATAGAATCAACAAGATAGAATCATTAATCAATCTGACATAGTAATCTCAATATCCATCGGATCCCCGCAAACACAACATGCATGATTACAAAATAGATGATCTTTATCATGAACGGAGCTCACAAGATCTAAACATGGTAGCACAAAGGAGGATAAATAACCATCTAGCTACTGTATGAACCCATAGTCCAAGGTGGAACTACTCACGCATCATACCGGAGGCTGGCATGGTGATGAAGAAGGCCTCCGGGATGATGTCTCCCCTCCGGCAGGGTGCCGAGAAGAGCTTCAGATCCCCCCGATCTAGGGACGATGGTGGCGGCGGCTACGGGCTATTTCGTGGAGATCTGATCGGGTACTTAGGGTTTTGGTATTGGGGGCTTCTTATAGGCGAAGGGGGGGACCGAGGGGGTGCCCGAGGCAGCCGCACCCCCAGGCGCGAGCCAGGCCAGGCCACGCGGCCAGGGGTGTGGCCTCCTCGAGGCCCTCCTCCGTCTCGTCTTCTAGCTTCATGTTCCCCACGGTAAAATATTGACTTTGGCTTTTGTTCCGTCCAATTCCGAGAATATTCATTTTTTGGCTTTTCTGGAACCAAAAACAACAGAAAACATGCAACTGGCACTGTGGCATCTTGTTAATAGGTTAGTCCTACAAAACATATAAAAATACCTCAAAGTGTAGACAAAGCAAAGAAAATTGGATACTAAACAAGCATGGAACATCAAAAATTATTTACGATGTATCAAGCATCCCCAAGCTTAACTCTTGCTCGTCCTCGAGTAGGTAAGTGATAAAAATAATAATTTTTTAGGTGACATGCACCATCAAAATCAAGATCAAACCATTTGCAAGCATTGAAATCTGGGATCAAAGTACTCTAAACATGAGCATAAAATAAGTTCTAACAATAAGACAAAGTAACTATGCTTGCAACATGAAAGGCTACAAACAAAGATCATGAATAACAATGCATTGAAAGACGTTTGTTTGTTTCACATATAGAAAACATAGCATAGTGGCATTCAACTTGTCCCTCATGTAGTAGCAATAAATGCATAGGACACCTTCAAAGTTCATGAGAGTGACTAGATACAAATAGTTCAAGAGAAAGCAATATCAACAATATGAATCAATCAATAAGTTTTGGGACAATGCACATAGAACTAAGAATGATAACTATGCTCTCTTAATTGGTGCCTAATGATAGAAGGTTGAGACTCAATGTAATAGGGGAAGAAAGGCCCTTTATAAAAGGGAAGCAGGGATTTCAAGTCTCATAAAGAGCTTCCAAAAATTATGGTACTTGTTAGCTTTCATCTCTCATTGCCCCTATCATAAGCATCTTGAAGTGATTAAGGTTAAAGTGAACAAACTATGGAGTATATGCTTGACAAAGTATAAGTTGGCAATCTCATGTCCCTTGAGTACGAGGGCCGCTCCTCATGCTACTCAACTTTAGTCACCGGTAAGTTCTTGTCATAGTAAGTACATGTGTATCATAGAGAACCGCCAACGGGGTACCCCCTGCACATGATACAGGAGCTCTCCCATATCAAAATTACAAGGCAAGCAGACAATGAGCATCTCAGCAATCTTCTTATTTACCATGGGAAAATGGTGCTTTTTTCTCTCTTTCCTCTTTTCTCATCTTTTTTTCTTTCTCTCAATCTCGATCTCTTTTTTTATAAGAAGAATGCTTCATAGATTGCTCACTATGGTGATGATGCAAGTTTCCACCATGATTAGACATGGCCTAGGCTAGCGGCCCAGGCGTTTCTCTAACACACATACATAACTCCATGGACTTACAAGCTTCCCTTTTATTTCACACCGACGACATCCGCAAACAAAAGAGCATGATATCAACTGGGTACAATGTACAAGTGCAATGTTGAAAGCTTTCCCCATGACAGCATGGTTCTGCTAATTCCAACGTATAAGTGCAAGCATATACAACATAGATGACACAATGGTTCAAGTTTATTAGGGGCAAGAAAATAAAGTGTGCCATCAAGTTTGTGAGAGCTTTAATCACTAACTTTCACATAATAAGTTTAATTTGGAAGATAGATAAAACAAGAATATACTTGGAATGGTGTAACACAACATGCATAGGAATTTATAGTGGACACTTTGGAATAACTTGGTTTCTTGGGAGTTGGATAAATGAGTAGACATTACTCATACAAGTGGAGGCTAGCAAAATACTGGGAGCGACCAACTAAGAGAGCAATAATGGCCATAATCATGCGAAGCAAAAAAACATTACTAATCAAAGCATAAAGTGGTACTACAAGTCAAAAACTAAATAATCATAGAGGCTAAGGTGACTGGTTCATAGTCATAACATTGTGTGAGCATGTGCCAAGTCAACCCAAACAAAGCATCAAAGAATAATACCACAATACTATGCTTTTGTATGCTAAAACAACGCATGATTCTTTCAAGGCAAATTAAGTAATCCTAATTGTTTGGAACAAGTCATGATACATCAATAATCACTAAGCATAAGGTAAAAACAACCTCTAGCATGACATGGTAGAGTCTAAGTCACAGTCAAAGCAAGCTCCTCTTGTACTACTGAAGCAAGAACTTCCTACTCCTTTCCAACACCAATCAACTTATTTGAAACAACACAGTGAAAACGGGGGTCCAACTACTTTATTCAAGCAAACTAAGCAAATCAAAAACAAAAAACAAAAACAAAAACAAAAACTAAGACGCTCCAAAAACAACACAACAGTGCATGAAACAATAAAAATGAAGTGTCTAGAAAGACCTGAGATTTTTATTGATGAAGAAGGGAATGTCTTGGGCATCCCCAAGCTTTGATGCTTGTACCTCTTGAATATTTCTTGGGGTGACACGGGGTGGCATCCCAAATCTTGAGCTTTTTTCCATTATTCATCTTATTACATCATTATTTTTCTACACCTACAAAGTTTCCTTCATACAAAACTTTACACAATCTTCATTAGCAACATTAGTGCATTCAAAAGATAATAGACCTTTGGGGTTTAGTTTCAAAACAGCAAAACTTTCTCTAAAGACACAAGATACTGTAGAAATTCCCTCAAAAGGCTCAATTTCCCAAAAAGAACCCAAAAAGGAATCAATAAGAAGCAAATGCAAATAATGGCAGAAATCTGTCAAAACAGACCAGCAGGTAAAAACCGATTTTTTAGAAGACCTTCTGTTTCTCAAATCAAAAAGTGTTGAACTAATGAAAGTTAGCTAACAACCTGGAGGATTTATTCATAACATTGCAGCTCAATCCGACTTACAGAGATTTTACACGAATTTTTACAGTGGCACAAAAATCTGTTTCAGGACAGCAACTCCCCAAATCTTACTTCCCTCTCATTAGAGGTTATTCTTGGCACAAAAATCAAACAAAAAGGATAAGGAGAGGTTATTACAAAAGTAAGAACTTCCAATACTCAAGAAAACTATTGGGTTATCTCCCAATAAGTACTTTTGTTTAACGCCTTTAAGTTAGGCACAAGAAGCAAGAATCAAGTATTTTCAGATGAAGAAGCATTAACACCAAATTTCTTGCTCCTACCTTTCTTACCTTTCTTCTTATCTTTAGGGAATGTATGATTGCTTATTGGAGAAGCAAAATGCATAATGACTTTTCCTACATCTATTATTGCTCCAAGGTGTTTCAGCAGGGATCTTCCAAGTGTAATTGTCTTCCTACACATTCAATAACAAGATAATCAGTAGACACCACTTTCCTTGAGATCTTTGTAAACACACCTTCAGCTATTCCAATGGGAAATAAAGTTGCATTATTGATAAGAGATATTTCTTCTCCTCCTTCAGAAATTCCCCAAAGATTCAAAGACTCATAGATATCTTTAGGCATAAGACAAAATTCAGACATGATATCACAGCGAGCATAAAATGTTTCACTGTTTATATAAACTTTTATTGTAAGAAACCATTTTGAAGGCTCAGAATTTATTGGAACATAATCATGGTGCTCTCTAAGCATGTTATAGCAATCTTTCAAAGCAACTGTACGGGTCTCAAGAGTGTTCAACCTATCATAGATGTTTATAAAGGAAGAATCCGACTTGCTAGGCATATTATAAATTGTAATCAACTTATTTATGGCATCCAAAGCTTCATTCTCATTACATCGAAAAATATCTCTCCCAACTATAGCATCCAAAGCATATCTATAACAAAGAGCAAGACCATGGTAGAAACTATTAATAACTAGGCCTAGACACATTTTAGGTTCAATTTTTCCTTGTAAATCAGGAATTCTAGACCAAGCTTCTTTGAAACTCTCTTCACTCCCTTGTTTTAAAGTAAAGATCCTTTCCATAGGTGACACAGTGATTGGAACAACACCATACATGGTAGCAACTAAAATAGGAACTAATTTTTGTGTGTTTTTTCTAAGAAAAGGCAAACCAAATAATTTTTTTGGAGTTTTCGATAAAAAGAGGAAAACAAAACAAGGAAAAAGGAACTAAGCAAAACAAAAACAAATTAAAGAGAAAGGTTGTGAAGGACTCCCCTTATGAAGCCGTCCTTAGCCTCCCCGGCAACGGCGCCAGCAAAAGCATGATGATGTGTAGCTCAGATCATTGTAGAGCTTCGTTGGGAGACCCTAAGAGGAAGGTATGATGAGCACAGCAGCAAGTTTTCCCTCAGTAGACCAAGGTTATCGAACCAGTAGAAGGAAGGAAACGACCCAAAGGTGTTGCTAGCAACTTGGAAACCTGCACAACACAAACTCAAGACTTTGCCCCAACGAACAGTGAGGTTGTCAATCTCACCGGTTTGCTGAAAACAAAGGATTAACTGTATGGTGTGGAAGGTAATGGTGGCTTGCCGAAAGTAAACAGTAACTGTGGAAGATGTATCAATGGTAAAGATTGGACCGGGGTCCATAGTTCACTAGAGGTGTTCTCCTTAAGATAAACAACATAACATGCTGGGTAAACAAATTACAGCGGGGCAATTGACAGGATAGAGCAAGGCATAACAATGCAATACTAGACATTCATGATCCTATGAGATTTGATTGGGCATTACAACAATATACATAGACCGCCATCCAACTGCATCTATGACTAGTAATACACCTTTAGGTTATCATCTGAACCCCTTCAGTATTAAGTTGCAAGCAACGGATAACTGCATTAAGAAATGTGTGGAAAGTAAACAATACAATTGTTCCATGAACAAGAGATTGTTGTTTTCTCCCTATTAGCAACAACACATCTACAACCTTAGAGATTTCTGTCACTTACCTAGATTCAATAGAGGCATGAACCCACTATCGAGCATAAATACTCCCTCTTGGAGTCACTAGCATCTACTTGGCCAAGATAGCTACTAGAAACGGAGAGCATGCAAGATCTCAAACAACACAGACATGATAGAATCAATAAGATATAATCATTAACCAATCTAACATAGTAATCTCAATATCTATCGGATCCCCGCAAACACAACGTGCATGATTACAAATAGATGATCTTGATCATGAACGGAGCTCACAAGAGGAGACATGGTAGCACAGAGGAGAAACAACTATCTAGCTACTACAGGGACCCGTAGTCCAAGGTGGAACTACTCACGCATCATACCGGAGGCTGGAATGGTGATGAAGAAGGCCTCCGAGATGATATCTCCCCTCCATCAGGGTGCCGGGAAGAGCTTCAGATCCCCACGATCTAGGGATGATGGTGGCGGCGGCTATGGTCTGTTTCATGGAAGATTGATCGGGTACTTAGGGTTTAGGTACCGGGGGCTTCTTATAGGCGAAGAGGGAGGACGAGGGTGTGCCCGAGGCGGTTGCACCCTCCCAGGCACGGGCCAGGGGGTGTGGCCCCCTCGAGGCCCTCCTCTGTCTCGTCTTCTGGCTCCGTGTTCCCCATGGTAAAATTTTGACTTTGGCTTTGGTCCCGTCCAATTCCAATAATATTCATTTTCTGGCTTTTCTGGAACCAAAAAAAAACAGAAAACAGGCAACTGGCACTGTGGCATCTGTTGGAGATATGCCCTAGATGCAATAATAAAAGTGGTTATTATTATATCTTTGTGTTTATGATAAATGTTTACATTCATGATATAACAATATTAACCGGAAACATTAATACTTGTGTGATTTGTAAACTAAATTAGAGTCCCTAGTAAAGCCTCTTTGTAATACTGGCTTGTTGGTTAACAAATGACCGTGGTTTCCCGATCATGAACATTGAGATGTTGTTAACAACGAGATCATATCATTAGGAGAATGGTATGATGGACATACTCCTATAGATAAGCATAGCATAAAGAGCAAGTCATTTCAATAGTTCATTTTCTATAAGCTTTCTGATACATAGTAACCTAATTCCTTCGACCATGAGATCATGCTAATCACCATCACCGGAAGGATACTTTGATGACATCAAACGCCACACCGTAACTGTGTGGCTATAAAGTTGGCATTGAGTGTTCGGAAAGTGTGTGTTGAGGCACATGGATCAAGAGTGGGATTTGTCCATCCATATGACAGATAGATATACTCTGGGCCCTCTCGGTGGAATGTCATCCAATTGGCTTGCAAGCATGTGACTGGCTCACAAGGGATCACATATCACGGGAACGAGAAAAGAGTACTTATCGGTAACGAGGTTGAACTAGGTATGCAGAGATACCGACGATCAAAACCTCGGATGAGCAAACTATCGTGAGACAAAAGGGAAATTGGTATCGTATGTAAGTGGTTCATTCGATCGCAAAGTAATCGTAGAAATATATGTGGGAGCCATATGAATTTCCAGATTCCTCTATGTGTTATTGATCAGAGAAGTGTCTCGGTCATGTCCGCATAATTCACGAACCGTAGGGAGACACACTTAAGGATTCAATGTTGTTTAGTAGATATGGAATGTTAGTAGGGATACCGAATGTTGTTCGGAGTCTCGGATGGGATCCGGGATATCACGAGGAGATCCGGAATGGTCCGGAGAATAAGATTCATATAAGGAAAGTCCAATTCTGGAGTTCGGGAAAGATTCCGATGTTTTCATCGGAGAGGTTCTAGAAGGGTCTAGAAGGTTCACCGGTCCGGAAGGGGAATGGTCCATGAATGTGTCATGGGTAAGTGGAATGATTGGACCATACCTTAGGTCACTTGGTGTGGACATTTGCAAGAGAGAATTAAAACTCTAAATTGAAAGTCAAACGGGAAGTTTGAAAAGTCAAACTGGAACAATGGTTTCCTAGTGGAAGAAGGAAAGAGTCCTTCTATCAATCCAACTTGGGTTTGGATTCAAACCCACCCCTCCCAAGGCTGCCCCCCTCTCATAAATAGAGGGGGAGGGCTGCCCCAAACACACAATCCCTAGCCCTCCCACACCCAAATAATCCTGTGCTGCCGCCACCGGTCCGTCCTGTGCTGCCACACCCAAATAGAGGGGGAGGGCTGCCCCAAACACACAAGCCCTAGCCCTAGCCTTGTGTTGCCGCCACCGGTCCGTCGTCGCCGCCTACACCTCCTCCTACCGGTGTTCTAAACCCTAGATCATCGGGAAACCCTAGATCCACCATAACTCGCACCAGTTTAGGCGAAGCCCTGTGGGATCTTTCCTCTACCTCCGACACCACGCCATCGTGCTGCCGGAATCGCGAGGGGATAACTACAACCTCTGCTGCCTTCTGGAATAAGGGGGAGGAATGTCTTCATCGAGTACCGAACGTGTGACCGACTGTGGAAGCGCTGCCGGAATGCAGCGCCGAAAGGATCGTCTACGCGATCTTGAGATCGGCAAGTGTACGACTAAATCACCCACGAGAATCTTCTCTCGTTAACCGCTTTAGAATCTTCGAGGGTGAGTACTCTAATCGACTCGTTGCTACAATCTAGTAGATAGATCTTGGCTTGTTTGTTTGCATGCGGTAGAATTTTTTTGTTTTCCATGCTACAAACCCCTACAGTGGTATCAGAGCCATGTCTATATGTAGATCTATTGCACGAGTAGAACACAATGGTCATTATGAGCGGTGGTGCTTTTATTATCAGTTTCTTTTTGTGTACTTTGCATCTTGCGGTATGATGGGATGAAGCGGCCCGGGCTAACCTTACATGACATCGTTCATGAGACTTTCTCCACACTTAACATGCAACTTGTATTACATAAGTGGCTTTGCGGGTGTCTGTCTCTCCCATCATAGTATAGATTCAATTTACAACAGGCACTTGATAGTTCAAACATAACGTTGTGGTTCTTGTTCGTAAGTTAGAACGACACTTATTGAAAGCCCCAAACCACGTAAAATATGCAAAGAAAATTAGAGGCGTCTAAATTTGTTTTGCAGGGGTGTGCTGTGATGTGATATGGCCATGATTGTGATTATATATGATGTATGCAATGTTCCTTATTGTAAGTCGGCAACCGGCAGGAGCCATATGGTTGTCTTTTAATTCCGTTAAGACCTGCGTGTCTATTCAAAGTAGTTGTAATAGTTGATGCTGGTGGACGACAACCATGAAGCGGCGCCATTGACCTTGACGCCATACCGGTGATGATGGAGATCATGTTCGTGCTTGAAGATGGAGATCGGAAGCACAAGAAAAAAGGCCATATCATATCACATATTATGAATTGCATGTGATGTTAATCCTTTTATGCATCTTTTATTGCTTAGTTTGCGACGATAGCATTATAAGATGATCCCTGAAGCACAAAAATTTCAAGTTATAAAGTGTTCATCCTTAGCAAGCACCGTTGCTAAAGCTCGTTGTTTTGAAGCACCACGTGATGATTGGGTGTGTTAGATTCTGCGCGTGTATACAACGTGAGCAAGCCAGATTTTCTCATGCGGAAGCTAAGGTTTGATCTTGACGAGCCTAGCATGTACAGACATGGTCTCGGAACACGGATCACCAAAAGGTAAAGCATGAGTCATATAGTAGATATGATGAACATGTTGATTGTTCGCCATTGAAGCTACATCAACTCTCGTGATGATTGGTTTTGATGTGGTGGATTTGGTTCGTGTGATCACTAAAGCAATGTGAGGGATATTGTTTTGAGTGGGAGTTCACCTAGATTAATTTAACTATGAATTAGAACTCAATTTGTCATAAACTTAGTCTAAACTATTGCAAATATGTTGTAGACCAATGGCGGCCCTTACCATCAATTTTAATGCGTTCCTAGAGAAAGAAAAGTTGAAAAACAATGGAAGCAACTTCGCGGATTGGTTCCGCAAATTTGAGGATTGTCCTCAATGCTGGTAATTTGACCTATGTGCTGGATGCACCTGAAAGAATATTTTATAATCCCTAGTGTTTTGTGTGTTAGATAACAATATCAAAGATTATTTGATGTGTGTTTAAGTGTTGCAGCTCTCTCTGAGAAAAAGGGAAAAGGATTCTGCCTTTGGGGGCGGATAATCCTCCCCTCCCTCTTCCCTAGCAGGCGCAAGCCCTAGAAGGGGGGCGGAGTTTTGGCCGGATTTTTCGGCCCTGCCGGATAATCCGCCCCTCGGGGGGGGGGGGGGGGGGGATAGTCCGCCCCCCTTGCTCACTGCCAAGGCGCAAGCCCCAGAGAGGGGGCGGAGTGTTGGCCGAACTTTCTGGCCTGGCCAGATAATCCGCCCCAAGAGGGGGCCGGATTATCCGCCCCCCAAGATCTTCACCAAGTCACGCAGGCGCCAGCCCCAGAGAGGGGGCGGAGTTTCCCCCAGAAAATCCGCCCTTGGGGCGGAGTTTCCCTAAGGGGGCGGATAATCCACCCCTAGTGGGGGCGGATAATCCGCCCCCAAAGTTGCTCAACAGCCAGATCTGGGGAGGGGGTATTTAAGCCAGCCTTCCCCCTCCTGCCAGATCTCTTGATTCATTCGAAAAAGACAAGATCTGATCTGCAACCTTC
Source organism: Avena sativa (assembly GCA_916181665.1). Classification (NCBI taxonomy): domain Eukaryota; kingdom Viridiplantae; phylum Streptophyta; class Magnoliopsida; order Poales; family Poaceae; genus Avena; species Avena sativa. The sequence goes on from OV702284.1 coordinate 162,816,456, forward strand.
ATCCAAGAGAGCTCCACCTAGATCCACCCAAAGGCCCCGTCCCTTGTGGAATCGAAGGAGGAAAACTCGATCTTCATCATCAGCAATCAAGCGCTTCATCTCCTCTCCATTCATTTGGAGAACCACCGATATAGTATTTCTTGCAAATACCTAGATCCTTGTTTTTGTTTATATTGATAAACCTTGTTCTTGTGGCAGCTTGTTGTCATCTCGGGAGCCCCCAATTCGGTTGTGGGTGTGTGCCCAGATAGTGTTGTAAAAGGCACTGGTTCCCGCCTCGAAGGGATCCAATAGTGGAGAAGGTGGATCAGGCCTCTCGTGGCGAGATCCATCGGAGAATAGGGTGAGGCCTATTGTGGCGTGGTGGTCTTAGAACCGCCCACCCCTCCAACGCAGATGTACTTCCCTTAACAAGGAAGGAACTGCGGTAAAACAAATCCCTGTGTCTCCGCGTGCTCCACTTCGGTTTCTTCGCTCCTCTCTTTACGTGCTTAGTAGTTATGATTGCATATAGGGAAATTCTCGTAGTTGCATATCTAGAGAATTTAATTTGTGTCAAACCTAAAATTGAAAAAGTATTAAAAATTGGTTAGCACCTATTCACCCCCCTCTAGGTGCCCATACGATCCATTTCAATTGGTATCAGAGCCCCGGCTCTTATTTCAGGCTTAACCGCCTAAGAGAAGTATGGGTTCCAAGGTAGATGGTAGTGATGCTCCGGAGGTAGTCACCATGAAGGATCTCAAGACGTTGGAAACAACCTTGGTGAGTTCAATGGAGGCTAAGATGGAAGAGATGCGTCAATTAATAATGCGTCTCTCCACATCCGCAGCATCACCTCCATCTAACTCTGAGGATACCACTCCGCAATCCAAGGAAACAGGTAAAACTGTTTCCAAAGATAACGAAGTGGTTGGTGATGACATTAGTAAGAGCTCCTCCTCGAAAAAGGATAGCGGTAAGGATGGATACAATGAGGTTTCTCATGTGTATTCCCCTGATCCACCTATCCCTCACCCACATATACATAATAGGGGTGATCCACCCAAACTTTCTGCATCTACTTTTATTCAGTGGCAATTTTTGATGAAATCTCATGTGTGCAGTTCCTCCATAGAGTTGTGGAAGATCATCGAAATTGGTCTTCATGTTGGAAATCCCAACAATCTTACAAGAAGAGAAGTTGTCGATAGCCAACTCAACGCTACAACTCTACACATGATACATCTTGGTGTGGGTGACAAAGATATGCCACACATTCAGCATCTTAGTACAGCTAAGGAAGCTTGGGATGCTCTCACCGAGCTCTTCATCGGAAATGAAAGTATGAAAAGGAATAGATATGATGCATTGAGCAATGAAGCTGAAGGATTCTATATGTTGGATGGAGAAGACCATGAAGACATGTATAGGAGGCTTAAGGCAATAGCCACAAATTTCAGAAACCATGGTGCCGCTCATGTTGATGATGCATGGATCAAGCGCAAGTATGTCAGTGCTCTTATTCCATTTGAGCCCACATATTTGAAAAGTCTCCAAGGTAGGCATAACTATCACCTCATGACATGCAATGAGGTAATGCAAGAAATGGCCGCTTTCAAAGTGGCTGCCAAGAATGCCGAAGATGCTCGTGCTCGAGCTATGGGGATGTAAAAGGGGGTCAACGTAGCCTTGAAGACTAGTGTGATTGATCATGATGAATATGCCATAGAAGGTCTGGACTGTCTCGAGGATATAAAAAGGATCCACGGACAATACTTGGCCCTTTATGCTAGAAACTTTTGGAAATATCCAACCAAGGCTAAAGCTGAACTAGAACACAAGAGTGGAGCCTATGGAAGAAAAGAAAATGGTCCCAAGCTGAGAACATGTTTCAACTGTGGTGATCGGTTGCACTTTGTAGCTGAGTGTCCATATCAAAGTAGGGAAGATAATGGAGGAAGACTTATTTTCAAGGACAAGTCAAAGGCTCCACGCAAGAAACAGTTTGTAAAGAAGAATGCTCCCTTCAAGAAGCAACCAAAGATTGTTCTAGTGGCTCAAGAAGAATATTCATCGGGAAGTGAAGATGAGGACGAAGACGATAGCTCTCAAGAGGTGGCTGCTATAGCCACCACGTCTCCTTCAACATCTCTCTTCGACTCTCCGAACGAAAACATCATCAACAAGAATGCTACTTGTCTCATGGCAAGAAGCTCCGAGGTAACTTCTTCTAACTCTTCTTTTCCTAAGGCTATTATTGACATGGATGATCCTACTAGTCTTAAGATTAAAGAAGAGATTATTGCTTTGGATTATTTATATACTAACTTGCAAGGTGAGCACAAAGTTCGTTTTGAAGCTCTTATGTATCAGCTGGCCCAAAACGAAGCTCTCCTCGAAGAAAAGGGCAGAATTGAAAGGGAGGATGCAATGGAAATTGCATCCTTAAAAAATGCTCTTGAAGAAGAAGAAGAGGCTCGGGTCTCTCTTGAAGAGAGGCTTGAGTATATTGAAGAGTCACATGAAGAAATTGTGACTAAACTTGTTAAGGAACGTGACAATGCAGTCACCAAAGCAAAGAAGTTAAAGAAGGAAAAGATTGACTTTGGGGCTGCTCATGATAGACTCTCCGAGGAATTGGAGAAACTTGACAATGCTCACAAGGCGTTGAAAAACGATTTCTCCATTCTCAATGAGTCACATGATCAGCTTCAAAGTCGATTGGCCAAATATGATGCTCCTAGCTCATCCAACATAACATTTAGTCACAAGGAAAATGCTAGTGTGGAAAAAGAAGTGATCAAGGACATCAATCCCAAGGATAAAGGTGTGCTTGATGAAGTCCTTGGCAAGAAAAGGTCAAATCATGGTAAAGAGGGACTTGGGTATGTCACCAAGTCTAAGAAAAATAAAACCAAGAAGAACAAGTCTAAGAAAAATAAAACCAAGAAGAACAAGTCTAAGAATGTGCAATCAAAGACAAGCACCGCTGAGAAGAATGTCACAAAAGACAAGACTAACAATATTGGTTTTGCAGGGTCTCACAATCCAAATTATGAACTCTTTTGTGATGATTATGGCGACGTTTATGATTATTATGTCAGTCCCTTTGATGAATATATTTCTTGGTATATTTGGGTCCCAAAGACCCTTGTTACTAACATGAAAGGACCCATTGAAAAATGGGTACCTAAAACCAAGAAGTAATTCTCTTGCAGGGCTATGCTTCCGGTGGGTCGAAATGGGTGCTGGATAGTGGCTGCACTAGTCATATGACCGGAAGCAAGGAGATGATCATGGAGATGCGTCCAAATCATGATAATATCACAGTCTCCTATGGTGATAAGTCTAAATCTTAGGTATTGGGTCTTGGCAAGGTTGTGGTTGCCCACGATATCTCTCTCGTGGACGTCATGCTTGTTGAGACCCTCGGTTACAACCTTCTTTCTGTTTGTGCCCTTGGCAAGATGGTTTTTGCTATTTTTATCGATGATGATTTGGTGGTACTCTTGTGGAGCAAGTCTCTAAAGGTCACTTTCATTTAATACGTCGAAAATGACCTGTATGTGGTGTAATTCTCGGGGAAAACCACTTCGGGTCCGATGTGTCTATTCGGAAAGGCCGACATGGGCTGGCTATGACATTGCCGTTTAGCCCATGTCAACATGAGAACTTTGCAAAGTCTCTAGAAGGGTGGCCACATCCTTGGACTAAAAGACAATGTCTCCTTTGCCAAAGATCGTGTTTGCAGGGCTTGTGTTGAAGGAAAAATGCATGACTCTCCCCACAAGAGGAAGACTATTGTGTCATCAAAGAGGATCCTGTAATTACTTCATGTGGATTTATTTGGTCCTCCCTCTCATGCAAGTCTTGGTGGGAAGAGATATTGCTTGGTCATTGTCGATGATTACTCAAGATATACATGGGTCTATTTCTTAAAGCTAAAAAGTGAGACTCAACAAACTATCATTGACTTTGCCAATGAAGTTCAACGTCAACACAATGTTCCTATCTTGGCAATAAGAAGTGACAACGGCTCCGAATTCAAGAACTACACTTTGAATGAGTTTCTTAGCGAAGAGGGGATTAGACATCAATATTCCGCTGCGTACACCCCTCAACAAAATGGTGTAGCCGAGAGGAAGAACCGGACTTTGATGGATATGGCAAGATCAATGTTGGCCAAATTCAAGTCTCCTTATAATTTTTGGGCTGAAGCCATATCCACTGCTTGTCACTCATCGAACCGGCTCTACCTTCGAAAGATTTTGGACAATACTCCATATGAAATACTTACCGGTAACAACCCCAACATCTCATACTTCAGGGTATTCGGGTGTAAGTGTTTCTTTCTTATTAAAGGTGTCCGTTTGTCAAAATTTGAGTCCAAGGCTTTAGAAGGTATTTTTGTTGGTTACAGTGCCGAATCCCACACTTATAGAGTCTACAACAAGCTCACTGGGATTATTGTAGAATCTTGTAGTGTGGTGTTCGATGAAAATAACGGCTCCTTTGTAGGGCAAGTTGATGTTTGTGATGCAGATGTTGAAATACCCCAAGATGCCATAAGAAGAATGGGCGTGCGATTTTTCCGCCCCATTGAGGAACCCCTTGTGGCGGATCGGGAAGGATAATGCTCCACTCATGTGAGCCCTCATCTACACAAGATCAACAAGCTCCTACTGTTGGAGAAAACTCTGCACCAACACCGCAACCTGCTGAAGATCATCTGTCTCCTGGACAAGTTGGTAGTCCCAGGACGGACTGTCCGCCCCCTCCAAGGGGCGGACAATCCGCCCCTGGCACTCCACCTCGTTCCAGGGGATCCGGAGGAGAAGACAACAGCCACGAAACTCCCAGGCCGGACTCTCCGGCCCCCGAGGGTAGATTATCCGGATCTGATTCTCCAAGTCTTGTCAGGCATGCTCAGGAAGAAGCCACTGGTGTTTCATCTCCCAGGCCGGATAGTCCGGCCCCTCCAAGGGGCGGATTATCTGGCCCTGAAGAACAAGCTCTGCAACAACCTCCTGGTGTTAACTCAGATCAAGTTCAAGGGCAAGGCAGTGATCAAGACAAGTATACAAATACTGAATCAACTCCTTCTAGAAACAATAAGGACATTGAGGCTCATCTCAAGGCTCGTGCTGATCGGAACCTTGAACTAAGGGGTCACACTCTTGACAAGGTTGTTGGTGATCTACGAAGAAGGGTATCTACTAGAAGAGAACTTGCAAGCTTCTGTGATCATCAAGCTCACATTTCCATGGTTGAACCGAAGAAGGTCTTTGATGCTCTTGAAGACCCCGATTGGGTTGTTGCAATGCATGTAGAATTAAATAACTTCGAATGCAACAAAGTTTGGAAGCTCATAGAGAAACCCAAGGAATGCCGCAATGTTATCGGTACCAAGTGGATCTTCAAGAACAAACAAGATGAAAATGGCATTGTTGTGAGGAATAAAGCACGACTCGGCTCAAGAATTCTCTCAAGTGGAAGGAATTGATTTTGGCGAGACTTATGCTCCTGTGGCTCGTCTTGAGTCCATCCGTATCCTTCTTGCATATGCAGCCCATCATAATTTTAAATTACAACAAATGGATGTTAAGAGTGCATTCCTTAATGGTCCTCTACATGAGTTAGTATACGCCAAGAAGCCCCCGGGTTTTGAGGACCCCAAATTTCCGAACCATGTCTACAAACTCGATAAGGCGCTCTATGGCCTTAAACAAGCCCCACGTGCGTGGTATGAGCACCTTAAAGAGCTTTTGCTAGACCGTGGATTCGAAGTTGGGCAAATCGATCCCACTCTTTTTACTAAGAAGGTTAATGGGGAGCTTTTTGTATGCCAACTTTATGTAGATGACATTATTTTTGGCTCTACTAACCAAGCTTTTAACGATGAATTTTCAAAGCTTATGACTGACAGGTTTGAGATGTCCATGATGGGTGAGCTGAGGTTCTTTCTTGGATTTGAGATCAAACAACTTAGAGAGGGAACCTTTATTAATCAAGCTAAGTACATCCAAGACATGCTCAAAAGGTTCAAGATGACGGATCTCAATGGCGTTGCTACTCCAATGCAAACAAAGTGTCATCTTGAGCTCAATCCCAAGGGTAAAGACGTGGATCAAAAGGTATACCGATCCATGATCGGCTCTCTCCTTTACCTTTGCGCATCTAGGCCCGATATCGTGTTAAGTGTAGGAGTGTGTGCAAGGTACCAAGCCGCTCCTAAAGAAAGCCACTTAGTGGCGGTCAAACGAATCTTCCGATAGTTGGTTGATTCCCCAAATTTTGGGTTATGGTATCCCAAGGGTTCAAGTTTCTCTCAATGTGGTTACATTGATTCATATTGGGCTGGTGACAAAGCTGATAGGAAATCAACCTCTGGTGCATGTCAATTCTTGGGCAGGTCTCTAGTGTGTTGATCATCAAAGAAACAGAATTGTATTTCACTCTCAACCGCCGAAGCTGAATATGTTGCTGCTGCAAGTGCTTGTACACAATTGTTATGGATGAGGCAAACTTTAAAGGAATATGGTGTCAATTATGACAAAGTGCCTCTATTATGCGACAATGATCAAAATTGCTTACAATCCCGTGCAGCATACAAGAACAAAACATATAGCGATTCACAACCACTTTATTCGGGATCATGTTGCTCATGGTGATATTGCCCTATCCTTTGTGAGCACGAAGAACCAACTTGCTGATATTTTCACGAAGCCTCTTGATGAAGCAAGATTTTGTTATTTGAGGAATGAGCTAAATATCATAGATTCAAGGATCTTGGCTTGACTACCCTTGCACACTCAATTGCTCTTATTCATGTATTTGGTTTAGATGCGGGCATAGACATAGGGGGAGTGTGGTCCTAATTGATTGGGCCACCCCCCATAATGCCGAAAGCAAGTAAAATCATTTCCTTTAATATCATTTTGTGATATGTGGGTTTTGAACTCAAGATACATCTTTGCGGTATCATGCCATGCGCTCCAACATGGTGGCTTCGGCCGCTGCCCTCTTCCTAGAGAAGAGTTGGTTTCTCATGGGTCTCTTTGGATTTTCTTGCATATCTCTTGTTCTTATGGAAAACACACCCAATTTTGGCTTTTGTTTGATTTGAATCTTGCAAATTTGGGTGTGTAGTACCATCTCAGTTTGATGCTCTTAACCCAAGCCTTTCTTTCCCTCCTTAAACCATCTATTCTTGCACACAAGTACTCTAAAACACCATTGAGGGGTTTTGCTAAGTTGCTCCGGCCTGAATCTGTAATTTACAGAATTTTCAGAGGGGGGCAGACTTTCCTCCCTAAGTGGGGGCGGATTATCCGCCCCGGGCGAAATCTGCCTGTTAAAGGTAGGGTCGGGGAGGGCAGGCTCAAACAGAGCAGCCAGTCCTCCCCAACCCTCCCTCAGCCCCCAGCCACCGCCGGAGCATCCGCCCCTCCCGGAGTCGATTTAACCTCCGGATTCTCCGGGCTCTCCTCGGATCTTCTTCACCTCGCCTCCGGGTATCTTCTCCTCTGCGATTTTCCTCCAATGAGTGAGGGTAACTCCCTCATCTCTCTCCTTTTGTATGGGATGCATTTTATTTGGTGGAATTCTCGTTGTAGAAGATCCTTGGTGTTGTTCCTTACATGCTAGAATCAGTAGAATTGCAACCCTAGTACCCGATCTGTTTTGCCATGGTAGATCTGGGCCAATCCAGAAAATTTCTGTGGGGGGCGGATTATCCGCCCCTGCCAGGGCCGGATAATCCGGCCTAGAGATTGAACTCTGGTCTGTTTTGGTCCTGCTCCTGCAATACACATAATTGGTTATGGGTTGCTTTTCTACTCTTTCTCCGTTTTTTCTCCTGGACTTGTGTGTATGCTTATCTCCATGCTATCTCTCTAATGATTTTCACAGGTGGTTCCAAGCCGACCAAGACCTTCGCCCGTCGTTCCCGTTCCCGTTATCTCAAGCCTACTGCAGAAGGGAAGTTCATTGACGAAACAGAGGTCAGCAAAGCAGCAAGAGAGGCTGAACGGATGGTAGAGGCAAGTAAGAAAACTAAGAGGACCGCATCTCGCAAGGGCAAACAGTCTCGGCCCAATTACAAGACTATAGACAATATTCAGTATGCCACCATTCGCCAGACGGATTACTATGATGAGGCTGACAGTGATGGTCCCCCCAAGGACTCTATGTTTTGGAATGCCCACTTTCGGGCTATTCATGATGATGTGTATGCCACCCTCAGGATTCGCCCCATGCACCCCATCAACTTGACTGAGGCTCAATCCAAGGAAAGGCTCCTTGAGGCATTGGATGTGACCAACAAGATGGGGCTCCACCACCTTATGACTATTCAATGCAACTATGACTCATCCGTGGTGTGGCATTTTTTCTCCACACTTGTGATCTGCGGTGATGAGCGCCGCACTATGAAGTGGATGACCGGGACTACAATGATTCATTCGGACTTTTGCACCTTTGGGCAGGTTCTTGTTTATGCATTCCATGGTCGTGACACTCCCTCTGGCCACCGCATCAGTTCTCCGCTGAAGCCATCCAAGGACACTGTTCTTGCCCCTTGCCTTTCTTCTGATGGTATTGCTGGTACTTTCGCTGGTCTCTCTCCCTTGTATGTCTCCCTTGTTGTCATATTTAGAGACTGCATCGCTCCTAGTGGTGGCAACAATGACAAGATCCGTGGCCACCTGGTTCCTCTCCTTGCTTTTGCTCACGAGTGTGCCACTAACTCTGGATCAGCCACAGGTTACAAACTGGATGTCATGGACTACATATATCATGAAATAACGGATGCTATGATCAACAGGCTCTCTATTCCTTATGCTCCTTTCATTATGATTCTCGTCAAGCATATGTTGCCCCATGAGGATTTTGGCACTGCTTTGGATGGGGTTCACAAGTCTACAACAAGGCTCAGAAGACCCATCACCCTTCCACTGACCCGGAGTCCTTCATGCGTGATGCTCGGGCTAGTGGTCGTCTTTCCACGGTGTCCCCAATGGCACACGAGGTTAAGCAGCTCACTTGGTTCCAGCGGCACATTCTTTGCATGGGCATTGACACTCACAAGGGCCAATATGAGGCGTACCGCAGGGATCATGAGAGGGATCACACGCAGCAGCTTATTCTCCACCATGTCTCAGGTGCCACTGGCCATCCACCTCCTCCCACTGCTCCGTAATCGTATGCTCAGTGGAACACTTCAGGGATCAACTATGGCGAGCTCGAGAGTTGCCTCTTTCCTCCACCACCGAGGGCACCCACTTCTCCAGCTGATGACGATGATGATGAGTATGATGAAGAGGAAGGGGACGGGAATGACTACGACGAGGATGAGGAGGAGTGATCTTCAGGGGCGTTAGCATCGCTCTTCTTCCTTATTGGCGTTTCGATGACAAAGGGGGAGAAGTAGTTCTATTAGGTCTCGTGGATTTGCAAGGGTCGGGCGCAAGCATCTTTCTTTCAGTCGTTTTATTTGCTTGCTTGTGACTTTTTAGCGTGAACTTATTTGCTATTTGTGTTTGATTATGTAAGACTATGTCGTGCTCCACTAAGTTTGGTACTATGTGTGGTATTCATGGAATTCTGGATTTATCTATTGTGGATCTCATGGAATTCTGGATTTATCTATGGAGGCTATATGGAGGCTATTTGATGTCATATGGAATCATGGGTTTATCTATTGTATGCATCAATTTTGTTGGGTTGTGCTTGGAGGCTATCAATCTCATTATTTCCTTTGGCTATTATCACATCCCGGTGGTATGACCTTGTTTCCCAACCCACCTTGTTTCAATTATCGTTGCTATGAAAGTTATGTTCTCTCTACTGTGTGTATTTGCATTCAAACCCAAATTGTAAATATGCACACATCTAGGGGGAGTGTCTTTCATTTTTAAGGTGGCATTAGCCGGTTTCATTGCAAATCCTAATATTGTCATCTAACACCAAAAAGGGGGAGATTGAAAGAACATTTTATAATCCCTAGTGTTTTGTGTGTTAGATAACAATATCAAGGATTATTTGATGTGTGTTGAAGTGTTGCAGCTCCCTCTAAGAAAAAGGGAAAAGGATTCTGCCTTTGGGGGGCAGATAATCCGCCCCTCCCTCTTCCCTAGCAGGCGCAAGCCCTAGAAGGGGGCGGAGTTTTGGCCGGATTTTCTGGCCCCGCTGGATAATCCGCCCCTCGGGGGGGGGGGGGGGGGGATAGTCCGCCCCTTGCTCACCGCCAAGGCGCAAGCCCCAGAGAGGGCAGAGTGTTGGACGGACTTTCCGGCCTGGCCGGATAATCCGCCCCAGGAGGGGGCCGGATTATCTGCCCCCCCCAAGATCTTCACCAAGTCACGCAGGCGCCAGCCCGAGAGAGGGGGCGGAGTTTCCCCAAGGTGGCGGATAATCTGTCCCTAGTGGGGGCGGATAATCCGCCCCCAAAGTTGCTCAACGGCCGAATCTGGGGAGGGGTATTTAAGCCAACCTTCCCCTCCTGCCAGATCTCTTGATTCATTCGAAAAAGACAAGATCTGATCTGCAACCTTCATCCAAGAGAGCTCCACCTAGATCCACCCAAAGGCCCCGTCCCTTGGGGAATCGAAGGAGGAGAACTCGATCTTCATCATCAGCAATCAAGCGCATCATCTCCTCTCCATTCATTTGGAGAACCACCAATATAGTATTTCTTGCAAATACCTAGATACTTGTTTTTGTTTATATTGATAAACCTTGTTCTTGTGGCAGCTTGTTGTCATCTCGGGAGCCCCCAATTCGGTTGTGGGTGTGTGCCCCGATAGTGTTGTAAAAGGCACCAGTTCCCGCCTCGAAGGGATCCAATATTGGAGAAGGTGGATCAGGCCTCTCGTGGCGAGATCCATCGGAGAATATGGTGAGGCCTATTGTGGCGTGGTGGTCTTAGAACCGCCCACCCCTCCAACGCAGATGTAATTCCCTTAACAAGGAAGGAACTGCGGTAAAACAAATCCCTGTGTCTCCGCGTGCTCCACTTCAGTTTCTTCGCTCCTCTCTTTACGTGCTTAGTAGTTAGGATTGCATATAGGGAAATTCTCGTAGTTGCATATCTAGAGAATTTATGTTGTGTCAAGCCTAAAATTGAAAAAGTATTAAAAAATTGTTAGTACCTATTCACCCCCCCTCTAGGTGCCCATACGATCCATTTCAGCACCGCTGGGTGACCCGTCTGCAGTTGATGATACCGATGAGGTAAAGAATGTTTTCATCGCTCGGAAGAATCAGTACTCCACAGTCTAGTGTGCTATCTTGTATGGTTTGGAATCGGAGCTTCAGAAAAGGTTTGAGAACCATGACCCACATGATATTGTCCGTGAACTCAAAATGATATTTGAGTCTCATGCGACAGTTGAGAGTTATGAGGCTTCTGAAAATTTCTTTAACTGCAAGATGGAAGAGGTCAGCTCCGTCAGTGAGCACATGCTTAAGATGTCTGGGCACGCATGCAAGCTTCAAATCTTAGGTATAGTGATTCCTAATGCTTTGGGGATTCACCGTGTCCTCCAATCACTACCACCAAGTTACAAGAACTTTGTGATGAACTACAATATGCAAAACATGGACAAGTCGTTGCCCGAAGTCTTCTCCATGTTAAAGTCTGCAGAAGTGGAGATCAAGAAAGAGCATCAAGTGTTGTTGGTCAATAATACCACCAAATTCAAGAAGCAAGTCAAGTCTAAGAAAAAGGGAAACTTCAAGAAGGGCGGTAAGAAAGTTACCGCGCCGGCGAAGAAGACCAAGGCTGGGCCTAAGCCTGATACTGAGTGCTTTTACTGCAAGGGAGAAGGTCACTGGAAGCGGAATTTCCCTAAGTACTTGGCGGATTTGAAGAACGGCAACATCAAGAAGAAAGGTATATCCGATATACATGTTATTGACGTGTATCTCACTAGTTCTCGTAGTAGTGCCTGGGTATTTGATACTGGTTCGGTTGCTCATATTTGTAACTCGAAACAGGTGCTGCAGAATAAACGGAAGCTAGCGAAGAACAAGGTGACGATGCTCGTTGGAAATGGATCAAAGGTTGATGTGATCGCGGTCGGCACGCTACCTCTTCATCTACCATCGGGAATAGTTTTATACTTAAATAATTGTTATTTGGTGCCTGCGTTGAGCATGAACAGTTTATATCCGGATCATGTTTATTGCGAGATGGTTACTTGTTTAAGTCCGAGAATAATTGTTGTTCGATTTATATGAGTAATATGTTTTATGCACATGCACCTTTGATAGATGGTATATTCTTATTGAATCTCGATTGTGGTAATACACACATTTATAACATTGAAGCTAAACGTTTGAAATTGAGTGATAACTCGACCTACATGTGGAACTATCGTCTTGGTCATATTGGAGTGAAGCGTATGAAGAAACTCCATTTCGATGGACTTCTTGAATCACTTGATTTTGAATCACTTGAAAGATGCGAAGCATGTCTGATGGATAAAATGACTAAGACTCCATTTTCTGGTATGATGGAGTGAGCTACGGACTTATTAGAAATCATACATACCGATGTGTGTGGTCCAATGAGTGTAGCATCGCGCGGTGGTTATCGCTATGTTCTTACCGTCACGGATGACTTGAGTAGATATGGGTATATCTATTTCATGAAACATAAGTCTGAAACTTTCGAGAAGTTTAAGGAATTTCAAAGTGAGGTAGAGAATCAACGTAACAAGAAGATTACATTTTTACGATCTCATCGTGGAGGTGAATATCTAAGTTACGAGTTTGGCGAGCATTCGAAGAAATGCGGAATACTTTCACAATTGACACTGCCGGGAACACCACAACGTAATGGTGTGTCCGAACGTCGTAATCGAACTCTCTTAGATATGGTTCGTTCTATGATGTCACTTACATATTTACCGCTATCGTTTTGGGGTTATGCATTAGAAACAGCCGCATTCACTTTAAATAGGGCACCATCTAAATCCGTTGAAACTACACCGTATGAATTGTGGTTTGGGAAGAAACATAAATTGTCGTTCCTTAAAGTTTGGGGTTGCGAAGCTTATGTAAAGAAGTTATAGCCCGACAAGCTTGAAGCCAAAGCGGAAAAATGCGTCTTCATAGGATACCCAAAGTAAACTATTAGGTATACCTTCTATCATAGATCCAAGGGCAAAATCTTCGTTGCCAAGAATGGATCCTTTCTAGAGAAGGAGTTTCTCTCGAAAGAAGTTACTGGAAGGAAAGTAGAACTCGACGAGGTTGTTGAACCTTCTCTCGAACTTGCGAGTAGCGCAGCACCGGAAGTAGTTCCTGTGGCGCCTACACCAATAACAGAGGAAGCTAATGATGTTGATCATGAAACTTTAGTTGAAGTTACTACGGAACCTCGCAGGTCAACGAGAACTCGTACCACTCCTGATTGGTATGATCCCGTTATGAGTGTCATGTTGGTGGACAACACCGATGACCCTGCGACATATGAGGAAGTGATGATGAGCCTAGATTCCAATAAATGGCAAGAAGCCATGAAATCCGAGATTGGATCCATGTATGAAAACCAAGTATGGACTTTGGTGGACTTACCGGATGGCCGGAAGGCTGTCGAGAACAAATGGATTTTCAAGAAGAAAATAGATGCTGATGGTAATGTTAGTGTCTATAAAGCTCAACTTGTCGCAAAAGGGTTTTGACAAATTCAAGGAATTGACTACGATGAGACTTTCTCACCAGTAGCGAAGCTAAAGTCTGTGAGGATTATGTTAGCAATCGGTGCATATTATGATTACGAGATATGGCAGATGGATGTCAAAACAGCGTTCCTCAATGGAGACATTGATGAAGAGTTGCATATGATGCAACCCAAAGGTTTTGTTAGTCCTAAAGATGCTAACAAGGTATGCAAACTTCAACGGTCCATATATGGATTGAAGCAAGCATCCCGAAGTTGGAATCAATGTTTTGATAAGTTAATCAAAAGCTTTGGTTTTATACAAACTTATGGAGAAGCTTGTATTTACAAGAAAGTGAGTGGGAGCTCTCTAGAATTCTTAATACTATATGTAGATGACATATTGTTGATTGGGAATGATGTAGACCTTCTTAATAGTGTCAAGGATTATTTTAATAATAGTTTTTCAATGAAAGATCTTGGCGAAGCAGCTTATAGATTAGGCATAAAGATTTATAAAGATAGATCGAGACACCTAATATCATTGTCACAGAGTACATATTTGGACAAAGTTCTAAAGAGGTTTGGAATAGAAGATAGCAAGAAAGGGTTCTTGCCCATGTTGCCCAATACGACCTTGAGTAAAACTCAAAGTCCTGCAACGACAGAAGATAGAGAAGGGATGAGTAAGACTCCCTATGCCTCAGCCATAGGATCTCTCATGTATGCCATGCTATGTACTAGACCCGACGTTGCATATGTTGTTAGTTTGACTAGCAGATATCAAAGTGATCCAGGAGTGGATCATTGGACAGCGGTCACATTCTTAAGTACTTGAGAAGAACTAAGGATATGGTTCTTTCTTATGGAGGTGATGAACAACTCGTTGTTAATGGTTACACCGATGCTAGTTGGAACACCGATCCGAATGATTCTAAATCTCAATCTGGATACGTATTTACTTTGAATGGTGCAGCAGTTATCTGGAGGAGTGCAAAGCAAAGAGTTGTGGCGATATCTTCAACTGAATCGGAATACATAGCTGCTTCGGAGGCTTCACAAGAGGCGATATGGATGAAGGAGTTCATTACAGAGCTCGGTGTGGTTCCAAGTGCCCTGGACCCAATGTCTATCTACTGTGATAACATGGGCGCCATAGCCAATGCGCAAGAACCAAGGTCACACAAGAAGCTGAAGTACATCAAGCTACGTTTTCACGTTATTCGAGAGCATGTCCAAGATGGTGACATAAAGATTTGCAAAGTACACACAGATCTGAATGTGGCGGATCCGTTGACTAAACGTCTCCCGAGGGCAAAACATGACCAACACCAAACCGCCATGGGTGTTCGGTATATTACCATGTAATCTAGATTAGTTGACTCTAGTGCAAGTGGGAGACTGTTGGAGATATGCCCTAGAGGCAATAATAAAAGTGGTTATTATTATATCTTTGTGTTTATGATAAATGTTTACATTCATGCTATAACAGTATTAACCGGAAACATTAATACTTGTGTGATTTGTAAACTAAATTAGAGTCCCTATTAAAGCCTCTTTGTAATACTGGCTTGTTGGTTAACAAATGATCGTGGTTTCCCGATCATGAACATTGAGATGTTGTTAACAACAAGATCATATCATTAGGAGAATGGTATGATGGACATACTCCTATAGATAAGCGTAGCATAAAGATCAAGTCATTTCAATAGTTCATTTGCTATAAGCTTTCTGATACATAGTAACCTAATTCCTTCGACCATGAGATCATGCTAATCACAATCACCGGAAGGATACTTTGATGACATCAAACGCCACACCGTAACTGGGTGTCTATAAAGGTGGCATTGAGTGTTCGGAAAGTGTGTGTTGAGGCACATGGATCAAGAGTGGGATTTTTCCATTCATATGACGGATAGATATACTCTGGGCCTTCTCGGTGGAATGTCATCCAATTGGCTTGCAAGCATGTGACTGGCTCACAAGGGATCACATATCACGGGAACGAGAAAAGAGTACTTATCGGTAACGAGGTTGAACTAGGTATGCAGAGATACCGACAATCAAAACATCGGATGAGTAAACTATCGTGAGACAAAAGGGAAATTGGTATCGTATGTAAGTGGTTCATTCGGTCGCAAAGTAATCGTAGAAATATGTGGGAGCCATATGAATTTCCAGATTCCTCTATTGGTTATTGATCGGAGAAGTGTCTCGGTCATGTCCGCATAATTCACGAACCGTAGGGAGACACACTTAAGGATTCAATGTTGTTTAGTCGATATGGAATGTTAGTAGGGATACCGAATGTTGTTCGGAGTCTCGGATGGGGTCCGGGATATCACGAGGAGATCCGGAATGGTCCGGAGAATAAGATTCATAGAAGGAAAGTCCAATTCTGGAGTTAGGGAAAGATTCCGACGTTTTCATCGGAGAGGTTCTAGAAGGGTCTAGAAGGTTCACCGGTCCGGAAGGGGAATGGTCCATGAATGTGTCATGGGTAAGTGGAATGATTGGATCATATCTTAGGTCACTTGGTGTGGACATTTGCAAGAGAAAATTAAAACTCTAAATTGAAAGTCAAACGGGAAGTTTGAAAAGTCAAACTGGAACAATGGTTTCCTAGTGGAAGAAGGAAAGAGTCCTTCTTTCAATCCAACTTGGGTTTGGATTCAAACCCACCCCTCCCAAGGCTTCCCCCTATCATAAATAGAGGGGGAGGGCTGCCCCAAACACACAAGCCCTAGCCCTCCCACACCCAAGCCGCCGCCGACACCTCCTCCTCCTCTTCCCGGTCTTCTAAACCCTAGATCACCTGGAAACCCTAGATCCACCATAACTCGCACCGATTTAGGCGAAGCCCTGCAAGATCTTTCCTCTACCTCCGACACCATGCCGTCGTGCTGCCGGAATCGCGAGGGGAGAACTACAACCTCCGCTGCCTGCTAGAACAAGGGGTAGGAAGGTCTTCATCGAGTACCGAACGTTTGACCGACTGCGGAAGCGCTGCCAGAACGCAGCGCCGGAAGGATCGTCTACACGATCTTAAGATCGACAAGTGTACGACTACATCATCCACGATAATCTGCTCTCGTTAACCGCTTTAGAATCTTCGAGGGTGAGTACTCTAATCGACTCGTTGCTACAATCTAGTAGATAGATCTTGGCTTGTTTGTTTGCATGCGGTAGAATTTTTTTGTTTTCCATGCTACGAACCCCTACAGTGGTATCAGATCCGTGTCTATATGTAGATCTGTTGCACGAGTAGAACACAATGGTCATTATGGGCGGTGGTGCTTTTATTATCAGTTGCTTTTTGTGTACTTTGCATCTTGCGGTATGATGGGATGAAGCGGCTCGGGCTAACCTTACATGACATCGTTCATGAGACTTGCTCCACGCTTAACATGCAAATTGTATTGCATAAGTGGCTTTGCGGGTGTCTGTCTCTCCCATCACAGTATAGATTCAATTTACAACAGACAATTGATAGTTCAAACATCAACGTTGTGGTTCTTGTTCGTAAGTTAGAACGACACTTATTGAAAGCCCCAAACCACGTAAAATATACAAAGAAAATTAGAGGCATCTAACTTTGTTTTGCAGGGGTGTGCTGTGATATGATATGGCCATGATTGTGATTATATATGATGTATGCAATGTTCCTTATTGTAAGTCGGCAACCGGAAGGAGCCATATGGTTGTATTTTAATTCCGTTAAGACCTGCGTGTCTATTCGAAGTAGTTGTAATAGTTGATGCTGGTTGACGACAACCATGAAGCGGCGCCATTGACCTTGTCGCCATACCAGTGAGATGGAGATCATGTTCGTGCTTGAATATGGAGATCGGAAGCACAAGAAGAAAGGCCATATCATATCACATATATGAATTGCATGTGATGTTAATCCTTTTATGCATCTTGTATTGCTTAATTTGCGACGGTAGCATTATAATATGATCCCTCAAGCACAAAAATTTCAAGTTATAAAGTGTTCATCCTTAGCAAGCATCGTTGCTAAAGCTCGTTGTTTTGAAGCACCACGTGATGATCGGGTGTGTCAGATTCTGTGAGTGTATACAACGTGAGCAAGCCAGATTTGCTCATGTGGAAGCTAAGGTTTGATCTTGACGAGCCTAGCATGTACAAACATGGTCTCGGAACACGGATCACCGAAAGGTAAAGCATGAGTCATATAGTAGATATGATGAACATGTTGATTGTTCGTCATTGAAGCTACATCAACTCTCGTGATGATCGGTTTTGATGTGGTGGATTTGGTTCGTGTGATCACTAAAGCAATGTGAGGGATATTGTTTTGAGTGGGAGTTCATCTAGATTAATTTAACTATTAATTAGAACTCAATTTGTCATAAACTTAGCCCCTACTATCAATTTTAATGCGTTCCTAGAGAAAGAAAAGTTGAAAAACAATGGAAGCAACTTCGCAGATTGGTTCCGCAATGGATAGAGGGCTACTGCATGTTGTACACCGACTACTTCGCCGACAAGCCGCTGCACAAAGAGGCCGTGTTTTAGTGCCATTTCAGGATGAGCCGGAAGCTCTTCCTCAAGATCATGCATGCCATCCGTGAATTCGACACCTATTTCCTGTGCAAGAAGGACTGCACCGGCATGGTTTGAGTTTTCCTCACTACAGAAGTGCACAATGGCAATGAGGTTGCTTGCATATGGAGTGCCGGGTGACAGTGTCGATGACTATCTCCGCATGGCCGAGTCTACCATTGATTGCTGGTACAGGTTCTGTAGGGCAGTGATTGTAGTGTTTGGGAAATAGTAATTGAGAACACCCACTGCTGAAGACACTGCTCGAATCATGGCAGTCAATGAAAGTAGAGGATTTCCTAGGATGCTTGGAAGCATAGACTGCATGCATTGGCAGTGGAAGAACTATCCATTTGCTTGGCAGAGAATGTACAAAGGCCACAAAGGAGGTTGCACTGTGATACTCGAGGCAGTTGCTACACATGATCTTTGGATCTGGCACTCCTTCTTTGACATGGCAGGATCGAACAATGACATCAACGTCCTAAACTCCTCAAATGTCTTTGCTAAGCTTGTTGAGGTTCATGCTCCCCCTGTGGGTTTTGAGATCAACGGGCATCACTACAACAAGGGATACTATCTAGCAGATGGCATCTATCCAAGATGGACAACATTTTTGAAGACTATCTCAAACCCAATGCTCCCCAAGCATTCTCAGTTTGCCAAGAAATAGAAAGCTTGCAGGAAGGACGTGGAGCGGGTATTTGGTGTGCTCCAACAAAGGTTTGCAGTTGTTCAGTTCCCTGGTATGACCTGGTCGAAAGATCAGATGTGGGAAGTGATAAATTGTTGTGTGATCTTGAACAACATGATCATTGAGGTTGAGAGGAAGGATCCAGTGAGTTTGGTCGAGCAAAATGAGCCATACTACAGACATGGACCTCTTGCCGAGCCTGATCACCAGGTGCCTCCAACCTAGGATGCCTTCATCACCATGCGCCAGGAGATTCGAGATCCGGTAGTGCATCAATAGTTGCAGGATGATCTGGTTGAGCACCTATGGATACGTAGGGGCAACACGTAGATGCCGAGCATGAACTGGCCGAACTAGGCCGAAATATGTGTATTTTCATTGTACGCCAAACTATGTTTAATTTTACACCGAACCGTGGTCAATTTTATGCCGAATTAGGCCGAACAATTCTCTGTATTCATATTATGCTAAATTATGCCAAAACTGGACGAATTTGAGCCGAATTTGGGCGGAAAAAGACGTCTCGGGAACCCGGCCTGGGAACGCGAGTGGAAAACTCGGTGTTTCCTTGCCAAAAACGTGTTTCGTCCGGCTATATTTTGGTCCGGATTTCGGCCTAGGAACAACAAATGAGTGGGGATGCTCTAAAGCAATTCCAGACCTCTCACTCTTCACCGAAAGCTCATAATAGGAGAGGTAAGAAAATTTCAGCGCCTCTCTTATCAGTTTTGTACGTGTCAATCTCTCATGTTGACATTCGATGTTGAAATATAGTATGGGGTTTAGGTCCATTTAATAATTTTAGGAAAATTCCTAATGGCTCATTTATGACAAGAGAAGTGGTGAGAGTTTAGTTCCACATGGCTAGTTGAGAAAGATTTCCACCAACATATAAGGTGAGCTCTTCTCTCAATAGTATGAGTTGGTGTGAAGTGAGAAGATGCGTTTTACACGTGCGTTCCTTCTCGCCGCCCATCTCGTCAGGACACGCGCGGGAATCTCGTTGAGATGATGTGTTCTTTTTGTCGCGCAGAAATGGGGTATGAACGATTGCAAATAAAACGTTAATAAGAATGAATACGAGATGGAATGTTTTGTCTTAAGTGCCCATTTATTATGAGCATTTCTTTTTTTTGACCCTCTCGTATCCGCTTGTGCCTATATATTGGTGAGATCGCTCCTCTCTGAGACATGGAACAAAACCTTGTATCCATGTGTGAGTGCCCCTGTTGTTCCTTACACCGCTGCTGCCGCGGGTGATCCCATCCCGTTCACCGCGTATAGGACTGACGAGAGAGCATGCCTCTGAAACCCCGCCCCTCGAGATCCTTTACGAGATATGAGCGATTAGGTTTTTGGGAAGCGTCTTCTATGCGACTGCTTGCTCTAAATAGACTCCTTCAATGCCTTCGTCATCACCTAGACCACCGACGCTGAGAGGGCCTCTACCGAACAGGCCGCTGCTAACAAGAGGGCGGTCGACGAGGCTGCATCCGCTGCTGCTATGGCCAACTAGCCTACCGGAGGGTACAATATGTTTATGTTTATCTCTCTCCTATTTATTTCTATGTGCACAGTACTAGTGATTTGTATATATGATTCTACGATCTGTCTAGTACTGCATGATTGCATTATCAAATATCAGTATGTGCAACGACCAACTGGCCTATCGAAGGGTACAATATGTTTATTTCTCTCCTATTTATTTCTATGTGCACAATACTAGTGATTTGTGTAGATGATTCTACGATCTGTCTAGTACTGCATGATTGCATTATCAAATATCACTATGTGCACGTCATGCTCACGGTTTATTCCTGGATTGATTTAATCAAAAAAATTCCTAGATTCTTAATAATCCAAAAATCTAATTATTGTAGGCAATTTTTGATCCAAGGTTTTGCTGCTGCACTGAAACCTGCCCTGTTTGCGGGGACGTATTTTAAGCGTTGGAAAACCAAAACTATTTTATGGCTCACGGCGATGAACGTGTTCTAGGTCACGGGTGTCACTCCCACTGGAACGATTGCTCCTGAACTGGAGAAGTCAGGGAGGCCACCGTCGTCTTTGTTGGAGTTGTTCTAAGCGTGATCAGAGATAAGTTGGTTGATGCATATTTACATGTGCGGGTTGCCAAGGACTTGTGGGAGGCGCCCGAATCTAAATTCGGCGCAACCAATGCTAGGAGCGAGATGTATATTATTGAGCAGTTTCATGATTATAAAATGGTTGAAAATCGTTCTGTATTGGAACAGGCTCACGAAATACAGTGCATCTCTAAGGATCTTGAGCTTCTTAAGTGTGAATTACTAGACAAATTTGTCGCGGGATTCATAATTGCCAAGCTGCCAAATTCCTATAGGAACTTTGCTACTACTCTAAAACATCAGAGGTGTGAATTCCCAAAAGAGGATTTCATCGGCCATCTGGGTGTTGAGCAGAATTCTAGAGCAAAGGACTCACACATAAAAGAGGAAGGGACTTTAGTTGCTAATGTGGTACAGAAGAACATAAACTCCTACAGGTCCACAGGGAAGATGGGTATCCAAAACAATACCGAATTCAAGAAGAACGGTAATAAGACTTTCAAAAAAGATAAGAAGAAAAGTGGTTGTTTCACTTGTGGTTTAGAGGAACATTGGGCTAACAAGTTCCCAAACAAGTTTAAGAAGCCATGGTAGGACTACCAACATGATTGTGAGAAACAATGAAAGTGGGGCATCTAGGTACGGTAATTTATTTACTATGTTTTCAGTTACTCAGCCTACTGACTGGTGGATTGATACATGTGCGAATATTCATGTATGTGCTGACATCTCATTGTTTTGTTCTTAACAGGTCATAGGGAAAGGCTCCGTAGTGATGGGATCTCATTGTATTTTGTCGAAACTCAGCACCCAGTTCATAGCGAGATGGACTCCATCATTACTAATGGGACATGAGAAATTACTGAACGTCCCTATGGCTACCAACCGTAAGTGAATTTATATCCTTATGACTTCAAGTTTAAACGCTGAATACATTATAGTTCTTTTGTTTATTTTTGCTCGGGGGTGATTAAGGTTTGAGATTTTGGGACGTTGATTGCTCCAAACGTCGCCATTTTTCTCCATGCTTAAACATTGTTTTTTATCAAGCAATTGAAAATAATCTCTCTTGATTTGCCACTAATGACTTATTGCAAAGATATGCAAAACTTTGCTTTGATTTGTGTTGTGAAGAAAATCACGCTTTAAATGCAAAATCTGGAAACAGAAATGAAGATTTTGAGAAAGTTTTGACGACCAAGCAATCCTAGAGATATTGCTAGTCCTAGAAGGCGTAACGACCACTAGTAGGGCCACCTATACAAGGTGGTGGCGGCTTCATCTCGTCAAACCCTACATCTCTCGTGAAGGTGTCTATATATTTTAGGTCCCAGCCACCTTGCAGAGGGCCGTCATTCTCAGATTGCATCACAACACCAACAAAGGAGATTCACACCATAGTTCATCCCTTCTATAACACCCCAATTTTATTCAAAAAGTATTTAGGGTTTGTTTGTGCATTAGCGAGCATCATGTATTTTTGCTAAGACAAATAATGCAATGCAAAGCAAAACAAATGTAAAACCCTAAACTCTAATCCCTTTCTCTCTCTCTTTGAAACCTATTCAAAAGGTGGTTTTGAAAATATTTGAAAAATACAAATGTTTGGAGCCCAAACGGACTTAAAGGGCCTCAAAATATTTTTTATAGTTTTATAAATCCTCTAGTATTTTTGGAATATTTAAAACAGAGTTGTATATGGAATTACAAAGAGAAAATAAGATTTCAAAAAATGAAAAGATTTCCTCCAGAAAAATACAGAAAACCTAGCTAATGCGCCGCCATAGAGCTTCTCTCCTTCCTTCTCTTACACACACATAGTAGTTAGAAACCCGGCAACATCCCACATTGGCCCAGGACTAGTTACCGGTTCATCGTCTACCCGGGGTCATTTCCCACCTCTCGATCAACCGAAGCCGCTCGCTGTCGACACCACGTCGCTCGCCGGCGTCAAGATCCCCTCCACCGCTGTGGAGAGGGATAAGATCCCCGAGACGTGTCTCTCTATCCCTCTAGTTCCTCTCTTTCCCCAGCGCTCGCTCTCCTGCGAATCCCCTCTGGCTAAAACTCTAACAGCCAGTAGCCGACGCGCCCCGTCGCTCTAGTCCTCCCCGCCATCAGCCGGGGATGCTGGAATCACCACCTTATCTCATGGAGCTTCTTCACCAACGGAATCAAGCTAGCGCGCTCACAATCAAGCCAATCGAGGCCTCCTTCCTCGACTCTGGCCGCCGTCGTCATGGACGATTCCGGCCATCACCGACCTTTCCATGCCTAGCCGACCTCTCCATTGCATTCTAGGTGAGCCCTTGAGCATGCCAGTGCTCTCATATGCCTTCCTCCCTCTTTGTATCGTGCCCGCACCAAGCTCCGCTGTTGTCCGCCACATATGCTCTCCGCCGGCCATGCTCCAGCGACCAAATAGTAGCGACGCCGCCACCGTTAGGCTCCCCTCGTTGCTCTGAGTCGAGCCATCGCACCCACGTCATCCCGCAAGCCCCAGCCGCCATTTCCGTCGACGATCTGCGGCTCACTGCCGTGCTGGTGTCATCCGACGTTAGAAGCACATGGGTCTTGGCGGTCAAACCTCATCGCCCCCCACATGGATGCTGAGGTGGCCTAGGGCCCCTCCGTCAGCCACTGCTGCTAGGGGTTGCCCTGGTATAAAAAGTTAACCTATTTTTCTAAAATTACAGAAAATGGTTAAATACTAGAAATTCAATAACTAATTAATTATACGTCAGAAAAATATGTATAATATATCAAAATGTTAAGAAAAGTGAGATCTATATTTTAAAGCTATAATCATGCATTGTTAAACAACTTACATGGCAAGTTTAATTAGAAGAACAAATGACCCCCCATAGGTGATTCCGAGGGTTCTCCTGCTCTAGGGTTTGCACCCCTCGGACCCTGCTTAAAAATGTTGAACATGGCTTAGGGTTACATTCAATACAATTTAACTTGTCATACCATCATCCTTGATTGAACATTGCATCGAGTAGCCTAGAATCAATGGGTTGGGGTTCCCGGCCGGCAGCCTAGAATCAATGGGTTGGGACGTCATCGTTATGCTTTAGGCCTCTTAGGGCATTTAAGTTTTCTATACTTAATATCATAATTTGCCTTCCGTTGTTTGATGTTTGTGGTCAGTTACTTATTCTTGTAATTATTTGGTTCTTTGATCAGTTATGATCTTGTAGTAATAATTTTTGTGTCGTAGGGTCATTTAACACTCCCGGATTGATCCTATGCAAGTTTTAGCGATTTTCGCTAAACCAGCATAAAAATGATTCAGAGGTGCCCACCAGGCACTTTCGTGCGGGTGGAAAACAAAGTAATACCATTACATAATAGTCCAAGATGGAACACACAGAACATATATATACAACAACGACTCAATGAGTCAAGAATACAAATATACAGTACAAAGAACCAAATCTCCTTAAAAACGATACAATGTTCGAGTACGAACAAAATGAAAATTGAGCTAAGAGCCCTAAAGAATAACCAATGTCGTCCATAACCCTGCCCAGGCCAAGCCGGAAGGGTAACCCCACTAACAACATCGTTCTCAAACCTGCTTCAACAAAAGGGGTGCCGACGAAGGGCAAGGAAAAATAGAGCCGTCAGTACTGAGACCAGTACACGACAAGACTTAGAATTCAGCGGCTCTCGCCTACATAGGTATGGTGGACCGAAGCGGCAGCGCAGCATTCACTAAACAACCTATAGAGACTTGGTACAACTGTCGGCTATCAGAGAGAGATGAGAAAGACCTATTCGGATCCAACTTGATACTACCACCAGACATACCTATCCTGGTATTCCCCCTCGATACCAAACGAGGAAGTCACACCGAGAAAACTCACACGGTTAGCAGTTTTATTCATTCTTTTCATGGTGGTTATCCAAATTACTAGTCATATCCGATACAAGTCAAATTATAACAGTAAACTTTAGTTATAGTTGTCTATGATCGAGATATTGTGCTCCAAGTCGTCCATAACAGCGGGCACGAATTTTCAAAAAGATTTAACCCGACAGGGGTGCACCAAAGTTTCCACACGCACATTGACCCTTGTTGCCAGATCAATTAACATACTTTCATCGGTATGTCGGCAGGGTCTAGGACACGAAGCTTTCCCAGACCCAAAGAAATTACATGGGGCCACGCGAAAGAGCTGCCCGTACAAGGTATATCTAATCCTCCTCGCACAGACCCTAGGGTTGCGTACACTTGTCACGCAAGCAGTGGTCATGGACAATATATTCCCGTGGAAGAGTGCTGCGCCTACGTAACAGTAATAAACGCTCATCGAACAACATGTAATAAACGTGGAAAAACATGCATACATGGCATAACGTGACATGAAAACTTCAAACTAGTTGGTGGCCCTCAGTACAGTACTTTGAAATTAGGTACTAAGTTGATAGGTGTGCCCATACACCCCATATGTGGTTAGCGCACTCAGTCTCGGAACATGTGTGAAGAAATCGGGTCCTAGGTGGACACAAGTGGGCGTTTAACAACCATATCTCAACTATTACCCACCGGTGTATCTGCATTAGTTATATCAATCTTAATATTTAATTAACTAGCTGTAATTAAACCCACGATCATGTCCACCTTTATGAATATGCCAACCCCCAACATCAGTGGAACATCGACAGCGCGAAGCATCACCTGAGAAAGGACTGACTCGCAAAGCCAACTATCTATCAAACATCAGGTAATAGGTGATGTCCAAGAAAATATAGGGGCTGCAAGGGATATAATGGGTATAAATGTAGCAACACAGGTAGCAATAGATCAACAGGAGAAAATAAAGAGTATAAATGTAAATAGGTAGAAAGAGGGAGATTGCTCGCATAAAAACATAGCTGAACATACATATCCGAAGAACTTGTCAAAGTTCATATCATCTCACCGTCCTATTCAAGAAGAAGCAAAGCACTAGCAGGAATCACCAGATGCAATATTTAATACTACGACAAAAGATCTGGCGTGGTTATGACATGATGTATGACATGTCAAGCTAATGATGCAAAACATGTTGGAAAGATGTTGTATTCATGGCACATTGATGATACATCATTTGTGAGGCATTTCCAACATTAAACAGATAAAGCACAATTTTATTTGGCATGTTTTATTCACATCAACCTTGCTGGTTTTATTATTTCTACATGATGCATAATGAAATTGATGATATGGATGATGTATTTGGGTTCGTCTCATTTTTCTGAATGATTTAGACATATTATTTTTCGAATTCCGATTTACGGATTTAAAGTTATGAACTTAATAAGAAAAGGCTATTTAATAGTTTTAAAACAATTTCGAAAATTTTAATTGTCCAAAAAATATTTTAAAGGTCACATTATTAATCCTTGCATTTTTCTGATCCAAAAACATATTTTATTTGATTCATTTGGATTAAGCAATAAAATACATTATTTAATGATTATTAAAGCATTTAATAAAGCCTCAAAAGATTTATTACTTTCCAACAAGGGACGATGCAACCAGATGGCATATTATTTGTTTAGTTTGGATTGATAAATCCAAAGATAGAATTTTGAAGTTGCAATTTTATTTAGGACGAAATTTAATTGTTGGCATATTTTAAATATTGAAAACAGTAGCAAAGTTTATAATTGGACGGTTTAAACAATTCCGAAAACGTTGCATGTTGATAGTTTTTTTAATTGATTTTGAATTATCAAAGTTTTTAGAATCAATAAAAGGTTAAGTTTTCAAAATAGTATACTGGTCCATTATCAGTTAGACTTCACCCAAATAATTTAGAGAAAGAAAAATAAAGGGGCAGCGGTGGAGCTGGGATCTGCACTATATATATCACACAGTCTAGGACTGGATAAGTAGCCACTGGACTAGGCATCAGATGTTGTACAGATGGTGGTGAGGATTTGATTTAAAAACAGATTGAGGACTGGATTTGGTCTGCTGTAGAGTTTTCTTCAGATATTCGGACATCGGACTCAACTCTGAGACTTTTGGGCGAATACGTGTGTGGTGTCGTGCATAGTTAAGCACACAGGCTAGCAGGTGAATAAAAATAAGCCGAGCAAAACTAGCTAGATCAATTGGAACTGATATATGTGCGTGCATGAGGAGATTAGCAACTGCTGGGTGCATGCGCGAGCGTGCGTGTGCGGCAACGACCATGTGCAGGAGGCGCAAAAGTGTTCGAGGTGCTCCAGTAGCAAACAGTGAGGCATTCATGCTGGTTTACTTGCTTGCCAGCGTCCAGTAACGGGAGCATATGAGCATGATATGCGTGGCTCCATGGCTCCAGAGTAGGAAATCACCGGGAAGGATGGAACGGGACGACGAAGCTCACCTCATTGATTGATGTGGTTGTTCATGCACGCGATGACGACCGGCAGCGACAGACGACAGAGTAGACGATCTCGGCGAGTCCGGCATGGACGACATCATGGAAGGCGACCTTATTGGTGATATGAGTGGCTCATGCTCCTGAGCTTCAGCGAGGAGGACGAGATGCCGTGGCAGTTCCATCAAGGCGGCTCAGCTCGACACGAGCAATCTTGTGGCGTCGGAGCAGGGCGATCTCCAGGCGGCGACATTGGGGAGTGGGTGGAGTAGAGGGGATATGGGGAAGGGCGTCGCAAGGGTGGAGGCGGAAAGAGGACTAGGTTAAGTCAGGGGCAGGGCTCTCTTACAGGAGGAGGCGTGAGGATGACCATCTGCTTTGAGGCTCAGGAGGACGTGGCCAACTTCGATGCTTTGTCGTACAACAACGAGGAGATAAAAATGGGCTAGGAGATAAAAATAGGCTAAAGGACTCCGGTGGGTGTCAGCTGAGTTAGAAATAGGGAAGTAGATGGGCTTCTTGCGCTGGAGTTTTGGACCAGGTTTGCTTCTCCCTCTATTTTATTTCCTGCTTTTATTTTCCTTTTACTTTGCTACTTGTTTTGTTTCCTTTAAAATAAGCAAAAACTTCAACTCCTTTTGAATCTTGTCAGTGATATGAACAAGAGAGTTTTGGACAATATAAGGGACAATGAGGAATATCAAATAGAAAAGGAGGATGCCCACATGTAGCATGTTCAATTTGGACATTTAAAAGATATATGAATTAGGGTTTAGTAGTTGAATAAAAACCATTTTGGAAAATAATGGAATCCTAGCATGGGATCCCTAACTTGTAGGAAATAAAATAAGGGAGTTTGCAAAGACGGATAGAGAGGTATTGGTGATAGCATTTATACAATCAAGACATAAAATTTGCAAGGTTTGATATGATGCCCAAATTCAATGTGACATGATGACATGAGCATTTGATCATGATGATGCACAAAACAAAAACATCCAGCGATTTTCTAATAGTGGTTTTACCCGGGGTGCTACAATTCGACACCACTAAAAATGGATCTCGTCCTCGAGATCCGCCTCCTGGTACAGGGAAAAGGCCAATGATCAGAATATTCTCACTTCGTGTATATCCTTGCGACACCACTAACAAGGATTCTTTCTCCGTCTTGAATTCAGCGACACCACCAACAAGGGGTCGTTGCTCACATTAGTTGAGAGAACACTCGGGAGAAACAAGGACAAAGATAAAGGTATCAAAAGATAAGGCCAACTCTAACTTCCGTGAGTGGAGAGAAAAAGGCGCACCTAATCCACTTCAATTTACAAAAGCAAATAGAATGAGTAGTCGGCATGGGGGCCAATCCATCACGCACCCAAACTATTACTCCGCACATGCTCTAACTAGGATGAGTAGAGAATCATGTGTCACATCCCAAAATTTTCCAAATTTTGAATTGTGAAAAATAAACAAACAAATGTTGAAATTTAGGGTGAAAAGAAACTTTTTCCTTCTAAATGGAAACATCAAAAACCTACATGAAAAATTTTTGAATGAAAAGGCAACAAACAAATTTTGAAACAATTCAAATGCATCCCTGCTTGGAAATATCTTGAATTTTAAAACACTTGAAAAAGTTAAACCCTAATGAAAGAAATCATCTCCAAGATCATTCCAAGACTATGGATTTCCCCACATAAAAATTTAGCAACAAACATTCATAATTTATCAATAAATGGTAATAAAAAATATTACAAAATCATGGGAATTGGTTTCACTCCATTTGGAGCCATGGATAAAAACTTATGACTTAAATAAGATAAAAGAAAATATTCCAAGGCTAATAAAGCTCCTAACTAAAACCAACATCAAATTGTGAGCAAAGTAATCCTAAAAGGATTTAAAAGGATAATAAATATTAAATAAAATTATACAAATTGGAATCACTATTTTTGGAGATATAAATAAAAGATATGAATTTTATAAGGCAAGGAAAGAATTAAATAAATAAGAAATTATTGCAAAGACAATTTAAATCTTGGCCAAATCCATAAGCAAATGGAATAAAAGCAATTGAAATAAAATAAAAGAATAAGAAGAAAAAATAGAAAACAAAAACCAATCGAGCAACCCAAGCCCAACTAGGCCAGCAAGCCCAACCCATCTAGCCCACCCGGGCCACTCACCCCTCTCTCCCCGCGAATCCCTTTCTCACCCGCGCATCCACGAAAAGCAAGGAGATCATCACGGAGATTCGTCCAAATCATGATAATATTACAGTCTCCTACGGTGATAAGTATATATCTCAGGTATTGGGTCTTGGCAAGGTTGTGGTTGCCCACGATATCTCTCTCGTGGACGTCATGCTTGTTGAGACCCTCGGTTACAACCTTCTTTCTGTTCGTGCCCTTGGCAAGATGGGTTTTGCTGTTTTTATCGATGATGATTTGGTGGTACTCTTGTGGAGCAAGTCTCTCAAGGTTGCTTTCATTTGGTACGTCAAAAATGACCTGTATGTGGTGGAATTTTCGGGGAAAACCACTTTGGGTCCGATGTGCCTATTCAGAAAGGCCGACGTGGGCTGGTTATGGCATCGCCGTTTAGCCCATGTCAACATGAGAACTTTGAAAAGTCTCCACAAGGGTGGCCACATCCTTGGACTAAAAGACAATGTCTCCTTTGCCAAAGATCGTGTTTGCAGGGCTTGTGTTGAAGGCAAAATGCATGATTCTCCCCACAAGAGGAAGACTATTGTGTCTTCAAATAGGATCTTGGAATTACTTCATGTGGATTTATTTGGTCCTCCATCTCATGCAAGTCTAGGTGGGAATAAATATTGCTTGGTCATTGTCGATGATTACTCAAGATATACATGGGTCTACTTCTTAAGTCTAAAGAGTGAGACTCAACAAACAGTCATTAACTTTGCCAATGAAGTTCAACGTCAATACAATGTTCCTATCTTGGCAATAAAAAGTGACAATGGCTCCTAATTCAAGAACTACACTTTGAATGAGTTTCTAAGTGAAGAGGGGATAAGACATCAATATTTCGCTACGTTCACCCCTCAACAAAATGGTGTAGCCGAGAGGAAGAACCAGACGTTGATGGACATGGCAAGATCAATGTTGGTTGAATTCAAGTCTCCTTACAACTTTTGGGCTAAAGCCATATCCACTGCTTGTCACTCATCTAACCGGCTCTATCTCCGAAAGATTTTGGACAAGACTCCATATGAAATACTTACCGGTAACAAGCCCAACATCTCATACTTCAGGGTATTCGGTTGTAAGTGTTTCTTTCTTATTAAAGGTGTCCGCTTGTATAAATTTGAGTCCAAGGATTTAGAAGGTATTTTTGTTGGTTACGGTGCCGAAACCCACACTTATAGAGTCTACAACAAGCTCACCGGGACTGTTGTAGAATCTTGTAGTGTGGAGTTCGATGAAAATAACGGCTCATATGTAGGGTAAGTTGATGTTTGTGATGCAGATGTTGAAATACCCCAAGATGCCATAAGAAGAATGGGCGTGGGATTTTTCCACCCCATTGAGGAACCCCTTGTGGCGGATCGGGAAGGACAATGCTCCACTCAAGTGGAGCCCTCATCTACACACAATCAACAAGCCCCTACTGCTGGAGAAAACTCTGCACGAACACCGCAATTTGTTGACGATCATCAATCCTCTGGGCAAAATGATAATATCAGGCCAGATTATCCGCCCCCTCCAAGGGGCGGACAGTCCGCCCCTGGCACTCCAACTTGTCCTAGGGGATCCGAAGAAGAAGGGAACAGCCAAGAAGACTCCAGGCCGGATTCTCCGGCCCCCGAGGACGGATTATCCTGCTCTGGACCTCCCAGCTCTGTCACGCTTTCATAGGAAGAGGATATTGTTGCCTCATCTCCCAGGCCAGACAGTCTGGCCCCACCAAGGGGCGGATTATCCGGCCCTGAAGAACATGTTCAACAACAAGCTCCTGTTGTCAACTCAGATCAAGATCAAGGGCAAGGTAGTGGACAAGATAAGGATACAAATGTTGAATCAACTCCTCCTAGAAACAATAAGGACATTGAGGCTCGTCGCAAGGCACGTGCTGATCGGAACCTTGAGCTAAGGGGTCACACTCTTGACAAGGTTGTCGGTGATCTACGAAGAAGAGTGTCTACTAGAAGAGAACTTGCAAGCTTCTGTGATCATCAAGCTCACATTTCTATGGTTGAACCGAAGAAGGTCTTTCATGCTCTTGAAGATCCCGATTGGGTGGTTGCAATGCATGAAGAATTAAATAACTTCGAGCACAACAAAGTTTGGAAGCTCGTAGAGAAACCCAAGGATTGCCGCAATGCTATCGGCACCAAGTGGATTTTCAAGAACAAACAAGATGAAAATGGCATTGTTGTGAGGAATAAAGCGAGACTCGTGGCTCAAGGATTCTCTCAAGTGGAAGGAGTTGATTTTGGCGAGACTTATGCTCCTGTGGCTCGTCTTGAGTCCATCCGTATCCTTCTTGCCTATGCCGCTCATCATAATTTTAAATTATAGCAAATGGATGTTAAGAGTGCGTTTCTTAATGGTCCACTACATGAGTTGGTATATGTCAAGCAGCCCCCGGGTTTTGAGGACGCCAAATTTCCAAACCATGTCTACAAACTCGATAAGGCGCTCTATGGCCTTAGACAAGCCCCACGTGCATGGTATGAGCACCTTCAAGAGATTTTGTTAGACCGTGGATTCGAAGCTGGGCAAATCCATCCCACTATTTTTACTAAGAAGGTTAATGGGGAGCTTTTTGTATGCCAACTTTATGTAGATGACATTATTTTTGGCTCTACTAACCAAGCTTTTAACGATGAATTTTCAAAGCTTATGACTGACAGGTTTGAGATGTCGATGATGGGTGAATTGAGGTTCTTTCTTGGATTCGAGATCAAACAACTTAGAGAGGGAACTTTTATTAATCAAGCTAAGTACATTCAATACATGCTCAAGAGGTTCAAGATTATAGATCTCAATGGCGTTGCTACTCCAATGCAAACAAAGTGTCATCTTGAGCTCAATCCCAAGGGTAAAGACATGGACCAAAAGGTATTCCGATCCATGATCGTCTCTGTCCTTTACCTTTGCGCATCTAGGCCCGATATCTTGTTAAGTGTAGGAGTGTGTGCAAGGTACCAAGCCGCTCCTAAAGAAAGCCACTTAGTGGCGGTCAAACGAATCTTCAGATATTTGGTTCATTCCCCAAATTTTGGGTTATGGTATCCCAAGGGTTCAAGTTTCTCTCTATGTGGTTACACTGATTCAGATTGGGCTGGTGACAAAGATGATAGAAAATCAACATCTGGTGCATGTCAATTCTTGGGCAGGTCTCTAGTGTGTTGGTCTTCAAAGAAACAGAATTGCATTTCACTCTCAACCGCAGAAGCTGAATATGTTGCTGCTGCAAGTGCTTGTACACAGTTATTATGGATGAGGCAAACTTTAAAGGAATATGTGTCAATTGTGACAAAGTGCCTCTATTATGTGACAATGAAAGTGCTATCAAAATTCCTTACAATCCCGTGCAGCATACAAGAACAAAACATATTGAGATTCGCACCCATTTCATTCGGGATCATGTTGCTCGTGGCGATATTGCCCTATCCTTTGTGAGCACGAAGAACCAACTTGCTGATATTTTCACGAAGCCTCTTGATGAAGCAAGATTTTGTTATTTGAGGAATGAGCTAAATATCATAGATTCAAGGAGCTTGGCTTGAATACCCTTGCACACTCACTTCATCTATTTGGTTTAGATGCGGGCATAGACATAGGGGGAGTATGGTCCTAATTGATTGGGCTAACCGTCCCCCCATAATGCCGAAAGCAAGAAACATCATTTCCCTCAATATCATTTGGTGATATGTGGGTTATTGATGAGCATTTGTTTTGAACTCAAGATACATCTTCGCGGTGTCATGCCATGCGCTCCAACATGGTGGCTTAGGCCATCGCCCTCTTCCTCGAGAAGAGTTGGCTTCTAATGGCTCTCTTTGGATTTTCTTGCATATTTCGTGTTCTTATGGAAAACACACTCAACTTTGGTTTTTGTTTGTTTTGATTCTTGAAAATTTGGGTGTGTAGTACCATCTCAGTTTGTTGCTCTAAAGCCAATCCTTCTTTCCCCTTGAACCATCTATTCTTGCACACATGTCCTCTATACACCATCGAGGGGTTTTGCAAGGGTGCTCCGGCCTAAATCTGTTCTCAACAGAAAATTCAGAGGGGGGAGGGGCGGACTATCCGCCCCAAGTGGGTGGCGGATTATCCGTCCCGGGCGAATTCTGCCTCTTAAGGGCTGGGTCGGGGAGGCCAGGCTCAAACAGAGCAGCCAACCCTCCCCCAACCCTAGCCCTTCCCCCAGCCGCCATCGGAGCTTCCGCCCCTCCCCGGAGTCGATTTGACCACCGGATTCTCCGGGCCCTCCCCGGATCTTCTTCACCTCGCCTCTGGGTATCTTCTCCTCTGCGATTTTCCTCCAATGAGTGAGGGTAACTCCCTCATCTCTCTCCTTTTGTATGGGATGCATTTTTTTGGTGGAAATCTCGTTGTAGAAGATCCTTGGTGTTTTCCTTGCTTGCTAGAATCAGTAGTATTGCAACCCTAGTGCCTGATCTGTTTTGCCATGGTAAATCTGGGCCGTTCCAGAATTTTCTGCGGGGGGCGGATTATCTGCCCCTGCCAGGGCCGGATAATCTGGCCTGGAGACTAACCTCTGGTCTGGTTTGGTCCTGATTTCTGCAATGCACATCCTTGTCTTATGGATTGCTTTTCTACTATTTCTATCATTTCTCCTGGACTTGTGTGTGTGCTTATCTCCATGCTATCCCTCTCATGCTTTTCATAGGTGGTTCCAAGGCTACTAAGACCTTCTCTCGTCGTCCCCGCGCCCGTTATCTCAAGCCCACTACAGAAGGGACATTCATTGACGAAACAGAAGTTAGCGGAGCATCAAGAGAGGCTAAACAGATGGCTGAGGCAGGAAGGATAACAAAGAGGACTACATATCGCAAGGGCAAACAGTCTCGGCCCAACTACAAGGCTATGGACAGTATTCAGTATGCCTCCATTTCGAGACTGACTACTATGATGAGGCTGACAGTGATGGTCCCCCAGAGGACTCTATGTTTTGGAATTCCCACTTTCGGGCTATTCATGATGATGTGTATGCCACTCTCAAAATTCGCCCCATGCACCCCATCAATATGACTGAGGCTTAATCCAAGGCAAGGCTCCCTGAGGCATTGGATGTGACCAACAAAATGGGACTTCACCACCTTATGACTCTCCAATGCAATTATGATTCCTCCGTGGTGAGGCAGTTTTTATCGACACTTGTGATTTGCGGTGATGAGCGACGTACCATGAAGTGGATGACCGGGACAACAATGATTCCATCGGACTTCCGCATTTTGGGAAGGTTCTTGGGTATGCTTTCCATGGCTGTCACACTCCTTCTAGCCATCGCATCATTTCCCCACTGAGTCCATCCAAGGACACAGTGCTCGCTCCCTGCCTTTCTCCTTATGGTGTTGCTGGTACTTTCGCTGGTCTCTCTCCCTTGTATGCCTCCCTTGTTGGCATATTTAGGGACAACATTTCTCCGAGTGGATGCAACAATGACAAGATCCGTGGTCACCTGGTTCCTCTCCTTGTTTTTGCTCACGAGTGTGCCACCAATTCTGGTTCAGCTACAGGTTACAAACTGGATTTCATGGACTACATATATCATGAGATGACGGATGCTATGATCAACAGGCTCTCTATTCCATATGCTCCTTTCATTATGATGCTCATCAAGCATTATGATCAATAGGACTTTGGCACTGCTTTGGATGGGGTTCACAAGCCCAAGAAAATCTACAACAAGGCTCAGAAGATCCATCACCCTTCCACTGCCTCTGAGTCCTTCATGAGTGATGCACATGCTTGTGGTCGTCGTTCTGCGGTGTCCCCAATGGCACACGAGGTTAAACAGCTCACTTGGTTCTAGCGGCACATCCTTTGCATGGGCATTGACACTCACAAGGGCCAGTATGAGGCGTACCAGAGGGATCATGAGAGGGATCACACTCAGCAGCTTATTCTTCACCATGTCTCAAGTGCCACTGGCCATCCACCTCCTCCCACTGCTCCGGAACCATATGCTCAGTGGAACACTTCAGGGATCAACTACGGTGAGCTCGAGAGTTGCCTGTTTCCTCCACCTCCGAGGGCACCCACTCCTCCAGCTGATGACGATGATGATGAGTATGACGAAGAGGAAGGGGACGGGGATGACTACGACGAGGATGAAGAGGCGTGATATTCTGGGGCGTTAGCATCGCTCTTCTTCCTTTTTGGCGTTTCGATGCCAAAGTGGGAGATGTAGTTCTATTAGGTCTCGTGGATTTTCAAGGGTCGGGTGCAAGCACTTGTCTTTCAGTTGTTTTATTTGCTTGCTTGTGCCCCTTTTAGCGTGAACTTATTTGCTATTTGTGCTTGGATTATGTAAGACTATGTCGTGCTCTACTCTGTTTGGTCTTCTGGAATCCCAGATTTATATTGTGGGTCTACTCTCATGGAATTTTGGATATTATCTATGGAGTCTGTTTGATGGCATATGGAATCATGGGATTATATAGTGTATGCATCAATATTGTGGGATGTGCTTGGAGTATAACTATCTCACTTTGGCTATAATCACATCCCGGTGGTATGACCTTGTTTCCCAACCCACCTTGTTTCAATTATATTTGCTATGAAAGTTGTGTTCTCTCTAGTGTGTGTATTTGTATTCAAATGCAAATTGTAAATATGCACACATCTAGGGGGAGCCTCTTTCATTTTTGTTAAGGTGGCGTTAGCCGGTTTCATTGCAAATCCTAGTATTGTCATCTAACACCAAAAAGGGGGAGATTGAAAGAACATTTCATAATCCCTAGTGTTTTGTGTGTTAGATAACAATATCAAGTATTATTTAATGTGTGTTGAAGTGTTGCAGCTCTCTCTAAGGATAAAAGGATAAGGAATCTGCCTTTGAGGGGCAGATAATCCGCCCCCACCCTTTTCCCAGATAGGCGCAAGACCCAGAAGGGGGGCAGAGTTCGGCCGGATTTTTCGGCCCTGTCGGATAATCCGCCCCTCAAGGGGGCCCGATAATCCGCCCCTCATGTTCACTGCCAAGGCGCAAGCCCCAGATGGGGGGCGGAGTTTCGGTCGGACTTTCTGGCCACGCCGGATAATCCGCCCCTGGAGGGGGGGCGGATAATCTTCCCCCCCCAAGGTCTTCATCAAGTTCTGCAGGCGCCAGCCCCAGAGAGGGGGCGGATTATCTCCCCGGAATATCCGCCCTAGGGGTGGAGTTTTCCCGGGGGGAGGATAGGGGGTATTTAAGCCAGCCTTCCCCCTCCTGCCAGACCTCTTGGTTCATTCGAAAAAGTCAAGATCTGATATGCAACCTTCATCCAAGAGAGCTCCACGTAGATCCACCCAAAGGCCCCGTCCCTTGGGGAATCGAAGGAGGAGAACTCGATCTTCATCATCAGCAATCAAGCGCTTCATCTCCTCTCCATTCATTTGGAGAATCACCGATCTAGTATTTCTTGCAAATACCTAGATCCTTGTTTTGTTTATATTGATAAACCTTGTTCTTGTGACAGCTTGTTGTCATCTCGGGAGCCCCCAATTCAGTTGTGGGTGTGTGCCCCGGTAGCGTTGTAAAGGCAACGCTTCCCGCCTCGAAGGGTACCAATAGTGGAGAAGGTGGATCAGGCCTTTCTTGGCGAGATACATCGGAGAATAGGGTGAGGCCTATTGTGTCGTGGTGGTCTTAGAACCGCCCACCCCTCCAACACAGATGTACTTCCCTTAACAAGGAAGGAACTGCGGTAAAACAAATCCCTGTGTCTCCGCGTGCTCCACTACGGTTCCCTCGCTCCTCTCTTTACGTGCTTAGTAGCTAGGTTTGCATATAGGGAAATTCTTGTAGTTACATATCTAGAGAATTTACTTTGTGTCAAGCCTAAAATTGAAACAGAACTAAAAATTGGGTAGCACCTATTCACTCCCCCCTCTAGGTGCCCATACGATCCATTTCACATATCTATCCTATAGTTCAACAGATGAAACATCAAGCTAAGGATGGAAAACATCAAGCCCTTGGAAATATCTATGAAGGTACAACTTCCACCAAGAATGATGAAGACAAAGTGAAATCACAGTATGCACCTCCATACATTGTAACCCACTATGGTGGACAAAATAGGAAATGTGGATGTTATCCTAGGAACCGTTCTAAGAACCGAGGAAGTTTTCCCACATTTGTGGTGAAATATGAAGAACATGAACTAAGAGACCTCCTAGCTTTGGAGATACCCAAAAAGAAGAAGAGCGAAGGAAACAAACAAGAAATAGTGATACCAAAGATAAGTAGGGAAATTAGCCAGGTGATGTGCCACAAATGCAAAGAGCTAGGCCATTATGCATCAAACTGTCCAGAAAAGGTGAAGAACAAGACAAGCAAACCTGTGAAGGATCTCAACCTTGTCACATGTTTCAAATGTGGAAATAAGGGACACTATGAAAACTACTATTCAGAGAAGTTACATCAAGACACCAAGTAAGCCAAGATGTAATCTAGTTAGAAATCTTTTAAGGGTGGTAGTACCCTAGCTTCTTGAAGCCAACTTGTTGTCTCTAGCCTTCCTGAATCTCGGGACGAGATTCCTATTAAGGGTGATAGTCTGTCACATCCCAAAATTTTCCAAATTTTAAAATGTGAAAAATAAACAAACAAAAGAAACAAATGTTGAAATTTAGGGTGAAAAGAAACTTTTTTCTTCTAAATGGAAACATCAAAACCCTACTTGAACAAAATTTGAATGAAAAGGCAACAAACAAATTTTGAAACAAGTCGAATGCATCCCTGTTTGGAAATATCTTGAATTTTAAAACACTTGCAAAAGTTAAACCAAAACTCTAAACCCTAATGAAAGAAATCATCTCCAAGATCACTCCAAGACTATGGCTTTTCCCCAAATAAAAATTTAGCAACAAACATTCCTAATTGACCAATAAATGGTAATAAAAAATATTACAAAATCATGGGAATTGGTTTCACACCATTTAGAGCCATGGATAAAAACTTATGACTTAAATAAGATAAAAGAAAATATTCCAAGGCGAATAAAGCTCCTAACTAAAACCAACATCAAATTGTGAGCAAAGTAATCCTAAAAGGATTTAAAAGGATAAATATATATTAAATAAAATTATACAAATTGGAATCACTATTTTTGGAGATATAAATAAAAAGATATGAATTTTATAAGGCAAGGAAAGAATTAAAAATAAATAAGAAATTATTGCAAAGACAATTTAAATCTTGGCCAAATCCATAAGCAAGTGGAATAAAAGTAATTGAAATAAAATAAAAGAATAAGAAAAAAAATAGAAAACAAAAACCAATCCAGCAACCCAAGCCTAACTAGGCCAGCAAGCCCAGCCCATCTAGCCCACCCGGGCCACTCACCCCTCTCTCCCCGCGAATACCTTTCTCACCCGTGCATCCACCCACCACCTCGCTGACCCCGTGAACCCACCGCCATGTTGGCGTCATCGTCTTCACCCGCGCAGGACCTGTTCTTCTCCCTTTTCCTCTGCCGTTTCTTGTCGGAGTTAAATCGCATCAATTCGCCTAAATGCGTGCGTAATATCCTCCAGCGACCGCTCTCTCTTAATCCTCTCCCCCTCCTCACCATTTCCCCTCAGACACCGTGCCTAGAGAGCCCCCAGGCTGCCCCCATTTTGGCTTACACCGCCGCGGCCACCGACGAGCTCTGGCGGACTCCGACCACCCCCTGCCCCCTAGAACACACATGCTTTCTTGCCATCGTCATGCGCACCATCTAGCAGCCCCCGTTTGCTCGCGCATGCCCCTGACACTCACCCCCGTCATCGCCTGGAAAAGACCGACAGAGCGTGCAACTCTGGCAAGTTTTCCTGGTGAGGTCTGACCTTCCCCTTGCCTCTGGTTTGCTTTGCCGCATTACCTATCCCCGCGCGCACATGCAAATGCTTTTTGTGTGTTCACTGGCTCACTGTAGGCTCGCCTCCGATGAAGCCCGTGCATGCCCGACGACGAGCCCGACTCCGGCGAGGAATCCCGTTGATCCTGTGCGCCCCTTCACCAGCCACGACCACCTTGAGAACCGCCTCGACCTCGCGAACTCGGTAATACCCCTTACCCCTCCCTTGCCTCCTAGTTTTTCTGGACCACCGCCACCAGACGCACCACCGCCGCACACCGTCGCCAGCACCGCCAGTTCTTGGCCAAAGCGATCTCGTCCGTTAGATCTAGATTGTAGGGTTAGGATAGAAACACTAATCGAAGCAGTACACATTGATATGATCCGTGCGATGCTATTTAAATATAACGGCCTGTGTTGCTCGATACACCCGAAGCGGTACCATCCAGTAGAAACAAGACACATGGCCAGGCTCTGTTTAAAAAACCAGAATTTGTTCTATTAGATGTTTGAATTTGTAAAATCAACAACTTTTGATCTATAACTCCAAAAATTGCAAATTTGGTGTCTATGGATTCAGAAAAATGAGACCTTTGCAACTGTGGCCTTAGTTTGGTCATTTGATTCTGAAAAATTAGTTTTTTATGCAGAGACATGTTTAGGACTATTTTAAGTATAAAAATTGTTCTAAAAATTATTTTTGAGTAAAACCTTTTGCAAATGGTTTTGTTTTGAACCCTATGACCATAAACATTAACATTGGAATTAAAAATATATTTTGATAACACTAGGAATTATTACTTTGAATAAAAACATTTCTAGTAAAACAAAAATGATTTAAAAGGCTTATTTTCACTAACTTGGTTTCAAATGATTTTCCACTTTTATAAAATACCTGTAGGTGTTTTGAATTGTTTAGAACCTTGTTAGAAAACACTTTTCAATAAATCAACCTTTTGCATGCTTGCATGTATTTCTTTGTTTTATTGTTTTATTTTGTTATTTGATTGCGTGCTAGTTTTGAATGTGTGCTTTGCTTGATTGTATTGTAGTGAACTTTGAGGAGTGTGACAGTTACAAGATCAAAGAGAGTACCTAGTTTATCTACTAAAAAGGCAAGTGATACTTTGGTCATCAAAATTCCTATATTTTCAATATTGCATTAGTGATATTTTTGTAGTATGCATGATAGGACTATATTTTATATATTGCTATGCTATAGTAGATCCTATAGAATATATATTGGTAGAAATCTTACTAAGTTAAGAGACATGATATGCTAGTATGCTTAGCCTAGCTAATATAATTCAAGGGTGGAATACTCATGCTATGATATTATGAAAAGTCTATGAATATGTTTTTGATTAATAAAACAACTATGTGAATGAAACACCTGGGTGGAATGGTAATTTCTTGGATGGATTTTTGTTGAGTGGTTACCCAGGGCCCATTTCTATGGTTTACCCTAGTGTAGCTCACTTGTGGATGGCCACCCACGAACAAAGAGATTTGAGATGTTTTGTGTTGAGAAGCTTCTAGTGCAGCCACATGGCATATGGGCTCTGCCTTGACCAACTAGGTTGCAAGAACTCAGACGGATAGACAGTTGGTGGTAGTGATGATAGGATGGAACGCGTCTGTACTGATCTGAGGGATTGTTTTTGAAAAGTCTCGTCTCGATGCATGTCGAGTCTTGTGGGAAAAGAGCACCACCTCTCGAGAGGGTAAAACCTAAGTACTTAGCCGTGTCCCCGGTAATGGACATTTTGAGCATCAAAGACATTGAAATGATCAAGGATCTCCTCATCCCAATTTCTCTAAGTAAAAAACTTGTTGGGTGAACAAGGGAATCACCTAGTGTGACTCCAGTGTGCCATGTGTGATGAAATGATTTGAAAAAGAGAAAAAATATTTTCAAAGGATAGGGAAAACTTATTTTATGTAAAGGCCAGCCAAAACTCCACTTAGCCAAATATTCATGTAGATGTTAGATTCTCCATATCAATATGATATCACTTGCCAATACAATTTAAATGTATTAACCCTTGTGGCTGTAACTTATTATATGGAAGGTTTGTTTGATGTTAGTGAAGTTTGTTGAGTAGGGATTACAAGTCTACAACCAACATGATTGCCTGTGGCACATGAAGATGAAGGACTCCATGTTATATAGTTATATCTGCTGCTTTGTAATAAGATAGCCATATGAGCTATGTAAGTTGTAATGAAACTATTTTATTCCTGGATATAAGTTGTAATATGACCTTTGTTTCTTGATATTACATCTTAAACTGTGGGTGCTAGCTATTCGATCCAGGGACTAGGACTGTAAACACATGGATCTCTACCTTATCAGGTTGGGACCTCTACATCATGCAACCCATTATCGGAACTTAGACTAAATATTTTCACAAGCGATGTTCAGAAACAAAGTAATGATGCGGGTTCTTTATCGAATCTGATGTATATGAAGTCTTCGTGTCAAAAACCGGAAGATACAAAGAATTTTTTTAGTGAATTTTAGGTCAACTAAATGATACAACATAGGGAAATTTCTCAGATAACATGAAGACCGGATGTCGATGCACCATTACAAGAGGGATAAAGAGAAACCCTAAAGGTACGATGGAAAACCAACCACGAAAAATCCTAGACTTGAAGAAAGGTAAGAGAATATATTCAAACACGCCCAGGTAAGAGGAGAATAGCACATAGGTAAGGAATAAAATTAGACCTAATTATATCTATCTAACCGATTTTTAAAAATAGTTTTGATACTCTACAATGTCCATTAGCTACGTTAACCTACAGGCTGTACCAGTGGGGTATCGTAACTGCTGAGCTCTGATACTACTTTGTAACACCCTCGGATCGGCCCTATGCAAGTTTTAGCGATTCCCGCCAAACCCGCATAGAAACGATTCAAAGATTCCAACTCGGCACTTTCGTGCAGGTGGAAAATGAAGTAATACCATTACACAATAGTCCACGATGGAACGCACAGAACATATATATAGAACAATGACTCAATGAGTCAAGAATATAGATATACAGTACAAAGATCCAAATCTCCTTAAAAATGATATAGCGTCCGAGTACATACAAAATGCAAATTGAGCTAAGAGCCCTAAAGAATAACCAATGGCGTCCATAATCCTACCAAGGCCAAGCCGGAAGGGTAACCCTGCTAACAACGTCGATCTCAAACCTGCTTCAACAAAAGGGGTGCCGACGAAGGGCAAGGAAAAAGTGAGCGGTTAGTACTGAGGCCAGTACACGGCGAGACTTATAATTCAGCGGCTCTCGCCTACATAGGTATGGTGGACCGAAGCGACAGCGCAACATGCACTAAACAACCTATAGAGAATCGGTACAACTATCGGCTATCAGAGAGAGATGAGAAAGACCTATTCAGATCCAACTTGATACTACCACCAAACATACCCATCCTGGTATTCCCCCCTCGATACCAAACGAGGAAGTCACGTCGAGGAAACTCACACGGTTGGCAGTTTTATTCATTCTATTCATGGTGGTTATCCAACTTACTAGTCATATCCGTTACAAGTTAAATTATAACAGTTAACTTTAGTTATAGTTGTCTATGATCGAGATATTGTTCTCTAAGTCGTCCATAACCGGGGAGATGGCTTTTTGAAAAGGTTTTACCCTGCAGGGATGCACCAAATTTTCCACACACACTTTGACCCTTGTTGCCAGATCAATTAACATACTTCCATCGGTATATCGGCGGGGCCTAGAACACGACGCTTTCCTAGACCCAAAGCAAGTACATGGGGGCCACCCAAAAGAGCTACCCGTACGAGGTATAGCTAATCCTCCTTGCACAGACCCTAGGGTTGCGTACACTTGTCACACGAGCAGAGGTCGTGGACAATATATTCCCGTGACAGAGTGCCGCGCCTACCCAACAGTAATAAACGCTCATCGAGCAACATGTAATAAACATGGCATAATATGGCATATATGGCATAACGTGGCATGAAAACTTCAAACTAGTTTGTGGCCCCTGGTACAGTACTTTGAAATCAGGTACTAAGCCGATAGGGGTGCCCATACACCCCACATGTGGTTAGCGCGCTCAGTCTCGGAATAGGGGTCAAGAACTCGGGTCCTAGGTGGATACAAGTGGGCGGTTAACAACCAAATCTCAACTATTACCCACCAGTGCCTCTACATTAGTTATATCAATTTTAATATTTAGTTAACCAGCTATAATTAAACCCACAATCATGTCCACCTTTATGAATATGCCAACCCCCAACATCAGTGGAACATCGACAACACGCAGCAGCACCTAAGAAAGGACTATGACTCGCAAAGCCAACTATCTATCAAACATCAGGTAATAGGTGGTGTCCAAGGCAATATAGGGGCTGCAAGGGATATAAGGGGTACGAAAATACTAAAGCATCGCAACACAGGTAGCAATAGATCAACAGGAGGAAATAAAGACTATAAATGTTAATAGGTAAAAAGGGGGAGATTGCTCGCCTGAAAACATAGCTGAAGATACATATCCGAAGAACTTGTCGAAGCTCATTTCATCTCACCATCCTATCCGAGAAGAAGCAAAGCACTAGAAGGAAACACCGGATGCAATATTTAATACTATGGCAAAAGATCCGGCGTGGTTATGATATAATGCATGACATGGCAAGCTAATGATGCAAACCATGTTGAAAAGATTTTGTATTCATGGCACATTGATGATACATCATTTGTGAGGCATTTCCAACATTAAACAGATAAAGCACAATTTTATTTGGAATGTGTTATTCACATCACCCTTGATGGTTTTCTTAATTCTACATGATGCATA
Source organism: Avena sativa (assembly GCA_916181665.1). NCBI lineage: Eukaryota > Viridiplantae > Streptophyta > Magnoliopsida > Poales > Poaceae > Avena > Avena sativa. Next base: position 162,860,702 of record OV702284.1, read on the forward strand.
ATGCAATTGATGATGAATTTGGATTCGTCTCATTTTTCTAAACGATTTTTTTGACGCGTGTGACAGTGGGGGAAATCCCCACTGCGTCATTTTCCATTTTTAGTCAATCAGACAAAATAATTACAGATGATGATGTCTAGGAGGGTTAGCAGGGGGTTAGATAGTACAAAGTGAAAAGGAATTACATGAGATCAAGCCAATCTTGCATCCCCTCTTTCAGACTGGGTTTCACCCTATGTCTAATCAATTGAACAGATGAAATAAAGAACTGATAGCAAATGTCAAGATCTCTAGCAAGGTTATAAAAAATGATCTTATTCCTATGGTTCCATAATCTCCGGCATCCAGCAATTAGAGTAATCTTGAAGAAAGGATTTTGTGACCTATTCTTGGCATCCAGTAACATATCAATGAAAGGAAGATCAGTATTCCATTCCTCATTGAGCTGCCACCAGAATGACTGACTGAAGTCACATTGGAAACATAAATGGAGCATAGTCTCTTCACTGTGATCATCATAGAGTACACAATCAGACGAGTCAACATGAAAATTCGTCCTTTTCATTAGATCTTTGGTATTTATTCTGTCCTGAAACATAAGCCATGAGAAAAAATTGTGTTTGGTTAAGCATGGAGATTTCCAAATCCATTTGAATGGAGCTGGTGCTGGGGGAGCATTAATGATGGAAATGTAAACTTTCTTTGTACAGTATTTTGTACAATTCCAAAGGAAAGACCAAGTATCATGTTCAGTTGTGTCAGTGATTCCTTCAAGAAAGCTCTTAAGTTGCAGGCTCTGATCATAAGCAATATTGGACAAGGGTAACTGGAATAAATAATAAAAAGGCTCCTGTTCTAACAATTTGGCCTGCTAAACAATGATACATCTGTTCTTGGCAAATGAATGGAGTTCAGGAAATGTCAATCTTAAAATATTGTCCTGCCATTTATCCTGCCAAAGTAGGGTGGTGTTGCCTCTCCTAACAGTAACTGAAGTCATTCATTTAAATTCAGATAAGAATGAAAGGCAATTCCGCCACCAGAACGAACCTTTGTAATTATGTGCAGATGGTACTATACCATTCTGGAAATATGCTTTCGAAAGTAAATCCACCCAAGGTAAATCATGGGAATTGTAGAATTTGTACAAATTTTTCATCAATAATGCTTTATTGTGCTCTCTAAGGTTTAGTACCCCAAGTCCTCCAACATCTTTGGGTAAGCATACTTTCTCCCATTGTGCTATACATTTTCCATACTTGTCAATCTCTTTGCCATGCCAAAGAAACATTCTCATCGATTTTTCAGCATGATCAGTGTGAGTATAGTAAACTTTCTGAGAAGACATGACAAAATTGGGCATTGCAGCGATAATAGAGCGTATCACTTCTAGTCTCGAGCAGTGCGATAAGAGATTACCAATACGAGATAGCCTTTTGTCTAATTTATAGATCATGGGCATAAGATCATCTAGACTGGGTCTCGTGGTACCCATAGGTAGGCTCAGGTAAGTAAAGGGAAGTGACTCAGTTCTGCACCCAAAAATATTATCAAGAAGATTGCATCTATCATTTGATATATTAATTGGCACCATTGATGATTTGTGATAATTAATCTTTAGTCCAGTAATTTTAGTGAATTTTCCCAGAATTTCCTTAAGATTGGTAATCTAGGTATCATCAGCAGGCATGATCAATAAAGTGTCATCGACATACTGCAATATAGGGTAACTCTGACCATATGATTCATCAATTGGTAAATCAATAAGATTATTGTGCCAAGAATCATTGACTGCAATTTGAAGAAGTTCAGCAGTAGACACAAATAACAGGGGAGACAATGGATCTCCCTGTCTCACTCCCCTTCTACATTGAATAGATTTACCAGGCACTCCATTGAGTATGAAAAAGGTGGTAGCAGATGCAAAAATCCTTTTAATCCATCCAATGAATTTTTTCCCAAATCCCATGTGTGGAAGCATAGTAATAATAGCATTATATTCAACCATATCAAATGCTTTTTCAAAATACAAGTTGATAATAATAATTTATTTTTTGGATTCATGGTATATATGCAGATATTCAAAGGCCCATGGTAGACATCTTGGATGGTTCTAGTCTTGATAAAACCATATTGGTTTTTATGAAGGAGAGGAATAATCTCTTTCTGGACTCTATTAGTACTAAGTTTGGTGATAATTTCTAGAGCCATGCTAACCAGGGAAATAGGTCTATAATCAGAGGGAGATGTAGGATTAGCCACCTTAGGTATTAAAGCAATGTATGCGGTATTAATACTATGCAGATCCAAGCTCCCCTCAAAGAAACTATTACATAAATTATAGAACTGATGCTTCATATTGTTCCATAATTTCTTCATGAAAAGCCCATTAAAATCCATCAAGTTGGTGATTGATCAATAGGCATATATTTTATCACATCATCAGTTTCATCATTGGAAAATGGAGCCTCCACTGAACTCAGATCATGTGGTGTCATAAGAGAATTAAGATCAAATCTCATATTGGTATTGATAGATTGTCCAAGTCTGTTCTTGAATGAATTCCTGCAGCTTTTACTTCATGGCTAGTCACTTCTCTTTCATCCTCTGTCATTAGGCAAGCAATATGGTTGTGCCTGAAGTTTCTAGTAGCAATGGAGTGGGAAAATTTAGTATTTTCATCACCAAGTTTGGCCCATCTAATGTTTGCTCTTTTCCTCCAATATAATCTTTTAGCTTCTAGAAGCTTGGCTTGATGTGATTGTACAGCCAATCTAAAATTCTTTTCAATCACAAATAATGGCCTCTGTTCTTCCAGTCCATCCAACATGCATAAGACAAAACTGCTGTAGGGTTCTCAACATAGAAAACAAAATTTTTCCTACGATGGGAACATCTAAGTACCAAGATCTATCTACTAGATACAAGCAACGGGTGGATATACATCCATAGAATACATACCCTTGAAGACCGAATAGCGTTAACGAGGTTGTACTCGTGGATGATGTAGACGAACGCTTGCCGATCTCAAGATCGTGATGAAGTCGGTTTGGTCCAGCCGGTCAAGCATGATCAAGTCCAGAACCTCAAAGCAGTGGTGCATCCGTGATCGCACACACGTACGGGTACCCCGACAACCTCCGCGCCCTCACTCCAGCGAAGCAGCGGAAGCAACAAATCCTTCCAGAAAAAGCCACCGGGAACATGTATCTCGCTGATCCGAGACCATGGGGAAATTCTAAAGGGGGGAGAGAGATCCTTCGCGAGGAGGTGTGCTTTGAGACGATAAGAGGGGGGCCTTTTATAGGGGAGAGGGGGGCACCCAAGGGGCATGGCGCCCAGCCATGGGGGCTGCCCCCACCTCTCCCACATTCATGTGGGTGGAGCTCCCACTCAAAATGAAAAGCCTCCACTCCCATAAAAGAGCCTCCACTCAAAAATCCACTCACATGCATTAAATTTCCACCAAATTTAATGCAAGCTCTCATTTAAATAAAACTATTTTATTTGTTTATTCAGAATTTTGTTAATTACTTTAATTAACAAACATTCACATAAAACCCCTTGCTAGTATTCCATTTCACATGCAGAACCAGTTTCAGCAATTTCAACCGAAACAGTTTCGGTGTCTAGTGAAATAAATTCCTGCGCTTTCCTTTTCTTTTTTTTGGCATATCATTTGCTCCGAATGGTGTCGGTATCCCTTAAGTGTGTCACCCTACGGTTCACGAATAATGCGGACATGATCGATACCCTTCTCCGATCAATAATCAGTAGCGGGACCTGGAGATCCATACTGACTCCCACACATTCAACGATGACTTCTGTGATCGTGTGAACCTTTTACGCTAGTATCTTAATCCCTTTGTTTCACGATATATTACATGTCCGAGATTCGATCATCGGTATCCCCATACCTAGTTTGATCTCGTTACCGACATGCACTCTTTTCTCGTTCCCGTGATATAACATTCTAGTGATCAAATCACTTGCTTGCAAGCTAATCAATGTGATATCACCGAGAGGGCCCAGAGTATATCTATCCGTCATCGAGATGAACAAATTCCACTCTTGATCCATGAGTCTCAACATAACACTTTAGTAGTTTTGAAGCCATCTTTATAATCACCCAATTACGGTGTGACGTTTGATGTCAACAAGAAACTCTTCCGGTGTTAGTGATTGACATGATCTCATGGTCTAAGGATTAGGATCACTTCGTAAGTTGTTATAGCAATATAAACTCAATGACTTTGATCGTAATGCTATACTTCGGATTAATGTTCATCACATCATTACACTAATGTTGTGACCTCGTTATTAACAACATCCAATGTCCATGATCAGGAAACTTTGATCATCTTGTTAATCAACGAGCTAGTTTATAAGAGAGGCATAACTAGGAACTTCCTTTTTGTTTATTAAACACACATGTATTAACGTTTCCGTATTAATACAATTATAGCATGTAAAATAAACATTTATCATAAACAAGGAATACGATAATAACCACTTTATTATTGCCTCTCGGGCATATTCCCTTCAGTCTCCCACTTGCACTAGAGACAATAATCTAGTTTGAAAACTTTGCGTATTGAACACTTATGGCTTTCCGGTGTTCCATATACGCAATTGCAAGTGGTTAACATAATATACGTATCTGACACTTTCAGGTCCGTGTGTATTTGCATGTCTTTGCGTCTTCACGCATCACTCATTCTCCAATGAGATGGTATTGTATAAATTTGGTCTTTTGGTGAGACCTTTAGTTCCTTGGGGTTAAAACATGTCGATACTATTGTCATACAATATATATTTAGTGTTAGCCCGTTGTGAACCACACCTTAGTTTGATAACAAACTACTTGACACAAATTCCCTCCTTTGCTGCTACTATAGAAGTCATATACTTAGCCTTTTGTTGTAGTATTCGTCACAATGTCTTAACTTTGGAATACATCCAAATCCATCATGAAAACTCCTTTCCATTTCATTGTGCCACTCATAGTATAAATTGAGATAAACTTAATTTGTAACTTGTGATAAAACTAGTATCAATGTAACGCTTTACAATGAACTATTTGTAATTGTTTGTCACTTCTACACAAATATATTCTTAGTTCTTCCAAAAGATCACAAGAATATCCTCACTATCGTCCAATGATCATTTTATGATTCATTCTGGTATATGCTCATAACACTTAGAGCATAGGACATATCTGGATGTGTACATATCATGGTATGATTGATCAAAACATCCTTGTAATTTCACTCATCAAGTGTCAAAGCACTTGAATCTTGTTTCACTTATCAAGTGTCGATACACTTGAATCTTGATTCAATTCTTTTCCATGCGACAAGAACCGTTTCTTGTTGTTTCTATATTGAACTCCTTCAATATCTCATATATGTACGTTTGGCACAACCATATTAGCGTCACAGTCTATCCACTATGGACATTCATGCTAAATATTCGGGTTTTGCCTAAGTCTTTCATCGAAATGAAATCCTTAACCATTGTCAATAAAATATACATCATTTCTAATCAACAAGATGTCCTCCACATAATGTATTAGAAATATGTCTCAGCGCTCCCATTTAATTTCTTGCAAATGCAAGCATCTTCATCGTCTCCTGATGAAAAACTTATTTTTCATCATGGTGAAGATTCCAATTCCGCGATGCTTACTTCAACCATTGAAGTTTGCATGCCCTTTTAGCATCCTTTGAATTTAACAAAACCCTTTGGACCGTGTCATGTACACGTCCTAGGTAACCATTCTATTAGAAGAACTTTGTTTTGTTTATTCATCTACCATATACCAAATTATATGTAGTGGTTGCTACTTTAATCCGTCCAGACGAAATATCACTATGAAAGATCAAATCTTGTCATAGTCAACCCCTTGAACATTGTCATAAAATACTTTACGACATGTCGACTGTTTCATAGATGTGAAACATCCATGTCTGTTTCTTTATAGATCCAAATACGACCGATAGGTTTTTACACCTTTTCGGAGGGTCTTCCAAGTTCAAAACTTGATTTCTCGTGTATGGAACTATCACGGATTTTATGGCTTCAAGCCATTTGACGGAGTTAAGGCCCATCATCGCTTCTTTGCATATAGTCGGTTCATCATTGTCAAACAATAATGATTTACTCTCAAATCTTAGTATTTGATTGTTTATCCGACCTACTTGATTCAATAGGAACTTAGATCTCCGTGACCACAAACTTTGAGGCACATAAGCTATGAGCATTATGGCAGCCTCCGGAATGATTTCCGGTGCTGCGCAACTCAGCACATTTAGCTAAGGTTCGTTAAACTTATCAAAGTTATATTGTCCTCCCACTTAACTTTTATGAAAAATCCCTTCTTCAAGAAACTTCATGTTTCAAGCGACAAACCCTTTTGTCCTTGGTGTTATGGAGGAATAACCAATTGTTATTCGAAATAACCTACAAAGACATGCTCATCCGACTTCGGTTGTAAACATCTTACTTATGTTTAGCATACTGTAACATCCCAAAAATACTAAACTTGGATCATCAAACTCTAAGCATCAAAATTAGGGTTAACAAAAACTTTTCTAAATAAAATTATGAAAGCATGCATATGTGTATGCACCTCATTTGAAATTCTTTTGAACCAACTTGTTTCCATGTTCCTTTGCTTTTAAATGGATGCTTAGGTGAAATAAACATCATCTAAACATTTCCCACACTTTTCCCAAAGACAAGAAAAACAAAACAGATAAAATAAAGGAATGGTCATTTTGACCAATTTAACTCCCATGCCTACTTTGGCTGTCTCAAACTTTCAGAACCTAACAGAAACTTTTTTGGATCATTTTACCCCTTGATTGTACTCATAACAAAGTATCAAGGCCCACTTTGTGATCATCCATAAACTTTCAAATGCATAGTTTAAATGGCAATTCAAAATTGAATCTTTATCATATGGGAAGATCCCACTTTTTCAAAAACCACTCAAACAAGCTCAACTTTCAAAACCCAAGCATCTGCAGACTCACCAGCATCAATCTAGCACACCCACCAAAAATATTTTCAAAATTCAAAACTTGAATTCATGCGGCCATTTCATCAAACACTTGGCAGACACAAATCAAAACACTATAGTGTGCAGTGTTTTGAGCCTAACTGGTTCCCTATCTAGCTCACAACCATCTCAGTAGATCATCTAGCAAGATTAACCAAGCACTAGCACCACCATGAGCTTGCCAATATCATCAATGGTGAACAGCCGAGTGCATCCTTGCCACCCTAGTGTAGACAGCAAGCTAGGAAAGAAACTAGCCATGCCAACCTTGTCTGGGAGATCACCCATGCCTCACCGCCCCCTCTCGACCAGCCCTGCCTCGAAGACACCGACTAGAGCACCCAGGAACGCCGCGCCCGTGCCTCTACCAACCGTGCCGAGCGTGCGCCAGAGCGCCACCCTCGACCGAAGCCCACAGACCGCGCGCCGCCCTCGCCGCGTGCATACACGATCGCCACCGACCTAGGAGACCGCCAGACATCCCCATTCGCCGCCCCATGCCGCACAGCCACTGCTCGCCGTCGAAGACGCCGCCTTTGCCGCGCAGAGCGTCGCGTGTTCTAGACCAACCCGCACCGCCCCACGTCTCGCCATCGTATCGTTGAGCATCGCCAGGGAACACCGCACTGTCCCCTACCTTCGCCCATGCCAATAGCCGTCTGTACCATCGCCCCCGACAAGCTCACCGTGCGCCCCGTTGGTCCCCTCGCTCGACTATAAATAGAGGCCACCCCCAGCCGAATTGAGCACACCATTCTACTCCCCTCTCCTCACTGATCGTGCCACACCGTTCCTGGAGCAAGGCGAGCAGCACTTCGCCAGAATTTCACCGGAGCCCGCCGCCTCTGGAGAAGAAGGGAGCCAGCGATTGGAGCCGCCCCAGGAGGAGGCACCGGTACCAGGAGATTCGCCGTCATTGACTTCATCGTTCGCCCGCCTCACCGACCCTCGCCTGCACCCCGGTGAGCCCCCAGCAACCCCCACTGGCCGCGCTAGGTTTCTGTCTTGCCGGTGTTGCCTAACATCGACGATGACTCCCAGCCGTTGGATTAGAACCAGATCGAACGTCCCACATCGCCCCATACTGCTTCGCACCCCCTGTCTCACTGACGAGTGGGGACATCCACTTAAACAGCTCGCTGAAGCGCTACGCTTAGCAGGCCGGCCCGTTAATTTTTCCCGCGCAGCCCAGTTATTTGAATTAAACCTTTTCCATTTTATTTCAAACTCACTTCTGTACCCAGTTTCAAAAATCAACCCAGGTCGATTCCATGAACCAAATTGAATGAAACCAATTTTTTGGGAAAGGTCTAGGAATGCTGAATCCAAGCCCGTTGGATTCATGTCATTTGGATCTATAGATCATCCATGGTAAAAATAACAAGGCAGAAGCTTTTTTGCATTCAAACATTTTTCAAATTTAAACCATAATAGCTTTTGAGTTGATTCCAACCCTCAAAAATCAAATTTAACCATACCTTTAAGAATATATAAAAATATATAGGTTTACTTACAGAAATAATGTTCAAGTAATAAAAGAATGCCCCATAGGCATTTCTAGTCACTTTATTTAATTAAAATAAAAGGGTAAAACCTTATTAAATTGTGACACCACTTTAAATCATATTCCCATGGACTAAAATATGTGGTGATGACATGTGTGAACATGATCCCATGTTTGGTTTGGAGAATATTAAATCTTAAGTAGTTTTTCAATGAGTAGAAATTACTTTTCTAAAAATAAAAGGAATTAAACCAATCTTTAATCTTGTAATGTTAGTGATGATGCTAGATCATCTATAGGACCCTTCTTGTGTGATGATTGCAAGTAGTTAAGTATTGTTTGGTGATTGTGTACATCATATTTATTTATAGACGCTAGTACCGACCAAGGATACGAGGAGGAAGGAGGATTCTACGAAGAAGAAGCCGAGGAGAGCTTCAACGACTACTCTGCACAAGGAAAGCCTAATACTACTAGTGAATGTGCAAGCTAACACTTGCAAGATACTCTACTGATGCAACAAACCACTATTTGTTACCATGCCAACTATATGCCTTAAGCATATGTGATCATATCCACTTGATAAACCAATCCTAGTTTTACTTGCAAGCTTCTTACTTTATTTCTTTATCAAAGCTCTTACCTAGATTTTACATAAGTGAATGGTAGATACTAGAAAGATATGTGAAGGTTGCATAAAGAGCATAAAATTTGTCCTAAGCTAGATAATATTGATGTCATCCTAAGGCATGAGATTGAACTTAGTTAAAACTCCACTAGTTTACCACCCCTCATTAGTGCTTACCCCCACCTGTAGATGCTAGTGCTAAGCATAAAACTTGATCAACTTTAGATGGGAATACTTGGTGCAAAAATGGTTATGAAAACCTTGGAATGATGGATCATTCTATTGAAATGTTTTGTACATGTGTTTCCGAACACCTGATGATTTTGGTGATGAAAATGTTGAGGCATGAGCCTTAGCCCTTTATAAAACTGATGGTTGTCTGGATGCGATACCATTCCAATTTTATCGTACAACCACAATACCCGAAGATTGGGTAGGGATTGACTGGAAACTTATATACCTTAGTATTAGTTCCCTCACGGCCAAGGTCTGAGCTGAGGCTACCTTATGAAGATTGTCCACCTGTGCAGTGCCCAAGATGACAGTTGGTCATGGTTGGGAGGCCAAACTCACAGGAGAGGTGCTTATACTAGGGCGTGTAATTGAAAGGTTAGGATTGATTATCCTCATACTGAGTATGGTGAATTCAGGATTTGTTCCTGATGGATGTATTGAATGTTGTGGTGAAAGTGTACAATCTCTGCAGAGTGTCAAACTATTCGAATAGCCGCTTCCGCGGTTATGGACAGTTGGAGTGGCTATACTGTTCCCCCGTCAGACTTTTCAAAATGACTTGTGAAATGAATTGAGACTTTGACTTGACCACAACAGGGTTGTGATATGAAATACAACTTCCCACTTAGGTGTTATAAACCTTCAACTAGCATTCGTTGCTTCTAAACTTAGTAGAGATAAATCTTGTTTTGCAAAATAACCCTAGAGCCTAGTGTCCTATTATCAAAAACCCCTTTCACTTGTTAGTATTAGTTTGCGAGTACCTAAAGAGTACTCATGGCTTTGTCCCCGGCTATTCCCATGGCCAGACTATGAAGAGGAGTACCTGGAGGATGGACCCCAGGAAGGTTACGACAACTAGGATCATCTCCCATTGTCAGAATTGCCTGTGACCCCAAAGATGGAGCTTCACCCTCCCTACCGTTATTATTACGTATTCCGCTGCTTGATGTTGTATTAAGAACCGGATCATGAGATCCCTATTTGTGTAAGAACTTATGAACGGTTTGTAATGGATGATGTACTATGGTATCCAATTCTGTTATGTCTCGCAAAAATGGTAATCCTGGGATTACGATGTATGGCATAACATGCATCTGGGATTAAAAATCCGGGTGTTGACACATACCAAAATTTAAGAAATGACAACTTGGGTTTTACCCCAAACCATAACTTCCATGGTGTCATTTCAACGGATCAAGATGGAGCTCTTTTCAGTGTAAAAGAGGAAGTCTCTAAAGCTTTAATCTTTTATAACATAATGGCAGTTTTACCAATAACACCTTTGATCTAACCATGTCAAACAAGGTTTCATTACAAATATCAAACACTCCATATTCCTATGGTGTTTTGGGAGATGTAAATCTAGGTGTTTTGCTAAACTTGTAACTCAAATAAATCCCTTTTATGATAAAATCATAATTCATTTATTTTTCTTGTTACACTTGTAACTCAAATAAATCCCATATGATAAAATCATAAACCATTTATTTTCTTGTTACAAGGATTTTCCACTTCATCTTGAAAGTCTTTGAACATTTTCAAATATTTCATACTTCTTTCTCATTAAGTGAACATTCACTCAAATTTCCGGAGAAAGCATATGAAGATGAAATCCATCGCTTATGACCATACATAATGGACTACATACATTGATATGTATAAATTCCAATATTTTAGTCGTTCGTTCTTGTAAGATCCCTCCTTTGTAAAGGAAAAGGAGCCCTGTGATTGCAATGCTAGTCCCTGGATCATTGCTAGCATCCACAGTTTAAGATGAAGTACACAGATACAAAGGTCATTTATTACATCCATTCCAGAGATAACATAGTCTTTACAACTCAAGGCCACAGGCCTAATACAAGAGTCTGAATAAGTAAATAAATATAAGTCTTCATCTTCATGTGCCACAGGCAAACATGTTGAGTGTAGACTCATGACACCTAATCCTCATCAGAGTAACCTGCAACATCACAAGTTACAGCCACAGTGGGTCAATACTTTGGAATAGTATTGGCAAGTGATACCTTAGTAAATTTTAAGTGGACTATATTACTATATGCAATTTGTCTAAGTGTAGCTTGGCTTGCTTTGCTCAAATAGGTTTTTCCTATTAGTTGAAATCACTAAGTTTTTCTTTGTCAAAACTTTTCCCAAGAAACCATCAATAGACATTGAGGTCCTTCACCCTTGTTCACCCACAAGTTTTACTTTAGAAGTTGGAGTGATGAGATTCTTGATAGCTTCCATGCCTTGATTCTCAAGTTGTCCATTGCCATGGACTTGGCTAAGTACTTAGATTTTTCCATCTGCAGAGGTTGTGCACTTTCCCCACCAGACTTGGTTTCCCAAGACAGGACCTTTCAGAAGCCTTTCCTTAGACCAAATGGACGCGCTCCAACCTATCATTTCCTACTACCACCAACTGTCCAAATGGCTAAGTTCTAGCAACTTATGTGATCCAGGCAGAGCCCATATTGCCAAGTGGCTGCACTATAAGCTTCTCAACACTTGGCCTCTAAAACCCCTTTGTTCCTGGGTGGCTTCCCACAAGTGAGATACACAAGGTAAACCATAGCCATGGGCCTTGTGTAACCACTCAACCAAATACCACCAATCAAGTCCCATTCCACCTAGGTGATTCATTGACTTAGTTGTTTTATTAAGAAAAACATAAGCCCAAAGGCTTAGAAATATTTTCATCATAGCATGTATATTTTACCAACCCTTGTTTGCTACTAGCTAGGCTAAGCATGACATAGATAGTAACTTAACTTAGAAATCTCCTAGCCATTCTACAACTACTTAGGATTTCCCAACATGGCATTTGGCAAAAAAAGTAACAGGCAAGACTTAGCAAAATATTTCTAATGCTTGTATAAAATATAGGGATAGAAATATTCATGAAGTACCACTTGCCTTGGTAGTTGGGAGAGTAGCACTCTTCACAATCACAATCACTAGCACCAAAGTCTACACAAGAATGGTAGCACAAAATTACACACAATTCATATACAAACATAAATATATGCATGCATGCAAAATGCTAAGTGATGATTTTTAAAACCCAACCAAGCAAGTGCACAGTACTGAATCATAAACAAGTCAAAACTTGCTAAACCAAGTTTATTTGACACTAAAACAATTTCCTAAACAATTCATATAATTAAAATAGTCCTAAACAAGTTTCTGCAAAAGAAACCATTTTAACAGAAGCTAAACTTTAAACACATTGCATATTTAGAAAGGTCTTGTCTTCCTCATTCCAACGGTATAAAATTTGTCAAATTCTAACGTGTGGATCAAAAGTTATAGCTAAATCAAATTTGGTTATATATCTGATTCAAATTCTGTTTTTAAACTAAACCCTAGCCACGCGTCGCGCTCTGATTCGTCGGTAACGCTTCGCGTGGATCGACCAGCGTGGACCGTCAGATCAAACTTAAAGCGCACGGCTCAGATTGTCACTTACCCCTTCGATGCAGATCTAATCTAGAGCGCTGGATCTAGATCCTACGGCTGCTAAGCGCGTGACCAAGGATGGGCGGCGCAAATGGTTACTGGCGGCGGCGGCGCTACTGGCGGTGATGGTCCGACGAATACAGGACGGGCTGGGGTGTGTGGCATGGCTTACCAGACTCGCACGATCACGAGGAAGCTCAACGTGGTCTTTGCTTGGACAGGGGCGCACTGGCACGGCCGGAAATCCTCGTCGGAGTTGAGCACAGCGTCGGATGCACGGTGACGAAGACGTTGGCGATGCTCTGGGTCACCCTAGCATAAACCAGTGGCATCAGAGGGTGCGCAAGTCTACGGCGAACACTAACGGATCAAGGAGAATACAAGGGGCGGTAGGATTATACCTCAATTGCTCGTCGGAGTCAGACGGCGGTTCTGTCACTTGCGGGCGTGAATGATGACGACGAGCTGGGTCATGAGAATGCAAACGAAAGGTATCAGGGTACGCTCAAGAGCATGCTGGTCACGATTGTTTGAACCAGAGAAAGGGGGCGGTCGAAGCTCACCGGAATCAGTCGCCGAAGGTCGTCGGTGTTGCAGGGTTTTGAGATCGAATGCGCGCAGCCTGGTGGCGGAGTGAGCGAGAAAAGTGGGGGGAAATGACCGCGGCGGCAAGGGTTTTAAGTAGCCAGAAGCGGGGCGAGGATTGAGCGTTGAATCAATGGAATTTAAGCGAGTTTTAATCGCGGCGTCACTGCACGGTGGTAACGGCGGAGCGGTGTCTGCGTGCGAGAAATTGGGGAAGACGACGCTGACGTGGAGAGGGCCCAGTGCTCAGTGGCTGCGGGGTTGGTTCGTCGCGGGTGTGAGAAGACAGAGAGAAGAGTGGCCCGGGTGGGCTGCTTTGCCTGTTGGGCTGGAATGGTGGCGCCAGGCCCAGCTAGAATTCTTATTCCTTTTTCTTTTTCCAGAATGATTTTCAGGAATGGTTTTCAAATGATTTCAAAAGCTATTTGAATTCAAATCTTTTGGGGATTTTTGTAGTGTGCAACAGTCACAAAACTTGGCATAAAACCATGTGGTCACTTTGAGTTGGCTTGGTCATTTTTTGGAAAAACAAAATAACAGGAACATTGCACTTGGTTTGCAAATGTTTGAAAATGGTTTTTGAAACCATTTCTATTTTGTAAAATTTTGTTCTAGCTCCACACTCAAACCAATCAACAAGGGAGACAAACAATCTATGTTTAAAACATTCAAGCTCTCAAATGGGGATGGGCATTTGATTTAAGTTTGCTCACATAAAATGATAGCACTATGTGCTTCTGTTTCTTTGAAATGAGTTTGAAATTGATCTCAAATCTATATGCATGCATGAATGATATGCAATCTTTGAAATAATGAATTTAGGGATGTTACAAATCTAACCCACTTAAGGTGAATCTCGCCCTCGAGATTCGGATTGGCTAGCAAATAGGTGAGGGTGGTCTTTCCGAAGATCATCTTCTCTTTCCCATGTTGCTTCCTCTTCGGAATGATGATTCCACTGCACTTTGCAAAACTTGATAGTCTTAGTCCTTGTGACTCTTTCTGCAGTCTCAAGAATCTTGATAGGTTTCTCTTCATAGGTGAGATCACTTTCCAATTGAACCTCCTCCAAAGGTATAGTATCTTTCAAAGAAGTTTCTTCCATTTCTGGGTGACATTTCTTAAGCCGACTCACATGAAACACATTATGGACAGCTAACAGAGATTCTGGCAATTCAATTTCATAGGCAACTTCTCCTTTGCGACTCAAAATCTTGAATGGCCCAACATATCTTGGTGCCAATTTTCCTTTGACTCCGAATATTTTCACTCCTCGAAGTGGTGACACTCTAAGATAGGCTCTATCACCAACTTCGTAGGTGACTTCTCTACGCTTAGGATCTGCGTAGCTTTTCTGTCGGGACTGTGCTATCTTCAACCTGTCCTTAACCAACTTGACCTTCTCTTCGGCTTCTTTGATAAGATCTGGCCCGAATAAACTTCTTTCTCCCACACCATTCCATAACAATGGGGTGGTACACTTTCTTCCGTAGAGAAACTCAAACGGTGCCATCTCAATGCTGGCTTGATAGCTGTTGTTATAAGAAAATTCTGCATAAGGCCGACTTTCATCCCAACTGGCTCCATAGTCTAGGGCACATGCCCTCAACATGTCTTCAAGTATCTGATTAGTTCTTTCTGTTTGTCCATCGGTTTGAGGATGAAAAGCAGTACTAAATTCCAACCTCATTCCCAATGACTCATGCAACTGTCTCCAAAAATGGGAAGTGAATTGAGTTCCCCTATCTGACACAATACTCTTGGGTACTCCATGTAGACATACAATTCTACTCATGTAAATTTTTGCTAACTTAGCACTTGTATAGGTTGTCTTCATGGGTATGAAATGAGCCACTTTAGTTAGGCGATCCACTACTACCCAAATAGAATCGTACCCTGACCGGGTCCTTGGTAATCCAGTAATGAAATCCATACCAATCTTGTCCCACTTCCAATCAGGAATAGGTAGTGGTTGAAGCAAACCTGCTGGTTTCTGATGTTCCGCTTTCACTCTACTACACACATCACACAAAGCAATATGTTCGATGATGTCCTTCTTGAGATTATTCCACCAAAATCTTTCTTTCATGTCCATGTACATTTTGGTGTTACCCGGATGAATAGAATACGGAGAGTTATGTGCTTCTTGCAAAATCAGTTTCCGCAGTTCCGGATCTTGTGGAACACAGATACGTTTCCCATGCCATAAAGTACCCTGTTCGTCTTCATGGAATCCTTTGGCTTTTCCCATGCCAATCTTTCCTTTAATCTCTTCAATTTCCTTATCAATCTTAGGGGCTTCTTTGATCTTGTCCAACAAAGTGGGTTGAACATCCAAAGACATGAGATGTCCTTCAGGCACAATCTCCAATCTGAGTTTTCTAAATTGAGTGCACAGATCATCTGGCAATTCTCCTTTGGTAAGGCCATTCACAAATACCTTACGACTTAGAGCATCTGCTACAACATTTGCTTTACCGGGGTGGTATTGCAAACTCAAGTCATAGTCCTTGATAAGTTCTAGCCATCTTCTTTGTCTCATATTAATTTCCTTTTGGGTGAAGATATACTTCGAACTTTTGTGACCTGTGAACACTTCACAATGCTTTCCCAAAAGATAGTGTCTCCATGTTTTGAGTGCATGGACAACAGAGGCTAACTCTAAATCATGAGTAGGATAGTTTACCTCATGTGTTTTGAGTTGTCTCGAGGCATAAGCCACAACTTTACCGTCTTGCATAAGTACTGCACCCAATCCTTGATGGGATGCATCACAATATACTTGGAAATCTTTTTCCAAGTCTGGCAGACACAAGACTGGTGCTGTCACAAGTCCCTTCTTCAATTCCTGAAAGCTGAGTTCACAACCTTCAGACCAAGCAAACTTCTTGTCTTTCTTTAATAATTTAGTCATGGGCTTAGCTACCTTTGAGAAATTCTCAATGAACCTTCTGTAGTAACCTGCTAAGCCAAGGAAACTACGAACTTCCTTCACGGACTTGGGAGATTCCCATTCAGTCACAGCTGAAACTTTAGCAGGATCAACTGCTACACCATCCTTTGTCATAACATGACCAAGAAATCCAACTTCCTCAAACCAGAACTCACACTTGCTGAATTTGGCATAAAGCTTATGCTCTCTCAACTTCTCAAGTATTAATCGTAAGTGTCCTTCATGCTCTTCTTTGCTCTTGGAGTAGACTAAGATGTCATCGATGAAAACGACAACAAACTTGTCAAGAAATTCCATGAACACCTTATTCATCATATTCATGAAGTATGCTGGAGCATTAGTGTCACATCCCAAGATTTTCCAAATCTTGTAATGTGAAAAATAAATGAATAAAATAAAACTTTCTTGATTTTCAGGGTGAGAAGAAACTTTTTGAATCCAATTGGAAACCTTCAAATCTATTTTGATCAAAATAAATCCTAAAGGGATTTAAAAAGATAAACATTTAATAAAAGAAAAATAAAATATTTGGATTCACTATTTTGAAATCTTTTAATAAAAGACTTGATTTCAAAATGAAAAGGGATGGAAATAAAATAAGTATTATTTCTAAAAAGAGCCAAATTAAAACTTGGCCAAGCCTTTGAAATAAAATACTTCTATTTGAGAAAAATGGTAAAGGTTTATTTAAAATAAATTAATAAGGATTTAATATCCAAGTTTTTATAAATAAAGTTTTTACTATTTAATTAACCACTAAAACTTATTTATTTATTTCAAATAAGTTTTCCAAGTATTTTAAATTCTCAAATAAAACCTACTATTTTGGTTTTGGAAATAATTAGTTTTCAAATGGATATTTTAAATAAATAAAACAAGTTCTATTTTGATTTATTAAACATGGTCTATTTATTTAATTAATAATGGACCTATAAATAAAAATATTATTTTTGATCTTTGGAATTGGATTATGTTGTTAAACAGAACCAAATTCAATTGTAAAGTGTGATGAATGTTTGAATTAATTTGATTGTTTGATTTGTTGTTTGAATTTCAAAACAGAAAATAGAATTGGAAAAAGAAAAACATTCAGGAAGAAAAAAATAGAAACAGGCAGCAGCCCAGCCGGCCAGCCCACTAAGCCCAGTACCAGCCCACTCCCACTTCCTCAGCGAAACGTTTTCTCACTCACCAGACGACCCGTGCAGTGAATGACCGGTGGCCCCTCTTTCCCTCTCACTTCCTCACTGCCAGGTAGACCCCACCGCCAGCTCACCTGTCTTCAACCACGCGACCAGTTCCTCCTCCCCCTCTCTCCCGTTTCTGCGATGAATTCGCGAGCATCAATTCGCGTTAACGCAGCAGTTAATCGCTCCTGCAACCACGCATTCTTAAACGCCTCGCCCTCCTCTCCATTTCCACTCACGCGCCTCCCTCTCTCTGCCCCCAGGCTGCCCTGAATCGAACTCGCCCTCTCATTGCTCCGACCACCGTCTCCGACCAATTCCGGCCGAGCCTCGCCACCTCCTTCCTCCCCTAGCACACGAGCACACTCCCCACCTCCTGGCGCATCTGTCCGTGCCTCTCGTTCAACTGCGGGCGCCCCAGAACGTCGTCTTCGACAAGCTCCGAGCGTCGCCGCGTCTGGTTCTTCTCCGACGAGCCCCACAGGTAGTTTCCGACCACCCCGCGCCCTCTCCTTCACGCACACATCGGCGCCATAGCTTTGCGCGTCTAACAGACCCCCTGTTTTGTCTTTCCGTGACCTGTAGCCTCGCCAACTACGACGCCAGTGCGTGCCCGACGCCGTCCTAAACTCCGGCGAGCGATTGCCGTCCACCCCGAGCGCCCCTTCGACGGAGACGACCACGTTGAGCACCAGCATTCCACGGCGATTCTGGTGAGCATCTCCCCTACTCCTCTCGCTTCCTGTTCTCGCCGTTACGCTGTAGCCAGAGCACCGCCGCCACGCGCCACCGTCGTCGCGCCGCCAGTTCTTGGCAAGGCATTAGGAGCCGTCCGATCCAGATCCAAGGCACGCGATAGATTGATTTATCGAAGGGGTAAGATCGATCCTGTGCCGCACGATTCACTTTAATCCTGCGGTCCACGTTGCTGATCCGAACGAACCGGTACCGTCCAACCAAAACATGACGCGTGGCCAGTTTTTGGTTTAAAACAGATTTGAAAACAGATTTAAGTTGCAAATTTAAATCCCTATAACTTTTGATCCACACGTCCAAAAATTACAAAATTTATATCATTGGAATCAGTGGAACAAACCCTAGCCAACCATGTAATTGGTTTAGTAAATAGTATCTATTAGATTGTTTGTTTTTGCAGAAACAATTGTATGCTTGTTTAGATTAGAAAAATTGTTCAAAAATGTTTTTAGGGTTAAAACCTTTGAAAATTGGTTTGTGGTAAACTTACTGACCCTAGGAACCAACCCATGGTTTTGAAAATGGATTTGGTGAAGTTTAGGATGGATTGATTGGTTTAGCCCATTTCTAGCCAAATAAAATTATCGGTTTTGTTATGAAAATGTTTTTGGAGTAAAAACTTTGGGAAAATGTTTTGGATCAAACCTACTGACCCTAAACACCAAGTTTTGGGAAACAACAACTTATTTGGTAAACAACTTAAAGTTGTTGCCTTGATAAAAATATTTTCCACCACATAAAATGATGAATGGATTTAAAAATGGTTTATGGATAAAACTCTTTTGCAAATGACTTTGCCACTTTGGAAACTGACCACTTTGAACCCTACAAAGTTTAGAAGCCTAGTGAAGACCATATTTGCAAATAAACCTATGTCTTGCATGCTTACATGCATGACTTAGATCCCATTGTTTTATGTGTGTGTTTGTTTGTTTGATTATTGGTTTGGAATGCTAGTTGATATTTTGTTTGCTTGATTGATTGTAGTGAAGTTAGAAAAGTGTGAGACTAGCAAGATCAAGGAGTGAACCATCAATCCCTACCAAAAAGGCAAGTTACACTATCATCTAAAGTCCTACTATTTTCATTATACTTAGTGGATTTTGAAACATGCATGAAAAGAACTTTTATACTTATGCTATGCTAAATCCTAATAGGATACCCTATACATTCCTTAGTGGAAACAATGTAGTTGTTACATGCTTAGCCATGCTATATTTTGAAAAGAGATACATGTTGAGGTTTTATGAAGTTGAGAAAAGGACTTGTGATTTTATATAATAAAACAAGGACTCAATGAAGCACCTGGGTGGCCAAGGATACTTTGAGTTTTGGAGAAGGTGGCAACAAAAGGATACATGTCTATGGCAATCTCTTTGTGTTGTGATCCAAAAGAAAACCACCCAGGAAACTTAGAGATTGAACATGTTTCTCCAATTGTGGCTTTCGTGTGCAACCACATGCTATTTATGGCTCTGGCTTAGTCAACTACATTGGGAAGACCCATGCATTGTCTTCAAGTTACTGGACATGAGGACCTGGAATCCTACATGGGTACTGAAGACAAGCTAGCAATGGTGTATGGGAGGACCCTCTGGAAAGACTTCGTCACATTCTTAATCTACCGGTACTCCATCTTGGTGAGCACTAATCCAGTGGCCACTGGTGGCAACAAGATGGGATTGTGACATGTGGGTAAAGTGTACTACTTCTGCAGAAGATAATAAAATCTAAGTACTTAGCCGTGTCCCCGGTTATGGACAATACTGAGAAACTAAAGTTTGAAGCTATAGGAAATCTCGACATTCTAATTTCTAAAAGAAAACTTTTTAAGACTTGATGCACTTGGGGGTACCAAGGAGCTCAAGAGATTTTGATAAAACTTGATGCACTTGGGGTTACCAAGGAGCTCAAGAGATTTTGATAAAACTTGATGCACTTGGGGTTACCAAGGAGCTCAAGAGATTTTGATAAAACTTGATGCACTTGGGGTTACCAAGGAGCTCAAGAGATTTTGATAAAACTTGATGCACTTGGGGTTACCAAGGAGCTCAAGGGATTTGTGACAAGGACTTGAACACTTGGGAATTTAACAAGGAGTTCAAGGAATTTTGAAAAGGAGATTTGACAAAGGACCAAAACCATTTTGAAAAGATAGGATAAATTTTGCTTCTGCAAATGAACCTTAAACCCTACTTAGCCAAAATGCATGTAGTGATAGAATCCACTTATATTCCACATAGTAGTGAAACTTGCCAATACAATTCAAATGTATTGACCCTTGTGGCTGTAACTTGTAATGTTGCAGGTTTGATTGATTTTAGTGAAGATTGATTGATTAGGATTACAAAGTCTACAACCAACATGCCTGCCTGTGGCACTTTGAAGATGAAGGACCCATGCTTATAGTTATTCCGCTGCAATGTAATGTAATAGCCAAATGAGCTATGTAAGATGTAATAAACTTATGTTATTCCTGGTTATAAAGTTATATTATGACCTTTGTTTCTTGATATTACATCTTAACTGTGGATTCTAGCTATTGATCCAGGGACTAGCATTGTAAAGACAGGGGACTCCACCTTATATTGTTTAAATGTTGGGACACTCCCTCTACAGATGGTATCAGAGCATTGTATTGCCTGTAGGATTTGTAAACCTAGGATTGGACAAAAACCCTTAGAAAAATAGGAGTTGTATTTGTTCCAAAACTTATTTACAAACAATCTTGTAAACTCTTTCCTCAACCACTTTGGTTTCAACTCTACATCTCTTCTACTTCAACATGTTGGAAAAACCTACCCCATGGCCAAAGACTACACCATGTGCAAAGGACTTCTTCAACTTCTTCAACTCTAATGACTTCAACTTCTTCAACTCTAATGACTTCAACATCTTCAGCATGTTCACTAAGGACTTCCAACTTGGATATCACTAAGGACTACAAGTGAGACAAGGAAATCTTGCTCAAGATATGGAGACTAAGGGAATGCAAAATAAGAAGGAGCCATCAACAACTTTGAAGTATTTGTGACCAAGAGTTTATCCAAAGAAACCATGATCTCAAGTAAGAAGAAGCAACCAAGAGTGATGAAAAGATCACAAGTGAACCATATAGATGGACCACCATACTTAGTTAAGTCAAACACACCAACTTATGTGGTGTAATAAAAATATTTTGTTACCTAAGTATGTGCTTGAACTTTGTGTTTGAGTGAAATGTTTGGTTTGTGATTGCATGCACATTGCTTGTGTGAATTGTGATGTGTGTGATTAGAATTGATTCCTTAGAAATATCTTGCCTATTCTAATCTCCATTCAACCCAAACAGATGACTACTCCAGGAAACCCTAACATCAAGGTTGATGACACCAACACCAACCAAGAGGACAGCATGAAAGAGCTCATAGCAACCCAGAATCAGTTGAACCAAGTGACAGCTCAATTCATAGCCAACACCAGTGGAGAAGATCCAACACTACAAGGATTTTTGGAAACTCAAGGCCAACTGATGCTTAAGGTGACTGATCAAATGATCAATATGGAAGAAAGCTATTCCAAAAGAGTTTGTGACAACAAGGATGACAGAAATGTTATTCTAGATGGAGCTTCAGCTTGCATTATTTGTGGAGACAAGGATCATACTTCCAAGGAGCATGGAGATCAATGCCCCAACTGTGAAGAGAAACATCCTGTTGGCCAATGTCCCACCTCTCAAGCTACTTGTTACCTATGTGAAGGAAACAACCATGTTCCTATCCAATGCCCATCTATTCCATTGTTGAACAAAGGAAACAAGGTGGAGTGCAACAAATGATTGCAAACCATCAAGAAGGATCCAAGTCTACCAAGAAGGTTGATGACAAAGGAAAAGGACCACTTATACCTCCAAACAAAACAACCCAATTCAAAGGACCAAAGAAAAGGCCTATGAATTATCCAAAGAGCAAGAGAAGGCCAAGGAAACATGTAGACATTCCTACCTACCAGATAACATATGAACAACATGAACTGGATGCACTCCTAGCTTTGGAGAAGCCCAAAAAGCAAAAGAAAGACAAAAGCCATGTGCAATGTCATAAATGTAAGGAAATGGGACACTATTCCAGTCAATGCCCAGAGAACCAGAAGAATAAAGAGATTGGCCAAGTGGTGTGCAACAACTGCAAAGAGCTAGGCCATTATGTAGCAACTTGCCCACAAGAGCCACGTAAAGAACTCAAAGACATCAACTGTTTCAATTGCAAGAACCCAGGACATTATGCAAGCAATTGTCCAGAAAAGATGAAGAACAAGTTGAACAAGCCTATGGAGAATCTCAACCTTGGCCCATGAGTCAAGTATGGAAACAATTTGCCCAGAGAAGTTTCCCCAGGATCCCAAGAAGGCCAATATGTAATTTTGTTTGAAATTTTTAAGGGTGGTAGTACCCTAGATGTTTTGAACCTACTTGTAACCCCAGCCTTCCCAAATCTCGGGACGAGATTTATTTTAAGGGTGGTAGCCTGTCACATCCCAAGATTTTCCAAATCTTGTAATGTGAAAAATAAATGAATAAAATAAAACTTTGTTGATTTTCAGGGTGAGAAGAAACTTTTTGAATCCAATTGGAAACCTTCAAACCTATTTTGATCAAAATAAATCCTAAAGGGATTTAAAAAGATAAACATTTAATAAAAGAAAAATAAAATATTTGGATTCACTATTTTGAAATCTTTTAATAAAAGACTTGATTTCAAAATGAAAAGGGATGGAAATAAAATAAGTATTATTTCTAAAAAGAGCCAAATTAAAACTTGGCCAAGCCTTTGAAATAAAATACTTCTATTTGAGAAAAATGGTAAAGGTTTATTTAAAATAAATTAATAAGGATTTAATATCCAAGTTTTTATAAATAAAGTTTTTACTATTTAATTAACCACTAAAACTTATTTATTTATTTCAAATAAGTTTTCCAAGTATTTTAAATTCTCAAATAAAACCTACTATTTTGGTTTTGGAAATAATTAGTTTTCAAATGGAGATTTTAAATAAATAAAACAAGTTCTATTTTGATTTATTAAACATGGTCTATTTATTTAATTAATAATGGACCTATAAATAAAAATATTATTTTTGATCTTTGGAATTGGATTATGTTGTTAAACAGAACCAAATTCAATTGTAAAGTGTGATGAATGTTTGAATTAATTTGATTGTTTGATTTGTTGTTTGAATTTCAAAACAGAAAATAGAATTGGAAAAAGAAAAACATTCAGGAAGAAAAAAATAGAAACAGGCAGCAGCCCAGCCGGCCAGCCCACTAAGCCCAGTACCAGCCCACTCCCACTTCCTCAGCGAAACGTTTTCTCACTCACCAGACGACCCGTGCAGTGAATGACCGGTGGCCCCTCTTTCCCTCTCACTTCCTCACTGCCAGGTAGACCCCACCGCCAGCTCACCTGTCTTCAACCACGCGACCAGTTCCTCCTCCCCCTCTCTCCCGTTTCTGCGATGAATTCGCGAGCATCAATTCGCGTTAACGCAGCAGTTAATCGCTCCTGCAACCACGCATTCTTAAGCGCCTCGCCCTCCTCTCCATTTCCCCTCACGCGCCTCCCTCTCTCTGCCCCCAGGCTGCCCTGAATCGAACTCGCCCTCTCATTGCTCCGACCACCGTCTCCGACCAATTCCGGCCGAGCCTCGCCACCTCCTGCCTCCCCTAGCACACGAGCACACTCCCCACCTCCTGGCGCATCTGTCCGTGCCTCTCGTTCAACTGCGGGCGCCCCAGAACGTCGTCTTCGATAAGCTCCGAGCGCCGCCGCGTCTGGTTCTTCTCCGACGAGCCCCACAGGTAGTTTCCGACCACCCCGCGCTCTCTCCTTCACGCACACATCGTCACCATAGCTTTGCGCGTCTAACAGACCCCCTGTTTTATCTTTCCGTGACCTGTAGCCTCGCCAACTATGACGCCAGTGCGTGCCCGACGCCGTCCTAAACTCCGGCGAGCGATTGCCGTCCACCCCGAGCGCCCCTTCGACGGAGACGACCACGTTGAGCACCAGCATTCCACGGCGATTCTGGTGAGCATCTCCCTACTCCTCTCGCTTCCTGTTCTCGCCGTTACGCCGTAGCCAGAGCACCGCCGCCGTGCGCCACCGTCGTCGCGCCGCCAGTTCTTGGCAAGGCATTAGGAGCCGTCTGATCCAGATCCAAGGCACGCGATAGATTGACTTATCGAAGGGGTAAGATCGATCCTGTGCCGCACTATTCACTTTAATCCTGCAGTCCACGTTGCTGATCCGAACGAACCGGTACCGTCCAATCAAAACATGACACGTGGCCAGTTTTTGGTTTAAAACAGATTTGAAAACAGATTTAAGTTGCAAATTGAAATCCCTATAACTTTTGATCCACACGTCCAAAAATTACAAACTTTATATCATTGGAATCAGTGGAACAAACCCTAGCCAACCATGCAATTGGTTTAGTAAATAGTATCTGTTAGATTGTTTGTTTTTGCAGAAACAATTGTATGCTTGTTTAGATTATAAAAAATGTTCAAAAATGTTTTTAGGGTTAAAACCTTTGCAAATTGGTTTGTGGTAAACTTACTGACCCTAGGAACCAACCCATGGTTTTGAAAATGGATTTGGTGAAGTTTAGGATGGATTAATTGGTTTAGCCCATTTCTAGCCAAATAAAATTATTGGTTTTGTTATGAAAATGTTTTTGGAGTAAAAACTTTGGGAAAATGTTTTGGATCAAACCTACTGACCCTAAACACCAAGTTTTGGGAAACAACAACTTATTTGGTGGACAACTTAAAGTTGTTGCCTTGATAAAAATATTTTCCACCACATAAAATGATGAATGGATTTAAAAATGGTTTATGGATAAAACTCTTTTGCAAATGACTTTGCCACTTTGGAAACTGACCACTTTGAACCCTACAAAGTTTAGAAGCCTAGTGAAGACCATCTTTGCAAATAAACCTATGTCTTGCATGCTTACATGCATGACTTAGATCCCATTGTTTTATGTGTGTGTTTGTTTGTTTGATTATTGGTTTGGAATGCTAGTTGATATTGTGTTTGCTTGATTGATTGTAGTGAAGTTAGAAAAGTGTGAGACTAGCAAGATCAAGGAGTGAACCATCAATCCCTACCAAAAAGGCAAGTTACACTATCATCTAAAGTCCTACTATTTTCATTATACTTAGTGGATTTTGAAACATGCATGAAAAGAACTTTTATACTTATGCTATGCTAAATCCTAATAGGATACCCTATACATTCCTTAGTGGAAACAATGTAGTTGTTACATGCTTAGCCATGCTATATTTTGAAAAGAGATACATGTTGAGGTTTTATGAAGCTGAGAAAAGGACTTGTGATTTTATATAATAAAACAAGGACTCAATGAACCACCTGGGTGACCAAGGATACTTTGAGTTTTGGAGAAGGTGGCAACAAAAGGATACATGTCTATGGCAATCTCTTTGTGTTGTGCTCCAAAAGAAAACCACCCAGGAAACTTAGAGATTGAACATGTTTCTCCAATTGTGGCTTTCGTGTGCAACCACATGCTATTTATGGCTCTGGCTTAGTCAACTACATTGGGAAGACCCATGCATTGTCTTCAAGTTACTGGACATGAGGACCTGGAATCCTACATGGGTACTGAAGACAAGCTAGCAATGGTGTATGGGAGGACCCTCTAGAAAGACTTCGTCACATTCTCAATCTGCCGGTACTCCATCTTGGTGAGCACTAATCCAGTGGCCACTGGTGGCAACAAGATGGGATTGTGACATGTGGGTAAAGTGTACTACTTCTGCAGAAGATAATAAAATCTAAGTACTTAGCCGTGTCCCCGGTTATGGACAATACTGAGCAACTAAAGTTTGAAGCTATAGGAAATCTCGACATTCTAATTTCTAAAAGAAAACTTTTAAAGACTTGATGCACTTGGGGGTACCAAGGAGCTCAAGAGATTTTGATAAAACTTGATGCACTTGGGGTTACCAAGGAGCTCAAGAGATTTTGATATAACTTGATACACTTGGGGTTACCAAGGAGCTCAAGAGATTTTGATAAAACTTGATGCACTTGGGGTTACCAAGGAGCTCAAGAGATTTTGATAAAACTTGATGCACTTGGGGTTACCAAGGAGCTCAAGGGATTTTTGACAAGGACTTGAACACTTGGGAATTTAACAAGGAGTTCAAGGAATTTTGAAAAGGATATTTGACAAAGGACCAAAACCATTTTGAAAAGATAGGATAAATTTTGCTTCTACAAATGAACCTTAAACCCTACTTAGCCAAAATGCATGTAGTGATAGAATCCACTTATATTCCACATAGTAGTGAAACTTGCCAATACAATTCTAATGTATTGACCCTTGTGGCTATAACTTGTAATGTTGCAGGTTTGATTGATTTTAGTGAAGATTGATTGATTAGGATTACAAAGTCTACAACCAACATGCCTGCCTGTGGCACTTTGAAGATGAAGGACCCATGCTTATAGTTATTCCGCTGCAATGTAATGTAATAGCCAAATGAGCTATGTAAGATGTAATAAACTTATGTTATTCCTGGTTATAAAGTTATATTATGACCTTTGTTTCTTGATATTACATCTTAACTGTGGATGCTAGCTATTGATCCAGGGACTAGCATTGTAAACACAGGGGACTCCACCTTATATTGTTTAAAGGTTGGGACACTCCCTCTACAATTGGTCAAGCCAAAAGGCATTACGGTATACTCATACAACCCATACCTTGTAGTGAAGGTTGTTTTTGTTATGTCTTGTTCTCTTATCTTGAGTTGAAAATATCCTGACCGGAGATCAATCTTTGAGAACACACATGCTCCTTCTAGCTGATCAAACAAGTCATTGATTCTAGCCAAAGGATATTTGTTCTTGATAGTCACTTCGTTGAGTGAACGACAATCTATGCATAACCTTTGACTTCTATCTTTCTTCTCCACGAACAAAACTGGGGCTCCCCAAGATGAAGAACTTGGTTGAATAAATCCTTTCTGTAGCTGTTCTCCAAGTTGCTTCTTGAGCTCTTTCAGTTCATCAACTAACATTTTATACGGTCTCTTTGCTATTGGTCCAGACCCTGGTACCAAATCTATCAGAAACTCCACATCTCTATCAGGTGGCATTCCCGACAATTCTTTCGGAAACACATCTGGATACTCACTCACAATTGGTACACTGTCCATGCTAACCCCCTTAAGAGAATTTAGCTTACTTCCTTTGGATTCAAAGTTGGACTTGAATTTAATTCTTTTTCTTTCCGGGGTTGTGAGTGCAACAGTACTATTAGCACAATCTAGTACTCCTTCATACTTAGCCATCCAATCCATTCCCAATATTACTTCCAGTCCTTGTGAATCTAGGATTATCAGACTCATTGGAAACTTATGTTTTCCAAACTCTATTACTAGATCCCGGCATCCAAGACTTACTATCATATCTCCACCCGGAGAACTAACTTTTATTGGACACCCAATGTTTTCAGTTGGAAACCCATTTCTATCAACAAATGCTTTTGATATGAATGAATGCGATGCTACAGTATCAAAAAGAACAAATGCTGGAATAGAATTGAGTCTGAACTTACCAGCCACAGCATCAGGCTCCTCATAGACCTCCTCCACACTGATGTGGTTCACCTGTCCTTTCTGGAAAGGATTGGGCTTGATAGGTCCTTCAACTTTCTTTTTAGGGCATTCATTTGCATAATGCCCCATCTTCTTGCATTTGAAGCATTCAACCTGACTGATGTCTCTTTTAACAGGCTGACTTCCACTTCCACTTCCATTACCACTATGGTGGTTCTTATGTCCACTCTTGTGGTTCTTGTACTTGTCATTGTCATGACTACGGTGATGCTTGTTGTCATGACGGTTGTGGTTGTGGTGCTTGTTGAATTTCCCATGCTTGTGGGATCCTGAGCTTCTGCTGTCATCATAGTGAGATCGTTTGTGAGACGATCCCGAGCTGTGCTTGTCGGAGTGCTTTCTCTTTCCACTCTCGACTTGCTTCATTTTGTTCTCCAATATTGCAGCTTTGTCACAGAGCGACTGATAAGTGGGAACATATGCCACAGCCAATTGCAGATTCAGCTCATCATTCAAGCCTTCAAGAAATTTTTCCTTTCTTTTGGCATCAGTGTCAACTTCATCCGGTGCATAACGCGCCAGATTGTTGAACTCTTCAATGTATTCAGCCACGCTGCGGTGGCGCTGCTTCAGATTGTGGAACTCTTTCTTTTTCAGGCTCATCACTCCTGATGAGATATGAGCAGTGCGAAATCCATCCTCAAAGATAGCCCATGTCACTTCATCTATGGGAGTGGTGATCTGGAAGTTGTCCCACCAAGTGGCGGCTGGCCCTTCCAGCAGATGTGCTGCAAATCTGACTTTTTCAGCATCCGTACAGCCCACGGTTACCAAGTCCTTGTTTACTGAGCGTAGCCAATCATTGTCCACCATGGGATCAGTCATCCCTGAGAACTTAGCTGGCCTCAATCTCAAGAACCTGGTGAGCATATCAAAGCCCGGAGGGTTGTTGTTGTTGTTATTATTGTTTTGGTTCTGGATGAATGTTGTCATCATCTGCATTAGTTGTGTTTGAGCAGTCATCATTTGTTGCATTTCTGGAGTGATGTTGTTGTTGTTGTTGTTGGGGTTGGGGTTTGCACGATGGGGAGGCATCTGTGGTTTGTTCAAATAGAGATAAGAATGAGATACCCATAGATGTTTTCATGCACTTACATCACGTAAGCAAACACAAAGCATGCAACAAGATAAAGATTCAACAACAAAATAACAAGTTCACAAAATAAAACACACAAGTAGCAAGCCATCCACATGTCGGATGGTCCAATAACAAGTTCTCAAATAACAAGTATGATAATAAAAGATAAACGAGTAGTCAAGTCTACTCATCGGCATCAATCTCCTCCTCGACAAAGGTAAGACCTGCGTTCTCCATCGCAGCCTTGTTCTCCTCGATGGTAGTGGTCAAGGACTCTATCTTGGCCTTGAGAGACCTCTTCTGGGAACGAAGCCTCTCTATCACCGTCTGTTGCTGCTCTAGCTCGAAGTCCTTGGACTGCAGTTCTTCATTCATATCCCGGATCTTCTTGTTCCTATCCTGGACACGCTTGTCCTGACTCTTGAACTTCCTGTCCTGGGTCTCGAACTTCGCCTCCATTTCCTTGACTATCTCGTCCTGCTGCGCGAAGAGCTTATCCTTCTCGCGAAGCTGCACCTGGAGCTCGTCATTGCTGAGCATGACATTGGTCCTGTCCGTGTCCACGTGCCTAATGAGAGACTCTAAGTCCTGGAGGTACAGGCGTATCGGCTCTGCTGTGTCCCTCGAGTCGTCCTCGAAGTCGATGGACTCTCCGTCCTCATCACGTCTTCCGAAGACGTGGAAGTGGGTGCCTCTAACCTGTCGGGAGTGTCGTCCTAGCAGACGTCTTATCAGATCTTGCATAACTACCTCCATGCCTCTCTCCCTGTCATCGTGCATAAGCTTGAAGACGATGGCCTCCGTAGTAGGCTCTATCTGGTGTCCGGGCTGGTTCACCTTGAAGCCCCAGAGATCCTTCCTCTCAAACTTGGTGAGGGGATGCACCATGATGGTGGGAAGAGGGAGATTGAGCAAAGTGGTAAGCTCAACGATACGAGGACCAAAGCGGGTAACCTGGAACTCCTCAACAGTGCTGATGGTAATATGCATCTATTTATAAGATAGAAAAGTTAGAACATCACAACATGATAAAACAAAAGACATAACAACACATACATATCCTTGGAAAGAAAAACACACAAATCATGCATACATGAAACCATTACAACAATCAAGGTTCAATCTTATTTTAAGCAACATTTTGGAAAATAGGGTGATAGGTGGTAGTCCAACTAACGAAGTACGTTTACAATCCTATCTCATTGGATCTGTTGGCTAACACAATGTTTCTAGAAGCAATAAGCCTATCTTGCTCACATGATTCCATCACTAAGTCTATAATGTCTCCTCTTAAGGTTTGGTTTGTAGCTTCCAACTCTTGGGTATGTTCCTTCTCTTTCCTTAGATCATTTTGAAGGTTGAGCATTCTGCACTTGACTCTATCACCAAGTTCTTTGATGGTCTTCCAAGCTGCATCCCTTGCTGATTCAAACAATGTAGGGTGCACCACTGAATTGGTGAACATGCAGAATCCTTTTTCCTGATGGTTGTCTTCCTTGTTTTTATACAAGTGAAGTTGCACCCACCAGTATTCCACTCCTTCATCTATCACCGGAAAACCCTTGTACACAGCTGCACCTTGTATCTCTAATGCAACCATGAGGTCCTTGAGAGCCTTGGGGAATTCTGTCTCATACTCCAAAGTCATTGTCATGAGTGGTCCTTTCCTTACGGCCTCGTTGATGGAGTTCATCTACAAATAGAGATGAGAGAGAAGATTAGAAAAGTTTACGAGAAGAATATACAAGTGTAGAAGTAGTTGAAATTTTTTCCTTAGTGGTTTCCAATCCTAGGGTCATAATCCTACAGGCAACACAGTGCTCTGATACCATCTGTAAGATCCCTCCTTTGTAAAAGAAAAGGATCCCTGTGATTGCAATGCTAGTCCCTGGATCATTGCTAGCATCCACAGTTTAAGATGAAGTACACAGATACAAAGGTCATTTATTACATCCATTCCAGAGATAACATAGTCTTTACAACTCAAGGCCACAGGCCTAATACAAGAGTTTGAATAAGTAAATAAATATAAGTCTTCATCTTCATGTGCCACAGGCAAACATGTTGAGTGTAGACTCATGACACCTAATCCTCATCAGAGTAACCTGCAACATCACAAGTTACATCCACAGTGGGTCAATACTTTGGAATAGTATTGGCAAGTGATACCTTAGTAAATTTTAAGTGGACTATATTACTATATGCAATTTGGCTAAGTGTAGCTTGGCTTGCTTTGCTCAAATAGGTTTTTCCTATTAGTTGAAATCACTAAGTTTTTCTTTGTCAAAACTTTTCCCAAGAAACCATCAATAGACATTGAGGTCCTTCACCCTTGTTCACCCACAAGTTTTACTTTAGAAGTTGGAGTGATGAGATTCTTGATAGCTTCCATGCCTTGATGCTCAAGTTGTCCATTGCCATGGACTTGGCTAAGTACTTAGATTTTTCCATCTGCAGAGGTTGTGCACTTTCCCCACCAGACTTGGTTTCCCAAGACAGGACCTTTCAGAAGCCTTTCCTTAGACCAAATGGACGCACTCCAACCTATCATTTCCCACTACCACCAACTGTCCAAATGGCTAAGTTCTAGCAACTTATGTGATCCAGGCAGAGCCCATATTGCCAAGTGGCTGCACTATAAGCTTCTCAACACTTGGCCTCTAAAATCCCTTTGTTCCTGGGTGGCTTCCCACAAGTGAGATACACAAGGTAAACCATAGCCATGGGCCTTGTGTAACCACTCAACCAAATACCACCAATCAAGTCCCATTCCACCCAGGTGATTCATTGACTTAGTTGTTTTATTAAGAAAAACATAAGTCCAAAGGCTTAGAAATATTTTCATCATAGCATGTATATTTTACCAACCCTTGTTTGCTACTAGCTAGGCTAAGCATGTCATAGATAGTAACTTAACTTAGAAATCTCCTAGCCATTCTACAACTACTTAGGATTTCCCAACATGGCATTTGGCAAAAAAAAGTAACATGCAAGACTTAGCAAAATATTTCTAATGCTTGTATAAAATATAGGGATAGAAATATTCATGAAGTACCACTTGCCTTGGTAGTTGGGAGAGTAGCACTCTTCACAATCACAATCACTAGCACCAAAGTCTACACAAGAATGGTAGCACAAAATTACACACAATTCATATACAAACATAAATATATGCATGCATGCAAAATGCTAAGTGATGATTTTTAAAACCCAACCAAGCAAGTGCACAGTACTGAATCATAAAAAAGTCAAAAACTTGCTAAACCAAGTTTATTTGACACTAAAACAATTTCCTAAACAATTCATATGATTAAAATAGTCCTAAACAAGTTTCTGCAAAAGAAACCATTTTTACAGAAGCTAAACTTTAAACACATTGCATATTTAGAAAGGGCTTGTCTTCCTGATTCCAACGGTATAAAATTTGTCAAATTCTAACGTGTGGGTCAAAAGTTATAGCTAAATCAAATTTGGTTATAAATCTGATTCAAATTCTGTTTTTAAACTAAACCCTAGCCACGCGTTGCGCTCTGATTCGTCGGTACCGCTTCGCGTGGATCGACCAGCGAGGACTGTCAGATCAAACTTAAAGCGCACGGCTCAGATTGTTACTTACCCCTTCGATGCAGATCTAATCTAGAGCGCTGGATCTAGATCCTACGGCTGCTAAGCGCGTGACCAAGGATGGACGGCGCAAATGGTTACTGGCGGCGGCGACGCTACTGGCGGCGATGGTCCGGCGAATACAAGACGGGCTGGGGTGTGTGGCATGGCTTACCAGACTCGCACGGTCACGAGGAAACTCAACGTGGTCTTTGCTTGGACAGGGGCGCACTGGCACGGCCAGAAATCCTCGTCGGAGTTGAGCACAGCGTCGGATGCACGGTGACGAAGATGTTGGCGATGCTCTGGGTCACCCTAGCATAAACCAGTGGCATCAGAGGGTGCGCAAGTCTACGGCGAACACTAACGGATCAAGGAGAATACAAGGGGCGGTCGAATTATACCTCAATTGATCGTCGGAGTCAGACGGCGGTTCTGTCACTTGCGGGAGTGAATGATGACGACGAGCTGGGTCATGAGAATGCAAACGAAAGGTATCAGGGAACGCGCAAGAGCATGCTGGTCACGATTGTTTGAACCAGAGAAAGGGGGCGGTCGAAGCTCACCGGAGGTCGTCGGTGTTGCAGGGTTTTGAGATCGAATGCGCGCAGCCTGGTGGCGGAGTGAGCGAGGAAAGTGGGGGGAAATGACCGCGGCGGCGAGGGGTTTAAGTAGCCAGAAGCGGGGCAAGGATTGCGCTCTGAATCAATGGAATTTAAGCAAGTTTTAATCGCGGCGTCACTGCACGGTGGTAACGGCAGAGCGGTGTCTGCGCGCGAGAAATTGGGGAAGACGACGCTGACGTGGAGAGGGCCCAGTGCTCAGTGGCTGCGGGGTTGGTTCTTCGCGGGTGTGAGAAGACAGAGAGAAGAGTGGCCCGGGTGGGCTGCTTTGCCTGTTGGGCTGGAATGGTGGCGCCAGGCCCAGCTAGAATTCTTATTCCTTTTTCTTTTTCCAGAATGATTTTCAGGAATGGTTTTCAAATGATTTCAAAAGCTATTTGAATTCAAATGTTTTTGGGATTTTTGTAGTGTGCAACCGTCACAAAACTTGGCATAAAACCATGTGGTCACTTTGAGTTGGCTTGGTCATTTTTTTGGAAAAACAAAATAACAGGAACATTGCACTTGGTTTGCAAATGTTTGAAAATGGTTTTTGAAACCATTTCTATTTTGTAAAATTTTGTTCTAACTCCACACTCAAACCAATCAACAAGGGAGACAAACAATCTATGTTTAAAACATTCAAGCTCTCAAATGGGGATGGGCATTTGATTTAATTTTGCTCACATAAAATGATAGCACTATGTGCTTCTGTTTCTTTGAAATGAGTTTGAAATTGATCTCAAATCTATATGCATGCATGAATGATATGCAATCTTTGAAATCATGAATTTAGGGATGTTACAGTTCTTCTTTGGCCTTTGAACGAAGTTTTAATTATCCCGAGGAAAGTCTCACAAGCGTCACTTGATCAAATCAAAGACTCCAAAAATCCATGAATATGGAGATTCTTCATGTTTTCTTTCCAATATAATTTAAACGGAGATGTCACTTCGTAAGTGATCTTTCAATCATTTGTCTTGCGACATTTTAGCATTAGGTTTTATGGATGTGATTTCTCCAACTAGATTTGTAAATCATCCATCTTATATGGAATACGGTAATTATTTGAACAACCTTTGTTCTCATAATACCTGATTCAAATAACAATTATTAAAACAAATCTTGAAGTCAAGCTTTGATGTCAACGAGAAATACAAACAACGGTTTGTTTGTTTCCGATGAACATCATCACATATTCTCTTGCTGGTTATTTAGGCCATTGTGGTTTATGAATTGCGTCGTTCCATATGAAATTTCATACCAACCAATTCGGTATCCAATACCCAAGAACCACATTGTTTAACAAGCAGAGAATACAACCATAACATGTATATCATCCATATACCTAAATAGGATATTTCCAATCTTTTCTTTTCTGCCAAATATATTTTATAGATTCTCTTTCAGCATTTCCTTTTTACTTTTTAAAAGAATCTATCAACATCAAAAGTGGCGCCATATACATGACACATAGTCCAAAGCGTTTATATTCAAATAATAATACCTTTGGACTTGCACTTTGAAGTAGATCACCATCATCAAAATGATCGGTATTCTTTCAAAATCCATTCTTTAGTAATCTTTTAGTGTAGTAAACACTTTACATACATCTTCTATTCATCCTTATCATGACGACTTTCATGATCAAGCTAATGTAGCTTATAAGGAGAATCGTGAGTATAATGTTGCTTTCCAAAACCCTTTTGGATGATTAGGATGTCTAGCATCTCCAACCTTTGTAAATTCTCATCCAATATGATAACACATATTATACTCTATCATATTGCAACCAAAACATTGTTTTATATATCGTTATATCTGCCACACATGATGGTTTCTGAAACAATTCTTTCAGTTCCTAGATAACCTTGATATTTAAAAACAATCAAGAATCATGGAGGCAAACATGATACTTAAGATACTAACACTGGAATTGTTACTCTCGATTTAATACTAACTATTAAATTTCACGGAGTAAATAGAGTTTGCTGAAAGTTTGCAATAGGACTTTAAACTTTAGATTGCCACTCAACACAATACGATACCAGTTCGTAAAGTATATATCCAGAATTCTATAGTTCTATTATCTCAATTACAACTATGCATAAGGTGGTGAACGAATGCCAATGACTACAACAAATTATGCAAATTCACTTTGATTTAATTTATGATAAATTGAGTTCTACTAATACAAATTAGAAATGAACTCCCACTCAAACGACATCCCTCGTGCTTTTTTGGTGATTACATGAACCAAATCCACTACACCAAGTCCGATCATCACGTGAGTCGGCGTAGCTTCAAAGGCGAGCATCCATATGGTTATCATATCAAAACATATGACTCATGCTTAACCTTTCGGTCCGTGTTCCGAGGCCATGTCTGTACATGCTAGGCTCGCCAAGTAAGAACCTTAGTATTCGCGTGTGCAACTGTCTTACACCCGAGATATGCTCGTGGATTCAAGTACACCCGATCATCACGTGATTCCTTGAAGCGACGAAACATTGTCGGTGCATACTTAAGGAAGAACACATTCTTATCTTGATATATAAATGAGGGATCATCTTATTATGCTAATAAAACGCCAAACAAGCAATATAAGATGCAATCAAACATCACATGTTTGTAAGTGAAATGATATGGTTCCCGCATATGATCTCCATCATGTGCACCGTGGTATGATCACTATCATTCCTTTATGTGTAAGGCCAAGGTCTATGGAACTTACACGCTATGTGTGTTGTAAGAGTATCATCTCATACTTCTACTTACAACATCACCATATCATAACACTAGCCCAGCAACAATCTAAACTAGACGCCTCTAATTTATCCATTGCAAGTTTTACGTGGTTTAGGGCTTTCGAAGATAGAACCGTTCTTACCTACGAACATGAACCACAACGAGGATAACCAAATTGTTGACAACTCGTTGCAAATTAGATATTGACTATAATAGGAGAGACAGACACCCGCTAGCCACTTATGCAAACTAGTTGCATGTCAAGCGTGGAACAGGTCTCATGTGCGAGGACATGTAAAGTTTGTCCGGGCCGCTTCATCCCACTATGCCACCAATATCCAAAGTACAACTAAGAAGCAATAAAATGATCATCATCGCCCACATACTCATATGTGTACTACCCGTGCAAAGCATCTACGCATAGATCCGGCTCTGATACCACTGTAGGGTTCGCAACATAGAAAACAAAATTTTTCCTACGATGGGAACATCTAAGTACCAAGATCTATCTACTAGATACAAGCAACGGGTGGATATACATCCATAGAATACATACCCTTGAAGACCGAATAGCGTTAATAAGGTTGTACTCGTGGATGATGTAGACGAATGCTTGCCGATCTCAAGATCGTGATGAAGTCGATCTGGTCCAGCCGGTCTAGCACGATCAAGTCCAGCACCTCAAAGCAGTGGTGCATCCGTGATCGCACACACGTACGGGTACCCCGACAACCTTCGCGCCCTCACTCCAGCGAAGCAGCGGAAGCAACAAATCCTTCCAGAAAAAGCCACCGGGAACATGTATCTCGCTGATCCGAGACCATGGGAAAATTCTAAAGGGGGGAGAGAGATCCTTTACGAGGAGGTGTGCTTTAAGAGGATAAGAGGGGGGCCTTTTATAGGGGAGAGGGGGCACCCAAGGGGCATGGCGCCCAGCCATGGGGGCTTCCCCCACCTCTCCCACATTCATGTGGGTGGAGCTCCCACTCAAAATGAAAAGCCTCCACTCCCATAAAAGAGCCTCCACTCAAAAATCCACTCACATGCATTAAATTTCCACCAAATTTAATGCAAGCTCTCATTTAAATAAAACTCTTTTATTTGTTTATTCAGAATTTTGTTAATTACTTTAATTAACAAACATTCACATAAAACCCCTTGCTAGTATTCCATTTCACATGCAGAACCAGTTTCAGCAATTTCAACCGAAACAGTTTCGGTGTCTAGTGAAATAAATTCCTGCGCTTTCCTTTTCTTTTTCTGGCATATCATTTGCTCCGAATGGTGTCGGTATCCCTTAAGTGTGTCACCCTATGGTTCGCGAATAATGCGGACATGATCGATACCCTTCTCCGATCAATAATCAGTAGCGGGACCTGGAGATCCATACTGACTCCCACACATTCAACGATGACTTCTGTGATCGTGTGAACCTTTTACGCTAGTATCTTAATCCCTTTGTTTCACGATATATTACATGTCCGAGATTCGATCATCGGTATCTCCATACCTAGTTTGATCTCGTTACCGACATGCAATCTTTTCTCGTTCCCGTGATATAACATTCTAGTGATCAAATCACTTGCTTGCAAGCTAATCAATGTGATATCACCGAGAGGGCCCAGAGTATATCTATCTGTCATCGGGATGAACAAATTCCACTCTTGATCCATGAGTCTCAACATAACACTTTAGTAGTTTTGAAGCCATCTTTATAATCACCCAATTAGTGTGACGTTTGATGTCAACAAGAAACTCTTCCGGTGTTAGTGATTGACATGATCTAATGGTCTAAGGATTAGGATCACTTCGTAAGTTGTTATAGCAATATAAACTCAATGACTTTGATTGTAATGCTATACTTTGGATGAATGTTCATCACATCATTACACTAATGTTGTGACCTCGTTATTAACAACATCCAATGTCCATGATCAGGAAACTTTGATCATCTTGTTAATCAACGAGCTAGTTTATAAGAGAGGCATAACTAGGAACTTCCTTTTTGTTTATTAAACACACATGTATTAACGTTTTCGTATTAATACAATTATAGCATGTAAAATAAACATTTATCATAAACAAGGAATACAATAATAACCACTTTATTATTGCCTCTCGGGCATATTCCCTTCAACTGCAATTTTCAATGATCACAGAAAGTTTTGATAAATTCTTACTCCATTTCTTGATGTTGTGCCTCATGTTTTTGAATCTAGCAGAGCATCATTCCTATATGCACCATGGTTAAGCCAAGATTGTTCCACAATATCCTTAACTCCATCAAATTCTAGCCAATATTCCTCAAATATGAATATTTATTATTTAGGGGTACTTGTGCCAACTTGAATAAGAATGGGGACATGATCAGATCCTAATATGGCCATTGGATTAGCTAGAGTATTTGGAAATTGGGTAGTCCAGCTATGTGATGTAAATATCCAATCCAGTTTTTCCAAAAGTGGAATATCCTACATATTGCTGAAAGTATAAGCTCTGACTTTAAGTGGAATTTCTTCTAGATCATGCCGCTGTATAATGGAGTTAAATAAGAGCATGTTATTGATATTGCCCCCTAGTCTATTCCTATCAACACTGCTTCTAATCATGTTGAAATCACCAAGGATCATCCAATAATCATAAATAGAGGAGTCCAGTTGCATAATCCAGTCACAGAATATGTTCCATCCTTCAGACGTACATGGGGCATAAACATTTGTTATGTGCCATATAAGATTTGAGAAATTGCATTTAAGCTCTACTGTGATTTGTAAATGTGATTGACTGATGACAGTACCAGTGAAGGTATTATCGTTCCAAATAATAATCAGACCCCTGAATTGCCAACTGATGGTTGATAAGAATACTGATTTAATCTTCTAGGACAGAATTTTCTAAGGAAATTATTGTCAAACGATTCCCTCTTTGTTTCTTGGAGGCAGATAATATTACAATTACTTTTAGATATTTTGTTATTCAAGTCATCACATCTGTCCTGAGAATTAATCCCCCTTATATTCCAATCCATCACACTCCAATATCTACTCATTGCAAAACATTATTAATATAACAATGATAAGATCAGATACTGATCTCATGTTGACTGGCTCATCATATACATCCAGAGATATATCGAAATAACAGGGAAAATAGATCATTGGACCAGATAACTGGATGCAGAAAAGCAGAGCATATATGCCAACACACACATAATAAAGTCGATGATATCTGATAATAATAAATAGGTTCTGATCACACAGACTGATCTCACAAACTGAAAGTATCTGCTCACACATACTGAGTCTGTCTTGCGGATAGTAGCTAAATGGAAATGGAAATATGATAGATAAGGAATAAAAATTGACTAGGATAACGAGGTAGTAATTGTCTCTACCCCTAGACATGCAACGGCAATGTCTACACACTATCATTGGAACTGTTGCTCATGAGGGCAGCAGTAGATACCTCCCCAGGAGGCATCTGGAAGAAACGGGTGCCGATGGCTTGAACAGTAGTAATAGGGATATGAGGAGGAGGAGCAGCATGATCATCCACAATGACTACATCAAACTGCTTGTTCATGTACAGGTCCAGGCCATTGCCTCTAGCTTCTTCAGCGGCTTCATCATAGAGTCTTTGTCTTTGTATCCTCCATTCTGATCAGCTATGCGCTTGCTCCTCCTAACCACAATAACACTCCTGGGAGCTTGCTTCTTACTTTTGGACTTGGGGAAATTAGGAGGCTCGGGAATATCCAACAGGGTCTCAGATTCAGAGTGCTCATTCTCCATAGAGTGCTACTCCACATTGGTGACATGAACATTAGCAGTACCATATGTGCCCTCCTGAGCGTCAGTCTGAAGTGCAGAGACATTATTGATCTGTAGAGAGAATTTGATAGTTTTCATGCCATTTTCAACAAATTCTTCAATGTTGCATGAGGCACCCGAGATACTATAGCCATTGATTTTATTCAGCATTACCTCATCGTGTCCCATTAGATTCACAAGCAGGTTGGTCAGATTTTCAATGGTGTCAGAAACATGTTCATGAGTAGCCTGTTCACCAGCATGTATAATTGGAGCACCAGGAGCAACAATACCATTCTCTGCTGCAGGTGCATCATGTCCAGCTGGTGCAACATGAGGGATGAAAGGTGCAGCATTGTCTTGTTCTTCCATATTTAGATCATGTTCCTCAGGCCCATCATGCCAAAAACCCTGATGAACGACAGACATAAGATGGGGATTGGCACCATCAGGTGGGAGAGGGTCCTCATCTCCTGCAAGACCACCCAACATATTGCATGCAAGGAGGATCATAGGGCAGCTCCATGTGTCACCACTGCCATCATCCGATAAATTCTTTCCAACAACGACACTAAGTGGCAGAGTATCAATATTGTGAGCACGAAATTTGACTAGGATACGGGCTCTATTGGACAGATCCTTGTTCCAAACCAGAAATCTACCGAAGGGAACAAAAGTTTTCATAACATATTCTGGATCCCAAAGCTGCTGAGGGTAGTTCAATAGCATGCACCATATGTCGTGAGTAAAAACAATAGATCTATGGTTGATACCCTTGTCCTCATTGGTGATACGCAAAACAAAGTCGCCTATATAGTATGGACTATTGTTGACAGTGGCACCTCGGTCAGTAACAGTAGCAAACCTGAACAGAGCAGCTCCCATGGCGCTTCTGGATGTGCTTCTGACGGTGATACCCTCCTCATGAAGGCGTTCACCGATGATGGCAATAGTGCTGATGAAATCATCAACAGGGGGAGCATGAGTCAAGGTGGCGATGGCCCAGTCGTCACAGAATAGAGGGACGCATGTTGAGTGCGCAGCGGACCAGGAGGAAGTGCCACCATGCCAACAGGAACATGGGGGGTGGGATCGACGGGGTAGTTCTCCATCGGCGAGCTCGGAGGAGGAGGGGACATATAGTGTTTCAGTGGTGATTAGGTTTCAGAGACGTGGCTGGGGGTGTTCTTTTGGGGCATAAAAGGCGAGGAGTCTGGTTCTATTCACATATGATGCTGTTCTATTGCAACAGAAGATTTTTTGTGATATATGAGAAGATTGTTGGACCGAGATAAACATGATCTCGCGATATGTCCATAACCATGGCAACTGCGACAATGGATTTTATTCAGGAAATTCTTCACGTGATGACCTGCAGCCAGACATTTGGAACAGAAAATAGGTTTGTATGTAATGGGCCTAATAGGAGCCTGATATGTGGGCTGGTTAGAACTGGGCCTAGGTGACAGATCTAGTGGAGATGAAGGTTTTGAAATATTCACTATCCCGCTGACTAGAGACTGAGTAGCATGGATCTGGATCCGATTATCATGATCAAGTGCATGATCAAGGTTTGATTTTAAATTTATAACCACCTCAACATATTTTCCACGAGCTCCAAGGGGGATCAGATTAACACCATATAATGCATTAACATTAGGAGAACGTAGAGCTTGATTACCTTGGAATCAGAAGATATGTGTCGATAGATAGATCTGATCGGAATATCACGTTGATGTTGAATGGTTGAAGATCTATACTTTTTTCCTTGAACAATAGTCCATTCCTTCTACTCTTTGTACCATAATTTTTCTTCTCTAATCCAATTGGGTCCTCCATTACCCCATAGATCAAAATAACAGACAAAATCCTTGGAAGTGAATTTCCTCATTCTTTCAATCATAAAACCCATAGCTTTTGAGCAAACATCAAATAGGAAAACTCTGCCTCGTAGAGGAGAAACCCTTAATTTGCCACAGTCAGAACCCAGACATGCAGAAAGTGCCACACTCACGTTGGTGGGATTGAGATAAAAATTGGCACGTCCGAATGAAACTACAAGACAGAAACCCAAACCAGCATCACTTGGATTGACATGAGTAGCAAAATTGTTACGAACCTTTGAGATAAAAGTTTAACCCGGCCCAAAATCAAGGCGATGCCAGATGCTGGACAAATCAATAGGGAGATCCATTGGAGATGGGGCAGGTGGCTGGGGAAAGATGAGGGAAGTTATTTGATTGGATCAGAAGTGGGACTTGATGGCCGGGGAGGGAGATCGCCGGCGAGGTGGGTCAAGGTGGTGGGAGGGTGGGAGTCACCTTTTCTAGACAATTTAGACGTATTATTTTTCGAATTTCGATTTAGATATTTAAAGTTATGAACTTAATAAAAAAGGCTATTTAATAGTTTTAAAACAATTTTGAAAATATTTGATTCATTTGGATTAAGCAATAAAATACATTATTTAATGATTATTAAAGCATTTAATAAATCCACAAAAGATTTATTAATTTCCAACATGGGACAATGAACCAGATGGCATATTATTTGTTTAGTCTGGATTGATAAATCCAAATATAGAATTTTGAAGTTTCAATTTTATTTAGAACAAAATTTAATTGTTGTCATATTTTAAATATTCAAAAGAGTAGCAAAGTTTATAGTTGGACAGCTTAAACAATTCCAAAAACATTGTATGTTGATAGTTTTTTTAATTGATTTCAAATTATTAATGTTTTTAGAATTAATAAAAGGTTAAGTTTGCAAAATATTATACTCATATGTTATCAGTTAAAGTCACAGGTTCAGACTTCACCCAAATAACTTAGAGAAAGAAAAAAAGGGGTGGCGGTGGAGATGGGATCTACACTATAGATATCACACAATCTAGGACTAGATAGGTAGCCACTAGGATGGGCATCAGATCTTGTATAGATGGTGGCGAGGATTTGATTTTAAAACAGATTAAGGCCTAGATTTGGTATGCTACAGAGTTTCCTTCAGATATTCAGACATCAGACTCATCTATGAAACATTTGGGTGATTGGTGCATGGTGCCGTGCATACTTAAGTACACAGGCTAGCAGGTGAATCACAATAAGCTGAGAAAAACTAGCTAGATGAATTGGAACTGATATATGTGCGTGCACGAGGAGATCAGCAACAGCTGGGTGCATGCGCGAGCATGCGTGCGTCGGCAACGACCATGTGCAGGAGGCGCAAAAGTGTTCGTGAGGTGCTCCAGTAGCAAACAGTGAGGCATTCGTGCTGGTTTACTTGCTCGCCAACATCCAGTAACGGGAGCATATGAGCAGGATATGCGTGGCTTGAGAGTAGGAAAGCATCGGGAAGGACGGAACGGGACGACAAAGCTCACCGTGTTGATTGACGTGGTTGTTCATGCACGCGGTGACGAACGACCGCGGCGGATGACGGGGTAGACGATCTCGGCGAGTTCGGCATGGACGACACCATGGAAGGCAACCTTGTTGTTGATCCGAGTGGCTCCTGCTCCCGAGCTTCAGCGAGGAGGACGACGATGTCGTGGTAGTTCCATCAAGGCTGCTCATCTCGACACGGGCGATCTTGTGGCATCGGAGCAGGGAAATCTCCAGGCGGCGACATTGGGGAGTGGGTGGAGCAGAGGGGAGATGGGAAAGGGCGGCGCAAGGGTTGAGGAGGAAAGAGGACTAGGTTAAGTCAAGGGCAGGGCTCTCTTATAGGAGGAGGCGTGAGGATGACCATCTTCTTTGAGGCTCGGGAGGACTTGGCCAGCTTAGATGCTTTCTCGTACAACAACGGGGAGATAAAAATGGGCTAAATGACTCTGGTGGGTGTCAGCTGAGTTAGAAATCGGGAAGTAGATGGGATCCTTGCGATGGAGTTTTGGACCAGGTTTGCTTCTCCCTCTATTTTATTTTCTGCTTTTATTTTTCTTTTACTTTGCTACTTGTTTTGTTTCCTTTAAAATAAGCAAAAACTTCAACTCTTTTTGAATCTTTTCAGGGATATGAACAAAAGAGTTTTTGACAACAAAAGGGACAAGGAGGAATATCAAATAGAAAAGGAGGATGCCCACATGTAGCGTGTTCAATTGGACATTTACAAGATATATGAATTAGGTTTTAGCAGTTGAATAAAAATCATTTGGGAAAATAATGGAATCCTAGTATGGATCCCTAACTTGTAGGAAATCAAAATAGGGAGTTTGCAAAGAGGGACAGAGAGGTATTGGTGATAGCATTTATACAAGAAGGACATAAACATGGTAAGGTTTGATTTGATGCTCAAATGCAATGT
Source organism: Avena sativa (assembly GCA_916181665.1). Lineage (NCBI taxonomy): Eukaryota > Viridiplantae > Streptophyta > Magnoliopsida > Poales > Poaceae > Avena > Avena sativa. The sequence goes on from OV702284.1 coordinate 162,904,904, forward strand.
GACATGATGACATGAGCATGCGATCATGATGATGCACAAAACAAAAACATCCAGCGATTTTCTAGTAGTGGTTTTACCCGGGGTGCTACAGGTCACTACTGTGTTACTGATTCTCTCACTGAATATCCTCAAGCTCTACATTAGGCTTACGTCAGACTGAGGTCTAGGATTTGTCTAGCCCTGATTCCGGGGGTGTCACAAGTTTTGGTATCAGAGACGTACCTGCCATAGGAAAACCTTGCTATTGGTCGATGTTGAGTCTAGTACTTGTAAAAACTATTTTAAAGCTGAAAAGTATTTGCCAAAACTCTAGAATGCTTCTTTTTCTCCTCATTTGATATTGCTCTTACTCTGGGTCATCTTATCTTGTGTTGATTTGGAAAAGTTTTGCTACCTTTTCTAGTCTTTTAAAGCTTAGGTGCCTTCTGGGCATGTCGTTTCTCAGCCAGTTGACCTAGTGTTGAGTTCTCTAGAGTTGGGTGTGTTGTGAACTCCTTGTTCCCCTCTGCTCTTATCCAGCTGAGAGATTCCTTTCTATCATGATCTCTTTGTTTTTTGGGCCCACAATATTATATTGTAGGTTTCATAGTGTTCTGTTCTAGGCTTCGAGGTTTCCTTTCACTTCGTATGACTCCTTTTTACTTGTTTGGGTGCTTCATAAGTCTTATATTCTTTTGGAAGCTACCTTGTGATTACTACCTTGTAGTGTGCGCTGTGCCACTCAAGTTAGTAGTTACTCTTTCTCAAGTTTTAACCCTTGGAATTGAACTGGAGATCCCTGATTGTGCTAGGTTCTGGTGTTGTGAATCTTGTACATGAAGTTGACCTTTAACCCTAGATCCAATATTTTGACCCCTGTTGCTAATGTTCACACATTACCTCAGGATGGCTGGTACTACAATTCTAGCCTTCAAGCTTGTGGTATTTGTCGCGATTGAATTGTCACAACTAAGGACTTTCCCTACCACATGCAATGGCAGATGTTCTTTAATGGAACCAAATAGATCACGACAAGAATACTCCTCGAGAGTATCACATCTATATTCGTGATTCTGCCACACCTTTCCCTTTCTTAGCATTGGTTTTCAGAAGATTGTTAATGTATGCATCCACATCTCGGGATTCCATCCTGAGTATGTTCCTTTTCCCTTGTTGTTTTTTGACCTTTGTCTACCAGTTGGTAGCCAAGTAGTAAATGTTCATCGGTGTCTTCCGATGCAAGATATTCTTGTGGTCCATCATGACAAACCATTTCGGGATGTCAGGAGAAACAAACTCCAGTACCTCGTCATATCCAGGACCAGGTCAAAGTGTTGTAATCTGCAAATCAAGAGGCTTTGATTAGCTTCTGTCTATTCTACCTGAAAGTATCACACCCTTTTATATTAAGAGGTCGTATTGAATTTTCATGATCCCTTAATGAAGTGATGCTTTTACACATCTTTACCCACCCTTCCTCGAGCTTTCACGTTCACGAGTGATGCGTGTGCGTAACAATGTGACCATCTAAGATTCTTAGCAATTCTAATTGCTTTGAACTTTAAGGGAATTTGTGTCATTCTTAGCATGATTGGTTAACCCTATCACTATGCAAAGTATGATTGTGCTACCTAGTTTGTTATTATGGTACACCCTCTTCGGTCAAAGAGTTAGGCTTTGCCGAAGATCTAAGACTATGTCCTCTTGCCTTACCAAGCAAGTTTCCTCTTGAACTAAGTGACATATCGGTGGTTCGTGATATTCTAGAAGTCTACTAGAAGTATCGCCATGTTGACACATGACAGTGTTGTTAATTTCTTGATTTAGCAAGTTTCCTAAACTTCTCCTTTCTCCAAGGATATGTACTTCATAACCCTGAACTAGTTGGTTGAGCTTAAACAACAACATGGAGAGTTGTAAGACAAAAGTTCTATCTGACCTAGTCCATTCTAAAAGGGATGTCCAGTGTTGTTCGTGTCAAAGAAAGATAGTATTTCCTTCGTGGATAAGTTATCTCCCCCACCTTTGATTTGATTTGGGTTATCGTCAAATCAAAATCAGATCCAAGGACTATTGATACGTCCAATTCGCATCACCATTATATATCATAATTTGCCTCTATTCATTGATATATTTCATATTAAGAGGTGTTACTTATGTATTTTCATCTGTTTTTGCATGTTGGATGATTCTTGGAGGATGAACTGCTGGAGTCAGGATTCTGATGGAAAAAGCGGTGTTTTGATGCAATTTCGCGAAGATCAGAAAAAAATACAAAAAAACTACGAAAAATCCTATTTTCCCGGAAGACGAAGAATGCCAGAAGGGGAGGCGGAGATGGGCCACAGGGGGCCCACACCCCTAGGTGCGGTCCACCCCTAGGCCGCGCCTATAGGGGGTGTGGCCCACATGTCCCACCTCTAGCTCCTCCCTCTCGCCTATATCTTCTCCTCGAAACCCTAATACACGGGGAGCGACCATAGAAAGATTCCATCGCCTCTGCGGGTCAGAAAACACCGAGAGAGAAAGAGCTCTCCGGTAGACAGATTTCTGCCAGGGAAATTCCTTCCCGGAGAGGGGAGATCATCTCCATCAACACCATCATCAAGCTAGACTTCATCGGGATCATCATCATCATCCACACCATCATCTCCACCAGCACCATCATCATCACTCCATCCCGCTGTAACAATTGTGTTGAATCTTGCATAGTTCTTAGGGGAACTTTCCCGGTGTTGATTACTATTGTAGTTTATGCTTGTGAGTGGAACCATTGGATTATTGTTTATGTTCAGATTGTTATTCATCACCATATCATCTTTGATCTTGATCCATATGATGTCTTGTGAGTAGTTCGTTTAGTTCTTGAGGACATGGGAGAAGTCATGTTGTTAGTAGTGGATTTGTGTTGAGATATTATTCATTGGTTTAGTATTTAAGTTGTGGTGATATTCTTCTAGTGGTGTCATGTGAACATCAAATACATGATACTTCACCATTTATGGGCCTAGGGGAATGCATTGTGTATTTGGCTACTAATTGTGGGGTTGCCGGAGTGACAGAAACCTGAACCCCCATTAGGAAACCATTGCACAAGGGAGTGTAGGATCTCAGAGTTTAAGGATATGGTTAGGTTTATATCTTAATTTCTTTCTTGTAGTTGTGGATGCTTGCAAGGAGTTTAATCACAAGTATGTATTAGTCCAAGTAAGGTCGGTACATTATCACAGGTTCACCCACACAACACTTACAAAACTAAAGAATACTACTCAGTTATATGAAGCGAAAGCACTTGACAGTATTCCCATGTGTCCTCAAGAACGTTTGGTCCTCATAAGTATTTCCACCGGCTTGTCCTTTGCTAAGAAAGGATTGGGCCACTTGCTGCAATTGTTTGCTGTCTTTATTACTTGCATTTTATTTCTTTGCTTTATTAGAAAACCCCTAAAAATTGTTTGCTAAGTATTTACAGAGATTTCCTGCTCCATACCACTAGTCAACACCTTCTTCTCCTCGTTGGGATCGACACTCCTATTTATCGAAAGTACTACGATATACCCCCCCTATACTTGTGGGTCATCAAGACTATTTTCTGGAGCCGTTGCCGGGGAGTGAAGCGCTATTGAAGAGTGGAACTGGTAAAGGAAACTTCTACTGTGAGTATTTCTTTTTTATTTCTATTTATTATTTTGTTTCCAATATGGATAACCCACTTGATTTTCTGTTTGGGAAAACTACTACCACTGTTAGGGTAGTAGACGAACCACCACCTGTTGACATAGATCCTTTTAAGATACCTACAAGTATTGTTGATCGTGTTATGGATAATTATTATTTAGGGGATGGAACTGTCCACCTTGGTGATCACTTGCTTTTTATCCATGAATTATGCGGGTTATTTAAGTGTGCAGGTATCACAACTGAATAGGTGAAGAAGAAGTTACTCTTTATATCATTGAAAGGAAGAGCTGACGAATGGTATAAGCTGTTGAAGACTGGAAAATCCATGGAATGGGAGGAAATAGTGTCTCCCTTTTATTCTAAATTCTATCCTCCCAGTGAGATTCATAAGGATAGGAATCTAATAGAGAACTTTTGGCCTCGTGATGGAGAGTGTACAGCTCAAGCTTGGGGGAGATTGAAGTTACTAATGCTTAAATGTCCTATTCATGAACTCCCTAACAATATTATTATTAATAACTTTTATGCTAGGCTTTCTCTTCATGATAAAGATTTACTAGATGCTTCTTGTGCTGGATCATTCACACGTATGAAGGAAGAAGCTAAATGGGATCTCCTAGACCGTATTCAAGAGAACACTGAAGCATGGGAGAATGACAAAGGAAGAAAGTCAGGTATAAACTATGATTACGAATGCATTAAATCCTTTATGGGAACTGATGACTTCCGTGATGATAGTACTGATTATGGCTTGATTCTCAAGTTCTTGCAAAATGTTTTAAGGACTTTGCCTCTTATATTGAAATTCCCAAAAAGGAGTGGGACAAGTACCATGCTCCTTATAAAGACATTGTTACCCATGTTCCTGCTAGCATTGACATTTGCCTGAACCTTATGTTGAGAAAATCCCTTTTCCTGCTAAGGTAAAGGAACATTCTATCATAGCTAATGTGGTTAGCAAAAGTGTAAAGAAAACTGTGGAACCTGATGAGCAAATAAATATTGAACCTGTGGTAGCTATTGTGAAAGATCTTGTCACTAAAAATATAGAGAATGAGCACATTGTCTTCTGTGAAGACGCTTCTTATATTATCTCTCATCCTAGTAAAGCTAGAAAAGCTAGTGTCCCTGTGCTTTCGGTGATAATTGGTGATCAGTGCTATTATGGTTTATGTGATACTGGTGCTAATTCTAGTGCTATTCCTTATGAGCTTTATAGGGAAATTATGCATGAAATTGGTCCTTGTGAGCTTGAGGATATTGATGTGGTTATTCACCTTGCTAATAGAGAGACAGTCGTCCCATTGGCATTGTAAGAGATGTCGAGGTTATTTGTGGTAAGATTAAATATCCTGCTGATTTTCTAGTACTTGGTTCTGAAGCTAGTAAAACCTATCCTATTATCTTTGGTAGACCCTTCTTGAATACTTGTGGGGCTATCATAGATTGTAGGAAGGAAAAAGTTTTGACTAAGTTTGATGGAGAGTCTTATGAGTTCAATTTTTCCAAATTTGCTAAAACTCCTTATGAAAATGAATTGCCTAATGAGGATTTCAGGGTTGAACAACTTTCTGCTATTTCTCTTGCTCTTAACAGTGCCTTGCAGCAGTTTATGGAAGATCATGAAAGCGAGGTCTTCATGAAGGAAAGAAATGAGATTGACGAGGTTTTCCTTCGTCAACCTGAGTTACTTAAGCATAATCTACCTGTGAAAGATTTGGATACCACACTACCACCTAAAGGGGACCCTGCTCTCGAATTAAAACCTCTACCTGATGATCTCAAATATGCTTATCTAGATGATAAGAAAGTATATCATGTTATTATTAGTTCTAAACTTTCAGGAAAGGAAGAAGAAAGGTTATTGGAAATATTGAAGAAACACCGAGGAGCTATGGGGTATACTCTTGATGATTTAAAAGGGATTTCTCCTACTATATGTCAGCATGCTATTAATATAGAACCTGACGCAAAACCATTTGTTGAGCAACAACGCCATCTAAATCCTAAGATGAAGGATGTGGTAATAAATGAGGTATTAAAAATCCTTGATGCTGGTATTATTTACCCTATTGCTGACAGTCAATGGGTTAGCCCTGTTCATTGTGTCGCAAAGAAAGGGGGAATCACTGTTGTGCCTAATGAAAATAATGAGCTTATACCCCAAAGAGTAGTGGTTGGGTATAGGATGTGCATTGTTTTTAGAAAGGTTAATAAAGTTACTAAGAAATATCATTATCCTTTGCCCTTTATTGATCAAATGCTAGAAATGTGGTCTAAAAAGACCCTCTTTTGTTTTCTTGATGGTTATTCTGGATTCTCTCAAATTGTGGTGAAAGCACAAGACCAAGAGAAAACCACCTTTACTTGTCCCTATGGAACTTATGCTTATAGGCGTATGCCTTTTGGTTTATGTATTGCTCCTGCTACCTTTCAGAGATGTATGTCTGCTATCTTTCATGGTTTTTGTGAAGAAATTGTGGAGGTTTTCATGGACGATTTCTCCGTCTATGGAACTTCTTTTGATAATTGTTTGCACAACCTTGATAAAGTTTTGTAGAGATGTGAACAAACTAACCTTGTTCTTAACTGGGAGAAATGTCATTTCATGGTTAATGAAGGTATTGTTCTTGGACACAAAATTTCTGAAAGAGGTATTGAAGTAGACAGAGCCAAAATTGAAGCAATTGAGAAGATGCCTTGCCCTAGGGATATAAAAGGTATTCGCAGTATCCTTGGTCATGCTGGTTTCTATAGGAGGTTTATTAAAGATTTCTCCAAAATTTCAAAGCCCCTTACCAATCTTCTTCAAAAAGATGTACCTTTTGTTTTTGATGATGATTGTAAGGTAGCTTTTGAAACTTTGAAGAAAGCTCTGACTACTGCTCCTATTGTTCAACCACCTGACTAGATTTTACCTTTTGAAATTATGTGTGATGCTAGTGATTTTGTTGTGTGTGCTGTTCTTGGGAAATGTGTTGATAAAAAGTTGAATGTTATTCATTATGGTAGCAAGACTCTACATGCTTCTCAAAAGAATTATGCTACTACTGAAAAGAAGTTCTTAGCTGTAATCTTTGCTTGTGATAAGTTCAGGCCCTATATTGTTGATTCAAAGGTTACTATTCATACTGATCATACTGCTATTAAGTACCTTATGAAAAAGAAAGACGCTAAGCCTAGGCTTATTAGATGGGTGTTGCTTTTACAAGAGTTTGATCTACATATTGTAGATATGAAAGGTGCTGAAAATCCTGTTGCTGATAATTTATCTCGTTTGGAAAACATTTGTTTTGACCCTATGCCTGTTAATGATAGTTTTCCAAATGAACTGTTGGCTGCAATAAGGGTAAGCCCGCATGAGAGTCCTTTGTATGCTGATTACGCTAACTTTATTGTTTCCAAGTATTTGCCTCCAACCTTTACATCCCAACAAAGAAGAAAATTCTTTTATGATCTGAGGCATTACTTTTGGGATGACCCACATTTATATAAAGAAGGAGTAGATGGTATTATGCGAAGATGTGTTCCAGAGTATGAATAGCAAGAGATATTGAGAAAATGTCATGGCAGTGCTTATGGAGGACATCATGCTGGGGATAGGACTGCACAAAAATTTCTACAATCTGGATTTTATTGGCCTACCCTTTTCAAGGATGCAAGGAAGTTTGTTTTATCTTGTGACGAATGTCAAAGCATTGGTAACATTTCCAGACGCAATGAAATGCCTATGAATAATTCCCTTGTTATCGAACCTTTTGATTGTTGGGGATTTGACTTTATGCGTCCTTTTCCTCCTTCAAAAGGGTATACTCATATTCTTGTTGCTGTTGACTTTGTTACAAAGTGGGTAGAAGCCATACCTACAAACATCACTGATGGTAAGACCTCTTTAAAAATGCTTAAAGATGTTATTTTTCCTAGGTTTTGTGTGCCTAGATATCTCATGACTGATGGAGGCTCTCATTTTATTCATGGTGGTTTCAGGAAAAATCTTGCCAAATATGATGTTAACCATAGAATGCTTCAACTTATCACCCCCAAACTAGTGGGCAAGTAGAACTTTCCAATAGGGAAATTAAATCTATCTTGAAGAAGACTGTTAATAGATCTAGGAAAAATTGGGCTAAAAAGTTGAATGACGCTTTATGGGCTTATAGAACTGCTTATAAAATCCTATGGGGATGTCTCCTTACAAAATGGTTTATGTGAAATCTTGTCACTTGCCTCTAGAATTAGAACACAAAGCTTATTGGGCAGTGAAAGAACTGAATAGAGATTTTAAACTTGCTAGTGAAAACAAATTGCTTGACTTGAGTACCTTAGATGAGTGGAGAAGTGAAGCTTATGAAAATTCTAGACTCTTTAAGGAAAAAGTAAAAAGATGGCATGATAGGAGAATTATAAAAAGGGAATTCCATGTTGGTAAGAAGGTTCTTTTGTATAGGTCTCGTCTTAGATTTTTTGCAGGGAAACTACTCTCAAAATGGGAAGGACCTTTTGTTATTGAGGAAGTGTATCGTTCAGGGGCTATCAAAATATCTTCTTTGAAGGACAACACTACACGGGTGGTGAATGGTAAAAGGCTCAAACATTATATTTCTGGAGATTCTTATAATGAAGATGTTGATATTATTCAAATGGTGACTCCGGAAGAATTTATTAGAAACCAAACTCCAGAATCTGCAGAGTTCGTCTTTGAATAGGTAAAAGTGCTACAAACTGAAGGTTCGTGAAGACCCTATCTTTTTATATTTTTGTTGTTTTTATTACATACGGAAGGTTACGAGGCTAAATAGAGGAGGAAACGGAGGCCAGGGTGGCCACACCCACCCTAGGTGCGGGCCCCAACTAGCCGCGCCTGGAGGGGGTGTGAGCCCCCTGAACTTCGTCTCCGCCTCATTTTCGCACAGTACCTTCCTTATGCATTGAAACTTTGTAATATATAACCCCCCGGATCCCCCGAGGTTCATTTATCGTGTTCTCATCGTGTTTCTGTTTCGATCTATTTCTGTCAGGCAGATTCTCAGTTTTGGAGTCATAATGACTTCCTCTGGATCACCCATGGAGGATTCCTCCGCGGATGTCATCAACCCATACATGTATGAGTTGAGGATTCATACCAAGGAGTTTATTCTCAAGGATGGGAAGGTGCAGATGAAAGAAGTTCAAGGCCCTAAAGGAGAATGCAGTCTGGAAGACAGGATGGAAGCATTGGAGCAGGAAGTTTTCAGGTACAAGAAGATGGCGGAACGCGAAGTGGATGTCATCCATAAGATAATTTCAAAACTCATCGCCAAGCACAAGGAGGAGGTTTCTGAGATCCAAGACGAAATCCTCTCACTCCATCAGGCCACCAACCAATTACAAGCACAACTCTACGACATACAAAATCAAAACTGTGAGTATGAGGCTAGATTTAATTGCATAAGCTCTGCTGCTAGTTTCAGGATTGTGGAAACCAAGACATCCTTTGTGGCTGGGGAGCCTTTACCTTGTAAGTCTGATGATGACAAGGGACCATCACCACCTAAGGACTAATTCGTCATCAGGTTTGGCATCCCCTTGGTTTGTTCCAAGCTTGGGGGAGTGTTGCGGTATCACATCATTATCTTTTATCTTTTACCTTTTTAGTAGATTCATATCTTTGGTAGAGAAGTTATCTTATAGGTTGGTTTGCATTGTGTAAGTATCTATCCTTTAGTTGGTTATCTATGTATCCCTTGGTTCCAGTTCCTTTATGGAATATTAATGAGAAGTTTCATCTTTTACTTTTTGCACTTCTTATTTTTGTTTGCAATCTCTATTATATGATTGATCTTATTGAACAGTATTGGTATCACTTTGGGAGCATCAAGTAGATCTAAATTGGTTTTGGCAAACCGAGCTCTGGTCAGTAGCAACACTTTTTGAGGTTTGAAAGGAAAAGAGAAAAAGCTTACGGGTATTTTGTATCATTTATTTTCTTTCTTGATTGGCTCATAATATTAGTATTCTTTATTTAAGATCTTTTGTGTCTTCAAGGAAGATTGCATGTTTGTCTTTATTACTTGTATGTTTGCTTGTGTCCTTCAACTCTTTTGCTTGCTACCCAGCCTTGCTAGCCAAAAACCTGTTTTGAGAAGGCATACTTCTCATGCATCCAATACCTTAAACCAAAAACCCATGCCATTTGTGTTCACCATATCTACTTATTAGCATTATTGCTATTCCAAGAAAATTCTCAAGCTTCATCTATCTTTCGAATTAAAAAATTATTTTGTTATGCGAAAAATAGTTAGTAAAGCTCTTACGAACTTGATGACACACCTTATTTTCCTGCCCCTAACAAACTTGAACCATTGTGTCATCGAAGTTGTATATGATTGCATCTATACATTGGGATTAGTAGAACCATGATGTCAAGAGGAACGCTTTCAAAACTTATGGATACTTATCTAGTTGATATCATGCTCTTTTGTTTGTGGATGTCGTTGGTGTGAAATAAAAGGGGAGCTTGTAAGTCCATGGAGTTATGTATGTGTGTTAGAGAAACGCCTAGGCAGCTAGCCTAAGCCATTCTTAATCATGGTGGAAACTTGCAGCATAACCATAGTGATCAATTTGTGAAGCATCCTCAATAAAACCTATGCAAATGGCAAATAAAAAGATCGCTGAGATGCTCACTGTCTTCTTGCCTTGTCATTTTGATTATGGGATAGCTCATGTATCATGTGCAAGGGGTACCTTGTTGGCGGTTCTTTATGATACACATGTACTTACAATGACAAGAACTTACCAGTAACTAAAGTTGAGTAGCATGAGGAGCGGCCCTCATACTCAAGGGACATGAGATTGCCAACTTATATTTCGTCAAGCATATACTCCATCTTTGTTCACTTTAACCTTAATCACCTCAAGATTCTTATGATAGGGTCAATGAGAGCTCAAAGCTAGTAAGTACCATAATCTTTTGGAAGATCTTTATGAACTTGAAATCCCTGCTTCCCTCTATGAAGGGCCCTTCTTCTACTTCTAAGTTGAGTCAGTAAACCTTTTCCTCTCTATCTCCAGCAAGCATTCATATCATGATTTATTCAATCATGTTCTTTATCTTCCTTGTTTGCACAAGACTCTTATCTAATGAGTATTACTTTGAAAGCCATCATTGTGAAAAACCTTTTATGTTTGAGCAAAGAGTACTCTTGTTGTAAAACTCCTACAAAAGCTTTATTTGTGAAACTGTTTGCCAGCTGTTCTCTGACCAAGAACAAAGTTTGACAATCCCAATTATGATTCATCTTTATGCATCTCTATTATGACTCCTATACTTGTTGAAAGATAAGTTATATAATGGTGAGTTGCTTTCTTCTATGAGTTGTGTAATGGTAAGTGTGATGCTTCTTGTTCATATTATTTTATCGACACTTCACTCCATAAACCTGTGGACATGTTTACTGAGCTTAGTTTTCGCTTGGGGACAAGCGATGGTCTAAGATTGGGGGGAGTTGATACGTCCAATTTGCATCACCATTCTATATCATAATTTGCCTATGTTCATTGATATATTTCATATTAAGAGGTGTTACTTATGTCTTTTCATCTGTTTTTGCATGTTGGATGATTCTTGGAGGATGAACTGCCGGAGTCAGGATTCTGATGGAAAAAGCGGTGTTTTGATGCTATTTCGTGAAGATCAGAAAAATACGAGAAAACTATGGAAAATCCTATTTTCCCAGAAGACGAAGAATGCCAGAAGGGGAGGTGGAGGTGGGCCACAGGGGGCCCACACCCCCAGGCACGGGCCACCCCTAGGCCGCTCCTACAGGAATTGTGTCCCATCTGGCCCACCTCTGGCTCCGCCCTCTCGCCTATATCTTCTCCTTAAAACCCTAATACAAAGGGAGCGACCATAGAAAGAGAAAGAGCTATCCGGCAGACAGATTTCTGTCGGGGAAATTCCTTCCCGGAGAGGGGAGATGGTCGCCATCAACACCATCATCAAGCTAGACTTCATCGGGATCATCATCATCATCATCCACAAAATCATCTCCCCCAGCACCATCATCATCACTCCATCCCTCTGTAACAATTGTGTTGAATCTTGCATAGTTCTTAGGGAAAACTTTCTCGGTGTTGATTACTATTGTAGTTTATACTTGTGAGTGGAACCATTGGATTATTGTTTATGTTCAAATTGTTATTCATCACCATATCATCTTTGATCTTGATCCATATGATGTCTTGTGAGTAGTTCGTTTAGTTCTTGAGGACATGGGAGAAGTCATGTTGTTAGTAGTGGATTTGTGTTGAAATATTATTCAATGGTTTAATATTTAAGTTCTGGTGCTATTCTTCTAGTGGTGTCTGTAGGGGTTCGTAGCATGGAAAACAAAAATTTTCTACCGCATGCAAAAAAACAAGCCAAGATCTATCTACTAGATTGTAGCAACGAGTCGATAGAGGAACTCACCCTCGAAGATTCCAAAGCGGTTAACGAGAGCAGATTCTCGTGGGTGATGTAGTCGTACTCTTGCCGATCTCAAGATCGCGTAGACGATCCTTCTGGCGCTGCGTTCCGGCAGCGCTTCCGCAGTCGGTCACACGTTCGGTACTCGATGAAGACCTTCCTCTCCCTTGTTCCAGCAGGCAGCGGAGGTTGTAGCACTCTCCTCGCGATTCCGGCAGCACGACGGCGTGGTACCGGAAGTAGAGGGGAGATCTCGCAGGGCTTCGCCTTAAGCCGGAGCGAGTATGGTGGACTATGAGAGAACCTTGGTGATCTAGGGTTTAGACACACCAATTAGAAGGGGCTAAACCAGCGGCTAGGGCAATTAGAAGCTCTAACTCGGCGGCTTGGGAGAAATCCCTAGGCTGTGGCTAGGGTTTAGGTTTAGAGGGAGGCAACTTGTGTGTCTAGGAGGGGAGCCCTGCCCCTCCTTATATAGGTGGAGGGAGGCGCCGGCCAAGGGGAGGGAGTCCCTCCCCAATCGGATCCCTAGTGGGCCGGCGGTGGAGGAGGAACTCCTCCCCAACTCGGTTTCCCACTTCTTCTCCACTTTCCAAAATAGCCGTTTGACTTTTCAAATTGGCGTTTGACTTTTCAAACTAGGATTTGATTAAACCCTTTATTTTGTACAGCGATGACACCTAGTACATGATGCAATCATTCCAACTTGCAATGACACATTCATGTACCCTTCCCCTCCGGAGTGCCGGACATTCCGGAACCTTCTAGAACATTCCTGATGAAAACACCGAAACCATTCTCCAACCCCAAAACAGGACTTTCCTTATATGAATCTTATTCTCCGGACCATTCCGGATCTCCTCGTGATATCCCGGATCACATCCAAGACTCCGAACAACATTCGGTCTCTTACTCATCATTCCATAACTACTCAACAACATCGAATCCTTAAGTGTGTCTCCCTACGGTTCGTGAATTATGCGGACATGATCGAGACACTTCTCCGATCAATAACCAATAGAGGAATCTGGAAATTCATATGGCTCCCACATATTTCTACGATTACTTTGCGATCGAATGAACCACTTACATACGATACCAATTTCCCTTTGTCTCACGATAGTTTACTTATCCGAGGTTATGATCGTCGGTATCTCTGCATACCTAGTTCAACCTCGTTACCGATAAGTACTCTTTTCTCGTTCCCGTGATATGTGATCCCTTGTGAGCCAGTCACATGCTTGCAAGCTAATTGGATGACATTACACCGAGAGGGCCCAGAATATATCTATCCGTCATATGGATGGACAAATCCCACTCTTGATCCATGTGTCTCAACCAATACTTTCCGAACACTCAATGCCACCTTTATAGCCACCCAGTTACGGTGTGGTGTTTGATGTCATCAAAACATCCATCCGGTAAAGGTGATATGCATGATCTCATGGTCGAAGGAATTAGGTTACTATGTATCAGAAAGCATATAGCAATTGAACTATTAAAATGACTTGATCTTTATGCTACGCTTATCTATAGGAGTATGTCCATCACATCATTCTCCTAATGATATGACCCTGTTGTTAATAACATCTCTATGTTCATGATCAGGAAACCATGATCATATATTAACCAACAAGCTAGTTTAACAAGAGGCTTTACTAGGGACTCTTTTATGTTTACAAATCACACAAGTATTAATGTTTCCTGTTAATACAATTTGTCACATCCCAAAATTCTCCTAATTTTGGAATGTGAAATAAATAAATAAGTTTGATTGATTGTTTGACTATGTTGAAAATTCTCAAAGAGAAGAAACTTTTTGAATAGAAAATCCTCTCAACCTTGAATTCAAAATCCTATATTCTTTGGTTAAGACCTAAGTAGCCATATAGGAAAAAGGGCATGGATTGATTATGGATTGTAGAATTGGTGTACAAGAATTCAAAATGAAAATCATGAAGTATTCATAAGCATTTCATTACATGCATGCAAAGATCTCACAAACTGAATCCAAATCCTGGTATCTAAATCCTATAGTTGATTTGCCCAAATGTTCCTAAAGGAATTAAATTAACTTTATAAAACCCATTGTTGCTAAGACAACGATTATTGCTAAATTATAGCCTAAAAAGATCCAATTAATATTACAAAATTTTAGAAACAAAATTGAGCTCATTTGGAGCTAGTATGAAAAAGTTATGAAACAAATACAAACACATAAAGATATAAATAAAATGAAATATACAAGGATTTATAAACCCACTACTTCCAAACTAGTAAAAAGATTACAAATTTTATCCTATAATAATCTATTCGATTTTAGAAAAATTTAAAAACAAGAATCATATCATTTGGAGTTCGTATGCAAAAGATATGAAAGAAACAAGTAAATAGAAAAAGAAAAAGGAAAAAAAAGAAAAAAAAAACGGGCGGGCCGCCGGCCCACCAGACCAGCCAGCGACCGGGAGCACCACGCGCGCACGTACAGGTCGGTTGCTCCAAAAAACGTGCAAAAATCTGTTTACTATACCTATCTCTACTCAAACTCTTATAACTTTTTATCTACAACTCCGAATTGACTTCCGTTTGTTTCTACTTGTTCCTTACTCCAAGGCCTATCTCTACAATGTCTCAAACCTCCATATAAACTCATGTAGCCACAGCTGTACAAGTTTTTCCTCTCGAAATCCCGAATCTACATCTGGCCGAATCTTGTTTCGCTTTTTAACCCATCTAGACTTCGTCGTTTGCTTTCGGTCAAAACACGAAAGTTGTAGGGATCGTCGAAATCTTTCAATCCCGACAAACCTCACCTCTTTTCATCCACCACAGCCGGAGAATTTCGTATCGCAATATTTCAGATCTTACGGTGTAAATCCAAGATGTACTCGCGCTCGTTTCTTCAAATCCAAATTCCTTTGGTGAGAAGGTAGGAATAATGATTCCCCACAACTTTCATGTTCTGAGTTTTTCGATTTGACCTACGGATTTGTCTCTCTAACACAGATCTATTTCTTGTCTATTCTGAGCCAAAATCGGGTCAATCTCTTCTTCTAGCCACCGGATCCTATCCAGACGGTCGAGATCCAATCAAACCGGTGCGTGCCATGTCGTCATCTTGGTCATCTTCCTCATCAACGCCACGTTAACGTAAGGTCAACATCTAGTCCCAGTCAGCATGCAAAGTCAACCTGTCCAGTCAGCGGAATATTCCCTGGAATATTCCGTTCGGATTTAAAATTGCATATTATAGATCTAACTTGTAAAATTCATTAGAAATTCATACCACGTCCAAAATTGCGTATAATATATCAAATTGAAGATAATTTCACGTAGAATCATCTTATCAGAATAGATCCAACTTTTACTGTACGTGGTTACTGCAGTAATTTAATTAGTTTTAATGGTCTTTTAGGTTAATAAATTCATAAGAAATTATCTGTAACTCCGAAAAATATGAATAATATATCAAATTGAAGCTACTGTAATGTACTTTAACAATATCTGGTTGGATCTAGCCCATGCAGATTATTTAACCCGTAGCAATTTAATTAGTTTTAATGGCTTTATAAATCATTAAATTCATAGTAAATTAATTGCTTGTCACAAAAATATAAATGATATACCGTTGGAAAGCTGGTTCCATGTAGATCATCAATATGTAATTAGTTCAGCATTTTAATGTAAGGTTTTTCCGTGAATATTTAAATGGTTTAATGGCTTATTTAGAGTAATAAATTCATAAGAAAATAAATACTATTCAGAAAATTACAAATAATATGTCCCTGAAATCACAATTCCGTGGAGATTACAGATATAATTTTAGTTTGATTTTTAGACAACAGAAACTATATGAATCATTTAAAACCATTAAACACTATTTAAATCATACAAAAAGATCTATAACTCCGATTAGGGTGAATCCAAGTGCTAAGGTTTTGTATTGACATTAGCTATATAGGGAAATTGCATGACAAATTATTTGGTACTGTTAAAACAGAAATTCATACAGAAATATTTAAACCCATTGAAATACTGTTTTAATCATAGGAAAATATCTATAACTCCTTTGTAGGTGATTCAAATTGCCACTATCTCTAAATTGCATTATCTATCCAGTAGCATCTAGTTCACAATTTAATACGACATAAACATCTTTAGTTCAATTAAAGTGGTATACACTATATTAAATCGATACAACTTTAGTAATAAAAGCTTTAGTGCATTAAATGACCTTCCACATGCATCATGTAATCTAACCATGTTCAGAACACTAAATGCAACCATTATGACTTGTTAAATTGTCATGCATGTATCTGTTCATCATTGTTTTCTTGTAATGTTGCACTGTTGCATGTTTGCAATGTTTTGAATGGTGTTTGTTGTGTTTGCTTCAAACGTTAGATTGCGAGGAGTGCAACTACTGTGATTGCAACTACTATGATTGCAAGTATTATGGTTATTGCGAAAGAGGCCATTATAATTGTGAGGATTATCTAATCGACTACATCTACAACAAAGGCAAGTGGTGCTATCTTGGTCATAAATGTCCTACTGTTTTCCTATGCATTGTAGATGTTTTTGTAGAATTGCATATGTAGGAATTGATGTTTATATGCTATGCTATGTCCCATATTATTCCCTAGTATCCCTTGTTTATGAGCCATCGTATTGGTAGATTGCTTAGCTATGCTATTTAGACGAGGAAGGGAATCACATCATGAAAAGTTATATGTTTTGAAAGGATTATGTTTTGCTAAGTGACAAACCAACATGTTTTAATGAACCACCTGGGCGGAATGGCATTGATTGGGTCATCGAGTGTGGATTTTGGTGGGGAATGCCGCCCAGGACACTGAGAAATGATTGGTTTCTTTGTTTGGAAGCTTTCGTGTGCAACCATGTGCCAATAATGAAATGGGCGGTTGGTTGAACTCAGTAGGTTGTGGTAACTCGAACCCGCGTATCCAGAGATGTAGATAGTGTAGGTTGGACCGGTGCGCGTCGGGATTGGGGAGCTACTTCCCGAACGGTTCCTTCTTGGACTTCTCCCTATCATCACCCAATATGAGAGTGGTGGTACGAGCTGGGCTGGCCAAGTCACATGGGTAAAGTGTACTAACCCCTGCAGGGTGTATAAACTAATCGATTAGCCGTGTCCCCGGTTATGGACAATTTGAGCGACCTGATACTGATGCTATGATATTTCTCACTCATCCCAATTTCTTAATTACTTAAAACTTGATGGATGAACATGGGTTTAGGAGCATACGAAAGCTGAACTGTCTTGTATCTACATGGGTTTATGCTGGTATGTCCTTAGAAGATTGTTTTTGAAGAAAGAAAAGTATTTTGAAAGTAGGGAAAAGTTGTATTGCTTTATGCAAATAAGCCTGAACTCCACTTGGCCAAATAAGCATGTAGTTGATAGATCTGTTGTTAACCACTTTAGCCTACTTGCCATACATTCAATGTATTGACCATTCGTGGCTGCAACGTTTCATGTTGCAGGTTATATCGTATCTGAGTGATCGTTCATAGGTCGCGAGACTCCACTCAACAATTGTTCGCCTGTGGCACATTTGAAGGATGGAGATCTACCTTATATTCGTTTTCCGCTGTGTACTTGGATAAATAATGTAAATTCTGGATCATATTCGTTGTATTTATGATGCACAGTTATATTTGGTATCATTTTGTACTGTGTGTGCCAGTGAACCGATCCAGGGATTGGCACTATACACATGAACTCAGCCTTATCAGGCGAGGGTGTTACAAGATGGTATCAGAGCTGTGTGTTGACTGTAGGATCGTGACCTTAGAAATGGATTAGCAATAGAAGACCTCTATTAGGAGAACTATCACATTTTATACTTACTAGAGTTCTTATATTCCTTATCTATCTTTTCTATAACCTCTTCTTGTTCAAAATTTGTAGTTGTCCATTCTTATGATACCTATATGAGAGTTAGCTAAGTAAAAGAACAAATAGTATGACCTAAATAAACATCTCATCAAGTTTGGTTAGGTCTAGACCACCATGTTCTATCTCTTTAGGAGATCATCGCTATCGTGTTAGCATATTGTTCTTACCAACTTATGTGGTATGACAATATAGGTTGTTTGCTTGGTTGTATTGAGCTATTTTGTGTGATGCTTTGTTTAGGATCAGTTAGTTTTGAACTCTAATGTTTCTGAAATTGTGATGAGGTTTTTAAATTAGTTTAATGGTGTGAATTGATTGAAATTCGTGATTTTACTGCTGCAGTTTTCTGCAGGACCTGTTGTACCGCGCGATTTTTCATATTTTACTGTTAACTCAGAAAAATACAAAAAAAATAGGATATGGAGCGTAATTACCTTTAGTATATGCACAAAAATTGGCTAAAATTCCTGACGAGTTTAAGGTGCCCAGAAAAATTCGTTAAACCTGCTGTACCGTTTTGACAGATTTAGTTTATTGCTTATATGTTGCTATGTTTTATTCTAGTATTGTTCCCAATGCTTTCAAACTATTTTGTGGTTATATACTACTAAGTTTAGACCTCTGTATTATTTTTACGCAAGTGCTTGCTTGTGTGTTGATTCCTTATGATTATTTGCTTGTTTGTGACATTGATTGCTTCATATAGTTATGGGTAGGATTATTTTCTTAGTCGTTCTTTCCTATAGAATCTATTCTTCCCTATCTTGAACCCATGGAGATATAATGATGTGTTAAGTGGAAGGTTTGACAACACAATGCCTTTAGGAAGGAGAATTCTTTATCTAATGGAAAAAAAAGAGATGTGGAAGTATGAAGTGTTGAAATGATGTTATGTAGTAGATTACGCAACCTAAAGTTGAAGTATCGATAGTTTAGTTTTAGTAGTAGCTTGTTGATGGAATACATGGGAGTATACATAGAGCATTAGCTCGTGCCCATGGAAACATTCTTCAAGTCAAGTGAGAATGCCCGAGTGATAGAAAAACGTGATTCACCTATCCTCATACAGGGTAATGATTTGGGTGCAGGATGGATTGATCACCATTCCTACTACTCTTATTATTCGCTCTTGTACTGTTGGCTTTGCGAATCTTGAGTGCCCTTTACAACCTTAGAAGAGAGTCGACGTTGAGCCTAAACCCTAGAATGGTATATTGTTACACCCTTATAAAAGCACCTAGTGCTTAGCGTAGGAATATACGGTAAGAATGAATCTCAACCATGGTTAATGGGCACCGTGAAGTAAACATCCCCTAATTGACCACCATGAGAGTTCTGCTAGTTCGAGTAGTGTTTTCTTGGAATCTGTCAATCATGAAGTTTAGAATGTGCAAGAGACATTGTGTCAATAAATGTCTAGAGGAGAATTTACCTTAGCCAAGTGAACCCTTAAGAAGTGACCTAGTCAATTTTCTTTTAAGGGTGGTAGCATCCTAATGGATCCCGAACCTTTCTTTCTTTCTAGCCTTCCCAAATCTCGGGACGAGATTTATTTTAAGGGTGGTAGTCTGTCACATCCCAAAATTCTCCTAATTTTGGAATGTGGAATAAATAAATAAGTTTGATTGATTGTTTGACTATGTTGAAAATTCTCAAAGAGAAGAAACTTTTTGAATAGAAAATCCTCTCAACCTTGAATTCAAAATCCTATATTCTTTGGTTAAGACCTAAGTAGCCATATAGGAAAAAGGGCATGGATTGATTATGGATTGTAGAATTGGTGTACAAGATTTCAAAATGAAAATCATGAAGCATTCATAAGCATTTCATTACATCCATGCAAAGATCTCACAAACTGAATCCAAATCCTGGTATCTAAATCCTATAGTTGATTTGCCCAAATGTTCCTAAAGGAATTAAATTAACTTTATAAAACCCACTGTTGCTAAGACAACGATTATTGCTAAATTATAGCCTAAAAAGATCCAATTAATATTACAAAATTTTAGAAACAAAATTGAGCTCATTTGGAGCTAGTATGAAAAAGTTATAAAACAAATACAAACACATAAAGATATAAATAAAATGAAATATACAAGGATTTATAAACCCACTACTTCCAAACTAGTAAAAAGATTACAAATTTGATCCTATAATAATCTATTCGATTTTAGAAAAATTTAGAAACAAGAATCATATCATTTGGAGTTCGTATGCAAAAGATATGAAAGAAACAAGTAAATAGAAAAAGAAAAAGAAAAAAAAAGAAAAAAAAACGGGCGGGCCGCCGGCCCACCATACCAGCCAGCGACCGGGAGCACCACGCGCGCACGTACAGGTCGGTTGCTCCAAAAAGCGTGCAAAAATCTGTTTACTATACCTATCTCTACTCAAACTCTTATAACTTTTTATCTACAACTCCGAATTGACTTCCGTTTGTTTCTACTTGTTCCTTACTCCAAGGCCTATCTCTACAACGTCTCAAACCTCCATATAAACTCATGGAGCCACAGCTGTACAAGTTTTTTCTCTCGAAATCCCGAATCTACATCTGGCCGAATCTTGTTTCGCTTTTTAACCCATCTAGACTTCGTCGTTTGCTTTCGGTCAAAACACGAAAGTTGTAGGGATCGTCGAAATCTTTCAATCCCGACAAACCTCACCTCTTTTCATCCACCACAGCCGGAGAATTTCGTATCGCAATATTTCAGATCTTACGGTGTAAATCCAAGATGTACTCGCGCTCGTTTCTTCAAATCCAAATTCCTTTGGTGAGAAGGTAGGAATAATGATTCCCCACAACTTTCATGTTTTGAGTTTTTCGATTTGACCTACGGATTTGTCTCTCTAACACAGATCTATTTCTTGTCTATTCTGAGCCAAAATCGGGTCAATCTCTTCTTCTAGCCACCGGATCCTATCCAGACGGTCGAGATCCAATCAAACCGGTGCGTGCCATATCGTCATCCTGGTCATCTTCCTCATCAACGCCACGTTAACGTAAGGTCAACATCTAGTCCCAGTCAGCATGCAAAGTCAACCTGTCCAGTCAGCGGAATATTCCCTGGAATATTCCGTTCGGATTTAAAATTGCATATTATAGATCTAACTTGGAAAATTCATTAGAAATTCATACCACGTCCAAAAATTGCGTATAATATATCAAATTGAAGATAATTTCACGTAGAATCATCTTATCAGAATAGATCCAACTTTTACTGTACGTGGTTACTGCAGTAATTTAATTAGTTTTAATGGTCTTTTAGGTTAATAAATTCATAAGAAATTATCTGTAACTCCGAAAAATATGAATAATATATCAAATTGAAGCTACTGTAATGTACTTTAACAATATCTGGTTGGATCTAGCCCATGCAGATTATTTAACCCGTAGCATTTTAATTAGTTTTAATGGCTTTATAAATCACTAAATTCATAGTAAATTAATTGCTTGTCACAAAAATATAAATGATATACCGTTGGAAAGCTGGTTCCATGTAGATCATAAATATGTAATTAGTTCAGCATTTTAATGTAAGGTTTTTCTGTGAATATTTAAATGGTTTAATGGCTTATTTAGAGTAATAAATTCATAAGAAAATAAATACTATTCAGAAAATTACAAATAATATGTCCCTGAAATCACAATTCCATGGAGATTACAGATATAATTTTAGTTTGATTTTTAGACAACAGAAACTATATGAATCATTTAAAACCATTAAACACTATTTAAATCATACAAAAAGATCTATAACTCCGATTAGGGTGAATCCAAGTGCTAAGGTTTTGTATTGACATTAGCTATATAGAGAAATTGCATGACAAATTATTTGGTACTGTTAAAACAGAAATTCATACAGAAATATTTAAACCCATTGAAATACTGTTTTAATCATAGGAAAATATCTATAACTCCTTTGTAGGTGATTCAAATTGCCACTATCTCTAAATTGCATTATCTATCCAGTAGCATCTAGTTCACAATTTAATACGACATAAACATCTTTAGTTCAATTAAAGTGGTATACACTATATTAAATCGATACAACTTTAGTAATAAAAGCTTTAGTGCATTAAATGACCTTCCACATGCATCATGTAATCTAACCATGTTCAGAACACTAAATGCAACCATTGTGACTCGTTAAATTGTCATGCATGTATCTGTTCATCATTGTTTTCTTGTAATGTTGCACTGTTGCATGTTTGCAATGTTTTGAATGGTGTTTGTTGTGTTTGCTTCAAACGTTAGATTGCGAGGAGTGCAACTACTGTGATTGCAACTACTATGATTGCAAGTATTATGGTTATTGCGAAAGAGGCCATTATAATTGTGAGGATTATCTAATCGACTACATCTACAACAAAGGCAAGTGGTGCTATCTTGGTCATAAATGTCCTACTGTTTTCCTATGCATTGTAGATGTTTTTGTAGAATTGCATATGTAGGAATTGATGTTTATATGCTATGCTATGTCCCATATTATTCCCTAGTATCCCTTGTTTATGAGTCATCGTATTGGTAGATTGCTTAGCTATGCTATTTAGACGAGGAAGGGAATCACATCATGAAAAGTTATATGTTTTGAAAGGATTATGTTTTGCTAAGTGACAAACCAACATGTTTTAATGAACCACCTGGGCGGAATGGCATTGATTGGGTCATCGAGTGTGGATTTTGGTGGGGAATGCCGCCCAGGACACTGAGAAATGATTGGTTTCTTTGTTTGGAAGCTTTCGTGTGCAACCATGTGCCAATAATGAAATGGGCGGTTGGTTGAACTCAGTAGGTTGTGGGAACTCGAACCCGCGTATCCAGAGATGTAGATAGTGTAGGTTGGACCGGTGCGCGTCGGGATTGGGGAGCTACTTCCCGAACGGTTCCTTCTTGGACTTCTCCCTATCATCACCCAATATGAGAGTGGTGGTACGAGCTGGGCTGGCCAAGTCACATGGGTAAAGTGTACTAACCCCTGCAGGGTGTATAAACTAATCAATTAGCCGTGTCCCCGGTTATGGACAATTTGAGCGACCTGATACTGATGCTATGATATTTCTCACTCATCCCAATTTCTTAATTACTTAAAACTTGATGGATGAACATGGGTTTAGGAGCATACGAAAGCTGAACTGTCTTGTATCTACATGGGTTTATGCTGGTATGTCCTTAGAAGATTGTTTTTGAAGAAAGAAAAGTATTTTGAAAGTAGGTAAAAGTTGTATTGCTTTATGCAAATAAGCCTGAACTCCACTTGGCCAAATAAGCATGTAGTTGATAGATCTGTTGTTAACCACTTTAGCCTACTTGCCATACATTCAATGTATTGACCATTCGTGGCTGCAACGTTTCATGTTGCAGGTTATATCGTATCTGAGTGATCGTTCATAGGTCGCGAGACTCCACTCAACAATTGTTCGCCTGTGGCACATTTGAAGGATGGAGATCTACCTTATATTCGTTTTCCGCTGTGTACTTGGATAAATAATGTAAATTCTGGATCATATTCGTTGTATTTATGATGCACAGTTATATTTGGTATCATTTTGTACTGTGTGTGCCAGTGAACCGATCCAGGGATTGGCACTATACACATGAACTCAGCCTTATCAGGCGAGGGTGTTACACAATTATAGCATGGTATGTAAACATTTATCATAAGTATGAAGATATGATAATAACCACTTTATTATTGCCTCTTGGGCATATCTCCAACAGTCTCCCACTTGCACTAGAGTCAATAATCTAGTTTCAAACCTTTGTGTATTCAACACCTATGGCTTTCCGGTGTCGTATGTACACGATTGCTAGTGGTCAACTGATCTCCGGATCTGACACTTCCAGGTCCGTGTGTAATTGCATGTCTTTGCGTCTCTACGCATCACTCATTCTCTAATGAGATGGCTTTGTATAATTTTGGTCCTTTGGTGAGACCTTTAGTTCTTTGGGGTTAAAACATGTTGATAATATTGTCGTACAATATATCTTCATAGTATTATCCCGCTGTGAACTACACCTAGTTTGATAACAAACTACTTGACACAAATGCCCTCTTTAGCTGCTATTATAGCAGTCATATACTTAGCCTTTTGTTGTAGTATCTGTCACAATGTCTTAACTTTGGAACTCATCCAAATCCATTATGGAACTTACTTTCCATTATATTGTGCCACCCTTAGTTTAGATTGAGATAAACTTAATTTGTACTTTGTGACAAAACTAGTATCAATGTAGTACTTTTACAATGAACTAACCATCTATTTGTCACTTCTACAAATAATATACTCTTAGTTCTTCCAAAAGATCATAATAATATCCTTACTATTGTCCAATGATCAACTTATGAATCATTCTGGTATATGGTCATAACATTTAGAGTACAGGACATATATGGATTTGTACATATCATAGTATGATTGATATAAATACTCTTTGTGATTTCATGCATCAAGTATCAATCTATACTTGAATCTTTGTTTCACTTACCAAGTGTCAATACACTTGAATATATCATCAATATTGAAATCATTCAATCCTTTCTGTGCAACAAGAACCTTTCTTGTAGTTTCTATATTGAACTCATTCAATATATCATCTATGTACTTTTGGCACAACCATATTAGCGTCTATTGATGCCAAATATTTGGGTTTTGCCTAAGCCTTTCATCGAGATGAAATTCTTAATATGTGTTAATAAAAGATACATCATTTCCAATCAACAATATGTCTTCCACATAATGTATTAGAAATATGTCTTAGCGCTCCCACTTAATTTCTTGCAAATGCAAGCATCTTCATCATCTCCGACGAATTTAAACTCCTTTAACAGTTTCATCATAGTGAAGATTCCAACTCCGCAATGCTTACTTCAACCATTGAAGTTTGCATATGCATTTAGCATCCTTTGAATTAACAAAACCCTTTGGACCGTGTCATGCACACGTCCTAGGTAACCCTT
This sequence comes from Avena sativa, assembly GCA_916181665.1. Classification (NCBI taxonomy): domain Eukaryota; kingdom Viridiplantae; phylum Streptophyta; class Magnoliopsida; order Poales; family Poaceae; genus Avena; species Avena sativa. Next base: position 162,929,898 of record OV702284.1, read on the forward strand.
CTATTAGAAGAACTTGTTTTGTTTATCCAACACATAACAAAATTATATGTCGTGGTTGCTACATTAATCCGTCTAGACTAAATATCGCTATGAAAGATCAAATCTTGTCATAGTCAATGTAGGGGTTCCAATCTTTAATAAGATAGAGCCCCCTGTGTTTACAATGCTAGTCCCTGGATCAATAGCTAGCATCCACAGTTAAGATGTAATATCAAGAAACAAAGGTCATAATATAACTTTATAACCAGGAATAACATAATTTTATTACATCAAACATAGCTCATTAGGCTATTACATTACATTGCAGCGGAATAATTAAAATCATGGTCCTTCATCTTCAAAGTGCCACAGGCAGATGTTGGTTGTAGACTTTGTAATCCTAATCAATCAATCTTCACTAAAAACAATCAAACCTACAACATACAAGTTACAGCCACAAAGGGTCAATACATTTGAATTGTATTGGCAAGTGATACTATGGTAGTATAGTGGAGTCTAACATATATATGCATTTGGCTAAGTGGAGTTGAGGCTTGCATTGCTCAAAATAGATTTTTCCTTAACATTTAAAAAATACTAAGTTTTGCTTGGCAAAATCATTTTTCTCAATTAAAGATTTGAAGATCCTTTTACCAAGGCATCTCTCAATCAAAGATTGAAGATTTCAAACAACCCTTGTTCAATCCACAAGTTTTAACTTAGAAATTTGAATGATGAGATTCTTGATTGCTTCCATGTCTTGATGCTCAAATTGTCCTTTACCAGGGACATGGCTAAGTACTTAGATTTTACACTCTGCAGAGTTGGTGCACTTTCCCCACAAGACTTGGTTTCCCAAGACAAGATCTTTCAGAAGCCTTCCCTTAGACCAAAATGGACGCGTTCCAACTTATCAAACACTACCACCCTCTGTCCATATGGCTAAGTTCTTGCAACCTATATGATCATGGTAGAGCCCATATTGCCAAGTGGTTGCACTTGAAGCTTCTCAACATTTGACATCTCAAATCTCTTTGTTCCTGGGTGGCATACCACAAGTGAGATACACAAGCCAAGTCCATGGCCTTGTGTAACCACTCAACATAAACCAATCCTTCCATTCCACCCAGGTGATTCATTAACTTAGTTGTTTTATTAAACAAAAACATAAGTCCTCAGACTTAGAGATTTTTCCATAGTGTGAATATATTTTCCACCCATGTTTTCTATTAGCTAGGATAAGCTTAATAGTAGTAGGAATCTTAACTTAGGAAAATCCTACTAAGGATTCATCTACTAGTTTCCTATAGTAAGGTTTATACTTAGCAAAATCCATGCAAGTTTTACTTAGCAAAATCACTAATGCATAGTGAAAGTAATGGGATAGAAAGTATGAAGCATCACTTGACTTTTTGGTAGAGTATGGGTTCACTCCTTGTCCTTGCAACAATCACACTCTTCAAGTCACTACAAATCAATCAAGCAAGGCACAAACTCAATCTACCAAACAAGCAAAACAACACATAAAATGACAAAGTCAAAGTAATGCATGCAAGCATGCCAAGCTTTGTTTTGTTTGAAAAAGTGGTTCCTAATGGGTTATGAACATTTGGAAACACCTAATGGTCATTTTATAAAGTGGCAAAGTCATTTGCAAAAGGGTTTTGGTCCATAAACCATTTTTAAATCTAATCATTATTTTATGTGGTGAAAATTATTTTTATCAAAGCAAAACTTTATGTTTTTCACCAAATGAGTTACTATTGCAAAACTTGGTGTTTTGGGTCAGTAGGTTTGGTCTAAACCATTTTCCCAAAGTTTTTACTCAAAATCATTTTCATAACAAAAACCATTATTTTCATTTGGCTAGAAATGACTAAATCAATTTTTCCATCCTAAACTTTACCAAATCCATTTTCCAAACTATGGGTTGGTTCCTAGGGTCAGTGAGTTTACAACAAACCATTTTGCAAAGGTTTTAACCTTAAAAACATTTTAAAACAATTTTTCTAATCTAAACAAGCACACAAAAGTATCTGCAAAATCAAGTAAGCTAACAGATACTATTTGCTAAACTAAAGGCATGGTTGGCTAGGGTTTGTTCTCCTGATTCCAACGGTATAAAGTTTGTAATTTTTGGACGTGTGGTTTGAAAGTTACAAATGTTTCAAGTTTGCAATTAAATCTGATTCAAAATCTGTTTTAACTCAAACCAGTGACACGCGTCGGACTCCTATTCGTCGAAAACGTTTCGCGTGGATCGACTGCTCTGGCGCGTTGGATCAAGTCAGATCGTGCGGTACTGAGCTCATACCCCTTCGCGGTTAAGTCATTCTATCCTATCCATCAGATCGGGATCGGACGGCTGTGGGGTGCTCGACCTTAAACGAGCGGCGCTGCGGCGGCTGCTGGCGGCGGAGCGACCAGACGGTGGCGGTGCCGGTGAAATAGGAAGCGAGGGAGGAGGGAAAGGTTCTCACCACGTTCGCAAAGACTTGAGGAAGCTCGACGTGTGGTCGTCGGGGCAAGGGGCGCACAGACGGGTCGGCAATCTCTCGCCGGAGTTGAGAACAACGTCAGGTGGTCCGGGTTATGGTCGGAGGCGACGCTACAGATCACGCGGAGGCAAGCAGAAGGCAAGGTTAGTTGCGCAAGGTCGAGGCGGTGACGCATGCATGAAAGAGAAGGGGAGGGGCGGTCAAATACAACCTGTGGGCGTCGTCGGAGAAGAGCCAGACGGCGGCGGTGCTAGAGGTTGTCGTTGCCGATGCTCAGGGGCGCGCGCGAGTGAGCTGCGACTACAGAGAGGTCCGCTGGGGGATGCTGATCACAGCTGCGTGCTCGAGGAGGCAGGAGGGGGCGTGTGCTGGCCAGAATCAGCGAGGAAAGGTCGTCGGAGATAGAGCTGCTCGGGGAGAAATTGGGGCGGCCTGGGGGCGTGCTTGGGGGAGGATACAGAGGGGAAACAGAGAGGATGTCAGGGCGATTAAATGGGCTTGATCACCGCGAGGAATAAAAACGGCGTTATGACGAATTAAGCCGGAGAAATCAACGGCAGAACGAGGAAGAACTGGTCGATGCGGTGAGGACGATGGTTAGCGAAGTGGGGCCGTTGCGTCAGTGGGAAAAGGGGTGAGGGGGAGGTCCACCGGTCAGTGACTTAGCGGGTTGCTTCTGCGGTGAAGAAAAACGTTTCGGGGGCGTGGGAACAGGTGGGCTAGTTGGGCTGTTGGGTTGGAGCTGGGCCAGATGGGCTGGGTCGAATTGTTCTTTATTTTTTTTTCTGTCTGATTGATTTATCTTTTTCCATTTCTATTTACTGATTTGAATTTTAAACAAACAATCCAATCAACCAAATCAATTCAAACAAACACCACACTTCACAACTTTTGAACTTGGTTCTGTTCAGTAGCATAATCCAAAATTCTATAATAAAAATAATATTTTTATTCATTTTTAGGATCCATTCATTAATTAACTAAAATGGACCTTTAGTTATTTAATCAAATAGGGTTTGATTTATTTAATAAAAACTTCTTTTGAAATCCCAAATACTTTCAAAACCAAATCAGTAGGTATTAATTGAAAGTAAAGAATACTTGGAAAGCTTATTTAAAACAAAATAACATTTTTGCTATAGGGTCCATTAATAATTAAATAAAATGGACCTTAGTTAATAATTCAATTAGGATTTGTTTATTTAAATTCTTTATTTTGGAATAAAAAATAAAACACTTCAGTAGGTTTTCTTTGAGAATATAAAATATTTGGATAACTTGTTTAAAATAAATAAATAAGTTTTGGTGTTTATTTAAAATGGGAGAAGCCTTTACTTAAATAAAATTTGGATATTAAATCTTTATTATTCTTTTTTTAATTAAACCTTTGCTATTTTTATCATAACAAAATGTTTTATTTTAAAAAGTTTGTCCAAGGTTTAATTTGGCTTTATGAAATAATCTTTATTTATAAAACTTCTATTTCTTTTGAAAACCAAATCTTTTTACTTAAAAGATCCAAAATAGTAGTTCCAAAATATTTTATTTTCTTTTATCAAATGTTTACTCTTTTAAATTTCTTTAGGATTTTATTTGATCCAAATAGGTTTTGATTTCCCAATTGGATTCAAAAAGTTTTTTTTTCTGGCCCTGAAAATCAAACAAAGTTTTATTTTATTCATTTATTTTTCACATTACAAGATTTGGAAAATCTTGGGATGTGACAGGCTACCACCCTTAAAATAAATCTCGTCCCGAGATTTGGGGAGGCTAGGGGTTACAAGTAGGTTCAAAACAACTAGGGTACTACCACCCTTAAAAATTTTCAAACAAAAATTACACATTGTCCTTCTTGGGATCCTGGGAAAACTTCTCTAAGCAAACATTTGCATTGAGTCCTTTGTTTCCATGCTTGACTCATGGACCAAGGTTGAGATCCTTCATAGACTTGTTTAACTTGTTCTTCATCTTTTCTGGACAATTGCTTGCATAGTGGCCTAGTTCCTTGCATTTGAAACACATCACTTGGCTGATATCTTTCTTTTCCTTTGGTATCACTGCCTCTTGTTTGTTGCTTTGGTTCTTCTTGTTTTCTGGGCATTCATTGGCATAGTGTCCCATCTCTTTGCAATTGTAGCATTGCAACTGGCTTATGTCTTTCTTCTTCTTTTTGGGTCTCTCCAAAGTTAGGAGTTCTTCTAGTTCATGTTCTTCATAGGTGGGAGATCTTTCTCTCTTCTTGAGGCATTGATCTTCATGTTCCTTGGATGCATGATCCTTGTATCCACAAGTATTACTAGCTTGGGTTCCTTCTAGAATAGCATCCTTGTCATCCTTGTTGTCCATAGCTCTTTGGGAAAAGTTTTCTCCCATGTTGATAATTTGAGTAACCAATCCTTGCAACAATTGGGATTGAAGTTTCAAAATCCTTTGTATGGCTGGGTCTAGTCCATTGTTGTTGGCTAAAAGCTGAGTTGTCTCTTGGCTCAACTGGTTTTGGGTTGCTATAATGTCTCTCATGTTGTCCTTTTGGTTGTTGCTGTTGTCATCCACCTTGATGTTGGAGTCTCTTGGAGTAGTCATCTGTTTGGGTTGAAGGGAGATTAGAATAGGCAAGATATTTCTAAGGAAATATTTCTAGTCACACACATCACAATTCACACAAACAATGTGCAAGCATTCACAAACAACTTTTCACTCAAACAACAAAGTTCAAGCACATTTTTAGGCAACAAAATATTTTTGTTACACCACATAAGTTGGTGTGTTTGACTTAACCAAATATGGTGGTCCATCTATATGGTTCACTTGTGATCTTTCTATCCTTCTTGGTTGATTCTTCTTTGCAGAAAAACTCTTGGTCACAATACTTCAAATGATGTAGGCTCCTTCTAACTTTTGCATTCCCTCAGTCTCTAAATCTTGAGCAAGATTTCCTTGTCTCACTTGTGGTCCTTGGTGATATCCAAGTTGGAAGTCCTTGGGGAATATGCTGAAGATGTTGAATTCATTAGAGTTGAAGAAGTTGAAGAAGTCCTTTGCACATGGTGAAGTCTTTGGTCTTGGGTAGGTTTTTCATCAAGTTGAAATAGAAGAGAAGTAGAGTTGAAACCAAAATGGTTGAGGAAAGAGTTTACAAGTAGTTTTGTAAATAAGTTTTTGGAACAAGTACAACTCCTATTTTTCTAAGGGGTTTTGTCCAATCCTAGGTTTACAAATCCTACAGGCAACACAGTGCTCTGATACCATCTGTAGGGGTTCCAATCTTTAATAAGATAGAGCCCCCTGTGTTTACAATGCTAGTCCCTGGATCAATAGCTAGCATCCACAGTTAAGATGTAATATCAAGAAACAAAGGTCATAATATAACTTTATAACCAGGAATAACATAATTTTATTACATCAAACATAGCTCATTAGGCTATTACATTACATTGCAGCGGAATAACTAAAATCATGGTCCTTCATCTTCAAAGTGCCACAGGCAGATGTTTGTTGTAGACTTTGTAATCCTAATCAATCAATCTTCACTAAAAACAATCAAACCTACAACATACAAGTTACAGCCACAAAGGGTCAATACATTTGAATTGTATGGGCAAGTGATACCATGGTAGTATTGTGGAGTCTAACATCTATATGCATTTGGCTAAGTGGAGTTGAGGCTTGCATTGCTCAAAATAGATTTTTCCTTAACATTTAAAAAATACTAAGTTTTGCTTGGCAAAATCATTTTTCTCAATTAAAGATTTGAAGATCCTTTTACCAAGGCATCTCTCAATCAAAGATTGAAGATTTCAAACAACCCTTGTTCAATCCACAAGTTTTAACTTAGAAATTTGAATGATGAGATTCTTGATTGCTTCCATGTCTTGATGCTCAAATTGTCCTTTACCAGGGACATGGCTAAGTACTTAGATTTTACACTCTGCAGAGTTGGTGCACTTTCCCCACAAGACTTGGTTTCCCAAGACAAGATCTTTCAGAAGCCTTCCCTTAGACCAAAATGGACGCGTTCCAACCTATCAAACACTACCACCCTCTGTCCATATGGCTAAGTTCTTGCAACCTATATGATCATGGCAGAGCCCATATTGCCAAGTGGTTGCACTTGAAGCTTCTCAACATTTGACATCTCAAATCTCTTTGTTCCTGGGTGGCATACCACAAGTGAGATACACAAGCCAAGTCCATGGCCTTGTGTAACCACTCAACATAAACCAATCCTTCCATTCCACCCAGGTGATTCATTAACTTAGTTGTTTTATTAAACAAAAACATAAGTCCTCAGACTTAGAGATTTTTCCATAGTGTGAATATATTTTCCACCCATGTTTTCTATTAGCTAGGATAAGCTTGCTAGTAGTAGGAATCTTAACTTAGGAAAATCCTACTAAGGATTCATCTACTAGTTTCCTATAGTAAGGTTTATACTTAGCAAAATCCATGCAAGTTTTACTTAGCAAAATCACTAATGCATAGTGAAAGTAATGGAATAGAAAGTATGAAGCATCACTTGCCTTTTTGGTAGAGTATGGGTTCACTCCTTGTCCTTGCAACAATCACACTCTTCAAGTCACTACAAATCAATCAAGCAAGGCACAAACTCAATCTACCAAACAAGCAAAACAACACATAAAATGACAAAGTCAAAGTAATGCATGCAAGCATGCCAAGCTTTGTTTTGTTTGAAAAAGTGGTTCCTAATGGGTTATGATCATTTGGAAACACCTAATGGTCATTTTATTAAGTGGCAAAGTCATTTGCAAAAGGGTTTTGGTCCATAAACCATTTTTAAATCTAATCATTATTTTATGTGGTGAAAATTATTTTTATCAAAGCAAAACTTTATGTTTTTCACCAAATGAGTTACTATTGCAAAACTTGGTGTTTTGGGTCAGTAGGTTTGGTCTAAACCATTTTCCCAAAGTTTTTACTCAAAATCATTTTCATAACAAAAACCATTATTTTCATTTGGCTAGAAATGACTAAATCAATTTTTCCATCCTAAACTTTACCAAATCCATTTTCCAAACTATGGGTTGGTTCCTAGGGTCAGTGAGTTTACAACAAACCATTTTGCAAAGGTTTTAACCTTAAAAACATTTTAAAACAATTTTTCTAATCTAAACAAGCACACAAAAGTATCTGCAAAATCAAGTAAGCTAACAGATACTATTTGCTAAACTAAAGGCATGGTTGGCTAGGGTTTGTTCTCCTGATTCCAACGGTATAAAGTTTGTAATTTTTGGACGTGTGGTTTGAAAGTTACAAATGTTTCAAGTTTGCAATTAAATCTGATTCAAAATCTGTTTTAACTCAAACCAGTGACACGCGTCGGACTCCTATTCGTCGAAAACGTTTCGCGTGGATCGACTGCTCTGGCGCGTTGGATCAAGTCAGATCGTGCGGTACTGAGCTCATACCCCTTCGCGGTTAAGTCATTCTATCCTATCCATCAGATCGGGATCGGACGGCTGTGGGGTGCTCGACCTTAAACGAGCGGCGCTGCGGCGGCTGCTGGCGGCGGAGCGACCAGACGGTGGCGGTGCCGGTGAAATAGGAAGCGAGGGAGGAGGGAAAGGTTCTCACCACGTTCGCAAAGACTTGAGGAAGCTCGACGTGTGGTCGTCGGGGCAAGGGGCGCACAGACGGGTCGGCAATCTCTCGCCGGAGTTGAGAACAACGTCAGGTGGTCCGGGTTATGGTCGGAGGCGACGCTACAGATCACGCGGAGGCAAGCAGAAGGCAAGGTTAGTTGCGCAAGGTCGAGGCGGTGACGCATGCATGAAAGAGAAGGGGAGGGGCGGTCAAATACAACCTGTGGGCGTCGTCGGAGAAGAGCCAGACGGCGGCGGTGCTAGAGGTTGTCGTTGCCGATGCTCAGGGGCGCGCGCGAGTGAGCTGCGACTGCAGAGAGGTCCGCTGGGGGATGCTGATCACAGCTGCGTGCTCGAGGAGGCAGGAGGGGGCGTGTGCTGGCCGGAATCAGCGAGGAAAGGTCGTCGGAGATAGAGCTGCTCGGGGAGAAATTGGGGCGGCCTGGGGGCGTGCTTGGGGGAGGAGACAGAGGGGAAACGGAGAGGATGTCAGGGCGATTAAATGGGCTTGATCACCGCGAGGAATAAAAACGGCGTTATGACGAATTAAGCCAGAGAAATCAACGGCAGAACGAGGAAGAACTGGTCGATGCGGTGAGGACGATGGTTAGCGAAGTGGGGCCGTTGCGTCAGTGGGAAAAGGAGTGAGGGGGAGGTCCACCGGTCAGTGACTTAGCGGGTTGCTTCTGCGGTGAAGAAAAACGTTTCGGGGGCGTGGGAACAGGTGGGCTAGGTGGGCTGTTGGGTTGGAGCTGGGCCAGATGGGCTGGGTCAAATTGTTCTTTATTTTTTTTCTGTCTGATTGATTTATCTTTTTCCATATCTATTTACTGATTTGAATTTCAAACAAACAATCCAATCAACCAAATCAATTCAAACAAACACCACACTTCACAACTTTTGAACTTGGTTCTGTTCAGTAGCATAATCCAAAATTCTATAATAAAAATAATATTTTTATTCATTTTTAGGATCCATTCATTAATTAAATAAAATGGACCTTTAGTTATTTAATCAAATAGGGTTTGATTTATTTAATAAAAACTTTTTTTGAAATCCCAAATACTTTCAAAACCAAATCAGTAGGTATTAATTGAAAGTAAATAATACTTGGAAAGCTTGTTTAAAACAAAACAACATTTTTGCTATAGGGTCCATTAATAATTAAATAAAATGGACCTTAGTTAATAATTCAATTAGGATTTGTTTATTTAAATTCTTTATTTTGGAATCAAAAATAAAACACTTCAGTAGGTTTTATAAAATATTTGGATAACTTATTTAAAATAAATAAATAAGTTTTGGTGTTTATTTAAAATGGGAGAAGCCTTTACTTAAATAAAATTTGGATATTAAATCTTTATTATTCTTTTTTTTTAATTAAACCTTTGCTATTTTTATCATAACAAAATGTTTTATTTTAAAAAGTTTGTCCAAGGTTTAATTTGGCTTTATGAAATAATCTTTATTTATAAAACTTCTATTTCTTTTGAAAACCAAATCCTTTACTTAAAAGATCCAAAATAGTAGTTCCAAAATATTTTATTTTCTTTTATCAAATGTTTACTCTTTTAAATTTCTTTAGGATTTTATTTGATCCAAATAGGTTTTGATTTCCCAATTGGATTCAAAAAGTTTTTTTTTCTGGCCCTGAAAATCAAACAAAGTTTTATTTTATTCATTTATTTTTCACATTACAAGATTTGGAAAATCTTGGGATGTGACAGTCAACCTTTGAACATTGTTGTGAACTCTTTCCCAACATGTCGACCATTTCATAGATGCGAAACATCCATGTCTATTTCTTTTAGATCCACACACAACTGTAAGGTCTTACACCTTTCTCGAGGGTCCTTCAAGTTAAAACTTGATTTCTCGTGTATGGAACTATCACGGATTTTATGGCTTCAAGCCATTTTACGGAGTCAGGGCCCATCATCGCTTCTTTGCATGTAGTCAGATCATTATTGTCAAATAATGATTTAACTCTAAAATCTTGGTATTTGATTGTTTACCCGACCTATTTGTTTCAATAGGAACTTAGATCTCCGTGACCACAACCTTTGAGGCACGTGAGCCATGAGCATTATTGCTGCCTCCAGAACACTTTTCGGTGTTGCGCAACTCTGCACATATAGCTAAGGTTCTTTTAACCTTATCAAAGTTCTATTGTCCTCCCACTTATCTTTTCACGAAAAAATCCTTCTCAAAGAAACTTGACGTTCTAAGTGACAAACACTTTTGTCTCCGATGTTATGGAGGAATACTTAACAGTTATTCAAAATAACATACAAAGACAGGTTCATCCGACTTTGGTTGCAAACATCTTTCTTATGCATAGCATACCAATGTTTTAAGAAAGGACAACTTGGGTTTAATCCCAAACCATAACTTTATATGGTGTCATCTCAACGGATTATGATGGAGCTCTTTTCAGTGGAAAAACGGTAGTCGCTAAAGCTTTTAAACTTTAAAATATAATGGCAGTTTCTGAATTACACCTTCGATCTTACCATGTCAAACAAGGTTTAATTACATATCTCGAATGCTCCATACTCTTATGGTGTTTCAGGAAAAATGTAAATCCACGGAACGATTCCTTAAATCTTAAGTATTATGCTAAACTTGTAACTAAAATATCTTTCTTTATGATCTTATCATATACTATTTATATTTCTTGTTACAATGATTTTGCACTTCTTCTTGAAAGTCTTTGAACTTTTCAAATGTTTCATACTTTATCCTTATTAAGTAAATATTCATATATTCACTCAAATTTTCGGAGAAAGCATATGAAGTTGAAATCCATCGCTCTTGACTACACATAATGGACTTCGTACAACAATATGTACAAGTTCCAATAAGCTAGTCATTCGTTCCTTTTTGGCCTATGAACGAAGTTTTAATTATCTCTAGGAAAGTTTCACAAGAGTCATGTGATCAAAAATCAAAAGACTCCAAAATTCCATCCACATGGAGTTTCTTCATGTTTTCTTTCCAATATAATTTAAACGGCGATGTCACTTCCTAAATGATCTTTCAATCAATTTGTCTTTCGACATTTTTAGCACTAGTTTTATGGATGTGATCTTTCCAACAAGATTTGTGAATCATCCATATTTTATGGATTATGGCAATTATTTGAACAACCCTTTTGTTCTCATAATGCCTGATAAAACAAATCTTGAAGGCAAGCTTTGATGTTTAACGAGCAACACAATAACCCTTTATTTGTTCTCGATGAACATCATCACATATTCTTTTGCTAGTTACTTAGGCCATTGTAGTTCATGAATTGTGTTGTTTTGTATGACGATTCACACCAACAAATTCAGTATCAAATACTTAAGAACCACATTGTTTAATGAGCAAAGAATATAGCCATAACATGTATATACACTTAAACTAAACAATTCTAGTCTTTTCTTTTCTGCCATATATTTATGAGATTCTCTTTCAGTATTCCCTTTTGAAAGAATCTATCAACATCAATAGTGGAGTCATACATATGACACATAGTCCAAAGCGTGTATAATTAAATACTAATGTCTTTGGACTTTCACTTTGAAGTAGATCACCATCATCAAATGTTTGGTGTGCTTTCAAATTCCATTCTTTAGTAATCTCTTGGTGTAGTAAATATTTTACCTACATCAAATATTCACCCTTATCATGGAATTATTCATGATCAAGCTACTTTAGCTTATTTCGGTGAATCGCGAGTATAATGTTGCTCTCCAAAACCTTTTGGAGGTTTAGGACAACTAGTGTCTCCAACCTTTTGCAAATTCTCATCAAATATGAGAACATATCTTTTGCCATATTATACTCTATCATGTTGCAACCAAAACTTCGTTTCAGATATCACAATATCTTCCACACATCATGGTTTCTGAAACAACTCTTTCAGATCCTAGATAACTTTGATATTAAGACAATCCTTTGAATATCAAGAATCATGGAGACAAACATGATACTCATACACTAACTCTTGGAATTGTCACTCTTGTTTTAATACCAATTATTAAACTTCATGGAGTAACCGGAACTTACTGAAAGTTTACAATAGGACTTTTAAACTTAAGATTAACACTTCAAAACAATACGATACCAGTTCGTAAAGTAACTAACCAGAATTCTATAGTTCTATCATCTCAATTAAAACTAAGTGCAAGGTGGTAAACGGATGCCAATGACTACAACAACTATGCAAATTAACTTTGATTTAATTTATGATAAATAGTGTTCAAATTTTAATCATATCGCCGTTGAACTCCCACTCAAAACAATATCCCTCACTTTGTTTTAGTGATCACACGAACCAAATCCACCACATCAAAACCGATCATCACGAGAGTTGACGTAGCTTCAATGGCGAACAATCATCATGTTCATCATATCTACTATATGACTCATGCTTTACCTTTCGGTGATCCGTGTTCCGAGACCATGTCTGTACATGCTAGGCTCGTCAAGATTAAACCTTAGCTTCCTCATGAGCAAATCTGGCTTGCTCATGTTGTATACACTCGCAGAATCTAACACACCCGATCATCACGTGGTGCATCGAAACAACGAGCTTTAGCAACGGTGCTTACTAAGGATGAACACTTTAATACTTGAAATTGTGTTCTTGAGGGATCATCTTATAATGCTACCGCCGTGAACTGAGCAATACAAGATGCATAAAAGGATTAACATCACATGCAATTCATAATATGTGATATGATATGGTCTTTCTTCTTGTGCTTCCGATCTCCATCTTCAAGCACGAACATGATCTCCATCATCACCGGTGTGGCGTCAAGGTCAATGGCGCCGCTTCATGGTTGTCTTCCACCAGCATCAACTATTACAACTACTTTGAATAGACACGCGGGTCTTAACAGAATTTAAAGACAACCATATGGCTCCTTCCGGTTGCCAACTTACAATAAGGAACATTGCATACATCATATATAATCACAATCATGGCCATATCACATCACAGCACACCCTTGCAAAGCAAAGTTAGACGCCTCTAATTTTCTTTGCATGTTTTACGTGGTTTGGTGTAGGGGTTCGTAGCATGGAAAACAAAAATTTTCTATCGCATACAAACAACCAAGCCAAGATCTATCTACTAGATTGTAGCAACGAGTCGATGGAATAACTCACCCTCGAAGATTCCAAAGTGTTTAACGAGAGCAGATTCTCGTGGGTGATGTAGTCGTACTCTTTCCGATCTCAAGATCGCGTAGACGATCCTTCCGGCGCCACGTTCCAGCAGCGCTCCCGCAGTCGGTCACACGTTCGGTACTCGACGAAGACCTTCCTCTCCCTTGTTCCAGCAGGCAGCGGAGGTTGTAGCACTCTCCTCGCGATTCCGGCAGCACAACGGCGTGGTACCGGAGGTAGAGGGGAAATCCCGCAGGGCTTCGCCTTAAGCCGGTGCGAGTATGGTGGAGCTTATGAGAGAGGCTATTAGTGGTCTAGTAATTAGACACACCAATTAGAGGGCTCTAAACCAATTAGAAGGCTCTAAACCGAATAGCTCTAAACCGGGGTCTAGATCTAGGGTTTAGTTTAGAGGATAGGAAACTTGTGTGTAGGAGGGGAGCCCTGCCCCTCCTTATATAGGTGGGAGGGGTGGGCGCGCCAGGGGAGGGAGGGAGTCCCTCCCCAAATCGGCCTAGGCTGGCCGCCGGCTTGGAGGAGAGAAACTCCTCCTCCAAGTCGACTCCAACTCCTCTTGCTTGTTTCCCACAGTTTCTTGTTTTTGGCAGTTTGACTTTCAAACTGGACATTTGACTTTTCTGTTTTAGGATTCAATTTAATCCTATATTTGGGACAGCAAGAACACTTAGTACATGATGCAATCATTCCAATATGTAATGACACATTCATGTACCCCTCCCCCCCCCCGGAGTGCCGGACAATCCGGAACCTTCTAGAATATCCCCGATGAAAACACCGGAATCATTCCCGAACTCCGAAACGGGACTTTCCTTATATGAATCTTATTCTCCGGACCATTCCGGATCACCTCGTGATATCCCGGATCCCATCCGAGACTCCGAACAACATTCGGTCTCTTTCTCATAATACCATAACTACTCAAACAACGTCGAATCCTTAAGTGTGTCTCCCTACGGTTCGTGAATTATGCGGACATGATCGAGACACTTCTCCGAACAATAACCAATAGAGGAATCTGGAAATTCATATGGCTCCCACATATTTCTACGATTACTTTTCGATCGAATGAACCACTTACATACGATACCAATTTCCCTTTGTCTCACGATATGTTACTTATCCGAGGTTATGATCGTCGGTATCTCTGCATACCTAGTTCATCCTCGTTACCGATAAGTACTCTTTTCTCGTTCCCGTGATATGTGATCCCTTGTGACCAAGTCACATGCTTGCAAGCTAATTGAATGACATTTCACCGAGAGGGCCCAGAGAATATCTATCCGTCATGTGGATGGACAAATCCCACTCTTGATCCATGTGTTTCAACCAATACTTTCCGAACACTCAATGCCACCTTTATAGCCACCCTGTTACGGTGTGGTGTTTGATGACATCAAAGCATCCATCCAGTAAAGGTGATATGCATGATCTCATGGTCGAAGGAGTTAGGTTACTATGTATCAGAAAGCATATAGCAATTGAACTATTGAAATGACTTGATCTTTATGCTACGCTTGTCTATAGGAGTATGTCCACCATATCATTCTCCTAACGATATGATCTTGTTGTTGATAACATCTCAATGTTCATGACAAAGAAACCACATCATCAATCAACCAACAAGCTAGTGAAGTATAGAGGCTATACTAGGGACTTCAAATTAAGTTTACAAATCACACAAGTATTAATGGTTTCCTTGTTAATACTATTATAGCATGAATGCAAACATTTATCATAAACACAAAGATATATAATAATAACTATATTTATTATTGCCTCTAGGGCATATCTCCAACAGTCTCCCACTTGCACTAGAGTCATCTAATCTAGATTACATGGTAATATACCGAACACCCATGGCAGTTTGGTGTTGGTCATGTTTTGCCCTCGGGAGAGGTTTAGTCAACGGATCCGCCACATTCAGATCTGTGTGTACTTTGCAAATCTTTATATCCCCATCCTGGATATGTTCTCGAATAGCGTGAAAACGTAGCTTGATATGCTTCAGCTTTTTGTGTGACCTTGGTTCTTGCGCATTGGCTATGGCGCCCATGTTATCACAGTAGATAGACATTGGGTCCAGCGCACTAGGAACCACACCCAGCTCTGTAATGAACTCTTTCATCCATATCGCTTCTTGTGAAGCCTCCGAAGCAGCCATGTATTCCGATTCAGTTGAAGATCTCGCCACAACGCTTTGCTTTGCACTCCTCCAGCTAACTGCTGCACCATTCAAAATAAATACGTATCCAGATTGTGATTTAGAATCATCCGGATCGGTGTTCCAACTAGCATCGGTGTAACCATTAACAACGAGCTGTTCATCACCTCCATAAGGAAGAACCATATCCTTAGTTCTTCTCAAGTACTTAAGGATGTTTTTGACCGCTGTCCAATGATCCACTCCTGGATCACTTTGATATCTGCTAGTTAAACTAACAGCATATGCGATGTCGGGTCTAGTACATAGCATGGCATACATTAGAGATCCTATGGCTGAGGCATAGGGAGTCTTACTCATCCTTTCTCTATCTTCTGCCGATGTCGGACTTTGAGTTTTACTCAAGGTCGTATTGGGCAACATGGGCAAGAACCCTTTCTTGCTTTCTTCCATTCCAAACTTCTTTAGAACTTTGTCCAAATATGTACTTTGTGACAATGATATTTGGCGTTTCGATCTATCTCTATAAATCTTTATGCCTAATATGTAAGCTGCTTCGCCAAGATCCTTCATTGAAAAACTATTATTCAAATATTCCTTGACACTATTAAGAAGGTCTACATCATTCCCAATCAACAATATGTCATCCACATACAGTATTAAGAATGCTACAGAGCTCCCACTCACTTTCTTGTAAATACAAGCTTCTCCATAAGTTTGTATAAAACCAAAACTTTTGATTACCTTATCAAAACGTTGATTCCAACTTCGGGATGCTTGCTTCAATCCATAGATGGACCGTTGAAGCTTGCATACCTTGTTAGCATCTTTAGGATCGACAAAACCTTTGGGTTGTATCATATACAACTCTTCATCAATGTCTCCATTGAGGAATGCTGTTTTGACATCCATCTGCCATATCTCATAATCATAATATGCAGCGATTGCTAACATAATCCTCACAGACTTTAGCTTCGCTACCGGTGAGAAAGTCTCATCGTAGTCAACTCCTTGAATTTGTCGAAACCCTTTTGCGACAAGTCGAGCTTTATAGACAGTAACATTACCATCAGCATCTGTTTTCTTCTTGAAAATCCATTTGTTCTCGACAGCCTTCCGGCCATCCGGTAAGTCCACCAAAGTCCATACTTTGTTTTCGTACATGGATCCAATCTCGGATTTCATGGCTTCTTGCCATTTATTGGAATCTGGGCTCATCATCGCTTCCTCATATGTCTCGGGGTCATCGGTGTTGTCCACCAACATGACATTCATAACGGAATCATACCAATCTGGAGTGGTACGAGTTCTCGTTGACCTCCGAGGCTCTGTAGCAACTTCAACCGAAGTTTCATGATCACTATCATTAGCTTCCTCTCTTATTGGTGCAGGCACCACAGGAACTTCTTCCGGTGCTGCGCTACTCGCAATTTCGAGAGAAGGTTCGACAACCTCGTCGAGTTCTACTTTCCTTCCAGTCACTTCTTTCGAGAGAAATTCCTTCTCTAGAAAGGATCCATTCTTGGCAACAAAGACTTTGCCTTCGGATCTATGATAGAAGGTATACCCAATAGTTTCCTTCGGGTATCCTATGAAGACGCATTTTTCCGCTTTGGGTTCAAGCTTGTCCGGCTGTAACTTCTTTACATAGGCTTCGCATCCCCAAACTTTAAGGAACGACAATTTAGGTTTCTTCCCAAACCATAATTCATACGGTGTCGTTTCAACGGATTTAGATGGTGCCCTATTTAAAGTGAATGCGGCTGTTTCTAATGCATAACCCCAAAATGATAGCGGTAAATCTGTAAGTGACATCATAGAACGAACCATATCTAAGAGAGTTCGATTACGACGTTCAGACACACCATTACGCTGTGGTGTTCCCGGCGGTGTCAATTGTGAAAGTATTCCGCACTTCTTTAAATGCTCGCCAAACTCAGAACTTAGATATTCACCTCCACGATCAGAACGTAGAAATTTAATCTTCTTGTTACGTTGATTCTCTACCTCACTTTGAAACTCCTTAAACTTCTCGAAAGTTTCGGACTTATGTTTCATGAAATAGATATACCCATATCTACTCAAGTCATCCGTGAAGGTAAGAACATAACGATAACCACTGCGCGATGCTACACTCATTGGACCACACACATCGGTATGTATGATTTCCAATAAGTCTGTAGCTCGCTCCATCATACCAGAAAATGGAGTCTTAGTCATTTTACCCATCAGACATGCTTCGCATCTTTCAAGTGATTCAAAATCAAGTGATTCAAGAAGTCCATCGGAATGGAGTTTCTTCATACGCTTCACTCCAATGTGACCAAGACGACAGTGCCACATATAGGTCAAATTATCGCTTGATTTCAAACGTTTAGCCTCAATGTTATTAATATGTGTATTTCTACTATCGAGATTCAAATAGACCATCTATCAAAGGTGCATGTGCATAAAACACATTACTCATATAAATCGAACAACCATTATTCTCGGATTTAAACAAGTAACTGTCTCGCAATAAACAAGATCCTGATATAATGTTCATGCTTAATGCAGGCACCAAATAACAATTATTTAAGTATAAAACTAATCCCGATGGTAGATGAAGAGGTAGCGTGCCGACCGCGATCACATCAACCTTTGATCCGTTTCCTACGCGTATCGTCACCTCGTTCTTCACTAGCTTCCGTTTATTCTGCAGCTCCTGTTTCGAGTTACAAATATGAGCAACCGAACCAGTATCAAATACCCAGGCACTACTACGAGTACTAGTGAGATACACATCAATAACATGTATATCAGATATACCTTTCTTCTTGATGTTGCCGTTCTTCAAATCCGCCAAGTACCTTGGGCAATTCCGCTTCCAGTGACCTTCTCCCTTGCAGTAAAAGCACTCAGTTTCAGGTTTAGGTCCAGCCTTGGTCTTCTTCGTCGGCGTGGTAACTTTCTTACCACCCTTCTTGAAGTGTCCCTTTTGCTTAGACTTGCCTTTCTTGAATTTGGTGGTCTTATTGACCATCAACACTTGGTGCTCTTTCTTGATCTCCACTTCTGCAGATTTTAACATAGCAAATAGTTCTGGCAACTCTTTGTTCATGTTCTGCATGTTGTAGTTCATCACAAAGTTCTTGTAACTTGGTGGTAGTGATTGGAGGATGCGGTAAACTCCCAAAGTATTAGGAATTACTATACCCAAACTTTGAAGTTTATTTGCGTGCCCAGACATCTTAAGCACATGCTCACTGACGGAGCTACCCTCTTCCATCTTGCAGTTAAAGAACTTTTCAGAAGCTTCATAACTTTCAATTGCCGCATGAGTCTCAAAGATTAATTTGAGATCCTCGACAATATCATATGGATCTGACTCTTCAAACCTTTTCTGAAGCTCCGATTCTAAACCATACAAGATAGCACACTGAACTATGGAGTACTGATTCTTCCGAGCAAGGTAAACATTCTTTACTTCATCGGTAGCATCAGCTGCAGGTGGGTCACCTAGCGGTGCATCCAGCACATAGGTCAAATTACCAGTTGTGAGGACAATCCTCAAATTGCGGAACCAATCCGCGAAGTTGCTTCCATTGTTTTTCAACTTTTCTTTCTCTAGGAACGCATTAAAATTGATGGTAGGGGCTGCCATTGATCTACAACATATTTGCAATAGTTTAGACTAAGTTTATGACAAATTGAGTTCAAATTAATTAATGAAATTAAACTAGGTGAACTCCCACTCAAAACAACATCCCTCACATTGTTTTAGTGATCACACGAACCAAATCCACTACATCAACACCGATCATCACGAGAGCTGATATAGTTTTAATGGCGAACAATCATCATGTTCATCATATCTACTATATGATTCATGCTTTGCCTTTCGGCGATCCGTGTTCCTGAGGCCATGTCTGTACATGCTAGGCTCGTCAAGATCAAACCTTAGCTTCCGCATAAGCAAATCTGGCTTGCTTACGTTGTATTCACCCGCGGAATCAAAGACACCCGATCATCACGTGGTGCTTCGAAGCAGCAAGCTTTGGCAACGGTGCATACTAAGGGTGAACACTCTAGAACTTGAAATTTTATGTGCATGAGGGATCATCTTATAATGCTACCGTCGTCTACTAAGCAATACAAGATGCATAAAGGATTAACATCACATGCAATTCATAATATGTGATATGATATGGCCTTTCTTCTTTGTGCTTCCGATCTCCATCTTCAAGCACGAATATGATCTCCATCATCACCGGCATAGCATCAAGGTCAATGACGCTTCTCCATGGTTGTCGTCCACCAGCTTCAACTATTACAACTATTTTGAATAGACACGCAGGTCTTAACAGAAATTAAAGACAACCATATGGCTCCTGCCGGTTGCCAACTTACAATAAGGAACATTGCATACATCAAATATAATCACAATCATGGCCATATCACATCACTGCACACCCCTGCAAAACAAAGTTAGACGCTTCTACTTTCTTTGCATATTTTACGTGGTTTGGGGCTTTCCATAAGTGTCGTTCTAACTTACGAACAAGAACCACAACATTGATACTAGCATTGTTGATCACCCGTTGTAAATTGGATCTTTACTATGCTAGGAGAAACAGGCACCCGCAAAGCCACTTATGCAATACAAGTTGCATGTCAAACGTGGAGCAAGTCTCATGAACGATGTCATGTAAGGTTAGCCCGGGCCGCTTCATCCCAACATACCGCAAGATGCAAAGTACACAAAAAGCAATCTACAATAAAAGCATCAACGCCCACAATAACCATTGTGTTCTACTCGTGCAACAGATCTACATATAGACACGGCTCTGATACCACTGTAGGGGTTCGTAGCATGGAAAACAAAAAATTTCTATCGCATACAAACAACCAAGCCAAGATCTATCTACTAGATTGTAGCAACGAGTCGATGGAATAACTCACCCTCGAAGATTCCAAAGTGTTTAACGAGAGCAGATTCTCGTGGGTGATGTAGTCGTACTCTTTCCGATCTCAAGATCGCGTAGACGATCCTTCCGGCGCCACGTTCCAGCAGCGCTCCCGCAGTCGGTCACACGTTCGGTACTCGACGAAGACCTTCCTCTCCCTTGTTCCAGCAGGCAGCGGAGGTTGTAGCACTCTCCTCGCGATTCCGGCAGCACAACGGCGTGGTACCGGAGGTAGAGGGGAAATCCCGCAGGGCTTCGCCTTAAGCCGGTGCGAGTATGGTGGAGCTTATGAGAGAGGCTATTAGTGGTCTAGTAATTAGACACACCAATTAGAGGGCTCTAAACCAATTAGAAGGCTCTAAACCGAATAGCTCTAAACCGGGGTCTAGATCTAGGGTTTAGTTTAGAGGATAGGAAACTTGTGTGTAGGAGGGGAGCCCTGCCCCTCCTTATATAGGTGGGAGGGGTGGGCGCGCCAGGGGAGGGAGGGAGTCCCTCCCCAACTCGGCCTAGGCTGGCCGCCGGCTTGGAGGAGAGAAACTCCTCCTCCAAGTCGACTCCAACTCCTCTTGCTTGTTTCCCACAGTTTCTTGTTTTTGGCAGTTTGACTTTCAAACTGGACATTTGACTTTTCTGTTTTAGGATTCAATTTAATCCTATATTTGGGACAGCAAGAACACTTAGTACATGATGCAATCATTCCAATATGTAATGACACATTCATGTACCCCTCCCCCCCGGAGTGCCGGACAATCCGGAACCTTCTAGAATATCCCCGATGAAAACACCGGAATCATTCCCGAACTCCGAAACGGGACTTTCCTTATATGAATCTTATTCTCCGGACCATTCCGGATCACCTCGTGATATCCCGGATCCCATCCGAGACTCCGAACAACATTCGGTCTCTTTCTCATAATACCATAACTACTCAAACAACGTCGAATCCTTAAGTGTGTCTCCCTACGGTTCGTGAATTATGCGGACATGATCGAGACACTTCTCCGAACAATAACCAATAGAGGAATCTGGAAATTCATATGGCTCCCACATATTTCTACGATTACTTTGCGATCGAATGAACCACTTACATACGATACCAATTTCCCTTTGTCTCACGATATGTTACTTATCCGAGGTTATGATCGTCGGTATCTCTGCATACCTAGTTCATCCTCGTTACCGATAAGTACTCTTTTCTCGTTCCCGTGATATGTGATCCCTTGTGACCAAGTCACATGCTTGCAAGCTAATTGAATGACATTTCACCGAGAGGGCCCAGAGAATATCTATCCGTCATGTGGATGGACAAATCCCACTCTTGATCCATGTGTTTCAACCAATACTTTCCGAACACTCAATGCCACCTTTATAGCCACCCTGTTACGGTGTGGTGTTTGATGACATCAAAGCATCCATCCAGTAAAGGTGATATGCATGATCTCATGGTCGAAGGAGTTAGGTTACTATGTATCAGAAAGCATATAGCAATTGAACTATTGAAATGACTTGATCTTTATGCTACGCTTGTCTATAGGAGTATGTCCACCATATCATTCTCCTAACGATATGATCTTGTTGTTGATAACATCTCAATGTTCATGACAAAGAAACCACATCATCAATCAACCAACAAGCTAGTGAAGTATAGAGGCTATACTAGGGACTTCAAATTAAGTTTACAAATCACACAAGTATTAATGGTTTCCTTGTTAATACTATTATAGCATGAATGCAAACATTTATCATAAACACAAAGATATATAATAATAACTATATTTATTATTGCCTCTAGGGCATATCTCCAACATTTGGGGCTTTCAATAAGTGTCGCTCTAACTTACGAACAAGAACCACAACATTGATACTAGTATTGTCAATCACCCGTTGTAAATTGAATCTTAACTATGTTGGGAGAAACAGACACCCGCAAAGCCACTTATGCAATACAAGTTGCATGTCAAGTGTGGAGCAAGTCTCATGAACGATGCCATGTAAGGTTAGCCCGGGCCGCTTCATCCCACCATCCCGCAAGATGCAAAGTACACAAGAAGCAATCGACAACAAAAGCATCAACGCCCACAATGACCATTGTGTTCTACTCGTGCAACAGATCTACATATAGACCTGGCTCTGATACCACTGTAGGGGTTCGTAGCATGGAAAACAAAAATTTTCTACCGCATGCAAACAAACAAGCCAAGATCTATCTACTATATTGTAGCAACGAGTCGATAGAGGAACTCACCCTCGAAGATTCCAAAGCGGTTAACGAGAGCAGATTCTCGTGGGTGATGTAGTCGTACTCTTGCCGATCTCAAGATCGCGTAGACGATCCTTCCGGCGCTGCGTTCCGGCAGCGCTTCCGCAGTCGGTCACACGTTCGGTACTCGATGAAGACCTTCCTCTCCCTTGTTCCAGCAGGCAGCGGAGGTTGTAGCACTCTCCTCGCGATTCCGGCAGCACGACGGCGTGGTACCGGAAGTAGAGGGGAGATCTCGCAGGGCTTCGCCTTAAGCCGGAGCGAGTATGGTGGACTATGAGAGAGCCTTGGTGATCTAGGGTTTAGACACACCAATTAGAAGGGGCTAAACCAGCGGCTAGGGCAATTAGAAGCTCTAACTCGGCGGCTTGGGAGAAATCCCTAGGCTGTGGCTAGGGTTTAGGTTTAGAGGGAGGCAACTTGTGTGTCTAGGAGGGGAGCCCTGCCCCTCCTTATATAGGTGGAGGGAGGCGCCGACCAAGGGGAGGGAGTCCCTCCCCAACTCGGATCCCTAGTGGGCTGGCGGTGGAGGAGGAACTCCTCCCCAACTCGGTTTCCCACTTCTTCTCCACTTTCCAAAATAGTCGTTTGACTTTTCAAATTGGCGTTTGACTTTTCAAACTAGGATTTGATTAAACCCTTTATTTTGTACAGCGATGACACCTAGTACATGATGCAATCGTTCCAACTTGCAATGACACATTCATGTACCCTTCCCCTCCGGAGTACCGAACATTCCAGAACCTTCTAGAACATTCCTGATGAAAACACCGGAACCATTCTCCAACCCTAAAACAGGACTTTCCTGATACGAATCTTATTCTCCGGACCATTCCGGATCTCCTCGTGATATCCCGGATCACATCCAAGACTCCGAACAACATTCGGTCTCTTACTCATCATTCCATAACTACTCAACAACATCGAATCCTTAAGTGTGTCTCCCTACGGTTCGTGAATTATGCGGACATGATCGAGACACTTCTCCGATCAATAACCAATAGAGGAATCTGGAAATTCATATGGCTCCCACATATTTCTACGATTACTTTGCGATCGAATGAACCACTTACATACGATACCAATTTCCCTTTGTCTCACGATAGTTTACTTATCCGAGGTTATGATCGTCGGTATCTCTGCATACCTAGTTCAACCTCGTTACCGATAAGTACTCTTTTCTCGTTCCCGTGATATGTGATCCCTTGTGAGCCAATCACATGCTTGCAAGCTAATTGGATGACATTACACCGAGAGGGCCCAAAATATATCTATCCGTCATATGGATGGACAAATCCCACTCTTGATCCATGTGTCTCAACCAATACTTTCCGAACACTCAATGCCACCTTTATAGCCACCTAGTTACGGTGTGGTGTTTGATGTCATCAAAGCATCCATCCGGTAAAGGTGATATGCATGATCTCATGGTCGAAGGAATTAGGTTACTATGTATCAGAAAGCATATAGCAATTGAACTATTAAAATGACTTGATCTTTATCTACGCTTATCTATAGGAGTATGTCCATCACATCATTCTCCTAATGATATGACCCTGTTGTTAATAACATCTCTATGTTCATGATCAGGAAACCATGATCATATATTAACCAACAAGCTAGTTTAACAAGAGGCTTTACTAGGGACTCTTTTATGTTTACAAATCACACAAGTATTAATGTTTCCTGTTAATACAATTATAGCATGGTATGTAAACATTTATCATAAGTATGAAGATATGATAATAACCACTTTATTATTGCCTCTTGGGCATATCTCCAACAGTGTCATATGAACATCGACTACATGATACTTCACCATTTTTGGGCCTAGGGGAATGCATTGTGTATTTGGCTACTAATTGTGGGGTTGCCAGAGTGACAGAAACCTGAACCCCCATTAGGAAACCATTGCACAAGGGAGTGGAGGATCTCAGAGTTTAAGGATGTGGTTAGGTTTATATCTTAATTGCTTTCTTGTAGTTGCGGACGCTTGCAAGGGGTTTAGTCACAAGTATGTATTAGTCCAAGGAAGGTCGGTACATTTGCACAGGTTCACCCACACAACACTTACAAAACCAAAAAGACTACTCAGCTATATGAAGCAAAAGCACTTGACCGTATTCCCATGTGTCCTCGAGAACGTATGGTCCTCATAAGTATTTCCACCGTCTTGTCCTTTTCTAAGAAAGGATTGGTCCACTTGATATAATTGTTTGCTGTCTTTATTACTTGCACTTTATTTCGTTGCTTTATCAGAAAACCCCTAAATATCTGTTTGCTAAGTATTTACATAGATTTCCTGCTCCACACCACTAGTCAACACCTTCTGCTCCTCGTTGGGATCGACACTCCAATTTATCAAAAGTACTATGATACACACGCTTTACTTGTGGGTCATCAACTATCTTGATGATGTGGCTTCTCATGATGTTTCACTTGATTATATCTTCATGTCCTTTGGTCTGACCAGTATTCTTGCCTTGTTCACGCAACATATGTGTCCATCTTAATGGAGTGTCTGAATAAGTTTGTCGTTGAGCCCATAGATGACATCCTTATTCCCTCCATGCTAGTTTAGATTCATATGGAACAATTGGCATTAATGTTGGAAACTTTTGAGAACCTTCTTCGGGTCAATATCGAAGTATGCGTTCTGGATGTTAGAAGTGACCTTATCTGGTTCCCGTGCAGTTATTTAAAGATGTCACCGTGGGTTCGAGAAGAGTTATCTTTCTTTCCTTAAGGACATATATATGTTTTATTGTCAGTACCTTATGTGTGCAACCGTCCTTCGACAAGTTTCTAATACATGGGTCTAGCAATCTAGCTCATTCTATTGGAGATTAACACTGTAGTCCATATCTTGAGAATCTAGTAACTTTACCTTTATGGTAAATGTTACACATTTCTATTCGGACATGCTGAGTCTGAAGTATCGTCCCACCTAACCTAATCTGAATCTCAAGCAACAATGATGGTTGGTGTTCTCAAGGTTATGCCATAGGTC
Source organism: Avena sativa (assembly GCA_916181665.1). NCBI lineage: Eukaryota > Viridiplantae > Streptophyta > Magnoliopsida > Poales > Poaceae > Avena > Avena sativa. Next base: position 162,955,533 of record OV702284.1, read on the forward strand.
TCTTTGTAAACCCAGCAAGATTGATGTAATGGTTAAACAATTAGCTGAAAGACCTTTTGTCATATTCTCTTGATTCAGCAAATAACAAGCACTCTTCATGAGGCTTCTTCTATGATTTATTATAGGAGTTGTGCTTATGGTTTCCTTTTGTATCCAAAGTCCAACCTTTATCTGATGTATGCTTTCTCAACATCAAGGAGAGCATTTGAAGTAGTGTTGCTAAATGTCTCTTGGTCGATCCTCCAGACCCTTTTTATATTGGCAATCATTTTGTTGTGCCAAGTAATTAAAGTCTAAGAATGAAGTTTCTTTCTTCTCGTGTCATCAGGAATCTTCTTATCTATTAATCTAGTGGTGTAAAGTGATATCTTGATCTTTGACAAAGATCTTGATAGTCCTAGATGAATAAGGAGTTTCCTTCGTCTTATCAATCATGTTTTAAAAGTTACTATGATTTTGGTAATCAATAGTTTCTCTTGCTACATGTTCCTTGTGACTCTTACGAGTCCTCACCATAAAACAACCTCTCTGTCTTGGCCTTCTGTTGAATGAAAGAGTGACCCTTCTGTTTCAAAAGTAGTTTAACAGCTTGGTTTTGTTGATCCATATCTCTGTAACCTGAAATCTCTACTTAAGACATTTAGTAGAGGTTCCCTATCGAAGTCTGTGGTTATGTTCTTTCTGTTGGAAGCCTTCCTTCTCAGAATTTTAAACTCTTCTGTGAGATCCATGGTCTCAATCCTTATGAATACCATCTATCTAACAACTTGAAACCTTCTCATTTTGTTTCCTCAGTTACCTTGATGTGTTTCATGTTCGTCACCTCAGAGTCAGTTCTGAACACTCCATCCATGATTTGACCATGAGATACTATGTGTGTGGTTTAGTGTGTTTCCCTCTTATCCTTAGTGAAATATTGTTCTTCTTATCTCTCTTCCTACCCAAACGAACTAAAAGGGCCTCATAATATTTTTTATAGTTTTATAAATCCTCTAGTATTTTTGGAATATTAAAACATAGTTGTATATGGAATTACAAAGAGAAAATAAGATTTCAGAAAAAGAAAAGAGTTCCTGCATAAAAATACAGAAAACCTAGCTAATGGGCCACGATAGAGCTTCTCTCCTTCCTTCTCTTACGCACGCGTAGTAGTCAGAAACCCGACAGCATCCCATGTTGGCCCAGGCCTAGTTACCGGTTTGTCATCTACCCGGGGTCATCGCCCACCTCTTGATCCACCGAAGCCGCTAGCTGTCGGCGCTACGTCATTCGCCGGCGTCAAGATCCCCGCTGCCGCTCTATAGAGGGATAAGATCCCCGAGACGTGTCTCTCTATCCCTCTAGTTCCTCTCTTTCCCCAGCGCTCGCTCTCCCGCGAATCCCCTCTGGCTAAAACCCTAACTGCCAGTAGCTGACGCGCCCTGCCACTCTAGTCCTCCCCGCCCGCAGTCGGGGATGCTGGAGTCACCACCTCGTCTTCTGGAGCTTCTTCACCAACGGAATCGAGCTAGCGGGCTCACAATCAAGCCAATCGAGGCCTCCTTCCCCGACTCCGGCCGCCGTCGTCATGGACGATTCCGGCCATCACCTACCTTGCCATGCCTAGCCGACCTCTCCATTGCATTCTAGGTGAGCCCTTGAGAATGCCAGTGCTCTCCTATGCCTTCCTCCCCCTTTGTATTGTGCCTGCACCAAGCTCTGCCGTTGGCCGCCGCATATGCTCACCGCCGGCCATGCTCCAGCGACCAAATAGCAGCGGTGCCACCACCATTAGGCTCCCCTCGTTTCTCTGAGTCGAGCCATCGCACCCGCGTCATCGCGCAAGCCCCCAGCCGCCGTTTCCGTCGATGATCTGCGACTCACTGTCATGCTGGTGTCATCCGACATTAGCAACGCGTGGGTCAGCACGGTCAAACCGCGTCGGGTCTCACCCTCCCACGTGGATGCTGAGGTGGACTAGGGCCCATCCGTCATCCACTACCGCTATGGGTTGCCCTGGTATAAAAAGTTAACCTGTTTTTCTAATTAATTTCATAAAATGGTTAAATACTAGAAATTCAATAACTAATTAATTATAAGTCATAAAAATATGTATAATATATCATAATGTTGATAAAAATGAGATCTATATTTTAAATCTATAATAATGCATTGTTAAACAACCCACATGACAAGTTTAATTATAAGAACAAATGAACCCGAGGGTTCTCCTGCTCTAAGGTTTGCACCCCTCGGATCCTGTTTAAAACTGTCGAACATGGCTTTGGGTTACATTTCAATACAATTTAACTTGTCATACCATCATCCTTGCTTGAGAATTGCATCCATGCCATGTGTTTATTGTTTACTTTCATTCTGGTATTTGGTTCTTCTCCGGTAGAATACGGTATCGTGATCAAGATCAAAGACTGAGATCAACACCGTCGAAGATCGAACACCAATACTTGACCAATTATAACCAAGTAAAGTACAAGGTTTCCGAAGATCTTCTTATTGGTTATCAATGGGCAAAGGCAAGCATAGCCCCACCATGATATAATCCTATGATTTCAAAAGCATCTCAATTCTTGCCATATTGCATACGATTCTACTATGGTATTTTATCGATAGATAGAGTATCCTATCTATTGCATTACTCCCTTTGAGCTTATATTACCCGATCCACTACTCCTAGCGTAACTAGGTTTGGCTTGTGTGCACTGATAGAGCTTATATCTGTGTTCTGCTTCGCTATGCTTAGTTGTTGAGTCTGGTTCATCTAGATGATGTATCAGATGCAAAAAATCTAGTATGATAGGAGAATGTGATGAGATGAGATCAAAAGTGATATGAGATTAAATATGCTAAGGCCTGTATGGGAGGCCACGGTGGGATGTGGTTTTTGTAGTACCATGCTCGCCACCCTTAGGACCCGAGGTTCTTGCCTCTTGAACCAAGACGATCATACAACCACACGGGGTCTATGGGGATGCCTCGATTAACTAAGTTTCCTAGTCTGATCCATGAGTCCGTAGTTAGAGATTTGGCATATGCATATTTGGATGGGTTGAATATGGTGCATCATACAGGGCGTGACCAAGGAGGAAGGAGGCTCCAGGAGTACTCCGGATTCTTGGACATACAAATTGGGCCAAGAAAACCCTTTCTTTGTGACTCATGAATTTGGCGAAAGCAAGGTAAAACGGTCGTGTCCAACCACACCCTTTGCCAGCACACCAATGAAGTGTGTCAAGTGGCGCTAAGAGTCGGTTGGTGCGTGTGGGTAAAGTTGTACACCCCTGCGTGTGGGTCAAGTGGCGCTAAGACTTGGGAATGGACGTGGGATTATAGATAACTATAACCTAATCGTAGAACTTGGCAGATCAATGTGTGCTTAAGGATGCTTCCTCTTCGGTACAAGGGGGTTATCCTAGATGAGGTTCGATGATGATAACTTGTTGGATATCAAAAAATGATGATCAATAGTTTGGAAATGTCGCTCTCTTACCCCCCTTTTAAAATATTCTGCATAGACGAGCTTCTTCTCCCTCTTGTTTATAAACAATGATGGCTTTATGCAAAACAACTCCACCAACCATAAGTCTTGCGGAGTACACCCCGTACTCACCCTTGCTTTGTTGATACTTTTGTAGCAGATTAAGTGTTCACCTGAAGACGAGTTCGTATGACATCGACACCCACACGTAGCTTGGGTTCCCGGCCAGCAGCCTGAAATCAATGGGTTGGGACGTCATCGTTATGCTTCAGGCATCTTAGGCCATTTGTTAAGTTTTCTATACTTAATAGCATAATTTTCCTTCCGTTGTTTGATGTTTGTGGTCAGTGACCTCTGCTTGTAATTATTTGGTTATTTGCTTAGTTATGAGCTTTCTGTAATAATTTTTGTGTCGTATGGTCACTGTTGTGTTACCGATTCTCTCATTGAATATCCTCGATCTCTAGTATAGGCTTTTATGTCAGACAGAGGTCTTTGATTTTTCTAACCCTGATCCCGGGGGTGTTACACCTTCCATCCCCATCCTCTCCATTAGCTATAGCTATTACTTTGTCTTGAGATCTCCTAGTGATTCGATGACCACTGTAACAATATTTGATTTCAATCTAAGTATTTTGTACAATGTTTTCTATCCTTCATATTATTGTTATATGTGAGTAGTCCTCATGGGTTGTGGGTTAGGGAGAAATCCCGCAGCGATTATGTGCATCTAATCTATGGTATTGTTTGAATAAGAGATCTGTATCTTTTGTTTCTTTGTCTCTTGCCTCGATCTTTGGAGTTTTAGGTACCCAAGACCCCCGAGATCAATCAAGGCTTGAGGTGAGATGCTTGTCTAGCGGAGATATCATAGGAAACCTAGTGATAGAAAGGGATGTATGGTCTTCGCTTAGCGACCCATTCGAGATCGACAACAACATCTCTCCTTAAGGCTTTGATATGTTTTTATCACTTAATAACTATTTGTAACCTGGTGCTTCGTGGTACAACTGGTTGGATCAAAAGGCTATCGCTATGCCTGTTGCTCACATGGGCTTTAGTATATTAGGATGTCCTACTGTAGAGGTCCCAACCTGATAAGGTAGAGATCCATGTGTTTACAATGCTAGTCCCTAGATCAATAGCTAGCATCCACAGTTTAAGATGTAATATCAAGAAACAAAGGTCATATTACAACTTAATAACCAGGAATAAAATAATTCATTACATCTTACATAGGTCATTTGTCTATCTCATTACAATGTAGCAGATATAACTATATAGCATGGAGTCCTTCATCTTCATATGCCACAGGCAATCATGTTGGTTGTATACTTGTAATCCTATTCAACACACTTCACTAACATCAAACAAACCTGCAACATAATAAGTTACAACCACAAGGGTCAATACATTTGAATTGTATTGGCAAGTGATACTATGGTAGAATAGTGGTATCTATCATCTATATGCATTTGTATAAGTGGATCTTAGGCTTGCTTTGCTCAAAATAAGTTTTCCTTATTAGTTGAAAACACTAAGTTTTTATTTGTCAAAATCACCCAAGGAACAACCAATAGAATTGGTTAACCTTTAACCCTTTTTCAACCACAAGTTTTTAACTTAGAAATTGGGATGAGGAGATCCTTGATAGCTTCCATGTCTTGATGCTCAAATTGTCCATTGTCGGGGACACGGCTAAGTACTTAGATTTTAATCTCTCGAGAGGTGGTGGACTTTCCCCACAAGACTCGACATGCATCGAGACAAGATCTTTCAAAAGCCTTCCCTTAGACCAAATGGAAGCGTTCCATCCTATCACCCCTACCACCATCTGTCCATCTGGCTAAGTTATTGCAACCTATATGATCCAGGCAGAGCCCATATTGCCATGTGGCTGCACTAGAAGCTTCTCAACATTTGACATCTCAAATCTCTTTGTTCCCGGGTGGCTTTCCACAAGTGTGATACACAAGGTAGCCATGAATATGGTCCTTGTGTAACCACTCAACATAACCCATTCTCACCATTCCATCCAGGTGATTCATTCATTTAGTAGTTTTATTAAGCAAAAACACAAGTCATAGACTTTATATAATATCATGGCATGAATAATCCACCCTTTTTTTCTATTAGCTAAGCTAATCATAGTAGTAGCAAGAATCTTAGCATAGGGAAAATTCTACTAAGGCATCATCTATTAGGATTTCCCAAGGCATAGCATACTTAGTAAAAAAATTCCGTGCAAGTCCTACTCAAAATATCACTAATGCATAGTGAAAACAATAGGACAAAATGTATGAAGCACCACTTGTCTTTTTAGTAGAGAAACTAGATTCTCTCCTTGATCTTGCAATTGTCACACTCTTCAAAGTTCACTACAATTCAATCAAGCAAGGCACATATTCAAAACTAGCATTCAAAAAATTCATCATATAAAATAATGAAAACAAAACAATGCATGCAAGCATGCAAAAGGTTATTTTATTGGAAAAGTATTTTCTAATAAGCTATAAACATTTTAAAACACCTATTGGTAATTTATAAAAGTGGCAAAATCATTTGAAAACAAGTTAGTGAAAATAGGCCATTTAAATCATGTTTGTTTTGCTAGAAATGATTTAAATAAAAGTAATAATTTCTAGTGTTAACCAAATATGTTTTTAAACATAAATGTCAGTGTTTATGGTCAAAGTGTTTAAAACAAATCCATTTGCAAAAGGTTTCACTCAAAAATCATTTTTAAATCATATCAACATTTTGTTTTACTAGAAATGCTTTTATTCAAAGGAATAATTTTCTAGTGTTAATCAAATATATTTTTAAATCCAAAAGTTAGTGTTTAGGCTCAGAGAGTTCAAATCAAACCATTTGCAAAAGATTTTACTCCAAAATCATTTTTAGAATAATTTTTATACACAAAATAGTCATACAAATGTTTCTGCAAAAACACCTAATTTTCCAGAATCAAAATACTAAACTAAGGGAATGGTTGCAAAGTTAACATTTTTGTGATTCCAGTGATATAAAATTTGTAAATTTTGGACATGTGGATCAAAAGTTATAAATTTTACAAAATCATTCATCTAATAGATCTAATTTCTATTTTAAACAGCAGACATGCCACGTGGCGTGTTCTTACTGGCGCATACCGGTTCGTGAGGATCGTGATATGTGGATTGTTGGATTTAAGTTACATCGCACGGCTCTGACCATTAGTACCGCTTCAGTCAAGTGCACTGACAACTAACTGGCGGCGCCAGCTCGATGACGCGCGGCAGAGGTGCTCGGGCGAGTGTGGTCTGGTGAATACAGGAAGCGAGGGAGAGAATGAGGTGGCTCACCGTGTTCATAGTAATGTGGCGAAGATCAACATTGTAGTCATTGGTCGAGGGGCGCACGGTGACGACGAGAATTGCTCGCCGGAGCTCTTGCTAGCGTCGAGCATGCACGGGCCTTGTCGGAGACGAGCTGGCAGGTCACACACAGATTATTGGCAAGAACCTGGAGAATCACATGACACAGGCGAACAAGATGGCATGAGTCACAGGTCGAGGCGCGCATGGGGTAGAGTTCTAGGGCTCACCGGAGTTTGCGGGGTCGTCGGTGACACGCAGGTGAAGATGGAGCTGATGCTCTGGGGCGTGTGCGGGCAACCTGAAGCCTCTGGCAGATACGCACGGCGATGGGGGTCAAGATCGTGTGCACTACCGGGTAAGGGGAGTGTCGACCTCGCCGGATTTCGACGGGAAAGCTCGTCGGAGTAGCAGTAGGTTCGAGAAGAAATTGATGCAGCCTAGAGGCTCCGGTGGTGTGATGACTAGGGGGAAAGGGAGAGAGAGGAGGTAGGCGGTTTAACGAGCGTCATCACTGGGCAAGATTAGAGCGTCATTTAGGCGAATTGAACACGAGTAATCGACGCTGGAAACGGCCGGAGGAATTGAGGAAGAACTGGTCGCGGGGACGACGATGACGTGGTCGATGGGACCTGGTTGTCAGCGAGGTGAGGGGGTACGGTGGGGTCTCGCGGTCAGTGATGTGAGGGTTATTTCGTGGGTGCGAAAAAGTTTCGCGGGGAGAGAGAGGTGGGCTACGCTGGGCCTGCTAGGCTGGGGTTAGTTGGGCTGGACTGGGTTGGTCTGATCTGTTTCATTTTTTTATTTTCTGTTTCTTTTTCCTTTTTCTATTTTCTGTTTTGATTTTATTCAAATGATTCAAACATTCATTTGTTTTCAAATCTTTCCCAAATTACCAGTCTGTTTTTATACTATTTAACAATCTATTTTAAAGTCCATTTTAGAATATTTTCTTATATTCTCTTATGGTTTGTTATTTATTTAAATTAGACATTTGTCTTTATTTAAATAACATTTAAATATGGTTCCAATCTTATTATTTTATTCAAATGATTTAAACATTTGTTTAAATTCAAATGTTTCTCAAATCTTTTCAGTAAGTTTGTACTGCTTATAATGTGCTTAAAATTCCATTTTTAGAATATTTCAAATATTCTTTTATGGTTTAATATTTATTTAAATGAAGTTTGTATATTCAAACCATTGATTCAAGCTTCCATTTGAATTCAAATATCACCAAACCTTTTTAGTAGGTTTAAACTATTGATTAGTGTGTTTAAATAATTCACTTTGAATTATTTCAATTATTTTAACATGATTGAATATTTATTTAAATTAGGCATTTGACTTTATTTTAAATTAATCCTTTATCCTTTTTATTCTTTAATTAATCCTTTATTCTTTTTATGTTAATTGGATAACTTCTAATCCATTTTGGCAATTTCCATTATTTTTCCCATGATTTAATTAATCATTTATATTAGGGATTTTGTCTTCATTTAAATAAAATTCAATATGGTCGAAGGCCCATATAATTTTATTTAAATAATATTTATTCCTTCATTTTATTTGGATTATCTTTATTCCATTTGCTTATGGATTTAATTTAAGTTTTTAATTGCCTTCTAAATAATTTTCTTGGGATTTATTATTTGGTTTAGGCAGTTTGTCTTTATTTAAAATTGAATATGGTTAAATTCATATAATTTTATTTAAATAACCTTTTATCCTTTTTATTATTTAGTAAACTTTCATTTGGTCAAGATTTAATTTGTCTTTTAAATATTCTTATTTCTTTCTTTCTTTGCCTTATAAAATCCATATCTTTTTATTTGTAGTTCCAAATTTGGCGATTCCAATTTGTATGATTTTATTTAATATTTGTTTATCTTTTTAAATCCTTTTAGGATTACTTTGCTCAAAGTTTGGTATGGACTTTTAGCTAGGAGCTTTATTATCTTTGGAAATTAATTCCTTTTATCTTATTAAATTCATAAGTTTTTATCCATGGCTCCAAATTAAATGAAACCAATTGCTATGGTTTTATAATATTTTTGTTTATCATTTTTGATCATTTATAAATGTTTGTTGCTGAATTTTTATATGGAACAAATCCATAGTCTTAGAGAGATCTTGGAAATGATTTTCTTCCATTAGGGTTTTAGGGTTTTGGTTTATTTTTCCCAAGTGTTTAAATTCAAGATTCTTTCCATGCATAAAATGCATTTGATCTTTGGAAATGATTTATTTCATTAAGATTTGGGGTTTTGGTTTAACTTTTCCTAGTGTTTAAATTTCAAGATACATTCATTGATGAATGCATTTCACTTGATTGAAATTTGGTTGGATGCCCTTTTCATTCCAATTTTGTTCAAGAAGGGTTTTGATGTTTCCATTTAGAAGCAAAAAGTTTCTTTTCTCCCTAAATTTCAACAATTGTTTCTTTTGTTTATTTATTTTTCACATTTCAAAATTTGGAAAATTTTGGGATGTGACACCTGCCCACAAAGATTATCTCTATTGGAACACTACACATGACTATGCTTATTATTATCTTTTATCCCATATGATGTGCAGCTGCCGGTGGATCTTCAATTCTGGCCTATCTCCATCCATTGAAACAACCCACAATATAAAGTAAACTAGATTGGTATGCTAAACAAAGGTAAACGAAAAAACAAAGTCTTATAGACATGTCCTTATTTTTATACGTATTAGCGTTGTTTCTCAAGGTTCGATTAAACCTAGGGGTCTTATAGGGAAAAAGCTACTATACTGCATCCTCAATCCGAATCGATGGTATCAGGTACTATTGAGAAGTACAAGGCTATACTTGTGGCCAAGGGTTATTCCCATAAAGAAGAGGAATATTTCTTTGATACTTATTCACCCGTCGCCAGACTGAACACCATTCGAGTATTACTCTCGTTGGCAGCCTCGCATTGTCTTTTTGTCCACCAGATGGATGTTAAGACAACTTTTCTGAGCTGAGAGCTAGATGAGGAAATCTACATGCAACAACCAGATGGCTTTGTGATAGATGGTTAGGAAGGAAAGGTGTGTAAATTACTAAATTTTTTATATGGTATGAAACAACCACCTAAGAAGTGGCATGAGAAGTTCAATACAACTTTAACATCTGTTGGATTTCTTGTTAATAAATCCAACAAATGTGTATACTATCGCCATGGTGGGGATGAATGAGTTATATTGTGCTTGTATGTTGATGACATACTGATACTTGGGACCAACCTCAAAGTGATCAAGGAGGTTAAGTAGTTTCTATCTTAGAATTTTGAGATGAAATACCTTGGTGTGGCTGATGTTATCTTGACCATCAAGATATTGAATCTTTGAGAGATAATGAGGGTGGGACTATGCTTATGCAATATCATTATGTTGAGAAAGTTTTGAGTCGTTTTGGATATTCAGATGGCAAAATTTCTCCAACACGATATGATCCTAGTGTGCGGATTCGAAAATTTGAAGGCATGACTAAGGACCAACTAAGATACTCTCAAGTTATTGGTTCACTCATGTACCTATCTAGTTCTAGAAGGCCTGAAATCATGTTTGCTATGAAACTGAGTCGGTTTGTTTCCAATCCGAGTGATGAGCACCGGCTTGATATTGAAAGAGTTATGCGCTATCTGAAAGGTACTATGAAGCATGGACTTCACTATAGCGATCAATCGTTAGTAGTTGAAGGGTATTGTGATGCGAACTGGATCTGTGATGCTGATGATATGAAAGCCACAGCAGGATATGTGTTTACCCTTGGAGGTGGTGATGTTTCCTGAAAGTCTTGCAAGCAAACGATCCTAACAAGATCGACAATGGAAGTAGAATTAATAGCATTAGACACATCTGGTGTCGAAGCGGGATGGCTTCGAGATCTTTTGATGGACTTGCCAGTGGTTGAAAAGCTAGTACCGACTATCCTTATGAACTGTGACAATCAAACTGTAATTTTCAAAGTAAAGAGTTCAAAGGACAACATAAAGTCCAACAAACACATAAGAATGAGATTAAAAGTTGTCAGACATTTAAGAAACTCTAGAGTGGTAGCTTTGGATTATATCCAGTTGGATAAAAATCTGGTAGATCCCTATACTAAAGGGCTATCACATGTTATGATACAAAGTGCATCGATGGAGATGGGTATGAGACCCACATGAATTACCATGGTAGTAACCCAACCTATGTGATCAGAGATCCCGTGAAGTAGGACCTAGGAAAACAAGCTAGTGGTTAACAGAGGGGAGTATATTACTAACCCACTCCGTTGGAGATGCAATACTCTCGAAAACTGTATGGTAGCTTGACTTTCTTATTAATATGTTACAAAACTTTTATAAGCAAGATGCTATCTTACAGAGTGATCTTTGGAGGAACACACCTATATGACCCCGACTAATGGTCACAGTCTATGAGATTGGGGTGATCTCTAGTAAGTTCACGAAAAGGCCAGGAGTGTGACTAATATGCTCCACCCGAGGTGTTAGGGGTGACCCCTTAGGGTTGCCCGATATTTCACGATTCTCCATGGAAATCGATGGAGAAGCAAGGGGAAAGGGAGAAGGTAGGGGAAGTGAGCACACACCTCATGAAGAACACGATGAATACATGCAAATCACACATGATACAAGGCCGATTGCTCCCGAACGGAGGCCACCGGTCTGATAGAATCCTCACAAGGAAAGACCGGTCAACGTGCTCCCACAAATCCACATCGGAGAGGGAAGAACACCTTGGGAAGGGTCTTGATAGCTTGGAGAAGAGACACCGACTCCAAGGCCTTGTACAACGATGGAGGCGTGATGCAAAGTCCAATCGAGGTTGGTGGCGATTGTCGGTCCCCTTGTAAGGGGATGGGGAAAGACTAGAAATAATCCTCTATGGGGGTTTCTAGTCTATCATCTATGCCTAAGGGATACATGAAGGGGTGGGGGATCTATTTATAGGCTAGCCACTAAACAAGGGGTAGTTTGGAGATAAAACTAGGGTTTGGGTGGAATAAGGGGGGCATGGGCCAAGGGCCCAGCTGGCGGCGCGCAGGCCCATCGCTTAGGCCGGAGACTCTGGTGTAGAGGGTCGGAGACTCCAGTCTAGGTCGGAGATTCCGGTCTATCTCTGGTGTTGTCTCTGGAGTGGTGTTCATACTGTCCCGGACTAGGGTCCGAAGGCTGGTCCGGAGACAGGCCAGAGATACCGATGTTGCAGGCTAGAGACTCCGATCTTCAGGTCTAGAGATTCCGGTGTTGCTGCTATGGCTTCTTCTGTCTCCACTTCCAAGCATCCATCTTGTCGGGCATGATGTTCCGGGCTTCCTCCCTTGCCTCCATACTTGTTTGTGTGAACCTATCATGGTCATAGGATGGTGTATGAAGTAGTATAGCATTCAATAGGGTAGGAAGTGGGCTCACATAGAGGATATGATTCACGTTTGGATTCCATGACGACTTGGCGTGTGTTGGAGACCTTGATGTGGTAACGACCGTAGGTCGGGCTACATCAGCTCCCCTTCTTCAAAAAGAGTCGTCCTCGACTCTATATGCTCATCACAAAGTAGAATAGGTCAAGATACATTGTTTATCCCGGGGTTCACCATATATTCATCCTCGGGAATATTGACTTGACAACACTTCAATGTTCCTTCACCTTCCATGAAGCCTACAAAGCTCACAATAAAATAAAATTAACACTTAAAGAGTAGCCAATTCATGAAGATTATAGCATAAGTCCTCAAGTAGAAGAAAGTCACCTTATGAAGAAGCGCATCCATAGGTAATCCTCTACATTTCTCCTTGCCAACTCGTGGTTGGTGGAGGTTGACGATTAAGAAATTGTACCTTCACACAACAAAGACCAAGCAAAATATTTTTCATGTGTGATAGAGGAGCATGTCATTTGTGGAAATTCCATTCTTGTTCACAACACTATTAGCACAATACAAGGATAGCAAATGGAATGCATATGCAAGGTCAAACTGCATGGAATCGGTTGAACATCATCCAAATGTGGGAACTCAAGAATGCCATATAACGTATTAGTGTGAGACTCAAAGCAATTGACTAAGATATATATCAACATATTTAATGTGAGAATGGGAGAATTCGGCAAAAACACATGAGGAAGAATGTCCAAAGCAACATCATTATGTGTGCAAACCAACCATTGGAAAGATAAATAGTTTGACATGTTGGATGTCACACACCAATCATCAAAAGCAAATATCATGGGAATATGAATATCCCAAGCGGAAGAAAAAACAACATGTTTGCAAACAAACCATATGAAAGAGCAAGTGGTCCTTATGTTTGTTGCAACAACTATACGAGATACTTGGAAGCTCTCATGACAAATCATGCTCTTAATGGCATTATGGCTACACACAAAACATCAGAAAGAGAAATTGTTCAACATTTTTGTTGCAACACACAAAGCATCAATATCCAATAGCAAAGGAACATGAAGGTCATAAGGGGATATAATACCATCAACATGCTTGAGAATTTTAACATGCAGCCTGAAAGTTCAGACGCTAAGGCAACGCGTGCTCCAAGTTGCGTGTAATCTTGCGGAAGGGCTGTAGTAGCTTTTCAAATTGTCGGGAGGGGAGAAATGGGGGTAAATACAAATCTAACGGCCAAACGATCATTTGAACCAGTCAAAAAACGGTTTGAACTCAAATCCCGCCGTTAGGTCAACTCTTCTTGCATTGACCCATCAGTATTTTGCGTTATCCTTTGCGGTCGTGGACTGGTTTACCCCTGCGAGGACTAGATCTTCTTCTCTACTCTGCTCTTCTCCCTATTATTCCCCTCTCCATTAACTTGCTTAGCTCCGGATATTGGTCTCTAGATCGGAGCTTGTCGTTGCTCTCCTTGCATCCCTGCCATGGCCGGTCAACCTCCCACGCCCTTAATCGAAGCTCGCCGCCATCGCCCTTGCCTCTTTTTTCCTAATCGGCGTGTCGGAGCTTCGCGTCCCCAGCCTAGCCTCTCGCCGCTGCCTAGACCTTCTCGCACGGCGGAGCGCGTCCGGCCGGGCAATCCAAACCGATGACCGGCCTAGGGCGGTTGCATGCTATCGCGCACCCCAGGCATGGTAGCCCTGGTAGAGGAGTTCAACGACAATGCTCTCATGGCCACCATGCTGGGCACGCGTCCCGTCGTGTCACCGACAGACTTGCTGTCAGCTTTCACGTTTCGTTTTGGGATCAGACGAAAAGTGGTCAATATTGAGGTATGCGCGTCGCCATTCAATTTCTTCGTCCCCACAGCTCAGACAGCGAGCGCGTTCTGCATTCTTCCCGTTCTTTCGAGTGCTGTGGGGAGAATATGAGCTTCCTGCGTTGGCATCGCGCCTGTGGGTGGGACGATCGTTTGGGGCAGCTTCGGTTCTTCTCTAAACTCGGCTTTGACAGCCTCCCTTTGCATGCTTGGGAACCGGAGGACCTCAAGTAGGTCGTCAGTAGCCTTGGCGGCGAGCTGGTGGAGATTGTGCCACCGAGCGATAGATGGATCATCGAGGTAAAGGCATGGCTGAAAGATCCAGACACCATTCCTAAGATGTACAATGTGGCGATTCCAAGAAGGGCAAGAGGACAGCTTTGTTGGTAGCACCTGGTGATCATCCACCTACAGGAGGTTCTGGATCTGATACATGGAATTCAGGACCCCGACAAGGCGTCCAGAAAGCGTCCTCGTCGCCTGCAGTGTTGGAATGGAAGGATTGATGGCACAAGACCACCACCATTCCGCGACGGAGTGCACGGTTTCAGTGGGTGGGGGGGCGTGGACAGGCTGGTGGTTCTGATTTCCCTCGAGTGAAGACATAGGTTTATTGAATCTAAAAGATTGCTGACTTGAGAGTCGAGCACGTAGTACGCCTTATCTAATAGTTTGAACTACTGTAGTATGTGTGGCTACTGAATTTGTAATGTGTGGCTACTGAATTCGTAGTATTTGTGGATAATGATTTCGTAGTACGTGTGGCTAATGATTTGTTGTTTGTGTGGCTAATGAATTTGTAGTATGTGTGGCTAATAAATTTGTGTGCGTAACCAAAGGTTAGCCTCCGGAAAAGAGGGTAGGATATCAATGATCAATGTCACCATTGCCGGGAAAATGCTGTTGGTGAGCGATCCGAAAGGCACGAAATGCTGCTGGTTTGTATGTCCCGAACAACTTTTACATATATTTGTTTGAGCTGGTGCGTGATTCTACATGGAACTTGCATGAATAAACCACCCACTATCAGTTCATAAAATGCATTCTGAATCTTGCCTGCCTCGGATAAGTATGACAGTAAACTGAATTCAATCGCCGATAGTAATTGAATAAATATATACATCTTGATAGTATTTGGTTACTTCCGAACTAGTTCCATACTACAGTATGAGATAGCTGCGCAAAAGGGGGCTATTGCCTCTATAAAAGGCATTCTACAGAGTTAGTCTCTGAACTTAACTGTTCTACACTGAAGAAACTGCAGATCTCCACCATAAAAGTTGGCTAGCCAATTACCTTGAAAGGACGTAAGTTCTGCGATCGTTCAACCACGACTGATCTTTTTCCTTCCCGCCAAACTTCAAGAGATCTGCAATATTCATGCACTAGTTGACACGCTTGAACTAGTCCCAATTCAGTACGAACAGCCGCGCCACCGTACCAATTTCTTCGAAGGTTAACTACGGTTTCTCGTGGCAGGGATTGTAGGTCCCTGTGAATCATGTTGCCCGTCGTCGGCTCCAGCTGTCGAACACTCCAACAAGCTGAGTGTAGATGGATGCACGTCGCCGCGGTGTGGCCGCCGACGGTGCGTAGGATGGATCGCCTTTGTTGCTGACGGCGTGCGCCTAGATTTCCCCATGGTAAGGTCGCCCGCGCCAAGGCATGGAGGCGAGAGTTTGTTGACCTTGGCGCTGCCCTGTTTGGGGGTTTGTTTCCTTGGTGGCAAGCTCGCAGGAACACTTCGGATCATACCTTCTGTCTCGTGCACAGAGCACACGAAAATGCACCACGTGCATTCTCCATGATGCTCGGTTGGCCCTTCTCGACGCCGCGGCGGCATTCGCCGTTGCCACCGCCGCTGCCGCAGATGCAGCACATTCTGCGAAATCAATCGTCTCGGATGGCAATGGAAGACTGACCTTGTAGTACAGCCGCATGGCCTGCCTCAGAGGGACCAAATAGCCAAGCTTCAGCGGCGGCCGGGGCAGCGGCGGCTTTTGCTTAGGCGGGGCCATAGCTAAGATTCCTAAGAGTGTATCTTATTTATTCGATACTAGTTCGACTAACCGCTGAATCATTATTTCCCTTTCTCAGCATAAGAGTGCTAAGATATAAAAAATAAAGGTTGTGGCTAGCAATAGGATCGGGCACTGTACCAGGTCAGGGTTCCATTTTAAGTATATTTACGAGTGTGTCCTTAGTTGTGTCCAGAAATTTTGCCTGTGCCACTACGATCATAGAATTGTAACAACACCATCAGAAATAGGGGGAGAGGACGTGGCGTTTTACTGACTGGTGGGACCCGCAACCTCGACCGTCGATGGCGTGCAACCCAAGTTCGCGGATTAGTGCTCCCCATTATTCTGTGATTTTCCATATTCTGTCGCTCGCTTGCAGCTCCGCTCCGCTCCACCGCTCTGGTCTTGCACGCCGCCACTCCATCCCAGATGACCCACAAGTATAGGGGATCGCAACAGTATTCAAGGGTAGTATTACCCAATTTATTGATTCGATACAAGGAGAGCCAAAGAATACTTGCAAGCCTTAACAACTGAGTTGTCAATTCAGCTACACCTTAAAATAGTTCTTGCTCACAGAAGTTTATTAGTAGCAACAGTTTGTAATAGCAACAGCAAAGCAACAGTAGCAGTAAAACAGGAGCAATGGTAACAGTAGCAGCAAACAGTAGGATATGAGCACGGTAGGCATAGGGATGGATGGACGGGCGTCGCATGGAAGAGTCTAATCATGTAACTTCAAGATCTAGGGCATTTTAGATAAATAAGAATAAGCATCCAAGTACTAAACAATCCTAGGCATGTGATCCATATATAGTCATGCGTGCTCGCAATGAGAACTTGCACAACATATTTTGTCCTGCCAGCCCGTGGCAGCGGGGCCTTTAGGGAACTACTGAGAATTAAGGTTCTCCTCTTAATAGAGCACCAGAGCAAAACATTAACACCCCATGAACACATGTGATCCTCACACCACAGCCATCCCCTCCGGTTGTCCCAATTTTTGTCACTTCGGGGCCTTTGGATCCGAACAATGATATGTGTACACAACTTGCAGATAAGTTCACAAAAAATACTATCATAATGATCCAATAATAAGTTCAGATCTGAGATCATGGCACTCGGGCCCTAGTGACAAGCATTAAGCACAACAAGTTGCATCAAAGTCAAATAGCACTAATAGAGATAGTAAGCACTATGCCCTAACAATCTTATTCGATTACAAGATAGAACTCATTTAATCCCTACCATCCCCATAGCCTACAGTGGGGGATTACTCACTCATGGATGAGGGAAACATTGATGGTTGATGGAGAGGCGTTGGTGATGATGATGGTGACGATCCTTCCCAAATTCCACGTCCCGGCAGGGTGCCAGAAAGGAGTTTCTGGTTCCGAATCGCGGCTTCTGGTGGTGGCGGCGCAACAGAACTCTCTCTAGACAAACGACGAACCCCCCTCGGTTTTTAGGTCAAGGGTTAACTTATAGGCGAAGAGGGGGTGCCTGGGGTGGCCGCACCCACCCTAGGCACGGGCTAGGCCCACCCGCGCTTGGCAGGGGTGTGGCCCCCCAAGGCCTCCAATCCGTCTCGTCTTCTGGCTCTGTGGATCTTCTGGCGAAATAGGATTTTTGTCATATTTTCCGGGATTTTTCCAGATAGTTGATTTTCTGCAAAAAACTAGACACCAAGGTAAATCTGCTGAAAACAGCGTTAGTCCGTGTTAGTTGTATCCAAATCACACAAGTTTAGAGAAGAAACAATAGCAAAAGTGTTCGTGAAAGTAGATACGTTTTGGACGTATCAACTCCCCCAAGCTTAGCTTATTGGTTGCCCTCAAGAAATTCAGTTGAAAACTAAGTGCGATAAAAGAACTTTCACGAACACATTTGCTTCATATGATGTATATATTCTCAGCATAGGAGTAGATACTTAAACCATTCATAATAAGAAGTATGCAACTAATTCTTACTCAATAGTCATTGCAAGCTATGAAGAGAAACTAACTCAATAACAATAAGTAGCATGGAACATAAACATAAGCAACATTGCAATGCTCATAAAAAGGTATGATAGAGCGGTATCTCGCTTGCCTTTGTAGAGCACAATATAAATGCCAAGGCACCTCTGAAGATCACATGAAGACTAGAGGTAAATATATCAGAGATACAAGCATCAAAGTCATGACATAATTTACCAAGTTTTGAGACAATCACAAGAATGAAAACTATGCTCTCAAGAAGGTGCTCATAGAGTAAGTGGTGACTCAACAAGGAAGTGAAAAGTTTTTAAAAAGTTTGAAAGGCTTCCAAATGCTGAAAGTAAGGTACTCATTAGCTTTGAGCTCTCATTGCCCCTATCATGGGCATCTGAGATGGTTAAGGTGAAAGTGAGGTCCAGTATGAGTTATATGCTTGATAGACCATAAACTGGAAATCCCATGTCCCTTGAGTACGAGGGCCGCTCCGCATGCTACTCAACTTTGGTTAGCTGCAAGTTCTTGTCATTATATGTACATGCATATCATAGAGAACCGCCAACGGGGTACCCCTTGCACATGATACAGGAGTTATCCCATGATCAAAATGACAAGGCAAGCAGACAATAAGCATCTCAATGATCTTTTTATTTACTATGTGCATAGTTTTTATTAAGGATGCTTCATAGAATACTCATTATGGTGATGCTGAAAGTTTCCACCATGATTACGCATGGCTTAGGATAGCGGCCCAGGCGTTTCTCTAACACATATATATACTCCATGAACTCACAAGCTCCCCTTTTATTTCACACCGACGACATCGGTAAACAAAAGAGTAAGGTATCAACTCGATAGGTATCCATAAGTGTTGAAAGCGTTCCCCGTGATAGCATAGTTCTGCTAACTCCCAACATATAATTTGCAAGCATATAACTTTCATGGACATGTCACAATGGTTTAGGATTATTAAGAGCAAGGAATAAAGTGTGCCATCAAGTTCGTGAGAGCTTTACTAACTATATTTCTCAAACAGACAAACACTTTATTTGGAAGAAAACAAGGCATATAGAATATGCACTGAAATAGCAAGTGATGCTAATAGGTAGGTATGGTGGACACAGTTGGCAATAATGGTTTTGGGGGGTTGGAAGCACGAGTAGAGCTCATACTCAGTGCAAGTGAAGGCTAGCAATAGAGAGGGAGAAACAAACGAGAGAGCAATAATTGTCATAATCATGCTTGCAACAAAACATGACTAATTATGGCATGAAAATGATACAAGAACCCTGAGGCAAAATAAATCATCGAGGCTTACTAACTATTGTTTAGTCACATGAAACATTCAGAGGAGGATACCACAATATCATACCAAAATATGAATAAAACAATGCAAGCAAACATTCATATGACATGCTACAAACTATTAGCAAGCTGGAGCTAATCATAGACAAGCAAGAACTACTAAGCATCCATCAGTAACATACACCTTACATGAACAGACTAAGCATGCTCACAATGATGAGTATATGTACAAAAATGAAAACAAATAGAGTTCATTACCAGCCTCTTACCACACTTCAAGTTGTCTTAATCTTCATTATTGCCCTTCACTTGTGTGACTTGAATAATAACATAAAACCAAAATGCACGCAGGACGGCTGAACTTTGCAAAGAACTCACAAAACCAAAGAAGAACAACAAATATTTTTGGTGTTTTCGATTTTTTTAAGTCAAGCCAAAGAAAGCAAAAACAAACAAAGCAAAAATCTTTTTGGATTTTTCTTTAAGGAAAACCAAAGCTAAAAAGCAAAGAAACAAACCAAGAGAAACAACAAAAATATTTTTGGTATTTTTGTGTTTTGAGAAAGCAGAAACAAAAACCAAAAAGAAAGAGAAACAATGGATATACAAAGAATCGACGAAACATGATATATAGATGAATGTGATGTCAGTATACCTCCCCCAAGCTTAGGATTTTGGCCTAAGTGGGACTCAATAGCGCGGGTAGTAACCCCAAGCTGGTGGGTCATCATAGTAATGATCATAATCAGGCGCTTGCGATGAAGAAGACGTGCCCCAATCATAGGAGGGCTGCTGGTATGAAGACTCTCCCAAGTTGGAGGGCTGAACCGAATCATCTTCAGCATCCTCTCCAACATTCTCCTCTTGCTGGGAGAGCTCCACCACGTATGTGTCAAACTCCTCCTCCATGAGCGACCATCCTTGCCTGTTATCAAAATTAAACAAAGCAGGTGTAGGAAAATAAACTATTTTCTTAGTCCTACCCCCTCTCCAACCACGCTTGGCAAAAGATAGTTCATATGGTAAACTTCTCATAGTAGCCTCCAAGGAAACAAAACCATGCTGAATCATGGATTCAAGATCAAGCCTCTCTATGGGGAACCGTTAATCTGAATGGTGAGGCTCTAAACCATGGAAAGCTAGCAACCTAGAAGCAATGAGACCTCCACAAATTCCACCCTTCTCGCGGTTGGTGGTGAGACAGTAAGAAATCAAAGCACCCAAGTTATAAGATCTATTCCTATTCAAAGCAGCTACGATAAAAGCTATATCAAAATAAGATAACTTCCTAGCAATCTTTCTAGCAAGAACACACTTGGTAATGAAATAGGCAAAATATCTAATAGCTGGGAACTGAATGTTCCGAATTTTACCACTTTCCTTTGAGAAGTCGAAACCTTGGCGAATCTCAGCATATAAATCCATAAGTGACTTGGGCCTCTCCTTGATCTTCTCATAAGATCCCCACTGAGGTACTCTAATTGCTGCACAGAAATCAGCAAAAGGTAGGTTGACAACTATATTGTATATCTTATAATGGACCATGGGATTAGATGAAGACCAAGTAAACCGGAAGTCCTGCACAACAACCATGGTTAGCTTAACATATTGAAGTGGTTCACCTTCAACAAAGTGTTCCAACCCTGCATTGGTAATCATAGTTTGGAAATCCTGGAGGATTCCGGCGGTTCTCATAAATTCCTGGCATGGATATATGGAAGGGAAGACTCCTACCTCATGATGAACTTTCATTGGCTTAGGTACCATCAAATCATATTGATTCAGTGGATATGCACTCATCATCCTTTCTAAAATTTTTAGACAAACATCAAACCAAGTGATTTCCAAGTTGATAAATGATGAGAAACTACTATATGAACTTGCTAGAGGGATACACATGCATCAAAATGAAATCTCTAAGCATAGAACCAGCATGCAAGCTCACACAACCTGTCACCTATAGCAGCAAAATACTCAAGATAAAATCTATCAATCACAAATCTAATTGGACAAGTGGAGGAGGCACATACCAAGGAGCAATCCCTCCAAAACTCAACAACAAAGATGGGCCGAGCAAAGAGATCGAAAATCGTGAGCAAGAACAGCAGGAACTCGATCTTGAGAAAGTTTTCCGGTGTTTTTCGGGAGAGAGAAAGAAGATGGCTGGGAGGAGACACTTTGGACGGGCCCAGGTGGGCCACACCCCACCTAGGCGCCACCTATAGGGAGGCCGCGCCCACCAGGGGTGTGGGTGCCTGGGGTGGCCCCCTGGGTCACTCCGGATGTCCCTTTGCCCCTTTTTTCGAGGAAAAATTTATTTTGAATTTTCTGGAATTTTTCGGAAAACTTTATTTTTAGCCAATTTTCAGGGTATGAAAATTGATTTTCTTGTAGAAACAGTTTTTTTAGAAGAAGAAAACGCAAACCAAAAACCAAACTACAGAAGTTCTAAGACACTCTAACAAACAACTGACAAAACCAAAGCTACCAAAAGAAAAGGCAAAGACTAGGAAGGAGAAAAGTAAAAGAAAGCAAGTATAACCATAGTGAAAACATTATTTTGTCCATTAAAATCCTTTTGTTAACAAGGTTGATCAATTCTTGTTACCAAAACAATCTTATATGAAACAAAACTTTGCATTCCACAAGGTGATTATGTTACCTCATACTTGATAGCAATGGTCCCAATCATAATAGTTTCAAAATTTTATTGTGGAATGGGACAATATATTTCTCCAACCTTGATGCTCTCAATATTTTCAATGGAATTCAGGCAATATCTCTTAGCAACCTTCTTGGGGAAATAAATAGTATGCTCTTTGTCATTAATATTGAATGTTACTTTTCCTTGATTACAAATGATGACAGCACCTGCAGTATTAAGAAAAGGTCTCCCAAGAATAATAGAAATATTATCATCTTCAGGCATTTCAAGCGCAACAAAATCAGTTAAAACCAAGCAATTATGAGCCACTTGAACAGGAACATCCTCACATATCAACAAGAATAGTAGTTGGCTTATCAGCCATTTGCAAAGATATATCAGTTGGTATCAACTTTTCTAGCTGGAGTCTCTTGTAGAGAGAAAAAGGCATAACACTAACTCCAGCTCACAAATCACATAAAGCAGTTCTAACATAATTATTCTTAATAGAGCAAGGAATAATCTGTATACCTGGATCACCAAGTTTCTTTGGAACCTTACCATTGAAGGAATAATTAGCAAGCAAAGTAGAAATATCCTCATTAGGAATCTTCCTTTTATTAGAGACAATATCCTTCATATACTTTGAATAAGGAGACAATTTAATAGCATCAGTCAAAGGAATTTTCAAAAATAAAGGTTTCATCCACTCACAAAACTTGTTGTAGTGTTCTTCCTCCTTTGACTTGTGTTTCTTACCTGGAAAAGACATAGGTTTCTGCACCCAAGGTTCTCTCTCACTACCATGTTTCTTAGCAATAAAATCTTCCGTAGTGTACCTAGTATTCTTAGTGTGCTTCTCATGTTCTTCCTCACCTTCCTCCTTATCAGGAGCATCATTATTACTATTACCACTCTTAGTTTCAGCATCAGAGACAAATATACTATTAGGATCTACAACAGGTTCAAGTGGTTCCTCAACTATCTTATGTTTCCTTTTCTTTCTCTTACGAGGACTGCCACAACTTTCACCTTTTTGAGAATCCTGCTCAATTCCTTTCGGGTGTCCTTCAGGATATAAAGGATCTTGAGTAGCTATACCACTCCTATTTCTAATTCCATAAGCATGTTTATCTCCTGAAGCATTAACTAGCATATCCTTGTGTACCTTAGCAAGTTGATCAACTTGGGTTTGAACCATTTGAAAGTGTTTACAAAGCATTTTAATATCATTAGAAGTTCTTTCCACAATATCTTTCAACTCTTTAATAGCTCTAGAGTTTTCCAATAAATGATTCTGAACTTGTTTATTAAAATTACCTTGTTTAACAATAAATGTGTCAAGTTCCTCTAAGCATTGATCAGGAGGCTTACCATAGGGAATATCACCTTCATCATAGTGGAGAGAGTGTACCTCAATAGTGGATAAGTGGGGAATTGGCTTACGTAATTCTTCTATAGGAGGTAGATTCTTCACATCTTCAACTTTAATACCTTTCTCCTTAAGACATTTCTTAGCTTCTTTCATCACTTCATCATTTAATGCAATCATTCCTCTCTTCTTTGGTGTTGGTGTTGGAACTGGTTCAGGCACAACTGGTTCATGAGTAATAGTCTCGGGTGTATTTAGCTCAGTTGAAGTCCAATCATCATAATTCTTGCTTATTTTAGCCATTAATTTTTCAGCATTTGTAGGAGTTCTTTTCCTGAAAACACAATCAGCAAAACTATCTAGGTATGTCCTAGAATCATCAGTTAGTCCATTGTAGTAAATATCAAGAAGCTCATTTTTAGGTAATGGACATCTAGGATGTGCATGAATCAAGGCATAGAACCTTGTCCATGACTCAGGCAATTTCTCTTCTTCTCCATGTTTAAAATCAAAAAGTATCTGCAAAGCAGCATGTCTAGCACTAGGAGGAAAATATTTCTGGAAGAAAGAAGAAATCAAACAATTAGGGCTATCAATGGATCCAAGAGGTAATCTATTAAACCAAGCTTTAGCTTCACCTTTTAGTGAAAAATGGAAGATCTTTGTAACAAAGTACTTCCGCATATTAAAATCATCAGAGAATAAGGCATCATAATGGAAAGCTCATTCATATGTGTCACAACACTGTCACTCTTAGTCCCACAAAAAGGCTCTTTCTCAACAATGTCTAAATACGATAAATCAAGAGATAAATCATAATCTTTATCTTTAATATCTATGGGAGAAGTGGCAAACTTAGCATCAGAAGACAGTTTAGGAATAATGTACGTCTCTCAAGGAGACTCCTAATAGCACTTGCACCATGTGTGTTTTGGTACTCTTCAATAAAATCATCAGTCATTTCAATGTAGCCATCACTAATATCATATCTCTCTCTAGACCCAGGTGAGCTAACAGGTGTAATAGTGTCTTCACTAGGAGTTTCAGCGTTTTCCAAAATAATTTCAGCAATAGTAGCATCTAGGCAATACCTTTCTCCTTTAGACACTTCTTAGCTTCTTTCATCACTTCGTCATTTAATGAAATAACTCCCCTCTTGTTTGGTGTTGGTGTTGGAACTGGTTCAGGAACAACTGGTTCAGGAGTAATAGGCTCAGGTGTATTTAGTTCAGTTGAAGTCCAATCATCATAATTCTTCCTTATCTTAGCCATTAATTCTTCAGCATCTGTAGGAGTTCTTTTCCTGAAAACACAATCAGCAAAGCTATCTAGGTATGTCCTAGAATCATAAGTTACTCCATTGTAATAAATATCAAGAAGCTCATTTTTAGGTAATGGACCTCCAGGATGTGCATGAATCAAGGCACAGAACCTTGTCCATGACTCAGGCAATTTCTCTTCTTCTCCCTGTTTAAAATCAAAAAGTCTCTGCAAAGCAGCATGTCTAGCACTGGGAGGAAAATATTTCTGGAAGAAAGAAGCAATGAAGCAATCAGGACTATCAATGGAACCAGGAGGTAATCTATTAAACCAAGCTCTAGCTTCTCGTTTTAGTGAAAAAGGGAAGATCTTAGTAACAAAGTACTTGCGCATCTTAAAATCATCAGAGAATAAAGCACTCATAGTAGAAAGCTCATTCATATGAGCTACATCACTCTCATTTTCAGTCCCACAAAAAGGTTCTTTCTCAACAATGTCTAAATAGGATAAATCAAGAGAGAAATCATAATCTTTATCTTTAATATCTATGGGAGAGGTGGAAAACTTAGGATTAGAGGACAACTTAGGAATAATAGTACGTCTTGCAAGGAGACTCTTAATAGCACTAGCACCATGCGTGTTTCGACACTCTTCAACAAATTCATCAGTAAACTCAATGTAACCATCATTAATATCATAACTCTCTCTAGACTCAGGTGAGCTAACATATGTAACAGTGTCTTCACTAGGAGTTTCAGTATTTCCTAGACCAGCCATAGTAGCATCTAGGAAAGGACGTAATGAACCACTCGCATCAAGCACAATAGAAGTAACATCATGAGCATAAAAAGCAGTTTCAGATTCAGCAGTAGTAGCAGTGTATGTAGCATGTGTATGTGGTGGTGGTGTAACAAGCTTACTTATAACAGATGGTGAATTAAGAGCAGCAGAGGTGTTTAGGACTGTACCTCTTCTTGTAGTGGATGGTAAAATAGGAAACTTTCCATCACGATACTTCCCCATGATGAAAGGAGTATCAGTGAACAATAGTAGATCCAAGTGAACTTACAAATAAAGCTATGCTCCCCGGCAACGGCACCAGAAAATAGTCTTGATGACCCACAAGTATAGGGGATCGCAACAGTATTCGAGGGTAGTATTACCCAATTTATTGGTTCGACACAAGGAGAGCCAAAGAATACTTCCAAGCCTTAACAACTGAGTTGTCAATTTAGCTACACCTCTAAATAGTTCTTTCTCACAGAAGTTTATCAGTAGCAACAGTTTGTAATAGCAACAACAAAGCAATAGTAGCAGTAAAACAGGAGCAATGGTAACAGTAGCAACAAACAGTAGGATATGAGCGCGGTAGGCATAGGGATGGATGGACGGGCGTCGCATGGACGAGTCTAAACATGTAACTTCAAGATCTAGGGCATTGTAGATAAATAAGAAAAAGCATCCAAGTACTAAACAATCCTAGGCATGTGATCCATATATAGTCATGCGTGCTCGCAATGAGAACTTGCACAACATATTTTGTCCTGCCAGCCCGTGGCAGCGGGGCCTCTAGGGAACTACTGGCAATTAAGGTTCTCCTTTTAATAGAGCATCGGAGCAAAGAATTAACACCCCATGAACACATGTGATCCTCACACCACAGCCATCCCCTTTGGTTGTCCCAATTTTTGTCACTTCAGGGCCTTTGGATCCGAACAATGATATGTGTACACAACTTGCAGATAAGATCACAAACAATACTATCATAATGATCCAATAATAAGTTCAGATCTGAGATCATGGCACTCGGGCCCTAGTGACAAGCATTAAGCATAAGAAGTTGCAACAAAGTCAAATAGCACTAATAGAGATAGTAAGCACTATGCACTAACAATCTTATTCGATTACAAGATAGAACTCATCTAATCCCTACCATCACCATAGCCTATGATCAACAGCTTGTCCAACTGTTTTCTAAGCATATTTCAGTGCATAATCATTTGCATTTGAGGCTTTATTGATCCAATTATGTAACTGAAATGCTAGAAAATAGGCAATGTTGATTATATGATCCACTTTACAGCCCAGTTGCCATGTTTGCAGGAAAGGTGCACAAAGGCACCTAAAACCCAGAGCAGTGCAAACATATTCCAGAGGCATGACATACACTGTGCCAAGCCTCAGTAGAGCAGCACTAAGCACACAGGCAGTATAAGGCTGGAGAACCAACAGTGCATTGCCAGTGTAGTTGCTGACCAAGCCCAGGGAAAATCTGAGCAAAAGGCTATTGGAGCAGTGCAAGCTATCCTCAAAGGTCAGAGCAAACCATTGCAACTCAAAGCATTACAGTCAGCAAGGCAATACAAAGCTCCTGGCATAGGGAGATCCAAGCTGGTGTAGCACCACAACTGCTCAGTGCAAAGCTTCTACCAATAGTGCATTCCATTAGTCAAGGCAGAGCACAGCCAGTTCAAAGCCTCGACCAGGGCAGTGTCAGTGCAAAGCCAGCACACGAGCAGAGCAAGGCTAGTGCAGAGCAGCACTAAGGCAGAGCAGAGGGACCATCTTGGGAAAGAAGAAGAAAAGGCTAAGGACCAAAGAGCAAAAAGGGGCAGTGCACGCGCACTAGAAAAGCAGCAGTGAACACACGCAAGAGGGACACATGGTGGACGGTTGGGACCAAGGCGGTGTACGCAAGGCGTGTGAGGCAGAGCACCATAGGAGGCGGAGCCCTGTCTCTCTCTCCTTCCTAGCGATCAACTCTTCCGCGAGTTCTTCTTCCTGGCGCCTGGATCTGGAGCAGTTTCTCTGGGGGCTCTTCTTCCTCGACAATCTCTTCTTCCCTCTCTTCTGTAATCTCTTGCTGCTCTCTCCCTCTCCTCTCTGTATCTGATCTTCTGTTCGGCTAGAACTTGTTCTGAATTGAAGTTGTAATCTGAACCTTTGTATCTCCTGCTGTGAAATAACTTGATTATAAGTGTGATTGTGTGTTAATCTATCTTCCTGCCCTTTGCTGCAACGAATTACTGTCTGTGTGCTCGACCCCGCCTTCTCCTTCCTCTATTTGTTGTCGAATACTGCTTGTCCCTCTATTTTGCACTGCTTGTTCTTCTACTTCTGTCTGTGTTTCTCTGTTCTGAGCGCATACTGCTTAGTGTTCTAGGAAGTACTGTCTAGATTTCTCTCTCTCTCTCTCTCTCTCCACTCTTTCCTTACTCTGATCTATCTAAAAACTGCTCTGTGTGTGCGATAGTACTGCTCTGATTCTAGATATTCTGCCTCTTCTAGTAAATTGCACTGCCTGTTTTAGTAGTTTCTGTCTTCTTATACCCTTTGCCGTATAGTTGCTGTGTGATCATTCTCTCCTTCTACCCCTGTTTCTCCTTGATCCCTTCCTTGTTTCTTCATTGTTCTGTTTATTTTTATTTACTGCTTGATAATCTCCAAAACAATTTTGCTTGCTAAGCTGTGTGACCCCAAACCTATTTAGCTTGATCCCTGTGGAAAGAACACGACAACACTCTATACTATTATAACCTTCATATCAATTTTGGCGCCGTTGCCGGGGATCAACTAAGTTAGGAATGGTAGTAGTGCAGACTTAGTGTTATTTTTTGTTTTTTCAACAGATGCTTGTGATCTGTTTTCCTATGAATTATGATATGCAGGTAACAGGTGTATGAGTTACGGAGAAGAAGTGATACTGAAGAATTTTGATCCTGAGATAGAGAGAACATTTCTGAGATTAAGAAGAGAAAAACAAGCAACAATAGTAGGAGTCATGGGTGATAACCAGAGAGTTTTGCTCAGGGACCTGTGGATTCCAAGGGATCAGGGGTTTTCTTCTGGGATTATTTATCCTGTGATTCAGGCCAACAACTTTGAATTGAAGCCAGCTCTTATCAATATGGTGCAGCATTCTCAGTTTAGTGGCTTAGCACTTGAGGATCCTCATGAGCATATCAGAACATTCCTTGAGTACTGTAATACATTGAAGCAGAATGGAGTTCCACCAGATGCCATCAGATTATCTCTGTTTCTATTCTTTCTAAGGGATGGAGCAAGTTAGTGGCTGCATTATTTACCACCTCATCTGACAGATACCTGGGAACATCTGTTGCATGCTTTTCTTGAGAGATACTTTCCTCCAACTAAAGCAGCTGAGTTAAGAGACAAGATTACCAGATTTATGCAGTATGATAGTGAGAGCTTGTATGATGCATGGAAGAGATACAATACAATGATCAGAATGTGCCCACACCATGGTTTGGAGAAGTGGTTGGTTTTGCAAACATTTTACAAGGGACTGACACATCAAACCAGAGCCTATGTTGATTCAGCAGCTGGAGGAGGAATAATGAACAAAACATTGGATGAAGCATTTATTCTGATTGAAAGCATGGCATCCCATTATTTCCAGTGGTCAAGTGAAAGAGCAGTAGCACCTCAAGCCCCTGGAATACATGTTCTGTAGCAAAAAGATTCTCTAACAGCTCAAATTGAACTGCTGAACAAACAGATGGCTAGTGTGATGTCAAGATGTGGAGCAACCTCAGTAGCTTCAGTTCAAACTGCTTAGCAAATTTGTGAAGCTTGTGGTCAACCTGGTCACTTGATAGCATATTGTACACTTTATGCAACAATTGGTCCATCTGTATCTGAAGTGAATTATGCTCAAGGACAGAATCAGGGTCCATTCTCTCAAAGTTACAATCCAGCTTAGAAAAATCATCCAAACCTGTCTTATAGAAGAAATGTGCAACCAACTTCTGGTCAGTCATTTGTTGTCCTTAAAGGAAACAATCAGCAAGCTGGGACACAATATTACAAGCCACCAGAAAATCTAGTTCCACAGAATTCAAGGATGGAAGAGCTGATAGAAAAGCAGATTAAGCTACTGGAATCTATCCAGAATCAGTTCAATGGCATGAGTAGTAAAGTTGACACCATGTGTGAAAAATTGGGTGAGGAAAAATCAGAAGGAAAATTGCCCTCTCAACCTGAACAGAATCCAAAGGCACACTGTCAAGCAATCTCAGTTACAGGAGCAGTTACTACAATATCAGGTGCAGGTTTGTTACCAACACCACAAATGTACCAACCTCCTGCATTGAGAAGTGCAACTGCAGATGAGCCAGTGCCAGAAAAGAGAGCTACTCAACAGGAAAAAAGGAAAGGATCCAATAGTTGAAAGAAGAGAGAAAACAGAAGTAGCAGTACCAGCAGAAAAGATCAGAATCCCATTTCCAAAAAGGCTAGAGAAAACTAAGGATGAAAAGCAATTCAGCAAGTTCTTGGAAATGATGAAAGAAGTGCAAATCACAATTCCCATTCTGGATGCTATAATGCATGTTCCAATGTATGCCAAGTTTCTGAAAGATTTGCTCTCAAAGAAGAGAAGCTTGGATGAGCCAGAAATTGTAGCATTGTCTAAATAATGTAGTGCATTGATTCAAAATTCTCTGCCAACCAAGTTAGATGATCCAGGAAGCTTCTGTGTTCCTTGCATTATTCGGAACAAAAAATTTATGGCAATGTGTGATCTAGGATCATCTGTCAGTGTTCTTCCTCTGTCAGTTAGTCAGAATCTACATTTAGAAGAAATGCAAGACACTGCTATGACTTTGCAACTAGCAGACAGATCATTCAGGAAACCAGTAGGGATGTTGATGGATATACTAGTTGCTGTGGGTAAATTTTCTTATCTAGTGGATTTCATAGTCTTGGATATGAATGACAAGACTGAAGCAGTAATTTTGGGTAGACCATTCTTAGCTACAACTGGTGCACTGATTGATGTGCATGAAGCAAAACTAACTCTGAGATTTGGTCAAGATGAAGTAATGTTTGATATGAAGCATCCCACTCATATTCCACAGAAAAATGAACAATGTATGAGAATAGATTCAGTTGGCAGATGTGTTTCAGAATTGTTCTGTGAATCAAAAGTTGAAAGCATTGAGTTGACTAGGGACAGAATTTCAGATGAAGGAAATCACTTTGCTATCTATCAGATTGCTGATGACAGAAAGGGTGTAGCTGTAAATTCATCAGAGGAAAAAGTTGACTTCAAACCCTTGCCAAGCCACTTGAAGTATGAATTCCTTGGAGCTGACAAGAAATTTCCAGTGATTATGAGCTCTGCTTTAACAAATGAACAGATTGCTGAAGTGGTAAATTTGCTAAGAAAATACAGGGAAGTGATTGGATATTCTATTGCAGATATGAAAGGGATAAGTCCAGCTGTCTGCAATCACAGAATATTTCTTGAAGAAGGAGCTGAGCCAACTAGAGAACATCAAAGGAGATTGAATCCAACTCTGCAGGAAGTTGTGAAAAAGGAAATTCTCAAGCTATTGTCTGCTGACATAATTTATCCAATTAGTGATAGTGAGTGGGTAAGCCCAATACATGTTGTGCCAAAGAAAGGAGGAATCACTGTTGTGGAAAATGAAAAGGGAGAGCAAACTCCCACTAGGAAAACCACATGATGGAGAATGTGCACTGATTTCAGGAAATTAAACAGTGCAACCATAAAAGATCATTTCCCTCTCTCATTCATTGATCAGATGCTTGAAAGATTAGAAGGGCATGAATATTATTGTTACATGTATGGATACTCAGGGTGCTTGCAAATCCCAATTCACCCAAGTGATCAAGGCAAAACAACCTTCACTTGTCCCTATGGCACATTTGCTTACATAAGATTACCATTTGGTCTGTGCAATGCTCCTGGGACATTTCAGAGATGTATGATGTCCATTTTATCAGAAGAAATTGAAAGAATCATGGAAGTTTTCATGGATGATTTCACTATTTATGGAAATAGCTTTGAGAATTGTATGAAAAATCTTGAAACAGTATTGAAGAAATGTCAGCAGCATTGTTTGGTGCTAAATTGGGAGAAATGCCATTTCATGGTAAAGGAAGGAATTGTTCTTGGATATCTGGTATCAGCAAGAGGTATAGAGGTGAATCAAGCAAAGATTAAGGTGATCTCTCATTTGCCAGAACCAGTAAATGTGAAAGGTGTGAGAAGCTTTTTGGGACATGCTGGATTCTACAGAAGATTTATCAAGGATTTTTCAAAAAATGCCAGACCACTTACCAATCTGCTGAATCAGGATGTAATATTTGTTTTTGATGAGAAATGTTCAAATGCATTTTCCCAACTCAAACAAGCTCTGATTTCAGCTCCAGTTGTCCAACCACCAGACTGGAAACTGTCTTTTGTTCTGATGTGTGATGCAAGTGACTTTGCTGTTGGAGCAGTGCTTGGACAGAAGAAAGATAAGGTTCTCCATGTGATTAGTTATGCAAGCAGAACTCTTGACAGAGCCCAAGCAAACTACACAACTACAGAGAAAGAGTTGCTGGCAATTGTCTATGCATTTGACAAGTTTAGGCAGTACTTGGTGGGAAACAAATGTGAGGTGTATACAGATCATGCTACAATCAGATAATTGATGAACAAGAAAGAAGCAAAACCTAGGCTCATCGGGTGGATACTGCTCCTGCAAGAATTTGATATAGAAGTAAAGGATAAAAAGGGGACAGAGAATCTTGTTGTTGATCATCTGTCAAGAATTCCAGATATTCCAGCAGAAAATTTCCCCATCAATGAGAATTTGCCAGGAGAAGGATTGATGCAAGCATTTCAGTTGCAAGGAAACTTCCATGGTATGCTGATATAGTCAATTATTTGGTATGCAAAATCATTCCAGTGGATTTCAGTTATCAGAAAAAGAAGAAGTTCTTGCATGATGTCAGAGAGTACTTCTGGGATGAACCCTACTTATTCAAACACTACAATGATGAAATAATGATAAGATGTGTTCCCGAGGAAGAGATGCCGAGTGTAATCTCTGATTGTCACTCTTCCCCTTATGGAGACCATGCAGGTCCATCCAAAACACAAGCAAAAATTCTGCAGGCGGGATTTTTCTGGCCAACAATGTTCAGAGATACATATCAATTTGTCAAGAAATGTGATCCTTGCTAGAGAACTGGAAAGATTTCTAGGATAAATGAGATGCCTTAGCAAGGAATCTTGGAAGTTGAATTGTTTGATGTTTGGGGAGTTGATTTCATTGGCCCTTTGCCAGCATCACACGGATTTAAGCACATCTTGGTTGCTGTTGACTATGTCTCCAAATGGGTTGAGGCAGTTCCCACAGTAAATGCTGATTCAAAAGCAGTTTGCAATTATTCAAGAATGTAATATTTCCCAGGTTTGGAGTACCCAGAGTTGTAATCAGTGATGGAGGTGCACACTTCAATAATTTCCAGCTGCAGAATTTGCTGAAGAAATATGGTGTGGTAAATCACAAAGTAACAACTCCTTATCACCCTCAAGCAAATGGCCAGGTTGAGCTCTCAAACAGAGAAATCAAATCAATTCTTGAAAAGGTAGTCTCCACAACAAGAACAGATTGGTCAATGAAATTGCCAGACTCCTTGTGGGCATACAAAACTGCATATAAGACACCAATTGGTATGTCACCTTTCAGGCTAGTCTATGGGAAAGCATGCCATTTACCTGTTGAATTGGAGCACAAAGCCAGATGGGCACTGAGGAAATTAAACCTGGACATTGACAAGGCTGGAAAAGCAAGGAAACTACAGCTATGTGAAATAGAGGAGCTAAGGTTGGATGCTTATGACAGTGCTAGAATTTACAAGGAGAAAACAAAGACTTGGCATGACAAGCACATACTCACAAAGAAATTCTGTGCTGGAGAGCTTGTGCTTGTTTATGACTCAAGATTCCACTTGTTTCCTGGTAAATTCAAGTCCAGATGGTATGGCCCTTTCCAAGTGAAGAAAGTATTCAACAATGGTGCAGTACTGATTGAGAGTAAAACACAAGGCACATTCCTGGTAAATGGACAGAGACTCAAGCACTATCATGTTGGTGATCCAATGGAAATAGTTGAAGAAGATGAAGCAGATGGTGATGCTAAAGTGGAAATTCCAGCTACACAGCAGCTGTGATCATCTCAGGAGCTTGGTCAAGCTAATGACCTTAAAAAGCGCTTATCAGGAGGCAAAACCTGTAAGTTCATATTTTAGTATCTTTCTAGGTTCCATAAATAATTAGCTTGTTTCTTTTGTTTTGTGTTTGTATGTTTGTCTTTGTTATCCTTTAGGAATAAAAGAAGTTGATCAGAAACAAAAGAGAAGCAGAGTGTCCAGGAGGGCAGTGCAGAGAAATACTACTGAGCAGAACATCAATGGGAAAGGAGGACACCAGGCAGAGCTTTGTCAATTCATAAAGCAGTGCAAGCTTATGCATGAGCACCAAAGGCAGAGCAGTTCTTCATCAGAGGCAGTGCTAGTCTTTCACAAGATCAGTAGAGGCAGAGCAAGCTTTCTGCCAAGGCAGAGCAGGCTTCCTGCAGAAGCTCATAGGCAGTGCATGCCCCTTGCTGAAGCAGTGTAGATGCAACTTGGTGAGCTGTTTCTTACCCCAGCTAAGTTAATTACACTGATAGAAAATTCTAAGTGTGGGGGAGATGCATTTGCTGCATCATCATGTTGTTACTGTTCATTCTCTGAGCTGTTGTCACTTTGCAATGCAAACCTCTGTGCTAGCTGAAAATTTCTGTTGAAGCTTCTGGTTCCAGCTTTTAAATTGTACTTTGGAAAACTTTCTTTCAATCTGGAATTTATTTGGCTCTATACCTAACATGTTCATGGAAATCCTCTATTCACTTGCTTCTAATATATATGATATGTTTGGTAATTGCTAGATTTCTTTGCTTACTTACATTGAGGAAAATTGAATTATGGAGATAAAAACTAAAACTATGTTACTGTCCATCTCTGAGCCTTTTCTGGGCTAGTACAAGCATTAGCATGGTGTGTTCCAGGGAATGGCCATGTGAAGCAAAATGTACCAACCCACTGTTTTTGTGCCAAATCTTAAAACTAGTACAAGCATCGGCATGGTGTGTTCCTGGGAATGGCCATGTGAAGCACAAACTGTACTAAACAATTGCTTATGTTACCAAATCTAAAAAAAATGTACATGCATTAGCCTGGGGTGTTCTTGGGAATGGCCAGGTGTAGCAACAATGTACAACATATATGCAATTATGATCAGCACTAGCATTAGCATGGGGTGTTCCTGGGAATGGCCATGTGAAGCAATGTGTGCTGATATATAAACTGATTAAGATGTTGCAAAGTTTTGTTAATAGGTAATTTGGCAGTTTTCTTTCCAAGACACAGTTATGGACATCATCATATATTTTCCTTCTGTCTCATAGATCAGTTCTTATCAGTGTAGGTAAATCTAGAATACTAGAAATTGACAACATATTTATATTCTAGAGAAAGTGAACATTTTCATTTCCATGACTGTGTTAGAGCAGATGTTACATAAACTCCAGATTGTTTGCAATTTTTTTCCACTAAAAGGTTTAATGCTGAAACCATTTGTTTCGGTCTCTGCCTATTTACTTGAGGACAAGAAAAAATCTAAGTGTGGGGGTGTTGACCAACAGCTTGTTCAACTATTTTCTAAGCATATTTTAGTGCATAATCATTTGCATTTGAGGCTTTATTGATCCAATTATGTAACTGAAATGCTAGAAAATAGGCTATGTTGATTATATGATCCACTTTACAGCCCAGTTGCCATATTTGCAGAAAAGGTGCACAAAGGCACCTAAAACCCAGAGCAGTGCAAACATATTCCAGAGGCAGGACATACATTGTGCCAAACCTCAATACAACAACACTAAGCACACAGGCAGTACAAGGCTGGAGAACCAACAATGCATTGCTAGTGTAGTTGCTGACCAAGCCCAGGGCAAATCTGAGCAAAAGGCTACTGGAGCAGTGCAAGATATCCTCAAAGGGCAGAGCAAACCATTGCAACTCAAAGCATTACAGTCAGCAAGGCAATACAAAGCTCCTGGCATAGGGAGATCCAAGCTGGTGTAGCACCAGAACTGCTCAGTGCAAAGCTTCTACCAACAGTGCATTCCATTAGTCAAGGCAGAGCACAGCCAATTAAAAGCCTTGACCAGGGAAGTGTCAGTGCAAAGCCAGCACACGAGCAGAGCAAGGCCAGTGCAGAGCAGCGCTAAGGCAGAGCAGAGGGACCATCTTGGGAAAGAAGAAGAAAAGGCTAAGGACCAAAGAGCAAAAAGGGGCAGTGCACGCGCACTAGAAAAGCAGCAGTGCACACACGCAAGAGGGACACATGGTGGACGTTTTGGACCAAGGCGATGCACGCAAGGCGTGTGAGGCAGAGCACCGCAGGAGGCGGTCATCTCTTCCGCGAGTTCTTCTTCCTGGCGCCTGGATCTGGAGCAGTTTCTCTGGGGGCTCTTCTTCCTCGACAAGCTCTTCTTCCCTCTCTTCTGTAATCTTTTGCTGCTCTCTCCCTCTCCTCTCTGTATCCTATCTTCTGTTCGACTAGAACTTGTTCTGAATTGAAGTTGTAATCTGAACCTCTGTATCTCCTACTGTGAAATAACTTGAGTATAAGTGTGATTGTGTGTTAATCTATCTTCCTGCCCTTTGCTGCAACGAATTACTGTCTGTGTTCTCGACCCTGCCTTCTCCTTCCTCTATTTGTTGTCGAATACTGCTTGTCCCTCTATTTTGCACTGCTTGTTCTTCTACTTCTGTCTGTGTTTCTCTGTTCTGAGCGCATACTGCTTAGTGTTCTAGGAAGTACTGTCTAGATTTCTCTCTCTCTCTCTCTCCACTCTGTCCTTACTCTGATCTATCTAAAAACCGCTCTGTGTGTGCGATAGTACTGCTTTGATTCTAGATATTCTGCCTCTTCTAGTAAATTGCACTGCCTGTTTCAGTAGTTTCTGTCTTCTTATACCCTTTGCTGTGTAGTTGTTGTGTGATCATTCTCTCCTTCTACCCCTGTTTCTCCTTGATTCCTGCCTTGTTTCTTCATTGTTCTGTTTATTTTTATTTACTGCTTGATAATCTCCAAAACAATTTTGCTTGCTAAGATGTGTGACCCCAAACCTATTTAGCTTGATCCTTGTGGAAAGAACACGACAACATTCTATATTATTAAAACCTTCATACTAGCCTACAGCGGGGGATTACTCACTCATGGATGAGGGAAACATTCATGGTTGATGGAGAGGCGTTGGTGATGACGATGGCGACGATCCTTCCCAATTTCCCCATCCCGGCAGGGTGCCAGAAAGGAGTTTCTGGTTCCGAATCGCGGCTTCTGGTGGTGGCAGCGCAACAAAACTCTCTCTAGAAAAACGACGAACCCCCCTCGGTTTTTAGGTCAAGGGGTAACTTATAGGCGAAGAGGGAGCCTGGGGTGGCCGCACCCCACCTAGGCACGGGCTGGGCCCACCTGCGCCTGGCAGGGGTGTGGGCCCCCCAGGCCTCCCCTCCGTCTCGTCTTCTGGCTCCGTGGATCTTCTGGCGAAATAGGATTTTTGGCATATTTTCCGGGATTTTTCCGGATAGTTGATTTTCTGAAGAAAAGCTAGACACCAAGGTAAATCTTCTGAAAACAACGTCAGTACGTGTTAGCTGTATCCAAATTACACAAGTTTAGAGAAGAAACAATAGCAAAAGTGTTCATGAAAGTAGATACATTTTGGACGTATCAGTCCCCTCCGGAAACACTCTAATCCCCCCTGGACTATCGTCCTCCCGTCGTCCCCTAACCGCCCTGCCTTGCCCCTTGCCCTATGTCCTTGCCTCCGTCACCGCCCAGGCGCACCTGGGAACAAAAATCGTTTGGTGGGCGCTAGGTTCTCGCGCAACGACGGTGTCTTTCTGGATCCCGCACGGAAATGGATCCTGCATGGCTGAAGAACACGGAGATGGGTCCTTCCCGGATGGAGAGCGAGGAGATGGACCCTTCAAGGCTGGAGAACATGGAGGAGCACGAAACAGGGGAAGAGGATGTGGGGTTCAAAGCTTTGGTGCTTTGGATCCCATTGAACGTGTCGTACATCCTCCCTGAAGGGTAATAACTACAATTCCATCTCTACATCTCCCAATTAGTGTTTCTAGTTCCATGTTGATGGATAGGATCTGTGTTGGTGACCGTAGGACGTCTGCTTCATCCAGATTTATTTTGAAGATTTGGCATGGGTGTCGGACTGAAACCTTGTCCAACGTTAGAATCGCAGTTACCAGTGGATTTGATTTTCGGCTGAAAGTAGACGCGGAGGACATAACTCTAGGTGACTTGCACATGCAATTTGGTAAGTTTCCCATTGGCCAGCATGATGAATTCGTAATCAGGTACTACGACACAAATTCGGAGACTTTCTGCGACGTTAGAACTGAGGAGGCTCTGGCCATGATGTGGAGTAAACACCTTGGCACGGGTATTATGCTGATGTTTGTGCACATCGTTAACAAAGATAATGGGAAAGAGACTGTCCTGAATGATACCGGGCCATGTGGAACGCGAATAAAGCAGGCTCTATTTTCGATACCGAGAGCGAGCGACCAGCCTTTCGTTGATCATGAAGACATCAAAATGTGTGGCGGTTAGGGTGATTTTGTGCACGAAGATGACGATGATGATGAGAAAGCATATCCACGTGTGGCTGCTGACCCTGATAGGATGGAGAGTAGGGAATATTTGGTTGATTCGAACTATGAGCCTGATTATGGGGCTGGTGAAGAAGAGGAATGTGAGGATGGGGAAATGGGATGCAGATACAATGAAGAAGACGAGGACATGCTAGTGATACACTTTGACAAGGACAACCCTACAATTGATGAGGGGACTTTCTTTGATACTGTGGAGGAATGCAAATATGTCGTTGCTACCTATGCAATAAGAGTTGGGTTCAAATTTATCATTGAAAAAAGAGTGACCAAAAGAGATTTAGGGTGCATTGTAGGGAAATTATGGTGTGTAAATGGAAATTGCATGCATCTCCAATGCGGGGTGGACACCCATTTCAGGTTGCAATAGCTACATTTAGTTTCGGTCTTTCTCATATTTGTTTTGCTGATGAGTCTTCTGGTTTATTTTTATTCCTATTGAATGTAGATCAAGGTAAACATGAAGAAACACAACTGCCATAATACTTCTTTAAGTGATAAAGTTAGACCGGCGACAACCAAGTGGATTGCTG
Organism: Avena sativa; assembly: GCA_916181665.1. Classification (NCBI taxonomy): domain Eukaryota; kingdom Viridiplantae; phylum Streptophyta; class Magnoliopsida; order Poales; family Poaceae; genus Avena; species Avena sativa. The sequence continues at coordinate 162,994,279 of OV702284.1, forward strand.
CTAAGGTACTTGACTGGGTGAGGCAGGATCGTAGCATTGGACCTGCTGAACTCAGAACTAAGCTTAGAGAAAAGTTTAACGTTCTAATTCCTTACCATAGAGTCTTTGATGGGAAGGAGATGGCTCTAGACTTCATTCAAGGCAAGTGTACTAACAATTTTCACATGCTGTATAGTTTCAAAGCTGAGGTAGAGAATACATCACCTGGTAGTGTTGTTGAAATTGATTACGAGGTTGTGAAAGGAAGAGAAAAGGTCTCAAGGGGGGTCAATTATAAGCAGGCGGATAAGAAATGCTTCAGGAGATGTTTTGTCTGCCTGAAGGCATGCTGGAAGGGGTTCCTAGACGGCTACAGGCCATAATTGGCAACAGATGCAACTTCTTTAATAGGGAAGTTCAGGGGGCAGCTTGCTACCGCTTGTGCTGTGGACGCGCATAATTGGATTTTTCCCGTAGCCTAAGCTGTTCTTGAGGGTGAATCGACTGAAAGCTGGACATGGTTCATGCAGAGACTACGTGCAGTAATTGGTCACCCTGAAGGCTTGGTGATACACACTAATGCATGCAAGGGGCTTCGGAATGCTGTTGATGTTGTGTTTCTTAGGGTTGAGCATAGGGAATGCTTGCGGCACCTCACTACTAGATTAACGAAGAAGTTCAAAGAAAAGACCTTTGAAGACAACTTGTGGCGATCAGCATACACGTACACCCCAAGAACACATGCTACTTACATGCAGGACTTGTATACCGTGCCGAAGCTGAAAGAATACCTCGAAGAACATCATAACAAGTTATGGGCCAGAATCAAGTTTGGTGAGTTAAGCAAAGTGGATTTTGTTTGCAATAATCTGACAAAAAGGTTCAATTCTAATACTAGGAGCATGAAGTCACCTATAATTGTTATTTTGTTAGATGCAATAAGACACTGTATAATGGTGAAGATATATTTTAGGCAGAGAATTTGTGCGAGAAAATTTGTAGGCCATAAAATAATTCCAAAGGTGGTTTTATTACTGAATGCAAGAACCAGGGCAATGCGAACGATAAAGACGAGGATGGTCAGAAGTTCCAATACATTGGCTGAGGTTTATGCACAAGACAAGCACGAAACTGAACGGAGGTTTACTATATACATTGGTAACAAGACTTGTTCATGCAGGAAGTGGCAGGTTACTGGTCTGCCATGCCACCATGCACTGCACTTCATCTTAAAGCTGAGAGGTACATGTGCTGAAATAGAGAACTATGTTCATAACTATTTCTCCGTGCACAAGTTTGCTGCAAATTATGCAGAAAACATACCACCTATTGCTGATGAAAATGATTGGGAGATAGTCGATCCAGGGTTCAAACTCGAACCACCAGTTCTTAGGAGGCCACCTGGGAGGCCTAGAAAGCAAAGGACCGAAGCCTTCACCGCAAAAGGTTCAAGACTAGGAGCAAGGAAGCGGAAGTGCAAACGGTGTGGAGGGTTGGGCCATATCAAGAGGCTATGCAAAAACCCAGTTCCACGTGATTTCGGAGATGCTGACCTTGTCCCCGTTCACATCATGCAGGAACAAGATGAGGCTTCTCAGGCAGGACTGGAAGAAGCGTAGTGAGATGACGTGGAGGAAGTGCTGCATGTGAAAGAAAACGGTGATGCGCATGTGGAGGGAAACGTTGGTAAGCAGCAATCGGCTGAGGACGTGGACGTGCCGGCGGGGATAGGGGGCGAAAAGAAACAAAAGGGTAAGCGGGGGTAGAAGGGAAACAATAATAATGGATTTAAGTTTGAATATGAAGAAGTTGCTAGGGTGATTGAGGATGTTCTTGAGGATATTTCAGCTAACTGCAGGAGAAACAATAAATCCCTATAAATCTCGTCTCTGTACTATTCTCCGGACGGAATGTAAGTTTGAAACTAGTTTTACTTGGCATTTTGATCATTTTTGTTTCTGTCCTCATCAACTGTTGTTTAGTGCAGCGCGGGATTGAATAGTAATAAGAGGAGCAGAAAGGAGGTGGCACAGTAACGTCATTTCTTGAATTTTCATTGAAATTTATTTATATCTGGTACTTGCAACGGGTATGTGATGTGTGGTGTCGACCTGATTCAAGGTCGTTAGATTGTACATTAATTTTTAAACTGATTACCCATAAACAATATTCATGGATTTGTATAAATTCAACGACCAAAATTATGGCCATGCCATGGAGTTGCCTCGTCGCCTGCAGTGTTGGCATGGAAGGATCGATGGCACATGACCGTGCATCGAATCCGCTATTGAGTCCGGATGAACTAGGGGTGAGGGCGGATTCATTATTGTTGGGTTTCTTGGAGGAGAGTCCAGATGAACTGGGCCTACAAGATCCGATTCTGCGGGCGAGAACAAAGTGCGCAATAGATGAAGAAGATGGGAGGCTCTTTGATTGATTGTTGTTTGCGTGCTGCCTCGTTGGTCTTCTGCAGTGCGCAGCTGTATCGAGGACGCCGAGTGGACTAGCAAGCAGGGGGAGATCTTTTGCGGACACGCGCGTCTCCTTCTCCTCTGACGCACACCAAAATTATGACTGTGCCATCAAGTGCTGGGAGGAGAGACAGCGTACCGTCCCATCAGCCTCGTCTCGACTTTGTCAGTGATGTTGCATCGACAACGTCAGGGGAATTGATGCTCTATAAGAGGAAAACGGCTAGACTCAAACAACGCTATACAGACTCTTACAACTTGGACATTCTATCCAAATAGGTGATTAAAGCTACCGTACATAGATTAAATTTAGGCTCAAGTGACCCTAATCGACTATGCTTCTCCCGCTGTCTTTGTCGTGCACGACGTCCTCCATGTCACCATCCGCCTCTTCCGTCCTCCAAGGTGAAAACCGCCGGCAGGCGCGGCAACACGACGGTCGGTGCAATCTTGGACCCAGGTATGCATCCAGCCTAGGTACCCCATGGGGCACCCCAAACCATTTTTCCCCGAAAATTGAGAGTGTCTTATAGGGTACATACAGTTAGAAACTGCATTTACCGGGCCGTAACTGGGAAAAAGTACAGTACATGCCAACACCATGACATAAATACCCACCTCCCGGGAATGGGCATGCACCATGGTGTAACATGCGTGGAACTTGCCTCCGGCCCATGGGCACGCCCTAATATTGCACCTCCTTTAGGAAAACGCCGGTTTTTTGGGTCTAGAAAATGGAAAGTCGAGATTTCTCCAAAGCACCACGAAATCTCTAGTAGAAGAAGTCACTTGCGATACCGAGAGGGAGCTAGGTGCCGGGTTTGGGCTCAATCCATGGAGTGGTTCCATGTTCTAGGCAGCGAGGGGGAGTCATATAGGGTTCGAAGCCATGTTTACCCACACTCGATAGACATCCTAGTGGTGCCTTGGGTACCAAATGACCTGGTATGCCCTGCCTATGATTTTATGAGGCCAGTGGGTCACATGCAAGGTCTCCAGGAGCCGTTTTCACATATTTTTTTTTGTTTTTTTAGATTTTGTTTGGTGCTGCCCAAAAAACGGGGAAAACCGTCGGCGGGCGCGGCAACGTGATGGTTGGTGCAATATTGGACCCAAGCATGCATCCAGCCTAGGTATCCTATGGGGCACCCCAAACCATTTTTCCTTGAAAATTGAGAGTGTCTTATAGGGTACATACAGTTAGAAACCGCATTTACCGGGTCGTAACTCGGAAAAAATACAGTACATGCCTGCACCACGAGATAAATACCCACCTCCAAGGAATGGCCATGCACCATGGTGTAGCATGCGTGGAAATTTCCTTGGGCCCATGGGAGCGCCCTAATCTTGCACCTCCTTTGGGAAAATGCCGGTTATTCTGGTCCAGAAAATGGAAAGTCGAGATTTCTCCAAAGCTCCATGAAATCTCTAGTTGGAGAAGTCGCTTCGATGCTGAGAGGGAGCCAGGTGCCGGATTTGGGCTCAACCCATGTAGTGGTTCCATGTTCTGGGCAGCGAGTGGGGATCTAGGGTTGCAAGCCATGTTATTCACACTCAATAGACATCCTGGTGGTGCCTTGGGTGGCAAATGACCTGGTATGCCCTGCCAATGATTTTATGAGGGAAGTGGGTCATATGCAAGGGCTCCAGAAGCCATTTTCACATTTTTTTTTTGTTTTTTTTAGAATTGTTTGGTGATGCCCAAGAAAAGGGCAAAACCCGCCGGCGGGCGCGGCAAAGCGACGGTCGGTGCAATCTTGGACCCAGGCATGCATCCAACCTAGGTACCCCATGGGGCACCCCAAACCATTTTCCCCCAAAAATTGACAGTGTATTATAGGGTACATACAGTTAGAAACCACATTTACCGGGTCGTAACTCGGAAAAATTACAGTACATGCCTGCACCACGAGATAAATACCCACCTCCCGGGAATGGCCATGAAGCATGGTGTAGCATGCGTGGAAATTGCCTCGGGCCCATGGGCGCGTCCTAATCTTGCACCTCCTTTGGGAAAAAGCCGTTTTTCAGGTCCAGAAAATGGAAAGTCCAGATTTCTCCAAAGCACCTCGAAATATCTAGTTGGAGAAGTCGCTTGTGATGCGGAGAGGGATCTAGGTGCCAGTTTTGGGCTCAATCCATGGAGTGGTTCCATGTTCTAGGCAACGAGGGGGGATCTAGGGTTGGAAACCATGTTTACTCACACCCGATAGACATCCTGGTGGTGCCTTGGCTGCCAAATGACCTGGTATGCCATGCCTATGATTTTATGACGGAAGTGGGTCACATGCAAGGGCTCCAGGAGCCATTTTCACGTTTTTTGTTTTTTTAGATTTTGTTCGGCTGCCCAAGAAAACAGCGAAACCCGCCGGCGGGCGCGCCAATGTGACGGTCGGTGCAATATTGGACCCAGGCATGCATCCAGCCTAGGTACCCCATGGGGCACCCAAAACCATTTTTCCCCGAAAATTGAGAGTGTCTTATAGGGTACATACAGTTAGAAACCGCAATTACCGGGCCGTAACTTGGAGAAAATATATACATTCCTGCACCAAGAGATAAATACCCACCTCCTGGGAATGGCCATGCACCATGGTGTATCATGCATGGAAATTGCTTCGGGCCCATGGGCGTGTCCTAATCTTGCACCTCCTTTGGGAAAACGCCGGATTTTCGGGTCCAGAAAATGGAAAGTAGAGATTTCTCAAAAGCACCACGAAATTTCTAGTTGGAGAAGTCACTTGCGATGTCGAGAGGGAGCTAGGTGCCGTGTTTGTGCTCAACCAATGGAGTAATTCCATGTTCTGGGCAGCGAGGGGGGAGATCTAGGGTTGGAAGCCATCTTTACTCACACTCGATAGACATCCTGGTGGTGTCTTGGGTGCCAAATGACCCGGTATGCCCTGCCTATGATTTTACGAGGGCAGTGGGTCACATGCAAGGGCTCTAGGAGCCATTTTCATGTTTTTTTGTTTTTTTAGATTTTTTTTGGTGCTGCCCAAGAAAACGGCGAAACCCGTCTGCGTGCGCGGAAACGCGACAATCGGTGCAATCTTGGACCCAGGCATGCATCCAGCCTAGGTACCCCATGGGGCACCCCAAACCATTTTTCCTCGAAAATTGAGAGTGTCTTATAGGGTACATACAGTTATAAATCGCATTACCCGGGCCATAACTCGGAAAAAATACTGTACATGCTGCACCACGAGATAAATACCCACCTCCCGGGAATGGCCATGCACCATGGTGTAGCATGCATGGAAATTGCTTCGGGCCCATGGGCGTGTCCTAATCTTGCACCTCCTTTGGGAAAACGCTGGATTTTTGGGTCCAGAAAATGGAAAGTCGAGATTTCTCCAAAGCACCACAAAATTTCTAGTTGGAGAAGTCACTTGCGATCCCGAGAGGGAGCTAGGTGCCGTTTTTGTGCTCAATCAATGGAGTAGTTCCATGTTCTGGGCAGCGAGGGGGGATCTAGGGTTGGAAGCCATGTTTACTCACACTCGATAGACATCCTGGTGGTGCCTTGGCTGCCAAATGACCTGGTATGCCCTGCCTATGATTTTACGAGGGCAGTGGGTCACATGCAAGGGCTCCAGGAGCCATTTTCATGTTTTTTTTTGTTTTTTTAGATTTTGTTTGGTGCTGCCCAAGAAAACGGCGAAACCCGCCGGCGGGCGCGGCAACGCGACAGTCGGTGCAATCTTGGACCCAGGCATGCATCCAGCCTAGGTACCCCATGGGGCACCCCAAACCATTTTTCCTCGAAAATTGAGAGTGTCTTATAGAGTACATACAATTAGAAATCGCATTTATCGGGCCGTAACTCGGAAAAAATACAGTACATGTCGCACCACTAGATAAATACCCACCTCCCGGGAATGGCCATGCACCATGGTGTAGCATGCGTGGTAATTGCCTCGGGCCCATGGACGCGCCCTAATCTTGCACCTCCTTTGGGAAAACGCCGGTTTTTCGGGTCCAAAAAATGGAAAGTCGAGATTTCTCCAAAGCACCATGAAATCTCTAGTTGGAGAAGTCGCTTGCGATGCCGAGAGGGAGCTAGGTGTAGGGTTTGGGCTCAATCCATGGAGTGGTTCCATGTTCTGGGCATTGAGGGGGGATCTAGGGTTGGAAGCCATGTTTACTCACACTCGATAGACATCCTGGTGCTGCCTTGTGTGTCAAATGACCTAGTATGCCCTTCCTATGATTTTATGAGGGCAGTGGTTGACATGCAAGGGCTCTAGGAGCCGTTTTCATGTTTTTTGTTTTTTAGATTTTGTTTGGTGCTGCCCAAGAAAACGGTGAAATCCGTCAGCGGGCGCGGCAACGCGACGGTCGGTGCAATATTGGACCCAGGCATGCATCCAACCTAGGTACCCCATGGGGCACCCCAAACCATTTTTCCCCGAAAATAGAGAGTGTCTTATAGGGTACATACAGTTAGAAACCGCATTTACCGGGCCGTAACTCAGAAAAATTACAGTACATGCCTGCACCACGAGATAAATACCCACCTATCGGGAATGGCCATGCACCATGGTGTAGCATGCGTGGAAATTTCCTCGGGCCCATGGGCGCGCCCTAAACCTGCACCTCCTTTGGGAAAACGCCGGTTTTTCAGGTCCAGAAAATGGAAAGTCGAGATTTCTCCAAAGCACGACGAAATCTCTAGTTGGAGAAGTCGCTTGCGATGCTGAGAGGGAGCAAGGTGCTGGGTTTGGGCTCAATCCATGGAGTGGTTCCATGTTCTGGGCAGCGAGGGGGGGGGGATCTAGGGTTGGAAAGCATGTTTACTCAGATTTGCCCTCTATGCTAGTCATGAATAATCAGAAAAGCACTTACTATAGTTCACGCAGAAACCAGCACGTCCTGATTGGTTAGACAGTTGTCACGCGGATCGTGCCAGCCAACCGTTGATCCTCTTTGATCCAACAGCCACACGAAATTGTTATAGTACCAACATCCTAGTATTATTACACACGACATTATAGTTACAACAATTACAATGCAGGACATGGCAGTTAAATATGTAATAATAACAATACAAACATCAGAACATTACTCGTCGTCATCGACGTCGGTGGCGGCGTCGGCGGTGTCCTCTGATGACTCGTCGGCAACTCCCTCCTCGTATATACGTGCCCTCTCCTTGTCAGAGTCCTCCTCCTCCTCCTTGTAGTCCCACGGGTCGACGTCACTCTCCTCCGCTTCTGCCTCCAACTGCTCCATGAACACCTCCTCGTTGCCCGAGTCAGAGTTGTCCTCGTTGCTGGGTCCTCCATTCCTCCTGCCCTTCTTCATGGTGGTCTCGCATGCTTTCCGCCGGCGCTTCCCCATCTTGGCTACCGGTGCAACGCTCTTCTCGGGTGTGGCGGGTACGACAAGCTTCGACGTCGTGGTGTCCTCGAGCGCCGATGTTGATGGATCCAAGCGCGGATGGACACGTCGTGGTGCCTCAGATGGGTGTCGGCGTGCACGACTGATGCCAAGACGAGAAGGTGACGCAAGACGGTCAACCACCGGTAAGGATATGCCACTACCAGGACACGGTTCCTTGCTGCGCGAGGAAGTTGTTCAGAAATGCGTGATGGCGGGTACGTAGAGTTGGGTGCCGATCCTGGGGCGCCAGGAGCATCTCATAGTCTAGTCACATAAAAATTATGCTACATCATAAAATATCTACGTACTGGGAGTGTTGCCACGTAACAAACCACAAAATGCGCCGTGTGGCAGCGTTGGGAAGTGTCTAGTGCGTGCCTGTCGACGTGGAGTTGAACGTACCATCATGTTCTGTCCGTGCAGCAGTTGCGCGCGTCGTGACAACCCCTTGATCACGCACGCACACTGGACGTGCAACCCGTAATTACTTCCTCCCTCGTAGTCCCACCCCTATCCACGGGAAACAAGGAGGCGCGCGCCAAAGCCCCCACTAAACCATCCATCTCATTAAAGCCAGTCCAATCGAGTCCCATCATGTGAACTTTGGGGTTTTATTCCCTGGTTCTGCCAGTCATACTTCTTTGAGAAGGAAGCAACATAGGCCATCGATTAACAAATGAACGGTGGATGTAGGTTGATAAAGCACTAGAATAAACTGTGGTCTTGTATAAGACTGTCCCACGGACTAGACTCTTTGACCATTCTCCCCCGCACATCACTTTCTTCTTCCTCCTGCCCCGACCTTCCTCCATCTGCATTAGCCATGGCTCCCCGGAGGAGAGGCAGAGGCAGATCGACCGTGCACGCGGAGAGAATGCAGAGAAACCGCCGCCTTGGACTTACTTCTCAACCAGCTGATCATCCCCCCTTGCACAGAGTCCCAATCCTCTCCTAGCAATGGTACTGAATGTTCCAGCAGGCTAGGGCTGCTGCCGCTCCCAGTACAGTCTTGTTCTTCTTCTCTATTTTCTTCTTCTTCTATGTCTACTTATTCTTCTTCTTATTATTATGATGCTACATATTCCAGGGCAGCCGTGGACCCTGAAAGCAGCACGATGACGGCAGCGGCGCTGCATGTTGTAGCAGGCCAGGGATCCTCCAGTATAGTCTTCTTCTTCTTTGATGTCTAATTCTTCTTCTTCTTCTTCTTATTACTATGCTACATTATTAAGGGCAGCCGTGGACCCTGAAAGCAGCAAGATGGCGGCAGCGCTACATGTTGCAGCAGGCAAGGGCTCCTCCCGGTACAGTCTTCTTCTTCTTCTTCTTCTTCTTCTATGTATACTTCTTATTCTTCTTATTACTATGCTACATATTCCAGGGCAGCCATGGACCCTAAAAGCAGCACGATGGCGGCGGCGGTGCTGCATGTTGCAGCAGGCCAGGGCTCCTCCCGGTACTATGCTACATATTCTAGGGCGGCTGTGGATCCTAAAAGCAGCACGATGGCGGAGGCGGCGCTAAATGTTTCAGCAGGCCAGGGCTCCTCCCGGTATAGTCTTCTTCTTCTTCTCCCCCTCCTCCTTCTTCTTACTCTACTACATATTCCAGGACGGTCGTGGATCCTGAAACCAGCACGATGGCAGCGATGTCGCAGGACCCATTCGGCGCTGTTCCCCGGCTCACCGAGGTAGGAAATCCCGACATGCATTTGGTTTAATTTTTGAGATTCTAAATGTGGAAATATTATCGTGTCTACCCGCAAGTAGCCTCCAAGTAGGGACCACGCTCAATCTTCGTAGACACATTTGGGGTTTTTGTGACTTGAATATTGTGCTTCCCTAGAACATGCAGTACAATTATAGAGTGCCTATTTCAAATAACATGAATGATGCAGCAAGCAAAGGCCGATTTCCGTGACAAGGTGGCCGCGATCAATGCCAAGATAGACAACCAACTGCAGGATGCACGCTCCCTAACCTAGGCTAATGATCGCCTTCGAAGGCGTTTGTCTCTACAGAAGGAGATCACGCTTGATTTTTTCCTTACCATCAGGAGGCTTGAAGCAGAGCGCGACGAGCTACATAGGGTGATCGATGATCTGTAGAAGTTGATCGCACACAGCTTGTCCAAACAAGACCTGGCCATCAACTTAATTACGAAGCTCTTGCGTGATAAGAAGAATCTCCATGATAGATGCGTCCTCCTGCTGGGCGAAGCCACCAAGACACGCAGATAACGCATCATCGAAGCAAAGGCTGCCATCGAAGCCTACAATGACAGGGACCATTGCCTGGATGCATTGAGACAAATGAAGGAGGACATGGGCCGAGGTCTTCCTGTGCCCAAGAGTCCAAACAAGGAGAACATGGAGCCAACGGCAATGCCCAATTCAGATTCAGAGTAGGGGGGCGGGGGGGGGGGGAGGGGGGAGGTATCTTAGTTCATGCTCCGCTAATTTTGTAATTTATACATATCATGGAATTAAGCAATCTTGGAGCAACTCCTTGTTTCTCTGTTTATCTTACTTGCTTGTCAACTTAATTATGGGTTTGTGTTCTCATGAATGGTCATCATCCTTTCTTTCCATTATGTATCTGAGCTTGGAATTAGATTATGACTATGCCACTACTATTTGGTTACATTGGGAAAACCCACAGCACCCTTAGTTGGATATAGTCCCACGTTGCTTTGAAATTGAAATTAGGACTGTGCCACTACTCTATCCTGTTGAATTGTGAAAAATAGGATTTATTGCTCCGAAATTGAAATTAGGACTGTGCCACTACTTTATCCCGTTGAATTGGAAAAAATAGGATTTATTTCTCTGAAATGGAAATTAGGAATATGCCACTACTTTATCCTTTTGAATTGGGAAAAAAGGCTATCTTGCTCTGAAATGGAAATTAGGACCATGCCACTACTTTATCATGTTGAATTAGGGGAAAAAGCTATATTGCTCTGAAATTGAAATTAGGACTATGCCACTACTTTATCCCGTTGAATTGGAGAAACGGTATATTTCTCAGTCATATAAATTAGAAGTTTGCCACTAGTTTATCTATTTGAATCGAGAAAAATCCTATATTGCTTTGACATTATATCTGGAATTAGGACTATGCCACTAGTTGATTCAGTTAAATTTGTACAATCCGTGATTGCTCTATCCTTCAAATTATGACTTTGACACTAGTTAATTGTTAAAATTGTGGAAACTAACCACATATTTTTGTTGCAGCAGAAGAGGCAAAAGCTCAACCTAGAACTGCCGACCTGGCTAAAGGACAAGATGGATATCCAACTGGAGAAGCAGAATTTTCAGAAAGTGTCCCATGACCACCTAAGAGAAGAAGTCACCATCCTTTATGACAAGTGCCACAGTCTGAAGGTGGACATCGCCGGCTGGAAGGAACTTCATGAGAAAAGTATTTGCCTCGGAACATGCGAAGGAGGACATCATCAAGGATCTCATTGTGGATAATCTTAAGCTTACTGATTAGCTTGTTGCTTCCTAGACGGAGCGCTTGAACCAGCGGGAGGCGCACGTCCAAGTACTGAGGGAGCAGGTAAAAACCAAAGCGGACCTGATCGAATGAACCCTCGAACTGGAGCTTCTCAGAAAGGAACACGACCATCTCCGCGCCAGGCTCAGTGCAAACTATAAGTTCCTCTAAAGTTAGTTTGCAAACTATGTGTTCTAATGGACCAAATCGTGTTTTATCCATGTGTAGTAGTGATTGTGTAAACGCGGACCTCTCTCTATGCAAACTATGTTTCTTCTGAAAGGTTATTTTGCTCAAGGATTGAGTTTGGATTAGTCAAGATATCACAACTGCAAGTCTTACAGTTAACTAGTTTCATATATTGCCACGGCACAAATTATTCATCTAAAATTTCCTTGATGTTCTGTAGCTTGTCCTTGTTCACCTCACGCTCCTTCTTCAGATCCTTCAACAACTCCGTAATGCAATGCAGTACTCTAGCTTCTTATTCTCTTCCATGAGCTGATCCCTCTCCTTTTCCACATTTTGAATCTTCCGTGCAGTTCCCACCACCAAGATCCCATTGATTGTGTCATTTAGTTCTGATCGCAAATGCTTGATTTCCTGTTCCAGCTCCTTATTTCATACCAAGAGCTTGTAATTTTCTGCAGCTGCATCACGGGCATCTTTAAATATCCCTGACCTTTCGAGCTCATACGTATCCCACAACTGGGCCAAACATTTCTTAAGTGCATCTGGCCACTCAGGATCCACCCACTCTACTGCTTTACACACCGGGCCAACCTAAAAAAAACACTACACAATTTTCTTCATGTCGCCATTCTACATAACGAAAGCAAACCTGATTTGTACAACCCAAAAACCTTCTTCTAGTGTTACTTCCTTCAAATGCAACATATTTCCTCAGTTTTATCCCATGGTCACATGGTACTTCCCAATCGAGATCTAGGCCCTCCCAATCGGGGTTGTAGATCGTGAGTGGTACCTATAAGGGAACGAAAAGCTAGAAATAAACACGATTGCATGCACATTTCAAGTCTTGGGTCGAGGTAATTACCAATGCCTAACCATTGCCGAGAAAACATAGGAACTCACATCGGGGAGGGAAGACTCGATGTCGGAGAGAAAGCTGTCGCTGCTCGACTGGTCGTCCTCGTCGTTCCAGGGCGACATTGCAAATGCGGCCGCAGCGACGCATCGGCAACGACGAGGAGAGAGAGGAGGGTAGTGAGTGGAGAGAGAAGGAGTGGTGAAAGTGAAGTGCATCAACGTTGCAACATTGACTAAATTGGCATGCTACAATGGTTTAATTGATACAATGTCCCGTGGCTGGATTGCTATCTCATATCTAATAGTTTTTCTCTTCCTTCATTTTAATTTGTAATATTAATCATGTACTTCCTCCTTCCCAATTTGTTTGACTTATAGCAACATACATAATCTTATGTACCGAACAATATAGGATTATGGTTTATATTTTAGGGTCTAATGAACTGTTTATTGTACTAACCCCTTAACCCTTATTCCTAAATCCTAGACCTATGCGTCCAATATATCACTGTCTCCTAGTTAGTAAGTTTTCTTACTGATCCCACAGAGCATTATATTACATCATAATCATGTCAACTACAAGGTACTTATATATCACCTTGTTCAGTGATGGTTTCAATGAATGATATGTCCCAAAATCCCAACAACTCATAGCACATTATATTACAATCTCTCAACAATCATAATCTCCAAAACAAACTTATCGCATCATCTCAGCAAACACAATCATGTCAACTACAATGTAATTGTGTCTTATTACAACAACGATGCTTTCATCTAGTGATATGTCCGAAAATCTCAACAGCTCACAGAACATCAGATTGCAATCTCTAAAAAAACACGACCACATTAACACAGTTTCAAAGCAACAACAATCTTTGTCACAAATACAGGAAGGGGAGACCTGCGGTCTATCTGACAAGCCCTGGGTAGCAGCTCTCATCAGATCTGATCAACGTCTACCGCCTCGTTCTGTTCAGCCATAGAAGGGGCCTCTGCATCCACTACAACCTGTCTAACAACATCAGAAATGGCAGCCAGGAAGAACACCCTCCTGGTTTGCTTCTTTCATTGCATAATCTTCATTAGATCATCGGTATCCAAAACCTCTATGAACTCATGCTTCTTTTGATGCCACCACCTGAGTCGTGCCATCTTCTTAGGGAAAATAATGATTTCCTTACCAATCATCTCTCTTAGTTCAACAAGAGTATGTTTTTGGAATCGACGGCTATCTCCAGAGTACATGACAAAATTTGCTTACTAACACCGCCATCAAGTTTTGCTATGTATGAATCCACCTCCAAGTGTATATTGAACTTAGCTTGATCAGCATCTGGTGGTCCGCAAACTCGAGCAGCAGAAGCTCTGGCAGCAAGATCTCTAGTATCTGCATACATATCATTGATCATCGCTTCAACTTTCACCTGACGATCAGCTGCACAACACTCCCAAAGAATCTGAAGCTCATGGGAGTGATAAATTTGCACATAGGTATCACTCATGTTGTCATGGGAATGGCCACGACATATGCTGCAATCGGCAGCGAGTAGTAGAACGAGGGGCAAGGGCGGCTAGCCATCTGCGGTGTGAGATGAGGGCGGAGACACAGGGTTTTACCTAGGTTCAGCCCCCGGAGGGTAATAAAGACCTATTCCTGCTAGATTGTATTGATGAGAGAGTATAAGGGCGAGCTCGACGACTAGGCGGCGAGTTGCAGGGGGTGTATGATGGAATGTGTCCTTTATGCGTACCCTAGGGAGGTTTATATAGACTCACCTCACTAGAGTTTACATATCTACAACCGAATTAGTTAAGGATTTGGAGGGTATTTGGCCTAATCCGACTGGGCCTAGCTACGCTTCTGGGCCTCCAGCTTCCAGTCGCCTTGCTCCTTATTGGATCTTGATCTAGTCGCCGTCCTACTGGCACACTCGCTGGCAGCATGGGCCATTAGGAAATGTCCTGCTGGGTATACCCCACTCGGCATATCCCCATCAGTAGTCCCCGATGCCATCGTTGTTCATCGTAGGTGTTCTTTGCCAGTCGGAGTATGCGGGTCCAATTTGGACGCCCAGTCGAATCGGTGGTGGAATCCCTTAATGAAATAGGGAACTTTTTATCTTAGTCGCAATAACGGCGACTAGTCGAGTTGTAGCACGACGAATGGGTCGGCGAGTAGTCGAATTGCAGCTATGGCGATTGGGTCGGCGAGCCGAGTAGACGAAGTTGGACCATCAGCCTTTGTTAAACTAGCCGTTGGGTAATCCAACAGTAATATCGGCGTAATCACCGCGCGGTAACGGCTCCCCGAAAATGTCGGGTAGCGACCATTATAAAAGGAGAGTGACAGACGAAGAGCGATCATTCCCCACACTTCCTCCGACCTCGCGCATCTCCCAGTCTTCCATCCCTCCATAGCGACCAGAGCGACCCAGAGCGATCCGCAACCCTAGATCCTTCGACTGATGGCGCCTCTGACAGAACCATGAGGGAGATCCAAATGCACGAAAGTGCTGCTGAGTCATTCAAGGATGCGGGGATCCTCCGCACCGGGAGATGGCGCATCCCCGCGGCCGGAGAGGTGGTGCCAGATCCACGCGAGGGAGAAATCATCTGCTTCACCACCCACCTGGAGAGGGGGCTCGGTTTCCCCACCTCCATCTTCTTCCGCCGCTTCTGTGCATATTACAGCATCCAGCCGTCAGACCTAGGGCCACACAGCATCGAGCAACTCGCCATATTCGTGGCGTTTTGCGAGTTCTACCTAGGCTACCGACCATACTTCCCCTATGGCAAGATCTATTCTACGGGAGGATCGGACGCGAAGGGACAGGCGGCCCAATGCTAGCCGCGGGCGGCCTCACCTTCCAGCTGATGTCCAAGACCTCCTTCCTCGGCCTGATACTGCCGGAGAAGGTGGCGAATGAGTGGAAGAAACATTGGTTCTACGTGACCGAGTTACCGCCAGGCGACGAGGTGGCGCTTCCAATGTACTCCGCCGACCGTCCCGAGCTGCGTCGGATTCAAGTCGCCAAGCTCCCGCACGACCAGCAAATGGTGGTCGATGAAATGCTGCTGACAATCCGCAACCTGAAGAAGAAGGGCCTCCAAACTATCAACTTGTATAACTGCTGGCTTGGGCAGCGGCTAGTGCCTCTGGCCAGCCGCCTGTAACACGCCCGAGATCAGGGCTAAACAAATCCCAGACCTCCGTATTACATAAGATTAACCTTGAGCTCGAGAATATCCAGTGAAGAATCGGTAACACGACAGTGACCTTACGACACAGAAATTTATTACAGCGAGCTCATAACTGAGCAGAGAACCAAATTATTACAAGTAGAGGTCACTGACCACAAACATCAAACAACGGAAGGCTAATTATGCTACTAAGTATAGCAAACTTAACAAATGGCCTAAGAGGCCTGAAGCATAACGATGACGTCCCAGCCCATAGATTCCAGGCTGCCGGCCGGGAACCCCAAGCTACTCGTTGATGTCGATGTAGTTAGGAACTTGTCTTCAGGGAACACTTACTCTTCCAAAAGTATCAACAAAGCAAGGGTGAGTACAGGGTGTACTCCGCAAGACTTATGGCTGTTGGAGTTGTTTTGCATAAAGCCGTCTTTGTTTATAAAACAAGAGACAGAAGAAGCTCTTCTAATCAGTGTATTTTAAAAGGGGATAAGAGAGCGACATCTCCGAAATATTGATCATCATCTTTATATCCACCAATTCATCATCATCTCAACCCTGACTAGGATCACCCCCTCTTACCCATGAGGAAGCATCCTTAAGCACACGTTGATCTGCCAAGTTTTACGATTAGGTTATAGTTCTCTATGATCTTAGAATCTTGTCACTGAGCGTTCATAACCGTGAACACGGATTTTCGAAAATATTATTACCCTGTAGGGGTTTACAGCTTTACCCACACGTACTAACCTTCTCTTAATGCCATTAGATAAGCCTTCTTCCTTGGAAGGCCGGCAGAGGGTGGTTAGACACGACCTTTACCTTGCTTTCGCCAAGACCATGAGTCACGCAATAAGTATGGTTCCGCCGTAACGGGTCAAATCCCGATGCCGGTACTTAAAGATGTGAGGCGAGGTTGGTTCACCAGGGGATCCATCGACCCCAAGCAAACCCGGCCACGCTTACCTACCTGTTATGAATGCACCTTCACCCGACAAATCTTTCAAACGGTTTTCTATGCAGATGTCAAATGGAACACCTGAACTATGTGACTCATGGAATCTACTAGGCAAGTTAGTTGCTCGTGACGTTTTCTAGGCCCCGTGTGGTTGTACGCTCGGCTCGGTTCCAAAGGCAAGAACTCAGTTCCTAGTGGTAGCGAGCATGGGACTAGAAAAACCACATCCCACCATGGCCTCCCATACAAGCCTTAGCATGTTTAATCTCATATCACCTCTGATATCACATCACGTTCTCCTGTCATACTAGATTATCTGCATCTGATACATCCTCTGGATGAACTAGCACTGACAGCTATGCATGGCTAAGCAAGACACAGATATAAGCTCTAGTAGTGCACACAAGCCAAACCTAGTTATGCTAAGAGCAGTGGATCAGGTAATATAAGCTCAAAGGGAATATGCAACAGATAGGATACTCTATCTATCGATAAAATACCACAGTAGAATCGTATGCAACATGGCAAGAATTGAAATGCTTTCGAAATCATAGGATTATATCATGGTGGGCTTTGCTTGCCTTTGCTAGTTGGTAACCGATAAGCAGATCTTCGGACATCTGGCACTTGACTTGGTTATAGTTGGTCAAGTATTGTTTGTCGATCTTCGAGCTTCGACGGTGTTGATTTCTGACTTCGATCTCGATCTCGTATTCTATCGGGAAGAACCAAACACCGGAAAGAGAGGGAAACAATCAACACATGGCATCGATACAATGCTCAAACAAGGATGATGATATGACAAGTTAAATTGTATTGAATTGAAACCCTATAGCATGCTCAACAACTTAATCGGGGTTCCGAGGGGCGAAAAACCTAACTCGGGGAAACTCCGGATGTATATGAGGGGTTGATTTTTTCTTCTAATTAAAATTGTCATGAAACTTGTTGAACAATGCATGGTTATAGCTTAAATAGATAGCTCTCATTTTTCTGAACATTTTGATATATTATTTGTATTTTTCTGATTTAAAATGAATTAGTTATTGATTTTACAATATTTATACAGATTCTGAAATTATTAAATCATTTTCTAGATTTATTAAACCACGCTGAAACTTTTCACACCGCAGGCATACCTAGCCATAGTGGCTGACTTCTGGGCCCAAGGCCACATCAGCAGTCACACCCGCAAAGTGGGGTCAGGGGCTTTCTACACCGTGGCTAGGTCTAGCCAAAGAGGCTGACAGGTGGGACCTGGCCACACAGGAGCCAGGTCGGCAAGCCACCCGGGCTCGCCGGAGAGCTCGTCGGCCGACGGGGTTTGGCGGTGCTAGGGAACGAGCGGGCTGGCATGGAGGGGCGCGTTGGACGCGGCTCTACGCGGGCGACCTCAAGGTGGCGGCACCGCTTGGGTTAGGTCGCCGGAACAGGAAGCACGACGGCGGCCGACGGCGGTGGTTATAGTTACTCGGCGTGGCAGTGATACAGAGAGGAAGAGGAAGAACGGAGAGGACTGGGAGGTGGAGGGTCTCACCACGGAGGCAGTGGAGGGGTTAGCTCGACCAAGCGAGCTTGGACGCGGCCGGAATCGTCGAGAACAGCGGTGGCCGGACTTTAGGAAGGAGCTCCCAATTGCGGTGGTTATGGGCGCCCTTCCTCGATTCTATTGGCGGGGAAGACCGGCACGGCGAGGCGAAGCTCTTGGTGGCCTCAGAGGAACCTCGGGTGGTCGAAGACGGCAGGAGGAAGAGAGCTAGGGTTCGGGTCCGCGAGGGGAACGAGAAAGAGGGGTCTCTGGGGAGGGGAAGAATGGATGAGGACGGCAGTGCAGCGTCACGAGGATCTTATCCTCCTCCTGGAGCTCGGCGGACGGCGGGATGGAGGCGGCGAGGATCGACGGCGAGGCCGACGACAGCGAGCTGCTTCCGGTCGGAAGCAAGGAAGAAGAAAAGGAAAAGACACGAAGGGGTACGGGCTGCGCTTGGGCCTTAGCTGGGCCGCGGGTGTTGCACGCTGGGCGGCAAGGAGAGAAGGGGAAGGAGATGGGCTCGGCCCAGCTGGCTGCCGCCTGTTTTATTTCCAGAAATAGTTTTTCTATTTCTGTTTCTTTATTCTGGTTTTTATTTTCAAATTCATTTCTGTTTTGAATCATTCAAAAATACTAGAGGCTTCTATAAAGTATATAAAATACTCAGGGGCCCTTCTATACAATTTGGGCTCCAATAATTGTGGTAGTATTCAAAATCAAAACCATTTGAATTGATTTCAAATAGAGAGGAAAGGATTAGGGTTTAGGGTTTTGCCTTAATTCTTAATGCATGCATTTTTAAGGTATGATGCTTATGATGCAAAACAAACCCTAATATAAGTTTAACTAAAAGTGGGTTGTTACACCGCACCCACTGGATGTACGAGTACACGAGCAAGGATGGCCCGACCAAGTCCTGGACCGCCGAATGGAGCGCCAACGACTACGCCCTCGTGTTGAAGAAGATCACCGACGCGGAGTACGTCGACTCGAAGGCGGGGATTCCCCCGTACACCACGAAGCGCAAGGTGCCACCGGTAAGCTTATTTTCCCTTGTCCATTTTGCAATCGTAGAGTCGCAGTTGTGGCCTTTACTGATCGTGTTTCATTTGTGTAGCTCTTCCAAGTGGCGGGAGCTTGGTTTCCACCCGCCGATGATGAAGCCTCGAGAGAGTCCGCAGAGGACGAGAGCGAGTCGTCCTCCGACAAAGGAAATGTCGGAGGCGATGACAATGATGACGATGATGATGAAGACGATGACGAGGCCGTGGAGGTCGCTGCACCCGCGGTCCGGAGAGGGCCTCGAGCATACTTCTTGGCGCGCAGACACGCCATCGAAGAAGTCACCGCAAAAGAAGAAGGATCCGACCAAGGAGGTGTCGCCACCTCGGTCCACGAGCAGCTCTGAAGCGACCAGCGCGGCCGACACGGGCGGGGCTAGCGTTCCGATGCAAGCGACTGCGGCTGCTGATGCGGCCGTGGTAGAGGATGAAGTTCTATTGGCGTCGCTTCCACCGCCCTTCTCCGTAGTCGCCGGGCTCGGGTCCGCCCCACCCACAGGAGCGTCGCCGCGACGGGAAGCTCCTGCATCGACCGTCGAGGAGCCTCCTGTCGCGGCTTCCTCATCGAAGAAGGCGTCTGTGTCATGGGCGCTGAGTTTGTTCGAGACGAGCCTTAGCCGGAGGCTTGAGCCAGAGTTGGAGAAACCAAAAAGTATCTATACTGGTCTATTCTTCATCCTAGTCGCTAAGTAAGTATTCTGATGTATTCCTTTGGGTGATCGGCTCGAACTTGTCTTGCGAGCTGACAATGTTATTTTGCAGGACTAGCGTGAAGAAAATTGGTCACCCTTCGGTGGCAAGGTCCCATTGGGTACCACGGGGGGGGGGAGTCGATCCCTCGAAGAATAAGAAGAGCGATGAGATCGAGGCGCCCGTTGAGGGTGCGAAGAAGGCAAAGGGCGACGAGGTCGTCACAATATAGGACAAGCCGGTGGACGACCCGAGAAAGGCTCTGACTGGAGCGGATGCGGCCACGAAGGCCGTAGTGGACGCGGAGTCGCAGCGGTTAGAGCCTGCGGCGCCAGTCGGGGCAACGGGCCCGACGGCGAGTGCTGCAGGGGCGGCGGTGGCGACCTTCCCTCGCTTTGTGGTGAGGGCCTCCATGGCGAGTGCTTCAGCGCAATCGGCAGAGGTCGATCAGCATCACGGGTGCACACCTCTTGTGCTCCCGTCGGTGGACGCGGTCGAGCTCCACAATATGCCGGGTGCGGCAATCCAGGTATGCCCAGTCCCCAAGGATCTAGTCGCTGAATTTCAGTGAGTAGATTCTTACTTTTTCATTGTCCAGTCCCCGAGTGGCTGGTCCCTGAGTTGCAGCGGCTAGGCACTTGATGATTTCTTCGTTACCCAGTCCCCGAGCGGCTAGTCGCTGAATTTCAGTGGCTAGGCACTTAGGAAGTGCTGCATGAGTGTTTGCTGATGTTCACCATGGTTTTGCATGGCCTCTAGCACGAGTCAGGGGAGCGATTGTCCGCCAAGGAACGTCTGGAAGAGGAAGCCCGCTCTGTCCGAGAAGTGAACGAGCATCTTCGAGCGAATGCTGGTGGGAATTTGATATGCCCTTGGTCAGGGTCATCTTTTTATGTCATTCTTACAGTTGTGGTGATGCAGAGAGTCATGCAGCCGCGGTGGATAAGGCTCAAGGCAATGCGGAAGCGGGTAAGGTCTACTATGATCGGGTGTTGATCTCCGACATGCTGAAGCTCACCGACCGGGCCGCAGTCTACTCCGATCCGGTGTTGGCAATGGGCGACTTCCTGCCGTATTAGGAGACAATCGTCGCCCCGAACAACGAGGAGCCGGCGAAGCATGACTTCAAGGTGGAGCATCCGTTCCGATTGGCAATGGCGGGCACCTTGACGACTTATCCGTCGAACCCGTGGGTGCCCTTCATCCGCGTCCACGGAAGCGGTGGTGAGTCATCGTTGAAGCCTGTAGAGTAGGAGAGTTTGCCTAGTGGCATTAGTCGTAAATAAAAAATGTCCCTGCCCTTGTAAGCGAGAAAATTTGGTTGCCATAAGGAATGCATGGATGCTTTTGTCAGTGTTTGCTTTGACTGTGAATTGTTGAGTTGTGCGAGCCCCCGAGCGTGTACGCCCTTTTGTGGGGTTTACCTCATTTTTATGTGTATGTTTGTTGTTATACTGTTAGTCAGTTGAGGTCGACTCGCCGTGGCTTGAAAAGCCAGTCGCATGGCGACCCCAAGGGGTGCTCTATACTTAGCAGTTTTCCTAGGCGCGAACAAGGTTGTTGGCCGAGTCCCCGAGCGTGGTACTTAGACGTTCTAGTCGCATGCCCAAGGTAGGTGAGGACGAGGCACGTTGTATTAAGCGCATCGCTCCACCTGACCCGGAGGATCAGTCGCGTGGCGACTCCAGGACGTGCTCTCATACTTGGCGTTTTCCTTGGTTGCTCGGGTTTCGGCTGGTGTCAGTCCCCGAGCGTGGTACTTAGCCGTTCAAGTCGCTGCACCAAGGATGTGGAGACTAGGTCACTGTTGGAAGCGAATGCGGTCGTCTTGGCTCGGAAAGGCAGTCGAGCGAGGCGACTCCGATGGGGCTCTAGGTTGGCGTTTTTCGTGGACGATACAAGGCCCAAAAATTTTCGGTGCCCTCGTATCGCACTACTTGGCCGTGCCGGTCGCGTGACCAAGGGTTGAATTCCGTGAGTAGCGTAGCGCTGTTATTACGAGTGCGAGTGGTAGAAGGTATGGAGAGTGGACACAATTTGTGCGAATCGGTCTTCTTTATTTCATAGCGGGTATGGGGTACATGTTTGGAGTTCTAGTAGTAGAACTTCTGTAGGAGATTTACATTCCACGACCGCTTGACGTCGAGTTGTTCGTCACCTCGGACGTTGATGAGGTAGTAGGAGTCATTGACCAGGACTCGCCCGATGGTGAATGGTCCCTCCCAAGGGGGAGAGATCTTGTGCATGCCCTTCTTGTCCTGGATCAGTCGCAGGACCAGGTCGCCTTCCTAGAAGGTGCGAGTCCAGACTTGCCGGCTATGGTAGCAGCGAAGTCCTTGCTGGTAGATGGCGGTGCGGGAGCAAGCTAGGTCGCGTGCTTCGTCGAGCTGGTCGACCCCGTCCTGGCGTGCGAGCTTGTTGTCGGCCTCCGCGTAGTTGACCACCCGAGGCGAGTCGTGCTCGAGGTCGGTCAGCATGACGGCTTCGGCGCCATACACCATGAAGAAGGGGGTGAACCCTGTTGACCTGTTGATGGAGGTGCGGATGCCCCAGATTAGAGAGGGGAGCTCTTCAACCCAATACCCTGGAGTTCGCTCGAGGGGAACTTGCAGTCGCGGCTTTAGGCCGTGGAGGATGCTCTGGTTAGTGCGTTCCGCCTGACCATTGGACTCCGGGTGTGCGACTGAGGCGAGGTCGAGTCGTATGTTGTGCTCCTCGCAGAATTCGGCCATGGCTCCCTTGGCGAAGTTCGTGCTGTTGTCTGTGATGATGATGTGCGGGAACCCATAGCGATAGATGAGCTCACGTAGGAAATTGGTGGCGGTCTTCCCATCGCACTTGCGAACTGGCTTGGCCTCCACCCACTTTGTGAATTTGTCTACTGCGACTAGGAGGTGGGTTAAGCCAGAGGGGGACTTCTTGAAGGGGCCTACCATGTCCATGCCCCACACGGTGAATGGCCAGGTGATGGGGATGGTCTTGAGTGCCGAGCTTGGGACGTGAGTCTGGTTGGCATACTTCTGGCACCCGACGCAGCTTTGGACGATGTCGGCTGCGTCGGCGTGTGCGGTGAGCCAGTAGAAGCCATGTTGCATGGGCTTGGCGACCAGGGATCGAGCGCCAGCGTGGTGGCCTCAGTCGCCGGCGTGGATGTCTTGGAGGATTTTGCGACCTTCCACGGGTTGCACGCAGCGTTGGAACATGCCGGTTATGCTGCACTTGTGGAGCTCGTCGTTGATGATGACGAAGGACTTGCAGCGGCATACTATCATCCGGGCCTCCGTCTCATCGGCGGGTAAGGTCCCTCCCTCCAGGTAGGCTACGTATAGCGCGGTCCAGTCGCTAGGCTCCACGACCATGGCGAGCAGGGCTGGTTCTGGTTGTAGCGGAATCCCGATGTCGCCTCGGGGGAGAGACGGACGGCTTGGTGATGGTGTCGAGGAAGACACCAGCGGGTTGCGCGAGACGGGCCAACCCAATGCGGGAGAGGGTGTCGGCCTCTTTGTTCTTGCACCAGTCGATCCACTCAACGGAGTAGCCGGCAAAGTGGCCCCCCAGCTGGTCCACTGCTTGGCGGTATGCCGCCATGGTGGGGGAGACTGCATCGCACGTACTGGTGACTTGCCCGGCGAAGAGGTCGGAGTCGCCGTAGCAGCACAGACGGTCGATGTTCATCTCCTTGGCTGCTCACATGCCCTGGAGGAGGGCCTCGTACTCCGCCATGTTGTTGGTCCAGGGGGTGAAGTCGAGGTACAAGACGTAGCGCATCTTGTCGCCCTTTGAAGATGTGAGGACGATCCCTGCGCCGGCTCCGTCTGCGTTATTGGACCCGTCGAAGTGTAGCGACCAGTAGTTGAGGTACGACAGCTTCTCCGGTTGCTGCGCCTCCTCCCAATCGGCGAGGAAGTCTTCCAGGGCCTCCGACTTGATTGCCTTGCGCAGCTCGTACCTGATGTTGTGGACTCCAATCTCGACGGCCCACTTGGTGACTCACCCAGTCGCCTCGCGATTGCGGATGATGTCCTGCAACGGAGATGAGGAGACGACCGTGATTGGGTGCTCCGATGCGTACACCCAGTGTTGATTTGGGACACTTCGTTGGAACCCCAAGAGCAAGGTTATCGAACCTGAAGGAGGAAGGAAACGTCTCAAAGGTGTTACTGACAACGTGGAGACCTACACAACACAAACTCAAGACTTTGCCCCAACGAATCAGTGAGGTTGTCAAGATCACCGGTTTGTTGTAACAAAGGATTAAATGTATGGTGTGGAAGGTAATGGTTTGCAGCAAGTAAACAAGTAACAGTGGAAGATGTATCAATGGTAAAGATTAGACCGGGGTCCATAGTTCACTAGAGGTGCTCTCCTTAGATAAACAACATGGCATGAAGGGTAAACAAATTACAGCGGGGCAATTGACAGGAACTGAGCAAGGCATAACAATGCAATTACTAGCTAGAAAGATCCTATGAAGTTGATTGGGCAATACAACAATATACAACTGCTCCAGTATTAAGTTGCAAGCAATAGACAACTGCTTTCAGCAAAGTGTGTAAGGTAAACAATCCACATGTTCTATGAACAAGAGACCGTTTTTTTCTCCCTAGTAGCAACAACATATCTACAACCAAAGAGGTTTCTGTCACTTCCCTTGGAAACTAGAGGCATGAACCCACTATCGAGAATAAATACTCCCTCTTGGAGTCACTAGAAACTACTTGGCCAAGATAACCGCTAGCAACGGAGAGCATGCAAGATCACAAACAATCAAGACATGATAGAATCATAAAGATAAAACCATTAATCAAACCAACATAATAATCTCAATATCCATCGGATCCCCGCAAACACAACATGCATGATTACAAATAGATTAGATCTTGATCATGAACGGAGCTCACAAGATCTATACATGAAAGCAAAAAGGAGGAGATACAACCATCTAGCTACTACATGGACCCATAGTCCAAGGTGGAACTACTCACGAATCATACTGGACAGAAGGCCTCCGGGATGATCTCCCCTCCGATAGGGTGCCAGGAAGAACTTCAAGATCCCCCCGATCTAGGAACGATGGTGGTGGCAGCTACAGACGGTTTCGTAGATTTCTGATCGGGTACCGAGAATTTCTGCATCGGGGGCTTCTTATAGGCGAAGGGGCGAGTCCGGGAGGCGACCGGGGTCGCCAAACCCTACCCAGGCGCGGGTCCACCTGACCCGCGCCTAGAGTGGGTCTGCCCCCCTGTCCAGCCCCTCCGGCTCTCCTCTGGACTTCTTGTTCCCCACGGAAAGTTATTGACTTTGGCGTTTGTCCCGTCCAATTCTGAGAATATTTCTTTACTAACTTTTCTGAAACCAAAAACAGTAGAAAACAGTCATCTGGCACTTTTGCAACTTATTAATAGGTTAGTACCAGAAAACATGTAAAAAACACCTCAAAGTGTAGACAAGTAAAGCAAAGTAGATACTAAACAAGCATGGAGCATCAAAAATTATAGATACGTTTCCAACATATCAGCATCCCCAAGCTTAACTCCTTCTCGTCCTCAAGTAGGTCAGTGATAAAAGAATAATTTTTGAGGTGACATGCACCCTGACAATAAAGATCCAACCATTTTAAAACATTGAAATCTTGGATCAAAGAACTCTAAACATGTGCATCAAAGATGGAGTTCTAACAATAGGACATAGTAATTATGCATGCAACGTGGCAAGCTACAAACAAAGATCATGAATAATATGCATTGAAAAACGTTTGTTTGTTTCACATGCAGAAAACATAACATAGTGGCAATCAGCTTGTCCCTCATAGAGTAGCAATATAATGCATAGGACACCTGCAAAGTTCACAAGGGTGACTAGAAACAGATAGCAGAAGAGAAAGTAATAACACAATATGCATCAATTAATAAGCTTTGGAACACTGTATATAGAATGACAACTATGCTCTCTTAATGGTGCCTAAAGGTAGAAGGTGGAGACTCAAATAACGGTGGAAGAAAGGCCTTTTTGTGAAGGAAGCAGGGATTACAAGTTTCAAAAAGAGCTTCCAAAAATTATGGTACTTATTAGCTTTTAGCCCTCATTTCCCCTATCATAAGCATCTTGAAGTGGTTAAGGTTAAAGTGGCAAAGCTGGAGTATATGCTTGACAAAGTATAAGTTGGCAATCTCAAGTCCCTTGACTGTGAGGGCTACACCTCATGGATACTCAACTTAGGGCCCAGGCAAGTTCTTGTCACTGTAAGTATTTGCATATCATTGAGAACCGCCAACGGGGTACCCCTTGCACATGGCACAGGAGCTTTCCCATAACCAAAATGACAAGGCAAGCAGACAATGAGCATCTCAGCAATTCTTCTTATGTACCATGGGAATATGGTGCTTTTTTCTCTCTTTCCTCTTTTCTCAATGTGTCTCTCTTTTTTTATAAGAAGAATGCTTCATAGATGTCACTGTGGTGATGCTGCAAGTTTCCACCATGATTAGGCATGGCTTAGGCTAGCGGCCTAGGCGTTTCTCTAACACAGAATACAAACTCCATGGACTTACAAGTTCCCACTTCATTTCACACCAGTAACATCCATAGACAAAAGAGCATGATATCAACAGAGTACAAAAAGTACAAGTGCAATGTTGAAAACGTTCCCCGTGACAGCACGGTTCTGCTAATCCCAACTTATAAGTGCAAGCATATACAACAAATTTGCCTCAATGGTTCAAGTTTATTAGGGGCAAAGATTAAAATGTGCCACCAAGTTTGTGAGGGCTTTAATCACTAAGTTTTCACATAACAAAATAGATTTTAATTAGAAGATAGATGAAAACAAGAATATACTTAGAATGGTGTAACACACCATGCATATGAGTTTATAGTGGACACTTTGGAATAACTTGGTTTCTTGGGAGTTGGAAGCATGAGTAGAACTTACTCATACAAGTGGAGGCTAGCAAAAGACTGGAAGCAACCAAATAAGAGAGCAATAATGGCCATAATTATGCAATGCAACAAAGCAAACTAATCAAAGCAAAGAGTGGTACTACAAGTCAAGGAATAAATGATTATAGAGGCTAATGGTGACTTGTCATAGTCATAACATGGTGTGAGCATGTGCCAAGTCAACCCAAGTAAAACATCAAAGGAGAATACCACAATACTATGCTTTTGCATGCTAAAACAACGCATAATTTCTTCAAGGCACACTAAGCAATCCCAATTGTTTGGAACAAGACATGCTACAGCAATAATCACTAAGCATAATGCAAAAACAAGACCTAGCATGTCATGCTAAAGTCTTAGTCATAGTCAATGCAAGCTCCTCTTGCACTTCAAGCAAGAACTTACTACTCCTTTCCAAACACCAAGCAAAGTTATTTGCAAAACAACATAGCGAGAACGGGGGTCCATGTTAGATGTATATTTGTATATTGTATGTCCCCACTTGTTAGGGGGTTTTCCTACATATTTCCACCTAGACATGTACTATATATTGTGGCCTTTGGCCCCGAGAGGAAAAAAAGTTGTCTATTCCTAACATGGTATCAGAGCCACGTTAGCCGTCCTCCTCCTCACAACTTCGTCGCCGCATCCGCCACCGTCCCTGTGTCGACGGCCTTGCCGTCGTCGCCGCCATCGGTCGCCGTCCATTTTGCGCCGATCAATTTTGTTTGATCTGCCCCAACTTCACTTGTCGATCCAGACAGTTTCGATCGATATCGATCTCCCAGATCGATCCAGACTCCTAGATCGATTTCCCAGATCGATCTCCCTTCTGCTCTGCTCGATTCCCAGAACGATTCAGATGCCACGCGCGGGCCATCGATCCAGCCTCACGCGCGAGATCTTCTCTGCAAGACCACACGCGGGCCACCTCCCGAGCCTCGCTCGAGCCATCGATTCGCGTGCCCGAGCCTCTCCGTCATAGACCTGCACATGCTGCCGCCCGCCGCGACCTGCACCTCCCGCCGCCCGCCCGCTGTCCTCTCCGACCTCCACCTGCTGCCGCCCGCCCGCTATTAGATCTCCCTGCCGAGCTTCTCCCCAACTGACCGCCATCGCTCCCAGTTTGCCGGACTTCCGCCGGCGCCGGCCGCCGTTGCCGCCGGGAATCGATCACCTGCGGCCTCAATTGGCCTCCCCAGGCCCTTAGGTGCCGCCTCTCGCCCCGACTGGCCAGAATTTGGTCGCCATCTGCCTGCAGCTCGGGTTGACCAGATCTGAAAAAAAGGAGATGTCTTCTGCATCGGGCTTTGTTGCGATTCCTCGCTGCCCGGTGATCTTCGATGGCGCGAATTATCCTGATTTCGCTGCCTTTATGCGCGTTCACATGCGCAGTATCCGTCTATGGGGTGTGCTCTCCGGCGAGGTCTCGCGTCCGCCGTGCCCCACTGCTCCTCTGGCTCCTCTTCCTCTATCGCCGATCGTTCTTGGTGCTGATGCTTCTCAGGAGGCCAAGGATGCTGCTCAGAGTGCCGATGATATTGCTGTTGCTGCATATGAGATGAAGCTCAAACAATACTCTGCTGATCTCGAGACCTATCGCCTCGATCTGACAGCCTACACTCAGTGGGTTGATGAGGATGCTCGTGCTACTGCTGTTCTCACCTCCAGTGTTCTGCCCCAGTTTGCCGCTGAGTTCATGAGTCTACCTAATGTTGCTGCTCAGTGGGCCCATCTCCGTCAGTGCTATCAGCCGTCTGGGGATGCTCTTTACCTGTCTGTGGTCTGCCAGGAGCATGCTATTCAGCAGGGTGATTCCACTATTGATGAGTTCTATACTCAGATTGCTGCTATCTGGCGTCAACTTGATTCTCTCTGTACTGCTGTTTGTGGCACTTGCCAGTGCTGCCAGATTATGCGCTCGGATTTGGAGTTCCACCGCATCTATGAGTTTCTGTCTCGGCTGCGCCAGGAGTTCGAGCCCCGCCGTGCTTAGTTGAATGCTCGTGGTCGTGTTCCGCTCTCTGAGGTGTTATCTGAGCTTCGGGCTGAGGAGACTCGTCTCCGCGGTGCTGGTCTTCTTACGGTTCCGTCTGTGCTTGCTACTAGTGGTCCTCCTCTGCCGTCTGCTCCCTCGACTCAACCGCGGTCCTCTGTGCCACCGCTGATACTACCCACCCCTCCAGGTCAGGGTCAGAGTCAACACCAGCAGTCTCAGGGTCAGAGTAAGCACCATGTAACACCCCTGTTTTTAGTTAATCATTATTAGGGTTTTCATTGTGCATTGCATGAGCATCATCCTTTAAATTGTGCACTCAAGAAATTAATGAAAACCCTAAAAACCCTAATCTTCCCCCTCTCTTTGCAAGCATTCAAATGGTTTATGTATTTGAAACCACAAAATTAAAGGATCCCAAATTGATTAAAGGGGTCCCTCAGTATTTTGCATATTTTATAAAAAACCTCTGGTGTTTTGAAAGTATTCAAAACAGTTTTCAAAATGAATTGCAAAAGAGAAAACAGATTCTGTAAAAATAAAAATGTTTGTTTGCTAAAAAATAGCAGCCAGCAGCAACCCAGGCCGGCCCAGCGTGCCCCCTTCCTCTTTCCTCTCCCTGCCGCCCACGTCCGCAAGTCAGCAGCCCACCCCGGCCTAGCAGCGGCCCACTCCATCCCGTACCGCTTCACCCTCCTTTCCTGTCGTCAGTATCCTTGCCACCCACGTCCGCAAGTCAGTATCCTTTCTATTGCATTACTCCCTTTGAGCTTACATTACCTGATCCACTGCTCCTAGCATAACTAGGTTTGGCTTGTGTGCACTGCTAGAGCTATTATATGTGTTTGCTTAGCCATGCATAGCTTTTGATTCTGGTCCATCCAGATGTTGTATCAGATGCAGAGAATCTCGTACGACAGGAGAACGTGATGATATGAGATCGGTGATATAAGTTAAACATGCTAAGGCTTGTATGGAAGGCCACGGTGGGATGTGGTTTTTCTAGTCCCATGCTCGCCACCACTAGGACCTGAGTTCTTTCCTTTGGAACCGAGATGAGCGTACAACCATACGGGGCCTGGAAAGCCTCACAAGTGACTAACTTTCCTAGTAGATTCCATGAGTCAAATAGTTCGGGCGTTCCATTCGACATATGCATAGAAAATCTTTTGAAAGATTTGCCGGGTGAAGTTGGTGCATTCATAACAGGTAGGTAAGCATGGTCAGGATTGCTTGGGGTCGATGGAGCCCCTGGTGAACCAACCTCACCTCACATCTTTAAGTACCGGCTTCGGGATTTGACCTGATATGGCGGAACCATACTTATTGCATGACTCATGGTCTCGGCGAAAGCAAGGTAAAGGTCATGCCTAACCACCCTCTGCCGACCTTCCAAGGAAGAGGGCTAATTATGTGGCATTAAGAGAAGGTTAGTATGTGTGGATAAAGTTGTACACCCCTGCAGGGTATTAATCTTTTCGAAAATCCGTGTTCACAGTTATGAACGCTTGGTGACCAGATTCTAAGATCATAGAGAACATTAAGCTAATCTTAAAACTTGGCAGATCAACGTGTGCTTAAGGATGCTTCCTCATGGGTACGAGGGGGTGATCCTAGTTGGTAAATGATGATGATTAGTGGATATCAAAAGATTATGATCAATACTTTGGACATGTCGCTCTCTTATCACCTTTTAAAATATTCTGAATAGACGAGCTTCTTCTCTCCATCTTGATTTATAAAAAAATATGGCTTTATGCAAAACAACTCCACCAGCCATAAGTCTTGCGGAGTACACCTTGTACTCACCCTTGCTTTGTTGATACTTTTGGAAGAGTAA
Organism: Avena sativa; assembly: GCA_916181665.1. NCBI lineage: Eukaryota > Viridiplantae > Streptophyta > Magnoliopsida > Poales > Poaceae > Avena > Avena sativa. The sequence continues at coordinate 163,024,880 of OV702284.1, forward strand.
GTGTTTCCTGAAGATCAGTTTGGTACTACATTGACATCGACGAGTAGCTTGGGGTTCCCGGCCGGCAGCCTGGAATCTATGGGCTGGGACGTCAGCGTTATGCTTCAGGCCTCTTAGGCCATTTGTTAACTTTGCTATACTTAGTAGCATAATTTGCCTTCCGTTGTTTGATGTTTGTGGTCAGTGACCTGTACTTGTAATAATTTGGTTCTCTGCTTAGGTATGAGCTTGCTGTAATAAATTTTGTGTCGTAGGGTCACTACCGTGTTACCGATTCTTCACTGGATATTCTCGAGCTCAAGGTTAAGCTTATTTCAGACGGAGGTCTGGGATTTGTTTAGCCCTGATCCCTGGGGTGTCACAGGTTTTGGTATCAGAGCAGTACCGACCGTAGGAAAACCTTGCTATTGGTCGATGTTGAGTCTAGCATTTGAGAAAACTATTTCAAAGATGAAAAGTATTTGCGAAAACTCTAGTATGCTTCTTTTTCTCCTTATCCAGTTTCTCTCTAACTCTGTGTTATATTATCTTGTGTTGATTTGGAAAAGTTTTGATATCTCTTCTAGTCTTTCAAAGCTTAGGTGCCTTTTTGGCATGCCGCTTCTCAACCAGTTGACCTAGTGTTGGATTCTCTAGAGTTGTGTGTGTTGTGAATTCCTTATTACCCCTTACTCTGCTTTATCTAAGAGATTCCTTTCTACCATGATCTCTCTATCTTTTGGAACCACAATATTATATTGTTGGATCTTTAGTGTTCTGTTCTAGGCTTCGAGGTTTCCTTTCGCCTCGTGTGCCTCCTTTTTGTTTGTTTGGTACTTCAGAAGCCATTTCTTCTCTTGGAAGCTACCTCGTGAATGATATCTTGTAGTGTACACTATGTCACTCAAGTAGTAGTTACTCCTTTCTTTGGGTTTTAACCCTTGGACTTGAACCTAAGACCCCTAATTGTGCTGGATTCTAGTGTTGTGAATCTTGTACATGAAGCTGATCTTTAACCCAAGATTCATTCCTTTGACCCTTGTTGTTAATGTTCCTACATTACCTCAGGATGGCTGGTACTACAATTCTAGCCTTCAAGCTTGTGGTCTTTGTCATGATTGAATTTTTACAATGAAGGACTTCCCCTACTACATGTTATGGCAGATATTCTTTAATGTAACCAAACAGATCACGACAAGAGTACTCCTCGAGAGTATCGCATCTACACCCGTGACTTTGCCACACCTTTCCCCTTCTTGCATTGGTTTTCAGAAGATTGTTGACTTATGCATCCACATCTCGGGATTCTATCCTGAGCATGTTCATTTCCCCTTGTTGTTTTCCGACCTTAGTCTACCAGTTGGCAGCCAAGTAGTAAATGTGCATCGGTGTCTTCCGATGTAAGATACTCTTGTGGTCCGTCAAGACAAACCATTTCGAAATGTCTAGGAGAAACAAACTCCAGTACCTCGTCATACCTAAGACCAGGTCAAAGTGTTGTAATCCGCAGATTAAGAGGCATTCGTTGTCTCCCATCTGTTCTATGTTAAAGTACCACACCCTTTTATATTAAGAGGTGGTGCTGAGTTTCATGACCCCTTAATGAAGTGATGCTCTTACACATAATTACCACCCTTCCTCGAGCTTTCGCTCATGAGTGATGCGTGTGCATAATAATGTGGCCATCTGAGATTATTAGCAATTACTATTGGTTTGAACTCTAAGGATATTTGTGTCATACTTAGTGTCATTGGTTAACCCTATCATTAAGCGAAGAATGATTATGCTACCAAGTCCGCTATTCTGGTGCACTCTCTTCAGTCAAGAGTTAGGCTTGTGCCGAAGCTCTGAGACTATGTATTCCTTCCTTACAAAGCAAGTTTCCTCTTGAATTAAGTGACATATCGGTGGTTCGTGATATTCTAGATGTCTACTAGAAGTGTCTCCATGTTGCCACATGACCGTGTTGTCGAGTTCTTGAGCAAGAAAGTTCTATGAACTGCACCTTTCTCCAAGGATCCGTACTGGATACCCCTAAACTAGTTTGTTGAGCTTAAACAATAACTTGGAGAGTTGTAAGACAAAAGTTCTATCCAACCTAGTTCCTTCTTAAAGGGATGTCTAGTTTTGTTTGTTTTGAAGAAAGATAGTATTTCCTTTGTGGATATGTTATCTTCCCCCACCTTTGATTTGATTTGGGTTATCGTCAAATCAAACTCAGTTCCAAGGACTATCTTGATGGTGTTTCTTCTCGTGATGCTTCACTTGAGTACATATTCATGTCCTTTGGTCTGATCAGTATTTCTGTCTTGTTCACGCAACATATGAGTCCATCTTCTTGGAGTGCCTTGATAAGTTTGTTGTTGATCATATCGATGACATCCTTATCTTCTCCATGTTAGATTTGATTCATATGGAACATTTTGGCATTAATGTTGGAAACTTTCGAGAACCTTCTTCAGGTCATTTCAAAGTATGTGTTCTGGATGTTAGAAGTAACCTTCTCCGATTCACGTGCAAATGTTGAAAGATGTCGTCATGGATTCGAGTAGAGTTATCTCTGTTACTTAAGGACACATGTGTGTTTATTGTTAGTACCTTATGTGTGTGCCGTTGTCTTTCGACAAGTTGCTAATGCATAGGTCTAGCAATTTAGCTCAGTCTTTTGGAGCTTTACACTATAGTCCCTGTCTTGAGAATCTAGTAAATTTACCTTTGTGTAAATGTTGCAACCTTTCTATTCGGACATGCTGAGTCTAAAATATCATTCCACGTAACCAAAGCTGAATCTCAAGTAGCAACGATGGTTGGTGTTCCCCAAGGTTTTGACATAGGTCTCTTTGTAAATCTGACAAGAATGATGTAATGGTTGACACACTTAGCCAGAAAGACCTTTGCCATATTCTCTTGATTCAGCAATATCAACCATTCTTCATGAGGCTTCTTCTATAATTAATTATAGGAGTTGTGCTTATGGTTTCCTTTGTACCCGAAGTCCGACCTCTACTTGATGTTTGATTTCTCAAACATCAAGGAGAACATTTAAAGTTGTGTTGCTAAATGTCTCTCGGTCGATTCCCCAGACCCTTTATGTTGGCAAGCATCTTGTTGTGCCAAACAATTGAAGTCTGAGAATGAAGTTTCTTCCTTCTCTTGTCGTCAGGAATCTTCTTAACCGTTCGTCTTAGTGGTGTAAAGTGTTATCATGATCTTGGCAAAGATTTTGATAAATCTGGATGAATAAAGATTTTCCTTCATTATCTTAACCATGTATTAAGAGTGGCTATGATTTTGGTAATCTATAGTTCCTCTTGATTACATGTTTCTTTGTGACTCTTATGAGTCCTCTCCACCAAAATATCTTTCTGTCTTAAGCCTTCTGTTAAATGAAAGAGTGACCCTTCTGTGTCAAAAGTAGTTCAACAGCTTGGTTTTGTTGATCCATATCTCTGCAACCTAAGATTTCTACTTAAGCTATTTAGTAGAGGTTCCCTATCGAAGTCTGTGGTCATGTTCTTTCTATTGGAAGCTTTCTTCTTCAGAAGCTTCAAAACCTCCTATAAGTTCCATCGTCTCAATCATTATGAAGACCAGCTATCCAACAATTTGAAAACCTTCTCCTCTTGTTTCCTCTGTTACCTTGATGTGTTTCATGTTGGTCTTCTCAGAATTGTTTTCGAACATTCCCTCAGGAGTTGACCATGAGATACTATATGAGTTGGTTAGTGTGTCTCCCTCTTATCTTAGAGTGACCCCGTCCCTTTCTCTCTCTGTCTCTCTTCCTACCTATGGAATCTCGGGTCGAGATTCTCGTAAGGGGGAAAGAGCTGTAACACCCCTATTTTAGCTAATCATTATTAGGGTTTTGATTGTGTATTGCATGAGCATCATCCTTAAATTGTGCACTCAAGAAATTAATGAAAACCCTAAAAACCCTAATCTTCCCCCTCTCTTTGCAAGCATTCAAATGGTTTATGTATTTGAAACCACAAAATTAAAGGATCCCAAATTGATTAAAGGGGTCCCTCAGTATTTTGCATATTTTATAAAAACCCTCTGGTGTTTTGAAAGTATTCAAAACAGTTTTCAAAATGAATTGCAAAAGAGAAAACAGATTCTGTAAAAATAAAAATGTTTGTTTGCTAAAAAATAGCAGCCAGCAGCAACCCAGGCCGGCCCAGCGTGCCCCCTTCCTCTTTCCTCTCCCTGCCGCCCACGTCCGCAAGTTAGCAGCCCACCCCGGCCTAGCAGCGGCCCACTCCATCCCGTACCGCTTCACCCTCCTTTCCTGTCGTCTTCCTCCAGCCAGGCACACAGCACCGTGTCGCCGGCGCCGCCGTCGATCTGTGCCGCCTGCATCCCGCCGTCCGCCGCCTCCTGGAGAAGGATAAGATCACTGTCGTGACTCCTTGGCCGTCCCCATCCACTCCCCCTCTCTTCCCCGACCTCCTTCTCTCCTCTCTCGCGTGAAGCCGAACCCTAGCCCGTGTGGAACCCGACCGTCGTCGCCGTCTCCAGCTTCCCCTCACCCAGCTGAGCACACCACTGGAACCGCCGCACCCTCCTCTTTCGTTTGCCTCGAAGAACGCAAGCCGGAGAGCCCCCTAGCGACGCAATCGACCCTCCGTCCCTGACGAGCTCCGCCACCGATGACGTCGATTCCAGCCATGCCACGCCCCGCCGACCATACAGTCGCACTCCTGGTGAGCTCTTGAGGCTCAGGGTGGCCTCCTTTTGTCTGTTTGCTTTCTAGTTTAGCCGCGTGTCATTGGCCTGTGAACACCGCCGCCGCCGTTCGCCGTAGTTCTAGCTCCGACGACCTTTTGCTAGCGGCGCCGCCCCTATATGGTTCTCCTTGCTCCGCTTGTTCGAACGTTCCAATTAGCTCGCTCGCTTGCGCCCTCCTACGCCATCACCAGTCACCGTCTGGCCGCTCCCCGGCGATGTCTGCGTGGCGCCTGCGTGGTTTGCCAGCGTGGACCAGGCCCACCCGTCAGCCTCTCTAGCTAGACCCAGCCACGGTGAAGAAAACCCCTGACCCCCACTTTGCGTGCGTGTCTCCTGAGGTGGCCCTGGGGCCCCTCTGTCATTCACTATGGCTAGGTATGCCCGCGGTGTAAAAAGTTAAACCATCTTTTCATAATTTCAGAAAAAGGATAAATCTTATAAATTTAATAAGTAATTATTTATAAGTTAGAAAAATACAAATAATATATCAAAATGTTCATAAAAATGAGTTTTGTCTATTTAACCTATAATCATGCATTGTTAAGCAACTAATATGACAAGTTTAATTAGAGAACATATTAACCCCTTTCATATGATTCCGGAGTTTTCCCGAATTAGGGTTTCTACCCTTCGGAACCCCGATTAACTTGTCGAGCATGCCTTAGGGTTACATTTCAATGCAATTTAACTTGTCATATCATAATCCTTGCTTGAGCATTGCATTGATGCCATGTGTTCATTGTTTCCCCCTTTCTTTCCTATATTTGGTTCTTTCCGGTAGAATACGAGATCGAGATCGAAGACCGAGGACAACACCGTCGAAGTTCGAAGATCGACAAACAATACTTCACCAACTGTAACCAAGTCAAGTACAAGCTTCCGAAGATCTGCTTCTCTGTTATCAACTAGCAAAGGCAAGCATAGCCCCGATGATATAATCCTATGATTTCGAAAGCATTTCAATTCTGCCATAATGCATATGATTCTACTGTGGTCTTTTATCAATAGATAGAGTAACCTATCTATTGCATTACTCCCTTTGAGCTTATATTACCTGATCCACTGCTCCTAGCATAACTAGGTTTTGCTTGTGTGCACTGCTAGAGCTATTATATGTGTCTGCTTAGCCTGCATAGCTTTTGAGTCTGGTCCATCCAGATGTTGTCTCAGATGCAGAGAATCTAGTATGACAGGAGAACGTGATGATATGAGATCGATGATATAAGTTAAACATGCTAAGTCTTGTATGAGACGCCACGGTGGGATGTGGTTTTTCTAGTCCCATGCTCGCCACCACTAGGACCTGAGTTCTTGCCTTTAGAACTGAGACGAGCGTACAACCATACGGGGCCTGGAAAACCTCACGAGTGACTAACTTGCCTAGTAGATTCCATGAGTGACATAGTTCGGGCGTTCAATTCGATATATGCATAGAAAATCTTTTGAAAGATTTGCCGGGTGAAGTTGGTGCATTCATGACAGGTAGGTAAGCATGGTCGGGGTTGCTTGGGGTCGATGGAGCCCCTGGTGAACCAACCTCGCCTCACATATTTAAGTACCAGCTTCGGGATTTGACCCGTGACGGCGGAACCATACTTATTGCATGACTCATGGTCTCGACGAAAGCAAGGTAAAGGTCATGTCTAACCACCCTCTGCCGGCCTTCCAAGGAAGAGGGGTAATCATGTGGCATTAAGAGGAGGTTAGTACGTGTGGGTAAAGTTGTACACCCCTGCAGGGTAATAATCTTTTCAAAAATCCGTGTTCACGGTTATGAACGCTTGGTCACCGGATTCTAAGATCATAGAGAACTTTAACCTAATCTTAAAACTTGGCAGATCAACGTGTGCATAAGGATGCTGCCTCATGGGTACGAGGGGGTGATCCTAGTTGGTAGATGATGATGATTGGTGGATATCAAAAGATGATGATCAATACTTTGGACATGTCGCTCTCTTATCCCCTTTTAAAATATTCTGAATAGACGAGCTTCTTCTCTCCCTCTTGATTTATAAACAAATATGGCTTTATGCAAAACAACTCCACCAGCCATAAGTCTTGTGGAGTACACCCTGTACTCACCCTTGCTTTGTTGATACTTTTGGTAGAGTAAGTCTTTCCAGAAGATCAATTTGGTACCACATCGAGATCGACGAGTAGCTTGGGGTTCCCGGCCGGCAGCCTGGAATCTATGGGCTGGGACGTCATTGTTATGCTTCAGGACTCTTAGGCCATTTGTTAAGTTTGCTATACTTAGTAGCATAATTTGCCTTCCGTTTTTTGATGTTTGTGGTCAGTGACCTCTTCTTGTAATAATTTGGTTCTCTGCTCAGTTATGAGCTTGTTGTAATAAATTTTGTGTCATAGGGTCACTGCCGTGTTACCGATTCTTCATTGGATATTCTTGAGCTCAAGGTTAAGCTTATTTCAGACAGAGGTCTGGGATTTGTTTAGCCCTGATCCCGGGGGTGTCACACACCAGCAGGCTCGTGGTCAGGGTCGTCATGGTTCTCTTCATCACTGCACTTACTGTAGTAGGGATGGCCACACTTGGGCCACCTTTTATACACGGGATCCCAGTTTACGTCAGCAGCACCAGGCTCGTGGTCAGTCGGATCCTTCCGGATCTTCAGCAGTTGCTCTCTCTAATCAGGACATTATCAGGAGTCTTCGCGGTCTGCTTGCTGCTATAGGCTCTTCTTCGACGGGCACCGCTGGTTCTGTGACTGATTCTTCAGGCACTACGCGACCACCACCTTCTACATAGTCAGGTACGTCCCCGTGGTATTTGGATTCTGGAGCTTCTTTTCATATGACCTCTGAGTCTTCTCTTCTGTCCACTCTTCATTCTCTCCCTTCTCATGTTCGTGTTCTCACGGACGATGGTACCTCTCTTCCTGTTTCTAGTCGGGGCACCCTTTCTACTTCTTTTTTTGTTCCTGATATTTCTCATGTTCCTCGTCTTAAGATGAATCTATTCTCTGCTAGCCAGCTTACTGACTCTGGTTGTCGCGTCATTCTTGATGTTGATTCTTGTGTTGTCCAGGATCGTTGCACACAGGCCCTGGTTGGAGCTGGCCCTCGCAGCCGTGACTCCTCAGGACTTTGGGAGTTATACTAGATTCGTGTCCCTTCCGCTACCACTTCATCTTCCAGTTCTTCTTCGGTCGTCGCCTTTGCTAGCAGATCTTTTCAGCAGTGGCATCATCGTCTTGGTCACATTTGTGACTCTCGCCTGTCGTTATTAGTTCATCGTGGTCTTTTGGGGTCTGTCTCAGGAGATGGTTCTTTACATTGTCAGGGCTGTAGGTTGGGCAAACAGATTCAGCTTCCCTATCCTACTAGCACGTCTGTATCTCAGTGACCTTTCGATTTAGTTCATTCTGATGTTTGGGTTCCGGCTCCTTTCTCTTCGAAAGGGGGCCATCGCTACTATATTTTATTCATCGATGATTTTTCTCGATACACTTGGTTGTATTTTATGCGCTCTCGTAGTGAAGTGCTCTCCATATATCAGCGTTTTGCGGCCATGGTCTGTACTCAATATTCTACACCCATTCGTGTGTTTCGTGTTGATTCTGCTGGTGAGTATATCTCCTAGATGTTGCGAGGTGTTCTTGCTGAGCAAGGTACCCTTTCTCAGTTCGCCTGTCTCGTCGCACATGCCCAGAATGGCGTCGCTGAGCGTAAGCACCGCCATCTTCTTGTCACATCCCAAGATTTTCCAAATCTTGTAATGTGGAAAAATAAATGAATAAAATAAAACTTTGTTCATTTTCAGGGCCAGAAGAAACTTTTGAATCCAATTGGAAACCTTCAAACCAATTTGGATCAAATAAATCCTAAAGGGATTTAAAAAAAAGATAAACATTTAATAAAGGAAAATAGAAATATTTAAAAATTACTATTTTGGATCTTTTAATAAAAGGATTTGGTTTTCAAAAGAAAAGGAGGATTTATAAATAAAGATTATTTTATATAGCCAAATTAAAACTTGGCCAATATTTTGAAATAAATGTTTTGTTTTGATAAAAATAGTAAAGGTTTATTTAAATAAAATAATAAGGATTTAATATCCAATTTTATTTAAGTAAAGGCTTTTCCCATTTTAAATAAACACAAAAACTTATTTATATATTTAAAATAAGTTTTCCAAGTATTTTATATTCTCAAATAAAAACCTACTGAAGTGTTTTGCTTTTATATTAGATTTAAAAATAATTATTTTATTAAAACAAATCCTATTTGATTTAAATAACTAAGGTCCATTCTATTTAATTATTAATGGAACCTAAAATAAAAATGTTATTTTGTTTTAAACAAGAATTCCAAATATCTTTTATTTTCAAATAAAACCTACTGATTTGGTTTTAAAAATATTTAGATTTCAAAAGAGGTTTTTAAATAAAACAAAACCCTATTTGATTAATAAACCTTGGTCTATTTATTTAATTAATAATGGACCCTATAAATAAAATTATTATTGTGATTTTGAAATTTGGTTTATGTTACTGAACAGAACCAAGTTCAAAGTTGTGAAGTGTGGTGTTTGTTTGAATTGATTTGGTTGATTGAATTGTTTGTTTGAATTTCAAATCAGTAAATAGAAAATAGAAAAGGATAAAACAATTAGACAGAAAAAAATAAGAACAAGTCGACCCAGCCCAGCCGGCCCAACTAACCCAGCAACAGCCCACCTCTCTTCCCCAGCGAACCGTTCTTTTCCACTCACACCCGCACCCGCAGAACCAATGACCGGTGGACCCTCCCCCTCACCTCCTTTCTCGCTGACAAGTATGCCCCACCCTTTTCTGTTCATCGTCTCCACCGCGTCGACCGTTCCTCGCCGTTTACTGCCGTGTTAATTCCCTTGAATTCGCGTTGATGGATGAATTAAACCTCGCCGTGACCACGCAGTGATAAACGCCAGTGACTCCTCTCGGGTTCCCCTCTGTCTCCTCCCCCAAATGCGCCCCCAGGCTGCCTGAATCGAGCTTGCACACCCTCTGCTCCGACCATCGTCTCCGACCAATTCCGGCCGTGTCCTGCCACCTCGTGCCTCCTCGACCTAGCTCACACCTTCCCACCTCCTTACGCGTCTGTCCATGCCCCTCGTTTGACCGCGAGCGTCCCTGAGCGTCGACTCTGACCGAGCTCTGAGCGTCGCCGTCTGTCTTCAACTGCGACGACAACTCCCAGGTAAACCAGACCGCCCCGCGCCTCCTCGTTCACGCTCCCTCACTCGTCTCGACCATGCGCGTCTAACCGCGTCTTCGTATTGTCTTGGGGTGAACCACAGCACCGTCCCCGAGCACAACCAGAGCCGCCTGACGCCAGGAGCAACTCCGGCGAGGAATTACGACTGCCCCTGAGCGCCCCTTGTCAAGCCAACAGTACCTTGAGCATCACCACAGCCCTGCGAATCTGCTGAGCACCTTCCCCTCCTCCCTCGCTTCCTATTTCACCGGCGCCGCCACCGTCTGGTCGCTCCGCCGCCAGTAGCCACCGCAGCGCCGCTCGTTTAGGGTCGAGCCCCCCACAGTCGTCCGGTCCTGATCTGATGGATAGGATAGAATAACTTAATAGCGAAGGGGTACGCGTTCTGGGCCACGCGATCAGTTTAAATCCAACGGCTGCAGCTGTGCGATCCACACGAACCGGTACCGACCAATCACGGCGCGACGCGTGGACAGATTCTGTTTAAAACAGATTTTGAAATCAGATTTAAGTTGCAATTTCAAACCTTTGTAACTTTCAATCCACACGTCAAAAATTTACAAATTTGATACCGTTGGAATCAGTGGAACAAACCCTAGCCAACCATGCCCTTGGGTTAGTAAATAGTATCTGTTAGCTTGTTGGTTTTTGCAGATACTTTTGTGTGCTTGTTTAGATTAGAAAAATTGTTTAAAAATGTTTTTAGGGTTAAAACCTTTGCAAAATGGTTTGTTGTAAACTCACTGACCCTAGGAACCAACTCATAGTTTGGAAAATGTATTTGGTAAAGTTTAGGATGGAAAACTTGATTTAGCCCATTTCTAGCCAAATGAAAATAAAGAATTTGGTTATGAAAATGTTTTTGTAAAGAAAACTATGGGAAAATGTTTTAGATCAAACCTACTGACCATAGGAAACACTTTGTGGTTTCAAAATTGTATTTGGTGAAACAAAATAATGATTCTTTGATTTAAAACCATTTCTAGTCAAATAGAAATGTGGTTTATTTATTAGAATGATTTTTGAAGAAAAACTTTTGGGAAATGTTTTGTTTTAAACTCTCTGACCCCAAACACCAAGTTTTAAGGTTTGAAAACATATTTGGTGAACCCTATAGATTAATGCCTTAGTAAAAATATTTCTACACCACATAAAATGATACTTTGTTTTGAAAATGGCTTATGAAGAGAAACCTTTTGCAAATGACTTTGCCACTTTATAAAATGACCATTAGGTGTTTTCAAATGTTCATGACCCATTAGGAACCACTTTTTCAAACAAAACAAAGCTTGGCATGCTTGCATGCATTACTTTGACTTTGTCATTTTATGTGTTGTTTTGCTTGATTGGTAGATTGAGTATGTACCTTGCTTGGTTGATTTGTAGTGACTTGAAGAGTGTGATTGTTGCAAGGACAAGGAGTGAACCCATACTCTACCAAAAAGGCAAGTGATGCTTCATACTTTTGTCCCATTACTTTCACTATGCATTAGTGATTTTCTCTAAGTAAACTTGCATGGAATTTTGCTAAGTATAAACTTTGCTATAGGAAAACCTAGTAGATGAAACCTTAGTGGAAATCTTCCTAAGTTAAGATTCCTATTACTATCAAGCTTAGCCTAGCTAATAGAAAACATGGGTGGAATATATATTCACACTACGGAAAAATTTCAAAGTCTGAGGACTTGTGTTTTGTTTAATAAAACAACTAAAAGTTAATGAATCACCTGGGTGGAATGGGACTTGCTTGGTGGATTTTGGTTGAGTGGTTCACAAGGCCCATGTCTATGGTTGACCTTGTGTATCTCACTTGTGGATGGCCACCCAGGAACAAAGAGATTTGAGATGTCAAATGTTGAGAATCTTCAAGTGCAACCACTTGGCAATATGGGCTCTGCCATGATCATATAGGTTGCAAGAACTTAGCCATATGGACAGTGGGTGGTAGTTTTTGATAGGTTGGAACGCGTCCATTTTGGTCTAAGGGAAGGCTTGTGAAAGATCTTGTCTTGGGAAACCAAGTCTTGTGGGGAAAGTGCACCACCTCTGCAGAGTGAAAAAAATCTAAGTACTTAGCCATGTCCCTGGTAAAGGGCAATTTGAGCATCAAGACATGGAAGCAATCAAGAATCTCATCATTCAAATTTCTAAGTTAAAACTTGTGGTTTGAACAAGGGTTGTTTGAAATCTTCAATCTTTGATTGAGAGAAGCTTTGGAAAAGATTGTGTCAAAACAAAAACTTAGTATTTTCAAATGATAAGGAAAATCTATTTTGAGCAATGCAAGCCTCAACTCCACTTAGCCAAATGCATATAGAAGATAGACTCCACAATACTACCATAGTATCACTTGCCAATACAATTCAAATGTATTGACCCTTGTGGCTGTAACTTGTATGTTGCAGGTTTGATTGATTTTAGTGAAGATTGATTGATTAGGATTACAAAGTCTACAACCAACATCTTCCTGTGGCACTTTGAAGATGAAGGACCCCATGACTATAGTTATTCCGCTGCAATGTAATGTAATACCCAAATGAGCTATGTATGATGTAATAAAATTATATTATTCCTGGTTATAAAGCTATATTATGACCTTTGTTTCTTGATATTACATCTAAACTGTGGATGCTAGCTATTGATCCAGGGACTAGCATTGCAATCACAGGGATCCTTTCCTTTACAAAGGAGGGATCCTACACTTCTTGAGACCACTCGTGCCATGATGATTGCTTCTTCCCTTCCTCCGCATTTCTGGTCTGAGGTTGTCTCCATGTCGACTTACCTCATCAATATTCAGCCCTCTGCCGCTCTGCAGGGTGGCATCCCTCTTGAGCGCCTATCTGGACACTCTCCAGACTACTCCATGCTTCGCTTGTTTGGTTGTGTTTGCTATGTTCTCCTTGCCCCTCGCGAATGCACCAAACTGACCGCTTAGTCTGTTGAGTGTGTCTTCCTTGGATACAGTGATGAGCACAAGGGCTATCGCTGTTGGGACCCCGTTGGTCGTCAGATGCGTATCTCTCACGATGTTACTTTTGATGAGACACGCCCTTTCTATCCTCATCCCACCGCTAGTACCTACCCGGTGGAAGATATCTCTTTTCTTCTTTTTCCTGACACACCTCCTTCTACTCCTATTATGTCTACTTCAGGACCCACTCTCCATGATGTCTCTTCTTTGACACCAACCTCCTCTGATCCGTCTAGTTCCCCTAGTTCTCCTTGTTCTTCGCAGCCTTCCTCTGCTATTCCTTCTTCTTCATTGTCGTCTCATGAGTCATCTTCCTCTGATGAGCCTCCCTCTACTCGTCCTTTTCGTCAGCACCGTGCCCCCAACCGTTACTCTCCTAGTCAATATGGTCTTTCTGTTTCCTCCGAGCTGACTTCTTATCGGGATGCTGAGCATCATCATGAATGGTAGCTGGCCATGGCTGAGGAGATTGCTACGCTTGAGCACACTGGCACCTAGGATCTTGATTCTCCCCTCTCGGTGTTCGTCCTATTACATGTAAGTGGGTATATAAAATTAAGACCCGCTCTGATGGATCTCTTGAGCGCTATAAAGCGCGTCTTGTGGCTCGTGGTTTTCAGCAAGAGCACGGTCGTGACTATGATGAGACCTTTTCTCCTGTGGATCATATGACCATTGTGCGCACTCTTCTTGTTGTCACTTCTGTTCGTCACTGGTCTGTGTCCCAGCTTGATGTTCAGAACGCATTCCTCAATGGTGAGTTGAGTGAGGAGGTTTATATACATCCTCCTCCTAGGTATTATGTTCCCCCTGGGATGGTTTGCCGTCTTCGGCGTTCTCTTTATGGCCTGAAATAGGCCCCTCGTGCCTGGTTTGAGCGCTTTGCCTCTGTGGTGACTGTTGCTGGTTTCTCTCCTAGTGCTCATGATCCAGTGTTGTTTGTTCACACTTATCCTCGTGGATGCACTCTTCTTCTTCTCTATGTTGATGATATGATCATTACTGGTGATGATCCTGAGTATATCTCCTTTGTTAAGGCTTGTCTTCATGATCAGTTTCTTATGACTGACCTTGGTCCTCTTCGATATTTTCTTGGGATTGAGGTTTCCTCCACTTCTGATGGTTTTTTCATCTCCTAGGAAAAGTATATTCAGGATCTTCTTGCTCGTGCCGCTCTTGGGGATGAGCGCACTGTTGAGACCCCTATGGAGCTTAATGTTAAGCTTCATCCTACTGATGGTGATCCTCTTCCTGATCCGATGCGTTATCGCCATCGTGTTGGGAGTCTTGTTTATCTTGCTGTTACTCGTCCTGACATATCCTATCATGTTCATATTCTGAGTCAGTTTGTTTCCGCTCCTACCACTGTTCACTATAGTCATCTTCTCCATGTTCTACGTTATCTTCGTGGTACGATTACTCGTCGCCTTTTGTTTCCTCGTTCCAGCTCCCTCCAGCTCCAGTGCTATTCAGACGCTACGTGGGCGAGTGATCCTTCGGATCGACGTTCACTTTCTGCTTACTGTGTGTTTCTTGGTGGTTCTCTCATTGCTTGGAAGACGAAGAAACAGACAGCGGTTTCCCGTTCGAGTGTTGAGGCTGAGTTGCGTGCTATGGCCTTGTTGACTACTGAGGTGACCTGGTTACGGTAGTTACTTGCGGATTTTGGGGTCTCTATTACCATACCCACTCTGGTTTTGTCTGACAGTACATGTGCTATTAGTGTTGCACGTGATCCGGTCAAGCATGAGCTTACCAAGCATATTGGTGTTGATGCTTTCTATACACGTGCTCAGGTGCAGGCTCAGGTTGTTGCGCTTCAGTATGTTCCTTCAGAGTTACAGTTGGCGGATTTCTTTACGAAGACACAGACCATTACGCAGCATACTTTCTTTCTCTCCAAACTCAGTGTTGTGGAGCCACCATGAGTTTGAGGGGGGGGGGGATTAGATGTATATTTGTATATTGTATGTCCCCACTTGTTAGGGGGTTTTCCTGCATATTTCCACCTGTACATGTACTATATATTGTGACCTTTGCCCCCCAGAGGAATACAAGTTGTCTATTCCTAACAGTCCAAACTACTAAAGCAAACTAAAGAAACTAAGCAAAGCAAACGAAAACTAAGACGCTCCAAGAACAACACAACTGTGCATGAAACAATAACAGTGAAGTGTCTAGACAGACCTAAGCTTTTTATTGATGAAGAAGGGGATGCCTTGGGCATCCCCAAGCTTTGACACTTGTACCTCTTAGATATTTCTTGGGGTGACACCATGGTGGCATCCCCAAGCTTGATCTTTTTTCCATTCTTCATCTCATTGCATCATTCTATCTCTACACCTGAATTTTTTTCTTCATACAAAACTTCACACAATCTTCATTAGCAACATTAGCTTATTCAAAAGGTATTAGACCACTGGCAAAGCTTTGGAAAACAAGGCTTTTCACTAAAAACACAAGCTACTGTAGTAAATCCCTCAAAGAAACTCAATTTACCTAAGCTCAAAAAGGAATCAATAAGAAGAAAATGCAAGTAATGGCAGAAATCTATCAAAACAGACCAGCAGGTAGAAACGAATTTTTTCGAACATCTTCTGTTGCTCAAATCAAAAAGTGTTGAACTAACGAAAGTTAGCAAACATACTGGGGGAATTTATTCGTAAATTTTGAGATCAATCCGAGTTATAGAGCCTCCTCACGAAGCAGACAAAAAGGATAATGAGAGGTCATTACAGTAGTAATAACTTCCAAGACTCAAAGAAACTCTTGGGTTATCTCCCAACAAGTACTTTTCTTTAACGCCTTTAAGTTAGGCACAAGAAGCAAGAAAAATCAAGTATTTTCAAATGAAGAATTGCCCCTCTTGTTCCTTCTTTTCTTACCTTTCTTTTTCTTCTTTGGGAAGATATGATTGCTTACCGGGGAGTAAAGTGCATGATGCCTTCTCCCACGTCTATTACTGCCCCAAGGTGTTTTAGTAGAGATCTTCCAAGTGTGATCTGTCCTTTGCCTACGCATTCAATAACAAGATAATCAGTAGACACCATTTTCCCTGAGATTTTTGTAAACACACCTTCAGCTATTCCAATGGGCAATATAGTGGCATTGTTGGTAAGAGAGATTTCCTCTCCTCCTTCATTAAGCCCCCAAAGACTCAAGGAATCAAAAATATCTTTAGGCATGAGACAAAATTCAGACATGATATCACAACGATCATCAAAAAGTGCAGTGTTTATTGAGACTTTAATTGTGGGAAACCAATTTGAACGCTCAAAATTTATAGGGACATAATCATGGTAAGCCATAAGAGTGTGATAGCAACTATTCATTCTAGCAATACTAGTCTCAAGATGGTTCAACCTAGCAAAAATACTTGTGAAAGAGGAATCAGACTTGCCAGGTGTAGATCATGATTAATTTTCTTCTAGCATCATAAGCTTCATCTTCAGTACAAAGCAAAAAAATCTTTTTCAGCCACAGCATCCAGAGCATATCTATAACGAAGAGCAATACCGCGGTAGAAACTATCAATAACCAAGCTGAGGCTTACCTCTGGAAAGCAGAGATTCTAGACCAAGCTTCCTTAAAACTTTCTTCATTTTTTGCTTAAAAGTGGAGATTTCTACCATAGGGGAAATAAAGGCAGACCCTGACATGGTAGCAACCAGAGCAAGAACTAATTTTTTTGTGTTTTTGAATAAAGCAAGCAAACCAATCTAGACTAATTTTTTTGGGTTTTTTGAGAAAAGGCAAACAAAACCAAGCAAACTAAAAACAAAGTAAAGAGAAAGGAAGTGAAGGACTCCCCTAGTGAAGACGTCCTTAGCCTCCCCGGCAACGGCGCCAGAAATCTTGATGCGTGCACCCAGTGTTGATTTGGGACACTTCGTTGGAACCCCAAGAGCAAGGTGTGATGAGCACAGCAGCAAGTTTCCCTCAGTAGAGACCGAGGTTATCGAACCTGAAGGAGGAAGGAAATGTCTCAAAGGTGTTGCTGACAACGTGGAGACCTACACAACACAAACTCAAGACTTTGCCCCAACGAATCAGTGAGGTTGTCAAGCTCACCAGTTTGCTTTAACAAAGGATTAAACGTATGGTGTGGAAGGTAATGGTTTGTAGCGAGTAAACAAGTAACAGTGGAAGATGTATCAATGGTAAAGATTAGACCAGGGTCCATAGTTCACTAGAGGTTCTCTCCTTAGATAAACAACATGGCATGAAGGGTAAAAAAATTATAGCGGGGCAATTGACAGGAACTGAGCAAGGCATAACAATGCAATTACTAGCTAGAAAGATCCTATGAAGTTGATTGGGCAATACAACAATATACATAGACCGTAATCCAACTGCATCTATGACTATAAGTCCACCTTCAGGTTATCATCCAAACCCCCTCCAGTATTAAGTTGCAAGCAATAGACAACTGCTTTAAGCAAAGTGTGTAAGGTAAACAATCCACATGTTCTATGAACAAGAGACCGTTGTTTTCTCCCTAGTAGAAACAACACATTTACAACCGAAGAGATTTCTGTCACTTCCCTTGGAAACTAGAGACATGAACCCACTATCGAGCATAAATACTCCCTCTTGGAGTCACTAGCAACTACTTGGCCAAGATAACCACTAGCAACGGAGAGCATGCAAGATCACAAACAATCAAGACATGATAGAATCATAAAGATAAAACCATTAATCAAACCAACATAATAATCTCAATATCCATCGGATCCCCGCAAACACAACATGCATGATTACAAATAGATTAGATCTTGATCATGAACGGAGCTCACAAGATCTATACATGAAAGAACAAAGGAGGCGAAACAACCATCTAGCTACTACATGGACCCATAGTCCAAGGTGGAACTACTCAAGAATCATACCGGAGAGAAGGCTTCCAGGATGATCTCCCCTCTGGCAGGGTGCCGGGAAGAACTTCAGACTCCCCCTGATCTAGGGACGATGGTAGCGGCGGCTACAGACGGTTTTGTGGATTTATGACCGGGTACTGCATGGGGGCTTCTTATAGGCGAAGGGGCGAGTCCGGGAGGCGACCAAGGTCGCTAAACACTACCCAGGCGCGGGTCCACCTGACCCCGCGCCTGTAGTGGGTCTGGCCCCCCTGGCCAGCCCCTCCGGCTCTCCTCTGGACTTCTTGTTCCCCACGGAAAGTTATTGACTTTGGTGTTTGTCCCGTCCAGTTCCGAGAATATTTCTTTACTAACTTTTCTGAAACCAAAAACAGCAGAAAATTGGCATCTGGCACTGTTGCAACTTTTTAATAGGTTAGTACCAGAAAACATGTAAAAAGCACATCAAAGTGTAGACAAGTAAATAAAAGTAGATACTAAACAAGCATGGAGCATCAAAAATTATAGATACGTTTCCAACATATCATGCTCCTGGAAGTAGTGCGGCAATCGCTGCTAGGCTCGAAAGATCGCATATACCAATTTCTGGTACTACGGGTAGCGCTAGCGCGAATCGATGAGGACTTTGTTGATGTAGTAGACAGGTCGCTGCACCGGGCGTTCCTTGAACTCTTCTGGTCGCTCGACGACCATGACGGTGCTAACGACTCGCTCAGAATCCGCGATGTAGACGAGCATGGGCTCCTTGTCGAAGGGGGCGGCGAGTAGCGGGGCCGTGAGTAGCACTTCCTTGAGCGCGTGGAGCGCATCGTCTGCCTCCTTGTCCCACTGGAACGTGGGATTCTTGCGCATTAGGCGGTAGAGAGGCATTGCCTTCTCTCCTAGCTAGGGAATTAAGCGACTGAGAGCCGCGACTCGCCCGACCAACTTATGGACGTTGCACAGGAACTCAGGTTTTCCAAGCCAGGCGATTGTGTTGATCTTGGTGGGGTTCGCCTCGATTCCTCGTTTGGAGACTACGTACCCCTGCAACTGTCCAGTAGGTACGCCGAAGAGCACTTTCATGGGTTTAGTTTGATCTTGTACCTCCATAGATTTGCGAAGTTTTCGGCCAGGTCGGTGAGTAGATCTCCCTGGCGAGTGGATTTCACCACCACGTCGTCGATGTAGACGTGGATGTTGTAGCCAATTTGGCTCTCAAGACACTCCTGCATGCACCTCTGGTAGGTCGCCCCGGCGTTCTTGCGGCCGAAGGTCATGGCGGTGTAGCAAAATGCTCTGAATGGCGTGATGAAAGCCGTCTTCTCCTCATCCTAGACTGCCATTTTGATCTGGTTGTACCCAGAGTAGGAGTCAAGGAAACACAGCGACTCCGAGCCCGCGTTCGAGTCGCTGATTTGATCGATCCGCGGGAGGACAAACTGCTCCTTTGGGCAGGCGCTATTGAGGTTTGTGTAATCGATACACATTCTCCAGGTCCCATTCTTCTTATCGACCAGGATTGGGTTTGCCAGCCACTTGGAGTACTTGATTGGCCGTATGAAGCCTGCAGTGAGTAGACGCTGCACCTCTTCAGCGATTGCTTGGAGGCGCTCTTCATTGAAGGGCCGCAGCGACTACTTGATGGGTCGTAGTTTTGGGTCGGCGTTGAGTTTGTGCTCAGCGAGTTCCCTCGGGACACCAGGCATGTCGGATGGCTTCCATGCGAAGATGTTGCGATTCTCACGGAGGAACTCGATGAGCGCGCCTTCCTATGCTAGGATCATGCCCGTCCCGATCATCACCGTCTGGCTGGAGTCGCCTAGGACCAGCTCGACGGAATGCGTCTGCGTGGTTGCCTCGAAGGCGGTTGAGTCGTCGCCCTCCGAGTTGGGCTTCTTGAGTATTGTGGGGTCATTGTTGTTGACCCCGCTCGTGTACTTGGCAAGCTCGTCCGCATGGTTGGCTTCTTTGGCTATGACGGTGTCGGCGAGCTCGGCGCCCTTGGCCTTGCACTCCGCGGACAAGTCGGGGTCGCCGTGGACGGTGATGATGCCGCACGACCCTGGGAGATTCACCGCGTTATACGCGTAGTGGGGCGGTCCCATGAATTTGGCAAACGATTGCTGCCCCAGGATGCAATGGTAGGGGCTGTTGAAGGGCACCAGCTCGAAGACGATCCACTCGGTGCAGAAGTTCGCTGGTGTGCCGAAGGTGACTGGCAGCATCACCTTGCCGATCGGGTATGCCTTCCGACCGGGGACGATGCCGTGGAAGGTGGTGTAGGTCATCTCGATCATCGACTGCGGGAGCCGCAGTCGCCTGAGCATTTCAAGGTAGAGGATGTTGATGGAGCTTCCGCCGTCCATCAGCGTCTTGGGGAGCCAGTAGTCGCCCACCTTGGGCTTGACCACCGAGGCGATTTCCTCCCGACTCGTCCTCGGTTTCTTGGTTCGGGTCCTCCTCCGCGTACCGCTTGGAGATCTCGAGGAGGTCTGGTATGTTATAGACTGTCTTGTACACCCGCTTGAGCTTGGCGACCTAGGGCTCGTAGCGGCACGAGGTCTTGAAGCAGTGTATCGCTGTATCCGGGTGGATGCCGGCCGCGTTGAACCACAGGTCCTGCCACCGCTGGACCCAGTTGCGGGTCGACTCACGGGGTCCTGGACGCATCTCTCCAGGTCATCGATGGTGGTGGCACGGGGTGTAGGAACCCTCGAAGTGCCTGTAGAAGGCATCACGAATATCCTCCCAGGAGTCGATGCTGTCCACGGGGAGGGTGTTGATCCATAGCCGGCTCGCTCCCTCCGTCATCAGGGGGAGGTAGCGGGCGGAGAGTACGTCGGTGTGGCCGGCCATTCCCATCGCCATGAGGTATGTGTCCAGCCACATGGACGGGTCGTATGAGGGATCGTACTTCTCGATCTCCTTTGGAGCTTTGAAGTTCACCGGGTATTTTTCTCCTCGGATCATTGGTCCGAAGCACTAGGGGCCGACTCGGCTAAGTGATCCCCTTGGTTTGCCGTCGCGGCGGTTTGTGAGGGTGTGCCTCAAGTCGTCAGGCTGACGTGCGCGCCAGCTCTGGTTGCTGATGATGTGGGTCTGCGCGTCGACTGGGTTCCCGTTGGCAGCGACCATGTTGTTCGTCGGTCGCGGGTCGTTGGTGGAGAGTGCCGCGTTCGCGGGTCACGGCTGGAGCTACAAGGGCTCGGGAGGTGGGAAATTGATAGTATTTTCCATATTTGGGCGGCCGCTCGAGGCCTCCCTATTTCCTGACGAACGGGAGTACATGCGCCCCCGCGAATCGGCGCCTGCAGTTTGCTTCTCGACGGCCTTGGTAAGTAGGGCCTTGGCGTACTGGATCTACAACGCGCCTTCACCCGTCACGTTGATGCTGTCGACCATGGCTCGACTCACGATGACGTTGTCCATTGGAGTAGAGAACAGCGGGAGGCCATTCGCATCCCTCTCTTGCGGGGAGATCATGATCCTTGGTTGATCCGGGGGTTGTGTGCCACCGGGAGGCGGTGGGGGATCACCGTTCGCCATTGCGCCCGGTGGCAGCCGGGCGCTTCCTCCTAGTGGCGTGTTCTCCTAGGGCCATGCGGGTCGGGTCCTTTTCGTCGTTGAAGTTTAGGGCGCGGCCCTGAACGGTGGGGTTCAGGCGTGACCTGATGCGACGCTGGTGGTAGAGCGACTGCACCGTTACTTGCTCGAGGCGAAATTTTTCACTCTCGGCCTGTTCCTTGCGGACTGCCTCCTCCAGTCGCAGGCGGAGTTCCTCGACCTTCGTCGCCGTGGCAGTTGGCGGGATCGGTGTAGAGAAGGGGTCTTGTGGGGCGCTCGTGCCACTCTCCATGTAGGTCGCAACGAAGCGACCCGATCCGGCGTGGAAGTCGCCGGAGTTCTCCGACCCAGAGTCAGAGTCGAAGATCCTGAGGATGGAAGGATGCTCGAAATCCCCCATGTTTGAGACCTGAGTGATGGAGCCAGCGGGTGACGCGGCGACGATGGATCCGGCGACTAACGTTGGGGTCGCCGAGTAGGCGTCGTCCTTGAGGGCCGCGGACGGTCTCGGCCACGTTGCTGTTGGCCGAGTCGTATTCGGAGGCGAGGCGGTGGATGGTGCGGACCTGACTCTCAGAGAGCCGATCGAGCGGTGGCGACTCGCGGATGCGAGCCGAGTCCTCCGAGACGATGACGTCGGTGAATCCGATGAAGAGGATGATCGTGCCAATCGGCATGATCACGCTGTGCGTCACGGGGTGTGCCGCCGGGACGTAGCTACTCGGCAAGATCTTTAGGATCTCGCCGATGGCGATCATCTCGTTGATTGGTAGATTGGATCTCGCCGCAGAACACCGGCCTGACCGGCCAGGCCCCACGGTGGGCACCACTGTCGTGGGAATGGCCACGGCAGATGCTGCAATCAGCAGCGAGTAGTAGAACAAGGGGCAAGGGCGGCCAGCCATCTGCGGTGTCAGATGAGGGCGGAGACACAGGGTTTTACCCAGGTTCGGCCCCCCGGAGGGGAAAGACCTACTCCTGCTAGATTGTATTTATGAGAGAGTACAAGGGCGAGCTCGACGACTAGGCGACGAGTCGCAGGGGGTGTATGATGGAACGTGTCCTCTATGCGTACCCTAGGGAGGTTTATATAGACTCACCTCGCTAGGGTTTACAGATCTACAACCGAATTAGTTAAGGATTCAGAGGGTATTTTGCATAATCCGACTGGGCCTAGCTACGCTTCTGGGCCTCCAGCTTCCAGTCGCTTGGCTCCTTATTGGATCTGGATCCAGTCGCCGTCCTGCAGGCCCACTCGCAGGCAGCATGGGCCAGTAGGAAACGGCCTACTAGGTATACCCCACTCGGCATATCCCCATCACATGTTACGCCACACCAATTTTTCACTCTGTCTGGATCCCCAAGGAATTCTAGAATGAAGCATATCTATGAGCTGCGAAACAGACACAACCTCTTTGTAGTTGACAAGCATACACACATCCTGCCCGAACACAACCCTCTCGTAACCAAAATCTAACTTTGCAGTGTACTGGCGGACATGAACCGTGGACTTATATAGGTCCGCTGCATCGAAGTTGTTCCTAATTTGATTAAAAAGGGGACCTTTCAGTTCATTCGACACTACTTTGTAGTAACTAAAATATTTGCAAGACAAGGAACAGATAAGAAAATTCACCTCTCGCTCTTCTCTCGGGTGGTTTTCTTCAAGATCTGGGTTGCACGACCCCGCACTGCAACCGAACACTCTGCCGCCGGCCTAGATTTTCTCTTCAACCTGCTGCTCATAGGTACCCTATTAGCAGACTTCTGGCTGACCTCCTCGCTAACCTAGGCTACAGACCCTGCCGCTGCTTTGCTTGTCTGGCTTTGTGCCCAAGACGCTGGCTCCGACGAAGCCGAATCAGTCGTCGACGTAGCTACCACCTCCGGATTCAGTGTGTGTGTGGGTTTGTGGGAGGGGAGGGGGTGAGGAAAGTACAGAAAAACAACCATCACCGCCACCGAACCAGATTCAGGGTAGGGGGAGGGAGAAAAAGGATCGCCGCCGCCAGATTTAGTGTTGGGGGTTAGGAAAGTACATAAATGGATTTGCCCATGCAACACGTGGACGGTGACTTAGAAGGGGCACAGCAGGGGCACGACAGGTACTAATGTAACGGAATATCCTGACATAACGGATAAGAATTGAAAATATTTGGTTTGGCCACCATTCACTCGAAATGCCCCTCTCGGTAATTACCCCTCAAACTTTTCGAATTGCGGTGCTTACACGCAACTTGGGCCCCGCGTTGCCTTCGCCTGCGAACTTTCGGGCCGCAAAGTTGTATCCCCAACATGCTTGCAAGCAAACCATAGGAAAGAGCAATTTTTCAACTTGAAAGATTCAAAGCATGCAAAAGGTATCAAAGCTAGGTTCGATCTTGAACTCACTTGTGGGATGCTCTCTAGAGCTCGTTTTGTCAACTCGTGCTCAACAAAGGTTGACATTCTATTGCAGGTACCTACACACATCATACACAAAAGGAAGAACGTGTGTGCATGGTATAGAAACACATCATCCATCATGACACATCTCTTCTTGTGCACATCACCATTAATGTCAATAAAGTGTAAACTAGATGCATGGTGAGTATGCAAGTGGGTAACATGCTTATCATGGCAATCGTCAAAATCTCCAAAAATTGAGAAATATATGGGGCCATCTCATTATAATGCATATCGACATTGTTGAAAGCAAAACAAGTGAAAGAGCAATTATTCATCTTATTGTAAGCAAATGGAGAAATCGAGAAACTATCATGACAAAGCATGTCCGAAGCAATTGGAGGATACACAAAATATGTATAGCATGGCATGTGTATGGAAATTGTATCGCAATCAAACAATTCCACATGATCAATATTATGCAAAGTCAAAGCATCACGTGGGAATATTAATGAAGCATATCTAATGTCACAAGTATCATCCATAGCATGCATATCCTCACAATTCATCATGTCCACTAGTGGGATCACGGCATCATCAACACCCTTATTTTTACCTTGTTCATAACTCTCATATAAAGTGGGTGTTGTGGTAGTAGTGGCCTCCGTGTGGATGCCTTTGTCTTCTTGATGTTGCCATGGCGTAGCATCATCTTCTTCCACCATGTACATCTTCTCCAATTGAGGCATCATTGCTTCATGGCTTGGCGCGTATTCATTCATGAAACCTAGCACAACATAAGTGAACACACTAGAGGTTGAGTGTAAGTCGTTAGAAATTGAAATGGTCTCACTTGACCTATCAACTATCACTCTCAAATCACTAGGTGTATCACTCATGCCCTCAAAGTGGAAGCACTCAATCTCACATAAGGTGGAGTAACTCATCTCACTCTTGTTCTCACTCAAGTGGGCTAAGTGGCTCTCATACTCAAATGGGATTGGTACCACATCATCACTCAAGCATATAGGGATAAGCTCGGTTTACTCAACTCCACGCGCCTCCGTTGGTGAAGGGAAAATCCCATGCTCTCCATTCTCAACTCTATCGCCTTCAAGGTTGGATGCCATAAGATGGGCATCATAACTCGCCTCCTTGGTCAAAGGGAAAATCCCATGCTCGACCGTCTTATGGCCATCTTGTAGTAGTGGTGGAAGTAGGCTCATGTTGTTGTCAAGAGCGGTGCTCGGATCGACATCATCACATATGTGGCCTTGTCTTCCTCCATCTTGAAGTGGAGACATCCTATTGTCGTACACATCCAACTTGGCCAAGTAGAATGCTTCATTTTTCTCATTCATGAGGTCTTGGAAGTAAAGTGTAGTCGTTGAAGCTTTATGGCCTGGAGGAAGGCTTTATCTTGGTGCCATTATGGTGGTGCCACTAGTATTTGAAGGTGCCTTAGGATGGTGTCGACGAAGGTCATTGGCATGGCTTGCCGAAGGTTTGTGTTGGTGAAGCACTTGGTCATCCACATGATGCTCGTGACAATGATCACTTGCCTTGGAACTCTTCTTGTGCTTGTGGTGCCTTCTTGAGATTGATTGAGCATTATGGATGATGCTCATTACGAATTCTTTGTCTTGGTGGCGAAGATGTCTTTGACGATGTCTTGTATCCTCTTTATGGTGGCGATGATCATGAGAGGATGTTTGTCAAAGATTCTTGTTTTGGCGCCTCTTGTTGTATATGATGTTTGGACGACACTCTTCTTGGGGTAGGTGGTGCTTCGCGCCTTGGAGATGGTGGAGCTTGACGCCATCTAGGTGTTGGCACTTGATACCTTGTGGCTAGTGGCGCTTGACGCGTTGGAGGTGGTGGCGTTTGATGCCTTGGAGGTGGATCATCGAAGTAGGTGGTGCCCTTTGGTGTGGCACGCTTGGCCTTGAAGGTCATGGATTCTTAATGATGTGCCTCCTCTTGCTTGGCATAATAGTCTTCCATCTCCAAGCGGTGGAGGAATTCTTCATGGCTCATGGAGGATCCATCAAAGTACATGAAGTTTTGTGTGTCTCCTTGCTTGGCGAGGTGTCGTCGATGTTGCACTCGAAGTCGTCCATGCTTGGGGAGTCATTGTTGTTGTAGTACTCCATATCACACAAGCACGTGGGGCCATTGTCGGTGTAGTGCTCCATATCCTCCATTCATGAGGAGCCATTGTCGATGTAGAGCTCCAAGTCTTCCATGCTTGAGGAGACATAGTTGATGTGATGATCCATGTCTTCCATGCATGTGGAGTCTTCATAGGTGTAGTAACGAGGGTTTGACTCGTCAATGCCCATTGTTATGGACTTGGGTTTTGGAGAAGGAGGTGACACTGGAGATCGTAGAACTGCTAACAGATTCGCAATGCAGGGACACGAAGTTTACCCAGGTTCAGGACCCCGGAGGGAAAACCCTACACATGCTTGTGTGTTCTTGATTGATGGTGATGCCGAAGGTTATAGGGGTAGGCAGATGATATCTGGCGGATTATGTGCTAGAGTATGAGGTGAGATCCTCCTCGTCTTGCCCTCCTGGCCTTTATATGGGGAGGCCAGGTCTTGGGGTAGGTCGAGTCGCTTACAAATTAGGGTTTTACCCTTTGAACTTTCTATCAAAAGCTGACCGTGTTCTCCAAGGAGTCGCACTCTTCATGGCCCTGGGTCACCCGAATCCTTCCTGGGCTTCGCCATCCGGAGCAGGTGATTGTATGGGCTTCTGCCAGGATGGACCAGTTAGGCTAACATCAGGAACCCGTAGGGCATACCCATGTCTGTAGCCCCCAAGTGTTCAGTCGAATCGTATATTTGATTGGAGACTCTTAAGTCTTTCAGGTGCTTTCATCCGAACAAGTTTCGGGTCAATGTGTTGGTTCATAGGGATTTTTGATACGTGTGCCTAACTCTCCTGACGGATCAGGGTCAGTTAACTGTCTTTGGACAAAATAATGTGATCTACTTCAGACTTGAGTCCCCGGATTTGAATCTAGAAATTTCTGGCGTAATTTGACCTAGGCCGCGGAGGTCTTGGAGTAGTCGAATTCGAGTGTTTTTAAGTTATGTACCCAATGCTTCCGTCTGGATTTTCCATCGTGCCTGCTGAAACGGAATATTACTAGAAGAGCATGGTCAGGGTGCATTGCCAAGCCATCAGATGTATCTGTAGGTCTTACTTTTGCGTCGTAGACACAACATTCTAAAGTTTGTCGCCGCGGAGGCGTTTCGGGTGACTAAGGAGACGTGGACTCTCTTAGCGTTATTTCGAGCAGAGTTGCTAATTGGATGTATGCTTTATTGTAATCATGAAGGATCCGAAGGATCTCAATTATTTAATTCATAGGGTGCACGACCAGCGCTCCCTATGGGAGTAGCCCCCGAGTGTCTATTCGAGTCGTAGACTTGAGTAGAGAATTGTAGTTTTCAGTTGTATGTTATGGCGATCCAGAAGTTCTTCGGATGAACTTGCAAAACGCCATCAGCGCCAACACTTTTTTGAATGCGCGACCACTTCTCCCTTCCCTTGTAAATGTTGTAAAATTTGTTGCACGTAGTGCTTGCTGTTGGTTAGCTTTGCATATCCTTTTCATTAGCCTGACATGGTCAGATACTCAGGGTAATGCGTTATTGTAATAGTCAATGAAGTCGTTGGGTGAGGCGTAGCCCCCGAGCATGTTTAGGAATGTAATTTTGCATAAGAGAGAGGTATGTTGGCTAAGGAACTTAGCTTTTATTCATTGCATAGTAGGGGATACAAGTTTCAGCTAAGAAGCCTGGTTGAATAGCCTTATTGAAATTAAAGACAACTAAGGGTAGAAGCGTCGCAGTTGTGCAACATTCCAGGGGTTGGACTATGCGATAGGCGCCACCTGGGATTAGTTCAATGACCACGTAGGGGCCTTCCCAGGGTGACTCGAGCTTTAGGCGCCCTTTCTGCTTGAGTCGCAGACGAGGTCTCCTTCGATGAAGGATCTTGGGTGCAGCATTTGGCTGTGGTAGTTGCGGAGACTTTGTTGGTACACTGTCGAACAGGCCGTGGCGATGTCGCGGGATTCATCCAGAAGGTTAAAAGCGTCTTCGAGTGCGGCCATTGATTCGGCCTTGCTGTAAGCAACGACCCATGGGGCCTTGTGGCGTACCTCAGCGGGTAGCATTGCTTCGGCTTTGTGCACCATGAACAAGGGCGTGTAGCCGGTGGCACTGTTTGGCATTGTGTGCAGGCTCCAAAGGATGGAGGGTAGCTCATCTACCCATGCTCCCACCAATCGTTCAAGTGGGCATAGTGGTCACTTCTTGATTCCATTACAGACGAGGCCATTGGCGTTTTTGACTTGCATGTTGGTCCGCGGATGCGCCACAGTATGTGAGGTTGATGCCAAGCCCTTCGCATAAGTCTCGGAATTCCTTCGAGGTGAAGTTTGTGATGTTGTCAGTGATGATTCTGTGAGGCACTTCAAACCCGTAGACAATGGACTAGAAGAACTTGACGATAGTGGTACCAGTTTGGTTAGTGACAGGCATGGCCTCGATCCACTTTGTGAACTTGTCGACTGCCACCACGAGGAAGACGTGTCCTCCGGGTGAGGACTTCTGCAGCTTGCCGACTATGTCAAGTCCCCATTGGGCAAAGGGCCAAGCCAGTGGTATAGGCCATAGCTCTGAGCCTGGTGCGTGTGGTTTGTCTACAAACCTTTGGAAAGCATTGCACTTCTCGATGACGTCCTTGGCATTGCACATCGCGGTTGGCCAGTAGAAGCCATCTTGTAGAGCCTTGGCACCTAGGGCGCGGCTTCCGGCGTGGTGGCCACAGATGCCTTCTTGGATGTTGAGGACGATGATCTTCCCGTCACTATTGGTGATGCATCGCTAGAGTACCCTAGTGATACTTCGCTTGTACATCTCGTCGTTGATGACATTGAAGGATTTTGATCTGCGAGCGGTATGCCTGGCGTTCGTCGGGTCCTCGGGAAGTTGCTTGCTTAGCAGGTACCTGATGTATGGTTGGGGCCATGTCTTCTTGATTTCTAGGACCTGCATGTGGCTCACCAGTTCAACGTCCATCTCTGGTTCTTCAGATGCTTCCATTTTGTCGGCTGGTGCAGCCACCGAGTGTCTCGCTGCATCGATTATGCCCTTGGGGATTTTGTGCTTGATGGAGCACTCGCAGATCTATTTGAGGAACATGCCCGACGGTATCGGGGCGCAAGTGGAGCCGATGTTGGCGAGCTTGTCAACCTCTTCGCTGCTTTCCCGGCCAACATGACGGAGCTCACAGCCGTTGAAGTCTGCTTCGAGTGCGTTGTAGAGGTCGCGGTAGGAGATCATGGTGTCGCTGAAGATGTCGCATTGGTTCATCGTCTGCTGGACGACGAGATTGGAGTCACCTTAGACGACCAATCATGTGGCGTCGTAGACTTTGGCCATCCGCATTCCATGGAGCAGCGCCTCATATTCAGCCTCGTTGTTGGATGCACAAAACTTCATTTGCAACACATACCTCATCTTATCCCCTTGGGGGGATGTCAACATTACTCTGGCTCCAGCTCCGACATCATGTTTGGTGCTATCAAAGTGCATCGTCCAGAGCTGGGACATGTCCGGAGTATCCAGAAGTTGGAGCTCCATCCAGTGGACGAAGAAGTCATGAAGCACATACGACTTGATGGCGGTGCGACACTCATATATGTTGTCCCGCGGGGACAACTCAATTCCCCAAAGGGCCACTCGCCCCGTTGCCTCGGGGTTGTTGAGGATGTGTCATAGAGGCACATTGTTGATGACCACTATCTGGTGCTGCTAGAAGTAGTGACGTAGTCGACGTGCGGTCATAAATACGCCGTATGCCAGCTTCTGGTAGTGAGGTGTTAGCACCTCACTGAGTTGGTACATGGAGTGTTGCACCCCATGGGTTTTGCCGTCTTTGGGTCGTTCAACCACGAGTGTTGTGTTGACCACTTGATGCGTCGTGGGAATGTAGAGCAGCATGGGCTCTCTCGCCGTTGGCGTCACTAGTACGAGAGATGTTGACAGTAGGCGCTTGAGATCTTCGAATGTCTCATCTGCTTCGGCCGTCCACTCGAATTTGTCTAATTTGCGGAGCAACTGGTCGAAGGGGAGAGCCTTTCTCCCATGCGGCTGATGAACTTGTTAAGCGCGGCGATCTGTCCAGCTAGCTGCTGGACTCCTTTGATGTTCTTCGGCTTCTCCATGGCTAGTATAGTCTTCATTTTCTTCGGGTTGGCCTCGATGCCTCTCTCGGATATGAAGTACCCAAGCAATTGCCCGGATGGGACACCGAAGGCACACTTTTCCGGGTTCATCTTGATCTTGTATTGATCAACGTTGTCGAACGTCCTGCGGAGATTGTCAATCAGTGTTCGGCTTTCCTTGGTCTTGAATACTATGTGGTCGACATAGACTTGAATGTTGCGACCAATTTGGTTTTTGAGGAATGCCTGCATGCACCTTTGATAGGTCGCGCCTGCATTCTTAAGCCCAAAGGGCATTGTGTTGTAGTAGAAGACCCCAAACGGTGTGATGAAAGCCATTTTCTCCTGGTCCTCGACCTCCAGCCAAATCTGATTATAGCCTGAGTAGGCGTCGAGGAACTATAGTCATTCACATCCCGTGGTGGAATCGATAATATCCTTTGGGAAATGCTTGTTAAGTGTCGTAAATTCCACTCACATCCGCAGGATGTTCGTGTCCTTCTTAGGGACCAGCACGGGGTTATCTACCCAGGTGCTTTATTTTATCTCCCTTACGAAGTTGGCATCGAGGAGTCTATTGAATTCGATGCCAATTGCCTCCTCTCTTCCCTCGGAGAGTCGATGCATCATCTGCTTCACTAGACATGCATGCGAGTATACATTGAGCGTGTGCTCAACGAATTCCCTGGGAACTCCTAGCATGTCCACAGGACACAAGGCAAAGATTTCCCAGCGCTCATGGAGGAATTCGACAAGCGCGAGTTCCTATGCGGAACTCAGTGTAACACCCCAGTTCTAGCTAAATAGTAATTAGGGTTGTTTGCGCATTCATTAGCATCATAACATGATAATGCGTGCAAAGAGAAAATAAAGAAAACCCTAAAACCCTAATCTTCCCCCTCTCTTTGAAAAAATTCAAATGTTTTGAATTTCGAAAATTACTAAAACATTGGAGCCCAAATGGACTAGAAGGGCCCCTACAATATTTTATACATTTCATAAAAGTCCCTCGTATTTTTGAAATGGATCAAAATAGTTTAAAATTTAAATTACAAAGAGAAAAGCAAAAGAGAAATAGATAAATATATTCTGGAAATAAAAATAGTAGCCAGCACTCTCTGGGCCGAGCCCAGCTTGCCCTCTCTCTTCTCTCCCCTCTTCCTGCCGCTCACGTGCAACACTCGTAGCCAGTCGCGGCCCAGCTTGGCCTATACGCAGCCCACCCACGGCCCGGTACCCCTTCGCCCATGTTTCGTCGTCTTCCTCGTGGAGACAAGCTCCTCTGTGTCGCCGCCGACGCTGTCCGCCATTTCCAGGATGCGCGCATGCGCCGTGATGCCCGCCGCCGCCCTCGGACCCCTACAAGACCCCTTGGCCACCGCTTGAGAACCCTAGGCCCTCACTTTCCCCTCTCCCTTGCTTTGTCTCCAGTGCGCCCGAAATCCTAGCTCTGACCGCCGACGAGCCCCGCCGTTCCCAAGATCCCTTGACCAGCTGAGATCGCCACCGGCTCCGCCTCGACGCACTTAATCCACTCCGCATCAAGCTCAACGACGTCGTCTTCTTCCTCACCGACGGAGCTCTCCGCCACCGATTCGCCTCCGTCCGGCCTCGTCTCGCCTTCCCAACCCCTTGATCGCGACCGTGGTGAGCCGTTGATCACGCCAGCACCTTCCTTTGCTCCTCTTGCTTCCTGGTTTGGCCTCCCTCCGTGCACCACCAAGCGTCTCCACAGATATTCGTCGGGAACAATGTTCCGGCGACCATTCGAGGGCGGCGCCGCCTCCAGCTCGCTCGTCTTGATGCCTCGGATCAAACGCACGCACGCACACATTCCCGCTCGCCTCCTGTGCCGTTCCCCGCCACCGTCTGGCCCGTTGGCTGGCGAGCCGACGTGGCGCCCGTGTGGCCTCCACGTGGTGCCTGCGTGGCCCTGGTCCCACCAGTCAGCCTCTAGGGCTGGGCTCTAGCCCGGTAACAAATGCCCCTGAGCCCATTTCGCGTGTGTGGCTGCTGAGGTGGCCACGGGCCCATAGGTCAGTCACTGTGGCTAGCCCAGCCCTCGGTGTAAAAAGGTTTTCAGTTTTATTTAAATTAAGAAAAGGGTTTAATAATTTCAGAAATTGTTTTGATTATTGTAAATTCAATAACTTTTAAACTGTAATTCAAAAAATTACAAATAATATATCAAAATGTTCAGAAAAATGAGAGCTATCTAATTAACCTATGACCATGCATTGTTCAACAACTTAAATTACAAGTTTAATTGGAATAAAAAATTCACCCCTCTCATATACATCCAGAGTTTCCCCGAGTTAGGGTTTTCACCCCTAGGAACCCCGATTAAATTGTCGAGCATGCTTTTGGGTTACTTTTCAATACAAGTTAACTTGTCATATCATCATCCTTGATTGAGCATTGCATCGATGCCATTGTTGATTGTTTCTCTCTCTTTCCGGTATTTGCTTCTTTTCGATAGAATACGATATCGATATCGAGATCGAAGACCAAGATCAAGACCGTCGAAGACCGAAGATCGACGAACAATACTTGACCAACTGTAACCAAGTCAAGTTCAAGGCTCCCGAAGATCTGTTTATATG
Source organism: Avena sativa (assembly GCA_916181665.1). Taxonomy (NCBI): domain Eukaryota; kingdom Viridiplantae; phylum Streptophyta; class Magnoliopsida; order Poales; family Poaceae; genus Avena; species Avena sativa. The sequence goes on from OV702284.1 coordinate 163,057,436, forward strand.
TTATCAACTGGCAAAGGAAAGCATCGCCCCATCATGATATAATCCTATGATTTTGAAAGCATTACAATTCTGCCATGATGCATACGATTCTACTGTGGTCTTTTATCGATAGATAGAGTTTCCTATCTATTGCATTACTTACTTTGAGCTTATATTACCTGATCCACTGCTCCAAGCATAACTAGGTTTGTCTTGTGTGCACCGCTAGAGCTTATATCTGTGTCTTGCTTAGCCATGCATAGCTGTCAGTGCTGGTTCATCCAGATGATGTATCAGATGTAGATAATCTAGTATAATAGAAGATCATGATGAGATGAGATCAGTGATATGAGATTAAACATGCTAAGGCTTGTATGGGAGGCCACGGTGGGATGTGGTTTTTCTAGTGCCATGCTCTCCACCACTAGGACCTGCGTTCTTGCCTTTGGATCCGAGATGAGCGTACAGCCACACGGGGATTGGGAACCCCTCGCCTGATTAACTGGCCTAGTAGATTCCATGAGTCACATAGTTCGGGCGTTCCATTCGACATACGCATTGAAAACGTTTTCGAAAGAAGGACGTGAAGGAGGTGCATTCATACAAGTAGGAAAGCGTGGACTGGGTTGCTTGGGGTTGATGGCGCCCCTAGTAAACCAACCTCGCCTCACATATTTAAGTACCGACTTTGGGATTTTACCCGTTACGGCGGAACAATACTTATTGTGTGACTCATGGTCTTGGCAAAAGCAAGGTAAAGGTCGTGGCCAACCACCCTCTGCCAGCCTTCCAAGGAAGAGTGCTAATAGCTTGGCATTAAGAGTCTGTTGGTACGTGTGGGTAAAGTTGTACACCCCTGTAGGGTAATAATATTTTCAAAAATCCGAGTTCATGGTTATGAACGCTTGGTGACCAGATTCTAAGATCATAGAGAACTTGAATCTAATTTTAAAACTTGGCAGATAAAGGTGTGCTTAAGGAAGCTTCCTCATGGGTACGAGGGGGTGATCCTAGTTGGTACAGGTTGATGATTCGTGGGATATCAAAAGATGATGATCAATATTTTTGGAGATGTCGCTCTCTTATCCCCTTTTAAAATACTATGATTAGACGAGCTTCTTCTCTCTCTTGATTTATAAACAAAGATGGCTTTATGCAAAACAACTCCACCAGCCATAAGTCTTGCGGAGTACACCCTGTACTCACCCTTGCTTCGTTGATACTTTTGGCAGAGTAAGTGTTCCCTGAAGATCAGTCTGGTACTACATCGACATCGACGAGTAGCTTGGGGTTCCCGGCCGGCAGCCTGGAATCTATGGGCTGGGATGTCATCGTTATGCTTCAGGCCTCTTAGGACATTTGTTAAGTTTGCTATACTTAATAGCATAATTTTCCTTCCGTTGTTTGATGTTTGTGGTCAGTGACCTCTGCTTGTAATAATTTGGTTCTCTTCTCAGTTATGAGCTTGATGTAATAAATTTAGTGTCGTAGGGTCACTGTTGTGTTACCGATTCTTCACTGGATATTCTCGAGCTCAAGGTTAAGCTTATATCAGATGGAGGTCTGGGATTTGTTTAGCCCTGATCTCGGGGGTGTCACAGTTTTTGGTATCAGAGCAGTACCGACCATAGGAAAACCTTGCTATTGGTCGATGTTGAGTCTAGTGGTTGTGAAAACTATTTTAAAAGCTAAAAAGTATTTGCGAAAACTCTAGTATGCTTCTTTTTCTTCTTATCCAGTTTCGCTCTAACTCTGGGTTATCTTATCTAGTATTGACTTTGGAAAAGTTTTGATACCTCTTCTAGTCTTTCAAAACTTAGGTGCCTTTTGGGCATGTCGTTTCTCAACCAGTTGACCTAGTGTTGAGTTCTCTAGAGTGATGTGTGTAGTGAATTCTCTGTTTCCTTTGCTCTATTTCATCTGAGGGATTCCTTTCTATCATGATCTCTCCATCTTTTGGGCCGACAATATTATATTGTTGGTTCCATAGTGTTCTGCTCTAGGCTTCGAGGTCTCCTCTCGCCTCGTGTGCCTCCTTTTTGTTTGTTGGGTACTTCAGAAGTCGTTTCATCTCTTAGAAGCTACCTCGTGAATACTATCTTGCAGTGTACACTATGTCAATCAAGTAGTAGTTACTCCTTTCTTTGGGTTTTAACTCTTGGACTTGAACTGAAGATCACCGATTGTGTTGGATTCTGGTGTTGTGAATCTTGTGCATGAAGCTGACCTTTAACCGAAGATCCTTTCTTTGACCTCTGTTGATGATGTTCATACATTACCTTAGGATGGCTGGTATTACAATTCTAGCCTTCAAGCTTGTGGTCTTTGTCGCGAATTAATTGTGACAATGAAGGACTTTCCCTACCACATGCCATGGCAGATTTTATTTAATGGAAGCAAATAGATCACGACAAGAGTACTCCTCGTGAGTCTCGCATCTAAATTCGTGACTCTGCCACACCTTTCCCTTCTCTGCATTGGTTTTCGGAAGAGTGTTAATCTATGCATCCACATCTCGGGATTCTATCATGAGCATGTTCCTTCTCCCTTGTTGTTTTCCGACCTTTGTCTACGAGTTGGTAGCCAAGTATTAATTGTGAATTGGTGTCTTCCGACGTAAGATACTCTTGTGGTCTGTCATGACAAACCATTTCGGAATGTTTAGGAGAAACAAACTCCAGTACCTCGTCGTATCTAGGACTAGGTCAAAGTGTTGTAATCTGTGGATCAAGAGGCATTGATTAGTTTCTATCTTGAAGTATCACACTCTTTTGTACTAAGAGGTCATGTTGAGTTTCATGAACCCTTACTGAAGTGATGCTCTTACACATCTTTACCCACCCTTCCTCGAGCTTTCGCGCTCATGAGTGATGCGTGTGCGTAATAATGTGGCTATCTGAGATTCTTAGCAATTACTATTGTTTTGAACTCTAAGGACATTTGAGTCATTCTTAGCGTGATTGGTAAATCCTATCACTAAGCGAAGTTTGATTGTGTTACCAATTCCGTTATCCAGGTGCACTCTCTTCGGTCAGAGAGATAGGCTTGTGCCGAAGCTCTGAGACTATGTCTTCTTGCCTTACAAAGTAAGTTTCCTCTCGAACTAAGTGACATATCGGTGGTTTGTGGTATTCTAGATGTCCACTAGAAGTATCACCATGTTGCCACATAACTGAGTTATCATGTTCTTGAGCAAGCAAGTTCTCTGAACTGCTCCTTTCTCCAAGGATCTGTACTGGATACTCCTCAATTAGTTGGTTGAGCTTAAACAACAACTTGGAGAGTTGTAAGACAAAAGTTCTATCCGACCCAGTTCCTCCTTAAAGGGATGTCTAGTTGTGTTAGTGCTGAAGTAAGATAGTATGTCCTTTGTGGATATGTTATCTTCCACCACCTTTGATTTGATTTGGGTTATTGTCAAACCAAACTCAGTTCCAAGGACTATCTTGATGGTGTTGCTACTGGTGATGTTTCACTTGAGTACATCTTCATGTTCTTTGGTCTGACCAATATTCTTGCCTTGTTCATACGACATATGAGTCCATCTTCTTGGAGTGTATTGATAAGCTTGTTGTTGATCTCATCAACAATATCCTTATCCTTTCCATGTTAGACTGGATTCATATGGAACATTTGGCATTAATGTTGGAAACTCTCAAGGACCATCCTCGACTCATCTCGTAGTATGTGATCTGGATGTTAGAAGTGACCTTCTCCGAATCATGTGCAATTGTTGAAAGATGTCGCCGTGGATTCGAGTAGAGTTATCCTTGTCCTCTTAAGGATACATGTGTGTTTTATTGTTAGTACTTTATGTGTGTGCAGTTGTCTTTCGACAAGTTGCTAATGCATAGGTCTAACAATCTAGCTCATATTTTGGAGCTTTACACTGTAGTTCCTATCTTGGGAATATAGTAACTTTACCTTTGCGGTAAATGTTGCAAACATTCTATTCGGACATGCTGAGTCTGAAATATTATACCACCTAACCAAATCTGAATCTCAAGCAGAAATGATGGTTGGTGCTCCTCAAGGTTTTGACATAGGTCTCTTTGTAAATCTGGCAAGATTGATGTAATGGTTGACACACTTAGCCAGAAAGACCTATTGTCATATTCTTTTAAATCATCAGTAACAACCACACTTCATGAGGCTTCCTCTATAATTTGAATATATGAGTTGTTCTCATGGTTTCCTTTGTATTCGAAGTCCGACCTTTACTTGATGTTTGTTTTTCCGAACATCAAGGAGAACATTTAAAGTAGTGTTGCTAAATGTCTCTCGGTCAATACTCCAGACCCTCTTATGTTGGCAAGCATTTTGTTGTGCCAAGTAATTGAAGTCTAAGAACGAAGTTTCTTTCTTCTCGTGTCATCGGGAATGTTCTTACAAGTCATCTTGGTGGTGTAAAGTGATATCCTGATCTTTGGCAAATATTTTGATAAATCTGGATGAATAAAGAGTTTCCTTCGTTATCTTAATCATGTTTTAAGAGTGACTATGATTTTGGTAATCTGGAGTTTCTCTCATTACATGTTTCTTGTGACTTTTACGAGTCCTCCCCACCAAAACACCTTTATGTCTTGGCCTTCTGTTGAATGAAGGAGTGAACCTTTTGTGTCAAAAGTAGTTCAACAGCTTGGTTTTGTTGATCCATATCTCTGCAACCTGAAATCTCTACTTAAGCTGTTTAGTAGAGGTTCTCTATCGAAGTCTATGGTCATGTTGTTTCTCTTGGAACCTTCCTCTTCAGAAGCTTAAACCCTTCTAAGTTCCATGGTCTCAATCCTTATGAAGACCATATATCTAACAATTTGAAACCTTCTTCTCTTGTTTCCTCAGTTACCTTGACGTGTTTCATGTTGTCATCTCAGAACTGTTTTTGAACACTCTATCCATGAGTTGACCATGAGATACTCTGTGTGATGTTTAGTGAGTTTCCCTCTTATCTTTAGAGTGGCCGTGTTTCTTTCTCTCTCTGTCTCTTTTCCTACCTTTGGAATCTCGGGTAGAGATTCTCGTAAGGGGGATAGAGCTGTAACACCCCAGTTCTAGCTAAATAGTAATTACGGTTGTTTGCGCATTCATTAGCATCATAACATGAAAATACATGCAAAGAGAAAATAAAGAAAACCCTAAAACCCTAATCTTCCCCCTCTCTTTGAAACAATTCAAATGTTTAGAATTTTGAAAATTACTAAAACATTGGAGCCCAAATGGACTAGAAGGGCCCCTACAATATTTTATACATTTCATAAAAGTCCTTGGTATTTTTGAAATGGATCAAAACAGTTTGAAATTGAAATTACAAAGAGAAAAGCAAAAGAGAAATAGAAAAACAGATTCTGGAAATAAAAATAGCAGCCAGCACTCTCTGGGCCGAGCCCAGCTTGCCCTCTCTCTTCTCTCCCCTCTTCCTGCCGCTCGCGTGCAACACTAACAGCCAGGCACGACCCAGCTTGGCCCATGCGCAGCCCACCCGCGGCCTGGTACCCCTTCGCCCATGTTTTGTCGTCTTCCTCGCGGAGACAAGCTCCTCTGTGTCGCTGCCGACGCCGTCCGCCATCTCTAGGATGCGCGCGTGTGCCGCAATGCCCGCCGCCGCCCTCGGGCCCCTACAAGACCCGTTGGCCGTCGTTGGAGAACCCTAGGCCCTCACTTTCCCCTCTCCCTTGCTTTTTCTCCATTGCGCCCAAAACCCTAGCTCTGACCGCCGACGAGCCCCGCCGTTCCCAAGCTCCCTTGACCAGCTGAGATCGCCACCGGCTCCGCCTCGATCCACTGAATCCACTCCCCGAAGGAATCGAGCTGGGGTGCTCTAAGTCGAGCTCAATGACGTCGTCTTCTTCCTCACCGACGGAGCTCGCCGCCACCGATTCGCCTCCGTCCGGCCTCGTCTCGCCTCCCCAATCCCTCCATCGCGACTGTGGTGATCCGCTGATCACGCCAGCACCTTCCTTTGCTCCTCTTGCTTCCTGGTTTGGCCTCCCGCCGTGCACCACCGAGTGTCGCCACAGATGTTCGTCGGGAACAATGTTCCGGCAACCATTCGAGGGCAGCGCCGCCTCCAGCTCGCTCGTCTTGATGCCCCGGACCAAACACACGCACGCACACGTTCCCGCTCGCCTCATGTGCCGTTCCCTGCCGCTGTCTGGCCCGTTGGCCGGCGAGCCGACGTGGCGCCCGTGTGGCGTCCACGTGGTGCCTGCGTGGCACTGGTCCCACCAGTCAGCCTCTAGAGCTAGGCTCTGCCCCGGTAACAAATTCCCCTAAGCCCATTTTGCGTGTGTAGCTGCTGAGGTGGCCACGGGCCCATCGGTCAGTCACTGTGGCTAGCCCAGCCCTCGGTGTAAAAAGGTTTTCAGTTTTATTGAATTTAAGAAAAGGGTTGAATAATTTCAAAAATTGTTTTGATTATTGTAAACTCAATAACTTTTAATCTATAATTCAGAAAATTACAAATAATATATCAAAATGTTCAGAAAAATGAGAACTATCTAATTAACCTATAAGAATGCATTGTTCAAACAAGTTTAATTAGAAGAAAAAATGCACCCCTCTCATATACATCCGGAGTTTCCCCGAGTTAGGGTTTTCACCCCTCAGAACCCCGATTAAATTGTCGAGCATGCTTTAGGGTTACTTTTCAATACAATTTAACTTGTCATATCATCATCCTTGATTGAGCATTACATCGATGACATTGTTGATTGTTTCTCTCTCTTTCTGGTATTTGCTTCTTTCCGCTAGAATACGATATCGATATCGAGATCGAAGACCAAGATCAAGACCGTCGAAGACCGAAGATCGACGAACAATACTTTACCAACTGTAACCAAGTCAAGTTCAAGGCTCCTGAAGATCTTTTTATCTGTTATCAACTGGCAAAGGCAAGCATAGCCCCATCATTATATAATCCTATGATTTCGAAAGCATTACAATTCTGCCATGATGCATACGATTAATACTGTGGTCTTTTATCGATAGATAGAGTATCCTATCTATTGCATTACTTACTTTGAGCTTATATTACCTGATCCACTGCTCGTAGCATAACTAGGTTTGGCTTGTGTGCACCGCTAGAGCTTATATCTATGTCTTGCTAGAGCATAACTAGGTTTGGCTTGTGTGCACCGCTAGAGCTGTCAGTGCTGGTTCATCCAGATGATGTATCAGATGTAGATAATCTAGTATGATAGGAGATCGTGATGAGATGAGATCAGTGATATGAGATTAAACATGCTAAGGCTTGTATGGGAGGCCGCGGTGGGATGTGGTTTTTCTAGTCCCATGCTCGCCACCACTAGGACCTGCATTCTTGGCTTTGGAACCGAGATGAGCATACAACCACACGGGGCTTGGGAACCCCGCGCCTGATTAACTTGCCTAGTAGATTCCCTGAGTCACATAGTTCAGGCATTCCATTCGACATACGCATTGAAAAGATTTTCGAAAGAAGGAGGTGCATTCATACAGGTAGGGAAGCGTGGACCGGGTTGCTTGGGGTTGATGGCGCCCTTGGTAAACCAACCTCGCCTCACATCTTTAAGTACCGACTTCGGGATTTGACCCGTTACGGCGGAACAATACTTATTGTGTGACTCATGGTCTCAGCAAAAGCAAGGTAAAGGTCGTGGCCAACCACCCTCTACCAGCCTTCCAAGGAAGAGGGCTAATAGCTTGGCATTAAGAGTCGGTTGGTACGTGTGGGTAAAGTTGTACACCCCTGCAGGGTAATAATCTTTTTGAAAAGCCGTGTTCATGGTTATGAACGCTTGGTGACCAGATTCTAAGATCATAGAGAACTTGAATCTAATTGTAAAACTTGGAAGATCAACGTGTGCTTAAGGATTCTTCCTCATGGGTACGAGGGGGTGATCCTAGTTGGTAGATGTTGATGATTCGGTGGATATCAAAAGATGATGATCAATATTTTCGGAGATGTCGCTCTCTTATCCCGTTTAAAAATACTCTGATTAGACGAGCTTCTTCTCTCTCTTGATTTATAAACAAAGATGGCTTTATGCAAAACAACTCCATCAGCCATAAGTCTTGCGGAGTACACCCTGTACTCACCCTTGCTTTGTTAATACTTTTGGCAGAGTAAGTGTTCCCTGAAGATCAGTTTGGTACTACATCGACATCGACGAGTAGCTTGGGGTTCCCGGCCGGCAGCCTGGAATCTATGGGCTGGGACGTCATTGTTATGCTTAAGGCCTCTTAGGCCATTTGTTAAGTTTGCTATACTTAATAGCATAATTTGCCTTCCGTTGTTTGATGTGTTGGGAATATGCCCTAGAGGCAATCATGTATGAAGATATTTCCCATTGTATTCATAAAGATATTAAGTAGTCCTTGTATAAACATCTGATGTGTATCATTGAATATGTGATTCGGTTGTGGAACTGTGCATTCATGTTGTTTGTACTAAATGTGCATGGTCATTGAGGTTGTGCTGGACACACAACTTATACCAATGTGAAAGTCGGCTTGATGACTCGGTTCCACTTGTTATGGGCATGGAGATGCTATTCCAACTTACACAGATTTATCTAAAGAGTTTAGCGAGTCGGATTGACCCATATTGAGGTACAACGAACAAGTTGTCATTTGTATATCTCAATCAATGTAATCCTTAGACCTGAGGTTGTTGCATAGTCCGAGTTGAGGATCACCGACTTAGGTTCCGTCAAACGCTGATCCGTAACAGGGCAGTTATAAAGGCAGAGTTCGGGTCGACTGAGAATCAAGATGCATGATGTGAATAACCAAGGTGGGATTTTGCCCCTCCACTTGGAGAGATATTATCTGGGCCCTCTCGTGAGATATGATTCGGAAAGCATGGCCATGCATGACTCGGTTAAGTATTAACCAAGGCAATCGACTAAGAGTTAGTCGGGTGAATCACTTATCTCGGATCGAGAAGAGAGTCGGACTCTTTAAGGGATGACATATATTCACCTATAGTCTGACAAGGTATATCGTGAGGCAAAAGGGACTCGGACGTAAGTCACATTGGAAAGGCAAGTCATCATGACTCTTTGGTACTTGGGAGTCGGCACGTTCTACTAGGAGCCGCTACCGACTGATTGATTTGGAGTTGGACTCTAATCGTGTCCAAGTAGCCATGAGCCTGCGGTGTCACACACCTAAGAGCGGGAGCAGGTTCGGATCGGATCTGAACCGGAAATCTGGTTGGATTGGGCCCAAGCCGGATTAGGACTCAATTAGTGAGTTGGACTCACGGTGACTTATATTATATGGGCTTTAGTGAATGGGCCGCGCGAGTAGAGCCCACGTTCACTCCCTATATATAGTGGAGCACCATAATCCAGAAAGGTTAATCGTTGATCCGTTAGGTCATTCCATGTGTTGGAAACCCTAGCTCCACAGCAGTCCTGCCGTCGTACCGAACCTAGCAGTTCGCCGCCGGTGCTCCTCCTTGCATGTGTTGATACCAGTAGAGGTGCTGTACGATAAGCACCAGGACGATCGGATCAGAAAGGACTGCACTGCATCAACTGATGAGCTTCATCAGTAATCCGCAACTACACGTCTAGTGGTAAACCTCGTGGCCTTCTACCTCAGCTAGATCTTGGGATCACCACATTAGAGGAAAAAGTTTTTGTTTTTTCCCGCGTGGCCCAACATGATGTTTGTGGTCAGTGACCTCTGCTTGTAATAATTTGGTTCTCTGCTCAGTTATGAGCTTGCTATAATAAATTTAGTGTCGTAGGGTCACTGTTGTGTTACCGATTCTTCACTAGATATTCTCGAGCTCAAGGTTAAGCTTATATCAGACTTAGGCCTGGGATTTGTTTAGGCCTGATCCCGGGGGTGTCACACTCAGGTTGTTGGCGATAAGAGCTATCTTGGAGGGGTCCGTCAGGTGGATCTACACCGCATTGGTGCTGACTGTAGAGTCGAATGACATGTCGGGTCCATTTTGCTTGGTGACAGGGGCGGACTATTGTTTGTCGACTCCTTCAACCTTGCGAGCTCCTCCTGCATGCCGATAGACTGGGAGATTATGTTGAAGTCTCTGTCACAGTTGTTGGACTTTGTGAAGCTTTCTGGGACGGTGATGACACTATTAGGTCCTGGCATTTTTAGAAGAAGGTACGCGTAGTGCGGCACTACCAGGAATCTTGTGAATGCCACGTGCCCGAGGATGGTGTGGTATTGCGAGGGCTAGTCCACCACCTCGAACTCGAGCCACTCAGGCCTGAAGTTCTTAGGAGTGCTGAAGATGACGTCGAGACATATTTTGCCCATGAGGTACACTCCTTTCCCTAGGATGATGCCATGGAAGGTCGTTCCTGATGCTTCCAGGCTACATAGCGGGATCCGCATAGCTGCAAGTGTGTTGGCGAACATTAGATTGATGCCGCTTCCGCCGTCCATGAAGGTGCGACTCATTTCGAATCCGCCAATCTAAGCCTCGAGGACCAGGGCAGAGTGGCCTGGGCAAGGTATTTGCCGGGGGTGATCCGAGCGGTTGAAGGTGATGCATGACTCAAAGCCACTGAGGTACTCTGGTATGGCAGGTGGAGAGGTAATGGCCAGGTTTACCTGACACGTGATCATCTTATGTATCCTGTTGGATGGACGTCCCTTTTGTATAATCATGTCCCCCAACGATCGTGGGTATGGCTCTGCCCCCTTATTTTGGGCCGGTGCTGCCGCATGCTGCACGGGTCCTCCGAGCGGTGGTGGTGGCACACCGTATGCGATGTTTCCAGGGGCGGATCCGAACCCCTGGTTTGCTTCTGGGAGTATCCCTCGTGGAGCTTCTGGAACTCCCTACAATCCTTAAGCAGATGGCTGGCCTTCCTCTTGCCATCATGCTTGTCGATGTAGAATTGGATGTTGTAGGGACCCGACAGTTTGTCGAATGCGGAGGGCTCTTCATCCTGAGTGTGGCGTTGCCATGCCTAAGCTGGTTTTCCATTGTCACGATAGCTACCGCTGCGATAGCTACTTCTGCGGTTCCCGTCTTTGCAGCGTTCGGCATAGCCAGCCACGACCATATCGATTTCTTCGTGATCGTCATAGACGCGCGGTCTTCTTTTTCCTCGGCGATCACATCTGCAGCGGAGATCGTACTTTTCATCCGAGTGGTTTCGGTTGATGACGTCTTCACCTTCTACCCATCTATTGGCGATGTCTATCAGGTGCTCTATGTTTTTGGGATTGATCCTTCCCAGCTCCTCTTTGAGTTCGTGGCACTTCATGCTGCTGTTGAAGGCGTCGATTGACCTCTCTTCCAAGATGTTCTTGGCAGAGTTCTTGATTACGGACCAGCAATGTACGTAGGATTCGATCGACTCATTGGACCGTTGGTAACAAGCGCACAACTTTTTGATTGAGGCGGTCCTTTTGTAGGTTCCCTTGAAGTTGCGAATGAAGCTGTAGACCAGCTCCTCCCAATTGCATATGGATCTGGAGGGAAGGTTATTGATCCAGACCCTGTCTGCGCCCTTCAGCTGCAGCTGAAGAAACTGCATAGCTGTGCTATTGCTTCTGCCATGTATCTTGACCGACGAGATGTGGTCATCTAGCCAAATCTTTAGCTCATGTAGGCCGTCGAACTTGCGGTTGTCCGACGGGAGCTTGAAGCCCTTGGGCATCTGAGATTGCCGTATGGCTCTGCTGAAGCATCTGACACCGCATAGCTCTGTTTCTTCGTCCTCCGATTCTGTGGCAGGTGATCTGTCAATGTTGCGTTGCGTGAGCTCATCACGGGCGTCATAGTAGCGGCTCCTTATCCGCGGGCTACGGCGTCACCATGACAGGTCATGCTCTTCCTCGTCGGATGAGGGTCTGCGGCTCCTTGTGAGTTTCATTGCAACCTTTTTCTTTGGCTCCGAGGACGTTTCTTCGAGTAGTACGACTCCCACGATCCCAAGGCCCGCAATCACAGATTTATGGATTGCGTGTCTGGGATCCACAACCAGTGGAGGGTTTTCTTCCAGGTACGTGGTGACGCCATAACCGCGACCTGTGGTGTTTTGGTCATTATGTTGCCCTGCGAGTCCATCGACATGAAGGACAAGTCGAGTGCCTTGGTGGCCTCGCGTCGAGCGGCAAGGTCCATGTGTTCCAGCCAAGAGATGTGTATGTGGCCGTCGTAGCCTTTGGAGGAGGATCCACCAATGGAGGAGAGCGCGCCTCGATGAGCGCTTGACTCATCAGCTGCTCGCCTGTGCTGTTCGAGTTTCTTGTGCTGCTCGACTTGCTGATTATGCTCCTTTATGAGGAGCCAGTGATAACCCATTAGCATGTCGCGAGAGGCGTCGAGTGGCAGAGGTTTGGTACCTCGCACAGGCTCCCGGGCTCTTTCCCACTGAGCGTCATTGAGATGGATCTCTTGATGATTGCGAATGCCATCATTGGTGGCTTTAGGTTGCCCTTTCCTGTTGGGATTTGGCGGGGGTGGACCGTTGAATCCGTTCGTGGCGTTAGCAGCGTGCGGATTTGGAGGAGGGAGCCAGTGGATCGGCTCCATTGTCGACATGACCATCGATGATGGCCGCGCACATGTAGAGATGGAAGAGATCGTTACTCCTGCAGCTCTCAGATCCGTAACTATAGGTTCCTTCCTCTGTAGGAGGGTCGCAGAGGTCGGAGTTATAGCTGCTGCTATCATCCAAACCGTAGGTTAGTGGTGGTGCGCCTAGGACACCGATTGGCAACACCCACGAAGCAGGTGCGATTGTCGGGGGTAACACCCGCTCAGGGAGGCGGATGGTGCCAATCTTGCCTACCTAGAAGCATAGGCTTACAAGAATCATGTCGACTCCGTATTCTGCGGAATCGAAGTCTTGGCGGGTTAGCGATGAGTGGACAGTGAAGTCGATGGTGCCGAAGAGGAGGTGGTTCTCCGTTTCAGAGGAATCGAAAATCACGGTGGATGGAGCCGTCATGATCGCACGATCAGCATCCCCAGTTCCCACAGACGACGCCAATTGACGAGGGTTCGACTCGTCAATGCCCGTTGTTATGGACTTTGGTTTTGGAGAAGGAGGGGACGCTAGAGATCGCGGAACGGCCAACAGATTAGAAATGCAGGGACATGAGGTTTACCCCGGTTTAGGCCCCCGAAGGGAAAACCATACTCTTGCTTTTATGTTCTTGATTGATGGCGATGCCGAAGGTTACAGGGTGCAAAGATGAGATCTGGCGGATTGTGTGCTAGAGTATGAGGTGAGATCCTACTCACCATGCCCTCTCGGCCTTTACATGGGAAGGCCAGGTCTTAGGGTAGGCCGAGTCGGTTACAAATTAGGGTCTTACCCTTTGAACTTTCTATCTAAAGCTGGTCGTGTTCTTCAAGGAGTCACATTCTTCATGGGCCTAGGTACCCAAATCCTTCATGGGCTTCGCCATCCGGAGCAGGTGATTGTATGGGCTTCTGCCAGGATGGACCGGGTAGGCTAACATAAGGCACCCATAGGGCATACGCATGTCATGTAGTGCCCCGGGTCCTCAAAACATGCGAATCCATTGTCGATTAGTGCTCTGTCATGTCCTCTATACTTGTGGAGTCGTAGTCATGGTGGCTCATCACGGATTCTTCATAGATATCATCCTCGGTTCCGAAGTCCCTAGACATGATTCACAAGGCCAAGTGGTGTATATGGAAGTGGTAGTGGGTGTTAGAGATGGGCTTGTTACTTCGCGGCCCGAAAGTTCGTAGGTGAAGGCATTCCGGGGTCCGAGTTGCGTGTAATCACCGTGATTCAAAAAGTTGGTGGGGTAATTACCGAGAGGGGCATTTTGAGTGAATGGTGGTCAAACCAAATATTTTCAAGTCTTAGCCGTTATGTCAGGATATTCCGTTACATTAGTACCTGCCATGCCCCTGTTATGCCCCTTCTAAGTCACGGTCCACGTGCCCCACATGCAAATATATTTCTGTACTTTCCTAACCCCCGACACTGAAACCGGCGGTGGTGTTCCTTTTTATCCCTCCCCTACACTAAATCTTGTTCAACGGTGGAAGTCGCTCCCTGCCCCCTCCCCCTCCCACACACCCCCACCCCCTCCCCACCCACACTAACACACACTGAATTCGGCGGCGGCATGTCAAGCGAGGCCAAGCTGGTAGCTACGTCTGCAACTAATTCAGCTTCATCGGAGCCAGCATCTCAGGCACAACACTAGACATCATCACAAGTTACAGCCACAGTGGGTCAATACATTGGAATAGTATTGGCAAGTGATACCTTAGTAGAATATTAACATCTAGATACTATATGAATTTGGCTAAGTGTAGCTTAAGCTTGCGTTGCTCAAAATAGGTTTTACCTATTAGTTGAAAACACTAAGTTTTTCTTTGACAAAACTTTCCCAAGGAACCACCAATAGAAATTGGTGAACCTTCACCTTTGTTCAACCACAAGTTTTATCTTAGAAAATTGGGATGAGGAGATTCTTGATAGCTTCCATATCTTGATGCTCAAGTTGTCCAATAGCAGGGACATGGCTAAGTACTTAGATTCTTCCATCTGCAGAGGTTGTGCACTTTCCCCACAAGACTTGATTTTTCACCAAGACATGACCTTTCAGAAGCCTTCCCTTAGACCAAATGGACGCGTTCCAACCTATCATCCCACTACCACCAACTGTCCAAATGGCTAAGTTATTGCAACCTATATGATCCAGGCAGAGCCCATAATGCCTTGTGGCTGCACTAGAAGCTTCTTAACATTTGGCATCTCAAATCCCTTTGTTCCTGGGTGGCTTTCCACAAGTGTGATACACAAGGTAAACCATAGAAATGGGCCTTGTGTAACCACTCAACACAAACCATTCTTTCCATTCCACCCAGGTGTTTCATTCACTTAGTTGTTTTATTAAGCAAAACACAAGTCAAAGACTTAGAAATATTTCACATAGCATGAATATATAATCCACCCTTGGTTGCTACTAGCTAGGCTAAGCATGGCAATAGTAAGCATCTTACTTAGAGGAAATTCTAACAATTCTACAACTACTAGGATTTCCCAAGCATAACATATAGATACTTATCAAAATATTCATGCAATGTCCTATACAAAATATTTCTAATGCATAGGTGAAAATATAGGGATAAAAATATGAAGCACTACTTGCCTTGGTAGTTTGGGGAGTAGTAACAATCTTCACAACCACAATCACTATTATCACCAAAATCTACACATAAAATAATGGTACAAAAATCACATAACAAATTATACAAACAAAAATATATGAATGCATGCAAATTCCATGTGATGATTTTTCTACACCAAACAAGACAAGTATACAGTTCTGAAACATAAACAAGACCAAGATACTCAAAATAAACTTTATTTGATCTTTAAAACATTTTTCAAATAATTTCCATACTCAAATTAAGCCTACAAATGTCTCTACAAAAATAAACCTTTTTATAGAGGCAAAACATTAAACACATTGGATAAACAGATAGAATTCTTTCTCCTGATTCCAATGTATATAAAATTTGTAAAATTTGAACGTGTGGATCAAAACTTATGAATTTTACAAGTTTGAATCACTAATAGATCTAAATTCTGTTTTTAAATCTAAACGCAGGCCACGCGGCGTGTTCTGATTGGCACGTACCGATTCGGCCGGATCGACCAGTGTGGACCGCACGATCTAAAAGAAATCGCACGGCCAGATCTAACACATACCCCTTCGCTAAGTGATTCTATCGCGTGCGTTGGATTTAGATCTTACGGCTGCTGATCAAGCGACCATAGTGGGGCGGCGCCAGCGGCGGCGAGTGGCGTCGGTGCGCTCTGTCAGAGAAGTTCTCGGCGATTTAGGTCGTGCGGGGATGAGTGGGGATGCTTACTGTGTTCGCGTGGTTGCTGTGGTGTTCGAGGTGGTCGAGGGAGAGATAGGGGCGCACGGACCCAGCGGCAGGACCTCGTCGGAGTTGCTGGCGGCATCGGGTTTTTGCGGATGGAGTCGTTGTCTACGATGTAGACCGCCCTAGCACGAACCAGTGGTGTCATAGGATGCACAATGTTGTGGCGAACACGACAAGGTCAAAGAGGGAGCAAGACGCGTTCGGAGGTTACCGGTATTCTTCGTCGGAGTTGAGCGGCGGCTCTGTCACTTGCGGAGGTGGACGGGAACGGTGTCCTGGGTTAAGCGCGGCCAAACGAAAAGGGTTAGGATATGCACAAGGTTGTAAGGAACATGATCGTGTGAATTAGAAGGGCAGGGGTGGTCTGGCTCACCGGAATTTCGTCGCCGGAGCTCGTCGGTACAGTGGCGGTGTGAGAGCAATTGGGGGCAGCCTTGTGGCGAAGCGAGTGAGTTGAGCGAGGGGAAATGGTCGTCGAGGGGTGGGGATTAAGTAGCCGAGCAAGGAGGGGGAATTACTCTGTGAATCAAGCGCAATCAAAGGATTTGAATTCGGGAGGAAACGACAGCGTCGAGCAGTTCCTCCGGCGCGTGATTGACGACGATGCTGAGGTGGACGATGGGGTTGGAACGTTAGTGAGGGGGTGTGTGCGGGTTGGGTGATAAACAGAGGGAGTAGGGAAATCCCGGGTGGGCTGCTTTCGTTGCTGGGCCGAATAAGTGGCGCTGGCCCTTTATCTTTTCTTTAACCTTTTTCTTTTTTTGTTTGAATTTCCAGGAATCAAATTCAAATGATTTCAAATGTGTTTGAGTTCAAACCTTTTCTGGATTTTTTATAAAATGAAACCTGCACATTTTTGAGTATAAAACCATGCTGTCTCACCAGACTTGCTTGGTTTCTTTGGAGTTTTAAAAATTAAAACAGTCCCATTACACAAGATGTAATAAGATATGAAAATGGTTTTAAAACCAAATTTTGTTTTGAAATTTTTGTCCAAGCTTTGGAACTCAACCAAACCAGCACATGAACAAACAATCTTGTTTTGAAACAAATAATCTCCCACTAGAGGGTAGCATTGGATCAATGCATGTTTACATAAAATAATAAGCACCCAAATGCTTCTGTTTTTGTAATGACTTTGAAAATGATCCCTAAATGATTATGAATGCATGGATGATATGCAGTCTTTGAAAACATGATTTTAGGGATGTTACAAATCTAACCCCCTTAAGGTGAATATCGCCTTTGAGATTCGGATTGGCTAGCAAATAGGTGAGGGTGGTGTTTTCGAAGATCATCTTCTCTTTCCCATGTTGCTTCTTCTTCGGAATGATGGTTCCATTGAACTTTGCAGAATTTGATAGTCTTAGTCCGAGTAACTCTTTCTGTAGTCTCAAGAATCTTGATAGGATTTTCCTCATAAATGAGATCACTTTCCAATTGAACCTCCTCCAAAGGTATAGTATCCTTCAAAGAAGTCTCTTCCATCTCTAGATGACATTTCTTTAGCTGACTCACATGAAACACATTGTGAACGGCAGACAATGATTCTGGCAATTCAATCTCATAAGCTACTTCTCCTTTACGACTCAGAATCTTGAATGGTCCAACATATCTTGGGGCCAATTTTCCTTTGACTCCAAATATCTTCACTCCACGAAGTGGTGACACTCTAAGATAAGCTCTATCACCCACTTCATAGGTGACTTCTCTACGCTTAGGATCTGTGTAGCTTTTCTGTCGGGACTGTGCTATCCTGAATCTGTCTTTTACCAACTTGACTTTCTCTTCAGCATCTTTGATTAGTTCTGGCCCGAATAAATTTCTTTCTCCCACACCATTCCATAGCAATGGGGTGGTACATTTTCTCCCATAGAGAACCTCAAACGGTGCCATCTCAATACTGGCTTGATAGCTGTTATTGTAAGAGAACTCTGCGTAAGGCAGACTTTCATCCCAACTGGCTCCATAGTCTAGGGCACATGCCCTTAACATATCTTCTAGAATCTGGTTGGTCCTTTCTGTCTGTCCATCAGTCTGAGGATGAAAAGCAGTGCTGAATTCCAATATCGTTCCCAATGACTCATGTAGTTGCT
The DNA here is from genome assembly GCA_916181665.1 of Avena sativa. Classification (NCBI taxonomy): domain Eukaryota; kingdom Viridiplantae; phylum Streptophyta; class Magnoliopsida; order Poales; family Poaceae; genus Avena; species Avena sativa. Next base: position 163,075,373 of record OV702284.1, read on the forward strand.
TCCAAAAATGAGAAGTGAATTGGGTTCCCCTATCAGACACAATAATCTTGGGTACTCCATGCAAACACACAATCCTATTCATGTAGATCTTGGCCAACTTAGCACTGGTGTAGGTTGTCTTCACGGGTATGAAATGAGCCACTTTCGTGAGGAGATCCACTACTACCCAAATAGAATCATATACTGACCTGGTCCTTGGCAATCCGGTGATGAAATCCATGCCAATCTTGTCCCACTTCCAATCAGGAATATGTAGTGGTTGTAGCAATCCTGCTAGTTTCTGATGTTCCGCTTTCACTCTACTACATACATCACACAAAGCAATATGTTCGGCGATGTCCTTCTTGAGATATTACACCAAAATCTTTCCGTCATATCCATGTACATTTTGGTGTTACCCGGATGAATGGAATATGGTGAGTTGTGTGCTTCCTGTAAAATCAGTTTCCGAAGCTCCGGATCTTGCGGAACGCATATACGTTTTCCATACCATAAAGTACCATGTTCGTCTTCATGGAATCCTTTGGCTTTTCCTTTGCCAATCTTTTCCTTAATCTCTTTAATTTCCTTGTCCGTCTTTTGGGCTTCCTTGATCTTGTCCAACAATGTAGGTTGAACATACAATGACATGAGATGTCCCTCAGGCACAATCTCCAATCTAAGGTCTCTAAATTGGGCACACAGATCATCTGGCAATTCTCCCTTAGTAAGGCCATTCACAAATACCTTACGGCTTAGAGCATCCGCTACAACATTTGCTTTACCGGGGTGGTATGGCAAACTCAAGTCATAGTCCTTGATGAGTTCTAGCCATCTTCTTTGTCTCATACTGATTTCCTTCTGGGTGAAGATATACTTCAAACTTTTGTGATCTGTGAACACTTCACATCGCTTTCCCAAAAGATAATGTCTCCATGTGTTGAGTGCAGGGACAACAGAGGCTAACTCTAAATCATGAGTAGGGTAATTTACCTCATGAGTTTTGAGTTGTCTCGAGGCATAAGCCACAACTTGCCCTTCTTGCATTAGCACTGCACCTAATCCATGATGAGACGCATCACAATACACTTGGAAATCTTTCTCCAAATCTGGCAGACATAAGACTGGTGATGTCACTGGTCTCTTCTTCAATTCTTGGAAACTGAGCTCACATCCTTCAGACCAAGCAAATTTCTTGTATTTCTTTAGCAACTCTGTCATTGGCTTACCTACCTTGGAGAAATTCTCAATAAATCTTCTATAGTATCCTGCCAAGCCAAGGAAACTACGAACCTCTTTTACTGACTTAGGAGATTCCCATTCAGTTACAGCTAACACTTTAGCGGGATCAAGTGCTACACCATCTCCTGACACAACGTGTCCAAGAAATCCAACTTGATTTAACCAAAATTCACACTTGCTGAATTTGGCATACAGCTTATGCTCTCTAAGCTTCTCAAGTATCAAACGCAAATGTCCTTCATGCTCTTCTTTGCTCTTGGAGTAGATCAAAATGTCATCGATGAAAACGACAACAAACTTGTCAAGGAACTCCATGAACACCTTGTTCATAATATTCATGAAATAAGCTGGTGCATTGGGCTTGTTCACCTGTCCCTTCGGGAAAGGGTTGGGCTTGTTGGGTCCTTCAACTTTCTTTTCTGGGCATTCATTTGCATAATGCCCCATCTTTTTGCACTTGAAGCATTCAACCTGACTGAGATCCTTCTTGACAGGATGGCTTCCACTACCACTTCCACTTCCATTGTGGTGGCTCTTGTATCCACCCTTGTGGTTCTTGTACTTGTCATTGTCATGACTACGGTGATGCTTGTTGTCATGATGACGGTTGTGGTTGTGGTGGTTGTTGTACTTTCCATGCTTGTGGGATCCAGAACTCCCACTATCATCATAATGGGAACGCTTGTGAGACGATCCCGAGTTGTGCTTGTCAGAGTTGTGTTTCCTCTTCCTGCTTTCAACCTGTTTCATTTTGCTCTCCAAGATGGCAGCCTTGTCACAAAGAGATTGATAGGTGGGGACATAGGCCACAGATAGTTGTAGGTTCAGTTCATCGTTCAGTCCTTCGAGGATTTTCTCTTTCCTCTTGGTATCGGTATCAACTTCATCTGGTGAACGCGCCAGATTGTTGAACTCCTCAATATATTCAGCCACGCTGCGGTGGCGCTGCTTCAAGTTATGGAACTCCTTCTTCTTCAAACTCATCACTCCGGATGAGATGTGAGCTATACGGGAACCATCTTCAAAGATAGCCAATGTCACATCCTCAATGGGAGTGGTGATCTGGAAGTTATCCCACCAAGTGGTTGCTGGTCCTTCCAACAAGTGTGCTACAAACCTGACTTTCTCCTCGTCGGTATAGCCGACAGTTACCAAATCCTTGTTCACTGAACGTAGCCAATCATTGGCCACCATGGTATCAGTAGTTCCTGAGAACTTTGTTGGCCTCAGTCTTAGGAATCTGGTGAGCATGTCAAAACCTAGTGGATTGTTCTGATTGTTGTTGTTGTTGTTATTCTGATTCTGCATGAAAGTAGTCATCATCTGCATCAGCTGTGCCTGTGCTGTCATCAGCTGCTGCATCTCGGGGGTGACATTGTTGTTCTTCGGGTTGGGGTTGGCACGTCGAGGAGGCATCTGTGGTTTTCAAATAAGGATAAGAATGAGATACCCATAGATGCTTATTATGCACAATACAACACATAGACAATCACCAAACAAGCATCAAAATAACATAAGTTCAACGACATAAACAACAAGTTTGAAAAGCAAACACACCAATAACAAGCCATCCACATGTTGGATGGTCATTGCGACTCAATAATCATAAGTATGGTAAATGATAAATAAACGAGTAGTCATCACTACTCCTCTGCATCAACCTTCTCATCGACAAGTGTAAGACCTGCATTCTCCATAGCGGTCTTGTACTCCTCGACATGGGTAGTCAAGGCCTATACCTTGGCTTTGAGAGCCCTCTTCTATGAACGAAGTCTCTCAATCACACCCTGCTGATGATCGAGCTCAAAGTCCTTGGCCTCTAGTTCTGCAGTCATCTCTTGAATCCTCTTGTTCCTGTCTTGGACTCTCTTCTCTTGGCTTTTGAACTTCCTATCCTGACTCTCAAACTTGGCCTCCATTTCCTTTACTATCTCGTCTTGCTCCATGAAGAGCTTGTCTTTCTCACGAAGCTGCACCTGGAGCTCGTCATTGCTAAGCATGACGTTGGTCCTATCGGTATCTAGGTGCCTAAGTAGAACCTCTAGGTCCTGAAGGTACAGACGAATCGGCTCTTCCATCTCTCTAGCAGTATCCTCGAACTCAATAGCCTCACCATCCTCATCGCGTCTTCCGAAAGCGTGGAAGTGAGTACCTCTAATCTCTCGAGAGTGTCTCCCTAGCAAACGCCCAAGTAAATCCTGCATGACTACCTCTAGGCCTCTCTCCTTGTCATCATGCATAATCTTGAAGGTGATAGCCTCCGTGGTTGGCTCAATCTGGCGTCCTGGCTGAGTAGCCTTGAATCCCCAAAGGTCCTTCCTCTCAAACTTGGTGAGGGGAAGCATCATGATGCTAGGAAGCGGAAGATTGAGCACACTAGTGAGCTCAACGAGATGAGTGCCAAAGCGAGTTCCCTTGAACTCTTCAGCTGTGCTAATAGTAACATTAGGCATCTATTTTATGAGATAAGAAAGTTAGAATCAACATCAATAGAAAATACACAAGACAAACTATCACAAGCATATCATTGGCAAACAAACACACAAGTCATGGTCTACATCAACCCATTACAAGAATCCAAGGTTCCACATAACTTAGACAAAATTTTGGAAATAAAATGATAAGTGTGGTGGTCCAACTAACAAAGCACATTACATCTCTCACTCTCTAGTCTAAAGGCTATCAAAGCATCCTTCTACCAATAGAGATGAGAAAGAAGATTAGAAAAGTTTACGAGAAGAAAAGACAAGTGTAGAAATTTTTTCAAAGTGTTGAAATTTTTCCTTAGTGGTTTCTAATCCAATCCTAGGGTTATAATCCTAAAGGCAACACAGTGCTCTGATACCATCTATAAGATCCCTCCCTTTTAAAGGTAAGGATCCCTGTGATTACAATGCTAGTCCCTGGATCAATGCTAGCATCCACAGATTAAGATGAAGTACACGGAAACAAAGGTCATTATTACATATCATTCCAGAGACAAACATAGTCTTTTACAAATCCATGGCCATAGGCCTAATACAAGAGTTTAACCATAACAATATAAATAAGTCTTCATCTTCATGTTCCACTGGCAATCATGTTGAGTGTAGACTCATAACCCCTAATCATCATCCGAATAACCTGCAGCATCACAAGTTACAGCCACAGTGGGTCAATACATTGGAATAGTATTGGCAAGTGATACCTTAGTAGAATATTAACATCTAGATACTATATGAATTTGGCTAAGTGTAGCTTAGGCTTGCGTTGCTCAAAATAGGTTTTACCTATTAGTTGAAAACACTAACTTTTTCTTTGACAAAACCTTCCCAAGGAACCACCAATAGAAATTGGTGAACCTTCACCCTTGTTCAACCACAAGTTTTAACTTAGAAAAATGGGATGAGGAGATTCTTGATAGCTTCCATGTCTTGATGCTCAAGTTGTCCAATACCAGGGACATGGCTAAGTACTTACATTCTTCCATCTGCAGAGGTTGTGCACTTTCCCCACAAGACTTGATTTTTCACCAAGATAGGACCTTTCATAAGCCTTCCCTTAGACCAAATGGACGCGTTCCAACCTATCATCCCACTACCACCAAATGTCCAAATGGCTAAGTTATTGCAACCTATATGATCCAGGCAGAGCCCATAATGCCCTATGGCTGCACTAGAAGCTTCTTAACATTTGGCATCTCAAATCCCTTTGTTCCTGGGTGGCTTTCCACAAGTGTGATACACAAGGTAAACCATAGAAATGGGCCTTGTGTAACCACTCAACACAAACCATTCTTTCCATTCCACCCAGGTGTTTCATTCACTTAGTTGTTTTATTAAGCAAAACACAAGTAAAAGACATAGAAATATTTCACATAGCATGAATATATAATCCACCCTTGGTTGCTACTAGCTAGGCTAAGCATGGCAATAGTAAGCATCTTACTTAGAGGAAATTCTAACAATTCTACAACTACTAGGATTTCCCAAGCATAGCATATAGATACTTATCAAAATATTCATGCAATGTCCTATACAAAATATTTCTAATGCATAGGTGAAAATATAGGGATAAAAATATGAAGCACCACTTGCCTTGGTAGTTTGGGGAGTAGCAACCATCTTCACAACCACAATCACTATTAGCACCAAAATCTACACATAAAATAATGGCACAAAAATCACATAACAAATTATACAAACAAAAATATATGAATGCATGCAAATGCCATGTGATGATTTTTCTGTACCAAACAAGACAAGTATACAGTACTAAAACATAAACAAGACCAAGATACTCAATAAACTTTATTTGATCTTTAAAACATTTTTCAAATAATATCCATACTCAAATTAAGCCTACAAATGTCTCTACAAAAATAACCCTTTTTACAGAGGCAAAATATTAAACACATTGCATAAACAGATAGAATTATTTCTCCTGATTCCAATAATATAAAATTTGAAAAATTTGAACTTGTGATCAAAAGTTATGAATTTTACAAGTTTGAATCACTAATATATCTAAATTCTGTTTTTAAATCTAAACGCAGGCCACGCGGCGTGTTCTGATTGGCCTGTACTGGTTCGGCCGGATCGACCAGTGTGGACTGCACGATCTAAAAGAAATCGCACGGCCAGATCTAACACATACCCCTTCGCTAACTGATTCTATCGCGTGTGTTGGATCTAGATCTGACGGCTGCTGATCAAGCGGCCATAGTGGGGCGGCGCCAGCGGCAGCGAGTGGCAGCGGCACGCTTTGTCAGAGAAGTTGCCGGCGATTTAGGTCACGCGGGGAGGAGTGGGGATGCTTACTATGTTCGCGTGGTCGCTGCGGTGCTCGAGGTGGTCGAGGGAGAGACAGCGGCGCACGGACGCAGCGGCAGTACCTCGTCGGAGTTTCTGGCGGCGTGGGGTGTTTGTGGATGGAGTTGTTGCCGACGATGTAGACAGCCCTAGCATGAACCAGTGGTGTCATAGGATGCACAAGGTTGTGGCGGACATGACAGGGTCAAAGAGGGAGCAAGGGGCGTTCGGAGGTTACCGGTATTCTTCGTCGGAGTTGAGCGGCGGCTCTGTCACTTGCGGGGGTGGACGGGAACGGCGGCCTGGGTCAAGCACGTCCAAACGAAAAGGGTCAGGAGATGCACAAGGTTGTAAGGAACATACTCGTTTGAATTAGAAGGGCAGGGGTGGTCTGGCTCACCGGAATTTCGTCGCCGGAGCTCGTCGGTACAGCGGCGGTGTGAGAGTAATTGGGGGCATCCTGGTGGCGAAGCGAGTGAGTTGAGCAAGGGGAAATGGTCATCGAGGGGTGGGGATTAAGTAGCCGAGCGAGGAGGGGGAATTACTCCGTGAATCAAGCGCAATCAAAGGATATGAATTTGGGTGGAAACGGCAGCGTCGAGCAGTTCCTCTGGCGCGTGATTGACGACGATGTTGAGGTGGACGGTGGGGTCGGAACGTCATTGAGGGGGTGTGCGCGGGTTGGGTGAGAAACAGAGGGAGTAGGGAAATCCCAGGTGGGCTGCTTTCGTTTCTGGGCCGAATAAGTGGCGCCGACCCTTTATCTTTGCTTTAACCTTTTTCTTTTTCTATTTGAATTTCCAGGAATCAAATTCAAATTATTTCAAATGTGTTTGAGTTCAAACCTTTTCTGGATTTTTTATAAAATGAAACCTGCACATTTTTGAGTATAAAACCATGTTGTCTCACCAAACTTGCTTGGTTTCTTTGGAGTTTTAAAAATTAAAATAGTGCCATTACACAAGATGTAATAAGATATGAAAAATGGTTTTAAACCAAATTTTGTTTTGAAATTTATGTCCAAGCTTTGGAACTCAACCAAACCAGCACATGAACAAACAATCTTGTTTTGAAACAAATAATCTCTCACTACAGAGTAGCATTGGATCAATGTCTGTTTACATAAAATAATAAGCACCCAAATGCTTCTGTTTTTGTAATGACTTTGAAAATGATCCCTAAATGATTATGAATGCATGGATGATATGCAATCTTTGAAAACATTATTTTAGGGATGTTACAGAGGAGGTCAGCCGAAGTCTGCTAATAGGGTACCTACAAGCATCGGGTTGAAGAGAAAAGCTAGGCCGGCGACGGAGTGTTCGGCTGTAGTGCGGGGTTGTGGAACCCAGATCTCGAAGAAAACCACCCGAGAGAAGAGAGAGAGGTGAAATTTTTTCTGTGCCTTGTCTTGCAAGTAGATTTGTTACTGCAAAGTAGTGTTGAATGAACTGAAAGATCCCCTTTTTAATCAAATTAGGAACAACTTCGATGCAGCGGACCTATATGAGTTCATGGTTCATTACCGCCAGTACACTCACTACAAGAAAACAGGTCTATTGCGACATAATCTATCGCTACGGTTTTTTTCGTTGCGATGTAGTACAAAATTACCACCAATTCTCCGGTCGTGGTGATAGGCCGCTCATATTTCCACGACTATTCTTGGTCGCGATACATTGTCAAATTTGTTGCGGTAGAGGCCGCCTATTGCAATGATCTGCATCACGTTGGAATACAATCGCGTTTTAGCGACAAATAAGCTCCATTGCGCGAGGTAGCATTTTTGTTGCCTTAGAAGCTAGTTCTTCCAATGTAATAAGTATGCATGGTAAATATCATATGTTTTTCGCCTCAAATTTATCCTGCGGCAATAACTATTGTTTACTGCGACAATTTGGGCCGTATGGTAATAGGTTGACCATAATGCAACAATCACCAGCTGTTGCAAAAACGAACAAGTTTTTTGGAACGATAAAGTTCATAGCATAGCTAACGGGCCTCCTGGGCCGTGGCCCTTGATTAATATTGCAATTTTCTTAGGACAACAATTCATTTATGGTCCAGTATCACCAATATTCGGTGAGCCGATATTTTTTGCAAGTTTACCTTAAACAGACCTCCTGGGCCTTGGCACCCGAGCCTAATTGAAATTTATTTAGGATACGTGTTCATGTATGGTCCAGTATATATCTTCATTTTTGTCACCTTTTTTTGACATAAAATTCACGTAAAACTGTCAGAGTTATTTACTATATCAACCAGCTGAACTTTTGTAGGCCCGAACAACTGTAATTCTGAAGCACTTAGCATTTACTTGTGTTGCAAAAAGTAACAGTACTGAATAATCAATCAAGAAATCATGTAAGACGCAAATTTCACTTGAACAGTTAGCATCGCAATTCATAATTACTTGACACTGAAACTTTGGACCTTTTAAACTCAAAGTATATTATTACACGATCTTTCAAGCACATAAATGTGTCCATGATCATGGAAAAACCTTTAAGCCAAATAGTGCACAGACAACCTACTAAATGAAACCTAGGTCATCATCGGATTCATCTTGTACCAAAGGAGCAACATGGCCATCATTTACGTAAGCCTCATCATCATCCGTATCAGCATCATATTCCACTTGATCTTTGTCAAACTTAGCAGGCCTTATACTTTGTATGACTGAAACATCAACGCTGGTTCCTTCATCATCATTTCTGCTCTAACTAGTCATCTGGTCAGGTAGATTAAATTCTGGAACTGGAATTCCTGCATCGACGACATCCTGTACATCTGCTTCAGCACGTTCACTTCCTTCTGCAGCATCATCAACGTTTGCACCATTTAAAACAGAAAGAGCAAACAAACTGTGTGGGTTCATTTTAATAGCACTTGCCCAATTAGGGTTCTTCACATCTCTCACGTAGAAAACCTGTTCAGCTTGGATGCCTAGAATGTAAGGGTCTTCCTTGAATCGGTGTATAGTAGTGTCAAGGTCAATAATTCCATATTTGTCCTTCTTATATCCCTTACTCTGATTTCTATTGGCAGTAGGCACGTCGAACCAGTCACACTACAATAGAACAACCTCCTTATCAGGAGGAAAGTCAAGAAATATGATTTTCTTTATCACCCCATAGTGATCAGTACTTCCATTGCCTTCTTGCATATTGACTACGACGCCACTATTCTGGGTACTCAATTCCTGCTCTATATAGGCATTTCGAAAGTAATATCCATTCATTAATGTACGGTTGTACACACGAGCAATTTGATCAGGCCCTTTAGCTAGTGCATACAACAGTTTGCTGACCTTCCCATCTTTATGGAGTTGTGTGATCTTTTCATGGAATAGAATATGTGTGAGCGTAATGTAGACAAATTTTTTTACTAGTAATTCCCCCGTGCTATCTGAAGTTATGAACATGAAGGAGAGGTAGGTTTAAACCAAAATGTGAAAGTAAGTTACCCGTCTCTCGAACCAGCCAACAAATTCTTCCTTGTGTTTCTTTTTAGGATTAGGACAATTGTTCCTTTTGAGCTCCTCAATATGTTTCCTTCAAAAAATAATGATGGTTACTTCATGACCAAAGTATTTGCATGTCATGAAATGAAACAAATACATAAGTATCCTTACTCAATCCATGGCTCGGTTTCCAAGCAGTTTGTTATGATGTAGTGCCTCATTTGATTAATACCTTCCAAAGAGACTAATTCACGGGAAAAACCTTTCTTGGAGTAATCAACTGTACCCATTATGGTAATCCCTGTTGGTGGTTCATCTGTACCTCCATCAGCATGGCATTCGGACTGACTTAGTTTTGTAGGCATGCCTTGAACGAATCGACTGCAGAACGTCATGCACTCTGCAAGTATGTACCCCTCTGCAATCGAACCTTCTGGGTGAGCCTTGTTACGCACATATCCCTTCAGCGTACGCAGGTATCGCTCAACCGGATACATCCATCTGTACTGTACAGGCCCTCCCAACTTTGCTTCTTTATCTAGATGAATTGGGAGATGCATCATAATATCAAAGAAAGCTGGTGGAAATATCATCTCTAGCTGACATAGAATTTCTGCGATTTGCTTGTCCAAATTCTCCAAATCTTCATCCCATAACTCCTTGGAGCATAAATCAGAAAATAATTTACTAAGCTGAAGCAATGGGATAAGGACATTCTCTGGAAGAAGCTTGCGCAACGCAATAGGAAGAATTTTCTGTAATATAACATGGCAGTCATGAGTTTTGAGTCCAATAAACTTGCACTGCTCGAGGACCACACATCGCTTAATGTGTGAAGCATAGCCATCAGGCATCCGTATGCTCTGCAGAAACCTGAGGAGCATCATCTTCTCTTCCTTTTTTAAAGCATGCACGGCTTTCTTAAAATTGTACTTACCCTTACCAGTGGGCCTTGCATGCTGATCCACCCTAATTTTCCAGTCCTCCAAATCAAGACGAGCCTTCGCACCATCCTTTGATTTCCCATCCATGTCAAGCAATGTACCCAGAATGCTGTCACAAATGTTCTTCTCGATGTACCATCCAAATTGTGCCTCACGAGCAAGTTCCTCCAATACGGCAGTTGGAAAAACACACTTTTCTTCTACCAATTGTGCCAGGGATTAGTTTCCGGTTGCTTTCTCTTATTTGACCGCCCTAATGGTGTGTGCTGAATGTTATCTAGCTCCTGTAGAACTTCTATGCCCGTAAGTGGCACCGGGGCATCTCTAGTATCTGTGTTGTTGTTGAACATACACTTGTTTCGACGCCATTTGTGGTATTTATTTAGAAAACGTCGGTGTCCCATGTAGCAATGCTTTCTACCATAGTTGAGCCATAAGTAATCTGTATGCTTATGGCAGTAAGGGCATGCTAGCTTGCCTTTTGTGCTCCAACCACTCAGCATTGCGTAAGCCGGGTAGTCATTGATGGTCCACAACACGCATGCATACAACGTGAAATTTTCCTCAGTTGCAGCATCATATGCTTCAGCACCATCCTCCCATAGAACTAACAGTTCATCAATCAAAGGCTGCAAGTACACATCAATGTTATTTCCTGCTGACTTTGGTCCTAGAATAATCATCGACATTATCCAGTTCTGTTGTTTCATACACATCCAGGGTGGCAAGTTATATGGGATCAGAATGACTGGCCATGTAGTGTGTGATATAGTCATGAGCCCAAAGGGGTTGAATCCATCTAAAGCAAGGCCAAGCCGAACACTGCGAGCATATTTTGCGAATTCTTTTTCATTATATTTTTCATCAAGGTGTTTCCAGGCCTTCGAATCTGCAGGATGCCTCATTACACCATCATCGGTACGTTTCTCCTTATGCCATTTCATATCAGTTGACATATCTTTTGTCATGTACAGCCTTTGCAGTCTTTTAATGAGTGGTAAATACCATAGAACTTTCTGTGGCACTGGATTATTTGATTTACCGCTCGATGAATCATCTTTGTCTATGGTACGACTAGGTTTCCATCGAGACGTATGATAGACAGGGCATTCTTGGGCATCAGCATGTTCATTATGGAATAGCACACAATCATTTTCACACGCGTGTATCTTCTTGTAATCCAGACCAAGCTCTCGGATGACCTTCCTTACTTCTGCAAGATTTTTAGGGATGCAGTGACCCTTTCGCATCAACTCCTTGAACAGCTGTAGCATTAAGTCACATGCTCTATTGGTCATCCCAGACACGCACTTGATTTGGTAAAGCTTCACAATGAAAGATATCTTTGTGACCTCCTCACAACCTGGGTACAACCCTGTTTTTCCCTCTTCCAATAGTTGGTAGAACGCCTTGGCTGATGTATTTGGCTCCTGTTTATTTCCATCAGCGCCGGTGTCTCCTGCATTATTTCCCACTTTTGTGCCCCTTACGAGAGTTTGGAGCATGTCACATATCCCAGCACCATCATCTGCAGCATTTTCATCATCTGAATCTTCATCCATGTTGTCCTCATCGGGTTGTTCACCATGGTATATCCAGTTAGTGTAGGTCGGATCCATCCCATTCCGAAGCAAGTGCATATGGACATCCTTTCTCTTTCTCCGAGCATTATTCAGACATTTCATACACGGGCAAGGGATTCTTGAGTCTGGGTGAGCACCATCGAAACAAAATTCCAAGAAACTCTTGATGCCACTTTGCCACTCCAGAGACTCTCTATCCTTTTTCATCCATCTCTTGTCTCGTGACATTATTCCTTATCTCCTTGCAGCCGGTCTTGTTAAGAATAAAATAGCAGCAGCATTAGTTTACAAGTAAGTATTTCCAAACAATATATACATGAGAGCGACACTCATATGTGAACCTAAGCAGCTAGACTATCTGATAGCAATAGCAATCGCCATTGACTAATCTATACGTCCAGTTTTAATCGACGCGAGCTAACGCAGAGCACGTGAGCAATTTGGCTGGTGCTGTCATCAATTAAAGGGGAACAGAGGAAGTACATCTGTATTGGTGCAAAGCTTGTAATTTTTTCTGACGAGCGGCGGAGGCAACAGAGATAGGTTGAGTACAAGTTGGCAGGGCAACCGTTTACGCTGATCCAATTCGGATGGCGGCGAGGTTGTGGTGGCGGATTGGTCGGTCGCGCGTTGCCGATATGGCGGCGACGTCGTCTGGGGGCAGTGCCGATACGGCGGCAGCGTTGTGTGGGGGCAGGGCAGTTTCGGCGGAGACCTGGCGGAGCTACGTAGGCCTTTCGCTCGGCCCATGGCCCACCCCAAGATTGGGCCCAAATTTGGTGGCGCGCGCGTAGAAGGCGATGTGGACGTGGAGATTAGTCCCACCTCGCTAACTGACTGGTAGATCGACCAGCTTATATACCCGGCTGAGAGTAAGCCATCGAGCTCCTCTGAACTGATACCATATACGCTGGCCGTTCTGCCCTGTGGGTCCAATCCTGGGGTCCCTCACATACTCCAGTGATTTGGCGGGCAACATTTTTCTGCTTTCTTTTGTTATTTTTTAAATAAATCTAATTTGACTCAAGTTTGTGATGCATGCCAACAACCAAGCAACATATGCCAACCTGGTGGCCGTCAGAACAATAGCTTCAGAGTCGTCATCACAGATGATGAATTCATGAATGGTCAAGTAAGTTTAATATTGCAAATTTTTAAGGTTTAATTTATCTTTAATGTTATGATTAACTTAATAACATCCCGTGGTATGTTGCAGGAACACTCGAGTTTGGCTGCAGCTATGGGGGAGAAAGAGGGAAGATGATCGGTTACAGTGACAACGACATGGCCAGCGACGTGGACTCACGCAAGAGCACCACTGGAGTACTGTTCTTCCTCGGCAACAACCCCATCAGCTGGCAGTCCTAGAAACAGAAGGTGGTGGCGCTCTCAACCTGTGAAGCAGAATACATTGCAGCCACAACTGGAGCTTGTCAGGCGATCTGGCTGGCTAGGCTGCTGGGTGATCTCACCGGAGAAAAACCGAGAGCAGCCACACTGAGGGTAGACAACAAGTCTGCTATCTCACTGATCAAGAACCCCGTGTTTCACGAGAGGAGCAAGCACATTGATCTACACTTTCACTTCATCCGTGAGTGTGTGGAGAAAGGGCAGATCTTCGTCGGGTTCACGAGGACAGAAGCGCAGCTTGCTGACATTTTGACGAAGCCTCTTGGTCGAGTCAAGTTTCAGGAGATGCGCGAGAAGATTGGAGTTACTAAAATAATGTAAGCATGATAGGGATTAGGGGGCGAATGTTAGCATAAACCCTGTCATTGCACTTTTCAGTTTCAGTTAGTTTCAGTGTACTGTAGCTGTTTAGACTGGTTTTCGACAACAGTCTGAATCTCGTCAGGTTTAGGTGTCCGTTTCTTCAGAGTAGTTAGATGGGCCTGGTCGTTGCTTGTTATGGATTCAATATTTTTTCAATATTATCCGTATTAGACACGGAATTTCAGGGCATTCGACAGCTATTTCTTCATTGTGGAATTTGTTAAGCAACACGAGATGAACAACATCGCAGATTCTATGTTCAAAGAATTACAACTAGCAGCACGATAATATCAGGGAATTCGACAATCTAATATAGAGTCTTAACACGTTTTTTTATTGTAGCAACGAGGCTGCATCCATAGTTGGACAGAGAAACCATCATCACTGTCTTCTTAGTTCAGACCAATTTCAGGCACATGGGTAGCAAACAAGTAAAGCCCTTCAGTCCCCAGGTAGAGCAAGAACAACATCTTGTCACCAATCTTGAGATGATTTTCCTTCGTCAAGAACTCTTTCCATCCGCTAACACACATACGACCATCAAGCTCAGAAATTGTATATGTAGATGTCACCTCTGTTTTCGGGTGACAACAAATTGTGATGGTACCAGATTTTTCCATTGTTTCAGGAATCAAACGGCTTGAGATTTTCTGTTGCATGCAAAGATTTAAAGTCAAGAGAACATCTAGCGGAAAATAAACATGTTAAAATACATGAAAATAGAATTAGTGTACAATATATATATGGCCTCACATAGTACTTTGTGCATAAGAGAAGATGTGTTCTTAATAATTACCGCATGTTTATTGAAGTTCACGTTGTTTGTCCAGTTTAGAGTATGCAGCACACCGAAAACCAATTCTCCTTCCTCATACTCTCCAGCTCTGTGGAACAGAACAAGGTAATCCAAGTTTTCAACTGTGTTGATCACCATCTCCATCATCCTCCAATTAATCATGGTCCCATCAGTGCTAGAGAGTGAGTCAACAATGGGACGCCTCTCAGGGAACATCAGGTAGTATGTTGTGTATAAATTTAATACAACTGAAATTAGTGGAGTACACATGTCGAAACCAAGTAATATAGTCATGGTTATGTGCACAACATAAATTTGTTGAATTAAGTAGGAAACTTACATGGATGGATGATTGGGTCATTTCCAGTTATGACCTCAGTTTGCTTGGTATGTGTGTCAGTCTTGAATATTAGCTCCATACCAACCTTAAATTGGTAAACTCTGCCTAATTCTTTTCAAGATTCTCCATTTACATAGGTTATCCCATTAATACTGGTAAGCTCAACATGGAATGAAAAATCTTCCTTGGTTTTCAGAGTAGTTAGAAAACTTGTGTTCTCGAATGGCAGAACAGCATGCATGTCTAGGAAATATTTTCTCATGTAGCAAGGGATCACCTGATCAAGAGTATGCAATTTATTACATTATGAGCCAGTATAAAATTTGACATACTATAAGTAGATACATATATATCCTAGCTAGAAGAGTAACTGTTTGTACTTATTCCTATAATTGGACACTGAAGCAACTGCCCTTTACTGCAAAAGACCTGAACATGCACTCATAGTTTCAGATAGGTACCTTGAAGTATCAAACTTACATGTTGGTACTGAAAAAAAACACATGTGCATGACTAATACAGATCACACTCACAACCTTTTTGATAGCTAGATCTGGTACGTATATTACATGAATGATTAACACATGACACAATGAGTCCTAACACTGTTAGATCCGATACGTATATTACATGTGAATAACCACAAATAAATCAAATCAGGCCCATGTGTAGTTGAGTATGTTAGATGCATTACCGTCTTCTCCTCAAATCCCATGTGTAGTTGAGTATGTTAGATGCATTACCGTCTTCTCCTCAAATCCCTCTACAAGGGTTATCACGCAGTAATCATGTGTCATGGTCTTCGACACACTGCCACACGTCCCGAGTTTGACAAAACAAACTGGACACTTCAAATAAAATGAAAGTCATCACATCTAGATCTGATAATCACGATCATTGCTTATCAAGAGAAAAAGTGAGGCATGGAGTAGGCACGGATTTGTTTGGCGCCATCGGTCCAAGAGTAGCATCAGACGACTCGCCGACGATGGGCGCCGCCTTCTGATCTGCCTCAGCGTCAAAGGATTCTCTTAATGTCGTCATGGCGGCTGGGTCGTAGGGGCGTGGAACCGTCTAGGGTTTGGATATTTGCGGAGACTGAGGAAGGAAGGACGTGGATTGGCGTCAAGCCGTCTATTTATATAGTTCCGTCACGTCTGAATCTAGGGTTTTCTTTTGTGGTTGTTTTTTCATATTATTTTTAGAAAATTAAATGGGGGAATTTAAGTACAAATAAAGTGAATGTCCCCTGTTGAGCTAGCTGAGCCAAGTCTAACTCGCTCGAACTCGACTCGTTTGTAGCCCTAGTCACAACTTCCAAAAATAAACACAATCAGCAATAGTAGGTAATGAAGCTTGCATAAGCCATCACAGAACATGTCATCACAGTATCAAAAGAAGCACCAGAAACAGCAGGTGCTAGTTAAACTTACTAAGTTTCCAGCTAACCATAATTTAACAAACTTATAGTAGCACTAACATGCT
This sequence comes from Avena sativa, assembly GCA_916181665.1. Lineage (NCBI taxonomy): Eukaryota > Viridiplantae > Streptophyta > Magnoliopsida > Poales > Poaceae > Avena > Avena sativa. Next base: position 163,091,768 of record OV702284.1, read on the forward strand.
ACTATATTGTCCACAGCCAACACAAACTGCATAATGTACGATATAAAAACCAGAACACCCAATCATGGATCAGCAGCGCGATTCATCGCCCTTAGCAGAGCAGCATGCTGACCCCTAACACGCGCTGAGGCATCTTCTTTTGCTAGGGCTTCAGCATGCTGGATGAGGCTCTGCCTACTGCCATCCCTTGGCTTGTGGATATGGTAGGGGCAGAAGTACCTCCCCCTCCTCTTGAATGCGTGGGTGCCCTGTTGCTGCAGCTTCTTCGCCTCCTTGTCTGTAAAAGAGACAAGGTTGCTCTTCTGCATAGTCTCGGTGGAGTCACTGGAGTCATACTACAATATAGATTTGCAAATTTGTTAGCATGTGTATACTACAAAAAAAACACAGCATATGTAAACACAATCAAGTTACACTCACTTCGGTCTGCTCGCTATCGTCGTCGTGTTAGAGAAAATCATGACATGCAGCTTTTTCAAACATTTCATTAATTTCTGCATACATGCGCTTCTTCCTGTTCACAATCTGGGAACATATTTGACGTTAAGCTTTTTCAAACATTGACATTATATTACAAATGCAAAAATTTACATGTGAAGCACCTCAAAGGTAACAGATTAACACATTTGCAACTGCCATTACAATAACTATGAAAATGAGAATTTTAAATATTCTCCACTATACATGAAATAATGAACATTACTTTTGATGAAATAGATCTTCTATAACTTGAGTTAAGCTTAATATTTTATTAGTCAGAAATAGCCATATTCTATAACTTGAGTTAAACTATATCATATAAAGAGAAATATGTGATTGGACATATTATAAATAGCTAGATTATATAACATGACCTAAGATCCTATATATGAACTTCATTATAAGTTATATTTTATTACTCAGCACTAAATTGGTTAAGCAGAATCATCACAGATTTTTTTAACAAATACCATGATTAACTAGTGTGGCAAGGATCTTTTCAACAACATGAAGGACTTGATCCCAAGTTATCCCTTCCTTCACTATATATGAGGATATGATAAGGAACATGATTACAGACTTAATACTAAAAGCCACTGTCACAAAGTTTTTAAATAAAATTAAAATGTTACATCATATTTAAATATAGAATAACCTACTCACAAGTAAACAACAATAGGATGATATTAGGAGTCATTAACAATTGAAATGCAAAGACAAGGTGAAACAACATGTCTTAATAAATATTTACAAGTCCACTATACTGAAACCATTGCCATAAATAGTTTTTCTGATTAATCCAAACAAAATAACAGTAGGTTTTATGTCCTGGTGCACAACAAAAATAGTTTGCACAAATTAATTGGTCCCTGGTGCACAACAACAATAGTTTGCACAAATTAATTGGTCCGACTGAGATATTCTCTTTGCTTAGCAAATATGTTCATCAATATTGTGCACAAGAATGTCTATGAGACATTTATCTCAAATGCTTGCCGATCACACTAGCCCAGCAGCACCTAGCATTTCTCAAGATCTCGGCACCACTCTCTGATCAATTCTGTCTCCGCCTCTGCTGGTGCATGTGCACCAGGCATAGCCTATGCAGCTCCTATGGCGATATCGCATTACAGTAAAAGGAACAAGGGTGAGGGATTTACCACTTCAGGCCCCGGTGGGTTTGCGTCGACGGCATCGGCCACCGCGGCATCTGGGACGGCGGCATCAGCGACAGCGGCATCTGGGACGGCGATAGCGGCATCTGGGACGGCTTCTTCACCGCCATCGCCTCCCCAACCTCCGGTCGGATCCGCCAGCGCCAGATCCATCCCCGCTGCGGTAGCCGCCTCCTCCTCTTCCACCGCTCCCACCACATCCGACGCCTCCTCCTCCACCGCTTCCACTAGAGCCGTCGTGACCGTGGCCGCACCGCTCTCTGCCGTGAGGTCGGCTGCGGTCTCCGCATCGCCCAAATCGGCCGCACCCGCCGCGGCCTCTACTGTCTCCTCCGCAACAGCCACGGCCACGACCAAGGTGGCCGTGACGCCTTCCGCTGTGAGCTCGGTCCCCTCCACATCCGCTGCACCTACCGCGGCGGACGCATCTGTGCTCGAGCGACTCGACATCGCTTCTACCGGCCACGAGGTTACCGGCCACGAGGTGCACCGGCGGGGACGAGGTGGGATGGGATAGCTAGGGTTTCTCCACTTGCTCCGATTGGGGATGAAAGCGGTGGGTGGGTGGGAGATCCTTTTATATCTCTGCCGCTTCGCACTCCATGTCCTCTGCACTCCTTTTTGTACGCATACGTACAAAGGCTAGATTTATTCCAAGTACTTTACGGTACATACAATTATTCCTCGTACACGTACAAACTGACACCCACTGACGTGTGGGGTCGTTTAGCAGTAGCAGTTCCATTATTTTAGTCTCGAACCGCAACCGCAATTGTTTTAATCTCTGCAACCGCGCATTCACATCCGGACGCTTCTGCTTCTGCCTCCTCTGTTCTTCCCCCAAAAAACCCCATTCTCGCCTCCTCCGCCGGCCATTGACGCTTCTTCTTCCGCCGCCGCCGTCCGCCCGCCATTCTCCGCCGTCCGCCCGCTATCCTCCTTCATTTCTCTCTCTACTGCCTCCTCTGCCATGGATACATCATCCTCTACTAGCGCGGATCCAGGAAATATCGGTTTTACTAGAACCGAGACCTTCCGTGTCCATGGCGACAAGGAAGAGGTTGTATACACCAATGAGGAGGAGACGGTGATGAAAAACCTCCAGCCCTTCAAGGAGTGGTATGAGCAGGAAAAGGAGAATAAATTTGTTGGATTGGACCTCGAGTACACCAAGGAGGACCCCATCTACGAGAACTACCTCGCCGTCCTTCAACTCTGCATGAAGAACCGCGTCCTCGTCTACCACTTCTCCGCGTATAAATATCTATACTCACTTGTGAAAATTTACTGATGTTGTAGTGCCTTTTTAATTTGCGACTGAACTTTACTGATGTTGTGGTGTGAATTTCTGAATCCTCTGTACTTATTTTCAATGATTAGTTCCATGTTATGTTTAATTTGTGCCGTTTGTTATACACTGCCGTATGATATTTCATCTCAAGTGAGTGCACTAGTTTTAAGTTACTTTGTTTGTGCGAAAACAGCACCAAGAGTTACTTGTTTGTGCAATTTTCTCAGTACCAAATGAATTTCATTATGAGATTTTATTCAAGTTATGATATTCTAGACTAAATTTCATTATACTGAATTTGATTATAATAAACTTATGTAGTTTCAAATTTTATTCAAGTTATCAAATTGAATCTATCCATATGCTCATCTAGCATGTGTACTGAATTTCATTATACCTAATTAATTATCACAAGCAAATTTTCAGAGCCTTGTTCTTGCATTTAATAAACTTTTCTTAGTTTCAAATTATATGATGCAAAATGATATTTCAATGACTAAACAATTTCAGTTACACATTTCATGCAAGTGTTGGTCATGCATTCTTTGACAAACAAACTAAATATGCTTTCAGGACCGACAAGACCTGTCCAGCGGTCCGCTCATTCCTTCAACACAAAGGGATTGTCTTCTGCACCGTTGACAAAACACAAGATTTTTACAAGTTGATGTACGAGGGTATTACAATTCCTGAAGAAAACTGGATTGATCTTCAGTCTCTTGTCAAGATCAAAGGATGGAATAAAAAGGATGGAATGGCTGATCTTGCATCTCGCATCATCGACGAGTATTACGGCGAGATGTAGAGTAAATTCCCTAGTATAAGGCATGATTACTGGGAAGAGGTGTCTTTGTCTGAAATAAACCTGGAGTATGCTCCTAAAGATGCATACGTGACCTACCAGCTGTACGTCAAGATACAGTTCTTCCTCCGGTACCTCGTGATTTGCCCCGGTTGCAAGAGGGCCGAAGGGTTTAGGGGAGTTCTGTGTCGGAAATGCAGGATACAGGAAATGGATGCAAAAACTGATTGCAAAAAACCTAGGATTGACTAAATTTGAATCATGGTCAAACCTAGGCTAGTTAAAGTATTATAAGAATGCCAGAAGACCATTTTCTTAATCCTTTTATTAGAGGACAGAGGTGCCACATGTTTTCAATCATGTGATAAGCGAGTTAAAGTATAGTAACTCATGTATTGTTGTTTTCTGTCCTTCTGTTTGATTCACATTGTTCACTGGATCATTCTTTGTTGTTTCCACCGAATTACTGTTGTGTACTCGTTAGATGAAAAGTCAACAATGAACTGCGAATCATGAAATGGACCAAACAGTTTGGTATAATAGCTTCATATTGGAGTAAATAAGAAGGATCCAAGCTTAGTTTTCCAACTTTCAGGTTCTGAACAATGTTTGAATCATGGTCAAACCTAGGGTTGACTAAATTTGAAAGGTGGATAGACAGTTCTAAAAAATATGAAACCAGGTCTCATAGTCTTATAATGTCATCTACTAACCATATGAACTAATAAAGAAGGTGTAGGTACCATGGAACAAACAAAACCATGTAAGGACTCTCATATCTCAGACACCGTCACATGAAATCCAAGGATCCAAGCCGTTTGCTATGAACTGCGAATCATGAAATAGACCAAACATTCTGGTATAATAGCTTCATATTGGAGTAAATAAGAAGGATCCAAGCTTAGTTTTCCAACTTTCATGTTCTGAACAATGTTTGAATCATGGTCAAACCTAGAGTTGACTAAATTTGAAAGGTGGATAGACAATTCAAAAAAATATGAAACCAGGTCTCATAGTCTTATAATGTCATCTACTAACCATATGAACTAATAAAGAAGGTGTATGTACCATGGAACAAACAAAACCATGTGAGGACTCTCATATCTCAGACACCGCCGCATGAAATACAAGGATCCAAGCCGTTTTCTATGAACTGTGAATCATGAAATGGACCAAACAGTTTGGTATAATAGCTTCATATTGGAGTAAATAAGAAGGATCCAAGCTTAGTTTTCCAACTTTCATGTTCTGAACAATGTTTGAATCATGGTCAAACCTAGGGTTGAGTAAATTTGAAAGGTGGATAGACAATTCAAAAAAATATGAAACCAGGTCTCATAGTCTTATAATGTCATCTACTAACCATATGAACTAATAAAGAAGGTGTAGGTACCATGGAACAAACAAAACCATGTGAGGGCTCTCATATCTCAGACACCACCGCATGAAATCCAACGATCCAAGCCGTTTGTTATGAACTGTGAATCATGAAATGGACCAAACAGGTTGGTATAATAGCTTCATATTGTAGTAAATAAGAAGGATCCAAGCTTAGTTTTCCAACTTTCATGTTCTAAACAATGTTTGAATCATGGTCAAACCTAGGGTTGACTAAATTTGAAAGGTGGATAGACAATTCAAAAAAATATGAAACCAGGTCTCATAGTCTTATATTGTCATCTACTAACCATATCAACTAATAAAGAAGGTGTAGGTACCATGGAACAAACAAAACCATGTGAGGACTCACATATCTCAGACACCGCCTCATGAAATCCAAGGATCCAAGCCGTTTGCTATGAACTGTGAATCATGAAATGGACCAAACAGTTTGGTATAATAGCTTCATATTGGAGTAAATAAGAAGGATCGAAGCTTAGTTTTTCAACTTTCATGTTCTGAACAATGTTTGAATCATGGTCAAACCTAGGGTTGACTAAATTTGGAAGGTGGATAGGCAATTCTAAAAAATATGAAACCAGGTCTCATAGTCTTATAGTGTCATCTACTAACCATTTGAACTAATAAAGAAGGTGTAGGTACCATGGAACAAACAAAACCATGTGAGGACTCTCATATCTCAGACACCGCCACAAGAAATCCAAGGATCCAAGCCGTTTGCTATGAACTGTGAATCATGAAATGGACCAAACAGTTTGATATAATAGCTTCATATTGGAGAAAATAATAAGGATCCAACCTTAGTTTTCCAACTTTCATGTTCTGAACAATGTTTGAATCATGGTCAAAAATAGGGTTGACTAAATTTGAAAGGTGGATAGACAATTCAGAAAAATATGAAACCAGGTCTCATAGTCTTATAATGTCATCTACTAACCATATGAACTAATAAAGAAGGTGTAGGTACCATGGAACAAACAAAACCATGTGAGGACTCTCATATATCAGACACCGCCACAAGAAATCCAAGGATCCAAGCCGTTTGCTATGAACTGTGAATCATGAAATGGACCAAACAGTTTGGTATAATAGCTTCATATTGGAGAAAATAATAAGGATCCAACCTTAGTTTTCCAACTTTCATGTTCTGAACAATGTTTGAATCATGGTCAAACCTAGGGTTGACTAAATTTGAAAGGTGGATAGACAATTCAGAAAAATATGAAACCAGGTCTCATAGTCTTATAATGTCATCTACTAACCATATGAACTAATAAAGAAGGTGTAGGTACCATGGACCAAACAAAACCATGTGAGGACTCTCATATCTCAGACACCGCCGCATGAAATGAAAGGATCCAAGCCGTTTGCTATGAAATGTGAATCATGAAATGGACCAAACAGTTTGGTATAATAGCTTCATATTGGAGTAAATAAGAAGGATCCAGGCTTAGTTTTCCAACTTTCATGTTCTGAAAAATGTTTGAATCATGGTCAAACCTAGGGTTGACTAAATTTGAAAGGTGGATAGACAATTCTAAAAAATATGAAACCAGGTCTCATAGTCTTATAATGTCATCTACTAACCATATGAACTAATAAAGAAGGTGTAGGTACCATGGAACAAACAAAACCATGTGAGGACTCTCATATCTCAGACACCGCCACAAGAAATCAAAGGATCCAAGCCGTTTGCTATGAACTGTGAATCATGAAATGGACCAAACAGTTTGGTATAATAGCTTCATATTGGAGAAAATAAGAAGGATCCAACCTTAGTTTTCCAACTGTCATGTTCTGAACAATGTTTGAATCATGGTCAAAAATAGGGTTGACTAAGTTTGGAAGGTGGATAGACAATTCTAAAAAATATGAAACCAGGTCTCATAATCTTATAATGTCATCTACTAACCATATCAACTAATAAAGAAGGTGTCGGTACATGGAACAAACAAAACCATGTGAGGACTCTCATATCTCAGACACCGCCGCATGAAATCCAAGGATCCAAGCCGTTTGCTATGAACTGTGAATCATGAAATGGACAAACAGTTTGATATAATAGCTTCATATTGGAGTAAATAAGAAGGATCCATGCTTAGTTTTCCAACTTTCATGTTCTGAACAATGTTTGAATCATGGTCAAAAATAGGGTTGACTAAATTTGAAAGGTGGATAGACAATTCTAAAAAATATGAAACCAGGTCTCATAGTCTTATAGTGTCATCTACTAACCATATGATCTAATAACGAAGGTGTAGGTACCATGGAACAAACAAAACCATGTGAGGACTCTCATATCTCAGACACCGCCGCATGAAATCCAAGGATCCAACCCGTTTGCTATGAACCGTGAATCATGAAATGGACCAAACAGTTTGGTATAATAGCTTCATATTGGAGAAAATAATAAGGATCCAACCTTAGTTTTCCAACTTTCATGTTCTGAACAATGTTTGAATCATGGTCAAACCTAGGGTTGACTAAATTTGAAAGGTGGATAGACAATTCAGAAAAATATGAAACCAGGTCTCATAGTCTTACAATGTCATCTACTAACCATATGAACTAATAAAGAAGGTGTAGGTACCATGGAACAAACAAAACCATGTGAGGACTCTCATATCTCAGACACCGCCGCATGAAATCCAAGGATCCAAGCCGTTTGCTATGAACTGTGAATCATGAAATGGACCAAACAGTTTGGTATAATAGCTTCATATTGGAGTAAATAAGCAGGATCCAAGCTTAGTTTTCCAACTTTCATGTTCTGAACAATGTTTGAATCATGGTCAAACCTATGGTTGACTAAATTTGAAAGGTGGATAGACAATTGAAAAAATATGAAACCAGGTCTCATAGTCTTATAATGTCATCTACTAACCATATCAACTAATAAAGAAGGTGTAGGTACCATGGAACAAACAAAACCATGTAAGGACTCTCATATCTCAGACACCGTCACATGAAATCCAAGGATCCAAGCCGTTTGCTATGAACTGCGAATCATGAAATAGACCAAACATTTTGGTATAATAGCTTCATATTGGAGTAAATAAGAAGGATCCAAGCTTAGTTTTCCAACTTTCAGGTTCTGAACAATGTTTGAATCATGGTCAAACCTAGGGTTGACTAAATTTGAAAGGTGGATAGACAATTCTAAAAAATATGAAACCAGGTCTCATAGTCTTATAATGTCATCTACTAACCATATGAACTAATAAAGAAGGTGTAGGTACCATGGAACAAACAAAACCATGTAAGGACTCTCATATCTCAGACACCGTCACATGAAATCCAAGGATCCAAGCCGTTTGCTATGAACTGCGAATCATGAAATAGACCAAACATTTTGGTATAATAGCTTCATATTGGAGTAAATAAGAAGGATCCAAGCTTAGTTTTCCAACTTTCATGTTCTGAACAATGTTTGAATCATGGTCAAACCTAGAGTTGACTAAATTTGAAAGGTGGATAGACAATTCAAAAAAATATGAAACCAGGTCTCATAGTCTTATAATGTCATCTACTAACCATATGAACTAATAAAGAAGGTGTATGTACCATGGACCAAACAAAACCATGTGAGGACTCTCATATCTCAGGCACCGCCGCATGAAATCCAAGGATCCAAGTCGTTTGCTATGAACTGTGAATCATGAAATGGACCAAACAGTTTGGTATAATAGCTTCATATTGGAGTAAATAAGCAGGATCCAAGCTTAGTTTTCCAACTTTCATGTTCTGAACAATGTTTGAATCATGGTCAAACCTATGGTTGACTAAATTTGAAAGGTGGATAGACAATTGAAAAAATATGAAACCAGGTCTCATAGTCTTATAATGTCATCTACTAACCATATCAACTAATAAAGAAGGTGTAGGTACCATGGAATAAACAAAACCATGTGAGGACTCTCATATCTCAGACACCGCCGCATGAAATACAAGGATCCAAGCCGTTTTCTATGAACTGTGAATCATGAAATGGACCAAACAGTTTGGTATAATAGCTTCATATTGGAGTAAATAAGAAGGATCCAAGCTTAGTTTTCCAACTTTCATGTTCTGAACAATGTTTGAATCATGGTCAAACCTAGGGTTGAGTAAATTTGAAAGGTGGATAGACAATTCAAAAAAATATGAAACCAGGTCTCATAGTCTTATAATGTCATCTACTAACCATATGAACTAATAAAGAAGGTGTAGGTACCATGGAACAAACAAAACCATGTGAGGGCTCTCATATCTCAGACACCACCGCATGAAATCCAACGATCCAAGCCGTTTGTTATGAACTGTGAATCATGAAATGGACCAAACAGGTTGGTATAATAGCTTCATATTGTAGTAAATAAGAAGGATCCAAGCTTAGTTTTCCAACTTTCATGTTCTAAACAATGTTTGAATCATGGTCAAACCTAGGGTTGACTAAATTTGAAAGGTGGATAGACAATTCAAAAAAATATGAAACCAGGTCTCATAGTCTTATATTGTCATCTACTAACCATATCAACTAATAAAGAAGGTGTAGGTACCATGGAACAAACAAAACCATGTGAGGACTCACATATCTCAGACACCGCCTCATGAAATCCAAGGATCCAAGCCGTTTGCTATGAACTGTGAATCATGAAATGGACCAAACAGTTTGGTATAATAGCTTCATATTGGAGTAAATAAGAAGGATCGAAGCTTAGTTTTTCAACTTTCATGTTCTGAACAATGTTTGAATCATGGTCAAACCTAGGGTTGACTAAATTTGGAAGGTGGATAGGCAATTCTAAAAAATATGAAACCAGGTCTCATAGTCTTATAGTGTCATCTACTAACCATTTGAACTAATAAAGAAGGTGTAGGTACCATGGAACAAACAAAACCATGTGAGGACTCTCATATCTCAGACACCGCCACAAGAAATCCAAGGATCCAAGCCGTTTGCTATGAACTGTGAATCATGAAATGGACCAAACAGTTTGGTATAATAGCTTCATATTGGAGAAAATAATAAGGATCCAACCTTAGTTTTCCAACTTTCATGTTCTGAACAATGTTTGAATCATGGTCAAAAATAGGGTTGACTAAATTTGAAAGGTGGATAGACAATTCAGAAAAATATGAAACCAGGTCTCATAGTCTTATAATGTCATCTACTAACCATATGAACTAATAAAGAAGGTGTAGGTACCATGGAACAAACAAAACCATGTGAGGACTCTCATATATCAGACACCGCCACAAGAAATCCAAGGATCCAAGCCGTTTGCTATGAACTGTGAATCATGAAATGGACCAAACAGTTTGGTATAATAGCTTCATATTGGAGAAAATAATAAGGATCCAACCTTAGTTTTCCAACTTTCATGTTCTGAACAATGTTTCAATCATGGTCAAACCTAGGGTTGACTAAATTTGAAAGGTGGATAGACAATTCAGAAAAATATGAAACCAGGTCTCATAGTCTTATAATGTCATCTACTAACCATATGAACTAATAAAGAAGGTGTAGGTACCATGGACCAAACAAAACCATGTGAGGACTCTCATATCTCAGACACCGCCGCATGAAATGAAAGGATCCAAGCCGTTAGCTATGAAATGTGAATCATGAAATGGACCAAACAGTTTGGTATAATAGCTTCATATTGGAGTAAATAAGAAGGATCCAGGCTTAGTTTTCCAACTTTCATGTTCTGAAAAATGTTTGAATCATGGTCAAACCTAGGGTTGACTAAATTTGAAAGGTGGATAGACAATTCTAAAAAATATGAAACCAGGTCTCATAGTCTTATAATGTCATCTACTAACCATATGAACTAATAAAGAAGGTGTAGGTACCATGGAACAAACAAAACCATGTGAGGACTCTCATATCTCAGACACCGCCACAAGAAATCAAAGGATCCAAGCCGTTTGCTATGAACTGTGAATCATGAAATGGACCAAACAGTTTGGTATAATAGCTTCATATTGGAGAAAATAAGAAGGATCCAACCTTAGTTTTCCAACTGTCATGTTCTGAACAATGTTTGAATCATGGTCAAAAATAGGGTTGACTAAGTTTGGAAGGTGGATAGACAATTCTAAAAAATATGAAACCAGGTCTCATAATCTTATAATGTCATCTACTAACCATATCAACTAATAAAGAAGGTGTCGGTACATGGAACAAACAAAACCATGTGAGGACTCTCATATCTTAGACACCGCCGCATGAAATCCAAGGATCCAAGCCGTTTGCTATGAACTGTGAATCATGAAATGGACAAACAGTTTGATATAATAGCTTCATATTGGAGTAAATAAGAAGGATCCATGCTTAGTTTTCCAACTTTCATGTTCTGAACAATGTTTGAATCATGGTCAAAAATAGGGTTGACTAAATTTGAAAGGTGGATAGACAATTCTAAAAAATATGAAACCAGGTCTCATAGTCTTATAATGTCATCTACTAACCATATGATCTAATAACGAAGGTGTAGGTACCATGGAACAAACAAAACCATGTGAGGACTCTCATATCTCAGACACCGCCGCATGAAATCCAAGGATCCAACCCGTTTGCTATGAACCGTGAATCATGAAATGGACCAAACAGTTTGGTATAATAGCTTCATATTGGAGAAAATAATAAGGATCCAACCTTAGTTTTCCAACTTTCATGTTCTGAACAATGTTTGAATCATGGTCAAACCTAGGGTTGACTAAATTTGAAAGGTGGATAGACAATTCAGAAAAATATGAAACCAGGTCTCATAGTCTTACAATGTCATCTACTAACCATATGAACTAATAAAGAAGGTGTAGGTACCATGGAACAAACAAAACCATGTGAGGACTCTCATATCTCAGACACCGCCGCATGAAATCCAAGGATCCAAGCCGTTTGCTATGAACTGTGAATCATGAAATGGACCAAACAGTTTGGTATAATAGCTTCATATTGGAGTAAATAAGCAGGATCCAAGCTTAGTTTTCCAACTTTCATGTTCTGAACAATGTTTGAATCATGGTCAAACCTATGGTTGACTAAATTTGAAAGGTGGATAGACAATTGAAAAAATATGAAACCAGGTCTCATAGTCTTATAATGTCATCTACTAACCATATCAACTAATAAAGAAGGTGTAGGTACCATGGAATAAACAAAACCATGTGAGGACTCTCATATCTCAGACACCGCCGCATGAAATACAAGGATCCAAGCCGTTTTCTATGAACTGTGAATCATGAAATGGACCAAACAGTTTGGTATAATAGCTTCATATTGGAGTAAATAAGAAGGATCCAAGCTTAGTTTTCCAACTTTCATGTTCTGAACAATGTTTGAATCATGGTCAAACCTAGGGTTGAGTAAATTTGAAAGGTGGATAGACAATTCAAAAAAATATGAAACCAGGTCTCATAGTCTTATAATGTCATCTACTAACCATATGAACTAATAAAGAAGGTGTAGGTACCATGGAACAAACAAAACCATGTGAGGGCTCTCATATCTCAGACACCACCGCATGAAATCCAACGATCCAAGCCGTTTGTTATGAACTGTGAATCATGAAATGGACCAAACAGTTTGGTATAATAGCTTCATATTGTAGTAAATAAGAAGGATCCAAGCTTAGTTTTCCAACTTTCATGTTCTAAACAATGTTTGAATCATGGTCAAACCTAGGGTTGACTAAATTTGAAAGGTGGATAGACAATTCAAAAAAATATGAAACCAGGTCTCATAGTCTTATATTGTCATCTACTAACCATATCAACTAATAAAGAAGGTGTAGGTACCATGGAACAAACAAAACCATGTGAGGACTCACATATCTCAGACACCGCCTCATGAAATCCAAGGATCCAAGCCGTTTGCTATGAACTGTGAATCATGAAATGGACCAAACAGTTTGGTATAATAGCTTCATATTGGAGTAAATAAGAAGGATCGAAGCTTAGTTTTTCAACTTTCATGTTCTGAACAATGTTTGAATCATGGTCAAACCTAGGGTTGACTAAATTTGGAAGGTGGATAGGCAATTCTAAAAAATATGAAACCAGGTCTCATAGTCTTATAGTGTCATCTACTAACCATTTGAACTAATAAAGAAGGTGTAGGTACCATGGAACAAACAAAACCATGTGAGGACTCTCATATCTCAGACACCGCCACAAGAAATCCAAGGATCCAAGCCGTTTGCTATGAACTGTGAATCATGAAATGGACCAAACAGTTTGGTATAATAGCTTCATATTGGAGAAAATAATAAGGATCCAACCTTAGTTTTCCAACTTTCATGTTCTGAACAATGTTTGAATCATGGTCAAAAATAGGGTTGACTAAATTTGAAAGGTGGATAGACAATTCAGAAAAATATGAAACCAGGTCTCATAGTCTTATAATGTCATCTACTAACCATATGAACTAATAAAGAAGGTGTAGGTACCATGGACCAAACAAAACCATGTGAGGACTCTCATATCTCAGACACCGCCGCATGAAATGAAAGGATCCAAGCCGTTTGCTATGAAATGTGAATCATGAAATGGACCAAACAGTTTGGTATAATAGCTTCATATTGGAGTAAATAAGAAGGATCCAGGCTTAGTTTTCCAACTTTCATGTTCTGAAAAATGTTTGAATCATGGTCAAACCTAGGGTTGACTAAATTTGAAAGGTGGATAGACAATTCTAAAAAATATGAAACCAGGTCTCATAGTCTTATAATGTCATCTACTAACCATATGAACTAATAAAGAAGGTGTAGGTACCATGGAACAAACAAAACCATGTGAGGACTCTCATATCTCAGACACCGCCACAAGAAATCAAAGGATCCAAGCCGTTTGCTATGAACTGTGAATCATGAAATGGACCAAACAGTTTGGTATAATAGCTTCATATTGGAGAAAATAAGAAGGATCCAACCTTAGTTTTCCAACTGTCATGTTCTGAACAATGTTTGAATCATGGTCAAAAATAGGGTTGACTAAGTTTGGAAGGTGGATAGACAATTCTAAAAAATATGAAACCAGGTCTCAGAATCTTATAATGTCATCTACTAACCATATGAACTAATAAAGAAGGTGTAGGTACCATGGAACAAACAAAACCATGTGAGGACTCTCATATCTCAGACACCGCCACAAGAAATCAAAGGATCCAAGCCGTTTGCTATGAACTATGAATCAAGAAATGGACCAAACAGTTTGGTATAATAGCTTCATATTGGAGAAAATAAGAAGGATCCAACCTTAGTTTTCCAACTTTCATGTTCTGAACAATGTTTGAATCATGGTCAAAAATAGGGTTGACTAAGTTTGGAAGGTGGATAGACAATTCTAAAAAATATGAAACCAGGTCTCATAATCTTATAATGTCATCTACTAACCATATCAACTAATAAAGAAGGTGTCGGTACATGGAACAAACAAAACCATGTGAGGACTCTCATATCTCAGACACCGCCGCATGAAATCCAAGGATCCAACCCGTTTGCTATGAACTGTGAATCATGAAATGGACAAACAGTTTGATATAATAGCTTCATATTGGAGTAAATAAGAAGGATCCAACCTTAGTTTTCCAACTTTCATGTTCTGAACAATGTTTGAATCATGGTCAAAAATAGGGTTGACTAAATTTGAAAGGTGGATAGACAATTCTAAAAAATATGAAACCAGGTCTCATAGTCTTATAATGTCATCTACTAACCATATGATCTAATAACGAAGGTGTAGGTACCATGGAACAAACAAAACCATGTGAGGACTCTCATATCTCAGACACCGCCGCATGAAATCCAAGGATCCAACCCGTTTGCTATGAACCGTGAATCATGAAATGGACCAAACAGTTTGGTATAATAGCTTCATATTGGAGAAAATAAGAAGGATCCAAGCTTAGTTTTCCAACTTTCATGTTCTGAACAATGTTTGAATCATGGTCAAACCTAGAGTTGACTAAATTTGAAAGGTGGATAGACAATTCAAAAAAATATGAAACCAGGTCTCATAGTCTTATAATGTCATCTACTAACCATATGAACTAATAAAGAAGGTGTATGTACCATGGAACAAACAAAACCATGTGAGGACTCTCATATCTCAGACACCGCCGCATGAAATCCAAGGATCCAAGTCGTTTGCTATGAACTGTGAATCATGAAATGGACCAAACAGTTTGGTATAATAGCTTCATATTGGAGTAAATAAGCAGGATCCAAGCTTAGTTTTCCAACTTTCATGTTCTGAACAATGTTTGAATCATGGTCAAACCTATGGTTGACTAAATTTGAAAGGTGGATAGACAATTGAAAAAATATGAAACCAGGTCTCATAGTCTTATAATGTCATCTACTAACCATATGAACTAATAAAGAAGGTGTAGGTACCATGGAACAAACAAAACCATGTGAGGACTCTCATATCTCAGACACTGCCGCATGAAATCCAAGGATCCAAGCCGTTTGCTATGAACTGTGAATCATGAAATGGACCAAACAGTTTGGTATAATAGCTTCATATTGGAGAAAATAAGAAGGATCCAACCTTAGTTTTCCAACTTTCATGTTCTGAACAATGTTTGAATCATGGTCAAAAATAGGGTTGACTAAATTTGAAAGGTGGATAGACAATTCTAAAAAATATGAAACCAGGTCTCATAGTCTTATAATGTCATCTACTAACCATATCAACTAATAAAGAAGGTGTAGGTACCATGGAACAAACAAAACCATGTGAGGACTCTCATATCTCAGACACCGCCGCATGAAATCCAAGGATCCAAGCCGTTTGCTATGAACTGTGAATCATGAAATGGACAAACAGTTTGATATAATAGCTTCATATTGGAGTAAATAAGAAGGATCCATGCTTAGTTTTCCAACTTTCATGTTCTGAACAATGTTTGAATCATGGTCAAAAATAGGGTTGACTAAATTTGAAAGGTGGATAGACAATTCTAAAAAATATGAAACCAGGTCTCATAGTCTTATAATGTCATCTACTAACCATATGATCTAATAACGAAGGTGTAGGTACCATGGAACAAACAAAACCATGTGAGGACTCTCATATCTCAGACACCGCCGCATGAAATCCAAGGATCCAAGCCGTTTGCTATGAACCGTGAATCATGAAATGGACCAAACAGTTTGGTATAATAGCTTCATATTGGGGAAAATAATAAGGATCCAACCTTAGTTTTCCAACTTTCATGTTCTGAACAATGTTTGAATCATGGTCAAACCTAGGGTTGACTAAATTTGAAAGGTGGATAGACAATTCAAAAAAATATGAAACCAGGTCTCATAGTCTTACAATGTCATCTACTAACCATATGAACTAATAAAGAAGGTGTAGGTACCATGGAACAAACAAAACCATGTGAGGACTCTCATATCTCAGACACCGCCGCATGAAATCCAAGGATCCAAGCCGTTTGCTATGAACTGTGAATCATGAAATGGACCAAACAGTTTGGTATAATAGCTTCATATTGGAGTAAATAAGAAGGATCCAACCTTAGTTTTCCAACTTCCATGTTCTGAACAATGTTTGAATCATGGTCAAACCTAGGGTTGACTAAAATTGAAAGGTGGATAGACAATTCTAAAAAATATGAAACCAGGTCTCATAGGCTTATAATGTCATATACTAACCATATGAACTAATAAATAAGGTGTAGGTACCATGGAACAAACAAAACCATGTGAGGACTCTCATATCTCAGACACTGCCGCATGAAATCCAAGGATCCAAGCCGTTTGCTATGAACTGTGAATCATGAAATGGACCAAACAGTTTGGTATAATAGCTTCATATTGGAGAAAATAAGAAGGATCCAACCTTAGTTTTCCAACTTTCATGTTCTGAACAATGTTTGAATCATGGTCAAACCTAGGGTTGACTAAATTTGAAAGGTGGATAGACAATTCTAAAAAATATGAAACCAGGTCTCATAGGCTTATAATGTCATCTACTAACCATATCAACTAATAAAGAAGGTGTAGGTACCATGGAACAAACAAAACCATGTGAGGATAGTAATATTACTTTCAAATATTGCTTTCAAACATTAATTTCCGAACTAATTTATTTTTTATTAATTAAAAAACCAGTAAACATATAATTATGTTCCCACCAATGTAGTTTTGGCCAAAAAATTGAAAAAACTACCGCTAAAAGGCCTGTGCGTAGAGTCTGTGCGAAACTTTTTGTTCCCACCAAAACCTATAACCATCCTTTTAACCTGCCCGCTAAACTCTCTTCATATTTAGGTACCCACGACCCCCACGATCCAATCTAAACGCAATCACCTCGGCGAGTTTGTTCGCCATCGGATCTGAGCTCCCTCATCGTCCACACGCCGACATGACGACGTCGTCGCCGGAGTCAACGGTACGCCAATTCTCTCAGGTTACCCTAGATTTACATGCTGCCGTCGGCGATCCTTGCCACGTTAGGCGTCGCCGCAGCTGCTTCGCCCGGGATGTAGCAGCCATCTTCTCTACCCCGTGATGCCCACCAGGCCGATGCGATCCGCATGTGATACACCGTCGCCCGGCCGATTCAGCACGCCTCCGCCCCGCTCCTCCAGCGGTCGGATCTAGATACACCCTGAGCTCCCGCCGGCATGTGATCACTGTTCATCGCGATCCCTAGGAGCATGAGTCCAGGCAGACACGGACGAGTTCAGGAGCACCTCGCCAATGTGCACTAGGGTTTACGAGGAACTGCCAGTACATTATCTACCGATTGATTTTGCATTTGTGGCTACATAGGTTCGGCCAATGATTTGCTAGGTTTAGATGTTATAACACATGTTCTGTGTTAATCCACTCTTCTGCAAGTTTTATTTGTTCAATATAGCATATTTTAGTACTAGTACTACTCCCCTCCGATCTAGGTAGTTTATGTTAAAATATGATCAAATCTCGGTGTCTTCGATTGTATTGATTTCTGGACTTTCAAGAACTGAACTAATTCGTTGATTTCATAATGTTGTTCCTCTATTGATCTTTTGACAACATGTTTTTCTTATCGTGTATCGAACTGAGAATTTAATGATAAATGAATAATTCATTCTACAAACTATTCATAAAATTTACATAGCTATGTAACATATTATTTTATTTCAGAACTATGAATTGAATAATTATTTTGGTGCTCTTTTTTTTACTTCAATGTCAATGTAGACGCATGAGGATATTTGGAAACTTAACCTGTACTACGAAGATGAGGATAAAAACAGAAAGTTCTGGAAGCAACAATCGAGAGGATTGCCATTTGTTATATGGAATTGATCGGTTTGATTGAAAGTGTTGGATTCTGTGGCGGGCGTCATTACCTCTACTGCAGGGTAAAAACTGCTGATTGCAGAGCAAAACTTATTCCCATCGAGCATGCACCGGAAGTGGAGACATTGGTATCCATGCACAGTAATGAGAAGAAGATCAACCTGTGTGTGTTTAGGGAGAAGCCCAGTGTTGATATTGAAACACCAGGGTCTCATCTTGATGTTGAAAGTGGATCCTCTAGAAACAAGCAAAAAACTGTCTCAGGTATCCTTTCATCCAAAATCTCGAACGCACAACACCTTCAATACAGACTTTAATACATATTTTCCTGGTCACATTTTAATGCATGCTTTAACTAATAAATGATTTGGATGAACATGCAGTTAGGGATGCAAGAGCTGAGGATCAAGATTCAAACAAAACAGAAGAACCAGATTTTTCACTTACCAATGGTACACAAGTACAGTAATTATTAATCAGATTTCTGAATTGTGCACATTCCTAATGCTTTGTCCATTTATTGTTTACATGTTCAGTAAAAAAAGGATCTGTTACAATGACAAGGGTTGAAATGTTACAAGCTTACAAAAGAAAACTTGGAAAATGTAGATGTGGTAATTTATTTCTGACATTGAAGCTTTATCTAACATTTGCTATGTAATGCAGTAAAACCTTAATTGTTGATTCAGTACAAATGTTAACCCTGATATAGGAACTGTAGACCGATCTAACACTATAGTGTCTGAAACTGACATGTCTGCCCTTGACGAATGGCCTTCCCATGCTCGCCACCACCGCCCATAGCTAGAGGACGGTACTAGCTTCTTTTTTTACATTTATGTCCTCATTTATTATAATGTACTAGACAGTAAATTGCTTCTTTGTGTATGTTCTGGGCTCTAGGCGCTGACGGACCCAAGAAGAAAGGGCGACGTGTAGTAAAAGGTGTAAAAGCATCTAAGAAGCGTCATGCCAATGGATCTGCAAAGCTAAATATTGCATTCTCTGATAAATTGGGTGGTGCAGTAGGAATGAACAACCGTTCATTCAAAGATGACTTGGTTATCATAATGAAAAAAAGGTTACCCATTATTGGAGTGAGGAGGTGGTCAGACATTTACCCTGACATCCATCGTCTCATATTTGCAGATATGTTGGTGAGTACAACCTTCCTCACCGTGGTTGTCTTATTTTTTTGATCGTAATGAACTACTAAAGTCTATCCGTTTGTTACGCATTACAGGACAGATATGATTTGGAGGATACACCAAAAACAGAAAAAGCAATTCTAAAAATTGCGCAAGAGCGATACAGAGGCTGGCGAGCATCTCTAAGCTGCACTTATAAGGCATACAAAAAAGATGATGCTAGAATGTCAAATGTACCGGAAGATTTACAACCAGAAGAGTGGGAATGGCTGATTAACTACTATGGCTCTGATGAGAAATTCCTGGTTATTTCTATGCTCACAGTTTGTGAATTTTGTACTATCATGAAATGGCTTGTCTGACTCGTTCTTTTTTTTATCACCGAATGTGTAGCAACTCAGCCAAAACAACTCGGATAACCGTAAGAAACTCATCATAAAACACAGAGGTGGATCAAAATCGTTATCTCAACTGAGTTTTGAGAATGTATGTGCCTACTCACTATGCATGCTTCACTTCTCACTGTGATTTACTGTTTGTAAAATCTAAGTGTTGCACTACTTGCAAAGAAATCCGGAAACTGGAGAAGAGCCAGACTATATTGCTCTCTGGGAAATCGCCCACAACAACAATGGAGAATGGACTACCCCAAAATCCAAAAAAGTTTACGTGAGTATACTGACTTAGAAGCTATTCTCAAAACATATTTACTACTGTTCATCTTGGATGTTTTTTCATCTGATGGGAGTGTTCTTTTCGTAATCAGGACAAAGCAAGTAAAGACATTGAAAACAGATTAAAGGAATCTGATGTTCCAATTTCAATTAAACAAAGAATCAATATTTTTCAGAAGGCTTATAAAGAATTCGTACCTTGCAAGTCAGCGCAGCCTCGTGTGTTGGGATACATGGCCAAACTGCCAACTAATTCTGAAAGGATTAAAATCCAGGTTGAAGAGCAAGCTCGTGCTACGATAGAGACCCAAAAAGAGAACTCTAAGCTCAGCCAGCACCTCACTGAATTACAACCGAAGTTTGATGTCGAGCATGCTGAGAGGGAAAACCTTGAGAAGAGGTTACATGAAGAACATGCTGAAAGGGAAAAATGATGGAATTAGAGAGAACCTCAAGACAGGAATTTGAGACAAACTTGATGAAACAGTTTAACTCACAGTTTCAGTCAAAGTTTCAAGAGTTCTCCCAACAGTTGGAAATACAGAAGATGCAAACACGTCAGGTGATGATAGTCATACGCTTGCAAACTCAAAAGATTTAGATGTTTACTTGCATTGCTAACAGTGCATGTTGTTCTTTCAGATGCTTAATAGGAAGACCAGCCAGAAAGAAAATGTTAGTCCAAACCTGCAAACACCACTGTCACGGAGCCCTGCTAAGAATTTTTATCCCCCTCCGCACAGAATCCTTAAAGCAATGGTAAGTCACAAACTTTTACAAAACGGTACTAGTACCTACTGTTTTTGCTTCACCCACACTTTAGCCTTGCTGCACCACCTTCTTATGTTTCAATATGTGTTGTTTCTTCGTTGTCTTACAAGTATGTTTTTTCTAAACCCACACTATAGCCTTGCTCCACCTGCTTCTTATGTTTCACCATGTACCTAGGATGCAAATGGACATGAACTAAACTTTTTTTTTTATTTTTGATTGCAGGATGGAAATGCAAATGATAATGGAAAAATTAGATGCAATGGATTCTACATCAAGTACATTAGGATACCTTCGATATTTTTGAGTTTCAAACAGATCCATATTGTATTGGAATTATTATTTGTATGAATTATAAATAGCTGTGATAATTATGATTTGTATGAATTTACATATTGTACGTACGGTTTTGAATATTTTAATTCAATGCCCGTATTTTTGTTTCACGTTTTTTTTCTTTTTTCCCCTTTAACGTGGCAATAGGTAATTAGCATGGCAAATGTATTGTTGCTTTAAGGCTCAGTCGCCACGACTACCTGTTGTGATAACTGCTTGGCGCCACCAATAAAAGTTTTGTTGAAATATACTTTCGCCACCAACAGTGGAGATCGTGGCAGTACTTTTTCTCCACAAACAATTTGGACGTTGCTTTACCTATTTCGTGCCACCAAACCTAATTTTGTTGAAATAGAAAATCGCCACGAAAACTTTTAATTGTCGCACTAGTTTCTCGTAACTAACAATTTGGACGTTGCAACTTGTACTTGTCACCACCAAACTAAAATTTGTTGAAATAGAATGGCGCCACGAATAGTTTAAATTGTCGCACTTGTTTGTAGATACTAATATTTAGGACGTTGAGATTACTACATGTCGCCACACAAATAAAATTTATTGGAATAAACCATCGCCACGAATGTTTAAATCGTCGCACTTGTTTATAGCTACTAATATTTAGGCCGTTCCGATTACTGCATGTCGCCACACAAATAAAATTTGTTGGAATAAAGCATCGCCACGAAAAGCTTGCACTTAGCGACTAGTATTTGGCGCCACCAAAATTATTTGTGTTGAAATAGAGGATCGCCACAGAATAATTGGACGTTGTGATAACCAGATAACTCGTGTTACCACGATTGAATTGTTTGTGGAAAATCGTTTTTTCCACGCGTGTAAGGTTTGTTGCCATAATTTCTTGCGACAAAATTAAACGTGGCAAATAAATCGGACTATTCCAACGAAAGAGCATGCTCAAAAAAACACTTGCCGTTGCCACATTGGTCACTCACCACGGTTCGGTATGTGTTGCCCTAGAGTTATACCCATCAAAAATATAGGTTGCGTTAAGTGAGTGCCGCAACGGAAAAACGAGTGGCAATTGCTCGAATAAATGGTTGCAAATGGCAAATTTTATAGCCACGAAAATCATTCCGTGGAACTAGCCTAACTCCACGTGTTTACTCGCAACGCTGCCCAACGAATGACTTTTGGATGCAACAGGTACCAATTGCGATGATTTGGCACTTGTTTCAACAATTTTTATCGTAGCAATAGACCGGATTTCTTGTAGTGACTGCAAAACTAGATTTTGGTTGCGAGAGGGTTGTGTTCGGGCGGGATGTGCGTCTGCTTGTCAACTGCAATGAGGTTGTGTCTGTTTCGTAGCTGATAGATATGCTTCATTCTAGAATTCCTTGGGGATCCAGACAAAGGGAAAAAGTGGTGTGGCATAACGTGAGTGATACCTATGTGCAAATTGAGAACTCCCATGAGCTTCAGATGCTTTGGGAGTGTTGTGCAGCTGATCTTCGGGTGAAAGTTGTAGCGATGATTGATGATATGTATGCAGATACTGGAGCTCTTGCTACCAGAGCTTCTGTTTCTCAAGTTTACGGACCACCAGATGTTAATCAAGGTAATTTCAATATACACCTAGAGGTGGATTCATACACAACAAAACTTGATGGCGGAGTTAATAAGCCAATTTCTTCATGTACTGTGGAGATAGCCGTCGATTCCAAAAACATAACTCTTGTTAAACCGAGAGAGATGATTGGTAAGAAAATCATTATTGGCCCTAAGCAGATGGCACGACTTCGGTGGTGGCACCATAAGAAGCAGGAATTCATAGAGGTTTTGGATACCGATGATCTGATGCAGATTATGCGACGAAAGAAGCAAACCCGGAAGGTGTTCTTCCTGGCTTCCATTTCTGATGTTGTTGAACAGGTTGTAGTGGATGCAGAGGCCCCTGTTGTGGCTGAACAGAACGAGGCGATAGACGTTGATCATATCTAATGAGATATGCTAACCAGGGCTTATCAGATAGATTGCAGGGTTCCCCTGCCTGTATTTGTAAAAAATATTGTTGTTGTTTTGTAACTGTGTTGATTTGGTCATGTTTATTCAGAGATTGGATTCCGATGTTCTATGAGCTGTTAAGATTTTCGGACATATCACTTGATGGGTTGACATGATTATGTTTGCTGAGATGATGTGATATTTTTTTTTGAGATTATGATTGTTGAGAGATTGTAATATAATATGCTATGAGCTATTGGGATTTTGGGACATATCATTCATTGAAACCATCACTGAACAAGGTGATATATAAGTACCTTATAGTTGACATGATTATGATGTAATATAATGCTCTATGAGATCAGTAATTTGACTAATCGTTGGATAACTACCTATTACTTAGAAGGAAGTACTATCATGGATGAACGAGCATAGAGTTTAGGAAAAAACTTGCTAAGTAGGAGACAGTGATCTATTGGACGGATAGGTCTAGGATTTAGGAATAAGGGTTAAGGAGTTAGTACAATAAACAGTTCATTAGACCCTAAACCAGAAACCCTAATCCTATATTGGTTGGTACATAAGATTTTGTATGTTGCTATAAGTCAAACAAATTGGGAAGGAGGAAGTACATGATTAATATTACAAACTAAAATTAAGGGAGAGAAATACTATTAGATATGAGATAGTAATCCAGCCACGAGACATTGTATCAATTAAACCATTGTAGCATGCCAATTTAGTCAATGTTGCAACGTTGATGCACTTCACTTTCCCCACTCCTTCTCTCTCCACTCACTACCCTCCTCCCTCTCCTCACTGTCGCTGATGCGTCGCCCCGGCTGCATTCTCCATGCCACCCTGGAATGACGAGGACGACCAGTCGAGTAGTGACAGCTTTCTCTCTGACATCGAATCTTCCCTCCCTGATGTGAGTTCCTCTGTTTTCTCAGCAATGGTTAGGCATTGGTAATTAACTCGACCCAATACTTTAAATGTGCATGCAATCGTGTTTATTTCTAGCTTTTTGTTCCCTTATAGGTAACACTCCGATTTACGACCCCGATTGGGAGGGCCTAGATGTCGATTGGGAAGTACCATGTGACCATGGGCTAAAACTATGGAAATATGTTGCATTTGAAGGCAGTAACACTAGCAGAAGGTTTTTGGTCTGTACAAATCAGGTTTTCTTTCGTTATGTACAATGGTGACATGAAGAAAATTGTCTAGTGTTATGTTGATAATTAGGTCCCGTGTTTTTTTAGGTTGGCCCAGTGTGTAAAGCAGTAGAGTGGGTGGATCTTGAGTGGCCAGACGCACTTAAGAAATGTTTGGCCCAGTTGTGGGATATGTATGAGCTTGAAAGGTCGGGGAGATTTACAGATGCCCATGATGCAGTTGTAAAAAATTACAAGCTCTTGGTAGGAAATAAGGAGATGGAACAGGAAATCAAGCATTTCCGGTCAGAACTAAATGACACACTCAATGGGATCTTGGTGGTGGGAAATGCAGGGAAGATTCAGAAGGTAGAAAAGGAGAGGGATCATCTCATGGAAGAGAATAAGAAGCTAACAAGGACAATCTACACACAATCAAGGATATTTTAGATGAATAATTTGTGTTGTGGCAATATCTGAAACTAGTTAACTGTAAGACTTGCAATTGTGATATCTTAACTAATACAAACTCAATCCTTGAGCAAAATAACCTTTCACAAGAAAGCATAGTTTTCATAGAGAGAGGTCCATGTTTACAAAATCACTACTACATGCATAAAACATGATTTGGTCCGTCAGTACACATAGTTTGCAAACTAATTTTAGAGGAACTTATAGTTTGCACTGAACCTGGCGCGGAGATGCTCATTTTCCTTCCTGAGAAGCTCCAGTTCGAGGGTACGTTCGATCAGGTCCGCTTTGGTTTTTACCTGCTCCCTCAGTACTTGGACATGCGCCTCCTACTGGTTCAAGCGCTCCGTCTGGGAAGCGACAAGCTTATCAGTAAGCATAGGATTATCCATGATGATATCCTTGATGATCTCCACCTTCGCACGCGCTGAGGTGATACCTTTCTCGTGAAGTTCCTTCCAGCCGGCGATGTCCACCTTCAGATTGTGGCACTTGTCATAAAGGATCGTGACTTCTTCTCTCAGGCGGTCATGGGACACTTTCTGAAAATTCTGCTTCTCCATTTGGATGGGCATTGATACGCCGTAAACGTATCTATAATTTTTGATGCCCCATGCTTGTTTTATATCATTTTTCTTATGTTTTTTCTACACTTTGAGGTATTTTTATATATTTTCTGGTACTAACCTATTAACAAGATGCCATAGTGCTAGTTGCCTGTTTTGTTCTGTTTTTGGTTCCAGAAAAGGCAGAAAATCAATATTCTCGGAATTGGACGGGACAAAATCCAAAGTCACTATTTTCCCGGAGCAACACGGAACCACGAAATAGAGATGGAGGAGGACACCAGGGTGGCCACACCCTAAGTGGGCGCGGGCCAGCCCTGGTGGCGCCCACAGGGGGTGTGGGCCCCCTGGCCCTCCACCGACCTTGCCTCCTTCGCCTATAAGAAGCCCCTAACTCAGAAACCCTAAATCATTGAACAGAAAGCCACAAAAAGTTCATTAGCACCACCGCCACCGGAGGGGAGATTCGGGGGATAGAAAGTCTTTGTCCCGGCACCCTGTCGGGACGGAGAAGTGCCCTCGGGGTCATCTCCTTCAATTTCCACCACCATCTCCATCGATCTCCATCCCATCTTCATCACCGTTGCTGATTTCCATGATGAGGAGGGAGTACTTCTTCCTCCAGGCTAAGGGCTCTACCGGTAGCTATGTGTTCATCTCTCTCTATGCATGATCTTGTTGTGGTCATGAGCTTTGTAATCAAAGTAGATCTACCTTTCTACTCAAGTGCTTCAATATATCTCTGCTCTCCCCACGTGTGTGAAAGTGACAGCATGTGCGCCATGGTGGCACTTTGGCTAGAGTTTATAAATACTTGTCATGAGTTATATTTGGAGTTGGATGTCTCTATGAAATTGTGGTGTTTGTTGGAACCATATAGCACTCAAGGTGACAGTGTGGGGTTATCTAGATTGGGAAAGGCGGACTTTGAGGAGTGCTTTTGCAGCCCTACCATGGATTAGAGTGTCCAACCGGAGAGTAGTTCCGGGTAGTATCATGAAGAGAATATATTTGTTGAGAGTGTTCACTAGTGAAAGTATGATCGCTAGGCCTTGTTTCTAAACATTAAAACACCGTTTGCTTCTAGATCTTTTACATGTTTGCTTGCTGCTATCTTTATTTCAGATTGCCCTTTAGTCTTTTCCTCCCCGTCAGAAGCTCTTTTCTGGCACCGTTACCACTTATAGTCATCCATACCACTCGTATTTCACTATCTCTTCGCCGAACTAGTGCACCTATACACCTGACAAGTCTATTGGGTGTGTTGGGGACACAAGAGACTTCTTATATCTTGATTGTAGGGTTACTTGAGAGGGATACCTTTGACCACTTCCTCCCTGAGTTCGATAAAGCTTGGGCAATCCACTTAAGGGAAACTTGATGTTTTTCTACAAACCTCTACACTTGAAGGCCCAATAATTGTCTACACGAATAGAAGTGCGTAGACATCAGGCATCTTGTCCTTTATCCAAGTCGGCAGTTCTGGGTTGAGCTTTCCCTCTTCTGCTGCAACAAAAATATATGGTTAGTTTCCATAATTTAAACAATTAACTAGTGTCAAAGTCATAATTTGAAGGACAGAGCGACCAAGGATTGTTCAAAATTTAACAGAATCAACTAGTGGCACAGTCCTAATTCCAATGTCAGAGCAATATAGGCTTTTTCCCAAGTCAACACGATAAACTAGTGGCATATTCCTAATTTCAATGTCAGAGCAATATAGCCTTTTTCCCAATTCAACAGGATAAAGTAGTGGCATAGTCCTAATTTCAACTTCAAAGCAACGTGGGACTATATCCAACTAAGGGTGCTATGGGTTTTTCCAATGTAACCAAATAGTAGTGGCATAGTCATAATCTAATTCCAAGCTCAGATACATAATGGAAAGAAAGGAGGATGACCATTCATGAGAACAAAAACCCATAATTCAGTTGACAGGAAAGTGAGATAAATAGAGAAATAAGGAGTTGCTCCAAGATTCGTTAATTGCACAACATATATAAATTACAAAAGCAGCGGAGCATGAACTAAGATTCATGCCCCCCTCTACTCAGAATCTGAATTGGGCATTGCCGTTAGCTCCTTGTTCTCCTTGTTTGGACTCTTGGGCACAGTGATACCTCAGCCCATTTCCTCCTTCATCTGTCTCAATGCATCTAGGAAACACTCCTGTTATTGTAGGCTTCGATGGCAGCCTTTGCTTTGATGATGCATTCTCTGCGTGTCTCGGTGGCTTCGTCCATCAGGAGGATGCATCTATTCTGGAGATTCGTCTTGTCACACAAGAGCTTCGTAATTAACTTGATGGCCGGGTCTCGTTTGGACAAGTTGTGTGCGATCAACTTCTGCAGCTCGTCAATCACCCTCTGCTGCTCGTCACGCTCTGCTTCGAGCCTCTTGATGTTAAGTGAAAAATCAAGCATGATCTCCTTCTGTAGAGACAAACACCTTCGAAGGCAATCATTATCCTGGGTTAGGTAGCACGCACCCTGCAGTTGGTTGTCTATCTTGGCATTCATCGCAGCCACCTTGTCACGACAATCGGCCTTTGCTTGCTGCATTGTTCATGTTATTTAAAATAGGTACTCTATAATTGTACTGCATGTTCTAGGGAAGCACAATATTCAAGTCACAAAAACCCTAATGTGTCTATGAAGATTGATCATGGTCCCTAATTGGAGGCTACTTGCGGGTAGACACGATCTAATATTTCCACATTTAGAATCTCAAAATAAAACCAAATGCATGTCGTGATTTCCTACCTCGCTGAGCCGGGGAACATGGCTGAACGGGTCCTGTGATGCCGCCGCCATCGTGCTGGTTTCAGGATCCACAACCGCCCTGGAATATGTAGCAGAGTAAAAAGAAGAATAATAAGAAGTAGACATAAAAGAATAAGAAGAAAATAGAGAAGAAGAAGAAGAGTGTATCGGGAGGAGCCCTGGCCTACTAGAACACTCAGTGCCACCACCGCCATCATGCTGGTTACAGCGTCCATGGCCTCCCTAGAATATGTAGCAGAGTAACAAGAATAATAATAAGAAGTAGACATAGAAGAAGAAAAAGAGAAGAAGAAGAAGACTGTACCGGGAGGGGCCCTGGCCTGCTGTAACATTCAGCGCCGCCGCCACCGCCATCGTGCTGCTTTTAGGGTTCACAACACCCTGGAATATGTAGCATAGTAATAAGAAGAAGAATAAGAAGTAGACATAGAGGAATAAGAAGAAGAAGAAGAAGAAGAAGAAGACTCTACTTGGAGGAGCCCTGGCCTGCTGGAACATCCAGCGCTGCCGCTGCCATCGTGCTGCTTTCAGGGTCCACGGCCGCCCTGGAATATGTAGCATAGTAATAATAAGAAGAATAAGAAGTAAACATAGAAGAAGAATAAGAAAAAGACTATACCAGGAGGAGCCTTGGCCTGCTGGAACATTCAGCACTGCCGCTACCATCCTGCTGCTTTCAGTGTCCACAGTTGCCCTGGAATATGTAGCATAGTAATAAGAAGAAGAATAAAAAGTAGACATAGAAGGATAAGAAGAAAACATAGAAGAAGAAGAATAAGAAGAACAATAAGACTGTACCGGGAGCGGGAGGATCCCCAGCCTGCTGGAACATTCAGCGCCATTGCTAGGAGAGATTGGGTATCTATGTGAGGGGGGAGGTTAGCAGCTGGTTGAGCAGGAAGTTGAAGGAGGCGAGCTCTCTCCTTTTTCTCAACGCACATAGTCGATCCGCCTCTCCTTCGGGGAGCCATGGCTAATGCAGATGGAGGAAGGTGGGGGCAGGAGGAAGAAGAAAGTGATGGGCGGGGGAGAATGGTCAAAGAGTCCAGTCCGTGGAATAGTCTTATACAAGACCACCGTTTACTCCGGTGCTATCTCAACCTACATCCACCGTTCATTTGTTAATCGATGGCCTATGTTGCTTCCTTCTCAAAGAAGTGTGACTGGCAGAACCAGGGAATAAAACCCCACAGTCCACACGATGGGACTCAATTGGACTGGCTTTAATGAGATGGACGGTTTAGCGGGGGCTTTGACGCGCGTCGCCTAGTATCCCGTGGATAAAGGGGCCATGGTGGGACTACGAGGGGGAATTAATTACGAGCTACACGTTCAGCATGCGTGCATGCTCAAGGGGTTGTCATGACGTGCGCAACTACTGCACGAACACAACATGCTGAAATGTTCAATTCCATGTCGACAGGCATGCATTGGACACTTCCCGGCGCTGCCACACGGCGCATTTTATGATTTGTTACGTGACAACACTCCCAGTACGTAGATATTTTATGATGTAACACATTTTTTACGTGACTAGACTATGAGATGCTCCTGGCATCCCTGGTAGGATCGACACCCAATTTTGCGTACCCGCCATCGCGCATTTCCGAACAACTTCCTTGCGCGGGATGGAACCATGTCGTGGCAGTGGCAGATCCTTGCCGGTGGCTGACCGTCTTGCGTCACCTGCTCGTCACGGCATCGTTCGTGCCCGCTGGCAGCCATTTGAGGCACCACGACGTGTCCAACCATGCCTGGATCCATCGACATCGGCGCTCGAGGACACCAAGATGTCCAATCTTGTCGTACCCGCCACACCCGAGAAGCACATTTCACCGGTAGAGACGGAGGAGCACCAAGCAGCAGCCAATATAGAGGAACACTGGAGGAAGGCATGCGAGACCACCATGAAGAAGGGTGGGAGAAATAGAGGAGCCAGCGACGAGGAAGACTCTGACTCGGGCAACGAGAAGGCTCTCATGGAGCAGTTGCAGGCAGAAGCGTAGGAGTGATGTCGACCCGTGGGACTACGAGGAGGAGGAGGACTCCGACGAGGAGAGGGCGCGTATATACAAGGAGGGAGTTGCCGACGAGTCATCGGAGGACACAGCCGCCGCCACCAACGACGACGTGGACGACGACAACGAGTATTTTTCTATTGTTAGTATTGTTATTACATATTTAATTGCCATGTATTGCATTGTGATTGTTGTAACTACCATGTCGTGTGTAATAATATTGGGATGTTACTACTATAACAATTTCGTGTGGCCGTTAGATCAAAGAGGATCAACGGTTGGCTGGCAAGATCCGCGTGACAACTATTTGACCAATCAGGGCATGTTGGTTTCTAGGTGAGCTATAATAAGGTCTTTTTCTGAGTATTCGTGACTAGCATAGAGGGCACAACTGAGTTAACATGGCTTCCAACACTAGATCACCCCCCCCCTCGCTGCCTAGAACATGGAACCACTCCATGGATTGAGCCCAAAACCGGCACCTAGCTCCCTCTCGGCATCGTAAGTGACTTCTCCAACTAGAGATTTTGTGGTCATTTGGAGAAATCTTGACTTTCCATTTTCTGAACCTGAAAAACCGGTGTTTTCCCAAAGGAGGTGCAAGATTAGGGCGCGCCCACGGGCTCGAGGCAATTTCCATGCATGCTACACCATGGTGCATGGCTATTCCCGGGAGGTGGTATTTATCTCGTGGTGCAAGCATATACTGTATTTTTTTTGAGTTACGACCCGGTAAATGTGGTTTCTAACTGTATGTACCCTATAAGACACTTTCACTTTTCAGGGAAAAATGGTTTGGGGTGCCCCATGGGGCACCTAGGCTGGATGCATCCCTAGGTCCAAGATTGCACCGACCGTCGCATTGCCGCGGCCGCCGGCGGGTTTCGCAATATTTTGGGAAGCACCAAACAAAATCTAAAAAAATAAAAAAAAGTGAAAACAGCTCATGGAGCCCTTACATGTGACCCACTGCCCTCATAAATCATAGGCAAGCCATATCAGGTCCTTTGGCACCCAAGGCACCACCAGGATGTCTATCGAGTGTGAGTTAACATGGCTTACAACCCTAGATCCCCCCCCCCCCCGCTGCCCAGAACATGGAACCACTCCATGGATTGAGCCCAAACCCGACACCTAGCTCCCTCTCAGCATCACAAGTGAATTCTCCTACTAGAGGTGTCATGGTCATTTGGAGAAATCTTGACATTCCATTTTCTGATCTCGAAAAACCAATGTTTTCCCAAAGGAGGTGCAAGATTAGGGCGCGCCCATGGGCCCGAGGTAATTTCCACGCATGCTACACCATGGTGCATGTCCATTCCTAGGAGGTGGGTATTTATCTCGTGGTGCAAGCATATACTATATTTATTTGAGTTATGGCCCGGTAAATGTGGTTTCTAACTCTATGTAACCTATAAGACACTATCAATTTTCAGGGGAAAATGGTTTGGGGTGCCCCATGGGGTACCTAGGCTGAATGCATGCCTGGGTCCATGATTTCACCGACCGTCGTGTTGGCACGGCTGCCGGCGTGTTTCGCCTTTTTTTTGGGCAGCACCAAACAAAATCTAAAAAAAATGTGAAAACAGCGCCTGGAGCCCTTGCATGTGACCCACTGCCCTCATAAAATCATAGGCAAGGCATACTAGGTCCTTTGGCAGCCAAGGCACCACCAGGATGTCTATCGAGTGTGAGTTAACATGGCTTCCAACCCTAGATCCCCCCCCCCTCGCTGCCCAGAACATGGAACCACTCCATGGATTGAGCCCAAATCCGGCACCTAGATCCCTCTCGGCATCGCAAGCACTTCTCCAACTAGAGATTTCGTGGTCGTTTGGAGAAATCTTGACTTTCCATTTTCTGAACCCGTAAAACCGGTGTTTTACCAAAGGAGGTGCAAGATTAGGGCACGCCCATGGGCCTAAGGCAATTTCCACGCATGCTTGTGAAAGACTTATGATGTTTTGAAATCTGGTCAAACCCACGATAAACCACGTTAACTAGCTCGTTAACCTTGCAGAAACTATGCCTATTGTTAGGGTCTTCTAGACCCCCCCCCCCCCGGGGGCCAGGTTGATTCTATGTCCCAATTGTTAGGCACCGTTGGATTGGGGAGAATGGATGATAAGGATCGTCCTTCGCAAGAGCGATATGTGAGTAGGCATTTCTGTGTCCCTATTGGCCCTCGCAACCACCAGTGGGCCTACCTCCTTGACTTTATAAACGTGATCGTGTGGCTGAAACTCAAACCCCGTTCATTCCCTGCAACTCGCGTCAGCACAAGCGTCGAATCGTACCTGGACAAATGGCGCCTCTCCATGGAGAGGCCCCGTCTCAGCTTGCACAAGGCCAAGTTTTTCGCCCACTATGACATACTCGCGCCGCCGCTAGCGAGGCTAGCGGCCGGCTATGAGCTCAGCTACGCTGGGGTGCCCATGGCGCCACTCTTGCGCGACATCGCGCTGTCGAGGCAGATCGAGGAGCACCGCCTCCAGCTGCCGAAGTGGGAAGAAACCAATGGACCGATATGCACACACCAGCGTGTATTGGCCAAGGCGCTTCAAGAAGGAGCGGGAGGCGTTTCTTTTTCTTTGTAGAGCTCATCGTCCAGAGATCCACCCGGATCTGCGCAACCCCGAAGGGAGGAAGCGCTTTTGATAGTGCCTGGCGTACGCCCTCCACCGTTATCAATGTTGCATGCGTGCCATGCAGAACTCGTGAAGAGGAACGCCGCCGGGCTCGTCCTCATCGATTAAGACTCGGAAGAGGCGGACAACAACATGGAGGACGTCGTGCACAACAAAGACTGCGGGGGCGACATAGTCGATTAGGGTCACTTGAGCCTAAATTTAATCTATATACAGTAGGTTAATGACCTCTTTGGATAGAATGTCCAAGTTGTAAGCGTGTACATCGTTGTTTGAGTCTAGCAAAAATCTTAGACACGAGTCTAGGAGAGGGAAATATGCTCCAGTGTTTAGACACACTGATTGGCCCCACTGTTATAATAGAAAACCTATTTAAAATGGCTATTTTCCTATTGTTTTATTCTTTTCAAAGCTCTTTTCTTGTATATTATCGATTGAGTCTAAAGAAAATATTAGACACGAGTCTAGAAAAACCAAGTATGCTCCAGCATTTAGACACACTGGTAGGCCCCTCTACTAGAATAAAAAACCTATTTATGAAGACTCTTTTCTTATCCTTTTTTCTTGTCAAAGCTTGTTTCCTCTTAGAGCATCAATGCCCCTGACGCAGCGGATGCGAGCATCAGACGTCGCTGACAAAGACGGGGCGAGGCTGATGGGATGGTACGCTATCTCTGATTATAGCACTTGATGGCACAGTCATAAATTGGAGTGTGCCAGAGGAGAAGGATACGTGTGTGTCCTGCTTTTTGAGATGGGAATACAAGGGAGGTGAGCCTCACCAACTCCATGGCATGGCCATAATTTTGGTCGTTGAACTATTAAAATCCATGATTATTGTTTATGGATAATCAGTTTAAAAATTAATGTACGATCTGACGACCTGGAATCTGGTCGACACCACACATCACATACCCGTTACAGGCACTAGATATAAATAAATTTCAATAAAATTTCTAGAAACGACGTTACCATGCCACCTTCTCTCTGCTCCTCTTATTACTGTTCAATCCCGTGCTGTACTAAACAATAGTTGATGAAGACTGAAGCAATAATGATCAAAATGACAAGTAAAACTAGTTTTAAGCTTACCTTTTGTCCGGAGAATCGTACAAAGACGAAATTTACATGGATTTATTATTTCTCCTACAGTTACCCAAAAGATCCCCAAGAACATCCTTAATCACCCCAGCAACTTGTTCATATTCAAACTCAAATCCATCATTATCGTTTCCCTTCCGCTTTCTCTTACCCTTTTGTTTCTTTTAGCCCTATCCCTAGCGGCACGTCCACGTACTCAACCAATTGCTGCTTACCAACGTTTCCCTCCACATGTGCATCACCATTTTCCTTCACATGCAGCACTTCCTCTATGTCATCTCGCTACGCTTCCTCCAGTTCTGCCTGAGAAGCCTCATCTTGTGCCTCCATGATGTGAACGGGGACAAAGTCAACATCTCCGAAATCACGTGGAACTGGGTTTTTTGCATAGCCTCTTTATATGGCCCAACCCTCCACACCGATTGCACTTCCGCTTCCTTGCTCCTAGTATCAAACCTTTTGTGGTGAAGGAGTCGGTCCTTTCCTTTCTAGGCCTCCCAGGTGGCCTCCTAAGAACTGGTGGTTCAAGTTTGAACCCTAGATCGACTATCTCCCAATCATTTTCATCAGCAATAGGTGGTATGTTTTCTGCATAAGTTGCAGCAAACTTGTCCACGGAGAAATAGTTATGAACATAGTTCTCTATTTCAACACCTCTACATCTCAGCTTTAAGATAAAGTGCAGTGCATGGTGGCATGGTAGACCAGTAACCTGCTACTTCCTACATGAACAAGTATTGTTACCAATGTCTAAAGTAAACCTCC
Source organism: Avena sativa (assembly GCA_916181665.1). NCBI lineage: Eukaryota > Viridiplantae > Streptophyta > Magnoliopsida > Poales > Poaceae > Avena > Avena sativa. The sequence goes on from OV702284.1 coordinate 163,126,609, forward strand.
GTTCAGTTCTATGCTTGTCTTGTGCATAAACCTCAGCCAATGTGTTGGAACTTCTGACCATCCTCATCTTTGTCGTTCTCATTGCCCTGGTTCTTGCATTCGGTAATAAAACCACATTTGGAACTATTTTATGGCCTACAAATTTTTTCGCACAAATTCTCTGCCTAAAATCTATCTCCACCATTACGCATTGTCTTATTGCATCTCATAAAATAACAATTGCAAGTGACTTCATGCTCCTAATCTTAGCATTCAACCTTTCCATCAGATTATTGCAAACAAAATCCACTTTTCTTAACTCACCAAACTTGCTTCTGGCCCATAACTTGTTATGATGTTCTTCGACGTATTCTTTCAGCTTCGACACGGTATACAAGTTCTGCATGTAAGTAGCATGCGTGCTTAGAATGTACGTGTATGCTGATCGCCATAAGTTGTCTTCAAAGGTCTTTCCTTTGAACTTCTTCGTGAAGCTAGTAGCGAGGTGCCACATTCATTCCCTATGCTAAACCCAGAAAACACAGCATCAACAACATTCTGAATCCTCTTGCATGCACCAGTGTGTATCACCAAGCCTTCAAGGTGGCCAATTACTGCACGTAGTCTCTACATGAATCATGTCCAACTTTTCAGTCGATTCACCCTCAAGAACAGCATAGGCTACGGGAAAAAGCTAATTATACGCGTGTGGTGACCCAGCATACCACTGCATGATGTAGTACACTATAGTCGTTGATATAACACCAATGAAACACCGTTCACTAGTATTACATCCCTCAGAGTGGTACAACAGAAACACAGCAGGTCCAAGACATGACTATAGGTTACAACTCAACTCTTTACACAAGATCCAGAGAACACTCCAGGTTAAAGAGAGAGAAAGAAACTTCTTATAAAGAAGAATCAGAAATAAACAACTCCAAAACTATAATACTATTAAGATTAATATCTTAACTAATGGTCTGGAATTGCTGCTATTGCAATACACTACAGAAATAGGTTCTATGGCTAGAGATTATATTCTTAACTAATTAGCAACTTCGTCTTCACTTGAGCTGATGTATATGTTGACTTTCTTGACTTCATTGAAGATCTTTAGCTTTTCATGATGATTCCTGGAGCATGGATTGATGTAGTCATCGTCTGTACTGGCTTTAGAACCTATCAAGGGTTAAGAAGATACTTTGAGTATGAGCGTACGCAGCAAGTCCACTAGAAAAGGAGTGTTTGATGCACTATAACTACAGCCACAGACCATAGGTCGTAGGCAATGCAAGTTTTCATAAACATTTCTTCAAAGGTTGCTTTTATTCTGAAAAGTTATGTCCGTCAGCCTTCACAGGTTTACCAGAACCTTCATGGGGTTCCTTTCCCGCCGCGTTCGCAGCTCCTTCCCGGAACAGGGAGTAACAAGTTACAGTTCTTACACTCTGTAGAGGTGCGTTACTTTACCCATGAGAGATCAACTCTTTGTTGCACAACCGGGCAGCTTATTTCGGTCCACAATTCCATGATGTGGGGCCCAGAAGATGATCCAAGCCAATCACTGCCTCCTTCGTGACCTCGCATGCCTCCTTGGTGTACACCATGCCCACATAAAAAATTACGGCAATGGTTTGTACAAACCGTTAGATGCCAGAACTATCGTGGGACGATGAGGGTTCCTACCCATATGCTGAATATGCTCTACGAATTACCAATTAATATGCACGCTACGAGGATAACAGCCACGACCTGCACATCCGGCTTCATGCGAGAAGAAGAAGATACAACTGACTTCTCCGTCCCATTCCAAATCTCATGGTCAACGCATAATATGCGGCGCAAGAATCACTGGCGACATTGGTTGTTAAGTCCTAGGTGATATAGTTCTGAACAGTGGTATTCCAACTGTCAGACTTAATAGATTAACTGATCACCCTGGATCAGTAACCAATAGTTCTCATTATTATTGAAAATAGTGTTTTCTGACCTTTTTCAAATGCTGGTGAAGACAACACTGGATTTTTAAAATACTTTACAAAAAATAAACAAAGGACATGAGAAAGTGTGAACTTGCCTTTTGTGATTGCAAGATTATGCACTCACGATCTTCGAGACGACATAAGATCCAATATCTAAAATCTGCATCATTGGTCCGTTAAGGACTAATGTTTTAAGAAGCAATATGCAGTTATTGTAACACCCCGGTTCTGAAAGGACCGTGGCTTCTATGTGACATGCCAATCCTGGATCGGTTCCTTGGCGCACAATAGAATAAGATGAATAACATAGCAAAATATCCGTGTATCATGAATAACAAATATCCAGAGTACCATTATTACAATGAAAGCTTAGCACAAAGCTAGCTCAAATTATTCAGGTAGCAACATAAATAAAGTAAATCCTCCATTCTTCAAATTGCCCACAAGTGAACAAGTGCCGAGTGGAGTACCGTGGCCTATAACGATTAATCAGAATCGGAATAACCTGCAACATGAAACGTAGCAGCCCCGAAGGGTGAATACATGTAATGTATGGCAAGTAGAGCTAGTAAAGGAGACAATAGTACTAACAACTACATGCATATTTGGCAAGTGGAGCTGTTTCTGGCTTGAATTTGCAAATGCATTTGTCCTACTTTCATAAACAGTTTTGATTTTCTTTGAAAAGATCCCAATTAAGTTAACCCAACAATGTTAAAGCAATTATGAAATTAGAATGAGCGAGAAACATGTCATGGAGTCAATATCAAGCAACTCAGTTGTCCATAACCGGGGACACGGCTAATCGATTAGATTATACACCCTGCAGGGGTTAGTACACTTTACCCATGTGACTTGGCCAGCCCAGCTCGTACCATAACTCTCATTTTGAGTGGTGATAGGGAGAAGTCCAAGAAGAGACTGTTCGGGAAGTAGCTCCTCAATCCCGACGCGCACCGGTCCAACCTACCAAAATTCTACATCTCTGGATACGCGGGTTCGAGTTACCACAACCTACTAAGTCCAACCAACGGCCCATTCCATTATTGGCACATGGTTGTACACGTAAGCTACGCAATAAAGAAGCCAATCATTCTCTCTTGATACCTGGGTGCCTTTCCGCAATGAAACCACCAAAAATTATCAATACCATCACACCCAGGAGATTCATTGATTAATGTTGTTTTTAGTTTTCACAAACCAATACTTTTAGAAAAAAGTCTCAATGATGTAACCCAGCCCTCGTTCATCATAGCATGGCTAAGCACATCTACCAACGGTGGTTCATCTACAAGGAAAGCCCTACCACATAATAGGTCATAGCATAGCGATAGTATCATCCTACACATGCATCTACAAAATACACGACAATGCATTAAAAATAATAGGACGATATCATGAACAAAGTAGCATCTACTTGCCTTGGTTGTAGCGGTCGGAAGAACAGTCCACGCACGAGCAAGCGTTGCACTCGTCACAATCTACACGATACAATTGCAATCATAAACAAACAATCCATAAGCATATGCAACAAAGATGATGCATGAAGATATGCAAGACAAGTAGATTGGTGCTACAGCTGTACCACATAATAGAAATTAGTAGAGGTACTGATTGCATGCATGGAAAATAGTTTTAGCGCAAGGAAAACTATTACGCAAAATATAATGCTCAAAACTAGAGCTAGAACTCAAATAATTCACTACCGGTAGTATACTATTTGTAAAATCTTGGGAAAATTCTACCGCATAGGCACCGCTATTTAGGAACAGTACCAATTGGAATTACTCAAAAAGGAATTATAAAACTCCCTGAGTAATTAAAATACTGCAGAAAGCCATTAAATAGTTTCTGCAAAAGTTTTTTTACTGTAAGCCTAACTTTTTAATTCACTTTGAGATTCCCCTTGTTCTACTGAATCCAGGGACATATTATTTGCAATTTTTGGAGTTACAGAACTTAACTTATGAATTTATTAACCTAAAATACCAATAAAACTAATTAAATTATTACAGTAAACACATACTGTAAAAGTTAAATCCAACTTGATATTATTATTCTATTCAATTTTCTGAATCTATTGATATATTATACGCTATTTTTGGACCTACCAATCTTTTATTATGAATTTTGCAAGTTTACTCGATTTTCTGAAATTTTAATTCAATTTTAAAACATAGGGAATATTCCCTGGGAATATTCCTGCTGACGGGGCTGCTGACTAAGCAGGCACGTGGCAATGACGCAGCGCGCTGACGAGGCGTGTGCCACGCGGCAGGCGGTGACTGGACGATACCTCTTCGCGAATGCTTTTAATCTGGGGCGTTCAAAATCGATCTGACGGCGACGACGAGGCTTCAACGTTGGCCGGCCTGGGTGACGACGAGCAGCGGCGGCGGATGTCTCGGCGGTGAACTTGGGCGGCGCTCCGACGATTCCTAGGCGAGAGGAGGTGGCGGACGGGGACCGGGCGAGGACGATGAGTTATCTGGCGTGGACGGCGTCGTGAATTGTTTCCCGAAGCGGCGTCGGCGTGCGGATGGGGACGGCGGCTCACACGGAGCTCCGGCGACGAATTCCTGCGGCCCTGATGCGTTGCAGAGAGGGAAAGTGGGTCAGGGAGAATCGGTGGAGCACGGGAAAGAGGATAGGGGGAAAAAGGGGAGAAGCGGTGGTCCAGTAACTCGAGCTCGAGCTCGAGCCGAACTAGCGGCGGCGGCGAGATCCAAGGCTTGCTCCGGTGGCGGCTAGGGTTAGGAAAAAGGGGAAAAATCAGAGGAGAGCGAAGCAGGGGTCTTATATGGGGAGTTTTACGTGCAGAGGGGGTCGGATTGGAACTGAATCGGAGCGGATTTTGCGGGATTCGTTCGGTGGGGATGAACTCGTGTTCATCGTGGACCCTGGCTGGGGGAAGGGGATGACGCGCGGGACCCACGCGTCAGTGGGAGCGAGAGTGGAGGCGGGCTGCGCGGCTGCTGCTGGCTGCGCTTGCTGGGCCGGCCTGCTGCTTGCTGCGGCGCTGCGTGCTGCTCGCGGGGAGGGTGCGCGGCAGATAGGCTAGGCGGGGCAGGTGGGCTGGGTCGGGTTGGCTAGTTAGTTTTTTTTTGTTCTTTCTTTTATTCCTTTTTGCTTTTCTTTATTCTTTCGTAACTTTTGCAATACAACTCCAAAAGGACTGATTTTAGTCTTCAAATTTTTCTAAAAATCTGAGGATCAACATAGGATCATATTTGCAATCCTTTTACTATTTTTCAAGTAGTGGATTTACAAATCCTTGCATAGTCATTTGTAGGTGCATTTTTGGTGATTCAAAATAGGGCTTCAAAATAGTGTTTTGCAACTCAAACTTTCATGAACATAATGCAATGCTTATGAATGACATGCAAAACCAAATCTAAAATTTGGGTTGTGACAAGACTAACCCCCTTAAGATGAATCTCGTCCCCGAGATTCGGCGCGGCTAGCAAATAGGTGTGGGTAGTCCTCTCGAATGTCATCCTCACGCTCCCAAGTGGCTTCCTCTTCGGTGTGGTGGCTCCACTGCACCTTGCAAAACTTGATTGTCTTGGTACGGGTAATCCTCTCCGCTGTTTCCAGAATCTTGACCGGTTTCTCCTCATAGGTCAAGTCATTCTCAAGCTGAACCTCCTCTAGCGGTACAGTGTCTCTCAATGGTGTATCCACCATCTCCGGATGGCACTTCTTCAGCTGGGATACGTGGAACACGCTGTGAACAGCGGATAGAGCCTCTGGCAACTCCAACTGATACGCAACTTCCCCTTTGCATGCTAGGACTCGATACGGCCCAATAAATCGAGGTGCCATCTTACCCTTAATTCCAAATCTCTTGATTCCACGAAGTGGCGATACTCTGAGGTATGCTCTATCACCTATCTCATACACCACTTCCTTGCGCTTGGCGTCAGCGTAGCTCTTCTGCCTTGATTGCACTACCTTCAGCCTGTCCCTAATCAAGGCGACCTTCTCCTCAGCGTCCTTGATCAAATCAGGTCCAAACAACTGACGTTCTCCTACTCCATCCCATAGCAATGGTGTTCGGCACCGTTTCCCATACAGTACATCAAACGGTGACGTCTTGATGTTGGTTTGATAGCTGTTGTTGTAGGAAAACTCCGCATACGGCAAATTCTCATCCCAACTAGAACCATGAGCCAAGGCGCAAGCTCTCAGCATGTCTTCCAAAATCTGATTCACCCTCTCGGTCTGTCCATCAGTCTGTGGGTGAAACGCTGTGCTAAACTCCAATCTAGTACCAAGTGACTCGTGCAGCTGGCGCCAGAAGTGTGAGGTAAATTGGGTGCCCCTATCAGATACAATACTTTTGGGAACTCCGTGTAGGCACACAATCCTGTTCATGTAAATCTTGGCCAACTTTGCACTCGTATAGGTCGTCTTCACCGGTATAAAGTGGGCAACCTTGGTCAAATGGTCGACCACTACCCAAATAGAGTCATATCCTGACCTGGTCCTGGGCAATCCTGTGATAAAATCCATTCCCACTCTATCCCACTTCCAATCCGGCACAGGCAATGGCTGTAGCAGTCCTGCTGGCTTCTGGTGTTCCGCCTTCACTCGGCTGCACACATCACATAGGACAATATGCTTGGCGATATCTCCCTTCATGTTGTTCCACCAAAATCTGCTCTTCAAATCCATATACATCTTCGTGTTGCCCGGATGTATGGAGTATGGCGAGTTATGAGCCTCCTGAAGAATCAACTCCCTTATCTCCGGGTCGCTGGGCACACACAAACGATCTCCGTACCACAAGGTACCATGCTCATCCTCGCGAATATCCTTTTCCCGATTCTCCTTCATCTTTTCCTTTATCTCCTCTATTTCCTTGTCTCCTACCTGAGCCTTCATGATCCTGTCCTGTAGTGTTGGTTGGACTTCCATTGTTGCCAAGTATCCTTCAGACACTACCTCCAGTCTAAGGTCCTTGAATTGCTTGCACAAATCCTCAGGCAATTCACCAATTGTCAAACCATTGGCATAAACCTTCCGGCTCAGAGCATCTGCTACTACATTGGCCTTTCCTGGGTGGTATTGTAGATTCATATCGTAATCCTTGATAAGTTCCAACCATCTTCTTTGCCTCATGTTCAGTTCCTTCTGTGTGAATATGTACTTCAGGCTCTTGTGGTCGGTGTACACATCACAGTGTTTTCCCATTAAGTAATGCCTCCATACCTTGAGCGCATGAACCACTGACGCTAACTCCAAGTCGTGTGTGGGGTAATTCTGCTCATGGTGTTTGAGTTGTCGCGAGGCATATGATACTACTCTCCCATCCTGCATCAGCACACTCCCAAGTCCCTGTCGAGAAGCATCACAGTACACTTGGAAATCCTTCTGAAGATCTGGCAAACACAGAACAGGCGCGGTCACTAGTCGACGCTTCAGTTCCTGAAAGCTGGCTTCACATGTGTCTGACCATTCAAACTTCCTCTCCTTCTTCAGAAGTTCAGTCATCGGCTTAGCAATCTTGGAAAAGTTTTCAATGAACCTCCGGTAATATCCAGCAAGTCCCAAAAAGCTTCGAATCTCTCCCGCATTCTTGGGTGCTTCCCACTCAGTTACTGCAGTCACTTTGCTTGGATCAACAGCGACTCCTTCTCCTGACACTACGTGTCCAAGAAACCCAACGGTGTTAAGCCAGAATTCACATTTGCTGAATTTGGCGTACAGCTTGTGTTCCCTCAGCTTCTCCATAATCAGTCGCAGGTGTTTCTCATGCTCAGCATCATCCTTGGAATATATCAGTATGTCATCAATAAACACCACCACGAACTTGTCCAAGTACTCCATAAATACCTTGTTCATCATGGTCATGAAGTATGCCGGGGCATTCGTTAGTCCAAAAGACATAACTGTATACTCATATAAACCATACCTAGTGGTGAAGGCGGTTTTTGGTACGTCCTCCTCCCGGATCTTCAATTGAAAGTAGCCTGATCGCAGATCAATCTTGCTGAACACCTTTGCTCCTTCCAGTTGATCAAACAAATCATTTATGTTTGGCAGAGGGTACTTGTTCTTGATGGTTACTTCATTCAGCGAGCGATAGTCCACTACTAATCTCTTGCTGCTGTCTTTCTTCTCCACAAACAGAACAGGTGCACCCCATGACGACGAACTAGGCTGGATGAATCCCTTTTCCAGCTGCTCTTTCAACTGCTTCTTCAATTCCTTCAGCTCATCCACATCCATCTTATATGGTTTCTTTGCTATTGGTCCTGTTCCCGGCATCAGGTCGATAAGAAACTCCACTTCCCTGTCAGGTGGCATTCCTGGCAGTTCTTCCGGAAACACATCAGGGTAATCCCTAATCACTGGCACAGTATCCATGCTAACCCCCTTAAGAGAATTCAACTTACACCTTCTTGGTCGTACAGCCGACTTGAATCTAATCCTCTTACCTTCCGGGGTTTTGAGTGAAACAGCTCGCTGTGCACAATCTATGTGTCCCCCATGCATAGACATCCAATCCATACCCAGAATAACGTCTAATCCCTGTGAATCCAACACTACCAAATGTGCAATGAAGTTGTGTGCTCCAATCCTCACAGTTAAATCGCGGCATCCCGCGCTAGCTATCATATCTCCTCCAGGTGAACTCACTCTAATAGTCCTTTTCATAGACTCAGTAGGTAACTTATACTTATCCACAAATGCCCTTGATATGAATGAATGCGATGCACCAGTATCGAAAAGTATAAGTGCAGGGTAAGTGTTGATTGGAAACTTACCAATCACAAGGTCAGGCTCATCTGGAATCTCCTCCACATTCATGTGGTTCACTGTGGCCTTCTCGTTGTTGGTTGGCTTCAGTCCTTTCCTCTCCGGACAGTTGTCAGCATAGTGTCCCTTCTGTTTACACTTGAAGCATGTCACCTCACTCAGATCCTTCTTCACAAAGCTGCGATCACGGTTGCGGTCATGTCCACCGTGTCCTCCAGAGTGGTGAGAGTGTCCTCCCTTGTGGCTGTGGTGGGTGCTCCTATGGTTGTCATGACGATGCCCATCGCCTCCATGGTGGTGGCGGTCATGGCTCCCATGGTCACTCCCTCCATGCTTGGAGTATCCATCATATGAAGTGCGAGACTTGTGGTGTGAACCAGAGTGGTGGTTGTTCCTCTTTCTCTTGCGGTTCTCCACCTTCTTGTGCTTCCCTTCCAAGATCCTGACCTTGTCCATAAGTTCCTGGAAAGTGGGGCAGTAAACCACCAGTAGCTGTACTGAAAGCTCATCACTGAGGCCATCCAGAAATCTCTCCCTCCTTTTTGCATCAGTGTCAACATCCTCAGGTGCATAACGGGACAGGTTGTTGAACTCCTCAATGTACTCAGCCACGGTGCGATTGGTTTGGCGCAAGTTGCGGAACTCCTTCCTCTTCAGGCTCAGAAATCCTGAAGACACGTGGTTGGTCCTGAAACCTTCCTCAAACATTGCCCAAGTCATAGTGTCCAGCGGGTGGGTGATCTGAAAAGTGTCCCACCAAGAAGCGGCTGGTCCCTCCAGTAGGTGAGCGGCAAACCTCACCTTCTCAGCATCAGTGCATCCGACAGTTACTAGATCCTTGTTGACTGAACGCAACCAGTCGAGAGAAACCATTGGTTCCATTGCAGTAGAGAACTTAGCTGGCCTTAGCCTCAGAAATCTGGTGAGAGCATCTCCCTGAGGCTGATTGTTTCCATTGTTGTTGTTCTGATTTGCCATGAACTGAGTCATCACTTGGGTCAGCTGTGCCTGAGCTGCCATGAGCTGCTCCAACTCAGTGGGGTGACGGCGGGGAGGCATCTGCGGTTCAGCATAGGTAAGTTTAGAAAGAATCAACTACGACAATAGGATTCTACCCATGCTTATGATCAATCAACAACAAACAATAGCAGACAATCACAAGCAAGCAACACATCAACAAAAAAGCGATCCAGCAACATCCCAGGTGTTATCCTAGCAGTATATACCTACTGAAATAGTTTTACAAGAGTTGGCAACGGTTAACTAAATAGTTGTTCAACTAAACAGCAATCTGCCAGAACAGTCTAACAGCGTTCGCGAATTTTTCCGCCTGACTTAAACTCGTCAGAAAATTTAGCTGACTTTTGCACATATAGTACAGAGAGTTTCGCATCAGCCCAATTTTTTTCAGATTTTTCCGAGTTACCAGAAAAATATGAAAAATCGTACAGTACTGCTGTATCAGCAGAAAACTGCAGCGAAAAAAACACAAATAGTAACCAAAATTGCCATAACTCTTTCATAAAATTCGCACAAATAATTCCTGGGATATTGGAGTACACAAATAAGCAACTAATCACTCTTAAACTAACACGAACTAAGTTTCACAACGATCGAGACTAATCCTAACGAATTTGCCTAACGTGGACTAATTGGTGGACTTCTATCTACTTCTTGAAGAGGTTGCAGTAGGTCCTTGCTGTCATGCGTTGGCGCTTCGGCTCGCGGTACAACCATGGTGGCGGAGTGTACACCTCTCCTGAATCATCACTTGAGATCTCAAACTCCACCTCTTCTGGATCCTCCTCTTCTTCTTCACTTTCAGCTGCAACTGCAACAGCTTCATCTCCTCCACCATCATCATCATCCTCGTCCTCATCATCATCATCGTCTCCACTGTCATCATCATCCCCATTGTTGCCATCATCTCCATTGTCATCATCAGAGGTTGGATTTAGCTGCGTTTGGAGAGCGGCAATCTAGGCTGTCATAGCTTCAATAGTTTGATCCCTTTCCTGGACGGTCCCTTGCAACTGTTGTATGTTCTGGGTGTTCTCCTGCACAGTACCATGAAGATGAGCTATGGTTGCATCTCTGGCTATCAGGGCATTCTCCAGAACTCCCACAGCTTCATGCAAAGTGTCAATCTCCTGTCCTTGGACCACCATACCATTGCTAGCAAAGTCTGCAATCTCCTTTATCATCATCACTTTATCAGCTAGAGCTCCATTCTCCCTTTCCATGTCCTCTATGTGCCTCCGACGGGGCGGCATGTTGTTCCTGTCGCCCGGGGTAACCACAATGTGCCCATCTTAAGAAGCAATATGCAGTTATTGTAACACCCCGGTTCTGAAAGGACCGTGGCTTCTATGTGACATGCCAATCCCTGGATCGGTTCCTTGGCGCACAATAGAATAAGATGAATAACATAGCAAAATATCCGTGTATCATGAATAAAAAAGATCCAGAGTACCATTATTACAATGAAAGCTTAGCACAAAGCTAGCTCAAATTATTCAGGTAGCAACATAAATAAAGTAAATCCTCCATTCTTAAAATTGCCCACAAGTGAACAAGTGCCGAGTGGAGTACCGTGGCCTATAACGATTAATCAGAATCGGAATAACCTGCAACATGAAACGTAGCAGCCCCGAAGGGTCAATACATGGAATGTATGGCAAGTAGAGCTAGTAAAGGAGACAATAGTACTAACAACTACATGCATATTTGGCAAGTGGAGCTGTGTCTGGCTTGCATTTGCAAATACATTTGTCCTACTTTCATAAACAGTTTTGATTTTCTTTGAAAAGATCCCAATTAAGTTAACCCAACAATGTTAAAGCAATTATGAAATTAGAATGAGCGAGAAACATGTCATGGAGTCAATATCAAGCAACTCAGTTGTCCATAACCGGGGACACGGCTAATCGATTAGATTATACACCCTGCAGGGGTTAGTACACTTTACCCATGTGACTTGGCCAGCCCAGCTCGTACCATCACTCTCATTTTGAGTGGTGATAGGGAGAAGTCCAAGAAGAGACTGTTCGGGAAGTAGCTCCTCAATCCCGAAGCGCACCGGTCCAACCTACCAAAATTCTACATCTCTGGATACGCGGGTTCGAGTTACCACAACCTACTAAGTCCAACCAACTGCCCATTCCATTATTGGCACATGGTTGTACATGTAAGCTACGCAATAAAGAAGCCAATCATTCTCTCTTGATACCTGGGTGCCTTTCCGCAATGAAACCACCAAAAATTATCAATACCATCACACCCAGGAGATTCATTGATTAATGTTGTTTTTAGTTTTCACAAACCAATACTTTTAGAAACAAGTCTCAATGATGTAACCCAGCCCTCGTTCATCATAGCATGGCTAAGCACATCTATCAACGGTGGTTCATCTACAAGGAAAGCCCTACCACATAATAGGTCATAGCATAGCGATAGTATCATCCTACACATGCATCTACAAAATACACGACAATGCATTGAAAATAATAGGACGATATCATGAACAAAGTAGCATCTACTTGCCTTGGTTGTAGAGGTCGGAAGAACAGTCCACACACGAGCAAGCGTTGCACTCGTCACAATCTACACGATACAATTGCAATCATAAACAAACAATCCACAAGCATATGCAACAAAGATGATGCATGAAGATATGCAAGACAAGTGGATTGGTGCTACAGCTGTACCACATAATAGAAATCAGTAGAGGTACTGATTGCATGCATGGAAAATAGTTTTAGCGCAAGGAAAACTATTACGCAAAATATAATGCTCAAAACTAGAGCTAGAACTCAAATAATTCACTACCGGTAGTATACTGTTTGTAAAATCTTGGGAAAATTCTACCGCATAGGCACCGCTATTTAGGAACAGTACCAATTGGAATTACTCAAAAAGGAATTATAAAACTCCCTGAGTAATTAAAATACTACAGAAAGACATTAAATAGTTTCTGCAAAAGTTTTTTTACTGTAAGCCTAACTTTTTAATTCACTTTGAGATTCCCCTTGTTCTACTGAATCCAGGGACATATTATTTGCAATTTTTGGAGTTACAGAACTTAACTTATGAATTTATTAACCTAAAAGACCAATAAAAATAATTAAATTATTACAGTAAACACGTACTATAAAAGTTAAATCCAACTTGATATTATTATTCTATTCAATTTTCTGAATCTATTGATATATTATACGCTATTTTTGGACCTACCAATCTTTTATTATGAATTTTGCAAGTTTACTCGATTTTCTGAAATTTTAATTCAATTTTAAAACACAGGGAATATTCCCTGGGAATATTCCTGCTGACTGGGCTGCTGACTAAGCAGGCACGTGGCAATGACGCAGCGCGCTGACGAGGCGTGTGCCACGTGGCAGGCGGTGACTGGACGATACCTCTTCGCGGATGCTTTTAATCTGGGGCGTTCAAAATCGATCTGACGGCGACGACGAGGCTTCAACGTTGGCCGGCCTGGGTGACGACGAGCAGCGGCGGCGGATGTCTCGGCGGTGAACTTGGGCGGCGCTCCGACGAGTCCTAGGCAAGAGGAGGTGGCGGACGGGGACCGGGCGAAGACGATGAGTTATCTGGCGTGGACGGCGTCGTGAATTGCTTCCCGAAGCGGCGTCGGTGTGTGGATGGAGACGGCGGCTCACACGGAGCTCCGGCGACGAATTCCTGCGGCCCTGATGCGTTGCAGAGAGGGAAACTAGGTCAGGGAGAATCGGTGGAGCACAGGAAAGAGGATAGGGGGAAAAAGGGGAGAAGCGATGGTCCAGTACCTCGAGCTCAAGCTCGAGCCGAACTAGCGGCGGCGGCGATATCCAAGGCTTGCTCCGGTGGCGGCTAGGGTTAGGAAAAAGGGGGAAAATCGGAGGAGAGCGGAGCAGGGGTCTTATATGGGGAGTTTTACATGCAGAGGGGGTCGGATTGGAACTGAATCGGAGCGGATTTTGCGGGATTCGTTTGGTGGGGATGAACTCGTGTTCATCGTGGACCCTGGCTGGGGGAAGGGGATGACGCGCGGGACCCACACGTCAGTGGGAGCGAGAGTGGAGGCGGGCTGCGCGGCTGCTGCTGGCTGCGCTTGCTGGGCCGGCCTGCTGCTTGCTACGGCGCTGCGCGCTGCTCGCGGGGAGGGTGCGCGGCAGATAGGCTAGGCGGGGCAGGTGGGCTGGGTCGGGTTGGCTAGTTAGTTTTTTTTTGTACTTTCTTTTATTCCTTTTTTCTTTTCTTTATTCTTTCATAACTTTTGCAATACAAGTCCAAAAGGATTTATTTTAGTCTTCAAATTTTTCTAAAAATCTGAGGATCAACATATGATCATATTTGCAATCCTTTTACTATTTTGCAAGTAGTGGATTTACAAATCCTTGCATAGTCATTTGTAGGTGCATTTTTGGTGATTCAAAATAGTGTTTTGCAACTCAAACTTTCATGAACATAATGCAATGCTTATGAATGACATGCAAAACCAAATCTAAAATTTGGGTTGTGACAGTTATGCATAAGTAATTCTATGAATTTTTGTAAAACTCCCAAATTGAATCCCCAATACTTTGAGTGAAGTGAATTCAAGTGATTCTTTTCAGATTTGGTTTATCTTCAAATTTTACTTTACAAGTAATGACCTTTATAAGGATCCTAAGTGTTAACAATCCAAAATATGTAAGTATAGTATAAGATGATGTGATTATGGTGAATTGTCATGTGGTGACTATGATATAAGTCCTTGGGATTGAGTTGTTAAGAGTTGAAGAACTTATTATGAGATTATTGTTTGAAGTGGCAAAAAGAATAACATTTGAAGAAAAGATTTCCTTCCTAAGGTTTAAACAACCCTGATAGGTTTTAGAATATGATTGATAGAATGTGATTGATGTTGTTTATGCTTGCTTGAATAATTTGGACTTGAGATGCATTATGTCTTAATTGAAATAGACCAACGTTTACTATAAAAACATAAGTAGTTTATTAGACATAATGTTTATAAGCTTTTGAGACTAAAGTTAACTTTAAAAGGTTAAGTAACTTAAGATGTAATATATTTTAATTATTCCCCAATTTTAGATTTATGATAGGCATAACTAAGGTGTGGAATTATTCACTTTATATTTAAGTGAATGATTTAGATTAGATTTGTTTTGCTTATTAAGAAAATACTTTGTATTTATTTAATGGGAGCATAATTAGATTATCTTAGTAATTTGTTAGAATTTAAAGTTATGTTAATAATGGTTAAGATATAATGATTATTCACCATATTATATAAATGGGTGATACCCAATGTTTATTTAAAAGGAATTCTTAATAAGATTTTTAAAAGAATATTTTAAAGTTAAAGGCTATACTTAAAATTGATTATGAATTTAAGTTATAGGTTTGGAATTTAGTACAAAGACACTAATTGCTCAAGGTTTTATAAAAATTATGATTATTTCTTATTTAAGAATTGTTTTTAAAGAATTCACAAAATAGGTATTAGGTAAGGATTTATTATTTAAAATATTACAGAATTTCCTAATAATATATTTAATATTTTTCTAGTGTAATATATTTATTCAAGACCTTGAAAATGAATTTTATTTATTTTTAGGTATTATCTCTATTTTTATAAAATTCATCAAAGAATTAAGTGTCTTTAATTATTTGTTTTATGTTTTATTTGTAAAACTCTAAGTTAGTATTTTTTTATAAAATAGTAGAGTTATTTTTATACACAAAAATGATTTTTTATTTATTTTTTGGGTTTTTTTATAAAATTTCATTTAAGATTTAATGGTGTTAATAATTGTTTTACTTTATTTTTAATTTAAACAAATAAAGTTATATTTTTATTAGGTAGATATTATTTTTGTGAACATTTTGATATACTATATGTATTTTTAGGATTTTTATTTATTTTTCTACAACTAATATTGTATTGAGGCTATCTTGGTAATTATTATCTCCTTTTTATTTTTATTTATTTTCTGGATATCATTATACCTTGGTCCCACCAGTCAGTCTGGCCCATGGTTGGGCTAGACCAACCCGATTGGTGGACCAAGCCGGTCAAACCGACCCACTTGGTCTAGTGCATCCTCCTCCTCGCTCGAATCCCTCTCTCTCTGGGCGATCCCCTGGTGCCGCCGCCGCCGTTCCTTGATCCTGGCCGGCTCCGGCCACCACGGCCGCCATCGTGGTGTGAAATGATGCGGATGACGCTGCATCAATGGCCCCAGCTCAATTTGATGCTCGAGCTCTCTCCTAGCGGCGCTTCCCTCTCTGATGGCTAGGGTTTGCGCTGTTGCCGAGGATGTGGTGCTCCGACGCTCCTCTAGCGTCGCCCTGGTGCCTTGGTGAGGAGATGGTGCCGTCTTCCTCACTGTGATCCCTATGAACGCGGGTTGCAGCGCCCTCTGGGTGCTCCCCGTGCCGCCGTGTTCATCCTCGACGCCGACCACTGCTTCCTCTTCACACTCTAGCGAGGACCATGGGTAAGTTTTCCCCTTTTCACTCTCTGGTCTTCTTTGCTCGAACTGATCTCCCTCTGATGTTGCTTCTGTTTTCAGTGACCAACCTCAGTTAGGGTTGTTACTCTATTGTATATATTGTATGAATTTATGGCTTGTTGGGTGGAGGTTGGCCATGTCTAACTTCAATAATAAAACATCTCTATACTCTAGAGCCAATACCAATACTCTAACTAGGCTTGTTTTTTAATTATCTGTGTGTGGCATTCATGTTGTTACTTTTGCTGTTATCTGAACATGCTTGGGTTTATCTTGTGAATAGAGTGTTATTTTGAATATAAATAAAAGCATTATTTAATTTGCATTCACTATATAAGTGATATGTACATATAATAAGTAAATGTGAAAATAATCTATTTGTTTCCTAGATACTAAAAAGATCAATCCCTTGATCAGACACATGTGTGTGTGGAATGCTGAATTGTTGGATCTACTCTATCTAGTTCAGCTATTGGGTAATCATTAATTCCTTTTGTTCTATAAGCAGGAATATTAGCAGATGAATTAGGTGCTTTAGCAGTGTGTGACTGGCTCTAGATGATTTTTAAATGAAATTTTTAGTTGAGCTTGAATTCATTGAATCTTTCTATCTAGGAATGTTTCTTGTGGCTTCTGGGCTTGTGTCTCATTGTTGTGGTACCTCCAAGGAGGATGCATAGTAATAAGAACATGTGCACATGATCTGCTGCTACCTCTTAGATCAAATGTGAAGGTGTGCAGTGTGCACCTGAATCTTTGATGCAGTTACTTTTGTTCTAAAATATAGAATGATTCTTGGATGTTCTTGAATATCTAAGAAAGTGATTTATTATTTTACTTGATGAAGAACTGATGTTCTAGTTTAAAGACTAGATTAAGGATGTGGAAAAAATGAATGAGTGATTATGCCTGAGGTGCAATTTCCAATTCTTTTGGATTTGTGCCCAGCAATCCTTCATGCTTGCTGGTTTATGCAAAGATGGTTTGTAGGCTTTTATAGTTTTGATATGAATGGTATAAGTGTGCTATAGCCCCTTCCTATGATGCAAAGGCTGAGGCCAGATTACAACCAAGAATAGATACTATTTTGTGGCTTTTATTCTCTATGATGATCCTTGCATAGCAACTCTATGCAAGACTGAGAGTAACTTTTATTTAAATTCCTACTTGGGATTTTTTAGTATGCAAGCTTAAGTTAAAACTGATAAGAACATAAATTGTGCTCTTGGTATATTCACCTATTGTTTGTAAAGTAGATGCTTCTCTAGAACTTGTGTTCTTGTGGCTGTTCTTGATCAGCTATGGTGATATCCTTTGATCTGATGACTTTTCCTTGATGAGCTTGATCTTGATCAGCTGGGCTGCTATTCCACCTCCTTACTTGGCTTAATCTGCTCTTGGATGGCTTTACTAAGTAACCAGGGTTAGATATATGGTGCTAATCTAGATGGGTGATCTTATGGTGATGAGCAAGAACAAGTGTTGTTTCTGGTGATGAGAGATGTGCTCTAGAGTGTGGAAATGGAATGGTAACTTTGCTGCTATGGCTGGTTCACTACCCTTATATACAGAAATTGATTCCTTCTTGTCTACTTCCTGGATTAATGTTGTGTTGACAGCACAACATTTGCATGCTGATGTGTGAGCTGCTTACAACTGGCCCCCACTGGGGTGCAAGTTTCCACCCCTAGATATTTTTCTATGGATGAGATCAAGGAATGATGGATATTTTCTGGTTGTTACATTTTATTTTCTACTTTACATGCCAGGTGTAAATGTTGATTTAGCTTCTGCTGATGTGGATATTCCTGGTTGGCTGTCATTCTTTATATTTGCTGAACTTGTCACTGTAAGAATTAGCCAGTCTAGCTAATGATTGCTAAACTTGACTAGCATGTATATTTGACTTCTTGTTTCTTTTAAGTTTAAACTTAGCTAGAGCTAGAGGGTATTATAGCTTGCCTAAGATTGGAAAAATTGGTTACTTTGACCCATAGACACCTCTCTCTATTTCAAGTGTATAGAAGCATTTGATCCATGTCCTGGATGTTGCCTAGATTTGGTAATGCCCTTTGGTTCTAGGTTGTGGAATTTAGGAGTACTTCCTAAATTCCCTAACTAAGTTTAATAAATTAAATTGCCTCACCTATGGTGGGGCAAACATTTTAACATTACAAAATGTTTACTTTCTTTTGTTGTTTATTATGCAGGAATGAATATAAGGAGAAGAAAAGAAGATACAGGATTTAGCTTAGGCCCAATAGTTAAGGTTTTAGTATAGGTTCTTATATATTGTGAATTTTATTTTATCCTTTTATTGCAACAACAATGTAACATTGTCTTATGTAATAAAGTATTCCATTATTGTTTTATTTGTAACTTGTATTTATTAAATGTTTATACCTTATATATATATAAGAATTCAATTCTTATTTATTATTAAAATTCATTTCTTAATTGTAATTTACTCTTATTCTTTTATTGTAAAAGAACAATGCAATACTTAATGTATTCTTATAAGAAAGGATTCTTTTATATCAATATTATAATCATTTCCCTTTACTTAATTATTGCATTATTATTTCTGAATTTCCAAATTCAAAATTAGAATTGAATTTGGAATTCAAAGTAAATTTCAAATTTTACCCCTCTAAAAACACATATAATATTTAAAGGTCATGTCAAAATCTTTCGAACCTGTTCTGATGTTCCTATCAGAACAAGAGAGATATCGATCCCTCTAAAGCTTCTTTAGTTTTGCGCGAAAATTCTCCGGATTTTCTTATGCATGAATGCAATGCACAAACATGTGTCCTCTATAATTCTAGGTGCTAATCCTGGGATGTTACAACGCGTCCACAACACAAGCGGTAGCAAGCTGTCTCCTGAACTTCCATGTTAGAGAAGTTGCCTATATTGCCAAGTATGGCCTGCAGCCGTCTAGGAACCCCTTATAGCATGCCTTCAGGTAGACAAAACATCTCCTGAAGCATTTCTTATCTGCCTTCATATACTTAACCCCCCCTTGAGACCTTTTCTCTTCCTTTCACAACCTCGTAAGCAATGTCAACAACACTACCAGGTGATGTCTTCTCCACCTCAGCTTTGAAACTATATAACATGTGAAATATGTCAGTCCACTTGCCTGAATGAAGTCTAGAGCCATCTCCTTCCCATCAGAGACTCTATGATAAGGAATCAGAATGTTAAACTTTTTGCTAAGCTTAGTTCTAAGTTCACTAGGTCCAATGCTATGATCCTGCCTCACCCAGTCAAGTACCTTAGCAGCAATCCACTTGGTTGTTGATGGTCTAATTTTATCACTTAAATAAGTATTAGGGCAGTTGTGTTTCTTCGAGTTTATCTTGATCTGCATTCAATGGGAATAAAAATAAATTAGAGGACTCATTAGCAGAACAAATATGAGAAAGACTGAAACTAAATGTAGCTATTGCAACCTGAAATGGGTGTCCACCCCGCATTGGAGATGCATGCAATCTCCATTTACACACCTTACTTTCCCTACAATGCACCCTAGATATCTTTTGGTCGCTCTTTTCAATGATAAATTCAAACACAACTCTTATTGCATAGGTAGCAACAGCATATCTGCATTCCTCCACAGTATCAAAGATAGCACCCTCATCAATTGTAGGGTCGTCCGTGTCAAAGTGTATCACTGGCATGTCCTCGTCTTCGTCATCGTATCTGCATCCCATTTCCCCATCCTCACATTCCTCTTCCTCATCAGTCCCATAGTCAGGCTCATAGTTAGAATCAACCAAATATTCCCTACACTCCATCCTATCAGGGTCAGCAGCCACATCTGGATATGCTTTCTCATCATCATCATCATCATCATCATCTTCGAGCACAAAATCACCCTGACCGCCACACATTTCGATGTCTTCATGCTCAATGATAGGCTGGTCGATCGCACTCGGTATCGAAAATAGAGGCTTCTCTCTTTGCGTTCCACACGGGGCGTTATCATTCAAGACAGTCTCTTCCCCAATATCTTTGTTAACGATGTGCATAAACATCAGCACAGTCCTCGTGCCAAGGTGTTTACCCCACATCATGGCCAGAGCCTCCTCAGTTCTAACCTCGCAGAAAGTCAGCGAATTTTTGTCGTAGTACCTGATTACGAATTCATCATGCTAGACAATGGGAAACTTGCCAAATTGCATGTGCAAGTCCCTTAGAGTTATGTCCTCCGCGTCTATTGTCAGTCGATAATCAAATCCACTGGTAACTGTGATTCTACGTTAGAAAAGGTTTCAGTCCGACACCCATGCCGAATCTTCAAAATAAATCTGGATGAAGCAGACGTCCTACAGTCACCAACACAGATCCTCTCCATCAACACGGGACTAGAAACTCTAATTGGGAGATGCAGAGATGGAATTGCAGTTCTTACTCTTCAGGTAGGTTGTACGGCATGTTCAATGGGCTCCGGAGCACCAAAGCTTTGCACCCGGCATCCTCTTCCGCTGTTTCGTGCTCCTCCATGTTCTTCAGCATTGAAGGGTCCATCTCCTCGCTCTCCGTCCGGGAAGGACCCATCTCCGTGTTCTCCGGCCATGGAGGATCCATTTCCGTGCGGGATCTGTTGGAGATATGCCCTAGAGGCAATAATAAAAGTTGTTATTATTATATCTTTGTGTTTATGATAAATGTTTACATTCATGCTATAATAGTATAAACCGGAAACATTAATACTTATGTGATTTGTAAACTAAATTAGAGTCCCTGGTAAAGCCTCTTTATAAAACTAGCTTGTTGGTTAATAGATGATCGTGGTTTCTCGATCATGAACATTGAGATGTTATTAACAACAAGATCATATCATTAGGAGAATGGTGTGATGGACATCCTCCTATAGATAAGCGTAGCATAAAGATCAAGTCATTTCAATAGTTGTTTTTCTATAAGCTTTCTGATACATAGTAACCTAATTCTTTCGACCATGAGATCATGCAAATCACCATCACCGGAAGGATGCTTTGATAACATCAAACACCACACCGTAATTGGGTGGCTATAAAGGTGGCATTGATTGTTCGGAAAGTATGTGTTGAGGCACATGGATCAAGAGTGGGATTTGTCCATCCATATGACAGATAGATATACTCTGGCCCTCTCGGTGGAATGTCATCCAATTAGCTTGCAAGCATGTGACTGGCTCACAAGGGATCACATATCACGGGAACAAGAAAAGAGTACTTTTCGGTAACGAGGTTGAACTAGTTATGCAGAGATACCGACGATCAAACCTCGGATAAGTAAACTATCACGAGACAAAGGGAAATTAGTATCGTATATAAGTGATTCATTCAATCGCAAAGTAATCATAGAAATATGTGGGAGCCATATGAATTTCCAGAATCCTCTATTGGTTATTGATCAGGAGAAGTGTCTCGGTCATGTCCGCATAATTCACGAACCGTAGGGAGACACACTTAAGGATTCGATGTTGTTTAGTAGATATGGAATGTAAGTAGGGAAACCGAATGTTGTTTGGATTCTCAGATGGCATCTGGGATATCATGAGGAGATCCGGAATGGTCCGGAGAATAAGATTCATATAAGGAAAGTCCGATTCCAGAGTTCGAGAATGATTCCGATGTTTTCATCCGAGAGGTTCTAGAAGGTTCTAGAAGGTTCACCGGACCAGAAGGGTAATGGTCCATGAATGTGTCATCGTTAAGTGGAATGATTGGATCATGTCCTAGGTCACTTGGTTGGGCATTTGCGAGAGAGAATTAAAGCTCTAAATTGAAAGTCAAAAGGGAGGTTTGAAAAGTCAAACTGGAACAGTAGTTTCCTAGTGGAAGAAGGAAAGAGTCCTTCCTTCAATCCAACTTGGGTTTGAATATGGATTCAAACTCCCCTCTCCCAAGGCTGCCCTCCCTCTCATAAATAGAGGGGGAGGGCTGCCCCAAAGACCACAACACCAGCCCTCACACCCGTGCACTGCCGCCCCCGCCGCACGCCGCCACCTCCTCGCGCCGCCGCCGGCCCATCGTCGTCGCCCTAGCCGCTGCTGAAACCTCCTCCTCCTCTCCGGCCTTCTAAACCTAGATCGCTGGAAACCCTAGATCCACCATAACTCGCACCGTCTTAGGCGAATTCCTGCGGGATCTTCCCTCTACTTCCGACTCTTGTTGCCTGCTGGAACAAGGGAGAGGAAGGTCTTCATCGAGTACCGAACGTGTGATCGACTGCGGAAGCGCTGCCGTAACGCAGCGCCGGAAGGATCATCTATGCGATCTTGAGATCGGCAAGTGTATGACTACATCACCCACGAGAATCTGCTCTCGTTAACCGATTTGGAATCTTCGAGGGTGAGTACTCTAATCGACTCATTGCTTCAATCTAGTAGATAGATCTTGGCTTGTTTGTATGCATGCGATAGAAATTTTTTGTTTTCCATGTTATGAACCCATACAGTGGTATCAGAGTCGTGTCTATATGTAGATCTGTTGCATGAGTAGAACACAATGGTCATTGTGGGCGTTGATGTTTTTGTTGTCGATTGCTTCTTGTGTACTTTGCATCTTGCGGGATGGTAGGATGAAGCGGCCCGGGCTAACCTTACATGACATCGTTCATGAGACTTGCTCCACGCTTGACATGCAACTTGTATTGCATAAGTGGCTTTGCGGGTGCCTGTTTCTCCCAACATAGTGAAGATTCAATTTACAATGGGTAATTGACAATACTAGTATCAATGTTGTGGTTCTTGTTCGTAAGTTAGAACGACACTTATTGAAAGCCCCAAACCACATAAAACATGCAAAGAAAATTAGAGGCGTCTAACTTTGTTTTGCAGGGGTGTGCTATGATGTGATATGGCCATGATTGTGATTATATATGATGTATGCAATGTTCCTTATTGTAAGTCGGCAACCGGCAAGAGCCATATGGTTGTCTTTTAATTCCGTTAAGACATGCATGTCTATTATTCAAAGTAGTTGTAATAGTTGATGCTGGTGGACGACAACCATGAAGCGGCTCCATTAACCTTGATGCCATACCGGTGATGATGGATATCATGTTCGTGCTTGAAGATGGAGATCGGAAGCACAAGAAGAAAGGCCATATCATATCACATATTTTGAATTTCATGTGATGTTAATCCTTTTATGCATCTTGTATTGCTTAGTTCGTGACGGTAGCATTATAAGATGATCCCTCTCACAAAATTTCAAGTTATAAAGTGTTCATCCTTAGTAAGCATCGTTGCTAAAACTCGTTGTTTCGAAGTTCCACGTGATGGTCGGGTGTGTTAGATTCTGCGAGTGTATACAACGGAATCAAGCCAGATTTGCTCAGGCGGAAGCTAAGGTTTGATCTTGACGAGCCTAGCATGTACAGACATGGTCTCGAAACACGGATCACCGAAAGGTAAAGCATGAATCATATAGTAGATATGATGAACATGTTGATTGTTCGCCATTGAAGCTACATCAACTCTCGTGACGATCGGTTTTGATGTGGTGGATTTGGTTCGTGTGATCACTAAAACAATGTGAGGGATATTGTTTTGAGTGGGAGTTCACCTAGATTAATTTAACTATTAATTAGAACTCAATTTGTCATAAACTTAGTCTAAACTATTGCAAATATGTTGTAGATAATTGACGTCCCCTACCATCAATTTTAATGCGTTCCTAGAGAAAGAAAAGTTGAAAAACAATGGAAGAAACTTCGTGGATTGGTTCCGGAACTTGAGGATTGTCCTCAATGCTGGTAATTTGACCTATGTGCTGGATGCACCGCTGGGTGACCCACCTGCAGCTGATGCTACCGATGAGGTAAAGAATGTTTTCCTCGCTCGGAAAAATCAGTACTCCACAGTTCAGTGTGCTATCTTGTATGGTTTAGAATCGGATCTTCAAAAAAGGTTTGAGAACCATGACCCACATGATATTGTCTGTGAACTCAAAATGATATTTGAGGTTCACGCAGCAGTTGAGAGTTATGAGGCTTCTGAAAATTAATTTAACTACAAGATGGAAGAGGGAAGCTCCGTCAGTGAGCACGTGCTTAAGATGTCTGGGCACGCGAGCAAGCTTCAAAGCTTGGGTATAGTGATTCCTAATGCTTTGGGGATTCACCGTGTCCTCCAATCACTACCACCAAGTTACAAGAACTTTGTGATGAACTACAATATGCAAAACATGTACAAGTCGTTGCCCGAACTCTTCTCCATGTTAAAGTCTGCGGAAGTGGAGATCAAGAAAGAGCACCAAGTGTTGATGGTCAATAAGACCACTAAATTAAATAAGCAAGGCAAGTCTAAGAAAAAGGGAAACTTCAAGAAGGGCGGTAAGTAAGTTACCGCGCCGGCGAAGAAGACCAAGGTTGGGCCTAAGCCTGATACTGAGTGCTTTTACTGCAAGGGAGAGGATCACTGGAAGCGGAATTTCCCTAAGTACTTGGCAGATTTGAAGAACGGCAACATCAAGAAGAAAGGTATATCCGATATACATGTTATTGATATGTATCTCACTAGTACTCGTAGTAGTGCTTGGGTATTTGATATTGGTTCGGTTACTCATATTTGTAACTCGAAACAGGTGCTGCAGAATAGACGGAAACTAGTGAAGAACGAGGTGACGATGCGCGTTGGAAATGGATCAAAGGTTGATGTGATCGTGGTCAGCACGCTACCTCTTCATCTACCATCGGGATTAGTTTTATACTTAAATAATTGTTATTTGGTGCCTGTGTTGAGCATGAACACTATATCCGGATCATGTTTATTGTGAGACGGTTACTTGTTTAATTTCGAGAATAATGGTTGTTCGATTTATATGAGTAATATGTTTTATGCACATGCACCTTTGATAGATGGTCTATTCTTATTGAATCTAGATTGTAGAAATACACACATTAATAACATTGAAGCTAAACGTTTGAAATTGAGCGATAACTCGACCTATATGTGGCACTTGTCGTCTTGGTAATATTGGAGTGAATCATATGAAGAAACTCCATTCCGATGGACTTCTTGAATCACTTGATTTCGAATCACTTGAAAGATGCGAAGCATGTCTGATGGGTAAAATGACTAAGACTCCATTTTCTGTTATGATGGGGCGAGCTACGGACTTCTTGGAAATCATACATACCGATGTTTGTGGTCCAATGAGTGTAGCATCGCGTGGTGGTTATTGTTATGTTATTACCTTCATGGATGACTTGAGTAGATATGGGTATATCTATTTCATGAAACATAAGTCTAAAACTTTTGAGAAGTTTAAGGAATTTTAAAGTGAGGTAGAGAATCAACGTAATAAGAAGATTAAATTTCTACAATCTAATAGTGGAGGTGAATATCTAAGTTACGAGTTTGGCGAGCATTTGAAGAAATGCGGAATACTTTCACAATTGACACCGCCAGGAACACCACAACGTAATGGTGTGTCCGAACGTCGTAATCGCACTCACTTAGATATGGTTCGTTCTATGATGTCACTTACAGATTTACCGCTATCATTTTGGGGTTATGCATTAGAAATACCTGCATTCACTTTAAATAGGGAACCATCTAAATCCGTTGAAACGACACCGTATGAATTATGGTTTGGGAAGAAACCTAAATTGTCGTTCCTAAAAGTTTGGGGTTGCGAAGCTTATGTAAAGAAGTTACAGCCTGACAAGCTTGAGCCCAAAGAGGAAAAATGCATCTTCATAGGATACCCGAAGGAAACTATTGGGTATACCTTCTATCATAGATCCGAGGGCAAAATCTTTGTTGCCAAGAATGGATCCTTTCTAGAGAAGGAGTTTCTCTTGAAAGAAGTGACTGGAAGGAAAGTAGAACTCGACGAGGTTTTTGAACCTTCTCTCGGACATGAGAGTAGCGCAGCACCGGAAGTAGTTCCTATGGCGCCTACACCAATAAGAGAGGAAGCTAATGATGTTGATCATGAAACTTCGGTTGAAGTAACTACGGATCCTCACAGGTCAACGAGAAATCATACCACTCCTGATTGGTATGATCCCGTTATGAGTGTCATGTTGGTGGACAACACCGATGACCCTGCGACATATGAGGAAGCGATGATGAGCCTAGATTCCAAATGGCAAGAATCCATGAAATCCGAGATTGGATCCATGTACGAAAACCAAGTATGGACTTTGGTGGCCTTACCGGATGGCCGGAAGGCTGTCGAGAACAAATGGATTTTCAAGAAGAAAACAGATGCTGATGGTAATGTTACTGTCTATAAAGCTCGACTTGTCGCAAAAGGGTTTCAACAAATTCAAGGAGTTAACTACGATGAGACTTTCTCACCGGTAGCGAAGCTAAAGTCTGTGAGGATTTTATTAGCAATCGCTCCATATTATGATTATGAGATATGGCAGATGGATGTCAAAACGGTGTTCCTCAATGGAGACATTGATGAAGAGTTGTATATGGTACAACCCAAAGGTTTTGTCGATCCTAAAGATGCTAACAAGTTATGCAAACTTTAACGGTCCATTTATGGATTGAAGCAAGCATCCCAGAGTTGGAATCAACATTTTGATAAGGTGATCAAAAGTTTTGGTTTTATACAAACTTATGGAGAAGCTTGTATTTACAAGAAAGTGAGTGGGAGCTATGTAGCATTCCTAATACTATATGTAGATGACATATTGTTGATTGGGAATGATGTAGACCTTCTTAATAGTGTCAAGGATTATTTAAATAATAGTTTTTCAATTAAAGATCTTGGTGAAGCAGCTTACATATTAGGCATAAAGATTTATAGAGATAGATCGAGACGTCTAATATCATTGTCACAGAGTACATATTTGGACAAAGTTCTAAAGAGGTTTGGAATGGAAGATAGCAAGAAAGGGTTCTTGCCCATGTTGCCCAATACGACCTTGAGTAAAACTGAAAGTCCTGCAACGGCAGAAGATAGAGAAAGGATGAGTAAGACTCCCTATGCCTCAGCCATAGGATCTCTTATGTATGCCATGCTATGTACTAGACCCGACATTGCATATGCTGTTAGTTTGACTACCAGATATCAAAGTGATCCAGGAGTGGATCATTGGACAGCAGTCAAAAACATCCTTAAGTACTTGAGAAGAACTAAGGATATGGTTCTTTCTTATGGAGGTGATGAACATCTCGTTGTTAATGGTTACACCGATGCTAGTTGGAACACCGATCCGGATGATCCTAAATCTCAATCTGGATACGTATTTACTTTGAATGGTGCAGCAGTTAGCTGGAGGAGTGCAAAACAAAGTGTTGTGGCGAGATCTTCAACTTAATCAGAATACATAGCTGCTTCGGAGGCTTCACAAGAGGCGATATTGATGAAGGAGTTCATTACAGATCTTCGAGTGGTTCCAAGTGCCCTGGACCCAATGTCTATCTATTGTGATAACATGGCTGCCCTAGCCAGTGCGCAAGAACCAAGGTCACACAAGAAGCTGAAGCACATCAAGCTACGTTTTCACGCTATTCGAGAGCATGTCCAATATGGTGACATAAAGATTTGCAAAGTACACACAGATTTGAATGTGGCAGATCCGTTGACTAGACCTCTTCCGAGGGCAAAACATGACCAGCACCAAACCGCCATGGATGTTCGGTATATTACCATCTAAACTAGATTAGTTGACTTTAGTGCAAGTGGGAGACTGTTGGAGATATGCCCTAGAGGCAATAATAAAAGTGGTTATTATTATATCTTTGTGTTTATGATTAATGTTTACATTCATGCTATAATAGAATTAACCGGAAACATTAATACTTGTGTGATTTGTAAACTAAATTAGAGTCCCTAGTAAAGCCTCTTTATAATACTAGCTTGTTGGTTAATATATGATCGTGATTTCTCGATCATGAACATTGAGATGTTATTAACAACAAGATCATATCATAAGGAGAATCGTATGATGGACATACTCCTATAGATAAGCATAGCATAAAGATCAAGTCATTTCAATAGTTCGTTTGCTATAAGCTTTCTGATACATAGTAACCTAATTCCTTCGACCATGAGATCATGCAAATCACCATCACCGGAAGGATGCTTTGATAACATCAAACACCACACCGTAACTGGGTGGCTATAAAGGTGGCATTGAGTGTTCGGAAAGTATGTGTTGAGACACATGGATCAAGAGTGGGATTTGTCCATCCATATGACGGATAGATATACTCTGGGCCCTCTTAGTGGAATGTCATCCAATTAGATTGCAAGCATGTGACTGGCTCACAAGGGATCACATAACGAGGTTGAACTAGGTATGCAGAGATATCGACGATCAAACCTCGGATAAGTAAACTATCGTGAGAAAAAGGAAAATTAGTATCACATGTAAGTGATTCATTCGATCACAAAGTAATCGTAGAAATATGTGGGAGCCATATGAATTTCCATATTCCTCTATTGGTTATTGATCAGGAGAACTATCTCGGTCATGTCCGCATAATTCACGAACCGTAGGGATACACACTTAAGGATTCGATGTTGTTTAGTAGATATGGAATGTAAGTAGGGAAAACGAATGTTGTTCGGAGTCTCGGATGGGATCCGGGATATCACGAGGAGATCCGGAATGGTCCAGAGAATAAGATTCAGATAAGGAAAGTCCGATTCCAGAGTTCGGGAATGATTCCGATGTTTTCAACGGAGAGGTTCTAGAAGGTTCTAGAAGGATCACCGGACCGGAAAGGGAATGGTCCATGAATGTGTCATATTTAAGTGGAATGATTGGATCATGTCCTAGGTCACTTGGTTGGGAATTTGCGAGACATAATTAAATCTCTAAATTGAAAGTCAAAAGGGAGGTTTGAAAATTCAAACTGGAACAATAGTTTCCTAGTGAAAGAAGGAAAGAGTCCTTCCTTCAATCCAACTTGGGTTTGGGTATGGATTTAAACTCCCCTCTCCCAAGGCTGCCCTCCCTCTCATAAATACAGGGGGAGGGATGCCCCAAAGATCACAACACCAGCCCTCCCACCCGTGCGCCGCCGCCAAGACCCCCCCCACACACACACACGCCGCCGCCGCTCCCGCCAGCCACCGCCTCGCGCCGCCGCCGGCCCATCGCCGTCACCCTAGACGCTGCCGACACCTCCTCCTCCTCTCCGGCCTTCTAAACCTAGATCACCGGAAACCCTAGATCCACCATAACTCGCACCGGCTTATGCGAAGCCCTGCGGGATCTTCCCTCTACTTCCGACACCACACCGTCGCGCTGCCGGAATCGCAAGGGGAGAACTACAACCTTCGTTGCCTTCTAGAACAAGGGAGAGGAAGGTCTTCATCGAGTATCGAACGTGTGACTGACTGCGGAAGCGCTGCCGGAATGCAGCGCCGAAAGGATCGTCTATGCAATCTTGAGATCGGCAAGTGTACGACTACATCACCCACGAGAATCTTCTCTCGTTAACCACTTTGGAATCTTCGAGGGTGAGTACTCTAATCGACTCATTGCTTCAATCTAGTAGATAGATCTTGGCTTGTTTGTATGCATGCCGTAGAATTTTTTTGTTTTCCATGCTACGAACCCCTACAGGATCCAGATCAAAGCCACAGTTGTTGCGCGAGAACCTATCTCCCACCTAATGATTTTTGTTCCCAGACGCGCCTGAGCGGGGATAGAGGCAAGGAGACAGGGCAAGGGGCAAGGCAGGGTGGGTAGGGTGTGTAGGGGATGACGGGAGGATGATACTCCAGGGGGAGGATGAGAGTGTTGCCAGACATGACGGAGTGGCGGTGTGCAAGACCAGAGCAGTGGAGCGGAGCGGAGCTGTGAGCGAGCGATAGAATATGGAAAATCACAGAATAATGGGGAGCACTAATCCTCGAACCTGGGATACACATCGTCGACGGTCCAGGTTGCGGGGCCCACCAGTTAGTAAAATGGCACGTCCTCTTCCTCTGTTTCTGATGGTGTTGCTACAATTCTATGATCATAGTGGCACAGGCAAAATTTCTGGACACAACTAGGGACACACTCATAAATATACTTAAAATGGAACCCTGACCTGGTACCGTTCTCGATCCGGTTGATAGCCACGACCCGTATTTTTTAATATCTTAGCACTCTTATGTTGATAAGGGAAATAAAGATTCAGCAGTTAGTCGAGTTTTAAATAAATAAGATACACTCTTAGGAAGCTTAGCTATGGCCCCTCCTAAGCAGAAGCCTCCGCCACGGCCGCCGCTGAAGCTTGGCTATTTGGCCCCTCTGAGGCAGGCCATGCGGCTGTACTACAAGGTTGGTCTTCCATTGCCATCCAAGACGGTTGATTTCGCAAAATGTGCTGCATCTACGGCGGCGGCGGTGGCAACTGCAAAGGCCGCGACAGCGTCGAGAAGGGCCAACCGAGCATCATGGAGAATGTGCGCGGTGGCATTTTCGTGTGCTCTGCGCACGGGAAATAAGGTACGTTCCAAAGAGTTCCCGCCAGCTTGCCGCCTAGGAAACAAGCCCCCGAACAGGGCGGCGCCAAGGTCAACAAACTCTCGCCTCCATGCCTCAGCACAGGCGACCTTACCATGGGGCAATCTGGGCGCACGCCGTCAGTGGCAAAGACAATCCATCCTACGCACCGTCAGCGGCCACACCGCAGCAGCGTGCATACATCTACACTCGGCTTGTTGGAGTGTTCGACAGCTGTAGCCGACAACGGGAAACAGCTCAGCGCCAGAATTCAGGTTCAGATTCACAAGTACCTACGATCCCTGCCACGAGAAGCCATAGTTCACGTTCGAAGAAATTGTTGAGGCGACGCGGCTATTCGTACAAAACCGGGACTGGTTCAAGCAAATCAACTAGTGCATGAAAATTGCAGATCTCTTGAAGTTTGGCAGGAAGGAAAAATATCAGTTGCGGTTGAATGACCCCTAAACTTACGTCCTCTCTAGGCAATTGGCTAGCCAACTTTTATGATGGAGATCTGCAGTTTTTTCAGTGTAGAATAGTTAAGTTCAGACTAATTATGTAGAATTCCTTTTGTAGAGGCAATAGCCCCCTTTTGCGCAGCTATCCCATACTGTAGTATGGAATTAGTTCGGAAGTAACCAAATACTATCAAGATGTATCTATTTGTTCAATTACTACCAACGGTTGAATTTAGTTTACTATCATACTTATCCAAGGCAGACAAGATTCAGAAAATATTTTATGAACAGGTCTTGGGTGGTTTATTCATGCAAGTTCCATAAAGAATCATGCACCATCTCGAACAAATCTATGTAAAGATTCTTCGAGGCATACAAACCAGCAGCATTTCGTGCCTTTCGGATCGCTCACCAGCAGCATTTCCCCGGCAATGGTGACATTGATCATTGCTAGCCCTTCCTATTTTTAGGAGGCTAACCTTGGTTATTCACACAAATTCATTAGCCGCACATACTACAAATTCATTAGCCACACATACTACGAATTCAGTAGCCACACAAACTACAAATCATTAGCCACACATACTACAAATTCAGTATCCACACATTACAAATTCAGTAGCCACACATACTACAACAATTCAAACTATTACATAAGGCGTACTACGTGCTCGACTCTCAACTCAGTAATCTTTCAGATTCACTAAATCTCTGTCTTAACTCGAGGGAAATCAGAACCACCAGCCTGTCCACGCCCGGTCCCCCCACCGAAACCGTGCACTCCGTCGCGGAACGGTGGTGGTCATGTGCCATCGATCCTTCCAGGCCAACACTGCAGGCGACGAGGAAACTTTCTAGCCGCCTCGTCGGGTCCTGAATGCCATGTACCGGATCCAGAACCTACTGCAGGTGGATGATCACCGGGTGCTTCCAGCAAAGCTGTCGTATTGCTCTGCTTGGAATCTCCACCTCGTACATCTTAGGAATGATGTCTGGATCTTTCAGCCACACCTTTAACTCGATGATCCATCTATCGCTCGGTGGCACAATCTCCACCAGCTCATCGCCAAGGCTACTAACGACCTGCTTGAGGGCCTCCGGTTCCCAAGCATCCAAAGGGAGGCCGTCAAAGCCAATTTTAGAGAAGAAACAAAGCTGCCCCAAGCGATCGTCCCACCCACAGGCACGATGCCAACACATGAAGCTCATTTTCTCCCCACAACACTCGAAAGAACGTGAAGAATGCAAAACGCGATCGGTGTCTGAGCTATGGGCAAATCGGACGAAGAAATATAATGGTGGCGTGCATACCTCAATATTGACCATTTATTGTCTGATCCCAAAACGAGACCTGAAAGCCGACGTCAAGTTTGCCAGCGACACGGCGGGATGAGTGCCCAGCACGGTGGCCATGAGAGTGTTGTCGTCAAGCTCCTCTGCCAGGGCTACCATGCCTGGGGTGCGCGACACACACAACCGCCTGAAGCCGGTCGCCGGTCCGGATTGCCCGACCGGACGGGCTCCACCGTGCGAGAAGGACTAGGCAGCGACGAGAGGCCAGGCTGGGTACGCGAAGCTCTGACAGGCCGACTAGGAAAAACGAGGCGAAGGCAACGGCGGAGAGCTTCGATTAAGGGCATGGGAGGATGACCGTCCATGTTGAGGATGCAAGGAGAGCAACAGCGATCTCTGATCTGGAGACCAGTAGACGGATCTAAGAAAGGTAATGGAGAGGGGAATAATAGGGGAGACGAGCAAAGAAGAGAAGAAGATCTAGTCCTCGCAGGGGTAAACCAGTCCACGACCGCAAAGGATAACGGGAAATACTGACAGGGCGGGGCAAGAAGAGTTGACCTAACGATGGGATTTGAGTTGAACCGTTCTTTGACTGGTTCAAATGATCATTTGGCCGTTAGATTTGTATTTGCCCCCATTGTCCCCTCTCAACAATTGGCGAAGCTACTATCGCCCCTCCGTGAGATTACACGCAACTTAGACCATGTTGCCTTGGCGTCTAAACTTTCTGACCGCATATTAAAATTCTCGTTAGAGATGCAACATCAAACCTTACTTTACCTTGGAAGATCGTATCGTGCAAGTGTCCATACTTGAGAGCAATAAACCAAGAAAAGTGAAATTCGCGTGAACCACCAAAACCAACTAACTACTAAGAAACATACACACACAAAGCGTATGGTGGATAGGTATGGAAAGTGGAATATCAAGAAACAGTCCGAAATCAAGATGTTGGAATGGCAAGTAAAAACCACAATGATCACAAACAAAATAAGTCAATCCACTAGACAGAAAATATGTATAAGGAAACACACACGGTGGGATAAATGGGACTTGTGCGATAGAGAACCAAAAGATTACCTAGAAAAAACTATAAGCTCGTGTCGCACAAGTACAAGGAGAGACGCTAGTTTGATTGCAACAAAATTGGTGGGCTACACGATATGCACAATAAGTACCACCTATACGATGTTCATCGAGCTTGCGCTTCCTAGTCTATGAGGCACTTGTATATTTCTTTTTATTTTCCTTTTCTCTTTTTTCTTTTTCTCCTTTTTCTTTTTCTTTATTTTTGTTTTACTTTTCACTTGCCTCTTCCATGTGCCAACAACTATACAAGATAACTATATAAGATAGCGCTCACGACGTTTGCTCGAAATTCTACAAGGTATCAAATGTACATAGCCCAAGCAATCATAAGAGGAACTAGTCTCAATAGGTGGTTTTTGGTCGCAAAGATTAGTAGAGTTCACAAAGGAATACAAGTGGGGGAAAAGTCGCGGAATGTTTATACCTTTCGTCAACGGTCTTCACCCTTTATCGTTGGATTCTGCCTTGCTCGTAGAATTTGGATGGAGTAGATAACATGAACAACATGCATGATGACATATATCTACTTCTTCTCTTTGAAACAGGCTAAAGAACACCAAAATACGTGTTCAAATGCAAAATTTGTGCTCAAAACCGTGTTGCAGTTTTTATGTCTACACGGGGGAAGAGACTCCGGTCACGGGGGCCGGAGACTCTGGTCTTGAGTCACTAACTCCGGAAACTCTGGTCCTGCGCCGAAGACTCTAGTTCGGTCGATTCTAGGACGTCAAGAACACGTCCGAGGCACGTTTTGGGCGGAAACTCGAACTAAAACCTCAAATTGATGGGGGAAATCAAGGAATTAGGCTACGGGAACGCAGGGAAGGTAGATCAACAAGTTTAAAAATTAATCCACCGATCAAAACCTACCAAAACTCACTCAAATCACAAATCGATCCAAAACATGAAATTGGGTTCTTTTTTGGAGATTTTTGAAATTATGGTGGGTAGAAGAAAAGTTTGTGGAGAAATTCGTGAGCAACGAGGCTCTTGATACCAATATGTTAGGGGTGACCCCTTAGGGTTGCCCGATCTTTCATGAATCTCCGTGGAAATCAATGGGAAAGCAAGGGAAAAGGGAGAAGGTGGCGAAAGAGAACACACACCTCGCGAAGAACACGATGAGCACATGCAAAACTCACACGATACAAGGGCGATTGCTCCCGAACGGGGCCACCAGTCCGATAGAATCCTCGCAAGGAAAGATCGGTTAACATGCTCTCTCAAATCCACATCGGAGAGGGAAGAACACCTTGGGGAGGGTCTTGACAGCTTGGAGAATATACACCGACTCCAAGGCCTTGTACAACAATGGAGGCATGATGCAAAGTCCAATCAAGATTGGTGACGATAGTCGGTCCCCTTGTAAGGGAATGAAGCAAAACTAGAAATAATCCTCTATGGGGGTTTCTAGTTTATTATCTATGCCTACGGGATACATGAAGGGGTGGGGGCTCTATTTATAGGTCAGCCACTAAACAAGGGGTAATTTGGGTATAAAACTAGGGTTTGGGCGGAATAAGGGGGTACATGGGCCAAGGGCCCAGCTAACGGTGTGTAGGCCCAACACCCAGGCCGGAGACTCCGGTATAGAGGGTTAGAGACTCCGGTGTGGGCCGAAGATTCCGGTCTATCTCCGGTGTCGTCTCCGGAGTGGTGTACAAACTGTCCTAGGCTAGGGTCCGAAGGCTGGTCCGGAGACAGGCCGGAGATTCTGGTGCTGCAGGCCAGAGACCCCGGTCTTCAGGTCCGGAGGTTCCAGTGTTGCTGCTGTGGCTTCTTTCATCTCTTCTTCCAAGCCTCCGTCTTGTCGGGCTTGATGTTCCGGGCTTGTCGGTGTGAACCTATCATGGTCATAGGACGGAGTATGAAGTATTATACCATTCAATAGGGTAGGAAGTGGGCTCACATAGAGGATAGGATTCACCTTTGGAGTCCATGACGACTTTGCGTGTGTTGGAGACCTTTATGTGGTATAGGTCTTGATGTGGTATAGGTCAGGCTACATCATGAGGGGTCATACTTCGGTAGTCTAGTACTGGTAAGATGTTTGGTGAAACTCCTTTACACCAAACTGACAATTCAAGGCATAATCCATTGTTCAGTTGTAAAGGAGTGTAGCCATATGTTCTAGGTGAATGTTTAACCTTGACAGGTCTCCACTGAAAATATTGGTATATTAAAAAAGTGTTGGGAACAGATGACAACACCATGGGCCTTCAGGATCTAGTGGGGGATTGTTGAAATATAGGGTGGGCTTTAGGCCCATATAACAATTTCAGGAAAATCCCAAAGGGCCCATTCATGGCAAGGGAAGTGGCGGGAGTCTAGTCCTATACGGCTAGTCGAGAAATACTTCCACCAACATATAAGATGAACTCTTCTCCCACTAGTATGAGTTGGTATGAAGTGAGAAGATGCGTTCTATAAGCATGCTCCTCCTCCGCTGCCATCCGCCTGTCATGACGTGACGCGATGAGCGCGCCGCGGGTTACGGAAATCCCGCTGAGGAAATGTGTTGAAATGGGGTACAAACGGTTACAACTGAAACGTTAATGAGAATGAATACGAGATGAAACATTTATGAGAAGCTCCCTTGCATAGTCTTCCAGTTTTAACAAAGCAGCCTGGAATACAAATTCTCTTTTTTTTGAACCATTTATTTTATTATTAATTTAACAACACTTTACAAAGAGAACCCTACATTCAGGCTCGGTGCACACAGATGTTACATCCGAGTTTAGACAAACTCCACTAGCAGAGTTTAGACATCTGGAATATAAAGATCTACCCTGAAGCTTAAGAGCAAGTTTGGCCTGATGGTGAGCTTTGAAATTGAGGCTTCTAGATATGTGAAAGGTCCTGGTTGCATCAAAGGAAGAGGTGGCTGCTATTTCTGCAAGCTGTGGCCTGATTGTCCAGTGACCTGGGTCATTAAGAAGATCCTGTGAGGCTACCACTTTTGCCAAAACAGCATTGTCCGTCAGAAATGTAGCACGCTTGATTTGAAGTACTTCTGCTGCCTTCGTTGCAAACAGCAGGCCGAAGGCTTCAGCTTGAATTGCTGAAGACACCAGTGGAGAGACAGCTGAGACGTAAACCTGTGAGCAGGGTCTGTCTTCGCCAAACTGTATGAAGATACCTAGTCCAGCCGACACTAGTTGGCCATCACGCCCTGGCAACCATGCAGCATCTGTGAAGATGATCGGCCCTGGAATGTTGGATGTGTCCTTGACTGTAGTTCCTGGAGAAGGTGTCGTTTCCTGTCTTGAAATAGGTTTTGCCTGCACATATGCTTTTGGACCTGCATGAAAAAAAGCAACCGAACATGCGGTTGTCTGGTCTTCTATGCTACATGAAAGAAGTGCATTAGCCGCGTGATGAACCTGCAGTACTGACCAGTTCTTCCCATTGAACCGATAATCATTGCGTGCTTTCCAAATGCACCAAAGCGTGGTAAAGATTTTATCAATAGACATTTTAGATTGGGAATTCTGTAAAATAGATTGGATAATATTTGAAGGATAGAGTTTAGTATCAAAAGCATCAGTTTTCAATCCTACTGAAGAAGAAAACCAAACGGCTTTTGCAAAGGGGCAATGAAACAATAAGTGAGAATCTGTTTCTAGCATACCACACCTTGAACATTCCTTTGCAATGTGTTTTGAGAATTTCGAGGCCCTAGCTCCCGTTGCAAGTGCCCTTCTAATTAATCTCCAAGCAAAAGTTTTGACCCTAGGAGCTAGATTTATTTTTCCATACCTCCCACCAGATTTTCTTCTCCTCGCCAGAAATTGATCCCCTGGAGGTGTTCCCGGTAACCTGCAAGAAACACTTATATGCACTTTTTGTTGTGCACTGAGCATTAGGTGTGTGTATCCAGCAAACTTCATCATCAATGTCAGCCTTTATAATGGGAATTTGTAAAACTCTGTTTTTGAAGTCATCATCAGAATGAGAAGCAATCTTTTGTTCATTCCATTGTTTTGTGTCATGATGCCAAAGGTCTTTAACAAAAGCTGGACAAACGGATCCCGGTTCGGTTAAAAGATGATCATAAATATTCTTCCAATCCGGACACCACGGTGAGGACCAAATACTAGAATTACCTTTGGCAAGTTGAATATGAATAGAGTTCTGCATAAGAGGAAGAACTTTTAAAACAGAGGACCAAAAAGCAGATTTTGGTAAATTGGTATTTGTCCTCCAAATAGAAGAGTGTGAGAAATATTTAGCTTTCAACACTGCAGCAAGAAAGGAATTGGGTTCTTTGATAACTCGCCAAACCGAAGAAGCAACAAGAGCCAAATTCATGGTATAAAGATTTCTAACTCCCAACCCTCCCTCCTTTATCGGTTTGCAAATCTCATCCCAGGAGCGGAGACAAAGGGGTTTAGAATGTTTATCACTTTGAATCCCTGTCCACCAAAATTTACGCACAATAGAAGTGAGTTTGGCTATCAACTTTTTGTTAAGCAAAATAGTGGACATGTAATAAACAGGTATGGAGGCAAAAACCGATTTAATAAGAGTTAATCTTGTAGCGTGTGATAATCTGTTTGCCTTGTATCCAGTTAACTTCGATTTAAACCTGTCGACAATAAAATCATAGGTAGCAGATCTATTCTTTCCAGGTAGAATAAGAGGATGCCCTAAGTGAGTAGTGTGAATATCCATATGAGGAGCTGGAAATAAGTTCCTAACGAAAGTTTTAGCCTCATTATTAGTGTTCTTACTAAATAAGATTGCAGATTTATTCCAGTTGGGAGTTTGACCAGAAAGATCACAAAATTGATTAATTACCTGGGCAATTGTAGGAGCATCATTGTTGGAGGCCGATCCGCATACAATTAAGTCATCAGCAAACATCAAGGAGTGGATAGGAGGACAGGATGGCCCCAGTTGAATTCCCCTTAAATTATTAGCTGACAACGCATCTTGAAGAGAAAGAGACAATTCATTAACAGCAAGGACAAAGAGATAAGGAGATAAAGGGCAACCTTGTCAGATACCACGACTACCATGAAAGCGACCAAACGGTTGGCCATTTATGTTAACAGAAAAGGTGGCCGTAGAGATGCATTTATAAATTAAATTAATAAAATGGTTATGCAACCCTCTATGTTTAAGGGCCCTGGTTATAAATTTCCATTCAATTCTGTCGAAAGCCTTAGCAAGATCTACTTTTAACATGAAAGCCTCCTCTTTCCAAGAGGATAACTGAAAGGAATGAGAAATTTCCTGAGCAATTGTGATATTATTAGAAATTCTGCGACCTTGAATAAAAGCTTGTTGTGTTTCATGAATGTAAGTGGGCAAAAGATTCTTGAGCCTGTTGGCCAACGTTTTTGCAATGATTTTATAAATCACATTGCACATGCTAATAGGTCTAAAATCTTGTGGAGTCGTAGCATTGAGTTTTTTGGGAACAAGTGTAATGAAAGTTTCATTGAGCTTGGGTGGAAGCTTACCATGTGTGTAGAAATTTTGTACTACCTGTGTAACATCATCTCCAATCCATTTCCAAGCAGCAGTGTAGAATGCCACATTTAACCCGTCCGGTCCAGGAGATGCACTCCTTTTCATTTCTTTTAGAACCTGCAAAATCTCATTCTTATCCGGTGTGGAATTAACGAAGGGATCATCAATCTGTTCATCCACAACCGGAGGGTCTTCATTCTGCAAATCTGGATTTTGTGAGGTGAAGATATTGGAAAAGTAGTCAATAAAGCATTTTGCCATATCCTCAGGATTAGTAAGCATATTATTATAAGGATCTTTAAAACGGAGATTCTATTTTTCCTTCTTCTTTTTAGGACTGCATTGTAGAAAAACGTAGTGTTTATGTCGCCATGTTGCGCCCAATGTTTTTTTGCTCGCTGCCTATAAAAATCTGTAAGTTTGGTAAGGGTCTGCTCAAATTGTTCAGTAAGACTTGCTTCCTTGGAATGGTCCTGCATATGCAACGGCTGGGTTTGAATTGCCTCTATTTCAGCCTGGATGTCATCTAGTTGTTGTTGTAGAGGCCTTTTCTTTTTGCACCATCTCTTCAGAGCTCCTGCCAGGTTAGCAGTACGAGCATGGCAAGGACGGTGGCTAGAATTAATCCAAGAAGTATAAGCGCTCTCTTGAAAATCATTTTCCATCAACCACCAATTCTCGAACTTAAAGGATTTCTTTGTTTTAACAATAGTTGGTTCAGATATAGTAAGAATAGGGGCATGATCACCGATAATAATAATAGGCAGATTATATACTGATGTATTAGGGTAAATACTACACCATTCAACATTCGCTAAGCAACGATCCAGTCGCTCATAAGTAGGAGCTGAAGAGTAACTCTTATTACACCAAGTATAGGCAGGCCCCTGATAACTCATATCTATCAATCCACATTGTTTTACAAGATTTCTAAATTGGGCCAAACGATGACGGTTAGCTTTCTGACAACTACTTGTCTCAAAAGAAAACATGATATCATTGAGATCACCCATGCAATAAACTGGTTTTCCAGGAGAACAATCAAGGAAAGCTTTAATCTGACCCCAAATATCCTTAGTCCTACGATGATGGGGATCACCATAAACACAAACCAGCAAAAAACAGAACATATTGCTAGTATTTACAACCGACGCTAAGATAACATTCTGATTGGCTAAATTTATAGTGACTTGCATCTCATCAGACCACATGATCCAAAGACCACCAGAATGATCATTAGCAGGGACAAAAAAAACTATCTTGGATAGGAAAGCGATTGGCTAAATCGATAGGAGTATATTTAGAAGCTAGCGTTTCACAAACAAAAATTACCTTGGCGTGAGTCGAAGAGATCAGCTTGGCGAGATACTCCATCTTTTTACTGTCGAGGTTCTTGCCCGCTCCTTGGCAGTTCCAAGATATGAAGTTCATGGTGCCCATAGCGCCTTGAAGTCTACTGCCGCTGCCAGCACTGCTAGAGTTGACATGAATTGGGGGGTTGTCGCCTCCTCTTTGGAAGAAAACAGGTGAAGCTGTTATACGCTCCCACCAGCCAGAACGCCTCCTAGGGTCCCTCCTACAAGTCGCTTGAGGTCGGGTACCAGGAACTCCAGAACCAGCACCAGAGCAGCCAATACTCTGGATGTGATGCTTTCTACCCCGACGTTCATCGGGAAATAGGCCATTCAGAAGAGGGGATTGAAATGGATTAGGATCTGGTGGAGTTGGTGGTCTGCCGATGTGTGTGCTGAAACTAGGGAGGAACCAGAGGATTAAGCGGTCGGGGGAGAGGAGATCAGGACCACCAACCGCTGGGAAAGGAAGAGAGCAGCAAGAGGGATCCAATTGAGGGAGGAAGGTGAAGGGAGATCAGATCAGAGGTAGAGGGTGATGGGGAGCTTAGATCTGGGGTGGAGGAAGATCGGCATGACGCCATTCTCCGGCATGTCGCCAGCCGCCATAGAAGGCAAGTCCAGAACGCTTCTTCGACACCACCCTTACCTCGCCCGGTAGCCTGATAGATTCCGTCGAACGGGGAAACAAGGCAAGCGAGGCCTGAACCCGGAATACAAATTCTCGGGCTAACAATATCTTTGTAGATATTGGAACACCTGGAGGTATCAGCATGAAAGCTGTTCCAAGCTACAACAGATGCCTCGCAGTCCGACTCCAGCGACGACGGGTCAAGCTCGTAGCTGATTGCAAACTTTAAGCCTTCAAGAACTGCGTGAACTCCCGCTTCTTCTGCATCAAAATAATTCTATATGACCAAGCTCGCTGCCACTATGGTAGTTTCCCGGTGGTCTCGTGCAACCACCCAATAGCAGCATCTCCAGAAGAAAAGCTGGAACGCCGCAACAACATTTATTTTGATTTCCCCAATCGCTGGTGGAAGCCAAACTCCCATTGTTTGCTCTAGTGTCATGTTTATATTAGAACGGGTGGTAGTGTCAATTTGTGTAACCGTAGACCAGAAAGTTTTATCTTTATCATTGTTGGTGATGAGTACAAGATCCTGCAAGTATCTTACATGGCTGAGGAGAAAGGAGGCAGAGTTGGAGATAGTCTATTCGCCACTTTCTTGTACGATATTGCACCTAAGATGCTAGGGTGTCCACAGTAATAAAAGGATGTGTCATCTCTGCAAAGTATTGCAATCACCAGGATCACAAGCATAATTACCCAAGAAATGATCAGAAATAAACCTGAATCCTTGGCAAGAGCATTTATTCATGGGTCATCCAATTACATAAATCTTCAGCTGCTTGTCTCTAGTTATTTTCGGTAATAACTTTTTAAATAAAAATAGCTGATTCATAAAAGGTAGCACGCCTAATCTAGCCAAAGCTTCCTAGAAAACCATACATTTTGATTCAACTTCTAGAGACATCAATATATGTCGGATTTGGTGAAGTAACAACGTAATGAAATGTATATTATGAACAGTGTAAGATCGTGACCAGCAACAACAATCAATGGGGTACATGAAACTCTGTTTACGAAAAAAATTGAGCATTCTGTTCCCAGAGGAATTTTCAGGCCAAACAAAGATGATTAATATGCGCCAAAGCGTTTAAAAAGTATTATAAATAACTACAAGACATTGAGAGGAGATCTTGGAAAAGGATAATTTAGCCTTTTGAGATTACCACTATGCAAACCGTTCAGTTGTCCTTCATCAATAACATTAGGAGTTATCTGAAGATGTTCTGTATTTTATCTGTTCACCATATAGAGAAGAGAATACAATACTGCAGTCAGTTAACTGTTTTGGTAAAAACATTATGAATAACTAAATCTATCTACTAATTTTGTTTGCGGTAGGTTCATTTCACATAATTTTCCGTCCGACAATTTTTGGACGTTTTTGCCTCTAGGAGTTTGGAGAAATTACAATAACTACCACCGCCAAGTCACAGTTCCTGGGACCCATAAAAAAGTCACAGTTTCCGGTTCCTTTTTTTCCTTCTCCTATGCCCGTGGTCAACAAAGCGACCTGGTCTAGAGACTAGAGCCAGAGGTTGGGTGGCGAGGGCAGCGTGCACGCGCGCGTGGACATGACGAGGGCATTAGGAGGAGCTCGGGGCAGGACCCTAACGGGGAGGCGACGAGCTTGTCCTGCTAGCTTCTGGCCACGGCGGGAGGAGCGCAGGGTACTCGAGGTCGCCGTGCATCGGGAATGATAGAGAGCAGGGGCGACTCTGGCTCGAACGAGCTCAAGACGAGGATCACGGGGTGGCGGCGGTCGCCTATGACGTGGAGAAGCCAGAGTCACCGTTGTGGGAGCTGCTCGTCCTTGTCTGCCCCGAGAAATACCAAAATCAACACCTGCGGCTACTTGCAGACGACGGGGCTAGAGGTTGGATGCGGATATTGGCGGCGCCCATGATGGATGGCGGCGCAGGCTGGAGAGACGGTCGCCGCTTAGGCCTTGTTTACTTTTAAGGTATTTGAGGAGATAGGAGAAGATTATTTTATATCTCGAAATTTCCTAGGCTAAGGTATTTGACGGTCGCCCCTTACGGAGGAAGAAGGCGGGAGTCCAGGAGAGACGGTCTGTGACAAAGGGCGGGGCATGCAGGGTAGTCGACCTGTGGCGGGGGACACAGAATGCGGGGGATCCGGTCTTTGGCAACGGACGCGTTGCGCAGAGGAGCCTGCCAACGGCGGTTCCGTCATGTGGATCAGGTGAAGGATGGGGAACGTGGGCCTGGGTTAGTTATTTTAATTTTTTTCTTCCTATCGAGCTGGGGTTTCGTACGGTGTTTTTTCATATCCCGTTGCATCAAATTTTAAA
The DNA here is from genome assembly GCA_916181665.1 of Avena sativa. NCBI lineage: Eukaryota > Viridiplantae > Streptophyta > Magnoliopsida > Poales > Poaceae > Avena > Avena sativa. Next base: position 163,169,891 of record OV702284.1, read on the forward strand.
AGCTAGCTACCTGATATATACCCATTCAAAACTAAAAAATAACTAACGTGCAAACGATTCGATGGACAAATTTATTCTGGACAAAACGATGGATAAGTTGTGTGTGAATGCATGACCACCCGTGGACATGTGCTACTTCTTTTTTCTTTAAGCTGATTTGGACTTAATGTCAGTCGTTGGGTATATGCCTAGGATATTTTTACGAATTCTCTATTTCTGAACCCAAGTGAGGTGAAAGCCTCATGTTTTGTCCCATCTTGATCCTTTACTCTGAGGCTTACGGATTTATACATGTTCTGAGATCTATGGAGTATCAAAAAACTGAATCGAGAATCAACAAGAGTTTGAAATCTAACATTGAGAAAGGAATATGTTCTGAGATCTATGGAGTATCAACAAACTTAATCAGGAATTAACAAGAGTTTGAAATCTAACAATGGGAAAGGAATTGAATTGCCCATGTGTCTATGATGGCTGCATCTGCATGATGATTAAAACAAGTGTCTAGCCTTCTCAAGGGTGTGCCATGAGGCCGATGAGCCGATGAGTGAAAGTTGAGTATGGTTAAACTAGCTAGGGCCATGACAACCCAAAGAGCAGCAGGGGCACAAGGTATAGTGTCGAGTAGAGTGGCACATGAATAGGTCTAAGTTGTAGCACCAGTAGAAACAGGGCCTCTAGTCCCGGGCTGTAAGGGTCTTTAGTCCCGGTTTTTGAACCGGGACTAATCAAGCGGGACTAGAGGCCCACCACTAGTCTCGGTCCAGTTACCAGCCGGGACTAGTGGATGTCCACGTGGCTGCTCCTGCGCGCTCGTGGTGCACCCTCACTAGTCCCGGTTAGTGTTACGACCGGGACTAGTGGGTCTCTGCCGCGGCAGAGCATTACCTTGGATTAGTGGTTCTCTGCCGCGGCAGCATTTTGTGTCCTTTCTCTGTCGTGGCAGAGATTTCATTTTTTATTGTTTTATTTACTTATTTTTCATTTTAACATAGTTTTTGAATATTTCTACGCCACCACATATCGTACACATTCGTGCATATATAAGATAACTTGTATTACGATATCAAGCATACAAATATATACAATTTACATCGTTACATCGAGATCACAAAATCTTGGGACTAGAGCACGTCTGTTCGATTACATGGAGATCAGTAGCGCCTATTCACACTAAATTCTCCGGCATCGTCTACGATCTCTTTGACAATAAATCCCGCCAGCTCCTCCGCAATTGCTAGTACGCGTTGTGCTGGTAGTAGTTGATCCCGCATTCTCTTGAACTATATATAAGAAAAAGGAGATTAATATGAATATCAATCATGATAACAAAATGTGACAGCAATAAAATTATGGTGTGAATGCATTGCTTATATCGACTCTATAATCATTGTGTTCGGTGGTAAACATGCGCGAATGAACTCGCATACGTAGAATCCACATAGATTTGACCCCTGTGGCTGTCTCGCGCACTTTACAAGAATATAATTCAATCAAAATAATAATCTAGCATCATTATTGTATTGAAACTAGACGTAAAGAGATACGCGGACATATCACGTGCTACTTACCGAGATCGCCCTAAACGTCAGCTTCTCACTAAATACATCGGTAACCTCGCGCTTGAACCGGATCCAAACCCTGCCCGACGAAGAAAATGAATGAATGAGTTATTCATTACCTGATATCTTAGGAAATCAACGAAAGAGACCAATATAGCGCGAAACTTAGTTCTGGAGCATGTCCCGCATGCTGCGAAAATCTTCCAGGTTTCTCTTTGATGGGTCCATGACATCAACTCTTCCCTTATCAAGTTGAATGTCTAGCAGAACCCAGTGGAAGCTGCAAACATTTATATATACATCAGTAACTCATCAATTACACTTATTAGCATTGACTAATCAAAAGTGAATGTGTACAACAGAGTAACTCCCTCACCTGAAATTGTAAGGAAATAGTATGTGGTCAGAGAAATTTTGGTCCATTAGAAACCTTAGAATGTTTTCCTCCGTCTCCTCGGGGTTATCCGTTAGCGTGGTTATATGCACTTTATCTGGGTCAATGAACCCAATATTATAGATTCTTTTTCTTTTACATTCCAGAATCTTCATTCTGCATAATAAGGATAATCACATGTTCTGAACTAAACAACTAAAAAACTGAACATGTAGACAATGAATTCAACAACTTAAAGATAATAGCAGCCGAGGATGGATTTGTCTAGGGCGTCGAGATGGTATAACTGGAACAGTTCTGAAAACTCAATATGTACCTCTTCGGGTCTGAAGTAGTAATCAGGTGGGACTTTGGCTACGATCATTATTCTCCCCGGCTTCTTGACCGCCGAGTACCATTGATGGAGATTACGCATTTGTGCTGGCAGTTCTCTCAGCCTCTCTTTGCTGACCAAATCCTCACCCGCGACATATTTAGGGGCTATTGGCATCATGGGTAGAAGGTCGAGTTGGGGGCCTAACAGTTCATCACGATTAATTTCCATGCTGGCCGCCAACTCCGCAGCTATTGACATATCTACTGGCTGTTGTGCGAGGAGTAGAACGTTTTGTGAAACCACCTTGAGGGGTGCGATCGTTTGTTTTGCCTATTGTCCAAGAAGGGGAACGTCTGATTTTTTACTGATTGCAGTTTTGGTCCCGTTTGCACCTGTGCTTGCTGATTTTTTACCGATTGCACTTAATTTGCTTGATTTGCTCTTCACCACTTCTTTCTGAAGTGTGCGTAGATAGTCATCTGGCTTATGGTGCAACTCATATTGCGATTTTGTGTCAGAAAATCAAGTGCATATGCCTTTTGCTTCTCGGTGTATACCGGAGCGGCCTCGGGTTTCTTCTTCTCAAAATGTGCCACCACTTCGGCCTTTGCTATCGCTGCAGATTCCGCATCAGTACGATCGTAAGGTCTGATGGGAAAATTCTTATGAGGCACTGTTGGGAGGAGCGACATTTTCTGTTTTAGGCCGTCGCGTCCTTTAGTACTCACTGATGGAGCACGCTTTCGCTTATTGTCCTTAGAGGGCGGCGAAGACTGCTGAGCCTGCGGCAGAGATCGAGATGGATTCGGGATGTGGTGGTCGTAGTCATCATGGGGTGGGCTTCTTGGAGGTGATGGAGGTGGAGGTGAAGGAGATCTGCGACGACTCGGAGGCGGTAGTGTTATCCTTGGGGCCGAGCCTGGAAACCATATTGTTCTTGTCCCAGAGAATGATCCCACCAAGTACTTCTCCGAGTGTGATCTCACCTTCAGGTCCAGGGATGTCAAGCTCCATTGACTCCCACTCCTTTACAATTTGATCCATCCCGACTTTAGCATAGCCAGGTGGAATCTCACGGCCATGCCAACGTGCGTCAGGCGGACAAGGCAAAGCCGATCCGACCGCCACCTTCACAGATACGTTCTTCAATTTATTATGGAGGTCACAAGGTATCTGCTCCTTAATTCCATCCATGGGGTAGCCGGGACCGCTATATGTATAGGATGCATCGTAAGACGGGACCTCCGATTCAGCGACATTGCTTCTCCGCTGAGATGGGTTGGCGGTAATATCGAGTGGAGGATCTTGCTGCAAGCGCGCTATTCCTCTATGTTCGTCGATCTGATGCTGCTGCTTATCAAGTCTTGCTAGCAGCTGGTTGAACTTTTCTGCCCGCTCCTCCTCCCGTCGCTTCTTTTCTCTTCCTCGGCTTCTATAGGTACCTTGGTCCTTAGGAAACCCAGTCTCCCACGTGAAACTCCCGTCAAGGCCTCGTACTCGTCCTATATGTTCGCGATTCCCGAGGACCAAGGTCAGCAAGTATTTCTCTTTATCGGGTTTATTACATCTTTAATATATTTCACCACTTTTATACATGTATTCCTGTGTAACTTTATCCCGTCACTGCAAACAAGGTCCCCTGTAAGTTCGTCATATGTACTCCCATGCCCAAGGAACCAATTTCTTGCCCTCAAATCCCATTCTTCGTGAATTGGTTCTGGAATGATCCCTTTATGATGAAGCTCTTTCTCTTTTACATCCCACTTAGGCATGGCAGCCGCGTAGCCCCCTGGCCCCATGTTATGGTGATATTTCTTCTTCGCAGCATTTATCTTGTTTTTTATGACTTTTCCGTAGCAACTCCTATTTTCCTATACTCCACAAATGCATCCCAATAAGGCTGCTGCTTCACTAGATAGACTTCGAATAATGGGGTTTTTGTCCTTGTGATACTGTTGCCATAATGACTTCTTCCAGTTCTTGAATAGTTCGGCCATCTTCTTCAGTGCAAACTGCTTGACTTTCTTTCTCATTTCAGCATTCTCGTCCTCAGTGTCACATTCCGGCAGCTTGAAATGTGCCATTAGGTCAGTAAATAGTTGCTCTTTGAACCTATCGTCGATATACACACCACTCCATTCCGCCTCTTTGGGCTTATTCCACTCCCGAACAGTGATCGGGGTGCGATCTCTAGCAACAACTCCGCATTGTTGTACAAATAGTTGTTTTGTTTTCTTTGGTTCCAAGTTTCGCCATCTCCTAAAACCTCTGTAATTTCATAAATAGTACCCTGGGGAAACTTTTTGGCTAGGCCGCGCTTGGTTTTCTTGCTCGATGTAGAGGCCTAAGAGAAGAAACATTCGTCAACATAATATATATATAACTAGGTACATCTAGTGACGATCATCGGACATCATATATATACATTGTCGGTCCGTGTTACGCATCCATGGGCTTCTTCCTCTTGTCTGTTGGTCTCCTCTCCCTCACCGAATGAGTTCAGATACCTCGAGGGAGATCCCTCATTGACATCGTGAATTATATCCTTGAGCAAGTGTTCCGAATCTAGGTCTCTGCGGACTAGACTAGGCGGATCCATAGTTCCTGCAAAATGCACACAATATTTATTTGAACTTAACAAATAAAACCTAAACCCTAAACCTGGAGGTGCGGTGGCGGTGGCCGGTGATGGTGTCCGCAGGAGAGGCGGGCGACTAAGAGGCTTCCCGCGAGAACCACCACCCTAACCCTAACTGCGGTCACCATCCCTAAACCCTAAACCCGGAGGTGCGGTGGCGGTGGCCGGTGATGGTGGCCGCGGGAGAGGCGGGCGACTAAGCGGCTTCCCGCGAGAACCACCACCCTAACCCTAACTCCGGTCACCACCCCTAAACCAGCGAGAACCACCACCCTAAACCCTAACACTAAGCGGCTTATCGCGAGAACCACCACCCTAAACCCTATTATAAACATAACTTAAAATATTATAAATCTCATACACTAACAAATCCTAATTAATCCTAAATATATACACTAATATAACAAAATCCTAAACTAAAAAAAATTCTAAACTAAAAAAATCCTAAACTAACAAATTCCATGCGTTGATATAACAAAATCCTAAACTAAAAAAATCCTAAACTAAATATATACACTAATATAACAAAATCCTAAACTAATTAACAAATAATTAACAAAATCCTAAACTAATTAACAAATAACAAAATCCTAAACTAATTAACAAAATCCTAAACTAATTAACAAAATCCTCACCGGAGTTGGCGGCCGGCGGTGGCGCGGGCGCGGGCTTGGTCGGCAGGGGCGCGGCGGTGGCGGCTGCTGGCGGTGCGCGACGGTGGTGGCTACCGGCGCTAGAGAGGGAGGTGCGGGCTTCGTCGGAGAACTCGGCGGGCAGCCTGGCAGCGCTGTCGTCGTTCTGGCCTCCAACTTCTCCCGGTGAGTGGAATGCACCGGGGGACAAGCCCCCATTTATGCCCCCCCCTCTAGTCCCGGTCCGTGGCACCGGGGACTAAAGGGTGTCTCTAGTCCCGGCTGGTGCCACGCACCGTGACTAGAGGAGGGGGGGGGGCGTTTCGTTTTCGCGCGCTGGCGCCAGACCTTTAGTCCCGGCTGGTAAACTAGGCCGGGACTAAAGGCCCAAATTTGCGCGCGCTGGGCTAAAAACCCCAGCGCGTGGTGTGTTTTTTTTTCAAATTTTCCAATATATTGTTTAAAACCTTTAAATTATACTTTTTTGCATACTTTTGAATTTGACAAAACTTTCAACATAAAAAGTTCTTGAATTTGAATAATTAATCCAAATCCATTTTCTGTTTTATCAAATAATTATTTGAAATAGTCAAATTATTAACCATTTTTCCATTATCAATTTAAAAATGCATTAACTATTATTTTTTGCATACTTTTGAATTTGACAAAACTTTCAACATGAAAAGTTCTTGAATTTGAATAATTAATCCAAATCCATTTTCTGTTTTATCAAATAATTATTTAAATAGTCAAATTATTAACCTTTTTGCCATTATCAATTTAAAAATGCATTAACTATTATTTTTTGCATATTTTTGAATTTGACAAAACTTTCAACATGAAAAGTTCTTGAATTTGAATAATGAATCCAAATCCATTTTCTGTTTTATCAAATAATTATTTTAAATAGTCAAATTATAAACCATTTTGCCATTATCAATTTAAAAATGCATTAACTCTTATTTTTTTGCATACTTTTGAATCTCACTAAACTTTCAACATGAAAAGTTCTTGAATTTGAATAATTAATCCAAATCCATTTTTTGAATAAGCTTTAGTCTCGGTTGTATCCACTAATAGGGACTAAAGATATTTCCCGCCATTTCGCACCGCTTCCCGCCACGTTTTTCTGCCCTTTCCTCTTAACCAAGCTTTTAGTCCCGGTTGTAGCCACTAACAGGGACTAAAGTTATTTCCCGCCATTTCCCACCGCTTCCCGCCATGTTTTCCCACCCTTTCCATCTATATATTGGCCGACCGCGCCATGGTTATGCACACATCCACACCTTCCTCTCTCACAGAAATGGACAACGCCTACTGGGCCATTCTGACCCTCAAGGAGACCGAGGCGCTGTGCGCCTCAAGCTACCCTTGCCCACCAGGCTACCGGCCACCTGTCGGCTAGATGCTGAGCACTGGAGGTGTTCCTGTCCCTCCTGTGCCTCAAGGCTCTGCTTGACAGGCGGCCATCACACACCACTTCTACCACGAGCTCACACCGGAGCAGCGGATGGATCCCTAGTGGGATCCCGACAACTACGACACCTGGAATGCCTTCTTTGCTAACCGGCAGGAAAGGGAGCTCGCCAGGTACAATGGTGATGACCCACCCCCGGTGAACCACAAATAAGCCGACTGCCGTCTATGGTGGGCGAACCATACTATCATCGGCGTGACACACTACATCGCCGGGGGAGACCATCCTCGCCTACGGTGCCCAAAAGTCCACCCCGCCGGTCGTGAATCCGAGGCCGGAGTGGCAGGTGCCCCCGGTATATGCCATGGCTGGGCTCAGGATCCCCGGAGTGGCAGGTGACGATGACGATGACGATGATGATGACCATGACGAAGAAGACCCTGAAGCTGTGTACTATAGGACTAGGCATGATTATGACTAAAGAGGGCGGCTTTAGTCCTGAGTGTTAGCTAGTCCCGGTTTGTCCCGGTTTTTAATATTAATAAATGTATTGAGTGTTAGTCCCGGTTTGTGGATGGACCGGGACTAAAGGGGGCCTTTAGTCCCGATTCCATAGTCTCAGTTTTTAAATATTAATAAATGTCTTGAGTGTTAGTCCCATTTTATGGTTGGACCGGGACTAAAGGGGGGCCTTTAGTTCTGATTCGTACTATGACTTTACCAAACTATGAAGATGTTGTCCCGATTCGTACTTACCATGAAGATCTTATCTCCAAACACGCGCGGTGAAATATTAGGGAGTGCCTCTATGACCAGTTTCTTGGAGATGCCGGAGGACTGGTCTCCGGCGGCATCTCCCTGAAACTGGCCGTAGTGTTGTCTCTGCTCTCGAAGACCATCTTCCAGATTGTAACTTCTCCAACTAGATCAATATGCTTGGGAGCTAACCTAATTTCACATATTAGGGAGTGCCTCTATGACCAGTTTCTTGAAGATGCCGGAGGACTGGGCTCTGGCGGCATCTCCCTAAAACCTGCCGTAGTGGTGTCCCTGCTCTCGAAGACCATCTTGCATCTTGTAAATTATCTAACTAGATCAATATGCCTGGGAGCTAACCTAATTTCACATATTAGGGAGTGCCTCTATGACCAGTTTCTTGGAGATGCCGGAGGACTGGGCTCTGGCGGCATCTCCCTGAAAGTAGCCGTAGTGGTGTCCCTGCTTTCACAAACCATCGATCTTGGAGATGCCTCAAACTGGCTGGAGGACTGGCATATTTATAGTACAAGCAGCTCGGCATAGTGTCGACACTCACGACAAAATGTCGACACTCACCCCTATTATTAGTGATCACTCGTGTTTTGTCCCGGTTGGTGTCTCCAACCGGGACTAAAGGTTCATCCAATCGGGACTAAAGGTTCAACCCCTATTATTAGTGCTGCCTGGCCCAGCCTGCCGCAATCCCTTCAGTCGCGGTTGGTTTCTCCAACCGGGACTAAAGGTTCAACCCCTATTATTGGTGCTGCCTGGCCTAGCCTACCACAATCCCTTCAGTCGCGGTTGGTTTCTCCAACTGGGACTAAAGGTTCAACCCCTATTATTAGTGCTGCCTAGCCCAGCCTGCCGCAATCCCTTCAGTCGCGGTTGGTTTCTCCAACCGGGACTAAAGGTTAAACCCCTATTATTAGTGCTGCCTGGCCTAGCCTGCCCTGCCCTTTCCCTCTATTTATAGTGTGGCCCCCATGGCCACCCACACATACACACATTCCTCGCCGCCTACTTCAGGATGACCATCCCGCATCCTCGTATTTGACTCGGCGGAAATATGATTCACAATATGATTACATAAAAGGTTTAATATATTACACCAACATCCCTATCTAGTGTTGTTGTTTTCTTCTGCACCGTAGCCATGGAGAATCTTCATGTTTTAACAAGAGGCTTGGGTCAGTTTTCACTTTGAAGGGCGGGATTTCATGAAACTTATTATAATATTCTGACATATCTATCTTGTCATCCACTCCCACAATGTTTCTTTTCCCTGAAAGGACTATGTGGCGCTTTGGCTCATCGGACGATGTATTCTTTTGCTGATTTCTTTTTCTCAGTTTCGTAGACATGTCCTTCACATGGAAAACCTGAGCCACATCATTGGCTAGGACGAATGGTTCGTCCATGTACGCAAGATTGTTGAGATCCACTGTTGTCATGCCATACTTTTCGTCTACATGTACCCCTCCTCCTGTCATCTTGATCCATTTGCACCGAAACAAAGGGACCTTAAAAGTAGGTCCATACTCAAGTTCCCATATCTCCTCTATGTACCCACAATATGTGTCCTTCTTCCTATTGTCATCTGTTGCATCAAAGCGGACACCACTATTTTGGTTGGTGCTCTTTTTATCTTGGGCGATCATGTAAAATGTATTACCGTTTATCTCGTACCCTTGGAAAGTACATATAGTCGAAGATGGTAACCGTGCCAACAAGTACAGCTGATCTTCAACAGTGTTGTTATTCATGAGATGTTTCTGCAACCAACTGCCGAAAGTGTCCTCGTGTTCCACTTTAATCGAGGAGTCAAGCATCCCCGGGTTTTCCGAGCGTACAATAATCTTGTGTTTCTCAATATATGGAGCCACCAAGGTGGAATTGTGTAGAACTGTGTAGTGTGCTTTATTGAAAGAATCCCTGCCCATACATACCATTGTTTTCCTTCCTAGTGTGCCTTTTCCAGTCAGCCTCCCCTCATACCGAGATTTAGGAACACCAATCGGCTTAAGGTTAGGAAGAAAGTCAACACAAAACTCAATGACCTCCTCTGTTCCATAGCCCTTGGAGATGCTTCCTTCTGTCCTAGCACGGTTATGAACATATTTCTTTAAGACTCCCATGAACCTTTCGAAGGGGAACATATTGTGTAGAAACACAGGACCGAGAATTTTAATCTCTTCGACTAGGTGAACTAGGAGGTGCATCATAATATTGAAGAAAGACGGAGGGTACAACAACTCGAAGCTGACCAGACATTGGACCACATCAATATTTAACCCTGATAGACTTTCTAGATCAATTACCTTCTGAGAAATTGCATTGAAGAATGCACATACCTTCACAATGGCCAGCCAAACATTTTCCGGTAGAATCCCTCTTAATGCAACCAGAAGCAATTGCTTCAGAAGCACGTGGCAGTCATGGAAATTTAAGTTTTGAATTTTTTTATCTTTCATATTTTCTATTCCCTTTATGTTAGGTGAGAAGCCAGATGGGACCTTGATACCGAAAAGGACTTCAAAAAAGATTTCCTTCTCTTCCTTGGTAAGAGCGTAGCTGGCAGGCCCTTGAAACTGTCCTGGATGCTTGCCGTCTCGTCCTTTATGACGTTGCTGGTCCTCCCGTGCTTCCGGTGTATCTTTTGACTTCCCATACAAGCCCAAGAAGCCTAGAATATTGACGCAAAGATTCTTCGTCAGGTGCATCACGTCGATTGCAGAGCGGACCTCATGGACTTCCCAATAGGGTAGCTCCCAAAATATAGATTTCTTCTTCCACATGGGTGCGCGTCCGTCGGCGTATTTTGGAATAGGTTGTCCTCCGGGACCCTTTCCAAATATTACATTTAAATCCTTGACCATACCAAATACATCAGCACTAGTACGAGGGGAAGGCTTATTCCGGTGATGTGCCTCTCCATCGAAATGCTTGCCTTTTTTCCTTAAGGGGTGTCTAGGAGGAAGAAAACAATGATTGTACCGGTACACATTCTTCCTAGATTTATCCAGATATATAATTTCAGTCTCATCTAAATAGTGTGTGCATGCATTATATCCCTTGTTCGTCTATCCTGAGATGTTACTAAGAGCAGGCCAATCATTGATGGTTACGAACAGCAACGCTCATAGGTTGAATGGCTCCCGTTTGTGCTCATCCCACACACGTAAACCTGGTTTGGCTCACAACTATAAAAGTTCATCAACTAATGGCCTTAGGTACACATCAATGTCATTGCCGGGTTGCTTTGGACCTTGGATGAGCACTGACATCATAATGAACTTCCACTTCATGCACAACCAATGAGGAAGGTTGTAGATACATAGAGTGACGGGCTAGGTGTTGTGACTGCAGCTCTGCTCCCTAAAAGGATTCATGCCATATGTACTTAGACCAAACCATAAGTTTCTTGCGTCACCAGCAAAGTCCAGGAAGTCTCTCTTGATTTTTCTCCCCTGTCGACCATCAGCGGGGTGCCTCAATATCCCGTCTTTCTTACGTTCTTCCATGTGCCATCGCAACAACTTGGCATTCTCTTTGTTTCTGAACAAACGTTTCAATCGTGGTATTATGGGAGCATACCACATCACCTTGGCATGAACCCTCTTTCTGGGTGGCTCTCCATCAACATCACCATGGTCATCTTTTCTGATCTTATACCGTAATGCAGTGCATACCGGGCATTTATCCAAATTCTTGTACTTCTCACCACGGTAGAGGATGCAGTCATTAGGGCACGCATGTATCTTCTGCACATCTAATCCTAGAGGGAAGACGAGCTTCTTTGCTTCGTATGTACTGGCGGGCAATTCGTTATTTCTTGGAAGCAACCTCTTCATGAGTACTAGCAACTTCTCAAATCCCGAGTCAGTCACAACGATCTTTGCCTTCCACTTCAGCAATTCCAGTGTGCTACCCAGCTTCTTCTGGCCATCTTCACAAGTTGGGTACAACAATTTGTTGTGGTCTTGTAACATCTTCTCAAACTGCGACCTCACCTTTTCTGTGTCGCAGTGTCGCTTTGCATCAGAAATGACCCGACCAACATCATCAGCGGGCCGGTCTGGTTCCCATTCTTCACCTCCTTCTTCTTCATTGTCTTCCATTGCGGTATCAGCGTATTCAGGGAACATAGATCGGTAGTTGTCATCATCGTTCTCTTCTTCATCGCCGTCTTCCATCATAACCCCTCTTTCTCCGTGTTTGGTCCAAACATTATAGCCAGACATAAAACTAGACCGAAGCAGGTGGGTCCGAATGACTCTTGCGGAAGTGTGAGCCTTCTCATTCCTACAGTCAACACATGGACAACACATAAAACCATCCCGCCGCTTGTTCTCCTCGGCCACAACTCAAAAAGAACGCACACCTTCTTTGAAAGCGGCAGAGCGTCGGTCACCGTACATCCATGGATGGCTCATCTTTATCATACAAATATATGTCAAACGCAATCACTATGCTAAAATTAGTACCGCACGACGGTCTAAACGAGAAAATAGTTGCTAACCTTTTATTACACTTGGAAACAAAGATGAGAAAACTTAAGTATGGCTCGGGCACCTCATATCATGTATGTCTTGTGTGACCTAAACTCGCATCGCTCTAATGAACATTTCACCGAACACCTCTAGTGCATATGTATGAACAAGAAAAAAAATAGGACAACAACACTCTCTCCCACCAGAACAAAAGCAGTTGAGAGGAGGAGGGGGATGTGCGTATATATAGGGCCAGAGCTCTAGTCCCGGTTGGAGATACAAACCGGGACTAAAGGGGGTTCCCCCAGTGAGCGGCAGGGCCAGGTCCCTTTAATCCCAGTTTGTGTCTCTAACCGGGACTAATGGGATCTAACAGGCCGGGACCTATGGTTTTGGGTGGCTCAGGCCGTCTAACGAGGGCCATTAGTCCCGGCCCCAGCCACAGACGGGACTAATGGCCTAGACGAAGGGCCTGTTTTCTACTGGTGTAGATAGTTCCGGCTAGAGCTCAGCCTCCAAGTGGTGACAGACGACAAGGTTGCGGCGACATGATAGGTGCATCATTTGCATGACATGGCAGAGAAATAAAATGAAGAAGAACCCACGCATAATCCATAAAAATTGCATCCATGGAAATTTAGAGGTAAGAACGGCTAGGATCTCATGTATACTTCATGAAAAAAAAGTATCTCAATGCAACGCACGGGATTTGTGCTAGATAAGGTACTCCTTGTCCCTCTACGATGGCTTCGTCAGGGCTGAATACAGTGTTGAGATATGCTTAAAAGGACAAATGCCTCCTGCTAGGCTTAAAAGGACAGATGACGAGTCAATCGATCTTTAATAGTAGAAAGCTAGAAACAGCTCCAAGAAAGTACAGAAATTTTGGAGTATCTTTGTTATACAGACTAAAACTGATGTTGACATGGTTTCTATATTGGATTCACTGCCTCAATCAAACTTGATGTTGAATGATGTTTCACGATTGCACGATTGATGCTAGATAAATGAAAAAAGGAGTTACAGAAAAAAGAACATAATTTGAATACCTATGAAAATAAGAAACTTGTTGACATAGCTATTTTACCTATGGACATACCTATGAACATAATTTGAAGAACTCTAAACAAATTCTCCAAGATGCATTGGGAAACTGATGCCAAAGTGTGCAAGCGGACTTCTACAACTTATCATTCCATTAAAAGAAAGACCATTTATGAATCTGCAGTTGACATAGCTATTTTACACCCAATATAGTGGATATCAGTCAAACTTCTCACGCTGGAAGTTTCACAATCGAGTTGATGTGGAAGAGCCGACCTTACTTCCAAAGGATATCGAAGCACAAGCTCAATAAGAAACTTGTTGTTATAAAGATAATTTTAAGTTGTAGCGTAGTTTACTGTATTTTCATTTATCTTGGTTTGCTTGATGGTGCTATGATTCCCAAGGTGGTTGGTGCTGATGCATTTCTTGAGATGATATTTCAAAAGAGCAAGTGTATATACATGTGAATTTTGTTTTGTATACAATTTGATATTTTAGAGAATTTTTTTATTTGTCTTTCCTTAGCCACACCCACACATGGAAAGAGGGCTAAGTGTTTTCACATATGCGCACATGATGGTTGATGAGTATGGTACTCGGCGCGTGCTATACAGTGACTGTGTGATGCCAAAATATTCGGCTCCAATAATGTATAATAGAGGAAAACAGTAGGGATAAAGGCATGGGTGTTCTACTGTTGTGACCTCATGTCAATAAATACCCTTGGTCCCTGTGATTTACATGCTAGTCCCTCAATCAATAGCTATCACTCACAATCTATAAATATCATGTAAAATACATTGTCATTTATTACACGAGTAATCCAGAGTATGATAATTATTACAAACTTGCTTAGCATATAGCTAGCTCAAATTTCAGCGGAAATATAAATAGCTTGAGTCCATCAACGCCCCAGACTTGTTGAGTGTAGACTTGCGATCCCTACGCACCTTTCAATATTCGGATTCTGCACATAAGACGTGCAACCAACAAGTTGGGTCAATAGTTTGAATGTATTGGCAAATTACACCAATGAAGGAAAAAAGACTAACTCTACATGCAAGGCTAGTTTAGGCTGTGGAGTTCATTTGCACAAAGCTATTTTTCTCTAAGTATGGAGAAAAGAGAGGTAGTTTTCCCTACTTTGTAAACATTTTCTTAAGTAATATAGGGTCGAATGGCACACGAGGATATTACTCACCAAGTGTCCAAACAACCTAACACTTGGATATTACTCACCAAGTTCCCAAAATCCCACCCATTGGCGATATGACTCACGCCATGGGGTTTTAGTAAACTTTAAGTTTTGAAAGAGAGAGATGAAGATCCTTCAGAGGCTCCGTCCTTCAGATGCTCAAGTGTTTTTTTCCGTGAACTGGGCTGATCGATCAGATTGCAATACTCTCGAGAGTGCGTGCACTTTACCCATAATCCATGATCAAGTCCTTTTACAGACGAGACCATGGCGAGTCTTTCCCTTAGTAGCCCCTCTACCAGCTGGATCCAACCGTGCCAAGAACCTCCAAATGTTGGTACCCCGGTGAGGTTTCCTACTAAGTACTAGGCCAAGACAGAGCCTATATGTATTGTAGTTGCACTGGAAGCTTCTGAATTCTGAAACATGGAAGACTTCTTTGATTCCTAGGCGGCCTTCCTCCACCAAAGTCCCACACGTTGACCCGACAACCATTCCTCCCAGAAGAAAACTTAGTTTTATTTTGAAGTGGATTTGAGAAGAAAAGATCGCTCAAGATAGCCTTTATACTTAAAAAATTTCTTGTCTTTCAAACCCCCCAACGGTACTTTATATATATATATATATATATATATCATATCAAGCACTTAGCAAATACAAGGGTAACCTATTAGGAGGGGAGAAATCCTAAGTATAGAACTACTCATGGCATACTACAAAAATCATAGCACTTGCAAAATAATACTAAGGAAAATTCTACCAGAACATCCTACACCTGCATACTACAGAATTTGAAGATCACATGCATAGAAAAAATCTGGGACAATAATATGAACAAGTGGTGTAACTTTCCTTGATCCGAGAAGCAATCTATACAACAATACTCCTTGGAGCACTCCGAACAATCTAACGAAGGCACAAACATACATCTAATCACTACTTACATAATAACAAAGCCACAGAAATAATATGCATGCATGCAACATGGTAATATGCATGAATCAGTTCCAATTTCAACCAAGGTATTTTTAGGGGTGCTATTGTATTGGAGATGTTGTTAGTATTGATTTCCCATAGATTTTAGGTAATTTGGATTTTTTAATTTGTTTTATATGTCCATAAGGAGATCCAAACATCAAAACTACCACGAAATAGATCTAAATATTCTAAGCAAAGTTTTATACTTTTAAACAGTAGACATCATAAAAACAAAACCAACGCAACAAGAATCAACTAAAACGGAGTTATAGTTATTTTTCTATGAATTAAATACTCCAATCTAGTGTTTTAAATCTACAGAAATAATACTACAGTAAACTTTTAATTTTATTTCAGATCTGTGTTCTACACAATTTTAGCAATCCAACGACATATTATTTGTAATTTTCGGACAAGTACTCTATTTATTATGATTTTCGCAAGTTTATAATGTTTTTTGCCTATTTTTAAAATTCAGTTAACTAGACCGACAAGTGGCAGCGTCGGATTGGTCCAACTCGACGACGGGGTGTTGACGCGGCGCGCTGACGGGGAGGATATGTGTCATGACGCTATTCGTTGGTACCGGTTCGGTTCAAAACAAAATCGGCCGATCTAATCTAGACCGTTCAATCTAGATCTAAAGGCTGGGCGTGAAGGACGTGCTCACCTTCGTCCCGACAGCGGCGACCGGCGGTAGGTGGTGCAATGGTTGACAGAGACGACGTCTCGGTGATCCTCAGAGAAGATGGAGTAGACCAGGACGATCGCTTCCTCCTCACGGTCTCGACTGTCGTCTTGGGTAGGGCCTTCTCCTCCTCGAGCGGTGGCGGCGATGGCGATGGCTTTTCTTCTGTAGCTCCGACGAGCAATTGGTGGGGGCACGTTGCAGTTGACAACAGAAAAGGTAGATGAGTCGAATAGGTCGAGCGAGAGGATCGTGGTAGAGTAGAAAATAGGGGAGGGGGTGCTCCAACTCGTCGGTACTCCCAACCTACCAAAGTTTCGGCGATGGCATGAGAGATCGAGATCGATGGCGAGGGGCTAGGGTTTTGCAGGCTCGAAAACAGAGGAGGGAAGGTCGCGGTGGCGGTATTAATGAGTTGGGTGGCTTGCGGGAGAGTCCAGATAGATTCGGAGACGGGAGGAGTGCGGGTCGTTCCGTGGTTGGCGGGGGTTCTCGTTAGTTCTGATTTCGTCAGATGAGAAAGGAGATGACGGGTGGGGTCATGCTGTCAGTGGCAGGTCAATGCTGGCGGGCCGCATGGTGAAAGGGGGGAAGAGGCCCAGGGGTTAGGCGGCCCTCGTGTGCTGGTACTGCGGCTGATTGGACACGGGCTTTCATGGGCTGGCCCATTTAGGTAGGACTGTTAGTTTTTTTTGTTCTTTTATTATTTTCTGTTTTATATTTTCTTTAATAAATTTTGCATAACCACTTCAAAAGTGATGATACTGGTCTCTAAATTTTTTTAAAAAGGAGGAGATCAACATAGGATCATAAAATAAACCTTTGCATAACCTTTTGAGGATTTGTTTTAAATAATCCTCCTCAAGTCCTTATAAGACTATATGAGAAAAATAGTTTAGGTTTAGGGGGAGGGGTTTTAATGCAATTAAAATTGTGAGATGCCATGATGCAAATGATATGATGCATGCTTCTAGTAACATCTTAATACAAAATTAGGATATTACATCTACGTAGATTGGAGAGCATGAGGGCAGGAGAAATCTAGAGTTTGACTTTCATACAACCATGATCTTGAAATGTCATCTCTCTAATTATATTATTCCACATGTTTTCCATAAGATATTTATGTATTTTTATGACATAGCAACACACGGACATTTAGCTAGTATTAATAGAAAATCATCAATTCATGGCAAGAGAAGATCATGGGGTGCTCTCTGCCTAATAAGAATAGGAAAAGCTCAGCATGCATCCTTCCAGCCCTGTAACTACTTTTGCTTGATCGCATATGCAAGTATTTTTTGACTTTGAACCTCTATAAGGACAAGATTTTACTGAAAGGAATGTTTGATCTCATTGGAGCTATAAACCATTACAACTGAAAAAAAACAATTACCTCAACAAAAGAGCATAACCAGACAACCTTGGAGGAACCTTCAAGGCAACATCAACAATGGAACTATACCATTTGCATATTATAGATAATACTGTATTAGACCTATATGTACAAAATCAAACCCAAAAATCATCTGAGTATGCCCTCTGACAAAAAATGTGGAAACAAATATTGTGAGCAATATAGAAACCTTGAATTGTTGACATCCAATCCGAGTGCGGGGATGATGATTTGCTGCGCGGCGGGGATGGGGACCCTGTCGTCGAGGTGCAGGGAGTCGTCGACCCGTGGCCTAGGGGACAGGCGGCTGATGGGTGCAGGTGACACGACCGCGGCCAGTGGGTGCAGCCGGGCCTGGTGGACAGGAGTATGATGGGTGCAGGTGGCGCGACCATGGGTAGCGGGTGCAGTCGAGCGGGCTCTCGTGGCGGCATAAAGCATGGCGGCTTTGTGTCTAGGGAAGCAGCTGCGGGAAGGGTGGCCCTGCAGCAGTGGAATGCACGCTCGCATGGTGGCGGGCATGACCGTCATGGTGGTGCGTGCAGTTCCGGCAAGGGGGCGATGCGGCAGCGGGGAATTCTTGTCGTGCGGGCGGTTGCATCTGCGAGCGTTGCGGGGTTCCCTGGCGTTTTTTCTCTGGCAGAGTGGATTAGGACTGATATGGTTGACCCTAACCATGTTTTAGGGCTAATCTCAGCCGGTTGTTTAGTTGTAGAGGGTTAGGATTGTTTGGATCTGCCGCTCTTGGTCTTTTTATATTAGTGTAGATATAAGATGTAGATAAAAGACGCATGAATTAGCTGCAAAATTCGTTTGATTGCATTGTAGGAAAAACACAGGAAATTTGTATATAGATGGAGTACATGTCATGGTTTTCATAGACACATAGGAAATTTTCCAAGAGATCTAACCTCTTGTTAGAAATCCTATGGGGTTGTAGTATAGGAAAGGAATCCATAGGAATTTTGACAGGTTCAATGTTTTGAATCAAATGGCATCTATAGTAAAAAATCTTATAGGTAAGAATCCTACAAAATTTCTTTGCAAATCCTTTGAATCAAACATGCCTACTCGCGTCCCTCCCGGAGGTTAATTTACCCCTATCCCCCCGAGTCCGCAGCGCGACACGTGTTCCAAAAAGTCTATAAATCTCGTTTTTCCTATAACTGACCTAGTTTTGCTACAAAATGTCCCACTTTTTATACATGTAGCAAAAAACATTTCGCTTCAAAAAGTAGAATAAAAAGACTTCCTCGCCGGAGACTCCATAGAAAAAATTGTGCTAAATTAGCATATGTAACCTCGCCTGAGACTTTTGCTAGTAGACCTCGCTTGTTGAAGACCATCTAGGAGAAACTTTACACTATTGTAGCAAAATAACAAAACTTATGTAGCAAAAAATGTCCTATTATAGCAAATCCGATCTCGTCAGGGACGTCGTAGAATACCTCGTAGCAAAATCATAGACTGGTTGTAGCTAAAAAATTGTGCAAAAGTAGCAAAACAAAAATGAATATGTAGAATAAATATTATTCTAAGATAGCAAATGATCATAGCATCGAGAGACAACATATGTAGCAAGACCGATCTATGGCTGCGGAATCCGGCGTCGTGGTTGCAGAAGCCATGGCCACTCCTCCTAGAGGAGAACGTCCGCCGTGGACTCCATGGTGCCACAAATTTAGGGCGCTCGCTGCAGGGGTGCAGGGAGGCGACTTTGTCGAGGGTAGGGGAGGGCGGTAGAGCAGGGAGGCTACTCTGACGAGTATAGGGGTGGTCCAGGGAGGCTACTTCGGTGAGGGTGGGGCACGGGCGCTGGCGCTAGAGCGCAGCGACACGTGGCGCAGGCACGACCACAGAAGGGTGCAAGCACGCGAGCGACCCAGAGAAGTGAAGCCTCACATCGAAAGCAAACACCATATTTACATGTTATTGTTTTAACCGGAGAAGTGATTGGACACACTATTACTATACCTTGGATCAACAAGATTCAACCCCAATTTCACGCCCCGTGGCACTGACAATAACGCACCATCGGCACCGACCTAGATACCCCGTTCTTTAGCGTCATTGGCAATCATGTATCTCACGAATCGTACATGTCCATGTATTGCTTTGCTTGCTAGGTACAATTCTGAGCCTACCAATAACATTGGAAAGGGACCAAGGACGTCTTCCAATACTTGCAAGAAACCAAAGATCTTGGGTTATTCTATAGGTGGAATCAAACACCTATCGTTGGTAGGCTATGCTAATGAAGGGTACTTGTTAGACCCGCACACTTTCAAGTCTTAAACTGGATATGTTTTTCTTTGTGGTGTGGCTGCAAATTCCTTAAAATCCTCTAAGCAAATACTTGTATCGATTTCGAAAAACCACTCAAAAATCATAAGCATCGCGATAGTGTGCATGGCTTCGACAGATGATTCTTCACATCCAGCACACATGTGGGCTGAACATCGTACAAAACCCCACCATTGTATATGAGGATAATATGACTTGTGTTGCACAAGTGCAGTCGAATTATGTAAATAGTAATATCACAAAGGATATCAATCCAAGTTCTTCTATGAACATGAGCTGCAAAAGATGAACGATGCAAGGATCTTGTGACATTCTCGTTGATTTGTTCACTAAATTATTACCAGTATCATCTTTTAATAGGTGCGTTTGTGGTATCGGTATGATGAGACTTATAGAGATGTGTTGGAGATATGCCGAAGAGGCAATAATAAAACGATTATTACTATATCTTTGTGTTTATGATAAATGTTTACATCTCATGCTATAATTGTATTAACCGGAAACATTAATACTTGTGTGTTTTATAAACATAAAAGAAGTCCCTAGTAAGCCTCTTGTTGAAACTAACTTGTTGATTTATAGATGATCATGGTTTCCTGATCATGGACATATTATATGTTATTAATAACAAGATAATGTCATTAGGAGAATGATATAATGGACACACTCCTATAGTAAGCGTAGCGTAAGATCAAGTCATTTAGAGTTCGTTTTCTATAAGATTTCAAATAGATAGTAACCTAATCCTTCGACCATGAGATCATGTTAATCACCATCACCAAATGAATGCTTTGATGACATCAAACACCACTTCTGTAACTAGATGGTTATAAAGGTGGCATTAGGTATTCTGAAAGTATGTGTTGAGGCACATGGATGAAGAGTGGGATTCTCCATCCATATGACAGATAGATATACTCTGGGCCCTCTCGGTGGAATGTCATCCAATTGGCTTGCAAGCATGTGAATAGGTCACAAGGGATGTCATATCACGGAACAAGTAAAGCGTACTTATTGGTAACGAGGTTGAACTAGATATAGAGATACCGACGATCAAACATCAGATAAGTAAAGTATCGCCCGATAAAAAGAATTGGTATCGTATGTAAATGGTTCATTCGATCACAAAGTAATCATAGAAATATATGGGAGCCATATGAATTTCTAGATTCCTCTATTGGTTATTGATCGGAGAAGTGTCTCGATCATGTCTAGCATAATTCACGGACCGTAGGGAGACACTCTTAAGGATTCGATGTTGTTTAGTAGATATGGAAATGAGTTGGAGGTGAATATTGTTCGGAGTCTCAGATTAGATCCGGGACATCACGGAGAGATCTGGAATGGTCCGGAGAATAAGATTTATATAAGGAGTCAATTTCCGGGGTTCGTAAATGTGTTCGGTGTTTTCACCAGAAGCTTCTAGAAAGTTATGGAAGGTCCACCACCCTGAAGGGGGGGTACATGAATGTGCTATCCCAATGTGGAATGGTTGCATCATACTCTAGGTCACTTGGCTGGGCAATGGGAAGAGAAATAATCAAACTCTAGTTTGAATAGTCAAACTCCAATTTGAAAAGTCAAATCCCATCATTGAAAGTCAAAATCCTAGTGGAGGGAGGAGAGGAAACCTAGAAGGGAGAGGTTTCCCTCTCCCTCCTTGCCGCCGGCCACCAAGGGGAGTTAGGGGAGGACTCGGCCTCCCCTAGACGCCTCTCCCACCCATAAAAGGAGGGGGTGGGGCGCCCCCTTAGTCCTCACCCCAAACCCTAGGCCGTCGCGTGCCCCTCTTGCTGCCGGCGCCCTAGCTCCTCTAAACCACTGCTGCCGCCTAGCCCTAACCCTAGCCGCTGGCGCCACCTCCTCCCCTCAGTGTCTAAACCCTAGCCGTCGAGGATCTCTAATCCACCATACCTGCTCCGGCTTAGGCGAAGCCCTGTAGGATCTACTCCTCCACCTCCACCACAACACAGTCGTGCTGCTGGAATTGTGAGGAGATCTACAACCTCTGCTGCCTACTGGAACAAGGGAGAGGAAGGTCTTCATCGAGTACCAAACGTGTGACCAACTACGGAACCGCTGCCCAAACGTGGCGCTGGAAGGATCGTCTTCGCGATCTTGAGATCGGCAAGTGAATGACTACATCAACCACGAGAATCCGATCTTGTTAAACGCTTTGGATCTTTAGGGGTTAGTACTATATGAACTTGTTGCACCGATCTCGTAGATTAGATCTTGGATTTTGTGTGTTCATGCGATAGAATTTTTTGTTTTCCATGCTACGAACCCCTACAATGGTATCAGAGCCGTGTCTATGCGTAGATATGTTGCACGAGTAGAACACAGTGGTTATTGTGGGCGTCAATGTTTTTATTGTCGATTGCTTTTTGTGTACTTTGCATCTTGAGAGATGGTGGGATTAAGAGGCCCAGGCAAACCTTACATGTCATTGTATATGAGACTTGCTCCACGCTCAACGTGCAACTTGCATTACACATGTGGCTTTGCGGGTGTCTGTCTTTCCCACCATAGTGAATATTCAATTTACAACGGGCACTTGACAATACTTGTATCAATGTTGAGGTTCATGTTCCTAAGTTAGAACGGTTCTTATGCGAAATTCCCAGTCACGTAAAACATGCAAAGAAAGATTAGAGGCGTCTAACTTGTTTTTGCAGGGCTTGTGTTGTGATGTGATATGTCCATGATTGTAATTATATATGATGTATGCAATGATCCTTATTGTAAGTTGGCAACCAACAGGAGCCTTATGGTTGTATTTAAATTTTGTTTAAGACCTGCGTGTATATTCATCAAAGTAGTTGTAATAGTTGCTGTTGGTGGAGGACAACCATGAAGTGGCGTCAGTGACCTCGAAGCTACGCTGGTGATGACAGAGATCATGTTCGGGCTTAGAGATGGAGATCGAAGGCACAAGAAGAAAGGCCATATCATATCACATATTATGAATTGCATGTGATGTTAATCATTTTTATGCATCTTGTATTGCTTAGATTGTGATGGTAGCATTATAAGATGACCTCTCTCACTAAATATCAAGTAATAAAGTGTTCTTCCTTAGTAGGCACCGTTGCTAAGACTCATAGTTTCGAAGCACCACGTGATGACTGGGTGTGATAGATTCTACGTGTGCATACAACGGGAGCAAGCCAGATTTGCTCATCCAGATACTAAGGTTAACCTTGACGAGCCTAGCATGAACAAACATGGTCTCGGAACACGGAATACCAAAAGGTAAAGAATGAGTCATATGATTGATATAATGAACATGTTGATTGTTCGCCTTTGAAACTACATCATCTGTCGTGATGATCGGACTTGGTGTAGTGGATTTGGTTCGTGTGATCACTAAAACAATGTGAGGGATGTTGTTTTGAGTGGGAGTTCACCTAGTTTATTTAAGTATTAAATATGAACTCAGTTTGTCAAAAACTTAGTCAAGTCTTTGTAAATATGTTGTAGATCATGGTGGCCCCTACCATCAATTTTAATGCGTTCCTAGAGAAAGAAAAGTTGAAAAACAATGGAAGCACCTTCGTGGACTGGTTCCGCAATTTGAGGATTGTACTCAATGCTAGTCAGTTGTAACATCCCAGCATTTAGGACCTAACGAAGGGTAGATTTAGGGATATGAATTGTTGCATGCATTCATTTGTGAAAATGTGGGTAAAATTTTCGCCAAATAGAAAAACCTAAGTGACCAATGTTTCTTTCATACTTTGAGATTAGGTTTAGTCTTAAAGGATGATTGTTATAAACTTTGAGATGATCTTAAGGAGATATGTGTTTAAAATGAATTTGAATTTTAAAACTTGAGTGTTTGAATTATAATTTAAATGATTTAGATATAAGTTTTGAATCTTAAATTAATTAAGAGATAAGCATTATAACTTAAATTTTATCCAAAAACAATATTAAATATGAAACTTATTTCATATTATTAATTCATAAACAAGTTACAAAGAATGTAACATACTGAAGCCATTTCCAAACTTCAGAATTCACAAAAGAATAAAGAATAAGAATATTATTTATTAATAATAATATATCTTTATTACAATTAAATAAAATAAAGATTACAAGAATAATAAAAAAAAAATTACAAAAGAATAATAAAATTACATTGGAATATCTACTAACTATCCTATATCTAAATCTAAACTAAATATTCATCTTTATCTTTGTACCTGCAAAACAAAGACTAAATAAAAACAAAAGAAGATTAGTGTTAATAGTATTTCTCTCAGATATGTCAGTGAAATGCACTTGACAAAATCATCATTGAGAAATGTTATAAAAGGGGCAAGTTTCACCAATATGAAAGATTCCATTTTTCATAAATTCAAAGCCAGAAGTCAAATGACAGCTAAGAGGGACCAATGCACCAGCCAGGTGAAAGTAATCTAGTAATAGTAAGTTCAAAAATTCTAAACATATCCACAAGTGCATAGCAAGCACACATGCTAGACACACACCAACATGCATGTGGTGTGTTGTCAAGCTCACAGAGCAACCCAATCTCACAAAACCACAACACAGTCGTGGAGGAGCACACCAGTGCATCTCTCCACTACACAGCACACAAGCACAGCCAGTGTAGACAGCAACTAAACCAAGAACAGCAGCCAAACCAAACCACCCCAGATCAACCAAACATCACCAGGATGGTGACATAAGGAGGGGGATGAATCAGGTGGACAGCAAGATCAAGCCCAGGAGCTAGGAGGAGCAGGCTAGCTCAAGAGCAAGCACAGGAGTCCAGCAAAACCAGATCAAGATCATCATCATCAACCTACTACACCATCATCAAATTTTGTGGTGAGCCTCATAAAACCATCACATGATTCAATCATAGTATCTAAACAAAATCATGTGTTGCTTTATGAAATAGTCTCTCAATAATCACCCAATTGAGGTGAATCTATCCTAGAGATTTCAAGTTTAAAGATAAGAAATCAAACTCAGCCAAAAGCAATAAACTCTCAGACCAGCATCACAGAGTTTAGTGTTAATTTATGCAGCTTAAATCAACTTTCATTTGTTCTTATCAGATCAGGGCACATCTCTCAGTGAGAGTAGCACCTCTAATCCTACAAGTTACAAACCAACTATTTGCTCAACTAACTAGGACTTAAAATCCTAGAGCCTCAGACCAACATCATAGGCAGGGGAGTTAAGAAAAGCTTTCATCTTATCTTGCCATTGTTAATCACAACTATTGTCAAAGCTAAAGCCCAAAAATAAAACTCAATCACTTGTGTGCTAGAGCATAATGGTATCACAAGGACAAGTTCTAAATGAGCTAAAACCAATCTTTGCTTAGCTTCCATAGATAAAATGGACAAATCAATAAATATCATCTTCCTGAAGCCAAGTGCCAGGAATCAACATCAAATTCATCTATACATCCACAGAAAATCATTATATGTAATGATTATATTCAATATGTATAATCTCATACAATCCTACCATTATAATTGCAGCCAGCAACTACTGAGAGAAACTACTGTCAGTACAAGCATTCTGACAGTAGAGTAAGTTCTCAGACCAACAACATTTCCAATCAGTGATTCAATAGAAACACTAGCATGGGATCATAGTGAATCACCACTGGATTAAACCTGACAAACCACTAGCATCATAAAAGCCACTACAAATCATGATCTACAGCAAACAATCATTCTTCATGCTCAAGAATGATCACCACTAGATCTAAAGCATCATGGATATGATCAAAAGGGGGTTATGAAACCTAATCAGAATAAGAACCCTAATTAAGAGATGAACCCTAATCAGAACATAGTCACTAGGCACGACAAACCACTAGATACACACAGAGAGATTCATGGGAGTAGCATGAACAAGACCATGGAGGCAACTTACCCGGGGTCCTCGCTGGCGAATTGAAGAGGAAGCAGATTGGCCGACAAACCCGCGGTGGCACAGGGAGAACCCAGGAGGAGCTGCAACCTGCACCAGCCACGACGGCGGCCACAGCAGCACACGAGCCCAACACACCACCACAGGCGGGACCGTGACGATGGCGACAACACCTTTCCCTAACCCTAGGGTTCGGGAAAGGGGTGAACCTGGCCACGGGGAAGCCCCGGAGTCAAATCGAGTTGGACTAGATGAACAAGCGTAGTTGCAAACCTCGCCCTGCACCACGGCAGCGGCCAGGGGAAGCCTCAACGGCGGCCATCGCCAGCGGCGGCGCAAGAGCCCGCGGGGTCGAGGAAGAGGAAAGGTGAGAACGAGGAGGGAGAGAGTGTGGGCTGGGTGGGCCAGAACCCCTCGGGGTGGTGATTTTGACTGGCCCAATAAGCCCAAAAGGCCAGCCCAAGTTGTTTAAAAAAACTGTTTTAATCAATTGGAAAAGACCAAAATGCCCCTTACCTCAATAAAATTCTAGAAAATAAAATAAAAGTCCGAAAATTATAAATAAAATATTTCTAGATTCACAATAATCCACTCTATCCAAATATAATAAGATATAAAATTTTGTACATTTAAATTTTTATAAGAATTTTGTAATTTATATATTCCTTATGGAATTTTTCAAAATTATTGAAAGGTGATAAAAATAAATAAAAATGACTTTCATTATATATTAATATTATAGTATTTTTGAAAAATACTAAATAAATATTTAATAATAAATTTTAATGAATAATTAATAATTCCTAAATCAACAAAAGTCAAATAAAAAGGGAAATAAAATAAAATAATTCAATATATGTAATAAATATAAAAAAATAATATTTATAAATGCTTTATTAAAAGGCACCTTATATAGGTAAAATGCATATAGAATCAAATAATGCATTACATTACTTGCATAATCATTTTGCTTCTTTAAATATTGTCCTTACCGGGCAATAATGATGTTTTTGTAGAACTAGAAGCTCAAGGTCTAGTGCAAGCATCAGACTTCACTACCTTGCCATCACAAGGAAAGTTCATCACTTGCTCATGTCCTTTGAAGAGTCTTTATCAAAGTATTTGCAAATTGTGTGATATCATATATGCTATAAAAGAAAGAAAATATTATTTTCATAAATAAAGAAATCATAGATATCATCCTAAGTGGTGATATAATGGAGCAATAGAACTTAGGGTTCTATTTGCAACAATGATGCTCAAGTAGGGACTTAATAACCCCTGACATCAGTGAATCTAGCACCGTATATTACGCGTTAGCCATGAGATTTGGAATGGGACAGAGAAGTCAACTATATCTTCTTCCTCTCGCATGAAGCTGGATGTGCAGGTCGGCTGTTATCCTCGTAGGGTGCATATTAATTGGTAATTCATAGAGGATATGCATCATATGGGTGGGAACCCTCATCGTCCCATGATAGTTCTGGCATCTAACGGTTTGTACAAACCATTGCCGTAATTCATTATGTGGGCATGGTGTACACCAAGGAGGCATGTGGGGTCACGAAGGGGGCAGCGATTGGCTTGGACCAACTACTGGGCCCACATCATGGAATTGTGGACGGGAAAGTACGCCCGGTTGTGCAACAAGGAGTTGATCTATCATGGGTAAAGTAACGCACCTCTGCAGAGTGTAAGAACTGTAACTTGTTACTCCCTGTTCAGGGAAGGAGCTACAAATGCGGCAGGAAAGGAACTCCATGAAAGTTCTGGTCAACCTGTGAAGGATGATTGTCATAGTTTTTTGGAATAAAATCAATCTTTGAAGAAAGATTTACAAAAACTGCATAGTGAGAAGGATTTATAATCTGAGGTGGTAGTTAGAGCATCAAACTTCCCACCTTGCAT
Source organism: Avena sativa (assembly GCA_916181665.1). Classification (NCBI taxonomy): domain Eukaryota; kingdom Viridiplantae; phylum Streptophyta; class Magnoliopsida; order Poales; family Poaceae; genus Avena; species Avena sativa. Next base: position 163,197,516 of record OV702284.1, read on the forward strand.
ATAATGAACTTGTTGGGTAACGCTGTTACTCATTATTTCCTTTGATCCCTTGCTTAGACTCTAAGGATCCCGAAGACGTGCCAATGTATGGAGCCAAATGTCAAGAAGATGTGTTCTACGAGGAACCTGATCTGTCCGGAGGAGTTGAAGGTGTGGATTACGAGATCCGCTACGATGTCGATGAGAATGAGTCAAATTAAGTACCTAGTTAGTAGTAACTAACGGAGTCGACCAGCATGAACTCTATAGAATAAGCTGCTGAGCTCAACTCCTAGTCAGAGTTGCTACTTTTAAATTCTGCTAAACACTTTATATTTTGGTTTGTAAGTTGGATCTTTTGGAAGTCTTGAACTTCCGGTATTGTAATAATAGTAATATGTGTACATTTGTAATATGGACCCGCAATGTTTCTGCTGTACCACTCTGAGGGATGTGATATTTACGGAACGGTGTTCTGTGGATGTCATGTCAATGACTATACTGTACTACACATGCATTGGTATGCTGGGTCACCGCAGTTGGTATCAGAGCAAATTGCTTTGACCTTAGGTTGGAAACCTAGTAAATGGTATTACCTATAGGAGAATTAGCAACGATAAAGAATTCTCTAAAAGTAATATAATGGGTATTCAAATGAGAATATTCCGTTATATATTTTAGTGCGATAATTCTTTGTTATGATGCAATATATCATTGGATACTAATTAAAAATTATTTTTATGATATACAGAGATATGGCACCAAAGCTTCCAAAACAGACTTTGGTAAGGAAAGAGGAGACTCTTGATGATTATCAAGGATCATTTACAGACCAACTTCGTCAACTTTTAAAGCTCTTTAATTGTACAACTAGAATTCCAGTGAACACTATCACTTACCTTGATGGACGGATGTTATCCAAGTATCGTGTGAGTATCCGACTTCCAGAGAAGCTTGGATTACATCACGATCTACCTATAGGAGAAGGTAGGAGTCATTTATCAGCCTATCATGTTGCTGTTGTGGAGGCGATAGCTAATATCCGGGAGCAGACAACCAAGGAGTTAGAAGGTAGCACATTCTCTATGATACCTCATGATTCTATAGACTCGGAGCCTATACCGGATCATCTTAATTTGGTTAAGAAGCATCCTAAGATAGCTTACAAGTTTATGGATAGATACCGGACACTCGTTGCGTCTTTTTATAAGACTCATCAAGTGATTGTTGAAGCCAAAAATGACATGTTAGAGGATCTAATTGATCCAGAAAGGAGGAAGCAGTTAGCATTCCAGTTAGAGAAAGAAGCAAGTAGTAGTGCAACACCTATATTTAAGGATATACCTATAGATCCGGAATCTTTTATACCATATCCTTATTCACTAAGACCTAAACCTTCACATGATCCTACTATAGATATGCGGTATCCAGTACCACATGGCTCAGAGGATGGTTCTGACTCAGAACTTCCTATTGAGAATTCAGATGGTTGGAGAATGAGATCACATATAATGGATCTCATGAACACCAGATGTCCACAGATGGTTCTGACAGAAATGTTGGACAATCTAGTTAGATGGGTGCAAGGATGAACCCTAATAATAGTAGTAGAAATACCATGTCAATAGATAACCCGGATGAAGAAGAAGATCCCGAGGAGAGAGTGTTTGAATCATCAACATCTTCTCAAAACCCAGGGAATATACATTATCCAGTGTTCAACTATCTTGTCCACGAGAGCACCTGGGGAGCAGCAGGATCTGTGTATCCTGTTGACAACTCAAGAAATGAAGCTTAGGAGATGCAGACTGGAGATAATGTTGAATATGCTTCTGAAGACTTTTCAGCTGAGCTGGAGGGAGTCAATGCGCTCAGGATGAGTAATGACTCAAGTCCTAACACTTCAGATAGAGAGTATGTTCCTTCTGGAAGGCCATATGTTCCACAAACCATGCGACGAACAACACGTCATCATGGTTGGACATCAGGCATGTAGGATGAACGTAGTTACTATTAGAAGGAGACAAGTAGTCAATAGTATCAAGTACTGTGTATTGTACCCAAGTAATAAGGTAGTTTTGTAATAATACCAATATGGTATATGTTGTAATGACTTTGTATCATTATGGTATTATGTAAATATGTGAAATGCATATTTGGATTTTCTTTGGATCTTCATTGTGTGACTAGTTCTGTGCGTAAAGTCGAGGTCAGAACACATGTGCATGATGTAATTATGAGTATTTGCTTTATGTTTTAGGACTAGAGGGTCATGGATACGGGTGTAGAAATGGAAACTGAGCAGCAGCGGATGGAGCGAGAGGCCAAGGAAAAGGCCGATGCAGATGAAGCAAACCGAGAAGCATTACCACCACCACCAATGAGGCCGTTAATGGAGCAGAACTTTATGCAATGCATGCAAATGGTGCAAGAGACCCAGAACAAGTTCATGGAAGAGCTGCTGGGGCGAGCAAATCTGAGGGCACCTGAAGGTGGAGGAGTGAGTCTATCTGATTTCCAGAATGCAAGACCATTACCTTTTGCATCAGCTCCTGAACCAATGGATGTAGAAGACTGGCTAGCAGATACAGAAAGGAAGCTGAAAACTGTGGGTTGCAATGATGAGGAAAAATTGAGGTATGCAACTCATCTGCTAACTGGACCTGCAGCATCATGGTGGGAAAATCAGTTAGCCATGCAACAACCAGGAAGGGAGTTTACCTGGGAGGAGTTCAAGCAGAGATTCCGTGAATATCATGTTCCGAAAAGTGTCATGGAGTTGAAGCGGAGAGAATTTGAGGAGCTTCAGCAAGGATATACTAGTGTCATGAAGTACATCTGGGAGTTTAGCCAACTGTCTCGTTATGCTGAGGAGGATGTTAATACTGAAGAGAAGCAGAAGAAGCGTTTCTTGCGTGGATTAAATCCATTTGTGAAGATGCAGCTAAGGTTAGCCAATAAGAAAACTTATCAGCAGTTGTTGGATGCAGCCATTACTTTTGAAGATGACAACAAGAATGTCCAAGAGGATCGGAGGAAGAGAGCCAAGAAGGAAACCAAGAGAATTTAGGCAAGCAAACCTAAACCTAACCCGGAGATCAAACCTCAGAATAGGAATTATGGCAACAATAATAATAACAATAACAATAACAAGGGCAGTGGTGGAAATCAATCCAATCCGAGAAGGAATATCATCTGTAACAATTGTGGAATTCCAGGGCATTTCCAGAGGGAGTGCAAAAATCCTGTAGTGATCTATTATGGTTGTGGCCAGAAGGGGCATATCAAGCCAGATTGTCCGAGCAAACCACCAGGTGGATGGCCTACCAAGGGAGGAGGACAAACCAGTGGAGGAAATGAACAGCCCAATAAAGGAGGAAATAATGGCAAGAACAACAATGGCAAGAGAAACCGACCTATCGGGAAACTAAACTGTGCAACCCTCGAGGAGGTGGATAATTCAGAGCATGCAGTGATAGGTACGCTCAATATCCTTACCAATCCCGGCAAAGTTCTATTTGATACCGGTGCAACTACTTCATTCATTTCTGAAGAATTTTGTGATAAGTTCGGGATTAGAAGGGCAACGTTAGAAAGTCCTATGACTGTAGTTACGGCAGGAGGGAATGTGATTATACGCAACATAAAACAAGATCAGGTTATATCGATCTATGGTTGTACATATTTCGCAGACCTTTATGTGATTCCTTTGAAGGGAATTGCAGTAGTGCTGGGGATGGATTGGATGATGGAACACGGAGCTCAGATAAATTGTGAGGAGAAAACTGTCTCAATTAAAACTCCAAGTGTAGCAAGGATAGTCTACCAAGCAGATAAACACAGTCATATCCTGGTGGATCTGCAGTTGAATTCAATGAAAGAAGTTAAATTAGGAGAGATTCCTATAGTTAATGAATTCCAAGATGTTTTTCCAACAGAGTTACCGGGAATGCCACCAGACAGGGAGATAGAGTTCACCATTGACTTAATACCTGGTACAACACCAATAGCTTAAGCACCATATAAAATGGGACCCAAAGATTTGAAAGAACTCAAAGAGTAAATTGATGAGTTAGCGAGAAAAGGATTTGTACAGGAAAGTGTATCTCCATGGGGAACACCAGTAATCTTTGTGGACAAAAGAGATGGTGGAAGACAGATGTGTGGTGATTATAGAAATCTGAACAACGTGACTATCAAGAATAAGTATCCTTTACCAAGAATTCAAGATTTGTTTGATCAAGTGAAAGGAGCTAGAGTATTTTCAAAGATCGATTTAAGTTCTGGATACCATCAAATAAAAATCAAGCCGGAAGATGTTCCAAAAACAGCATTTGTCTCAAGATATGGACACCATGAGTATCTGGTAGTACCATTTGGTTTGACCAATGCACCGGCAATATTCATGAATCTGATGAACAAGATTTTCATGCCATATTTGGAAAAGTTTGTCATCGCCTTTATTGATGATATTTTGATATATTCCAGGGAAAAGGAAGAGCATGCTGACCATTTGAGAATAGCATTGCAAACTTTAAGAGAACATAAGCTTTATGCTAAGTTCAGTAAGTTTGAGTTCTTGCTAGATGAGGTAGAATTCCTCGGTCATGTGATCAGTCAGGATGGGATTGCTGTGAATCCATCTAAAGTTCAGATGGTACTAGAGTGGACTGCACCGACTAATGTGAAGCAAATTCGAGGTTTCTTAGGAATGGCTGGTTATTATCGGAGATTCATTGAAGGTTTCTCCAAAATAGCCGGACCAATGACCAAATTATTAAGGAAGAATACACCATTCAAGTGGGATGAGAAATGTGAAGCAAGTTTCCAAGAGTTGAAGACTAGATTAACCACAGCCCCAATCTTAGCAGTTCCTGAAATAGGGAAGGATTTCACCGTATATTGTGATGCATCTAAAGAAGGTTTGGGTTGTGTATTAATGCAATATCGGAAAGTGATTGCTTATGGTTCAAGGCAATTGAAACCACATGAATTCAACTATCCAACTCATGATTTAGAGTTAGAAGCAGTAGTTTTTGCACTGAAAGGATGGAGGCATTTTCTTTATGGAGCCAAATGTGAGTTATACACTGACCATAAAATTCTCAAATATTTCTTCACTCAAAAGGAATTGAATATGAGACATAAGCGTTGGTTGGAATTAATCAAGGATTATGATTTAACAATCAATTACACCCCAGGGAAAGCAAATGTTGTAGAAGATGCTTTAAGCAGAAAGAGTGAAGATATTCAGCCAAGTAATAGGGAGTTACCAAAAGAGTTACAAATGGACTTGGAAAGATTAGAGCTTCAATTTATTAGAACAGAGGTTCTTGGAGGATTGGCTTCTATGCAGGTAGTTGCAGAGCAGGACAGTGATCTTAAGCAAGAAATTTTTAGACATCAAGAAGAAGATCCTTTTATTGGTGAGGAAATTCGGAGGATATCTCAAGGGCAAAAATCAGTTTTTTGCCTTGGGGATTATGGGTATTTATGGTTCCAAGACCGTCTATGTGTTCTAGATGTGACTGAGATCAGAAATGTCATACTCAAAGAAGCACATGATACACCATATTCTATACATCCAGGGAGTACTAAGATGTATATGGATTTGAAAGAACTATTCTGGTGGAATAACATGAAAAGAGATATTGCTAAATATGCATCTGAATGTCATACTTGTCAAAGGGTGAAAGCTGAACATCAAAGTCCAGCAGGACCATTACAACCCTTGGAAATTCCTGAATGGAAATGGGAGGTAATAGGTGTAGCACCCCGGGTAAACTCCACTACTAGAAAATTGTGTGTTAAATAATACTTGTGCATCATCATGACATCAGCATGCATCTAATTGACTAAAACTATTTTGTTAAAAGACCTACTTTGTTTTCTATATTAATATCCACCCCTCTTTGTTCAAACCAAAACCGTCGGTCCAGCCGGATCTTTTATTTATCTAAAACTATTTACAAAAGTTTATTTTAAAATAAAAGAAATAACAAAACTATTTTTTTAGGGAGGCCGCCACCAGCCAGGCCCAAAAGGCCCAGCTGGCAGCAGCCTACCACCCCGGCTAATCCTGACCCTAGATCTAATCTACCTAAACCCTAACCCTAAATCTACCCCAGCTATTCCCCACCCCGCCGCCATCCAACTTTCCCTCCTCTTGCTGCCACAGCACACCACACACGCATGCCACACGACGCACCCACCCCGGCCTCGCTCCTGGTCCCACCCCGCAGCGTCCCTGGCCCCGTCACCACTTTCCCTCGCGATGCACTCCCTCCCCAACGCCATCGCCTCCCTCTGCCCCGTACCAGGATCCGCCGCCGCCAGGGCTCCTCCCTTCCCAAGCACCCGCCGCCTCCTGCGCCTCCCTCTCCTCGCCCTCGAGCCAGGTGCTCCCTTTCGTCGCGAGCGCCCGCCGTCGGATCCCGGGCATCCCGCGTCCTCCTCCTCTCCTGTGCGCCGTCGCCTTCGCCTGCAGGTCGCCCCTCTGCCGGTGTGCTCCCGCAGCCACCTCACCACCCGCGCCTGCCGTCGCCCTCCTCCCTCGCTCGCCCCGCCGCCAGGAGCGAGCTCCTTCCGCCTCGCCTTACCTCAGTCGCCGCCGCCGCCTGGCTAGACCGACCCCGCGCCTACAGCGTTGCCCTGACGGCCTTGCCGCGCCTTCCCGTGGCCGTCACCGCCCCTGCATGCTCCCTGCAGCCGCCTCCATCTCCCGAGCGCCTCCCCTCCCCGTGGTGCTCTCTCCCTGGCCGCCGTCGAGCCACCTCGGCCCCGCTGCCCCGTGTTCCTGCGCGTTCCTGGCCGCGTCGGTCGAACTCGGCCTTCCCCTGGCTCGCCCTGCTGTCGTGCATGTGCAACAACAAGCCGCACGGGCGCCCTCCCATCCTCTGTTTTCCGCCCGGCGCATTCCCTTAACGGCCATCCGCGTCCGCCCTCAATTCCGTTTGTGTCCAGGTTGCCAAGCACGTAATATCTCGAAGACACACAAATGCGACAAGACTCCGACGAATTCTTCACAGATACCTGATGCTGGATCGACAAGATCTCCTTCCTAGTATACCAAGTTCTCCAACACGGACTTGACACTCCCGAAGACATCGTCGACAGGGAACCTCAAGGACTTCTTCCTGTAGTCCAAAGAACGCCGTCATGGAACCGAAGGCCGAACCCGAATCATAGCACGCCAAGGTCGTCGACCCCAAATGTGTGACCTTTTTGCCGAGACCCTATTTTATAATGAATATGTTATACTTGTTGCATATTAAATTGTCATACTCGCATACATATTGTGTAATTGGGGGCGTTATGCCGATTTACCTCATAATTAAATAGGGAGTCCATATGCGGGCGAATCTAGTCCAATATTGGTCCCATTTAAATTTGTGCATTGAACCGGTGACATATTTTGCCTTGTTAAGACAACATTTAAATGGCGGGTACCTAAACAACATGAACCATCTAAATAAATATCGGGACCCCGGTTCCGTTTAATATTGCCTAATTGCATCGCACCTTGCCATGTCATACATCATACATGCATCATGCCCGATCTTCTGTCGTAGTATTAAATATTGCATCTGGTGTTTCTGCTAGTGCTTTGCTTCTTCACGGATTAGGACGATGAGTTGATGCGAGTGTCGACCCGATCTTCGGATGAACCTTCGGCAATGTTTTCAGGCGAGCATCTCCCCCTTTCTACCTATCTTACTTTTATAGTATTTATTCCCTCCTGTTGATCTATTGCTATCCGTGTTGCGATGCTCTAGTTTTCGTACCCGTGATCTCCCTTGCAGCCTTATATTGCCTTGGACACATCCTATTACCTGTTGTTTGGTAGATAGTTGGACTTGCGCGTCGTAGTCGCTTGCTCAAGTGCTGTCGCGTGTCGTCCAGTACCTCAGCTGTTGGAATCCTGCCATATGCTTCATGTTGGAGATGATCATGGATTTAATTATTGTTTAATAACTAAAATTGAAAGTAGGTAAACGCAGAGGCACCGGTGGGTAATAGACAATATTTGGATTTTAACCGCTCACTGGTGTCCCGTAGGACCCCGAGTTCTTGATACCTGTTCCGAGATCGAGCGTGCTAACCACAGGTGGGGTGTGTGGGCACCCCCATCGATTTAGTACCTGATTACAAGTACTGTACCGGGGGCCACAAAGTAGTTTGGGGCTTTATTACTATCCTGTACTTATGCCATGCTTTACTGCTTTATTTACGATTGCGCGTGGAGCGCCTGTACTGTTTAGGTAAGCGGAGTGTTTTCGCGGTATCGACAAGCCCAGTCACACTTTCGGGTTCCCAGTCGTTTACAGCCATTGACGCAAACCCTGGGTCTGTCTCGGAGACCGGCCGACTTCGTTATGGGTAGCTTGGTGGGGTGGCCCCCTGTGCTTGCTTTCGGTCTGGGAAACGTCGTGTCCGAAACCCCGTCGACATACCGTTGGGTGTATGTTTTGTGATCTTGTACCTACCTGATCTGACAACAAGGGTGTAGGTGCGTGTGGGAACTTTGGTGCACCCCTGCAGGGTTAAATCTTTTCGAGAAGCCGTGTCCGCGGTTATGGACGACTTGGAGCACAGTTCTCGATCATAGACAACTATAACTAAAGTTTACTGTTATAATTTGACTGGTATCCGATATGAATAGTAATCAGCTTCACTACAACGGAATGGCTAAATAAAAGTACCAACAACTGCTAGGTTTGGGATATCTCATGCTAATTGTATTTGACTAGTAAGTGTTGCAACTACAACGGAATGGTTAACTAAAAGTGCCCACTGCTTATTATATCAGGATTGCTATCTATACCTGACTAGTAATTGCTGCAACAATAACCGAATAAGTAAAACTGCCAACTGTGTGAGTTCCTCGGTTGACTTCCTCGTTTGGTCTCGAGGGGGTTATACCAGGATGGGTATGTTTGGTGGTAGTATCAGGTTGGCTTCGGATAGGTCTTTCTTATCTCTCTCTGATAGCCGACAGTTGTATCGAGTCTCTATAGGTTGTTTAGTGCATGTTGCCGCTGCCGCTTCAGTCCACCATACCTATGTAGGCGAGGACCGCCGAATTCTAGTCTCGCCGTGTACTGGCCTCAGTACTGACCGCTCTCTTTTTCCTTTGCCCTTTGTCGGCACCCTTTTTGTTTAAGCAGGTTTTGAGATCGACGTCGTTAGCAGGGTTACCCTTCCGGCTTGGCCTGGGCAGGGTTATGGACGCCATTGGTTATTCTTCAGGGCTCTTAGCTCAATTTGCATCTTGTCCGTACTCGGACGCTGTATCGTTTTCCAGGTGATTTGGATCTTTGTATTGTATACCTGTATTCTTGACTCATTGAGTCGCTGTTGTATATATATGTTTTTTGGGTTCCATCGAGGACTATTGTGTAATGATATTACTTCGTTTTCCACCTGCACGCAAGTGCCTGGTGGGCACCTTTGAATCGTTCCTATGCGGGTTTGGCGGGAATCGCTAAAACTTGCATAGGGCCGATTCTGAGATCAAACAATGTAAATAATTGATACCCTTACACCCTATCCTATCCTTCTTGTCTCACGACAATCCTTCAACTCTTCTAACCCGTTGTTTCTCAAGCAAAACGTAAGACTCGCAACAAGTCTAGCAAGTTTTGCAAGGTGTAGTGGTCGCACCATTCCGTTGTTCATCAACTTGGGAACGTGAGGGTCACCTTCGTTCGAACACCCGCCTCTCCTTGTGTTGTTTTCTTTTTCCTAGGAATCTCGGGGCGAGATTCTTGTTTAGTGGGGGAGAGTTGTAGCATCCCAATTGTCTAACAATTGCAATGCTACTAGCCTAGTCTATATAAATGCTACTTCCTATATATAATTGTTGCATCATAATTATATCATGCTCATGTCATCATGCCACCTTGGATTTGAGCATCATATAAAACCCTTTTTGGTTTGGTTCTTCTCTCATATGCATTGTTAATTGTATTTGCCTCTTGATATTGTATTTGGTTATTGATATATTGTTTAAATGCCCAAGTTGAGTTGGGGGCATATCTTTTATTCAACTCCATCACCTTTCTCTGCCACCACCTTATAATTCCACCATCCAACTAAATATGAGCTTTGCACTTTATTGGGTTTTACCTCTAGCTCATGTGGGTTGGGATGGATCCAATTCTATTTCCACATGCTCTCATCTTAGCATCATGTTGTTTTCACATTATTGATATGTGGAGCCACCTTTGCATGCATTATGAGTAGTGCTCCTTTTTCCTAGCTTTCATATGGATTATCATGGATTTATGCTCATGTTGGGATATTTTTGGGACTATTAAACATCTAGTGGAATATACACACTAGCAAGTCCCAATTATAATCAAATGTGATCATATCCATCTACTCCATCTGGAACTTTCCTTTAAATTCTTTTGCTTGGCTTAATTCCACTTTTGGGAATGCATAGGAATAATGCCATGTAAGTATTATTGTTTTCACAAGAATAAGCATGGCATTAACTGTTTTGCATGGGCCATGCAAGAACCTACACATTCTAGTCTTTTGGGTTTTTATTTGACTCTTGAGTGGATCATCTCTCATCTCTCTCTTCCTCCTTTTGGCTTGGTCTTAGTTGATCTTGCTTAACCCCCATCACCACCTTTCATCTCATCCTCTCTTTTGTCTAGATCTTGCTTGAGCTTGGCTTGATCTTGCTTGATCTTGTCAAAGGAAAACACACCACCCTACCTCATCTCACCCTCTCTCTTTACCCTCTCTCCTAACCCTAGTTTCCTCTCTAACCTAACCCGAGCCCCCCTCCAAGCTAACCCTAGCTACCCACCCCTCTCTCACCCCCTCTCTCTACCTTGCTGGCCCCACCTGGCCACCCTGGCCCCACCTAGCTACCATCCACCCCAAGCCCTAACCCGAGCCCATGCCTAACCTAGCTCCTAACCGAGCCTCCCCTCTCTTCTCTCCCTGCCATGAGGGCCCCCCAGCCCGAGCCTCCCCACTGACCCTGCCGTCCCCACCTGGCAGTCTCCACCACCTCGCCCTGCCCTGCTCCTGCCCCGACCCGAGCACGTGAAGGAGAGGAGGAGAAAAGGGGCCGAAGCCACCTCTATCCCGAACCACTCCCCCACGGCACCTCCCTCTCCCTCTCTGCTTTATCTCCTTCTCCACGACACCTCTGCATCCCACAGATCTCCCCAGGCCGCTCCCCTCTCTCCCTGCTTTCCCTCACCACCGTCTACCCCATCGCCGGCCACCGTCGGCCTCCACCTTCCCTCCTCTTACCAGCCGGAGGCGCGGCGATCACAGGCGTTGGGGAAGGCCGAGCCGAGCATCAGCGTCGCCCTGTGCACGGAGCCGAGAAGGAGGAGCCCCAAAACCGCTGCACCACGCCGAGCCCGACGCGAAACCCTAGCTCCGGTCCGTCTGCGTCGTCGCCGATCCCCTGCGCCCCAAGCTGATCCGACCACATCAAACAACTCCCGGTGAGCGCCTTGACCCCCCTGACACCTCCGTCCTCGCCGTGGCTCCCTGCGTTCGCCAAACCTTCTGTCGAGCAACCTCTGAGCGTCGGCGTGCACGCGCGTCTGCTCGTTGCGCGCCGCGGTAGCTACACCTAGCCGCCGATCTGCTCTCTGTCAACAACCCCCACCCCACCGCACTGGTTACGCCCCGCAGCGCGCACCCCCGCGACCCAGGATCGATCCCCCGCCTCGCGCTGGGCACTGATCTGTCGCTCGTTGCAGAGAAAGAAGAGGAACAGTACGGGCTGTGGTAGTTTTACAGATCGCCCCCCCTTTTTGTTTTCTGCTCCACCCGCGGTACCTCGTGGCCCACCAGTCAGCCGCGCCGGCGCGTTTACAGAAAACCCCCCCGGCTTTTCCCGTTCGCAACCCGCGCTCCAGCCCCAGCCCCACCTGTCAGATCCTGTTCCTTACGCCGCTGTCACGTGGACCCCGTGGCCGCTAGCCCCACCTGTCATTCGCTGAAGCTAGCTAGCTCGCGGTGAGAAAAGCTTTTCCGGGCGCATGTCGTCCCAGTCAGCAGCTGGCCCACCCGTCAGCGGCTGGGTCTGTATCTGCCTGAGTACAAAAAGTTTCTGTTTATATCTGTTTTAATTTAAATCTTTTCAAATTAATTTAAATTCAAATTTCAAATCTGGTTTCAAATAACTTTTAAAATATAACTCCAAATTAAACATGTAATATATGTTTTGAGATCAGAAAAATGTGAGGAATTCAAATATGCCCTCCAAAATATATTTTGAACACTTTAAATTTCAAGTTGACTAAAATTACAATAAAATGCCTTTTTTCCTTATTTATTTAATAACTTTTGTTTTATAACTCCAAATTTGACAAATGATATGTCTAAAATGATTAGCTCGACGAGACCTTTCCGTTTATGCATTTCATGCTCTGTTTTGCAGCATGCATCATATAATTATAAAGCATACATCAACTTATTTAAGTATAAAATGTGGTTAAAACTTAATAAAATGCTTTATTATTGTATTCCACACCCCACCCATGCCATGCTACCTTTTTGCCATGCAAATTGTGCATCATTCATCATGGCATGATTGTTTGCTTGTCGCATTTTATTCATATGCTTGTGCACTTTATTTATGTTGGCCCTTGTTTGTTTGGTTCTTCTTCGAATAGACGCTGAGCAGGGGATATATCAAGAAAACCAGGAGCACTACCCAGATCCTTCTCTCGCTTCAACTGAGCTGCCAGGCAAGCACTACCACATGCTCGCATACATATAGTACCTATTGCCTCTATCTTATTCTTGCATCATTGAGTCGCGATTGCATTAATCTGAATCCCAAGTACTGCATAGCCTTTACTTTTAAACCCCACCGAAGCTTGTTCCTCCATCCCATGAGCCATTACTACAGGAGTTGTTTGAGCCATGCGGGTCGTAGAACAGCATGTGTAGGGTATGTGAGTGTCTGATGGATAATGAGGTACCTATACAACTTAACCTGAGTAGTAATGGGATAACTAATGAAAGTGGCACCGGTGAGGAATATCTGCTATTTGGTTTTTCATGCTCACTTGTGTCCCGTAGGACCCCGAGTACTTGATTCCTGTTCCTTGAATATTCGCGCTATCCACATCCGGGAGGCTTATGGACCCCCCTGAGCCAGAGCTTGATTCATTCTTATTTCTTGGGGCCACAAGTAGTTTGGGGCTTTATTACTATCATGTACTTATGCCATGCTTTACTGCTTTATTTAAGATTGTGCGAGGAGCACCTGTACTGTTTAGGTAAGCGGAGTGTTTTCGCGGTATCGACAAGCCCAGTCACACTTTCGGATTCCTAGTCGTTTACAGCCATTGACGCAAACCTTGAGTCCGTCTCGGAGCCGGCCAACTTCGTTGCGGGTAGCTTAATGGGGTGGCCCCCTGAAATATTTCTGAATCCTGTGATCGCTTTGTCGTGAATGCCTCGTTGGGTTTTGATTTGGTTTTTCCGAGGTTGATCGAGTGTGTGTTGCTATTTGTGCACCCCTGCAGGGTAAAACTTTCTGAAAGCCATGTCCGCGGTTATGGACGACTTGGAGCACAGTTTCTCGATCATAGACAAGTATAACTAAAGTACCGCTTTTAATTTGACTAAGTACCTGACTAGTAAATAGTGCAACACTCATGGAATGGATAATAAAACTGCCAACGGATTGGGGGTTGTTCGTCCGCTTCCTCGTTGGTAAGCGAGGAGGAGGATGGATCTGCTAATATTACTGTTATAACTGTTGTTATTAATTCATGGACATCCGTCTATCTATGGTTAGGCGGATGGTTAGCGAGTATCTATAGAATTGTTAGGTATTATCTTTTGCTGCAATTGCGTCACCCAGGTTGTGTCCCCTTTAGAGGCATAAAGACTTGCTGAGTACCCCTAGGGTCTCACACGATAAATTATTTGATTCAGATGAACAGGTACACTCACAAGATGGATACTGGGTGGAGGAGACGGACGATGTGGGCAACGATCATTCGGTGTAGAGATTCCGGGAACGGGGATCCGTGAGATCTGTTGGCGGGATGTGTTTATTATGGGGCATCTTATGCCGATTTGCTTCTTATCCGTACTCGGATCTTGTTTGCCGCTTCCGCCTGATACTCTGATGTTTGATGTATGAGGAGATATCCTAAACTATTATATCTATCTAGGACATTTGGATCTTTCCGTATGGCGTTGCAATATTTCTATTTCTTTTAGATGGAATGGCTCTGAGGACTATTGTATGGTGGCTTGCATACATACTCATTTGTGTATGTAGTTGATCCCTTCGCCTGCCGATTACGCCGCCCGTTCTTGTCCCGATGTTTGGAAATGGTTAGGACGGCCGAAAGGTCTACCTGTGAGTGGCATTTGGGCCCCACCGTACTATTTTAACCATTTCCGCTCATCCAGGCTTGTAACTAGGAGCGTAATTCACCGAGGTAAGAATCAGAAATAAACAACTCATAACTATTATGCTAATAAAATTAGCAGCTAACTATTTGGCTTGTATTGCTGCTATTGTAGTACTCTAGAGAAATAGGTTCTATGGCTAGAGATTATATTCTTATCTAATCAATAACTTCGTCTTCACTTGAGTTGATGTATATGTTGACTTTCTTGACTTCATTGAAGAACTTTTAGCTTCTGGTGATGATTCCTGGAGCATAACTTGATGTAGACATCATTTATACTGTCTTTAGAACCTAGCAAGGGTTAAGAAGATACGTTGAGTATGAGCGTACTCAGCAAGTTCACTAGAAAAGGAGTGTTTGATGCACTATATCTACAGCCACAGACCATAGGTCGTAGGCCATGCAAGTTTTTGTAAACATTTCTTCAATGGTTGGTTTTATTCTGAAAAGCTATGTCCATCAGCCTTCACGGGTTTACCAGAACTTTCATGGAGTTCCTTTCCCGCCGCGTTCGTAGCTCCTTCCCGGAACAGGGAGTAACAAGTTACAGTTCTTACACTCTGCAGAGGTGCGTCACCTTACCCATGAGAGACCTTAGGTTTTGTTGCATGGCCGTGAGTATGTCCCTGTTCAAACTTCCTTGGTTTGAGGCCCAACCTAAGATCCAAGCCAATCACTGCCTTCTCCACGACCCCACATGTATCCTTGGTGTACACCATGCCCACCTTTTGAATTACGGCAATGGTTTGTACAAACCGTTCAAATGCCGGAACTATCGTGGGACGTTGAGGGCTCCCACCCATATGTTGCATATCCTCTACGAATTACCATATAATATGCACGCTACGAGTGATAACAGCCACGACCCGCACATCCAAATCTCATGGTTAACGCGTAATGTACGGCGCAAGAATGACTGGCGACAGTGGTTATTAAGTCCTAGATAATATGTTCCTTTACCACCGGAACTTTTATAGTAGGTTTTACCTCATGGTAAATAACCTATAATCACATTATTATGAAAATAGTGTTTTCTGACCTTTTTCAAATGCAGGTGATGACAACTCTGGATTTGTAAAATACTTTACAGAAAATAATCAAAGGACATGAGCAAGTGTGAACTTGCCTTTTGTGATTGCAAGATTATGCACTCATGGTCTTCGAGACAACATAAGATCCAATATCTGAAATCGGCGTCATTGGTCCGGTAAGGACTAATGTTTAAAGAAGCAATATGTTGTTGTGCATAAGTAATGCTATGCATTTTATAAAACTCCCAAAGTGAATCCCCAATGCTTTGACTGAAGTGCATTTAGGTGATTCTTTTAAGAGTTGGTTTATCTTCAATTTTTACTTTATAAGTAATGACATTTTTAAGGAACTTAAGTGATAATAATTCTAAATATACAAATAAAGTATAAGGTAACGTGATTATATTTAATTGTCATTTGGTGACTAAGATAAGAGTCCTTGGTTTTAGTTGTTAAGAGTTGAAGAATTTATTACGAGATTATTCTTTGAAGTGGCAAAAAGAATAACAGTTGAAGAAACGATTTCCTTCCTAAGGTTTAAACAACCCTTATAGCTTTTTATAATATGATTGATAGAATGTGATTAATGTTGTTTATGCTTGCTTGAATATTCTGAACTTGAGATTCTTTTTGGCTTAATTGAAATAGACCAAAGTTAACTATAAAAAATATAAGTGGTGTATCAGACCTGTTGTTTATAAGCTTTGAGACTAAAGTTAACTTTTAAAAGGGTAAGTAGACTTAAGATTTAATATGTTTTAATTATTCCCAAGTTTTAGATTTATGATAGGTATAACGAAGGTGTGGAATTATTCACTTTATATTCTACTGAATGCTTATAATGTTATTTTGAAGGTGGTGGTTTTAAATCTTTATGTAAGGTTTCAAAATATATTATAAAGTTAATAATTTACACTAAAGTTTTATTATAAATCTTAGTTTTAGTTTGGAACTTTAGTAATTTTATTTTTTAGGGTATTGATATTTCTGAAGAAATATCATTATTTCTTAATTAAAAAATGTTCTTAAAGAATTTTCAAAAATATATAATGGATAAGGATTTATTATTTTAAAATATTTTAAAAAAATTCTACTAATATATTTAGTATTTTTATAGTGTAATATATTTATTCAAGACTTTGAAAATGATTTTTATTTTACTTTTTAAGTATTATTTTTATATTTATAAAATTCCATAAAGGATTAAATGTCTTTAAATACTTTCTTCAAATTTCATTTATAAAATACTTAAGTTAGTATTTTTATAAAATAGTAGATTTATATTTATATATGAAAATGATTTTTTATTAATTTTTAGCAAATTAATGGTATTTATTTAGTTTAGTCAAGTGGTTATATTTTCTTGGATAATTATCATTTTTGTGATTATTTAGACATGTTAATTATGTTTTTAGGATTTTCCTACATTTTTTAAGGTTTGAATATTATTAAAGGTATTGTGGTAATTTATAATTAATGTATATTACCTTTTTGTTTTTATTTCTTTGCCAATTGAACTAGGTATATTGCATAATTTGGCCCTTAGGCCGATCCGGCCCACCTAGGCCCATACAGTTGGGCCAATTCCCAGCTCAATACCCCTCCCTCTAATTTCTCTTATCCACGCACACTCATGTGCACGACCTCTCTTCCTCGTCCCCTTCTACTCCCAATGCCGGCGCCGCCGCCTGCCGCTCTTCCGGCCACCGTCGACCGCATCTGGCGGAGCTTCTCGCCGGCGATGCCTTACCCTCTCCTTCTCTTTTCTTCTCAACCATCTATTTGGTTGGCCCATGTCCCTTGCGAGCGTTCTCGACCGAAACCCTAGCCCACGCCCTAGTTCTTTCTCTCCGGTGGTGTCGCCGCTGCTACTACTACTATGACTGACCGTGGTTTTCAACTGATTCTCCAGGTCTCACATGCTACTCCAACACCGGAGGGACGGCAGCCTGCGCTGCAACCCCGGGCACCGAATCAGGTGTGTTCCTGCTACTTCTACCTCTAATTTAGTTAATCCTCGTGTGACCAATTCTTGGGCCAATAAACTCCTCAGGTTGGGATTAAGGTTGTATGATGATATGTTACTAGCTGGTTACTTGTAGTGGTGTCCTAGTTTAGATGATTAACTACCCATAGCATGTTTGACTTGCACTGTCAGGCTTTGGATAAATTGTAGTGTGCTTGATCTGATGTCCAAGTTTGGATGGTGTTGTTATCCCTGGCATGTATGGTGGTTCTATGATGTTATTTTTAATGAATCTGAATTCTTTGCAGTGTTGTTGACTGAAAGAATTCAGTTATACCCATGTTTTATTCATTCTAGAATTTAAACATGGCAGATAACAAGTACTATTATAAGTGGATGAATTATTTAGTTGATAATTCCTACTGAGCTTGTATTATAGATATTGCTGGAGATTTTAGCTAGTAGCTTTGGTTGCCTTTGGTATCCACTAAAATGGAACCTTCCTGGATGTGTGCATTCCTCTATTCAGGATTGGTTACTCCTGTTACCTGGCTATGCTATGATCATATATATGAGGCACTCTTGGTGATCTGCACATTTGGTTCAGTGATGGTTTGAATTATTTCCTAGAAACATCTTCTATGAGAATGATTTATTCTCTGTCAAATCTGACAGTGAGATAAAGAGTAGATATGATTCCTAGAATTACTGCTAGGAAGATGATAAACATTATTTGGGTAATGTTAGTAAGTGTAAATGGATGGCCAAAAGGAGTGCTATGTCAATATGATGGTAACAATATAGATGATTCCTAAATTGTTTTTAGGAAAATGATTTGTGGGTTTAAGAAAATAGACTTGAGCCTGTACTCAAGAAACTCTGAATCTGCTAGGTGCAAAGGTGCTACCTTGTGGGAATGTGCCCTGTAGCCTAGCAGTTGTGGTACATACTTGTCTAGTAATAAGCTAGAGAATAAACTGATGATGCTAGATCATGCAAGGCATGATCTTAGACAGATATGAATTCGAATATGCAAAGTAGATTTTCTTTATCTACTAAATTGTTTGATACCTGACTGAATGATTCCTAGATCAAATTATATAGGAAAATGATTTAAATCATGCTCTGATTGCTTGCAAGGATTCCTAGCTTGATTAGCTAGGAGGAGGATATGAAAAACTTAATGAACCTTGCTGAGAGGTAATGTAGAAGTATCATACTTCTCTATTTCCGTTGACAATATTTTAGATGGCTTTTGCCCTTCTGTAATTCCTATTGTGGTGCCTCCTTATGGAGTGTGCCCACTAAAATTCTAGGGAGTATGATATGTTATTTATGTTCTTGCCTTGGCTTATTAAGATTGTTTGCCTGATGGTTTAATGATGGGAACTAAGATGGATTAGTTCCTTGCCTGTGATGCAAAGACTGAGGCCTTGATATAAATAACATCAGATATTTATTTATTCTGGTGGATTTCATTCTCTATGATGAGCTTTGCATAGCATCTCTATGCAAGCCTGAGAGAAAACTCTCCATCCAATCCTCCTAGATAAAATCTAGTGGAAGGGTAGATGGGGTTAGTTGATAGGTATTATTCACCTTTGGTTCCCAAATCTTTATGCAGAATGTAAGAGCAGATGATGCATGATCTAGTGGTTATTTCTGATAATTTTTACCTGCTACTGTAGAGTCAACAAATGATTTGTGCTGGGATTTTGTCTACTCTTGATTATCTAGATTTTATTGCTTTTAGGCTTGAACTGCTCCACCTTGGTATGTTGTGGATCCTTCCTTCTTCCTAGCTACTGGCCTCCTCCTCCTCCTCTTGAGCTAGCTTATTATCCTGTCCTGATTTTCTTGGTGCTTCCTGTGGTAAATCTTAATCTAGAAAGCCATGTGATATTGGTAGGTGATTTGGTGAAGCTAAAATTTGATAAGAGCAGATCCTATTTTATTTGGTGAAACTTGCCCCTCTCTCAGTCCAGTGGTGCACACAGTCTGAGGCCAAATTTACTAATAAAAACATATTCTACTCTGGCCCCAATTACTGCTCAGTGATGAACCTCACAGTGCATCACACTGTATACCTGAGAGCAATACTAACTAAACTAAACCCCTCTTTTATTTACTACGAGTTTTGTTTTGCATATATAAAAGAGGATGAGAAGATATCAGCTTTAGTTTAGGTTTCTTTCTTTTCTTTCATTTAACTATTATTGTAATTTATTTTCTGTTTAAATAATGTAAAGACATTGGATGGTTGTATCTTATTTAATAAAGTTATTTGTTTTATATATTTCGTTTGTAAAGACAATGTAATACTGTATAATCTTAATAAAGCTTAATTTTTCTTTCTATTTGTAATCTAAATTATTATAATATTCATATCTTATTTATAATTATGAACTCAGTTCTTATTGTAAATATTTTTATGTTTTTGTTTGAATTTCAATTATCGTATATACCTAGATAATTGTTAATAAGAGTTCACCTTTTATTTATTATTACAATTTACTTTCCAATTATTATTCTAGTTCAAATTCTTTTAGAATTCAAATTCTCCAATTGAATACTCAAATTTGAATTTCCTTCCCCTCAAACACAAAAGTACAATAGAGGTCATGTAAAAATCCATCGCACCTGTTCTGGTGATTCCATTAGAACAAGAGAGATCTCGATCCCTCTACAGCTTCTTTAGTTTTGCGCGAAAATTCTCCGGATTTTCTTATGTATGAATGCAATGCACAAACCTGTGTCCTCTATAATTCTAGGTGCTAATCCTGAGATGTTACAGACTATCCCCCTTAAAATATACTTCGTCCACGAAGTTCTTATACTCTCATGTTTCCGAATAAGGAATTGCCATTGTATTGATCATGACGCTTCCCAACTCCATGATAACCTCAAATGGGAATAATTGCAATATCCCATATCCATACCTTTTCCTTGAATTCTCCTCCTACTTGGCAATGTCCAACTTGTTGTCTACAATGCACTAATGTTCCTCTTACTATAATCCCTTAGGCTACGTCCTTACTAGAAGATCCTTCAATTGGGTCTTTGCTTTAGTTCATTACCCTGATTAAGTATCCTAATACAAATCCTTTACTTGATTATCAAACTTCTTGATTATACTATATAAGTTCTTGGAAGTCTCACTAAAACATGAATTTTAAATTCTATTAGACAATGGTTGAAGCTAAAAGACTAATCTTTGATTTATCATTGTATGAGTTGTACTGGTGATCTTTCCAAGATTGTATTTGAACTCATTTAGTCCATACCCATTGGAATTTCTTGTTACTCTACACCTATACAATTGAATGTGCTTTATTCCCTCTTAAGGATCACTTAAGTGTTGTTTCTTCTAGAATTAGTCTGTTTGGATTAATCCTTTATCACCTTCAAGCCTTTACCATAATAAGCTTTAGGTAATCTTTTAATATCACCTTAAGTACTTTAACTTCCTTTTACTAATCGACTTAAGGTTTGAGTACTACTACCTTAAAACAAACTTCGATCTTTCATCCAGACATATTTCTGAAGGTGCTTTAATAATGAAGACTTCTTTTAACCTTATGAAAATAAGGTTTAAGTTTTAATAGGCTAGTATTTCTTCTCCAACCTTTATTCAAAAAGTCAGATAATGATACTTTCATTTCTAATGTTTACTCTCCCCCTTAGGGTTTACTAATAGTATCTAAACTACAGATATAGTAACCATTGGCTTTATAGTTAGAATGTCGGTATTATACTCAGCTTATATTCAACCTAGTTAAGGTCTAATGAAATATTATACGGTGTATCCACACAATTGTGGATCTCCGAAGTGAATCTTTCAGCATTAATTGTCTTACTTACAATTTGGACACTTTCGCTGTGACAGGTCTGACTTCGCGAAGAGTCTCGAAAGATAGTTACTTAAATTTTATACTCGTATAGGTCTTACTTAGTTTATGCCAAGTTTTATGCTCTTTATGCAATACTAAGATGATCTGGTTAACTATGTCAACCAACACCAGCTGCGGAGAAGATACCAACTGTGGATCAAATACCAGCTGTGGATCATCCTTGGTTGTAGGAATTACCCTACGACTTCCAACATCCTTATGGCATTTTCTCTGAATTGTCAGAGCTTGAATACCATTTTTGTTCTAAAGCTCCTTCTTTGTACTAATTCATGATTCTTCCATGAACTTGGTACAACTACTTGATTAACTTCTTAGCAACATTACCTACATTGAATGAACTTAAAGTTTATTACTTCTTGTTGCCCCATATATCTTCTAAATTAATCCTCCTTCTTATTGCTATTTAGCAATGATCAAAACTTGGTTCAACCTTCAAATTGTTTTGATGCACCTTTCATTTGGCTTCATTCTTCATGTAAATCTTCATCTTGGTCTTTGGAACTCATCACTCCCTTACACGAATTCCCATTCCTATCTAGGTTTATAACATCAATCAATAACTGGATGCTGCAACATGCATTTGCACATCAAGTCAAACTTTATGTACAGATCTAGTCAAACAAGAAGATCCAAGAAAAAAACAAATAAATCCAAATGTGGTACATATAACACACAATATTCTAAGCCCAAAATATAATAGTTGAGTATATTATCTCTAGAATTCAGGATTAGTTGTGTAGTATATGACACCTCCTCATATCAGTTTACATTGTGATACTTAACACATAGGGTCAAACTATTCTTTATCTCAATATTTACCCAAATTGCTCAAGTGCAACATGATAATCTTAAGCAAAGTGGTCTCAGTTTGGTTTTGACGAACCTTTAGTCTCACTCTTCGAATGTATAATTGTAAGATCCGTCCTTTGTAAAGGAAAGGATCCCTGTGATTGCAATGCTAGTCCCTGGATCAATGCTAGCATCCACAGTTTAAGATGAAGTACACAGAAACAAAGGTCATTATTACAAGTCATTCCAGAGACAAACATAGTCTTTTACAAAGTCCATGGCCATAGGCCTAGTACAAGAGTTCAAATATGTAATAAGATAAATAAGTCTTCATCTTCATGTGCCACAGGCAAGCATGTTGAGTGTAGACTCATAACCCCTAATCATCATCAGAATAACCTGCAACATCACAAGTTACAGCCACAGTGGGTCAATACATTGGAATAGTATTGGCAAGTGATACCTTAGTAGAATATTGGTAGACTAAATACTATATGCATTTTGGCTAAGTGTAGCTTAGGCTTGCTTTGCTCAAAATAGGTTTTACCTATCAGTTGAAATCATTAAGTTTTTCTTTTGACAAAAACTTTCCCAAGGAACCACTAATAGAAATTGGGGAACTTTCACCCTTGTTCAACCACAAGTTTTTACTTAGAAATTGGGATGAGGAGATTCTTGATATCTTCCATGTCTTGATGCTCAAATTGTCCAATACCAGGGACATGGCTAAGTACTTAGATTCTTTCATCTGCAGAGGTTGTGCACTTTCCCCACAAGACTTGATTTTCACCAAGACAGGATGTTTCAGAAGCCTTCCCTTAGACCAAATGGACGTGTTCCAAACTATCATCCCACTACCACCAACTGTCCAAATGGCTAAGTTATTGCAACCTATGTGATCCAGGCAGAGCCCATATTGCCAAGTGGCTGCACTAGAAGCTTCTTAACATATGGCATCTCAAATCCCTTTATTCCCGGGTGGCTTTCCACAAGTGAGATACACAAGGTAAACCATAGAAATGGGCCTTGTGTAACCACTCAACATAAACCATTCCTTCCATTCCACCCAGGTGATTCATTCACTTAGTTGTTTTATTAAACAAAACACAAGTCCAAAGACTTAGAAATATTTTCTCATAGCATGAATATATAACCACCCTTGGTTGCTACTAGCTAGGCTAAGCATGGCATTGACAAGAATATTATCTTAGAAATTTCTAGCAATTCTACAACTACTAGGATTTCCCAAACATAGCATATAGATCAAAATATTCATGCAAGGCTAGCAAAATATTTCTAGTGCATAGTTGAAAAACATAGGAATAAATCATGAAGCACCACTTGCCTTGGTAGTTTGGAGAGTAGCTACAATCCTCACAATCACTATTTGCACCAAAATTTACACATAAAATAATGGCACAAAATCACATATACAATTAATACAGGCAAAAATACATGAATGCATGCAATATGCCATGTGATGATTTTCTACACCAAACAAGACAAGTGCACTGTACTGAATCATAAACAAGTACAAAACAAGCTAAATAAACTTTATTTGAATAGCAAAACATTTTCCAAATAATTAATATACACAAATTAGGCCTACACATGTTTATGTAAAAATAACCATGCTAACAGAGGCAAAATTTTAAACATATTGCATAAATGAAAAGGATTTTCTCTCCTGATTCCATTGATATAAAATTTGTCAAATTTGGACGTGGAAATCAAAAGTTATGAATTATTCAAGTTTAAACATCTAATAGATCTAATTTCTGGTTTTCATTAAACAAACATGCCACGTGGCTGCTTCCTATTGGTCCATACCGTTTCGGTTGGATTGGCTAACACAGACCGTAGGATCTCATTTAGATCTCACGGTGCAGATGCATCCATACCGCTTCGGTGATTGAATCTATCGCGTCAAGTGGATCCAGATCCAACGGTCCTAAGCAGCTAACCCTAAAGGGGCGGCGCTAGCGGCGGCGCGCTCAGTCAGCGGCGGAGCCGGTGATACAGGAAGCAAAAAGGGTAGTGGCAAGGCTCACCGAGGTCGTCGTGACGTGCTGATGCTCAACGATGCCTCAGTTGATGAAGGGGCGCTTAGGGTCGTCGTGGATTGCTCGTCGGAGAAGTCCCTGGCGACGATGTTCTCGGTTGGTGACGGAGACGACGTTCTGGGCCACGCTAAGACGAGAAAAGGGTGCCGTTAGGTGCGTAGGATGTTGGGGATCACACGCGTATCAAACAGAGGGAAAGGGGAAGCTGGGGCTTACGGAGAACGGTCGCCGGAGTTCGAGCAGACGGTGGCGGAGCTCAGTCGATGACGTTGCCGAGGCTACAGAGCATGTGCGAGCAAGTGGAGGGTGTTAGTAGATGCGTACGAGGATGCAGAAACAGCTAGTCTGAACCATAGGCAGAGGGGAACGTGGTGCTTACCGGAATTCGACGACGAGCTCGTCGGAGCAGAGGGGCGTCCAGAGAGAAATCCGAGCAGCCTGGTGGCTCCGGTGGAGTGGGGTTTGGGGGAAAAGGAGGAGGGCGGCATGGTGCTTAAGTAGGCGAGGACGTGGGCGTGAATTACTCTAGCATTGAACGGGAATTGAAGCCGCGGAATTAAACAGGAAACGCCCGGAGTGATTTGGGGATGAACTGGTCGCTGGGGGTGGAGACGATGACTGCCGTGTGGGCCGCGGTTGTCAGCGAGAGAAAAGAAGAGGAGGTGGGTCCAGGCGATCAGTGACTCTGTGGGGGTGGTTGTGAGTAAAAGAAAACATTTCGCGGGAGGGAGTTGCTGGGCTAGATGGGTCGAACTGGGCTGGGTTAGGCCAGATTGGCTGTTTGCTTTATTTTTTTCCTACCTTTCACTTTTCTTTTTCTGTTTGATTTTCTAGAAATGATTTTTCAACTCTAATTCAAATAAGTTTGATTTCAAATCTTCTCTAGATTTTTATACAGTGAAATTTGTACTCAAATGTGTGTCAAACACTTCTGTTTACTCAAACACACTTTGAACACTTGAAAAATAAAATAAAACCAAGCCTTTATGAGATATAAATAATAGGCATAAATTTGGTTTTATTTTCATACTTTGTTTTAAAAACTTTTCCCAAACCTTGGAAAACCCTTAAGTTGAACTCAAGACATTACTGAATAAAATTAAGTACCTTTCTCATTAGATAGTAGCACTAAGGCTAGAGCACAATTACATAAAATAATGAGCAACAAATGCTCCTGTTTTTGAAATGGTTTTGAAATGGAACCCTAAATGATCATGGATGCATGGATGATATGCATGAGTTTTGAAACATGATTTTAGGGATGTTACAATAATATAACCAACCTGTCATGATTTAGTAATCTAGCCTCACATGACCACTCCAAATGACTAATCAGATTCTATTTGCTAACTTTAAACCAAAGATTATTGGAAATTTCTAGCACCTATGACTTCAATCATGGTTCTACCAAATTATCTTCTTACTCTATCTAAAGATAATTTACTAATTACTCATCATATTTATACTCTCATCATGGTTTCGGAGCTAATCTCACCATGATCTTTTTATGTTTTACCTATACATCATGATTTAAGAATTAATCTAGCCATGATGACTTTGTTTCTTACTACACTATTATTAAATCATAACATAACTGCACTTCATCACGTAGAATTCTCAAGTGAATCCCACATGATTACTACTCATTACACCCACATTTATCCTAATGATATTCATCAGGTTGACTTTGGTTACCTACTGACACTAAGATTCCACTGTCTTACATGAATTCTAGGGTTAGGCTACACCATTTAAGAGTACTTTAATTGATGTCTTACACTTGATCCTAGTCTGATGTGACCAATTGACTTTCCTACAGTATCTTGGTGAGTTATGTCTCCTTCGGAAGACACTACATAGCACTATACTGAGAAAAGATAAAAAATTTACTCCTAAGAAAGAATGACTTAAGCATCTGACTTAGGTGTGACAAGATTATCCTCAAGTGGATACTCATCACAAGTCATTAGACTATTTGGTTTAGCTAAGATGGCTCCTGTAGTCATTATCCAACCTACAGATCTTCCTAAAAGGGTTTTTATCCTAAGGTCAAAGCATATGCTCTGATACCAACTGCGATGACCCAGCATATCACTGCATGATGTAGTACACTATAGTCATCGACATAACACCAATGAAATACCGTTCACTAGTATTACATCCCTCAAAGTAGTACAACAGAACATAGCAGGTCCAAGACATGACTATAGGTTACAACTCAACTCTTTACACAAGATCCAGAGAACACTCTAGGTTAACGAGAGGGAAAGAAACTTCTTACAAATAAGAATCAGAAATAAACAACTCATAACTATTATGCTAATAAAATTAGCATCTAACTATTTGGCTTGTATTGCTGCTATTACAGTACTCTACAGAAATAGGTTCCATGGCTAGAGATTATATTCTTATCTAATCAATAACTTCGTCTTCACTTGAGTTGATGTATATGTTGACTTTCTTGACTTCATTGAAGAACTTTTAGCTTCTGGTGATGATTCCTGGAGCATAACTTGATGTAGACATCATCTATACTGGCTTTAGAACCTAGCAAGGGTTAAGAAGATACGTTGAGTACGAGCGTACTCAGCAAGTTCACTAGAAAAG
Source organism: Avena sativa (assembly GCA_916181665.1). Classification (NCBI taxonomy): domain Eukaryota; kingdom Viridiplantae; phylum Streptophyta; class Magnoliopsida; order Poales; family Poaceae; genus Avena; species Avena sativa. The sequence goes on from OV702284.1 coordinate 163,224,282, forward strand.
GAGTGTTTGATGCACTATATCTACAGCCACAGACCATATGTCGTAGGCCATGCAAGTTTTCATAAACATTTCTTCAAAGGTTTATTTTATTCTGAAAAGCTATGTCCGTCAGCCTTCACGGGTTTACCAGAACTTTCATGGAGTTCCTTTCCTGTCGCGTTCGTAGCTCCTTCCCGGAACAGGGAGTAACAAGTTACAGTTCTTACACTCTGCAGAGGTGCGTCACTTTACCCATGAGAGACCTTAGGTTTTGTTGCACGGCCGGGAGTATGTCCCCGTTCAAACTTCCTTGGTTTGAGGTCCAACCTAAGATCCAAGCCAATCACTGCCTTCTCCGTGACCCCGCATGTCTCCTTGGTGTACACCATGCCCACCTTTTGAATTACGGCAATGGTTTGTACAGACCGTACAGATGCCAAAACTATCGTGGGACGTTGAGGGCTCGCACCCATATGCTGCATATCCTCTACGAATTACCATATAATATGCACGCTGCGAGTGATAACAGCCACGACCCGCACATCCAGCTCCATGCAAGAGGGAAAAGATACAACTGACTTCTTCGTCCCATTCCAAATCTCATGTTCAACGCATTATCTACGGCGCAAGAATCACTGGCGACATTGGTTATTAAGTCCTAGATAATATGTTCCTTTACCACCGAAACTTTATAGTAGGTTATTACCTCATGGTAAATAACCTATAATCACATTATTATGAAAATAGTGTTTTCTAACCTTTTTCAAATGCAGGTGATGACAACACTGGATTTGTAAAATACTTTACAGAAAATAATCAAAGGACATGAGCAAGTGTGAACTTGCCCTTTGTGATTGCAAGATTATGCACTCACGGTCTTCGAGAAAACATAAGATCCAATATCTGAAATCGGCATCATTGGTCCGGTAAGGACTAATGTTTAAATAAGCAATATGCTGTTGTGCATAAGTAATGCTATGCATTTTTTAAAACTCCCAAAGTGAATCCCCAATGCTTTGAGTGAAGTGAATTTAGGTGATTCTTTTAAGAGTTGGTTTATCTTCAAATTTTACTTTATAAGTAATGACATTTTTAAGGAACTTAAGTGATAATAATTCTAAATATACAAATAAAGTATAAGGTAATGTGATTATGTTTAATTGTCATTTTGTGACTAAGATAAGATTCCTTGGTTTTAGTTGTTAAGAGTTGAAGAATTTATTACGAGATTATTCTTTGAAGTGGCAAAAAGAATAACATTTGAAGAAAAGATTTCCTTCCTAAGGTTTAAACAACCCTGATAGATTTTTATAATATGATTGATAGAATGTGATTGATGTTGTTTATGCTTGCTTGAATATTCTGAACTTGAGATGCTTTTTGTCTTAATTTAAATAGACCAAAGTTAACTATAAAAAATATAAGTGGTGTATTAGACCTGTTGTTTATAAGCTTTGAGACTAAAGTTGACTTTTAAAAGGGTAACTATACTTAAGATTTAATATGTTTTAATTATTCCCAAGTTTTAGATTTATGATAGGTATAACTAAGGTGTGGAATTATTCACTTTATATTCTACTGAATGCTTATAATGTTATTTTGAAGGTGGTGGTTTTAAATCTTTATTTAAGGTTTCAAAATGTATTATAAAGTTAATAATTTACACTTAAGTTTTATTATAAATCTTAGTTTTAGTTTGGAACTTTAGTAATTTGATTTTTTAGGGTATTAATATTTCTTAAGAAATATAATTATTTCTTAATTAAAAAATGTTCTGAAAGAAATTTCAAAAATATATAATGGATAAGGATTTATTATTTTAAAATATTTTTTAAAAAAATCTACAAATATATTTAGTATTTTTATAGTGTAATATATTTATTCAAGACTTTGAAAATGATTTTTATTTTATTTTTAAGTATTATTTTTATATTTATAAAATTCCATAAAGGATTAAATGTCTTTAAATACTTTCTTCAAATTTCATTTATAAAATACTTAAGTTAGTATTTTTATAAAATAGTAGATTTATTTTCATATTTGAAAATGATTTTTTATTAATTTTTAGCAAATTACCTTATATTATTTTAATTTATTGAGAACTCTAGTACCTTTAATAAATTAATGGTATTTATTTAGTTTAGTCAAGTGGTTATATTTTTCTTGGATAATTATCATTTTTGTGATTATTTAGACATGTTAATTATGTTTTTAGGATTTTCCTACATTTTTTTAAGGTTTGAATATTATTAAAGCTATTGTGGTAATTTATAATTAATGTATATTACCTTTTTGTTTTTATTTCTTTGCCAATTGAGCTAGGTATATTGCATAATTTGGCCCTTAGGCCGATCCGGCCCACCTAGGCCTATCTAGTTGGGCCAATTCCCAGCCCAACACCCCCTCCCTCTTATTTCTCTAATCCATGCACACTCATGCGCACGACCTCTCTTCCTCGTCCCCTTCTGCTCCCAATGCGGGCGCCCCCGCCTGCCGCTCTTCCGGCCACCGTCGACCGCATCTGGCGGAGCTGTTCGCCGGCGATGCCTTACCCTCTCATTCTCTTTTCTTCTCAACCATCGATTTGGTTGGCCCAAGTCCCTTGCGAGCGTGCTCGACCGAAACCCTAGCCCCATGCCCTAGTTCTTATTCTCCGGTGGTGTCGCCGCTGCTACTACTACTATGACTCACCGTGGTTTTCAACTGATTCTCCAGGTCTCACATGTTACTCCAACGCCGGAGGGACGACAGCCTGGGCTGCAACCCCGGGCGCCGAATCAGGTGTGTTCCTGCTACTTCTTCCTATAATTTAGTTAATCCTTGTGTGACCGATTCTTGGGCCAATAGACTCCTCAGGTTGGGATTAAGGTTGTATGATGATATGTTACTAGCTGGTTACTTGTAGTGGTGTCCCAGTTTAGATGATTAACTACCCCTAGCATGTTTGACTTGCACTGTCAGGCTTTGGATAAATTGTAGTGTGCTTGATTTGATGTCCAAGTTTGGATGGTGTGGTTATCCCTAGCATGTATGGTGTTGCTATGATGTTATTTTTTATGAATCTGAATTCTTTGTAGTGTTGTTGACTGAAAGAATTCAGTTATACCCATGTTTTATTCAATCTAGAATTTGAACATAGCAGATAACAAGTACTATTATAAGTGGATGAATTATTTAGTTGATGGTTTCCTACTGAGCTTGTATTATAGAGATTGCTGGAGGTTTTAGCTAGTAGCTTTGGTATCCACTAAAATGGAACCTTCCTAGATGTGTGCATTCCTCTATCCAGGATTGGTTACTCCTGTTACCTGGCTGTGCTATCATCATATATATGAGGCACTCTTGGTGATCTGCACATTTGGTTCAGTGATGGTTTGAATTATTTCCTAGAAACATCTTCTATGAGAATGATTTATTCTCTGTCAAATATGACAGTGAGATAAAGAGTAGATATGATTCCTAGAATTACTGCTAGAAAGATGATAAACATTATTTGGGTAATGTTAGTAAGTGTAAATGGATGGCCAAAAGGAGTGCTATGTCAATATGATGGTAACAATATAGATGATTCCTAAATTTTTTTTAGGAAAATGATTTGTGGGTTTAAGAAAATAGACTTGAGCCTGTACTCAAGAAACTCTGAATATGCTAGGTGCAAAGGTGCTACCCTCTAGGAATGTGCCCTATAGCCTAGAAGCTGTGGTACATACTTGTCTAGTAATAAGCTGGAGAATAAACTGATGATGCTATATCATGCAAGGCATGATCTTAGACAGATATGAATTTGAATATGCAAAGTAGATTTTCTTTATCTACTAAATTGTTTGATACCTGACTGAATGATTCCTAGATCAAATTATATAGGAAAATGATTTAAATCATGCTCTGATTGCTTGCAAGGATTCCTAGCTTGATTAGCTAGGAGGAGGATATGAAAAACGTAATGAACCTTGCTGAGAGGTAATGTAGAAGTATCATACTTCTCTATTTCTGTTGACAATATTTTAGATGGCTTCTGCCCTTCTGTAATTCCTAGTGTGGTGCCTCCTTATGGAGTGTTCCCACTAAAATTCGAGGGAGTATGATATGTTATTTATGTTCTTTCCTTGGCTTATTAAGATTGTTTGCCTAATGGTTTAATGATGGGAAATAAGATGGATTAGTTCCTTGCCTGTGATGCAAAGACCGAGGCCTTGATAGAAATAAGATCAGATATTTATTTATTCTGGTGGCTTTCATTCTCTGTGATGAGCTTTGCATAGCATCTCTATGCAAGCCTGAGAGAAAACTCTCCATCCAATCCTCCTAGATAAAATCTAGTGGAAGGGTAGATGGGGTTAGTTGCTAGGTATTATTTACCTTTTGTTCCCAAATCTTTATGGAGAATGTAAGAACAGATGCTGCATGATCTAGTGGTTATTTCTGATGATTTTTACCTGCTACTGTAGAGTCAACAAATGATTTTTGCTGGGGTTTTGTCTACTCTTGATCAGCTAGATCTTCTTGCTTTTAGGCTTTAACTGCTCCACCTTGGTATGTTGTGGATCCTTCCTTCTTCCTAGCTACTGGCCTGCTCCTCCTCCTCTTGGGCTAGCTTATTATCCTGTCCTGAGTTTCTTGGTGCTTCCTGTGGTAAATCTTAATCTAGAAAACCATGTGATATTGGTTGGTGATTTGTGTGGATGGATCAGTGGTAAACTCCTGGTTCTTGGCTGTGTGGTGGAATAAACTTGTGCTGAACTGAGAAGGAAATAGGGGTGGTTGTGTGGGTGCAGATGTACTGGTGTTCTATAGTGGACATTGAGAGTTTGTAACTCTGCTACGACTGTGCTCTCCCTTTTGAACTCCCTGAGATGATTTTGGTGTTGACAGCACAACACCATGCAGATGGGTGAGCTGCCTGCATGTGTGCTGTTGGTTCAGGGAGCCTCCCCCTATCCAGGTTGCATCTGTGGGATATCTTTGCCAAGGCTGTGCTTGGCTAGTTTGGTATTATCTGATCCTGATCTTTATTTTGAGTTGCCAAGTGTAATTTTTGACTCTATGCTAATGATGCTCAAAGTTGAAGCTAAAATTTGATAAGAGCATATCCTATTTTATTTGGTGAAACTTGCACCTCTCTCAGGCCAGTGATGCACATAGTCTGAGGCCAAATTTACTGATAAAAACAGATTCTACTCTGGCCCCAATTACTGCTCAGTGATGAACCTCACAGTGCATCACACTGTGTACCTAAGAGAAATACTAACTAAACTAACCCCCTCTTTTATTTACTACTAGTTTTTTTTGCAGATATAAAAGAGGATGAGAAGATATCAGCTTTAGTTTAGGTTTTCTTTCTTTTCTTTCTTTTAACTATTATTGTAATTTCTTTTCTGTTTAAATAATGTAAAGACATTGTATGGTTGTGTCTTATTTAATAAAGTTATTTGTTTTATATATTTCGTTTGTAAAGACAATGTAATACTGTATAATTTTAATAAAGCTTAATTTTTCTTTCGATTTGTATTCTAAATTATTGTAATATTCATATCTTATTTATAATTATGAACTCAGTTCTTATTGTAAATATTTTTCCTTTTTTGTTTGAATTTCAGTTATCTTATAAACCTAGATAATTGTTAATAAGAGTTCACCTATTATTTATTATTAAAATTTACTTTCCAATTATTATTCCAGTTCAAATTCTTTTAGAATTCAAATTCTCCAATTGAATTCTCAAATTTGAATTTCCTTCCCCTCAAACACAAAAGTACAATAGAGGTCATGTCAAAATCAATCGCACATGTTATGGTGTTTCCATCAGAACAAGAGAGATCTCGATCCCTCTATAACTTCTTTAGTTTTGTGCGAAAATTCTCCGGATTTTCTTATGTATGAATGCAACGCACAAACCTTTGTCCTCTGTAATTCTAGGTGCTAATCCTAAGATGTTACAGACTGTAACATCCCAGCATTTAGGACCTAACGAAGGGTAGATTTAGGAATATGAATTATTGCATGCATTCATTTGTGAAAATGTGGGTAAAATTTTCGCCAAATAAAAAACCTAAGTGATCAATGTTTCTTTCATCCTTTGAGATTAGGTTTAGTCTTAAAGGATGATTGTTATAAACTTTGAGATGATCTTAAGGAGATATGTGTTTAAAATGAATTTGAATTTTAAAAATTGAGTGTTTGAATTATAATTTAAATGATTTAGATATAAGTTTTGAATCTTAAATTAATTAAGAGATAAGTATTATAACTTAAATTTCATCCAAAAACAATATTAAATATGAAACTTATTTCATATTATTAATTCATAAACAAGTTAAAAAGAATGTAACATACCGAAGCCATTTCCAAACTTCAGAATTCACAAAAGAATAAAGAATACTTTATTAATAATAATATAATCTTTATTACAATTAAATAAAATAAAGATTACAAGAATAATAAAAGAAAAATTACAAAAGAATAAGAAAATTACATTGGAATATCTACTAACTATCCTATATCTAAATCTCAACTAAATATTCATATTTATCTTTCTACCTGCAAAACAAAGACTAAATAAAAACAAAAGAGGATTAGTGTTAATAGTATTTCTCTCAGATATGTCAGTGAAATGCACTTGACAAATTCATCATTGAGAAATGTTATAAAAGGGGCAAGTTTCACCAATATGAAAGATTCCATTTTTCATAAATTCAAAGCCAGAAGTCAAATGACAGCTAAGAGGGACCAATTCACCAGTCAGGTGAAAGTAATCTGGTAATAGTAAGTTCAAGAATTTTGAACATATCCACAAGTGCATAGCAAGCACACAGGCTGGACACACACCATGTCAAGCTCACAGAGCAACCCAATCTCACAAAACCACAACACAGCCGTGGAGGACCACACCAGTGCATCTCTCCACTACACAGCACACAAGCACAACCAGTGTAGATAGCAACTAAACCAAGAACAGCAGCCAAACCAAACCACCCCAGATCAACCAAACATCACCAGGATGGTGACATAAGGAGGGGGATGAATCAGGTGGACAGCAAGATGAAGCCGAGGAGCTAGGAGTAGCAGGCTAGCTCAAGAGCAAGCACAGGAGTCCAGCAAAACCAGATCAAGATCATCATCATCAACCTACTACACCATCATCAGTTTTTGTGGTGAGCCTCATAAAACCATCACATGATTCAATCATAGTATCTAAAAAAAATCATGTGTTTCTTTATGAAATAATCTCTCAATAATCACCGAAGTGAGGTGAATCTATCCTAGAGATTTCAAGTTTAAAGATAAGAAATCAAACTCAGCCAAAAGCACTAAAATCTCAGACCAGCATCACAGAGTTTAGTGTTAATTTATGCAGCTTAAATCAACTTTCATTTGTTCTTTTTAGATCAGGGCACATCTCTTAGAGAGAGTAGCACCTCTAATCATACAAGTTACAAGCCAACTATTTGCTCAACTAACCAGGACTTAAAATCCTAGAGCCTCAGACCAACATCATAGGCATGAGAGTTAAGAAAAGCTTTCATCTTATATTGCCAGTGTTAATCACAACTATTGTCAAAGCTAAAGCCCAGAAATAAAATTCAATCACTTGTGTGCCAGATCATAATGGTATCATAAGGACAAGTTCTAAATGAGCTAAAACCAGTCTTTGCTTAACTTCCACAGATAAAATGGACAAATCAATAGATATCATCTTCCTGAAGCCAAGTGCCAGGAATCAACATCAAATTCATCTATACATCCACAGAAAATCATTACATGTAATGATTATATTCAGTATGTATAATCTCATACAAGCCTACCATAATAATTGCAGGCAGCAACTACTGAGAGAAACTACTGTCAGTACAAGCATTCTGACAGTAGAGTAAGTTCTCAGATCAACAACATTTCCAATCTGTGATTCAATAGAAACACCAGCATGGGATCATACTGAATCACCACTGAAATAAATCTGACAAGCCACTAGCATCATCAAAGCCACTACAAATCATGATCTACAGCAAACAATCATTCTTCATGCTCATGAATGATCACCACTAGATCTAAAGCATCATGGATATGATCAACAGTGTTTATGAACTCTAATCAGAACAAGAACCCTAATTAGGATATGAACCCTAGTCAGAACATAGTCACTAGGCACGAGAAACAACTAGATACACACAGAGAGATTCCTGGGAGTAGCATGAACAAGACCATGGAGGCAACTTACCCGGGGTCCTCGCTGGCGAATTGAAGAGAAAGCAGATTGGCCGACGAACCCGCGGCGGCACAGGGAGCACCCAGGGGGCGCTGCAACCTGCACCAGCCACGGCGGCGGCCACAGCAGCACACGACCCCAGCACACCACCATAGGCGGGACCGTGGCGGTGGCGACAACACCTTTCCCTAACCCTAGGGTTCGGGAACGGGGTGAACCTGGCCACGGGGAAGCCCCAGAGTCAAATCGAGTTGGACTAGATGAACAAGCGCAGTCGCAAACCTCGCCCTGCACCACGACAGCGGCCAGGGGAAGCCTCAACGGCGGCCATCGCCAGCGGCAGCACCAGAGCCCGCGGGGTCGCGGAAGAGGAAAGGTGAGAACGAGGATCAGGTAGAGAGTGTGGGCTGGGTGGGCCAGAACCCCTCGGGGTGGTGATTTTGACCCTGCCTTATTGGGCCACACTAGCCCAATAAGCCCAAAAGGCCAGCCCAAGTTGTTTAAAAAACTGTTTTAATCAATTAGAAAAGACCAAAATGCCCCTGACCTCAATAAAATACTAGAAAATAAAATAAAAGTCCAAAAATTATAAATACAATATTTCTGGATTCACAATAATCCACTCTATCCAAATAAAATAAGATATAAAATTTTGGACATTTAAATTTTTATAAGAATTTTGTAATTTATATATTACTTATGGAATTTTACAAAATTATTGAAAGGTGATAAAAATAAATAAAAATCACTTCCATTATATATTAATATTATAGTATTTTTGAAAAATACTAAATAAATATTTAATAATAAATTTTAATGAATAAATAATAATTCCTAAAGGAATTATCAAAACAATAAAAGTCAAATAAAAAGGGAAATAAAATAAAATAATTCAATATATGCAATAAATATAAAAAAAAATTATTTATAAATGCTTTATTAAAAGGCACCTTATATACGGAAAATGCATATAGAATCAAATAATGCATTACATTACTTGCATAATCATTTTGCTTCTTTATATATTGTCCTTACCGGGCAATAATGATGTTTTTGTAGAACTAGAAGCTCAAGGTCGAGTGCAAGCATCAGACTTCACTACCTTGCCATCACAAGGCAAGTTCATCACTTGCTCATCTCCTTTGAAGAGTCTTTATCAAAGTATTTGCAAATTGTGTGTTATCATATATGCTATAAAAGAAAGAAAATACTATATTCATAAATAAACAAATCATAGATATCATCCTAAGTGGTGATATAATGGAGCAATAGAACTTAGGGTTCTATTTGCAACAATGATGATCAAGTAGGGACTTAATAACCCCTGACATCAGTGATTCTAGCATCGTATATTACGCGTTAGCCATGAGATTTGGAATGGGACAGAGAAGTCAGCTATATCTTCTTCCTCTCGCATGAAGCCGGATGTGCAGGTCGTGGCTATTATCCTTGTAGCATGCATATTAATTGGTAATTTGTAGAGGATATGCAGCATATGGGTGGGAACCCTCATCGTCCCGCGATAGTTTTGGCATCTAACGGTTTGTACAAACCATTGTCATAATTCATTATGTGGGCATGGTGTACACCAAGGAGGCATGCAGGGTCGCGAAGGGGGCAGCGATTGGATTGGACCAACTACTAGGCCCCATATCATGGAATTGTGGACGGGAAAGTATGCCCGGTTGTGCAACAAGGAGTTGATCTCTCATGGGTAAAGTAACACACCTCTGCAGAGTGTAAGAACTGTAACTTGTTACTCCCTGTTTCGGGAAGGAGCTACGAACGCGGCAGGAAAGAAACTCCATGAAAGTTTTGGTCAACCTGTGAAGGCTGATTATCATAGTTTTTCGGAATAAAATCAATCTTTGAAGAAAGATTTACAAAAACTGCATAGTGCCAAGGATTTATAATCTGAGGTGGTAGTTAGAGCATCAAACTTCCCAACTTGCATATAATGAACTTGTTGGGTAACGTTGTTACTCATTCTTTCCTTTGATCCCATTCTTAGACTCTGAGGATCCCGAAGACGTGCCAATGTATGCAGCCGAATGTCAAGAATATGTGTTCTACGAGGAACCTGATCTGTCCGGAGGAGTTGAAGGAGTGGATTACGAGATCCTCTACGGTGTCGATGAGAACGAGTCAAATTAAGTACCTAGTTAGTAGTAACTAATGAAGCCGAGCATCATGAACTCTATAGAATAAGCTGCTGAGCTCAACTCCTAGTCGGAGTTGCTACTTTTAAATTCCGCTGAACACTTTATATTTTGGTTTGTAAGTTGGATCTTTTGGAAGTCTTGAACTTCCGGTATTGTAGTAATAATAATGTGTGTACATTTGTAATATGGACCCACAATGTTTCTATTGTACCACTCTGAGGGATGTGATATTTATGGAACGGTGTTCTGTACAACGACTATAGTGTACTACAAATGCAGTGGTATGCCTGGTCATCGCATCAGTTGACCTATGTGCTAGATGCACCACTGGGTGACCCACCTACAACTGATGCTACCGATGAGGTGAAGAATTCTTTCCTCACTCAGAAGAATCAATACTCCATAGTTCAGTGTGCTATATTGTCTAGTTTGGAATCTGAGCTTCAAAAGCGGTTTGAGAACCGTGAGCCTGATGATATTATCCGTGAGCTCAAAATGATATTTGAGACTCATGCGGTAGTTGAAATATATGATGCCTCTGAGAAGTTCTTTAACTACAAGATGGAAGAGGGTAGCTCCATTTGCGGGCATGTGCTTAATATGTGTGGGCATGCGAATAAACTCACAGATTTGGGAATAAAGATTCCTAATGTGTTGGGTATTCATTGTGTCCTCCAATCACTACCACCTAGCTACAAGAACTTCATGATGAACTACAACATGCAGCGCATGGATAAGTCGTTACCAGAACTCTTCTCTATTTTTAAATCTGCGGAAGTGGAGATCAAGAAAGAGCACCAAGTGTTGATGGTCAATAAGACCACCAATTTCAAGAAGCAAGGAAAGCCTAAGAAGAAGGGCAACTTTAAGAAGGGTGGCAATAAAACTGCTATGCCTACAAAGAAACCCAAGGCTGATCCTAAGCCTGATACAGAGTGCTTTTACTGCAAGGGAAAATATCACTGGAAGCAGAATTTCCCCAAGTACCTAGTAGATCTGAAGAACGACAACATCAAGAGAAAGGTATATTCGATATACATGCTATTGATGTGTATCTTACTAGTAGTCATAGTAGTGCCTGGATATTTGATACTGGTTCAGTTGCTCATATTTGTAACTTGAAATAGGTGCTGCAAAATAAACAAAGACTAGCGAGAGATGAGGTGGCGATGAGTGTTGGAAATGGCTCCAAGGTTGATGTGATTGCTGTCGGCATGCTCCCTCTTCATCTCCATCGGGATTAGTTTTATACTTAAATAATTGTTATTTGGTGTCTGCGTTAAGCATGAACATTATATCTGGATCTTTTTTATTGTGAGAAGGTTACTTGTTTAAGTCCGAGACTAATGGTTGTTTGATTTATATGAGTAATATATTTTATGGTCATGCACCTATGATAGATGGTATATTATTATTGAATCTCGATAGTAGCACTACACATGTACATATTACAGATGCTAAACGTTTGAAATTGAATGATAATTCTACATACATGTCGCATTGTCATCTTGGTCACATTGGAGTGAAGCGTATGAAAAAACTCCATTTTGATGGACTTCTTGAATCACTTGAAAGATGTGAAGCATGTGTGATGGAAAATGGAAAAATGACTAAGACTCCATTATCTGGTATAATCGAGAGAGCTATGGACTTATTGGAAATCATTCACACCGATGTGTGTGGCCCGATGTGTGTGGCATCGTGCGGTGGTTATCATTATGTTCTTAATTTCATGGATGACTTGAGTAGATATGGGTATATCTATTTAATGAAACATAAGTCCAAAACTTTCGAGAAGTTTAAGGAATTTCAAAGTGAAGTAGAGAATCAACATAACAAGTAGATTAAATTTCTGCGATCTGATCGTGGAGGTAAGTGTCTAAGTTACGAGTTTGGCGAGCATTTGAAGAAATGCGGAATACTTTATCAATTGACACCACCGGGAACACCACAACATAATGGTGTGTCCGAACGTCGTAATCGAACTCTCTTAGATATGGTATGGTCTACAATGTCTCTTACAGATTTACCGTTATCATTTTGGGGTTATGCATTAGAAACAGCCGCATTCACTTTAAATATGGCACCTTCAAAATCCGTTGAAATGACACCGTATGAATTGTGGTTTGGGAAGAAATCTAAGTTGTCGTTCCTTAAAGTTTGGGGATGCGAAGCTTATGTAAAGAAGTTACAGCCCGACAAGCTTGAACCCAGAGCGGAAAAATGTGTCTTCATAGGATACCCTAAAGAAACAATTGGGTATACCATCTATCATAGATTCGAAGGCAAAGTTTTCCTTGCCAAGAATGGATCCTTTCTAGAGAAGGAATTTCTGTCGAAATAAGCGACTGGAGGGAAAGTAGAACTCCACGAGGTTGTCGAACCTTCTCTCGGATTTGAGAGTAGCACTGCACTAGAAGATGTTCATGTGCTTCCTGCACCAATAAGAGAGCAAGATAATGATAATGATTATGAAACTTCGAGAAAAGTTACCACGGAACCTCATAGGTTGTCAAGGACTCATACCACTCCTGATTGGTATGAACCTGTTATGAGTGTCATGTTGGTGGACAACACTAATGACCCTGCGATGTATGAGGAAGCAATGATGAGCCCAGATTCCAACAAATGGCATGAAGCCATGAAATCCGAAATTGGATCCATGTACGAAAACAAGTGTGGAATTTGGTGGACTAACCGGATGGACGCAAGGCTGTCGAGAACAAATGGATTTTCAAGAAGAAAAAATATGCTGATGGTAATGTAACCGTCTATAAAGATCGACTTGTGGCGAAAGGGTTCCGAAAAATTCAAGGAGTTGACTATGATGAGACTTTCTCACCGGTAGAGAAGCTAGAGCTGTGAGGATTTTGTTAGCAATCGCTGCATATTAAGATTATGAGATATGGCAGATGGATGTTAAAACGGCGTTCCTCAATGGTGACATTGATGAAGAGTTGTATATGGTACAACCCAAAGGTTTTTTCGATCATAAATATGCTAACAGGGTATGCAAACTTCAACAGTCCATTTATGGATTGAAGCAAGCATCTCGGAGCTGGAATCATCGTTTTGATAAGGTGATCAAAAGCTTTGGATTTATACAAACTTATGGAGAAGCTTGTATTTACAAGAAAGTGAGTGGGAGCTATGTAGCATTCCTGGTACTATATGTGGATGACATATTGTTGATTGGGAATGATATAGAACTTCTTAAGGTGTCAAAGACTATTTGAATAATAGTTTTTCAATGAAGGATCTTGGCGAAGCTGCATACATTTTAGGCATCAAGATTTATAGAGATAGATCAAGACGCTTAATAGTGCTTTCACAAATTCCATATTTGGAAAATGTTCTAAAGAGATTTGGAATGGAAGATAGTGATACCTTCGATCCCGATTTCGGATGTAGTATAGTTATTTTTCCCTAGTAGACCTAGGTTTATCGAATCCTCGGGAAGCAGAAAGAAAAGTGAAGTTACTTAAATGGACCTTCGGGAGTTTTAGAATTCATTTTGTGTTTTCACTGGACCAATAGTTTGTGATATTTTTGTTGTTGTTGAAGATGGAGAGAGAGGGCCTAGGGCTTTCAGTTTCACCAGTAGCTGTGAAAAACATCTGATGGGAATAAAATATAATAATAAAATATGCATGTAATTGTTAGAACAAGATAATTATATGTGGGTAGTGTATCCATAATTGCTATTGCCTCCGCAACCGCTTATAGAAATAACCTACTAGTTTCATCCATAGAAGAAATAGAACTAATGATATGCATAGTGATGTCACCGTTAATTGCAAGTAAATGCCTCACATACAGCCGTACTACCCCTTCTATCACTGGGGTTTCCAACCTGCAGATCATTCATCACTCACACTCCCTATACCTGGATCAATCCTTGGAGTCTTGGGTACCTGATAAGTCCTTAGATTGAGGCAAGAGAGGGTACAATAATCATCATGTCATACAAACTAATCCATGATCCCATCTATGAAAAATAACATGCACAAAAAGCTACATGGCTAGGACAAAGCCCTTAGCCCAAGGAGAATTACTCACACATAGAGATGAAATTGACAATCATAAACATTGTAATAGAGATCATAAGATTGATAGCAAATAGTCTTACAGTGTCTCCAATTGGAGAAGAGATCTACTATTACAAGTGGTGGAATATGGCTATGGTGGTGGAGAAGGGTTTAGAGATTAGATGTAGATCTATTCCTCCGGCGTGGTGGCTTCTGGTGGCAGGGAGAGTCGTGGTCTGAAAAAAAGAGAGATTTTTCTCGTCGCCCGAAGCCTCTTTATATAGGGTTCCCTTCACGAAAGTTGTTCTGTTTAACCCGACGGAGTCAATGGCAACTATACGGTCGTAATTTTATTCCCGCCGTATAGTTGGTCATTAAGCCTTGTGGATCCACTTCACGGATCCTAGTTTTTTTGACGTGTTGGAAATCTCATAACTTTGACTTTAATGTTGTGATTCCCATCATTATACGTCATTATCTGCGTAGGGAAAAATAGCACGAAAGGATTTCATACCCCTTTTATCATTAGGCATTAGTGGCAGGGTTTAGAGAGATATTTCTTCAAATATATGAATAATATCCAGTTTAAATATGAGTGTGGATGGCTATATTTCACATCCATCAACCTCCCCAAACTTAAACTTGATCGTCCTCGAGCAATAAAACCAAAATAAAAAGGAACTAAACATTTAAACTAAAATAACGAGATGATGATCTTACTAATGATTGGTAGTCTCATGTTTCCTTAACTTTATTAATCTGAAAAACTTCAGCATAGATATAGTAATGGCAAGCATATCATACGGATTTCATGAATCCTTATAGTGAAGCAAAATTATTGTAAGCATGGATGATTCAAATGAGTAAAATATATTCCATGTCATGAAATCAACTCATAAGCTTGCCTTTGAATAATAAAGTATAATTATGTAAAATTGAGAGTGTGAGAGTTCGTCATGAAAAGAACTACTTTTATATTCATTGTCCTTCAATAATTTATGTTCTTAAGTAATTGAGAGCATGCCAAAAAAATTCATTAGTTTATCGGGCTGTGATGGACACTCGTGGAATCACCAAGTGTTTTGTTCCTTTTGCATAATGATTACTCGTATCAGCTAGAGGAGTGATTCCATCATGAACACGGCTACCTGGGAGTGCCAACACTCTGACCCATTATAACATTGCTGCTACAAATGTTTAATCAACTCATAGCCAAAATCTAGGAGTTTCCTCTATGAAGGTCGTTCATAGGCTAGAGGAGTCGTTGGCATCCCATGAAGTTTGACACGCATAAAGCTATATCATTCTTATGATTCAGAAGTTAAACTTTTCCATGCTCACAAAAACCGCTAAACATTAATTCAATTGAAAAAATCTTTTCAAAGTGAGCTATCAAGTGAATCATTATTTTCTGTGGTGTTGAGTGTCTTTAGGAATAAACTTTCAAGACTAAACACTACAACACCCAAGTCGTTAATTGTAAGAATCTTTCTTATTTAAATTGTTTAGCAAATTTTTAGGCAAGAATTGGTTAACTACGAGAGGTGGAACAAAACATACTCAACTAAATACCCATGCAAACAAAATTTTACTACAATATAGAGACTCACTCCACCGATATAACATCTTAACATTTACTACTAACTAGCATCGGTTTCTTAAACTTCAAAAGTGGGGAGTCATAAGGCATAGTTCCACTTCTCTCTTCCCTTTTGATTTGTTTCTTGGAAACTCGAAGTCGGTCACTCTCCTGCAAATACATGAGAACCTTGAGGCGAAAAGAATAGAAAGATGGAAAATAAAGATAAATGGAGAAATCTTTTTTGTGGTTTTTGGGAAGGGGAGTTTAAATAATAGAAAATTGGTGGCAAAGCTCGGCTTTAAAATGTCAAAAACAAAATAAAATAACTAAATATAAAGTGTTGGGGAAACCAACACAGGTGCTTATAAACTCAAAAAAAGCATAACCTCAAAAATAAAATAAATCAAATAAATGCCATATAAAAAATAGATAGAACACCTCCCCAAGCTTAGGCTTTTGCAAGACATTCAAATCATTGAGGTGGCAGGAAAAAGTTGTAACTCTAGTTACCAAATTGAGTTGATAAGTTACTTGTTGTTTCTCGGAGGTTCAGGGCGAGATTATGCACCCCCTCCACAGTCCCTCCAAGTTCTTGAAAATCTTGATATGTAGAGAACTGGTTTTGTGGCTACTCCTCTTGATAAGGAACTTATTCCTCCTCCTCTTGGTCCTCATCCTCATCCAGGATCTCCTTCTCGGATTGGTGTTGCTCAACATTCAAGTCATAAAGAACGCGTCCTTCCTCAATAGAGAAAAGACCATCAGGCAGAGGAGTGGGGTAGAGACGCCCAGCTCCAGCAATATGCAGGTAATAAACACCACCCCTCCTAGTGAGAACTCTACGAGCCTTTAAAGTAGAGAATCCAACACATCGCTTACCTAGCACTGGTTGCAACTCACCTAGGTCGATGCCCAGGGCATTGGCAAGCATGGTGATGATGCCTCCACATGTGATTGGTCCTTGGCTTTGGGAGGATTGTTACTCCAAGTAGCGGACAAGAATTGCGCCCAAGTGGAGTGACAAGTTGTTGAAAGCATCTTTTGTGAGGACTAATATGTCCTCCTCATTGAGTCTTGTAAACTCATTACGCATCTGGAAGGTGTTAGCAATAACATAAAACAAAGAGCGAATAGCAGGATGTTGAATATTCTTCCCTTTTCTTAATCTAGAAGTAAAGCTCATTCTATTATAGTAGAGTTTTGGGGAAGGTTCTATGCCAGTAAAATATCTTGTTGACAGGACAAGCCCACTTGGTTGACTTCACTTCTCGATTCTTGATCTTGTTGAAGCGATCATGTCGGAGCTCATTCCTGAACTGTATCCCCATGCGGTTCTGAGCTGCATCAGTAGCCTGAGAAGAACTTGGAGCGGCACAAGCACCCGTTTGGATCCTTGTGTTCATGTTCTACAAATAAATAAGAAAGAAAAGAATAAAACTTTTTGATCCAACAATAATAAGCATAGCATATTCCTCATCATAGCACACTAAAGAATCTCCTCAACATGATAATCTAGGCAAGAGAATCATGGAAACTAGTTCAAAGTAAGTCTCACCCTAGATTGATAATGACTATATATCAGAGATGGATTTGCAAAAAGTAATTGGAGGATCGGAGGAGAAACATACCGTAGATCACTTGTATGTGAGGAAATCGAACGAAATTGAGTAGAGGTGAAGATCCCTTGAGGTTTTGAGAGAGTTCGGAGGTAGAAGAGATAAAAAGAATTGAAGTTTTGGTGTTTTGGGTACCTTCTCGTGCATTTAAGTGGTCGGACACAACTATACGGTCGCAACTATATGGCCGAAACAATTTGTTCCCTCCGTATAGTTGGTCTGACGGAAAAAATTAGGGTTTCTAGGGTTTCTTTCCTGGCGGCTGTAACTATACGACCGGAACAAAATGGTCACGCTTTATAGTTGGTTGTTAAACCTTCTATATCCGGATAATAAAAATTGTCGATGGATCAAATAACTATTTGGCCGGAACTATATGGCTAGAATATTTATTCCCGCCGTATAGTTAGTCGTTAAAGGTACAATATACATAAAAAAATTCTATTTCTTCAAGAATTACTTTTTAGACTAAAACTTAGAGAAACACCATGTTTTGACAGAAAAATGACAGACTAAATTGTAGACCAACATTAGCATGTATAAAACAGGAATTTTTACTATCACTGAATCTCTCCTTCTCACTAGAGTTTTCTACCACTCTTTATTCAACATAAAACCGAAACTAAAACTTAAAACTTTACTCAAAGCTCTATTTCACATGGGTTGCGTCCCATGCAGCGCTCTTTTATGGTCAATAGCTTGACTTGATGTTACTCACTTAGGCCACATGAGTGGAACACCCACTCCAAAATAGTTGGACTTCAAAGTGATGGCCTCCTTCTCATATTGCTTGGCTCTCTTTTTCCTGGGAAAATGAATAACAAAAGGATCACATGAAGGCAATTGGAGCTTCACGTTCCCTTCATGCAGATTAATCAAAGCCTTAATAGTTATTTAGAAAGGATGATCTAATATGATAGGAGCAGTAGCATCTTTAGGCATGTCAACAATAACAAAATCAATAAGATCAAGACATCCTTTAATGTATATTAAGGTATTCTATTTAATTCCTACTTCTTGATTGTAGGTAGAATATGCTAGATGCAATTTTAACTCGGTGATTTCAAAAGAGCCAAGGTGTAACTTATTAAAAAGACTATTTGGAATTTTGAACCACTTGCACCTAAATCACAAAGTGCGGCTATTTCATTAGTCCCAATTTTAATCTTAATAGTAGGCTCAAATATATCATCAAGCTTAACAAGTAATTTTTTAGCAATTTTCTTATATTCTTCCTCAAGCTCACGTACCTTTATTGCTACCTGATTAGCGAAGTGTTGATACATGGCATCCTCATTTCCTTCACTAGCCGGAATCTTGATATTGATCCTTTTTACAAGATCTTCAACTATGTAATTTGGTGAAGGAGCATTGCTATAGTCAAGTTCTTCAGGCTCCTCCCTTTGGATTCTTATCATCTTGAGGTCTTCTACTGGATTGGTCTCAGCTTCCTGCAAATTTATCTAGAATGAGAGTTTGACTCTCGGTTATCTTACCTAGCTGTGCCTCAACAATCCTTTTTCTTTCTTGGAGGGCATGTAAATCATTCCTCAAACTTACATCTTGGTTAGATAATTTACCAAGCATAGCATCATGGTTGTTCATTATATTAACTAGGATATTATTTTGCTCATTTTGTGACTCAATAAAAGATTTAAGAGTTTCTTCGAGACTACCATTACTTGATGCCATATTATTATTAGAGTTTCCTGTAGGACTAGAATAGTATTTCAAAAATTTGGATTATAATTCTTATTCCAAGAAGGGTTATAATCACTATGAGCTATGAAGTTTATTTCTTAAATATTTGGTTTTGGGAGTGACTCTTACCGGGGTTTCCTTAACTTTGACGGCTATTATGAGCTCATCCAACTTAGCATTGAGTTCTTAATTTTCTCGAGGTGTGATGGAGTTCACCTTCTTCATGTTTGATCTTTCCACATGCCATTAGCCATGGTTCTCTTGCACATTGTCTAGCAGCTACTTTTCTTCGATAATTTGTTTACCCATAAATGTTCCTCAAAATGCAGTATCAAGCATAGACCTAGGCACAGGGTTAAGATCATTATAAAATAAATGGAGAATTAACCAAACTTCCATCCCATTACTAGGATAGTTTCTCATGCATTCTTTCATTCTCTCCCATGCAAGCGCTAGTGGCTCATGCTCTTCCTGTCTAAAACCAGTGATATTAGATCTTAGTTGCATAATATTTGCGGGTGGAAAGAATTTATTCATAAATAAAGAAGTACATTCCACCCATGATGCAATAGTATTTCTAGGCAAAGATAGCAACCATTCTTTTTCTCTTCCTCTAAGAGAGAAAGGAAATAAGTGCAAATTGACCGCGTCGGGGTCAGCATCTTTAATGTGCATCATGATGAGTGCATATTTGCATCATGTTTTATGTTATTATTTTGCATTATAGTGGTAGGATCTTGGTATTTTATGGCGTTTACGCGCACCTTATATGTTTATTTTCACTAGGATCAGAACAGATGATGGATCTGATGGACACAATTCTTGGATCAGTTATATTGGAGTGAAAAGGAGCAAAAAACAACGTAAGTTGATTATTTGGGAAATATTAATAACACCAGAAGAAAACCAGAAGAAATTGGAGTGTACAGAAGGGTTAACGACCAACTATATGGTGGGAAGAAATATTCCGGCCATATAGTTGACACCTTTGATTCGGATTATGAATGTAGTATAGATCTTTTTCCCTAGTAGACCTCGGTTTATCGAATCCTCGGGAAGCAGAAAGAAAAGTGAGATTACTTAAGAGGACCATCGAGAGTTCTAGAATTCCTATTGCGTTTTCACCGGACCAAGAGTTTGCGATCTTTTTGTTGTTGTTGGTGATGGAGAGAGAGATGGCCTAGGGTCTTCGGTTTTCACCAGTAGTTGTGCCAAAACATCTGATGGGAATAATAAATAATAATAAAGTATACATGTAATTGTTAGAGAAAGATAATTATATGTGGGCAGTGCATCCATAATTATTATCGCCTCCACAACTGCTTATAACAATAACCTACTAGTCTCATCCACAGAAGAAAGAGAACTAATGATATGCATCGTGATGTCACTGTTAATCCCAAGTAAATTTCTCACATACAGCCGTATTACCCTTTCTGTCACTAGGGTTCCTATCCTGCAGATAAGTCATTAACCACACTCCCTTTACCTAGATCAATCCTCGGGGTCTTGGGTACCTAACAAGTCCTTAGATTGAGGCAAGAGAGGGTACACCAATTATCATGTCATACAAACTAATACATGATCCCATCTATGATAAGTAACATGCACAAAAAACTACATGGCTAGGCCAAAGCCCATAGCCCAAGGAGAATTACTCACACATAGAGATGAAATCGACAATCATAAACATTGTAATAGAGATCACAAGGTTGACAGCAAATAGTCTTACAATGTCACCAATTGGAGATGAGATCTACTATTACAAGTGGTGGAAGATGGCTATGGTGGTGGAGAAAGGTTTAGAGGTTTAGATCTAGATCGATTCCTCCGGCGTGGTGGCTTCTGGTGGCAGGGAGAGTTGAGGTCGAAAAGAAGCGTTGTTTCCCATCGCCCGAAGCCTCTTTATATAGGGGTCCATTCATGAAAGTTGTTCTGTTTGACCTAATGGAGTCGGTGCAAACTATACAGCAGAAACTATACGATGGAGGCCCGTATAGTTGGTCGTTAAGTGATACGTTGGAAACGTATCTATAATTTTTTATGCTCCATGCTGGTTTTGTATCTACTTTGCTTTACTTGTCCACACTTTTAGGTGCTTTTTACATGTTTTCTGGTACAAACCTATTAACAAGTTGCAACAGTGCCAGATGCCTGTTTTATGCTGTTTTTGTTTTCATGAAAGTTAGTAAAGAAATATTCTCGAAATTAGATGGGACAAAGGACAAAGTCAATTACTTTCCATGGGGAACAAGAAGTCCAGAGGAGAGCTGGAGGGGCCAGCCAGGGGGGCCAGACCCACCCCAGGCGCGGGGGCAGGTGGGTCTGCGCCTGGCTATGGTTTGGTGGCCCAAGCCGCCTCCCGGTCTCTCCCCTTCGCCTATAAGAAGCCCCCGATGCAGAAACCCTGAGTACCCGATCAGAAATCCACGAAACCGTCTATAGCCGCCACCACCATCGTCCCTAGATCGGGGGGATCTGAAGTTCTTCCCGGCACCCTACCGGAGGGGATCATCCCGGAGGCCTTCTCTCCGGTATGATGCATGAGTAGTTCCACCTTGGACTATGGGTCCATGTAGTAGCTAGATGGTTGTATCTCCTCCTTTGTGCTTTCATGTATAGATCTTGTGAGCTCCGTTCATGATCAAGATCTAGTCTATTTGTAATCATGCATGTTGTGTTTGTGGGGATCCGATGGATATTGAGATTATTATGTTGGTTTGATTAATGGTTTTATCTTTGTGATTCTATTATGTCTGTGTTGTTTGTGATCTTGCATGCTCTCCGTTGCTAGTGGTTATCTTGGCCAAGTAGTTGCTAGTGACTCCAAGAGGGAGTATTTTATAGTGGGTTCATGCCTCTAGTTTCCAAGGGAAGTGACAGAAATCTCTTCGTTTGTAGATGTGTTGTTTCTACTAGGGAGAAAACAACGGTCTCTTGTTCATAGAACATGTGGACTGTTTACCTTAGACACTTTGCTTAAAGCAATTGTCTGTTGCTTGCAACTTAATACTGGAGGGGGTTCAGATGATAACCTGAAGGTGGACTTCTAGTCATGTATGCAGCTGGATGGCGGTCTATTGTCGGGGTCCCAACCTTTAATAAGATTGATCCCTCCTGTGTTTACAATGCTAGTCCCTGGATCAATAGCTAGCATCCACAGTTAAGATGTAATATCAAGAAACAAAGGTCATAATATAACTTTATAACCAGGAATAACATAATTTATTACATCAAAACATAGCTCATTTGGCTATTACGTTACATTGCAGCGGAATAATTATAATCATGGGGTCCTTCATCTTCAAAGTGCCACAGGAAGATGTTGGTTGTAGACTTTGTAGTCCTAGTCAATCAAACAATCTTCATTTAAAAACAATCAACCTGCAACATTACAAGTTACAGCCACAAGGGTCAATACATTTTGAATTGTATTGGCAAGCTTCACTTCTATGTATAATATGAGTGGCTCCTATATGCATATTTGGCTAAGTAGAGTTTAAGGCTTATTTGCATAAAGCAATATTTTATCCTATCTTTTCAAAAGGGTTTTAAAATTCTTTTGTCAAATTTCTTTTCCAAGTTCCTTGAACTCCTTGGTAAAAACTCAAGTGTTCAAATCCTTGTCAAAATCCCTTGAGCACCTTGGTAACCCCAAGTGCAACAAGTTTTATCAAAACTCGTGAGTTCCTTGGTAACCCCAAGTACATCATGCTCTTGAGCACCTTGGTAACCCCAAGTGCAACAAGCTTTACAAAATCTCTTTGAATTCCTTGGTAGACACACAAGGGCATCAAGTTTTTATATTAGAAGTTGGAATGTCGAGATCTCCCATAGTTCAAACTTTAGTTGCTCAGTATTGTCCATAACCGGGGACACGGCTAAGTACTTAGATTTTATTTACTTCTGCAGAAGGAGTACACTTTACCCACATGTCACAATCCCATCTTGTTGCCACCAGTGGCCTACTGGATTAGTGCTCACCAAGATGGAGTACTGGCAGATTGAGAATGTGACGAAGTCTTTCCAAAAGGTCCTCCCATACATCATTGCTAGCTTTGTCTTCAGCCCCCATGAAGCATTCCAGATCCCCATGTCCAGTAACTAAAGACAATGTATGGGTCTTCCTAATGTGATTGACTAAGCCAGAGCCATAATAGCATGTGGTTGCACACGAAAGCCACAAGTGGAGAAGCATGTTTGATCTCTAAGTTTCCTAGGTGGTTTTCTTTTGGAGCACAACACAAAGTGATTGCCATAGACATGGTTCCCTTTTGTTGCCACCTTCTCCAAAACTTATAGTATCCTCCACCTAGGTGGTTCATTGAGTCCTTGTTTTATTATGTAAAACACAAGTCCTTTTCTCAACCTTTGTAAAATCTCAACATGTATCTCTTTTCAAAACATAGCAAGGCTAAGCATGTACAACTTCAATATTTTCACTAAGGAATGTGTAGGGAATCCTATTAGGATTTAGCATAGCATAAGTACAGAAATATCTTTCCATGCATATTTTCAAAATCCACTAAGTATAAATAAAAATAGTAGGACTTTTGTATGATAGTGTAACTTGCCTTTTGGTAGGGAATGGGGGTTCACTCCTTGATCTTGCTAGTTTCACACTTTGCTAGTTTCACTACAAGTCAATCAAGCAAATCACCAAATCAACTAACATTCCAAACCAAGGTTAAACAAACAATTTCACACACATAGCAATGGAGTCTAAGTCATGCAAAGGGGATTCTTTTGCAAGGTTGGTCTCTACTAGGTTTTTAAACTTTGTAAGGTCCACATTGGTCATTTACCAAAATGGCAAAGTCATAAGTTAGAGGGTTTTGCTCAAAGTATATTTTAAAATCCATTCAACATTTTATGTGGTGAAAATTATTCTTTTCAAAGCAAAACTTTATGTTTTTCACCAAGTAAGTTGCCTTTGGCAGGGCTTGGTGTTTTGGATCAGTAAGTTTGGTCCATAACATTTTCCCAAAGTTTTCTTTGCAAAAACATTTCCATAATAAAATCAATGAGTTTATTTGGCTAGAAAATGGCTAGGTTAAATAATTCAACTTAAATTTCACCAAAATCATTTTTAACACTATGGGTTGGTTCCTAGGGTCAGTATGGTCACTAAAAACCATTTTGCAAAAGATTTAATCCTAAAATCAAATTTTAAACAATTTTTCTACCCTAAACAAGTAAACAAATGTTTCTGTAAATTCAAACAAGTTAACAGGTACTATTTTCTAATCTAAGGCCACAGTTGACTAGGGCTTGTTCTCCTGAATCCAACGACATAAAATTTGTAAAATTTGGACATGTGGATCCAAAGATATAAGGGTTTGAAGTTTGCAAAATATTCTGTTTTCAAATCGGTTTTTAAACAGATCAGTGACACGCGGCAGTTTTCTACTGGACGGTACCGGTTCGTCTGGATCGTGTGCTGCGGAGTGTTGGATTTAAGTTGGATCGTGCGGCACAGAACGCGTACCTCTTCGCGGTAAGTGATCTAATCTCGCTCGTTCAAACTAGATCCTACGGTACTGGCTGGTTGGACCAAAAGTGAGCGGCGCTGCGGTGGCTAGCGGCGGCGGAGCTGTCGGTCGATGACGGGGCCGAAGCTACAGGAGGTTAGGGAGAAAGGGAAGATGCTCACCAGGCTCAGGAGGTCACAGTGATGCTCGAGGAGGTGTTGGTCTGGCGAGGGGCGCTCTGGTCTTGGCAGGATTTCTCGCCGGAGTGGAGGACGGCGTCGGGTGGTCTCAGTCGTGGTCGATGACGTCGCTACAAACCACGAGAAGGCCAACCGAGGTTATGGTTAGACGCAGGAGTTCACGGAGGTGCTGTGAGCGTGAACGAGAAGGAGAGGGGCGGTCTGGTTTACCGCGGAATCATCGTCGGAGCAGAAGCAGACGGCGGCGGTACTGGAAGTCGTCGTTGGCGAGGCTCAGGGGCGTCCGCGGTCGAACTGGTGGTACGGGGAGGTGTGTCTGGGAGTGGGGAAGCTTGCTAGGGCGCTCTCAAAGGCAGGGGTGGCGTGTACTAGCTGGGATTGGAGATGGAAGCTCGTCGGAGCAGCGGCGGTGCAGGAGTGATTGGCGACAGCCTAGGGGCAAAGTGGAGGCGACGTCTGGGGGAAAAGGAGGAGGAGGAGCAGGTGGTTAAATGGGCGTGGTCGCGACGAGGAATTTACGCGGCGTTAAGGCGAATTGATGCCGCGAAGTTACAGCAGGAAACGGCGACGAGGAGGGGAAGAACTGGTCGCGCGGGTGTGAGAGAAGAACAGTGAAAGGGGGTCCAGCGGTCAGTGGGAATAGAAGAGAGGAGAAGGTCCACCTGTCAGCTGCTCAGCGGGTTCTTTCTGCTGTGAAGAAAACGGTTCGGGGGAGAAAAGGAGCTGGGCTGGACTGGGCTGCTGTTGGGCCACTTTGTTGGGCTGTTCTATTTTTTTCTGTTTAATTCTTTTTCTTTTTCCATTTCTATTTCCTGATTTGTTATTTCAAACAATTATTCAAGCAATCAAATAGTTCAACAATTCAAACAATCATTAAACTTTGCCTTGTGTTTTTGGTTCTGTTCATCAACAAAGTCCAAAGTCCAAAATAAAATAATATTTTTATTTATTTTAAGACTCATTTATTGATTAAATAAAATGGATTTTTAGTTATTTAATAAATTAGGGTTTGTTTTAATTAATAAAATCTTCATTAGAAACCCAAATGTTTTCAAGATCAAATCAGTAGGTTTTATTTGAAAATACAATTCATTTGAAAATCTTGTTCTAACACAAAATATCATTTTATTTTAGAGTCCATTATTAATTAAATAAAATAGACTTTCTTTATTAATTCAACTAGGGTTTGTTTTATTGAGAATATTTATTTTAAAATCTAAAATAAAGCCAAAACACTTTAGTAGGTTTTATCTGAGAATATAAAGTACTTGGAAAACTTTATTAAATTAAACAAATAAGTTTTTGATGGTTTATAAATGATAGAACCTTTATTAATAAAACTTGGATATTAAATCCTTATTAATTTATTTTAAATAAACCTTTGCTAATTTTATTTAGAATAAAATGTTTTTAATTCCAAAGCTTGGCCAAGGTTTAATTTGGCTCTATAAAAGAATCTTTATCTATAAAACTTTTATTTTAATTAAAAACCAAATCCTTTTATTTTAATGATCAAAAATAGTATTTCTAAAATATTTTGTTTTCCTTTATTTAAAATGTTTTATCTTTTTAAATCCCTTTAGTACTTAATTTGATTCAAATGGGTTTGAGGTTCCATTTAAATTCAAAAAGTTTCTTCTGGCCTTGAAAATTAAACAAAGTTTTGTTTTATTAATTTATTTTCACATTACAAGATTTGGAAAATCTTGGGATGTGACATCTATGTATATTGTTGTACTACCCAATCAACCTCATAGGATCTTTCTGGCTAGTAATTGCATTGTTATGCCTTGCTCAGTTCCTGTCAATTGCCCCGTGTAATTTGTTTACCCTTCATGCCATGTTGTTTATCCAAGGAGAGCACCTCTAGTGAACTATGGACCCCAGTCCAATCTTTAGCATTAATACATCCTCCACTGTTACTTGTTTACTTGCTGCAAACCATTACCTTCCACACCATACGTTTAATCCTTTGTTACAGCAAACCGGTAAGCTTGACAACCTCACTGATTCGTTGGGGCAAAGTCTTGAGTTTGTGTTGTGCAGGTGTCCGTGTTGCCTGCAACACTTGTGTGACGTTTCCTTCCTCCTTCTGGTTCGATAACCTCGGTCTCAACTATGGGAAGACTTGCTGCTGTGCTCTTCACACCTTGCTCTTGGGGTTCCCAACAAGACTCCACATCAAGCACCAAGTTCTCTGGCCCCATCAGGGAGTCATCAACAAGTTTTCTGGCGCCGTTGCCGAGGAGGTTAAGGACGTCTTCACTAGGGGAGTCCTTCACTTCCTTTCTCTTTAATTTGTTTTTAGTTTGCTTGGTTTTGTTTGCCTCTTTTAAAAAAACCCAAAAAATTTAATCTAGTTTGGTTTGCTTTCTTTATTCAAAAACAAAAAAAAATTAGTTCCAGCTCTAGCTCACCATGTTGCTCCCCCAGTTTGCCCTGAAAGATCTTGCAATAGGTAGTGGCTCCATAATTGGGAAAGATAATATTGAAGAATTCTTTAATTATGTTAGCAAGCATGAGGATATTGAGGATAAATCTATAGCTGAACTTGCTCCTAATTATTAGATTGATGCAGCTTCTTTAGTTCATATGTTGGAGGCTAGGTTTGTTAGCCTTAACCCCTTCATAAAATTCTTGTTCCTAAAACTAAAAGAAGAGAAGAATGTTGAAAAAAGGGAATTCATCCTTGAAACTTTATCAAAAGAATTCCATGATGTTGCTAGGGAGGCCAAAAAGGTCTTTGAACGTTTCAATATGCTAGGTTCAAGTGTAGATGTTGTGGGTATTTCTGATAAAACTAAGCCTAGAGAGGAATTCAATATACCCATACCCTTTAAGCTTGTTGGAATGCATCAAGCCTTTGAAAAGAACTTTGATTGGATTGCCCCTGAAAATCTTTTTGATGAAGGTAGTATACCAAAGAGATATGAGAAAGGATCCTCCAAAACCCATTTGGATGAGATACCTTTCATAGTTGAAGATTTTGCAAGTATGAATGTTAATGCTTCTTCATTTGAAAATACTTGATTCTTCTTGCTTCTTGTGCCTAACTTAAAGGCGTTAAAGAAAAGTACTTGTTGGGAGCTAACCCAAGAGTTTCCTTGAGTCTTGGAAGTTATTACCTCTGTAATGACCTCTCCTTATCCTTTTTGTTTGATTTTTGTGCCAAGAATAACCTCTAATGAGATGGAAGTAAGATTTGGGGAGTTGCTGTCCCGAAACAGATTTCTGTCCTCCACCAAAAAAGTTCGTGAGGAGGCTTTGTAACTCAAATTGAGCTTAAAATTTACGAATAAATCCCCCAGTATGTTAGATAACTTTAGTTAGTTCAACACGTTTTGATTTGAGCAATAGAAGATGTTCGAAAAAATTCGTTTCTACCTGCTGGTCTGTTTTGACAGATTTCTGCCATTATTTGCATTTGCTTCTCATTGATTTATTTTTGAGTTCTCTTCAGGTAAATTGAGCTTTTTGAAGGAGTTACTACAGTATCTTGTGTTTTTAGTGAAAATACTTGCTGTCCCAAAGCTTTTCCAGAGGTCTAATATATTTTGAATAAGCTAATGTTGCTAATAAAGATTGTGTGAAGTTTTGTATGAAGGAAAAATTTCAGGTGTAGAGAGAGAATGATATAATGAGATGAAGAATGGACAAAAGATCACTCTTGGGGATTCCACCATGGTGTCACCCCTATAAATATCCAAGAGGTACAAGCATAAAAGCTTGGGGATGCCCAAGGCATCCCCTTCTTCATCAATAAAAAGCTCAGGTCTGTCTAGACACTTCGTTTTTATTGGTTCATGCACTATTGTGTTGTTCTTGGAGCGTCTTAGTTTTTCTTTGCTTTGATTAGGTTGTTTAGTTTGCCTGAATAAAGTAGTTTGTACCCCCGTTCTTGCTATGTTGTTTTGCAAATAAGTTTTCTTGGTATTTGGAAAGGAGTAGTAAGTTCTTGCTTGAAGTGCAAGAGGATCTTGCATTGACTGTGACTTAGACTTTAGCATGACATGCTAGGTGTTGTTTTAGCATTATGCTTAGTGATTATTGCTGTAGCATGTCTTTTTCCAAACAATTGGGATTGCTTATTGTGCCTTGAAGAAATATGTGTTGTTTTAGCATGCAAAAGCATAGTATTGTGGTATTCTCCTTTGATGTTTTGCTTGGGTTGACTTGGCACATGCTCACACCATGTTATGACTATGACAAGTCACCATTAGCCTCTATGATCATTTAGTCCTTGACTTGTAGTACCACTCTTTGCTTTGATTAGTTTGCTTTGTTGCACTGTATGATTTTGGCCATTATTGCTCTCTTAGTTGGTTGCTCCCAGTCTTTTGCTAGCCTCCACTTGTATGAGTAAGTTCTACTCATGCCTCCAACTCCCAAGAAACCAAGTTATTCCAAAAGTATCCTATATAAACTCCTATGCATGGTGTGTTACACCATTCCAAGTATATTCTTGTTTTCATCTATCTTCCAATTAAAAACTATTTTGTTATGA
The DNA here is from genome assembly GCA_916181665.1 of Avena sativa. Classification (NCBI taxonomy): domain Eukaryota; kingdom Viridiplantae; phylum Streptophyta; class Magnoliopsida; order Poales; family Poaceae; genus Avena; species Avena sativa. The sequence continues at coordinate 163,253,728 of OV702284.1, forward strand.
GAAAAATTAGTGATTAAAGCCCTCACGAACTTGATGGTACACTTTATTCTTTGCCCCTAATAAACATCAACAATTGTGACAACTTTGTTGTATATGCTTGCACATATAAGTTAGAATTAGCAGAACCGTGCTATCACGGGGAATGTTTTCAACATTGCACTTATACCTTGTTGTACTCAGTTGATACCATGTTATTTTGTGTATGGATGTCACCGGTGTGAAATAAAGAGGGAACTTGTAAGTACATGGAGTTTGTATCCTATGTTAGATAAATGTCTGGGCCGCTAGCCTAAGCCATGCCTAATCATGGTGGAAACTTGCAACATCACCATAGTGACATCTATGAAGCATTCTTCTTATAAGAAAAAGAGAGACACATTGAGAAAAGAGGAAAGAGAGAAAAAATCACCATATTCCCATGGTACATAAGAAGAATTGCTGAGATGCTCATTGTCTGCTTGCCTTGTCATTTTGGTTATGGGAAAGCTCCTATACCATGTGCAAGGGGTACCCCGTTGGCGGTTCTCAGTGATATGCAAATACTTACAGTGACAAGAACTTACCTGGACCAAAAGTTGAGTATGCATGAGGTGTGGACCTCGTATTCAAGGGGAATGAGATTTCCAGCTTATACTTCGTCAAGCATATACTCCAGCTTTGCCACTTTAACCTTAACCACTTCAAGATGCTTATGATAGGGGAAATGAGGGCTGAAAGCTAATAAGTACCATAATTTTTGGAAGCTCTTTTTGAAACTTGTAATCCCTGCTTCCTTTACAAAAAGGCTTTTCTTCCTCCATTATTGAGTCTCGACCTTCTACCTTTAGGCACCAATAAGAGAGCTTAGTTGTCATTCTGTGTGCAGTGTTCCAAAGCTTATTAATTGATGCATATTGTGTTATTACTTGATCTTGTGCTACTTGTTTCTAGTCACCCTTGTGAACTTTGCAGGTGTCCTATGCATCTATATTGCTACTCTATGAGGGACAAGCTGATTGCCACTATGCTATGTTTTCTATATGTGAAACAAACAAACATTTTTCAATGCATGTTATTCATGATCTTTGTTTGTAGCTTTCCATGTTGCATGCATAGTTACTATGTCCAATTGATAGAACTCCATCTTTCATGCACATGTTTAGAGTTCTTTGATCCCAGCTTTCAATGCTTGCAAATGGTTGGATCTTTATTGTGAGGGTGCATGTCACCTCAAAAATTATTCTTTTTATCACTTACCTACTCGAGGACGAGCAGGAGTTAAGCTTGGGGATGCTGATACGTTGGAAACGTATCTATAATTTTTGATGCTCCATGCTTGTTTTGTATCTACTTTGCTTTAAGTGTCCACACTTTGAGGTGCTTTTTACATGTTTTTGGTACTAACCTATTAACAAGTTGCAACAGTGCCAGATGCCTGTTTTCTGCTATTTTTGGTTTCACAAAAGTTAGTAAAGAAATATTCTCGGAATTGGACGGGACAAAGGACAAAGTAAATTACTTTCCATGGGGAACAAGAAGTCTAGAGGAGAGCCGGAGGGGCCAGCCAGGGGGGCTAGACCCACCCCAGGCACGGGGGCAGGTGGGCCCATGTCTGGCTAGGGTTTGGTGGCCCTGGCCGCCTCCCGGTCTCTCCCCTTCGCCTATTAGAAGCCCTCGATGCAGAAACCCTGAGTACCCGATTAGAAATCCATGAAACCGTCTATATCCTCCGCCACCATCGTCCCTAGATCGGGGGGGGGGGATTTGAAGTTCTTCCCGGCACCCTACCAGAGGGGAGATGATCCCGGAGGCCTTGTCCCCGGTATGATGCGTTAGTAGTTCCACCTTTGTGCTTTCATGTATAGATCTTGTGAGCTCCGTTCATGATCAAGATCTAATCTATTTGTAATCATGCATGTTGTGTTTGCGAGGATCCGATGGATATTGAGATTATTATGTTGGTTTGATTAATGGTTTTATATTTATGATTCTATCATGTCTGTGTTGTTTGTGATCTTGCATGCTCTCTGTTGCTAGTGGTTATCTTGGCCAATTAGTTGCTAGTGACTCCAAGAGGGGGTATTGATGCTCGATAGTGGGTTTATGCCTCTAGTTTCCAAGGGAAGTGACAGAAATCTCTTCGTTTGTACATGTGCCATTGCTACTACGGAGAAAACAATGGTCTCTTGTTCATGGAACATGTGGACTGTTTGCCTTACACACTTTTCTCAAAGCAGTTGTCTGTTGCTTGCAACTTAATACTGGAGGGGGTTCGGATGATAACCTGAAGGTGGACTTCTAGTCATAGATGCAGCTGGATGGCGGTCTATGTATATTGTTGTACTGCCCAATCAACCTCATAGGATCTTTCTGGCTAGTAATTGCATTGTTATGCCTTGTTCAGTTCCTTTCAATTTCCCCGCTGTAATTTGTTTACCCTTCATGCCATGTTGTTTATCTAAGGAGAGCACCTCTAGTGAACTATTGACCCCGGTCCAATCTTTACCATTGATACATCCTCCACGGTTATTTGTTTACTTGCTGCAAACCATTACCTTCTACACCATACGTTTAATCCTTTGTTACAGTAAACCGGTGAGCTTGACAACCTCACTGATTCGTTGGGGCAAAGTCTTGAGTTTGTGTTGTGCAGGTCTCCGCGTTGCTTGCAACACCTGTGTGACGTTTCCTTCCTCCTTCTGGTTCGATAACCTCGGTCTCAACTGAGGGAAGACTTGCTATTGTGCTCTTCACACCTTGCTCTTGGGGTTCCCAACAAGACTCCACATCAAGCACCAAGTTCTCTGGCGCCATCAAGGAGTCATCATTAAGCTTGCAGTATCATCTTCATGGCTCCTAGTTTCTTTGACGTGTTGGAAATATCGTATCTTTGGCATTTATGTAGTGATTCCCATCATCATAGTCATTATCTGTGCAGGGCAAAATAACAAGAAAGGATTGCATACCCCATTGATCATTAGGGATTACCGGAAGGTTTTAGAGAGATATTTCATCAAATATATGAATGATATTGATGCATGCACCCAATGTTGATTTGGGAAACTTTGTTGGAACCCCAAGATCAAGGTGTGATGAGCACATCAGCAAGTTTCCCTCAGTAGAGATCGAGGTTATCGAACCTGAAGGAGGAAGGAAACGTCTCAAAGGTGTTGTTGACAACGTGGAGACCTGCACAACACAAACTCAAGACTTTGCCCCAATGAATCAGTGAGGTTGTCAAGCTCATCGGTTTGCTGTAACAAAGGATTAAATGTATGGTGTGGAAGGTAATCGTTTGCAGCAAGTAAACAAGTAACAGTGGAAGATGTATCAATGGTAAAGATTGGACCAGGGTCCATAGTTCACTAGAGGTGCTCTCCTTAGATAAACAACATGGCATGAAGGGTAAACAAATTACAGCAGGGCAATTGACAGGAACTGAGCAAGGCATAACAATGCAATTACTAGCTAGAAAGATCCTATGAAGTTTATTGGGAAATACAAAAATATACATAGACCATAATCCAACTGCATGTATGACTAGAAGTCCACCTTCAGGTTATCATCCGAACCCCCTCCAGTATTAAGTTGCAAGAAACAGACAACTGCTTTAAGCAAAGTGTGTAAGGTAAACACTCCACATGTTCTATGAACAAGAGACCGTTGTTTTCTCCCTAGTAGCAACAACACATCTACAACCGAAGAGATTTCTGTCACTTCCCTTGGAAACTAGAGGCATGAACCCACTATCGAGCATAAATACTCCCTCTTGGAGTCACTAGCAACTACTTGGCCAAGATAACCACTAGCAACGGAGAGCATACAAGATCACAAACAACACAGACATGATAGAATCGTAAAGATAAAACCATTAATCAAACCAACATAATAATCTCAATATCCATCGGATCCCTGCAAACACAACATGCATGATTACAAATAGATTAGATCTTGATCATGAACGGAGCTCACAAGATCTATACATGAAAGCACAAAGGAGGATATATAACCATCTAGCTACTACATGGACCCATAGTCCAAGGTGGAACTACTCACGAATCATACCGGAGAGAAGGCCTCCGGGATGATCTCCCCTCTAGCAGGGTGCCGGGAAGAACTTCAGATCCCCCCCGATCTAGGGACGATGGTGGCGGCGGTTGCAGACGGTTTCGTGTATTTCTGATCGGGTACCGAGAGTTTCTGCATCGGGGGCTTCTTATAGGCGAAGGGGTGAGTCTGGGAGGCGACCAGGGTCGCCAAAACCTACCCAGGCACGGGTCCACCTGACCCCGCGCCTGGGGTGGGTCTGGCCCCCTAGCCAGCCCCTCCGGCTCTCTCTGGACTTCTTGTTCCCCACGGAAAGTTATTGACTTTGGCGTTTGTCCCGTCCAATTCCAAGAATATTTCTTTACTAACTTTTCTGAAACCAAAAACAGCAGAAAACAGGCATCTGGCACTGTTGCAACTTGTTAATAGGTTAGTACCAGAAAACATGTAAAAAGCACCTCAAAGTGTAGACAAGTAAAGCAAAGTAGATACTAAACAAGCATGGAGCATCAAAAATTATAGATACATTTCCAACGTATCAGATGTCTAGTTTAAATGCGGACGTGAATGGCTATATTTCATAGCCATCAACCTCCCCAAGCTTAAACTTGATCGTCCTCGAGCAAGAAAACCAAAATCAAAAGGAAACTCAACATCTAAACTGAAATAATGAGATGATGATCTTACTCATGATTGGTAGTCTCATGTTTCCTCCACTTTATTAATATGAAAAAATTCAGCATAGATAGAGTAATGGCAAGCATATCATACGGGTTTCATGAATCCTTATAGCGTAGCAAAATTATTGTAAGTATGGATGATTCAAAAATGAAAATTTATTCCATGTCATGTAATCAAATCATAGGCTTGCCTTTGAACAATAAAGTGTAATCGTGTGGAATTAAGAGTGTGAGAGTTTGTCATGAAAAACATATACACTAAAGTTTCTCAATTCTCCCACATCAATAAATCAAGACTTATCAAGCACTACTTTTCTATTCATTGTCCTTCAAGAATTCCAGTTCTTAAGAAATTGAGACCAGCCAGAGGAGTGATTCCATTAGTTTATTAGGCTGAGATGGACACTCGTGGAATCACTAAGGTTTTTGTTCGTTTTGCATAATGATTACTCATATCAGCCGTAGGAGTGATTCCATCATGTTATAGCTACCCGGGAGTGCCAAGAATCTTACGCATTATAGCATTGCTGCTACATATGTTTAATCAACTCATAGCCGAAATCTAGGAGTTTCCTCCTTGAATATCGTTCGTAGGCTAGCGGAGTTGTTGGCATACCATGAAGTTTGACACGCATAATGCTATATCACTCTTATGATTTACAATTCAAACTTTGGCATGCTCACAAAAACCACTAAACATTAATTCAATTGAACAAATATTTTCAAAGAGAGTTATCAAGTCAATCATTATTTTCTGTGGTGTTGAGTGTCTCTAGGAATAAGCTTTCAAGACTAAGCACTACAACACCCAAGTCTTCAATTTGTTAGACTTTTTCTTGTTTCAATTGTCTAGAAAATTTTTAGGCAAGACTTTTGGTTAACTACAAGAGATGGAACAAAACATAGCAAGTTAAATACCCATGCAAACAAAATTTTACTACAATATAGAGACTCACTCCACCGATATAACATCTCAACATTATTACTAACTAGCATGGGTTTCTCAAACTTCAAAAGTGGGGAGTCATAAGGCATAACTCTCATGTTTGGTTCCACTTCTCTCTTCCCTTTTTATTTGTTTCTTGGAAACTCGAAGTCAATCACTCTCCTGCAAATCAACGAGAACTTCGAGGCAAAAATAAAAAGAGAGGGAAAATAAAGATAAATGGAGAAATCCTTTTGTGATTTTTGAGAAGAGGAATTTAAAGAATAGAAAATTGGCGTCAAAGCTCGGCTTGAAAATCTCAAAAAAAATAAAATAACTAAGATAAAGTGTTGGGGAAACCAACATGAGTGCTTATAAACTCAAATAAAAGCATAACTTCAAAAATAAGATAAGGCAAATGAAAGAAAAATAAAATATATAGAAAACCTCCCCAAGCTTAGGATTTTGCAAGCCCTTCAAATCACTTTGGTGGGGGAAAATAGTTGTAACTCTAGTTCGCAAATTGAGTTGAGAGGTTAATTGTTGTTATCTGAGGTTCAGGGTGAGATTATGCATTCCCTCCACGGTTCCTACAAGTTCTTGGAAATCTTTATATGTAGAAAACCGGTTTGGTGGCTGCTCCTCCTGATGGTGGACTTCTTGCTCCTCCTCTTGGTCCTCATCCTTCTCCAGAATCTCCTCCTCGGGTTGGTGTTTCTCAACCTGCAAGTTATGAAGCACACGTCCTTCCTCGATGGAGAAAAGACCATTAGGCAAAGGAGCAGGGTAGATACACCTAGCTCTAGCAATATGCAGATAATAAACACCACCTCTCCTAGTGAGCATTCCACAAGCCATCAAAGTACAGAAACCAACACGTCTCTCACCTAGCATTGGCTATAACTCCCCTAGGTCGATGCCCAATGCATTGTGAAGCACGGTGATGACGCCTGCACAAGTGATTGGTCCTTGGCTTTGGTGGGATTGGTACTCCAAGTAGCGCACAAGAATTGCGCCCAAGTGAAGCGACAAGTTGTCATAGTTGAGAGAAGCTTTTGCGAGGACTAAGATGTCCTCCTCATTGAGTCTTGGAAACTCATTGCGCGCCTGCAAGGTGTTAGCAATAACATAGAACAAATAGTTAATAGCAGGATGTTGAATATTCTTCCCTTTACTTACTCTAGAAGTAAAGCTTATACTATTATAACAGAATTCAGGGGAAGGTTCCATTCGGTAAAAGCTGCGCAGAGCATTAGGATCGTTGTTGGTTAAACCAAAACAATTGCACCATTCATCAAGTGATAGGGAATAATTATTCTTCATGAGTCAGAAAGAAATTCTATCCTCCCCATGCCATGTCTTAACGGTGCTATTCAAAGAACGAAGGAATTCAATGGTTAACCAGCGATAGGTTAGTGCATCATTAAATACAAAGTTTCGCAGACCAACTCTATTGCAAAGTAAATTATACTCATTAGAAATAACGAGTTGGTTCAATGTGACGGGGCAAGCCCACTTGGTTGCCTTGACTTCTCGGTTTTTGATCTTGTCGAAGCGATCATGGTGGGATTCGTTCTTGAATCGAATCCCCATGGGTTCCTAGGCTGCAGCCCGAGAAGAACTAGCGGCGGCAAGAGCACGTGTCTGGCTCCTTGTGTTCATCTTCTAAAAATAAATAAGAAAAACAAATATAAAACTTTTTGATCGAATAGTAATAATCATATCATAATCCTCATCATAGCACACTAAAGAATCTCCTCCACATAATAATCTAGGCACGATAATCATGGCAAATAGTTCAAAATAAGTCTCACCCTAGATTGATAATAAAAATAGATCAGAGGTGAATTCACGAAAAGTAATTGGGGGATTGGAGGAGAAACATACCGTAGATCACTTGTGTGTGAGGAATTCGAACGAAATTGATTAGGGGTGAAGATCCCTTGAGGTTTTGAGAGAGTTTGGAGGTAGAAGAGAGAAAAAGGATTGTATTTTTGATGTTTTGGGTACCTCCCTAAGCGTTTAAGTGGTCGGACGCAACTATACGGCAGGAAATATACGGACGGAACACTTTGTTCCCGACGTATAGTTGGTCTGATAGCAAAATTTTAGGGCTTCTAGGGTTTCTATGCTGGCGGATGCAACTATTGGCGACAACTATGCGGCTGAAACTTTTATTCCTGCCGTATAGTTGGTCGTCGAACCTTCTGTACACATAAAAAAAATTCTATTTCTTCAAGAATTACTTTTTAGACTGAAACTTACTGAAACACCTTGTTTTGACAGAAAAATGATAGACTATAATTTTGACCAACTATGGCATATATAAAATAGGAAATTTTAGAACCGCTGAATCTCTTCTTCTCACTAGAGTTTTCTAGCACTCTTTATTCTATATAAACTTAAACTAAAACTTAAAAAATAAACTCAAACCTTTATTTCACGTGGGTTTCCTCTCATGCGGCGCTCTTTTATGGTCAATAGCTTGACCTTGTATTGCTCACTTAGGCCATATGAGTCGAACACCCACTCCAAAGTAATTGGCCTTCAAAGTGATGACCTCCTTATCATCTTGCTTGGCTTTATTTTTCCTGGGGAAATGAATAACAAAAGGACCCCACAAAGGCAATTGGGGCTTCACGTACCCTTCATGCAACTTGATTAAACCCTTAGTAGTTCTTAAGAAAGGATGACCTAATATAATAGGGACAGTAGCATATTTAGACATGTCAATAATAACAAAATCAGTAAGAGAAGGATAGCCTTTAATGTATACCAAGGTATTTTATTTAATGCCTACTGCTTGTTTATAAGTAGAATCTGCTAGATGTAATTTTAGTTCGGTGATTTCAAAAGAGCCAAGATTTAACTTGTTAAAAGGACTCTTTGGAATTGTTGAAACACTTGCACCTAGATCACAGAGTGCAGCTATTTCATTAGTCCCAATTTTAATTTTAATGGTAGGCTCAAATATATCATCTAGCTTAACAGGTAATTTTTCAGCAATTTTCTTATATTCTTCTTCTAGCTCACGTACCTTTATTGCTTCCTGATTAACGATGTGTTGATACATGGATTACTCTCCTTCACTTACCGGAATCTTGACATTGATCCTTTTTACAAGATCTTCAACTATGTAGTTTGGTGAAGGAGCATTGCTATAATCAAGTTCTTCAGCCTCCTCCCTTTGAAGTCTTATCATCTTGAGGTCTTCAACTGGATTGGGCTCAGCTTTACTTGCAAATTTAGCTAGAATGGGATTTTGACTCTCAGTTATTTTACCTAGTTGTGCCTAAACAATCCTTGTTCTTTCTTGGAGGGCCTACAAATCATTTCTCAAACTAACAGCTTGGTTAGATAGTTTACCAAGCATAGAATCATGGTTCTCTGTAATTTTGACTAGAATATTTTGTTTTGATCATTTTGTGAATCCATAAAAGCTTTAAGAGTTTCTTGGAGACTAGTATTACTTGATCCGATATTATTATTAGAGTTACCTGCAGGACTAGAATAATGTTTCTGGAAGTTAGGATTATAGTTTTTCTTCCAAGCAGGGTTATAGTCATTACGAGCTATGAAGTCTACATTTTCAATAGTTGGTTCGGGAGTAGCTCTTACCGGGGTTTCCTTACCTTTAACGGCTAATATGAGCTCATCCAACTTAGCATCGAGTTATTCATTTTCTTGAGGTGTGACAGAGTTCACCTTCTTCGTGTTTGATCTTTCCACATTCCATTGGGCATGATTGTCTTGCATATTGTCTAGAAGCTGCTTCGCTTTGGTAATTTGTTTACCCATAAACGTTCCTCCAGCTGCAGTATCTACCATAGACTTAGAAACAGGGTTAAGAGCATTGTAAAGTAAGTGGAGAATTAACCAATCCTCCATCCCATGGCTGGGATAGTTTCTCATGCATTCTTTCCTTCTCTCACATGCAAGCGCTACTGGCTCACGCTCTTCCTGTCGAAAACCAGTAATATTAAATATGAGTTGCATAATCTTTGCAGGTGGAAAGAATTTAGTCATAAATTAAAAAGTACATTCCACCCATGATGCAATAGTATTTCTAGGCGAAGATAGCAACCATTCTTTTTCTCTTATTCTAAGAGAGAAAGGAAATAAGTGCAACTTGACCGCATCGGGGTCAAAATCTTTAATGCGCATCATATCACATATTTCAGTGAAAGTATTTAAGTGCATGCCTGCATCCTCTACAGCAGAGCCTCCAAATTGATTCTGTTGAACCAAACTTAAATAGCGGGGCTTAATTTCAGAATCTTCAGTAGAAATTGCTGGCTGAGTAATAGGAGTACGTAAATAATTATTGTTAGGAGTTGCAAACTCCCCAAGTTTCTTTTCAGCCATACTTCCTATGTATTTGTATTTTATGAAACAAGTACTAATGATGATAAAGCAAGAATTAAAAGACTAACTAATTTTTTTTGTCTTTCAAATAAAAACTAAAAGAAAACTAACAAAATTAAAAACGAGAATTAAAACTAGCAAGGTTCCTACTAACGTCACCAGGGTAGCTATTGCTTCCCCGTCAACAGCGCCAGAAAAAGGGTTGATACCTTCGATCCGGATTACGGGTGTAGTATAGCTCTTTTTTCCTAGTAGACCTAGGTTTATCGAATCCTCGGGAAGCAGAAAGTAAAGTGAGATTACTTAAATGGACCTTTGACAGTTTTAGAATTCCTATTGCATTTTCACCGGACCAAGAGTTTGCGATCTTTTTGTTGTTGTTGACGATGGAGAGAGAGAGAGAGGGCCTAGGGTCTTCGGTTTTCACCAGTAGCTATGCAAAACATCTGGTGGGAATAATAGAGAATACTAAAGTATACATGTAATTGTTAGAGAAAGATAATTATATGTGGGCAGTGCATCTACAATTGTTATCGCCTCCACAACCGCTTATAGAAATAACCTACTAGGCTCATTCATAGAAGAAAGAGAACTAATGATATGCATTGTGATGTCACCTTTAATCCCAAGTAAATTCCTCACATACAGCCATACTACCCTTTCTATCACTGGGGTTCCTATCCTGCAGATCATTCATTACTCACACTCCCTTTACTTGGATCAATCCTCTGGGTCTTGGGGTACCTGACAAGTCCTTAGATTGAGGCAAGAGAGGGTACTACAATCATCATGTCATACAAACTAATACATGATCCCATCTATGATAAATAACATGCACAAAAATCTACATGTCTATGCCGAAGCCCTTAGCCCAAAGAGAATTACTCACACATGGAGATGAAATCGACAATCATAAATTGTGTAATAGAGATCATAAGGTTGATGGCAAATAGTCTTACAATGTCGCCAATTGGAGATGAGATCTACTATTACAAGTGGTGGAATATGGCTATGGTGGTGGAGAAGGGTTTAGAGGTCTAGATCTAGATCTATTCCTCCGACGTGGCGGCTTCTGGTGGCAGGGAGAGTTGAGGTAAAAAAGAAGCGTTGTTTCCCGTCGCTCGAAGCCTCTTTACATAGGGGTCCCTTCACAAAAGTTGTTATGTTTGACGTAATGAAGTCGGTGCAAACTATACAGCGACAACTATACAGCGGCGACCCGTATAGTTGGTCGTTAAGCTTGTAGTATTATCTTCACGACTCATGGTTTCTTTGACATGATGGAAATCTCGTATCTTTAGCATTTATGTAGTGATTCCCATCATCATACGTCATTATCTGCATAGGGAAAAATATAAAGAAAGGATTGCATACCCCTTTGATCATTAGGCATTAGTAGCAGGTTTTTGAGAGATATTTCATCAAATATATGAATAATATCTAGTTTAAACGCCGACGTGGATGGCTATATTTCACATCCATCAATAGTTCCCTCCGTATATTTGGCGCCAACATCGCCTCCTCAAATAGTTTCACCCCGTGCAACTGGATCAGAGAGACGACATACAGAACACCTAGAAATCACCAAAAACCTCACCTCTAGAAGGAATCTAGAGGGGGAACTTTCCCTAGGGATCTATCTTCGCCCTAAGTAGATCTGGGAGGCCATGGCATCGATATCCATCTTCATCAACCGCTGCATCATCATCGTCTCCATCCATCCCATCTAGATCTTCTTGTAATTCTTGTACTAGTTGTGGATTTATACAAGAACTATTCATCTATAATTTTTTCCATTACTATTGCCATGATGTTGTTTGCTTCCATGTCTGAGTAGATCATTAGTTCTTGGGGAGATGGGAAACCCTAGTATATGATTTAGATGAAATAGAGATTATTATGTTATACATAATTATGTGTATGTGTTAATTGTCTTCATCTTGATGTTGGGAGTTGTGCACCTCCTTAATATTTTCCTCGTACAGGGACTTGATGAAGGGGATTACTTGTTGGTAGACGGAGGGATGATATCACTTATTGTGACTATAAAGTAGTTTTCATCCTTTACTTACTAACTTGGGGAAGCAAGGAGAACTCATTAAGCCAAGTCCATGCCACGGGGGAAATCCCTTAATAGCGGGATAATACGATTGATGTCATTTATCTGTCAGCTGTGGTTATGAAGGATGATGTGAGCATATATGGAGCTCCTCCCACATACATAATTGTCATGAGAATATTCAATATAATAATCTTGATCACTTAGTCTAAATTGTTAGCAGTGTATCCACCACTCCTCGAGAACGCCTTTTTTCCTATTGCAGTTTCAAGCTTTCTTACACACGCGATTACTACTTTCTGCATTAAGTTTTACTTCACTACTTTATTGCTTCGCTCAACCAAAAACCCAAAAATAGTTCTACTTTCTTGCATCTTAGAATTATTACTTAAGTACTTCGTTTAGTTTTAGTTAAAAGCCAGTGGGATCGATATCTTTATTTCAAAACTAGCTACAAACGATCTATGCACTTGCAGCCATCAAGCTGTTTTCAAGCGCTGTTGCCGGGGAGCTTAGCGCTATAAGTCACTTTACTTTTAGTTATTTACTTTCTTTGTAATAATTTTTTATTTGAGTTGCAGGAGCATACAATGTACAACACTCAGCATTTAATCTAGCTTGATGTAGTAAGGAATATGGGTTCCCCATGGACGCTTTTATAACTGTCAATAAAAGCATAAACCCTGATGGTATTGAGATCCATCCCTTATTATTTGAATTACTTAACCCTAAGAAGTTTGTAGGAACCAATGAAGAGAGTCCATATGGACACTTACAATTCTTTAAAGATGTTTTTGCTTCCTTTATATTTGATGATTGTGACCTTGACAAGGTTAAAATCCAGTTGTTTAGAAAAATTCTCTCTAATAATATTTGCAACTGGTATAGATATTTCTGTGCAAAAGCAACAAGGACATGGACGGAATTGAGAACCAAATTGTCACATCCCAAAATTTTCCAAATTTTCAAATGTGAAAAATATACGAACAAAAGAAATAAATGTTGAAATTTAGGGTGAAAAGAAACTTTTTGCTTCTAAATGGAAACATAAAAATCCTACTTGTACAAAATTTGAATGAAAAGGCAACAAATAAATTTTCAAACAAGTCAAATGCATCCCTACATGGAAATAATCTTGAATTTAAAGCACTTGGGAAAAGTTAAACCAAAACCCTAAATCCTAAATGAAAGAAATCATCTCCTAGATCACTCCAAGACTATGGCTTTGTTCCATATAAAAATCTAGCAACAGCCATTTCTAAATGACCAAAAAGGTCAACAAAAATAGTACAAAACCATGGAAATTGGTTTCACTCAATTTGGAGCCATAGATAAAAACTTATGAATTTAGCAAGATAAAAGAAAGTAATTCCAAGACTAATAAAGCTCCTAGGTAAAATCCATGCCAAATTGTGAGCAAAGTAATCCTAAAGGGATTTAAAAAGATAAACAAGTATTAAATAAAATTATACAAATTGGATTCACCAATTTTGGAACTATAAATAAAAAGATATGGATTTTATAAGATTAAGAAAGAAAGAAAGAAAGAAAGAAATAAGAAATATATAAAAGGAAATTTAAACCTTGGCCAAATCCATAAGCAAATGGAATAAAAGTTTATGAAATAAAATAAAAGAATAAAATATTATTTAAATAAAATTATATGGGTTTATGAACCATATTCAATTTTATTTAAATAAAGACAAACTGCCTAATTTAAATAAATATTAAATCATAACAGAATATTTGAAATATTCTAAAGTGGACTTTTAAATACACTAAATAAGTGGTTTAAACCTACTGAAAATATTTGGAAAGATTTGAATTCAAATTTTTGTTTAAAAAAATTATTTCATAATAGAACAGAAATTAGAAACAAAAAAGGAAAAAGTTAAGAAGAAAAAAATAGAAAAGAACCCCCCAGCAACCCAGGCCCAACAGCAGGCCCAGCACATAGCCCACCCAGCTCCACCATTCTCCCCTCTACCTCCCTTTCTCACCACGCAAAACCCCCACCCCCTCGCTGATCCCGCGGAGCCACCGACACGTTGGCGTCATCGTCTTCACCCGCGCTGACTGCATGGATTCAATCCGCATAAATTCGTGTAATTAGCGTTGTGATTTCCTCCCGCGACCATGCTCGATTAAATGCCTCCCCCTCGTCTCCATTTTCCCCCACTTCCCCGCACCAATGAGCCCCTAGGCTGCCCTGAATTTCGCTCACGCCGCCTCTGACTCCGACGTGCTCCAGCATCGATTTTGGCAAGCTTAGACCTCCCCTTGCCACCTAGCTTACGCAGACCTTCCCGCCATTGTCGTGCGCACCTGCCAGCAGCCTTCGTTTGCTCGCACGAGCCCCTGACGCTCAGCAATGACCTCGCTTGCACGCCACCGTCGTCTGCCTCAACTCCGGCGAGAAGTTGCTGGCGATTCATTGTGACCCTTGCCCTCTGGTAGGTTCCCTCGCAACCCCTGCAAGCATGCGCATCTCCCTAACTCGTTGCCTTGATTTCTTACGCCCCCGGAGCTCACCTCTGACGATGTCGTGCGTGCCCGACACCGACGCTAGCTCCGGTGAGCTATTCCCAATGACCCCGTGCGCCCCTTGATAAACGGAGACCACGTTGAGCTTCGTCACGACCTCGCGACTCTGGTAATTCCCTGTGCCCTCTCCCTTGCCTCCTAGAACCACCGGAACGCCAGCACTCGACGCGCCTCCTCCGCGCATCATCGCCAGCGCCGCTAGTCTCTTGTCAGCGTGCTCTGCCCCGTTAGATCTAAATCTAACGATGTAGATTAGATGACTCACCGAAACGGTATCAACCTATCTGCGCCGTGTGATTTTATTTAGATCCCTGCGGCCTGTGTTGCTCGATCCACCCGAAGCGGTATGGGCCAATTATAATCAGACACGTGGCCAGACTCTGTTTTAAAAACTAGAATTTGATCTATTAGTTGTTTGATGTTGCAAAAATCATAACTTTTGATATGTATGTGCAAAAATTGCAAATTTTATATCAATGGATTCAGAAAAATGTTTACTTTGCAAATATGGACCTAGTTTGGTCATTTGCTTTGGAAAAGTTAGGTGTTTATGCAGAAACATTATTAGGACTATTTTGAGTATAAAAATTGTTCTAAAAATGATTTTTGAGTGAAACCGTTTGCAAATGGTTTGTTTTGAACCCTCTAACCATAAACACTAACTTTTGAATTTAAAAATATATTTGGATAACAATAGAAATTATTACTTTGAATAAAAGCATTTCTAGTAAAACAGAAAATGATTTAAAAGGCCTATTTTCACTAACTTGATTTTAAATGAATTTCCCACTTTTATAAAAGACCAGTAGGTGTTTTGAAATGTTTAGAGACTTGTTAGAAACCACTTTTTCAATAAAACAAACTTTTCCATGCTTGCATGCATTTCCTTGTTTTATTGTTTTGTTTGTTATTTGTTGAGTGTTTGTTTTGAATGTGTGTTTTGCTTGATTGAATTGTAGTGAACTTTGAAGAGTGTGAAAATTGCAAGATCAAGGAGAGTACCTAGATTCTCTATTAAAAAGGCAAGTGATACTTTGGTCATCAAAATTCCTATCTTTTCAATGTTGAATTAGTGATATTTTTGTAGTATGCATGATAGGACAATTTTATATATCGCTATGCTATAGTAGATCCTATAGAATATATCTTGGTAGGAATATTTCTAAGTCAAGAGACAAGTTATGCTAGTATGCTTAGCCTAGCTATTAGAATACAATGGTGGAATATTCATGCTATGATATTATGCAAAGTCTATGACTATGTTTTTGATTAATAAAACAACTATGTGAATGAAACACCTGGGTGGAATGGTAATTGCTTGGATGGATTTTTGTTGAGTGGTTACCCAGGGCCCATTTCTATGGTTTACCCTGGTGTATCTCACTTGTGGATGGACACCCAGGAACAAAGAGATTTGAGATGTTTTGTGTTGAGAAGCTTCCAGTGCAACCACATGGCATATGGGCTCTGCTTTGTCTACATAGGTTGCAAGAACTCAAACAGATGGACAGTTGGTGGTAGTGATGATAGGTGGAACGCGTCCATGGTGGTCTGAGGGATTGTTTCTGAAAAGTCTCATCTCGATGCATGATGACCAACAAGTATAGGGGGTGTGTCGCAGTACTTTCGATAAATAGGAGTGTCGATCCCAATGAGGAGCAGAAGGTGTTGACTAGTGGTATGGAGCAGGAAATTTCTGTAAATACTTAGCAAACGGATTTTTGTGGTTTTCTGATAATGCAAAAACAAAGTGCAAGTAATAAAGAACGAACACAGCAAGTGGCCCAATCCTTTCTTAGCAAAGGACAAGCCGGTGGAAATACTTATAAGGACCAAACGTTCTCGAGGACACATGGAATTCTGTCAAGTGCTTTCGCTTCAAATAGCTGAGTACTCTTCTTTGGTGTTGTAAGAGTTGTGTGGGTGAACCTGTGCTAATGTACCAACCTTACTTGGACTAATACATACTTGTGATTAAACCCCCTGCAAACATCCGTAACTATAGGAAAGTAATTAAGATATAAATATAAGAATAGCCTTAAACTCTGAGATCCTATGCTCCCTTGTGCAAAGGTGTCCAAACAGGGGTTCAGGTTTCTGTCACTCCGGCAACCCCACAATTAATAGCCAAATACACAATGCATTCCCCTAGGCCCATAAATGGTGAAGTATCATGTAGTCGACGTTCACATGACACCGCTAGAAGAATAGCACCACATCTTAAATACTAAACCATTGAATAATAACTCAACACAAATCCACTACTAACAACATGACTTCTCCCATGTCCTCAAGAACTAGACGAACTACTCACGAGACATCATATGGATCAAGATCAAAGATGATATGATAGTGGATAACAATCTAAACATAAACAATAATCCAATGGTTCCACTCACAAGCATCAACTACAATAGTAATTAACACCGGGAATGTTTCCCCTAAGAACTAAAGCAATATCCAACACAATTGTTACAGTGGGACGGAGTGGTGGTGATGGTGCTGGTGGAGATGATGGTGTGGATGATGATTATGATCCTGATGAAGCCTAGCTTGATGACGGTGTTGATGGTGATGATCTCTCCTCTCCAGGAAGGAGTTTCCCCGGCAGAAATCTGTCTTCCGAAGAGATCTTTCTCTCTCGATGTTTTCCGCCCCGCAGAGGCGGCGGAAATCTATCTGTGGTCACCCCCCAGTATTAGGGTTCCATAGGGAAGATATAGGAGAAGGGGTAGAGTCGGGAGCCGGCCAGGTGGGCCACACCTTCCCTAGGCATGGCCTAGTGTGGGCCCGCGCGTAGGGGGTGTGGGCCCCCTGCGGCCCCTATTCGCCTCTCGTTCTGGCTTCCTCTGTATTCTGGAAAAATATAATTTTACCATATTTTCTGGTATTTTTCTGATCTTCGCGAAATTGCATCAAAACGCCTTCCATCAGAATCCAGACTCCGGCAGTCCATCCTCCAAGAATCATCCAACATGCAAAAACAGTTGAAAAGACATAAGTAATACCTCATAATAAGACATATATCAATGAATAGAGGTAAATTATGATATAGAATGGTGATGCAAATTGGACGTATCAACTCCCCCCAAGCTTAGACCTTCGCTTTTCCCCAAGCGAAAACTGAGCTCAATAAACATGTCCACAGGTTTATGCAGTGAAGTGGCGGTAAAAGAATACAGACAAGAAGCATCACACTTAACATTACACAACTCATAGAAGAAAGCAACTCACCATTATATAACTTAGCTTTCAACAAGTACATGAGTCACAATAGAGATGCATAAATATAAATCATAATTGGAATTGACAAACTTTTGTTCCTGGTCAGAAAACAGCTGGCAAACAGTTTCACAAAAAGCTATTTGTAGAAGTTTTATAACAGGAGCACTCTTTGCTAAAAAAGGTTTTCAATGAAGGCTTTCAAAGTAATACTCAATAGATAAGAGTTTTGTGAAAACAAGGAAGATAAAGAACATGATTGAATAAATCACCATATGACTGCTTGAAACACAACTCAAATGCTTGCTGGAGATAGAGAGGAAGTAGGTTTATTGACTCAACTCGGTAATAGGAGAAAGGTCCCTTCATAGAGGGTAACAGGGATTACAAGTCATAAAGAGCTTCCAAAATATTATGGTACTTACTAGCTTTGAGCCCTCATTGTCCCTATCATAGGCATATTGAGATGATTAAGGTTAAAGTGCACAAAGATGGAGTATATGCTTGACGAAATATAAGTTGTCAATCTCATGTCCCTTGAATATGAGGGCCACTCCTCATGCTACTCAACTTTGGTCACCGGTAAGTTCTTGTCATTGTAAGTACATGCGTATCATAGAGAACCGCCAACGGGTTACCCCTTGCACATGTTACAGGAGCTATCCCATAACCAAAATGACAAGGCAAGCAGACAATGAGCATCTCAACGATCTTTTTATTTACTATATGCATAACTTTTATTTGAGGATGCTTCATAGATAGCTCACTATGGTGATGCTGCAAGTTTCCACCATGATTAGGCATGGTTAGGCTAGCGGCCCCGGCGTTTCTCTAACACAAAATACAGACTCCATGGACTTAAAAGTTCCCTCTTTATTTCACATCGTTGACATCCATAGACAAAAGAGCACGATATCAACCGAGTACAAGGTACAGGTGCAATGTTGAAAGCGTTCCCCTTGACATCACGGTTCTTCTAATTCCAACATATAGATGCAAGAATATACAACTTCGATGGCACAATGGTTCAAGTCTATTAGTGCCAAAGAAATAAGGTGTGCCATCAAGTTCGTGAGAGCTTTACTAACTAGTTTTCACATAACAAAATACTTTTTAATTTGAAAGGTAGATGAAGCTTTAAAATTTGCTTGGAATAGCAAAAGCTACTAGGTAGATATGGTGGACACAAGTGGCAAAGGTTTTGGTTCAAAGGGATTGGAAACTTGAGAAGTATGCCTTCTCAAAACATGGTTTTGGCTAGCAAGGCTAGGTAGCTAGCAAGAGAGTTGAAAGAAACAAGCAAACATACAAGTAATAAAGCTAAACATGTAATCTTCCTTGAAGACACAAAATATTTTAAATAGAGAATACTAAGTTTATGAGCCAACAAGAAAGAAAATAAATGATACAAAATACCTGTAAGATTTTTCTCTTTTCTTTCAAACATCAAAAAGTATTGCTACTGACCAGAACTTGGTTTGCCAAAACCAATTTAGATCCACTTGATGATCCCAAAGTGATGCCAATACTGATCAACAAGATCCATCATATAATAGAGATTGCAAATTAAAATAAGAAGTGCAAAAAGTAAAAGATGAGACTTCTCATTAATATTCCAATAAAGGCACTCACACCAAGGGATACATAGATAATCAACTAAAGGAGAGATACTTCCACATGAAAACCAACCTATAGGATAATTTCTCTAACAAAGATATGAATCCACTAAAAAGGTAAAAGATAAAAGATGATGGTGGTGATATCGTGATACTCCCCCAAGCTTGGAACAAGCCAAGGGGATGACAAACCTGATGACGAGTTACTCCTTCAGTGGTGGTGGTGTTCTCTTGTCATCATAAAACTTCCAAGGAAAAGGTTCCCCATCCAAAAAGTATGTCCTTGTCTCTGCAATCCTGAAACTAGCAGCAGAGCTTATGCGATCAAATCTAGCCTCATACTCACAGTTTTGATTTTGTATGTCGTAGAGTTGTGCTTGTAATTGGTTGGTGGTCTGACGGAGCAAGAAGATTTCTTATCTGAGCTCAGCTACCTCCTCCTCATTCTTGGCGATGAGTTCTGAACTTATCTTGTGAATAACATCCACTTCGCGTTCCGCCATCTTCTTGTACCTGAAAATCTCCTGCTCCAATGCTTCCATCCTGTCTTCCAGACTTCCTTATCCCTTGGGGACTTGAACTTCTTTCATCTGTACCTTCCCATCTTTGAGAATCAGCTCCTTGGGATGGATCTTCAACTCATACATGTATGGGTTAAGGACATCCGCAGAGGAATCCTCCATGGGTGATCTAGTGGAAGACATTGTAGCTCCAAAACTGAGAATTTGCCTGACAGAAACAGATTGAAACATAAACACGACGAGAACTCGATGCAAGAACCTCGGGGAATCCGAGGGGTTATATATTACGAAAACACGATGAGAACTCGATGCATAAGGAAGGTTTTGACACAGAAACAAGGCGGATTCGGAGCTCGGGGGAGGCACACCCCCTCCAGGCACGGGGCAAGGTGGGCCCGCACCTGGGGTGGGTTTGGCCAACCCGGCCTCCGGTTCCTCCTCCGTTCCGTCTCGTAACTTCCCTTATGTATTAAAAACATTAAAAATATAAAAAGATTTGGGTTCCATGAACCTTCTGTTTTCACCACTTTTACCTATTCAAAGACAAACTCTGCAGTTTCTGGTGTTTGGCTTTTGATAAATTCTTCTGGAGTCGCCATTTGAATAACATCCACATCTTCATTATAAGAATCTCTAGAAATATAATGTTTTAGTCTTTGACCATTCACCACCTGTGTTGTGTCATACTTCAAAGAAGAAATTTTGATGGCACCTGAACGGTACACTTCCTTGATAACAAAAGGTCCTTCCCATTTTGAGAGTAGTTTCCCTGCAAAAAATCTGAGACGAGACCTATACAAAAGAACTTTCTCACCAACATGGAACTCCCTTTTGAGAATTCTCCTATCATGCCATCCTTTTACTTTTTCCTTAAAAAGCCAAGCATTTTCATAAGATTCACCTCTCCACTCATCTAGATTACTTAATTCGAGCAGTCTTTTCTCACCTGCAAGTCTAAAATCTCTATTCAATTCTTTCACTGCCCAATAAGCTTTGTGTTCTAATTCTAAAGGCAAGTTACAAGCTTTCCCATAGACCATTTTGTAAGGAGACATCCCCATAGGATTTTTATAAGTAGTTCTATATGCCCACAAAGCGTCATTCAACTTTTTAGCCCAATTTTTTCTAGATCTATTGATAGTCTTCTGCAAGATAGATTTAATTTCCCTATTGGAAAGTTCTACTTGCCCACTGGTTTGGGGGTGATAAGCTGGAGCAATTCTATGGTTTACATCATACTTAGAAAGAGTTTTTCTAAAACCTCCATGAATAAAATGAGACCCCCCATCAATCATGAGATATCTAGGCACACCGAACCTAGGAAAAATAACATCCTTAAGAATTTTAAAAGAGGTCTTACCATCAGCACTATTTGTAGGTATGGCTTCTACCCACTTTGTAAGATAGTCGACAGCAACAAGAATATGAGTGTACCCTTTTGAAGGGGGGAAAGTACCCATAAATTCAAATCCCCAACAATCAAAAGGTTCAATAACAAGAGAATAATTATAGGAATTTCATTGCGTCTAGAAATGTTAACTACTCGTTGACATTCATCACATGATAAGACAAACTTCCTTGCATCTTTGAAAAGGGTAGGACAATAAAATCTAGATTGTAAAACCTTCTGTGCAGTCCTATCCCCTACATGATGTCCTGCATAAGCACTACCATGACATTTTCTAAATATCTCTTGTTGTGCAAATTCTGGAACACATCTTCGCATAATTCCATCTACTCCTTATTTATATAACTGTGGGTCATCCCAAAAGTAATGCCTTAGATCATAAAAGAATTTCCTTCTCCGCTGAGCTGTAAAGGTTGGAGGCAAATACTTGGAGACAATAAAGTTAGCATAATCAGCATACCAAGGGCTCTCATGCAGACTTACCCTTATCGCAGCCAATTGCTCATTTGGAAAACTATCATTAACAGGCAATGGGTCAAAAGAAATGTTTTCTAAACTAGATAAATTGTCAGCAATAGGATTTTCAGCACCTTTCCTATCTATAATATGCAGATCAAACACTTGTAAAAGCAAAACCCACTTGATAAGTCTAGGCTTAACGTACTTCTTTGTCATATGGTACTTGATAGCAGCATGATCAGTATGAATAGTAACCTTTGAATCAACAATATAAGGTCTAAACTTATCACATGCAAAGATTACAGCTAAGAACTCTTTTTCAGTAGTAGCATAATTCTTTTGAGCAGCATCTAGAGTCTTGCTAGCATAATGAATAACATTCAACTTCTTATCAACATGTTGTCCAAGGACAGCACCCACAGCAAAATCACTAGCATCACACATAATTTCAAAAGGTAAACTCCAATCAGGTGGTTGAACAATAGGAGCAGTTGTCAAAGCTTTCTTCAAAGTTTTAAAAGCTTCCTTACAATCATCATCAAAAACAAAAGGTATATCTTTTTGAAGAAGATTAGTAAGGGGCTTTGAAATTTTGGAGAAATCTTTAATAAACCTGCTATAGAAACCAGCATGACCAAGGATACTACGAATACCTTTGATACCTCTAGGACAAGGCATCTTCTCAATTGCTTCAATTTTGGCTCTGTGAACTTCAATGCCTCTTTTAGAGATCTTGTGTCCAAGAACAATCCCTTCATTAACCCTGAAATGGCATTTCTCCTAATTAAGAACAAGGTTGGTTTCTTCACATCTCTGCAAAACTTTATCAAGGTTGTGCAAACAGTTATCAAAAGAAGTTCCATAGACAGAAAAATCATCCATGAAGAACTCCACAATTTCTTCACAAAAACCATGAAAGATAGCAAAAATACATCTCTAAAAGGTAGCAAGAGCATTACATAAACCAAAAGTCATACGCCTATAAGCATAAGTACCATAAGGACAAGTGAAAGTAGTTTTCTCTTGGTCTTGTGCTTTCATAGCAATTTGAGAAAACCCAGAATAACCATCAAGAAAGCAAAAGTGAGTCTTTTTGGACAACCTTTCAAGCATTTGATCAATAAAGGGCAAAGGATAATGATCTTTCTTAGTAACTTTATTAATCTTTATAAAATCAATGCACATTATATACCCAACCACTACTCTTTGGGGTATAAGCTCATTATCTTCATTAGGCACAACATTTATTCCCCATTTCTTGGGAACACAATGAACATGGTTGACCCATTTACTATCAGCAATAGGGTAAATAATACCAGCATCAAGGAGTTTTAATACCTCATTTCTTACCACATCCTTCATCTTAGGATTTAGACGGCGTTGGTGCTCAACAATTGGTTTTGCATCTGGCTCAATATTAATAGCATGCTAACATATAGTGGGAGAAATTCCTTTTAAATCATCAAGAGTATACCCCATAGATCCTCGGTGTTTCTTCAATACTTCCTATAACCTTTCTTCTTCCTTTAGTGAAATTTTAGAACTAATAATAACAGGATGCACTTTATTATTGTCAAGATAAGCATATTTAATATCATCAGGTATAGGTTTTAATTCGAAAACAGGGTCCTCTTTAGGTGGTAGTGTGGTACCCAAATCTTCCACAGGTAGATTGTGCTTAAGTAACTCAGGCTGACGAAGGAAAACCTCGTCAATCTCATTTCTTTCCTTAATGAAGACATCGTTTTCGTGATCTTCCATAAACGGTTGCAAGATGTTGTTAGGAGCAAGAGAAATAGCAGAAAGTTGTGCAACCCTAAAATCATCATTAGGCAGTTCATTTTCATAGGGAGTTTTGGAAAATTTGAAAAAATTAAACTCATAAGACTCTCCATCAAACATAGTAAAAAAATTCCTTCCTACAATCTATAATAGCCCCACAAGTATTCAGGAAGGGTCTACCAAAGATAATAGGATAGGTTTTACTAGCTTCTTTACCAAGTACCGGAAAATCAGTAGGATATTTAATCTTACCATAAAGGACCCACATCTCTTACAATGCCAATGGGGCAAACCTGCTCTCTATTGGCAAGGTGAATAACCACATCAATGTCCTCAAGCTCACAAGGACCAATTTCATGAATAATTTCCCTGTAAAGCTCATAAGGAATAGCACTAGAACTAGCACAAATATCACATAAACCATAATAGGTATGATTACCAATTCTAACAGAAAGCACAGGGACACTAGCTTTTCTAGCTTTTTTAGGATGAGAAACAATATTAGTAGCGTCTTCATAGAAGACAATATGCTCATCCTCTATATTTCTAGTGACAAGATCTTTCACAATAGCTAACATAGGCTCAATATCAATGAGCTCATCAGGCTCCATAGTTTTCTTTGCAATTTTGCTAACCACATTAGCTATAATGGAATGTTCCATTACCTTAGCAGGAAAAGGGATTTTCTCCATATAAGGTCCAGGCAAAATAGGATCAACAGTATAAACCTCTATGCTAGCAGGAACATGGCCGACAATGTCGTTATAAGGAGCATGGTACTTGTCCCACTCTTTCTTGGCAATTTCAATATAAGAGGCAAATGAATTAAAACATTTTGCAAGAACTTGAGGATCATGACCAAACTCATTGCTAATATCACGGAAGTCATCAGTTCCCATAAAAGATGTAATGCATTCATAATCATAGTTTATACCTGACTTTCTTCCTTTGTCATTCTCCCAAGCTTCAGTGTTTTCTTGTATACGGTCTAGTAGATCCCATTTAGCTTATTCCTTCATACGTGTGAATGATCCAGCAGAAGAAGCATCTAGTAAATCTTTATCATGAAGAGAAAGCCTAGCATAAAAGTTATTGATAATAATATTGTTAGGGAGTTCATGAATAGGACATTTAAGCATTAGTAACTTCAATCTCCCCCAAGCTTGAGCTGTACTCTCTCCATCACAAGGCCAAAAGTTATATATCAGATTTCTATCCTTATGAATCTCACTAGGAGGATAAAATTTAGAATAAAAGAGAGATGTCATCTCCTCCCATTCCATGGATTGTCCATTTTTCAGCAACTTATACCATTCTTCAACTCTCCCTTTCAAGGATATGGAGAGTAACTTTTTCTTCACCTGTTCAGTTTTGATACCTGTACACTTAAACAACCCGCATAATTCATGGATAAAAAGCAAGTGATCACCAGGATGGACAGTTCCATCCCCAAAATAATAATTATCCATAACACAATCAACAATACTTGTAGGTATCTTAAAAGGATCTATCTTAACAGGTGGTGGTTCATCTACTACCCTAGCAGTGGTAGTAGTTTTCCCAAACAGAAAACCAAGTGGGTTATCCATATTGGAAATAGAGTAACAAGTAGTAACAAAAAGCAATACTCACAGTAGAAGTTTCCTTTACCAGGTCGACTCTTCAATAGCGCTTCACTCCCCGACAACGGCGCTAGAAAATAGTCTTTATGACCCACAAGTATAGGGGGTGTATCGCAGTACTTTCGATAAATAGGAGTGTCGATCCCAACAAGGAACAGAAGGTGTTAACTAGTGGTATGGAGCAGGAAATCTTTGTAAATACTTAGCAAACGGATTTTTAGTGGTTTTCTGATAAAGCAACAAAACAAAGTGCAAGTAATAAAGAACGGACACAGCAAGTGGCCCAATCCTTTCCTAGCAAAGGACAAGATGGTGGAAATACTTATAAGGACCAAACATTCTCGAGGACACATGGGAATTCTGTCAAGTGCATTCACTTCAAATAGCTGAGTACTCTTCTTTGATGTTGTAAGTGTTGTGTGGGTGAACCTGTGCTATTGTACCGACCTTACTTGGACTAATACATACTTGTGATTAAACCCGCTGCAAACACCCGTAACTACAGGAAAGTAATTAAGATATAAATGTAACCACAACCTTAAACTCTGAGATCCTACGCTCCATTGTGCAAAGGTGTCCTAACGGGGGTTCAGGTTTCTGTCACTCCGGCAACCCCACAATTAGTAGCCAAATACAGAATGCATTCCCCTAGGCCCACAAATGGTGAAGTATCATGCAGTCGACATTCACATGACACCGCTAGAAGAATAGCACCACAATTTAAATACTAAACCATTGAATAATAACTCAACACAAATCCACTACTAACAACATGACTTCTCCCATGTCCTCAAGAACTAGACGAACTACTCACAAGACATCATATGGATCAAGATCAAAGATGATATGATAATGGATAACAATCTGAACATAAACAAAAATCCAATGGTTTCACTCACAAGCATCAACTACAATAGTAATTAACACCAGGAAAGTTTCCCCTAAGAACTAAAGCAATATCCAACACAATTGTTACAGTGGGACGGAGTGGTGGTGATGGTGCTGGTGGAGATGATGGTGTGGATGATGATGATCCCGATGAAGCCTAGCTTGATGATGGTGTAGATGGCGACGATCTCCCCTCTCCGGGAAGGAGTTTTCCTGACAGAAATCTGTTTGCCGGAGAGATCTTTCTCTCTCGGTGTTTTCTGCCCCACAGAGGCGGCAGAAATCTATCTTTGGTCGCCCCCCCCAGTATTAGGGTTCCATAGGGAAGATATAGGCGAAGGGGCAGAGTCGGGAGCCGGCCAGGTGGGCCACACCTGCCCTAGGCGCGACCTAGGGTGGGCCCGTGCCTAGTGGGGTGTGGGCCCCCTACAGCCCCTCTTCGCCTCTCCTTCTAGCTTTCTCTGTCTTCTGGAAAAATACAATTTTAGTATATTTTTCTGGTATTTTTCTGATCTTCGCAAAATTGCATCAGAACGCCTTCTTTTCCACCAGAATACAGACTCCGGCAGTCCATCCTCGAAGAATCATCCAACATGCAAAAATAGTGGAAAAGACATAAGTAATACCTCATAATGAGACATATATCAATGAATAGAGGTAAATTGTGATATAGAATGGTGATGCAAATTGCACGTATCAATGCATGTCGAGTCTTGTGGGAAAAGTGCACCACCTCTCGAGAGGGTAAAACCTAAGTACTTAGTCGTGTCCCCGGTAATGGACATTTTGAGCATCAAAGACATTGAAATGATCAAGAATCTCCTCATCCCAATTTCTCTAAGTTAAAAACTTGTTGGGTGAACAAGGGAAGCACCTGGTGTGTATCCAATGTGCCATTGTGTGATGAAATGTTTTGAAAAGAGAAAAATATTTTCAAAGGATATGGAAAACTTATTTTATGCAAAGGCCAGCCAAAACTCCACTTAGGCATATATTCATGTAGATGTTAGATTCTCCATGTCAAAATGATATCACTTGCCAATACAATTCAAATGTATTGACCCTTGTGGCTGTAACTTATTATGTTGCAGGTTTGTTTGATGTTAGTGAAGTTTTTTGAGTAGGGATTACAAGTCTACAACCAACATGATTGCCTGTGGCATATGAAGATGAAGGACTCCATGATATATAGTTATATCTGCTGCTTTGTAATAAGAAAGCCATTTGAGCTATGTAAGTTGTAATGAACTATTTTACTCCTAGTTATAAGTTGTAATATGACCTTTGTTTCTTGATATTACATCTTAAACTGTGGGTGCTAGCTATTCGATCCATGGACTAGCACTGTAAACACATGGATCTCTACCTTATCAGGTTGGGACCTCTACATATGGTATTAGAGCACTGTGTTGCCTATAGGATTGTAAACCTAGGATTGGACAAAACCCTTAGAAAAATAAGAGCTGTATTTCTTCAAACTTATTTACAAAGCAATCTTGTAAAATCTTTCCTCAACATTTTTTTTTGATTCTACATCTCTACCTTTTCTACTTGATGGACAAAAAATCCAACATGAGCAAGGACTTCACCATCACCAATGACTTCAACTTCAGTTTCACCAAGGACTTCAACTTAGACATCACTAAGGACTTCAAGTGAGATAAGAATAATACTCAAGACTTGGAGACTAAGAAAACTCAATTCATTAAGAAACAACTAAGATGGATGGAATAATCTCAAGTGATACCCATAGTTGGACCACGATACTAGAGTTTAGTTTAAATCTATTTATTGATCACACCCAACTTATGTAGTGTAGCAAAAATATTGTGTTGCCTATAATAAGCTTGAATCTTGTTGTTTGAGTGAAATGCATGATTGTGATTGCTTGCACATTGCTATGTGTGAATTGTTGTGTGTGTAGAATTCTTCCTATAAATTTTTTTTGCCTAATCTAATCCAAATTCAACCCAAGCAGATGACTTCTCCAAGGGACCACAACTCCAACATCAAGGATGGTAACAACAACCTAGAGATGCACACGACAGAACAACTGCTAGCAACCCAAGACTAGTTGAATCAAGTGACAAGCCGTTTTTAGCCAACAACCAAAAAAACATTGAGTTAGACCCATCCATGCTAAAGTTCTTGGAATCCCAATCTCAATTGTTGCAAAGGATGACCAATCAGATGATCAACATGATAAGCAACCTTTCCCCAAAGAGATTGTGACAACAATGATATCAAGGATGACATTACAGAAGGAACTCAAGCCTGCAAAATCTGTGGGGACATAGGACACACTTATAAAGAGCATATAGAACAATGCCCTAATTGTGAAGAGAAACATCCAACTAGACAATGCCCCACATCTCAAGTTACTTGTTTCCTATGTGAAGGAAATGATCATGTCCCTGTCCAATGCCATATCTATCATATAGTTCAACATATGAAACATCAAGCTAAGGATGGAAAATGTCAAGTCTTTGGAAAGACCCATGAAGGTACAACCTCAACCAAGAAGGATGGAGACAAAGTCAAACCTCAGTGTGCACCTCCATACATTATAACCCACTATGGCGGAAAAAAGAGGAAACATGGATGTTATCCTAGGAACCATTCTAAGAACCGAGGGAGTTTTCCCACCTTTATGGTAAAATATGAAGAACATGAACTAAGAGCCCTCCTACCTTTGGAGAGACCCAAAAAGAAGAAGGACATCAGCAAACTAGAGTGCCACAAATGCAAAGAGGTAGGCCATTATGCATCACATTGTCCAGAAAAGGAGAAGAACAAGAAAAGCAAATTTGGAAAGGATCTCAACCTTGTCACATGTTTCAAATGTGGTAACAAAGGACACTATGCAAACAACTGTCCAGAGAAGCTACATCAAGATACCAAGTAACCCAAGATGCAATCTAGTTAAAAATATTTTAAGGGTGGTAGTACCCTAGTTGTCCTGAAGCCAACTTGTAACCTCTAGCCTTCCCGAATCTCGGGACGAGACTCCTTTTAAGGGTGGTAGTCTATCACATCCCAAAATTTTCTAAATTTTGAAATGTGAAAAATAAACAAACAAAAGAAATAAATGTTGAAATTTAGGGTGAAAAGAAACTTTTTGCTTCTAAATGGAAACATCAAAATCCTACTTGAAAAATTTTTGAATGAAAAGGCAACAAACAAATTTTCAAACAAGTCAAATGCATCCCTGCATGGAAATAATATTGAATTTAAAGCACTTGGGAAAAGTTAAACCAAAACCCTAAATCCTAAATGAAAGAAATCATCTCCAAGATCACTCCAAGGCTATGGATTTGTTCCATATAAAAATCTAGAAACAACCATTTCTAAATGACCAAAAATGGTAAACAAAAATAGTACAAAACAATGGAAATTGGTTTCACTCAATTTGGAGCCATGGATAAAAACTTATGAATTTAGTAAGATAAAAGAAAGTAATTCCCAGACTAATAAAGCTCCTAGCTAAAATCCATGCCAAATTGTGAGCAAAGTAATACTAAAGGGATTTAAAAAGATAAACAAATATTAAATAAAATTATACAAATTGGAATCACCAATTTTGGAACTATAAATAAAAAGATATGGACTTTATAAGATAAAGAAAGAAAGAAATAAATAGGAAATATTTAAAAGGCAATTTAAACCTTGGCCAAATACATAAGAAAATGGAATAAAAGTTTATGAAATAAAATAAAAAAATAAAATATTATTTAAATAAAATTATATGGGTTTATGAACCATATTCAATTTTATTTAAATAAAGACAAAATGCCTAATTTAAATAAATATGAAATCATAAGAGAATATTTGTAATATTCTAAAGTGTACTTTTAAACACACTAAATAAGTGGTTTAAAACCTACTAAAAATATTTGGAAAGATTTGAATTCAAATTGTTGTTTAAAACTATTGTTTGAAATTAAAACAGAAATCAGAAACAGAAAAAGGAAAAATTTAAGAAGAACAAAATGGAAAAGAACCCCCCACCAAACCAGGCCCAACAGTAGGCCGAGCACACAGCCCACCCCGATCCACCATTCTCCCCTCTGCCTACCTTCCTCACCACGCGAAACCCCCACCCCTCGCTGAACAAGCAGACCCACCGCCATGTTGGCGTCATCGTCTTCACCCGCGTTGACCCGTTCCCCTCTTCCCTCTTCCATTTCTGCACGGATTCAATCCACATAAATTCGCGTAATTAGCACTATGATTTCCTCCCATGACCATGCTCGATTAAACTCCTCCCCCTCCTCTCCATTTTCCCCCACTTCCCTGCACCAATGAGCCCCTAGGCTGTCCTGAATTTCGCTCACGCCGCCTCTGACTCCGACGTGCTCCTTCATCGATTCTGGCAAGCTCAGACCTGCACGCCATTGTCGTGCACACCTGCCAGCATCCTCTGTTTGCTCGCGCGAGCCCCTGACACTCGGCAACGACCTCGCCTGCATGCCACCGTCATCTGCCTCAACTCCGGCGAGAAGTTGACGGCGATTCATTGTGCCCCTTTCCCTCTGGTAGATTCCCTCAAAACCCCTGCAAGCGTGCACATGTACCTGACTTGTTGTCGTGCTTTATTACGCCCCAGGAGCTCACCTCCGATGACGCCATGCGTTATCGACACCGATGCTAGCTCCGGTGAGCGATTCCCAGCAACCCCGTGCGCCCCTTGATCAACGGAGACCATGTTGAGCTTCGTCGCGACCTCACGACTCTGGTAATGCCCTATGCCCTCTCCCCTCTCCCTTGCCTCCTAGAACCACCGGAACACCACCACCCGATGTGCCGCCGCCGCGCACCGTCGCCAGCGCCGCCAGTGTCTGGTCAGTGCGCTCTGGCCCGTTAGATCTAAATCTAACGATGTAGATTAGATGACTTACCAAAACGGTATCAACCCATCTGCTCCATGCGATTTTATTTAGATCCTGCATCCTGTGTTGCTCGATCCACCCGAAGCGGTATGGGCCAATTAGAATTAGACACGTGTCCAGACTCTGTTTTAAAAACTAGAATTTGATATATTAGTTGTTTGAACTGGCAAAAATCATAACTTTTGATATGTATGTCCAAAAATTGCAAATTTTATATAAATGGATTCAGAAAAATGTGTACTTTGCAAATATGGCCGTGGTTTTGTCATTTGATTCTAAAAAATTTGGTGTTTATGCAGAAACATTATTAGGACTATTTTGAGTATAAAAATTGTTCTAAAAATGATTTTTGAGTGAAACCTTTTGCAAATGGTTTGTTTTGAACTCTCTGACCATAAGTACTAACTTTTGAATTTAAAAATATATTTTGCTAACAATAGAAATTATTACTTTGAATAAAAGCGTTTCTCGTAAAACAAAAATGATTTAAAAGGCCTATTTTCACTAACTTGATTTTAAATTAAATTCCCACTTTTATAAAATACCAGTAAGTGTTTTGAAATGTTTAGAGCCTTTTCAATAAAACAAACTTTTGCATGCTTGCATGCATTTCCTTGTTTTATGGTTTTGTTTGTTATTTGTTTGAGTCTTAGTTTTGAATGTGTGTTTTGCTTGATTGAATTGTAGTGAACTTTGAAGAGTGTGACAATTGCAAGATCAAGGAGAGTACCTAGATTCTCTACTAAAAAGGAAAGTGATACTTTGGTCATCAAAAGTCCTATCTTTTCAATATTGCATTAGTGATATTTTGTAGTACGCATGATATGACTATTTTATATATTGCTATGCTATAGTAGATCCTATAGAATATATCTTGGTAGGAATCTTTCTAAGTCAAGATACAAGTTATGCTAGTATGCTTAGCCTAGCTATTAGAATACAAGGGTGGAATATTCATGCTATGATATTATGGAAAGTCTGTCACTATGTTTTTGATTAATAAAACAACTATGTGAAGGAAACACCTGGGTGGAATGGTAATTGCTTGGACGGATTTTTGTTGAGTGGTTACCCATGGCCCATTTCATTGGTTTACCCTGGTGTATCTCACTTGTGGATGGCCACCTAGGAACAAAGAGATTTGAGATGTTTTGTGTTGAGAAGCTTCCAGTGCAACCACATGGCATATGGGCTCTTCCTTGACTACATAGGTTGCAAGAACTCAACCAGATGGACCGTTGGTGGTAGTGATAATAGGTGGAACACATCCATGGTGGTCTGAGGGATTGTTTCTGAAAAGTATCGTCTCGATGCATGTCGAGTCTTGTGGGAAAAGTTCACCACCTCTCAAGAGGGTAAAACCTAAGTACTTAGCCGTGTCCCCGGTAATGGACATTTTGAGCATCAAAGACATTGAAATGATCAAGAATCTCCTCATCCCAATTTCTCCAAGTTAAAAACTTGTTGGGTAAACAAGGGAAGCACCTGGTGTATCCAGTGTGCCATTGTGTGATGAAATGTTTTGAAAAGAGAAAACTATTTTCATAGGATAGGGAAAACTTATTTTATGCAAAGGCCAGCCAAAACTCCACATTGCCATATATTCATGTAGATGTTAGATTCTCCATGTCAAAATGATATCACTTGCCAATACAATTCAAATGTATTGACCCTTGTGGCTATAACTTATTATGTTGCAGGTTTGTTTGATGTTAGTGAAGTTTGTTGAGTAGGGATTACAAGTCTACAACCAACATGGTTTCCTGTGGCATATGAAGATGAAGGACTCAGCTATGTAAGTTGTAATGAACTATTTTACTCCTGGTTATAAGTTGTAATATGACCTTTGTTTCTTGATATTACATCTTAAACCGTGGGTGCTAGCTATTCGATCTAGGGACTAGCACTGTAAACACAGGGATCTGTACCTTATCAGGTTGGGACCTCTACACAAATTCCTATCAAAATATTATTCAGAAAGCAAAGCTCACAGGATGAGAGATATTATTATTAGTTTCAAAAATAATCCTGATGAGAGTTTATATGATGGCTATCTAAGGTAGAAAAGCTATCTTGACAATTGCCCCATCACTGTTTTCCTGATTGGATAATCACTCATACTTTCTATGGAGGGCTTAATAATAAAAATAGAACGAACCTAGATACCACTTCTAATGGTAGTTTTCTATCTTATACCTATGATGAAGCCTGGAAATTAATAATGAAACTGAGGGAGACAACAGAAAGTCTTAAAAATCAGGAGAGCAATATGAATAGTTCTTCTGAATATGCATGTGTTAACGACTTTCTTGAAGATGAAAGGACTTGTGTGATGATTAAAACCCTTGGTATTGATTCTTATTTAGTAAAGAAAATTATTGAGAATTATGCAAGGCATCTATAGGTACCTATAGAATGAAAACCTTATAAACCCCTCAAAGAAAAGAAACGAGCAAGAGAGAACGCATCATTGGTTTAATTTTCCTCTGAACCTATTCAAGAGAATATTAAGAAAAAGTGTAGGGAGGAAGAACACATAAGGAGAAGATCAAAGAAACTAGAGAAGAACCCCGAAGCTACCAATGCAAATATTGTTATATTTAAGGATCTTATGGAGGCACGAACCATGGAGAATGAAGTGGTTATGCTAGACTTTGAAACTTTAGACTTCATCACAGGTAAGAGACGAGGTAGAGAAAACTTCTAAACCTATGAATCCTATATATCGTGGAGAAACTATCTTACACGGAATTTGTGAGCCGATTTCCACTATAAATATTATGCCTTCATCACTTTATGAGGAACTTCGCTACAATTTAAATAATCCAGATGTGGAACCGGTAGACACTACTATTAAATTGTATAATAGAACTAATATAAAACCGGAAGGTGTTATTCGAAATGTCTCTGTCTTTATTGGATCACTCATGTACCCTCTTGATTTTCATATTGTTGATATGCCTCGAGATACTTTTTCCTATTCTTTTAGGAAGGCCTTTTGTCTCTATAACCAAAGGTCGAATTCATAATAAGAAGGATACCATTTCAATGATGTTTGGAGAAGACGAAATGACATTCCACTTTGCCAAACTAAAGAAGATACCATATGAAGTGGAAGATATCAAGGAAGGAAAAACCATTGCTGAGCTAGCCGCAATTCATTTCAGTACTCCGCAAGATGAATTAGAGAGCAGCTTAGTTAATTGGGAAGAAGCACTATTTGATGAGGAAAGAGAAGACATGGATGATGACCTTGACTCCATTCCGGAAGCACAAAACCCACATGACTATGAGGAACTAGTAAGAAAAGGAGACGAAGAACCTCCGCCAATTGAATTGAAACGACTTCTAGACAATATGAGGTATGAATTTTTAGATAATGAAAATAAATGTCCTATTAATATTAGTAAAAATTTATTAGAAAATGAAACAAATAAATTTATTTCGGTTTTGATCAAACATCGTGAAGCATTTGGGTATACTTTAAGTGACATTAAAGGAATAGATCCATCCATTGTGACACATAAGATTACCATTCTTGAAGATGTCGTACTTGTAGTTGACAGACAAAGATGGCTTAATCCAAAAATGAAAGAAGTAGTAAGAAAAGAAGTTATACGCTTATTAGATACCAGCATAATATATCCTATTTTTAATAGTAAATGGGTTAGCCTAGCTCATTTCATACCAAGACATGGGGGTCTTGATGCTACTATGAATGAGGATGGTGAGCTAGTTCCTATAAGACCTATTGTTGGGTATCATATGTGCATCAATTTTAGAAAACTAAACCGTGAGACACAGAAAAATGATAAACCTATACCATTCATGGATAGAATTTTAAAGAGACTAAGCAACAATTCTTATTTTTGTTTTATTGATGGTTACTCCGGTTATTCTAAAATTTCTATACAACCCGAAAATCAAGAGAAAACAACTTTCACATGTCCTTATTCTACATATGCTTATAGATTAATTCCATTTGGCTTATGTAATGCAGTTGCAACCTTTCAAGAATGTGTTTTAAAAATCTTTGATGATCTTGTTGAGAAGACTATGGAAGTTCTAACAAATGATTTCGTTGTTTGTGGAACAACATTTGATAATTTCCTCTACAATTTAACCAAGGTTTTTGCAGAGATGCCCGCAATCAATTTTAGTTTTGAATTGGGAACAATGTCAATTCATGGAACAAGAAGGTAATGTTTTTGGACATAAGGTTTCAGAAAAGGCATAGAAATAGATAAGACCAATCTAAGTGCTGTAGAAAATCTTCCCATACCTCAAGACATTAAAAACTTAAAAATGTTTCTAGGACGTGCAGGTTTTTACAAGCGTTTTATAAAAGATTTTGCTAAAATAGCTATGCCTCTTACTAACCTTCTTGATAAAGAAACTCTGTTCTACTTAGACCATGACTGCATTGCAGCTTTTAAAAATCTTAAAAATAAATTAGTTTCGGCACCTATCATGCAATCTCCGAAATGGGATAAACCTTTTGAAATCATGTGTGATGCTAGTGACTAGGCTCTAGGAGCTGTATTAGGACAGCGAGACGGGAATAATTTAAATGTTATCCATCACGCTAGTAGAACTCTTAATAAGATTTAGGCTACTATGGAGAAAGATTTCCTAGCTATAATTTTTGGTCGTGACAAATTTAGATCTTACATTATTAATTCTAAAGTAATAGTTCATATAGATCACCAAGCTTTGCGTCACCTCCTTGTGAAAAAGGATGCAAAGCCCAGGTTGATTAGGTGGGTGTTATTACAACAATAATATGATTTGCAAATAATAGATAGGATGGGTAAGGATAATCAAGTAGCAGATCATCTCTCTAGGATGGAGGGAATAATTACTGACCATGTACCTATAAATGAGTCATTTCCGGGAGAATACTTAGAAAATGTTGAATTCATTGATCCTTGGTTTTGTCACATCCCAAATTTTAGATTTGGTCTTGCATATCCTTCATATCATCGCATCATGCTTTCCCATACAAAACCGTCGATCTAAAATGAATCGGCGAAACGCTATTTTCGAAACCCTATTCTATTTTGCTACGAGGCTCCTACGGGAGGCTTTAGTAGGACTAGCGTTGTCCACCCTTGTAGCCTAGTGGTTTCACTCAAACCTTGACCCTAGATTGTTCCCCTCGATTTTACAAAACCGTAGGAGCAAGAATCGCTCGATTCGGAGCTCGTACGGAAAATTTATCGCCGTTTTATGAAACGTCGGAAAAACGGGCCAATTTTCGGGCCGATTTCCGAGTCCGCGTCTAACCGCGTTCCGAATCGGAGTAATACCCGCAAGGGGCCCCACTTAAGGGACCGAGCCGCCGCCCCTGCCTGCCTCGATAACCGCGCCCACGATCTCGGGAACCGCACCCCGCGCGCCGCCTCCTACCCCGCGATCGCCGCCTCCACGCCCCGCCGGCCGCCAGGGCCCCGCCGCCGGCCAGGTACCCCGCCTCCTGCTGCCGCGCCACCTCTTCCCCGCCGCCGCGCGCCCGCGGCCAACCGCCGCCAGCGCCACGCCTCGCCACCGCCGCGTCGCTCACCCCGCCGCCGCGCTGCGCTGTAGCGCCTGCACCGCCGTCTGCCGCATGCCCCGCCACCAGCGCCCTGCACCCCGTGCCGCTTTTGCCTCCGCTCGCCCTGCCGCTGCAGCCGCCCGCCGAGCCGCGCGCCTCGCCGCCATCTACCGCTGCGCTGCTGCCGCGCCTGGCCGCCGCCGCCTGCTGCTGCGCCGCTGCTGCTGTTGCGCCGTTGCGCGCCTTCGCGCGCGCGTTGCCCACGCACGCACGCACGCGCGCCATTTTGCACGCCGCGTTATCTAATCTCGAACCGTGCGCTGATCGTTCCCCTCCCGCGCAGGTAGCACCATCGCCGGAATCGATCGCTGCACCGTCTGGAACTCGCCGCCGTCCGTTTCGCCGTTCGTTTCCGGTAAGCCTGCAGCCACCGTCAGATCTCAGATCAGCGGCTCAGATCGTTCGTTGACCGGTCAGACTCAGGCGTTGACTAGTCAGACGCTCAGTCAGCGCCCAGTCAGCAGACGCGTTGACCAGTCAACAGACACAGTTGACTGGTTAATTTCGTTAATCCTTTTAGTTGACAGATTTCGGTAGAAACTTGTAAATTGCGTAAAAATTAAACCGCTTGGCCAAAAATTGCAAATAAAATATGTGTAGATTCAGTGAGTCGTGTAGAATCTCTCTGTACCTTTGGTTCAGACTTTTGCAGCAAGGTTTAGTACAGTTTAATCAAATGAGTTAATGGCCTTTTCGGAGTAATAAATTCGTAGAAAATGATCCGTAGCTCCGAAAATCGCGTATGATATGTCCCTGGATTCAGTGGAACGAGGGGAATATCATCGTGAATTAAAAGGATAGGCTTACAGTAAAAACTTCTGCAAAAACTGTCTAGTGGCTTTCTGTAGTGTTTTAATTACTCGGGGAGTTTTATAATTCCTTTTTGAGTAATTCCAATTGGTACTGTTTCCAACCAGCGATACCTATGCGGTAGATTTTTCCCAAGATTTTTACAAATAGTATACTACCGGTAGCGAATTACTCGAGTTCTAGCTCTAGTTTCGAGTATTACTTTTTGCGAAATAGTTTTCCATGCGCTAAAACTATTTTTCATGCATGCAATCAGTAGTATTATTGAATAGGATTATGTGGTGCAGCTGTAACACCAATTCACTTGCCTTGCATACCTTCATGCATCATATTTGTTGCATATGCTTGTGGATTGTTTGTTTATGATTGCAATTGTATCGTGTAGATTGTGACGAGTGCAACGCTTGCTCGTGTGTGGATTGTTCTTCCGACCGCTACAACCAAGGCAAGTAGATGCTACTTTGTTCATGATATCGTCCTACTATTTTCAATGCATTGTCGTGTATTTTGTAGATGCATGTGTAGGATGATACTATCGTTATGCTATGTCCTATTATGTGGTAGGGCCTTCCTTGTAGATGAACCACCGTTGGTAGATGTGCTTAGCCATGCTTTGTTGAACGAGGGCTGGGTTACATCATTGAGACTTGTTTCTAAAAGTATTGGTTTGTGAAAACTAAAACAACTTAATCAATGAATCTCCTGGGTGTGATGGTATTGATAATTTTTGGTGGTTTCATTGCGGAAAGGCACCCAGGTATCAAGAGAGAATGATTGGCTTCTTTATTGTGTAGCTTACGTATACAACCATGTGCCAATAATGGAATGGGCGGTTGGTTGGACTTAGTAGGTTGTGGTAACTCGAACCCGCGTATCCAGAGATGTAGAATTTTGGTAGGTTGGACCGGTGCGCGTCGGGATTGAGGAGCTACTTTACGAACAGTCTCTTTCTTGGACTTCTCCCTATCATCACCCAAAATGAGAGTGATGGTACGAGCTAGGCTGGCCAAGTCAAATGGGTAAAGTGTACTAACCTCTGCAGGGTGTATAATCTAATCGATTAGTCGTGTCCCCGGTTATGGACAACTGAGTTGCTTGATATTGATTCCATGACATGTTTCTCGCTCATTCTAATTTCATAATTGTTTTAATACTGTTGGGTTAACTTAATTGGGATCTTTTCAAAGAAAATCAAAAATTGTTTATGAAAGTAGGACAAATGTATTTGCAAATGCAAGCCAGACACAGCTCCACTTGCCAAATATGCATGTAGATGTTAGTACTATTGTCTCCTTTACTAGCTCTACTTGCCATACATTCCATGTATTGACCCTTCGGGGCTGCTACGTTTCATGTTGCAGGTTATTCCGATTCTGATTAATCGTTATAGGCCACGGTACTCCACTCGGCACTTGTTCACTTGTGGGCAATTTGAAGAATGGAGGATTTATCTTATTTATGTTGCTACCTGAATAATTTGAGCTAGCCTTTGCTAAGCTTTTATTGTAATAATGGTACTCTGGATCTTCGTTATTCATGATACACGGATATTTTGCTATGTTATTCATCTTATTCTAGTGTGGGCCAATGAACCGATCCGGGGATTGGCATGTCACATAGAAGCCACGGTCTTTTCAGAACCGCGGTGTTACAGGATGGTATCAGAGCCCGTGTGTCGACTGTAGGATCGTGACCTAGGATTGGATTAGGAAGCCATAGAATTATTAAAGCCTATATTAACTCTGTCTTTCACCTTATGCCTTTCACCCTCGTAAATTCTTACCATATGCTATTCTCACACTTTCCTCTTTTACTTGATAGATGGGAGAAGTCAGGACTGAGTATGCCACCATGGAGTCACCAAGGCCCTTTGCAAGGCAGTTAGCTCAGCTCTCGCAGTCATTGGGATTGCCACTGCCCATGTTCAAGGGAAGAAGACTGTACACCTATGGATATGGAGAAGATGCATGGGAGATCACTACCTTCATATTCAGAGATGCCGCCTTGCCAAACCCCGTGCACTTGATCTACACCAAGACATACTGCAACTGGGGACTTGGAATCAACTTGGCCATGCATGAAGCCCTGTCTCGCCAGTGCCATAATGTCCGACACCTACTGCCAGCAGATTCACCCTACCGTGACTATGGGAGGCGTGATGAAGATGGGCACATTGTGGTTACCCCGGGCGACAGGAACAACATGCCGCCCCATCGGAGGCACATAGAGGACATGGAAAGGGAGAATGGAGCTCTAGCAGAGAAGGTGATGATGATAAAAGAGATTGCAGATTTTACTAGCAATGGTATGGTGGTCCAAGGATAGGAGATTGACACCCTGCATGAAGCTGTGGGAGTTCTGGAGAATGCCCTGATAGCCAGAGATGCAACCATAGCTCATCTTCATGGTACGGTGCAGGAGAACATCCAGAACATACAACAGTTGCAAGGGACCGTCCAGGAAAGGGACCAAACTATTGAAGCTATGACAGCCCAGATTGCCGCTCTCCAAGCACAACTGAATCCACCCTCTAATGATGACAATGGAGATGATGGTAACAATGGGGATGATGATGACAATGGGGATGATGATGATGATGATGAGGACGA
Source organism: Avena sativa (assembly GCA_916181665.1). Classification (NCBI taxonomy): domain Eukaryota; kingdom Viridiplantae; phylum Streptophyta; class Magnoliopsida; order Poales; family Poaceae; genus Avena; species Avena sativa. Next base: position 163,293,749 of record OV702284.1, read on the forward strand.
GGATGATGATGATGGAGACGATGATGGTGGAGGAGATGAAGCTGTTGCAGTTGCAGCTGAGAATGAAGAAGAAGAGGAGGATCCAGAAGAGGTGGAGTTTGAAATATCAAGTGATGATTCAGGAGAGGTGTACACTCCGCCGCCATGGTTGTACCGCGAGCCGAAGCGCCAACGCATGACAGCAAGGACCTACTGCAACCTCTTCAAGAAGTAGATAGAAGTCCACCAATTAGTCCACGTTAGGCAAATTCGTTAGGATTAGTCTCGATCGATGTGAAACTTAGTTCGTGTTAGTTTAAGAGTGTTTAGTTGCTTATTTGTGTACTCCAATATCCCAGGAATTATTTGTGCGAATTTTATGAAAGAGTTATGGCAATTTGGTTACTATCTGTGTTATTTTCGCTGCAGTTTTTCTGCTGATACAGCAGTACTGTACGATTTTTCATATTTTTCTGGTAACTCGGAAAAATCTGAAACAAATTGGGCTGATGAGAAACTCTCTGTACTATATGTGGAAAAATCAGATAATTTTTCTGACGAGTTTAAGTCAGGCGTAAAAATTCGTGAACGCTGCTGGACTGTTCTGGCAGATTGATGTTTTTGTTGTTTAGTTGATCAACTGTTTAGTTAACCATTGCCAACTCTTGCAAAACTATTTCATTAGGTATATACTGCTAGGATAACACCTGGGATGTTGCTGGATCACTTGATTGTTGATGTGTTGCTTTCTTGCGATTGTCTGCTATTGTTTGTTGTTGTTTGATCATATGCATGGGTAGAATCCTATTGTCGTAGTTGATTCTTTCTAAACTTACCTGTGCTGAACTGCAGATGCCTCCCCGCCGTCACCCCACTGAGTTGGAGCAGCTCATGGCAGCTCAGGCACAGCTGACCCAAGTGATGACTCAGTTCATGGCAAATCAGAACAACAACAATGGAAACAATCATCCTCAGGGAGATGCTCTCACCAGATTTCTGAGGCTAAGGCCAGCTAAGTTCTCTACTGCAACGGAACCAATGGTTGCTCTCGACTGGTTGCGTTCAGTCAACAAGGATCTAGTAACTGTCGTATGCACTGATGCTGAGAAGGTGAGGTTTGCCGCTCACCTACTGGAGGGACCAGCCGCTTCTTGGTGGGACACTTTTCAGATCACCCACCCGCTGGATACTATGACTTGGGCAATGTTTGAGGAAGGTTTCAGGACCAACCACGTGTCTTCAGGAGTTCTGAGCCTGAAGAGGAAGGAGTTCCGCAACTTGTGCCAAACCAACCGCACCGTGTCCGAGTACATTGAGGAGTTCAACAACCTGTCCCGTTATGCACCTGAGGATGTTGACACTGATGCAAAAAGGAGGGAGAGATTCCTGGATGGCCTCAGTGATGAGCATTCAGTACAGCTACTGGTGGTTTACTGCCCCACTTTCCAGGAGCTTATGGACAAGGCCAGGATCTTGGAAGGGAAGCAAAAGCAGGTGGAAAGCCGCAAGAGGAAGAACAATAATCACCACTCTGGTTCACATCACAAGACTCGCACTTCATATGATGGATACTCCAAGCATGGAGGGAGTGTCCATGGGAGCCATGACCGCCACCACCATGGAGGCGATGGACATCGTCATGACAACCATAGGAGCAGCCACCACAGCCACAAGGGAGGACACTCTCACCACTCTGGAGGACACGGTGGACATGACCGCAACCGTGATCGCAGCTTTGTGAAGAAGGATCTGAGTGAGGTGACGTGCTTCAAGTGTAAACAGAAGGGACACTATGCTGACAACTGTCCGGAGAGGAAAGGGACTGAAGTCAACCAACAACGAGAAGGCCACAGTGAACCACATGAATGTGGAGGAGATTCCGGATGAGCCTGACCTTGTGATTGGTAAGTTCCCAATCAACACTTACCCTGCACTTATACTTTTCGATACTGGTGTATCGCATTCATTCATATCAAGGGCATTTGTGGATAAGTATAAGTTACCTACTGAGTCTATGAAAAGGTCTATTAGAGTGAGTTCACCGGGAGGAGATATGATAGCTAGCGCGGGATGCTGCGATTTAACTGTGAGGATTGGAACACACAACTTCATTGCACATTTGGTAGTGTTGGATTCACGGGGATTAGATGTTATACTGGGCATGGATTGGATGTCTATGCATGGGGGACACATAGATTGTGCACAGCGAGCTGTTTCACTCAAAACCCCGGATGGTAAGAGGATTAGATTCAAGTCGGCTACACGACCGAGAAGGTGTAAGTTGAATTCTCTTAAGGGGGTTAGCATGGATACTGTGCCAGTGATTAGGGATTACCCTGACGTGTTTTCGGAAGAATTGCCAGGGATGCCACCTGACAGGGAAGTAGAGTTTCTTATCGACCTGATGCCGGGAACAGGACCAATAGCAAAGAAACCATATAAGATGGATGTGGACAAGCTGAAGGAATTGAAGAAACAGTTGAAAGAGCAGCTGGAAAAGGGATTCATTCAGCCTAGTGCGTCGTCATGGGGAGCACCTGTTCTGTTTGTGGAGAAGAAAGACAACACCAAGAGATTAGTGGTGGACTATCGCTCGCTGAATGAAGTGACTATCAAAAACAAGTACCCTCTGCCGAACATAAATGATTTGTTTGATCAACTGGAAGGAGCAAAGGTGTTCAGCAAGATTGATCTGCGATCAGGCTACTTCCAATTGAAGATCTGAGAGGAGGACGTACCAAAAACCGCCTTCACCACTAGGTATGGTTTATATGAGTATACGGTTATGTCTTTTGGACTAACGAATGCCCCGGCGTATTTTATGACCATGATGAACAAGGTATTTATGCAGTACTTGGACAAGTTCGTGGTGGTGTTTATTGATGACATACTGATATATTCCAAGGATGATGCTGAGCATGAGAAACATCTGAGAATGATTATGGAGAAGCTGAGGGAACACAAACTGTATGCCAAATTCAGCAAGTGTGAATTCTGGCTTAACACTGTTGGGTTTCTTGGACACGTAGTGTCAGGAAAAGGAGTCGCTGTTGATCCAAGAAAAGTGACTGCAGTAACTGAGTGGGAAGCACCCAAGAATGCGGGAGAGATTCGAAGCTTTTTGGGACTTGCTGGATATTACAGGAGGTTCATTGAAAACTTTTCCAAGATTGCTAAGCCGATGACTGAACTTCTGAAGAAGGAGAGGAAGTTTGAATGGTCAGACGTATGTGAAGCCAGCTTTCAGGAACTGAAGCGTCGACTGGTGACTGCGCCTGTTCTATGTTTACCTGATCTTCAGAAGGATTTCCAAGTGTACTGTGATGCTTCTCGACAGGGACTTGGGAGTGTGCTGATGCAAGATGGGAGAGTAGTGTCATATGCCTCACGACAACTCAAGCACCATGAGCGGAATTACCCCACACACGACTTGGAGTTAGCGTCAGTGGTTCATGCGCTCAAGGTATGGAGGCATTACTTGATGGGAAAACACTGTGATGTGTACACCGACCACAAGAGCCTGAAGTACATATTCACGCAGAAGGAACTGAACATGAGACAAAGGAGATGGTTGGAGCTTATCAAGGATTATGATATGAATCTGCAATACCACCCAGGAAAGGCCAATGTAGTAGCAGATGCTCTGAGCCGGAAGGTTTATGCCAATGGATTGACAATTGGTGAATTGCCTGAAGATTTGTGCAAGCAATTCAAGGACCTTAGACTGGAAGTAGTGTCTGAAGGATACTTGGCTACAATGGAAGTCCAACCGACGCTACAGGACAGGATTATAAAGGCTCAGATAGGAGACAAGGAAATAGAGGAGATAAAGGAAACGATGAAGGAGAATCGGGAAAAGGATATTCGCGAGGATGAGCATGGTACCTTGTGGTATGGAAATCGTTTGTGTGTGCCCAGCGACCCGGAGATAAGGGAGTTGATTCTGCAGGAGGCTCATAACTCGCCGTATTCCATACATATGGGCAACACAAAGATGTATATGGATTTGAAGAGCAGATTCTGGTGGAACAACATGAAGGGAGATATCGCCAAGCATATTGCCCTATGTGATGTGTGCAGCCGAGTGAAGGCGGAACACCAGAAGCCAGCAGGACTGCTACAGCCATTGCCTGTGCCGGATTGGAAGTGGGATAGAGTGGGAATGGACTTTATCACAGGATTGCCTAGGACCAGGTCAGGATATGACTCTATTTGGGTAGTGGTCGACCACTTAACCAAGGTAGCCCACTTTATACCGGTGAAGACGACCTATACTAGTGCAAAGTTGGCCAAGATTTACATGGACAGAATTGTGAGCCTACACGGAGTTCCCAAGAGTATCGTATCTGATAGAGGCACCCAATTTACCTCACACTTCTGGCGCCAGCTGCACGAGTCACTCGGTACTAGATTGGAGTTTAGCACGACGTTTCACCCGCAGACTGATGGACAGACCGAGAGGGTGAATCAGATTTTGGAAGACATGCTGAGAGCTTGCGCCTTGGCTCATGGCTCTAGTTGGGATGAGAGTTTGCCGTATGCGGAGTTTTCCTACAACAACAGCTATCAAACCAGCATCAAGACGTCACCGTTCGATGTGCTATATGGGAAATGGTGCCGAACACCATTGCTATGGGACGGAGTAGGAGAACATCAGTTGTTTGGGCCTGATTTGATCAAGGACGCTTAGGAGAAGGTCGCCTTGATTAGGGATCGGCTGAAGGTAGCACAATCAAGGCAGAAGAGCTACGCCGACGCCAAGCGCAAGGAAGTGGTGTATGAGATAGGTGATAGAGCATACCTCAGAGTGTCGCCACTTCGTGGAATCAAGAGATTTGGAATTAAGGGTAAGCTGGCACCTCGGTTTATTGGACCGTATCGGGTCTTAGCACGCAAAGGGGAAGTTGCTTACCAGTTGGAGTTGCCAGAAGCTCTGTCCGCTGTTCACAATGTGTTCCACGCGTCTCAGCTGAAGAAGTGCCATCCGGAGATGGCGGATACACCGTTGAGAGACACTGTACCGCTAGAGGAGGTTCAGCTTGAGAACGACTTGACCTATGAGGAGAAGCCGGTCAAGATTCTGGAGACAGCAGAGAGGATTACCCGTACCAAGACGATCAAGTTTTGCAAGGTGCAGTGGAGCCACCACACCGAAGAGGAAGCCACTTGGGAGCGTGAGGATGACTTCCGAGAGGACTACCCACACCTATTTGCTAGCCGCGCCGAATCTCGAGGACGAGATTCATCTTAAGGGGGTTAGTCTTGTCACATCCCAAATTTTAGATTTGGTCTTGCATATCCTTCATATCATCGCATCATGCTTTCCCATACAAAACCGTCGATCTAAATGAATCGGCGAAACGCTATTTTCGAAACCCTATTCTATTTTGCTATGAGGCTCCTACGGGAGGCTTTAGTAGGACTAGCGTTGTCCACCCTTGTAGCCTAGTGGTTTCGCTCAAACCTTGACCCTAGATTGTTCCCCTCGATTTTACAAAACCGTAGGATCAAGATTCGCTCGATTCGGAGCTCGTACGGAAAATTTATCGCCGTTTTATGAAACGTCGGAAAAACGGGCCAATTTTCGGGCCGATTTCCGAGTCCGCGTCTAACCGCGTTCCGAATCGGAGTAAGACCCGCAAGGGGCCCCACTTAAGGGACCGAGCCGCCGCCCCTTCCCGCCTCGATAACCGCGCCCGCGATCTCGGGAACCGCACCCAGCGCGCCGCCTCCTACCCCGCGATCGCCGCCTCCACGCCCCCGCCGGCCGCCAGGGCCCCGCCGCCGTCGCCTCCCCCGCCGCCGGCCAGGTACCCCGCCTCCTGCTGCCGCGCCACCTCTTCCCCGCCGCCGCGCGGCCGCGGCCAACCGCCGCCAGCGCCACGCCCCGCCACCGCCGCGTCGCTCACCCCGCCGCCGCGCTGCGCTGCAGCGCCTGCACCGCCGCCTGCCGCATGCCCCGCCACCAGCGCCCCGCACCCCGCACCGCTTTCGCCTCCGCTCGCCCCGCCGCTGCAGCCGCCCGCCGAGCCGCGCGCCTCGCCGCCATCTGCCGCTGCGCTGCTGCGCGCGCTGCTGCCGCGCCTGGCCGCCGCCGCCTGCTGCTGCGCCGCTGCGCGCCTTCGCGCGCGCGTTGCCCACGCACGTGCGCTGTTTTGCGCGCCGCGTTATCTAATCTTGAACCGTGCGCTGATCGTTCCCCTCCCGCGCAGGTAGCACCATCGCCGGAATCGATCGCCGCACCGTCCGGAACTCCCCGCCGTCCGTTTCGCCGTTCGTTTCCGGTAAGCCTGCAGCCACCGTCAGATCTCAGATCAGCGGCTCAGATCGTTTGTTGACCGGTCAGACTCAGACGTTGACTAGTCAGATGCTCAGTCAGCGCCCAGTCAGCAGACGCGTTGACTAGTCAACAGACACAGTTGACTGGTTAATTTCGTTAATCCTTTTAGTTGACAGATTTCGGTAGAAACTTGTAAATTGCGTAGAAATTAAACCGCTTGGCCAAAAATTGCAAATAAAATATGTGTAGATTCAGTGAGTCGTGTAGAATCTCGCTGTACCTTTGGTTCAGGCTTTTGCAGCAAGGTTTAGTACAGTTTAATCAAATGAGTTAATGGCCTTTTCGGAGTAATAAATTCGTAGAAAAAGATCCGTAGCTCCGAAAATCGCGTATGATATGTCCCTGGATTCAGTGGAACGAGGGGAATCTCATCGTGAATTAAAAGGATAGGCTTACAGTAAAAACTTCTGCAGAAACTGTCTAGTAGCTTTATGTAGTGTTTTAATTACTCGGGGAGTTTTATAATTGCTTTTTGAGTAATTCCAATTGGTACTGTTTCCAATCAGAGATACCTACGCGGTAGATTTTTCCCAAGATTTTTACAAACAGTATACTACCGGTAGCGAATTATTCGAGTTCTAGCTCTAGTTTCGAGTATTACTTTTTGCGAAATAGTTTTCCATGCGCTAAAACTATTTTTCATGCATGCAATCAGTAGTATTATTGAATAGGATTATGTGGTGCAGCTGTAACACCAATTCACTTGCCTTGCATACCTTCATGCATCATATTTGTTGCATATGCTTGTGGATTGTTTGTTTATGATTGCAATTGTATCGTGTAGATTGTGACGAGTGCAACGCTTGCTCGTGTGTGGATTGTTCTTCCGACCGCTACAACCAAGGCAAGTATATGCTACTTTGTTCATGATATCGTCCTACTATTTTCAATGCATTGTCGTGTATTTTGTAGATGCATTTGTAGGATGATACTATCGCTATGTTATGTCCTATTATGTGGTAGGACCTTCCTTGTAGGTGAACCACCGTTGGTAGATGTGCTTAGCCGTGCTTTGTTGAACGAGGGCTGGGTTACATCATTGAGACTTGTTTCTAAAAGTATTGGTTTGTGAAAACTAAAACAACTTAATCAATGAATCTCCTGGGTGTGATGGTATTGATAATTTTTGGTGGTTTCATTGCGGAAAGGCACCCAGGTATCAAGAGAGAATGATTGGCTTCTTTATTGTGTAGCTTACGTGTACAACCATGTGCCAATAATAGAATGGACGGTTGGTTGGACTTAGTAGGTTGTGGTAACTCGAACCCGCGTATCCAGAGATGTAGAATTTTGGTAGGTTGGACCGGTGCGCGTCGGGATTGAGGAGCTACTTCCCGAACAGTCTCTTCTTGGACTTCACCCTATCATCACCCAAAATGAGAGTGATGGTACGAGCTGGGCTGGCCAAGTCACATGGGTAAAGTGTACTAACCTCTGCAGGGTGTATAATCTAATCGATTAGCCGTGTCCCCGGTTATGGACAACTGAGTTGCTTGATATAGATTCCATGACATGTTTCTCGCTCATTCTAATTTCATAATTGTTTTAATACTGTTGGGTTAACTTAATTGGGTTCTTTTCAAAGAAAATCAAAAATTGTTTATGAAAGTAGGACAAATGTATTTGCAAATGCAAGCCAGACACAGCTCCACTTGCCAAATATGCATGTAGATGTTAGTACTATTGTCTCCTTTACTAGCTCTACTTGCCATACATTCCATGTATTGACCCTTCGGGGCTGCTACGTTTCATGTTGCAGGTTATTCCGATTCTGATATATCGTTATAGGCCATGGTACTCCACTCGGCACTTGTTCACTTGTGGGCAATTTGAAGAATGGAGGATTTATCTTATTTATGTTGCTACCTGAATAATTTGAGCTAGCCTTGGCTAAGCTTTTATTGTAATAATGGTACTCTGGATCTTCGTTATTCATGATACACGGATATTTTGCTATGTTATTCATCTTATTCTATTGTGGGCCAATGAACCGATCCAGGGATTGGCATGTCACATAGAAGCCACGGTCTTTTCAGAACCGCGGTGTTACAGGTTTGCAGATTATGCTAATTATCTTGCAGGAAAATTTGTACCTCCTAGTGGGATCGATATCTTTATTTTGAAACTAGCTACAAATGATCTGTGCACTTGGAGTCATCACATCATATCACATATTTCAGTAAAAGTATTTATGTGCATACCTCCATCTTCAACAACAGATCCTCCAAATTGATTATGTTGAACCAAACTTAAATAGTGGGGCTTAATTTCATAATCATCAGCATTAATTGCTGTCTGAGTAATAGGAGTACGCAAATAATCATTTTTGGGAGTTGCAAACTCCCCAAGCTTCTTTTTAGCCATATTTCCTATGTTTTTGGATTTTCTTAAACAAATACTAATGATGGTAAAAACAAGAATTAAAAGACTAGATAATTTTTTTGGTTTTTCAAATAAAGACTGAAAGAAAACTAACAAAATTAAAAACAAGAATTAAAACTAGCAAGGTTCCTACTAACCTCACCAGGGTAGCTATTGCTTCCCTGGCAACGACGCCAAAAAAAGGGTTGATACCTTCGATCTGGATTTCGGATGTAGACCTAGGTTTATCGAATCCTCGGGAAGCAGAAAGCAAAGTGAAGTTACTTAAATGGACCTTCGGGAGTTTTAGAATTCCTTTTGTGTTTTCACTAGATCAAGAGTTTGCGATCTTTTTGTTGTTGTTGACGATGGAGAGAGAGGGCCTGGGGATTTCAGTTTCACAAGTAGCTGCGCAAAACATCTAATGGGAATAAAAGATAATAATAAAATATGAATGTAATTGTTAGAGCAAGATAATTATATGTGGGCAGTGCATCTATAATTGCTATTGCCTCCGCAACCGCTTATAGAAATAACCTACTAGTTTCATCCATAAAAGAAAGAGAACTAATGATATGCATAGTGATGTCACCGTTAATCCCAAGTAAATCCCTCACTTACAGCCATACTACCCCTTCTGTCACTAGGGTTCCCAATTTGCAGATCAGTCATCACTCACACTCCCTATACTTGGATCAATCCTTGGGATCTTGGGTACCTGACAAGTCCTTAGATTGAGGAAATAGAGGGTACAATAATCATCATTTCATACAAACTAAAACATGATCCCATCTATGATAAATAACATGCACACAAAGCTACATGGTTAGGCCGAAGCCCTTAGCCCAAGGAGAATTATTCACACATAGAAATGAAATCAACAATCATAAACATTGTAATAGAGATCATAAGATTGATAGCAAATAGTCTTACAATGTCTCCAATTGGAGAAGAGATCTACTATTACAAGTGGTGGAATATGGCTATGGTTGTAGAGAAGGGTTTGGAGATTAGATCTAGATCTATTCCTCCGACGTGGTGGCTTCTAGTGGCAGGGAAAGTTGTGGTCGAAAAAAAAGAGAGTTTTCTCGTCGCCTGAAGCCTCTTTATATAGGGTTCCCTTCATGAAAGTTGTTCTGTTTGACCTAACGGAGTCAATGGCAACTATACGACCGGAAATATATGGCCGGAATTTTATTCCCGTCGTATAGTTGGTTGTTAAGCCTTATGGATCCACTTTACGGCTCCTGGTTTCTTTGACGTGTTGGAAATCTCGTATCTTTGACTTTAATGTTGTGATTCCCATCATTATACGTCATTATGCGCGTAGGGAAAAATAGCAAGAAAGGATTGCATACCTCTTTGATCATTAGGCATTAGTGGTAGGGTTTAGCTAGATATTTCAAAAAATATATGAATAATATCTAGTTTAAATGTGAGTGTGGATGGCTATATTTCACAGCCATCAGATAGCAAGAAAGGGTTCTTTCCCATGTTGGCCAATACAACCTTGAGTAAAACTCAAAGTTCAGCTACGGCAGAAGATAGAGAGAGGATGAGAAAAACTCCCTATGCCTCAGCCATAGGATCTATCATGTATGCCATGATGTGTACAAGACCAGATATTGCATATGCTGTTAGTTTGAATAGCAGATATCAAAGTGATCTAGGAGTAGATCACTGGATAGCGGTCAAAAATATCCTAAAGTACTTGAGAAGAACTAAGGATATGGTTCTTTCTTATGGAGGTGATGAACAACTCGTTGTAAATGGTTACACCGATACTAGTTGGAACACTGATCCGGATGACTCTAAGTCGCAATCTGGATACGTATTTACTTTGAATGGTGCAGTAGTGAGCTGGAGGAGTGCTAAGCAAATAATTGTGGCGAGGTATTCAACCGAATTGGAATACATAGCTATTTTGGAGGCTTCACAAGAGGCGATATGGATGAAGGATTTAATTGTGGATCTTGGTATGGTTCCTAGTGCGTTGGACCCAATGGCCATCTATTGTGAAAACATGGGTGCCATAGCTAATGCACAAGAGCCAAGGTCACACAAGAAGCTTAAGCATATCAAGCTAAGTTTTCATGCTATTCACGAGCATGTCCAAGATGGTGACATAAAGATTTGCAAAGTACACACATATCTGAATGTGGCAGATCCAAAACAAGGCAGGATAAGGGAGAATGACATCTATTTCGTAGATAGTCTGAGTTCGAGCTATTGACTAAACCTCTCCCTAGGCTAAAACATGACGAACACCAGAACGCCATGGTTGTTAGGTACATCACAATGTAATCTAGATTATTGACTCTAGTGCAAGTGGGAGACTGTTGGAGTTATGCCCAAGAGGAAATAGTAAAATTGTTATTATTATATCTTTGTGTTTATGATAAATGTTTACATCCCATGCTATAATTGTATTAACCGGAAACATAAATACTTGTGTGCTTTGTAAACATAAAATAAGTCCCTAGTAAGCCTATTGTTGAAGCAAGCTTGTTGGTTAATAGATGATCATGGTTTCCTGATCATGGACATTACATGTTATTAATAACAAGATCGTGTCATTAGGAGAATGATAGGATGGACACACTCCTATAGTAAGTGTAGCATAATATCAAGTCATTTAGAGTTCGGTTGCTACAAGCTTTCAAATACATAGTAACCTAATGCTTCGACCATGATATCATGTTAATCACTATCACCGTATGAATGCTTTGATGACATCAAACACCACTTCTGTAACTAGGTGGTTATAAAGGTAGCATTAGGTTTCTGAAAGTATGTGTTGAGGCACATGGATCAAGAGTGGGATTTGTCCATCCACATGACGGATAGATATACTATGGGCCCTCTCGGTGGAATATCATCAAATTGGCTTGCAAGCATGTGACTAGGTCATAACTGATGTCATATCACAAAACGAGTAAAGATTAATTATAGGTAACAAGGTTGAACTAGGTATAAAGATACCGACGATCAAACCTCGGATAAGTAAAGTATCGCATGACAAAGGGAATCGATATCATATGTAAATGGTTCATTTTATCACGAAGTAATCGTAGAAATATGTGGGACCCATATGAATTTCCATATTCCTCTATTGGTTATTGATCGGAGAAGTGTCTTGATCATGTCCGCATAATGCATGAACCATAGGGAGACACACTTAAGGATTCGATGTTGTTTAGTAGATATGATAATGAGTTGGAGACCGAATGTTGTTTGCAGTCTCGGATTGGATCCGGGACATCACGAGGAGATCCATAATGGTCCGGAGAATAAGATTCATATAAGGAAAGTCAATTTCCGGGGTTCAGAAATGTTTTCGGTGTTTTCATGGGAAGCTTCTAGAAGGTTCTGGAAGGTCCACCACCCCGGAAGGGGGTACATGAATGTGACATGCCAATGTGGAATGGTTGCATCATACCCTAGGTCACTTGGCTTGGCAATGGGAAGAGAAATAATCAAACTCCAGTTTGAATAGTCAAATTCCAATTTGAAAAGTCAAATCCCAACATTGAAAGTCAAAAGCCTAGTGGAGGGTGGAGAGGAAACCTAGAAGGGAGGGGTTTCTGTAACACCCCAAAAATATTAAACAAGATTATCAAGTTCTAATCACCCAAGTTTAGGGTTAACAAAAACTTTTGTTATTAAAATTAATATGAATGCATGTGTGTGTGATGAATGCATGAATGCTTGCAATGCCATGTTTGATTGCTATGAATGCTAAGGATGGGTTTAAAGATGAAAACAATATCATCTAGATAATTTCCAAGCAGAATCAAATGAAGATAAAATCAAAAATAAACAATATAAGCAAATAGTCATTTGACCAAAGTTAACCACTAGGCCACTTTGAGTGTTCCTAGTCCAAGTTTTCTAACAGGAACAAATCCAATTATTTTCACCCCCTGCTAGACCAAGTAAAAGTTAACCCAAGACCACTTTGCAAAACAACAGAAACAAATTCCAAATCTATGCAAAGTACAATTCAAAATTGAATGAAGTGTAGGTACTAAGATCACCATTTCTCAAAACCCAACCAAACCAGTTCACCTTGACAAACCCAAGCAACCAAAGACTACCAAGCATGTGACCAGAGCACTCACCAAAATTCAGCCAAAAATTCAAATTCAAATCTCATGCGGCCATTTCATCAAACACATGGGGAGCATAGTAAACAACTGCCTAAATTCTACTGTTTTGAGCAGTGTTTAATCAAAAAATTGTCCTCAACTTACTCCCCTTGTCACCCCCAGCACCCAACACTGCATTGAACAAGCTATCCCTCTACCCATTGCACAAGTGTCGTGCCACCCGAAGCTCACTCGCCATCCGACCATGGCCAGCACACAGGAGGCAACGCCGCGCCCGTCCACGATGTCCAGGAGGTAGGCCACCGTCCATCGCCACCCCCTGTCCTGCCCTCGAGCGCAGCTAGGCCCTGGAGCACTGAGAACAGCCGTGCCCATTTCCTCTCTGCCATGCCGAGAGCGCGCCAGAGCGCCGCAGCTGACACGCGTGCACATGCCACGCCTCGCCCTCACTGTGCGTGCCTCCACTCACCGCGACACCAGCTACCCCCCAGAGATGCCCGTTCGCCGCCGCGCGACCACTAGCAACTGTGCATCATCGAAAACGCCGTCGGTGCCACGCAGAGCGTTGACTAGTTCCGATCGTTCTCGACCGCCATGTGACGTGCCATTAAGCTGGTGATGATTGCTAGGAGCCATCGCACCGCCCTACGCCCTCCGTCATGTTGTTAGCTCACTAGACAGTCGTCACCGACGAGCTCTGACCATGCCGCACTGCCCCTCTCGCCGGTGTATAAATAGAGGCCACCCCCGCCTCAATTGTTCACACCACCTCACTCCCCACTCCTCACAGACCACCCCTGACCCTTCCCTAGAACAAGGTGAGCACCAGGACGCTGGAATTTCACCGGAGTCCACCGCTGCAGAGGAGGAGTGAAGCCATTGATTGGATCCACCCCAGGAGCCGCCGTGACTACCGTTCGAACCACCGTCGGCGACAACGTCATTCACCCCCATGGCCGACCCTAGCTGGAGCCTTGGTAAGCCGCCCCGTACCCCCACCGTCGCTGTTAGGGTTCATTCTCGTCGGAGTTGTTCGACACAGACGACGCACCACAGCCATAGATCTTGTTCTAATCGTAGGGCTCAGATTGAAAGATACTGCTTCGCGCAGTTAGAGCCGCTGACGCGTGGGACCTCTCTGTTAGTAGCCCGCTGCGCGTGCGCTGTGCAGTTGGGCCGGCCCAGTAACATTCCCGTGCTTAGCCCAGAGATTCAAATTGATATTTTCCAATTTATTCAAACTCTAGTTTAGTCGGTAGATTCAAAAAGCAATTCAAGGAGATTTACTGAACCAAATTGCGTGAAACCAATTTTCTTAGAAGTTATTGAAATTATCAATCCAAGCCCATTGGATTCAAACCATTTGAAATTGTTGATTACCTATACCAAAACTAACAAGACAGAGACTTTTGCACATTCAAACATTTTTCAAAAATCAACCATAAATACTTTTGAGTTGATTACAACTCTCAAAAGTCACATTTGACAAGATCTATCTAAATATGTAAAAATATTTAGGTTTACATGCAGTAATCTTGGACAAGTACTAAAAGGAGGTCACACAGGCATTTGTAGTCACTTTAATTATTTAAAATAATAACTTTAAACTTATTAAATTGTGATACCACTTTAAATCACATTCCCAAGTATTAAAATATGTGGTGATGACATTGTCAACATGATCCCATATTTTAATTTGAGAATATTAAATCTTAAGTAGTTTTGAATGAGTAGAAATTACTTTTCTTAAATAAAATAAATAAACTAGGTCTTTAATTCCTGTGATGATTGTGATGATGCTAGATCATCTAGTGTGAACCTTTGTGTGATAAATAGGGTAGTTATGTATTGTTTGGTGATTGTGTACCTCGTATTCATTTATAGATGCTAGTATCGACCAAGGCTACAAGGAGTACTACGAAGAAGAAGAAAACTTCAACCACTGCACCAACCAAGGCAAGCTAACACTTGAATGATAACTATGTAAACTAGAGGCCTTAGGCATATTTGGTTATGTAACTTTTATTATACCAATCCCAAGTTTTACTTGCAATTTTTATTATTTTATTTATTTATCAAATTTCTTTATTACTTTTAGTTAGTGACTTGGTAATTTTGGAAAGTTACTATAGGTAGCATAAAGAGCATAAAACTTAGCCTAACTTAGTTAAAACTAGATGTCATACTGAGGCATGAGATCTAGATTTGGATAGTCACACTTGATTAACACCCCTCATTAGTGATTACCCTCAATATTAGTGGCTAGTGCTAAGTATAAAAGTTGATCACTTTAGATGGCAATACTTGGTGAAAATGATTATGAAAACCTTGCAATGAAGATTCATTCTATTGAAATGTTTTGACATGTGTTATGAACACCAGATGATTTGATGATGAAAATGTTGAGGCATGAGCCTTAGCCCTTTTTATAAAGCTAATGGTTGGGTTCAGATGCGATACCATTCCACTTTTACCGTACAACCACAATACCTGAATTTGGGTAGGGCTTGACTAGAAGTTTATATTTCTTAGTATGGGTTCCCTTGCGGAAGAGGTTTGAGCCGAGGCTACCTCATGATGATTGTCCACCTGTGCAGTTCCCAAGATGACAGATGGTCATGGTTGCGAGGCCAAACTCATAGGGGAGGTGCCTATACTAGGGTGTATAATTGAAAGGTTAGGATTGATTATCCGAATACTGAGTATGGTGATTCAGGATTGTTCCTGATGGATTTATCGAATGTTGTGGTAAAAGTGTACCACCTCTGCAGAATGTCAAACTATTTGAATAGCTGCGTCCACGGTTATGGACAGTTGGAGTGGCCATACTGTTCCGTCGTCAGATGTTTTCAAAATAACTTGTGAAATGAATCATGACTTTGACTTGACCATAACAGGGTTGTGAACATGAAACTAAGTTCCCACTTAGGTGTTGTAAAACTTTAAGTTAGTTTTATTTACTTCTAAACTCAGTTAGAGATAAAATCTGGCTTTTTTCAAAATAAACTTGGAGCTGAAGATTCCTACTCGAACCACCTTACTTGTTAGTATTAGTTTGCGAGTACTTAAAGAGTACGCATGGCTTTGTCCTTGGCTATTCCTATGACCATACTATGAGGAGGAGTACTAGGATGATGGACAGTAGGAAGTCTATGACAACTAGGATCATCTCCCATCGCCAGCATTGCCTATGACCCTGAATATGGACCTTCGACCATGCTACCCTTATTATTATTTGCTGCGTTGATTGTATTAAGAATGGATCATGTGATCCTATATTTGTAAGACCTTTATTATGGTTTGTAATGGATGATGAACTATGGTACCGATCTGTTATGTCTCGCAAAAATGGTAATCCTGGGATTGCGATGTATGGCATAACAGGCATCTGGGATTAAAAATCCGGGTGTTAACAAGTTGGTATCTGATCCATCTTGACCATAGGGGACCCTAGTTAGAATGGATGCTTGAATCAAAAACTTAGTTTCAAACAAAAGAAGTGAGTATTTATGAAAACCTATTCTCATTCTTATCACTTAGATCCTTTCAAGAAAATTCATGTTCCTCAAAAATTCTTGCAATCTTACATAAAATTTGACACACTTGATCACCTCACTAACTTGCTCATCCTACATTCTTATAGATGGAGGTCAAGTATAGCAAGTCCTACCAGTTGGGCAATGGAGGACAGCTCATCTTCGAGGGTGATTTAGACCAACTCTCGGAACTTCTTGAGCACCCGCACCCCGAGTTCTTCAGAGCATAGCTCAATGATCAGCAAGGAGGATAACTACAATGGCTGATTGTTGCCAATCTCAGAGGCAAGATGGAGGCACCCACCTCAGAGGGGATCTAATTCATCTTAAGAGAGAACAACTTGCTAGATGGACTCACCAGGGCAATGCAGGAAGCTCTTGCCCGTCTGTGTGGAAAAAGCATCAATCAGATCAAGGACACCCGCTTTGAGTACTATGCAAGGCGTGATGCTATGGGACAGCCATTGGAGGTGCCACACCAGCCGGAGCTGAAGCATTAGGTGGATCATTTCAGCTTCATGTTGTATCACAGGCAGAAGGAGTTGGACAACACCTGCGCTTACGCCAACCACAACTATGCCATTGCAGTCAAGAAGGACCAGACCCTCGCCATCCTTGCGAAGGAGCACAAGTCATTTCGCTATTTATGTGACAAGAAGTATCGCATCATTGCTCGCCTTTGTCACAAAGTGTCAGACTTGGAGGAGACCATCCATGAGCGGGACATGCATCTTGAGGAGATGGAGAACGAAAGGGAAGATATCCGCGAAGACCCTTACTCCTACCTCAGCGATGATGATGACTACCTAGAGGACCAAGCCATGGACTTCCACACTGATGATGATTCTGTGCAAGACCCCACCTTTTAAAGGTCAAGGCCCCTGTGATTGCAATGCTAGTCCCTGCATCAAATGCTAGCATCCACAGTTTAAGATGAAGTACACAGATACAAAGGTCTTTATTGCATCATCATCCCAGAGATAAACATAGTATTTTTCAACTCATTAGCACATGGCTAATACATAGATTTCAACATAAGTAAATAAAGTAAAGTCTTCATCTTCATGTGCCACATGCAAGCATGTTAAGTGTAGACTCACAACCCTAATCTCCATCAGACTAACCTGCAACATCATAAGTTACAGTCATAGTGGGTCAATACATTAGGAATTGTATTGGCAAGTGATACCATAGTAGAATAGTAGTATCTAACTTCTATATGAATTTGGCTAAGTGTAGCTTAGGCTTGCTTGCTCAAAATAGGTTTTCCTTATCAGTTGAAAAACACTAAGTTTTTGTTTGACAAAAACACCCAAGGAACCACCAATAGACATTGGTGAACCTTTACCCTTGTTCAACCACAAGTTTTTAACTTAGAAATTGGGATGAGGAGATCCTTGATAGCTTCAATGTCTTTGATGCTCAAATTGTCCGTTGCCGGGGACACGACTAAGTACTTAGGTTTTACCCTCTCGAGAGGTGGTGCACTTTCCCCACAAGACTCGACATGCATCGAGATGAGACCTTTCAGAAGCATTTCCTTAGACCACCATGGACGCGTTCCATCCTATCAGCCTACCACCAACTGTCCATCTGGCTAAGTTCTTGCAACCTATGTGATCAACGAAGAGCCCATATGCCATGTTGTTGCACTGTAAGCTTCTCAACACTAAATATCTCAAATCCCTTTGTTCCTGGGTGGCTTTCCACAAGTCTGATACACAAGGTAAACCATAGACATGGGCCTTGTGTAACCACTCAACACAAACCAATCATACCATTCCACCTAGGTGATTCATTCACTTAGTTGTTTTATTAAGCAAAAACACAAGTCATAGACTTAGAAATATTTCATAGCATGAATATTCCACCCTTGTTTGCTACTGGCTAGACTAAGCATGATAACATAACAAGTTTCATGACCTAGAGGAATAATCTACTAAGACTACAACTACTAGGATTTCCAAAGGCATAGCTCGTAGAGACTATGGTTGTAAGGTTCCCAACCTTTAATAAGGCAGAGATCCCTGTGTTTACAAAGGTAGTTTTGGCTAAATAGCTAGCATCCACAGTTAAGATGTAATATCAAGAAACAAAGGTCATATTACAACTTTATAACTAGGAATAAAATAATTCATTACATATTACATAGCTCATTTGGCTATCTCATTACAATGCAGCAGAATATCTATATAGCATGGAGTCCTTCATCTTCACAGTGCCACAGGCAATCATGTTGGTTGTAGACTTGTAATCCTATTCAACACACTTCACTAACATCAAACAAACCTGCAACATAATAAGTTGCAGCCACAAGGGTCAATACATTTGAATTGTATTGGCAAGTTTCACTATTATGTAGAAGTAAGTGGATCCTATCATTACATGCATATTTGGCTCAGTAGGGTTTAGGCTCTTTTGCAGAAAGCAATATAGTTTTATCCTATCTTTTCAAAATAGTTTTGATCTTTTGTCAAATCTTTCTAATCCCTTGTTGTCACCATCAAGTTTTACTTTGAGAAATTGGAATGTCGAGATCGTCCATAGCTTCAGGCCTTAGTTGCTCAGAGTTATCCATAACCAGGGACACGGCTAAGTACTTAGAATTTTGATCTTCTACAGAAGTTGTACACTTTACCCACATGACACAATCTCGTCTTGATGCCACCAGTAGCCGCTGGATAAGTACTCACCAAAATGGAGTACTGGCAGATCGAGAATGTGACAAAGTCTTTCCATAGAAGTCCTCCCAATACACAATGCTAGCTTGTCTACCAGGCACCAATGTAGGGATATATTTCCCTTACACAATTCTAGTTAACCTGAAGATGCCAATGCATGGGTCTTCCACTATGTAGTTGACTAAGCCAGAGCCCATTTGGCATGTGGCTGTACACGGAAGCCACTGTAAGAGAAACATGTTCAATCTCTAAGTTCCTGGGTAGTTTTCTTCTAGTGCACACACAAAAAGATAGCCATATAAACATGGTTCCCTTTGTTGCCACCTTGTCCAATCTTGAGTATCCTTGTCCACCCAGGTGGTTCATTGAGTACTTGTTTTATTATATAAAACATATATCTTTCCAACACTTCATATAATCATATCATGTATCCCATCCCAAATATATAGCAGGGCTAAGCTTACTACAACTACAATGTTTTCACTAAGGAACATATAAGGGTATCCTATTAGGATTTAGCATAGCATAAAATATAGTAGTCCTTTCCATGCATGTTACAAAAATCCACTAAGTGTAATGAAAATAGTAGGACATGGATGATAGTGTCACTTGCCTTTTTAGTAGAGAATGCTGGTTCACTTCTTGATCTTGCAAATATCACACTCTTCTAACTTCACTACAATTCAATCAAGCAAACACATATTCAACTAGCATTCAAACAATTTATCACACATGAAATAATAGAAACAAGGCAATGCATGCAAGCATGCAAAAGATAGTTTTATTTGGAAAAGTGGTTTCTATTAGGCTCTAAACATTTTCAAGCTCACATTGGTCATTTACAAAAGTGGTAAATCTATTTGCAAAAGGTTTCATCTCATAAACCAAATATTATGATAAGTTGATATTTTATGTAATTGAAAATATCTTTTATCAAAGTAATGACTTTATATGGTTCATCAAATATGTTCTTAATCTCAAAACTTGGTGTTTAGGGTCAGAAGGTTTGAATCAAATCATTTCTCAAAGGTTTTACTCAAAAATCATTTCTAAACCATAAACAATATTTTTATTTGACTAGAAATGTGCTAATTCAAATATTTATTCCTTAACTTCACAAAATACATTTTTAAATCCATAAGTTGGTTCCTATGGTTAGTAGGTTCAAAACAATCCATTTTGCAAAGATTTCATCTTAAAAAAATATCTAGAACAATTTTTATATTCATATTATGCCTACACATGTTTCTACAATTTCAACCAATTTTACAGAAGCAAAACATTAAACAAAGTGCATGGTTGCAAAGTACTTATTCTGCTGATTCCAATGATATAAAATTTGGAAAATTTGGACGTGTAGAATTAAAGTTATGAATTTTACAAGTTTGCAAATCTAATAGATCAAATTTCTATTTTAAATCCTGAGTCTGGCCACGTGGCTGAATCTAACTGGACGGTACCGGTTCGTGTGGATTGCGCTCTGTGGATCGTTGGATCTAAATAAGATTGTGCGGCACAGAGCACACGATACCCCTTCGTTTATAATCTAATCACAGCCACAAGATCAAGATCCAACGGGCACAGCGCAATTAACCAAGGACTGACGGCGCTGGCGGCGCACGCTCGGGCGGTGGCGTTGGCGACGATTCAGGAAGCAAGGGAAAGGGAGGAGTAGCTCACCGTGCTCGCGGGTGTGCGGTGAAGCTCAAGGTGAGGCCAGCTTGTCGAGGGGCGCACGGGGATAGTGGCTATTGCTCGCCGGAGTTCCTGGCGTCGTCGGGTCCGTCTGCTCATTGTCGGAGGCGAGGTTGCAGGACAAGACAACGCAAAATAACGACTCGGTTAGATGCGCGCAAAGATGCTGAACATGTGAGCATCAAAGCTAGGGAAAGGGGAGGTCGGGTTTTACCAGGGGGCTTCGCCGGAGTAGTGGCAGACGTCGGTGGTGCTCAGGCGAGCTTGTCGCCGACGTTGTGGAGCGGGTGCGGCCAAGAGGTTGGCACTGGGAGATGCGCCAGGAGATGGGGAGAAGGCTCGCATGCAGTGGGAGGCAAGGGGCGGTTGGACGGCGTTGGAATTTGCTGGAGAAGCTCGTCGGAGCAGAGGGGTTCGAGCTCGCGATTCTCGCAGCCTGGAGGCAGAGGGAGGAGTGGCTTGGGGAAAATGGAAGAGGAGAGCGTGGCGTTTAAAGGCGCGTGGTCACGGCGAGGAGTAACTCAGCCATCAACACGAATTAACACCATTGATTCGCGGCAGAAACGGCGAGGGGGAACGGTCGAGGTGGAGACGACTATCTGACGGCGTGGGATCGCGTTGACAGCGAGAGAGAGAGGGAGGGGGAGTGGGGTCCTGTTGTCAGCGACGGGTGGGTTCTTTTCTGAGTGAAAAATGGTTCACCAGAGGGGGTTTAGTTGGGCTGCGCTGCTGGGCTTGTTGGGCTGGGCCAGATGGGTTGGGTTAGTTTCTATTTTTTTATACTGATTGCTTTTCTTTTTCCTATTTTGAATTTATGTTTTGATTTTAATTCAAAAAATTCAAACTCCAAATGAATTCAAACTTCCACCAAACTTTAGGTATATTTTAATTCTATTTAACAACATATTCCAAAGTCCAAAATAAAATAATTCTTTTATTTTTTAGGATCTATTAAATAAATAGACATTAGTCTTTAATACAAATAGGATTTAATATGTTTAAAACTCTATTTGACTTTCTAATTTTTATCAAAACCTTTTCTGTAGGTTTTATTTGAAAAACCAAAATACTTTGAATTCTTTTATTTAAAATACTTTAATAAGTTTTAGTGTTTATTTAAAATGGAAAAACCTTTACTTAAATAGGATTGGATATTTAATAAATCCTTATTATTTTATTTAAATAGTCCTTTACTCTATTTTTTCAAAAGAGAAATATTTTATTTCATTTGTTTGGCCAAGATTAATTTGGCTCTTTTAAAAATAGTCCTTATTCATATTTCTACCTTTGTTTTTTTAAAACCATATCTTTTTATTTAAAGATCCAAAAATGGTGATTCCAAATTTTATAACTTTATTTATTATTTGTTTATCTTTTTAAACCCCTTTAGGATTTTATTTGATCAAAATAGGTTTTGATGTTTCCAATTGGAATCAAAAAGTTTCTTCTCACCCTAAATTTCAACAATTATTTATTTTGTTTATTTATTTTTCACATTTCAAAATTTGGAAAATTTGGGATGTGACAGGCTACCACCCTTAAAAGAAATCTTTTCTCGAGATTTGGGAAGTCTAGGGTTACAAGTTGGCTTCAAGGCAACTAGGGTACTACCACCTTTAAAAGAAAGTCTCATAGGGTTACATTGATGGTTCACTTGACTATGGGTTCAACACTTGATAGCCAGACAAGGAATCCTTAGTTGACTCAACTGAGTTAACTAATTCCTGACATCCACTTCTTCTATCTCTTCAAAGTTCCCATCCATGTCAATGTGGTTCACATGTCCTTTCTGGGTCACATTGGAGTCATTTCCATTGTAGTTTCTAGCATCCTTTTTCTTTTTCTTCTCAGGACAGTCTGATGCATAGTGTCCAAGTTCCTTACAATTATAGCACTGCAACTGGCTTATGTCTTTCTTCCTGAAAGTGTCATGTTGGTTCTGAACAAGGTCATCTCCATTGTCAGTATCATTTCCATTATTATCTCTTACATTGTTGTTGTGGTGATACTTATGTGGTTCAGAATCTTCATTGCTCTTTTTGAATGAATGCTTCTTTTGTGATGATCCTGAGTGATACTTGAGTTTATGCTTCCTCTTTCTGTTATCAACTTGATTCATCTTGTTTTCCAAGATGGTGGCTTTGTCACAGAGTGATTGATAAGTTGGGACATAGGCAATAGCTAGCTGCAGGTTCAACTCATCATTAAGTCCTTCGAGGAATTTCTCCTTCCTCTTAGCATCTTTATCAACTTCATCCGGTGCATAGCGTGCCAGATTGTTGAATTCTTCAATGCACTCAGCCACACTGAGGTGACGTTGTTTCAGATTGTGGAATTCCTTTTTCTTCAAGTGCATCACTCCAGATGAGATGTGAGCTGTACGGAAACCATCCTCAAAAATAGCCCAAGTCACATCCTCAAGGGGAGTGGTGATCTGAAAGTTGTCCCACCATGTTGCTGCTGGTCCTTCAAGCAGGTGTGATGCAAACCTAACTTTTTCTTCGTCGGTGCAGCCAACAGTCACTAAGTCCTTATTCACCGAACATAACCAATCATTGGCTACCATTGGGTCAGTTGTTCCAGAGAACCTTGCAGGTCTTAGTTTCAGAAACCTGGTGAGCATATCATGTGCTGGAGGATTATTCTGATTGTTGTTGTTGTTGTTGTTGTTCTGATTTTGTATGAACATGGTCATCATCTGCATCAGCTGCTGCATCTCAGGAGTGATGTTGTTATTGTTGTTTTGGTTGGGGTTGGCATGACGGGGAGGCATCTGTCGGTTTGATAGGGATAAGTAATGACAGATAGGCATAAGGAAGTTCTAACACACAACTCAAAACAACCAAGTTCAATCCAACAATCAATCAATCAACAAGCAACTATCCACTTAACAACTTATGAGCTTAACTCATGAGTTGAAGGAAACAACAAGTTTTCTTGAAATGATTAACTTGGTATGGTCATACCTCATAGTTCAATATGATCCATACACTAACATGATATCAATGTTTTGGTAGGCAATCTAATGTCTCTTGGTTCTCACTTGTAGTCCTTAGTGAAATCCTTGGTGAAACTAAAATTGAAGTCATTGGTCATGGTGAAGGCTTTGTCCAACAAGTTGAAAAGGAAGAGATGTAGAATCAAAACTAAAAGGTTGAGGAAAGAGTTTACAAGATTGTTTGTAAATAAGTTTTGGAACAAATACAACTCCTATTTTTCTAAGGGGTTTTGTCCAATCCTAGGGTTACAATCCTACAGGCAACACAGTGCTCTGATACCATCTGTAAGGTTCCCAACCTTTAATAAGGCAGAGATCCCTGTGTTCACAATGCTAGTCTCTGGATCAATAGCTAGCATCCACAGTTAAGATGTAATATCAAGAAACAAAGGTCATATTACAACTTTATAACCAGGAATAAAATAATTAATTACATATTACATAGCTCATTTGGCTATCTCATTACAATGCAGCAGAATATCTATATAGCATGGAGTCCTTCATCTTCAAAGTGCCACAGACAATAATGTTGGTTGTAGACTTGTAATCCTATTCAACACACTTCACTAACATCAAACAAACCTGCAACATAATAAGTTGCAGCCACAAGGGTCAATACATTTGAATTGTATTGGAAAGTTTCACTATTATGTAGAAGTAAGTGGATCCGATCATTACATGCATATTTGGCTCAGTAGGGTTTAGGCTCTTTTGCAGAAAGCAATATAGTTTTATCCTGTCTTTTTAAAATAATTTTGATCTTTTTTCAAATCTTTCTGAACTACTTGGAAAACTCCAAGTACTTCTAAGCCCTTGTTGTCACCATCAAGTTTTACTTTGAGAAATTGGAATGTGGAGATCATCCATAGCTTCCGGCATTAGTTGCTTAGAGTTGTCCATAACCGGGGACACGGCTAAGTACTTAGAATTTTGATCTTTTGCAGAAGTTGTACACTTTACCCACATGACACAATCTCGTCTTGATGCCACCAGTAGCCGCTGGATAAGTACTCACCAAAATGGAGTACTGGCAGATCGAGAATGTGACAAAGTCTTTCCATAGAAGTCCTCCCAATACACAATGCTAGCTTGTCTACCAGGAACCAATGTAGGGATATATTTCCCTTACACAATTCTAGTTAACCTGAAGATGCCAATGCATGGGTCTTCCACTATGTAGTTGACTAAGCCAGAGCCCATTTAGCATGTGGATGTACACGGAAGCCACTGTACGAGAAACATGTTCAATCTCTAAGTTCCTGGGTGGTTTTCTCTAGTGCACACACAAAAAGATAGCCATATAAACATGGTTCCCTTTGTTGCCACCTTGTCCAATCTTGAGTATCCTTTTCCACCTAGGTGGTTCATTGAGTACTTGTTTTATTATATAAAACATATATCTTTCCAACACTTCATATAATCATATCATGTATCCCATCCCAAATATATAGCAGGGCTAAGCTTACTACAACTACAATGTTTTCACTAAGGAAGATATAAGGGTATCCTATTAGGATTTAGCATAGCATAAAATATAGTAGTCCTTTCCATGCATGTTACAAAAATCCACTAAGTGTAATGAAAATAGTAGGACATGGATGATAGTGTCACTTGCCTTTTTAGTAGAGAATGCTGGTTCACTTCTTGATCTTGCAAATATCACACTCTTCTAACTTCAGTACAATTGTGACACCACTTTAAATCACATTCCCAAGTATTAAAACATGTGGTAATGATATGTGTCAACATGATCCCATATTTTAATTGGAGAATATTAAATCTTAAGTAGTTTTCAATGAGTAGAAATTACTTTTCTAAAATAAAATAAATAAAACTAGGTCTTTAATTCATGTGATGACTGTGATGATGCTAGATCATCTAGTGTGAACCTTGGTGTGCTAAATAGGGTAGTTAAGTATCGTTTGGTGATTGTGTACCTCGTATTTATTTATAGACGCTAGTACCGACCAAGTCTACGAGGAGGAGGAGGAGTACTACTACGAATAAGAGAACTTCAACCACTACACCAACCAAGACAAGCTAACATTTGCATGATAACCATGCAAACTAGAGGCCTTAGGCATATTTGGTTATGCAACTTTGATTATACCAATCCCAAGTTTTACTTGCAAGCTTTATTATTTTATTTCTTTATCAAAGTTCTTTATTACAATTACTTAGTGACTTGGTAGTTTTGGAAAGTTACTATAGGTATCATAAAGAGCATAAAACTTGGCCTAAGTTAGTTAGAACTAGATGTCATACTGAGTCATGATATCAAGATTTGGATAGTCACACTTGATTAACACCCCTCATTAGTGATTACCCTCAATATTAGTGGCTAGTGCTAAGTATAAAAGTTTATAACTTTAGATGGCAATACTTGGTGAAAATGATTACGAGATGATTTGATGATGAAAATGATTACAAAATGGCAATACCTTGGAATGAAGATTCATTCTATTGAAATGTTTTGACATGTGTTATGAACACCAGATGATTTGATGATGAAAATGTTGAGGCATGAGCCTTAGTCCTTTTTATAAAACTGATGGTTGGGTTCGGATGCGATACCATTCCAATTTTACCGTACAACCACAATATTGTGTAATTGAAAGGTTAGGATTGATTATCCCCATACTGAGTATGGTGATTCAGGATTGTTCCTGACGGATGTATCGAATGTTGTAGTGAAAGTGTACCACCTCTGCAGAGTGTCAAACTATTCGAATAACCGCGTCCGCGGTTATGGACAGTTGGAGTGGCCATACTGTTCCATCGTCAGATGTTTTCAAAATAACTTGTGAAATGAATCATGACCTTGACTTGACCATAACAGGGTTGTGAACATGAAAACTAAGTTCCCACTTAGGTCTTGTAAAACTGTAAGTTAGTTTTCTTTACTTCTAAACTCAGTTAGAGATAAAATCTGGATTTTTGCAAAATAAACTTAGAGCTTAAGATTCCTACTCAAACCACTTTACTTGGTAGTATTAGTATGCGAGTACTTAAAGAGTACTCATGGCTTTGTCCCTGGCTATTCCTATGGCTAGACTATGAGTAGGACTACCAGGATGATGGACAGCAGGAAGTCTATGACAACTAGGATCATCTCCCATCGTCAGCATTGCCTGTGACCCTGAAGATGGAGCTTCGACCATGCTACCCTTATTATTGTTCCGCTACATTGATTCTATTAAGACTGGATCATGTGATCCTATATTTGTAAGACCTTTATTATGGTTTGTAATGGATATGAACTATGGTACCAATCTATTATGTCTCGCAAAAATGGTAATCCTGGTATTGTGATGTGTGGCATAACAGGCATCTGGGATTAAAAATCTGGGTGTTGACAGTTTCCCTCTCCCTCCTTGCCGCCGGCCACCAATGGGGGTTAGGGGAGGACTCGGCCTCCCCGAGCCGCCTCTCCCACCCATAAAAGGAGGGGGTGGTGTGCCCCCTTGGCCCTCACGCTAAACCCTAGGCAGTCGCCTTCCCCTCTTACCGTCGGCGCCCTAGCTTCTCTAATCCGCCGCCTAGCTCTAAACCTAGCCGCTGGCGCCACCTCCTCCACTCGGTGTCTAAAGCCTAGCCGCCGAGGCTCTCTATAATCCACCATACCTGCCCCAGCTTAGGCGAAGCCCTGCAGGATCTACTCCTCCACCTCCACCACCACACCATCATGATGCTGGAATTGCGAGGAGATCTACAACCTCCGCTGCCTGCTGGAACAAGGGAGATGAAGGTCTTTATCGAGTACTGAATGTGTAGCCGACTTCGGAAGCGCTATCGGAATGTGGCGCCAGAAGGATCTTCTTCGCGATCCCGAGATCGGCAAGTGAAAGACTACATCAACCACGAGAATCCGATCTTCTTAAACACTTTGCATATTCGAGGGTTAGTACTCTATGAACTCGTTGCACCGATCTCGTAGATTAGATCTTGGCTTTTGTGTGTTCATGCGATAGAAATTTTTAGTTTTCCATGCTTGATGACCCACAAGTATAGGGGGTGTATCATAGTACTTTCGATAAATAGGAGTGTCGATCCCAACGAGGAGCAGAAGGTGTTGACTAGTGGTATGAAGCAGGAAATCTCTGTAATACTTAGCAAACAGATTTTTAGGGGTTTTCTGATAAAGCAACAAAACAAAGTGCAAGTAACAAAGACAACGAACAAACGCAGCAAGTGGCCCAAACCTTTCTTAGCAAAGTATAAGCCGGTGGAAATACTTATAAGGACCAAACGTTCTCGAGGACACATGGGAATTCTGTCAAGTTCTTTCGCTTCAAATAGCTGAGTACTCTTATTTGGTGTTGTAAGTGTTGTGTGGGTGAACCTGTGCTAATGTACCGACCTTACTTGGACTAATACATACTTGTGATTAAACCCCCTGCAAGCATCCGCAACTACAGGAAAGCAATTAATGTATAAACCTAACCATAGCCTTAAACTCTGAGATCCTACACTCCCTTGTACGAAGGTGTCCTAACGGGGGTTCAGGTTTCTGTCACTCCGGCAACCCCACAATTAGTAGCCAAATACACAATGCATTCCCCTAGGACCATAAATGGTGAAGTATCATGTATTCGACGTTCACATGACACCACTAGAAGAATAGCACCACAACTTAAATACTAAACCATTGCATAATAACTCAACACAAATCCACATCTAACAACATGACTTCTCCCATGTCCTCAAGAACTAAACGAATTACTCACAAGACATCATATGGATCAAGATCAAAGATGATATGGTAATTGATAACAATCTGAACATAAACAATAATCCAATGGTTCCACTCACAAGCATCAACTATAATAGTAATCAACACCGGGAAAGATTCCCCTAAAAACTATACAAGTATTCAACACAATTGTTACAACGGGATGGAGTGGTGATGATGGTGCTTGTGCAGATGATGGTGTGGATGATGATGATGATGATACCGATGAAGTCTAGCTTGATGATGGTGTTGATGGCGACGATCTCCCTTCTCCGGGAAGATTTTTCCCCGGCAGAAATCTGTCTGTCGGAGAGCTCTTTCTCTCTTGGTGTTTTCTGCCACGTTGAGGCGGCGGAAATCTTTCTGTGGTTGCTCCTTTGGTATTAGGGTTACGATAGGAAGATATAGGCAAGACGGCGGAGTTGGAGGCCGGCCAGGTGGGCCACCCCTGCACTAGGAGCGGCCCAGGGGGGCCCCGCACCTAGGGGGTGTGGGCCTCTGTGGCCCAGCTATGCCTCCTCTTCTGGCTTTCTTCATCTTCTGGGAAAATATAATTTTCCAATATTTTTCTGTCATTTTTCTGATCTTCGCGAAATTGTATCAAAACACCTCTTTTTCCATCAAAAACCTGACTCCGGCAGTCCATCCTCCAAGAATCATCCAACATGCAAAAATAGAGGAAAATACATAAATAACACCTCATAATAAGACATATATCAATGAACAAAGGTAAATTATGATATAGAATGGTGATGCAAATTGGACGTATCAACTCCCCCAAGATTAGACCATCGCTTGTCCCCAAGCGAAAACTGAGCTCAGTAAAGATGCCCACAGGTTTATGGAGTGAAGTGTCGATAAAAGAATACGGACAAGAAGCATCACACTTACCATTACACAACTCATAGAAGAAAGAAACCCACCATTATATAACTTAGCTTGCGACAAAGTACACGAGTCACAATAGAGATGCATAAAGATAAATCATAATTGGAATTGGCAAACTTTGTTCCTGGTCAGAGAACAGCTGGCAAACAGTTTCACGAAAAGATTTTGTAGAAGTCTTCAAAACAGGAGCACTCTTTGCTCAAAAAGTTTTTTCACAATGAAGGCTTTCAAAGTAATACTCATTAGATAAGAGTCTTGTGGAAACAAGGAATATAAAGAACATGAGTGAATAAATCACCATATGAATGCTTGAAACACAACAACTCAAATGCTTGCTGGAGATATAGAGGAAGTAGGTTTGTTGTCAGGGGGATCACCCACGGGTAGGCTAACCGGACAAGATACAAAGTGGCGCAGCCCGCCAGCCGGACGCAAGAAACACAAAGACAAACCAGAAGGAAGGGCATACAAAGACCAAGCTGGCAAACCAGTCAGTCGGATAAGAATCATCACCAAGGATGGCTACCCGGCTGGGTCATGCCAGCCGGGTAGAGCGAGACAGACCAAGAGTGAACCGGCAGAACCATCAGCCGGATAAGAAGAAACAAAACAAAAGCTTAGCCGGATGGAACCAACCACCCGGCCCAAAAGGATCAACCGGCTAGGCCACCCTAGCCGGCCACTCAAGACAGGCAAGGTACAAGATGACGCAGAGCATAGTGCGCAGTACGCGCAGGACGATGGACAAGACAGAAAGGAGACTCAGACATTCGGCCCATACCGACGACTTTACCGATGACGGTTGTAACTGTGGACAGTAGGTGGTACTGTGCGTAACTAGCCGCACGGCAGCCACTCTAGATGGCGTGGCGGTGATGTCAACGCACTTCTATTCTTGTAGACAGTTGTTGGGACTCCAAGTGCAGAGGCTTGTAGAACAGCAACAAGTTTCCCTTAAGTGGATTACCCAAGGTTTATCGAACTCAAGGAGGAAGTGGTGAAAGGTATTCCCTCTCAAGCAACCCTGCAATCACGATACAAGAAGTCTCTTGTGTCCCCAACACACCCAATACACTTTTCATGTGTATAGGTGCACCAGTTCGGCGAAGAGATAGTGAAATACAAGTGGTAGCGGTGCCAGAAAAGAGCTTATGACTTGTTGTTGACGTCGGGTAATGGTTCCAGAAAATAGCTAATGGCGTGGAGGAATAGACTAAAGGCAAACTGAAGGAAGCAAGCAACATGCAAAAGATCTAGTAGCAAATGGTGTTTCAATGCTTAGAAACAAGGCCTAGGGATCATACTTTCACAAGTGAACACTCTCTCATATAAATATCCTCTCTTCATGATACTACTCTTAACTACTCTTCGGTTGGACACTCTAATCCATGGTAGGGCTATAACAGCACACCTCAAAGTCTGCCTTCCCCAATCTAGATAAACCCACACTGTCACCTTGAGCACTAGATGGTTCCAACAAACACCACAATTTCATAGAGACATACAACTCCAAATATAACTCATAACAAATATTCAATCTAGCCAAAGTGCCACACACGGTATGCACGCTGTCACTTTCACACACGTGGGGAAAAGCATAGATCTATTAAAGCACAAAGAGTATTTATGTAGACTCAAACCTAAGTGCCACCATGGCGTGCACGTTGTCACTTTCACACACAAGGGGAGAGCAGAGATCTAATGAAGCACTTGAGTAGCAAGGTAGATCTACTTGATTACAAAGCTCATGACCACAAGATCATGCATAGAGAGAAAGATGAACACATAGCTACCGGTAGAGCCCTTAGCCGTGAGGAAGAACTACTCCCTCCTCATCATGGGAATCAGCAATGGTTATGAAGATGGTGATGGAGATCGATGGAGATGGCTCCGGGGGCACTTCCCCGTCCCGGCAGGGTGCCAGAATAGAGACTTTCTGTCCCCCGAATCTCCCTTTTGGCGGCGGTGGCGCTACAAAGGTTTTTGTGGATTTCTTCTAGATCCTCTAGGGTTTTCCCATCGTGGGCTTCTTATAGGCGAAGGGGGAGGCCGAGGAGGCAGCCAGAGGGCCCACACCCTCCTCAGGCGCGGGCTAGCTTTGGCCGTGCCCAGGGGGGTCTGGCCACCCTATGGTGCCTCTCCGTCACTCCTTCTGGATTCGTGTCCCTCACGGAAAGTTATTGACTTTGGGTTTTGTCCCGTCCAATTCCAAGAATATTGATTTTCTGCCTTTCTGGAACCAAAAACAGAAGAAAGCAGGCAACTTGTTAATATGTTAGTTCCAGAAAAGATATAAAAACACCTCAAAGGATAGACAAAGCAAAGCAAAGTAGATATAAAACAAGCATGGAGCATAAAAAATTATAGATAAGTTTCCGACGTATCAGGAAGCATGGGCTTGACTATGTGTACACGCCGTCCATGCCGGCCACTCTAGATGACCTAGCCGGCTAGGGCCCGCCTGTGGGACCCTCCAGTCGGCCAGGTCGTTGCCCACACCGCCTTGACCTATATAAGGGGAGGCAGGGGCAACATCGCAAGGGTTGGACTCTCATTTACTGCTAGCTAGGCCAAACACAGCTCGAGGAGCATTGTAGCCCTTTGTGTTCATCCACATAGTCAGATCGGCAGGAGTAGGAGATTTACCTCACCTCGAGGGCTCCGAACATGGGTACTTCTTGTGTCCCCTACGCTTGCTTGTGCCCAATCCCGCCTGTGGACGCGGTCGCTTGCTTCCCTGCTCGCTCCCACACCTCTATCTAGCCTTCTTTGGCTCTGTCGTTTCCATAACGAAGACAGTTGGTGCCCACCGAGGGGCAGAGATGGCGGCGACTGGAGTGACGTTCCGCACGGGACCCCGCACTTCATCCGGAGAGCGCGTGGCCTCCGACCTCGTTCTCATGCTGGGCAAGTTCGACTGCGTTATCAACAATGCGCGCTGCTTCGCCGGTGCCAGTTTTCCGTCTGGCGGTTCCGTCCTACTGTTCGGCGACCTGCACGTCTATATCACCATCGTGCGGGAGAGTTTCCCTTGGGAAATCGTCTCCTTCGCCGAGCCGTTGCCCTCAGCCGGCAGCGCACGCATCGCGCCCCACACCGTGGAGGTGATGATGGCCGGATCCAGTCATGGCCGCCGTCCTCCTCTCAAGCACGACAGCGACCTAGGTGGTCCGTCCACTATGCTGCGCGATAAAGGCGTGGTGGATGAGGTCATCGAGGATCTCCTCGAGCCGGTGTACCCCAGGGAGAACCCAGAGAAAGCCATGGCCAAAATCGAGGCGGCGCGAGAGCGTCTGCTTCAGCAGGCCCAGGTCCTGGCCTCCACCAAGTACCAGATGGAGAGCAACATCCGCGAGTATCACTGCGCCCATGGCCTCACCCCGGCTAACGAAGATCCTAGCCGGATGGTTCTGTGCAGCGCTGCGGGGGAGAACTGGGCGCCCGATTCGAGCAAGATCTCGAGCCGGCATCCCGCACGTACTTCCCACCGCCCATGTATGACACCGCGGTCAAGAATGTCTGGGTGGCAAAAACCGTCGCGGAAGACCTACCTCACCTGGAGGGGGATGAAATGTTGCGCCAGTTCCAGTGAGTGCAGCACCTACTGCGCGTGGCTGACAAGAAGGCCGAGGCCGCTCGAATCACGGCTGAGGCTGGAGCCGGTTCCCGTGGGAACCGCCCGGCTAGGAATAGCCGGGGAGGACCTCGCCAGACTGAGTGCTCCGCATCTCCGGGTCAGCAAACCCCGCGCTCCAAGGGTCGCCAGTCCGGCAGCAGCCAACCTTGCGATGAGCAAGGTGCCACGAGCCACCCGCCGCCGGCTTGCCAGAACCCCCCTCCACCCCCTCCACCATCCCACCTCGCTGGACAGGTGGGAGCGCCCAATTCGGTTGAGCCGGATGCGCACAACCGCATCGACCTCCTAATGGAAGCTCGCTTCA
This sequence comes from Avena sativa, assembly GCA_916181665.1. Lineage (NCBI taxonomy): Eukaryota > Viridiplantae > Streptophyta > Magnoliopsida > Poales > Poaceae > Avena > Avena sativa. The sequence goes on from OV702284.1 coordinate 163,327,009, forward strand.
CTGAGGAGGAGGATGCAACCAGCCCCGTGTGCTTCGGGCCGCGCTTCCAGAAGGAGCCCTTCCCCGACAAGTTCTCCCTGCCATGGGACACCCCCAAGTATGACAGCAGTATGAATCCGGAGGACTGGCTGACCGACTATGTCACCACAGTCGAATCTCCCATGGCAACAAGCGCGTGGTGGTTTGCTACATCCCCCTCATGCTGACCGGCTCGGCAAGGACCTGGCTCAACAGCCTCGCGATGTAACATCCCAAAAATATTAAACTAAGATCACCAAACTCTAATCATCAAAATTAGGGTTCACAAAAACTTTTCTAAATAAAAATATGAAAGCATGCATGTGTGTATGCATCCCATTTTGAATTCTTTTGAATTGCCTTGTTTATGTGTTTCTTTGCTTGTAAATGGATTCTTAGGTGAATTAAACATCATCTAAACAATTCCCAAACTTTTCCCAAAGACAAATAAATCAAATACAAACAAAATAAGTGAATGGTCATTTTGACCAATTTAACTCCCATGCCTACTTTGGCTGTCCCAAACTTCCAGAACTTAACAGAAACTTATTTGGAATCTTTACACCCCTTGATTTTACTCATAAGAAAGTATCAAATCCCACCTTGTGATCATCCAGAAACTTTCAAATGCATAGTTTAAATGACAATTCAAAATTGAATCTTTATCATATGGGAAGATCCCACTTTTTCAAAAACCACTCAAACAAGCTCAACTTTCAAAACCCAAGCATCTGCAGACTCACCAGCACCAACCTAGCACACCCACCAAATCTTTTCAAAATTCAAAACTTGAATTCTTGCGGCCATTTCATCAAACACCTTGCAGATTCAAATCAAATAAAATCTAAACACTATTGTGAGCAGTGATTGGAGCCTAAATTGTTCCCTCTCTAGCTCACAGCAACCTCAGTAGATCATCTAGATAACTAAACCAAGCACTAGCCCCACTGTAAGCTTGGCAATGCCATCAATGGTGAATAGCCGAAGCTCACCATGCCACTCCAGTGTAGACAATAAGCTAGGATAGGAACTAGCCGTGCCAACCTTGTCTGGAATATCACCCATGCCTCACCGCCCCCTCTCGACCAGCCCTGCCTCGAAGATATCGACCAGAGAATCCAGGAACGCCGCACTCGTGCCTCTGTCAACCATGCCGAGCATGCGCCAGAGCGCCACCCTCGACTGAAGCCTACAGACCGCGCGCCGCCCTCGCCGCGTGCATACACGATCACCACCGTCCCAGGAGACCGTTAGGCATCCCTGTTTGCTGCCCCATGCCTCACAGCCACCGCTCGCCGTCGAAGACGCCGCCTCGGCCGCGCAGAGCATCGCACGTTCCAGACCATTTGCCACCGCCCCTACATGTGCATTAAAGCCGTAGAGCATCGCCAGGAGACCATCAAGCGATCGCCACCACCGGCCATACCTCTAGCAGCCCGTAGCCATGTCGCCACCGTCGCCTGCCCATGCCGTTCGGTCTCGTCGTCGCGACTATAAATAGAGGCCACCCCCAGCCGAACTGAGCACACCATCTCACTCCCCTATCCTCACTGATCGTTCCACCCCGTTCCCGAAGCAAGGCGAGCAGCGCTTCGCCCGAATTTCACCGGAGCCTGCCGCTGCTGGAGAAGAAGGGAGCCAGCGATTGGAGCCGCCCCAGGAGAAGCTGCCTGTACCAGGAGGTTCGCCGTCGTCGACTTTGTTGTTCGCCCGCCTCGCCGACCCTCGCTTGAGCACCGGTGAGCCCCCAACGACCCTCACCCTCCGCGTTAGGTTTCAGTCTCGCCGGAGTTGCCCGACATGGACGACGACCCTCCGCCGTTAGATTAGAACAAGATCCCACGGATCACATCGCCCCATACCGCTTCGCACCCCCTCGTCTCACTAACGCGTGGGGACAGCGACTTAACCAGCCCGCGTAAGCGCTGTGCTTAGCAGGCCGGCCTAGTATCGCTTCCCGCGCAGCCCAGTCATTTGAAATTAACCTTTTCCATTTTATTTCAAACACACTTCTGCACCTAGATTCAAAAATCAACCCAGATCGATTAAGTGAACCAAATTGAATGAAACCAATTTTGTTAGAAAGGTCTTGAAATGCTGAATCCAAGCCCGTTAGATTCAAGTCATTTGGATCTGTAGATCATCCTTGGTAAAAATAACAAGGCAGAAGCTTTTTTGCATTAAAACATTTTTCAAATTTAAACCATAATAGCTTTTGAGTTGATTCCAACTCTCAAAAATCACATCTAACCATACCTTTCATAATATATAAAAATATATAGGTTTACTTACAGAAATAATGACCAAGTAATAAAAGAATGCCACATAAGCATTTCTAGTCACTTTATTTAATTAAAATAAAAGGTTAAACCTTATTAAATTGTGACACCACTTTAAATCACATTCACATGTACTGAAATATGTGGTGATGACATGTGTCAACATGATCCCATGTTTGGTTTGGAGAATATTAAATCTTAAGTAGTTTTTCAATGAGTAGAAATTACTTTTCTAAAAATAAAAGGAATTAAACCAAGCTTGGGTCTTGTAATGTTAGTGATGATGCTAGATCATCTATAGGACCCTTGTGTGTGATGATTGCAGGTAGTTAAGTATTGTTTGGTGATTGTGTACCTCGTATTTATTTATAGACGCTAGTACCGACCAAGGATACGAGGAGGAAGGAGGATACTACGAAGGAGAAGCCGAGGAGAACTTCAACCACTGCTCTGCACAAGGCAAGCTAATACTTCCAATTTAGCAAGCTAATACTTGCAATTTAGCAAGCTAACACTTGCAAGATACCCTACCTATGCAAGCTTATACTGATACTGATGCAAGCCAATACTTGCAAGCTATTAACTTAGCAAGCCTTACTAATCAAGTTGACCCATGGAAGCTAATACTTGCTTTCTACCATGCCCACTATATGCCTTAAAGCATATATGATCATAACCACTTGATAAACAAATCCTAGTTTTACTTGAAAGCTTTATACTTTATTTCTTTATCAAAGCTATTACTTAGAGTTTACTTAAGTGAATTGTAGATTCTATAAGGATAAATGAAGGTTGCATAAAGAGCATAAAATTTTGCCTAAGCTATACAATCTTGATGTCATCCTAAGGCATGATATTGAACTTAGTTAAAACTCGACTTGTTTACCACCCCTTATTAGTACTTACCCCCACTTGTAGATGCTAGTGCTAAGCATTAAACTTGATCAACTTTAGATGGGAATACTTGGTGGAAAAATGGTTATGAAAACCTTGGAATGATGGATCATTCTATTGAAATGTTTTGGACATGTGTTTCCGAAACACCAGATGATTTATGGTGATATCTATGTTGAGGCATGAGCCTTAGCCCTTTATAAAACTGATGGTTGTCTGGATGCGATACCATTCCAATTTCATCGTGCAACCACAATACCCGAGAATTGGGTAGGGCTTGACTGGAAACATATATACCTTAGTATTAGTTCCCTCACGGCCAAGGTCTGAGCTGAGGCTACTTGTGAAGATTGTCCATCTGTGCAGTACCCAAGATGACAGTTGGTCATGGTTGGGAGGCCAAACTCACAGGAGAGGTGCTTATACTAGGGCGTGTAATTGAAAGGTTAGGATTGATTATCCGCATACTGAGTATGGTGAATTCAGGATTTGTTCCTGACGGATGTATCGAATGTGGTGGTGAAAGTGTACAATCTCTGCAGAGTGTGAAAATATTCGAATAGCCGCATCCGCGGTTATGGACAGTTGGAGTGGCAATACTGTTCCCCCGTCAGATGTTTCCAAAATGACTTGTGAAATGATTTGAGACTTTGACTTGACCACAACAGGGTTGTGATATGAAATACAAGTTCCCACTTAGGTGTTATAAACTTCAACTAGCTCTCTTGCTTTTGAACTTAGTAGAGGTAAATCTGGCTTTTTGCAAAACAACCCTAGAGCCTAGTGTCCTATTACAAAAAACCCCTTCACTTGTTAGTATTAGTTTGCGAGTACTTAAAGAGTACTCATGGCTTTGTCCCTGGCTATTCCCATGGCCAGACTGTGAGGAGGAGTACCTGGAGGATAGACCCCAGGAAGGTTACGACAACTAGGATCATCTCCCATCGTTAGCATTGCCTGTGACCCTGAAGATGGAGCTTCGCCTACGCTACCGTTATTATTATGTCTTGCAAAAATGGTAATCCTGGGATTTCGATGTATGGCATAACAGGCATCTGGGATTAAAAATCCGGGTGTTAACACACGCCCAACAGCATCAGCGCCTAGCTAGACTTCGAGAAATTCTTCATCCAGAACATCAACGACACGTACAAGCGCCCAGGAAGGCCCCGCGATCTTTCTCTGTGCATCCAGGGAGACCGCAGGTCAGATCGCGCGTACCTCGCTCGTTGGACCAACCTACGCAACTCCTGCGAAGGTGGTGGAGAACCCAGCAATCCGTTTCTTCATCGAAGGATGCCGCGAGGGCACGATGATGCGTCACCGGATGCTGTGCGACGAGCCCAAGACCATGGCGGAGCTAATGACTAGCGCCGACCAGTACGTCACCATGGATGTGGCGATGAAGAAGCCCCTCCGAGTAAGCACGGAGGGACGGCCGGTTACCACCGAGCCGGCTCAAGAGAAGTGATGTCTACGCACTTATATTCTTGTAGACATTTGTCGGGCCTCCAAGTGCACAGGGTTGTATAACAACAACATGTTTCCCTTAAGTGGATTACCCAAGGTTTATCAAACTCAGGGTGGAAGTGGTCAAACATATTCCCTCTCAAGCAATCCTGCAATCAAGATACAAGAAGTCTCTTGTATCCCCAACACACCCAATACACTTGTCAGGTGTATAGGTGCACTAGTTCGGCGAAGAGATAGTGAAATACAAGTGGTAACAGTGCCAGAAAAGTGTTGATGGCGTGGAGGAAAGGTAAAAGTCCAAAACCTCCCCGGCAAACGAACCAAAGATGGAAGCAAGAAAACATGCAACAGATCTAGTAGAAAACGGTGTTTCAATGTTTAGAAACAAGGCCTAGGGATCATACTTTCACTAGTGAACACTCTCTCATATAAATATCCTCTATTCATGATACTACTCTTAACTACTCTCCGGTTGGACACTCTAATCATCGGTAGGGCTATAACAGCACACCTCAAAGTCCGCCTTCCCCAATCTAGATAACCCCACCCTGTCACCTTGAGCGCTAGATGGTTCCAAAAAACACCACAATTTCGAAGAGACATCCAACTCCAAATATAACTCGTAACAAATATTCGATCTAGCAAAAGTGCCACAGACGGTATGCCCGCTGTCACTTTCACACACGTGGGGAAAAGCATAGATCTATTAAAGCACAAAGAGTACTTATGTAGACTCAAGCCTAAGTGCCACCATGGCATGCACGCTATCACTTTCACACACATGGGGAGAGCAGAGATCTAATAAAGCACTTGAGTAGCAAGGTAGATCTACTTGATTACAAAGCTCATGACCACAACAAGGTCATGCATAGAGAGAGAGAGAGAGATGAACACATAGCTACCGGTAGAGCCCTTATCCCTGAGGAAGAACTACTCCCTCCTCATCATGGGAATTAGCAATGGTGATGAAGATGGCGATGGAGATCGATGGAGGTGGCTCCGGGGGCACTTCCCCGTCCCGGCAGGGTGGCAGAACAGAGACTTTCTGTCCCCCGAATCTCCCCTTCGGTGGCGGCGGGCCTACGGAGGTTTTCGTGGATTTCTTCTGGATGCCCTAGGGTTTTTGGGTCGGAGGCTTCTTATAGGCGCAGGAATCAAGGTCGGTGGGGCTCCCGGGGGCCTAGACCCCCTGTGGGTGCCTCCAGGGATTGCCCGCACCTAGGGGGGTGCGGTCACCCTGTGGCCCTCCTTCGGCTCTGCTCGTGGTTCCGTGTTGCTCCGGGAAAAATAATGACTTTGGCTTTTGTCCCGTCCAATTCCGAGAATATTGATTTTCTGCCTTTCTGGAACCAAAAACAGAAGAAAACAGGCAACTGGCACTGTGGCAACTTGTTAATAGGTTAGTTCTAGAAAAGATATAAAAACACCTCAAAGTATAGACAAAGCAAAGCAAAGTAGATACAAAACAAGCATGGAGCATCAAAAATTATAGATACGTTTCCGACGTATCAAGCATCCCCAAGCTTAACTCCCGCTCGTCCTCGAGTAGGTAAGTAATAAAAAGAATAATTTTTGAGGTGACATGCACCATCAAAACCAAGATCAAACCATTTTAAAGCATTGAAAGATGGGATCAAAGAACTCTAAACATGTGCATGAAGATGGAGTTCTAACAATAGGACATTGTAACTATGCATGCAACATGAAAGGCTACAAACAAAGATCATGAATAACATGCATTGAAAAACGTTTGTTTATTTCACATACAGAAAACATAACATAGTGGCAATCAGCTTGTCCCTCATAGAGTAGCAATATAGATGCATGGGACACCTTCAAAGTTCACAAGGGTGACTAGAAACAAATAGCACAAGAACAAGTAATATCAGAATATGCATCAACCAATAAGCTTTGGAACACTGCACACAGAATGACAACAATGCTCTCTTAATGGTGCCTAAAGGTAGAAAGTGGAGACTCAAAATAATAGCTGAAGAAATTCCCTTCAAAAAGGGAAGCAGGGATTTCAAGTTTCAAAAAGAGCTTCCAAAAATTATGGTACTTGTTAGCTTTCAGCCCTCATTGCCCCTATCATAAGCATCTTGAAGTGGTTAAAGTTAAAGTGAGAAAGATGGAGTATATGCTTGACGAAGTATAAGTTGGCAATCTCAAGTCCCTTGAATACGAGGGCCACACCTCATGCTACTCAACTTTACTCACCTATAAGTTCTTTTCGTTGTAAGTATTTGCATATCATTGAGAACCGCCAACGGGGTACCCCTTGCACATGACACAGGAGCTATCCCATAACCAAAATGACAAGGCACGCAGACAATGAGCTGTAGGGTTTCGTAGCATGGAAAACAAAAAATTTCTACCGCATACAAACAAACAAGCCAAGATCTATCTACTAGATTGTAGCAACGAGTCGATGGAATAACTTACCCTCGAATATTCCAAAGTGTTTAACGAGAGCGGATTCTCGTGGGTGATGTAGTCGTACTCTTGCCGATCTCAAGATCGCGTAGACGATCCTTCGGGCGCTGCGTTCCGGCAGCGCTCCCGCAGTCGGTCACACGTTCGGTACTCGACGAAGACCTTCCTCTCCCTTGTTCCAGCAAGCAGTGGAGGTTGTAGCACTCTCCTCGCGATTCCGGCAACACAACGGCGTGGTACCGGAAGTAGAGGGGAGATCTCGCAGGGCTTCGCCTTAAGCCGGAGCGAGTATGGTGGAGTATGAGAGAGCTCCTCGGCGATCTAGGTTTTAGACACACCAAGAAGGAGGTGCTAGAGCCGGCGGCTAGGGTTTGGGGCACCCCAAGTCGGCGGCTAGGGCAACCCTAGGGGGCGGCGGCAGCTGCAGGAGGTGGTGGCGCCAAGCTAGGGTTTGGAGGAGAGGTACTTGTGTGTCTTAGGAGGGAGCCCTGCCCCTCCTTATATAGGTGGAGGGGCCGGCCAGCCAAGGGGGAGGGAGAGGAGTCCCTCCCCAACTCGGCTTGGAGGGGGCGCGGCCGGTTGGAGGAGGGAACTCCTCCCCAACTCGGTTTCCCCCTTCCTCCTCTTTTCCACTTTCCAAATTTAGCCGTTTGACTTTTCAATTTAGCTATTTGACTTTTCAAACTAGGATTTGAATTAATCCTTTATTTGGAACAGCGATGACACTTAGTACATGATGCAATCATACCAACTTGATACAACACATCCATGTACCCTTCCCCTCCGGAGTGTCGCACATTCCGGAACATTCTAGAACATTCCCGATGAAAACACCGAAAACATTCCCCAACTCCGAAATGGGACTTTCCTTATATGAATCTTATTAGACCATTCCGGATCTCCTCGTGATATCCCGGATTCCATCCGAGACTCCGAACAACATTCAGTCTCTTTCTCATCATTCCATAACTACTCAAACAACGTCGAATCCTTAAGTGTGTCTCCCTACGGTTCGTGAATTATGCGGACATGATCGAGACACTTCTCCGAACAATAACCAATAGAGGAATATGGAAATTCATATGGCTCCCACATATTTCTACGATTACTTTGCGATCGAATGAACCACTTACATACGATATCAATTTCCCTTTGTCTCACGATATGTTACTTATCCGAGGTTATGATCGTCGGTATCTCTGCATACCTAGTTCAACCTCGTTACTGATAAGTACTATTTTCTCGTTCCCGTGATATGTGATCCCTTGTGAGCCAGTCACATGCTTGCAAGCTAATTGGATGACATCTCACCGAGAGGGCCCAGAGTATATCTATCCGTCATATGGATGGACAAATCCCACTCTTGATCCATGTGTTTCAACCAACACTTTCCAAACACTCAATGTCACCTTTATAGCCACCCAGTTACGGTGTGGTGTTTGATGTCATCAAAGCATCCATCCGGTAAAGGTGATATGCATGATCTCATGGTCAAAGGAATTAGATTACTATGTATCAGAAAGCATATAGCACTTGAACTATTAAAATGACTTGATCTTTATGCTACGCTTATCTATAGGAGTATGTCCATCATATCATTCTCCTAACGATATGATCTTGTTGTTAATAACATCTCAATGTTCATGATAGGGAAACCACAATCATCTATTAACCAACAAGCTGGTATTATATAGAGGCTTTACCAGGAACTTCAAATTAAGTTTACAAATCACACAAGTATTAATGTTTCCTTGTTAATACTATTATAGCATGAATGTAAACATTTATCATAAACACAAAGATATAATAATAACCAAATTTATTATTGCCTCTAGGGCATATCTCCAACAGTCTCCCACTTGCACTAGAGTCATCTAATCTAGATTACATGGTAATATACCGAACACCCATGGCAGTTTGGTGCTGGTCATGTTTTGCCCTCGGGAGAGGTTTAGTCAACGGATCCGCCACATTCAGATTTGTGTGTACTTTGCAAATCTTTATATCCCCATCCTGGATATGTTCTCGAATAGCGTGAAAACGTAGCTTGATATGCTTCAGCTTCTTGTGTGACGTTGGTTCTTGCGCATTGGCTATGGCGCCCATGTTATCACAGTAGATAGACATTGGGTCCAGCGCACTTGGAACCACACCCAGCTCTGCAATGAACTCTTTCATCCATATCGCTTCTTGTGAAGCCTCCGAAGCAGCCATGTATTCCGATTCAGTTGAAGATCTCGCCACAACGCTTTGCTTTGCACTCCTCCAGCTAACTGCTGCACCATTCAAAATAAATACGTATCCAGATTGTGATTTAGAATCATCCGGATCGGTGTTCCAACTAGCATCGGTGTAACCATTAACAACGAGTTGTTCATCACCTCCATAAGAAAGAACCATATCCTTAGTTCTTCTTAAGTACTTAAGGATGTTTTTGACCGCTGTCCAATGATCCACTCCTAGATCACTTTGATATCTGCTAGTTAAACTAACAGCATATGCAATGTTGGGTCTAGTACATAGCATGGCATACATTAGAGATCCTATGGCTGAGGCATAGGGAGTCTTACTCATCCTTTCTCTATCTTCTGCCGATGTCGGACTTTGAGTTTTACTCAAGGTCGTATTGGGCAACATGGGCAAGAACCCTTTCTTGCTATCTTCCATTCCAAACCTCTTTAGAACTTTGTCCAAATATGTACTCTATGACAATGATATTTGGCGTTTCGATCTATCTCTATAAATCTTTATGCCTAATATGTAAGCTGCTTCGCCAAGATCCTTCATTGAAAAACTATTATTCAAATATTCCTTGACACTATTAAGAAGGTCTACATCATTCCCAATTAATAATATGTCATCCACATATAGTATCAAGAATGCTATAGAGCTCCCACTCACTTTCTTGTAAATACAAGCTTCTCCATAAGTTTGTATAAAACCAAAACTTTTGATCACCTTATCAAAATGTTGATTCCAACTTCGGGATGCTTGCTTCAATCCATAGATGGACCGTTGAAGTTTGCATACCTTGTTAGCATCTTTAGGATCGACAAAACCTTTGGGTTGCATCATATACAACTCTCATCAATGTCTCCATTGAGGAATGCTGTTTTGACATCCATCTGCCATATCTCATAATTGTAATATGCAGCGATTGCTAACATAATCCTCACAGACTTTAGCTTCGCTACCGGTGAGAAAGTATCATCGTAGTCAACTCCTTGAATTTGTCGAAACCCTTTTGCGACAAGTCGAGCTTTATAGACAGTAACATTACCATCAGCATCTGTTTTCTTTTTGAAGATCCATTTGTTCTCGACAGCCTTCCGGCCATCCGGTAAGTCCACCAAAGTCCATACTCGGTTTTCGTACATGGATCCAATCTCGGATTTCATGGCTTCTTGCCATTTATTGGAATCTAGGCTCATCATCGCTTCCTCATATGTCTCAGGGTCATCGGTGTTGTCCACCAACATGACACTCATAACGGGATCATACCAATCTGGAGTGGTACGAGTTCTCGTTGACCTGCGAGGCTCTGTAGCAACTTCAACTGAAGTTTCATGATCATCATCATTAGCTTCCTCTCTTATTGGTTCAGGCATCACAGGAACTTCTTCCGGTGCTGCGCTACTCGCAATTTCGAGAGAAGGTTCGACAACCTCGTCGAGTTCTACTTTCCTTCCAGTCACTTCTTTCGAGAGAAATTCCTTCTCTAGAAAGGATCCATTCTTAGCAACGAAGATTTTGCCTTCGGATCTGTGATAGAAGGTATACCCAATAGTTTCCTTCGGGTATCCTATGAATACGCATTTTTCCGCTTTGGGTTCAAGCTTGTCCGGCTATAACTTCTTTACATAGGCTTCACAACCCCAAACTTTAAGGAACGACAATTTAGGTTTCTTCCCAAACCATAATTCATAAGGTGTCATTTCAACGGATTTAGATGGTGCCCTATTTAAAGTGAATGCGGCTGTTTCTAATGCATAACCCCAAAATGATAGCGGTAAATCTGTAAGTGACATCATAGAACGAACCATATCTAAGAGAGTTCGATTACGACGTTCGGACACACCATTACGCTGTGGTGTTCCCGGTGGTGTCAACTGCGAAAGTATTCCGCATTTCTTCAAATGCTCGCCAAACTCGTAACTTAGATATTCACCTCCACGATCAGAACGTAGAAATTTAATCTTCTTGTTACGTTGATTCTCTACCTCACTTTGAAACTCCTTAAACTTCTCGAAAGTTTCGGACTTATGTTTCATGAAATAGATATACCCATATCTACTCAAGTCATCCGTGAAGGTAAGAACATAACGATAACCACCGCGCGACGCTACACTCATTGGACCACACACATCGGTATGTATGATTTCCAATAAGTCCGTAGCTCGCTCCATCATACCAGAAAATGGAGTCTTAGTCATTTTTCCCATCATACATGCTTCGCATCTTTCAAGTGATTCGAAATCAAGTGATTCAAGAAGTCCATCGGAATGGAGTTTCTTCATACGCTTCACTCCAATGTGACCAAGACGACAGTGCCACATATAGGTCGAGTTATCGCTCGATTTCAAACATTTAGCCTCAATGTTATTAATGTGTGTATTTCCACTATCGAGATTCAATAAGAATAGACCATCTATCAAAGGTGCATGTGCATAAAACATATTACTCATATAAATCGAACAACCATTATTCTCGGATTTAAACAAGTAACCGTCTCGCAATAAAAAAGATCCTGATATAATGTTCATGCTCAACGCAGGCACAAAATAACAATTATTTAAGTATAAAACTAATCCCGATGGTAGATGAAGGGGTAGCATGCCGACCGCGATCACATCAACCTTTGATCCGTTTCCCACGCGCACCTCGTTCTTCGCTAGCTTCCGTTTATTCTGCAGCACCTGTGTCGAGTTACAAATATGAGCAACCGAACCAGTATCAAATACCCAGGCACTACTACGAGTACTAGTGAGATACACATCAATAACATGTATATCAGATATACCTTTCTTCTTGATGTTGCCGTTCTTCAAATCCGCCAAGTACTTTGGGAAATTCCGCTTCCAGTGACCTTCTCCTTTGCAGTAAAAACACTCAATATCAGGCTTAGGTCCAGCCTTGGTCTTCTTCGTCGGTGCGGTAACTTTCTTACCACCCTTCTTGAAGTGTCCCTTCTGCTTAGACTTGCCTTTCTTGAATTTGGTGGTCTTATTGACCAACAACACTTGGTGCTCTTTCTTGATCTCCACTTCTGCAGACTTTAACATAGCAAATAGTTCTGGCAACTTCTTGTTCATGTTCTGCATGCTGTAGTTCATCACAAAGTTCTTGTAACTTGGTGGTAGTGATTGGAGGACACGGTAAATCCCCAAAGCATTAGGAATCACTATACCCAAGCTTTGAAGTTTGTTTGCGTGCCCAGACATCTTAAGCACATGCTCACTGACGGAGATGCCCTCTTCCATCTTGCAGTTAAAGAACTTTTCAGAAGCCTCATAACTTTCAATTGCCGCATGAGTCTCAAAGATCAATTTGAGATCCTCGACAATATCATATGGGTCTGAATTCTCAAACCTTTTCTAAAGCTCCGATTCTAAACCATACAAGATAGCACACTGAACTGTGGAGTACTGAGTCTTCCGAGTGAGGTAAACATTCTTTACTTCATCGGAAGCATCAGCTGCAGGTGGGTCACCTAGCGGTGCATCCAGCACATAGGTCAAATTACCAGCTGTGAGGACAATCCTCAAATTGCGGAACCAATCCGCGAAGTTGCTTCCATTGTTTTTCAACTTTTCTTTCTCTAGGAACGCATTAAAATTGATGGTAGGGGCTGCCATTGATCTACAACATATTTGCAATAGTTTAGACTAAGTTTATGACAAATTGAGTTCTAATTAATAATAAAATTAATCTAGGTGAACTCCCACTCAAAACAATATCCCTCACATTTTCTTAATGATCACACGAACCAAATCCACCACATCAACACCGATCATCACGAGAGTTGATATAGTTTCAATGGCGAACAATCGACATGTTTATCATATCTACTATATGATTCATGCTTTACCTTTCGGTGATCCGTGTTCCGAGACCATGTATGTACATGCTAGGCTCGTCAAGATCAAACCTTAGTTTCCGCATGAGCAAATCTGGCTTGCTCACGTTGTATACACTTGAGGAATCTAACACACCCGATCATCACGTGGTGCTTCGAAACAACAAGCTTTAGCAACGGTGCTAACTAAGGGTGAACACTTTATGACTTGAAATTCATGTGCATGAGGGATCATCTTATAATACTACCGTCGTCTACTAAGCAATACAAGATGCATAAAGGATTAACATCACATGCAATTCATAATATGTGATATGATATGGCCTTTCTTCTTTGTGCTTCTGATCTCCATCTTCTAGCACAAACATGATCTCCATCATCACCGGCATTGCATCAAGGTCAATGACGCTTCTCCATGGTTGTCGTCCACCGGCTTCAACTATTACAACTACTTTGAATAGACACGCGGGTCTTAACATAAATTAAAGACAACCATATGGCTCCTGCCGGTTTCCAACTTACAATAAGGAACATTGCATACATCAAATATAATCACAATCATGGCCATATCACATCACTGCACACCTCTGCAAAACAAAGTTAGACGCCTCTACTTTCTTTGCATGTTTTACGTGGTTTGGGGCTTTCAATAAGTGTCGTTCTAACTTACGAACATGAACCACAACATTGATACTAGTATTGTTAATCACCCGTTGTAAATTGGATCTTAACTATGCTAGGAGAAACAGGCACCCGCAAAGCCACTTATGCAATACAAGTTGCATGTCAAGTGTGGAGCAAGTCTCATGAACGATGTCATGTAAGGTTAGCCCGGGCCGCTTCATCCCAACATACCGCAAGATGCAAAGTACACAAGAAGCAATCGACAATAAAAGCATCAATGCCCACAATGACCATTGTGTTCTACTCGTGCAACAGATCTACATATAGACACGGCTCTGATACCACTATAGGGTTTCGTAGCATGGAAAACAAAATTTTTCTACCGCATACAAACAAACAAGCCAAGATCTATCTACTAGATTGTAGCAACGATTCGATGGAATAACTTACCCTCGAAGATTCCAAAGTGTTTAACGAGAGCGGATTCTCGTGGGTGATGTAGTCGTACTCTTGCCGATCTCAAGATCGCGTAGACGATCCTTCCGGCGCTGCGTTCCGGCAGCGCTCCCGCAGTCGGTCACACGTTCGGTACTCGACGAAGACCTTACTCTCCCTTGTTCCAGCAGGCAGCGGAGGTTGTAGCACTCTCCTCGCGATTCCGGCAGCACAACGGCGTGGTACCGGAAGTAGAGGGGAGATCTCGCAGGGCTTCGCCTTAAACCGGAGCGAGTATGGTGGAGTATGAGAGAGCTCCTCGGCGATCTAGGTTTTAGACACACCAAGAAGGAGGTGCTAGAACCGGCGGCTAGGGTTTGGGGCACCCCAAGTCGGCGGCTAGGGCAACCCTAGGGGGCGGCGGCAGCTGCAGGAGGTGGTGGCGCCAAGCTAGGGTTTGGAGGAGAGGTACTTGTGTGTCTTAGGAGGGAGCCCTGCCCCTCCTTATATAGGTGGAGGGGCCGGCCGGCCAAGGGGGAGGGAGATGAGTCCCTCCCCAACTCGGCTTGGAGGGGGCGCGGCCGGTTGGAGGAGGGAACTCCTCCCCAACTCGGTTTCCCCCTTCCTCCTCTTTTCCACTTTCCAAATTTAGCCGTTTGACTTTTCAATTTAGCTATTTGACTTTTCAAACTAGGATTTGAATTAATCCTTTATTTGGAACAGCGATGACACTTAGTACATGATGCAATCATACCAACTTGATACAACACATCCATGTACCCTTCCCCTCCGGAGTGCCGGACATTCCGGAACATTCTAGAACATTCCCGATGAAAACACCGGAAACATTCCCCAACTCCGAAACGGGACTTTCCTTATATGAATCTTATTCTCCGGACCATTCCGGATCTCCTCGTGATATCCCGGATTCCATCCGAGACTCCGAACAACATTCGGTCTCTTTCTCATCATTCCATAACTACTCAAACAACGTCGAATCCTTAAGTGTGTCTCCCTACGGTTCGTGAATTATGCGGACATGATCGAGACACTTCTCCGAACAATAACCAATAGAGGAATCTGGAAATTCATATGGCTCCCACATATTTCTACGATTACTTTGTGATCGAATGAACCACTTACATACGATATCAATTTCCCTTTGTCTCACGATATGTTACTTATCCGAAGTTATGATCATCGGTATCTCTGCATACCTAGTTCAACCTCGTTACCGATAAGTACTCTTTTCTCGTTCCCGTGATATGTGATCCCTTGTGAGCCAGTCACATGCTTGCAAGCTAATTGGATGACATCTCACCGAGAGGGCCCAGAGTATATCTATCCGTCATATGGATGGACAAATCCCACTCTTGATCCATGTGTTTCAACCAACACTTTCCGAACACTCAATGCCACCTTTATAGCCACCCAGTTACGGTGTGGTGTTTGATGTCATCAAAGCATCCATCCGGTAAAGGTGATATGCATGATCTCATGGTCAAAGGAATTAGATTACTATGTATCAGAAAGCATATAGCACTTGAACTATTAAAATGACTTGATCTTTATGCTACGCTTATCTATAGGAGTATGTCCATCATATCATTCTCCTAACGATATGATCTTGTTGTTAATAACATCTCAATGTTCATGATAGGGAAACCACAATCATCTATTAACCAACAAGCTGGTATTATATAGAGGCTTTACCAGGAACTTCAAATTAAGTTTAAAAATCACACAAGTATTAATGTTTCCTTGTTAATACTATTATAGCATGAATGTAAACATTTATCATAAACACAAAGATATAATAATAACCACATTTATTATTGCCTCTAGGGCATATCTCCAACATGAGCATCTCAGTAATCTTCTTATGTACCATTGGAATATGGTGTTTTTTCCTCTCTTTCCTCTTTTCTCAACGTGTCTCTTTTTTTATAAGAAGAATGATTCATAGATGTCACTATGGTGATGTTGCAAGTTTCCACCATGATTAGGCATGGCTTAGGCTAGCGGCCCAGGCGTTTCTCTAACACAGGATACAAACTCCATGGACTTACAAGTTCCCTCTTTATTTCATACCGGTGACATCCATAGACAAAAGAGCATGATATCAACTGAGTACAAAGTACAAGTGCAATGTTGAAAACGTTCCCCGTGACAGCACGGTTCTGCTAATTCCAACGTATAAGTGCAAGCATATACAACATAGATGACACAATGGTTCAAGTTTATCAGGGGCAAATAAATATAAAATGTGACATCAAGTTCGTGATGGATTTAGTCACTAAGTTTTCACATAACAAAATAGTTTTTAATTGGAAGATAGCTGAAAACAAGAATATACTTGGAATGGTGTAACACACTATGCATGGGAGTTTATAGTGGACACTTTGGAATAACTTGGTTTCTTGGGATTTGGAAGCATGAGTAGAGCTTACTCATACAAGTGGAGGCTAGCAAAAGACTGGGAGTAACCAACTAAGAGAGCAATAATGTCCATAATCATGTAGTGCAACAAAGCATTACTAATCAAAGCAAAGAGTGGTACTACAAGTCAAGGAATAAATGATCATAGAGGCTAATGGTGACTTGTGAGAGTCATAACATGGTGTGATCATGTGCCAAGTAAACCCAAGAAAGACATAAAATGAGAATACCACAATACTATGCTTTTGCATGCTAAAACAACGCATAATTTCTTCAAGGCACACTAAGCAATCCCAATTGTTTGTAACAAGACATGCTAACAATAATCACTAAGCATAATGCTAAAAAAACAGCTAGCATGTCATGCTAAACTAAGTCACAGTCAATGCAAGCTCCTCCTGCACTTCACGCAAGAACTTACTACTCCTTTCCAAACACCAAGCAACCTTACTTGCAAAACAACACAGCGAGAACGGGGGTCCAAACTTCTTTATTCAAGCAAACTAAACAACCTAAGCAAAGCAAACAAAAACTAATACGTTCCAAGAACAACACAACTGTGCATGAAACAATAAAAATGAAGTGTCTAGACAGACCTGAGCTTTTTATTGATGAAGAAGGGGATGCCTTGGGCATCCCCCAGCTTTGACGCTTGTACCTCTTGGATATTTCTTGGGGTGACACCGTGGTGGAATCCCCAAGTTTGAGCTTTTGTCCATTCTTCATCAGGCATCCCCAAGCTTTGACGCTTGTACCTCTTGGATATTTCTTGGGGTGACACCGTGGTGGAATCCCCAAGTTTGAGATTTTGTCCATTCTTCATCTCATTGCATCATTCTCTCTTTACACCTGAAATTTTTCCTTCATACAAAACTTCACACAATCTTCATTAGCAACATTAGTGTATTCAAAAGATATTAGACCCCTGGCAAAGCTTTGGAACAACAAGGATTTTCACTAAAAACACAAGCTACTGTAATAACTCCTTCAAAAATCTCAATTCACCTAAAGAGAACTCAAAAAGGAATCAATAAGAATCAAATGCAAATAATGGCAGAAATATGTCAAAACAGACCAACAGGTAGAAACCGATTTTTTCAAACATCTTATGTTTGTCAAATCAAAAAGTGTTGAACTAACGAAAGTTAGCTAACATAATGGGGGATTTATTCGTAAATGTTGAGCTCAATCCGAGTTATAGAGACTCCACACGAATTGTTTTGGTGGAGGACAGAAATTTGTTTCGGGACAGCAACTCCCCAAATCTTACTTCCCTCTCATTAGAGGTCATTCTTGGCACAAAAATCAAACAAAAAGGATAAGTAGAGGTCATTGTTGAAGTATTAACTTCCAAGAATAAAGGAAACTCTTAGGTTATCTCCCAACAAGTACTTTTCTTTAACGCCTTTAAGTTAGGCTTGATAGCTTGAGAAGATGCTCACATAAGAATTATGAATTGAAGTCAAAGAGAGCATCAAGAAGCAAATTCAAAACACATTTAAGTCTAACCCACTTCCTATACATAGGAATCTTGTAAACAAACAAGTCATGAAAGCACATAGCAACAAGCATAGGAAAGCAAAACAAGTGCAACCTCAAGACTTTCAACAAAAAGAGGGAAACTTAATATTTTTGAGATGCATAAAACCATGTTTCCCTCTCTCATAATAACTTTCAGTAGCATCATGAATAAAATTAACAATATAACTATCACATAAAACATTCTTATCATGAGCCACATGCATATAATTATTATTACTCTCCACATAAGCATAGTCATTCTTATTAATTGTAGTGGGAGAAAATTCAACAAAATAGCTATCATTATTATTCTCATCACCATAATCATCAAATATAGGAGGCATATTGTAATCACAATAAATTTTCTCCTCAATAGTAGGTGGACTGAAAATATCATACTCATCATTGTAATCATCATATATTGGAGGTTTGGTATCATCATAAGCAATAGAATAGCTATCGTCCAAAGCTGGGGGACTAAAAAGATCATTTTCATAAAAACTAGCTTCCCCAATCTTAGACTCTTCCAAAGCATTAACAACAATGGTGTTCAAAAAATTCATAGTAATAACATTGCTATTAGCATGCAAATAAAGTTCCATAGGTTTTTAATTTTCTCTTCAAACACTTCATGTCCTAACTCAAGATAGATACTATAAAGCTCTAATTTTTTTGTTGTTTTCCATTAAACCTAACTAGTGAAAACAAGAAACAAAAAGAAAAAATTGCAGAATCTATAGGAAATAACTTCGAGCACTCACACTGGAGGATGTGAGTACCTTTTACCTTACCTCCCCGGCAACGGCGCCAGAAAGGAGCTTGATGTCTACGCACTTCTATTCTTGTAGACAGTTGTTGGGCCTCTAAGTGCAGAGGTTTGTAGAATAGCAGCAAGTTTCCCTTAAGTGGATTACCCAAGGTTTATCGAACTCGGGGAGGAAGTGGTCAAAGGTATTCCCTCTCAAGCAACCCTGCAATCAAGATATAAGAAGTCTCTTGTGTCCCCAACACACCCAATACACTTGTCAGGTGTATAGGTGCACTAGTTCGGCGAAGAGATAGTGAAATACAAGTGGTAACGGTACCGGAAAAGAGTTGATGGGATGGAGGAAAGGTAAAAGTTCAAAACCTCCCCGGCAAATGGAACAAAGATGGAAGCAAGCAAACATGCAACAGATCTAGTAGCAAATGGTGTTTTAATGTTTAGAAACAAG
The DNA here is from genome assembly GCA_916181665.1 of Avena sativa. Lineage (NCBI taxonomy): Eukaryota > Viridiplantae > Streptophyta > Magnoliopsida > Poales > Poaceae > Avena > Avena sativa. The sequence continues at coordinate 163,346,418 of OV702284.1, forward strand.
TCCGAAGGATCATACTTTCACTAGTGAACACTATCTCATATAAATATCCTCTCTTCATGATACTACTCTTAACTACTCTCCGGTTGGACACTCTAATCAGCGGTAGGGCTAAAACAGCCCACCTCAAAGTCCACCTTCCCCAATCTAGATAACCCCAGACTATCACCTTGAGCGCTAGATGGTTCCAACAAACACCACAATTTCATAGAGACATCCAACTCCAAATATAACTCATAACAAATATTCAATCTATCCAAAGTGCCACACACTGTATGGCCGCTGTCACTTTCACACATGTGGGGAAAAGCATAGATCTATTAAAGCACAAAGAGTATTTATGTAGACTCAAGCCTAAGTGCCACCATGGCATGCATGCTGTCACTTCCACACACATGGGGAGAGCAGAGATCTAATGAAGCACTTGAGTAGCAAGGTAGATCTACTTGATTACAAAGCTCATGACCACAACAAGATCATGCATAGAGAGAGATGAACACATAGCTACCGGTAGAGCCCTTAGCCCTAAGGAAGAACTACTCCCTCCTGATCATGGGAATCAGCATTGGTGATGAATATGGTGATGGAGATGGATCCGGCGGCACTTCCCTATCCCGACAGGGTGCCGGAACAGAGACTTCCCGTCCCCCGAATCTCCCCTTCAGTGGCGGCGGCGCTACGGATGTTTTCGTGGATTTCTTCTGGATGCCCTAGGGTTTTTGGGTCAGAGGCTTCATATAGGCGCAGGAATCAAGGTCGGTGAAGGTCCAGGGGGCCCACACCCCCTGTGGGCGCCTCCAGGGCTTGACCGTGCCTAGGAGGGGTGCGGCCAGCCTGTGCCCCCCCCCTCCGGCTCTGCTTCATGGTTCCGTGTTGCTCCGGGAAAATAATGACTTTGGCTTTTGTCCCCTCCAATTCTGAGAATATTGATTTTATGCCTTTCTAGAACCAAAAACAGAAGAAAATAGGCAACTGGCACTGTGGCAACTTGTTAATAACTTAGTTCTAGAAAATATATAAAAATACCTCAAAGTATAGACAAAGCAAAGCAAAGTAGATACAAAACAAGCATGGAGCATCAAAAATTATAGATACATTTCCGACGTATCAAGAAGTAAACCGGCCAAGGCGGAGATGCCGGCTTGTCCAGGCGGCACGGAAACAACAGCCGCTACCAGGGCAAGCGCCCGGTTGAGCAGCAGAGCCCGCGCTACCACCAGCGGCAAGTCAATGTGGTGCAAGGCGTGCCGGCTCACAACAACAAGAGGCAGAGGAATACCTTCACCGTCGAGCAGATGTTTGACGGGCCCTGCAAGTACCACAGCGGCGCCAAGCCGGCTACGCACACCACTCGGCAGTGTAGCTGGACTCGGTAGATCAAGGAGTAGGATGGTTTGCCTCCCCTCCACCCACCCCGTCCTGGCAGCCCCCCACCATCGGCTAGGGCATCCGGCAACAACCGCGGCAACGGAGGCTACCCCCAGCAGCACGAGAACTACCACATCTTCGAGGTCGAGCCGATTGACAATCGCGGCCGGAAGCAGCACAGCGCGGAGGTGAACACTGTCATTCCCCCGGTTCCCCTACGTCTCAACTGGTCAGAGACTCCCATCCCTTGGAGCCAGGTGGAACAGCCGGATCTGCTCCCGAATCTCGGGGGCTATGCGATGGTGCTGGACCCCCTCGTCATCTCTGACGTGCGGACCTGTCGGTTCTCGCGTGTGCTGGTGGATGGTGGGAGCAGCCTCAACCTGCTCTACTGGTCCTCCATGGAGAAGCTAGGCATCCAGGAGTGCGACCTGCAGCCCTCGACCATTGTGTTCCACGGCGTTGCGCCTGGTCCACCGCGCGTCCCACTAGGCAAGATCCAGCTGGATGTCATATTCGTTTTGGTGGATAACTTCTGGCGCAAGCCAATCTGGTTCGAGGTGGTCAACCTCGCCAGCACCTACCATGTCCTTCTTGGGCTCCCTGCCCTCGCAAAGTTCATGGTGGTCCCCCACTATGCATACCTCAAAATGAAGTTGTTGGGGCCGAACGGTGTGATCACTATGGCCGGCTGCTACAAACGGTCCATGGCTTGTGTTGGGGATAAGCTATATGGGTATCCTCATAGCATGTCTCTTACCCGGATAACCCGGGTGGCCCACAGTTGGTAGCATGGCCCATGGCCTGCTGGGCGGCCCAGTTAGATGGTTCCAGAAGAGAGGCCCATGCCAGATAAAGAAAGGCTACGGTTGGAGTCACCGACGTAGCCAGAGCCTTGGAGTGCAAGATACACAAGACTAGTAATAGACGGTGTAGGACTCTTTAACCTGTCCGTCTAGGACTTTTCTCTGTAACCCTAGGACCTGGAGACTATATAAGTCGGGCCTATGGGAGCCTTTAGGGCACAACTTCAGACAACCTCGCACAACAAACCTATCTCTGTAACTCGGCGTATTGCCCTTATAGTGATTTATATCAGGAGTAGGATTCTACCACCGTCGTGGGATCTGAACCTGGGTAAGCTATGTTAGCTCGTACCCGTCAACCGTCCGCCTTACCCCACGTCTCTAAACACGCATTGTGAGGACCCCTCCATGGCGTACTCGTCGGCAATACCATGAGAGTTGGCGCCCACCGTGGGGAAAGAGGCGCTTCAGGCTCTTCAGCGGGCGAGGACCAAGATCTTCGCGGGAATCTGTGAAACCGTAGCCATCGGTCGCGTTCTCTTCTCCGGCAACGTTCCGATCGTCCCCCCTGACAAGTTCTGGTTCCCGACAAAGACAAACCCTACGCGGTGTTCGATCGTTCCTATCAGAGACATACATATCTTCATTGGCGAAACCGAATCGGGCACTAGTTACCTGGGAGTCGGAGGAGCATCAAGGCCCGCACGAACCGCCTACGGGCAGGATACGTTCGCGGAAGGATCGATGTTGGATCTCTCTTCGGAGTTTGTCGGCAAAGATCAAAAAAATTCAAGGCCCGCACGGACCGCCTACGGGCAGGATACGTTCGCGGAAGGATCGATGTCGGATCTCTCTTCGGAGTTTGCCGGCAAAGATCGGAAAAATTCAAGGCCCACCCAAACCGCCCCTGTGCAGGATATAAAGGTGGAAGATCGCTGCAGATCTGCCGGCTTCGCCCGTGCGTCTGGACAGCAAAGTTCCAAGTTTGTCGGCATGGTTAACATCTTCGATCTGGCGCGTTGCATTCAGAGAGAGGGCGAAAATTCCCGCGATTACCTTGCCAGGTGGCTCCGTATACGAGCCGATCTGGCCCACTACCCTGATGATAATGCTACATATCACTTCGTGGAAGGACTGGACCGTGGCACGCTTCTCCGGCATTATCTAAGACGACAGCAGGCGTCAGGACGCCTTACCCTCGAAGGCATGGTGAGCACCGTCAACAACTACGCGGAGGCTGACACGGGAGCTCAGACAGCGCTTGCGCTCATTGACGGAGATCCTCCGATTCAGCCACCGCCACCACAGCCTCCGGCCGCCATCGCCGCACCTGCGCCGCCCCCTCCAGTCATCATAGCTGCTGTTGCACCTCCACCGCCCGTCATCGAGGAAGTCCTGGCACCCTCCGACTCTGTTATTGACGCACTTTATGCTGACTTCAGTGCAGATTCAGAGATAGATTTCAGTCCAGAAGAACTAGACTTCGCCATGCAGGAGATGGAGGAGGAATACACGCGCGACGAGCAGGCCAACAATGCCATCACGTCTCGAGGGGTGTTCGTCACCATTGGGACGGCAATGGATGAAGATCAACCTGGACGAGATCCGTCTACCGCATTGGAAAAGGGGAAGGGGCCACTTATTGCTGCTAATGATGATCGCGCAAAGTTCATGACTCCTCCGCCTAACCCAGTACAGCAGTCGCAGGAACTCGGCACCGGCCCGAGCAACAACAACACCGCAAACCTGCCGCCTCCGGCATCTACGTCTGTAGCAGCCCAAGTTACTCCAGCTGATAGAGTGATGTACGGCAATCTCCTCGTTGAACCACTGACCGTAGCTCATATCTGGAACATGACTCAGCTTGACGAGAAGCGCCAGTAGCTGCTGGAGGAAGAGCAGGCCATCACGGAGCAAGCCGCTAAGCTAGATCGAGATCTGGTCAACGCGCAGAAGTCCATAGAGAAAGCTAGAGCAATGGAGGCTGAATACAAGACCCTGCTGCAGCAGCAAAAGGCATAGAAAGCTCCAGCTCGCGTCATCAACGATCCTGGTGTAAGGCGAAACCTAGGATGGGCTCCCTCGAAGCTGGCACAGGCCAAGCCATACATTGACACTGAAGGCAAGCAGGTGATGCCCACCCCACTCCTTAACCTCGCCGTCGCCAAGACCCTTCTGGAGCAGGATAGATCGCCCGAGGCAGTGGAACAGGTCTAGACCTAGTGGCCAAGGCGGTGAAGCAGCAGGAAAAGGCCACCTCTCAGAGGCTTGAGTCCGACCCAGCGCTTTGCCAATCTATCTAGTATAAGCCGCCAAGGGACAGATCTCCTCTTGATGTCGGGTTCCAGACGGGTTCATCAGAACGAAGACGGAGGGATGCGCGCAACAGTAAGGATGCTATCCCCATATCCTCCGACCACGGAGAAAAGGCCCGACCTCGTCGCCCATCGCCACCTCCCCGGTCCCCCCGACATTGCGAAGATCACAAGGCTCACCATCGTACGGATATGCCCCCACCAAAGCAGTGCGGCATCGTCATCCGCGACAACGCGGAGCAGACCCGTCATGACGGAGAGCGCAACCAAGGACACAAGAGCAGGTCACGCCATGACCCTCCGCGTCCGACAAGCAACCGTGACAGGCATGAGTCGTCACAGGAGGGTAACAGCAAGAAGGCTAACCCACCGCCACCTCCGCCTCCGTCACCACCAAGCAGTCACCATGGAGGATGAGGCCCACGTCGTTCACGCAGCCCATCCCCTGTTGACAAGAAGAAGAACCCGGAGCCATACGATGCACGTTCACGGATCGATAAGATCCATGAGGCCCGGGAAGGACCATACCTGGGACCACGTTACTTTGTATCTGCAATACGGTCCGCAACTTACCCCAAAGGTTTCCGGATTGACAAGACCATCAAGCCATATAACGGCACCGCCAAGCCAGCCACATGGTTGCAGGACTACGACAACGCGGTGGAGATTGTCGAAGGCAACCCCAACGTCACCATCAAGTACCTCCCGTTAATGTTGGCGGGCACGACCCGTCAATGGATCGACATTTTGCTAGAGAAATATATCTACAATTGGCTGGACATGCAAGAAGTGTTCACCAAGAACTTTGAGGGTACATACAAGCGTCCCTGTACTGTGGGCGATCTATAGCGGTGCGTGCAAGAGAAAGACGAGACATCTCGCGCCTACCTCTCCCGCTGGCTGGACATGAACAATTCTTGCGCAGGAGTGCATGCTCAGACCGCCATGGCCGCCTTCATCGATGGGTTGGAAAGGGGCACGTTGCTCCGACATAAGCTAAAGCGCTTGCAGGACAATCACCAGCTTGACTTGAATCAGATGATCCAGTTGGCCAGTGAGTTCGCAGCTGCCGACGACGATGCTCGCGGCTCTTTGCCGGCAACGGCCGTTCCAACTCAAGCTCGGAGGAACAGCAGTACAAAGCGGGAAACTTCTCCAGAAGAAAATCAATCTACCGACATGGTCGCTATGACTTTTGCAGGACGAGGTGATGTCGGACAACGTGGCCGAGCACGGGGAGCTGGTCATGGGCAGCAACGAGGAAGTGAAACTACCTCGGCGCCGCTCCGCGTTCCCCAAATCTACGAGGAGTACCACAATATTCCGTGCCTCTTGCACCTCGACATCAACGGCAAGGCCACCCATACCAATCGACACTGCAAGTTCGTCAACGACCTCAAGGAAGACCCGGAGTCTGCTACAAGCAAAGTCGGAAGAAGAGACCGCGAGGCAAGGGAAAGGGGAAGAAGAAGGAGGAGGAGTCCAAGGATTCAAGTGACATGGATGAGGACGTTGACCCCAAGAACGCCGCCAAGAGCGACGACAAGGGCAAGAACCCCTTCGCGAAGAAGGCGCTAGTCTACCACACTTTCCTTGGGACCCCCACCGTCCGACAACAGAATACCTCCCTGAGGATCCTGATGGCTACTCTCCCCCCAGTTCCCCAGTACCTGCGCTGGTCAGAGGTTCCAATTACTTGGGACAGGATGGCCCACCCAGACCTTATCCCTACAGGGAACCAGTACGCCATGGTCATCAACCCCTTGATTGACGGCGTGGAGTTCACCAAGTGTATGGTGGATAGTGGAACAAGCATCAACATCATATACCTGGATACACTGCAGAAGATGAAATTGACGGAGGCAAACCTAAGGCGGACCAACACCATCTTCCACGGCATAGTTCCTGGTCGGGAGGCTCGGTCCCTTGGGTGCATTACACTTCAGGTTGCCTTTGGCGATGTTACTAATTACCGCCAAGAGAGCATGACCTTAGAGGTGGTCCCCTTCAAGAGCGTGTACCACGTCATATTCGGCCGCAACATCTTCCACACGTTCATGGCCAAGCCATGCTTCGTCAACAACAAACTCATGATACCCGGACCAAACGGTGTCATCACCATATCCAGAAGCTTTACCAAGGAAAGGGACTGCGAGATCAATGAAGCAGCCCTTGCGGAAGTTGTCCTCTACAGCAAAGAATTCAAAGAGATCTAGAGCAAGGTCGATGACTCAGAGATGCCCGCGTCGAAGAAGCAAATCTCCGACTCCACTCCTGCGTTCAAGACCGCCATCGAGACAAAGCCAGTGGAACTTGTGGTAGGCGATGCCTCCAAGGTCTCCGCCATTGGGACGAACCTGGATCCCAAATAGGAAAGCACGCTCGTCGAGTTCCTCCGTGAGAATAGGGACATCTTTGCCTGGCAACCTGCGGACATGAAAGGTGTACCTAGGGAATTTGCCGAGCACTACGACGCTTAAACATTGATCCAAAATCCAAACCAGTGAAACAACCTCTACGACGCTTTGGAGATGAGAAGAGACGCGCCATTGGAAAAGAGATAGCTAGGTCACTTAAGGCTAGATTTATTCGAGAAGTCCTTCACACCCAATGGGTGGCCAATCCTGTACTTGTCCCCAAAAAGGGAACCAATGAATTAAGAATGTGCGTTGATTACACCGGCTTGAACAAAGCATGTCCCAAATATCCGTTTACTTTGCCTCGCATTGACCAAGTCATTGACTCGACGGCTGGCTCGGAACTTTTGTGTTTTCTTGATGCATACTCAGGATACCACCAGATCAAGATGAGGAAGTCAGGCCAATTGGCCACTTCGGAACGTTTTGCTATGTTACGATGCCCTTTGGGCTGAAAAACGCAGGTGCTACGTACCAACGGACAATGCAACGTTGCCTTCACGACCAAATTGGTCGGAACGTTCACGCCTATGTGGACGATATCGAGGTGATATCTAAAAAGTCAAACGACTTAATCTCCGACTTAAAAGAAACCTTTGATAATCTCCGGAAAAACAACATGATGTTTAACCCTAAGAAGTGCGTCCTTGGGGTACCAGTCGGCAAATTGTTGGGTTTCATCATTTCCCAGCGCGGAATCGAGGTCAACCCGGAGAAAATCAAGGCCATCTTAAACATAAACCGTCCGACATGCCTAAAGAACATTCAACGACTAAAAGGTTGTGTTGCAGCAGTTAGTCAGTTCGTCAGCCTACTTAGAGTGAAGGCTCTGCCGCTGTACAAGCTGCTGAAGAAGGCGGACAAATTCACATGGAAGGAAGAAGCAGATGCAGCATTTAAGCAGCTCAAGGAGATTCTTTCCTCAGCGCCTATCCTTGCATCACCCGAGCCTGGCGAGCCCCTGTTAATCTACTTGGCGGCAACCAACCGGGTAATAAGCATCGTCGTCGTGGTAGAGCGGAAGGAACCAGGCTACAAGCACAGAGTTCAACGACCAGTTTACTATGTGAGCGAGGTCTTGACAGAGTCCAAGCAGCGTTACCCGCACTACCAGAAGATAGCTTATGGAGTATTCCTTGCTTCTCGGAAGATGAGGCACTACTTTCAGGAGCACCCAATCACAGTGGTGAGCAAAACTCCACTGTCCGACATAATCAACAACAGCGATGCTACAGGAAGGGTCGCGAAGTGGGGCATTGAACTTGTCGCCTTCGAGATCACTTACAAGAGACGCGACACTATCAAGTCACAAGACTTGGCGGATTTTGTTGCAGATTGGATGGAGATGCCAGACGCTACTCCGTTGCCGGAACCAGAGTACTGGGTGATGCACTTTGATGGATCAAAGCTGCTCAACGGCTCGGGGGCTGTTGTATTGCTACAGTCACTAACAGGATATAAGCTACACTAAGTTCTGTAGATCCACTTCGAGGCTACAAACAACATGGCGGAGTATGAAGCACTCATTCACGGACTACGTGTAGCCAAGGATATTGGCATCTAGCGCATAGTTTGTTGTGGAGATTCTGACTTGGTTGCCCAGCAGATGGCTGGCACCTGGAATGCGCGGAACCCTATGATGGCGGCATATCAAGACGAAGTTGATGAGATAGCCAAGAGCTTCTTGGGCTACGAAGTCAAGTATGTACCTAGGGAGCAAAAAGAGGCGGCTGATCTGCTGTCTAAGATTGGATCAGGGTGCAAGCAAATTCCACCCGGAGTTTTCCTAGAACATCTGCGCACACCATCCGTGAAGGGAGCCGACATCGACAACCCGGATAGAGCTAACTCTTTCGTCAACATGGTGACCAAGGTCCCTCCGGCTTGGACAAAACCGTTCATGGAATATCTCGAACACGGAACTTTTCCCAAAGACGAGGTCGAAAGACGGCAAATAGTATGACGAGCAAAGGGTTATACCATAGTCAATGGATAACTCTACAAGAGGAGCACTACGGGTGTATACCTAAAGTGTGTTTCCCAGCTAGAAGATATGGAAATCCTACGCGAAATCCATCTCGCAGATTGCGGGCATCACGGCGCTCCTCAATCGTTGGTCGCGAAAGCCTTCGGGCAAGGATTCTACTGGCTGACCGCGAAGGTGGACACCGACAATCTGGTTGAGACATGCATGGAATGCCAGTATTATGCCCGACAACCACATGTTCATGCTGAAGAATTGCGAACAATACCAATAACTTGGCCGCTTGCAGTCTGGCGGCTAGACATGGTAGGACTGTTACAGACGGCACCTTGTGGGTTTACGCATCTGCTTGTAGCAGTTGATAAATTCACTAAATGGATAGAATCTAAACCCATTAGAAAGCTTGATGGGGCAACTGCCCTCAGGTTTGTCCGGGATCTAGTGGTGAGATTTGGTCTCCCACATAGCATTATCACCGATAACAGCAGCAATTTGTAACTCGGAGAAGTGGAGGCTTATTGTTGGGAGAAAGGCATCCGACTTGACCTTGCATCTGTGGCACACCCACAATCCAATGGTCACGTTGATCGAGCCAATGGATTAATTCTGCAGGGAATCAAGCCACGTCTTGAGGCACCGCTACGTAGAGCAGCTGGAGCCTGGGCGGAAGAATTGCCACATGTGCTATGGAGTTTACGAACTACACCCAACAGATCCACCGGCTACACCCCTTACTTCTTGGTATATGGAGCAGAAGCCATCCTGCCTTCCGACATACTTCACGATCCACCAAGGGTTGCCGCCTACGACGAAGATGACGCTGAAGAATCCAGACGCCTAGATGTGGACCTTCTCAAGGAGGAGCGCGTTTTGGCATGCCATCCGGCATCTACCAGCAGAAGCTACGCAACTACCATAGTCACCGCGTTTGGCATCGCTCCTTTAAAGAGCGGGATTTGGTGCTCCGACTTAAGCAGAAGAAGTCACACAAATTATCCCCGCCATGGGAAGGACCGTTCATCATAAGCAAGGCGCTACTCAATGGGTCTTACTACCTCGTTGACAATCGTGAACTGAGGATAGAACCAACGAGGATCATAAGCGTAAGCGACGTGACCCGGATGATGACTACCCGGAGCTTGATCGGCCATGGAACATAGCCCAGCTACGTCCCTTTTACACTTAGCATTTTTTTCTAATTGTGTACCTCTTATATGATCAATGAAATAAAGCTCTCTGGTTCACTCATATTTCTGAGTCTTTTACCTCCTTTAATGTTCATTTTTGGATCATGTAAAACCTTTATGCACAAGTTTTGCGATTGCACTTGTGAAAATTCCGCCTACGGGCGTTAGCTTAAGTTTTCTGGTTTACACGTTTTTTGTCGTTTTTATGTGGATTCTGGAGTAGTGATTTTTGGCACTTATTGTCGACAATTTTGTGCTTAGGTTATTAACGGTGCCATTGGGCATCATCACCTGAGCGCATGGTTCCGACAACGAGTCTTCCGACTCACGAAAAGTCAAGAATAAGAACCAAAGTAATGGATAAGCCAGCACTTGCTTAAAAAATATATATACATGTTGGAAACTAGTTCTTGAGTAGCAGGAAATAAAAACCACTGTTTTCTGCCTTAAGTTACATCAATAAGTTTTTTCCGCACATGCACCAAAGGTGAAACAAATATTACAAAGTTGTTCTTCATTCATTTGGCACAGGAGACTTAGAAGCAGCGTCATCACCAGCAGGAGAATCACCCTCGAAGTCAGCGGTGTGAAGAGACTCGGAGGAGCTTTGGTTGCCGCCATAGATGGTGTTCATCGGCAAGAAGACGTTGATGTCGACCAAGTCGGCAACTCTGTTGTCATAACCCGCGAGCGATGACAAGATGGATTCATGGTTAATCTCTTTGCCATCGTCGTTTACGTCGGGAATGCCAGAGGTCACCGTGTCGATGTCGGCATCTTCATAGTGTGCCTTCACCATTGACAGCGCCATCCTTGCGCCAGCCCGTGCACATAAAGCCTTCCAGCTTGTGATACGCTCGGGGGCTCGGCGCAGAATCTCCGAGTACTTCGCCACGGATTCTGATGCCTTGATATTTATCTGGAGGGGCTTGGCGATCTCCTTAGTTTGCGTGATGGCGGTGTTGATGAAGTTGTCGGCAAGAACTATGCATTCCTTGGCTAGAGGAGGCGATCGGGTTAAACCCATAGGAGTTGCAAATTCCGACAAGGAGCGCATGAGTTCAACAATTCAGAGTACCCAGACTACAGAAATCCAAGACGGAGAAAACTTACTGAAGATGCTGGCCTCAGCTTGCCAGAGGGTGTCCGCCAAGGATTCTTTCTCTTGTTGGAGGAGCTTATACGCCTCACTATGGCCTTGATTCTGCTCATCGGTAGCTTTCTTCTGATCTCTTAAGATAGATATCTCCTACTTCAAGCGATTGATTTCCTCGGTGGCGGAGTCCTGCAGGGCCTTCATTGACACCTCATGCATTTTCAGCATGTCCTTCCTCTCCTACTTAAGAATTTTGTTCTCGCTATACAGCTCTTGAATGTTCTTGGATTGCTCGACAATATTCTTGCCCTTGGCAATGGTTTCTGCAAGTCGGAGAAAGCAAAGTACACAGTGAGTACTCGGAGAATATGGGCACAAAACCATGTCGGAATGCGAAAAAGAAAACAGACGCTTGGTCTTGGTGATCTGTTCCTTCAAGAAGACAGTTTTACCCTTTTTAGCTTCCAAATCTGCGCGCATCTTCTGGTACTTGTCGTTGGACATGCCACTCCGAGCACTCTCGTTCTGTGGAAAAAAGGTCAAAGTTAAAACGTTGTTTGGTCTGCTTGGAGCATCTAGCCGGAAATTTTCCACCTAGACGCTCGGGGGCTACAGCGGGAATTTTTGACTTAGCATTATGCTTAGCTTTTCTTTAAGCATCTACTAAGAACTAATTCAGTTTTTGATTAGAAGCTTGGGGGCTACAGTATAAAGTTTTTTAACTCAGATGTATGCTTAGCTTTTCTTTAAGCATCTAGTCGGAACTAATTCAGTTACAACTAGAGGCTTGGGGATATAGTATTGAAATTTATAAAACACTGCATATGCTACTCTTAAAAGCATCTAGCCGGAATAATTCATTCCACCTACATGCTTGGGGGCTACAGTGAGAGGTTTTCTAACTTGGTCACTCTTAGAGCATGTAGATGCAAAGACCTATGGTTTTCCGTCTACATCCTCGGGGGCTACAGTGGGATACTCATATGAAATGCAAAAGGCAAATAAAACTCACAAGTGCAATGATCTTGAGGTTTGTAGCACTCTCGGCCAGCAGCTTGCCAAAGGATTCACTATTTCCTGGCAAGATTTTTGCTTGTCGGCAGAGCTCCTCTAGACCGCACGTCGGAGATGTCGGCACCGCACCAGGGACCAGAGCAGTGCTACTCGGTGTAAGTACCGGATAGACTATCTTTGGATAGGTTATCGTTTTCTTGGGTGCGGGGGCGCAGGCAACGACAGAAGTACCTGCTTCCACCACCGCCTTACCGCCACCGATGGCATCCTTAGCCGGAGCTTCAGCCATTTGGTGGACGGCACTCTCCTGTGTCACCTGCTCGCCAACGATAGCAACCTCGGTAGAGGCACCTGAGTCCACTTCCATGGTGGAAGGGCCAGATGCCTCCTTAGCTTCTGAGCTTGTCGGGGCAGACGAGGTCTTGACGGAGGGAGTGGCAGGGGCGATGGCGGGAGATGCATCGCGATGCAGCATGTCCTTGATGGTTCTAGAAGCCCCCAATTTGGAGGTCTTCTTTAGGCTGGTCGTGGCTTTCTTCCTGAAATGTGCAAAAATGCATAAGTACAGGAGCGAGACAGATAAATAGACAATTTCAGAAAGAAATAAGCTTACACAAGTGGGGGTGCTTTGGCAAAGGGCATCCCGGTAACTTTTCTCTTTTCCGCCTCCAGGGCGGCGGTAGTCTTCTTGGAGGCTCCACCCTCCGTCTTATTCTTCTTGCCTTCGTCGGCAGCGTCAGAGGTTGAGCTCTTCCGGTTTCGTGCCAATGGAGCATCGTCGTCGGACACGACGGTGACTTCCTTCATCTTTGGATCATAGATTTGAGGAGCCATGCTATCCTCATCTATGTCGCTAAGCTGTTAAGTGAGAAGTCACCGTGTTAGATGAGATGACATTTGCAAGACGGAAGAACTGGAGTATATGTCATACACGGAAAATAAATAACTACCTTTGGGCACTTGCAATCTACGAACATGTCGTAGGTGATGGTGAAGCCACGCTTCTTGTCCTTCACCTTGACGATGTCCTTAAGGCGGAGCTTGATGGAGTCACTCGAGAAGTTGTCCACGGAGATGCGGAGGCTATCCCTTCTATCGATGGTATACTCATGCATGAGCTTCGCACGGTGCTGCAGAGGTTGGATTCGCCTGATGAACCAACACATGGCTAGGTCCAAGCCAGTCAAACCCGTCTCTACAAACCATTATATCCGCCTTATGGCGCGGGAAGCATCGAGGTCGGAGGGAAGGGAGGCCTGGGATCTCCATGACGAGGCTTCAGCGGCGGCTCCGTCAACGAAGTCCGGGTATGTTACTTGTCGTCCGTCCAGAGGGATATCTGGGCCGTAGAAGTAAGTACGCTGCCAGTTTTTGCAGGACTCATGACCGACGATGTCGGGGAACCGCCGGCCAGGACGGATCTTGAAGCTTATGGTGCCGCAATACCTAAGTTCTTCCTTACTGGCTCTGGATTCACGTTTGACGGTGAAGAAGTACACGAAGAGGTCTAGCCTAGGCTTTATCCCTAAGTAACCCTCGCAGAGTGCCACGTAGTTGCTAAGCGCTAAGATACTGTTGGGAGAAAGGTTCTGGCGCTGGACTCTATAGTGATTTAAGATGGAGAGGAAGAAGTTGGAGAAGGGCACGGAGACGCCGTGTACCAGTTAGGCTTTGAGGTACACTTTTTCTCCGGCTTGGGGAGAAGGTGCCACCTCGCCGGCCGGTGCCGCCCGCCAGGCGAGCCCCTCCGTCGCAGGGAAGTAGACCTCGGCGATCAGCTCCTGGATATCACGGTTGGTGATGTCTGAGCCGCGCCAGTCGCCCTTGTGTGAATCCAGTTCCTCCTCCAACGGCTCCAGCGCCGCTGGATTATGGTTGCCGTCGGTAGACTCAATCACCGCCAAGGCGGGGATGACCAAGCCCTCTAGGGGCACGACGATAGAGCTCGCCGGCTTTGCCGCAGCTTCGCTCGACACCGTCATGGAAGGAGAGGTGCTGCTGTTGGCCATGGAGAGAGGTTGGAGGTGACAGGTGCAGATTGAGGCTAGGGTTTTTCGCGAGTTTTGCACGGAGAGTTCGAGGAGGCACGCGCTGGAGGAAGAAGACGATGCGAGGAGAGAATGAGCTAAAAGGTAGAAATTCCACCATGGTTACTATTTATAATCTCCAGCGTCAAGATTCGTGCAGCTTGATCGGACGGTTGTCGCGTAGACGACGTGTTCGCGAACGTGCGTGGAAATTTTGCCACGTCTCCAACCGTCGCTGCCAACTGTTCGTATCGCTAGCGCGGGAAATCGGACATGATTGTGTTCTCTGCATGTGTAAGTTACGAGGCATCACTGACCTAAGCCTACGTCGCCCTAGATGACATAGGCAGATGATCCATCACATCAGAAGATTCCGGCATCGACGGATCCAGTCCGGCTAAGGAAGAGTACGATGGAAGATTCAGTATTTCTCCGACTTACGTGTTGAAGACGGAGAAAACTTTGCAGAGTTCTTTGGGAGGACTACAAGATATTTCTTGACGATTTGCCGACATCCATCTAGACGGAGCATTCCACATAAAGAGGCAAGACGGCGCAAGATCTCGGAGTTCTCCGGGGGCTACTGTTGGGGATATGCTATATGGGTATCCTCATAGCATGTCTCTTATTCAGATAACCCGGGTGGCCCATAGTTGGTAGCATGTCCCATGGCCTGCTGGGCGGCCCAGCTAGATGGATCCAGAAGGGAGGCCCATGCCGGATAAAGGAAGGCTACGGTTGGAGTCACCGACGTAGCCGGAGCCTTGGAGTGCAAGATACACAAGACTAGTAATAGACGGTGTAGGACTCTGTAACCTGTCCGGCTAGGAGTTTTCCCTGTAACCCTAGGACCTGGCGACTATATAAGTCGGGCCTATGGGAGCCTTTAGGGCACAACTTCAGACAACCTCGCACAGCGAACCTATCTCTATAACTCGGTGTATTGCCCTTATAGTGATTTATAGCGGGAGTAGGATTCCGCCACCGTCGTGGGATCTGAACTTGGGTAAGCTATGTTATCTCGTACCCGTCAACCGTCCGCCTTCCCCCACGTCTCTAAACACGCAATGTGAGGACCCCTCCATGGCGTACTCGTCGGCAATACCATGACAGCTTGCGCGAAGGATGGCACCAAGATAGCTGAGGCCCTGCTCATCGCTGAGGAGAAGCGCAAGATGATGTGCAATGTTGCCATGCTGCAGCAGGAGGTGCCGGCTAGCATGAAGCCGGCTGGAGACATGGCGTTCCAGCCATCCAATTAGACCAGGCAAATCCCGCTCGACCCGGCTGACCCATCCGAGTGCGTCACCATCGGTGCTGGCTTGGACAACAAATAGGAAAGCACGCTCGTCGACTTCCCCCATGTGAATCGGGACCTCTTCGCATGGTCTCCCAAAGACATGCCGGGTGTGCCGAGGGAGTTCACCGAGCACTCTCTTCATGTGCGTCCTGAAGCCAAGCCGGTCAAGCAACCCCTCCGTCACTTCGCGGAAGACAAGAGGAAGGTCATCGGCGACATGATTGCCCGGCTACTTGTTGCCGCCTTCATCATGCAGGTGTACCACCCGGAATGGCTGGCCAACCCAGTCCTGGTGTTTAAGAAGAACAAGACCTGGCGCATGTGTATCGACTACACGAACCTGAACAAGGCCTGCCCGAAAGACCCCTTCGTCCTTCCCCGTATTGATCAAGTGATTGACTCTATGGTCGGCTACGATTTTCTTTCCTTCCTTGATTGTTATTCTGGCTATAATTAGATTCGGCTGAATCCGGCTGATCAATTAAAAACATCGTTCATCACCCCGTACGAGGCTTACTGCTATGTAACCATGCCATTCGGCCTGAAGAATGCAGGTGCTACCTATCAGCATTGCATGCAGAAATGCTTGCACTCGCAGATCGGCCGAAATGTGCACGCGTATGTGGACGACGTTGTCATCAAGATGAAGGAGAATCAGACCCTGCTGCAAGATCTCGGGGAGACGTTCTCCAACCTTCGTAGATACCATATGAAGCTGAACCCGGAGAAGTGCGTGTTCGGCGTGCCAACCGGACAGCTCCTCGGCTTCCTCGTGTCGAGCCGGGGAATCGAGGCCAATCCGGAGAAGATCGCGACCATCGAGAGGATGCAACCGCTAAGAGCTTGCTCGGTGTCCAGAAGTTCACCAGCTGCTTGGCTTCCCTCAGCCGATTCGTCAGCCGGCTTGGGGAGAAGGCCCTACCACTGTACCAGCTGATGAAGAAGACGGACAAGTTCACTTGGACGGCTCAGGCGGATGTTGCATTCCATGACCTCAAGTGCATGTTGTCCACGGTGTCGTTTCTCGCTACACCGGCTGCAAAGGATCCGATGCTGCTCTACATAGCCGCCACCAACCGGGTTGTTAGCGTCGTCCTATCGGTGGAGTGCCATGAGGAAGGCAAGGCCCAGCCGGTTCAGCGACTCGTTTACTACCTTAGCAAGTTTCTCTCCCTCTCCAAGCAGATCTACCCCACTACCAGAAGATGTGCTGTGGCGTGTACCTAGCTTGCAAGAAACTCAAGCACTACTTCCAGGAGCACCCGCTCACCGTGGTGTCCACCGCACCACTGGGTGAAATCTTCGGTAACAAGGACGCCACGGGCCGGGTAGCCAAGTGGGCCATCGATCTAGCCGCCTACTTCAACCGGTACGAGTCGCGGATCACCATCAAGTCCCAGGTGGTGGCGGACTTCTTCGTCAACTGGGCGGAGAGCTAGTACCTGCCGCCGGTTCCAGATTCCGACTATTAGGGGTTGCACTTCGACAGCTCGAAGATGCGCAGGGTCTTGGGATCTGGCATCGTGCTCGCCTCGTCGAAGGGAGACCGGCTGGAGTACGTGCTGTAGATCCACTTCACTGTGTCGATCAACATTGCCAAGTACGAAGCTCTCGTGCACGGGCTCTGGCTCGCGAAAGACATCGGCATCCCCCGGATCCTTTGCTTTGGCAATTCGGATCTGGTGGTTCAGCAAGTATCCGACGAGTGGGATGCCCGGGACGCCAACATGGCCCTATACCGGTTCCACGTGCAGCTTCTCAGTGCTGTCTTCGAGGGATGCCAATTCCATCACATCGCCCGTGCCAATAACGAGGCGGCCGATGCGCTCGCGCGAGTCGGATCCACTAGAGCAGCTATCCGCCCGGAGTGTCCTTGGAGCATCTTCGCAAGCCCAGCATCACCCCCTATCCAGAATCCGAGTCCATCATCTAGGTAGCAGTCCCAGGGCTATCGGTTCAAAAGAGCCTAGCCCCGCTGTTGTGCCCTCTGGCTTGAAAGACCCAGGGGCTGCCTCCTCCTTAGGCAAGCCTTTGTCGAGCAAGGCAATAGGCCCGAGGGCTTCTGACTCGAGCATCCCATCCGACCGCCCTCCAGATGAGCTGCAGCTCGTGCTGGCTAGCGTCTTCACCATCTGGGAAGTTCCATCCTAGGCCCAGCCCTTCATGAACTACCTCCTCAACGACGAGCTCCCGGATGACGAGGTGGAGGCAAGGCAGATACGGCGCCGCGGGCACATGTACACCATCATTAACAAGGAGTTGTACACACCCAGTGCCGCAGGCGTCTTCAAGTGGTGCGTCGACGTGGATACCGGCTACCGGTTCCTGAAGGAGATCCACCAGGGGGAGTGCGGTCATCACGCCTCCTTTCACGCCCTGGTGTCGAAGGCAATGCGCCATGGATTCTACTGGCCCACCGCCGCAGAGGACGCGGACCAGCTGGTTCGCGCGTGCAATGGGTTCCAGCGGTTCGGCCGGCTAAGGCACATGCCGGCTTCTGTGCTCAAGACCATCCCGATTACTTGGCCCTTCGCGGTTTGGGGGATGGACATGGTCGTCCCTTCAAGCGAGCTCGAGCCGGCATGACCCACTTGTTGGTGGTGCTGGACAAGCTCACAAAGTGGACCGAGGCGAAGACAATCCGGAAGCTAGACGGTGCCACCGTTGTCACCTTCTTCCATGACATCATCATTCGATTTGGCTAACCTTATAGAATCATCACCGACAATGGCACGAACTTCGCCAAGAGGGCCTTCGCCCGGTTCTGCCACAACAAAGGGATCCGACTGGATCTTGCATCCGTCACTCACCTGCGGTCCAACGGGCAAGTGGAAAGAGCCAATGTCCTGGCGTTAGCTGGAATCAAACCCCGGCTGATCGATCCACTAGAACGATCACCCGGCTGCTGGATCGAGGAGCTCCCGGTTGTGCTATGGAGTCTCCGCACCATCTCGAA
The DNA here is from genome assembly GCA_916181665.1 of Avena sativa. NCBI lineage: Eukaryota > Viridiplantae > Streptophyta > Magnoliopsida > Poales > Poaceae > Avena > Avena sativa. Next base: position 163,364,885 of record OV702284.1, read on the forward strand.
CAGATCAACCGGCTTCACCTCATTCTTCCTCATCTACGGCTCAGAGGAAGTCCACATGGCGAACATCGAGTTCGACTCACCCCACAAGCTCCTTTACATACAGAAGGAGAACCAGGAGGAAATGGAGGATAGCGTGGACCTCCTCGAGGAGTACTGCGAGCTAGCCTTTTACAGGTCGACTATCTACCAGCAAGGGCTACGCCGATATCACTCCAATCGCATCCGGCCCGTGACATTCTGGGAGGGTGACCTGATGCTCCGGCTGATACAAGACACGAAGGGAATGCACAAGTTGTCCCCTCCGTGGGAGGGCCCCTTCATCATTAGCAAGGCGCTGCACAATAAATCCTACTACCTCATGGACGCGCAGTAGCCGCGCAAGTACAAGATGGACAAGTCAGATGAGGAGACAGAGGGGCCGTGGAATGCAGACCTGATCTGACCATTTTACACGTAGTCGCAAAAATCAGTGTATGTATCTAGAACCCTGAATAAATGAAAGATATGGAACCCCGGCTGACGCTCGGGGGCTCCTTGCTAGACATCCTGTTGTTATTAGCTTTCCGATTAAAACCAGAAACCTTTTTCTGGCTTCCATCGACCCCCAATCGCGGGGGCTCGCCAGTTGGCCCGCCCTGCCAATTCTATAAGACGACTGAGTAGTTTGCGAGGATGCCAGAGGCCCACTATTCGTCTCAGCTACAGACCGCAACCCGACTGTTCGGCTAGCAAGAGCAAAATCCCAAGGGCATCCCAGATGAAAAACGGTGAAAGATGCGACAGATCGGACATCCCGGCCATGTGCCTAGTTGGTGTTTTCCGGCTACTAAGCCTCTAGTACCATGCGCGATGTATTGTCATCTCCCTTCGGCCCAGGCTCCAATCCGCAACCCGGCTGTCCGGCAAGGTGCAGCATAAACAGTATTGTGCACGAGAAAGTGACTAAGTGTTCAGACAAGCACGAGCTAGTTTTCGAAAAAAGAGAAATTCGGTTCGGATAGTAAAATAACACGTAACATGACAACACACTGATAAGGAATTGTTTTTGTATGTTTATTTTTGCACAAATCGCACCGAACCGGAAGTCAAAGACGGAAGATTCGAAGCACCTATCTGTGGTAGCCACTCCAAATCTCGGGGGCTACACCCAGTGGGTGCGCTGGCGCGCCCCCACTAGAAGCGTGTTGCGTCCGGCTGAAGGGTGCGTCAGCCGGACGGAGAGAAAGGATAAAGCCAGACGGAGTGCAAAGGCACCGCACGCTTCGTGTCCGACTAAGCACCGCTAGTCGGGCAAGCCAGGAAAACCTAGACAGGAAAAAGAAAGATGGAAAGAGGAAAGAAAGAAAGAGAAAGATAGAAGAAGGAAAGAAGAGATAAGATAAGGAAAATAATAGAGAAAAAGGTCTAGGGAAACAACCAGGCGCGCACAGTCGGATTGCGGTACATCTTCCCCGATCCAGCTACACGAGTGGCAGTCGGAAAGGCAAGGCGAAAGGGAAGATTGTCGCCAAGTCAGGAGTAGAAGAACATAAGTAAAGGTTCGCAAAAAGTACAAGGCAAAGGCAAGATAATGCCGGCTGGAGTAGACTAGCCGGAAAAGCTAGTCGATCAAGGCATCAAGACAGATTAATTAAATGGCGGAGGGTGAAGCCTCCGCATATCCGTATTGTTCGAAAGTTCAAGTACCAAAAGCTAAATTTGTTTACAATTCCGCCCGGCATCCCGGGGTCTTCTTCTTCTTCAAACGACCGGTGCCTTGCCATGGGGAGCGGTCAAGCCGGCCCCGCCCGATTGGGAAGATTCCTCCTTGCCATATGCTCCCACGCCGTCGGCTCCTGCACTTCCCTCGCCATCCGTGAGAACCTCGTCGATGTTGGCGTAGCCGGCAATCGTGACAGCGATGGAGCGGAGTCGGGGGTAGGCCTGGCGTACGACAACAAGATTTGCGCCGGCTTGGAATCCATCCACCAGTTTGTCGAGGCAGGCGTCCTTGTACCAGGAGAGCATAAGGGCCAGCGCCATTTCAGAGCCGACGCGGGCGGCCAGGTCGCGCAGCCGATCGATGGCATTCGGCGCGTCGCCAAGCTTGATCGCCATAGCCCCCATGGTCTCCGGCAGGAGCTCTCCCGGAAAGACGAGGTCGTGGATGCCGGCCGCAGCTTTGCGCAATTTCGCGGCGTCCTCCCCGAGCTGCGCCACCAAGTCGCGGACAGCATCCCTCTCACCCGGTGCAACCTGCTGCACCCTATCATAGGACAGAGCATCTACTTGGGGGTAGAAGCCTTGGGATCAGAGGGGCAAGTCAAAAGGGCTAAACCGGCAGAAGGCAATTGGCTGTAATGAAGATAAAGGACAGAAGACTCACCCTTGGCAACGAGGCTGACGTTCATCATCTCTTCATCCAGGAATTTGGCATGCTCCTTCAGCCGGGTGGCCTCCTTTTCCAGAAGGTCGAAGGCGGTGGCCCGGCTGGCGAGGGAGTCGTCCCGCTCCTTGAGGGTGGCCTCCAGCTGATCCACCTTGGAGTGCCACTCCTTGTTCAGGAGCCAGAGCACGGCGTTGTCCCGGATGAGGCACACGTTGGAGCGCTTCAGCCGGTCGATTTTGCGCTGCGCGCAAACCATGACGGCTGCGGCAGGAGGAAAAGAACACAAATCAGAAGATAGCCAGAAGAAGAACAAGGGGACAAGAAACGCAAGAGAGAAAGGGTGGGAGAAGCTTACTTCGCGCGGTCCCTCGCGCCGCTGCCAGCTACTTCGCGGCTTCCTCGTTGGCGCTGGCCAGCGTTGCCCGGAGCTGATTGACCTCTGCGAGCTCGACCTCGAGGTTTACCTCGAGGGTTTGCAGGGAGGCTCCCGCCTCCACCATCAGAGGCAGCAGTGGGCCGGCTAGAGCAGCCAGGGCGTCGCGGATGGCCGCCTACAACTGTGTCGTTGCCTCGTCGTCTAAGCCAACGTCCTCAACGATAACCGTGTCCTTGACGGAGCGCGAGCCTCCCGCGCGGCTGACGAGCCCCCACCCGGGCTAGAGACCGCGTCCAGCTGGCTCACCGTTTGCTCAGGCGCGACGGGAGTCAGCTGGGTCGCGGCCGCCGGCTCTGGCGGGGGCATGTTTTTGGTCGCAGGAGGCGGGGCGGCCGTCGCGGGGGCAGCGAGCGGAGGAGGAGGATCGCGAGGCGGTGAAGAAGAGGGCGTGCTACGAGCCGGGCTCGCAACAAAGGAAAGGACAGAGCTTCGAGGCAAAAGAATACAAGATTAAGACAAGAACAAGGACATGCACGAGAAGAAGAAAGAGCAAGAAAACAAAGGCAAGAAACTTACCCCTGCACCACAGGTGCGGACCTCTTCCGGCCACCCGTGGTCCGGCCAGGGCGCGGTGGGACCCCCACCCGGCTGCGCGTCGCAGCCGGGTCTTCAGTCGCGGCGGCTCTGCTCGAGGAGCCCTCGTCGGCTCGCTTCCGGGTAGGCTTAGGCGGCGCGGTGCCGTCGCTCTCTTCCGGCGCGGGGCCGTGTGGGTCTTCCACCGCCTCTTTGCCCTGGCTAGGGAAGAAGCCCTCCTCGCCATCCGAACCCTCGCTGCTAGTCCGGCACGGGCGTGGCTCGGAGAGGTCGGCGGTGAAGACTTGGAGGGGCGCCTCGCCCTCCTCCCAGATGATGCAGGGAAAAATCTGGGAGAAAAGACGGCAATCAGGACCGTATATGGAAGTGTAGCCAGATAAGGCAAGAACGAATGAAGGAATAAGAAAAGAAAGTGTACTTACCCAGGGTGTGCGATTCTCACGCGTGTAAGGAGCCAGACCAAAGCGTTAGTCGGCCTTGACCTTCTCCTTGGTGATCATCCAGACCCACTCGTAGAGATTGGCGAATGGAGGGTCACGGCGGGAGAGCCGGGTCGGGTCGAGCCGCCCGGAGTAATAGCACATCTTGTGTGCTCGCTGCTGCAGGGGCATCATCAGCCGGCTAGCCCATCTCAGCATCACATCGACGCTGGTTAGGCCAGCTGTGACCAGCGCCCTCATCCGCTGGAGAAGATCGTCTGACTCTGTATTTGCGCCGAAGATCTTCTCTTCCCAGTGCACCCGGCTGGACTCCGTGTCCTGGAAGGCTGGGAGGTTCAGCCGGTCTTCGGACCCCAAGTTCCGTACATAGAAGTATGTTTGCTGCCATAGTTTAATTGTGTTGTGCAGCTTGAACTTGGGGTAACCGGTCTGCGTGCGGTAGTAGATGGAGGCTACTCCGTAGGGCACGAGCGGCCCTTTGGTGTACTACACCTACGGCCGGATCAAGGAGAGCCGGCAGAACATCCCGAGATCCGGTTGGATCCCAAGATAGCATTCGCAGAAGGCAACGAAGTGGGCCAGAATGCCGATTGCATTTGGCCCGAGATGGTGGAGGCGGAGGTCGAAATGGACGAGCAAGGAGAGGAAGAAGGCGCTGGCCAGAAAGGCCAGGCCACGTGCCAGGTGCGCGAGAAAGACGACCCGCTCGCCGACTTGGGGAGCCGGCGAGACTTTGCCAGCCGGAGCCAGACGGACCTCAACCTCGCCGGCGGTCGGCAGGAGGCACGACCGCTGGTATTTCTCCACTTGTGCCTCCGTCACGGAGGATCCGCACCAAGCGCCCCTTCTTTCAGCCATGGCGACGGCGGCGAAGTGCAGCGGAGAAGAAGAAGGAGGAGCGGAAGGTGAAAGGAGAGCGGTGGAGGAGTGTCGATGACCCGTCGCTCCGGCAAGGAAAGGGCTGGCAGCGCCGGTGGAGCGGAGCAGTGCGAGCTCACCGGCGACACAAGCGCAAGGCAGATGCAAAGAGTGTAAAGGGCGCGCAGCGTAGAAGGCAAGGAACAGGGGGGTGAATGGCCTGTGGGGGGCGGCCGAGCGCCGCGACCTCTACTTAAAGGGGCCGGGGAGGCAAACCGCCGGCTCGCCATGTGGCGGCCCCCCACAGCCGCAGCGGCGTCCGGATCCTTTATGACCATGCGCAGCGCACAAAAGATCCCAGCGCTGGAGGGGAGGCGCTGACAGTGGTTCCTGAGGCGACCGTCGACGCGACCCATGATGCACGTCCTCCCACTACCATCATTGCGCGTGGCTGACGTTTGTGATGACGCAGCCGGGAAGTTCAACTGCCAAAATCTTGCCGGCAAAAATTTCAAACTAGCTTTGTGAGCCCTCGCACATTTCGCCTAAGTGTGGAATCTACACACGCTCGGGGGCTAGTGTCGGGGGGATCACCCCTGGGTAGGCTAACCGGACAAGATACAAAGCAGCGCAGCCCGCCAGCCAGCTGGGCAGCCGGACGCAAGAAACTCAAAGACAGACCAGAAGGAAGGCCAGACGAAGACCAAGCTAGCGAACTAGTCTGCCGGATAAGAATCATCACCAAGGACGACTACCCGACTGGGTCATGCCAGCCGGGTAGAGTGACACAGACCAAGAGAGAACAAGTAGAACCATTAGTCGGATAAGAAGAAACAAGACAGAAGATTAGCCGGATGGAACCAACCACCCGGCCCAAACGGATCAGCCATCTAGGCCACCCTAGCCGGCCAGTCAAGCTAGGAAAGGTACAAGATGACACAGAGCACAGTGCGTAGTACGCGCAGGACGATGGACAAGACAGAAAGGAGACTCAGACATTCGGCCCATACCGACGACTTTACCGATGACGGTTGTAATAGTGGACAGTAGGTGATAAAATGCATAACTAACCGCACGGCGGCCACTGTAGATGGCGTGGCGGAATGGGCTTGACTGTGGGTACACGCCATCCATGCCGGCCACTGTAGATGACCTAGCTGACTAGGGCCCGCCTGTGGGACCCGCCAGTCGGCCAGGTCGTTGCCCACACCGCCTTGGCCTATATAAGGGGAGGCAGGGGCAACATAGCAAGGGTTGGAATCTCATTTATTGCTAACTAGGCCAAACACAGCTCGAGGAGCATTGTATCCCTTTGTGTTCATCCACATAGTCATATCGGCAGGAGTAGGAGCTTTACCTCACCCCGAGGGCTCCGAACCTGGGTACTTCTTGTGTCCCCGTCACTTATTTGTGCCCAATAGTCATATCGGCAGGAGTAGGAGCTTTACCTCACCCCGAGGGCTCCGAACCTGGGTACTTCTTGTGTCCCCGTCACTTATTTGTGCCCAATCCCGCATGTGGACACAGTCGTTCGCTTCCCTGCTCGCTCCCACACCTCTATCTAGCATTCATAGGCTCTGCCGTTTCCATAACGACGACAGTTGTGACTCAACTTGGAAACAGAAGAAAGGTCCCTTCATAGAGGGCAGTAGGGATTTCAAGTCATAAAGAGCTTCCAAAAAATTATGGGACTTACTAGCTTTGAGCCCCCATTGCCCCTATCATAGGCCTCTTGAGATGATTAAGGTTAAAGTGAACAAGGATGGAGTATATGCTTGACGAAATATAAGTTGGCAATCTCATGTCCATTGAGTACAAGGGCCGCTCCTCATGCTACTCAACTTTGGTCACTGGTAAGTTCTTATCATTGTAAGTACATGTGTATCATAAAGAACTGCCAACGGGGTACCCCTTGCACATGGTACAGGAGCTATCCCATAACCAAAATGACAAGGCAAGCAGACAATGCGAATCTCAACGATCTTTTTATTTACTATTTGCATAGATTTTTATTAAGGATGCTTCACAGCTTGCTCACTATGGTGATGCTGCAAGTTTCCACCATGATTAGACATGGCTTAGGATAGCGGCCCAGGCGTTTCTCTAACACACATACATAACTCCATGGACTTACAAGCTCCCCTTTTATTTCACACCGTCGACATCCGCAAACAAAAGAGCATGATATCAACTGGGTATGTATCCATAAGTGTTGAAAGCATTCCCTGTGACAGCACGGTTCTTCTAATCCCAACATATAGATGCAAGCATATACATCTTCGATGACACAATGGTTCAAGTCTATTAGGGGCAAGAAAATAAAGTGTGCCATCAAGTTCGTCAGAGCTTTACTAACTAGTTTTCACATAACAAAATAGTTTTTAATTTGAATGATAGATGAAGCTTGAGAATTTTCTTGGAATAGCAATAATGCTAATAGGTAGATATGGTGGACACAAATGGTACAAGTTTTGGTTCAAAGGGATTGGAAACATGAGAAGTATGCCTTCTCAAAACAGGTTTTTGGCTAGCAAGGCTGTGTAGCAAGCAAAAGAGTTGAAGGAAACAAGAAAACATACAAGTAATATATCCAAACATGCAATCTTCCAAGAAGACACAAAAGATCTTAAATAAAGAATACTAAGCTTATGAGCCAACAAGAAATAAAATAAATGATACAAAATACCTGTAAAAAAATTTTCTCTTTTCCTTTCAAACCTCAAAAAGTGTTGCTACTAACCAGAGCTCGGTTTGCCAAAACCAATTTAGATTTACTTGATGCTCCCAAAGTGATGCCAATACTGATCAACAATATCAATCATATAATAGAGACTGCAAACTAAAATAAGAAGTACAAAAAGTAAAAGATGAAACTTCTCATTAATATTCCATAAAGGCACTCACATCAAGGAATACATAGATAATCAACTAAAGGAGAGATACTTCCACAATGCAAACCAACCTATAAGATAACTTCTCTGCCAAAGATACGAATCCACTAAAAAGGTAAAAGATAGAAGATAATGATTGTGATACCGCGGCACTCCCGCAATCTTGGAACAAGCCAAGGGGATGCCAAACCTGAAGACGAATTACTCCTTCGGTGGTGGTGGTGTTCTCTTGTTTAGGGTAAGAAGATCCTCCAGCATCTTATGAATCATGACATTCTCTTCTTGAAGTATATCCACCCTCATCCTCAAAGCACGGTACTATCACAAAACTCGCCAGTGGTTCCGAGGGCTTCCACTGCCTCAGGGCAAGATATGAAGTCTGGAACGGAGGCTATAATCCCCTGCATGTTACGAGAAAAGGCACGTCCAGTGTTAATTGCTCCTACAAAAGTAGGTTTCCTTTCCCTTGACCCTACGGTGGTTTGTTCCTCCATCTTTACTTCCTCCACGAGCTTCTTGCCTTTGTCGTTGGCGGAGACCATGGTGCTCTAAACTTGAGAAGATTTCCTGACAGAAACAGATCGAAACGAAAACACGACGAGAACACGATGCACGAACCTTGGGGGATCCGGGGGGTTATATATTACGAAGTTTCAATCCATAAGGAAGGTACTGGCATGAAAACGAGGCGGAGACGGAGCTCGGGGGGCTCACACCCCCTCCTGGCGTGGCCAACTAGGGCCCGCGCCTAGGGTAGGTGTGGCCACCCCGGCCTCCGTTTCCTCCTCTGTTACATCTCGTAACCTTCCTTATGTAATAAAAACATCAGAAATATAAAAATGTTGGGTTTTCACGAACCTTCTGTTTTCACCACTTTTACCTATTCAAAGACGAACTCTGCAGACTCATTTTCTCCTTCTCCAGGAAATTCCTTTTCTCACAACGCATTACACAAACTTCAATATCAACATTAGTATAAGCAAAAACAATAAACATTTAGGTTCACACTTCAACTGAAATCCAATAAAACAAAGGATTATGTAAGAGGCAAATGCAAATGATGGCAGAAATCTGTCAAAACAGACCAGCAGGTAAATATTGATTTTTTCGGAAACCTTCTGTAGCTCAAATCAAAAAGTGCAAAACTGATGGAAGTTTGGTAACAACCTGGAGAACAAGCACAGAAAAATACAACTCAATCCGAAGTACTGATCTCCCTCACGAATTTTTACAATACAGCACAAAAATCTGTCCTAGGACAGCCACTTTTCACAACTCCTCCACTTCTCCAAAGTAGTTGAACTTGACACAAAAACCAAAACAAAAAGGATAAGGAGCGGTTATTACTAAGGTAATAACTTCCAAGACTCAACCAAACTCTTGGGTTATCTCCCAACAAGTACTTTTCTTGAATGCCTTTAAGTTAGGCTTGATATCTTCAAAGATGCTCACAAAGGAGATATATATTTGAAGTGAAAGAGAGCATCAAGAAGAAAATAACCAACACATTTGAGTCTAACCCACATCCTATGCATGGGGGTGTCATGACAAAACAAATTGTTGAAACAAAAAGGCATTAGCATAGGAAGACAAAACAAATGCAACTTCAAAGCTTTCAACATAAAACGGGGAAACTTAACATTATTGAGATGCATAAAACCATGTTTCCCTCTCTCATAATAACTTTCAGTAGCACTTTGAATAAAGTTGACAATATAACTGTCACAAGAAACAACTTTATCATCAGAATGAGCATACTTACAATCACCAAAAAGAGGTCCAAGGTCATAAACTAGATCAATAGAAGCAAGTTGTTCCATCCTAAAGTCTTCATTAGGCAAGCTATTTTCACAAGGAGCTTTAGCAAATTTGTAAAATTTAAACACATAAGAATCTCCATCAAACTTAGTTAAAACTTTTTCCTTTTTACAATCTATAATAGCTCCACAAGTGTTCAAGAAGGGTCTACCAAAAATGATAGGGCAAGTTTTGCTAGCTGCTGAATTAAGCACTAGAAAATCAGCAGGATATTTAATCCTACCACAAAGAACCTCCACATCTCTTACAATAACAATAGGGAAAATGGTCTCCTTATTAGCAAGGTGAATAACTACATCAATGTCTTCAAGATCACAAGGACCAATTTCATGCATAATTTCCCTATAAAGCTCATAAGGAATAGCACTAGAACTAGCACCAATATCACATAAACCATAATAGCTATGATCACCAATTCTAACAGAAAGCATAGGGACACTAGCTTTACTAGGATGAGAAATATATTAGAAGCGTCTTCATAGAAGACAATATGCTCATCCTCTATATTTCTAGCGTCAAGATCTTTCACAATAGCTACCACAGGTTCAGTATTCATTTGCTCATCAGGTTCCACAGTTTTCTTAGTACCTTTGTTATTTGCACTAATCATCATAGAATACTCCTTTACCTTAGCTGGGAAAGGTATTTTCTCAACATAAGGTTCAGGAAAAATATGATCAATAGTACAAACTTCGGTATTTCTAACAGGAACATGATTAACAACATCTTTATAAGGTGCATGGTACTTGTTCCACTTCTTTTTGGGAATTTCTATGTAAGAGGCAAAGGCCATAAAACAATTGGCAATACTTTGGGAATCAAGGCCAAACTCATTGCTAATATCACAGAAGTCATTAGTTCCCATAAAAGATTTTATGAATTCATAATCATAGTTTATACCTAACTTTCTTCCTTTGTCATTCTCCAAAGCTTCAATGTTTTCTTGAATACGGTCTAGTAGATCCCATTTAGCTTCTTCCTTCATACGTGTGAATGATCCAGCACAAGAAGCATCTAGTAATTCTTTATCAAGAAGAGAAAGCCTAGCATAAAATTTATTGATAATAATATTGCTTGGGAGTTAATGAATAGGACATTTAAGCATAAGTAACTTCAATCTCCCCCAAGCTTGAGTTGTACTCTCTCCATCACGAGGCCAAAAGTTATATATCAGATTTCTATCCTTATGAATCTCAATGGGAGGATAGAATTTAGAATAAAAGAGAGATGCCATTTCCTCCCATTCCATGGATTGTCCATTGTTTAGCAGCTTATACCATTCTTCAGCTCTCCCTTTCAAGGATATAGAGAGTAACTTCTTCACTTGTTCAGTTGTGATACCTGCACACTTAAACAACCCACATAATTCATGGATAAGAAGCAAATGATCACCAGGGTGAACAGTTCCATCCCCTAAATAATAATTATCCATAACACGATCAATAATACTTGTAGGTATCTTAAAAGGATCTATCTCAACAAGTGGTGGTTTATCTACTACCCTAACAATGGTAGTAGTTTTCCCAAACAGAAAACCAAGTGGGTTATCCATATTGGAAACAAAGTAACAAACAGAAACAAAAAAAATACTCACAGTAGAAGTTTCCTTTACCAGTTCCACTCTTCAATAGCGCTTCACTCCCCGGCAACGGCGCCAGAAAATAGTCTTGATGACCCACAACTATAGGGGGTGTATCGTGGTACTTTCGATAAATAGGAGTGTCGATCCCAACGAGGAGCAGAAGGTGTTGACTAGTGGTATGGAGCAGGAAATCGCTGTAAATACTTAGCAAACGGATTTTTAGGGGTTTTCTGATAAAGCAACAAAACAAAGTGCAAGTAACAAATACAACGAACAAACACAGCAAGTGGCCCAATCCTTTCTTAGCAAAGGATAAGCCGGTGGAAATACTTATAAGGACCAAACTTTCTCGAGGACACATGGGAATTCTGTCAAGTGCTTTCACTTCAAATAGCTGAGTACTCTTGTTTGGTATTGTAAGTGTTGTGTGGGTGAACCTGTGCTAATGTACCGACCTTACTTGGACTAATACATACTTGTGATTAAACCCCCTACAATCATCCGCAACTACAGTAAAGCAATTATGGTATAAACCTAACCACAGCCTTAAACTCTGAGATCCTACACTCCCTTGTGAAAAGGTGTCCTAACGGGGGTTTAGGTTTCTATCACTCTGGCAACCCCACAATTAGTAGCCAAATACACAATGCATTCCCCTAGGCCCACAAATGGTGAAGTATCATGTAGTCGACGTTCACATGACACCACTAGAAGAATAGCACCACAATTTAAATACTAAACCATTGAATAATAACTCAACACAAATCCACTACTAACAACATGACTTCTCCCATGTCCTCAAGAACTAAACGAACTACTCACAAGACATCATATGGATCAAGATCAAAGATAATATGGTAATGGATAACAATCTGAACATAAAGAATAATCCAATGGTTCCACTCACAAGCATCAACTAAAATAGTAATCAACACCGGGAAAGTTTCCCCTAAGAACTATACAAGTATTCAACACAATTGTTACAGCGGGATGGAGTGGTGATGATGGTGTTGGTGCAGATGATGGTGTGGATGATGATGATCCTAATGAAGTCTAGATTGATGATGTTGTTTCTAGCGATGATCTCCCCTCTCCAGGAAGGAATTTCCTCAGCAGAAATCTGTCTTCCGGCTCTTAGTGTTTTCCGCCCCACAGAGGCGGCAAAAATCTTTCTGTGGTCGCTCCTTTGGTATTAGAGTTCTGAGAGGAAGATATAGGTGAGAGGGCGGAGTCGGAGGCCGTCCAGGTGGGCCACACCTGCCCTAGGCGCAGCCCAGGGGGACACGTGCCTAGGGGGTGTGGCCCCCTGTGGCCTAGCTACGTCTCCCCTTCTGGCTTTCTTCGTCTTCTAGGAAAATATAATTTTCCAATATTTTTCTGATATTTTTCTGATCTTCGCGAAATTGCATCAAAACACCTCTTTTTCCATCAAAAACCTGACTCCCGCAGTCCATCCTCCAAGAATCATCCAACATGCAAAAACAGAGGAAAAGACATAAATAACACCTCATAATAAGACATACATTAATGAATAGAGGCAAATTATGATATATAATGGTGATGCAAATTGGACGTATCAATTCTACGAACCCCTACAACATGCCACTCTAGGGGAGATTCTTCATATCCCCATATGTGAATCTCGATCCATATGATCGAGTACTCAACCTAATGCTGAGTACATTGTACTCTTTTGCCATTATGTGAGTATTTCATATGTTTCTCACACTGATATTTTTTAATAAGACAATTCATGCAACACGAGGAGACATATGATATATGCTCTTTCTCTTTATCTTTCTCCACAGGGGTTTTGGAGTTTTTGAGACATAAACAATATGGGATGTCGAGCCAAGGGGGATTATTGGGAGACCTCCTTGTAACATCCCATCATTAGAGCTTAGAAATAAGATGAACTCAGATGTGTGCATTGAATTCATGCATAGAAAATATGGATAATTTTCGCGCTTTTGAATAAAACTTGCCGAAGTGATTGAATCTTCTCTCAACTTGATTGAATTGAACTAGATCATCAAGTTGACTGCGATAACTTTCAATATGACCTTTTCTAAAACCTTATTTTGGGTAAAGATGATTTGATATAAGGGTAGATCGAATGTAATAAAACTAAACGAACAACACATTACTTAATGTTTGATACCTGATCTTTAAGAGATTATTTCATGGTATTCATTATAACAACTCATGAATACTAAGTTAAGAATATAACTTAAGTAATAAGAATGCAATAACCAAATCTTGGTTTAGCTTATTCTTATCCATTTCTACCATGAGTATCATGGTAATACAACCTTAACCCTTTAGTTGTATTGAGTAGAAGGAAATCAAGTCAAGACCATTCACCACATTATTTTCCATATCAATTCTTATCATATCTATTGAACCATATTCTAATATCTGTTGAATATCAATGTTGAGTAATCAACCATTGATATATCAATTCTTGATCTATCAACTCTTTTCCTTATCATAGCATTCACTTTAATTCCTTTAGAGAAAGAAGTAATAAGAGGTAAGTGGTAATGCTAGTTTTAGATATCATATATAAGATGGGAGTGTTTGAATAGAATTAAACCAATATGATAATTAATGGAGTTAACTTACTTCTAAATGGATAGAAGAGTTGTTTTAAATACAGATATATGTGGTAACAAATAGGATCCTAAGGATGAATATTGAATATAGTTACCAAGGAGTAATCCTATTGGATCAAGTAGGCATAGTCAATGAATAATATCTCCTAGTCAAATAGAGATATTAAGAAGATAATTATAATACAACTGTAATGTTGTATTGATGAAGCCTTGATTAGCCAACTGGAAACCTAAACCATAAATGATCAAAGGATTATAATGATCATGCTTTAGTCACTAAAAGAGAATGATTATATAATGTATAAGTGATATTGCTGGATAGGACATGATTAAACCCTAGTATAGATATGTTATCCTAGATTAGTCATGACACGTCACAATGGTATAATGAGGAGTTGGAGTATGAGTTACTAAGGCAATTACAAGATAAGATAATATGATTAAGCTGATGCTAGAGCATCAATGAATTATATAAGTAGCATATTCCTCTTAGGAAATACTAAACACTTGAGGTGAAGTAAGATTTGATACATACATCTATTAAAGTAATATTAGTGATGGATGATAAAGAAAGAGTATGAATGGAGTTACCAGTAACCACTTGTTTGATGGGAGGTTATCAGTAGTAGAGTAGTTTGATATAACCAAGTATAGATATGAGAAGATTATGAAAAGCTTCAGTGACAATTTTCTAAGAATTATAAGTGAGATTACAAAGTAATTGTGAAGTAAGAGAGTAAACATTCAAGTGGACTTGGATTCATAATAAGTATCCTAGAGATGGGAGTTATCTCTATGAGAATATCATATAGAGCTTTAGTGTCAAGCTCATTGGATTTACAAATGGATTTAAAAGGAGGAAGTGTTGATAAGAATATACTTGTGAAGTAAAGATGATCATGTAACACATGATGATAGATGTGAAGAAGTAATAGATGTGGGAAGATAGGAATTCTTGGTAAACACTAAACCTTAAATCTATAATCAAACTTAATATCTATCTCATATGTTTGATCAATCATCTTATTTCCACAATGGCTTATAGTAATATTTTCCTATAGCAAATTACTTAAGAATATCTTGCCACTTCAAAACATTAAAATCATATGTGCCTAGAAACTATAATTCTCAATTCTATCTCTTAAGACATCCTAGATAACAACCCTAGTATCTTATCTTGGATGGTAATACCATTCATGAACATAACCCTAAAAACAATATGTTTTAACCATTAATCTTTATTCACATTAATAAAAGGATATATGTATATTAAATCTCCTAAAACTCATGGTAAACATTTATAATTCTAAACCCTAACTTCTATGCAAGTTACAACAAAACATATATCTTGATATCACCCAAGCTCATGTGATTAACATTAATCATATTAATTCCTTAGCATATCATGCATCAAATAATGATGTAGGATCACTATATAAAAGTTTACTTAAAACTATAAGTTAACGAGAACCAAGTTTTATGAATGAGCGGTAATATATCCTTTAATAAGTTTATGGTATATTATGTAAACAAATTCATAACAAAGTTCCTACAAAATAATAAAATGTAAAGTAACTATTTAAAGAAAATAAAGAAAGACTCATAAAAGAACACTACATGTACTTCTATATGATTACCATTCTTTAACAAGTAAATCTTATTAAGAAATTTCCGAAGAAATGTGTATAAAATAAGTAAATGAAAATAGTAAACAGAAAATGTAAAAAGGAAAAAGAGAAAACAGAACAAATCTTCTGGCCCACAACCCATTGCCTCTCTTCTCTATCTGCTACTCACGCGCAGTACTCAGCAGCCCACTCCAGCCCAAGAAACAGCCCGACTTGTCTCCCTCTTTTGCTGACTAGTGGGACCGAGGAGGGGCTGCGGATTGAAACAGAAGATTTCACACGGGGTTTTACAAAAAACTCCCATCGTCGTCTTCCTCATCTACTGGAAGCATCTCGGTGGCCGTATTTTTTCCGTCCGCCCTTGTCATGATGCCCACAGACGTCAATATCCGTGCCGCCGATGTTCATTGCCTATAAGAATACCTCTGTCGCATCAGAGAGCCTTATCTTCTTCTCCTCCCCATTTACCCCTCTGACCGAAACCCTAGCCCCACCGGAGCCGCTGGTCGCCATCGTTCCCAAGCTCCCTTCACCTCCTTGAGTGCACCGTTGGACTCATCTCGTTGCCCTCATACTCTCAAGCCAGACCATGGAAGCCTGAAAGCCTCCTGTCGAACTAATCGACATCTCACCTCCACCGCTAGTCACCGTCGTTCGTCATTGATTTTGAGCTCGCCTCTTCTCGTCAACACCTCTGCGAGCTTCCTGGTGAGTCACTGATTCCCCCGGTACCTTCCTCGTTGTTCCTCTTGCTCTGCATCATTGTCCGAACACTCACTATCAATCACCGCCTCTGGCCGTCGCCGTGCACTATACACCGGCGACCTTAACCAAGTATCGATATGAGAAAGGTTATGAAAAGCTTCAGTGACAAGCTTTTGAGAATTATAAGTGAGATTGCAACGTAATTATAAAGTAAGAGAGTAAACATTCAAGTGGACTTGGATTCATAATAAGTATCCTAGATATGGGAGTTATCTCTATGAGAATATCATATAGAGCTTTAGTGTCAAGCTCACTGGAATTACAAATGGATTTAAAAGGAGGAAGTGTTGATAAGAATATACTTCTGAAGTAAGATCATCATGTAACACATGATGATAGATGTGAAGAAGTAATAGATCTAGGAAAGGAATTCCTCAAGTAAGAAACAATAATTATAAAGTACGGAAGATAGGAATTCTTGGTAAAAAACCTTAAATCTATAATCAAACTTAATATCTATCTCATCTATTTGATCAATCATCTTATTTCCACAATGGCTTATAGTAATATTTTCCTATAGCAAATTACTTAAGCATATCTTGCCACTTCAAAACATTAAAATCATACGTGCCTAGAAACTATAATTATCAATTTTAAGCCATCCTAGGTAACAACCCTAGTATCTTATCTTGGATGGTAATACCATTCATGAACACAAGCCTGAAAAAAATATGTTTTAACCATAATATTTATTCACATTAATAAAAGGATATATGTTGTAACATCCCAAAAATCATAATTCCAAAGTTTGCATATCATTCATGCATGCATATAGATTTGAGATCAAATTTCAAACTCATTTCAGAAAAACAGAAGCACATAGTGCTATGATTTTATGTGAACAGATTTAAATAAAATGGCTATCCCCATTTGAAAGTTTGATTGTTTATAAACCAAGTTGTTGCCTTCTATGAAGATAGGTTTAAGTGTAGAATTTAAACCAAGTTTTCAAATTGGAAATAGGTTCAAAAACCATTTTTTCAAATTTTGCAAACCAAGTGCCAAGTCTCTGTTATTTTTTTTGATCTCCAAGCTTGACCAAGCCTTTGCAAAGCAACCACATGATCTTATGCCTATATTTTGAGACTACTGCTCACTGCAAAAATCCCAGGAACATTTGAATTCAAATTGAACTTGAAGTCATTTGAAAATCTATTCAGAAAATCGAATCAGAAAAAGAAAACAAGCAAACAAATGAAAAAGGCCAGGCGCCACCAATCGAGCCCAGCAACGGAACAGGCCCAACTAGCCCAGTCGGGGCATTTCTTTTCCTTCTACACGGACGAGCACACCCTCTCCGCCGCTGACAGCCAGACCCCACACCCCCTCTGCTTATTTCGCTTCCAAGCGGGCCCTGTCCACGTCAGCTTCGTCTTTCCCTGATTCCGCGCACGATCTCCGCCGCTGCCCGTTGCTGCACTGATTTCGCGAGCTTAATTGGCATTGATGCAGCAAGCGTTTCTTGTCGAGCCTCGGGCTATAAGATCCCCCCATCCTCGCGACCATTTCACCCCAAACAATTTCGCCTCCACGCCACCAGGCTGCCCACAACTCGCACGATGCCGCCGCTGTTCCGACGACTGCGCCGGCGAATTCCGGTGAGTTCCGTGCTCCCCTCTGTCTCTCGTTCATGCTTTCAAGATCAGCGAGTCCTTGCGCACCTACTGACACTTTCCTTTTGACCTCGCATGACCCGTAGCTCCAAAAACGTCGACGACCGGCCGCCACCGTTCTCTGCACGAACTCCGGCGACTTCCCTCCGTAAGTAGCCACCGCCCCTTGCCCTCTGACTTGTACACCTAGAATCTACGTCGATGTGCGCATCTAATGGTACCCTTATCTTGTCTTAGCACGACGAGGAACCTCGCCAACGTCGACGACCGACCGTGCCCGACGTCTGCCTCTACTCCGACGAGAAATCCTCGCCGTGTCCGCGCGCCCCTCGACGAACCAAAGCCACCTCGAGCTTCAGCACGCCACTGCGATCCTGGTAAGCGCCTCCTTGCTTCCCCGGGCGACCTAGAGAACTAGCACCGCCGCAGTCAGACGCGCCGCCGCTTGTCGCCGCCGCTAGCGCCGCTCGTTTCTGGTTAGGAGATTTTTAGCCGTCAGATCTGGATCCTACGCGTAGAAATAGAGCACTTAACGAAGGGGTATGGACAGATCTGAGCCGTGCAGCGTTAGTTAGATCCAACGGCACAGAAGGGTGATCCGGTGCGAACCGGTACGCGCCAGTAATATCGCGACGCGTGGCTAGGGTTATATTTAAAAACAGAATTCAAACCAGATTTTGATCCAAATTTCAAATGGCTATAACTTGAGATTCCCACGTTAGATTTTTGCAAATTTCATACCGTTGGAATCAGTGAATCAAGGCCTTTCTGAATCTGCAATGTGTTTAACAAATATTATCTGTTAAAATGACTTTGTATGCAGAAACATGTTTAGGTCCTTTTTGAGTATAGATTTTGTTTAGCAAGTTGTTTTAGGGCTAAATAAATTTAGTTAGCAAACTTTTTGACTTAGTTATGTTCCTGTATCTTGTACTTGCTTGATGGGTTTTCACAAATCATCATTTAGCACTTTCTTGCATGCATGCATACATAATTTTGTTTGTATATAAATTGTGTGTAATTGTGTGCTACAAATTTTATGTGTAGATTTTGCTAGTGATTGTGATTGTGAAGAGTGCTACTCTCCCCATTACCAAGGCAAGTGATACTTCATGATATTTCCACCCTTTATTTTGAATAAGCATTAGAATTATTTTTGCTAAGTCTTGCGTGCCACTTTTGCCAAATGCTTTGTTGGGAAATCCTATGTAGTGTAGAATTGTAGAATTGCTAGGGAATTTTTCCTAAGTTAAGTTACTATGCCATGCTTAGCCTAGCTAGTAGAAAACAAGGGTTGGTAAAGTATATACATGCTATGGTGAAATAATCCTAAGTCCTTTGGGACTCATGCTTTTCTTAATAAAACAACTAAGTCAATGAACTTCCTGGGTGGAATGGGACTTGAATGGTGGTTTTTGGTTGAGTGGTTACAAGGCCATGGATTTGGATTGTGTATCTCACTTGTGGTATGCCACCCAGGCACAAAGGGATTTGGAGGCCAAGTGTTGAGAAATCTTACAGTGCAACCACTTGGCAATATGGGCTCTTCCTTGATCATATAGGTTGCTAGAACTTAGTCATTTGGACAGTTGGTGGTAGTGGGATGATAGGTTGGAACGCGTCCATTTGACTAAGGAAAGGCTTCTGAAAGGTCCTGTCTTGGGAAACCAAGTCTGGTGGGGAAAGTGCACAACCTCTACAGATGGAAAATCTAAGTACTTAGCCAAGTCCATGGCAATGGACAACTTGAGCATCAAGACATGGAAGCTACAAGAATCTCATCACTCCAACTTCTAAGTAAAACTTGTGGGTGAACAAGGGTGAAGGACCCCAATGTCTATTGGTGGTTTCTTGGGAAGTTTTTGACAAAGAAAAACTTAGTGATTTCAACTAATAGGAAAAACCTATTTTCAAGCAAAGCAAGCCAAGCTACACTTAGCCAAAATGCATATAGTAATATAGTCCACTTAAAATTTACTAAGGTATCACTTGCCAATACTATTCCAAAGTATTGACCCATTGTGGCTGTAACTTGTGATGTTGCAGGTTACTCCGATGATGAGTAGGAGTCATGAGTCTACACTCAACATGTTTGCCTGTGGCACATGAAGATGAAGACTTATGTTTATTTACTTATTCCATAAACTCTTGTATTAGGCCTTTGGCCCTGAGTTGTACAAGACTATGTTTTATCTCTGGAATGAATGTAATAAACGACCTTTGTATCTGTGTACTTCATCTTAAACTGTGGATGCTAGCATTGATCCAGGGACTAGCATTGCAATCACAGGGATCATTTCCTTTACAAAGGAGGGATCTTACAGATGGTATCAGAGCACTGTGTTGCCTGTAGGATTATGACCCTAGGATTGGAAACCACTAAGGAAAAATTTTCAACTACTTCTACACTTGTCTATTCTTCTCGTAAACTTTTCTAATCTTCTCATTCTCATCTCTATTTGTAGATGAACTCCATCAACAAAGCCATGAAGAAAGGACCACTCATGACCATGACCTTGGAGTGTGAAACTGAGTTTCCCAAAATTCTCAAGGACCTCATGGTGGCAATGGAAGCACATGGTGCAGCTGTTTACAAGGGCTTTCCAGTGGTGGATGAAGGAGTGGAGTATTGGTGGGTGCAACTTCACTTGTACAAAAACAAGGAAGACAACCACAAAGAAAGAGGATTCTGCATGTACACCAACATTGTGATGCACACCACATTCTTTGAGTTAGCAAGAGAAGCAGCTTGGAGGACTATCAAAGAACTTAGTGCTAGAATCAAGTGCAGAATGCTCAACCTCCAAAAAGACTTAGAGAAAGAGAAGGGGCTTACCCAAGAGTTGGAAGCCACCAACCAAACCTTAAGGGGAGATATTATAGACTTAGTGATGGAATCATGTGAACAAGATAGGTGGATTGCCTCTAGGAACATTGTGCTAGCCAACAAATCCAGTGAGATAGGATTGTGAACGCACTTCGTTAGTTGGACCACCACCTATCACCTTATTTTCCAAAATGATACCTTAAATAAGTTTGGACCTTGATTGATGTAATAGAATCATGTATGCATGACTTGTGTGATTTTGTGTTCCATGGATATGTATGAAATGTTTGTCTTGTTTTATCTTAAATTGTGTTGTCCTAACTTTTCTATCTTATAAATAGATGCCTATTACCATCAGCACTGTTGAGGAGTTCCAGGGTACCCGTTTTGGTCCTCGTATCGTTGAGCTTACCACCTTGCTCAGTCTCCCTCTTCCCACCATCATGGTGCATCCACTCACCAAGTTCGAGAGGAAGGACCTCTGGGGCTTCAAGGTGAACCAGCCTGGACGCCAGACGGAGCCTACTACGGAGGCCATCGTCTTC
Organism: Avena sativa; assembly: GCA_916181665.1. Classification (NCBI taxonomy): domain Eukaryota; kingdom Viridiplantae; phylum Streptophyta; class Magnoliopsida; order Poales; family Poaceae; genus Avena; species Avena sativa. The sequence continues at coordinate 163,385,805 of OV702284.1, forward strand.
AAGCTTATGCACGATGACAGGGAGAGAGGCATGGAGGTCGTCATGCAGGACCTGATAGGACGTCTGTTAGGCCGTCACTCCCGACAGGTTAGGGGCACCCATTTCCACGTCTTCGGAAGACGTGATGATGACGGAGAGTCCATCGACTTCGAGGACGACTCGAGGGACGCAGCAGAGCCGATACGTCTCTATCTCCAGGACTTAGAGTCTCTCATCAGGCACGTGGACACGGACAGGACCAATGTCATGATCAGCAATGACGAGCTCCAGGTGCAGCTTCGCGAGAAGGACAAGCTTTTCGCACAGCAGGACGAGATAGTCAAGGAAATGGAGGCGAAGTTCGACACCCAGGACCGCAAGTTCAAGAGTCAGGAGAAACGCGTCCAGGATAGGAACAAGAAGATTCGGGACATGACTGAATAACTGAAGTCCAAGGATTTCGAGCTAGAGCAGCAGCAGATGGTGATCGAGAGGCTTCGCTCCCAGAAGAGGTCTCTCAAGGCCAAGATCGATTCCTTGACCACTACTATTGAGGAGAACAAAACCGCGATGGAGAACACAGGTCTTACCTTCGTCGACGAGGAGATTGATGCTGATGAGTAGACTTGACTACTCGGTTATCTTTTATTATCGTACTTGTTTTTCATGAACTTGTTATTGGACCATCCGACATGTGGATGGCTTGCCACTTGTGTGTTTTATTTCGAGAACTTGTTATCTGGTTATTGATCTTTTATCTTGTGTTTCATGCTATGTGTTTGCTTGTGATGTAATGTGCATAAAACATCTATGGGTATCTCATTCTTATCTCTATTTGAACAAACCACAGATGCCTCCCCGTCGCGCAAACCCCAACCCCAACAACATCACTCCAGAAATGCAACAGATGATGAATGCTCAAACACATCTTATGCAGATGATGACAACATTCATTCAAAACCAGAATAACAACAACAACAACCCCAATAACAACAACAATAATAACAACAACAACAACCCTCCGGGTTTTGATATGCTCACCAGATTTCTGCGTTTGAGGCCAGCAAAGTTTTCGGGGACGACTGATCCCATGGTGGCCAATGATTGGCTACGTTCGGTGAACAAGTACTTAGTGACCGTGGGCTGCACGGACGCTGAAAAGGTCAGATTTGCAGCGCATCTGTTGGAAGGGCCAGCCGCCACATGGTGGGACAACTTCCAAATCACCACTCCTTTAGATGAGGTGACTTGGGCTATCTTTGAAGATGGCTTTCGCACTGCTCATATCTCATCAGGAATGATGAGCCTGAAAAAGAAGGAGTTTCACAACTTGAAGCAGCGCCACCGCAGCGTGGCTGAATATATAGAAGAGTTCAACAATCTGCCGCGCTATGCACCAGATGAGGTTGACACAGATGCCAAAAGAAAGGAAAAGTTTCTGGAAGGCTTGAATAATGAGCTGAATTTGCAGCTGGCTGTGGCTTATATTCCCACTTATCAGTCGCTCTGTGACAAGGCTGCTATATTGGAGAACAAAATGAAGCAAGTCGAGAGTAGGAAAAGAAAGCACTCCGACAAGCACAGTTCGGGATCGTCTCACAAACGATCTCACTATGATGACAGTGGAAGCTCAGGATCCCATAAGCATGGGAAATTCAACAAGCACCACAACCACAACCGTCATGACAACAAGAATCACCGCAGTCATGACAATGACAAGTATAAGAACCACAAGAGTGGACATAAGAGCCACCACAGTGGGAATGGTAGTGGAAGTGGAAGTCAGCCTGCAAAAAGGGACATCAGTCAGGTTGAGTGCTTCAAATGCAAGAAGATGGGACACTATGCAAATGAGTGCCCCGAAAAGAAAGTTGAAGGACCTGTTAAGCCCAATCCTTTCCAAAAAGGTCAGGTGAACCACATTAATGTGGAGGAGGTATATGAGGAGCCTGATGTAGTTGCTGGTAAGTTCAGACTCAATTCCATTCCAGCATTTGTACTCTTTGATACTGGTGAATCTCATTCATTCATATCAAGAGCATTTGTTGAAAGAAATGAATTACCGGTAGAAACTATTGGGTGTCCTATAAAAGTAAGTTCTCCTGGTGGAGAAATGATAGTGAATTCAGGATGCCATGACCTAGTCATAGAATTCGGGAAGTATAAGTTTCCCGTTAACTTGATTATATTAAACTCCCAAGGGTTGGATGTCATTCTGGGAATGGACTGGATGACTAAGTACAAAGGAGTGATAGATTGTGCCAGCCATACTGTCTCACTCAAGACTCCGGATAATAAAAGGATCAGATTCAAGACCAGCTTCGGAGCAAAGAAGAGTATGCTAAATTCTCTTAAGGGGGTTAGCATGGACAGTGTGCCAATTGTATGTGAGTATCCGGATGTGTTTCCGAAAGAATTGCCAGGAATGCCACCAGATAGAGATGTGGAATTTCTGATAGATTTGGTACCAGTTTCTGGACCAATAGCAAAGAGACCATACAAAATGTCAGTTGATGAACTGAAAGAGCTCAAGAAGCAACTAGGATAACAGTTGCAGAAAGTATTTATCCAACCAAGTTCTTCATCTTGGGGAGCCCCAGTATTGTTCGTGGAGAAGAAAGATAGAAGCCAAAGGTTATGCATAGATTACCGTTCACTCAACGAGGTAACTATCAAGAATAAATATCCTTTGCCAAGAATCAATGATTTGTTTGATCAGCTAGAGGGAGCATGTGTGTTCTCGAAGATTGATCTCCGGTCAGGCTATTTTCAACTCAAGATAAGAGAGCAAGACATACCTAAAACAACATTCACCACAAGGTATGGATTGTATGAGTATACCGTGATGCCTTTCGGCTTAACCAATGCTCCAGCATACTTCATGAATATGATGAACAAGGTGTTCATGGAATTTCTTGACAAGTTCGTTGTCGTTTTCATCGATGACATCTTAGTATACTCCAAGAGCAAGGAAGAGCATGAAGGACACTTGCGTTTGATACTTGAAAAGTTAAGAGAGCATAAACTTTATGCCAAATTCAGCAAGTGTGAGTTTTGGTTAGAGGAAGTTGGTTTTCTTGGTCATGTTATGACAAAGGATGGTGTGGCAGTTGATCCTGCTAAAGTTTCAGCTGTGACAGAATGGGAATCTCCCAAGAACGTGAAAGAAGTACGCAGTTTCCTTGGCTTAGCAGGTTACTACAGAAGGTTCATTGAAAATTTCTCAAAGGTTGCTAAGCCAATGACTGGATTATTAAAGAAAGACAAGAAGTTTGCTTGGTCTGAAGGTTGTGAAGTCAGCTTCCAAGAATTGAAGAAGAGACTTGTAACAGCACCAGTTCTGTGTCTGCCAGATTTGGAAAAGGATTTCCAAGTATACTGTGATGCGTCTCATCAAGGTTTGGGTGTCGTACTTATGCAAGACGGTAAAGTTGTGGCCTATGCCTCGAGACAACTCAAAACTCATGAGGTAAACTATCCAACTCATGATTTAGAGTTAGCCTCTGTCGTCCATGCACTCAAAACATGGAGACATTACCTTTTGGGAAAACGTTGTGAAGTGTTCACGGACCACAAGAGTTTGAAGTATATCTTCACCCAGAAGGAAATCAATATGAGACAAAGAAGATGGTTAGAGCTTATCAAAGATTATGACTTGAGTTTGCAATACCACCCCGGTAAAGCAAATGTTGTAGCTGATGCTCTAAGTCGTAAGGTATTTGTAAATGGCCTTACCAAAGGAGAATTGCCAGATGATTTGTGTGCTCAATTCAAAGAACTCAGATTGGAGATTGTACCTGAAGGACATCTTATGTCTTTGGATGTTCAACCCACTTTGCTGGACAAGATCCGAGAAACTCAGAAGACCGATAAGGAAATTGAGAGGATTAAGGAAAATATTGGCCAAGGGAGAGCTAAAAATTTCCATGAAGACGAACAGGGTACATTATGGCATGGGAAACGTATCTGTGTTCCACAAGATCCGGAGTTGCGGAAACTGATTCTGCAAGAAGCCCACAACTCTCCGTATTCTATTCACCCGGGTAACACCAAAATGTACATGGACATGAAAGAAAGATTTTGGTGGAACAATCTCAAGAGGGACATCACCGAGCATATTGCTTTGTGTGATGTATGTAGTAGAGTAAAAGCGGAGCATCAGAAACCAGCAGGTTTGCTTCAACCACTACCTATTCCTGATTGGAAATGGGACAAGATTGGTATGGATTTCATTACCGGATTACCAAGGACCAGATCAGGATATGATTCCATGTGGGTAGTAGTGTATCGCTTAACTAAAGTGGCCCATTTCATACCCGTGAAGACAACTTATAGAAGTGCCAAGTTAGCCAAAATCTACATGAGTAGAATTGTATGCCTTCACGGTGTGCCTAAGAGTATTGTGTCCGATAGGGGAACCCAATTCACTTCCCATTTTTGGAGACAGCTACATGAGACATTGGGAACGAGGTTGGAATTCAGTACTGCTTTTCATCCTCAAACCGATGGACAAACAGAAAGGACTAATCAAATTCTGGAAGACATGTTGAGGGCATGTGCCCTAGATTATGGAGCAAGTTGGGATGAAAGTCTGCCTTACGCAGAATTTTCTTATAACAACAGCTATCAAGCCAGCATTGAGATGGCACCGTTTGAGTTTCTCTACGGAAGAAAATGTACCACCCCATTGTTATGGAATGGTGTGGGAGAAAGAAGTTTATTTGGGTCAGATCTTATCAAAGAAGCCGAAGAGAAGGTCAAATTGGTTAAGGACAGGTTGAAGATAGCACAGTCCTGACAGAAAAGCTACGCAGATCCTAAGCGTAGAGAAGTCACCTACGAAGTTGGTGATAGAGCCTATCTTAGAGTATCACCACTCCGTGGAGTGAAAAGATTCGGAGTCAAAGGAAAGTTGGCACCAAGATATGTTGGGCCATTCAAGATTCTGAGTCGCAAAGGAGAAGTGGCTTATGAGATTGGACTGCCAGCATCTCTATCAGCAGTCCATAATGTATTTCATGTGAGTCAGCTTAAGAAATGTCACCCAGAAATGGAAGAATCTTCTTTGAAGGATACCATACCTTTGGAAGAAGTTCAACTAGAAAGTGACCTCACCTATGAAGAAAAACCTATCAAGATTCTTGAGACGGCAGAAAGACTCACGAGAACAAAGACTATCATGTTTTGCAAAGTGCAATGGAACCATCATACCGAAGAGGAAGCAACCTGGGAAAGAGAAGATGATCTTCGGAAAGACCACCCTCACCTATTTGCTAGCCAACCCGAATTTCGAGGGCGAGATTCACCTTAAGGGGGTTAGATTTGTAACATCACAAAAATCATAATTCCAAAGTTTGCATATCATTCATGCATGCATATAGATTTGAGATCAAATTTCAAACTCATTTCAGAAAAACAGAAGCACATAGTGCTATGATTTTATGTGAACAGATTTAAATCAAATGGCTATCCCCATTTGAAAGTTTGATTGTTTATAAACCAAGTTGTTGCCTTCTATGAAGATAGGTTTAAGTGTAGAATTTAAACCAAGTTTTCAAATTGGAAATAGGTTCAAAAACCATTTTTTCAAATTTTGCAAACCAAGTGCCAAGTCTCTGTTATTTTTTTTGATCTCCAAGCTTGACCAAGCCTTTGCAAAGCAACCACATGATCTTATGCCTATATTTTGAGACTACTGCTCACTGCAAAAATCCCAGGAATATTTGAATTCAAATTGAACTTGAAGTCATTTGAAAATCTATTCAGAAAATCGAATCAGAAAAAGAAAACAAGCAAACAAATGAAAAAGGCCAGGTGCCACCAATCGAGCCCAGCAACGGAACAGGCCCAACTAGCCCACCCGGGGCATTTCCTTTCCTTCCGCACGCACGAGAACACCCTCTCCGCCGCTGACAGCCAGACCCCACACCCCCTCTGCTTATTTTGCTGCCAAGCGGGCCCTGTCCACGTCAGCTTCGTCTTCCCCTGATTCCGCGCACGATCTCCGCCGCTGCCCGTTGCTGCACTGATTTCGCGAGCTTAATTGGCATTGATGCAGCAAGCGTTTCTTGTCGAGCCTCGGGCTATAAGATCCCCCCATCCTCGCGACCATTTCCCCCCAAACAATTTCGCCTCCACGCCACCAGGCTGCCCACAACTCGCACGACGCCGACGCTGTTCCGACGACTGCGCCGGCGAATTTCGGTGAGTTCCGTGCTCCCCTCTGTCTCTCGTTCATGCTGTCAAGATCAGCGAGTCCTTGCGCACCTACTAAAACTTTCCTTTTGACCTCGCATGACCCGTAGCTCCAGCAACGTCGACGACCGGCCGCCACCGTTCTCTGCACGAACTCCGGCGACTTCCCTCCGTAAGTAGCCACCGCCCCTTGCCCTCTGACTTGTACACCTAGAATCTACGTCGATGTGCGCATCTAACGGTACCCTTATCTTGGCTTAGCGCGACGAGGAACCTCGCCAACGTCGACGACCGACCGTGCCCGACGTCTGCCTCTACTCCGACGAGAAATCCTCGCCGTGTCCGCGCGCCCCTCGACGAACCAAAGCCACCTCGAGCTTCAGCACGCCACTGCGATCCTGGTAAGCGCCTCCTTGCTTCCCCGGGCGACCTAGAGAACTAGCACCGCCGCAGTCAGACGCGCCGCCGCTTGTCGCCGCCGCTAGCGCTGCTCGTTTCTGGTTAGGAGATTTTTAGCCGTCAGATCTGGATCCTACGCGTAGAAATAGAGCACTTAACGAAGGGGTATGGACAGATCTGAGCCGTGCAGCGTTAGTTAGATCCAACGGCACAGAAGGGTGATCCGGTGCGAACCGGTACGTGCCAGTAATATCGCGACGCGTGGCTAGGGTTAGATTTAAAAACAGAATTCAAACCAGATTTTGATCCAAATTTCAAATGGCTATAACTTGAGATTCCCACGTTAGATTTTTGCAAATTTCATACCGTTGGAATCAGTGAATCAAGGCCTTTCTGAATCTGCAATGTGTTTAACAAATAGTATCTGTTAAAATCACTTTGTATGCAGAAACATGTTTAGGTCCTTTTTGAGTATAGATTTTGTTTAGCAAGTTGTTTTAGGGCTAAACAAATTTAGTTAGCAAACTTTTTGACTTAGTTATGTTCCTATATCTTGTACTTTCTTGATGGGTTTTCACAAATCATCATTTAGCACTTTCTTGTATGCATGCATACATAATTTTGTTTGTATATAAATTGTGTGTAATTGTGTGCTACAAATTTTATGTGTAGATTTTTCTAATGACTGTGATTGTGAAGAGTGCTACTCTCCCCATTACCAAGGCAAGTGATACTTCATGATATTTCCACCCTTTATTTTGAATAAGCATTAGAATTATTTTTGCTAAGTCTTGCATGCCACTTTTGCCAAATGCTATGTTGGGAAATCCTATGTAGTGTAGAATTGTAGAATTGCTAGGGAATTTTTCCTAAGTTAAGTTACTATGCCATGCTTAGCCTAGCTAGTAGAAAACAAGGGTTGGTAAAGTATATACATGCTATGGTGAAATAATCCTAAGTCCTTTGGGACTCATGCTTTTCTTAATAAAACAACTAAGTCAATGAACTTCCTGGGTGGAATGGGACTTGAATGGTGGTTTTTGGTTGAGTGGTTACACAAGGCCATGGATTTGGATTGTGTATCTCACTTGTGGTATGCCACCCAGGCACAAAGGGATTTGGAGGCCAAGTGTTGAGAAAGCTTACAGTGCAACCACTTGGCAATATGGGCTCTTCCTTGATCATATAGGTTGCTAGAACTTAGTCATTTGGACAGTTGGTGGTAGTGGGATGATAGGTTGGAACGCGTCCATTTGACTAAGGAAAGGCTTCTGAAAGGTCCTGTCTTGGGAAACCAAGTCTGGTGGGGAAAGTGCACAACCTCTGCAGATGGAAAATCTAAGTACTTAGCCAAGTCCATGGCAATGGACAACTTGAGCATCAAGACATGGAAGCTACAAGAATCTCATCACTCCAACTTCTAAGTAAAACTTGTGGGTGAACAAGGGTGAAGGACCCCAATGTCTATTGGTGGTTTCTTGGGAAGTTTTTGACAAAGAAAAACTTAGTGATTTCAACTAATAGGAAAAACCTATTTTCAAGCAAAGCAAGCCAAGCTACACTTAGCCAAAATGCATATAGTAATATAGTCCACTTAAAATTTACTAAGGTATCACTTGCCAATACTATTCCAAAGTATTGACCCATTGTGGCTGTAACTTGTGATGTTGCAGGTTACTCCGATGATGAGTAGGAGTCATGAGTCTACACTCAACATGTTTGCCTGTGGCACATGAAGATGAAGACTTATGTTTATTTACTTATTCCATAAACTCTTGTATTAGGCCTTTGGCCCTGAGTTGTACAAGACTATGTTTTATCTCTGGAATGAATGTAATAAACGACCTTTGTATCTGTGTACTTCATCTTAAACTGTGGATGCTAGCATTGATCCAGGGACTAGCATTGCAATCACAGGGATCCTTTCCTTTACAAAGGAGGGATCTTACATATGTATATTAAATCTCCTAAAACTCATGGTAAACATTTATAATTCTAAACCCTAACTTCTATGCAAGTTACAACAAAACATATACCTTAATATCACCCAAGCTCATGTGATTAACATTAATCATATTAATTCCTTAGAAAATCATGCATAAAATAATTATGTAGGATCACTATATAAAAGTTTCCTTAAAACTATAAGTTAATGAGAACCAAGTTTTATGAATGAGTAGTAATATATCCTTTAATAAGTTTATCGTATACAAATTCATAACAAAGTTCCTACAAAATAATAAAATGTAAAGTAACTATTTAAAGAAATTATAGAATTAGAATAAAGACTCATAAAAGAACCCTACATATACTTCTATATGATTACCATTATTTAGAAAGTAAATATTATTAAGAAATTTCGAAACAATTGTGTATAAAATAAATAAATGAAAACAAGAAATAGAAAATGTAAAATCGGAAAATAGAAAACAGAACAAATCTTCTGGCCCACAGCCCATTGCTTCTCTTCTCTATCTACTACTCATGCACAGTACTCAGCAGCCCACTCCAGCCCAACAACCAGCCCGACTTGTCTCCCTCTCAGGCTGACTGGGGGACCAAGGAGGGACTTCGGATTGAGACAAAAGATTTCCTAGGGTTTTTTTCGCAAAACTCCCATCATCGTCTTCCTCGTCTACTAGAAGAACCTCGGTGGCCGTCTTTTCTCCGTCCGTCGTTGCCACGATGAAAGCATATGTCAAGATCCGCACCGCTGTTTTTCGTTGCCTATAAGAAGACCTCCGCCACGTCGGACAGTCTTATCTTCTTATACTCCCCATTTTCCCCTCTGACTGAAACCCTAGCCACGCCGGAGCCTCTTGTCGCCATTGTTCCCGAGCTCCCTTCACCTCCCTGAGTGCACTGTTGGACTCATGTCGTCTCCCTCGTTCTCTCAAGCCAGACCATGGAAGCCCGAAAGCCTCCTGTCGAACTAATCGACATCTCACATATGCCACCAGTCACCGTTGTTAGTCATCGATTTTGAGCTCGCCTCTTCTCGCCGACACCTCTGCGAGCTTCCTGGTGAGTCACTGATTCTCTCGGTACCTTCCTCGTTGTTCCTCTTGCTCTTCATCACCGTACCAACACTCGATGGCAATCACCGCCGCTGGCCGCCACCGCGCACTATACTCCGGTGACCTTAACCAAGCGGCGTCGCCACTATTAAGCTCAGTGTGCTCGCCCGCGTCCAACGCAATCAGCCCCGCGATCCCGCGCTCACCAAATTGCCCTATCGAACTCGATCTGAGTGGATCAGTTCGTATGACATCATCGTGACATCACGCCTATGTCACCCTTGACCTGGTCCACCGGTTTGACTAGTCCACGCTAACATGGCATGCAGACGTGGCTAGTATCCCACCTGTTTGTGACTTCGGGTAGATCTAGTTTGGGTGTAAAAAGTAATGCCTTATTTAGAACATGAATAATCTTATAAAATCAATATTTTTTGTTTTATAATTCATGAAAATGTGTTTAATATATGAATAATTTCAGAAAAATAAAATCTAGAACTTAATTTTATTATCAAACATTATTATGTTAAATATTTAAATAATTATTATTTAATTAATATTTATAACTATTAGTATTTTGAAAATTCATATTTTAATATTGGTAAATAAGAAATTCTGAGCAAAATAAGAACTATAATTTAATACTCTAATCATGTATTGTCATTTCACTTAATTAAATATCTATTATTTATTAAGTGTTTATAAAGTAATAAATCTTTTAAAAATAATATCTTATTATTTATAAATCACAAAAATAAATGTAATATACCAAAATGATCACAAGAATAATATCTACATGTTAAAAGTACAACAATCCACTTTTGAAGTAAGTACAAATTTAGTACCCTAATAAATTGAATTCAAACTGATTTCCTTAATTGATAATTCCTATAAGGATAAATAAAAATTGCTAATATTACTAAAATTATTCCTTTGAGGTCTAAAAATAATATTAGTCCTAATTTTTGATAATATGAAGTCAAAATAAGTTCAACTCATTTTAAAGTACAAATTTTATTGAATTATCATTTAACTATAAGTGCCTATTATTTCCTAAAGAGATTCTTATGAAATTATAAAATCTTCAAGAATAATATATTTTGACTTAATAAAACTTCTTACCATTGTTTCACTCACAACTTTATAAAAGGATACAAATACAAAGATAGTTTATAAGTACTTAAATAATATTATTTCCATAATTATAAATAATAATCACTCATTTGTAAGGAGATAAATGATTCTATTCGATTATAATGTAAAGGCATCACTACTCAAATAGAAGTGTTACCAATATTGATTAACCTCAAAGAAACATTATGAAGGGAACAAACTATAATACCATCTGATGACCAAGATAGATAAGTCTCAACTACTAATGATGTCATTATTCAAATGAAGTAATTATTTCTTTCTTGAGAAATATAGTTAGTAAGAAATCTAAGAATGTTAACTTAAAATTTAAATGCTTTTGTTTAATTAAGTAAAGTTTTCTTCAAAAGTTATTATTTTAAGATACATTATAAAGCAAGTTTTAACATAAGCATTCCTATAAAAGCCTAAATGATAAATAATCTTTATATAAAAGTCTTTTAGTAGCATTCCACATTTGTGTGCCTTGTTATTATATGCCACTTATTATACTTACATGTTGTTTCACACACACTCAAAAGCCTTAATAAGAAGCACAAGTGTGAAATTCATCTAAGAGAGCAACACATTCCAAAGAAACCATTTCTAGTATCCAAATCCTAGAACAACGTTATTCCGGGGATTTGGGTTTTCAAAGTTGCATTACATTATTTATGCATAATAGCATCTTTCTTCTTTAAACATTAGTACTTATCGGACCAATGATGATGATTTCAGATATTAGATCTTTTATTGTCTTAAAGACCGTGCGTGCATAATCTTGCAATCACAAAAGGCAAGTTCACACTTGCTCATGTCCTTTGATTTTTTTCTGTAAAAGTATTTTGCAAATCAAGTGTTGTCATCACATGCATTTCAAAAAGGTCAGAAAACACTATTTTCATAATAATATGATTATAGGTTATTTACCAAGAGGTAATAACCTACTATGAATGTTCTGGTGGTAAAGGAACATAATACCTAGGACTTAACAACCAATGTCGCTAATGATTCTTGCATCATATATTACGCGTTAACCATGAGATTTGGAATGGGACGGAGAATTCAGCTGTATCTTCTTCCTCTCGCATGTAGCCGGATGCGCAGGTCATGGCTGCTATCACTCATAGTGTGCATTAATTTGTAATTCATAGAGGATATACAGCATATGGGTGGGAACCCTCAACGTCCCACAATAGTTCTGTCATCTAAAAGGTCTGTACCAACCATTGTCGTAATTCAATGGGTGGGTATGGTGTACACCAAGGAGACATGTGGGGTCTTGAAGGGGGCAGTGATTATCTTGGATTTTAGTCTGGGCCCAACACCAAGGAAGTGTGGACGATAATGCAACTCAGATGTGCAACAAAGCTAAGGTGTCTCATGGGTAAAGTAACGCACCTCTGTAGAGTGTAAGAACTGTAACTTGTTACTCCCTATTTCAGGAAGGGGCTACGAAAGCGACAGGAAAGGAACTTCATGAAAGTTCTGGTAAACCTGTGAAGGCTGCATAGCCTACAACCTATGGTCTATGGCTGTAGATATAGTGCATCAAACAATACTTTTTAGTGAACTTGCTGAGTACACTCGTACTCAACGTATCTTCTTAACCCTTGCTAGATTCTAAAGCCAATACAGACAACGTCTACATCAACTTATGCTCCAGGAATCATCACCAAACGCTCAAGTCCTTCAATGACGTCAAGGAAGTCAACAAATACATCAACTAAAGTGAAGACAAAGTTTCTGATTAGATAAAGTATACTCTCTAGCCATAGAACCTACTTTTGTAAAGTATTGCAATAGCAGCAATGCAAGCCCAGTAGTTCAGATTCTAGTCTTATAAGTATGATAGATTTGAGTTGAATATTCCTGATTCTTCTTCATAAGAATTTTCGTTCTCTCTCTTTAACCTATAGTGTTCTCTTTATCTTTTGTAAAGAGTCGATTTGTAACCTATAGTCATGTCTTGGACCTGATGTATTCTGTTGTCCCACTCTAAGGGATGTAATACTAGTGAGCGGTGTTTCATTGGTGTTATGTCAACGACTATAGTGTACTACATCATGCAGTTGTATGTTGGGTCACCACAACTGGTATCAGAACATATGCTTTGACCTTAGGATTAAAACCTTTTTAGGAAGATCTGTAGGTTGGATAGTGACTATAGAAAGTCATCTTATAAAAACCAAATATTCTTATGATCTGTGATGAGTATCTACTTAAGGATAACTTTGTCACGAGATGCTTAAATCATTTTCTTAGGAGTAGGTATCCATGTTCTCACGGTAAAGTGCTATTTAGTGTCTTCCGAAGGAAATATAAATCACCAAGATACTTTAGGAAAGTCAGTTGGTCGCAGTAGAGTTGGATCAAGTTTAGTATGTAAATTGAAGTAATACAAATGGTGTAGCCTTGATATACCACAAGTATAGGGGATCATGTGTAGCCTTTTTGATAAGTAAGAGTGTAAAACCCAACGAGGAGCTAAAGGTAGGATAAATATTCTCTCAAGTTCTATCCACCACTGATACAACTCTATGCACACTATAGGATTGCATTATCTAGGAAATAAAACTAGAGCAACAATACGAGTACTAGAGAATGCTTTGCAAGATAATAAATAACAAGAAAGTAAAGCTAGTTGCTGCAGCAATAAAATACACTAAACTATTAGAACCATGAGTGTGGAATAGGGGTGGTAATTGTGGTGCCTTTGTCCAAGTTTAATTGGCGAATAAATCGGGTTCATTGTTTTGATGTAGTTTTCTATGTGGGAGAGGATAAACATACATGCGCTTCACTATTTGGAATTACATGTACTATATGATTGGATTGTTAACAAACATCCGTAACTACTAACAAAGCATTAAGGTTTCTCCAACCGTAGCCTTAAGTTAATAGTCCTCTTACAACCATACGTGCAACGTTCCGGTTCGCGTCCTTAGGTTTCTGTCACTCCGGCAGAACTTCCCTCTTCCTCTTACACATACTACAAACCCTATGATGTTTAATCCATGCGCGCACAAATATAATGAACACCAAAGGACTGTACCATATCAACATACAACTCTAATGAACCAAAGACGTTCAACCATTCAATCTAAGAACAAAGAAACTACACAAACATGACATAGATCATAGGATTATAACATATAGCATAAAACACCATGTTTACATAGGACGGTACAGAGGTGTGTGGGAGGATTAACCACTGCATACTAGGAGGATTAGGTGATGGAGATGACGGTGAAGATGGTGAAGAGGGCGGCGGCGGCGCGGGGGACTCCTTCGCCGCCGTCGGTATCATGGGGGAGCACTGCCCCTTAGCCCCTTCAAGGAAATATGCCCTAGAGGCAATCATAGAGATGATTATATTTTTTATGTATCCATAAGTTATTATAATCTTCCTTGAATATCCATATCAGGCAACTTGTATTGATTGGCAATTATGTGAATTGTTTATGAAACTCTTTACTTGTATGGTTACCCAAATAGTTCTCTGATACGCCCAATTTGCATTACCATTCTATATCATAATCTACCTCTATTCATTGATATTTGTCTTATTATGAGGTGTTACTTACAGCTTTTCATCTGTTTATGCATGTTGGATGATTCTTGGAGGATGGAATGCCAGAGTCTGGATTATGATGGAAAAGAAGGCGTTTTGATGCAATTTCGTGAAGATCAAAAAAATACCAGAAAAATATGGGAAAGTATTATTTTTCCAGAAGAATGAGGAAGCCAGAAGGAGGGACGAAGAAGAGCCGCAGGGGGCCCACACCCCACTAGGCGTGGGCCCACCCTAGGCCACGCCTAGGGCAGGTGTGGCCCAGCTGCCCGGCTCCCGACTCTGCCCCTTCACCTATATCTTTCCTATGAAACCCTAAGGCCAGGGGAGCAACCACAGATAGATTTCTGCCGCCTCTGGGGTCAGAAAACACCGAGAGAGAAAGATCTCTCCGGTAGACAGGTTTCTGCGAGGGGAATTCCTACCCGCAGAGGGAAGATCGTCGCCATCAACACCTTCATCAATCTAGGCTTCATCGGTATCATCATCATCATACACACCATCATCACCACTTTGTCCCGCTGTAACAATTGTGTTGGATATTGCTTTAGTTCTTAGGGGAACTTTCCCGGTGTTAATTACTATTGTAGTTGATGCTTGTGAGTGGAACTATTGGATTATTGTTTATGTTCAGATTGTTATTCATTATCATATCATCTTTGATCTTGATCCATATGATGTCTCGTGAGTAGTTCGTTTAGTTCTTGAGGACATGGGAGAAGTCATGTTGTTATTAGTGGATTTGTGTTGAGTTCTTATTCAATGGTTTAGTATTTAAGTTGTGGTGCTATTCTTCTAGTGTGTCATGTGAACGTCGACTACATGATACTTCACCATTATGGGCCTAGGGGAATGCATTGTGTATTTGGCTACTAATTGTGGGGTTGCCGGAGTGACATAATCCCGAACCCCCATTAGGACACCTTTGCACAAGGGAGTGTAGAATCTCAGAGTTTAAGGCTATGGTTAGATTTATATCTTAATTAGTTTCCTATAGTTATGGATGTGTGTAGGGGGTTTAATCACAAGTATGTATTAGTCCAAGTAAGGTCGGTACATTAGCACAGGTTCACCCACATAACACTTACAACACCAAAGAAGAGTACTCAACTATATGAAGCGAAAGCACTTGATAGAATTCTCATGTGTCCTCGAGAACGTTTGGTCCTTATAAGTATTTCCACCGGCTTGTCCTTTGCTAAGAAAGGATTGGGCCAATTGATGCATTTGTTCTTTGTTACTTGCACTTTGTTTTGTTGCCTTATCAGAAAACCACTAAAAATCCGTTTGCTAAGTATTCACAGGGAATTCTTGCTCCATACCACTGTTCAGCACCTTCTGCTCCTCGTTGGGATCGACACTCCTATTTATCGAAATTACTACAATACACCCCCTATACTTGTGTGTCATCATTGTCCCTAGTCGGAGTTCCTGTGAGGACACACGTGAATATTAGACTAGCACATCGATTGGTTGATGACTATGTTTCACAGGTCATAGACATGGAGATGTCAAACCAATGATGTGGACACATGTTATGAACATGGGGTTGGACTGACCCAACTTGAGACTGGCAATTATACTTGAAGCTCTCTCTACACATCGTGTACGTTTTTTCCTTAGACCTGAGATTGTCGCATGTACTTGAGATGTGGATCGACCTACTTTGGGGCTATCAGACGCTACTTCCTAACTGGGTAGTTATAAAGGTAGCTTTCGAGTTTGTCCTGAATCTTGCTGCAAGGCATGGTCAATCGATATGGGATTTGCCCCTCTCTACTTGAGAGAGATATCTCTGGTCCCCTCGAGTGATAGGATCCAGAAATGCATGGCCATGCTACATAGGGTTAAGAGTTAACCTAGTAAAGGGATTCCTAATCACAGTTTCGAGAAAGGGAGGTCATCTTGGAGCTAGACCAAATATCGCGAGGTAAAGAGAAAGACATCTACTAAACCTTGTGATGGTTCGTCGATATGATCTTTGTATGCGTTTAGGAGTTGGCACGTCTTGCTAGAGGACGTTACCAACTATTGACAGAATAAGTGTATTCGTGTCATGTCTATGCGTATATGAACCTATAGGGTCACACACTTAAGGGGCTGGAAGCCTAATGAGGATTAGATCCGAATTAGACCAGGCTTACGCTACTAATGGGATGCTAATGTAGAAGCCCACTAGGGACGCCTATATAAGAGAGGGCGGGGCGAGCTGACCAGGGTTAGACCATTCCACCTAGCCGCCACTCCTCACGCTTGTGTTGCGCGCGCGGACCTAGCAGTCCGGCTTCTGACGCTTCCACCCTATATGTGTGGATACCTCGGAGGTGCTACAGCTGTAGCACTTGGACGAGCCGCACAAGGGTAGATGATCGTGGGACGAGGACAAGGAGGAGACGTAGAACTTCTACACTACCACGACGCTCTTCATCAAGTTCCGCAACTATGTGTCTAGTGGTAATCCCGTGATCTATGACAACAGTAATTCTGGTTTACGCGGTAGAAATTTTTGATTTGCGCTAGTGTAGCCTACCCGTATCCCTTCAGTGGTATCAGAGCCGATGCTGTTCAGTTATAGGTTCGGGATGTTTGCATATGGTGATATGTAGATTGATATGAATGATGTCATCATTTATATGGCGATGGTTCAGTATTGATCTGTGATCTTGCTTTCAGTGATCGTGATTCTAAGGTCATCGAACAACTTACCCCTACCGGTCGGTTTCTGCCATCGGGTAGACAGAGACACATAATCCTATTGAATCACGTGAAGATCAATATGGTTGATTGAATCGGAACCTAGATCTAAAATCGATGTACCATGATCAAAGGAGTTTGGTTGAATCGGAACAATAGTTGGTTTATGGTAAATTTGATTTGCCGATCAAAATCCTTAAAAAAAATTGTACCATGATACCGCGAGGGGTGCTGCCCCTTCGAATCCCGCAGGGGAGACCCCCTAGACCCCCCTTTATCATAGCCCCTTTTATATCTCATTAAGGTAACTAGGTGCTGCGATTTCACATGATCCGGAATGCGATTCTATGCATAACTTGTTTTTGCAGGATGTACGTGATCAGTATGGCCCATATATGTATGTGATGCATGTATGAAATTTTTCATGACCTACGTGTTGTGAGTAGGGCAACACGGCTAGAGCCATATGTGTTGTCAATTATTGTAATGGCTTGCGTGCCAACTTGTGATGATCCCAATACTATGTAAATTTGATTACTATTTGTTAGGAGTAATAGCGTGTATTAGTTCTTGGAGGACTCATCACTTGGAGGATGGCTCGCATGGAACATGAAGATGGAGATCATCATGGTGGACAGGTTCTATGGTGATAGAGATCACCATGAGAAAATGGGCATATTGTGTCACTATGTGAATGTTATTCTTATGCGTTTTACTCTATGCATGCTTAGATGATAGTAGTAGAATGATCCCTCACAAATTTTAAGTTAAACAATGCCTCCCAGCCAAACCTTGCACCATCCTATGCCCTGTACAATCATTGGTGGTCCTATGAAATTAGGGTGTCGCGGTTTTCCTTGGTTGGATGGGTTTGTATCGCATACCTACACGCATAAGGGTTGGTGAGCTTGACAAGGTCATCTTAAAAGTTAAGGACCTTGGGACATAAAGGTTGTGCGCCTAGTTTTGACATAGAGATGTCACCCAACAACAAGAGTCATATGTGATATGATTAGCAAGTGTTGCTTACCGATTTACCTTGTCTTCTAGCAGTGATGCTAAAGCTCACTAGTCAACTTGTTTTTTTATCGTAATCCACTGCTTTATTAAACGGGACAGCGGTTACACTCGGCCTGGATCACACCAGCCAGGAATCCAGGAATTTACATCAAAGTGCGAAAAACCTACACTTAAAGATTCTTTGGCACAACAATGTGCCGCTTTATTACCCTCTCTACCTATATGAAGAAGCTTGACCTCCTGGAAGACACCACATAAATCTTTGATCTCTTTCACGATATGAGCCCCAGCAAATCTCGGCTCCTCCTTCTCCTTTAGCCTATCAATCACAAGGAGGCCGTCTGTCTGGATGACAATCTTGGACAAACCTCTCCTCATTGCTGCCTCGATGCCGTCCCGGCAGGCGAGAAGCTCGCTGATTAAAGGGTCATCCACATAGAGATGTTTCTGAGACCCCGCCTCAACGAAACCCCCCAGATCACTCCGGATAACATAGCCCAAGTCCGCTTCTCCTGTGCTGCAGTTGAGGGATATGTCAGTGTTTAGCATGAACCATCCTGGCGGTGGTCTCCTCCACATGCACACATCTTTCGACTTTGCCAAAGTATCCTTCGGCAGTAATTCTAGCAAGGACAGCTGCTCCTCAACCAGATGCATGGAGCCCAAGGGTTTGTACTGAGCCTCCCCATGAACGAACTTGTTCCTGCTCGACCAGATGCACCACAGCAGTGTCATGGTAATTGGGATCTTGTCTTCTGGAATAAAGGATCCCATCAACAGATCCTGCAACCAGGAGGCCGGGTGCAAGCATGGCAACGAAAACTCGAAGTAATCCGAGGTAGCACACCAGAATTGCTTTGCATGGCCACATTGGATTAGTGCATGAAATAACGTTTCATCCTCATGCCCACAAAGCTTGCATGTCCCATTGTTCATAATGTGTCTTCTGGCCAGTTCAGAGTAAGATGGTAGGAATCCTTTGATAGCACGCCAACAAAAAACACTCACCTTCGGGACCACCCTGAGCTGCCAAAGCTTCTTCCATAGACTTTCAGAGCTTGACGATTCTGGAGCATCCCCAATGTCCTGAACTAGCATGCGATATGCAGACCAAACCGAGTATATGCCAGTTTTTTCTTCATACCAATCCTAGAAATCCTCACCACCTCTACGTGGTCGTGGAAGGCGCAGGACCGCCTCCGCTTCCATGGGGCCAAACGTAGCCCTCACTTCCTGTTCCTTCCAATGGCCAGACAGCTGGTCAATCAACTCCGAGACCAAGGTGAGAGTAGATTGGGGGTTTACTAAGAGAGGTATCATGCCAGGAACACCCTCAAGCCACTTATCCGATCTAAGAAGGGTATTTGCGCCGTCGCCAATCCGACGGACAAGCCCCTGCTTCAGCACATTCCTTCCGCAGATAATCGCCTTCCAGACGCAGGAAGCTCTTTGAGGGCATCCTGCCGAGAGGATGTCATCATTTGGGAAGTATCTCCCTTTTAGTACTCGAGCACACAAGCTATCCGGATTAATCAAAAGACGCCAATCTTGCTTACCCAACATAGCATCATTGAACTTTTGGAAGTCTCTGAAGCCGAGACCACCTCTGCCTTTAGCAATAGACATATTCTCCCATTTCTGCTAGTGCATGCCTCTCCGGTCAAGTGATCCACCCCACGAGTACTTTGACGAGATCGTCATTAATTTGGAGCATAAACCTTTATTGAGTTTGAAGCAACTCATAGCATAGGTTGATAGGGATTGGAGCACTGACTTCATTAGCACCTCCCGAGCTGCAAATGATGCCATCCTTTCACACCATCCTTGAGCTCGAGATCTTGAATTTTCCACAATATGTTCAAATTGCTTATCCGTGAGCCTCCCCGCCACCGTGGGGAGACCCAGATACTTTTCTAAAAGGGCTTCTCGGTCAATCTGCATAGCTTCCTTCATCAACACCCTGATCGGTTCAGGGCAATTGGGGCTAAAGAAAGCCGAGCTCTTCTGTTTGTTGAACTTCTGACCCGATCCATTACTGTAAATTTCCAGGATCACATTCAGCCGATGAGCACTCCTCACATCATCTTTCATAAACACAAGGCAATTTTCAGCGAAAAATAAGTGAGAAATCCAAGGAGATAGGTAACTCACTCTAATGCCCCTATCGATCCATCCACCATCATAGTTTTTAATGAGGCACGAGAGCCCTTCCCCACATAACAGATATAGGTAGGGCGAGATCGGGTCTCCCTGCCGCAGTCCACATGTGGGTCTGAAGGAGGGAAGAAGTTCCCCATTGACCTTCACCTCTAAGCTCACCGTGGTAACACACTTCATAATGAGAGATATCCAGGCCTCCGCAAAACCCATTTTCCTCATGATCCCCTGCAGATACAGCCATTCGACACAATCATAGGCCTTCATCATGTCTAGCTTAGCGGCACAGAAAGCGGCCTTGCCTTTCTTCCTCCTCATCGAGTGAACAGATTCGTATGCACAGATCACATTATCAGTTATTAACTGCCCTGGTACAAATGCACTTTGTTCTTCTGCGATTAACTCATCAAGAACCACCCGAAGGCGGTTAGCAAGCACCTTGGAACAGATTTTATAAATCACATTGCATAAAGCAATAGGACGGTATTGAGTGATACCTTGTGGAGACTTTACCTTTGGAATGAGTACAATTACAGTGCGGTTAATTATCTCAGGCATATGACCTCCATTCAGAAAACCTAGTACGGCAGACACTATCTCATCCTTGATGAGGGTCTAGTGTTTTTGATAGAAGTTTGCATTGAAACCACCTACACCCGGATCCTTCGAAGGGCCCATAGAGAATAGCGCCACCTCAATCTCCTTCCCTTAGAAAGTCCTGCACAGGATCTCATTCATGTCGTCAGTCACTTTTGACGGAACAAATTATAGGACACCATGCACATCAATGAGTTCCTGATCCTTGAAAAGGTTAGAGTAAAATGACTGCACAATTACTTTGATTTCCTCCTTCTCCATGCACACTTCCCCCGCCGCATTCTTCAAAGATCGGACTCTATTTTGGTGCTTGCGGATTGTAGAGCGGACATGGAAAAAATCGGTATTCCGATCTCCTGACTTTAGCCAGTCCACACGGGGCCGCTGTTTGGCCATCACTTCTTCTGTACGCAATAATTCAGCAATATTTGCCGCAATCTGCTTTTCGCGGTATGATGAGCCCCTATGAAGAGTGCGGGAGCGTTCTTTTTCGAATTCTTGGTGAGCCTTCCTCAATTTCCTTCGGATATTTCCAAATTTGGACGCGCTCCATTTCTGCAATGTGCGCTGCATAAGCCCAAGACGCTCCACAACCCCCAGCAGGCCCACATTGCCACCCAGCCGAGATTCGGCCCATCCGGCCTAAACAGTTCGTAGATACGATTCATCCCTGCTCCATGCATTTTCATAGAGAAAATGTGTTGAGTCTACTCACTAGAGTCCACAATACTCCGGAGCTCTGTAACCAAGAGGCAATGATCATATTTTGGCGACGAGACGTGTCGGACCACTGACTCCGGATAACACCCTAGCAAACTATGTGAAGAGAGGACCCGATCAAGCTAAACCTTGACGTTTGCGTCCCCCTGCTGCTTATTATCCCATGTAAAGGGTATCCCAATGTATTCCATATCCTGCAGATTACACGTATCCACAGCCTCCCTAAAACCGAGCATCTGCCACTCAGCCCGATCAACGTGACCAAACTGCTCTAAACTATCAAGGATCTCATTAAAGTCACCTCCACAGATCCAGGGTAGATCACTCTGACGGTGCAACCATTCTAGCAAATACCAACTATCCTTGCGTTGCTCCCTCCTTGGTTTTCCATAGAAACCCGTCAATCACCACAGTCTTCTGTCTCCCTCTAGATTTTGCACATGGACATCTATGTGGGAATCAGACTTGGATTGTAAGAAGTCCCAACCTATAATAAGGTAGAGATCCCTGTGTTTACAATGCTAATCCCTGGATCAATAGCTATCATCCACAGTTAAGATGTAATATCAAGAACAAAGGTCATAAAACAACTTTATAACCAGGAGTAAAATAATTTATTACATCTTACATAGCTCATATGGCCATCTCATTACAATGCAGCAGAAATAACTATAGCATGGAGGCCTTTATATTCAAAGTGCCACAGGCAAACATGTTGGTTGTAGACTTGCAATCCTAATCAACACACTTCACTAACATCAAACAAACCTGCAACATAATAAGTTACAGCCACAAGGGTCAATACATTTGAATTGTATTGGCAAGTGATACTATGGTAGTATAGTGGAGTCTATCATCTATATGCATTTGGCTATGTGGAGCTTAGGATTGCTTTGCTCAAAATAGATTTTCCTTATCATTTGAAAACACTAAGTTTTTGCTTGTCAAAATCACCCAAGGCATCTCCTAATAGAAATTGGTGATCCTTCAACCCTTGTTTATGTAGGGTTTCGTAGCATGGAAAACAAAAAAATTCTATCGCATACAAACAAACAAGCCAAGATCTATCTACTAGATTGTAGCAGCGAGTCGATGGAATAACTTACCCTCGAAGATTCCAAAGTGTTTAACGAGAGCGGATTCTCGTGGGTGATGTAGTCGTACTCTTCCCGATCTCAAGATCGCGTAGACGATCCTTCCGGCGCTGCGTTCCGGCAGCGCTCCCGCAGTCGGTCACACGTTCGGTACTCGACGAAGACCTTCCTCTCCCTTGTTCCAGCAGGCAGCGGAGGTTGTTGCACTCTCCTCGCGATTCCGGCAGCACAACGGCGTGGTACCGAAAGTAGAGGGGAGATCTCGCAGGGCTTCGCCTTAAGCCGGAGCGAGTATGGTGGAGTATGAGAGGCCCTCGACGATCTAGGGTTTAGACACGCCGAGGAGGGTGCTTGGCCGGCGGCTAGGGTTTAGCTAGGCGGCGGCGGTTTGCCCTAGGGCCAGCGGCGGCTATGGAGGCGGCGGCGGCTTGGGGCTAGGGTTTAGAGGTAGGAACTTGTGTGTCTAGGAGGGGAGCCCTGCCCCTCCTTTTATAGGTGGAGGGGCCGGCCAAGGGGAGGGGAGTCCCTCCCCAACTCGGCTTGGTGGTGCACCGGCGGTGGGAGGAGGAACTCCTCCCCCAAGTCGGTTTCCACCTCCCTCTCCACTTCCCAAAAATAGCCGTTTGACTTTCAAACTTGGCGTTTGACTTTTCAAACTAGGATTTGAATAAACCCTCTATTTTGTTCAGCGATGACACCGAGTACATTATGCAATCATACCAACTTGATATAACACATTCATATACCCTTCCCCTTCGGAGTGCCGGACATTCCGGAACTTTCTAGAACATTCCCGATGAAAACACCGGAACCATTCCCCAACTCCGAAACGGGACTTTCCTTATATGAATCTTATTCTCCGGACCATTCCGGATCTCCTCGTGATATCCCGAATCCCATCCGAGACTCCGAACAACATTCGGTCTCTTTCTCATCATTCCATAACTACTCAAACAACGTCGAATCCTTAAGTGTGTCTCCCTACGGTTCGTGAATTATGCGGACATGATCGAGACACTTCTCCGAACAATAACCAATAGAGGAATCTGGAAATTCATATGGCTCCCACATATTTCTACGATTACTTTGCGATCAAATGAACCACTTACATACGATACCAATTTCCCTTTGTCTAACGATAGTCAACTTATCCGAGGTTATGATCGTCGGTATCTCTGCATACCTAGTTCAACCTCGTTACCGATAAGTACTCTTTTCTCGTTCCCGTGATATGTGATCCCTTGTGAGCCAGTCACATGCTTGCAAGCTAATTGGATGACATTTCACCGAGAGGGCCCATAGTATATCTATCCGTCATATGGATGGAAAAATCCCACTCTTGATCCATGTGTCTCAACCAATACTTTCCGAACACTCAATGCCACCTTTATAGCCACCCAGTTACGGTGTGGTGTTTGATGTCATCAAAGCATCCATCCGGTAAAGGTGATATGCATGATCTCATGGTCGAAGGAATTAGGTTACTATGTATCAGAAAGCATATAGCAGTTGAACTATTAAAATGACTTGATCTTTATGCTACGCTTATCTATAGGAGTATGTCCACCATATCATTCTCCTAACGAGATGATCTTGTTGTTAATAACATCTCAATGTTCATGATAGGGAAACCACAATCATTTATTAACCAACAAGCTAGTATTATAAAGAGGCTTTACTAGGGACTTCAATTTAAGTTTACAAATCACACAAGTATTAATGTTTCCTTGTTAATACTATTATAGCATGAATGTAAACATTTATCATAAACACAAAGATATAATAATAACTATATTTATTACTGCCTCTAGGGCATATCTCCAACAGTCTCCCACTTGCACTAGAGTCATCTAATCTAGATTACATAGTAATATACCGAACACCCATGGCAGTTTGGTGATGGTCATGTTTTTCCCTCGGGAGAGGTTTAGTCAACGGATCCGCCACATTCAGATATGTGTGTACTTTGCAAATCTTTAGGTCCCCATCTTGGACATGTTCTCGAATAGCGTGAAAACGTAGCTTGATGTGCTTCAGCTTCTTGTGTGACCTTGGTTCTTGCGCATTGGCTATGGCGCCCATGTTATCACAGTAGATAGACATTGGGTCCAGCGCACTAGGAACCACACCCAGCTCTGTAATGAACTCTTTCATCCATATCGCTTCTTGTGAAGCCTCCAAAGCAGCCATGTATTCCGATTCAGTTGAAGATCTCGCCACAACGCTTTGCTTTGCACTCCTCCAGCTAACTGCTGCACCATTCAAAATAAATACGTATCCAGATTGTGATTTAGAATCATCCGGATCGGTGTTCCAACTAGCATCGGTGTAACCATTAACAACGAGCTGTTCATCACCTCCATAAGAAAGAACCATATCCTTAGTTCTTCTCAAGTACTTAAGGATGTTTTTGACCGCTGTCCAATGATCCACTCCTGGATCACTTTGATATCTGCTAGTTAAACTAACAGCATATGCAATGTCGGGTCTAGTACATAGCATGGCATACATTAGAGATCCTATGGCTGAGGCATAGGGAGTCTTACTCATCCTTTCTCTATCTTCTGCCGATGTCGGACTTTGAGTTTTACTCAAGGTCGTATTGGGCAATATGGGCAAGAACCCTTTCTTGCTATCTTCCATTCCAAACCTCTTTAGAACTTTGTCCAAATATGTACTTTGTGACAATGATATTAGGCGTCTCGATCTATCTCTATAAATCTTTATGCCTAATATGTAAGCTGCTTCGCCAAGATCCTTCATTGAAAAACTATTATTCAAATATTCCTTGACACTATTAAGAAGGTCTACATCATTACCAATCAACAATATGTCATCTACATATAGTATTAAGAATGCTATAGAGCTCCCACTCACTTTCTTGTAAATACAAGCTTCTCCATAAGTTTGTATAAAACCAAAACTTTTGATCACCTTATCAAAACGTTGATTCCAACTTCGGGATGCTTGCTTCAATCCATAGATGGGCCGTTGAAGTTTGCATACCTTGTTAGCATCTTTAGGATCGACAAAACCTTTGGGTTGCATCATATACAACTCTTCATCAATGTCTCCATTGAGGAATGTTGTTTTGACATCCATCTGCCATATCTCATAATCATAATATGCAGCGATTGCTAACATAATCCTCACAGACTTTAGCTTCGCTACTAGTGAGAAAGACTCATCGTAGTCAACTCCTTGAATTTGTCGAAACCCTTTTGCGACAAGTCGAGCTTTGTAGACAGTAACATTACCATCAGCATCTGTTTTCTTCTTGAAAATCCATTTGTTCTCGACAGCCTTCCGGCCATCCGGTAAGTCCACCAAAGTCCATACTTGGTTTTCGTACATGGATCCAATCTCGGATTTCATGGCTTCTTGCCATTTATTGGAATCTGGGCTCATCATCGCTTCCTCATATGTCTCAGGGTCATCGGTGATGTCCACCAACATGACACTCATAACGGGATCATACCAATCTGGAGTGGTACGAGTTCTCGTTGACCTGCGAGGCTCTGTAGCAACTACAACCGAAGTTTCATGATCATCATCATTAGATTCCTCTCTTATTGATGCAGGCACCACAGGAACTTCTTCCGGTGCTGCGCTACTCGCAATTTTGAGAGAAGGTTCGACAACCTCGTCGAGTTCTACTTTCCTTCCAGTCACTTCTTTCGAGAGAAATTCCTTCTCTAGAAAGGATCCATTCTTGGCAACAAAGATTTTGCCTTCGGATCTATGATAGAAGGTATACCCAATAGTTTCCTTCGGGTATCCTATGAAGACGCATTTTTCCGCCTTGGGTTCAAGCTTGTCCGGCTGTAACTTCTTACATAGGCTTCGCAACCCCAAACTTTAAGTAACGACAATTTAGGTTTCTTCCCAAACCATAATTCATACGGTGTCGTTTCAACGGATTTAGATGGTGCCCTATTTAAAGTGAATGCGGCAGTTTCTAATGCATAACCCCAAAATGATAGCGGTAAATCTGTAAGTGACATCATAGAATGAACCATATCTAAGAGAGTTCGATTACGACGTTCGGACACACCATTACGCTGTGGTGTTCCCGGCGGTGTCAATTGTGAAAGTATTCCGCATTTCTTCAAATGCTCGCCAAACTCGTAACTTAGATATTCACCTCCACGATCAGAACGTATAAATTTAATCTTCTTGTTACGTTGATTCTCTACCTCACTTTGAAATTCCTTAAACTTCTCGAAAGTTTCGGACTTATGTTTCATGAAATAGATATACCCATATCTACTCAAGTCATCCGTGAAGGTAAGAACATAACGATAACCACCGCGCGATGCCACACTCATTGGACCACACACATCGGTATGTATGATTTCCAATAAGTCCGTAGCTCGCTCCATCATACCAGAAAATGGAGTCTTAGTCATTTTACCCATCAGACATGCTTCGCATCTATCAAGTGATTCGAAATCAAGTGATTCGAGAAGTCCATCGGAATGGAGTTTCTTCATACGCTTCACTCCAATGTGACCAAGACGACAGTGCCACATATAGGTCGAGTTATCGCTCGATTTCAAACGTTTAGCCTCAATGTTGTTGATATGTGTATTTCCACTATCGAGCTTCAACAAGAATAGACCATCTATCAAAGGTGCATGTGCATAAAACATATTACTCATATAAATCGAACAACCATTATTCTCGGACTTAAACAAGTAACCATCTCGCAATAAACAAGATCCCGATATAATGTTCATGCTTAACGCAGGCACCAAATAACAATTATTTAAGTATAAAACTAATCCCGATGGTAGATGAAGGGGTAGCGTGCCGACCGCGATCACATCAACCTTTGATCCGTTTCCCACGCGCATCGTCACCTCGTTCTTCGCTAGCTTCCGTTTATTCTACAGCACCTTTTTCGAGTTACAAATATGAGCAACCGAACCAGTATCAAATACCCAGGCACTACTACGAGTACTAGTGAGATACACATCAATAACATGTATATCAGATATACCTTTCTTCTTGATGTTGCCGTTCTTCAAATCCGCCAAGTACTTTGGGCAATTCCGCTTCCAGTGACCTTCTCCCTTGCAGTAAAAGCACTCAGTATCAGGCTTAGGTCCAGCCTTGGTCTTCTTTGTCGGTGCGGTAACTTTCTTACCACCCTTCTTGAAGTGTCCCTTTTGCTTAGACTTGCCTTTCTTGAATTTGGTGGTCTTATTGACCATCAACACTTGGTGCTCTTTCTTGATCTCCACTTCTGCAGATTTCAACATAGCAAACAGTTCTGGCAACTGCTTGTTCATGTTTTGCATGTTGTAGTTCATCACAAAGTTCTTGTAACTTGGTGGTAGTGATTGGAGGACACGGTAAATCCCCAAAGCATTAGGAATCACTATACCCAAGCTTTGAAGTTTGCTTGCGTGCCCGGACATCTTAAGCACATGCTCACTGACGGAGCTGCCCTCTTCCATCTTGCAGTTAAAGAACTTTTCAGAAGCCTCATAGCTCTCAATTGCCGCGTGAGTCTCAAAGATCAATTTGAGTTCACGGACAATATCATGTGGGTCTGAATTCTCAAACCTTTTCTGAAGCTCCGATTCTAAACCATACAAGATAGCACACTGAACTGTGGAGTACTGAGTCTTCCGAGCGAGGTAAACGTTCTTTACTTCGTCGATAGCATCAGCTGCAGGTGAGTCACCCAGCGGTGCATCCAGCACATAGGTCAAATTACCAGCTGTGAGGACAATCCTCAAATTGCGGAACCAATCCGCGAAGTTGCTTCCATTGTTTTTCAACTTTTCTTTCTCTAGGAACGCATTAAACTTGATGGTAGGGGCTGCCATTGATCTACAACATATTTGCAATAGTTTAGACTAAGTTCATGACAAATTGAGTTCAAATTAATAATAAAATTAATCTAGGTGAACTCCCACTCAAAACAATATCCCTCACATTGTTTTAGTGATCACACGAACCAAATCCACCATATCAACACCGATCATCACGAGAGTTGATATAGTTTCAATGGCGAACAATCGACATGTTCATCATATCTTCTATATGATTCATGCTTTACCTTTCGGTGATCCGTGTTCCGAGACCATGTCTGTACATGCTAGGCTCGTCAAGATCAAACCTTAGTTTCCGCATGAGTAAATCTGGCTTGCTCACGTTGTATACACTTGCGGAATCTAACACACCCGATCATCACGTGGTGCTTCGAAACAACAAGCTTTAGCAACGGTGCTAACTAAGGGTGAACACTTTATGACTTGAAATTCATGTGCATGAGGGATCATCTTATAATGCTACCGTCGTCTACTAAGCAATACAAGATGCATAAAGGATTAACATCACATGCAATTCATAATATGTGATATGATATGGCCTTTCTTCTTTGTGCTTCCGATCTCCTTCTTCAATCACGAACATGATCTCCATCATCACCGGCATTGCATCAAGGTCAATGACGCTTATCCATGGTTGTCGTCCACCGGCTTCAACTATTACAACTACTTTGAATAGACACGCGGGTCTTAACATAAATTAAAAAACAACCATATGGCTCCTGCCGGTTGCCAACTTACAATAAGGAACATTGCATACATCAAATATAATCACAATCATGGCCATATCACATCACTGCACACCCCTGCAAAACAAAGTTATATGCCTCTACTTTCTTTGCATGTTTTACGTGGTTTTGGGGCTTTCAATAAGTGTCGTTCTAACTTACGAACAAGAACCACAACATTGATACTAGTATTGTCAATCACCCGTTGTAAATTGGATCTTAACTATGCTAGGAGAAACAGGCACCCGCAAAGCCACTTATGCAATACAAGTTGCATGTCAAGCATGGAGCAAGTCTCATGAATGATGTCATGTAAGGTTAGCCCGGGCCGCTTCATCCCAACATCCCGCAAGATGCAAAGTACACAAGAAGCAATCGACAATAAAAGCATCAATGCCCACAATGACCATTGTGTTCTACTCATGCAACAGATCTACATATAGACACGGCTCTGATACCACTGTAGGGTTTCGTAGCATGGAAAACAAAAAATTTCTATCGCATACAAACAAACAAGCCAAGATCTATCTACTAGATTGTAGCAACGAGTCGATGGAATAACTTACCCTCGAAGATTCCAAAGTGTTTAACGAGAGCGGATTCTCGTGGGTGATGTAGTCGTACTCTTCCCGATCTCAAGATCGCGTAGACGATCCTCCCGGCGCTGCGTTCCGGCAGCTCTCCCGCAGTCGGTCACACGTTCGGTACTCGACGAAGACCTTCCTCTCCCGTGTTCCAGCAGGTAGCGGAGGTTGTAGCACTCTCCTCGCGATTCCGGCAGCACAATGGCGTGGTACTGGAAGTAGAGGGGAGATCTCGCAGGGCTTCGCCTTAAGCCGGAGCGAGTATGGTGGAGTATGAGAGAGCCCTCGACGATCTAGGGTTTAGACACGCCGAGGAGGGTGCTTGGCCAGCGGCTAGGGTTTAGCTAGGCGGCGGCGGTGGTTTGCCCTAGGGCCGGCGGCGGATATGGAGGCGGCGGCTTGGGGCTAGGGTTTAGAGGTAGGAACTTGTGTGTCTAGGAGGGGAGCCCTGCCCCTCCTTTTATAGGTGGAGGGGCCGGCCAAGGGGAGGAGAGTCCCTATCCAACTCGGCTTGGTGGTGCGCCGGCGGTGGGAGGAGGAACTCCTCCCCCAAGTCGGTTTCCACCTCCCTCTCCACTTCCCAAAAATAGCCGTTTGACTTTCAAACTTGGCGTTTGACTTTTCAAACTAGGATTTGAATAAACCCTCTATTTTTTTCAGCGATGACACCGAGTACATGATGCAATCATACCAACTTGATATAACACATTCATATACCCTTCCCCTTCGGAGTGCCGGACATTCCGAAACTTTCTAGAACATTCCCGATGAAAACACCGGAACCATTCCCCAACTCCGAAACGGGACTTTCCTTATATGAATCTTATTCTCCGGACCATTCCGGATCTCCTCGTGATATCCCGAATCCCATCCAAGACTCCGAACAACATTCAGTCTCTTTCTCATCATTCCATAACTACTCAAACAACGTCGAATCCTTAAGTGTGTCTCCCTACGGTTCGTGAATTATGCGGACATGATCGAGACACTTCTCCGAACAATAACCAATAGAGGAATCTGGAAATTCATATGGCTCCCAGATATTTCTACGATTACTTTGCGATCGAATGAACCACTTACATACGATACCAATTTCCCTTTGTCTAACGATAGTCAACTTATCCGAGGTTATGATCGTCGGTATCTCTGCATACCTAGTTCAACCTCGTTACCGATAAGTACTCTTTTCTCGTTCACGTGATATGTGATCCCTTGTGAGCCAGTCACATGCTTGCAAGCTAATTGGATGACATTTCACCGAGAGGGACCAGAGTATATCTATCTGTCATATGGATGGACAAATCCCACTCTTGATCCATGTGTCTCAACCAATACTTTCCGAACACTCAATGCCACCTTTATAGCCACCCAGTTACGGTGTGGTGTTTGATGTCATCAAAGCATCCATCCGGTAAAGGTGATATGCATGATCTCATGGTCGAAGGAATTAGGTTACTATGTATCAGAAAGCATATAGCAATTGAACTATTAAAATGACTTGATCTTTATGCTACGCTTATCTATAGGAGTATGTCCACCATATCATTCTCCTAACGATATGATCTTGTTGTTAATAACATCTCAATGTTCATGATAGGGAAACCACAATCATTTATTAACCAACAAGCTAGTATTATAAAGAGGCTTTACTAGGGACTTCAATTTAAGTTTACAAATCACACAAGTATTAATGTTTCCTTGTTAATACTATTATAGCATGAATGTAAACATTTATCATAAACACAAAGACATAATAATAACTATATTTATTACTGCCTCTAGGGCATATCTCCAACAGTTTAACCACATAATTTTAACTTAGAAATTGGGATGAGGAGATTCTTGATAGCTTCCATGTCTTGAAGCTCAAATTGTCCTTTACCAGGGACATGGCTAAGTACTTAGATTTTTCACTCTGCAGAGGTTGTGCACTTTCCCCACAAGACTTGGTTTTCACCAAGACAAGATCTTTCAGAAGCCTTCCCCTAGACTAGAATGGACGCGCTCCAACCTATCAATCCCCTACCACCAACTGTCCATTTGGCTAAGTTATTGCAACCTATATGATCCAGGCAGAGCCCATAATGCCAAGTGGCTGCACTTGAAGCTTCTTAACATTTGACATCTCAAATCTCTTCCACAAGTGAGATACACAAGGTAAACCATAGAAATGGGCCTTGTGTAACGACTCAACACAAACCATTCCTTCCATTCCACCTAGGTGATTCATTCACTTAGTTGTTTTATTAAACAAAGCACAAGTCCTTGACTTAGAAATATTCCATAGCATGAATATAATCCACCCTTGTTTTCTACTAGCTAAGCTAAGCTAAGCATGATAGTAGCCCAGGAATTAAGATGGGTCCTTTATAGAATTAAAAAGAAGTATTATCAGGGCCTTAAGGTTTGGTTTGAAACCAATTTAGACAGGAGATAGCTGATTAGAATGTTATCCCTCTTCTTTGAGGTGGAATGAGTTTGTAAATATTCTTTTGTAACTCTCTATAATTTATAAAATTGCAGTGGGGTTTTTTGCCCTACTGTTTTACCCTCAAAAAAAGAAATATCACTAATGCATAGTGAAAATAATGGGACAAAGTATGAAACATCACTTGCATTTTTGGTAGAGATTGTTCACTCCTTGATCTTGCAATGATCACACTCTTCAAATTCCACTACAATTCAATCAAGCAAGCAAAAATTCAATCTACCATTCAAGCAAACATCACATGAAATAATAGAAACAAAGCAATGCATGCAAGCATGCTAAAGATTGTTTTATTTGGAAATGTGGTTTCTAATAGGTCATAAACATTTGAAAACACCTATTGGTCATTTGTAAAAGTGGTAAAACCATTTGCAAAAGATTTTACCTATAAACCCTTTTTAAACCAAAACATTATTTTATGTGGTTGAAAATGCTTTTTAGCAAAGTATTAAACTATAGGGTTCATCAAATATATTTTAATCATAAAACTTTGTGTTTAGGGTCGGAGAGTTTATTCCAAATCATTTCCCAAAGATTTTCTCCAAAAAGTATTTTTCTCATATAAACAACATTTTTAATTGACTAGAAATGTTCTAAATCAAAGATTTATTCTTTTGCCTCACAAATTATGTTTTTGAATCCACAAGTTGGTTTATATGCTCAGTAGGTTCAAAACAATCCATTTGCCAAAGTTTTTACCATAAAAATATTTTTAGAACAAATTTTGTATCCAAAATATGCCTACACAAGTTTCTACAAAAACAATCAATTTAACAGAAGCAATTCAATAAACAAAGTGCATAGTTGGGTAGGGTTTGCTTTGCTGATTCCATTGATATAAAATTTGCAAAATTTGGACGTGTAGATTGAAAGTTATGAATTTTGCAAGTTTGAATAACTAATAGAACATTTTCTGGTTTTTATAACAGCTCTAGGCCACGCGTCCTATTCTGATTGGTTGAAAACGATTCGCACGGATCAAGCAACGCGGGCTGTAGGATCTAATGTGGATCGTGCGGTACAGAGACAGGCATACCTCTTCGACTATGCTTCTATCGTATCCCTTAGATCACAATCCTACGGTTCACAGCGATTTGACCAACAGTTGGCGGCGCTAGCAGCGGCGAGTGGCGGCGGCGCGCTCTGTCGGTGATGCTACCGACGAACTAGGACGTGCGGGGAGGTGTGAGGATGCTCACCAGAATCGCCGTGAAGCAATGATTCCCTTCGTTTCTTTGGTTGGCCAAGGGGAGCACTGAGGCGTTGACAATTGCTCGTCGGAGACGGCGTCGGGTACGCTCAGATGTCGTCGAAGGTGAAGCTAGAGGACGCTCTAGGACAAGTAGAATGCACTGTTAGGTTCGCAAGAGGAAGGCGAGTATGAGAGTGTCAACGAGGCGGAGAGGGGCGGTCGGGTTTACCGGGGAGAGGTCGCCGGAGTAGGGGCAGACGGTGGCGGAGTGTTGTCGTTGAGGTTGCGGATGATGCGGAGCGCGCACGGGCGAGTGGAGGCTACAGAGAGGTTCTCCGGGTGATGGGGAGTGCGCTCGTGTGGTCAAGGGGGCGACGGCGGCTGGCCAGAATTCTCACCGGAAGACGTCGGAGGCAGTGGCGGTGTGAGGACGAATTGGGTCGGCCTGAAGGCAGAAAGGGAGGGGCGAGAGAGGGGAAATGGAGAGGAGGGAGAGGCGGTTAAGAAGGCCAGGTCAGGGGAGGAATTTACTCGCGTGTTTATGCCAATTCATTCATATTCAACGCCGGCAGAAACAGTAGAGGAGAGGGCGAGGTCAGCGCGTGGGGAGGACGACGATGAGGTGGCAGTGGGTCCCTTCGTCAGCGAGGTGAGGAAAATGCGCGTGGGGTCCAAACGTCAGCGACTCTGCGGGTGTGGCTGCGAGTAAAAGAAAATGCTTCGGGGGAGGGGGTTAGTTGGGCTAGATGGGCCTGTGGTTAGTTGGGCTGGTTTCCTCCATTTTTTTGTTCTGAATCTTTTCTTTTTCTGTATTTATTATTCTGTTTTGATTTTGTTTAATTAATTCAAACAACCATTTGAAATCAAACTACAACCAAACTTTGTGTAGATTTTAATACTGTTATTTAACATATTCTAAAGTCAAATCTAGAATAATTCTTTTATTCCTTTTAGGGTATATTTATTATTGAAGATAGGCCCTTGTATTAATTCAATCAAGATTTAATAATGTTTTCAATCTCCATTTGAAATCTAAATCTTTCCAAATCTTTTCAGTAGGTTTTATTTATTTATTAGGGTGTCAAATAATTCACCTTGAATTATTTGGAATATTTTTAATATGATTTATTAACCATTTAAGTTGGGTATTTGTATTTATTCCAATGAAATTCAAATATGGTTTTAATTCCATATAACTTTATTTAAATGATTCTTTTATTTCATTTAAGTTAACTAAATAACTTTTAATCCACTTGGGTAAATTCTATATACTATTTTCCCATGATTTAATTAATCATTCTTATTAGGGAAATTGTCTTAATCCAATGGAATAGAATTTGGTTAAGGCCATATTATTTTACTTCCATATTATTTATTCATTTAATTCATTTGAACTTGAATTATGTTTATTCCATTTACTTATGGTCTTGGCCAGGTTTTAATTTGTCCTTTAAATATTCCTCATTTAATATTTCTTTCTTTATCTTATAAAATCCATATCTTTTTATTTATAGATCCAAAATTGGTGATTCCAATTTGTATATTTTTATTTAGTATTTGTTTATCCTTTTAATTCTCTTTAGGATTATTTTCTCACCATATTGGTATGGATTTTAAATAAGTGCTTTATTAGTTTTGAAAATTACTTTTTCTTATCTTATTAAATTCATAAGATTTTATCTATGGTTCCAAATTGAACGAAATCAATTTCTATGGTTTTATAATATTTATATTTGTCATTCTTGATCATTTATAAATATTTTTTGACAAATTTTATATGGATCCAATACATGATCTTGGAGATAACTTGGAAATGTTTTTCTTCCATTAGGGTTTTAGAGTTTTGGTTTATTTTCCAAGTGTTTAAATTTCAAGATGCATTTATGAAGAATGCATTTCACTTGATTTGAATTTAGTTGGATTCAAACATTAACCAAAGTTTGTTCAAGATGGGATTTTAAGTTTCCATTTGGAATCAAAAGTTTCTTTTCACCCTAAATTTCAACAATTATTTATTTTGTTTATTTATTTATTTTTCACATTACAAAATTTGGAAAATTTTGGGATGCGACATGGATTGCAGAGCCAGATCGACCTCCTTGGACCAGAATAAAGCAAGTCCACTGCTAAGGCCATTGCTATCTATCGCACAACAGCTTGCGAAACCACAAAGCTTTGCAACACCACATGATCTATCAGCCGAAATCTTCGTCTCCATCAAAAAGACAACGGCGGGACTTTCCAGCCTCACTAAATCTTGAAGCTCACGAACTGTCTCGGGGTTCCCAAGCCCCCAACAGTTCCAGAATATGCATCTCACTGGGACCCGCGGGGCTGTGTCACAGCCTCCGCTAAAATATTGTTACCCGACTCATCCATACTGAGATCATCACACGACTCCCCAATAGCTTGTTTTTTCTTCAGGTCCAAAACCTCATTACTCACTTTGCTTGGGGAGTTTGCTAGAGCATTGTGCTTGGTCCCATGGCCACTCAGCTCCAGTCCCGACACTTCTAGCACCTTCAGAACATAAGATTGCTGTGCCAAGTTTAATCTGCGAGGTACTGGAAGCTTTCCACGTCTTCTCCCCTGGGCACGAAACTGCATCCCGCAACCGTCCGCGTTAAAAGGGTTACCACCGGTGTCCAGCTGGAAGGAGTTTATCACATGTACAGGCTTTATCTGCGATTTTGCATGCGGAGCCTTCTGGCTGCTAGCCACGCCAGCCCCATCCGAGCGTCCCCCATACTGCATCCTCGGTTCCTTCTTGACCTTCCTCGGGTCTGGTTCCCGCAGCGACGAGTCATACAACCAATCACCATGTTCATCAGTCTCCCCCGGAGCTGGGCAAAAGGATGTTGAGTGCCCCAGTAAACCGCATGAGAAGCAAAAGTATGGCAGCTTCTCGTACAGAATCGGGAATTCAATGAGCTCCTTCCTCCTCTGCGATTCAATCAAGATCCACCTCTGGATTGGTTCATTTACATTAAGCCAAATCCTGGCCCAGAGACTCGAACCCCAACCCCTTGAATTTCCGGAGGTATCTAGTTTAATAAACTCCCTGATCTGACTGGCGATGCATTCATCTCGCTTGGAATTGAGCCAGTTAAACGGGAGGTCATGACACTGAATCCAGATCAGCAGCCTGCCGAACTTGATATCCGATGGACGCATGCTCGTCTCGAAGTCATCCAGGATAATTGCGTGGTTACCAATCATCCATGGCGCCCCTTCCCAGATGCGCATCCGATCGGGCTCTTTCTCAAAAGTTGCCCTGAACACATTGTCCCCCATAGCTTGGAAATCTAAGCTCCTAGGGTTTCCCCACTGTGGGCGAAGGGCGCCCTTGATCATATCAATATGAAATTATGATGGAGCCAGCACCTTCCCCACCACAACAATTGTTGGACCTTCATCGTCCTGCAGATCCTCCATGAGTAGGACCTTCTTCTCCCTCTCTATCAACTTCAGCTTCTTGAATATTTCTGCGAACACTCCATCCGCCAAACCTTCCTTCCCTCCCTTATCGCTCCCTGATCCTTCGCCAGCGCCCAGATCAGCCATCCCCGCAGGAACGGTGGCTGGCGACGGCTTGGTCCTTGGTTGTAGATCGATCTAGAGCCGCGGTTCAGAAGATCGCCCCGCGCCACCTCTCTCCACTCCGAAACCCTAGAAAAACGTTTCGGGGGATTCCCTCCTCCTAGGCTTTATTTCCACTAGTCGACTTGTTAATTTTGGATCTTGAATAACTTAGTATCAATAGAGGGATATTGAATTAAGTGGGATTATATGCTATTAAATTGTTTAATATGTTTTACTATTTCATGGTTACATGGCTTAGTATTTTGCATGTTTTCTGTTGTAGATCAATGGCACCGAATAGTGCATCACCTTTTTCTTTGCGTTCAATTCTTGACAAAGATAAACTTAATGGAACAAACTATTCGGACTAGGTCCATAACCTGAGAATTGTTCTCAGGTCTGATAAAAAGGAAACGGTTCTGGATACCCCAATCCCCAATGAACCTGCTGATAATGCATATGCTTCCCTCAATAATTCATATAAGAGAACATGTGATGATTCTCTTGAGGTTAGTTGTCTTATGCTTGCATGCATGGAACCTGAACTCCGAAATAATTTTGAGGATCAGGAAGCGTATGATATGATCGTAGCGCTTAGGGACATGTTCTAGACTCAGGCCAGGATTGAGAGGTACAATGTCGCCAAGTCCTTTGTGGAATGCAAGCTGGCAGAGGGAGCAGGTGTAGGCCCCCATGTGATCAAAATGGTTGGTTACAGTCAAACTTTGGAAAAACTTGGTTTTCCACTAGGCCAAGAGTTGGCTACTGATTTCATTTTGGTCTCTCTTCCATCTAGCTATGGGAAGTTCATTTCGATCTACCATATGCATGGGGTGGAGAAGGGCCTTAATGAGTTATGCGGGATGCTAAAAACAACAGAATGTGAAATGAAGAAGTGTGCGGGGCTTAGCCATGTGATGGTTGTGCAGAACAAGCCTAGATTTAAGAAAAAGGGTACTTCTTGGAAGAAGAAGAAGAAGAAGAAGGGCAAGGCTAAGGATACGATCCCTAAGCCTTCACCCAAGCAAAAGGCTGGACCTGTAGAAGACACCGAGTGCTTCTTTTGTCATGAACATGGCCACTGGAAGAGAAACTGCAGCAAGTACCAAGATTATTTGAAGAAGAGTGGAAGTAAGAGTACTTCCCACTCAGGTACGCTTGTTGTAAATGTTGTGGACATTTTTCTTGCTGATTCCTATGTTAACTCTTGGGTATTTGATACCGGATCGGTTGCTCATATTTGCAATTCGATGCAGGGGCTAATAAGGACTAGAGAAGTGCAGAAAGGCGAGGTGGATTTTCACGTCGGAAATAAAGCAAGGGTTGCTGCATTGTTCGTCGGCGTCATGCAACTTCACCTTCCGTCGGGATTTATTATGGAGTTGAATAATTGTTATTACATTCCAAGTATGGGTCGAAACATTTTATCACCTTCATGTTTGATGAGGGATGGATATTCATTTGCGAGTATGAACAATGGTTGTGTAATCTCTAAGAATTATATGGTTATGGCTAATGCTCCCATTATGAATGGGTTATTTATTTTAAATCTTGATGATGCATATGTTTAAAATGTTAGTGCTAAAAGGCTTCGGCCAAATGATTTGAGTCCTACCTATTTATGGCATTGTCATTTGGGGCATATAAGTGAAAAGCGCATGAATAAGCTCCATGGTGATGGTATTCTAACTTCGTTTGATTTTGAATCATACGAGACATGTCAAGCTTGTTTACTTTGAAAGATTACCAAGTCGCCTTTTTCGGGTTTTCCCGAGAGAGCGACAAACTTGTTGGAACTCACATACTGATGTATGTGGACCAATGATCACGATATCTAGAGGAGGATATCACTACTTCATTACTTTCACTAATGATTTTAGTAGATATGGTTATGTCTACTTGATGAAGCATAAGTTTGAAACTTTTGAAAAGTTCAAGGAGTTTCAAAGTGAGGTAGAGAATCAACATGGCAAGAAAATAAAGGCCATGCAATCTGATCGTGGAGGTGAATATTTGAGTCACGAATTTAGCAATCATCTTAAGTGTTGCGGAATTGTTCCACAGCTCATGCCGCCCGGAACACCTCAAAGAAACCGGGTCTCTGAACGGCGCAATCGAACTTTGTTGGACATGGTTCGATCGATGATGAGCCAGTCGGATTTACCATTATCATTTTGGGGATACGCTCTAGAAACGGCAGCTTTCATACTTAATAGGGTACCATCTAAATCCGTAGTTAAGACACCATATGAGATGTGGACTGGAAAGAATCCTAGTTTGTCTTTTCTAAATATTTGGGGTTGTGATGCATTTGTCAAGCGACTTCAGTCGAAAAGCTAACACCCAAATCGGATAAGTGCATTTTCGTGGGATATCCGAGGGAAACCTTAGGGTATTACTTCTACAACCGAGAAGAGGACAAAGTGTTTGTCGCTCGTAGCGGTGTTTTCTTAGAGAAAGAGTTCCTCACAAAGGGAACAAGTGTAAGGTCGGTGCAACTTGAAGAAGTTCAAGATGAGCCAATCGGGGATGCTTATACGAGTGATGCTATTGTAGCAGAACAAGTTGAGGAACCCGTGGCAATAGAAGCACCACAACCACGAAGGTCGGCGAGGCTCCACGAAACGCGGGAATTATTATTGTTAGACAATGATGAGCATGCGATCTATGCAGAAGCAATGGTGGACCTAGACTCTAAGAAATGGTTGATTGCCATGAGATCCGAGATAGAGTCCATGGGAGACAATCAATTTTGGAACTTGGTTGACCTGTCCGATGGTTTTAAAGCCATCGAGTGCAAATGGATCTATAAGAAGAAGATTGATATGGATGGAAATGTTCACATCCATAAATCTCGACTTGTTGGAAAAGGTTTTCAACAAGTTCAAGGAGTTGACTACGGCGATACTTTCTCTCTCGTAGTGATGCTTAAATCTATACGGATTATTCTAGCCACTGCTACACATTTCGACTATGAAATATGGCAGATGAATGTCAAGACGGCTTTCCTAAATGGAATCCTAACTGAGGACGTGTATATGATGCAGCCCGAAGGTTTTGTCGATCCAAATAATGCTAGAAAGGTATGCAAACTTCTAAAGTCTATTTATGGGCTGAAGCAGGCATCTTGGAGTTGGAACATTCGATATGATGAAGTTGTAAAGGAGTTTGGCTTCATAAAAAACAAAAAAGAACCTTGTGTTCACAAGAAGGAAAGTGGGAGAGCGTTGGTATTTCTAATCTTATATGTAGATGACATATTGCTAATTGGAAATGACATTCCTATGCTCGAGTCTGTTAAGACCTCGTTGAAAAATAGTTTTTCGATGAAGAACTTAGGAGAAGCGGCATATATTCTGGGCATCAAGATCTATAGAGATAGATCAAGGAGGCTAATTGGCTTAAGCCAGAGTACATACATTGACAAAGTGTTGAAACGGTTCAGCATGGAAGAGGCTAAGAAGGGGTTCTTGCCCATGTCTCACGGCATAAAACTCAGCAAGACTCAGTGTTCTTTGACTACTGATGAGCATGATAACGATTCCATATGCTTGTGCTATTGGATCCATCATGTATGCAGTGATATGTACTCGCCCAGATGTTTCCTATGCTCTAAGTGTTATTAGCAGATACCAGGCTGATCCAGGTGAACGTCACTGGACAACGGTAAAGAATATCCTTAAGTACTTGAGAAGGACTAAGGATGTGTTCCTAGTTTATGGAGGTGAGGATGAACTCAATGTAAGGGGTTACACAGAAGCGAGTTACCTTAACGACTCAGATGACTCCAGATCACAATCTGGTTATGTGTTTGTCATGAATGGTGGTGTTGTGAGTTGGAAAAGTTCCAAGCAATATATGGTGGCCTCCTCTTCAACAGAAGCTGAATATATTGCCGCCTCGGAGGCTTCAAAGGAAGTTGTTTGGATTAGGAATTTCCTGATCTCTCTTGGTGTGGTTCAGGGCGCGTCCAATCCCATGAACGTTTATTGTGACAACAATGGTGCTATTGCACAAGCCAAGGAGCCTAGACATCACCAGAAGAACAAACATATTCGCATGTGTTACCATCAGATTCGAGAGTTTGTTGAGGATGGTAGTGTCATGATATGCAAGATACATACGGACTCAAATGTTTCTGATCCTTTTACAAAGCCACTCCCGCAGCCTACGCATGAGGCACACGCAAGAGCAATAGGTATTAGATACAATCTAGATTGACTCTAGTGCAAGTGGGATACTGAAGGAAATATGCCCTAGAGGCAAACATAGAGATAATTATATTTCTTATGTATCCATAAGTTATAGAAATGTTCCTTGAATATCCATAGCAGGCAACTTGTATTGATTGGAAATTATGTGAATTGTTTGTGAAACTCTTTACTTGTATGGTTATCCAAATAGTTGTCCCTAGTCGGAGTTCATGTGAGGACACACATGAATATTAGACTAGCACATCGATTGGTTGATGACTATGTTTCGCAAGTCATGGACATGGAGATGTCAAACCAATGATGTGGACACATGTTATGAACATGGGGTTGGACTGACCCAACTTGAGACTGGCAATTAGACTTTGTCAACACCCGGATTTTTCAATCCTAGATGCCTGTTATACCATACATCGCAATCCCAGGATTACCATTTTTGCGAGACATAACAGAATTGGATACCATAGTACTTCATCCATTACAAACGATACATAAGTTCTTACACAAATAGGGATCTCATGATCCAGTTCTTAATACAACATCAAGCAGCGGAATACGTAATAATAATGGTAGCGTAGGCGAAGCTCCATCTTCAGGGTCACAGGCAATGCTGACGATGGGAGATGATCCTAGTTGTCGTAACCTTCCTGGGGTCCATCTTCCAGGTACTCCTCTTCATAGTCTGGCCATGGGAATAGCCAGGGACAAAGCCATGAGTACTCTTTAAGTACTCGCAAACTACTACTAACAAGTAAAGGGGGTTTTTGGATAATAGGATACTAGGCTCTAGGGTGGTTTTGCAAAAAGCCAGGTTTATCTCTACTAAGTTCGAAAGCTAGTC
Source organism: Avena sativa (assembly GCA_916181665.1). Lineage (NCBI taxonomy): Eukaryota > Viridiplantae > Streptophyta > Magnoliopsida > Poales > Poaceae > Avena > Avena sativa. The sequence goes on from OV702284.1 coordinate 163,427,848, forward strand.
ACAATTTTATAATTCCTAAATGGGATCTTGTAATTCAGGTCACAACTCTGTTGTGGTCAAGTCAAAGTCTCAATTCATTTCACAAGTCATTTTGAAAAGTCTGACGGGGGAACAGTATGGCCACTCCAACTGTCCATAACCGCGGACGCGGCTATTCGAATAGTTTGACACTCTGCAGAGATTGTACACTTTCACCACAACATTCGATACATCCGTCAGGAACAAATCCTGAATTCACCATACTCAGTATGCGGATAATCAATCCTAACCTTTCAATTACACGCCCTAGTATAAGCACCTCTCCTGTGAGTTTGGCCTCCCAACCATGACCACTGTCATCTTGGGTACTACACAGGTGGACAATCTTCACAAGGTAGCCTCAGCTCAGACCTTGGCCGGGAGGGAACTAATACTAAGGAATATAAGTTTCCAGTCAAGCCCTACCCAATATTCGGGTATTGTGGTTGTACGCAAAAATTGGAATGGTATCGCATCCAGATAACCATCAGTTTTATAAAGGGCTAAGGCTCATGCCTCAACATTTTCATCACCAAACTCATCAAGTGTTTGGAAACACATGTCCAAAACATTTCAATAGAATGATCCATCATTCCAAGGTTTTCATAACCATTTTTCCACCAAGTATTCCCATCTAAAAGTTGATCAAGTTTTATGCTTAGCACTAGCATCTACAGGTGGGGGTAGTACTAATGAGGGGTGGTAACTAGTGGAGTTTCACTAAGTCCAACCTTATATCTTGGGCTGATATCAAGGCTTCTAGCTTAGGCCAAATTTTAATGCTCTTGATGCAACCTTCAGCACAACTGTCTAATATCTACCAAACTCTTAGGTAGACTCTAAGTAAGCTCTGATAAAGAATTAAAGTAAGATGCTTGCACATAAAACTAGGATTGGTTTATCAAATGGGTATGATCACATATGCTTAAGGCATATAGTAGTCATATCACAAGTATGGGTTTGTGGCATCAGTAGGGTATCTTGCAAGGGTTAGCTTGCATCAATATGGGTATAAGCTTGCATAGGTCAACTTGATTAGTAAGGCTTGCTAAAGTAGACTGTCTTGCAAGTTTTATCTTGCCTTGTGCAGAGCAGTGGTTGAAGTTCTCCTCGGCTTCTTCTTCGTAGTATCCTCCTTCCTCCTCGTAGTATCCTTGGTCGGTACTAGCGTCTATGAATAAATACGAGGTACACAATCACCAAACAATTCTTAACTACTTGCAATCATCACACACAAGGGTCCTATAGATGATCTAGCATCATCTCTAACATTACAAGGTTAAGGCTTGGTTTAATTCTTTTTATTTTTAGAAAAGTAATTTCTACTCATTGAAAAACTACTTAAGATTTAATATTCTCCAAACTAAACATGGGATCATGTTGACACATGTCATCACCACATATTGTAGTCCATGGGAATGTGATTTAAAGTGGTGTCACAATTTAATAAGGTTTTACCCTTTTATTTTAATTAATTAAAGTGGCTAGAAATGCTTATGAAGCATTCTTTTATTACTTGAACTTTATTTCTGCAAGTAAACCTATATATTTTTATATATTCTGAAAGGTATGGTTAAATGTGATTTTTGAGAGTTGGAATCAACTCAAAAGCTTTTATGGTTTAAATTTGAAAAATGTTTGAATGCAGTAAAGCTTCTGCCTTGTTATTTTTGCTATGGGTGATCTACAGATCCAAATGACTTGAATCCAACGGGCTTGGATTAAGCATTCACAGACCTTTCCAATAAAATTGGTTTCATCCAATTTGGTGCACTGAATCGATCTGGTTTGATTTTTGAAGTTGGGTGCTGAAGTGTGTTTGAAAAGAAATAGAAAAGTTTTAATTTGAATTGCTGGGCTGCGCGGGAAATTCTAACGGGCCGGCCTGCTAAGCGCAGTGCTCCCGCGGGCTGCTTAAGTGGGTGTCCCCACTCGTCAGTGACACGGGGCTGGGCGAAGCGGTATGGGGCAACGTGGATCGTTCGATCTAGTTCTAATCCAACGGCTGAGGGTCATCGTCGACGCGAGACAACTCCGGCGAGAACGAAACCTAGCGCGGCTAGTGAAGGGTGCTGGGGGCTCACCGGGGTACTGGCGAGGGTCGGCGAGGCGGGCGAACGACGAAGTCGACGACGGCGAACTCAGGGGTGGTCGCGGCAGCTCCTGGGGCGGCTCCAATCGCTGGCTCCCTTCTTCTCTGGCAGCTGCAGGCTCCAGTGAAATTCTGGCGAGGTGGTGCTCTCCTTGCTCTGAGAACGGTGTGGCACGGTCAGTGAGGAGAGGGGAGTGAGATGGTGTGAAGAAATCGAGCGGGGGTGGCCTCTATTTATAGTCGAGCGAGGGGACCGTCGGGGCGCACGGTGAGCTCGTCGGGGGCGACATTACAGGCGGCTAAAGGCATGGGAAAGGGTAGGGGACGGTGTTGTGTCTCCTGGCGATGCTCAACGACATGGTCGCAAGGCATGGGGAGGTGTGGTTTTGTCTGGAACGGGCGGTGCTCCGCGCGGCAGAGGCGGCGTCTTCGACGGTGGGCGGTGGCTGTATGGCACGGGGCGGCAAACGGGGATGTCTGGCGGTCTCCTGGGTCGGTGGTGATCATGTGTGCGCGCGGTAAGGGCGGCGCGCGGTCCGTGGGTGATGGTCGAGGGTGGCGCTCTGGCGCACGCTCGGCATGGTCTGGGCGCGGCTTGTGCGCGTGGTCCAGGGCTTGGCAACGCTTGAGGCTGGGACAGGGAGTGGCGGTGTACGGTGGGCTGCCTCCCAGACAAGGTTGGCACGGCTAGTTCTTCCTCTAGCTTGCTGTCCACAATGGGGTGACATGGGGGTGCTCGGCTGTTCACCATTAATGGCAATGGCAAGGTCACAGGGGTGCTAGTGTTGGGTTAATCTTCCTAGATGATCTACTGAGTTGTGTGTGAGCTAACTAGGGAACAAGTTAGGCTCAAAACACTACACACTATAGTGTTTGATGTTTTGTTTGATTTGTGTCTGCAACCTGTTTGATGAAATGGCCGCATGAAATCAAGTTTTGAATTTTGAAATGATTTTTGGTGGGTTTGCTGGATTGGTTCTGGTGAGTCTGCAGATGCTTGGGTTTTGAAAGTTGAGCTTGTTTGAGTGGGTTTTGGAAAAGTGGGATCTTCCCATATGAAGAAGATTCAATTTTGAATTGTCATTTAAACTATGCATTTGAAAGTTTCTGGATGATCACAAAGTGGGCCTTGATACTTTGTTATGAGTACATTCAAGGGGTGCAAAGATCCATAAAAGTTTCTGTTAGGTTTTGAAAGTTTGAGACAGCCAAAGTAGGCATGGGAGTTAAATTGGTCAAAATGACCATTCACTTAATATATTTGTTTTGATTTACTTGTCTTTAGGAAAAGTGTGGGAAATGTTTTAGATGATGTTTATTTCACCTAAGAAACATTTTACAAGCAATGGATCACACAAACAAGGTGGTTTTTAAAGAAATTCAAAATCCATGCATACACATATACATGCATTCATGAATTCATTTAGAAAAGTTTTTGTTAACCCTAATCTTGATGATTAGTGGTTGATTATCTAAGTTTGGTATTTTTGGGATGTTACAAACCTTCCCCCCTTAAACAAAATCTCGTCCCGAGATTTGAAAAAGGACGAAAAGATTACCTAGGATTTGAAGAGATCTGGAAACTCCGTCCTGATGTGATCTTCGCGTTCCCAGGTAGCTTCCTCTTCTGTGTGGTTGCTCCACTGAATCTTGAGAAACTTGATGCTTCGGGTTCTGGTAGTTCGAAAGGCTTCTTCCAATATACGGATGGGTACTTCGGGATAGGTTAGGTCATCGTTGATCTCTATGGTCCGGTGATCGATATTTTTGAACACCTCGGTCTTCTCGGGGACTTCGAGACACTTGCGAAGTAATGAGATATGGAACACATTGTGCACAGCTGACATCTCTTCAGGTAGTTCCAGTTGATACGATACTTCTCCTCGACGGTTCAAAATTTTGAAAGGTCCGATATATCTGGGGGCTAACTTTCCTTTGAGTTGGAAACGCTGCATTCCCTTCAATGGCGACACTTTCAGATAAACAAAATCTCCGATGTTGAAGGCGAGGTCTCGACGTCTCTTGTCGGCATAACTCTTTTGTCGGGATTGGGCTGTCTTGAGGTGCTCACGAATCTTGTGAACCTTCTCTTCTGCTTCTCGTAGGATGTCGGGTCCGAAAATCTGACTCTCTCCTACTTCCGACCAGCTCAAAGGTGTGCGGCACTTTCTTCCGTACATGAATTCAAATGGGGCCATTTGCAAACTGGCTTGGTAACTGTTGTTGTATGAAAATTCTGCAAACGGCAGACAGTCTTCCCACTTGGATCCATATTCTAGCACACATGCTCTAAGCATATCTTCGAGTATTTGATTTACTCGCTCCGTTTGTCCATCGGTCTGAGGGTGATACGCGGTACTGAAATCTAGGCGGGTTCCTAAACCTTCTTGGACTTTCTTCCAGAATCTCGAGGTGAACTGAGTTCCTCGATCCGATACTATGTTCTTGGGGACTCCGTGCAAACTAACGATTCTAGCGATGTACAACTCTACTAGCTTCGAACTCTGGTAGGTGGTTTTGACGGGCAAGAAATGGGCTACTTTGGACACTCTGTCCACTATGACCCAAATAGAGTCATTTCCCCTACTAGAAGTAAGCAGTCCAGTGATAAAGTCCATTCCTACAGAATCCCATTTCCATTCCGGAATTTGCAAAGGTTGCAACAATCCAGCGGGTCTTTGATGTCCGGCCTTGACTCGCTGACATATATCACACTTGGCGATATAGCTTCCGATTTCTCTCTTCATCTTATGCCAGCAAAATTGCTCTTTCAAATCTTGATACATCTTAGTTCCTCTGGGATGGATAGAATAAAGAGTATCATGAGCCTCCTTCAAGATAATTTCTTTTAACTCCGAATCTGCTGGTACACAAAGGCGTCCTTTGTACCACAGAATTCCTTCTTCGTCCTCGGTGAATCCGGGTACTTTGCCTGTACCGATACGACGCTTGATTCCGTCGATACTGGCATTTCCTTTCTGCACCTCTTTAATCTGACTGATCAAAGTGGGCTGAAGTTCTATGCTAGCCAAAAATCCTTCACTTACTAATTCCATTCGAAAATCTTCCATCTCTTTGTGCAAACTTGGTTGCTCCTTCAAAATCATGGAGTTCAAGCGGCACGGCAATCTGCTAAGGGCATCGGCTACCACATTGGCTTTACCAGGGTGATACTGAATGTCCAGGTCGTAATCCTTGATTAGCTCAATCCATCTTCTCTTCCTCATATTCAGCTCCTTCTGAGTGAATATATACTTTAGGCTCTTGTGATCCGAATAAATCTCACAACGGTTTCCCATCAGGTAATGTCTCCATGTCTTCAGGGCTAGAACTACGGTTGCGAGTTCGAGGTCATGGGTTGGGTAATTTTGTTCATGTTGCTTCAGTTGTCGGGATAGATAAGATATAACTTTGCCTTCTTGCATTAGCACACATCCGAGACCAATCTTGGATGCGTCACAATACACATCGAAGGGCTTCGTGATATCCGGCATGATCAAGATTGGGGCTGAAATCAATCTCCTCTTGAGTTCTTGAAAACTCGCTTCACACTTGTCTGTCCATTCAAACTTCTTGTCCTTCTTCAGCAATTGGGTCATGGGTCGGGCGATACTCGAGAATCCTTCTACGAATTTGCGGTAATATCCCGCCAATCCGAGAAAATCACGAACTTGGGTTTGAGTGGTTGGGGCTTGCCAATCTTCTACATCCTTTACTTTGGCAGGGTCAACGGAAATTCCTCCGGCTGATACAATGTGACCGAGGAATCCTACTTCCTGTAACCAGAATTCACATTTGCTAAATTTTGCATACAGTTGATGCTCTCTAAGGGTTCCAAGAATGGTCCTTAGGTGTAGCTCATGTTCTTCTTCTGATTTGGAATAAATCAGAATGGCATCAATGAAAACAACGACAAACTTATCCAGGAAGTCCATAAAAATCTTATTCATGAGGTTCATGAAATAAGCGGGGGCAATCCAAAAGACATGACTGTATACTCATACAATCCATATCTGGTGGTAAAGGCAGTCTTTGGAATATCCTCTGCACGAATTTTGAGTTGATGATAGCCAGTCCTAAGATCAATCTTAGAAAACACCTGGGCACCGGTCAACTGATCAAACAAATCTTCTATCTTAGGCAAGGGGTACTTGTTCTTGATGGTGACATCATTCAACTTCCGATAATCCGTACACAAACGGTTACCTCCATCCTTCTTGTCCACAAACAAGACAGGTGATCTCCATGGGGACGCACTTGGTTGAATCAATCCGATTTCTAACATGGAATCCAGTTGCTTCTTCAGTTCTTCTAGTTCTGACGGGTTCATACTATAGGGGCTCTGGGCTATGGGTCCTGTTCCGGGGATTAGTTCGATGATAAACTCGATATCCCGATCTGGGGGCATACCGGGCAAAACATCTGGAAATACATCGGGGTATTCACAGACTATCCGGACTTGGTCAATCGTAGGTTGGGCTATACTCTTGTTACACTTGAATTGGCGAGGTAAGGTTTCAGATATATGCTCGACTGATATTCCGGCGGTACTGGTCATGGTGATGGCTTTCTTGGCACAGTCAATCAATCCTTTATGTTTGGACATCCAATCCATTCCTAGTACTACTTCCAAACCTTTAGTTCCGAGTACTATTAGGTTAGCATAAAAATCTATGCCATGGATTCGGATAGGGACGGCCTTGCAAATTTGCCTAGCCTTGGTGGTGGATCCGGGAATTTGTACAATTATCACATGCTTCAGTTTGGTTGGTTGAATTTTACTAGTGCAGGCAAATTCTTCGGTGACAAATGAATGCGATGCACCAGAATCAAACAACACTCTTGAAAGTACTGAATTAATAGAAAACATACCCAGCACGACGTCTGGCGCTTCCTGAGCTTCTTCAGCATGCATGAGAAAAAGATGGCCATTGCAGTTGAGTGAATTTCCTGGGGCAAATCTTCTCCCTGGCTGGACACGACGCTGCTGCTGAGCTGGGACATTGGCGTTGGGGGATGTAGCATTCTTCTTGTTGGGGCACTCGTTGGAATAGTGGCCTTTATTTCCACAGTCATAACAGGTCACTTGTGACTTGTCCTTGGCTGCGACAGGCACAGCATTGCTTCCAGTCCTCGGGGCAGTGTTGGGGTTGGCGGTAGCATTGTTGTTGTTGAACTTGGGTGGGGCACGGGTGAAATTGCTAGAGTTTCCGGGGTTGTTGTGATTTCCTCCGGGTCTAGGGTTTCCAAGGTTGGGATAGGTTGGACGGGTCATAGGGGGTCTGTTGGTTCTTGGGGCAAATCCTGGAGATGGGTTGGGGCGATACTTTGGGGTCTGATGGGTTCCTGGTTGATGCATCATGCGACGCTTGCGGTTCTCATTGGCCTGGTTGATCTTTCCTTCCATCTGGATGGCTGAATCGACAAGGGCTTCAATATAAGCAAAGGGGATATTGACTAACACTGTCTGCATCTCGTCATGCAGACCATTCAGGAATCTTTCTTTCTTCTTGGCTTCAGTGTCTATCTCGTCCGGGGCATACCTAGCTAATGACAAAAATTTGTCACGGTATTCCACTACAGTCATCCTTCCTTGTTTCAATTCTCTGAACTCGTCTCTCATTCTATTGATCAAACCTGGTGGTACATGAGTTCTGCTAAACTTGACCTTGAATTCCTCCCAGGTCATCATCTGGCCTCCGGTCATGGCACTAACACTGTTCCACCATGCCCTGGCATCTCCGGCTAGATAATGGGTGGCGAACAGGACTTTCTCGTTGGCTTCCACTCCTTCTACTTCTAAGTTATTTTCCATGGTTTGCAGCCAATCATCGGCGTCTAGGGGTTCTTCTGACTTGGTAAAAACGGGTGGGTTGGTATTCTGGAAATTCTTGAGCTTAGATCCATGGCTGTCCTGATTTCCGTGGCCTTGGTTGTTGTGGGCTAGCTGGGCTATCTGTTGCAGAGTGGCTAGGTTGGCTTGACGTTCCGCTCTTTCAGCTTCGCGGTCAGAAGTCAACATTTGCAGGATCTGCAACATCGGGTCCGGGGCTGAACCACTTCCTCCACGTGGCATCTGAAGATTGATATAGATCATGAGAAAAGAGGGAAATTTCTAAGGTTTTGGGTTTTTGAAAAGTTTTTAGAGTTTGACTCAGGTTTTTCTAGCAACTTGCTTTTTCATTCATTCAGTCATAGCACACAGTACAACACACACCACAACAAAGAAAAACAGATGGTTTTAAGAACCATTCTGGAATCTACGATACAGTGGGACCGACTAGTACTCACTACGCTAGTGCTCAGTGCTACTACTCCTCGGAGTTTGTGGCTTCATCATCTTCAGCATCATCGATGAAGGCGAAATCATCCTCATCGGTGAAGAAGTCCATGGCCTGATCCTCCAGAAAATCATCGTCATCGCTGAGATAGGAGTAAGGGTCTCCACGAAGATCCTCTCCGGCATTCTCCCTTTCCTCTAACTGCATGTCTCTCTCATGGATGGTCTCTTCCAGAGATGAGATGCGGTGGCGAAGACGGGCAATAATGCGCTCCTTCTTGTCGAGCTGACGGCGGCGAGACTTGCGATCCTTTGCTAGCATGGCGATGGTCTGGTCCTTCGTCGTGATGATGGCAGACTTGTGGTTGCAATAGTCACGACAGTTGTCCAACTCCTGCTGACAATCATACATCATGAAGCTAAGGTGGTCCAATTGAGTCTTCAGCTCGGGGTGGTATGGGGCTTCCAGTGGTTGGCCATTTGCATCACGCCTTGGGCAAAACTCAAAGCGAGTAACCTTGATCTGATTGATGCTCTGGCCACACAGACGGGAAAGAGCTTCCTGCATTGCTCTGGCAAGTCCATCGAGCCAGTTGTTTTCCCTCAAGGTAAACTGAATTCCCTCCGCAGTGGGAGGTTCAATCTTTCCTTGGAGACTTGCAACAATTAGCCACTGCAGATCTTCTCCTCCTTGATCATTGAGCTGAGCTCCGAAGAACTCGGGGTGCGGACGCTCCAGAAGTTCCGAAAGCTGATCCAGATCCCTCTCAAAGATAAGGTCTCCTCCATTCCCGAGTTGGTAAAACTTGCTGTATTTCACGTCCATCTATAAAAATAGAGGATGAGTAGATTAGCAGAGTGATCAAGTGTGTCAAAATTTTATATATTTTGCAAGAGTTTTTGAGGAACATGAATTTTTATGAAAGAATTAAAGAGGTAAGAATGAGAATAAGTTTTCGTAAATATTTTTTTTATTCTTTGGTTTTGAAACTAAGTTTTTGGGTCAACGTCCAATCTAACTAGGGTCTCCTATGGTCAGGATGGCTCTGATACCAACTTGTCAACACCCGGATTTTTCAATCCTAGATGCCTGTTATGCCATACATCGCAATCCTAGGATTACCATTTTTGCGAGACATAACAGAATTGGATACCATAGCACTTCATCCATTACAAACGATACATAAGTTCTTACACAAATAGGGATCTCATGATCCAGTTCTTAATACAACATCAAGCAGCGGAATACGTAATAATAACGGTAGCGTAGGCGAAGCTCCATCTTCGGGGTCACAGGCAATGCTGACGATGGGAGATGATCCTAGTTGTCGTAACCTTCCTGGGGTCCATCTTCCAGGTACTCCTCTTCATAGTCTGGCCATGGGAATAGCCAGGGACAAAGCCATGAGTACTCTTTAAGTACTCGCAAACTACTACTAACAAGTAAAGGGGGTTTTTGGATAATAGGATACTAGGCTCTAGGGTGGTTTTGCAAAAAGCCAGGTTTATCTCTACTAAGTTCCAAAGCTAGTCACAATTTTATAATTCCTAAATGGGATCTTGTAATTCAGGTCACAACTCTGTTGTGGTCAAGTCAAAGTCTCAATTCATTTCACAAGTCATTTTGAAAAGTCTGACGGGGGAACAGTATGTCCACTCCAACTGTCCATAACCGCGGACGCGGCTATTCGAATAGTTTGACACTCTGCAGAGATTGTACACTTTCACCACAACATTCGATACATCCGTCAGGAACAAATCCTGAATTCACCATACTCAGTATGCGGATAATCAATCCTAACCTTTCAATTACACGCCCTAGTATAAGCACCTCTCCTGTGAGTTTGGCCTCCCAACCATGACCACTGTCATCTTGGGTACTGCACAGGTGGGCAATCTTCACAAGGTAGCCTCAGCTCAGACCTTGGCCGGGAGGGAACTAATACTAAGGAATATAAGTTTCCAGTCAAGCCCTACCCAATATTCGGGTATTGTGGTTGTACGCAAAAATTGGAATGGTATCGCATTCAGACAACCATCAGTTTTATAAAGGGCTAAGGCTCATGCCTCAACATTTTCATCACCAAACTCATCAAGTGTTTGGAAACTCATGTCCAAAACATTTCAATAGAATGATCCATCATTCCAAGGTTTTCATAACCATTTTTCCACCAAGTATTCCCATCTAAAAGTTGATCAAGTTTTATGCTTAGCACTAGCATCTACTGGTGGGGGTAGTACTAACGAGGGGTGGTAACTAGTGGAGTTTCACTAAGTCCAACCTTATATCTTGGGCTGATATCAAGGCTTCTAGCTTAGGCCAAATTTTAATGCTCCTGATGCAACCTTCAGCACAATTGTCTAATATCTACCAAACTCTTAGGTAGACTCTAAGTAAGCTTTGATAAAGAAATAAAGTAAGATGCTTGCACATAAAACTAGGATTGGTTTATCAAATGGGTATGATCACATATGCTTAAGGCATATAGTAGTCATATCACAAGTATGGGTTTGTGGCATCAGTAGGGTATCTTGCAAGGGTTAGCTTGCATCAATATGGGTATAAGCTTGCATAGGTCAACTTGATTAGTAAGGCTTGCTAAAGTAGAGTGTCTTTCAAGTTTTAGCTTTCCTTGTGCAGAGCAGTGGTTGAAGTTCTCCTCGGCTTCTTCTTCGTAGTATCCTCCTTCCTCCTCGTAGTATCCTTGGTCGGTACTAGCGTCTATGAATAAATACGAGGTACACAATCACCAAAAAATTCTTAAATACTTGCAATCATCACACACAAGGGTCTTATAGATGATCTAGCATCATCTCTAACATTACAAGGTTAAGGCTTGGTTTAATTCTTTTTATTTTTAGAAAAGTAATTTCTACTCATTGAAAAACTACTTAAGATTTAATATTCTCCAAACTAAACATGGGATCATGTTGACACATGTCATCACCACATATTGTAGTCCATGGGAATGTGATTTAAAGTGGTGTCACAATTTAATAAAGTTTTACCCTTTTATTTTAATTAATTAAAGTGGCTAGAAATGCTTATGAAGCATTCTTTTATTACTTGAACTTTATTTCTGCAAGTAAACCTATATATTTTTATATATTCTGAAAGGTATGGTTAAATATGATTTTTGAGAGTTGGAATCAACTCAAAAGCTTTTATGGTTTAAATTTGAAAAATGTTTGAATGCAGAAAAGCTTCTTCCTTGTTATTTTTTCTATGGGTGATCTATAGATCCAAATGACTTGAATCCAATGGTCTTGGATTAAGAATTCACAGACCTTTCCAACAAAATTGGTTTCATCAAATTTGGTGCACTGAATCTATCTGGTTTGATTTTTGAAGTTGGGTGCTGAAGTGTGTTTGAAAAGAAATAGAAAAGTTTTAATTTGAATTGCTGGGCTGTGCGGGAAATTCTAACGGGCCGGCCTGCTAAGCGCAGTGCTCCCGCGGGCTGCTTAAGTGGGTGTCCCCACTCGTCAGTGACACGGGGCTGGGCGAAGCGGTATGGGGCAACGTGGATCGTTCGATCTAGTGCTAATCTAACGGCTGAGGGTCATCGTCGACGCGAGACCACTCCGGCAAGAACGAAACTTAGCGCGGCCAGTGAGGGGTGCTGGGGGCTCACCGGGGTACTGGCGAGGGTCGGCGAGGCGGGCGAACGACGAAGTCGACGACGGCGAACTCAGGGGTGGTCGCGGCAGCTCCTGGGGCGGCTCCAATCGCTGGCTCCCTTCTTCTCTGGCAGCGGCATGCTCCAGTGAAATTCCGGCGAGGTGGTGCTCGCCTTGCTCTGAGAACGGTGTGGCACGGTCAGTGAGGAGAGGGGAGTGAGATGGTGTGAAGAAATCGAGCGGGGGTGGCCTCTATTTATAGTCGAGCGAGGGGACCGTCGGGGCGCACGGTGAGCTCGTCGGGGGCGACGTTACAGGCGGCTAAAGGCATGGGCAAGGGTAGGGGGCGATGCTGTGTCTCCTGGCGATGCTCAACGACATGGTCGCGAGGCATGGGGCGGTGTGGTTTGGTCTGGAACGGGCGGTGCTCTGCGCGGCAGAGGCGGCGTCTTCGACGGTGGGCGGTGGTTGTATGGCACGGGGCGGCAAACGGGGATGTCTGGCGGTCTCCTGGGTCGGTGGTGATCATGTGTGCGCGCGGTGAGGACGGCGCGCGGTCCGTGGGTGATGCTCGAGGGTGGCGCTCTGGCGCACGCTCGTCATGGTCTGGGCGCGGCTTGTGCACATGGTCCAGGGCTTGGCAATGCTTGAGGCTGGGACAGGGAGTGGCGATGGACGGTGGGCTGCCTCCCAGACAAGGTTGGCACGGCTAGTTCTTCCTCTAGCTTGCTGTCCACAATGGGGTGACATGGGGGTGCTCGGCTGTTCACCATTAATGGCAATGGTAAGCTCACAGGGGTGCTAGTGTTGGGCTAATCTTCCTAGATGATCTACTGAGTTGTGTGTGAGCTAACTAGGGAACAAGTTAGGCTCAAAACACTACACACTATAGTGTTTGATGTTTTGTTTGATTTGTGTCTGCAACCTGTTTGATGAAATGGCCGCATGAAATCAAGTTTTGAATTTTGAAATGATTTTTGGTGGGTTTGCTGGATTGGTTCTGGTGAGTCTGCAGATGCTTGGGTTTTGAAAGTTGAGCTTGTTTGAGTGGGTTTTGGAAAAGTGGGATCTTCCCATATGAAGAAGATTCAATTTTGAATTGTCATTTAAACTATGCATTTGAAAGTTTCTGGATGATCACAAAGTGGGCATTGATACTTTGTTATGAGTACATTCAAGGGGTGCAAAGATCCAGAAAAGTTTCTGTTAGGTTTTGAAAGTTTGAGACAGCCAAAGTAGGCATGGGAGTTAAATTGGTCAAAATGACCATTCACTTAATATATTTGTTTTGATTTACTTGTCTTTAGGAAAAGTGTGGGAAATGTTTTAGATGATGTTTATTTCACCTAAGAAACATTTTACAAGCAATGGATCACACAAACAAGGTGGTTTTTAAAGAAATTCAAAATCCATGCATACACATATACATGCATTCATGAATTCATTTAGAAAAGTTTTTGTTAACCCTAATCTTGATGATTAGTGGTTGATGATCTAAGTTTGGTATTTTTGGGATGTTACAGACTTGCAGGTCTCTCTACACATCGTGTACATTTTGTCCTTAGACCTGAGATTGTCGCATGTACTTGAGATGTGTCGCGACCTACTTTAGGGCTATTAGACGCTACTCCGTAACTGGGTAGTTATAAAGGTAGCTTTCGGGTTTGTCCTGAAGCATGCTACAAGGCATGGTCAATAAAGATGGGATTTGCCCCTCTCTACTTGAGAGAGATATCTCTGGGCCCCTCGTGTGATCGGATCCAAAAATGCATGGCCATGCTATATAAGGTTAAGAGTTAACCTAGTAAAGGGATTCCTATTCACAGTTTCGATAAAGGGAGGTCAGCTTGGAGCTAGACCAAATATCGTGAGGCAAAGGGAAAGACATATACTAAACTCTGTGATGGTTCATCCGATATGATCTTTGTATGCGTTTAGGAGTTGGCACGTCTTGCTAGAGGACACTACCAACTATTGACAAAATAAGTGTATTTGTGTCATGTCTATACGTATATGAACCTATAGGGTCACACACTTAAGGGGCTGGAAGCCTAATGAGGATTAGATCCGAATTAGACCAGGCTTAGGCTACTAATGGGCTACTAATGTAGAATCTCACTAGGGACGCCTATATAAGAGAGGGCGGGGCGAGCTAACCAGGGTTAGACCATTCCACCTAGCCGCCACTCCTCACGCTTGTGTTGTGCACGCGGACCTAGCAGTCCGGCGTCTGACGTGTGGATACCTCGGAGGTGTTGCAGCTATAGCACTTGGACGAGCCGCGCAAGGGGAGCTGCTCGTGGGACGAGGACAAGGAGGAGACGTAGAACTTCTACACTGCCACGACGCGCTTCATCAAGTTCCACAACTGCGCGTCTAGTGGTAATCCCGTGATCTATGACAAAAGTAATCCTGGTTTACGCCGTAGAAATTTTTGATTTGCGCTAGTGTAGCCTACCCGTATCCCTTCACCCCTTCCTTCACGATTTCTTGGGAGCCCTCCCCCATGGAGATGGGATCCATGGAGTAGGCAAAAACGTGGCTTTGTTGGTGCAAATTCGTGGGTGGAGGTGTCTCCCACGAATTAGGTTTCCTCTCTTTATATAGCTTCTCGGATTCCCATCACCCCATCTTGGCTGCAGTAAATCAGCCCTACTGGGCCCGTCCAGACTCTGAATCAGCTAAATTTTATGTCCAGAATGATTGTCGTAAAATTTTCTACAACTTTGTAGTGGAAGAGTTTTCCGTTTGACGCCGTCTTTGACCCGAAACGTGACTATCTTCAAAAATAGTTGTGAGACAGATTTTTGGAAAATCCCAATTTGACTCCAACAATGGTTCCACTTGTATTCTTGATAATTCCTACACATCAAAGTGTAAAACAAGAACATTGTGCACTTCTGCAACTATTAGTAGGTTAGTACAAATAACTCATGAACTTTATATAAAAAGAAGTGTCAAAAGCATAATATTAGCATGAAACCATCAAAAATTATAGATATGTTATGTACGTATCAAGCCTAACCATAGAATTTAAGTAAGGCAGTAAAAATATGATTGTTAATTGGTAACAATAGACAACATAATGAAGACCATTAGAGCATTGATGGTTGTAATCATGTGGGATTCACTTGAGAGTTCTACGTGATGAAGTGAAATTATGTTAGATCAACGATGATAACATAAAAAAGTAAAGTCATCATGGTGAGATTATCTCTTAAATCATTATGAATATGTAAGACATAACAAGATCATGGTGAGATTAGCTCTGAAACCATGATGTAGGTGTAAATATGACAAGTAATTAGTAAATTATCTTCAAGTGAAGTAAGAAAATAGTATGGTAGAACTATGATAGAAGTTATAGGTGTCATAAAACCTGATAAAATTTAGTTTTAGGTGTTCAATGGAAACTTATTAGTCATTTTGAGAGATCATGTGAGGTTAGTTTACTAAATAAAGAAAGGTTGGTTATAGTTAATCATTCCAAAAGTGAGACAGAGGGTTAGTCAAAACCAAATTGAGACCACTTTGCTTAAATTTATCTTGTTGCAGTTGAGAAATTTGGGTAAATATTGAAACAAAAAGTAGTTTGACCCTAAGTTCTAAGTATCACGATGCAAACCTATATGAGGAGCTGTCATATACTACACAACTAAGCCTGAATTTTAGAGATAGTATACTCAACTACTATATTACGGGCTTAGAATATTGTGTGTTATATGTACCACATTTGGATTTATTGGGTTTTCTTGGATCTTCTTGATTGACTAGATCTGTACATGAAGTTGACTTGGTGTGCAAATGCATGTTGCATCATCAAGTTATTACTTGATGTTATATACCTAGATAGGAATGGGAATTCGTGTAAGGGAGTGACGAGTTCCAAAGACCAAGATGAAGATTTACATGAATAATGAAGACAAGTATAAGGAGTATTAACACAATTTGAAGGATGGATCAAGTTTGGATCAATACTAACAAGAAATAAGAAGAAAGATTAGTGTAGAAAATGTATGGAGCAACAAGAAGTGATGAACTTTAGTTCATTCAAAATAGGTGATGTTGCTAAAAAATTGATGAAGTAGTTGTACCAGGTTCACGGAAGTATCATGAATAAGTACAAAGAAGGAGCTTTGGAACAAAATGGTATTCAATCTCTGACAATTCAGAGAGAATGCCAGTGGTATGTTGAAAACCGTAGGATAATACATACACCCTAGGATGGTCCGCAGCTGGTATTTAATCCGCAGCTAGTATTTGGTTGACTTATTAACCAGATCATCTTAGTATATCATAAAGAGCATAAAACTTGGCCTAAGTAAAGAAAGATATAAAGGAGTATAAAAATTAAAGCGACCGTTTTCCCAAGACGCTTTGCGAAATCATACCTACCAAAGAGAGATTGTCCAAATAGTAAGTAAGACAAAAAAAATTGACATGTGTGACAGTGGGGGAAATCCCCACACTGTCGTTTTCCATTTTTCATTCAATCAGACGGAAATAAATACAGATGATGATGTCCAGGGGAGTTAGGATGGGGGTGAGGAGGGATTACAAGTGATCAAGCCAATCATGCATCCCCTCTTTCAGACTCGGTTTCACCCTATGCCTAATCGATTGTACAGATGTTATAAAGAACTGATAGCAGGTGTTAAGATATTTAGCAAGGTTGTCAAATATGATCTTATTCCTATGATTCCATAAACTCCAGCATTCAGCAATTAGGGAAACCTTGAAGAAAGGGTTTTGTGACCTATTCTTGGCATCCAGTAGCATATTGATGAAGGGAAGGTTAGTATTCCATTCCTCATTGAGCTTCCACCAGAATGACTGACTGAAGTCACATTGGAAGAATAAATGGAACATAGTCTCTTCATTGTGGTCATCACAGAGTACACAATCAGACGACTCCACATGAAAATTCTTCCTTTTCATCAGGTCTTTGGTATTAATCCTGTCTTGAAACATTAGCCATGAGAAAAACTTGTCTTTGGTTAAGCATGGGGATTTCCAAATCCATTTGAAAGGAGCTGGTGCAGGTGGAGCATTAATGATGGAGAGGTAAACTCTCTTTGTACAGAATTTTGTACCGTTCCAAGGTAAATACCAAGTATCATGTTTAGTAGTGTCAGTGATTCCTTCCAGAAATCATTTTAGTTGCAGACTCTAATCATAAGCAATATTGGACAGAGGTAGCTGGAAAAGGTTATAAAATGGTTCTTCCTCTAATATTCTGGCTTGCTCGACTGTGATGCTTTTGTTCTTGGCAAAGGAGTGGAGTTCAGGATATGTCATTCTAAGGATGGTGTCTTGCCATTTATCCTGCCAAAGTAGGGTAGTGTTGCCTCTCCTGGCATTAACACAAGTCATTCCTTTAAATTTAGATAAGAAAGATAGGCAATTTCTCCACTAGAAAGAACCTCTGGAATCATGTGTAGATGGCACTATACCATTCTGGTAGTAGGATTTCCAGAGTAGATCCACCCAAGGTAAGTCATGGGAATTGTAGAATTTGTACACATTTTTCATCAATAATGATTTATTGTGTTCTCTAAGGTTCAGTACTCCAAGTCCTCTAGCATATTTTGGTAGGCATACTTTCTCCCATTGTACTAGGCACTTTCCAGACTTGTCAATCTCTTTTCCATGCTAGAGAAATTTTCTCATCGATTTTTCAGCATTATCAGTGTGAGTATAGTGGACTTTCAAAGCAGACATGACAAAACCAGGCATAGCAAGATAACAGAGCGTATCACTTCCAGTCTCGAGCAGTGTGATAAGAGATTACCAATACTAGATAGCCTTTTGTCTAGTTTATAGATGATAGGCATAAGGTCGTGTAAGCTAGGTTTAGTGGTACCCAAAGGTAGTCCCAGGTAGGTAAAGGGGACTGACTCAGTTCTGCACCCAAAAACATTAGCAAGAATATTGCATCTATCATTTGATATATTAATTGGCACCATTGATGATTTGTGATAATTAATCCTAAGACCAGTACTATCAGTGAATTTTCCAAGGATTTCATTAGCTAAGATCAAATCTCATATGAGTGTTGACAGATTGTCCAAGTCTGTTCTTGAAAGAATTCCATAAGACTGCAGCTTTTTCTTCATGTCTAGTCACTTCTATATCATCCTCTGTCATTAGGCAAGCAATGTGGTTATGCCTGAAATTTCTAGTAGCAATGGAGTGGAAAAATTTAGTATTTTCATCCCCAAGTTTGGCCCATCTAACGTTTGCTCTTTTCCTCCAATATAATCTTTTAGCTTCAAGGAGCTTGGCTTGATGAGATTGGACAGCCAGTCTAAAGTTCTTTTCAATCCCAGATAGTGGCCTCTGTTCTTCCAGTCCATCTAACATGGTCAAGACAAAACTGCAATTATCAATGATCACAGAGAGTTTTGATAAGTTCTTACTCCATTTATTGATGTTGTGCCTCATGTTTTTGAATCTAGCAGTGATATCCTGAGCATTATTCCTGTATGTACCAGGGTTAAGCTAAGATTGTTCCACAACATCCTTAAATCCATCAAATTCTAGCCAATATTCCTCAAATCTAAATATTTGTGATTTAGCGATATTCATACCAATTTGAATAAGAATGGGGACATGATCAGATCCTAATCTTGCCATAGGGGTAGCAAGGGTATTGGGAAATTGGGTAGTCCAGCTATGTGATGTAAATATCCAATCCAGCTTTTCCAAGAGTGGAATATCTTGCATATTGCTCCAAGTATAAGATCTGCCTTTAAGTGGAATTTCTTCAAGGTCATGCTGATATATGATAGAGTTAAATAGGAGCATGTTATTGATGTTGCCCCCTGGTCTGTTTCTATCAGCAGTACTTCTAATCATGTTGAAATCACCAAGGATCATCCAATAATCATAATTCGAGGAGTCCATTTGCATAAGCCAGTCACAAAATAGGTTCCTTCCTTCAGGTGTACATGGGGCATAAACATTAGTTATGTGCCATATCAGATTTGAGAGGTTACATTTAAGCTCTACAGTGATTTGAAAATGAGATTGACTGATAACAGTACCACAGTGAAGGTATTTCCATTCCAAATAATTATCAGGCCCCCTGAATTTCCAACTGAAGGTTGATAAGCATACTGGTTTAACCTTCTAGGGAAGAATTTTCTGAGGAAATTATTGTCAAATGAAACCCTTTTTGTTTCTTGGAGACAGATAATATTACAATTACTTTCAAATATTTTGTTGCTCAAATCATCACATCTGTCCTAGGAATTAATCCCCCTTATGTTCCAATCCATAACACTCCAATATCTCCTCATTGGAAAACATTATGATTATAGCAGTGATAAGATCAGGTACTGATCTTATGTCAACAGGTTTATCAAAAACATCCAGGGGTATATCACAATTACAGGGATAATAGCTCATTGGACCAGATAAATGGATGCAGTAAAGTAGGGCATATATGCCAACACATATAGGGAGAAGTCGTTGGTGTCTTATAGTAATAAATAGACATTGATCACATAGACTGATCACACAAACTGAAAGTGTCTTCTTACACATACATAGTCTGTTTAGCAGATAGGTGTTAATTGGGGAAGAAAACATGATAGATAAGGAATAAAAATGATCTAGGATAATGAGGTAGAAGTAGTCTCTACCCCTAGACAGGCAGTGACAATGTTTACACATTATCATTGGAACTGTTGCTCATGAGGGCAGCAGTAGATACCTCCCCAGGAGGCATCTGGCAGAAACGGGTGCCGATGGCTTGTACAGTAGCAATAGGCAGATCAGGGGGAGGTGCAGCATGGTCATCCAAAATGACAGCATCAAATTGCTTTTTCAGGTCCAGGGTTATGCCATTGCCACTAGCTTCTTTAGCAGCTTCATCAGTGGAGCCTTTGTCTTTGTATCCTACAGTCAGATCAGCTATGCGCTTGCTCCTCCTAACCACACTGACATTTCTGGGTGTTTGTTTCTTGCGCTTGGACTTGGGGAAATTAGCAGGTTCAGGGATCTCTATCAGGCTCTCAGATTCAGAGTGTTCACCCTCCACTGAGTGTTGCTCCACAGTGTTGTTGATAGTAGCAGTGCCAGATGTGCCCTCCTGAGCGTTAGTCTGGAGTTCAGAGATAGTGTTGATCTACAGAGTACATTTGATAGTTTTCATGCCATTTTCAACAGATTCTTCAATGTTGCATGAGGCACCTGAGATACTGAAGCCATTAAATTTATTCAGCACTTCCTCATCGTGTCCCATCAGGTTTACAAGAAGGTTGGTCAGATTCTCCATGGTGTCTGGGACAAGATCATGAGCCACCTATTCATCAGGGTGTAGGATAGGTGTGCCAAGGGCCACAATGTCATTTTCTGCTGTAGGTGCAGCATGTCCAGCAGGTGCAACATGAGGGACGAATGGTGCAACATTAACTTGTTCTTCCATGTTCTGATCAAGATACTCAGGCCCATCATGCCAAAATCCCTGATGAACAACAGGCATAGGGTGGGGGTTCGCACCATCAGGTGGGAGGGGATCCTCATCACCAGCAACACCACCCAACATATTGCGTGCAAGGAGGATCATAGGGCAGCTCCATGTGTCACCATTGCCATCATTCGTAAAATTCCTTCCAACTACGACATTGAGTGGCAGAGTCTCAATATTGTGTGCACAAAACTTGACTAGGATAAGAGATCTGTTGGATAGATCCTTGTTCCAAACCAGAAATCTACCAAAGGGTACGAAAGTTTTCATCACAAATTATGGATCCCAAAGCTGCTGAGGGTTGTTCAATAGCATGCACCATATGTCATGGGTAAACACAGTAGATCTATGGTTGATTCCCATGTCCTCGTTGGTGATACGAAAAACAGAGTCCCCTATGAAGTATGGTCTATTGTTGACAGCAGCATCTCGGTCGGTGACAGTAGCAAACCTGAATAGAGCGGTGCTCATGGCGCTTCTGGATGTGCTTCTAACGGCGAGGCCCTCCTCATGGATTCGTTCACCGATGATGGCGACAGCTCCGATGAAATCATCAGCAGGAGGAGCAGGTGTCAAGGTGGCGATGGCCCAGTTGTCACTAAATAGGGGGAAGTCACCACCGAGGTGCACGTATGCACGTTGAGTGCGGAGCGGACCAGGTGGGAGTGCTACCATGCCAGCAGGGACATGGGGGCGGGGTCGACGGGGTAGTTCGCCATCGGCGAGAATGGAGGAGGGGGACGTACAGTGTTTTGGTGGCGATTGTGTTTCCGAGATGTGGCTGGGGGTGTACTGTTGAGGCGTAGAAGGCGAAGAGGCCAGTTCTGTTCTGATACGATGTTGTTCTGTTGTAACAGAGGATTTTTTGTGATATATGAGAAAATTGTTGGGCCGAGATAAGCATGATCTGGCGATGTGCCTGTAACTGTGGCAACGGTGACAATGAATTTCGTTCAAGCAATTCCTTACGTGGTCACCAACAGCCAGACACTTGGAACAAAAAATAGTTTTGTATGAGATGGGCCTAATTGGATCTTGATATGTGGGCTGGCAAGAATAGGGCCCAGGTGACAGATCACGATGAGATGAGGGTTTTGAAATATCCACATTCCCGCTGGCTAGTGTCGGAGTTGCATGGATCTGGATCCGATTATCATGATTAAGTGCACGATCAAAGTTTGAATTTAAATTTCTAGTCACCTCAACATAATTTCTATGGGTTCCAAGTGGGATCAGATTAACACCAGATAATGCATTAACATTAAGATGATGTAGATCAAGGTTACCTTGGTGATCAGGAGGTATGCTTCGATAGACAGATCTGCTTGGGATATCACGACGATGTTGTATGGTTGAAGATTTATGCCTTTTGTTTTGAACAATAGTCCATTCCTTCTCTTGATCTTCATACCATAATCTTTCTTCCATGATCCAATTGGGCCCTCCATTCCCCCATAGATCGAAATAACAGACAAAATCTTTGGAAGTGAATTTGCTCATTCTTTCAATCATGAAACCCACAGCTTTTGAGCAAACATCAAATAAGAAAACTCTGCCTCATAATGGAGAAACCCTAAGTTTGTCACAGTCCACACTCAGACATGTAGAAAGTGCCACACTCACATTGGTGGGATTGAGTTCAAAGTTGGCATGTACAAATGAAACCACAAGAGAAAATCCCAAACTAGCAGAACTTGGATTGACATGACTAGCGAAATAGTTATGAACCTTTGAGAGAAAATATTGTCCTGGCCCAAAATCAAGGCGATGCCAGATGCTGGACGAATCAATAGGGAGATCCATTGAAGTTGGGGGTAGATGGATGGGGATAGGTGAGGAGAGTTGTTTGATTGGATCAGATTAGAGGTTGGATGGCTGGAGTGGGAGATCGCCGACGAGGTGTGTCACGGTGGTGGAGGGGTGGGAGTCGCCATTGGATAATGCAGTTGGATGGAATTCATTAAAACTTTCTGAAAGAATTCATTAAGTAAGTAAGACAAATAATGATGGAAGATTTACTTTGGAGATCCACCACTATGTGGGTATACCGTAAGTTCTTTCATGAAACCTTAAAGAGGTAGAGTATAAACTAGACAAAGACCGATATACTAGTTACAGAGCCAATAGTTATTACAGCGACAATTTAGAGACCATTAGGAAACCCCAAGGGGAGAGTAAACAGTAAATGGAAGTATTTCAATCTAAATCTCCGAGTAAAGGTTGGAGATGAAGTACTAAACTATGACAACATTAAACCTTATTTCATGAGGTTAAAAGAATTCATCATTATAAAAGTTCTTTCAGAAGTATGTCTGGATAAAAGATCAAAGTTACCTCAAGATAGTAGGACTCAAACCATTATAGTTCATCTCAAGCAACAAACCTCAGGCTAATAACCATTTAGCATGCTTACAGACCATCCAGACATGATCTAATTCATCCAGTATATGATCAACCACAGGATAAGAACCCTAAATGGAATAAATCATATTAATCAGGACAAGACAGTAACCAGAGAGGTCACTGCCAATATTTAGCACAGGATCGGCAAGCATAGAGAGCACTAGGGGAGAGGAACATAACTCACCAAAGGTCCTCGCTGAAGACTAGAAGAGCAAGCAGAGGTGGCCGACGACCATGGCGGCACGGGGAGCACCCCAGAAGGGGCGTTGCAACCCATACATCGCCACGGCGGCGACCGTGACCACGCCTAGGGGCGAGGCGAATCACCACGATGCACGACGGCGGCAGCACCAAGATCCACGCCAAACCCCAAACGCTAGGGTTCGGGACGACATCGATCCGTCGCAGGAGAGCCCCATGCTAAAATCCAGTTGGATAGAAAGGATGGGCGTAGTCGACAACCTCCTACTGCACCACAGCGGCGACCATAACGTCCCACGACGGAGGGAATCGCCGGCGGCGATATCACCAACCACGGGGTCGGGGTAGAGGAGGAGAGGAATGAGCTCGAGGGTGAGAGGCACCGAGGGAGTGGGCTGAGTTGGGCTAGACCCTACGGGGTGGCTATGTTGACTATGTCTACTGGGCCACTAGGGCCCAATAAGATTAAGCCAGCCCAAAAAACCTTTAAGGCCTGTTTTAATAAATAGAAAAAGACCAAAATACCCCTAAACTTAATTAAATTATAGAAAATAAAATAAAAATCCAAAAAATTATAAATAAAATTTTTTTGGATTCACAATAATCCACACTATCCAAATAAAATAAGATATAACATTTTTGACATTTAAATTTTATTAAGAATTTTGTAATTTATATATTCCTTATGGAATTTTACAAAATTATTGAAAGATGATAAAAATAAATAAAAATCACTTTAATTATATATTAATATTGTAGTATTTTTGAAAAATACTAAATAAATATTTAATAACAATTTTTAATATTGAAGTGATAATTCTTAAAAGAACTATTAAATCAATAAAAGTCAAATAAAAGGGAAATAAAATAAAATAATTCAATATATGTTATAAATATTAAAAAAATCCTTTATTATTAAAAATACTTTTTATAATAATGGGGAGAATGCATATCAAGTTAAATGATGCATTACATTACTTGCATAATCATTTTGCTTCTTTAAATATTTTCCTTACCGGGCAATAATGATGTTTTTGTAGACATAGAAGCTCAAGGTCCAGTGCAAGCATCAGACTTCACTACCTTGCCATCACAAGGCAAGTTCATCACTTGCTCATGTCCTTTGAAGATTCTTTATCAAAGTATTTGCAAATTGTGTGTTATCATATATGGTATAAAAGAAAGAAAATATTATTTTCACAAATAAAGAAATCATAGATATCATCCTAAGTGGTGATATAATGGATCAATAGAACTTAGGGTTCTATTTGCAAAAATGATGATCAAATAGGGACTTAATAACCCCTGACATCAGTGATTCTAGCGTCGTATATTATGCGTTAGCCATGAGATTTGGAATGGGACAGAGAAGTCAGATGTATCTTCTTCCGCTCGCATGAAGCCGGATGTGTAGGTCGTGGCTGTTATCCTTGTAGCATGCATATTAATTGGTAATTCGTAGAGGATATGCAGCATATGGGTGGGAACCCTCATCGTCCCGGGATAGTTCTGGCATCTAATGGTTTGTACAAACCATTGCTGTAATTCATTATGTGGGAATGGT
Organism: Avena sativa; assembly: GCA_916181665.1. NCBI lineage: Eukaryota > Viridiplantae > Streptophyta > Magnoliopsida > Poales > Poaceae > Avena > Avena sativa. The sequence goes on from OV702284.1 coordinate 163,452,500, forward strand.
ATACACCAAGGAGGCATGCGAGGTCGCGAAGGGGGCAGTGATTGGCTTGGACCAACTACTGGGCCCCACATCATGGAATTGTGGATGGAAAAGTACGCCCGGTTGTGCAACAAGGAGTTGATCTCTCATGGGTAAAGTAACGCAACTCTGCAGAGTGTAAGAATTGTAACTTGTTACTCCCTGTTCCGGGAAGGAGCTGCGAACGCGGCAGGAAAGGAACTCCATGAAAGTTCTGGTCAACCTGTGAAGGCTGATTGTCATAGTTTTTCTTCAGAATAAAATCAATCTTTGAAGAAAGATTTACAAAAATTGCATAGTGCCAAGGATTTATAATCCGAGGTGGTAGTTAGAGCATCAAACTTCCCACCTTGCATATAATGAACTTGTTGGGTAACGCTGTTACTCATTCTTTCCTTTGATCCTTTGCTTAGACTCTGAGGATCCCGAAGACGTGGCAATGTATGCAGCCGAATGTCAAGAAGATGTGTTTTACGAGGAACCCGATCTGTCCGGAGGTGTTGAAGGAGTGGATTACGAAATCCGCTACAGTGTCGATGATAAAGAGTCCAACTAAGTATCCCTAATTAGTAGTAACCAACGAAGCCGAGCAGCATGAACTCTATAGAATAAGCTGCTGAGCTCAACTCCTAGTCGGAGTTGCTAATTTTAAATTATGCTAAAACACTTTATATTTTGGTTTGTAAGTTGAATCTTTTGAAAGCCTTGAACTTCTGGTATTGTAATAATAATAATGTGTGTATTTTTGTAATATGGACCCGCAATGTTTCTGTTGTACAACTCTGAGGGATGTGATATTTACGGAACAGTGTTCTGTGGATGTCATGTCAACGACTATAGTGTACTACACATGCAGTGGTATGCTGGGTCACCGCAGTTGGTATCAGAGCGAATTGCTTTGACCTTAGGTTGGAAACCTAGTAAAGGTTATTACCTGTAGGAAAGTTTAGCAACAATAAAGAATTCTCTAAAAGTAATATAATGGGTATTCAAATGAGAATATTCTGTTATATATTTTAGTGCGACAATTCTTTGTTATGATGCAATATATCATTGGATACTAATCAAAATTATTTTTGTGATATATAGAGATATGGCACCAAAGTTTCCAAAACAGACTTTGGTAAGGAAAGAGGAGACTCTTGATGATTATCAAGGATCATTCACAGACCAACTTCGTCAACTTTTAAAGCTCTTTAGTTGTCCAACTAGAATTCTAGTGAACACTATCACTTACCTTGATGGCCGGATGTTATCCAAGTATCGTGTGAGTATCCAACTTCCAGAGAAGCTTGGATTATATCATGATCTACCTATAGGAGAAGGTAGGAGTCATTTAGCAGCATATCATGTTGCTATTGTGGAGGCGATAGCTAATATCCGGGAGCAGAAAACCAAGGAGTTAGAAGGTAGCACATTCTCTGTGATACCTCATGATTCTATAGACTCGGAACCTATATCGGATCATCTTACTTTTTTAAGAAGCATCCTAAGTTAGCTTCCAAGTTCATGGATAGATATTGAACACTCGTTGCGTATTTTTATAAGACCCATCAAGTGATTGTTGAAGACAAAAATGATATGTTAGAGGATCTAACTGATCCGGAAAGGAGGAAACAGTTAGCATTCCAGTTAGAGAAGGAAGCAAGTAGTAGTGCAACACCTATCTTTAAGGATATACCTATAGATCCTGAATCTTTTATACCATATCCTTATTCACCAAGACCTAAACCTATACATGATCCTACTATGGATATGAGGTATGTAGTACCACAGGGATCAGGGGATGGTTCTGACTCAGAACTTCCTATTGAGAATTCGGATGGTTGGAGAATGGGATCATATAATGGATCTCATGAACACGAGATGTCCACAGATGGTTTTGACAGGAATGTTGGACAATCTAGTTGGATGGGTGCAAGGATGAACCCTAATAATAGTAGTAGAAATACCATGTCAATGGATAATCAGGATGAAGAAGAAGATGTTGAGGAGAGAGTGTTTGAATCATCAACATATTCTCAAAACCCAGGGAATATACATTATCAAGTGTTTAGTTATCTTGCCCAAGAGAGCACCTGGGAAGCAGCAGGATCTGCGTATCCTGTTGACAACTCAAGAAATGAAGCTCAGGAGATGCAGGCTGGAGATAATATTGATTATGTTTCTGAAAACTTTTCAGCTGAGCTGGAGGGAGTCAATGCACCCAGGTTGAGTAATGACTCAAGTCCTGACAATTCAGATACAGAGTATGTTCCTTCTGGAAGGCCATATGTTCCACAAACTGTGCGACGAACAACACGTCATCATGGTTGGACATCAGACATGTATGATGAGCGTAGTTACTACTAGAGGGAGGCAATTAGTTAGTAATATCAAGTACCGTGTATTGTACTCCAAGAAATAAGATAGTGAGATGAATAAGGTAGTTTTGTGACTATACCTATATGGTATATGTTGTAATGACTTTGTATTATTATGATAGTATGTATCATATGTGAAATGCACATTTGGATTTTCTTTGGATCCTCATTGTGTGACTAGTTCTGTGCGTAAAGTCAAGCTCAGAACACATGTGCATGATGTAATTATGAGTATTCACTTTATGTTGCAGGACTAGAGGGTCATGGATACGGTTGTAGAAATGGAAACCGAGCAGCAACGGATGGAGCGAGAGGCCAAGGAGAAGACCGATGCAGATGCAGCAAATCAAGGAGCATTACCACCACCACCAATGAGGCCGTTAATGGAGCAGAACTTTATGCAATGTATGAAAATGATGCAAGAGACCCAGAACAAGTTTATGGAAGAGTTGTTGGGGCGAGCAAATTAGAGGGCACCTGAAGGTGGAGGAGTGAGTTTATCTGATTTCCAGAATGCAAGACCGTTACCTTTTGCATCAGCTCCTGAACCAATGGATGCAGAAGATTGGCTAGCAGATACTGAAAGGAAGCTGAAAACTGTAGGTTGCAATGATGAGGAGAAATTGAGGTATGCAACTCAATTTCTGACTGGACCTGCAGCATCATGGTGAGAAAATTAGTTGGCCATGCGACAACCAGGAAGGGAGTTTACCTGGGAAGGGTTCAAGCAGAGATTCCGTGAATACCATGTTACGGAAAGTGTTATGGAGTTGAAGCGGAGAGAATTTGAGGAGCTTCAGCAAGGATATACTAGTGTCATGAAGTACATCCGGGAGTTTAGTCAATTGTCTCGTTATGCTGAGGAGGATGTTAACTCTGAAGAGAAGCGGAAGAAGCGTTTCCTGAGGGGATTAAATCCATTCGTGAAGATGCAGTTAAGGTTAGCCAATAAGCAAACTTATCATCAGTTGTTGGATGCAGCCATTACTTTTGAAGATGATTACAAGAATGTCCAAGAGGACCGGAGGAAGAGAGCCAAGAAGGAAACCAAGAGAATTCAGGCAAGCAAAACTAAACCCAACCTGGAGTTCAAACCTCAGAATATGAATTATGGCAACAATAACAATAACAAGGGCAGCGGTGGACATCAATCCAATCCGAGAAGGAATGTTATTTGTAACAATTGTGGAATTTTAGGGCATTTCTAGAGGGAATGCAAAAAGCCTATAGTGATTTGTTATGGTTGTGGTCAGAAGGGGCATATCAAGCCCGATTGTCCGAGCAAACCACCAGGAGGTTGGCCTACCAAGGGAGGAGGACAAGCCAGTGGAGAAAATGGACAGCCCAATAAAGGAGGAAATAATGGCAAGAACAACAATGGCAAGAGGAACCGATCTACCGGGAAACCACTACTAGAAAAAACATTACCAGTGGCGCACTAAATTGAAATTCTGTGGCGCATATGGTTGTTGCCACTAAATTCTCGCCACTAAAATTTAAATTCTGTGGCGCATATGCATATGCGCCACAAAATTCTCAACATTCTGTGGCGCATATGCCATATGCGCCACAGAATTATATCCCAGATTCTGTGGCACATATGGCATATGCTCCACAGAATCATTTTTTTCAGAATTTTGAAATTTTCAGAATCTGGTACAAATACAGGTATATTACAAGAAATACACATAAATTGAACAGAAATACACAGAAAAGCTGCACACAGCAGTATAAATGTTCCGGTTCACATATAATACATCAACAAGCACAAATGTTCACAAGTGTTCATCAATCACATCACTTAGAACTGAATAAATGTACAAGTACATTTCACAAGTGTTCATCTCAATGTTGTCACTTCCTACCTTAGAGGAGAATGTAGTACACCGTCATCACCGCGTACTCGGGTTCTGTCTCAGCGTACTCGGGTTCTGTCTCAGGTTCAGGCTCTTCAAAGTTCTTGGCAGACTAGACTGGCTCCAAGGCGAACTTGGCGAGACAGAGACTATGGACGCAAGACATAGCAGCACGGTGGCAAACTTGTATTGAACGATCTTGGCATCTCACAGTGGCAAACCTGCGACGCGACACAAGTGGATATGCTCATTATTGGCTTTAGGCATAACGTCAAACACCATCGGCCCATGCCTCAACATAAGAAAAGAACTAACTTAGCTAAGAAATACCATCGATAGGAGATCACAAGTTGGACAAATTAGTATGCAACAAGTTCGTATTGCATGTATAAAATAGGGCCTGGACAACATCTTGTACCTTCACGCAGTCAATTGTGCGGGGGTATCGGTTAGAACCGGAATGGAATTCAACATGCACACAAACGAGATACACAGATCCTAGGAGAAAACACAACTCGTTTGCTCATATGGGCGAACACTTGGTGGGTGTGCTACATACAAATCTGGGTGCAGAAGACCTGCTGGCAGGAGGGCGGCGTTGAGTCGTGCTGGAGAAGGACATACGCGATGGAGGCCTTGACGATAGTTGGAGGAGGCCATGCTCGCATACGGGCTTGGGGACGATCCCGGCCTCGAAGTGGAGGAAGTCGGGGATGACGATGTAGCGAGCCCGTGCAGCAGCGGAGAGGAGAGGGCCGAGCGGTGCTGCTCGCACGGGAGATGCAGAAGCGCGGGGCGGAGCTCTAGGTGGCGAGGAGGGGAGGATCGGCGGCGCTTCGATGGCGGGTCCTAGGAGGCACTGGCGGCGGCCGTCGGAAGCGAGGGAGGCTAGCCCGCGGACGGAAGGGAGGCTGGGGCAGAGCGCCAGGAGGCATACGACCGGCGCTGGAGCTTGACGCGACCGAAGGCGACGAGGATGGAACCCGCGGGCGGCGGAGACGCGCCTGAGAGGGAGGCGAAGGGAGCGGTGCTCGGGGGGCACAGAGAGAGGGGAAACAGGGAGGGGGGCGGCGGCGGCTTGGTCGCATGCAAGGGAGGCGGCGGCGCTCGGGAGCTTGGTCCTGGCGGCGGCGCAGCTCGGGATCGAGGAAGGATCAGGGTCGCGTGTACGGGATGCGTGCGTGGAGTGCGTGTTGTGTGTGTGTCTCGCGTGCAGCAGCGGAGAGGTTGACCGGGCTGCGTTGTGTGCGTCCAGGTGCATGCGTGTGTGCGTTTTGTGTTCCTGGTGGTGTGGTGCGTGCGTGTGAGACGTGGTGTGTGTGTTTTTTTTTGACAGATCGTGGTGTGTGGTTCGGTTTGTGTGGTGTGTGTTTGGGTTTGGTTTGGTCAGGTACGTGCGCGAGACGTGGTGTGCGGTTTTATTTTAAAATACTTTTCTAAATAGTTTTTAGATAAATAAAAGATCGAAATAGACCAGGATTTTGATTTGAAATTAAAGGAATGACTAATCAGAAAACAAAATAGACTTTTGGTGAAGAAGAGATGGTGGTAGGTAGGAGAGGATGCTACTTTTTTTAGATCTGTTTTGCACATTCTGTGGCAAATATGGCAAATGCCCCACGGAATGTCAAAATTCTGTGGCGCATATAACATATGCGCCACAGAAATGCCAGAATTCTGTGGAGCATATGGCTATATGCGCCACAGAAATTGAGAATTCTGTGGCACATATGCTATATGCGCCAAAGGATTTTGACATTCTGTGGCACATATAGCCATATGCGCCATAGAATTCTGGCATGCCCATGTGCTGGGTCAGGTTTATATGGGGCCCACAGGAATTCTTTGGCGCATATAGCTATATGCGCATATATGCGCCATAGAATTCTCACTTTCTATGGTGCAAATAGCTATATGCGCCACAGAATTGCAAGAATTCTGTGGAGCATTTGCTATATGCGCCACAAAATTAATTTTAGTGGAGCATTTTCCCTATATGCGCCACAGGATTAAAATCTATCTATAATCGTTTTCCTAGTAGTGAACTGAACTGTGCAACCCTCGAGGAGGTGGATAATTCGTAGCATGCAGTGATAGGTACGCTCAATATCCTTACCAATCCCAACAAAGTTCTATTTGATACTGGTGCAACTACTTCATTCATTTCTGAAGAATTTTGTGATAAGTTCGGGATTAGAAGGGCAACATTAGAAAGTCCTATGACAATAGTTATGGCAGGAGGGAATGTGATTGTACGCCACATAAAACAAGATCAGGTTATATCGATCTGTGGTTGTACATATTTCACAGACCTTTATGTGATTCCTTTGAAGGGAATTGCAGTAGTGCTAGGAATGGATTGGATGATGGAACACAGAGCTCAGATAAATTGTGAGGAGAAAACTGTCTCAATCAAAACTCCAAGTGGAGCAAGGATAGTTTACCAAGCAGATAAGCACAGTCATATCATGGTGGATCTGCAGTTGAACTCAATGAAAGAGGTCAAATTGGAAGAGATTCCTATAGTAAATGAATTTCAAGATGTTTTTCCAGCAGAGCTACCAGGAATGCCACCAGACTGGGAGATAGAGTTTACTATTGACCTAATTCCTGGTACAGCACCAATAGCTCAAGCACCATATAAAATGGGACCCAAAGAGTTAAAAGAACTCAAGGAGCAAATTTATGAGTTAGCCAGAAAAGGATTTATTCAGGAAAGTGTATCTCCATGGGGAACACCAGTAATCTTTGTGGATAAGAGAGATGGTGGAAGACGGATGTGTGGTGATTATAGAAACCTAAACAACGTTACTATCAAGAATAAGTATCCTTTACCAAGAATTCAAGATTTGTTTGATCAAGTGAAAGGAGCTGGGGTATTTTCAAAGGTCGATTTAAGATCTGGATACCATCAAATAAAAATCAAACCGGAAGATGTTCCAAAGACAACATTTGTCTCAAGTATGGACACCATGAGTCTGGTAGTACCATTTGGTTTGACCAATGCACCGGCAATATTCATGAATCTGATGAATAAGATCTTCATGCCATATTTGGACAAGTTCGTCATAGTCTTTATTGATGATATTCTGATATATTCCAAGGATAAGGAAGAGCATGCTGATCATTTAAGAATAGCATTACAGACTCTAAGGGAACACAAACTTTACGCTAAGTTTAGTAAGTGTGAATTTTGGCTTGATGAGGTAGAATTCCTCGGTCATGTGATCAGTAAAGATGGAATTGATGTGAATCCATCTAAAGTTCAGTCATTACTAGAGTGGACTGCACCGACCAATGTGAAGCAAATTCGAGGTTTCTTAGGAATGGCTGGTTATTATCGGAGATTCATTGAAGGTTTCTCCAAAATAGCCGTACCAACGACCAAATTATTAAGGAAGAATACACCATTCAAGTGGGATGAGAAATGTGAAGCAAGTTTTCAAGAGTTGAAGACTAGATTAACCACAGCTCCAATCTGAGCAGTTCCTGAAACAAGGAAGGATTTCATAGTATACTGTGATGCGTCTAAAGAAGGTTTGGGTTGTGTACTAATGCAAGAACGGAAAGTGATTGCTTATGGTTCAAGACAACTGAAACCACATGAAGTCAACTATCCAACTGATGATTTAGAGTTAGCAGCAGTAGTTTTTGCGCTGAAAGGATGGAGACATTTTCTTTATGGAGCAAGATGTGAGTTATACACTGACCATAAAAGTCTCAAATACTTCTTCACTCAAAAGGAATTGAATATGAGATAGAAACGTTGGTTGGAACTAATCAAGGATTATGTTTTAACAATCAACTACACTCCAGGGAAAGCAAATGTTGTAGCAGATGCTTTAAGCAGAAAGAGTGCAGATATTCAGCCTAGTAATCGGGAGTTACCAAAAGAGTTACAAATGGACTTGGAAAGGTTAGAACTTCAATTCATTAGGACAGAGGTTCTTGGAGGATTAGCTACTATCAGGTACTTGCAGAGCAGGACAGTGATCTTAAGCAAGAAATTTTTAGACATCAAGCAGAAGATCCTTTTATTGCTGAGGAAATTCGAAGGATATCTCAAGGGCAAAAATCAGTTTTTCGCCTTGGGGATTATGAGTCTTTATGGTTTCAAGACCGTTTATGTGTTCCAGATGTGACTGAGATTCGTGATATCATACTCAGAGAAGCACATGAAACACCATATTATATACATCCAGGGAGTACTAAGATGTATATGGATTTGAAAGAACTGTTCTGGTGGAATAACATGAAAAGAGATATTGCTAAATATGTATCTGAATGTCATACTTTCCAAAGGGTGAAGGCTAAACATCAAAGTCCACCAGGACCATTACAACCCTTGGAAATTCCTGAATGGAAGTGGGAGGAAATAGGTATGGACTTCATCACAGGATTACCCATGACACCAAAAAGGAAGGATATGATATGGGTAATTGTGGACAGACTCACTAAGAGTGCACATTTTATTCCAGTGAATCAAAAAGATAATACCGAGAAGTTAGTTGAAGTATATGTCAAAGAGATAGTAAGTAAGCATGGAGTACCAAAAAAGATCGTAACTGATAGGGGATCAGTGTTTACTTCAGCATTTTGGAAGCAATTTCATGAAGCACTTGGTTCAAAGTTAGATTTCAGCACAACATATCATCCCGAGACAGGAGGTCAAACTAAAAGAACAAATCAAATACTAGAAGACATGTTAAGAGCTTGTGCACTAGATTTTGAGGAACATGGGAAGATCATCTACCATTGGCAGAATTTTCCTATAACAATAGCTATCAGAGTAGTCTGAAGGCAGCTCCATATCAGGTTCTATATGGAAGGAAGTGTAGATCACCGATATGTTGGTATGAGCCTGGAAGCTGCAAAGAATTTGCGCCATATTATATCAAGGAAAGACAATATATCATTGATAAGATCAGGGATAGACTGAAAATAGCCCAGAGTAGGTAGAAAAGTTATGCGGATCAAATTCGAAGATCATGGCATCTAGAAGTAGGAGATATGGTCTATTTGAAAATAAGTCCAATGAAAGGGGTGAAAAGGTTTGGAGTTAAAGGAAAATTGAGTCCAAGATACATCGGACCATTCAAGATATTGAGTCAAAATAGAACTATAGGTTATGCTTTAGAGTTACCATCAAGATTAGCTCAAGTGCATAATGTTTTCCATGTGTCACAACTTCAAAAATGTTTGAAAGTTCCGGATGATGCAATCACACACCAGGAGATAGAATTACTAGTAGACTTAACCTATATTGAAAATCCCTGTAAGATTCTGGAAGAAAACTGGAAAAGATTGAGGAACAGAGCAATCAAATATTGCAAGGTACAGTGGGAACATCACCCTGAAAGGGAAGCCACATGGGAGAAAGAAGAGTATTTAAGAAAAGCCTATCCAGAACTATTCAGGTATATCTCCACAAACTTCAGGACGAAGTTTAATTTAAGGGAGGAAGTTTGTAACATCCCAGCATTTAGGAACTAATGAAGGGTAGATTTAGGAATTTAGAATGTTGCATGCATTCATGTGTGAAAATGTGGGTAAAATTTTCGCCAAATAAAAATCTTAAGTGATCAAGGTTTCTTTCATACTTTGAGATTAGGTTTAGTCTTAAAGGATGATTGCTATAGATTTTGATATGATCTCTGAGGGATTATGTGTTTTGGAAAATGAGTTTGAATATTAAACTTGAGTGTTTGAATTATAATTCAAATGAATTGGGAATAAGATTTGAATCTTGATTAAATTAAGAGTTAATTATTTTAACTCAAACTTTATCTAAAGAAAACAATTAAGAATATGAAAACTTATTTCATATTTTGATTCAATCAATAAGTTACAAAAATATAAATTATTGAAATTATTCAAAAACTTCACAATAGCAAATAAAAAAAGAATAAGAATATTTCTTTATTCATAATAATATAATCTTTATTACAGAAGAATAAAATGAAGATTACAAAATAGTAAAATGAAAATTACAAAGGAATAAGAAGATTACATTAACTATTCTATAAAGAAAACATAAAATAAAATGTTCATCTTCAAATCTGTTCCTGCAAGACAAACACTAATAAAACAATAATAAGGTTAAAGTTAGAATTGTTTTTCTCTCAGACATGTTAGTGAGGTGCACTGAACAAGTTCATCATTGAGAAATTATAAAAGGGGCAAGTTTCACCAATATGAAAGAATTTATCTTTCATAAATTTTAAGCCAAAAAGGGGTCAAATTGACAACAAGGAGGGGCAAGTACACCAGCCAGGTAAAAGTAATCCGATCAAAGTAACTTTCAAGTCCAAAGCATATCCACAAGTGCACATCAAGCACACAAGCAGGACACACAACTAAATGCATGTGGTGTGCTGTCAGCTTCACAGCACAGCCCAAACTCACAAAACCATCAACACAGCCGTGCAGAGGCACTAGTGTATCTCTTCACTGCTTACACACAAGAACATCCAGCAGCTAACCAAGCACAACAGCCAGCAACCAAACCAACCAAAGCCAAGATCTCATCACCAGGATGGTGACATAAGGAGGTGGAAGGATCAGGTGGACAGCAAGATCAAGTCCAGGAGCTAGGAGGAGCAGCCTAGATCAAGGTCAAGCACAGGAGTTCAGCAAAACCAGATCAAGATCATCACCCAACTCCATAATCATCAGTTTTTATGGTAAGAATCATAAAACCCTCACATGATCAAATCATATTATCTATAGAGAAGCATGTGTTGTTTTATGAAACAAACTCTCAGAAAACACCCAAGTGGGGTGAATCCATCCTTGAGATTTTAAACTCTAAAAGCAAACAGCAAAGTACAAGGATCCAACCAAAACTCAGAACAACATCATTGATTTGGTTGTCAAGCTATATATTTCAATTCAAGCACAAATATAGCTAAGATTTAATTTCTAGGCACATCCCTAAGATAAGGGTAGCACCTTAGAAGCTAATCTTTTGAATCCATATAATCAAGCCTACTATCATTTTTTCCAAGCTTTGATTCAAGAAACAATAGCTGATACCACTACCAGGACCATCCATATGAACCAACTAGATAAGGCCTAAACCCCTAAGCCTCAGACCAACATCATTGGTCTTAGGGATTTCAGAAAAGAACATTTCAGTTTATCTTTTAAAGCCAAGCTTGTCTTAAGCTTAAATCAACCCCAATCAATGGATTAGAATCAATCTTGTGTGACATACCAAGATGGTGTCACAAGAACAATTCTACATGAATCAGTATAAACATTTAATCATCACAGATTAAATCAATTAACTTACTAATCATTTTCCTGTTAATACAGGAATCATAATTAGGATATTCTTATGTTAATCTTCACTGTTTGAGATGATCATGCTGATCTCAAACCACACATAAATTCTCAAGCCAACAACACTAAGACAGTGGTTTCATCACACCATAACCATGATCGTAAACCAAGAAATTACAGTGGAAAGTTATCAAGCCACTAACTTTACCAAGCATGGATTCCAAAGCAACTATACCATCTGAATCATATGCAAACCAAGCATAAAATCATCTAATAAGCCACCAGAACCATTATAGTTCATCTCAAGCAACAAGCCTCAGGCTAATAACCATTTAGCATGCTTACAGACCACCCAAACATGATCTAATTCATCCAGTATATGATCAACCATAGGATAAGAACCCTAAATGGAATAAATCATCTTAATCAGGACAAGACACTAACCAGAGAGGTCACTGCCAACATTTAGCATAGGATCAGCAAGCACAGTGAGCACTAGGGGAGAGGAACAGAACTCACCAAAGGTCCTCGTTGAAGACTAGAAGAGGAAGAAGAGGTGGCCGACGACCATGGCGGCACAGGGAGCACCCCAGAAGGGGCGCTGCAACCCATACATCACCACGGCAGCGACCGTGACGATGCCTAGGGGCGAGGTGAATCACCACGATGCACGACGGTGGCGGCGGCACCAAGATCCACGCCAAACCCAAACCCCAAACCCTAGGGTTCGGGACGGCATCGATCCATCGCAGGAGAGCCCCATGCTCAAATCCAGTTGGATAGAAAGGATGGGCGTAGTCGACAACCTCCTACTGCACCACGGCGGCGACCAGAACGGCCACCACGACAGCGGGAATCGCCTGTGGCGATATCACCAACCACGGGGTCGGGGGCAGAGGAGGAGAGGAATGAGCTCGAGGGTGAGAGGCAGCGAGGGAGTGGGCTGAGTTGGGCCAGACCCTACAGGGTGGCTATGTTGACTATGTCTAATGGGCCACTAGGGCCCAATAAGATTAAGCTAGCCCAAAAAACCTTTAAGGCCTCTTTTAATAAATAGGAAAAGACCAAAATACCCCTAAACTTAATTAAATTCTAGAAAATAAAATAAAAATCCAAAAAATTATAAATAAAATATTTTTGGATTCACAATAATCAACACTATCCAAATAAAATAAGATATAAAATTTTTGACATTTAAATTTTATTAAGAATTTTGTAATTTATATATTCCTTATGAAATTTTACAAAATTATTGAAAGATGATAAAAATAAATAAAAATCACTTTCATTATATATTAATATTGTAGTATTTTTGAAAAATACTAAATAAATATTTAATAACAATTTTTAATATTTAAGTGATAATTCTTAAAAGAATTATTAAATCAATAAAAGTCAAATAAAAGGGAAATAAAATAAAATAATTCAATATATGTTATAAATATTAAAAAATATATTTATAAATCCTTTATTATTAAAAAGACTTTTTATAATAATGGGGAGAATGCATATCAAGTTAAATGATGCATTACATTACTTGCATAATCATTTTGCTTCTTTAAATATTGTCCTTACCGGGCAATGATGATGTTTTTGTAGACATAGAAGCTCAAGGTCCAGTGCAAGCATCAGACTTCACTACCTTACCATCACAAGGCAAGTTCATCACTTGCTCATGTCCTTTGAAGAGTCTTCATCATAGTATTTGCAAATTGTGTGTTATCATATATGCTATGAAAGAAAGAAAATATTATTTTCACAAATAAAGAAATCATAGATATCATCCTAAGTGGTGATATAATGGAGCAATAGAACTTAGGGTTCTATTTGCAACAATGATGACCAAGTAGGGACTTAATAACCCCTGACATTAGTGATTCTAGCTCTGTATATTACGCGTTAGGCATGAGATTTGGAATGGGACAGAGAAGTCAGCTGTATCTTCTTCCTCTCGCATGAAGCCGGATGTGCAGGTCGTGGCTGTTATCCTCGTAGCGTGCATATTAATTGGTAATTCGTAGAGGATATGCAGCATACGGGTGGGAACCCTCATCGTCCTACAATAGTTCTGGCATCTAACGGTTTGTACAAACCATTGCCGTAATTCATTATGTGGGCATGGTGTACACCAAGGAGGCATGCGAGGTTGCGAAGGGGGCAGTGATTGGCTTGGACCTCTGCAGAGTGTAAGAATTGTAACTTGTTACTCCCTGTTCCGGGAAGGAGCTGCGAACGTGGCAGGAAAGGAATTCCATGAATGTTCTGGTCAACCTGTGAAGGCTGATTGTCATAGTATTTTTTAGAATAAAATCAATCTTTGAAGAAAGATTTATAATAATTGCATAGTGCCAAGGATTTATAATCCGAGGTGGTAGTTAGAGCATAAAACTTCCCACCTTGCATATAATGAACTTGTTGGGTAACGCTGTTACTCATTCTTTCCTTTGACCCCTTGCTTAGACTCTGAGGATCCCGAAGACGTGCCAATGTATGCAGCCGAATGTCAAGAAGATGTGTTTTACGAGGAACCCGATCTGTCCAGAGGTGTTGAAGGAGTGGATTACGAAATCCGCTACGGTGTCAATGATAACGAGTCCAACTAAGTATCCCTAGTTAGTAGTAACCAACGGAGCCGAGCAGCATGAACTCTATAGAATAAGCTGTTGAGCTCAACTCCTAGTCGGAGTTGCTACTTTTAAATTCCACTAAAACACTTTATATTTTGGTTTGTAAGTTGAATATTTTGGAAGCCTTGAACTTCCGGTATTGTAATAATAATAATGTGTGTATTTTTGTAATATGGACCCGCAATATTTCTGTTGTACCACTCTGAGGGATGTGATATTTACGGAATGGTGTTCTGTGGATGTCATGTCAACGACTATAGTGTACTACACAGGCAGTGGTATGCTGGGTCACCGCAGTGGAGTAATTTGATATAACCAAGTATAGATATGAGAAGATTATCAAAAGCTTCAGTGACAAGCTTTTGAGAATTATAAGTGAGATTACAACGTAATTGTGAAGTAAGAGAGTAAACATTCAAGTGGACTTGGATTCATAATAAGTATCCTAGAGATGGGAGTTATCTCTATGAGAAGATCATATAGAGCTTTAGTGTCAACCTCATTGGATTTACAAATGGATTTAGAAGGAGGAAGTGTTGATAACAATATACTTGTGAAGTAAAGATCATCACGTAACACATGATGATATATGTGAAGAAGTAATATATCTAGGAAAGGAATTCCTCAAGTAAGAAACAATAATTATAAAGTATGGAAGATAGGAATTCTTGGTAAACACTAAACCTTAAATATATAATCAAACTTAATATCTATCACATCTGTTTGATCAATCATCTTATTTCCACAATGGCTTATAGTAATATTTTCCTATAGAAAATTACTTGAGCATACCTTGCCACTTCAAAACATTAAAATCATACGTGCCTACAAACTATAATTATCAATTCTATCTCTTAAGCCATCCTAGATATCTTATCTTGGATGGTAATACCATTCATGAACACAATCCTGAAAACAATATATTTTAACCATTAATATTTATTCACATTAATAAAAGGATATATGTATATTAAATCTCCTAAAACTCATGGTAAACATTTATAATTCTAAACCATAACTTCTATGCAAGTTACAACAAAACATATACCTTGATATCACCCAAGCTCATGTGATTAACATTAATCATATTAATTCCTTAGAATATCATGCATCAAATAATGATGTAGGATCACTATATAAAAGTTTCCTTAAAACTATAAGTTAATGAGAACCAAGTTTTATGAATGAGTAGTAATATATCATTTAATAAGTTTATGGTATATTATGTAAATAAAATTCATAACAAAGTTCCTAAAAAATAATAAAATGTAAAGTACCTATTTAAAGAAAATAAATAAATTATAGAATTATAATAAAGACTCATAAAAGAACACTACATGTACTTCTATATTATTACCATTATTTAGCAAGTAAATCTTATTAAGAAAGTACCAAAGAAATGTGTATAAAATAAGTAAATTAAAATAGGAAACAGAAAATGTAAAAAGGGAAAACAGAAAACAGAAAACAGAACAAATCTTCTGGCCCACAGCCCATTGCCTCTCTTCTCTATCTGCTACTCACGCGCAGTACTCAGCAGCCCACTCTAGCCCAAGAACCAACCCGACTTGTCTCCCTCTCTGGCTGATTAGTGGTACTGAGGAGGGACTGCGGATTGAAACAGAAGATTTCCTAGGGTGTTTTATGCAAAACTCCCATTGTCGTCTTCCTCGTCTACTCGAAGCACCTCGGTGGACGTATTTTTGCCGTCCGCCCTTGCCGCGATGCCCACAGCCGTCAAGATCCGTGCAGCCGATGTTCGTTGCCTATAAGAAGAACTCCGTCGCATCGGAGAGCCATATCTTCTTCTCCTCCCCATTTTATCCTCTGACCTAAACCCTAGCCCCACCGGAGCCACTCCTCGCTATCCTTCCCAAGCTCCCTTCACCTCCCTGAGTGCACTATTGGACTCAGCTCGTTGCTCTCATTCTCTCAAGCCAGGCCATGGAAGCCCGAAAGCCTCCTATCGAACTAATCGATATCTCAGCTCCGCCGCCAGTCATCGTCATTCGTCGTTGATTTTGAGATCGCCTCTTATTGTTGACACCTCTGCGAGCTTCCTGGTGAGTCACTGATTCTGCCGATACCTTCCTCGTTGTTCCTCTTGCTCTGCATCACCGTCCCAACGCTCGCTAGCAATCACCACCGTTGGTCGCCGCCGTGCACTATATTCCGGCGACCTTAACCAAGCGGCGCCGCCACTATTAAGCTCAGTATGCTCTCCCACGTCCAACGCAATCAAACCCGAGATCCCGCGCTCACCAAATCGCCCGATCGAACTCGATCTAAGTGGATCTGTTTGTATGACGTCATCGTGACATCACGTCTATGTCACCCTTGACCTGGTCCACCGGTTTAACTAGTCCACGCCAACGTGGCATGCCAACGTGGCTAGTACCCCACCTGTCTGTGACTTAGGGTAGATCATTCTGGGTGTAAAAAGTAATTCCTTGTTTAGAAAATGAATAATCTTATAAAATCAATATCTTTTGTTTTATAATTCAGATAAATGTGTTTAATATATGAAAAATTTCAGAAAAAAAAATCTAGAACTTAATTCTATTATCAAACATTATTATGTTAAATATTTAAATAATTATTATTTAATAAAGATTTTATAAGTATTAGTATTTTGAAAATTCATATTTTAATATTGGTAAATAAGAAAAATATAAATAATAGACCAAAATTCTTAGAAAAATAAGAACTATAATTTAATACTCTAATCATCTATTGTAATTTCACTTAATTAAATATCTATTATTTATTAAGTGTTTATAAAGTAATAAATCTTATAAAAATCATATCTTATTATTTATAAATCACAAAAATAAATGTAATACACCAAAATGATCACAAAAATAATATATACATGTTAAAAATATAACATTCCACTTTTGAAGTAAGTACAAATTTAGTACCCTAATAAATTGAATTCAAACTTATTTCCTTAATTTATAACTCATATAAGGATAAATAAAAATAGCTAATATTACTAAAATTATTCCTTTGAGGTCTAAAAATAATATTAGTCCAAAGTTTTGATAATATGAAGTCAAAATAAGTTTAACACATTTTAAAGTACAAATTTTATTGAATTATCATTTAACTATAAGTTCTTATTATTTCCTAAAGAGGTTCTTATGAAATTATAAAAGCTTCAAGAATAATATATTTTGACATAATAAAACTTCTTACCATTGTTTCACTCACAACTTTATAAAAGGATTCAAACCCAAAGATAGCTTATAAGTAGTTAAATAATATTATTTCCATAATTATAAATAATAATTACTCATTTGTAAGGAGATAAATGATTCTATTCGATTATAATGTAAAGGCATCACTACTAAAATAGAAGTGTTACCAATCTTCATTAACCTCAAAGAAACATTATTAAGTGAACAAACTATAATACCATCTAATTACCAAGATATACAAGTCTCAACTACTAATGATGTCATTATTTAGATGAAGTAATTCTTTCTTTCTTGAGAACTATAGTCAGTAAGAAATCTAAGAATGTTAACTTAAAATTTAAATGATTTTGTTTAATTAAGTCAAATTTTCTTCAAAAGTTATTCTTTTAAGATACATTATAAAGCAAGACATAAGCATTCCTATAAAATCCTAAATGATAAACAATCTTTATATAAGAAGTCTTTGAGTAGCATTCCACATTTGTGTGCCTTGTTATTATATGCTACTTATTATCCTTACATGTTGTTTCACACACACACTCACAAGCCTTAATAAGAAGCACAAGTGTGAAATTCATCTAAGAGAGCAACACATTCCAAAGAAACCATTTCGAATATCCAAATCCTAGAACAACGTTATTCCGGGGATTTGAGTTTTCAAAGTTGCATTACATTATTTATGCATAATAGCATCTTGCTTCTTTAAACATTAGTCCTTACCGGACTGATATGTACAATTTGCATCATCATTCTATATCATAATTTTTCTCTATTCATTGATATATGTCTTATTATGAGGTGTTACTTATGTATTTTCCTCTGTTTTTGCATGTTGGATGATTCTTGGAGGATGGACTGCCAGAGTCAGGTTTCTGATGGAAAAAGAGGTGTTTTGATGCAATTTCATGAAGATCAGAAAAATACCAGAAAAATATTGGAAAATCATATTTTCCCAGAAGACGAAGGAAGCCAGAAGGGGAGGCGTAGCCAGGCCATAGGGGGACCACACCCCCTAGGCGCGGGACCACCTTGCCCTGCCTCTAGGACAGGTGTGGCCCACCTGGCCGGCTCCCGACTCTGCCCTCTCACCTATATCTTCCTGAGGGAACCCTAATACCACGGGAGTGACCATAGAAAGATTTCCGCCGCCTCTGCGGGGCGGAAAACACCGAGAGAGAAAGATCTCTCCGGCAGACAGATTTCTGCCAGGGAAATTCCTTCCCGAAGAGGGGAGATCGTCGCCATCAACACCGTCATTAAGCTAGGCTTCATCAGGATCATCATCCACACCATCATATCCACCAGCACCATCATCACCAGTCCATCCTGCTGTCACAATTGTATTGGATCTTGCGGTAGTTCTTAGGGGAAACTTTCCCGGTGTTAATTACTATTATAGTTGATGCTTGTGAGTGGAACCATTGGATTATTGTTTATGTTCAGATTTTTATCCATCACCATATAATATTTGATCTTGATCCATATGATGTCTTGTGAGTAGTTCGTCTAGTTCTTGAGTACATGAGAGAAGTCATGTTGTTAGTAGTGGATTTGTGTTGAGTTATTATTCAATGGTTTAGTATTTAAGTTGTGGTGCTATTCTTCTAGTGGTGTCATGTGAATGTTGACTACATGATACTTCACCATTTATGGGCCTAGGGGAATGCATTGTGTATTTGGCTACTAATTGTTGGGTTGCAGGAGTGACAGAAACCTGAACCCCCGTTAGGACACCTTTACACAAGGGAGCGTAGGATCTCAGAGTTTAAGGCTGTGGTTAGGTTTATATCTTAATTACTTTCCTATATTTGCGGATTCTTGCAGGGGGTTTAATCACAAGTATGTATTAGTCCAAGTAAGGTATTTATATTAGCATAGGTTCACCCACACAACACTTACAACACCAAAGAAGAGTACTTAGCTATATGAAGCGAAAGCACTTGACAGAATTCCCATGTGTCGTCGAGAACGTTTGGTCCTTATAAGTATTTCCACCGGCTTATCCTTTGCTAAGAAATGATTGGGACACTTGCTGTTCTTTGTCTTTATTACTTGCACTTTGTTTTGTTGCTTTATCAGAAAACCCCTAAAAATCCGTTTGCTAAGTATTTACAGAGATTTCCTACTCCATACCACTAGTCAACACCTTCTGATCTTTATTGGGATCGACACTCCTATTTATCAAAAGTACTATGATACACCCCCTATACTTGTGGGTCATCAAGACTATTTTCTGGCGCCGTTGCCGGGGAGTGAAGCACTATTGAATAGTGGAACTGGTAAAGGAAACTTCTACTGTGAGTATTGCTTTTTGTTACTGCTTGTTACTCTGTTTCCAATATGGATAACCTACTTGGTTTTCTGTTTGGGAAAACTACTACCACTATTAGGGTAGTAGATGAACCACCACCTATTGAGATAGATCCTTTTAAGATACCTACAAGTATTGTTGATCGTGTTATGGATAATTATTATTTGGGGGATGGAACTGTCCATCCTGGTGATCATTTTCTTTTTATCCATGAATTATGCGGGTTGTTTAAGTGTGCAGGTATCATAGCTGAACAAGTGAGGAAGAAGTTACTCTCCATATCCTTGAAAGGGAGAGCTGAAGAATGGTATAAGCTGCTGAAGAATGGACAATCCATGGAATGGGAGGAAATGGCATCTCTCTTTTATTCTAATTTATATCCTCCCAGTGAGATTCATAAGGATAGAAATCTGATATATAACTTTTGGCCTCGTGATGGAGAGAGTACAACTCAAGCTTGGGGGAGATTGAAGTTATTAATGCTTAAATGTCAAATTCATGAACTCCCTAACAATATTAAAATCAATAACTTTTATGCTAGGCTTTCTCTTCATGGTAAAGATTTACTTGATGCTTCTTGTGCTGGATCATTCACGTGTATGAAGGAAGAAGCTAAATGGGATCTACTAGACTGTATTCAAAAAAATACTGAAGCTTGGGAGAATGAGAAAGGAACAAAGTCAGGTATAATCTATGATTATGAATGCATTAAATCTTTTATGGGAACTGATGACTTCCGTGATATTAGTAATGAGTTTGGTCTTGATTCCCAAAGTATTGCCAACTGTTTTAAGGCCTTTGCCTCTTACATAGAAATTCCTAAGAAGAAGTGGAATAAGTACCATGCTCCGTATAAAGATGTTGTTAATAATGTTCCTGTTAGAAGTGCTAAAGTTTGTACTACTAATCATATTGTTCCTAAAGCTTATGTTGCGAAAATACCTTTTCCTAGCTAAGGTAAAGGAGTACTCTATGATAATTAGTGCGAATAATAAAGGTACTAAGAAAACTGTGGAGCCTGGTGAGCAATTGAATATTGAACCTATGGTAGCTATTGTGAAAGACCATGTCACTAGAATTATAGAGGATGAGCATATTGTCTTCTGTGAAGACGCTTCTAATATTATCTCTCCTAGTAAAGCTAGAAAAGCTAGTGTTCCTGTTCTTTTTATTAAAATTGGTGATCATTGCTACTATGGTTTATGTGATATTGGTGCTAGTTCTAGTGCTATTCCTTATGAGCTATACAGGGAAATTATGCATGAAATTGGTCCTTGTGAGCTTGAGGACATTGATGTGGTTATTCACCTTGCTAATAAGGAAACCATTTGCCCTATTGGTATTGTAAGAGATGTGGAGGTCCTTTGTGGTAAGATTAAATATCCTGCTGATTTTCTAGTGCTTATTTCAGTAGCTAGCAAAACTTATCCTATCATTTTTGGTAGACCTTTCTTAAACACTTGTGGAGCCATTATAGATTGTAAAAAGGAAAACGGTTTAATTAAGTTTGATGGATATTCTTATGAGTTTAACTTTTCCAAATTTGCTAAAGCTCCTTGTGAAAATAGCTTGCCTAATGAAGATTTCAGGATGGAACAACTTGCTTCTATTGATCCAGTTTATGACGTTGGACCTCTTTTTGGTGATTGTAAGTATGCTCATTCTAATGATAAAGTTGTTGCCATTAACATTTATATTGTCAACTTTATTCAAAGTGCTACTAAAAGTTATTATGAGAGAGGGAAACATGGTTTTATGCATCTCAATAATGTTAAGTTTCCCTATTTTATGTTGAAAGCTTTGAAGTTGAATTTGTTTTGTCTTCCTATGCTAGTGGATTTTTGTTTCAACAAATTGTTTTCTCATGATACCCCCATGCATAGGAAGTGGGTTAGACTCAAGTGTGTTGGTTATTTTCTTCTTGATGCTCTCTTTCACTTCAAATATATATCTCCTATGTGAGCATCTTTGAGACTTTCAAGCCAAACTTAAAGGCAATAAGGAAAAGTACTTGTTGGGAGATAACCCAAGAGTTTGGTTGAGTCTTGGAAGTTATTACCTCAGTAATAAATGCTCCTTATCCTTTTTTGTTTTGGTTTTTGTGTCAAGTTCAACTACTTTTGAGAAGTGGAGGAGTTGTGAAAAGTGGTTGTCATGGGACAGATTTTTGTGTTGTATTGTAAAAATTCGTGAGAGAGCTCAGTACGTCGGATGGAGCTGAATTTTTCTGTGCTAAGTTGTTTCCCAACTTTCATTAGTTCTGCATGTTTTGATTTGAGCAATATAAGGTTTTCGAAAAAATCAATCTTTATCTGCTGGTCTATTTTGACAGATTTCTGCCATCGTTTGCATTTGCCTCTTACAAAGCCTTTGTTTTGATGGATTTCAGTTGAAGTGTGTACCTAAAGGTTTATTTTTTTACACTAATGTTGCCATTGAAGTTTGTGTATTTCCTTGTGAGAAAAGGAATTTCTAGGAGAAGGAGGAAAGGAGTCTGCAGAGTTCAACTTTGAATAAGTAAAAATGGTGAAAATAGAAAGTTCGTAAAACACCAATCTTTTTGTATTTTTGATGTTTTTATTACATAAGGGAAGTTACGAGATGGAATAGAGGAGGAACCGGAGGCCGGGGTGGCCAAACCCACCCCAGTCACGGGCCCTAGCTGGCCGCACCTGGAGGGGGTGTGCCGCCCCCGAGCTCTTTCTCCGCCTCGTTTTCGTATCAAAACTTTCCTTATGCTTTGAAAATTCGTAATGTATAACCCCCCGGATCCCCCGAGGTTCATGCATCGTTATCTCATCGTGTTTTCGTTTCAGTCTGTTTATGTCAGGAAATCTTCTCAAGTTTAGAGCACCATGGTCTCCGCCAACGACTAAGGCAAGAAGCCCGAGGAAGATGGTCCTCAAAATACTAAGGAGGAGGAGATTTTGGTAGGGGATGAAGAAGACATGGAGGAGGACAAGCAACTGGACACCCGCACTACCGTCGCAAGCATTGGAGTGCTGGCAAAACCTACCAAGCTTAGGAGGACAGCACGGATGTCTACAGGAGGGAAACCTCCGCGTCTTATCTATAATCCACTGTCATCTCCTCCACACACCAAGAGACCTTTCCATACTATTATACATGAGCGTCAATATCAACATGTGTCCAAAGGTAACTTGCCCTCGATGTGGGATATGCCTCGTTCTAACCATGCAGGGGAGGAGCATACTAAGAAGGAAGAGTGGGGAAAGAATAGCAAGGACTAGAATTCTCAGCCCGATATGATCATGAATTGTATTGATTAGAATTCAGAGTTGATTCGTACTCTGATCTTTGAGATTGAGGATTTGAAGAAACTTATTGAAGAGCTTATCAAGATAACACCACCACCACCGAAGGAGTAATTCGTCATCAGGTTTGGCATCCCCTTGGCTTGTTCCAAGCTTGGGGGAGTGTCGTGGTATCACCATCATTATATTTTATCTTTTACCTTTTTAGTGGATTCATATTTTTGGTTGAGAAGTTATCTTATAGTTTGGTTTGCATGTGGAAGTATCTCTCCTTTAGTTGGTTATCTACGTATCCCTTGGTGTGAGTGCCTTTATGGAATATTAATGAGAAGTTTCATCTTTTACTTTTTGCACTTCTTATTTTAGTTTGCAATCTCTATTATATGATGGATCTTTTTGATCAGTATTGGCATCACTTTGGGAGCATCAAGTAAATCCAATTGGTTTTGGCAAACCGAGTTCTGCTCAGTAGCAACACTTTTTGAGGTTTGAAAGGAAAAGAGAAAAAGCTTACAGGTATTTTGTATCATTTATTTTCTTTCTTGTTGGCTCGTAAGCTTAGTATTCTTTATTTAAGATCTTTTGTGTCTTCAAGTAAGGTTGCATGTTTGGCTTTATCACTTGTAGGTTTGCTTGCTTCTTTCAACTCTTTTGCTTGCTACCCAGCATTGCTAGCCAAAAACCTGTTTTGAGAAGGCATACTTCTCATGCATCCAAATACCTTTGAACCAAAACCTTTGCCATTTGTGTCCACCATATCTACCTATTAGCATTTAGTATTCCAAGAAAATTCTCAAGCTTCATCTATCTTTAGAATTAAAAGGTATTTTGTTATGTGAAAACTAGTTAGTAAAGCTCTCACGAACTTGATGGCACACCTTATTTTCTTGACCCTAATAAACTTGAACCATTGTGCCATCGAAGTTGTATATGCTTGCATCTATACGTTGGAATTAGCAGAATCGTGCTGTCACGGGGAACGCTTTCGACATTGCACATGTATGTTGTACACATTTGATATCATGCTCTTTTGTTTGCGGATGTCGTCGGTGCGAAATAAAGGGGGAGCTTGTAAGTCCATGGAGTGATGTATGTGTGTTAGAGAAACTCCTGGGCCGCTAGCCTAAGCCATGCCTAATCATGGTGGAAACTTGCAGCATCACAATAGTGAGCATTCTGTGAAGCATCCTCAATAAAAAGCTATGCACATAGTATATAAAAAGATCGCTGAGATGCTCATTATCTGCTTGCCTTGTCATTTTGGTTATCGGATAGCTCATGTACCATATGCAAGGGGTACCCCGTTGGCGGTTCTTTATGATACACATGTACTTACAATGACAAGAACTTACCGGTAACCAAAGTTGAGTATCATGAGGAGCGGCCCTCGTACTCAAGGGACATGAGATTACCAACTTATATTTCATCAAGCATATACTCCATCTTTGTGCACTTTAACCTTAATCATCTCAAGATGCCTATGATAGGGGCAATGAGGGCTCAAAGCTAGTAAGTACCATAATCTTTTGGAAGATCTTTATGACTTGAATTCCCTGCTACCCTCTATGAAGGGACCTTTCTCCTATTTCTAAGTTGAGTTAGTAAACCTACTTCCTCTCTATCTCCAACAAGCATTTGAGTTGCTATGTTTTAAGCATTCATATGGTGATTTATTCAATCATGTTCTTTATCTTCCTTGTTTGCACAAAACTCTTATCTATTGAGTATTACTTTGAAAGCCTTCATTGAAAAACATTTTTGAGCAAAGAGTGCTCCTGTTGTAAAACTTCTTCAAAAAAGCTTTATTTGTGAAACTGTTTGCCAGCCGTTCTCTGACCAAGAACAAGAGTTTTCCAATTCCAATTATGATTTATCTTTATGCATCTCTATTGTGAATCCTGCACTTGTTGCAAGCTAAGTTATATAATGGTGAGTTGCTTTCTTCTATGAGTTGTGTATTGGTAAGTGTGATGCTTATTGTTAGTATTCTTTTTATCGACACTTCACTCCATAAACCTGTGGACATGTTTATTGAGCTTAGTTTTCGCTTGGGGACAAGCTAAGATCTACGCTTGGGGGGGGAGTTGACACGTCCAATTTGCATCACCATTCTATATCATAATTTGCCTCTATTCATTGATATATGTCTTATTATGAGGTGTTACTTATGTCTTTTCCTCTGTTTTTGCATGTTGGGTGATTCTTGGAGGATGGACTGCCGGAGTCAGGTTTCTGATGGAAAAAGAGGTCTTTTGATGCAATTTCGCGAAGATCAAAAAAATACCAGAAAAATATTGGAAAATCATATTTTCCTAGAAGACGGAGGAAGCCAGAAGGGGAGGCATAGCTGGGCCACAGGGGTCCCACACACCCCCTAGGTGTGGGCCCACCTTGCCCTGTGCCTAGGGCAGGTGTGGCCCACATAGCTGGCTCCCGACTCCGCCCTCTCGCCTATATCTTCCTCACAAAACCCTAATACCAGGGGAGCGACCATAGAAAGATTTATGCCAACTCTGCGGGGCGGAAAACACCGAGAGAGAAAGATCTCTCTGGCAGACAGATTTATGCCGGGGAATTCCTTCCCGGAGAGGGGAGATCATCGCCATCAACACTAGCATCAAGCTAGGCTTCATCGGGATCATCATCCTCATCATCCACACCATCATCTCCACCAGCACCATCATCACCACTCCATCCCGCTGTAACAGTTGTATTGGATCTTGAAGTAGTTCTTAGGGGAAACTTTCCCGATGTTGATTACTATTGTAGTTGATGCTTGTGAGTGGAACCATTGGATTATTGTTTATGTTCAGATTGTTATCCATCACCATATCATCTTTGATCTTGATCCATATGATGTCTTGTGATTAGTCCGTCTAGTTCTTGAGGACATGGGAGAAGTCATGTTGTTAGTAGTGGATTTGTGTTGAGTTATTATTCAATGGTTTAGTATTTAAGTTGTGGTGTTATTCTTCTAGTGGTGTCATGTGAACGTTGACTACATGATACTTTACCATTTATGGGCCTAGGGGAATGCATTGTGTACTTGGCTACTAATTGTGGGGTTGCCGGAGTGACAGAAACCTGAACCCCCGTTAGGACACCTTTGCACAAGGGAGCGTAGGATCTCAGAGTTTAAGGCTGTGGTTAGGTTTATATCTTAATTACTTTCCTATAGTTGTGGATGCTTGTAGGGGGTTTAATCACAAGTATGCATTAGTCCAAGTAAGGTCGGTACATTAGCACAGGTTCACCCACACAACACTTACAACACCAAATAAGAGTACTTAGCTATATGAAGCGAAAGCACTTGACAAAATTCCCATGTGTCCTCGAGAATGTTTTGTCCTTATAAGTATTTCCACGGGCTTGTCCTTTGCTAAGAAAGGATTGGGCCACTTGCTGCGTTTGTTCTTTGTCTTTATTAATTGCACTTTGGTTTGTTGGTTTATCAGAAAACCCCTAAAATATGTTTGCTAAGTATTTTACAGAGATTTCCTGCTCCATACCACTAGTCAACACCTTCTTCTCTTCATTTGGATCGACACTCCTATTTATCGAAAGTACTACGATATTCCCCCTATACTTGTGGGTCATCACGGACCAACGATGCTGATTTTAGATATTGGATCTTTTATTGTCTCGAAGACCGTGAGTGCATAATCTTGCAATCACAAAAGGCAAGTTCACACTTGCTCATGTCCTTTGATTATTTTTGTACAATATTTTGCAAATCAAATGTTGACATCACCTACATTTCAAAAAGGTCAGAAAACACTATTTTCATAATAATATGATTATAGGTTATTTACCAAGAGGTAATAACCTACTATGAAAGTTCTGGTGGTAATGGAACATAATACCTAGGACTTAACGACCAATGTCGCCAGTGATTCTTGTGCCATATATTACGCGTTAACCATGAGATTTGGAATGGGATGGAGAAGTCAGTTGTATCTTCCTCTCGCATGTAGCCGGATGCACAGGTCGTGGCTGTTATCACTCGTAGCGTGCATTCATTAGTAATTCTTAGAGGATTTTCAGAATATGGGTGGGAACCCTCAACATCCCATGATAGTTCTAGCATCTGAACAGTCTGTACCAACCATTGTCGTAATTCAATAGGTGGGTATGGCGTACACCAAGGAGACATGCGGGGTCACGAAGGGGGCAGTGATTGGCTTGGATCTTAGTATGGGCCCCACACCAAGGAAGTGTGGACGAGAATGCAACTCGGATGTGCAACAAAGCTAAGGTCTCTCATGGGTAAATTAACGCACCTCTTCAGAGTGTAAGAACTATAACTTGTTACTCCCTGTTCCGGGAAGGAGCTACGAACGCGGCAGGAAAGGAAATCCATGAAAGTTCTGCTAAACCTGTGAAGGCTCACAGACATAGATTTTCAGAATAAATGCAACCTTTGAAGAAATGTTTTCAAAAACTTGCAAAGCCTAAGACCTATGGTCTGTGGCTGTATATATAGTGCATCAAACATCCTTTTTAGTGAACTTGCCGAGTACGCTCGTACTCAGCGTATCTTACTAACCCTTGCTAGACTCTACAACCAATATAGATGAAGTCTACATCAACTTATGCTCCAAGAATCATCACCAAACGCTCAAGTCCTTCAATGAAGTCAAGGAAGTCAACAGATACATCAACTAAAGTGAAAAAAAGTTGCTGATTAGATAGAAGTATATTGTGACACCCCCGGGATCAGGGCTAAAAAATCCTAGACCTCCGTCTGACATAAGCTTAACCTTGATCTCGAGGATATCCAGTGAAGAATTGGTAACACAACAGTGACCCTACGACACAAAATTTATTACAGCAAGCTCATAACTGAGCAGAGAACCAAATTATTACAAGCAGAGGTCACTGACCACAAACATCAAACAACGGAAAGCAAATTATGCTATTAAGTATAGCAAACTTAACAAATGGCCTAAGAGGCCTGAAGCATAACGATGACGTCCCAGCCCATAGATTCCAGGCTGCCGGCCGGGAACCCCAAGCTACTCGTCGATGTCGATGTAGTACAGAACTCGTCTTTAGGTGAACACTTACTCTGCCAAAAGTACCAACAAAGCAAGGGTGAGTACATGGTGTACTCCGAAAGACTTATGGCTGGTGGAGTTGTTTTGCATAAAGCCATCTTTGTTTATAAAACAAGTGGGAGAAGAAGAAGCTCGTCTATTCAGAGTATTTTTAAAGGGGATAAGAGAGAAACGTCTCAAAAGTATTGATCATCATATTTTGATATCCACCAATCATCATCATCTACCAACTAGGATCACCCCCTCGTACCCATGAGGAAGCATCCTTAATCACACGTTGATCTGCCAAGTTTTAGGATTAGGTTAAAGTTCTCTATGATCTTAGAATCTGGTCACCAAGCGTTCATAACCGTGAACATGGCTTTTCGAAAAGATTTAACCCTGTAGGGGTGTAAAACTTTACCCACACGTAACAACCGACTCTTAATGCCAAGCTATTAGCCCTCTTACTTGAAAGGATGGCGGAGGGTGGTTGGCCACGACCTTTACCTTGCTTTCGCCGAGACCATGAGTCACGCCATAAGTATGGTTCCTCTGTGATGGGTCAAATCCCTATGTCGGTACTTAAAGATGTGAGGCGAGGTTGGTTACCAGGGGCGCCATCTACCCCAAGCAACCCGGTCCACACTTACCTACCTGTTATGAATGCACCTGCACCCGGCAAATCTTTCAAAAGATTTTCTATGCATATGTCGAATGGAACGCCCGAACTATGTGACTCATGGAATCTACTAGGCAAGTTAATCAAGCAAGGGTTCACAAGCCTCGTGTGGCTGTACGCTCATCTCGGTTCCAAAGGAAAGAACTCAAGTCCTAGTGGTGGCGAGCATGGGACTAGAAAAACCACATCCCATCGTGGCCTCCCATACAAGCCTTAGCATATTTAATATCCTATCACTCATCTCATCTCATCACGTTCTCCTGTCATACTAGATTCTCTGCATCTAATACATCATCTGGATGAACCAGACTCAACAGCTAAGCATGGCTAAGCAAGACACAGATAAAAGCTCTAGCATTGCACACAAGCCAAACCTAGTTATGCGAGGAATAGTGGATCAGGTAATATAAGCTCAAATGGAGTATGCAATAGATAGGATACTCTATCTATCGATAAAATACCACGGTAGAATCGTATGCATCATGGCAAGAATTAAAATGCTTTCAAAATCATAGGATTATATCATGGTGGGGCTATGCTTGCCTTTGCCAGTTGATAGCAGATAAATAGATCTTCGGAAGCCTTGAACTTGACTTGGTTAGAGTTGTTCAAGTATTGTTCGTCGATCTTTGATGGTCTTGATCTCGGTCTGCAATCTTGATATCGACATCGTATTCTACTGGAAA
Organism: Avena sativa; assembly: GCA_916181665.1. Classification (NCBI taxonomy): domain Eukaryota; kingdom Viridiplantae; phylum Streptophyta; class Magnoliopsida; order Poales; family Poaceae; genus Avena; species Avena sativa. The sequence continues at coordinate 163,481,838 of OV702284.1, forward strand.
GAACCAAATACCGGAAAGAAAGGGGGAACAATCAACACATGGCATCGATGCAATGCTCAAGCAAGGATGATGATATGACAAGTTAAATTGCATTGGAATGTAACCCTAAGGCATGCTTGACAACTTAATAGGGGTTCCGAAGGTAGAAACCCTAATTCGGGGAAACTCCAGATGTATATGAGAGGGGTTACTATGTTCTTCTAATTAAACTTGTCATGTAAGTTGCTTAACAATGCATGATTATAGCTTAAATAGCTAGGTTTCATTTTTTTGAACAATTTGATATGTTATTTGTATTTTTCTGACATATAAATAATTATATATTGAATTTATAAGTTTTATCCCTTTTCTGAAATTATTTAAATCATTTTAAAACATTTATGACCTCATTATGACATCAGCTGGGGGTTTATTCTTTTAACACCGAGGGCTGGGCTAGCAGCAGACACAGACAGGTGGGGCCCGAGGCTAGTTTGACCGGGTCTGCGTGCGCTGACACACGGGTGACGTTAGGGTGACACCACGCCGGCGGTGGCCTGCAGGACGGTGACGGGGACAGCGAACGACGGCGAGCGAGGCTTCGGGGGTAGGCTTGTTCGAACCAGTGGAGAGAGGCGAGTCCAAAGAGGTGGCGCCGCCCGGAAATGGTTGCCGGATAAGGATGCACGACGGCGGACAGTGGCGGCGAGCGGCGGTGCACGGTGGGGTGGCGATTCAGAGCGAGAGGGAGAGAATGAAAGGAACGGGGAGGTGCAGAGGCTCACCGTGAATGCGATGCCGGTGCCGGTGAGGCAAGAGGTGGCCGGACGACGGCGAATCGACGACGGAAGACGTGATGGCCGACTACGAAACGAGCTCGATTTTGGCCAGAGGAGGGCTTCCCTGCTTACACGCTTCACGAAGGAGGACGAGGGCGGTGAGGCGCTTCCGACGGTGCCCTCATCTTGGCATGGGGTGGCCGGAGTCGACGGGGACAACGGCGACCGATGAGCTAGGGTTCGGGCTGAAGGGGAAATGCGAGAGAGAGAACAAGAGGAAACAAAGTTCGTATTGGGGAGCAGAGGAGGAGATGGCCGTGTTTATCGTCACCTTCGGGGGCGGCGGCGTGCATCGCAGTGCCGGCGAGGATTGACGGCCGGCGGCCAGCCACGCATCAGCTTGCATCGACGGGAGGAAGAAGAAAGGAGAAAGCCACGAAGAGGTATGGGCCAAAGTGGGCCTCTTCTGGGCCTCAGGCTGCTGCATGCAGGCGACGAAAAAGGGAAAGAAGAGAGAAGGGTGCTGGGCTGCGGCCTGCGCTACTCTATTTTTTTCCAGAATCTTTTCCATTTTCTGTTTTGCATTTCTCTTTTGTAAATTTCAAATCTGTTTTGGATACTTTGAAAATACTAGAGGCTTTTGTAAATATGAAAATACAGCAGGGACCCCTTTATACTGTTTGGGATCCAAACATTTTGAGTCTTTTGAAAATATTCAAAAACTGTTGAATTGCTTGTAGAAAGAGAGGTAAAATAGCTAGGGTTTAGGGTTTTGTATTTGATCTTAATTGAGTTTAGTCTTAGCAAGATAGATGATGCTTATGCAATGCACAATCAAAACCCTATTATGGATTAGCTAAAACTGGGGTGTTACAGCTCTATCCCCCTTACGATAATCTCGACCCGAGATTCCAAAGGTAGGAAAAGAGACAGAGAGGAAAAGAAAATGGGCCACTCTAAAGACAAGAGGAAACACACTAAACAACACACCGAGTATCTCATGGTCAGCTCATGAATGAAGTGTTCAAAGACAACTCTGAGGTGACGACATGAAATACATCAAGGTAGCAGAGGAACAAGAGGAGAAGGTTTCAAGTGGTTAGATATATGATCTTCATAAGGATTAAGACCATGGAGCTTCAGAAGGGTTCAAGCTTATGAAGAGGAAGGTTTCAACAGAAAGAACAGAACCACAGACTTCGATAGGGAACCTCTACTAAACAGCTTAAGTAGAATTCTTAGGTTGCAGAGGTATGGATCAACAAAACCAAGCTGTTGAACTACTTTTGACACAGAAGGGTCACTTTTTTCATTCAATAGAAGGCCAAGATGGAAAGGTGTTTTGGTGGAGAGGACTCACAAGAGTCTCAAGGAACATGTAGTAAGAGGAACTTCTGATTACCAAAATCGTAGTCACTCTTAAACATGGTTGATAAGAGGAAGGAAACTCTTTATTCATCTAGATTTATCAAAATCTTTGCCAAGATCATGATATTACTTTACACCACTAGGATGAATAGTTAAGAAGATTCCTGATGACACGAGAAGAAAGAAACTTCATTCTCAGACTTCAATTACTTGACACAACAAACTGCTTGCCAACATAAAAGGGTCTGGAGAATCGACCGAGAGACAGTTAGCAACACTACTTTAAATGTTCTCCTTGATGTTCGTGACATGAGACATCATGTAAAGGTCGGACTTTGGATACAAAGGAAAAACATAAGAACAACTCCTATATTATATTATATTATAGAAGAAGCCTCATGAAGGGTGGTTGTTATTGCTGAATCAAGAGAATGTGACAGTAGGTCTTTCCGGCTAGTTGTTTCAACCATTACATTAATCTTGCCATATTTACAAAGAGACCTATGTCAAAACCTTGAGGAACACCAACCATCGTTGCTGCTTGAGATTCATATTTGGTTTGTGAAATGATATTTTAGACTCAGCATGTCTGAATAGAAAGTTTGCAACATTTACCACAAAGGTAAAGTTACTAGATTCTCAAGATATGGACTACAGTGTCAAACTCCAAAAGACTGAGCTAGTTTTTCTAGACTCATGTACTTGGCAACTTGTCGAGAGACAACTGCACATACACAAGGTACTAACAATAAACACACATGTATCCTTAAAGGAGAGAGAAAACTCTTCTCGAATCCATGGCGACATCTTTCAACAATTGCACATGGATCAGAGAAGGTTACTTCTAACATCTAGAACACATACTTCGAGATAGCACGAAGATGGCTCTCGAAAGTTTCCAACATTGATGCCAAATGTTCCATATGAACCAAATCTATTTTGGAGAAGATGAGGATGTCATCGATGGGTTCAACAACAAACTTATCAAGACACTCCAAAAAGATGGACACACATGTTGCTTGAACCAGGCAAAAGTATTGGTCAGATCAAAGGACATCAAGATGTACTCAAGTGAAACATCACGAGAAGAAACACCGTCAAGATAGTCCTTGGAACTGAGTTTGATTTGACAATAACCCAAATCAAATCAAAGGTGGGGAAAAATAATATACACAAAGGAAATACTATCTTACTCCATCACGAACAAAACTAGACATCCCTTTAAGGAGGAACTGGGTCAGATAGAACTTTTGTCTTACAACTCTCCAAGTTGTTGTTTAAGCTCAACCAACTTGTTCATGGGTATCTAGTTACGGATCCTTGGAGAAAATAGCAGTTTAGAGAACTTGCTTGCTCAAGAACTTAACAAAACGGTCATGTGGCAACATGGCGATACTTCTAGAAGACGTCTAGAATATCACAAACCACCGATATGTCACTTAGTTCGAGAGGAAACTTGCTTGGTAAGGCAAGAAGATACAATCTCAGAGCTTCGGCATGAGCCTAACTCTTTGACCGAAGAGAGTGTACCAGAATATCGGACTTCGTAGCATAATCATCCTTTGCTCAGTGACAGGGTTAACCAATCACGCTAAGAATGACTCAAATGTCCTTAGAGTTCAAAACAATAATAATTGCTAAGAATCTCAGATGGTCACATTATTACACACACGCATCACTCACAAGCGCGAAAGCTCGAGGGAGGGTGGGTAAATAGGTGTAAGAGCATCACTTCATTAAGGGGTCATGAAACTCAGCACAACCTCTTAGTATAGAAGGGGCTGATACTTTAAGGTAGAACAGACAGAAGCTTATCAACGCCTCTTAATCTGCAGATTACAACGCTTTGACCTGGTCCTTGATATGACAAGGTACTGGAGTTTGTTTCTCCTAGACATTCCGAAATGGTTTGTCTTGACGGACCACAAGAGTATCTTGCATCGGAAGACACGATGCATGTACTACTTGGCTACCAACTGGTAGACAAAGGTCAGAAAAGAACAAGGGAAAAGGAACATACTCAGGATAGAATCCTGAGATGTAGATGCATAGTCAACAATCTTCTGAAAACCAATGAAGAGAAGGGGTAAGGTGTGGCAGAGTCACGAATGTAGATGCGAGACTCTCGAGGAGTACTCTTGTCGTGATCTATTTGGTTCCATTAAAGAACATCTTCCATGGCATGTGGTAGGGAAAGTCCTTCATTGTCACAATTCAATCGCGACAAAGACCACAAGCTTGAAGGCTAGAATTGTGGTACTAGCCATCCTGAGGTAATGTATGAACATTAACCACAGGGGTCAACAATGGATTTTGGGTTAAAGATCAGCTTCATGTACAAGATTCTCAACACCAGAACCCAGCACAATCAGGGATCTTCAGTTCAAGTCCAAGGTTTAAAACCCAAAGAAAGGAGTAACTACTACTTGAGTGACGTAGCATACACTACAAGGTAGTAATCATGAGGTAGATTCCAAAAGAATAAATGACTTTTGAAGTACCCAAACAAACAAAAAGGAGGCACACGAGGCGAAAGGAGACCTCGAAGCCTAGAACAAAGCACTATGGAACCAACAATATAATATTGTGGGTCCAAAATATAGAGAGATCATGATAGAAAGGAATCTCTCAGATGAAGCATAGCAAAGGGGAATAAGAAATCTTAACACACACAACTCTAGAGAACTCAACACTAGGTCAACTGGCTTAGAAACGGCATGCCAAGAAGGCACCTAAGTTTTGAAACACAAGAAGAGATATCAAAACTTTTCCAAAATCAACACCAGATAATATAATCTAGAGTTAGAGCGAACCTGGATAAGAAGTAAAAGAAGCATACTAAAGTTTTCGCAAATACTTTTCAGAATTAAAATAGTTTTCACAAGCACTAGACTCAACATCAACCAATAGCAAGGTTTTCCTACGGTCGGTACTGCTCTGATACCAAGAACTGTGACACCCCCGGGATCAGGGCTAAACAAATCCCAGACCTTCGTCTGACATAAGCTTAACCTTGAGCTCGAGGATATCCACTGAAGAATCGGTAACACAACAGTGACCCTATAACACAAAATTTATTACAGCAAGCTCATAACTGAGCAGAGAACCAAATTATTACAAGCAGAGGTCACTGACCACAAACATCAAACAACGGAAGGCAAATTATGCTATTAAGTATAGAAAACTTAACAAATGGCCTAAGAGCCCTGAAGAATAACGATGACGTCCCAGCCCATAGATTCCAGGCTGCTGGCCGGGAACCCCAAGCTACTCGTCGATGTCGATGTAATACAGAACTCGTCTTCAGGTGAACACTTACTCTACCAAAAGTATCAACAAAGCAAGGGTGAGTACAGGGTGTACTCCGCAAGACTTATGGCTAGTGGAGTTGTTTTGCATAAAGCCATCTTTGTTTATAAAACAAGTGGGAGAAGAAGAAGCTCGTCTATTCAGAGTATTTTTAAAGGGGATAAGAGAGCGACGTCTCGAAAGTATTGATCATCATATTTTGATATCCACCAATCATCATCATCTACCAACTAGGATCACCCCCTCGTACCCATGAGGAAGCATCCTTAATCACATGTTGATCTACAAAGTTTTTTGATTAGGTTCAAGTTCTCTATGATCTTAGAATCTGGTCACCAAGCGTTCATAACCATGAACACGGATTTTCAAAAAGATTTAACCCTGCAGGGGTGTACAACTTTACCCACACGTACCAACCGACTCTTAATGCCAAGCTATTAGCCCTCTTCCTTGGAAGGCTGGCAGAGGGTGGTTGTCCACGACCTTTACCTTGCTTTCGCCGAGACCATGAGTCATGCAATAAGTATGGTTCCGCCATAACGGGTCAAATCCCAAAGCCGATACTTAAAGATCTGAGGCGAGGTTGGTTAACAGGGGCGCCATCTACCCCAAGCAACCCGGTCCACGCTTACCTACCTGTTATGAATGCACCTGCACCCGGCAAATCTTTCAAAAGATTTTCTATGCATATGTCGAATGGAACGCCCGAACTATGTGACTCATGGAATCTACTAGGCAAGTTAATCTGGCGAGGGGTTCCCAAGCCCCGTGTGGCTATACGCTCATCTCGGTTCCAAAGGCAAGAACTCAGGTCCTAGTGGAGGCGAGCATGGGACTAGAAAAACCACATCCCACTGTGGCCTCCCATACAAGCCTTAGCATATTTAATCTCATATCACTGATCTCATCTCATCACGTTCTCCTGTCATACTAGATTCTCTGCATCTGATACATCATCTGGATGAACCAGACTCAACAGCTAAGCATGGCTAAGCAAGACACAGATAAAAGCTCTAGCATTGCACACAAGCCAAACCTAGTTATGCGAGGAGCAGTGGATCAGGTAATATATGCTCAAAGGGAGTATGCAATAGATATGATACTCTATCTATCGATAAAAGACCATGGTAGAATCTTACGCATCATGGCAAGAATTGAAATGCTTTCAAAATCATAGGATTATATCATGGTGGGGCTATGCTTGCCTTTTCCAGTTGATAGCAGATAAATAGATCTTCGGAAGCCTTGAACTTGACTTGGTTAGAGTTGGTCAAGTATTGTTCGTGGATCTTCGATGGTCTTGATCTCGGTCTTCGATCTCGATCTCGGGATCGTATTCTACTAGAAAGAACCAAATACCGGAAAGAAAGGGGAAACAATCAACACATGGCATCGATGCAATGCTTAAGCAAGGATGATGATATGACAAGTTAAATTGCATTGGAATGTAACCCTAAGGCATGCTCGACAAGTTAATCGGGGTTCCGAAGGTAGAAACCCTAATTCGGGGAAACTCCGGATGTATATGAGAGGGGTTACTATGTTCTTCTAATTAAACTTGTCATGTAAGTTGCTTAACAATGCATGATTATAGCTTAAATAGCTAGGTTTCATTTTTTTGAACAATTTGATATATTATTTGTATTTTTCTGACTTATAAATAATTAGATATTGAATTTATAATTTTTATCCCTTTTCTTTTATTATTTAAATCATTTAAAAACATTTATGACCTCATTATGACATCAGCTGGGGGTTTATTATTTTAACACCGAGGGCTGGGCTAGCCGTAGACACAGACAGGCGGGGGCCGAGCCTAGTTTGACCGGGTCTGCGCGCTGATGCACGGGTGACGTCAGGGTGACATCACGCCAGCGATGGCCTGCAGGACGGTGAAGGGGACGGCGAACGACGGCAAGCGAGGCTACGGTGGTAGGCTTGTTCAAACCAGTGGAGAGAGGTGAGTTCAAAAGAGGCGGCGCCGCCCAGAAATGGTTGCTAGAGAAGGATGCACGACGGCGGACAGTGGCGGCGAGCGACGGTGCGCGGTGGGGTGGCGATTCAGAGCGAGAGGGAGAGATTGAAAGGAACGGGGAGGTGCAGAGGCTCACCGTGAACACGATGCTAGGCAAGAGGTGGCCGGATGACGGCGAATCAACGACGGCAGAGGTGATCGCCGACGACGGAACGAGCTCGATTTTGGCCAGAGGAGGGCTTCCCTGCTTGCATGCTTCACGGAGGAGGACGAGGGCGGCGAGGCACTTCCGATGGTGCCCTCAGCTTGGCATGGGGTGGCCGGAGTCGATGGGGACAACGGCGACCGACGAGCTAGGGTTCGGGCCGAAGGGGAAATGCGAGAGAGAGAACGAGAGGAAGCAAATTTTGTATGGGGGAGCAGAGGAGGAGATGGTCGTTCTTATCGTCACCTTTGGGGGCGGCGGCGCGCATCGCAGTGCCGGCGAGGATGGACGGTCGGTGGCAAGCCACGCAGCAGCTTGCGTCGAATGGAGGAAGAAGAAAGGAGAAAGCCGCGAAGAGGTACGGGCCGGAGTGGGCCTCAGGCTACTGCACGCAGGCGACAGGAAAAGGGAAAGAAGAGAGAAGGGTGCTGGGCTGCGGCCTGTGCTGCTCTATTTTTTCCAGAATCTTTTCCATTTTCTATTTTGCATTTCTCTTTTGTAAATTTCAAATCTGTTTTGGATACTTTGAAAATACTAGAGGCTTTTGTAAATATGAAAATACAGCAGGGACCCCTTTATACTATTTGGGATCCAAACATTTTGTGTCTTTTGAAAATATTCAAAACATGTTGAATTGCTTGTAGAAAGAGAGGTAAAATAGCTAGGGTTTAGGGTTTTGTATTTGATCTTAATTGAGTTTAGTCTTAGCAAGATAGATGATGCTTATGCAATGCCCAATAAAAACCCTATTATGCATTAGCTAAAACTGGGGTGTTACATATACTTATGTAGAGTATTGCAATAGCAGCAATGCAAGCCGAGTAGTTCAGATTCTAGTCTTATAAGTATGATAGATTTGAGTTGAATATTCATGATTCTTCTTCGTAATAAGTTTCTTTCTCTCTCTTTAACCTAGAGTGTTCTCTGGATATTTCGCAAAGAGTCGAGTTGTAACCTGTAGTCATGTCTTGTACCACTCTGAGGGATGTAATACTAGTGACCGGTGTTTTATTGGTGTTATGTCAACGACTATATCGTACTACATCACGCAGTGGTATGCTGGGTCACCGCACTCCTTCACACACACACGTGTGGTCCTAATCCTTTCTTGGGGTTATAGTTTTCCCTCTAGTTGGCCCACACCCACCTACCCCTCTCACTTATATATACTCATGGATTGTATGGAGAGACGTACCAAAAATGATAAAAAATCAGTTGATGGAGAGATACTTATTGATAAGGTGTTTCGCAACCTTTATTAGTGAGTGTTGGGGATATATTTTCATGGGCATCCCAGTCAGAGAAAGAGGAGGAGACAGTTCTGGCTACGACAAGGCCTATAAGAGTTACCGACTTAGTCCTGTAGTATTGCTTGTAGTCCAAGCTGTCTCTAGTTACCGACTCTATAACATAGCCGATAGGTCTCTCCTATAACCCTAGGCCCTGGTATCTATATAAACTAGCCCTATGGGAGCCTTTAGGGCACAACCAATCTTACTACCACAATCACAACTCGCACATGCGGACCTCTCTTGTAATCCGCTGTAACATTCGGCTTACGCCGATATATTACTGGGTTGCTAGCAGGAGTAGCATCCGATCACCGTAGTCGGATCTAAACCTGGGTAAACTTGTGCTCGCTGCTCCTGGAACATCCAACGTCTCAAACCCCATCTTTCCAACACCAATAGGACCCCCTATGGCGTACTTGTCGATAATCCGACGACAGTTGGCGCCCACCATGGGGCAGGTGACCTTTGGAGCTTCGTTCTAGGAGGAATCTGCGCGTGCAGGAATCGGCGAAACTATCGCCATGGGTCGCGTGGTCTACGCCAGTGATGTCCCTCTCGTTCTTCTCGACAAGACCTGGATTCCGGCTTCAAAACCTGTGACGACCTACACGATCATGTCTATCAGCGAGATCGATATTTATCCCAGTTTTGTTGAACCCGCCCAACCCACCCTTGAGGTGATGACCATGGAGGAAGAAAAATCCGGATCTACTTTGTCCGCAAAGGCGGAAGAGTTCAAGATCCCGGAAAAAGTCGAACCCACCCAGCCCACTCCTATAGTGGAAGAAATGGTGGAAGAAAAATCCAGATCTGATCTTCCTGACAAGATCGGATACATGGACGAAGAATACATCCGCTACGGATCCGGCCCTGCCGATGTCGTAGCATAAAAAGACCTTTTGAGAAGCAAGATAACGGAGATGACAAGACACCCCTACATTGATTATGAAGCAATTGCCAATATCAAGGAGAACTTTGAGATGGCAGAGGCAGAAACCAAGTTGTACCACTACCTCAAGAACATAAACAAGAAGAAGCATTGTTTCATGTACCACATAAGCTCTGGATCCGACTCTGTCGATGCTAGATCCGACAGCGATTCAGTCCTCGACACGATCAAAGAAAACACCGACTTACCTGGCTCCCCTCAGGAGTCAATAACATTGCAGGAACTTCGAGACTTCGACAAGGAGATGGAGGAGTATGAACAAGAACACGCCTCCAAGCCAACGCAAGGTGAGACGGAAAAATCTCCTAGTCCATATGATAGCATGGATGAAATCTACACCTCGTAGGATGACATGGATACCGGAGATTCCTCCGAGGTCCACAGGCCAACCACTACAGAAAGGATCGACGGAAGTTTATCCCCCGAGACCGGACCAAAATCCGTCTTTGCCACTAGTACGCACGTTAAGGCTACTGGGAAGTCAAATAAGAAGAAGAAGAAGAAGAAGAAGAACAAGAATCCGACATCGGCAAAGCCGGACATCGAGGAAACCAACAAAGAAAAAGTTGATGAAGAGATCGAGATGGAGAATCAGGATGGAGATCCAATTAATACCATGTCGATCGACCCTCATGTGGATGGACACGTCGTCACCAAGGGTGCACATGAAATTTATGGAGATGCTTTCATGATTCCAATCCCAATGGCTTCGGATCTTACTCCGGAGGCGCTGGAGAAAAGGGCTGAGGACCTGGAAAAGCACCGTCTGTTTTTGCTCGAATAAGCCGCGCGCATCATCGAGCTTAAGCAACAGTTAGACAGTGATCCTGCCAAGTATCAGTCAAATTTCAAGGGACGCCCAAACAAAACAAGGGGAGGTCTGTTTCTTGCCAACAAGAACCCGGTTATCCACAAAGACATATTCGACGGAAAAACCGGAGAGAAGATCCGAGTCTACAGCACGCGTTGGAAAACATTGCTGCAGCTCGAGCCATCCTCGACAATAATCCATCTCCACAGCAAGTCCAGCAGTGTGTTGCGTTGCTGGACAAAGGATTAAAGCAGCAGAAAACGGCCGTGTCATTCAGTGGCAAGCTGGCCTCAAAGTCATAATTTTGCCACACTGGCGCCGACCAAAGCGTTGACGGAAGACTCCACAGGGATAGGGATCAACACTATCATCCCCGTGGAGAAGAAGAGAATTCAAGAACCGGCTCAAACGGCCACTCTCGCAGGCCGGCACGTGACTGGGCAAGAGTTATTTCGGCTGCGTCCGAAGATTCCATTGATACATCGGAAATGTATCTATAATTTTTGATGTTCCATGCTTGTTTAGTATCTACTTTGCTTTGCTTTGTCTACACTTTGAGGTGTTTTTATATGTTTTCTGGTACTAACCTATTAACAAGATGCCATAGTTCTGTTTTCTTCTATTTTTTGGTTCCATAAAGGCAGAAAATCAATATTCTCGGAATTGGATGGGACAAAAGCCAAAGTCAATATTTTACCGTGAGGAACACGGAGCCAGAAGAAGAGACGGAGGAGGGCCTCGAGGGGGCCACACCCCCTGGCCGTGCGGGTAGGCCCACCTCGCACCTGGGGGGTGCAGCTACCTCGGGAACCCCCTCGTCCTCCCTCTTCTGCTATAAGAATCCCCTGATGCCTAAACCCTAAGTACCCGATCAATATTCCACAAAATCGTCTATAGCCGTCGCCACCATCATCCCTAGATCGGGGGATCTGAAGCTCTTCTCGGCACCATGTTGAAGGGGAGATCTTCTCGGAGGCCTTCTTCTTCATCATGCCAGCCTCCGGTATGAAGCGTGAGTAGTCCCACCTTGGATTACGGGTCCATGTAGTAGCTAGATGGTTGTATCTCCTCCTTTGTGCTTTCATGTCTAGATCTTGTGAGCTCCGTTCATGATCGAGATCTCATCTATTTGTAATAATGCATGTTGTGTTTGTAGGGATCCGATGGATATTGAGATTCCTATGTCAGATTGATTAATGGTTTTGTCTTATTGATTCTATCATGTCTGTGTTGTTTGTGATCTTGCATGTTCTCCGTTGTTAGTAGCTATCTTGGCCAAATAGTTGCTAGTGACTCCAAGAGGGGGTATTTATGCTTGATAGTGGGTTGATGCCTCTATTTAATCTAAGGGAAGTGACAAAAATCTCTAAGGCTGTAGATGTGATGTTGCCACTAGGGAGAAAACAACGATCTCTTGTTCATGGAACAAGTGGATAGTTTACCTTACACACTTTGCTTAAAGCAGTTTTCTGTTTCTTGCAACTTAATACTGGAGGGGGTTCAGATGATAACCCAAAGGTGGACTTCTAGTCATAGATTCAGTTGGATGGCGGTCTATGTATCTTGTTGTATTGCCCAATCGAATCTCATAGGATCATGGTGTCTAGTATTGCATTGTTATGCCTTGCTTAGTCCTGTCAATTTCCCTGCTGTAATTTGTTTACCTAACATGCCATGTTTGTTTATCTAAGGAGAACACCTCTAGTGAACTATGAACCCCGGTCCAATCTTTACCATTGATACATCTTCCACTGTTATTGTTTACTTTATGCAAACCACCATTACCTTACACACCATACAGTTAATCCTTTGTTATAGCAACCGGTAAGATTGACAACCTCACTGTTCGTTGGGGAAAAGTCTTGAGTTTGTGTTGTGCAGGTTTCCAAGTTGCTTGCAACACCTTTGAGACGTTTCCTTCCTCCTACTAGTTCGATAACGTCGGTTTCTTACTGAGGGAATACTTGCTGCTGTACTCTTCACACCTTGCTCTTGGGGTTTCCCGACGAAGCGCTTTCAGGCGCCATCAACAAGTTTTCTGTCGCCGTTGCTGGGGACTGAAGAAGAAGAAGCTCCCACGTCAACCACGCACCAGCAAGTTTTCTGGCGCTTTTGCCGGGGAGGCTAAGGACGTCTTTACAAGGGGAGTCCTTCACAACCTTTCTCTTTACTTTGTTTTTGTTTTGCTTAGTTTTGTTTGCTTGGTTTTGTTTGCCTCTTCCTATCAAAAACTCCAAAAAAATTAGTTTAGTTTGGTTTGCTTTCTCCTATCAAAAACACAAAAAAATAGTTCCTACTCTAGTTCCTGGTCTGTTATTGCCTTGCTTGGTCATGCTTTCTATCAATGGATGGTTACTTTGAAACTAGTTCTTATTGTCAAGGTGGGTTCGTGGAAGAACAAAAGTACTGTTATAAGGAACGCCATTTGTCACAAAAAGGGAAACACTTATGGGCACAAATTAATAAATTGAATACTATTGCTAGAGAGGTGTGCTCTGCTTATAATGTTACTTATTGCTTTGATAAAGCTTGTTGCTGCAGGAGGTATAAACACCTCCCTTTTCAATGTGAGTATAATGATAATGTTACCATATCCTCTTATGTTAAAGTAAATTATGACCTTTATGATGTGGAACAAATTGAAGAATTTATTGCTTTCAAGGGTGCATTTAACTTGCTAGTTTGCCTGAAAATACTAATGATGCACCTTATGAATATAAGGTTTATGAGATAATTAAATTTTGCTTCGATAATTACAAGGAATAAAATGGCTATATTCTTGAATATTTTAAAAAGTGCTTTCCACAAACGGAAGAGACTAATGCCTTGTAGTAGCCTATGGAAGAAGAAATTGCTGAAACATGAAGCTCATTAGATGCAAAAGAGGAGGATGAATGTTATGCTCCTGTGGATTCTTTTGAAATGTCTACTATGGGTAAAACTTGTGATGATGTTCCTGTGCCTGTTACTTATAGTAGTTATCATGATTGGGAAAAGCACACTACTTTTGATATTGAAAATCTCTTTGGTAAATTGGGTAAAACTTGTGATGATGTTCCTGTGCCTGTTACTTTCTACCATTATTTACATTTGCTTCTTATTGGGTCCTTTTTGGGTTCTTTTTGGGAAATTGAGCTTTTTGAGGGAATTGCTATAGTACCTTGTGTTTTCAGTGAAATTTTTGTTGTTCTAAATCTAAACCCAAAGGTCTATTATCTTTTGAATACACTAATGTTGCTAATGAAGATTGTGTGAAGTTTTGTATGAAGGAAAAATTTCAGGTGTAGAGAGAGAATGATGTAATGAGATAAATAATGGACAAAATCTCAAGCTTGGGGATTCCACCCCGGTGTCACCCCAAGAAATATACAAGAGGTATAAGCATCAAAGCTTGGGGATGCCCAAGGCATCCCCTTCTTCATCAATAAAAAGCTCAGGTCTTCCTAGACACTTCGTTTTTATTGTTTCATGCACAGTTGTGTTGTTCTTGGAGCATCTTAGTTTTCGTTTGGTTTGCTTAGTTTGCTCAGTTTGCTTGAATAAAGTAGTTTGGACCCCCGTTCTTGTTGTGTTGTTTCAAATAAGTTGATTGGTGTTGGAAAGGAGTAGAAAGTTCTTGCTTGAGTAGTACAAGAGGAGCTTGCTTTGACTGTGACATAGACTTTATCATGTCATGCTAGGTGTTGTTTTGACCTTATGCTTAGTGATTATTTCTGTAGGATGACTTGTTCCAAACAATTGGGATTGCTTAGTGTGCCTTGAAAGAATCATGCGTTGTTTTAGCATGCAAAAGCATAGTATTGACGTATTCTCCTTTGATGCTTTGTTTGGGTTGACTTGGCACATGTTCACACCATGCTATGACTATGAACAAGTCACCATAGCCTCTACGATCATTTATTCCTTGACTTGTAGTACCACTCTATGTTTTGATTAGTAATGTTTTGTCGCTCTGCATGATTATGTCCATTATTGCTCTCTTAGTTGGTTGCTCCCAGTCTGTTGCTAGCCTCCACTTGTATGAGTAAGCTCTACTCATGCTTCCAACTCCCAAGAAACCAAGTTATTCCAAAGTGTCCACTATAAATTCCTATGCATGGTGTGTTACACCATTCCAAGTATATTCTTGTTTTCATCTATCTTCCAATTAAAAAATATTTTGTTATGTGAAAACTTAGTGATTAAAGCTCTCAAAAACTCGATGGCACACTTTATTTTTCTTGCCCCTTATAAACTTGAACCATTGTGTGATCTATGATGTATATGCTTGCACTTATATGTTGGAATTAGCAGAACCGTGCTATCAGGGGGGAACGCTTTCAACATTGCACCTGTACTTTGTACACAGTTGATATCATGCTCTTTTGTCTATGGATGTCGTCGGTGTGAAATAAAAGGGGATCTTGTAAGTCCATGGAGTTATGTATGTGTGCTATAGAAACGTCTGGGCCGCTAGCCTAAGCCATACCTAGTCATGGTGGAAACTTGCAGCATCACCATAATGACATCTACGAATCTTTCTTCTTATAAAAAGGAGACACGTTGAGAAATAGGAAAGAAATAAAACATCACCATATTCTCATGGTAAATAAGAAGATTGCTGAGATGCTCATTGTCTGCTTGCCTTGTCATTTTTGTTATGGGATAGCTCATGTACCATGTGCAAGGGGCACCCCGTTGGAGGTTCTCTATGATACACATGTACTTACTATGACAAGAACTTATAGGTGACTAAAGTTGAGTAGCATGAGGAGCGGCCCTCGTATTCAAGGGACATGAGATTGCCAACTTATACTTTGTCAAGCATATACTCCATAGTTTGTTCACTTTAACCTTAATCACTTCAAGATGCTTGTGATAGGGGCAATGAGAGCTGAAAGCTAACAAGTACCATAATTTTAGGAAGCTCTTTCTGAAACTTGAAATCTCTGCTTCCCTTTATGAAGGGCCTTTATTCCTCTATTATATTGAGTCTCCACCTTCTACCTTTAGGTACTAGTTAAGAGAGCATAGTTGCCATTCTTAGTTATATGAACATTGTCCTAGAACTTATTGATTGATGCATATTGTTGATATTGCTTGTTCTTGTGCTATTTGTATCTAGTTAATCTAATGAACTTTGAAGGTGTCATGTGCATCTATTTGCTACTCCATGAGGGACAAGCTGATTGCCACTATACTATGTTTTATGTATGTGAAACAAACAAACGTTTTTCAGTGCATGTTATTCATGATCTTTGTTTGTAGCCTTTCATGTTGCATGCATAGTTACTTTGTCTTACTGTTAGAACTCCATCTTTCATGCACATGTTTAGAGTTCTTTGTTCCCAGCTTTCAATGCTTGCAAATGGTTTGATCTTGATTATGATGGTGCATGTCACCTCAAAAATTATTATTTTATCACTTACCTACTCGAGGACGAGCAAGAGTTAAGCTTGGGGATGCTTGATACATCGGAAACGTATCTATAATTTTTGATCCATGCTTGTTTAGTATCTACTTTGGTTTGCTTTATCTACACTTTCAGATTATTTTTATATGTTTTCTGGTTCTAACCTATTAACAAGATGCCACAGTGCCAGTTGGCTGTTTTCTTCTGTTTTTGGTTCCAGAAAGGTAGAAAGTCAATATTCTCGGAATTGGACGGGACAAAAGCCAAAGTCAATATTTTACCGTGGGGAACACGGAACCAGAAGACGAGATGGAGGAGGGCCTCGAGGAGGCCACATCCCCTAGCCACGCGGGTGGGCCCACCCCGCGCCTAGGGGGGTGTAGCCACCTCGGGCACCCCCTCGGCCTCCCTCTTCGGCTATAAGAAGCCCCCGATGCCTAAACCCTAAGTACCCGATCAATATTCCACAAAACCATCTGTAGCCGCCACCACCATCTCCCCTAGATACGGGGATCTGAAGCTCTTCCCGGCATCCTGCCGGAGGGGAGATCATCCCAGAGGCCTTCTTCTTCATCATGCCAGCCTCCGGTATGAAGCGTCGGTAGTTTCAGCTTGTACTACGGGTCCATGTAGTAGCTAGATGGTTGTATCTCCTCCTTTGTGCTTTAATGTCTAGATCTTGTGAGCTCCGTTCATGATCAAGATCTCATCTATTTGTAATCATGCATGTTGTGTTTGCGGGGATCCGATGGATATTGAGATTACTATGTCAGATTGATTAATGGTTTTATCTTATTGATTATATCATGTCTGTGTTGTTTGTGATCTTGCATGCTCTCCATTGTTAGTAGCTATCATGGAAAAGTAGTCGCTAGTGACTCCAAGAGGGGGTATTTATGCTCGATAGTGGGTTCATGCCTCTATTTAATATAAGGGAAGTGACATAAATCTCTAAGGTTGTAGATATGTTGTTGCCACTAGGGAGAAAACAATGGTCTCTTGTTCATGGAATAAGTGGATTGTTTACCTTACACTCTTTGCTTAAAGTAGTTGTCTGTTGCTTGCAACTTAATACTGGAGGGGGTTCGGATGATAACCCAAAGGCGGACTTCTAGTCATACATGCTGTTGGGGATATACTTTCCGGGTATACCCACATGACTCGCTGACAAGGGTGGCCCACCAACGGGTTAGAGCTTTGCTTCATGGGCGGCCCAGTCAGAGAAAGAGGAGGAGCCAGTTCCAGATACGACAAGGCCCAGAAGAGTTACCGACTTAGGCATGTAGTATTACTTGTAGTCCAAGCTATACATAGTTACCGACTCTGTAACATAGACGGATAGGTCTCTCCTTGTAACCCTAGGCCCCGGTGACTATATAAACCGGCCCTATGGGAGCCTTTAGGGAAACCAATCAACCGTACACCACAACCAACTCACACAGGCGAACCTATCTTGTAATCCATTGTAACATCCGGCTTACGCCGGTATATTACTGGGTTGCTAGCAGGAGTAGGATCCGATCACCGCAGTCGGATCTGAACCTAGGTACACTTGTGCTCACCGCTCCTGGAACATCCGACGTCTCACACCCCATCCTTCTAACGCCACTAGGACCCCCTATGCCATACTTGTCGATAATCCGACGACAGTTGGCGCCCACCGTGGGGGCAGGTGACCTTTGGAGCATCGTTCCAGGCAGAATCTACGCATGCAGGAATCGGCAAAACAATCGCCATGGGTCGCGTGGTATACGCCAGTGATGTCCCTCTCATCCTCCTCGATGAGACTTGGATTCTATCTTCGAAGCCCGTGACGACCTACATGGTCATGTTAATCAGCGAGATCGATATTTATCTTGGTTTCGCTGAACCCGCCCAACCCACCCTTGAGGTGATGACCATGGCGGAAGAAAAATCCGGATCCACTTTGTCCGCAGAGGCGGAAGATTTTAGGGTCCCGGACAAAATCAAACCCACCCAACCCACTCCTGTAGTGGAAGAAGAGGTGGAAGAAGAAGCCAGATCCGACCTCTCCAGCGAGATCGGATACACAGACGAGGAATACATCCGCTATGGATCCATCTTTGCTGACGTCAAAGCGGAAACCAAGTTATACAAGTACCTCAAGAACATGAACAAGAATAAGCATTGTTTCGTAAACCATATAAGCACTGGATCCGACTTTGTCGATGCTAGAGCTGGTAGCGAATCAGTCCTAGACGCAATCGAAGAAAATGCTGACTTATCTGGTTCCCCAGCGGAGTCAATCATGCCGCAGGAGCTTCGAGACTTTGACAAAGAGATAGAGGAGTACGATCAAAAGCATGTCTCCAGACAAGCGCAAGGTGATCTGGAAACTCCTCCTAGTCCATATGATAGCATGGATGAAAGCTACACCTCGTAGGATGACATGGATACCGAAGATTCCTCTGAGGTCCACAAACCTACCATGACGGAAAGTACCGACGGAAGTTTATCCCCCGGTACCGGACCGAAAGCCCTCTTTGCCACTGGTACGCACGTTAAGGCTACTGGGTGGTCAAAGAAGAAGAAGAAGAACAACAACAAGAATCCGACTCCGGCAGAGCCGGACGTCAAGGAAGCCAACGAAGAAAAAGTTGATGAAGAGATCAAGATGGAGAATCAAGACAGAGATCCGATTAATCCCACCCCGATCGATCCTCCTGTGGATGGACACGTTGTCACCAAGGGTGCATGTGAAATTTACGGAGATGCTCTCACAATTTCAATCCCAATAGCTTCGGATATTACGTCGGAGGCACTGGAGAAAAGGGCTGAGGACCTGGAAAAGCACGGCTTGTTCCTACTTGAAGAGGCCGCGCGCCTCGTCAAGATGAGACAACAGTTAGATAGTAATCCTTCCAGATATCAGTTAGATTTCAAGTGATATCGAAACAAAACAAGGGGAGGTTCGTTTCTTGCAAACAAGAATCCAGATATCCACAAAGATCTATTCGACGGAAAAGATGGAGAGAAGATCCGAGTCTATAACACACTAGTGGAAAATGCTGCTGCAGCTCGAGCCATCCTCGCCAACAATCCGTCTCCGTAGCAGGTCCAGCAGTGTGTCGCATTAATGGACAAAGGATTAAAGCAGCAGAAGACGGCCGCATCATTTAGTGGCAAGCTAGCCTCAAAATCTGAGTTTTTCCACACTGGCGCTGACCAAAGCACTGATATAAGACTCCACAGGGATACGACTCAACACTATCGTCCCCGTGGAGAAGAAGAAGAGAATTCAAGAACCGGCTCAAACAGCCACTCCCACCAGCCGGCATGTGACCGGGCAAGAGTTATTCCGGTTGCGGCCAAAGACGCCATCAGGGCAATGGTTCCTCATCAAGACCATTGTCGGCAAAACAATCGGTATAGAGAAGACCCAAAAACACGCCGCCAGCGGGAGGAGCAAGATTGGCTAAGGATGTCACCACTGAGCTGACCGGCTGGCAACGCCGGACGAAGAGATGATCCGGATCGTCCTGAATCTAGTAGGGACGATGCCCGAAGAAACAGACATCAGAGTCAGCATAATGAGGTTCCGCCGCCACCACCAAGAAACCCAACCGGAAATAACCCACCAGGGCCACCATCGCCTCCCAGCAGCGACCATGAAGGATCACGTCGTAGCCACGGAAGCCGTAGGGGAGGAGGTGGCAATGGTGAGAGAAGAAGCATAAATCCAACTCCATCGCGTAGAAGCCGCGATCCTCCAAGGCGCAGATCTCTCTCGCCAAACGACGCTCACCATCGAATCGAATCAAACATAGAAGAGCGACGGTACGAGGAAGAGGATGTGTACGTGGGACCCAAGTGCTTTGGTCCACCTATACATCAGACCAAATTTCTGGTTGACTTTGGCATCGCCAAACATATTCAGCCCTATGACGGCGCAGCTCGGCCAGATACTTGGCTCCAGGATTTTTTCTAGGCTTGCTGCATCGCCAAAGGAGGAAACAGCCTGGTTGCAGTCTGATATCTCCCACTGATGCTGAGGAAGACGGCTCGATCATGGCTTAACGAACTGCTAGAGAATTCAATTCATAACTAGTATGATATGCAAAGTGCGATCTTTTCAAACTTCGAGGGAACATACAGGAGTCCCTGCATAGTCGGAGACTTGTAGCGTTGCACTCTAAGACCCGGAGAAACCTGCTGGGATTACCTCGGACACTGGATCGATACGAAGAACTCCTGCGAAGGAGTAAACGAGCAAATTGTGATAGAAGCTTTTATTGCAGGACTTCCAGTCGGACTTTTACGTCACAGGCTGAAGCTTGACCACGTCACAGATTTGGGAGAAATAATAGAGACGGCAAGCAAATACGTTGACGCCGATGATGATTCAGAAGGGCTGCTAAATATTCTGGCCAATCCCAGTGTGGCCAAACAGCCAAAGCAAACTTAGAAGCGCAAAAACACCTCGGATGAAAAGCCAGCTCCGAACAATGCAGCTGTCAACGCAACGTTCGGATCTGGAGGACGAGGAGGGCGCGGAGGCGCCCGTGGTAGAGGCCAAGGAACTTCCCGAATCCAGGGCAGAGGAGACCAACAACCCGGAAGAACCTATACCTGGGCTGACATTGCCAATAATCCCTGTGTCCACCACTTGGATATTAATGGAGGATCTACCCATACAAATGTCGAGTGCCGTTTCAATGACGACATCAAGAAAGACGAATCTACTGGCTACAGATCCAAGCGACGAAAAGGAAAGAAAAATTCCGAGAAAGGAAAGGAGCCCAAGGATGATTCCGACATGGAAAGGCGGAAGCCGCCGCAGAACCCAAGCCGGATGGAAAGAAGACTTTTCCGACTAAGAAAGACGCATATGTCTGCCTCCCTGGATCCCAACCAGCTAAGGACAAAAAGGCGGTTCTTCGTGAGCTCAATGCCACGGTTCCGGCTGTCCCCCAATTCCTGGACTGGTCAGAGGTGACCATCACCTTTGATCGTTCAGATCACCCGAGGAAAACATCACGTCGGGGAAAGTACCCTCTAGTCGTCAATCCTCTTATTGATGGCTATGACTTATCACAAACAATCATGGACGGTGGGAGCAGCATTAACATCCTCTACATTGAGACGCTCCACCGCATGAAGCTACACGAGATCTAGTTGAGTTATAGCAGTGTAACTTTCCATGGCATTGTACCAGGAAGACATGCGGATTCTCTGGGTGAGATTACTCTGGATGTGACATTCGGAACCCGAGATAATTACCGGACCAAGCCACTCTCCTTCGAGGTGGTACAATTCAAAAGTGCTTACCATGCCATCTTCGGACGTCCGGCTTACTGGGCGTTCATGCCCCATCCCTATTACATCTACAACATGATTAAACTTCCAGGTCCAAAGGGCGTAATCACTGTACAAGGAAATCCGAGGAAGGCGCAAGAGTGCGACGAAGGATCTGCTGCCTTCGCCGAAGCCGTGTTGCATGCCCAGGAGTACCAGGAGATCAGGAAGACCATCAATCCGTCTGAGATGCCCGCTACAAAGAACGAGGTGCTGAGGCCAATTTTGTAGTTCAAGGCATCGTAAGAGACATAGAAGATGTCGCTGAATGAAGATGATCCCTCCAAGACGACGAACATAGGGGTAGGCTTAGGCCACGCATAGGAAAGCGCGCTCGTCAGGTTCCTCAAAGCTAATAGTGATATCTTCGCATGGCAGCCATCTGACATGACCGGATTACCTAGGGAACTTGCCGAGCACTCTCTTAATGTGTACCCAGACGCTAAACCCGTCAAACAGTCCTTATGACGGTTTGGTGATAAAAAGCGCAAAGCAATATCCAAGAAATTAGCCCGCCTAGAGTTAGCGGATTTCATAACAGAGGTCATCCATACAGATTGGGTGGAAAATCCTGTACTCGTCCCTAAAAAGGACTCAGTTGATTTAAGGATGTGTGTTGATTATACCGCTTTGACCAAGGCATGCCCAAAAGATCTGTTTCCTTTGCCAAGAATCGATCAAGTTATCGACTCAACGGTAGGGTTGGAATTACTCTATTTTCTCGACGCATATTCCGGATATCACCAAATACCAATGAAAAAGTCGGATCAAATTAAGACGTCTTTCATCACTCCTTTCGGAACCTTCTGCTACAAAACTATGCCTTTTGGCTTAAAGAACGCAAGAGCAACATATCAACGTACCATGCAATGTTGTCTCAATGACCAAATCAGATGCAACGTCCATGTATACGTGGACGACATAGTAGTTATGTCCAAAAAGAAGGAATCTTTAATTTCCGACTTGGATGAAACGTTTGCTAGTCTACGAAAATTTAACATGATGCTAAATCCGAAGAAGTGTTTCTTTGGAATTCCAGACGGAAAATTGTTAGGTTTCATCGTCTCTAAGCGAGGCATCGAGGTGAACCGGGACAAAATCAAGGCTATCTTAAACATTACCAGGCCGAATCGCCTGAAGGGCGTACATCGCCTCACTGGTTGCATTGCAGCAGTGAGTCAGTTCGTCAGCCGGCTTGGTGAAAGAGCCTCACCTTTATATAAACTCTTAAGGAAAATCGACAAATTTGTCTGGACCCCAGAAGCCGAAACTGCCCTGCAAAGTTTGAAAGATCTGCTTTTAAACCCACCAGTTCTCGCAGCGCCAGAACCTCAGGAACCTATGTTACTCTACATTGCAGCGACCAACAAGGTCATAATCGTGGTAATAGTAGTTGAGCGCGAGGAAGAAGGCCACGAGCATAAGGTGCAACGACCAACTTATTATCTAAGAGAAGTCCTGACAGAATCAAAGCAATGGTATCCACATCATCAAAAGCTAGCCTATGGAGTGTTCTTTGCATCCAGAAAGCTACGTCACTATTTTAAAGAGCACAAGATCACAGTAGTGAGCATAGCTCCTCTGCGAGATATAATCAATAACCGCGACGCCACAGGACGTGTCGCAAAGTGGGGAATAGAGCTTGCAGCTTTCGACATTGAGTACAAATCGCATACAGCAATCAAGTCCCAAATTCTCGCCGACTTTGTTATCGATTGGACAGAAACGGTAGAAAACACAGGCCCTCCAGACTCGGAATTTTGGACCCTTCACTTTGACGGATCAAAAGCACGAGGAGGATCGGGGGCTAGCGTGGTGCTCAAATCACCCCAAGGAGATAAGTTGTTCTATGTGTTGCAAATACACTTCATGGCAACCAATAATATTGCCGAGTACGAAGCACTGCTACTTGGAATACGCATGGCCAAAACATTGGCATATGTTACGGAGACTCGGATTTTGTTGCCCAACAAGTATCCGATATCTGCAACGCAAACAAGCACATGGCAGCATACAAAGCTGTTGTGGATGAATTATCTAAATCGTTCGAGGGCTTTGAGATTTAACACATCCCCCGGGGAGAAAATAAGGAAGCAGACGCACTATCAAGAATAGGCTCTGCGCGGAAACAAGTAATGTATGGAGCTTTTTTAGAGCATTTAAAGGTCCCCTCCATAGTCGGAGTTGATGAGGACTATCCGACAAAATCCGACTGACCTTTAATAGCAGTTCTGGCTATAATTCCCAGTTGGACAAAACCCTATCTGGATTTCATAATAGACGGAAAACTACCCGAAGACGAAGTCTTGAGCCGGTAGATTGTCCGACGAGCAAAAGCCTATACTATAATAAATGGTGATCTCTACAAGAGGAGTGTTTCTGGCGTGTTTCAGAGATGTATTTCTTCGGAAGAAGGAGTGGAAATCTTAAGAGAAATCCATGAAGGCGAGTGTGGTCACCACGCAGCCAGATACTTAGTGGAAAAAGCTTTTCGACATAGATTCTTTTGGCTTACAGCTAAGGCGGATGCCGACAAACTGGTCAAAACGTGCAAAGGCTGCCAAACATATGCTCATCAGGCACATGTTCCATCTAAACAACTGCGAACAATCCCTATTACATGGTCGTTCGCAGTCTAGGGGCTTGATATGGTAGGGTCGTTTCGCACAGCAAAATATGGATTTACTCACCTACTAGTGATGGTGGATAAATTTACAAAATGGATTGAGGCTAAACCCGTAACAAGTTGCGATGGAGCCACAACCAGAAGATTCGTTGAGGACGGAATCATCAGATTCGGATATCCGCACAATATAATTACTGACAACGGGAGCAACTTTTCATGGGTGAACTAGACGAATTCTGCAAAGAGCAAGGGATCCGACTTGATATTGCACCAGTCGCACATCCACAAGCCAATGGACAAGTCGAAAGAACTAATGGCCTTATTCTACAAGGAATCCGACCACGTCTCGAGGCACCGCTTCGTCGGGCCGCGGGGGCTTGGGCGGAAGAATTACTGTCTATGATATGGAGCTTACGTACAACTCCCAACAGGTCAACCGGCTATACTCCTTTCTTCTTGATCTACGGTGTAGAAGCAGTTCTTCCAAGTGATCTGATTCATCAGGCTCCACGAGTCAAAGCATATACCAAAGAAGATGCAGAAGTTTCTCGGCAAGATGACCTCGATATAATCGAAGAAGTACGCATTGCTCCTGAGCAGATATCTACAGCCTAACAGCAGAAGTTACGCAAGTATCATAGTCAGAGAGTGCAAAATCGTTCTTTCAGAAAAGAAGATTTAGTTCTCCGACTTGTGCAAAATAGAAAGCACAAACTTTCCCTAATTTGGGAAGGACCTTTTATATGGGTCATATTATTTAACCGACATGAGACCAACCAAGAAAAGACCTGATACTCGGAAAAGGAAAAGAGCTAGTGGCAGCACAGACCTGGATGAAATAGACCATCCATGGAATATTGCACAGCTACGTCCCTTCTGTTCTTAGTTATATTTCCTTGTAATCATATATGTACATGTTCAAAGTGAAATAAAGTATTGGTTTCCTCATATTGTTACTTTTGCGACATTTTTGCCATCTTATTTCGAAAAGAGCATGTAATTTTTTCAAAAATCCCAGAATGCTTGAAAGTACTTTATGCTCATGTTCGTTCTGGTTACGATTTTTGAACAAATCTAAAAATATTACCTTAGGGTACAAAGTTTAAATTATTGTCTATACTTTGATTCTTTATCTGATTGCTTAGACGTGGGTATTTTCCGAGTAATGAGTTGTTGGTACTGGAAGCCGGCTTTGTTTCTGAGTTTAAACTGGTTTAGCAATTGCGCTCCATTGCTTGGCAAAGTTTCTGTGCTAAAGGTTGGCCGACCCATGAAAGGGACGAGGCAGAGAGCCAGATAAACCGATAAGTATAGGCATAACAAAAACGTAAAGTGCTTCAGAAAACTTTCAAGCACAAAGCATAAAAATATATAAACAAAAGTGCTAAGATAGTAAAAGCATCAGTTTTTACAGACCAGCACAAAATAAATATTGTAGCCATCATTATATTTCCATAAGTTTAAGATAATACATAGAAATTGTTTATGCTGCAGGCAGTGGTGATGGAGCAGGTGGAACACTGGAATCAACATCAGTGTCGCCCTCGATCTCAGACTCGGAAGTGTTGTTTATCTCTGGCTCTTGAGGCGAAGGAGGCGCGACGACGTATTCGAAGAATGGCGTCGTATAGTTGGTCAGCTCCGCCACCCGACAAGCGTAACCTGCACAAGATTTTTGGACCCTCATCCTCCTCCTCGGCAAAGCCCTTGGTGACGTGCCAGATTTCTATCTCGCTATGGTGGCTCATCACCATGGTCAGAGCTGTTTGCGCAACAGTCCGAGCGTAGGAGATCTTCCAGTCCTTGATCAACTTCGGAATCTCCTTAACTTTGTCCCTCACCTCATGCACTGACATTGTGTGCAAATCAGAAAGCTTGACGGCTTCGCCAGCCTCTTCTAGAGTTTGGCGGAAGTCGAACAAGACATCTCCGACGAGCTTAATGCGCTCGAGGCAAGGTTCAGAAGTGGAAGAGTCAAAAAGATTCAGGGGCTGGGAAAGAACCAAAAAGTCAAGATTCAGCTGAAATGAAAGTCAAAAAATAAACAACACACAGAAAAAAGATTCGGAAATCTTACCAAGCATGGAGTGATTCCATTCAGCATGTTCCTTTTGGAGGCTGTCTAGTTCACTAGCTGAGGCCTGGGCAAGATCCCTCTGGATATCAAAGTCCTTTTGGAGATCAGCAAGTTCCTTGTCTCGGAGGGCTAGGAGCTTCTCGAGCCTCATGGTCTCATGGTTGCTTGACTCTAGGACAGCGGCTACGGATTTCTCCGATTCCATAGTTAGCGTCTCAAGCTTTTCCCGGAGTTCAGCATTCTCTGCCTCCAAGACCTTGAAGTTTTCATCCTGCTCTACCATCTTGCTGGATTGACATAACAATTATGCAAAGACAAAAATATCAGTCAGAAAAAAAAAATTCGACTATGACAAAAAAAATATAATTGGTAAAGAAGAAGTCGGAAAAGTTTACCTTCTTCTTCATGTTTTTCAACTTTCAACTTTGAATTCTCAAAGTGCAAAGCTTTGATTTCTTTGCGCTTATTGGAAATATTCTTGAGCAATTCCTGGTTGGAAGATGCAATTTTCTGTAAGTTTAGAGAAGGAATACCGTCAGACGGCTACTAAGACTCGGGCTGCAAATTTAACTAAGTAAAATTACAGCACGAGCCTTGGGGGCTACACTACATCGTTCTTTTGCAACCTAAAAGCATCGACTCAGATCCAGTGATGTTTATCCGACTTTATGCTTGGGGGCTAGTGGATATGATAATAATTGCAAATAAAAATCGGAAACTTACAATGTGTTCCAGGTGCAACTTTTCAAATCCGAGCTTGGTGCTGTGAAACACCTTCTTGGTAAGGGTGAGGGAAGGAACATCCGTACATGGAAGCTCGCCGGATGCGACTTTAGAGTCCCAGACCAAAATTTGGTCCAGGAGGCTGACCAGCTTGACGTCCTCCTCTTCTTGGCTTGCTGCTTCTAGGGTCAAGACTTGCTTCTCAAGACTGGATTGAGCCAGTCTGAGGATCTCTTCTTTCTCCTTCCTATTGAGGCCAACAACAGCAGAGTCAACCACCTTATCCATCATTCATGTGGTCATTACCATGGGATCATTACCCTTTACGGGTTCACCCTTGTTAATTGCGTGGTCATCAATGGTGACCAGGGATTTAGAGATCTTGGCAGCTTTAGGGGAAGCAAAGGCTCCCTATGCTGATGGAGTAGTGGATGGGGTTGACGGCGGCACATCAGGGGAGATAACAAGCTTCTGCTGACGCATCTGCTTGCCCGGCTTGTTGTCTGGCTTTATCTTGCTCTTCAACACTGATTTAGCTCTAGAACATGGAAATCCTAAAATTTAGGTGTGCTCTGGAAAGATAACAAAGGTACGGGAGTACTAAAAATGAAAGTTGAGGTTCTTACTTTTTAACTACTGGCAGCACTTGGCTACCAGCAGCAACAACTTCCTTCGCCTTGCGCTTCTTGGAGGCAGGGACCGCAACTTCTTGCACCTCATCATCCACCATCGCCTCCGGGTCATCTGAAGCATAGCCCTCTAGTGGAGCTAGCTCGGCCTCGGAGAGTTTCTCGAGCTGACAAAATCTAAAAGCATCGATGAAAATAGAGTCGGAGAAAGAATCGAAAAGAACGACGAAACGCAAAAAGCAGAGTCGAAATGTTTACCGGAGTCAGAGGATGGTTGGTCGTATAAATCTTCAGGGAAACTTCCGGGACTTTTCGTTCCACTCTTGCCTTGATCAAGTATTGCATGAGGGTCTTGTAGTCCTTCAGCGCGAGCCGGCTAGAACTGACCCTCATCTTGTCCTTCTTGTCGCTTGTGATCTGGTGCATTAGGCGATCTCCGTGGTGCTGGAGAGGCTGAATCCGGCGCTCCAGCCAGCAGTGGATCAAGTCGGATCCACGGAGTCCCTCATGCTTCATCAAATACTCGATCCGCCTCTTGGCAAGGATCAAAATATCCGGCAGCTCTGGCGCCTCCTCGTCCCATGAATCTTGGTGGAGAGCGGCGCCGTTGACAAACGCCGGAAGACCTTCCGCCTTTCCTAGAGCCGGAATATCCTTATAGTAGAAGAAAGTTTCGGCCAAGCGTTTGACGGACTCCCTAGCGTTAATCCTAGGATAGATCCGATTCCTCCTAAGGACTAAGCTAAGAGTGCCGGTGACATAAGGCACACCGGCACTGATGGAATTCTTCCGGGTACCATAATAGTACCGGAAAAGGGTGAGACTTGGCCTAATGCCAAGAAACCCCTCTCACAGAGCTGCATGAGCACTAAGCTCGAGCAGAGAGTTGGGAGGAAGATTATGGAGTTGCACACCATAATGGTTGAGGACCGCGACGAAGAATTCTGACGGTGGCAAGCTAAGTCCGTGGTCGACGTAAGTGCTGAACAACACCCTCTTGCCGTCTTTCGGCACGGGGATGGCGTGTCCTGAGGCTCTCTGCCACGCACCAGTGATGATGAACCCCTCATCCTCCATGACTTGGAGCTCCGCGGTATCCATGGCGTTGGGGATCCAAAGACCCTGCATCTTCTTCTCTTCCGCCGCCGACGAACCCTCCACTGCCTCTCCAGAGGTTGATGCAGATGCCATGGATCTTGGAGGAAGAAGGGCTGGTGGGGGAAGGAGAGATTTTTTCTCAACGGTTTGCAGATGGGAACTGGTGCGGAGAGCTCGAGGAGTACGAGGAAGCAATGAATGAATCGACGGAGAGGTGAATCTGAGAAGAAAGGTTTTCTCTCCTCTTTATTTGTCTCTGCGTCAAGATTCGTGCGGTGAGACATGCAATTATCGCCACGTGTATAGAAGAAGGGGAGTTAGATTCCTTGCGACTCTTCCGCACCCTCGACTTTTGCACAGGCATTGAAATGGCATTCTGTTCCGTAAGGAACGGACCCACCACGGTCGTGCTGATGGAAATCCAGTCAGTGATAGGACCTGGCCTGTAAAGTTGTCAGTCAGCACGCCGCTGAAAAAATCCGGCTTATGTTTCAAATCAAGCAAGGAAAAGATCAATGTCAGAACAAAATATATCTGACTCAATTTACTCGGAATCCTACATCAATGAAAGAATTTTCGGGAACCCTTCAAGATTCTCAAGACGAAGAAACCATCAAGCTAGATTATTTATCTGACTTCAGATCTTGGAGACTTCCTGGGGCTACTGTTGGGGATATACTTTCCGGGTATACCCACGGGACTCGCTGACCAGGGTGGCCCACCAATGGGTTAGATCTTTGCTTCACGGGTGGCCCAGTCAGTGAAAGAGGAGGAGCTAGTTCTAGCTACGACAAGGCCCAGAAGAGTTACCGACTTAGGCCTGTAGGATTACTTGTAGTCCAAGCTGTACATAGTTACCGACTTTGTAACATAGCCGGATAGGTCTCTACCTGTAACCCTAGGCCCCGGTGACTATATAAACCGGCCCTATGGGAGCCTTTAGGGCAACCAATCAATCGTACACCACAATCAACTCGCACAGGCAAACCTCTCTTGTAATCCATTGTAACATCCGGCTTACGCCGATATATTACTGGGTTGCTAGCAGGAGTAGGATCCGATCACCGCAGTCGGATCTGAACCTGGGTAAACTTGTGCTCACCGCTCCTAGAACATCCGACGTCTCACACCCCATCCTTCCAATGACACTAGGACCCCCTATGGCTTACTTGTCGACAATCCGACGACACATGCATTTGGATGGCGGTCTATGTATCTTGTTGTATTGCCCAATCAAATCTCATAGGATCATGATGTCTAGTATTGCATTGTTATGCCTTGATCAGTCCTGTCAATTGCCCTGCTATAATTTGTTTACCCAGCATGCCATGTTTGTTTATCTAAGGAGAACACCTCTAGTGAACTATGGACCCAGGTCCAATCTTTAACATTGATAGATCTTCCACCGTTACTATTTACTTTATGCAAACCACCATTACCTTCCATACCATACAGTTAATCCTTTGTTACAGCAACCGGTGAGATTGACAACATCACTATTCGCTAGGGCAAAGTCTTGAGTTTGTGTTGTGCAGGTTTCCAAGTTGCTTGCAACACCTTTGAGACGTTTCCTTACTCCTACTAGTTCGATAACCTCGATTTCTTACTGAGGGAAGACTTGCTGCTGTGCTCTTCACACCTTGCTCTTGGGGTTTCCCGACAAAGCTCTTTCAGGCGCCATTAGCCATCAGGGCCATGGTTCCTCATCAGGACCATCGTCAGCAAAACAACCGCTATAGAGAAGACCCGGAAGCACGCCGCCAGCAAGAAGAGCAAGATCGGCTAAGGATGCCACCACCGAGTCGTCCGGCTGGTAACGCCGGACGAAGAGGACCGTCCTGAATCAAGCAGGGATAAAGCCCGAAGAAACCGGCATCGAAGTCAGCATAATGAGGCTCCACCTCCAACCACCACATAACCCAGCCGTAAATAATCCACCAGGGACACCATCGCCCCCAGGCAGCAACCCTGAAGGATCCCGACATAGACATGGAAGCCGCATGGGCGGAGGCGGCAATGGTGAGAGGAGAAGCAGAAATCTGACTCCGCCGTGCAGAAGCCGTGAGCCTCCGAGGCACATATCTCTCTCGCCAAATGACACTCGCCATCGCATCGAGTCAAATATAGAGGCCCGGAAATACAAGGAAGAAGATGTGTACGTGGGACCCAAATGCTTTGGCCCACGCATAGGTCGTACCAAATTTCCGGTTGACTTTGATATTGCCAAACACATACAGCCCTGCGAGGAGCGGCTCGGCCAGATACCTGGCTCCATGATTTTTTCCAGGCCTGTTGCATCGCCAAAGGAGGAAACAGCCTGGTCGCAGTATGATGTCTCTCGCTTATGCTGAGAAAGACGACTCGATCATGGCTCTATTAGGTGCCAGATAATTCAATTCATAACTGGTATGATATGGAAAGTGCGTTCTTTTCAAACTTCGAGGGAACATACAGGAGGCCCTGCATAGTCGGAGATTTGCAGCGTTGCACGCGAAGGCCCGGAGAAACTTGCCTCGGATGCTGGATTGACACGAAGAACTCCTGTGAAGGAGTAAACGAGCAAACTGCGATAGAAGCTTTCATTGCAGGACTTCCAGTCGGACTTTTACGTCACAGACTGAAGCGTGACCACGTCATAGATTTGGGAGAAATGATAGAGATGGAAAGCAAATATGCTGATACCGATGATGATTCAGAAGGGCTGCTAAATATTCTGGCCAATCCCAATGCGGCCAAACAGCGAGAAGAACAAGCTCAGAAGCGCAAGAACACCTCAGACGAAAAATCGGCTTCGGACAACGCAGTTGTCAACGCAATGTTCAGATCGGGAGGACGAGGAGGGCGCGGAGGCGGCCGGGGTAGAGGCCGTGGAACTTCCCGAATCCAGGGCAGAGGAGATCAGCAACCCGGAAGAACCTAGACATTACCAACAATCCCTGTGTCCACCACTTGGATAGTAACGGAGGATCTACCCACACAAATGCCGAGTGTCGTTTCAATGACGACATCAAGAAAGACGAATCCGCTGGCTACAGAGCCAATAGACAAAAAGGAAAGAAAAATTCCGAGAAAGGCAAGGAGCCCAAGGAAGATTCCGACATGGAAGAAGCGGATGCCGCACAACCCAAGTCGGATGGAAAGAAGGAATTTCCGATTAAAAAAGACGCGTACGTCTACTTCCTTGGATCTCAGCCGGCTAAAGACAAGAAGGCGGTTCTCCGTGAGCTCAATGCCACGATTCTGGCTATTCCACAATTTCTGGATTGGTCGGACGTAACCATCACCTTTGATCGCTCAGACCACCCGAGGAAAACACATCGTCGGGAAAGTCACCTCTGGTCGTCAATCCTCTTATTGATGGTGAGTTCTCTAAAACTCTCATGGATGGTGGAAGCAGTATTAACATCTTCTACATCGAGACGCTCCACCGCATGAAGCTACACGAAAGCTAGTTGAGTTACAGCAGTGTAACTTACCATCGCATTGTACCAGGGAGACAGGCGGATTCTTTGGGTGAGATTACTCTAGACGTGACATTCGGAACCCAAGATAATTACCAGACCGAGTCACTCTCTTTTGAGGTGGTACCGTTGAAAAGTTCTTACCATGCCATCTTCGGGCGCATGGCTTACTGGGTGTTCATGGCTCGTCCCTGTTACATCTACAATATGATTAAACTTCCAGGTCCAAAGGGCATGATACGTCGGAAACATATCTATAGTTTTTAACGTTCCACGCTTGTTTAGTATCTACTTTGCTTTGCTTTGTCTACACTTTGAGGTGTTTTAATATGTTTTTTGGTACTAACCTATTAACAAGATTCCACTGTGCCATTTGTCTGTTTTCTTCTATTTTTTGGTTCCAGAAAGGCAGAAAATCAATATTCTCCGAATTGGTTGGGAAAAAAGCCAAAGTCAATATTTTACTGTGGGGAACACGGAGAAAGAATACGAGACGGGAGGGAGGCACCAGGGGGCCACACCCCCTGGCGGCGCGGGCTAGGGTTAGCCGCGCCTGGGGGGTGACCACCCTGGCTTTTGCAAAACAACCCTAGAGCCTAGTGTCCTATTATCCAAAAACCCCTTTACCTGTTAGTACTAGTTTGCGAGTACTTAAAGAGTACTCATGGCTTTGTCCCTGGCTATTCCCATGGCTAGACTATGAAGAGGAGTACCTGGAGGATGGACCCCAGGAAGGTTACGACAACTAGGATCATCTCCCATCGTCAGCATTGCCTGTGACCCCGAAGATGGAGCTTCGCCTACGCTACCGTTATTATTACGTATTCCACTGCTTGAAGTTGTATTAAGAACTGGATCATGAGATCCCTATTTGTGTAAGAACTTATGCACCGTTTGTAATGGATGATGTACTATGGTATCCAATTCTGTTATGTCTCGCAAAAATGGTAATCCTGGGATTGCGATGTATGGCATAACAGGCATCTGGGATTAAAAATCCGGGTGTTGACAAGTTGGTATCAGAGCCATCCTGACCATAGGAGACCCTAGTTAGACTGGACGTTTGAATCAAAAACTTAGTTTCAAAACCAAAGAAAACAAATATTTAAAAAAACTTATTCTCATTCTTATCCCTTTGATTCTTTCATAAAAATTCATGTTCCTCAAAAACCCTTGCGAAATATCTAAAATTTTGACACACTTGATCACTCTGCTAACCTCCTCATCCTCTATTCTTATAGATGGACGTGAAGTACAACAAGTTTTATCAGTTGGGGAATGGAGGAGACCTTATTTTTTGAGAGGGATTTGGACCAGCTTTCGGAACTTCTGGAGCGTCCGCACCCCGAGTTCTTCGGAGCTCAGCTCAATGATCAAGGAGGAGAATATCTGCAGTGGTAATTGTTGCAAGTCTCAGAGGAAAGATTGAACCTCCCACTGCTGAAGGAATTCAGTTTACCTTAAGAGAGAACAACTGGCTTGATGGACTTGCCAGGGCCATGCAAGAAGCTCTTTCCCGTCTGTGTGGGCAGAGCATCAATCATATCAAGGGTACTCGCTTTGAGTTTTGCCCAAGGCGTGATGCAAATGGACAACCCCTGGAAGCCCCATACCACCCCGAACTAAAGACTCAATTGGACCACCTTAGCTTCATGATGTACGATCATCACCAAGAGTTGGATAACTGCCGTGACTACTCCAACCACAAGTCTGCCATCATCAAGACGAAGGACCAAACCATCGCCATGCTACCAAAGGATCGCAAGTCTCGCCGCCGTCAGCTCGACAAGAAGGAGCGCATCATTGCCCTTCTTCGCCACCGCATCTCATCTTTGGAGGAGACCATCCACAAGAGAGACATGCAGTTGGAGGAAAGGGAGAATGCCGGAGAGGATCTTCGTGGAGACCCCTACTCCTATCTCAGCGATGACGATGATTTTCTGGAGTAGTATTCGGTCCCACTGTAGCGTAGTTCTCAGAATGGTTCTTAAAACCATCTGTTTTTCTTTGTTGTGGTGTGTGTTGTACTAGGTGCTATGAATGAATGAATGAATGAATGAATGAATGAATGAATGAATGAATGAATGAATGAATGAAAAAGCAAGTTGCTAGAAAATCTGAGTCATACCTTAATTTTTTTTCAAAGACCCAAAACTTTAGAAATTTCCCTCTTTTCTCATGATCTATCTAAATCTTCAGATGCCACGTGGAGGAAGTGGTTCATCCCCGGACCCGATGTTGCAGATTCTGCAAATGTTGACTTCTGACCGTGAAGCTGAAAGAGCTGAACGTCAAGCCAACCTAGCCACCCTTCAGCAGATAGCCCAGCTTGCCCACAACAACCAAGGCCACGGAAATTAGGACAACCATGGATCGAAGCTCAAGAATTTCCAGAATACCAACCCACCTGTTTTCACTAAGTCTGAACAGCCCCTAGACGCCGATGATTGGCTGCAAACCATGGAAAATAACCTAGAAGTCGCCGGAGTGGAAGCCAACGAGAAAGTTCTGTTCGCCACCCACTATCTAGCCGGAGATGCCAGGGCATGGTGGAACAGTGTTCGCGCAATGACCGGAGGCCAGATGATGACCTGGGAGGAATTCAAGGTCAAGTTTAGCAGAACCCATGTACCACCAGGTTTGATCAAGAGAATGAGAGACGAGTTCAGAGAGCTGAAGCAGGGAAGAATGACTGTAGTGGAATACCGTGACAAAATTTTGTCATTAGCTAGGTATGCCCCGGATGAGATCGACACCAAAGCCAAGAAGAAAAAAAGATTCTTGAATGGTCTGCATGACAAAATGCAGACAGTGTTAGTCAATATCCCCTTTGCTGATATTGAAGCCCTTGTGGACTCAGCTATCCAGATGGAAGGAAAGATCAACCAAGCCAATGAGAACCACAAGCGTCACATGATGCACCAACCAGGAACCCATCAGACCCCAAAGTATCGCCCCAACCCATCTCCAGGATTTGCCCCAAGAACCAACAGACCCCCGATGAACCGTCCGACCTATCCCAACCGTGGAAACCCTAGACCCGGAGGAAATCACAACAACCCCGGCAACTCTAGCAATTTGAACCGTGCCCCACCCAAGTTCAACAACAACAATGCTACCGCCAACACCAACACTGCCCCTAGGACTGGAAGTAATGTTGTGCCTGTCGCAACCAAGGACAAGTTGCAAGTGACTTGTTATGACTGTGGAAATAAAGGCCACTATTCCAATGAGTGCCCAAACAAGAAGAATGCTACCGCCCCCAATGCCAATGCCCCAGCTCAGCAGCAGCGTCGTGTTCAGCCAAGAAGAAGATTTGCCCCAGGGAATTCACTCAACCGCAATGGCCGTCTTTTTCTCATGCATGCTGAAGAAGCTCAGGAAGCGCCAGACGTCGTGCTGGGTATGTTTTCTGTTAATTCAGTACTTGCAAGAGTTTTATTTGACTCGGGTGCATCACATTCATTTGTCACCGAAGAATTTGCATGCACTAGTAAGATTCAACCAACCAAACTGAAGCATGTAATGATTGTTCAAATTCCCGGATCAACCACTAAGGCTAGGCAAATTTGCAAAGCCGTCCCTATCCGAATCCATGGCATAGATTTTTATGCAAATCTGATAGTACTCGGAACTAAAGGTTTGGAAGTAGTACTAGGAATGGATTGGATGTCCAAACATAAAGGATTGATTGACTGTGCCAAGAAAGCCATAACCATGACCAGTACCGCCGAAATATCAGTCGAGCATATATCTGAAACCTTACCTCGCCAATTCAAATGCAACAAGAGTATAGCCCAACCTACCATTGACCAAGTCCGGATAGTCTGTGAATACCCCGATCTATTTCCAGATGTTTTTCCCGGTATGCCCCCAGATCGGGATATCGAGTTCATCATCAAACTAATCCCCGGAACTAGACCCATAGCCCAGAGACCATATAGTATGAACCCGTCAGAGCTAGCAGAAGTGAAGAAGCAACTGGATTCCATGTTGAAAATTGGATTAATTCAACCAAGTGCGTCCCCATGGAGATCACCTGTCTTGTTTGTGGACAAGAAGGATTGAGGTAACCATTTGTGTACGGATTATCAGAAGTTGAATGATGTCACCATAAAGAACAAGTACCCCTTGCCCAAGATAGAAGATTTGTTTGATCAGTTGACCGGTGCCAAAGTGTTTTCTAAGATTGATCTTAGAACTGGCTATCATCAACTCAAAATTCGTGCAGAGTATATTCCAAAGACTGCGTTTACCACCAGATATGGATTGTACGAGTATACAGTCATGTCTTTTGGATTAACCAATGCCCCCGCTTATTTCATGAATCTCATGAATAAGATTTTTATGGACTTCCTGGATAAGTTTGTCGTTGTTTTCATCGATGACATTCTGATTTATTCCAAATCAGAAGAAGAACATGAGCTACACCTAAGGACCATTGTTGGAACCCTTAGAGAGCATCAGTTGTATGCAAAGTTTAGCAAATGTGAATTCTGGTTGCAGGAGGTAGGATTCCTCGGTCACATTGTATCAGCCGGAGGAATTGCCATTGACCCAGCCAAAGTGAAAGATGTAGAAGATTGGCAAGCCCCAACCACTCAAACCCAAGTTCGTGCATTTCTCGGATTGGTGGGATATTACCGCAAATTCGTAGAAGGATTCTCTAGTATCGCCAGACCCATGACCCAATTGCTGAAGAAGGACAAGAAGTTTGAATGGACCGACAAATGTGAAGCGAGTTTTCAAGAACTCAAGAGGAGATTGATTTCAGCCCCAATCTTGATCATGTCGGATATCACGAAGCCCTTCGATGTGTATTGTGACGCATCCAAGATCGGTCTCGGATGTGTGCTAATGCAAGAAGGCAAAGTTATATCTTATCTATCCCGACAACTAAAGCAACATGAGCAAAACTACCCAACCCATGACCTCAAACTCGCAGCCGTAGTTCTAGCCCTGAAAACATGGAGACATTACCTGATGGGAAACCGTTGTGAGATCTATACGGATCACAAGAGCCTAAAGTATATATTCACTCAGAAGGAGCTGAATATGAGGCAGAGAAGATGGATAGAGCTAATCAAGGATTACGACCTGGATATTCACTATCACCCTGGTAAAGCCAACGTGGTAGACAATGCCCTTAGCAGATTGTCGTGTCGCTTGAACTCCATGATTTTGAAGGAGCAACCAAGTTTGCACAAAGAGATGGAAGATTTTCGAATGGAATTAGTATGTGAAGGATTTTTGGCTAGCATAGAACTCCAGCCCACTTTGATCAGTCAGATTAAAGAGGCACAGAAGGAAAATGCTAGTATTGACGGAATCAAGCGTCGTATCGGTACCGGCAAAGTACCTGGATTCGCCAAGGATGAAGAAGGAGTTTTGTGGTACAAAGGACGCCTTTGTGTACCAGCAGATTTTCAGTTGAAAGAAGTTATCTTGAAGGAGGCTCATGATACTCTTTATTCTATCCATCCCGGAGGAACTAAGATGTATCAAGATTTGAAAGAGCAATTTTGGTGGCATAAGATGAAGAGAGAAATCGGAAGCTATATCTCCAAGTGTGATATTTGTCAGCGAGTCAAAGCAGGACATCAAAGACCCGCTGGATTGTTGCAACCCTTGCAGATTCCGGAATGGAAATGGGATTCTGTAGGAATGGAATTTATCACTGGACTGCCTACTTCTAGTAGGGGAAATGACTCTATCTGGGTCATAGTGGACCGATTGTCCAAAGTTGCCCATTTCTTACCCGTCAAGACCACCTATCAGAGTTCGAAGCTAGCAGAGTTGTACATCGCTAGAATCATTAGTTTGCATGGAGTCCCCAAGAACATCGTATCGGATCGAGGAACTCAGTTTACCTCAAGATTCTGGAAGAAAGTCCAAGAAGGTTTAGGAACCCGCTTAGATTTCAGTACCGCATATCACCCCCAGACCGATGGACAAACGGAGCGAGTAAATCAAATACTCCAAGATATGCTTCGAGCATGTGTGTTAGAATATGGGTCCAAGTGGGAAGACTGTCTGCCGTTTGCAGAATTTTCGTACAACAACAGTTATCAAGCCAGTTTGCAAATGGCCCCATTTTAATTCATGTACGGAAGGAAGTGTCGTGCCCCTTTGAACTGGTCGGAAGTAGGAGAGAGTCAGATTTTTGGACCCGACATCCTACGAGAAGCAGAAGAGAAGGTTCACAAGATTCGTGAGCACCTCAAGACAGCCCAATCCAGACAAAAGAGTTACACCGACAAGAGATGTAGAGACCTCGCCTTCAACATAGGAGATTTTGTTTATCTGAAAGTGTCGCCATTGAAGGGAATGCAGTGTTTCCAACTCAAAGGAAAGTTAGCCCCCAGATATATCGGACCTTTCAAGATTCTGAACCGTCGAGGAGAAGTATCGTATCAATTGGAACTACACGAAGAGATGTCAGCCATGCACAACGTGTTCCATATCTTGTTACTTCGCAAGTGTCTCGAAGTCCCCGAGAGGACCGAAGTGTTCAAAAATATCGACCATCGGACCATAGAGATCAACGATGACCTGACCTATCCCGAAGTACCCATCCGTATTTTGGAACAAGCTTTTCGAACTACCCGAACCCGGAGCATCAAGTTTCTCAAGATTTAGTGGAGCAACCACACAGAAGAGGAAGCCACCTGGGAGCGCGAAGATCACATCAGGACGGAGTTTCCCGATCTCTTCAAATCCTAGGTAATCTTTTCGTCCTTTTTCAAATCTCGGGACGAGATTTTGTTTAAGGGGGGAAGGTTTGTAACATCCCAAAAATACTAAACTTGGATCATCAAACTCTAATCATCAAAATTAGGGTTAACAAAAACTTTTCTAAATAAAATTATGAAAGCATGCATATGAGTATGCATTGAATTTGAAATTCTTTTGAACCACCTTGTTTGTGTGTTCCATTGCTTGTAAATGGATGCTTAGGTGAAATAAACATCATCTAAAACATTTCCCACACTTTTCCCAAAGACAAATAAAGCAAAACAAATAAAATAAAGGAATGGTCATTTTGACCAATTTAACTCCCATGCCTACTTTGGCTGTCTCAAACTTTCAGAACCTAACAGAAACTTCTCTAGATCTTTGCACCCCTTGAATGTACTCATAACAATGTATCAAGGCCCACTTTGTGATCATCCAGAAACTTTCAAATGCATAGTTTAAATGACATTTCAAAATTGAATCTTTATCATATGAGAAGATCCCACTTTTTCAAAAACCACTCAAACAAGCTCAACTCTCAAAACCCAAGCATCTGCAGACTCACCAGCACCAATCTAGCACACCCACCAAAAATCTTTTCAAAATTCAAAACTTGAATTCTTGCGGCCATTTCATCAAACACTTGGCAGATTCAAATCAAACTGGCCTTACTTCACTGTTTTGAGCAGTAACTTGGCTAAGGAATGCTCACCATTGATCACCCTTGTCTCCTCTAGTGCCAACCAGTGCTTGGACCAACCCTAGCCCCTACCCTTTGCTCCATGCCATGCCAACCCGAGCACCCCCTTGCCAGCCGACAATGGCTAGCTAGCCAGAGCAAGCACCAATCCAAAACAACATGTCTGGGAGGCAGCCCATCGTCCACCGCCACTCCCTGTCCAGCGCTCGAACCCTTCCAGCCACTGGACCACACGCACGGACCGCGCCCAGACCACCAGCGACCATGCCGAGCATGCGCCAGAGCGCCACCCTCGACCAAAGCCCATAGACCGCGGGCCGCCCTCGCCGCGTGCATACACGATCACCACCGTCCCAGGAGACCGCCAGACATCCCTGTTCGCCGCCCCGTGACGCACAGCCACCGCTCGCCGTCGAAGACGCCGCCTCTGCCGTGCCGAGCGTCGCGTGTTCCAGACCAAATCGCACCGCCCCTACAAGCGCATTAAAGCCGTAGAGCATCGCCAGGAGACCACCAAGCGATCGCCACCGCCGACCATGCCTCTAGTAGCCTGTAGCCATGTCGCCACCATCGCCTGCCCATGCCGTTCGGTCTCACTGTCGAGACTATAAATAGAGGACTCCTCCGCTCGAATTCTTCACACCATTCCACTCCTCTCTCACCCAGAACCACCCCACCTCAGTCCCGGAGCAAGGCGATCAGCGCATCGCTGGAATTTCACCGGAGCCCGCCGCCTCTGGAGAAGAAGGGGGCCATTGATTTCGTCCACCCCAGGAGCTGCCGTGACCACCCCTGAGTTCGCTGTCGTCGACTTCGTCGTTCGCCCGCCTCGCCGACCCTCGCCTGCACCCCGGTGAGCCCACAGCAACCCCCACTAGCCGCGCTAGGTTTCTATCTCGCCGGCGTTGCTCAACATCGACGATGAATCCCACCCGTTGGATTAGAATCAGATCGAACGACCCACATCGTCCCATACCGCTTCCCACCCCCTGTCTCACTGACGAGTGGGGACAACCACTTAAACAGCCCGCGGAAGCGCTACGCTTAGCACGCCGGCCCGTTAACTTTTCCCGCGCTGCCCAGTTATTTGAATTAAACCTTTTCCATTTTAATTCAAACACACTTCTGTACCCAGTTTCAAAAATCAACCCAGATCGATTCAGTGCACCAAATTGAATGAAACTAATTTTGTTAGAAAGGTCTGGGAATGCTGAATCCAAGCCTGTTGGATTCAAGTCATTTGGATTTATAGATCACCCCTGGTAAAAATAACAAGGCAGAAGCTTTTCTGCATTCAAACATTTTTCAAATTTAAACCATAATAGCTTTTGAGTTGATTCCAACTCTCAAAAATCACATTTAACCATACCTTTCAGAATATATAAAAATATATAGGATTACTTACAGAAATAATGTTCAAGTAATAAAAGAATGTCCCATAGGCATTTCTAGTCACTTTATTTAATTAAAATAAAAGGGTAAAACCTTATTAAATTGTGACACCACTTTAAATCATATTCCCATGGACTAAAATATGTGGTGATGACATGTGTCAACATGATCCCATGTTTGGTTTAGAGAATATTAAATCTTAAGTAGTTTTTCAATGAGTAGAAATTACTTTTCTAAAAATAAAAAGAATTAAACCAAGCCTTAACCTTGTAATGTTATAGATGATGCTAGATCATCTATAGGACCCTTTTGTGTGATGATTGCAAGTAGTTAAGTATTGTTTGGTGATTGTGTACCTCGTATTTATTCATAGACGCTAGTACCGACCAAGGATACGAGGAGGAAGGAGGATTCTACGAAGAAGAAGCCGAGGAGAACTTCAACCACTGCTCTGCACAAGGCAAGCTGATACTATACCTATGCAAGCCAATACTTTCAAGCTTATATTGACACTAATGCAAGCCTAATACTACTAGTGAATGTGCAAGTCAGTAACCTTGCAAGCTAACACTTGCAATTTAGCAAGCTTATACGGATATTGTGTCAGTAAACCCTTACCTGTTACCCTGCCTACTATATGCCATAAGCATATGTGATCATACCCATTTGATAAACCAATCCTAGTTTTACTTGCAAGCTTCTGACTTTATTTCTTTATCAAAGGTTACTTAGAGTTTACTTAAGAGATTGGTAGATACTAGAAAGATATGTGAAGGTTGCATAAAGAGCATAAAATTTGGCCTAAGTTAGAAACCTTGATATCAGCCTAAGACATAAGGTTGTACTTAGTTGAAACTCCACTAGTCCACCACCCCTCATTAGTACTTACCCCCACCTGTAGATGCTAGTGCTAAGCATAAAACTTGATCAACTTTAGATGGGAATACTTGGTGGAAAACTGGTTATGAAAACCTTGGAATGATGGATCATTCTATTGAAATGTTTTGGACATGTGTTTCCGAACACCTGATGATTTTGGTGATGAAAATGTTGAGGCATGAGCCTTAACCCTTTATAAAACTGATGGTTGTCTGGATGCGATACCATTCCAATTTTATCGTACAACCACAATACCCGAAGATTGGGTAGGGCTTGACTAGAAACTTATATACCTTAATATTAGTTCCCTCATGGCCAAGGTCTGAGCTGAGGCTACCTTGCGAAGATTGTCCACCTGTGCAGTACCCAAGATGATAGTTGGTCATGGTTGGGAGGCCAAACTCACAGGAGAGGTGCTTATACTAGGGCGTGTAATTGAAAGGTTAGGATTGATTATCCGCATACTGAGTATGGTGAATTCAGGATTTGTTCCTGATGGATGTATCGAATGTTGTGGTGAAAGTGTATAATCTCTGCAGAGTGTCAAACTATTCGAATAGCCGCGTCCGCGGTTATGGACAGTTGGAGTGGCCATACTGTTCCCCTATCAGACTTTTCAAAATGAATTGTGAAATGAATTGAGACTTTGACTTGACCACAAAAGGGTTGTGACATGAGTTACAAGATCCCACTTAGGAGTTATAAAATTGTGATTAGCTTTGGAACTTCGTAGAGATAAATCTGGCTTTTGCAAAACAACCCTAGAGCCTAGTGTCCTATTATCCAAAAACCCCTTTACCTGTTAGTACTAGTTTGCGAGTACTTAAAGACTACTCATGGCTTTGTCCCTGGCTATTCCCATGGCCAGACTATGAAGAGGAGTACCTGGAGGATGGACCCCAGGAAGGTTACGACAACTAGGATCATATCCCATCGTCAGCATTGCCTATGACCCCGAAGATGTAGCTTCGTTTACGCTACCGTTATTATTACGTATTTCGCTGCTTAATGTTGTACTGTGATATCCATTCTGTTATGTCTCGCAAAAATGGTAATCCTGGGATTGTGATGTATGGCATAACAGGCATCTGGGATTAAAAATCCGGGTGTTGACAGCCGCCCCCTGCATCGCCTCTTTGCCTATAAATACCCCTCGATGCAGAAACCCTAAGTACCCGATCAATATTCCACGAAACCGTATGTAGCCGCCGCCACCTTCGTCCCTAGATCAGGGGGATCTGAAGCTCTTCCCGGCACACTGCTGGAGGGGAGATCATCTCGAAGGCTTTCTTCTTCATCATGCCAGCCTCCGGTATGAAGTGTGAGTAGTTCCACCTTGGACTACGGGTCCATGTAGTAGCTAGATGGTTGTATCTCCTCCTTTGTGCTACCATGTTTAGATCTTGTGAGATCCATTCATGATCAAGATCATCTATTTGTAATCATGCATGTTGTGTTTGCGGGGATCCGATGGATATTGAGATTACTATGTCAAATTGATTAATGGTTTTGTCTTATTGATTCTATCATGTCTGTGTTGTTTGTCATCTTGCATGCTCTTCGTTTCTAGTAGCTATCTTGGCCAAGTAGATGCTAGTGACTCCAAGAGGGGGTATTTATGCTTGATAGTGGGTTCATGCCTCTATTTAATGTAGAGGTCCCAACCTTTAATAAGGTAGAGATCCCTGTGTTTACAATGCTAGTCCCTGGATCAATAGCTAGCATCCACAGTTAAGATGTAATATCAAGAAACAAAGGTCATAATACAACTTTATAACCAGGAATAAAATAATTCAATACATCCTACATAGTTCATCTGGCTATCTCATTACAATGCAGCAGAAATAACTATAGCATGGAGTCCTTCATCTTCAAAGTGCCACAGGCATTCATGTTGGTTGTAGACTTGCAATCATATTCAACACAGTTCATTAATGTCAAACAAACCTGAAACATAATAAGTTGCAGCCACAAGGGTCAATACATTTGAATTGTATTGGCAAGTTTCACTACTATGTAGAAATAAGTGGAACCTATCAATATATGCATATTTGGATAAGTAGGGTTTAGGCTCATTTGCAGAAAGCAATATAGTTTTATCCTATCTTTTCAAAATAGTTTTGATCTTTTGACAATCTTTCTAGACTCCTTGGAAAACTCCAAGTGCTTCTAGTCCCTTGTTGACACCATCAAGTTTTACTTTGAGAAATTGGAATGTCGAGATCTTCCATAGCTTCATGCCTTAGTTGCTCAGAGTTGTCCGTAACCGGGGACACGGCTAATGACTTAGAATTTGATCTTCTGCAGAAGTTGTACACTTTACCCACATGACACAATCTCGTCTTGATGCCACCAGTGGCTGCTGGATAAGTACACACCAAATGGAGTACCGGCAGATCGAGAATGTGACAAAGTCTTTCCATAGAAGTCCTCCCAATACATGATGCTAGCTTGTCTACCAGGCACCAATGTAAGGATATATTTCCAATACATGAATCCGGTTAACCTGAGTAGGTGCCAATGCAAGGGTCTTCCACTATGTAGTTGACTAAGCCAGAGCCCATTTAGCATGTGGCTATACACGGAAGCCACTGTACGAGAAACATGTTCAATCTCTAAGTCCCTGGGTGGTTTTCTTCTAGTGCACATACAAAAAGATAGCCATGTAAACATGGTTCCCTTTGTTGCCACCTTATCCAAAATTGAGTCTCTACATTCCACCCAGGTGGTTCATTGAGTACTTGTTTTATTATATAAAACACATATTTTTCCAACATGTATTCCATCCCAATTCTATAGCA
This sequence comes from Avena sativa, assembly GCA_916181665.1. Classification (NCBI taxonomy): domain Eukaryota; kingdom Viridiplantae; phylum Streptophyta; class Magnoliopsida; order Poales; family Poaceae; genus Avena; species Avena sativa. The sequence continues at coordinate 163,526,334 of OV702284.1, forward strand.
GGGCTAAGCATACTACAACTATGATGTTTTCACTAAGGAAGATATAAAGGATTTCCTAATAGGATATAACATAGCATAGTAACATAGTAGCCCTATCATGCTTACTACAAAAATATCACTAAGTGTAATGAAAATAGTAGGACATGGATGATAGTGTCACTTGCCTTTTTAGTAGAGAATATTGGTTCACTCCTTGATCTTGCAAATATCACACTTCTAATTTCACTACAATTCAATCAAGCAAGCACATATTCAAACTAGCATTCAAACAATTTATCACATGAAACAATAAAATCAAGAAATGCATGCAAGCATGCAAAAGATTGTTTTATTTGGAAATGTGGTTTCTAGTAGGCTCTAATCATTTTAAAGCTCCTATTGGTCATTTACAAAAGTGGTAAAACCATTTAAATTCAAGTTGGTGAAAATGGCCATTTAAATCATTTTGTTTTGCTAGGAGTGATTTAAATCAAAGTAATATTTTGTAGTTTTTAGCCAAATATATTATTTAAACACAAATGTTAGTGTTTATGGTTAAAGGGTTTAATATTAATCCATTTGCAAAAGGTTTCACCTAAATTCCATTTTAAATCAAAACATTATTTTTTATTTGCTAGAAATGCCTTTAACAAAGTAATCATTTACTAGGGTTCATCAAATATATTTTTCTAAAATCCTAAAACTTGGTGCTTAGGGTTAGAGAGTTTAAATCAAACCATTTTCCAAAGGTTTTAGTCAAAATGCATTTTTAAACCAAAATCAATATTTTTATTTAACTAGAAGTGCTTTTATTCAAAGATTTATTCTTTTGCATCACAAAATATATTTTTAAATCTACAAGTTGGTTTTTATGGTCAGTAGGTTCAAAACAAACCTTTTACAAAAGATTTTACCCTAAAAACCATTTTAGAATAAATTTTATACTCAAAATATGCCTACACATGTTTCTGCAAAAACAACTAATTTTACAGAAGCAAAACACTAAACAAAAGGCATGGTTAGAAAGGTTTTGTGTTCCTAATTCCAATGATATAAAATTTACAAAATTTGGACATGTAGATTTAAAGTTATGAATTTTATAAATCCTATCATCTAATAGATCAAATTTCTGTTTTTTAAAACCATCACTGGCCACGTGGTTGTTTCTTACTGGTGCGTACCGGTTCGCGCGGATCGCGCTCTGTGGACCGTCAGATCTAATTGAAATCGCACGGCATAGATCGCTTCGTACCTGTTCACTTAAGCAATCTATCGCGTCCGCTGGATCGTCATCTAACGGCTCTCAACAGCTCGACGAGGAACTAGCGGCGCTTGCGCGACGGCGAGCGGCGGAGCGCTCTGTCTGAGGTGGTCCGGCCATTTTAGGAGGCGAGAGAAGGGGAGGAAGGGCTCACCGGGTTCGCAGCGTCGCGGTGATGCTCAAGGTGCTCGTCGTTGGGCAGGGGGCGCACGGTGGCGTCAAGGATTGCTCGCCAGAGATGTTGCTGTCGTCGGGTCACGTGCAACTTCGTCGGAGGCGAGTCTCTGGATCATAAACGAGCAAAGCAACACGTTAGGATGATGCACACGGGTTCAAGGATCGCGAGAACACTCACCAGTGAGCAAGGGGCGCACAAGTTCGTCGGCTATGGCTTACCGGAGTCGAGCTCATCGTCGGTGGCGCTCAGATGTTGATGTTGCCGATGTTGTGGGGCTTGCACGGCCAAGCGGGCGGTACTGGGAGGTGTAGGAGATGCTGGCGAGCATGATCATGTGAAGCAGGGACAGTGGGTGTGGGTGTTCTCGCCGGATTTTGGACGAGGGATCGCCGGAGATAGTGAGGTTCGGGCTTGCAATACGAGCAGCCTGGTGGCAGAGAGGGGACAGCGAATGAGGGAAATGGAGAGGAGAGGCAGGCGCTTAAGAGGGCATTATCACAGGGCTAAATTGCTGCACCAATTAATCGTATTTACTCGGTTTGATTCGAACCAGAATCGGCAGAGGGGGAGAGAGGCGTGGTCGTCGCGGGGTAGACGATGATGACGGGGCGGGTGGGGTCCATTGGTCAGCGACATAGGGGGAGTGCGCGTGGGGTCCAATCGTCAGCGACTGTGCGGGTATGCTTGCGTGTGAAAGAAAAACGGTTCGGGGAAGAGATGGGCTGCGAGTTGGGCTGGACCAGGCCCTGTTTCTGGGTTGGGTTTGTTTCCTTTTTTATACTGAATCTTTTCTTTTTCCTTTTTTATTTTTCTGTTTTGATTTTTGTTCAAATAATTCAAACACCATTTGAATTCAAACCTCTACCAAACTTTCAGCAAGCTTTTAATACTGTTTTAAATGTGTTTTAAAGTCAATTTTAGGATAATTAATTTATTCCTTCATGGTTTATTATTTATTTAAATAGACATTTGTCTTTATTTTAAATAGGGTTGAAATATGGTTTTAAACTCTATTTGAATTCCAATTTTTACAAACCTTTTTCAGTAGGTTTTATTTATTTAATTGTGAAAATAATTTACTTTGAATTATTATTTAAAATACTTCAATAGATTAATGATCATTTTAAATTTGGAATTGTCTTTATTTAAATAAAATTGGATATTAATTAATCCTTATGATTTTATTTAAATAATCCTTTACTCCTTTTATTAATCAATAATCTTTCATTTCATTTGTTTGGCCAAGATTTAAGTTGGCTTTTAAATATTCCTTATTTATTTATTCTTCCTTTGCCTTATAAAATCCATATCTTTTTATTTATAGATCCAAAATTGGTGATTCCAATTTGTATAATTTTATTTAATATTTGTTTATCTTTTTAAATTCCTTTAGGATTTATTTGCTCAAGATTTGGTATGTATTTAGATAGGAGCTTTTATTAGCCTTGGGAAATATTTCCTTTTAACTTACTAAATTCATAAGTTTTTATCCATGGCTCCAAATTGAGTGAAACCAATTTCTATGGTCTTATAATATTCTTATTTATCATTCTTGATCATTTATAAATGTTTGTTGCTAAATTATTATATGGATCCATAGTCTTAGAGAGATCTTGGAAATGAATTATTCCTTTTGGGTTTTAGGGTTTTGGTTTAGCTTTTCCAAGTGTTTAAATTTCAAGATACATTATTGATGAATGCACTTCACTTGATTGAAATTTTGTTTGATTCCCTTTTCATTCAAAGTTTGTTCAAGATGGGTTTTGGTGTTTCCATTTGGAATCAAAAAGTTTCTTTTCACCCTAAATTTCAACAATTATTTAATTTGTTTATTTATTTTTCACATTTCAAAATTTGGAAAATTTTGGGATGTGACATTTAATCTAAGGGAAGTGACAGAAATCTCTAAGGTTGTAGATCTGCTGTTGCCACTAGGGAGAAAACAACAGTCTCTTGTTCATGGAACAAGTGGATTGTTTACCTTACACACTTCGCTCAAAGCAGTTATCTGTTGCTTGCAACTTAATACTGGAGGGGGTTTGGATGATAACCTGAAGGTGGATTTCTAGTCATGGATGCAGTTGGATGGCGGTATATGTATCTTGTTGTATTGCCCAATCGAATCTCATAGGATCATGAATGTCTAGTATTGCTTTGTTATGCCTTGCTCAGTCCTGTCAATTTCCATGTTGTAATTTGTTTACCCGTCATGCCATGTTTGTTTATCTTAAGGAGAACACCTCTAGTGAACTATGCACCCCGGTCCAATCTTTACCATTGATACATCTTCCACTGTTACTGTTTACTTTATGCAAACCACTATTACCTTCCACACCATACAGTTAATCCTTTGTTACAGCAACCGGTGAGATTGACAACCTCACTGTTCGTTGGGTAAAAGTCTTGAGTTTGTGTTGTTCAGGTCTCCAAGTTGCTAGCAACACCTTTGAGACATTTCCTTCCTCCTACTAGTTTGATATCCTCGGTTTCTTACTGAGAGAAGACTTGCTGATGTGCTCATCACACCTTGCTCTTGGGGTCTCCCAATGAAGCGCTACCACACGCCATCATGGTGTAATCACCATCCGGGGAAATCCGAGGAAGGCGCGAGAGTGTGACGAAGGATCTGCTGCCTTCGAGCCGTGCTGCAGGCCCAAGAGTACCAGGAGATCAAGAAGACCATCAACCCATCCGAGATGCCCGCTACGAAGAACGAGGTGCTGAAGCCAAGCTTGCAGTTCAAGGCATCGGAAGAGACGAAGAAAACGTCGCTAAAGGAAGATGATTCCTCCAAGACAACAAACATAGGGGTAGGCTTAGACCTCGCATAGGAAAGCGAGCTCGTCGAGTTCCTCAAAGCTAATAGTAACATCTTTGCATGGCAGCCTTCTGACATGACCAGAGTACCTAGGGAACTTGCCAAGCACTCACTTAATGTGTACCCTGATGCTAAACCCGTTAAACAGTCTTTACGACGGTTTGGTGATGAAAAGCTCAAAGAGATAGCCAAGGAATTAGCCCGACTAGATTTATCCGGATTCATAACAGAGGTCATCCACACAAATTGGGTGGCAAATCATGTACTCGTCCCTAAAAAGGACACTATTGATTTAAGGATGTGTGTTGATTATACCGCTTTAAACAAGGTATGCCCAAAAGACATGTTCCCTTTGCCAAGAATCGATCAAGTTATCGACTCAACGGCAGGGTCGGAATTACTCTGTTCTCTCGACGCATATTCTGGGTATCACCAAATACCGATGAAAGAGTCGGATCAAATTAAGACTTCTTTCGTCACTCCTTTCGGAACCTTCTGCTACAAAACTATGCCTTTTGGCTTAAAGAACGCAGGAGCAACATATCAACAAACTATGCAACGTCCATGTATACGTAGACGACATAGCAGTTATGTTCAAAAAGAAGGAAACTTTAATTTCCGACTTGGATGAAACATTTGCTAGTCTACAAAAATTCAACATGATGCTAAATCCGAAGAAGTGTTTCTTTGGAATCCTAGCCGGAAAATTGTTAGGTTTCATCATCTCTAAGCGAGGCATAGAGGTGAACTGGAACAAAATCAAGGCTATACTCAACATTACCAGGCCGACTCGCCGGAAGGACGTACAATGTCTCACTGGTTGCATTGCAGCAGTGAGTCGGTTCGTCAGCCAGCTTGGCAAAAGAGCCGCACCATTATACAAACTCTTGAAGAAAACCGACAAGTTTGTCTGGACCCAGGAAGCTGAGACTGCCCTGCAAATTTTGAAAGACCTACTTTCAAACCCACCAGTTGTCGCAGTGCCAGAACCTCAGGAGCCTATGTTACTCTACATTGCAGCGACCAACAAGGTCATAAGTGTGGTAACAGTAGTGGAGCGCGAGGAAGAAGGTCACGAGCATAAGGTGCATCGTCCAACTTATTACCTGAGTGAGGTCCTAACAGATTCGAAACAATGGTATTCACACCATCAAAAGCTAGCCTATGGTGTGTTCTTTGCATCCAGAAAGCTACGACACTATTTTCAAGAGCACAAGATCACAGGTGTGAGCACCGCTCCCCTGCAAGATATAATTAATAACAGCGACGCCATAGGACATGTCGCAAAGTGGGGAATAGAGCTTGCAGCTTTCGACATTGAGTACAAGCCGCGTACAGCAATCAAGTCCCAAATACTTGCCGACTTTGTTATTGATTGGACAGAGATGGCAGAAAACACAAGTCCTCCAGACTCATAATTTTGGACCCTTCACTTTGACGGATCAAAAGCACGAGGAGGCCCGGGGGATGGCATGGTGCTCAAATCACCCCAAGGAGATAAGCTTTTATATGTGTTGCAAATACACTTTACGACAACCAACAATGTTGCCGAGTATGAAGCATTGCTGCATGGAATACACATGGCCAAAAATATTGGCATAACAAGACTCATGTGTTACGGAGACTCGGATTTAGTTTCTCAACAAGTATCCGATATCTGCAACGCAAACAAGCACATGGCAGCATACAAAGCTGTTGTGGATGAATTATCTAAATCGTTCAAGGGTTTTGAAGTACAACACATCCCTCGAACAGAAAATGAGGAAGCAGATACTCTATCAAGGATAGGCCGTGCGCGGAAACAAGTACAGGATGGCGCTTTTTTTAGAGCATTTAAGTGTCCCCTCCATAGTTGGAGTTGATGAGGACTATCCAACGAAATCCGACTCACCTTTAATATCAGTTCTAGCTGTAATTCCCAGCTGGACAAAACCCTATCTAGATTTCCTGGTAGACGGAAAATTACCCAAAGACAAAGTCTTGAGCCGGCAGATTGTTCGACGAGCAAAAGCCTACACTATAATAAATGGTGAGCTCTATCAGCGTAGTGTTTCTAGTGTTTTCTAGCGATGTACTTCTTCGGAAGGAGTGGAAATCTTACGAAAAATCTACGAAGGCGAGTGTGGTCACCATGCTGCAGCCAGATCCTTAGTGGCAAAAGCTTTTAGACATGGATTCTTTTGGATTACAGCTAAGGCGGATGCCGACAAACTGGTCAAAACATGCAAGGGCTGTCAAAAGTACGCTCATTGGGCACACGTTCCGGCTGAACAGCTGCGAACAATCCCTATTACATGGCCATTTGCGGTCTGGGGGCTTGATATGGTAGGGTCGTTTTGTATGGAAAAATGTGGGTTTACACACCTACTAGTGATGGTGGATAAATTTACAAAGTGTATTGAGGCTAAACCCGTAACAAGTTCCGATAGAGCCACAACTAGAAAGTTCATTGAAGACATGATCATCCGATTCAGATATCCGCACAGTATAATTACTGACAATGAGCGCAATTTTTCCATGGGAGAACTTGCCGAATTCTGCGAAGAACAAGAGATCCGACTCGATATTGCATCAGTCGCGCATCCACAAGCTAATGGACAAGTCAAAAGAACTAACGGTATTATTTTACAAGGACTCCGAGCTCGTCTCGAGACACCCCTTCATCGGGCCACGGGGGCTTGGGTGGAAGAATTACCATCTATGATATGGAGCTTGCGTACAACTCCTAACAGATCAACCGGATATACTCCTTTCTTCTTGGTCTATGGTGCAAAAGCGGTTCTTCCAAGTGATCTAATTCATCAGTTTCCACGAGTCAAAGCGTATATCGAAGAAGATGCAGAAGTTTCTCGACAAGATGATCTCGATATAATTGAAGAAGTACGCGTCGTTTGCTGAGCAGAGATCTAAAGCCTACCAGCAGAAGTTACGCAAGTATCATAGTCAGAGAGTACAAAACCGTTCTTTCGGAAAAGGTGATTTGGTTCTCTGAATTGTGCAAAAAAGAAAGCATAAACTTTTCCCAAATTTGGAAGGACCTTTTATGATTAGCAGAGTTCTGCATAATGAGTCGTATTATTTAACTGATATAAGACCAGTGAAGAAAAGATCAGATACCCAGAAAAGAAAGAGAGCTGGCGATAGTACAGACCCGGATGAGATAGACCGTCCATGGAATATTGCACAGCTACGTCCCTTCTATTCTTAGTTACATTTCCTTGTAATCATATATGTACATGTTCAAAGTGAAATAAAGTTTTGGTTTCCTCATATGTTATCTTTGAGAAGTTTTTGCCATCTTATTTCCAAAAGAGCATGTCATTTTCAAAAATCCCAGAATGCTTGAAAGTACTTTATGCTCATGTTCATTCTGGTTATGATTTTTTAATATCTAAAAAATGTTACCTTAGGGTAAAAAATTCAATTTATTGCTTACACTTTGGTTTTTATCTGATTGCTTAGACGCGGGTATTTTCCGAGCAATGAATTGTTGGTACTAGAATCCAGCTTTGTTTCCGAGTTTAAACTGGTTTAGCAATTGAGCTTCGTTGCTCGGCAAAGTTTCCGTGCTAAAGGTTGGCCATCTCATGAAAGGGACGAGGCAGAGAGCCAGATAAAATGACAAGTATAAGCATAAAAACTAGTGCTTCAGAAATTTTTTCAAGCACACACATAAAATATATACAAGAAAAAGTGCTACAATAGTAAAAGCATCAGTTTTTATAGACCAGCACAATCAAAATAATTGTTTCCATCGTTACATTGCCCAAAGTTTAGAACAATGCATAAAAACTGTTTATGCTGCAGATTCAGGTGGTGGTGATGAAGAAGGTGGAGCGCCGGAGTCGACAACATTGTCTCCCTGGATCTCAGACTCGGAAGCTGCTTCAGCGTGGCTGGCATCGTGTAGTTGGTCATCTCCGCCACACGACAAGCTTAACCTGCATAGGAATCTTGGATTGCCTTGATGTCCTGTGGGTTACCGTCATCGTCCTCCTTGGCAATACCCTTGGTGACATGCCAGATTTCCATCCCGCTGTGGTGGCTCATCACCATGGTAAGAGCAGTTTGTGCAGCAGTCCGAGCGTAGGAGATCTTCCAGTCCTCGATAAGGTTCGGAATCTCCTTGGCCTTGTCCCTCACCTCTTGCACTGACATCGTGTGCAAATCGAAAAGTTTGACCGACTCGCCAGCCTCTTCAAGAGTCTAGCGGAAGTCGAACAAAATATCTCTGATGAGCTTGATGCGCTCGAGGCAAGGTTCGGAGGTAGGAGAGTTGGAAAGATTAAGGGGGCTAGGAAAGAACAAAAATTCAAAATTTGACTGAAAAGAAAGTCGAAAAATCAATCAAATCAAGTAAGTCAGAAATCTTACCTAGCACAGAATAATCCCACTGGACACGCTCCTCGCGGAGGCTGTTCAGCTCACTGTTTGTGGCCTGGGCTAGATCCCTCTGGCTATTGAAATCCTTCCGAAGATCATCCAATTGTTTGTCTCGGAGGGCCAACAGTTTCTCGAGCCTCAAGGTCTCATGGTTGCTTAAATCCAGGACAGCAGCTACGGATTTCTCTGATTCTATAGTTAGCTTCTCAAGATTGTCCCGGAGCTCAGCATTTTCTAATTCCAAGACCTTGAAGTTCTCGGATTGCTCCACCATCTTTATATACTCACACAATAGTTCTATAAAGGAAACATATCAGTCGGACAGAAAAAGTTTGACTATGACAAATAGCTAACTGACAAAGAAGAAGTCCGAAAAGTTTACCTTCTGCTTCATCTTTCTCAACTTTTAACTTTGAATTCTCAAGGCGCAGGGCTTTGATCTCCTTGCGTTTATTACAAATATTCTTGAGCAATTCCTGGTTGGAAGATGCAATTTTCTATAAGTTTAGAAGATGGAATACCGTCAGACGGCTACTAAGACTCAGGCTGCAAATTTAACTAAGTAAAAGTACAACATGAGCCTTGGGGGCTACACTACATCGTTCTTTTTCAACCTAGAAGCATCAACTCGGATTCAATGATGTTTATACGACTTTATGCTTGGGGGCTAGAGGATATGATAATAAAATAAATGCAAATAAGAATCGGAAACTTACAATATGTTCTAAGTGCAACTTCTCAAATCCGAGTTTATTGTTGTGGAACACTTTCTCGGCAAGGGAGAGGCGGGTAAGAACCGTCGCTGGGAGTTCACTAGACTTTATCTTAGCGTCCCGAACCAAAAATTGGTCCAGGAGGCTAACCAGCTTGATGTCCTCCTGCTCCTGGCTTGCTTCCTGTGCGGTAAGGGTTTGCTTCTCAAGGCTGGACTGAGCCATCCTTAGGATCTCTTCCTTCTTCTTCCTCTTTAGGCCAGAGACAGCAGAGTCGGCCACTTTATCCAATGCTCCTGTAGACATTACCATGGGATCATTAACCTTAGCGGGTTCGCCCTTGTTAGTTGCTTGGCCACCAACAGTGACCAAGGCTTTCGAGATGTTACAAGCACCATGGGAGGCAAAAGCCTCTGGTGCTGATGGAGTCGGTGGCAGCATGGCAGGGGAGATAACAAGCTTCTGCTGACGCAGCGGAAGCTTGCCTGGCTTGCTGTCTGGCTTCGTCTTACTCTTCAAAACTGCTTTAGCTCTAAAGCATGAAAATCCAAATATTAGGAGTGCTTTCGAAGGAAATAAAGGTACAAGGTACTGAAAACAAAGAGACAGGGTGCTTACTTTTTAACTACTGGCAGTACTTGGCTACCAGCAGTGATAACAACTTCCTTCGCCTTACGCTTCTTGGAGGCGGAGGCGGAAACTTCTTGCACATAATCATCCTCCGTCGCCTCCGGATCGCCTGAGAGATAGCCCTCTAGTGGAGCTAGATTAGACTCGGGGAGTTTCTCGAGCTGACAAAGTCAAAAAGCATCGATAAAAATAGAGTCGGAGAAATAAACAGAAAAGACCGACAAAACGCGAAAGCAGAATCAAAATATTTACCGGAGTCAGAGGACAGTTGGACGTGAACATCTTCATGGAAACATCCGGAACTTTTTGTTCCACTCTTTCCTTGATCAAATACTGCATAAGGGTATTATAATCCTTCTCCAGGAACCGGTGTGGGCTCACCCGCATGTTGTCCTTCTTGTCGCTGGTGAAGGTGTGCATGAGGCGATCTCCATGATGCTGCAGAGGCTGGATCCGGCGATCCAGCCAGCAGTGGATCAAGTCAGATCCGTGGAGGCCCTTGTGCTTCATCAGAAACTCAATCCGCCTCTTGGCGAGGATCAAGATATCCGAAAGCTCTAGCGCCTCTGCATCCCATGACTTTTGGTGGGATGCGACACCATTGGCGAATGCCGGATGACCTTCTGCCTTTCCAGGAGCCGGAATATCCTTACGATAAAAGAAGGTTTCGGCCCAGCGTTTGACGGATTCTCTAGCGTTAATCCTAGGATAAACTCGGTTTCTCCTAAGGACTAAGCTAAGGGTGTCGGTGGTGTAAGGAACACCGGCACTAATGGAGTTTTTCGGGGTACCATAGTAGTACCAGAAAAGGGTGAGACTTGTCCTAATGCCAAGAAACCCCTCGCACAGAGCTGCGTGAGTGCTAATATCAAGCAGAGAGTTGGGATGGAGGTTATGCATATGCACACCATAGTAATTGAGGACCTCGATGAAGAAGTCTGACGGTGGCAGGCTGAGGCCACGGTCGATGTGCGTGCCAAACAGCACCCGCTCGCCATCGCGAGGGCGGGAACGGCGTGTCCCGAGGCGTTCCGCCACGCACCGGCAACAATGAATCCTTTGTCCTCCATGACCTAGAGTTCGGCATCATAGATGACGCTGGGGACCCAGAGGCCCCGCATCTTCTTCTCATCTACTGCCGACGTACCCGCCGTCGCTCCTGAGCCTGATGCAGACGCCCTCTCTTGGAGAAGAAGGATTGGTGGGGGAGAGAGATTTTTTCTCGTGGTGTATAGATGGGAATGGCTGCGGAGTGCTTGAGGAGTACGAGGGGACAATGAATGAAGCGGTGGAGAGATAAATCTGAGATAAGGGTTTCTCCTCTCTTTTATTTGTCTCTACGCTAAGATTCGTGTGTTGGTCGTGCAATTTACGCCACGTGTATGGGAGAGAGGTCGGTAACTTGCTCACGACTCCTCCTCCCCCTCGATTCTCACGTGGACATTAAAACGGTGCTCTGTTCCGTAAGGAGCGTACCCACCAACGGTCGTGTCGATGGGACCCTTGTCAGTGACAAGACCTGGTCTGAAAAGTTGTCAGCCCGCACGCCGCTGAAAAATCCAGCTCATGTTTCAAACTGAGCAAGGAAAAGATTAAAGTTAGACCAAAACATATCCGGCTCAACTGACTCGGAATCCTACACTACTAAATGAAGTTTTCGGAAACCCTTCAGGATTCTCAAGACGAAGAAACCATCAAGCTAGACGATTTATCCGGCTTTGGATCTTGGAAACTTCCGAGGGATACTGTTGGTGATATACATTCCGGGTATACCCACAGGACTCGGTGACTAGGATGGCGCACCAACGGGTTGGAGCTTGGCTTCATGGGCGCCCCAGTCAGAGAAAGAGGAGGAAACAGTTCCAGCTACCACAAGGCCCAGAAGAGTTTGCGACTTAGGCTTGTAGTATTGCTTGTAGTCCAAGCTGTATCTAGTTACCGATTCTGTAACGTAGCTGGATAGGTCTCTCCTGTAACCCTAGGCCCTGGTATCTATATAAACTAGCCCTATGGGAGCCTTTAGGGCACAACCAATCTTAGTACCACAATCACAACTCGCACAAGTGAACCTCTCTTGTAATCCGCTGTAACATTCGGCTTATGCCGATACATTACTGGGTTGCTAGAAGGAGTAGGATCCGATCACCGCAGTCAGATCTGAATCTGGGTAAACTTGTGTTCACCGCTCCTGAAACATCCGACGTCTCACAACCCATCTTTCCAACGCCACTAGGACCTCATATGGCGTACTTGTCGATAATCCGACGACAGTGAGTCCGGTTCAAGGATGCAGAGCAAGATCATGGTCGAAGGAGTCGCACATAAGGAGCAATCACAAACATGTAAAGTAAAAGAGGCATAGAAAAACAACATAACTGCTCTTTATTATAAGTTGTGATGCCTCTCACCATACAATCCATGAGTATATATAGAGGGGAGAGGACGTAGGTGGATGTGAGCCAACTAGAGAGAAAACCCCAACCTAAAAAAGGATTTGTCCCACACGTGCGTGTGTGCGGGAGGTTTTCCATCTTCTATGGGCTATGGCAACCCCGTGGGTTTAGAAATCTACCGAGGGTTTTCGTGGGATTAGACACGGGGCGGCAAACCCTATTTTCCACTTGTAGCGGGACATATTACGTCCTGTTCATATGCAGAGGGGACATGGGCTGCGTCCCGGTAGAAGTTTTGAGCAAGCCCTTGTAATTTCTTTTATCGCGTTTTTTCTTGGCAGTTTTTCTACCTTTTTGGTTTTTTTGCTCTAGTTTTTGACTACTTTTTTTGAGTTTCGGTTTTTCTTTTCTTTCAAATATTTTCCAAAATCAAACTTTTAAAAGTTGAATATTTTATCAAGTTCAAACTTTTAAACAATTTTCAAATTTAGACTTATAAAAATTTAAATAATTTTTGAATATGAATTTTTGAAAAAATCTAATTCTTTTTGTAACATTTTTAAAATCATAAAAATTGAACTAAAAGTAAAAAAAACTACCTGCATTGTTGACCGCGGCCCATGGAATCCTTACTTTAGGCAGGAGATCCCGCATAGGCCTCGTTTACTTCTAGGGTATTTGCAGATTTTGAAAAGGAATTTCCCGACACATCCCACAATCCCTAAAATTCCTTTTTTAGGGAACACCCCAAAAATCCCGGATGACTTGTTTACCTCTCTGGCATTTCTGATTTGTATCCCGGCCCATCCCAAAACTTCCACACCGAGGTCTGAACTAGCTCGTGAATTCTCGCACGCGAGGCCTACCTTGTGTATTTCGAGGAAAGGAAGCGAGGCAGCGAGAGGAAAAAAGGAGATAGAACGGCAGAAGGCGACGAGGGCCACTCCTTAACGGGCTGGCACGCGAGCCCGCGAAAAAAGCCCGGCAACGGCCTGGCACGTGGCGTGCCGGCCCGTGCCTAGGCCGCGGCCTGAGGCACGCGTGCCGGCCTGGCATGGCCCGTCAGCAGGTATGTGCAGCGTTTTGGAAATATCATAGGCAAAAAGAGTCCTAGCGGCACTCGAACCCAGGATCTCCGGCATCCCGCGCGAGCAACTAACCACTACACCACTGAATCTTAGTTGATAAACTATAATTTTGATCGATATTAACGGTTAATTTAGACGGGCTAGAGAAAATCAATGACGGACCAGCATGCTTGACGGGCCACGGGCCGACCCGTGAAGCTTTCATGTCAGGCTTGGGCCGCCAGACGAGGCACGTGTGCCGGCCCGGCACGACACGTGGCTTGGCAGGCCACGACGGGCCGTGCCGCATGCCGGCCCGTTGGCGCGTGTCGGGCCTAGGCCATGCCGGGCCGGCCCGTTGGCCAGATTTGCGCAGACGTCGTTCTGGCGACGCTGACGACAGGCACCACCTCCGGCTTCCTCAAGCCCTTCTCTCCACAGTGAGTACTCCCTCCCTCCCATGCCTCTTCCCTCTACTCCCCTCCTAGGGTTTCTTGGCTGCCGCCATCATCCACCTCTGCCCTCCGGTCCGGTTCTTTGGAGCGGCGATGGCCTCCTCTCGTCCTCCATTTGCCGGTACTCTGGTCCGGCAACTACGCTCCGGTACGCCAAAGAGATGCCGGTATGATGGATGGATTTAGCTGGAAGTCCGGCCACCGCCTCCGGTAATAGAGCTCTGCTCACATCACACCACCCTCCTTTGATTTCTCCAATTCCCCCCTCTAGGCCTCCTCCTCTGTCCTATAGTATCGCCCCCTCCCATATTGATTTTTAGATTCAATTATATTATCGTTTCCAATCTAGAAGTGTAAAGATATTTTTTTTCCTGTGAGACAATTGAGCTGTACTATAGGGGAAATTTGTAGTCTGGTTGGCAGATGTGAAGACCTGTTGAATAATCTTGATGGTTTTTGTTGTACAAATCTGACTACTAATTGATGCTAGCAAGTTCTAGATAGCATTTGTCTCTAATATCGATCCTTGTTAGTTCTGTAATTCATGGATTCTGATGCTTGTCTCACCTATAAACTAGCTAAACTACGGTAGCATTAGTGCTTGCCCCTGGTGACTTAATTAGTAGTAGTGTCTGCCTCCGATGGCTAAGATGTTTGAACCATGCTATGTTTATTAAATAGAAATATATGGCTAAGATTTTGAAGAAAGTAAAAGGATATTCTGAACTCCATCATGGGCATGTACATGTTACCTTTTCTTAAATTAAGTTTGAGTGTACTGTGTAGTTAGCATGTATTGTTGTGCTTGTCTCTGTCGGCCGACTTGACTTGGTTGTCCATTGGTAGCTGCTGCTTGCAATGTCGAATGAGTGTTGAATTGGTATATGTCAATATTGTTACACTGAGTAGTATTTGGTCATTGGTTTTTATTTAACATGTCGAGGTACTGATCCTAAAAGTAAAACCACTAGATGGTTGTTGTATCATTTAACGGTCTTGAATAATTGCTAGTCATATGTATCATCTTCTTCTATAGAGTAGTGTTGAGTTTGATGATTGAGTCGAGATTGATAACTATGATTTACTTGAAGTTTAGGTGTCATTGGCTCGCTCAACATGATTGCTTGTCTATTGCACTGCAGTTTAGTCAGATCTAAGAAAAGATGTTGTTTTGCACAAGCTGCTAGCTATATTCTTGATTCACTAGTACACAAATTCTGCATCTAAAAGAGGCAGTATGCTTCTGATTCGTTTCCTTGATTTTGTAGTAAATATTAATACTAACGACATTTTTTATTAGTATGTATTTGTAAGAAATTTCTATTGTTTAACTGCTAGGTCAATTTTAGATAATTTGATTGCCATTCTTGAAAGATGGGATTAAACAGTCGAAGTCATTGTCTTAGTGATGTACACGCCGTACCTGTTCATTTATTTCTTACCTGGATCATTCTCTCATTATATGTTTTGCTGGATATGCAATGTGACTGATTTTTCTATATACTCCAACTATGGTATAGACATATAGGTGTCCAGGATGGCTGTATGCACACTTCTATGTATAGTTACTTGCGTTCTTAGCATGTGTGGAGGATGTAGAAATATTTTAGTATATTTTTCAGAGACGCAAGTATGCACACTGTTATTCTTTCTAGCTAAAACTTTACACTTTATGCTATTCATGATTATTTGATATTTTTAATAGATACCTACCCCTTGCACTATAGTAAGAGTGGACGAACCATCACCTTCGTGGGATCCTGTGAGCATCTATTAATCTCTCTATGCAGTGCCATTTTTTTAGATAACAATTGATGGAATTGCAGCAATGGCGAAACTGATTATAAACGACTCCACAAAAAAAGAAAAATACATGGACCTAGAAGACCACACACCGTACTTCAAAATCACGATCAAGCCCATCATCCTTATCGTCACCACCCATGTACCGGGACTGGATCTAGGAGTAGCACATCTTCAGCCACCATCGAATCACCGCCGCCACCTTCGCCACATTGGGCTTTGAACACCGCAAGAGTGTCCACCTTGAGGAGTAAGAGCTAAGAGACTTTTTCAGACCATCGGGCAGGCAGGAGATGGCGAATACCATGCAGTACCTCCAATCCAAGATCCCCGAGAAGGTCCCAACCATCGACGCCATGTCGAGACGCGTCCTCGCCACCATGGCCGGCCAGAATAAGCTTCAAGACGTGACAGTCGCATCTCAAAAAAGACCATACAAAACCCTAACAAGGAAGGCGTTTGTACCATCCCCTTACACTCCCTCGCCACCACGTCCGGTCGAGGGGAAGACAACAACAATAGAAGCCCTCCGACTCCCAAAGCTCGACGACAGAGTCGAAAAACGACCACACCCGGAGAGACCACTCTCACCAGATCCGTAGATCTGAGAGGATACCAGGCCAGCAGCTCGGCGGCACCGCCACTAGTGGACTTTCCGAGATAGGAATCGAGCTCCAGCACCCTTATTCTGATGTGACATCGCCTCCACCATCCCGACGACATCTCCCAAACCCATAGCAGAGCTCAGGCCGTCGGGGGGGCAACCGCCGTCCATACTCCGGTGCAAGGTCTCCATGCAGCAGAAGCCGTGCCGGCATGCCCCTCACCGAGCAAGCCACCCTCCATGTCCACTCGTCCCGCGTTGTCGCCTCCATGAGCGGGGGAAGCCCCCCTCCCCCCCGCCAGCGCCCAGGCTTTGCCTGGCGTCGCCATCGGCGGCGACGGGGAGGAGGAGGGAGAGGGATTGGGGCTGGCCGGCAGCGGCAATTGGAGATCATCCATGTCGCCCGCGCGAGGGGCGACGCGGGACGAGGGCGGCAGCTAGGTTTGGGTGCTATCAAGTTGGTTTTCTATGCGGTGCC
This sequence comes from Avena sativa, assembly GCA_916181665.1. Taxonomy (NCBI): domain Eukaryota; kingdom Viridiplantae; phylum Streptophyta; class Magnoliopsida; order Poales; family Poaceae; genus Avena; species Avena sativa. The sequence continues at coordinate 163,543,096 of OV702284.1, forward strand.
ATTTGGTGGTGAAGTAGCAACTATTTCTCTATTTGTCTTCATGTGCAAGAGAATACCTCAGTTCCTGCCATTTTTTGACCTGTTAATTCGTCAAACTATTGGCCCGATACTTAGTAATTGTTTGAAAAGCTTTGTTGGGTTGAGACTTGGGTGGCATTTATGCAGTCTTGACCTATTTTTTGAGTCTGACCACTCAACTGTTATGGTTCGGTCAGTTCGCAAAAGTTCAGAGTTTTCACAGCTTCGTTGGTATCGGTTGCTAATCAGCCGGCGCCACTCAACCCACCAGCTGAAACTATCGCAACTTCAGTTCTGAACATTCACAAGATCTGTTCAAGTCATGACTCTTAACTAGCGAGTACTAGTTTCTGGACAAATCTGTCCGTTTCAGACTTGGAAACGATAATGTCCATCCGAGTTCGTTCGTGACCTTTTATGACTAGACATGGAGCAAACTACCAGCAATACTTCTGTCGATTGTCCTATTTTGCTCGGCTTCATATGTGATTAACACTCTTTTTGGTGATATAATAGGGTCTCGGTGAAAGCATCTGGTGGAGCTGGACAAGAAAATGATCGCATCAACTATATTTGGAATGGGCATGCAAAAATTATTCTCAACCAAAAAATTATTGTGAAAATAATGAGGCAATTGTTTGAGCTCTGGTCTGTCGAGCATATATTTAAACTTGTATTCATGAAGTCTATGAAGAGATGTTAACGCTCCTTGCAAATATTAGATTTTTACTTGACGGACTTGTCAATTATAATGTTGTAGATGTAAAGTTATTCTTTTTATCACATGATCTCAATTCTCTCCCATCCCCTCTAATCCCCAGAATTCAAAGTAAACATGCCAGGCATTGGGAAGTGAGGCGAAATGTGAGGAAATCATGGGAAATGTGGGGATTTGGTGAAACGGAGGGGTTCACCAAATCCCCTCCCATCCCCAAACCCCTAGTGGATGAAAATACATGAGAAGTAAATAAGGTCTAAGGGCGAAGCATACGGGCTCCCCGCGGGCTGCTCACTATAGCATTTTTCTTAGTAATTTGTGGAATTTTGAATAATAATGCCTCAAAATATGAGATTTTAGTGAAAGTTTTTAAAATGCCACTAATAGTTTAGCATTTTGAGGCACTATTGATAGTGCCTCTAATGTTTTAAAGAATAAAGACATAGTCTAGTGCCTCCATGCTAAACTATCAGTGGCACTTTGACCTGTGCCTCAAAAAGACATATCTTTTAGAGGCATTTTCTGTGAAAATGCCACTAAAAGTATATCAATGGAGGCACGATTGGAAGTGCCATAATTGGTTACCATTTAGAGACACTAAATTATGCCTCTAATTAGTGATCAATTGTGGCACTATTCGGTGTGCCTTCAATGATCATCCATCTGAGGCACATATGTTGCTGCCTCCATTGTCCAGCCAGTTGAGGCACCTGAAATTGCGTCAAATGGATGATCATTGGAGGCACTATCAATAGTGTCTCAAAATGGTCATCCATTTGGGGCACTTTCAGGAGTGCCTCAAAATGGTCATCCATTTGAGACACTTTGTGGTGTGCCTTCAAAAGAATAAACAGCAGAATCAAATAAGCATAAAACAGATATTACACAACACATAATTATATACTAGTGATTCCATACTGACATACTTGGTACTCTGTAATTACATATACAAAAGTAGAACTTAGCAGTCCAACATAGTACCTACATATGTACTTAGCAGTCCATCAGATATTTACATCCAAAAGAAGTAGAACTCTTAACATAAGTTCTGCATACTTCCACCAACCATCAGTACTATCCCAGCACAAGGACGAGCAGATCTAACTAGTCATGGAAGTGGCGCGAGCATCAGGTGCAGCTTACCTTTTGCATTTACCTAGAAACAGAACATCATAACATCATTCACTTGTATGTTGAAGCCCTCCACAACTAACCACCATCCACTGGTCATCATTGCTCTATTAGTAACACCCATCTTCATTACATATGATCATCACTAGCCATGCTATCAACTGGTACATCAATTGGTTCATTGAGAAATCTCTTCAGGTACTTGCCTATGAACTCAGCTCCAAATTCCTGTGTAAGTGTCAAGTTTACGCAACAGTTAGCATACTTTGAACTCTGTATATACCACACTGTTATGCATGATAAAGTAAATAGCATCTCACCATTTTGCATTTTTCTTAATGACAGCCGACTATGTCATCTGGTAGACATAGTACCTAATATTTAGCATTCTGTCTTTACACCATTCTTCATGAAATTCCACTTGACATGGACACTGGTATATGTCATTTCCAAACATATATTGATTATCCCACTCATTTGTTCCCTTGTTTTCAGGTCCTGATACAACACAAATAGAACATACATGATTCATATTAGTACCATTTCTCAACTATTATAACAGACTAGATAGTTCAAAGTTTGTATAGATACATACCTCTTAAAACAAGGTCTTCCTATACTTCTACCTCTTTAGAGGAGGAGTCAGTGCTATCAGTGCTGGGGAGCAAACTGCCACTGTCATCTCCACTTGAGATCTCAATGGAACAGTCCTGACACATTCCCATCTAGTATAAAACAGCCTGTAATTAGTAATGCAAAAACATACAACATGTATTAGTAAGTAATGCTGAAATTAGTAATGCCACTGTCATCTCCACTTGAGATCTCAATGGAACAGTCCTGACACGTTCCCATCTAGTATAAAACAGCCTGTAATTAGTAATGCAAAAACATACAACATGTATTAGTAAGTAATGCTGAAACATCATAACTTATAGTATCAAAAGGAAAGTTGTAGCAAAATTATGTTGTAGCATGTCATCATAACTTGTAGTATCAAAATTATAACTTGCAGTAGAAAAATTATTCTTAAACAATCAAAAAAAATAGAACATTTAACACAACATTCAGAAAGTTCAGAGCAATCTGAACATTCTGAACATTTAACATAACATTTAGAAAGTTCGAAACATTCAGAAAGTTCAAAACAATCTGAACATTCTGAACAATCTGAACATTTAACACGACATTCAGAAAGTTTAGAACATTCAGAAAGGAGTTGAACAATCTGAATAATCTAACCATTCAAAAAATTCAGAACATGCAGTAGGATGGTTGCATCTAATTGAGAATATTCACACTATCAAAGTATATTAGCAACATACTAGCGGAATATCAAAAAATCTAGCAGAACCCTAAACAAAATCTAATAACAGCATAGCATCAGCATAGCATAGCAGGGTATAACAGAATATCAAACAATAGCAGGGTATAACAGAATAGCATAGCATAGCATCAACATAGCAGGGTATAACAGAATATCAAAGTAAACAGCATAGCATACAGAACCCTAAACAAAATCTAGCAGAAATCTAGCATTAGCAGAACTATAGCAGAGAACTCCTGAATAACTCTTCTGAATCTCAGATCAAACAATCTTCTGAATCTAATAACAGCAGAACAAGATCAAACAAACTCACATCTAGAATACCTGAGAAGCACAAGACATAGCTATCTTGATCAAAAAATCTTCTGAATCCTTAACCTTGATCTAGAACAATCTAAGATCAAATAATCTTGACCTAGAACAACACAGAATATCAAGAACTCGAGAATCTATAATAGCAAAGAATATCAAGAACTCGAGAATCTAGAACAATCTAAGATCAAACAATCTTGATCAAACAATCTAAGATCAGGAATCGAAAAGATCTAAAAACAATAGAGAATATCAAGAACTCGAGAAGAATGAGGGTTACCTGGTAATCCGACGATAGGCGAGCTCTAAGAACCCTACTGTGACGGTGGCGGCGGCGGGATTCGCCGGAAAAGCTGCTACTGCGGCGGCGGCGTGGGGATTCGTCGGGGCGGCGGCGGTGGAACCATAAGTGAGGAGTGGAAAGTGAGGGAGTGGGCCACGGTGGGTGGGTGTTGTGTGTGTATATACTGTGGACATTTTGCACATTAGTAACTTATGTTGTACCTTTTAATTTCATGTCCTTCCACCTCGGCTTTGTAGTTATAGCATTTAGTAGGGACGTCCCTCATTTAATTTTTTAGTATCCCGTTCGTCCCTCCACCCGTGCTAACCTTGCACAAACCCCCCTCCTGTCTCTTGTCCACTGTATAAGATGGACACCCCGCTGTCTGCGCTAGGGTTTCTCCTCCATTTCTCGCGTGTGTCCTCCGTGCCGCCGCACCACCCACCGGAGCTGCAGGTCCTCTCCCTCCGCATCGCCGCACCACCCATCGAAGAATTTGTACTACAGCAGCCACAGTACCTTCTCCCCCACATCACCTAGCAATTTCTCTGTAGCAATCAAAGAATTACAGGTTAGAATCTCTATTTCTTCATCTAGTGTTCTTTGTAGACCTGAAATGGTTCATCTAGTGTTCTTTGTAGATCTTAAATGGTTCATCTAGTATTCTTTGTAGATCTGAAATGGTTCATCTAGTATTCTAAACAAAACTATGATTTTACTGAAATAGTTCTGTAATTGTTCTGTAATTCTGAAATAGTTCTATAATTCCAATTTTTACTACTGCTAGATCTAAATAGTTCTGTAATTCTAAACAAAAATCTGATTTTTACTACTGCTAGATCTCTTTAATTCTCAACTAAAGTGTTTCACTGATGAATATGATTACTACAGTGACCAAGATGATGAGAGGGATGTGAGGCTCATGATCAATGAGGGGCTAATGATCACAACTAGAGGTTTGTTTACCACCATTTACTTTTGCTTTATTCTTTCTAAGATATGCTCTTGTCGTTGATATAGATTTTTTGGTACTTATATACATTGTTTGGCCTTTGTTAGGACCTGGACACTCAGGATTTGATTTACTACCAATTAATGCAGCTAAGAAGCAATGTGGAAGTGCTACCAAGACCTGCAATTAAGAATTATGTTAGCATAGTTACATCAACTAATGGCATTCCCTTGGAGGGGTTAATGGTATGTATATATGTTCTCAACTCATATTTTTATCAGTAAGTTCTGCACATTAGTCACATTTTTATCTAACAAATTTTAGGAATTCAGTCAAGAGTTTACAAGAAAGTTCCTGATGTAGTTCCTCATGGATGAACACCTCATGAGGCATTGTATTCAAGCCAGATCTCAATTGGTTAGTGTAGGTGACGAGGTTTAATCTCGTCAATGCCCATTGTTATGAGCTTGGGTTTTGGAGAAGATGGGGATGCTGGAGATCGCGGAACGGTTAGCAAACAAGCAACATGGGGACACGAGGTTTACCCAGGTTCAGGCCCCCGGAGGGAAAACCCTACTCCTGCTTGTCTGCTCTTGATTACGGCGGAACCTAAAAGTACAGGGGTGCGCAGATGCAATCTGGCGTGGAGGTGTGTATGCGGTGGTATGAAGATGCCCTCCTCGTCGTGCCCTCCTAGCCTTTATATAGAAGTAGGCAGGTCCTGGGAACAGACCGAGTCGGTTATAGGTTTTAGGGTTTGCCCCTTTGAATATTCTATCTACTCTAGTCTTGTTCTCCAAGGATCTGAAGGCATCATGGGCCCTGGTCACCCGAAAGTCTTCATGGGATGGAGCATATTCTTCGTGGGCCTTCCCTGGGCTAGACTAGGTATGCTAAGATCGTGTACCCGTAGGGTATAACCATGTCAGTAGCCCCCAAGTGTTCAGTCGAATCGTAGATTCGGCTGAGGACTCTTCAATCTTTCAAGTGCGGCTATCTTTGTTCGTTTAAAGAACGATTTGAGTGTGTAGGGATTGTTGATGCATGTGCCTGACTCTCCCGGTGGATCAGGTTCAGTTAACTGTCTTAGGACAAAACAACACGATCTTCTTCAGATTCGAGTCTCTCGACTCGAACCCGGAACATATGCTGGCGTAATTCGACTCAGGCCACGAAGGACTTACAGGAGTGGAATTCCAGTAAATTTTAAATGATGTACCCAACGCGTCCATCGGGATTTTTCATCGTGCCTGTTGGCACGGGTTTTTACTAGTAGAGCGCAGTCGTGTGCGTTACCAGGACATCAGATAGTATATGTAGGTCTTATCTTTGCGTCGCAGACGCAACATCCAAATGTTTATCACCGCGAAGGTGTTTAGGGTGGCCAAGGAGGATGTTGCTCACTTAGCGTTAACTAGGGCAGAGTTGCCGAAAAAGTTTTTGCATACTGATCCGAAGGATCGCAATCGAAAAAATCATAGGGTGCGCGACCAGCGCTCCCTATGGGAGTAGCCCCCGAGTGTCTGTTCGAGTCGTATACTCGAGCAGAGACTTTAATTCAGTCTTTGTTGACTTGTAGGTCCGTAGGACACATATTTTTTGGATGCTTGAATCCATCCTCCCTACGGGAGTAGCCCCCGAGTCCGTACTAGAGTTGTAGACTCGACGTAGGACTCGAAGAATAGTTCAATGGTGTAGTACTTTGATCGTTTTTCGGGTGTGCGGCCAGCACTCCTGATAGGAGTAGCCCCCGAGCAGTTAGTCGAATCGTAGATTTGAGTGAGTACTTTTAGCTGTTTAGCCGAAGAATTGTAACCGTTGCTAGTATAGCCTTGATGACGTCATTCCTGACGATCGATGACCTCAAGCGTCTGCGGCGCCAGAGATGACGTGACTGGACGAACATGGGTCCCACCTTCTGACTTTGAATTGACTGGTCACGCGCAACGTGGAGATAATTATGGCGTCGCCTCGATTTCTACGGTGACCCAGCATACCACTACATGTGTAGTACACTATAGTCGTTGACATGACATTCACAGAACACCGTTCCGTAAATATCACATCCCTCAGAGTGGTACAACAGAAACATTGCGGGTCCATATTACAAAGTACAAACATTATTATTATTACAATACCGGAAGTTCAAGACTTCCAAAAGATCCAACTTACAAACCAAAATATAAGATGTTTAGTGGAAATTTAGAAATAGCAACTCCGACTAGGAGTGAGGCTCAACAGCTTATTTTATAGAGTTCATGCTGCTCGGCTCCGTTAGTTACTACTAACTAGACACTTAAGTGGACTCGTTCTCATCGACACCATAGCGGATCTTGTAGTTCACGCCTTCAACTCCTCCGGATAGATCAGGTTCCTCGTAGAACACGTCTTCTTGGCATTCGACTGCATACATTGGCACGTCTTCGGGATCCTCAGAGTCTAAGCAAGGGTTCAAAGGAAAGAATGAGTAACAGTGTTACCCAACAAGTTCATTATATGCAAGGTGGGAAGTTTGATGCTCTAACTACCACCTCGGATTATAAATCCTTGGAACTATGCAGTTTTTGTAAATCTTTCTTCAAAGATTGATTTTATTCCGAAGAACTATGACAATCAGCCTTCACAGGTTGACCAGAACTTTCATGGAGTTCCTTTCCTGCCGCGTTCGTAGCTCCTTCCCGGAACAGGGAGAAACAAGTTACAGTTCTTACACTCTGTAGAGGTGCGTTACTTTACCCATGAGAGATCAACTCCTTGTTTCACAACCGGGCGTACTTTCCCGTCCCAAATTCCATGATGTGGGGCCCAGTAGTTGGTCCAAGCCAATCATTGCCCCCTTCGCGACCCCGCATGCCTCCTTGGTGTACACCATGCCCACATAATGAATTACGGCAATGGTTTGTACAAACCGTTAGATGCTAGAACTATCCTGGGATGATGAGGGTTCCCACCCATATGCGGCATATCCTCTACGAATTACCAATTAATATGCATGCTACAAGGATAACAGCCATGACCTGCACATCCGGCTTCATGCGAGAGGAAGAAGATACAGCTGACTTCTCTGTCCCATTCCAAATCTCATGGTTAACGCGTAATATACGGCGCTAGAATCACTGATGTCAGGGGTTATTAAGTCCCTATTTGATCATTATTGTTGCAATTAGAACTCTAAGTTCTATTGCTCCATTATATCACCACTTAGGATGATATCTATGATTTCTTTATTTATGAAAATAATATTTTCTTTCTTTTATAGCATATATGATAACACACAATTTGCAAATACTTTGATAAAGACTCTTCAAAGGACATGAGCAAGTGATGAACTTGCCTTGTGATGACAAGGTAGTGAAGTCTGATGCTTGCACTGGACCTTGAGCTTCTAGTTCTACAAAAACATCATTATTGCCCGGTAAGGACAATATTTAAAGAAGCAAAATGATTATGCAAGTAATGTAATGCATTATTTTAATTTATATGCATTTACCCCCAAAAAGTTCCTTTATGAGTAATAAAGGATTTATAAATATTTCTTTTTAATATTTATAACATATATTGAGTTATTTTATTTCATTTCCCTTTATTTGCCTTTTATTGATTTAATAATTCTGTTAGGAATTATTAAATATACATTAAATTTATTACTAAATATTTATTTAGTATTTTTCAAAAATACTATAATATTAATAAATAATTAAAGTGATTTTTATTTATTTTTATCACCCTTCAATAATTTTGTAAAATTCCATAAGGAATATATAAATTACAAAGTTCTTATAAAAGTTTAAGTGTTCAAAAATTTATATTTTATTTTTATTTTAATAGAGTGAATTATTGTGAATCCAAAAATATTTTATTTATAATTTTTGGAATTTTATTTTATTTCTATAATTTTATTGAGATCAGGGGTATTTTGGTCTTTTCCATTTGATTAAAAAGATTTATTAAGTAACATGGGATGGCCTCTTGGGCTTATTGGGCCAGGGTGGCCCAATAGGGCAGGGTCAAAAGATCACCCCGAAGGGTTTTGGCCCACCCAGCCCACTCTGCCTCCCTTCTCTCCCTCGACCTTATCTCCTCCTCCCCTGGCTCGCCCCCGTGGTCGGCGATGCCGCCACCGTCGATTCTCGCCGTCGTCGGCCGTCTTGGCCGCTGCCGTGGTGCGGTTTGAGGTTGTCGACGATGCTCGTTCGTTCTATCCACTTGGATTTGTCTCTAGGGATTACTCGTGGATAGTTCCACCCCATTCCCGAACCCTAGGTTTGGAAAATTTGTTGTCGCTGCCGCCGCGATTCCGCCAGCGGTGGTATGCTGGTCTCGTGTGCTGCTGCGGCCGCCGTCGTGGCAGGTGCAGGTTGCAGCGCCCCTCCGGGTGCTCCCTGTGCCGCCGTGGTGCGTCGGCCTCTCTGCTTCCTCTTCGATTCATTAGCGAGGACCTCAGGTAAGTGGTCTCTGTGGTGTTTTTCCAAGCTACTGCCTTGATTCTTTTTGGTGTGTAGATAGTGGCTTCTCATGTTGGGTGATTATGTGCTGATTGGGTTCATCTCTGGATTAGGGTTCATAACCCCTCTGTTGATCATATTGATAATGCTTTAGATCTAGTGTTGATCATATTTGATCATGTGAAATGATTGCTTGCTGTGGTTAAGGATTGATAGTAGCTTTGATGATACTAGTTGCCTGTCAGATTTGTCCTAGTGGTAATCCACCATGATCCATGCTAGTTGTTTCAATCAATTCCTTGATTGGATTATGTTGTTGGTCTGAGAGTTGATTCTACTATCAGATTACTCATACTGACAGTAGTTTTCTCTCAGTGGTTAATTACTGCAATCATAATATGGTTTTGTTTGATATGATACACTCTGAATCAAATCATTATATGTAATGATTTTCTGTGGATGTATAGATTCCTTTTAAATGTTGATTCCTGGCACTTAGCTTCAGGAAAATGGTATAAATTTGGTTGTCCCTTTTATTTGTGGATTCTGAACAAGGATTGGTTTTAGTTCATATACAATCTGTCCTTGTGATACCAAAATGATTTGGCAGACAAGTGATTGAGTCTTATTTCTGGGCTTAGTTTGATTATGCTTGTGATTAAAACTTGGAAGATGATATGGAAGCTTTTATTATGATTCCAGCCTATGATGTGGGTCTGAGGCCCTAGGATGTGATTCCTAGTTAGTTGGGCAGTAGTTTGTTGGAATCTTATAGATTTAGAGGTGCTAATCTCTCTTTGAGAGATGTGCCCTGATCTGGTAAGATCAAATGAAAATAATCTAAGTTGCAGAAATAACACTAAACCCAGTCATGCTGGTCTGAGGGTTTAGTGCATGTGGTGGAGTTTGATTTCTTATCCTTTTACCTGAAATCTCTAGGATAAATTCACCCCTCTTGGGTGCTTATTGAGAGATCATTACAATAAAGCAACACATGCTTTTGTTTAGATATTCTGATGAAAGCATGTGATGGTTTTATGAGACTCACCACAAAATTTAATGTTGGTGTAGTATATTTGATGATGATCTTGATCTGCTTTTGCTGGCTCCTGAGCTTGCTATTGAGCTTGCCTGCTCCTCCTAGCTCCTGAGCTTGACCTTGTTATCCACCAGTTCAATCCCTCTCCTTATGTCACCATCCTGGTGATGTTTGGGTTGATCTAGGTGATTGGTTTGGTTGCTGTTCTTGGTTTGGCTGGTGTTCACCCTGGCTGTACTATGGTGTGATGTAGTGGAGTGATGCACTGAGGTGCATCTCCACGGCTATGTTGTGGTTTTGTTTTGCTGGCTGTGCTTGTGAGGTCGATAGCTCACCCTTTTAAATGTTGTGTGTCAACACCCGAATTTTTAATCCCAGATGCCTGTTATGCCATACATCGCAATCCCAGGATTAGCATTTTTGCGAGACATAACAGAATTGGATACCATAGTACATCATCCATTACAAAAATGGTACATAAGTTCTTACACAAATAGGGATCTCATGATCCAGTTCTTAATACATCTTCAAGCAGCGGAATACGTAATAATAACGGTAGCGTAGGAGAAGCACCATCTTCGGGGTCACAGGCAATGCTGACGATGGGAGATGATCCTAGTTGTCGTAACCTTCCCGGGGTCCATCTTCCAGGTACTCCTCTTCATAGTCTGGCCATGGGAATAGCCAGGGACAAAGACATGAGTACTCTTTAAGTACTCGCAAACTACTACTAATAAGTAAAGGGGTTTTTTGGATAATAGGACACTAGGCTCTAGGGTTGTTTTGCAAAAGCCAGATTTATCTCTACGAAGTTCCAAAGCTAATCACAATTTTATAACTCCTAAGTGGGATCTTGTAACTCATGTCACAACCCTGTTGTGGTCAAGTCAAAGTCTCACTTCATTTCACAAGTCATTTTGAAAAGTCTGACGGGGGAACAGTATGGCCACTCCAACTGTCCATAACCGCGGACGCGGCTATTCGAATAGTTTGACACTCTGCATAGATTGTACACTTTAACCACAACATTCGATACATCCGTCAGGAACAAATCCTGAATTCACCATACTCAGTATGCGGATAATCAATCCTAACCTTTCAATTACACGCCCTAGTATAAGCACCTCTCCTGTGAGTTTGGCCTCCCAACCATGACCAACTGTCATCTTGGGTACTGCACAGGTGGACAATCTTCACAAGGTAGCCTCATCTCAGACCTTGGCCATGAGGGAACTAATACTAAGGTATATAAGCTTCCATTCAAGCCCTACCCAATCTTCGGGTGTTGTGGTTGTACGATAAAATTGGAATGGTATCGCATCCAGACGACCATCAGTTTTATAAAGGGCTAAGGCTCATGCCTCAACATTTTCATCACCAAAATCATCCGGTGTTCGGAAACACATGTCCAAAATATTTCAATAGAATGATCCATCATTCTAAGGTTTTCATAACCATTTTTCCACCAAGTATTCCCATCTAAAGTTGATCAAGTTTTATGCTTAGCACTAGCATCTACAAGTGGGGGTGAGTACTAATGAGGGGTGGTAAACTAGTGGAGTTTCAATTAAGCTCAATCTCATGCCTTGGTATGACATCAAGATTATCTAGTTTAGGCCAAATTTTATGCTCTTTATGCAACCTTCACATATCTTTCTAGTATCTACCATTCACTTAAGTAATCTCTAAGTACTAGCTTTGATAGAGAAATAAAGTAATCAAGCTTGTAAGTAAAACTTGGATTGGTTTATCAAGTGGATATGATCACATATGCTTAAGGCATATAGTGGGCATAGTAACAAGTAGTGGTTTGTGGCATCAGTAGGGTATCTTGCAAGGGTTAGCTTGCATTGGTTCACTTAGTTAATAAAGCTTGCTAAATTTCAAGTGTTAACTTGCAAGGTTACTAGCTTGCCTTGTGCAGAGCAGTGGTTGAAGTTCTCCTCGGCTTCTTCTTCGTAGAATCCTCCTTCCTCCTCGTATCCTTGGTCGGTACTAGCGTCTATAAATAAATACGAGGTACACAATCACCAAACAATACTTAACTACTTGCAATCATCACACACAAGGGTCCTATAGATGATCTAGCATCATCACTAATATTACAAGATTTGGGGTTTGGTTTAATTATTTTTATTTTTAGAAAAGTAATTTCTACTCATTGAAAAACTACTTAAGATTTAATATTCTCCAAACCAAACATGGGATCATGTTGACACATGTCATCACCACATATTTTAGTTCATGGGAATGTGATTTAAAGTGGTGTCACAATTTAATAAGATTTTACCCTTTTATTTTAATTAATTAGAATGGCTAGAAATGCCTATGTAGTATTCTTTTATTACTTGAACCATATTTCTGTAAGTAACCCTATATATTTTTATATATTCTGAAAGGTATGGTTAAATGTGATTTTTGAGAGTTGTAATCAACTCAAAAGCTATTATGGTTTAACTTTGAAAAATGTTTGAATGCAGAAAAGCTTCTTCCTTGTTATTTTTACCAAGGATGATCTACAGATCCAAATGACTTGAATCCAACGGGTTTGGATTCAGCATTCACAGACCTTTCCAACAAAGTTGGTTTCATTCAAATTGGTGCACTGAATCGACCTGGGTTGATTTTTGAAAATGGGTACAGAAGTGTGTTTGAATTAAAAAGAAAAAGGTTTAATTTGAATAACTGGGCTGCGCGGGAAAAGTTACTAGGCCGGCCTGCTAAGCGCAGCGCTCCCGCGGGTTGTTTAAGTGGGTGTCCCCACTCGTCAGTGACACAGGGGGGTGCGAAGCGAGACGGGGCAACATGGGACGTTCGATCTGATTCTAATCCAACGGCTGGGAGTCATCATCGACGTTGAGCAACGCCGGCGAGACAGAAACCTAGCGTGGCAGGTGGGGGTCGCTGGGGGCTCACCGGGGTGCTGGCGAGGGTCGGCGAGGCGGGCAAACGACAAAGTCGATGACGGCGAATCTCCTGGTACCGGTGGCTTCTCCTGGGGCGACTCCAATCGCTGGCTCCCTTCTTCTCCAGAGGCGGCGGGCTCCGGTGAAATTCCGACGAAGTGGTGCTCGCCTTGCTCCAGGAACGGTGTGGCACGATCAGTGAGGATAGGGGAGTAGAATGGTGTGAAGAATTCGACTAGGGGTGGCCTCTATTTATAGTCGAGCGAGGGGACCGACGGGGCACATGGTGAGCTCGTCGGGGGCGATGGTACAGACGGCTATCGGCATGGGCGAAGGTAGGGGACGGTGCGGTGCTCCCTGGTGATTCTCAATGACATGGTTTCGAGGCGTGGGGCGGTGCGGCTTGGTCGGAACACGGCGGTGCTCTGCGCGTGCCCGACGGAGATTTTAATGACGCACATCGTGCGTGGTCCGCACAGCGGCGAACAAGCGTGTCTGCGGGGTTGCTGGGATGGTGGTGATCAAGTATGCACGCGGCGAGGGCGGCGCGCGGTCTGTGGGCGTCGGTCGAGCGTGGCGCACGGGGCGTGCTCTCGGCATGGTTGCTGGCAAGGTTGGCATGGTTCTTGCGTGTGGTCCAGTGGCTGGCAACGTTCGAGTGGTGGACAAGGAGTGGCGATGGACGGTGGGCTGCCTCCCAGACATGCTGGCTAGGATTGTTTCTCCCCCTAGATTGTTGTCGACATGGGGGTGACAAGGGTGGCTTCGGCTGTTCACCATTGATGACAATGCCAAGCTTACAGTGGTGCTAGTGCTTAGTTTAGCTTGCTAGATAATCTACTGAGATGGTTGTGAGCTAAAGAGGGAACAAGTTAGGCTCCAATCACTGCTCACTATAGTGTTTATATTTTGTTTAATTTGTGTCTGCAACCTGTTTGATGAAATGGCCGCAAGAACTCAAGTTTTGAATTTTCAAAAGATTTTTGGTGGGTGTGCTAGGTTGGTGCTGGTGAGTCTGCAGATGCTTGGGTTTTGAAAGTTGAGCTTGTTTTAGTGGTTTTTGAAAAAGTGGGATCTTCCCATATGATATAGATTCAATTTCGAATTGCCATTTAAACTATGCATTTGAAAGTTTCTGGATGATCACAAAGTGGGCCTTGATACTTTGTTATGAGTACATTCAAGGGGTGCAAAGATCCAGAAAAGTTTCTGTTAGGTTTTGAAAGTTTGAGACAGCCAAAGTAGGCATGGGAGTTAAATTGGTCAAAATGACCTTTCATTAATATATTTGTTTTGATTTACTTGTCTTTATGAAAAGTGTGGGAAATGTTTTAGATGATGTTTATTTCACCTAAGAAACATTTTACAAGCAATGAAACAATCAAACAAGGTGGTTCCAAAGAATTTCAAAATCCATGCATACACATATGCATGCCGTCAAAGTTTTATTTAGCAAAGTTTTTGTTAACCCTAAATGTTGATGACTAGTGTTTGTTGATCCAAGCTTAGTATTTTTTGGATGATACAAACCCTCCCCCCTTAAACAAAATCTCGTACCGAGATTTGAAAAAGGACGAAAAGATTACCTAGGACTTGAAGAGATCGGGAAACTCCGTCCTGATGTGATCTTCGCGCTCCCAGGTAGCTTCCTCTTCTGTGTGGTTGCTCCACTGAATCTTGAGAAACTTTATGCTTCGGGTTCGGGTAGTTCGAAAAGCTTCTTCCAAAATGTGGATGGGTACTTCGGGATAGGTCAGGACATCGTTGATCTCTGTAGTCCGGTGGTCGATATTTTTGAACACTTCCGTCTTCTCTGGAACTTCGAGACACTTGCGAAGTAACGAGATATGGAACACATTGTGGACGGCTGACATTTCTTCGGGTAGTTCCAATTTATACGACACTTCTCCTCGACGGTTCAGAATCTTGAAAGGTCTGATATATCTGGGGGCTAACTTTCCTTTGAGTTGGAAACGCTGCATTCCCTTCAATGGCGACACTTTCAGATAAACAAAATCTCCTACGTTGAAGGCGAGGTCTCGACGTCTCTTGTCGGCGTAACTCTTCTGTCTGGATTGGGCGGTCTTGAGGTGCTCACGAATCTTGTGAACCGTCTCTTCTGCTTCTCGTAGGATGTCGGGTCCGAAAATCTGACTCTCTCCTACTTCCGACCAGTTCAAAGGGGTGCGACACTTTCTTCCGTACATGAACTCAAATGGGGCCATTTACAAACTGGCTTGGTAACTGTTATTATAGGAAAATTCTGCAAACGGCAGACAGTCTTCCCACTTGGATCCATATTCTAACACACATGATCTAAGCATATCTTTGAGTATTTGATTTACTCGCTCCGTTTGTCCATCGGTCTGAGGGTGATACGCGGTACTGAAATCTAGGCGGGTTCCTAAACCTTCTTGAACTTTCTTCCAGAATCTCGAGGTAAACTGAGTTCCTCGATCCGATACAATGTTCTTGGGGACTCCATGCAAACTAACTATTCTAGCGATGTATAACTCCGCTAGCTTCGAACTCTTATAGGTGGTTTTGATGGGCAAGAAATGGGCGACTTTGGAAAATCTGTCCACTATGACCCAAATAGAGTCATTTCCCCTACTAGAAGTAGGCAGTCCAGTGATAAAGTCCATTCCTACAGAATCCCATTTCCATTCCGGAATCTGCAATGGTTGCAGCAATCCAGCGGGTCTTTGATGTCCTGCCTTGACTCGCTGACATATATCACACTTGGCGATATAGCTTCCGATTTCTCGCTTCATCTTATGCCACCAAAATTGCTCTTTCAAATCTTGATACATCTTAGTTTCTCCGGGATGGATAGAATAAAGAGTATCATGAGCCTCCTTCAAAATAACTTCTTTCAACTCAGAATCTGCTGGTACACAAAGGCGTCCTTTGTACCACAGAACTCCTTCTTCGTCTTTGGTGAATCCGGGTACCTTGCCTATACCGATACGACGCTTGATTCCGTCGATACTAGCATTTCCTTTCTGCGCCTCTTTGATCTGGCTGATCAAAGTGGGCTGAAGTTCTATACTAGCCAAAAATCCTTCACTTACTAATTCCATTCGAAAATCTTCCATCTCTTTGTGCAAACTTGGTTGCTCCTTCAAAATCATGGAGTTCAAGCGGCACGGCAATCTGCTAAGGGCATCGGCTACCACATTGGCTTTACCAGGGTAATAGTGAATGTCCAGATCGTAATCCTTGATTAGCTCAATCCATCTCCTCTGTCTCATATTCAACTCCTTCTGAGTGAATATATACTTCAGACTCTTGTGATCCGTATAAATCTCACAACGATTTCCCATCAGGTAATGTCTCCATGTTTTCAGGGCTAGAACTACGGCTGCGAGTTCGAGGTAATGGGTTGGGTATTTTTGCTCATGTTGTTTCAATTGTCGAGATAGATAGGATATAACTTTGCCTTCTTGCATTAGCACACATCCGAGACCGATCTTAGATGCGTCACAATACACATCGAAGGGCTTCGAGATATCCGGCATGATCAAGATTGGGGCTGAAATCAATCTCCTCTTGAGTTCTTCAAAACTCGCTTCACACTTGTCGGTCCATTCAAACTTCTTGTCCTTCTTCAGCAATTGGGTCATGGGTCTGGCGATACTCGAGAATCCTTCTACAAAATTGCGATAATATCCTGCCAATCCGAGAAATGCACGAACTTGGGTTTGAGTGGTCGGGGCTTGCCAATCTTCTACATCTTTCACTTTGGCAGGGTCAACGGCAATTCCTCTGGCTGATACAATGTGACCGAGGAATCCTACCTCCTGTAACCAGAATTCACATTTGCTAAACTTGGCATACAACTTATGCCCTCTAAGGGTTCCAAGAATGGTCCTTAGATGTAGCTCATGTTATTCTTCTGATTTGGAATAAAGCAGAATGTCATTGATGAAAACAACGACAAACTTATCCAGGAAGTCCATAAAAATCTTATTAATGAGGTTCATGAAATAAGCGGGGGCATTGGTTAATCCAAAAGACATGACTGTATACTCATACAATCCATATCTGGTGGTAAAGGCAGTCTTTGGGATATCCTCTGCACGAATCTTTAGTTGATGATAACCAGTTCTAAGAACAATCTTAGAAAACACTTTGGCACCGGTCAACTGATCAAACAAATCTTCTATCTTGGGCAAGGGGTACTTGTTCTTGATGGTGACATCATTCAACTTCCGATAATCCGTACACAAACGGTTACCTCCATCTTTCTTGTCCACAAACAAGACAGGTGATCTCCATGGTGACGCACTTGGTTGAATCAATCCGATTTCCAGCATGGCATCCAGTTGCTTCTTCAGTTCTTCTAACTCCGATGGGTTCATACTATAGGGTCTCTGGGCTATAGGTCCTGTTCCGGGGATTAGTTCGATGATAAACTCGATATCCCGATCTGGGGGCATACCGGGCAAAACATCTGGAAATACATCAGGGTATTCACAGACTATCCGGACTTGGTCAATGGTAGGTTGGGCTATACTCTTGTTGCATTTGAATTGACGAGGTAAGGTTTCAGATATATGCTCGACTGATATTCCGGCTGTACTGGTCATGGTGATGGCTTTCTTGGCACAGTCAATCAATCCTTTATGTTTGGACATCCAATCCATTCCTAGTACTACTTCCAAACCTTTAGTTCCGAGTACTATCAGATTAGCAGAAAAATCTATGCCATGGATTCGGATAGGGACGGCTTTGCAAATTTGCCTAGCCTTGGTGGTTGATCCGGGAATTTGCACAATCATTACATGCTTCAATTTGGTTGGTTGAATTTTACTAGTGCATGCAAATTATTCGGTGACAAATGAATGCTATGCACCAGAATCAAACAACACTCTTGCAAGTACTGAATTAACAGAAAACATACCCAGCATGACGTCTGGCGCTTCCTGAGCTTCTTCAGCATGCAAGAGAAAAAGACGGCCATTGCGGTTGAGTGAATTCCCTGGGGCAAACCTTCTTCCACGCTGAACACGACGCTGCTGCTGAGCTGGTACATTGGCATTGGGTGCTGTAGCATTCTTCTTGTTGGGACACTCGTTGGAATAGTGGCCTTTATTTCCACAGTCATAACAACTCACTTGCGACTTGTCCTTGGCTGCGACAGGCACAGCATTGCTTCCAGTCCTTGGGGTAGTGTTGGGGTTGGTGGTAGCATTGTTGGTGTTGAACTTGGGTGGGGCACGGGTGAAATTGCTAGAGTTGCCGGGGTTGTTGTGATTTCCTCCCGGTGTAGGGTTTCCACGGTTGGGATAGGTGGGACGGGTCATCGGGGGTCTGTTGGTTCTTGGGGCAAATCCTAGAGATGGGTTGGGGCGATACTTTGGGGTCTGATGGGTTCCTGGCTGGTGCATCATACGACGCTTGCAGTTCTCATTGGCTTGGTTGATCTTTCCTTCCATCTGAATGGCAGAGTCGACAAGGGCTTCAATATCTGCAAAGGGGACATTGACTAACACTGTCTGCATCTCGTCATGCAGACCATTCAAGAATCTTTCTTTCTTCTTGGCTTTGGTGTCGATCTCATCCAGGGCATACCTGGCTAATGAAAAAAATTGTCACGGTATTCCACTACAGTCATCCTTCCTTGCTTCAGCTCTCTGAACTCGTCTCTCATTCTCTTGATCAAACCCGGTGGCACATGGGTTCTGCTGAACTTGACCTTGAATTCCTCCCAGGTCATCATCTGGCCTCCGGTCATTGCACGAACACTGTTCCACCATGCCCTGGCATCTCCGGCTAGATAGTGGGTGGCGAACAGAACTTTCTCGTTGGCTTCCACTCCGGCGACTTCTAGGTTGTTTTCCATGGTTTGCAGCCAATCATCGGCGTCTAGAGGCTCTTCCGACTTAGTGAAAATAGGTGGGTTGGTATTCTGGAAATTCTTGAGCTTAGATCCATGGTTGTCCTGATTTCCATGGCCTTGGTTGTTGTGGGAAAGCTGGGCTATCTGCTGAAGGGTGGCTAGGTTGGCTTGACGTTCGGCTCTTTCAGCTTCGCGGTCAGAAGTCAACATTTGCAGGATCTGCAACATCGGGTCCTGGGATGAACCACTTCCTCCGCGTGGCATCTGAAGATTGAGATAGATCATGAGATAAGAGGGAAATTTCTAAGGTTCTGGGACTTTGAAAAGTTTGTAAGGTTTGACTCAGATTTTTCTAGCAACTTGATTTTCATTCATTCATAGCACACGATACAACACACACCACAACAAAGAAAAACAGATGGTTTTAAGAACCATTCTGAGAACTACGATACATTGGGACCGAATACTACTCACTACGCTAGTGATCAAGTGCTACTACTCCTCGGAATCTGTGGCCTCAACATCCTCATCATCATCGATGAAGGCGAAATCATCCTCATCGGTGAAGAAGTCCATGGCCTGATCCTCCAGAAAATCATCATCGCTGAGATAGGAGTAGGTGTAACATCCCAAAAATACCAAACTTAGATCATCAACCACTAATCATCAAGATTAGGGTTAACAAAAACTTTTCTAAATGAATTCATGAATGCATGTATATGTGTATGCATGGATTTTGAATTTCTTTAAAAACCACCTTGTTTGTGTGATCCATTGCTTGTAAAATGTTTCTTAGGTGAAATAAACATCATCTAAAACATTTCCCACACTTTTCCTAAAGACAAGTAAATCAAAATAAATATATTAAGTGAATGGTCATTTTGACCAATTTAACTCCCATGCCTACTTTGGCTGTCTCAAACTTTCAGAACCTAACAGAAACTTTTCTGGATATTTGCACCCCTTGAATGTACTCATAACAAAGTATTAAGGCCCACTTTGTGATCATCCAGAAACTTTCAAATGCATAGTTTAAATGACAATTCAAAATTGAATCTTCTTCATATGGGAAGATCCCACTTTTCCAAAACCCACTCAAACAAGCTCAACTTTCAAAACCCAAGCATCTGCAGACTCACCAGAACCAATCCAGCAAACCCACCAAAAATCATTTCAAAATTCAAAACTTGATTTCATGCGGCCATTTCATCAAACAGGTTGCAGACACAAATCAAACAAAACATCAAACACTATAGTGTGTAGTGTTTTGAGCCTAACTTGTTCCCTAGTTAGCTCACACACAACTCAGTAGATCATCTAGGAAGATTAGCCCAACACTAGCACCCCTGTGAGCTTGCCATTGCCATTAATGGTGAACAGCCGAGCACCCCCATGTCACCCCATTGTGGACAGCAAGCTAGAGGAAGAACTAGCCGTGCCAACCTTGTCTGGGAGGCAGTCCACCGTCCACCGCCACTCCCTGTCCCAGCCTCAAGCGTTGCCAAGCCCTGGACCATGCGCACAAGCCGCGCCCAGACCATGCCGAGCGTGCGCCAGAGCGCCACCCTCGACCATCACCCACAGACCGCGCGCCGCCCTCACCGCGCGCACACATGATCACCACCGACCCAGGAGACCGCCAGACATCCCCGTTTGCCGCCCCGTGCCATACAGCCACCGCCCGCCGTCGAAGACGCCGCCTCTGCCGCGCAGAGCACCGCCCGTTCCAGACCAAACCACACCACCCCATGCCTCGCGACCATGTCGTTGAGCATCACCAGGAGACACATCACCGTCCCCTACCCTTGCCCATGCCTTTAGCCGCCTGTAACGTCGCCCCCGACAAGCTCACCGTGCGCCCCGACGGTCCCCTCGCTCGACTATAAATAGAGGCCACCCCCGCTTGATTTCTTCACACCATCTCACTCCCCTCTCCTCACTGACCGTGCCACACCGTTCTCAGAGCAAGGAGAGCACCACCTCGCCGTAATTTCACTGGAGCCTGCCGCTGCCAGAGAAGAAGGGAGCCAGCGATTGGAGCCGCCCCAGGAGCTGCCGCGACCACCCCTGAGTTCGCCGTCGTCGACTTTGTCGTTCGCCCGCCTCGCCGACCCTCGCCAGTACCCCGGTGAGCCCCCAGCACCCCTCACTGGCCGCGCTAGGTTTCGTTCTCGCCGGAGTTGTCTCGCGTCGACGATGACCCTCAGCCGTTGGATTAGAACTAGATCGAACGATCCACGTTGCCCCATACCGCTTCGCCCAGCCCCGTGTCACTGACGAGTGGGGACACCCACTTAAGCAGCCCGCGGGAGCACTGCGCTTAGCAGGACGGCCCGTTAGAATTTCCCGCGCAGCCCAGCAATTCAAATTAAAACTTTTCTATTTCTTTTCAAACACACTTCAGCACCCAACTTCAAAAATCAAACCAGATCGATTCAGTACACCAAATTGGATGAAACCAATTTTGTTGGAAAGGTCTGTGAATGCTTAATCCAAGCCCGTTGGATTCAAGTCATTTGGATCTGTAGATCACCCATAGCAAAAATAACAAGGCAGAAGCTTTTCTGCATTCAAACATTTTTCAAATTTAAACCATCAAAGCTTTTGAGTTGATTCCAACTCTCAAAAATCACATTTAACCATACCTTTCAGAATATATAAAAATATATAGGTTTACTTGCAGAAATAAAGTTCAAGTAATAAAAGAATGCTTCATAAGCATTTCTAGCCACTTTAATTAATTAAAATAAAAGGGTAAAACCTTATTAAATTGTGACACCACTTTAAATCACATTCCCATGAACTAAAATATGTGGTGATGACATGTGTCAACATGATCCCATGTTTGGTTTGGAGAATATTAAATCTTAAGTAGTTTTTCAATGAGTAGAAATTACTTTTCTAAAAATAAAAATAATTAAACCAAACCCCAAATCTTGTAATATTAGTGATGATGCTAGATCATCTATAGGACCCTTGTGTGTGATGATTGCAAGTAGTTAAGTATTGTTTGGTGATTGTGTACCTCGTATTTATTCATAGACACTAGTACCGACCAAGGATACTACGAGGAGGAAGGAGGATACTACGAAGAAGAAGCCGAGGAGAACTTCAACCACTGCTCTGCACAAGGCAAGCTAGTAACTATGCAAGCCTTACTAATCAAGTTGACCTATGCAAGCTTATACCCATATTGATGCAAGCTAACCCTTGCAAGATACCCTACTGATGCCACAAACCCATACTTGTGATATGACTACTATATGCCTTAAGCATATGTGATCATACCCATTTGATAAACCAATCCTATTTTTATGTGCAAGCATCTTACTTTATTTCTTTATCAAAGCTTACTTAGAGTCTACCTAAGAGTTTGGTAGATACTAGACAGTTGTGCTGAAGGTTGCATCAAGAGCATTAAAATTTGGCCTAAGCTAGAAGCCTTGATATCAGCCCAAGATATAAGGTTGGACTTAGTGAAACTCCACTAGCTACCACCCCTCATTAGTACTACCCCCACCTATAGATGCTAGTGCTAAGCATAAAACTTGATAAACTTTTAGATGGGAATACTTGGTGGAAAAATGGTTATGAAAACCTTGGAATGATGGATCATTCTATTGAAATGTTTTGGACATATGTTTCCAAACACTTGATGAGTTTGGTGATGAAAATGTTGAGGCATGAGCCTTAGCCCTTTATAAAACTGATGGTTGTCTGGATGCGATACCATTCCAATTTTAGCGTACAACCACAATACCCGAATATTGGGTAGGGCTTGACTAGAAACTTATATTCCTTAGTATTAGTTCCCTCCCGGCCAAGGTCTGAGCTGAGGATACCTTGTGAAGATTGTCCACTTGTGCAGTACCCAAGATGACAGTGGTCATGGTTGGGAGGCCAAACTCACAGGATAGGTGCTTATACTAGGGCGTGTAATTGAAAGGTTAGGATTCATTATCCGCATACTGAGTATGGTGAATTCAGGATTTGTTCCTGACGGATGTATCGAATGTTGTGGTGAAAGTGTAAAATCTCTGCAGAGTGTCAAACTATTCGAATAGCCGCGTCCGCGGTTATGGACAGTTGGAGTGGCCATACTGTTCCCCCGTCAAACTTTTCAAAATGACTTGTGAAATGAATTGAGACTTTGACTTGACCACAATAGAGTTGTGACCTGAATTACAAGTTCCCATTTAGGAATTATAAAATTGTGAATAGCTTTGGAACTTAGTAGAGATAAACCTGGCTTTTTGCAAAACAACCCTAGAGCCTAGTATCCTATTATCCAAAAAACCCCTTTACTTGTTAGTAGTAGTTTGCGAGTACTTAAAGAGTACTCATGGCTTTGTCCCTGGCTATTCCCATGGCTAGACTATGAAGAGGAATACCTGGAAGATGGACCCCAGGAAGGTTACGACAACTAGGATCATCTCCCATCATCAGCATTGCCTGTGACCCCGAAGATGGAGCTTCGCCTACGCTACCGTTATTATTACGTATTTCGCTGCTTGATGTTGTATTAAGAACTAGATCATGAGATCCCTATTTGTGTAAGAACTTATGTATATTTTGTAATGGATGAAGTACTATGGTATCCAATTCTGTTATGTCTCGCAAAAATGGTAATCCTGGGATTGCGATGTATGGCATAACAGGCATCTAGGATTGAAAAATCCGGGTGTTGACAAGTTGGTATCAGAGCCATCCTGACCATAGGAGACCCTAGTTAGATTGGACGTTGACCCAAAAACTTAGTTTCAAAACCAAAGAATAAAAAAAAATTTACGAAAACTTATTCTCATTCTTACCTCTTTAATTCTTTCATAAAAATTCATGTTCCTCAAAAACTCTTGCAAAATACATAAAATTTTGACACACTTGATCACTCTGCTAATCTACTCATCCACCATTTTTATAGATGGACGTGAAGTACAGCAAGTTTTATCAACTCGGGACTGGAGGAGACCTTATATTTGAGAGGGATCTGGATCAGCTTTCGGAACTTCTAGAGCGTCCGCACCCCCAGTTCTTCGGAGCTCAACTCAATTATCAAGGAGGAGAAGATCTGCAGTGGCTAATTGTTGCAAGTCTCCAAGGAAAGATTGAACCTCCCACTGCGGAGGGAATTCAGTTTACCTTGAGGGAAAACAACTGGCTCGACGGACTTGCCAGAGCAATGCAGGAAGCTCTTTCCCGTCTGTGTGGGCAGAGCATCAATCAGATCAAGGGTACTCACTTTGAGTTTTTCCCAAGGCGTGATGCAAATGGCCAACCACTGGAATCCCCATACCACCCCGAGATGAAGACTCAATTGGACCACCTTAGCTTCATGATGTATGATCGTCAGCAGGAGTTGGACAACTGCCGTGACTATTGCAACCACAAGTCTGCCATCATCAAAACGAAGGACCAGACCATCGCCATGCTAGCAAAGGATCGCAAGTCTTGCCGCCGTTAGCTCGACAAGAAGGAGCGCATTATTGCCCGTCTTCGCCACCGCATCTCATCTCTGGAAGAGATCATCCATGAGAGAGACATGCAGTTAGAGGAAAGGGAGAATGCCGGAGAGGATCTTCGTGGAGACCCTTACTCCTATCTCAGCGATGACGATGATTTTCTGGAGGATCAGGCCATCGACTTCTTCACCGATGAGGATGATTTCGCCTTCATCAATGATGCTGAAGATGATGAAGCCACAGACTCCGAGGAGTAGTAGCACTGAGCACTAGCGTAGTGAGTAGTATTCGGTCCCACTGTATCGTAGATTCCAGAATGGTTCTTAAAACCATCTGTTTTTCTTCGTTGTGGTGTGTGTTGTACTGTGTGCTATGACTGAATGAATGAAAAAGAAAGTTGCTAGAAAAACCTGAGTCAAACTCTAAAAACTTTTGAAAGACCCAAAACCTTAGAAATTTCCCTCTTTTCTCATGATCTATATCAATCTTCAGATGCCACGTGGAGGAAGTGGTTCAGCCCCGGATCCGATGTTGCAGATCCTGCAAATGTTGACTTCTGACCGCGAAGCTGAAAGAGCAGAACGTCAAGCCAACCTAGCCACTCTGCAACAGATAGCCTAGCTAGCCCACAACAACCAAGGCCACGGCAATCAGGACAACCATGGATCTAAGCTCAAGAATTTCCAGAATACCAACCCACCCGTTTTTACCAAGGAAAAAGAACCCCTAGACGCCGATGATTGGCTGCAAACCATGGAAAATAACTTAGAAGTAGCAGGAGTGGAAGCCAACGAGAAAGTCCTGTTCTCCACCCATTATCTAGCCGGAGATGCCAGGGCATGGTGGAACAGTGTTCGTGCCATGACCGGAGGCCAGATGATGACCTGGGAGGAATTCAAGGTCAAGTTTAGCAGAACCCATGTACCACCAGGTTTGATCAAGAGAATGAGAGACGAGTTCAGAGAATTGAAACAAGGAAGGATGACTGTAGTGGAATACCGTGACAAATTTTTGTCATTAGATAGGTATGCCCCGGACGAGATAGATACTGAAGCCAAGAAGAAAGAAAGATTCCTGAATGGTCTGCATGACGAGATGCAGACAATGATAGTCAATATCCCCTTTGCTGATATTGAAGCCCTTGTCGATTCAGCCATCCAGATGGAAGGAAAGATCAACCAGGCCAATGAGAACCGCAAGCGTCGCATGATGCATCAACCAGGAACCCATCAGACCCCAAAGTATCGCCCCAACCCATCTCCAGGATTTGCCCCAAGAACCAACAGACCCCCTATGACCCGTCCAACCTATCCCAACCGTGGAAACCCTAGACCCAGAGGAAATCACAACAACCACGGCAACTCTAGCAATTTCACCTGTGCCCCACCCAAGTTCAACAACAACAATGCTACCGCGAACCCCAACACTGCCCCGAGGACTGTAAGCAATGCTGTGCCTGTCGCAGCCAAGGACAAGTCACAAGTGACCTGTTATGACTGTGGAAATAAAGGCCACTATTCCAACGAGTGCCCCAACAAGAAGAATGCTACAGCCCCCAACGCCAATGTCCCAGCTCAGCAGCAGCGTCGTGTCCAGCCAGGGAGAAGATTTGCCCCAGGAAATTCACTCAACCGCAATGGCCGTCTTTTTCTCATGCATGCTGAAGAAGCTCAGGAAGCGCCAGACGTCGTGCTGGGTATGTTTTCTGTTAATTCAGTACTTCCAAGAGTGTTGTTTGATTCTGGTGCATCGCATTCATTTGTCACCGAAGAATTTGCCTGCACTAGTAAAATTCAACCAACCAAACTGAAGCATGTGATGATTGTACAAATTCCCGGATCAACCACCAAGGCTAGGCAAATTTGCAAGGCCATCCCTATCCGAATCCATGGCATAGATTTTTATGCTAACCTAATAGTACTCGGAACTAAAGGTTTGGAAGTAGTACTAGGAATGGATTGGATGTCCAAACATAAAGGATTGATTGACTGTGCCAAGAAAGCCATCACCATGACCAGTACCGCCGGAATATCAGTCGAGCATATATCTGAAACCTTACCTCGCCAATTCAAGTGTAACAAGAGTATAGCCCAACCTACCATTGACCAAGTCCGGATAGTCTGTGAATACCCCGATGTATTTCCAGATGTTTTGCCCGGTATGCCCCCAGATCGGGATATCGAGTTTATCATCGAACTAATCCCCGGAACAAGACCCATAGCCCAGAGCCCCTATAGTATGAACCCGTCAGAACTAGAAGAACTGAAGAAGCAACTGGATTCCATGTTAGAAATCGGATTGATTCAACCAAGTGCGTCCCCATGGAGATCACTTGTCTTGTTTGTGGACGAGAAGGCTGGAGGTAACCGTTTGTGTACGGATTATCGGAATTTGAATGATGTCACCATCAAGAACAAGTACCCCTTGCCTAAGATAGAAGATTTGTTTGATCAGTTGACTGGTGCCTAGGTGTTTTCTAAGATTGATCTTAGGACTGGCTATCATCAACTCAAAATTCGTGCAGAGGATATTCCAAAGACTGCCTTTACCACCAGATATGGATTGTATGAGTATACAGTCATGTCTTTTGGATTAACCAATGCCCCCGCTTATTTCATGAATCTCATGAATAAGATTTTTATGGACTTCCTGGATAAGTTTGTCGTTGTTTTCATCGATGACATTCTGATTTATTCCAAATCAGAAGAAGAACATGAGCTACACCTAAGGACCATTCTTGGAACCCTTAGAGAGTATCAGCTGTATGCAAAATTTAGCAAATGTGAATTCTGGTTACAGGAAGTAGGATTCCTCGGTCACATTGTATCAGCCGGAGGAATTGCCGTTGACCCTGCCAAAGTAAAAGATGTAGAAGATTGGCAAGCCCCAACCACTCAAACCCAAGTTCGTGCTTTTCTCGGATTGGCGGGATATTACCGCAAATTCATAGAAGGATTCTCGAGTATCGCCCGACCCATGACCCAATTGCTGAAGAAGGACAAGAAGTTTGAATGGACAGACAAGTGTGAAGCGAGTTTTCAAGAACTCAAGAGGAGATTGATTTCAGCCCCAATCTTGATCATGCCGGATATCACGAAGCCCTTCGATGTGTATTGCGATGCATCCAAGATTGGTCTCGGATGTGTGCTAATGCAAGAAGGAAAAGTTATCTCTTATCTATCGCGACAATTGAAGCAACAAGAACAAAATTACCCAACCCATGACCTCGAACTCGCAGCCGTAGTTCTAGCCCTGAAGACATGGAGACATTACCTGATAGGAAACCGTTGTGAGATTTATTCGGATCACAAGAGCCTAAAGTATATATTCACTCAGAAGGAGCTGAATATGAGGCAGAGAAGATGGATTGAGCTAATCGAGGATTACGACCTGGACATTCACTATCACCCTGGTAAAGCCAACGTGGTAGCCGATGCCCTTAGCAGATTGCCGTGCCGCTTGAACTCCATGATTTTGAAGGAGCAACCAAGTTTGCACAAAGAGATGGAAGATTTTCGAATAGAATTAGTAAGTGAAGGATTTTTGGCTAGCATAGAACTTCAGCCCACTTTGATCAGTCAGATTAAAGAGGCGCAGAAAGGAAATGCCAGTATCGACGGAATCAAGCGTCGTATCGGTACAGGCAAAGTACCCGGATTCACCGAGGACGAAGAAGGAGTTTTGTGGTACAAAGGACGCCTTTGTGTACTAGCAGATTCTGAGTTAAAAGAAGTTATCTTGAAGGAGGCTCATGATACTCTTTATTCTATCCATCCCGGAGGAACTAAGATGTATCAAGATTTGAAAGAGCAATTTTGGTGGCATAATATGAAGAGAGAAATCGGAAGCTATATCGCCAAGTGTGATATATGTCAGCGAGTCAAGGCCGAACATCAAAGACCCGCTGGATTGTTGCAACCTTTGCAAATTCCGGAATGGAAATGGGATTCTGTAGGAATGGACTTTATCACTGGACTACCTACTTCTAGTAGGGGAAATGACTCTATTTGGGTCATAGTGGACAGATTGTCCAAAGTATCCCATTTCTTGCCCGTCAAAACCACCTATTAGAGTTCGAAGCTAGCAGAGTTGTACATCGCTAGAATCGTTAGTTTGCATGGAGTCCCCAAGAACATAGTATCGGATCGAGGAACTCAGTTTAGCTCGAGATTCTGGAAAAAAGTCCAAGAAGGTTTAGGAACCCGCCTAGATTTCAGTACCGCGTATCACCCTCAGACCGATGGACAAACGGAGCGAGTAAACCAAATACTCGAAGATATGCTTAGAGCATGTGTGCTAGAATATGGATCCAAGTGGGAAGACTGTCTGCCGTTTGCAGAATTTTCATACAACAACAGTTACCAAGCCAGTTTGCAAATGGCCCCATTTGAATTCATGTACGGAAGAAAGTGTCGCACCCCCTTGAACTGGTCGGAAGTAGGAGAGAGTCAGATTTTCGGACCCGACATCCTACGAGAAGCAGAAGAGAAGGTTCACAAGATTCGTGAGCACCTCAAGACAGCCCAATCCCGACAAAAGAGTTACGCCGACAAGAGACGTCGAGACCTCGCCTTCAACATTGGAGATTTTGTTTATCTGAAAGTGTCGCCATTGAAGGGAATGCAGCGTTTCCAACTCAAAGGAAAGTTAGCCCCCAGATATATCGGACCTTCCAAAATTTTGAACCGTCGAGGAGAAGTATCGTATCAATTGGAACTACCTGAAGAGATGTCAGCTGTGCACAATGTGTTCCATATCTCGTTACTTCGCAAGTGTCTCGAAGTCCCCGAGAAGACCGAAGTGTTCAAGAATATCGATCACCGGACCATAGAGATCAACGATGACCTAACCTATCCCGAAGTACCCATCCGTATATTGGAAGAAGCCTTTCGAACTACCCGAACCCGAAGCATCAAGTTTCTCAAGATTCAGTGGAGCAACCACACAGAAGAGGAAGCTACCTGGGAACGCGAAGATCACATCAGGACGGAGTTTCCAGATCTCTTAAATCCTAGGTAATCTTTTCGTCCTTTTTCAAATCTCGGGACGAGATTTTGTTTAAGGGGGGAAGGTTTGTAACATCCCAAAAATACCAAACTTAGATCATCAACCACTAATCATCAAGATTAGGGTTAACAAAAACTTTTCTAAATGAATTCATGAATGCATGTATATGTGTATGCATGGATTTTGAATTTCTTTAAAAACCACCTTGTTTGTGTGATCCATTGCTTGTAAAATGTTTCGTAGGTGAAATAAACATCATCTAAAACATTTCCCACACTTTTCCTAAAGACAAGTAAATCAAAACAAATATATTAAGTGAATGGTCACTTTGACCAATTTAACTCCCATGCCTACTTTGGCTGTCTCAAACTTTCAGAACCTAACAGAAACTTTTCTGGATATTTGCACCCCTTGAATGTACTCATAACAAAGTATCAAGGCCCACTTTGTGATCATCCAGAAACTTTCAAATGCATAGTTTAAATGACAATTCAAAATTGAACCTTCTTCATATGGGAAGATCCCACTTTTCCAAAACCCACTCAAACAAGCTCAACTTTCAAAACCCAAGCATCTGCAGACTCACCAGAACCAATCCAGCAAACACACCAAAAATCATTTCAAAATTCAAAACTTGATTTCATGCGGCCATTTCATCAAACAGGTTGCAGACACAAATCAAACAAAACATCAAACACTATAGTGTGCAGTGTTTTGAGCCTAACTTGTTCCCTAGTTAGCTCACAGACAACTCAGTAGATCATCTAGGAAGATTAGCCCAACACTAGCACCCATGTGAGCTTGCCATTGCCATTAATGGTGAACAGCCGAGCACCCCCATGTCACCCCATTGTGGACAACAAGCTAGAGGAAGAACTAGCCGTGCCAACCTTGTCTGGGAGGCCGCCCACCGTCCACCGCCACTCCTTGTCCCAGCCTCAAGCATTGCCAAGCCCTGGACCACGCGCACAAGCCGCGCCCAGACCATGCCGAGCGTGCGCCAGAGCGCCACCCTCGACCATCACCCACAGACCGCGCGCCGCCCTCACCGCGCGCACACATGATCACCACCGACCCAGGAGACCGCCAGACATCCGCGTTTGCCGCCCCATGCCATACAGCCACCGGCCGCCGTCGAAGACGCCGCCTCTGCCGCGCAGAGCACCGCCCGTTCCAGACCAAACCACACCGCCCCATGCCTCGCGACCATGTCGTTGAGCATCACTAGGAGACACAGCACCGTCCCCTACCCTTGCCCATGCCTTTAGCCGCCTGTAACGTCGCCCCCGACGAGCTCACCGTGCGCCCCGACGGTCCCCTCGCTCGACTATAAATAGAGGCCACCCCCGCTCGATTTCTTCACACCATCTCACTCCCCTCTCCTCACTGACCGTGCCACACCGTTCTCAGAGCAAGGCGAGCACCACCTCGCCGTAATTTCACTGGAGCCTGCCGCTGCCAGAGAAGAAGGGAGCCAGCGATTGGAGCCGCCCCAGGAGCTGCCGCAACCACCCCTGAGTTCGCCGTCGTCGACTTCGTCGTTCGCCCGCCTCGCCGACCCTCGCCAGTAGCCCGGTGAGCCCCCAACACCCCTCACTGGCCGCGCTAGGTTTCGTTCTTGCCGGAGTTGTCTCGCGTCGACGATGACCCTCAGCCGTTGGATTAGAACTAGATCGAACGATCCACGTTGCCCCATACCGCTTCGCCCAGCCCCGTGTCACTGACGAGTGGGGACACCCACTTAAGCAGCCCGCGGGAGCACTGCGCTTAGCAGGACGGCCCGTTAGAATTTCCCGCGCAGCCCAGCAATTCAAATTAAAACTTTTCTATTTCTTTTCAAACACACTTCAGCACCCAACTTCAAAAATCAAACCAGATAGATTCAGTACACCAAATTGGATGAAACCAATTTTGTTGGAAAGGCCTGTAAATGCTTAATCCAAGACCGTTGGATTCAAGTCATTTGGATCTGTAGATCACCCATAGCAAAAATAACAAGGCAGAAGCTTTTCTGCATTCAAACATTTTTCAAATTTAAACCATAAAAGCTTTTGAGTTGATTCCAACTCTCAAAAATCACATTTAACCATACCTTTCAGAATATATAAAAATATATAGGTTTACTTGCAGAAATAAAGTTCAAGTAATAAAAGAATGCTTCATAAGCATTTCTAGCCACTTTAATTAATTAAAATAAAAGGGTAAAACCTTATTAAATTGTGACACCACTTTAAATCACATTCCCATGGACTACAATATGTGGTGATGACATGTGTCAACATGATCCCATTATTAGTTTGGAGAATATTAAATCTTAAGTAATGTTTCAATGAGTAGAAATTACTTTTCTAAAAATAAAAAATATTTAAACCAAGCCTTAACCTTGTAATGTTAGAGATGATGCTAGATCATCTATAGGACCCTTGTGTGTGATGATTTCAAGTAGTTAAGAATTGTTTGGTGATTGTGTACCTCGTATTTATTCATAGACACTAGTACCGACCAAGGATACTACGAGGAGGAAGGAGGATACTACGAAGAAGAAGCCGAGGAGAACTTCAACCACTGCTCTGCACAAGGCAAGCTAGTAACTATGCAAGCCTTACTAATCAAGTTGACCTATGCAAGCTTATACCCATATTGATGCAAGCTAACCCTTGCAAGATACCCTACTGATGCAACAAACCCATACTTGTGATATGACTACTATATGCCTTAAGCATATGTGATCATACCTATTTGATAAACCAATCCTAGTTTTATGTGTAAGCATCTTACTTTATTTCTTTATCAAAGCTTACTTAGAGTCTACCTAAGATTTTGGTAGATATTAGACAGTTGTGCTGAAGGTTGCATCAAGAGCATTAAAATTTGGCCTAAGCTAGAAGCCTTGATATCAGCCCAAGATATAAGGTTGGACTTAGTGAAACTCCACTAGTTACCACCCCTCATTAGTACTACCCCCACCTGTAGATGCTAGTGCTAAGCATAAAACTTGATCAACTTTTAGATGGGAATACTTGGTGGAAAAAAGGTTATGAAAACCTTGGAATGATGGATCATTCTATTGAAATGTTTTGGTCATATGTTTCCAAACACTTGATGAGTTTGGTGATGAAAATGTTGAGGCATGAGCCTTAGCCCTTTATAAAACTGATGGTTGTCTGGATGCGATACAATTCCACTTTTTAGCGTACAACCACAATACCCGAATATTGGGTAGGGCTTGACTGGAAACTTATATTCCTTAGTATTAGTTCCCTCACGGCCAAGGTCTGAGCTGAGGCTACCTTGTGAAGATTGTCCACCTGTGTAGTACCCAAGATGACAGTGGTCATGGTTGGGAGGCCAAACTCACAGGAGAGGTGCTTATACTAGGGCGTGTAATTGAAAGGTTAGGATTGATTATCCGCATACTAAGTATGGTGAATTCAGGATTTGTTCCTGACGGATGTATCGAATGTTGTGGTGAAAGTGTACAATCTCTGCAGAGTGTCAAACTATTCGAATAGCCGCGTCCGCGGTTATGGACAGTTGGAGTGGCCATACTGTTCCCCCGTCAGACTTTTCAAAATGACTTGTGAAATGAATTGAGACTTTGACTTGACCACAACAGAGTTGTGACCTGAATTACAAGTTCCCATTTAGGAATTATAAAATTGTGACTAGCTTTGGAACTTAGTAGAGATAAACCTGGCTTTTTGCAAAACAACCCTAGAGCCTAGTATCCTATTATCCAAAAACCCCCTTTACTTGTTAGTAGTAGTTTGCGAGTACTTAAAGAGTACTCATGGCTTTGTCCCTGGCTATTCCCATGGCCAGACTATGAAGAGGAGTACCTGGAAGATGGACCCCAGGAAGGTTACGACAACTAGGATCATCTCCCATCGTCAGCATTACCTGTGACCCCGAATATGGAGCTTCGCCTACGCTACCGTTATTATTACGTATTCTGCTGCTTGATGTTGTATTAAGAACTGGATCATGAGATCCCTATTTGTCTAAGAACTTATGTATCATTTGTAATGGATGAAGTACTATGGTATCCAATTCTGTTATGTCTCGCAAAAATGGTAATCCTGGGATTGCGATGTATGGCATAACAGGCATCTAGGATTGAAAAATCCGGGTGTTGACAGTAACAACCATCAGTTTTATAAAGGGTTAAGGCTCATGCCTCAACATTTTCATCACCAAAATCATCAGGTGTTCGGAAACACATGTCCAAAACATTTCAATAGAATGATCCATCATTCCAAGGTTTTCATAACCAGTTTTCCACCAAGTATTCCCATCTAAAGTTGATCAAGTTTTATGCTTAGCACTAGCATCTACAGGTGGGGGGAAGTACTAATGAGGGGTGGTGGACTAGTGGAGTTTCAACTAAGTACAACCTTATGTCTTAGGCTGATATCAAGGTTTCTAACTTAGGCCAAATTTTATGCTCTTTATGCAACCTTCACATATCTTTCTAGTATCTACCAATCTCTTAAGTAAACTCTAAGTAAGCTTTGATAAAGAAATAAAGTCAAAAGCTTGCAAGTAAAACTAGGATTGGTTTATCAAATGGGTATGATCACATATGCTTATGGCATATAGTAGGCAGGGTAACAGGTAAGGGTTTACTGACACAATATCCATATAAGCTTGCTAAATTGCAAGTGTTAGCTTGCAAGGTTACTGACTTGCACATTCACTAGTAGTATTAGGCTTGCATTAGTGTCAATATAATCTTGCAAGTATTGGCTTGCATAGGTATAGTATCAGCTTGCCTTGTGCAGAGCAGTGGTTGAAGTTCTCCTCGGCTTCTTCTTCGTAGAATCCTCCTTCCTCCTCGTATCCTTGGTCGGTACTAGCGTCTATAAATAAATACGAGGTACACAATCACCAAACAATACTTAACTACTTGCAATCATCACACACAAGGGTCCTATACATGATCTAGCATCATCACTAATATTACAAGATTTGGGGTTTGGTTTAATTATTTTTATTTTTAGAAAAGTAATTTCTACTCATTGAAAAACTACTTAAGATTTAATATTCTCCAAACCAAACATGGGATCATGTTGAAACATGGCATCACCACATATTTTAGTTCATGGGAATGTGATTAAAGTGGTGTCACAATTTAATAAGGTTTTACCCTTTTATTTTAATTAATTAGAATGGCTAGAAATGCCTATGTAGTATTCTTTTATTACTTGAACCATATTTCTGTAAGTAACCCTATATATTTTTATATATTCTGAATGGTATGGTTAAATGTGATTTTTGAGAGTTGTAATCAACTCAAAAGCTATTATGGTTTAACTTTGAAAAATGTTTGAATGCAGAAAAGCTTCTTCCTTGTTATTTTTACCAAGGATGATCTACAGATCCAAATGACTTGAATCCAATGGGTTTGGATTCAGCATTCACAGACCTTTCCAACAAAATTGGTTTCATTCAAATTGGTGCACTGAATCGACCTGGGTTGATTTTTGAAAATGGGTACATAAGTGTGTTTGAATTAAAAAGAAAAAGGTTTAATTTGAATAACTGGGCTGGGCGGGAAAAGTTACTGGGCCGGCCTGCTAAGCGCAGCGCTCCCGCGGGTTGTTTAAGTGGGTGTCCCCACTCGTCAGTGACACAGGGGGGTGCGAAGCGGTACGGGGCAACGTGGGACGTTCAATCTGATTCTAATCCAATGGCTGGGAGTCATCGTCGACGTTGAGCAACGCCGGCGAGACAGAAACCTAGCGCGGCAGGTGGGGGTCGCTGGGGGATCACCGGGGTGCTGGCGAGGGTCGGCGAGGCGGGCGAACGACGAAGTCGACGACGACGAATCTCCTGGTACCGGTGGCTTTTCCTGGGGCGGCTCCAATCGCTGGCTCCCTTCTTCTCCAGAGGCGGCGGGCTCCGGTGAAATTCCGACGAGGTGGTGCTCGCCTTGCTCCGGGAACGCTGTGGCACGATCAGTGAGGAGAGGGGAGTAGAATGGTGTGAAGAATTCGATTGGGGATGGCCTCTATTTATAGTCGAGCGAGAGGACCGACGGGGTGAATGGTGAGCTCGTCGGGGGCGGTGGCACAGACGGCTATCGGCATGGGCGAAGGTAGGGGACGGTGCTGTGCTCCCTGGTGATTCTCAACGACATGGTTTCGAGGCGTGGGGCAGTGCGTCTTGGTCGGAATGCGGCGGTGCTCTGCGCGTGCCCGACGGAGATTTTAATGGCGCACATCATGCGTGGTCCGCGCGGCGGCGAACGAGCGTGTCTGCGGGGTTGCTGGGATGGTGGTGATCAAGTATGCACGCGGCGAGGGCGGCACGCGGTCTGTGGGCGTCGGTCTTGCGTGGCGCACGGGGCGTGATCTCGGCATGGTTGCTGGCGAGGTTGGCATGGTTCTTGCGCGTGGTCCAGTGGCTGGCAACGTTCGAGTGGTGGACAGGGAGTGGCGGTGGACGGTAGGCTGCCTCCCAGACATGCTGGCTAGGCTTGTTTCTCCTCCTAGCTTGCTGTCGACATGAGGGTGACAAGGGTGGCTTCGGCTGTTCACCATTGATGACAATGTCAAGCTTACAGTGGTGCTAGTGCTTAGTTTAGCTTGCTAGATGATCTACTGAGATGGTTGTGAGCTAAAGAGGGAACAAGTTAGGCTCCAATCACTACTCACTATAGTGTTTAGATTTTGTTTGATTTGTGTCTGCAACCTGTTTGATGAAATGGCCGCAAGAACTCAAGTTTTGAATTTTGAAAAGATTTTTGGTGGGTGTGCTAGGTTGGTGCTGGTGAGTCTGCAGATGCTTGGGTTTTGAAAGTTGAGCTTGTTTGAGTGGTTTTTGAAAAAGTGGGATCTTCCCATATGATATAGATTCAATTTTGAATTGCCATTTAAACTATGCATTTGAAAGTTTCTGGATGATCACAAAGTGGGCCTTGATACTTTGTTATGAGTACATTCAAGGGGTGCAAATATCCAGAAAAGTTTCTGTTAGGTTTTGAAAGTTTGAGACAGCGAAAGTAGGCATGGGAGTTAAATTGGTCAAAATGACCATTCCCTTAATATATTTGTTTTGATTTACTTGTCTTTATGAAAAGTGTGGGAATGTTTTAGATGATGTTTATTTCACCTAAGAAACATTTTACAATCAATGAAACAATCAAACAAGGTGGTTCCAAAGAATTTCAAAATCCATGCATATACATATGCATGCCTTCAAAGTTTTATTTAGCAAAGTTTTTGTTAACCCTAAATGTTGATGACTAGTGTTTGATGATCCAAGATTAGTATTTTTGGGATGTTACACTGTGTGTGTGCATCTTGTGTGCCTGCGATGCACATGTGGATAGGTTCAGAATTTGTGAACTTACCATTAAAAAATTACTTTTACACTGGCTGGTGAATTGGTTCCTTTTGGCTGTCATTTGCATTCTAGCTTTGGATTTATGAAAGATGAAGTCTTTCATATTGGTGAAACTTACCCCTTTATCATTTCTCAATGATGAGATTGCCAAGTGCATCTCCCTGACATATCTGAGAGATTGTCAAGTGCATTCTAACACTAATCTTGTTTTATTTCTTATTTAATCTTTGTTTTGCAGGTACAAAGATCAAAATGAAGATTTAGTGTAGTTTAGATATAGGATAGTTAATAGATATATACCAATGTACTTTTCTTAATCTTTTGTAATTTTCCTTTTATAATTCTTGTAATCTTTATTTGGTTTCTTCGTAATGAAGATTATATATTTATTAATAAAGAATATTGTATTCTTTTCTCTTGTGTGAATTTGTAAAGTTTGGAATAAATTCAGTAAGTTATTCTTTGTAGTTTGTTTCTGAATAAGAAATGTACTTCCTGTACCATATTGCTTTTAGATAAGATTTCAGTTATCATATCTTTCTCATATTTATTTTAAAATTCAAATCTTATATCAAAATTATTTAAATTATAAAACACTTAAGTTTTAAAATATAAACTCATTTCAAAACACCCATAATTTCTTTGAGATCATCTCAAAGTTTATAGCAATCCTTCTTTAAGACTAAACCTACTCTCAAAGTAAGAAAGAAAAATTGATCCCTCAAGGTTTTTATTTGGCAAAAAATTTACCCACATTTTCTCAAATGAATGCATGAAACAATACATATTCCTAAATCTACCCTTTGTTAGGTCCTAAATACTGGGATGTTACAATTTCCGTGCGTAGTGGACGGCGTGTGAGCGACTGTTCGCTGCCATGCTGACACGTGGACGGTCAGATCTTGATGTTGGCTCTAGGGCTTCCTGATGAATGGTCATTGTGCGTCTTCTTCGTCCTTATAATCATTGGGGAAAAGTTTTGTTTGTTTTCACCGCAGTCATTCTTGTTTCGCTGCTTCCATCTTCGTGATTTTTTCTCGTTGTGCACTGGAATTTCTTAGAACCTTTCCATCTTTGTTTCTGTGTTCACATCATCACCGTCGCCGCACTGCGATGGGGAAGTCCAAGAAGGCCTCCACCGCAGTTGGTACTAGTGTTGCAGTCGGCGGCAAGAAGGGTTCCGCCGCTACTCGTGTCACAGATGGTGGCTGGCAACAATCGGAGACGCGCGAGGGCGATCTCCGCAAGCTCCATGAGCGGGGTCTGATCCCGCGGGATAGGGAGGCCGTCAGGATTCCCGGTGACGAGGTAACTCCACGTCCTCCTGCTCGGTTTCGGGTCATGTTCGCCGCTTTTGTCCTTCGGGGCCTTTCTTTCCCGATCCACGATTTCCTCCGTGGATTGCTTTTCTTCTATGGCATCCAACTCCATCATCTTTCGCCTAATTCTGTTCTTCACATTGCCTGCTTTATCACCTTCTGCGAGTGCTGGCTCGGTATCGAGCCACACTTTGGCCTCTTCCGGAAGCTCTATTCTGTGAAGAGGCAATCTGGCTCCGATGGCGTTTATGCCATCGGCGGCTGCATCATTTCCCTTAAATCCAACTTTATCTTCTTCTCTTTTCTATGTCTGAATCTGTCCAGTACTGGCGGACGCGATGGTTTTACATCCGCGACTCCACAGTGGTCGGGCAGAACTTTGGCCTTGCTCCTTTTGACCCCTCCCAGAAAATCCAGCCGAAGAGGTCCTGGAAGAACCACATCTTGGATGGTGAGGTGGCGGAGATAGAGGAGCTCTATCATCGGGTGGAATATCTTCAAGTGATTCCGGATAACGAGGTCAACAGTGTGGATATCATTCGCACCTTCCTCAAACGTCGGGTGCAGCCGCTCCAGGCTAGGGGCACACCCGATGTTTCTTTATTCTGGCCGCAATGACCCGTCTAGGGTTTCGACTGGAGAGCTCTCCAAGGGGGATGTGGACGGAATCCTCAGGCCGCTGCTGAAGTTTAAGGCTAACGAGGACATTCCGGGTAGCTCACTGACCCTTCCATTCAGGGCCTCACGATCGGTGCCGCAGGTTTAGATCTGGGATGTGCGCGTAACGCTTTTTTCGACTGCGTCTCTTTGCAGTTCGTTTAGTCTAAGAGTTTGTTTTCTTTTGTGCAGGAGTTCAAGGTGCCTGGAATGGCGCCTCCACTACCCGAACATTTTTCGGATGCACCAGACAATGAGGTAGTGGACTCCATGTCTGAGCTTCCTTCAGCGCGATCGCCGGCTGAAGAAACTTTTGGGTCGAGCGAGGAGCAGACTCGAAATAGGAAACGATGCTCGAGCGAATCATCCGATGCCTCGACTCCGCCAACCCCTAGGAACCCGTCATGCCTTGAGCGTCACAGTGGGGGTCATGGTGGCTCTTCCTCTCCTATTCCGGCCGTGCCCGTGCGGGCTATGGCGCCGCAGCCACCAGCGAAGCGGAAGAAGGAAGAGAAGAAGGAAGATAAGAAAGAAGAGAAGAAGGAAGAGAAGAAGGAAGAGAAGAAGGAAGAGAAGAAGGGCAAGAGGGCCTTGCCTATCTTCAATTTGAGCGATATGGACTCGTAAGTATCTGCAGTTGCTTTTTGCTCTCTTTCGATTTTGCTTGCTTGTACTTGATTGATGTTTTCTTTTGTAGCCACTCCTCCGATGGCTCCTTCAGCGATGGCGCTCGGGAGATGGTGGGGGAGTCGAAGGTTGCTCCTCATCCTCCTCAGATGGTGGCCACCTCTGAGGGCACTGCTCCGAACCCTTCTCCGCAGGAGGCTCGGGTGGTTGTCCCCCAGAAGACTACAGCCGGACCTTCGGAGTCGCCGTCTGACCACGTAAGTGCTTTCGTTCTTGCCGCGGGGGGAGCTCCCGAGCATTTTTCGGATGATCTGCTGATCATTTTTGTTTTGTGTCACGGGGGGATCCCCCGAGCATCTGTCGGATGATTTGTTGATCATGCCTTTATCTTTTGTACGTGCCTCGGGGGGGAGCCCCGAGCGCTTTTCGTGTGCGTGATTTGTTTTGCTCGTTTCCTTGGGCGCAGCCCCCGAGTATTTTTCCTGACAAGTTTCATTTTCTCGCAGCCTTTTGATCAGGGTGTCAATCAGCTGGTGAAGCAGCATCTGGCATTGGAGGCCAGCCTTCAGCAGCTCCAAGGTTCATGTGTTTTTTATCTATCTTCTGCTTCTTCGGTTACTTGCTTGCTGCTGAACCTCATGCTTGTTCTTTGTTGTAGATGAGAACAACACTGCCCTCTGCGAGCTTGATGCTCTCAATAAGAGCCTCGGGCGAGCGGAGAAAAAAGCTGAAGATGCCGTTGGCGCTAAGGAGCGCCTTGAGCAGGAACTAGGCGACGCGGCTGCGGCCAAGGAGCGTTTGCAGCAAGAGGCCACGGATCGCGAGGAGCAGATTTCCACCGCTGCGGCCTCACGCGAGAAGGAGGTAGTCGGCAAGCTGATGGCCGTCGCGAAGGCTATTTCGGGTGACTAGTTTCGTCTATTACTTTTCGGCTTCCTTGTCTTTCTAGCTTCGTTTTGGTTTTCACTTTGCTTCTTCCGTTTATCTAGATGCCGCGGGCATCGAGTTTGACCGTGGTGCCCTGGAGCACGGAAGTGCTCTGGATGACGCCACTGCGGCGGTCGAAGACCGCTGCAGTACCATGGTCGGCTCGCTTGCCAAGGCCAAGGTGGTTCTCGGGCGCTTATACAAGGAGCTCGTCCCTAAGGGCGTCGCCCTCGAGGATGTCGAATTGTTGGCGGACGCGCTGTCAGCCGAGGCTCCCGTGGCGTACAAGCGCAAGAAGAAGGGTATCGGCGCGTCCATGGGGCTAGCGATGGCCATGGCATCTGGAGCGGAGCTGGATCTTCATCAGGTCACCTCCCAGATGCCGACAGGTGCCGACGGATCCGAGGTAGCCTTCGCCCTCTATGCTGCCCATTGTAAATGCTATGGGCCGAAGCTGATTGACTTGCTGGCTGAGTACGCGGTGAGGCAGCAGGGAGAGGCCAAGAGCAGGCAATCCGGCTCCGAGGCTACTCAAGATGCAGCTTCTTAGGCCTTGTAGTTATAGGATAGCTTTTGTTTCTTTTGTTGTAATGTATCTATGAACACTCCTTGTGCCACGCAGTGGCTTTTGCTGTATACAATGAATCTCCGAGTTGTTTGCTTATTCGTGTGTTTGTTCATATCCTTGCCTTCTTCTCCTCTAGGGACCTTCGGGTGATGATCCCGTTGATACTTCGCCTGCACCGCAGCTGCGACCATCCTTGGATGATGCGTCGCAGCTTGTGTTTCTTCGTGACCGAATCTGTAGTATTAACAAAGAGTTGCTTGGCGTTCGAGGCCACACGGATGTTTGGAAGTCGAAGGCGGAGCGAGGCGCCGCCAGGGAGGAGTATCTGATGGGGGAGTTGCGGCATTTGGCCGAACAGCTTCAATGTGAGTTTCCTCGAGCTGCTGCTCATTTTTCGAATGCGTCTGTTGGCTTGTCATCTTACTTTGCAGTTTGCTGCAGGTGCTAACCTTGTTCCCAGGGAGGAAAAATAGCGTGTTGCTGTTCGGATCAATTGCCTGACCCAGCAGGATATGGAGGCCGGCGGCTTTTTCTGGATGGACCATGATCGTGCTATGGTTCTTACAACTGTGCAGGATCGTGTTCACCAGGAGTCGTGGGTGTTGCGGCAAGCGAAAACTTCGTTGGCGTCAATTCTGCATGTGATGTTTCCTCTGGATGAGGCACCATCAACTCTATGGGGCCTGCTGGCGAAGTTTCGGGATGTGCATCATGTCAGGGAGCTGGTGCGGCATCAGCTGGTTGCAGAGGTGAAGGCTGCGCTTTCCCTCGTGCGGCTGCATCGCCCTGATGTAGATCTTGCTGTTGTGGCGGCTGGGCTGCCTCTTCGGCCGGATGGTGGCATGTGGGACATGCGTCCACATTATGCGGCTGTAAGGCGGTATGCCGAACAAATTGTAGATCTCTTTGAGCAACGTGCGCAGGTGATTCTTCAGAATAGGTAGGACCTATAAAAAGATAGATGTAAAATTTGTATGTATTCGACTGGGCGTGTTATGCCCTTTGCTATAAAGGTTGATTGTTGTTAGCAAGTGGTGCTTTGTTTGTATGCGTGCCCTCTTCGTTAGCCTGACGTGGTCAGCTACTCAGGTGTACACGCGTTATCCTCAGTCGACGAAGTCGTGAGGTGAGGGGAGACCCCGAGTGTGTTGTAACATGAAGAAAATGCGAATGATAGACAAATTTTTGGGGCGAGACACTTAGCTTTATTCATATCGTAAGGAGGAGGTACATTGTTCGGCTGAGTAGCCTTGGCTGAATAGCCTTATTGAAAATAAAAGGAGGGGGTAGCTAGGGTTAGAAGCGTCGCAGTTGTGCGGCGTTCCATGGGTTGGAGTATGCCACTCTAGACTCCACGTTCTTGAGGCGATAGGCGCCACCTGGGATGAGTTCGGTGACGACGTAGGGTCCTTCCCAGGGCGACTCGAGCTTCTTCGGTCACTCTTGCTTGAGTCGTAAGACTAGGTCTCCTTCGACGAAGGACCTTGGGCGTAGCCAACGGCTGTGGTAGTTGCGGAGGCTCTGTTGATAGACCGCTGATCGAGCTGCGGCTATGTCGCGTGCCTCGTCGAGTGTGTCGATGGCGTCTTCGAGTGCGGCCGTCGATTCGGCTTCGCTATAGGCGATGACCCGTGGGGCCTTGCGGCGTACCTCTGCAGGCAGCACGGCTTCGGTTCCGTGCACCATGAAGAAGGGCGTGTAGCCAGTTGAGCTGTTTGGCGTTGTGCGCAAGCTCCAGAGGACAGAGGGTAGCTCTTGTGTCTAGGCTCATGCGAGTCGCTGGAGTGGGCCCATTAGGCGCTTCTTGATGCCACCACCGATGAGGCCGTTGGCCTTTTCAACTTTCCCGTTCGTTTGCGGGTGCGCCACGGAGGCGTATGTGATGTTGATTCCGAGGTCTTCGCAGAAGTCTTGGAATTCCTTGGAGATGAAGTTCGACCCGTTATCGGTGATGATGCTGTGTGGCACGCCGAACCTGTAGACTATGGATTCGAAGAATTTTATGGCCGTTTTGCCCTTTTGGTTAGCAATAGGCATGGCCTCGATCCACTTGGTGAATTTTTCGAATGCGACCAGGAGGTAGACATGGCCTCCTTTCGAGGACTTGGGAAGTTTGCCGATCATGTAGAGGCCCCATTGGGCGAAGGGACATGCTAGGGGTATGGGCCTGAGCTCCGATCCTGGTGTGTGTGGTTTATCTGCGAACTTCTGGCACTCGTTGCACCTTCGGACGATGTCCTTGGCATCGTTCATGGTCGTTGGCAAGTAGAACCCAGCTTGTAGAGCTTTGGCGACAAGGGCGCGGCTGCCCGCGTGATGGACGTAGATGCCCTCGTGGATGTCTTCGAGGATGTTTTTGCCGTCACCGATGGTGACGCACCTTTGGAGTACACCTGAAATGCTGCGCTTGTACAGCTCGCCGTTGATGATGGTGAAGGCCTTGGACCGGCGAGATATGCGCCGGGCATCTGTCGGGCTGTCAGGCAGCTCCCCGTCTATCAGATATCAGAGGTATGGCTGTGTCCATGTTTCTTCGACTGCCATGACCTGCATCAGGTTGACCACTGCGACCTCTATGTCGATATTTTCTGGTCCTTCCTGTCCTTCGGGTAGCGCAGCTCCCGAGTGTTCTGCTTCTTCGGGTGATCCCTTTGGGAATTTCCTTTTGATGGATGGCACGCAGATCTGTTCGAGGAACACACCTGGTGGCACCCGTGCGCAGATGGAGCCGATGTTGGCGAGTCTGTCGGCTTCTTCGTTGCTTTCTCTCCCAACATGCCGAAGCTCACAGTCGTTGAAGTCTCCTTCGAGTGCGTTGTAGAGTGCGCGGTACGCAATCATGTTGGCCGCGTGTGCCTCGCACTCGTTCATTGTCTGCTAGACGACGAGGTTTGAGTCGCCGTAGATGACCAGGCGCGTCGCGCCGCAGATCTTGGCCATCCTCATGCAGTGGATGAGGGCCTCATACTCGGCCTCGTTATTGGAATCTCAAAATTTCATCCGGAGGACGTACTTCATCTTGTCGCCCTGCGGGGAGGTTAGTATGACCCTGGCTCCTGCTCCGGCCTCGCGCTTGGAGCCGTCGAACTGCATCGTCCATGACTGTGTCATGTCCGGGGTGTCTGGCAGCTGCAGTTCCATCCAGTGGACGAGGAAGTCCGGAAGGACCTGAGAGTTGATCACGTGGCGCTTCTCATAGACGATGTCTAGAGGTGACAGCTCGATGCCCCACAAGGACACACGTCCTGTGGCCTCCGGGTTGTTCAGGATGCTGTTCAGGGGTGCTTCGTTGACAACCATCACCTGATGCTCCTGGAAGTAGTGGCTCGGCCGACGAGCCGTCATGAATACGCCGTAGGCGAGTTTCTGGTAGTGAGGATACCTCTGCTTTGTCGGCCTCAATACCTCGCTAAGGTAGTAGATTGGGCGTTGGACCCCATGGGTCTTGCCATCTTCGGGTCTTTTG
Organism: Avena sativa; assembly: GCA_916181665.1. NCBI lineage: Eukaryota > Viridiplantae > Streptophyta > Magnoliopsida > Poales > Poaceae > Avena > Avena sativa. Next base: position 163,587,449 of record OV702284.1, read on the forward strand.
ACCACAAGCATGGTGCTTACCACCTGGTGTGTAGCTGCTATGTATAGCAGTAGAGGCTCGCATTCTTTTGGCGTGACCAAGACCGGCAAGGTGGAGAGAAGCCGCTTTAGATCTTCGAATGTGTCGTCCGCTTCGGGCGTCCACTCGAATTTGTCTTCCTTGCGTAGCAACTGATAGAAAGGCAGGGCTTTTTCGCCCATCCGGCTGATGAACCTGATCAATGCCGCGATTCGCCCAGCAAGCTACTGGACGCCCTTGAGGTTCTTCGGCTTCTCCAGGGCCATTATGACCCGGATTTTCTTCGGGTTTGCATCGATCCCTCGCTGGGAGATGAAGTATCCTAGAAGTTGACCAGATGGGACGCCGAAGGCGCACTTTTCTGGGTTTAACTTGATCTTGTATCGATCAAGGTTGCCGAACGTCTCACGGAGATCGTCGATCAGTGTCTTGGCCTCCCTTGTTTTGATTACTATGTCGTCGACATGGACTTGGATGTTGCGGCCAATCTGGTCCTTCAGGCATGCCTGCATGCACCGTTGGTACGTGGCGCCTGCGTTCTTCAGCCCGAAGGGCATTCTGTTGTAGCAGAATAATCCGAACGGCGTGATGAATGTCGTTTTCTCCTGATCTTCGACCTTTAGTCGAATCTGATTGTAGCCTGAGTAGGCGTCGAGGAAGGAGAGCTTCTCGCATCCTGTAGTCGAATCGATGATCTGATCGATCTGAGGGAGAGGGAAGTGATCCTTCGGGCAGTGTTTGTTCAGCGATGTGAAGTCCACGCACATCCGCAGGATATCCGTGTCCTTTTTGGGGACCATCACGGTGTTGGCGAGCCACTCGCTTTCCTTGATCTCCCTGATGAAGTTTGCATCGAGTAGTCTGTTGACTTCGACTCCGATGGCTTCGGCCCGTGGTTCGAACAGTCGTCGGATGGACTGTTTGATGGGCTTGCCGTCTGGAAAGACGTTAAGTGCGTGCTCGGCGAATTCCCTGAGAACTCCTGGCATGTCCGTGGGACACCAGGCGAAGATTTCCCAGCACTCACAGAGGAATTTGACGAGCGCGCTTTCCTATGCGAGGCTGAGGTCGTTGGCGATCAGCGCCGTCTTGGAGGCGTCTGTCGGGTGGACCTGCACCTTCTTTGTGTTGACAGTGGAGTCGAAAGACATGTCGGGTGCGTTCTGTCTTGCAACTGGGGGTGCCCCGTTGTCTGTAACCTCTCGGAGCCTTATGAGCTCCTCCTGCATGCCGAATGACTGGGAGGTTCTGTTGAAGTCCCTGTCGCAGTGGTCCGATCGGGTGAAGCTCCCGTGGACCGTGATTACACCCTTAGGTCATGGCATCTTGAGTAGCAGGTACACATAGTGTGGTACTGCCAGGAATCATGCGAATGCCACACGCCCGAGGATGGCGTGGTATTGTGATGGCCAGTCCACCACTTCGAACTCGAGTCGCTCACACCGGAAGTTATCGGGCTTGCCGAAGATGACGTCGATCCATATCTTTCCCAGGGGGAATATGCCCTTCCCTGGGACGATGCCATGGAACGTTGTATCGGATTTTTCCAGGCTGCACAGGGGGATCTGCATTCCTTCTAAGGTACTGGCGAACATCAGATTGATGTCGTTGCCGCCATCCATGAATACGCGGCTCATGTCTAAACCTCCGATCTGCGCTTTGAGCACCAGGGCAGCATGACCTGGGCGAGCAGCCTGGCAGGGGTGATCCGAACGGCTGAACGTGATGCAGGACTTCGGTCCGCTGAGGTACTCAGGGCTGGCAGGTGGAGCGGTCACAGCCAGATTGATCTGACGGGTGATTTTCTTTTGCGCCCTGTTCATTGGACGCCCCTTTTGGATCATAAGTGATCCTTTTGGCACGGGGTACCCGTTTCCGCCGTTGTTCTGCGCAGGTGCGATTGGAAGATTCGACGGTCCCACGGGTGGTGGTGGAGGAGCTCCATGGGCGATGTCGCCTGGTGTGGGCGTGTTCCCGTACCCGGGGTTCGGGGCTTGTTGCCTCATCTGGGACATGCTCTCGCTGAGTTTCTGGAACTCGCGGCAATCCTTGAGCATGTGGCTTGCCTTATTTTTACCATCCTGCTTGTCGATGTAGAAGTGGATGGTGCATGGACCCGACAGTTTGTCGTATGCTGAGGGTCCATCGTCGCGACTGCGACATTGCCATGACTGCGCTGGGCGTCCTCCGTCACGGAAGTTGTTTCCATGGTATCTGCCGCTGCTGCGGTTGCCGTCGCTGCGGCGGTCGGCGTAGCCAGCCGCGACCATGTCGGGTCCGTCGCGATCATCGTAGACGCGTGATCTTCTCTTGCTACGGCGTTCACGTCGATGTTCGTAGTCATCTTCCTCCTCCGAGTGCGCTCGGTGGACGGAGTCCTTGCCGTCTGCCCACCTGTTGGGGATGTCCATGAGGTGGTCAAGTGTCTTGGGATTGACGCGCCCAAGTTCTTCCTTGAAGTCCTAGCGCTTGACGCCATCCTTGAAGGCGTCGATCGCTCTCTCCTCAGAGATGTGCGTCGTGGAGTTCTTGGTGTTGGACCAGCGTAATATGTACGAGCGAATGGATTCGCCCGTTCGTTGGGTGCAGGCCCGTAGCTCCTCGATCGAGGCTGGCCTCTTGCTGGTGCCTTTGAAGTTTCGGATGAAACTGTACGCCAGTTCCTCCCAGCTTCGGATGGATCCCTGTCAACACCCGGATTTTTAATCCTAGATGCCTGTTATGCCATACATCGCAATCCCAGGATTACCATTTTTGTGAGACATAACAGAATTGGATACCATAGTACATCATCCATTACAAACGATACATAAGTTCTTACACAAATAGGGATCTCATGATCCAGTTCTTAATACAACATCAAGCAGCGAAATACGTAATAATAACGGTAGCGTAGGCGAAACTCCATCTTCGGGGTCACAGGCAATGCTGACGATGGGAGATGATCCTAGTTGTCGTAACCTTCCTGGGGTCCATCCTCCAGGTACTCCTCTTCATAGTCTGGCCATGGGAATAGCCAGGGACAAAGCCATGAGTACTCTTTAAGTACTCGCAAACTAATGCTAACAGGTAAAGGGGTTTTTGGATAATAGGACACTAGGCTCTAGGGTTGTTTTGCAAAAGCCAGATTTATCTCTACTAAGTTTAGAAGCAACGAATGCTCGTCACAAATTTATAACTCCTAAGTGGGAACTTGTATTCCATATCACAACTCTGTTGTGGTCAAGTCAAAGTTTCAAATCATTTCACAAGTCATTTTGAAAAGTCTGACGGGAGAACAGTATGGCCACTCCAACTGTCCATAACCGTGGACGCGGCTATTCGAATAGTTTGACACTCTGCATAGATTGTACACTTTCACCACAACATTCGATACATCCGTCAGGAACAAATCCTGAATTCACCATACTCAGTATGCAGATAATCAATCCTAACCTTTCGATTACACGCCCTAGTATAAGCACCTCTCCTGTGAGTTTGGCCTCCCAACCATGACCAACTGTCATCTTGGGTACTGCACAGGTGGACAATCTTCACAAGGTAGCCTTAGCTAGGACCTTGGCCGTTAGGGAACTAATACTAAGGTATATAAGTTTCCAGTCAAGCCCTACCCAATCTTCGGGTATTGTGGTTGTACAATAAAATTGGAATGGTATCGCATCCAGACAACCATCAGTTTTATAAAGGGCTAAGGCTCATGCCTCATCATTTTCTTCACCAAAATCATCAGGTGTTTGGAAACACATGTCCAAAACATTTCAATAGAATGATCCATCATTCCAAGGTTTTCATAACCACTTTTCCACCAAGTATTCCCATATAAAGGTTATCAAGTTTTATGCTTAGCACTAGCATCTACAGGTGGGGGTAAGCAATAATGAGGGGTGGTAAACTAGTGGAGTTCTAACTAAGTTCAATCTCATGCCTTAAGATGACATTAAGATTATCTAGCTTAGGCCAAATTTTATGCTCTTTATGCAACCTTCAGATAACTTTCTAGTATCTATACTTCAATTAAGTAAACTATAAGGAATGGCTTTGATAAAGAAATAAAGTATAAAGCTTGTAAGTAAAAACTAGGATTGGTTGGTCAAGTGGGTTGGATCATATATGCTTAAGGCATATAGTGAGCAGAGTAACAAGTAGTGGTTTGTGGCATCAGTAGGGTATCTTGCAAGGGTTAGCTTGCATTGGTCCACTTAGTTAATAAATCTTGCACAATATCAGTATAAGCTTGCTAAATTACAAGTGTTAGCTTGCAAGGTTAATAGCTTGCACATTCACTAGTAGTATTAGGCTTGCCTTGTGCAGAGCAGTGGTTGAAGTTCTCCTCGGCTTCTTCTTCGTAGGATCCTCCTTCCTCCTCGTATCCTTGGTCGGTACTATCGTCTATGAATAAATACGAGGTACAAAATCACCAAACAATATTTAACTACTTGCAATCATCACACACAAGGGTCCTATAGATGATCCAACAATATCACTAACATTACAAGATTAAAGCTTGGTTTAATTCTTTTTATTTTTAGAAAACTAATTTCTACTCATTGAAAAACTACTTAAGATTTAATATTCTCCAAACCAAACATGGGATCATGTTGACACATGTCATCACCACATATTTTAGTCCATGGGAATGTGATTTAAAGTGGTGTCACAATTTAATAAGGTTTTACCCTTTTATTTTAATTATTTAAAGTGGCTAGAAATGCCTATGTAGCATTCTTTTATTACTTGAACATTATTTCTGAAGGTAAGCCTATATATTTTTATATATTCTGCAAGGTATGGTTAAACGTGATTTTTGAGAGTTGGAATCAACTCAAAAGCTATTATGGTTTAAATTTGAAAAATGTTTGAATGCAGAAAAGCTTCTGCCTTGTTATTTTTACCATGGGTGATCTATAGATCCAAATGACTTGAATCCAACGGGCTTGGATTCAGCATTCTCAGACTTTCTAAAAAAATTGGTTTCATTCAATTTGGTGCACTGAATCGATCTAGGTTGATTTTTGAAGTTGGGTACATAAGTGAGTTTGAAACAAAATGAAAAAGGTTTAATTCAAATAACTGGGCTGCGCGGGAAAAGTTAACGGGCCGGCCTGCTAAGTGTAATGCTCCCGCAGGCTGCTTAAGTGGGTGTCCCCACTCGTCAGTGAGACAGGGAGGGGCGAAGCGGTACGGGGCGATGTGGATCGTTCGATCTAGTTCTAATCCAACGGCTGAGAGTCATCGTCGACGTTGAGCAACGCCGGCGAGAAAGAAACCTAGCGCGGCCAGTGAGGGGTGCTGGGGGCTCACCGGGGTGCAGGCGAGGGTCGGCGAGGCGGGCGAACGACAAAGTCGACGACGACAAACTCAGGGGTGGTCGCGGCAGCTCCTGGGGTGGACGAAATCGATGGCGCCCTTCTTCTCCAGAGGCGGCGGGCTCCGGTGAAATTCCGGCGAGGTGGTGCTCGCCTTGCTCTTGAACGGTGTGGCATGATCAGTGAGGAGAGGGGAGTGAGATGGTGTGAATTAATCTAGCGGGGGTGGCCTCTATTTATAGTCGAGCGAGGGGACCGACGGGGCGCACAGTGAGCTCGTCGGGGGCGATGTTACAGGCGGCTATTGGCATGGGCGAAGGTAGGGGCGGTGCGGTGTTCCCTGGTGATGCTCAACGACATGGTTTTGAGGCGTGGGGCGGTGCGGCTTGGTCTGGAACATGCGACGCTCTGCGCGGCAGAGGTGGCGTCTTCGACGGCGAGCGGTGGCTGTGCGTCACGGGGCGGCGAACGATGATGTCTGGTGGTCTCCTGGGTCGGTGGGGATTGTGTATGCACGCGGTGAAGGCGGCGCGCGGTTTGTGGGCACTGGTCGAGGGTGGCGCTCTGGCGCATGCTCGGCATGGTCACTGGCGGTCTGGGCGCGGTCCGTGTGTGTGGTCCAGGGCTTGGCAACGCTCGCGGCTAGGACAGTGAGTGGCGGTGGACGGTGGGCTGCCTCCTAGACATGCTGGCTAGGCTTGCTGCTGCTCCTAGATTGCTGTCGACTATGGGGTGGCAAGGGTGTGCTCGGCTGTTCACCATTGATGACAATGGCAAGCTCATAGTGGTGCTAGTGCTTGGTTTAGTTAGCTAGATGATCTATTGAGATGGTTGTGATCCAAAGAGGGGACAAGTTAGGCTCAAATCACTGCTCCAAAAGTGTTTAGATTTTGTATGATTTGTGTCTGCAACCTGTTTGATGAAATGGCCGCATGAAATCAAGTTTTGAATTTTGAAAAGATTTTTGGTGGGTTTGCTAGATTGGTGCTAGTGAGTCTGCAGATGCTTGGGTTTTGAAAGTTGAGCTTGTTTGAGTGGTTTTTGAAAAAGTGGGATCTTCCCATATGATAAAGATTCAATTTTGAATTGTCATTTAAACTATGCATTTGAAAGTTTCTGGATGATCACAAAGTTGGCCTTGATACCTTTTATGAGTACATTCAATGGGGTGCAAAAGATCCAGAAAAGTTTCCATTAGGTTCTGAAAGTTTGAGACAGCTAAAGTAGGCATGGGAGTTAAATTGGTCAAAATGACCATTCCTTTATTTTATTGGTTTTGATTTATTTGTCTTTAGGAAAAGTTTGCGAAATGTTTCGATGATGTTTATTTCACCTAAGAAACATTTTACAAGCAAGGAAACATACAAACAAGGTGGTTCAAAAGAATTTCAAATTAAATGCATACACATATGCATTCCTTCATAATTTTAATTAGAAAAGTTTTTTTTAATCCTAATTTTGATGATTAGAGTATGATGATTTAAGTTTAATATTTTTGGGATGTTACAATCCCGAGGATAGGCTGCTAAGCCAGATCCGGGCTATGTCTGTCAGCTGCAGCTGACGGCATTGCAGGGCGGTATCCTTGTTTCCACCATGTAGCTTGACGGACGACATGTGGTCGCTAAGCCACGCCTTGGGGTCCTGTGTGCCGTCAAACTTCGAAGTGTCCAAAGGAAGCTTGAAGTTCCGTGGCATCCGTGTCCACCGGACGAATCTGCTGAAGCATCAAGCTCCATAGAGTTCTCCTTTGTCATCGTCCTCCTTGGATTCGGACGAGCAAACGCGCTTGGCGTGTGCTTTGTCGATCTTGCGTTGGGTAAGCTTGCTTCGAGCGTCGTAATCGCGGCTGCGATGACGCGAGGTCTTGTGCCTTCGAGGTAGGTCGTGTTCTTCCTCATCGGATGAAGGCATGGGACTACGGTTGAACCTGACCGCAGCCTTATTTTTGGGCTCCGCGGGAGCTTCTCCATGGAGCGCAGCTCCAATGAGTCTGAGTCCGGTAAGTGCGGACTTGTGCATGGCCCTTTTCGGTTCCCCCACCGTAGGTGGATGGGACGCGAGGTATGTGGTGGCTACCATGATCACAGCTTGCGATGTCTTCGGGATGACGTTGTCGTCGGCATCCATCTCCATGAAAGACGTGTTGAGGGTCCGAGTCACCTCGCGATGTGCCTTGGGGTCCATGTTCTCCGTGCGAGAACGGTGCTTGTTGCCATGGTTGTCGTGCGAGCTGGAGCCGCCCATGGCGGAGAGCGCAGCTCGCCGCACACTGGACTCCGAGGCCGCTTGCTTGCGCTTGTCAAGCACTTCTTGCATCTTCACCTGCTTCTTGTGTTCTTCGACTAGGAGCAGGTGGTACGCCATCAGTAGGTCCCGTGAGGCACCCACAGGCAGGATCTTGTTGCCTGCCACGGCTTCGCGTGCTTGAGCCCATCCTTCCTCGCTGAGGTGGATGATCCGATTGGGATCGGTGTCCTCCTCATTGGGTGGGGGACTGGTTTCTCCTATTCTCGCCGTTTCTACCCTGCGGGTTGGGTGGCGGGTTGTGCTCCTGATCCACGTCACTATGGATGACTGCGGCACATTGTAGTGCTTGTAGATTGGATCGTTGTTGCCGCAGCTTTCGGATCCGGAACCGTAGGTCCCTTCCTCCGATGGTGGATCGCACAGATCTGAGTTGCAGCTGCTGCTATCGTAGGACTCATTTGTTGATGGCGATGTGCGTAGCACGGGGTGTGGAGCCCATGAAGCGGGCCTGATCGATGGCAGGGGCACCCGCTCTGGGAGACGGAGAGTGCCGGTCTGCCCCACATAGAAGCAGAAGCTCCCGAATAGGATCTCGAGCCTGTCGCCAACAGGCTCGAAGTCCTTCAGGGTGGCTGGAGAGTGGGTGGTGAAGTCAAAAGCGCCGAAGAGGAGATGACTCTCCTTCGCCGCGGAGTTGTAGATCGCTTTGGTTGGGATCATCACGATCGCACAATCAGCGTCCCCATTTCCCACAGACAGCACCAATTAACAAGGTTTAATCTCGTCAATGCCCATTGTTATGAGCTTGGGTTTTGGAGAAGATGGGGATGCTGGAGATCGCGGAACGGTTAGCACACAAGCAACACAGGGACACGAGGTTTACCCAGGTTCAGGCCCCTGGAGGGAGAACCCTACTCCTGCTTGTCTGCTCTTGATTACGGCGGAACCGAAAAGTACAAGGGTGCGCAGATGCAATCTAGCATGGAGGTGTGTATGCGGTGGTATGAAGATGCCCTCCTCGTCGTGCCCTTCTAGCCTTTATATAGAAGTAGGCAGGTCCTGGGCACAGACCGATTCGATTACAGGTTTTAGGGTTTGCCCCTTTGAATATTCTGTCTACTCTAGTCTTGTTCTCCAAGGATCCGAAGGCGTCATGGGCCCTGGTCACCCAAAAGTCTTCATGGGCTGGAGCATATTCTTCGTGGGCCTTCCCTGGGCTGGACTAGGTATGCTAAGATCGTGTACCCGTAGGGTATAACCATGGCAGTAGTTGTGAAGCTCAAGTTAGGATCTCCAGTCAAGTACTGTAGGATGAATCTCCAGGCTAATGGCAAAGCTCAGATCATCCCTCCTGATGGGCAAAGGTGGTAGAGGCATTTAATCTCAAGGAAGGGGATGTTTGCATGTCCAGTTTCACAGATGAAAGGAAACTACCACCAAGACTCAGACATCAGTGGTTCTACCTTAAGCTTGAGATACTTAAAATTAAAGAGTACTACCCTGTCTTATTAAAACCATTCTTACCATTTGATCCTGCAAATGTATCTGAGTATCTCTTATAACATATTTATGCACATCTCTGTAGGTACAGCCCCACTAAGATTGATGAAAGGAGTCTGATTACTACTTGAGGTATGATTTTCACCTACAAATGCTTACTGTTATACTTGTTTAACTAGTGTGTTTTGGGTGATGAATAATGCTTTATTTGTAATGTAGGACCTGGTTTTGCTGGTGAAGAATCCTTTGATAATGAATGCATTTTTGCAAACAAGGTTGATTTGACATTCAATCAAGTTATCCAACTGAGAAGCTATGTTGAGGAGTTACCAAGACCTGATATTAAGGAGTATGTGTGGAAATTGACAGAAGACAATATCATACCAAGACTAGAGACCTGGAGAGGGAAAAATGGTTAGTAATGTTTGTTAAAATATTTCTTTGTATAATCATGCTTCTAGTAGTAAAACATAGTTTAGTAAAAAGTATGGAACTTTGTATTCTGCATTACTATAGTATGGTTTGATCATAATAGAAATTTGTGTTTTGTGGGTTTTTCACAAGAATTCACAAATACTTATCTTTTGAAGTTTCTAAGGCCTGTCTTATGCTCAAGAGCTCCCGGGCATGGGGTTCCTAAAGGATCTGAAGTTATTCTCCTTGTTGTGAACAAGCCAAAGGTTTCCAAGACTCGGTACTATAGAATGATGCTAACTGAATGTGGACAGGCAATTATCTATTTTGGATGGAAAGATGTTGTCAAATCATTCAGTCTGAAAGAGGGTGATGTCTGTGATACGTCATAAATGTATCTATAATTTTTTATGTTCCATGCTTGTTTAGTATCAACTTTGCTATGCTGCGTTTACACTTTGAGGTATTTTTATATATTTTCTACGACTAACCTATTAACAAGATGCCGCAGTGCCAGTTTCCTGTTTTTTGCTGTTTTTGGTTTCAGAAAAGCTAGTAAGGAAATATTCTCGGAATTGGACGGGACAAAAGCCAAAGTCAATATTTTACCAGAACAAACACACAGAACGAAGGGCAACCGAAGGGGGGCACAGGGTGGCCACACCCTAGGGCCATGTGGGCCTACCCTAGGGTGCGTCGCCCTATGGTGTGCGCCCCTGGCCGCCCTCCTACCTCGCCTCTTCGCCTATGGTTTGCTTGATATGTCATAAACATATCTATAATTTTTTCTCGATACGTCTTAGCTAGATGGTTGTTTCTCCTCCTTTGTGCTATCATGTTTAGATCTTGTGAGCTCCGTTCATGATCAAGATCATCTATTTGTAATCATACATGTTGCATTTGCGGGGATCCGATGGATATTGAGATGTTATGTTAGATTGATTATTTATCTATCATGTATGTGTTAATTGTGATCTTGCATGCTCTCCGTTGCTAGTAGCTATCTTGGCCAAGTAGATGCTAGTGACTCCAAGAGGGAGTATTTATGCTCGATAGTAGGTTCATGCCTCTAGTAATCTGGGGAAGTAACAGGAATATCTAAGGTTGTAGATGTGCTATTGCTACTAGGGAGAAAACAACAATCTTTTGTTCATGGAACAATTGTATTATTTACTTTACACACATTGCTTAATGCAGTTATCTGTTGCTTGCAACTTAATACTGGAGGGGTTTCGCATGATAACCTAAAGGTGGATTATTAGTCATAGATGCAGTTGGATGACGGTCTATGTATATTGTTGTAATGCCCGATCAAATCTCATAGGAATCATGATGTCTAGTATTTGCATTGTTATGCCTTGCTTAGTCTGTCAATTGCCCCGCTGTAATTTGTTCACCCAGCATGTTATCTATCTTAAGGAGAACACCTCTAGTGAACTGTGGACCTCGGTCCAATCTTTACCATTGATACATCATCCACTGTTACTGTTTACTTTCTACAAGCAACTACTATCTTCCACACTATACGTTTAATCCTTTGTTTTTAGCAAACCATTGAGATTGACAACCTCATTGTAAGTTGGGGCAAAGTCTTGAGTTTGTGTTGTGCAGGATTCCAAGTTGTTAGCAACACCTTGGAGTTGTTTCCTTGCTCCTAATGGTTCGATAACCTTGGTTTCATAAATGAAGGAAAAATTGTTGCTTGCACATCACACCTTGCTCCTGGGGTCTCCCAACGAGGCTCTACAGTCAACTGAGCCCATCAAGATTTTCTGGCGCGGTTGCCGGGGAGTTAAGGACAGCTTTACAAGGGGAGTCTTTCACAACCATTCTCTTTACTTTGTTTTTGTTTTGCTTAGTTCCTTTTTCTTTGTTTTGCTTGCTTCTTTTTATCAAAAATTACAAAAAAAATTAGTTTTGTTTGGTTTGCTTTTTCTTATCAAAAACACACAAAAACTAATTCCTACTTTAGTTGCTGCCATGTATAGTGTTTCTCCAATCACTGTGTCACCTGTGGAAATAATATTTACTTTCAAACAAGGAAGTGAAGAGAGTTTCAAAGAAGCTTGGTCTAGAATTTCTTATTCACATGGAAAAACTGAACCTAAAATGACTCTAGGCTTAGTTATTAGCAGTTTCTATCATGGTCTTGCTCTTTGTTATAGATATGCTTTGGATGCTATAGCAGGAAGAGATTTTTTCCAATGTAATGAGGATGAAGCTTCGAATGCCATAAAGAAGTTGAATACAATTTATAATTTGCCTAGCAAATTTGATTCTTCCATTATAAACATATATGCTAGGTTGAACACTCTTGAGACCAGTACATCTAGTTTAAAAGATTGATATAACATTCTTAGAGAGCATCATGATTATGTTCTAATAAATTCTAAGCCTTCAAAATGGTTTCCTACAATAAAAGTTGTTATAAACAATGAAACTTTTGATGCTCGTGGTGATATCATGTCTGAATTTTGTCTTATGCCTAAAGATATCTATGAATCTTTGAATCTTTGGAGACTTTATGAAGGAGGAGAAGAAATATCTCTTCCCAATAATGAAACTATATTACCCATTGGAATAGCTGAAGGAGTGTTTACAAAGATCTTAGGGAAAGTGGTGTCTACTGATTATCTCGTTATTGAATGTGTAGGAAAAGGACAAATTACACTTGAAAGATCCCTACTAAAACTCCTTGGAGAAATAATAGATGTGGGAAAAGGCATTATGAATTTTGCTTCTCCAACAAGCAATCATAAATTCCCTAAAGATAAGAGTAAAGGTAAGAAAGGTAGGGGCAAGAAATTTGATGTTAATGCTTCTTCATTTGAAAAAACTTGATTCTTGCTTCTTGTGCCTAACTTAAAGGTGTTAAAGAAAAGTACTTCTTGGAGATAACCCAATAGTTTTCTTAAGTCTTGGAAGTTATTACTTCTGTAATAACCACTCCTTATCCTTTTTGTGTGATTTTTGTGCCAAGAATAACCTCTAATGAGAGAGAAGTAAGATTTGGGGAAGTTGCTGTCCCGAAACAGATTTTTGTGCTTCAGTGTAAAAATTCGTGAAAAATTACTATATGTCGGATTGAGCTGTAGTTATCTGAGTAAATGCCCCAGGTTGTTATCTAACTTTCGTTAGTTCAACACTTTTTGATTTGAGCAACAGAAGGTCTTCGAAAAAATCGGTTTTTACCTGCTAGTCTGTTTTGATAGATTTCTGCCATTATTTGCATTTGCCTCTTTATCGGTTTCTTTTTGAGTTCTTATTGATCACTTGAGCTTTTTAAAGGAATTGCTACAGTAGCTTGTGTTTTAATGAAGGTTTTATTTGTGTTGAAACTAAACCCAAGGGTTTATTATTTTGAATGCACTAATGTTGCTAATCAAGATTGTGTGAAGTTATGTATGAAGGAAATTTTCAAGTGTAGGGGAAGAATGATATAATGAGATAAAGAATGGACAAAATCTCAAGATTGGTGGACGGTACAAAAGCCAAAGTCAATATTTTACCGGAACGAACAGAGAGGCCGAAGGGTAGCCGAAGGGGGGCACAGGGTGGCCACACCCTAGGGCCGTGCCGGCCCACCCTAGGGCGCGCCGCCCTATGGTGTGCACCACCTGGCCGCCCTCCTGCCTCGCCTCTTCGCCTATAAAAGCCCCCCAATGCAGAAAACCTAAGCACCCGATCATATCTTCACGAAACAGTCTATAGCCGACTCCACCATCGTCCCTAGATCAGGGGGATCTGAAGCTCTTCCCGGCACCCTATCGGAGGGGAGAGATCATCCCTGAAGGCCTTCTTCATCACCATGCCAGCCTTCGGTATGATGCGTCATTAGTTCACTCTTGGACTATGGGTCCATATAGTAGCTAGATGGTTGTTTCTCCTCCTTTGTGCTATCATGTTTAGATCTTGTGAGCTCCGTTCATGATCAAGATCATCTATTTGTAATCATACATGTTGCGCTTGTGGGGATCCGATGGATATTGAGATGCTATGTCAGATTGATTATTGATTCTATCATGTCTTATTGATTATTGATTCTATCATGTCTGTGTTTTTTGTGATCTTGCATGCTCTCCGTTGCTAGTAGCTATCTTGGCCAAGTAGATGCTAGTGACTCCAAGAGGGAGTATTTATGCTCGATGCTAGGTTATGCCTCTAGTAATCTGGGGAAGTGACAGGAATCTCTAAGGTTGTAGATGTTCTGTTGCTACTAGGGAGAAATCAACAATCTTTTGTTCATGGAACAATTGTATTGTTTACTTTACACACATTGCTTAATGCGGTTATCCGTTGCTTGAAACTTAATACTGGAGGGGGTTCGGATGATAACCTGAGTGTGGATTATTTGGATGGGAGCTGGCGTTGAACAAAGAGAGAACGCACCGCAAAACTGGCGGACAACGAGCTGAAAACGTCCCGTCAGTCTACGATATGGCCCGATATTTTGTGTGTTGTTTGGGTCTACTAAGAGCTGGGACAACCGAGATCAATAGAGTCTCAAGAGTCTCGCCGGAAGAAGACCCTGGAGGAGGGAAACAAGCGAGGAACCACAAGGTTGTTGCTGCAGTAGTTACTGAACCTCATAGGCTGTTATTCCGAACAGAATAAATCTAGGCAAGCGCGCGGCGAAGCGATATGGAAATAGGCCGGGCATCGACAGCAGAGCAAGATAGAGAGGAAGGACAAGCGTAATTGGTTCGCGGGCTCACCGGGAGGGTGATGGCGTAGGCGTTGGTGCTCGAGATCGAGGGAGTGGGCCGAAAAAAGATGGAGACGACAACGCGGCTGGGGCGGTATCCTTGGTGGACCTCTTCGGCTCCACAGAGACGTTGACAGGGATGTGGTTCTTGGTTGCTGCGGCTTATCTTGATTCTCCCAATGATAGGAAAAAGCGGCGTAGCCGTCCCCGGTCTTGGACTACAACGACGGCAGGGCAAGCTCAAGCTTCCCCCATGGTGCTCTCACTCGGCAGAAGGAAGAAGAAGGGGAAAAGAGGTGGCAGCGCTGGATGGAGGAAGGAGGGGATAAAGGGTTGGATGGGAAATCACTTTGGACCTTATGTATCCCTAGGGAAGAATGCTTGGCCGCCCATCTTGTCGGCAGTGACCTGCTGCGCCCCGGATGCGCTCCGTATAGAGGAGGGCGGAGGCAGAGAGCAGCTCGCTGGATGAAGCAGTATGAAGACCAAGGTGGGCTAAAGAAGAAAGGATAAGGACTAGCCCAATAAGAGAAAGAGGAGGTCCGAGGCAGAGTTGCATATGGGCCAGCTAGATGGGCTGCTGGCAGGTATGGTCTTTTCCCTTTTTATTTAGAATTCATGTTTGATTTCTTCTTATTTGGTTGTTTGAATTGTTTGTTTCAAATTCGAAACAGATGCTGGAACCAAACATCTCAACAAAAGGAGGAAGGGTGGCTCATCTAAGAGGTGTAGATTTGGAGGGATAGAGTAGAAGGGTTCTTGTTTCTCTTTTTATTAATTTTCATATGATACCAAAATAATTGATTAGGCTCCAAAAGAAAAACTAGAATGTGGAAACAAGAAGGGGCAAGGATGTTTGAGAAAATAAAGTAGATGGTATAAGGCATGAATGAATATGAAGTGGACAACTAGTGTGTGCGAGCTGCTAGATAATGATATGGCCACCAATATATTCATGCATGGTCATGTAACCAAATACAACCGTTTGGAAGACAAAGGAGTTATGCTACCCTCATGGAATTCAAAGGTGGCCATGAGGCTCCACATAGTTTTTATTGTGAAAACAATAATAGAACAACTATGGAAGCATGTAGATTTTGAATTGTATCCATCCCAACATACATGAGCTAGAGGCAATAATCAATATAAAGGCAAAGACTCACATATATTTGGATGGTGGAATTATAAGGTGATGACAAAGAAAGATGGTGGAATTGCAAAAGATATATGCCCACAACTCAACTTGGGCATGAAGCAATTTATCAAGAAGCAAATACAATATATCAAGAAGCAAATACAAGTGATACAATATATAATGCATATGAGATAAGAAACAAATGAGAAGGGTTTTATACGATGCTCCAATGCAAGGTGGCATGATGACGAGCATGATATAATGATGATGTACTAATTACATGTAGGAAGTATCATTTTATTGTGATTGATGTAGCATTACGGATGTTAGACAGACGGGTTGCTACAACTCTCCCCCACTAAAGAAGAATCTCTCCCCGAGATTCTAGAAAGAAGAAGACTGGAACAAGGTAGGATGCTCAGAATGGAGGTCATCCTGACACTCCCATGTTACTTCATCAACGGAATGGTGCGACCATTGCACCTTGTAGAATTTTATAGACTTGTTGCGAGTGTTTCGTTCTGTGATTTCAAGAATTTTCACGAGGTGTTCTTTATAAGAGAGGTCTTCTTGGAGGTTGATGAGCTCGTGATCCACAGTCTTGCCGGGATCTTTGAAGCACTTCTTGAGCTGAGAGACGTGAAATACATTGTGCACCTTGAGTTTTTCAGGAAGCTCAAGTGCATATGCCACTTCTCCTCTTCTTCCACGAATTTGGAAAGGACCAATGTATCGCGGAGTGAGTTTGCCCTTGAGACCAAACCGGTGTGTGCCTCTCATGGGAGTGACACGAAGGTAAACCAAATTACCAGGAACATATTCCATAGCCACATGTTTCTTGTCATAGTAGCTCTTCTGCAGACTCTGGGCAACTTTCAAGTTCTGAAGAATGATAAGAACTTTTTCTTCTGCTTGGGTGACGATGTCAGGGCCAAAGAAATTCCTTTCACCTGCACCTGACCAACCAATTGGAGTACGTCACTTGCGGCCATAGAGAACCTCAAAGGGTGCCATCTTGATACTTTTCTAAAAGTTGTTGTAGGAAAACTCAGCATATGGAAGGCATTCCTCCCACTTCATGCCGAAAGATATGACACAAGCGCGAAGAATATCTTCGAGAATTTGATTTATTCTTTCCACTTGTCCTGGATACTGAGGGTGATATGCCGTGCTTAAATTTAGCTTTGTGCCCAAGCCTTGTTGAAAGCTTTCCCAGAACTTGGAAGTGAAGATACTTCCACGATCCGAGCTGATTTCTAGGGGAAAACCATAGAGTGAGACAATTCTGTTAATATAGAGCTCGCCCAGTTGACTAGAGGAAATAGTATCCTTGACCGGACAGAAGTGAGCAACCTTGGAAAGCCTGTCGATGACAACAAAAATAGCATTGTTGCCTTTCTGAGACCTCGGAAAGCCAGTGATGAAGTCCATTTCTACTTTCTCCCATTTCCATTCTAGAGGCTTCAAAGGCTGAAGAATACCAGATGGTTTTTGATGGACAACTTTCACTCTACGACAGACATCGCACCCAGAGACATACTTGGCGAAGTCATTTTTCATTCCTGGCCACCAGTACTGTGTTTTCAGGTCCATGTACATCTTTGTGCTGCCGGGGTGGATGGAAAGAACAAAATCATGAGCTTATTTCAGAACCTCTTCCCTCAAGCCTGGAAGTTCAGGAACAACCATCCTGTGATCATAGAACAAGGTGCCTTGATCTTCGAGGTGGTATGCTTCATACTTTGGATTCTGGGATTTTATTGCATACTATTTACAGAAGGGATCCTCCAGTTGAGCAGAACGGATCTTTTCTGCCAAGGAAGGAGTAGCTACCAAGGTCGCAAGGTAGCCTCTAGGAACAAGGCTGAGGTTAAGCTGGTCGAATTCCTCACACAGTTGAGGCTCATACTTCTTCACCTTGAGATTGTTCACATAAGCTTTACGGCTCAAGGCATCAGCCATGACATTTGCTTTGCCTGGAGTGTAGTTGATTGTGAGATCAAAGTCGTTGATTGTTTCAATCCACCTCCTTTGCCGAAGATTGAGATCTGGCTGAGTGAATATATATTTGAGGCTCTTGTGATCTGAAAAAATCTCACATTTGTTGCCAAGCAGGTAATGTCTCCATAACTTCAAGGCAAAGACAACAGCTGCAAGTTCCAAATCATGAGTAGGATAGTTGACTTCATGAGTTTTCAATTAGCGAGAACCATATGCAACGACTTTCTTGTCTTGCATGAGAACGACACCAAGCCCTTGGAGTGAAGCATCACAGAAGATCTAAAAGGGCTTCGATGTATCTGGAGGAATCAAGACAGGAGTGGAGGTGAGTTTTTACTTGAGAGGTTCAAATCTTGTTTGGCACGCCGGTGTCCAAAGGTATTACTTCCCTTTCTTGAGGAGATCGGTCAGAGGCTTGGCAATCTTGGAGAAGTTTTGGACGAATCAACGACAATAGCCCGCCAATCCGAGGAAGCTATGAACTTCTTTGACATTTTTTAGAGGAAGCCACTCCACTATAGTCTAAATAGTTTCCGGGTTGATAGAAATGCCTTGCGTAGAGATGACATGCCCCAGGTAGGTGACTTTTGGCAGCCAGAATTCGCACTTGGAGAACTTTTCATAGAGGCGATTCTCGTGAAGCTTGGTGAGGACGCAACGGAGGTGTTCAGCATGTTCCTCTTGTGACTTGGAATAGACAAGAATATCATAAGATAAACCACGATGAACTTGTCGAGATACTCCATGAAGACCGAGTTCATGAGCCTAGAGAATGTAGCAGGTGCATTGGTGAGACCAAAGGACATGACCGTGTACTCATACAGGCCATAGCGAGTAGTGAACACCGTTTTAGGAATATCTTCTTTATGAATCTTGATCTGATGGCATCCACTCCTCAAATCAAGCTTAGAGAACACCATAGCTCCAGTGAGTTGATCGAATAGATCGTTGATTCGAGGCAGAGGGTACTTGTTCTTGATTGTTTTTGCATTGAGAGCTCGGTATTCAACGCAAAGTCGATCAGTCCAGTCTCGTTTCTTGAAAAAGATTGGACTACCCCAAGAAGAAGTACTGTACTGGATGAAACCCAAATTTTCTTGCTCGTCGAGCTACCGCTTGAGTTCAGCTAGCTCATTCGGTCCCATTTATAAGGCCTCTTGTAAATAGGAGTGGTTCCAGGTTCTACTTCAATCACATACTCAACCTCACGATCCGGAGGCATACCTGGTAGCTCTTCAGGAAATACATCTGATAATTCATATACCACCAGTACACTTTGAAGAGCATCCATAACATCCACATTCTGAACACCCAGAGAATAGAGCTGAATTGAGGGATTCTGCCTTGGAGAATATACAATGTGGCCCTCGGGAATTTTTAGAGAGACCGAGTACTCAGAACAATCGATCACAACTCCATTTTCACTCAGTCAATCCATGCCCAAGATAATGTCAATATCCGAGCTTCCCAGAATAATCAAAGAGGCCAGAAAGGAGGAGCCACCAATTTGTATATTATTATCATTGCTGATCTTGGAAGATAACATCCTTGCACCGGGGGAGAGGACCATAAGCTTCTTAGAGAGTGAATCAGAAGCCAACCCATTTTCCTGGGCAAACTTGAAAGACACAAAGGAATGCGATGCTCCAGTATCGAATAATACTCGTGCAGGAACAGAGTTCACGGGAAGTGTAACCATCATAACTCCAGAAGCATGTTTCGCTTGAACAATGTTGACGTTGTTGGCGCGAGCGACAACTGACCCGGGCTTAGTGTTGATGTTGAGAGCCCGTGGAGCAGGTGCACGAACCAAAGTAGTAGTCGAAGCAGGTCTTGGCGGGGGTGGAGGAAGAGACTTGTTGTTGTTCATTTGGAAATTCCACTGTTGATGCCCAAAGTTCCCATAGGTGAAGCAAGCGCCACTTGGGCATGGAGCTGACTAACCACCAAACGACGCCCTGGGGTAGTTGTTGTTGTAGCCCCCAGATGCAGCGCTGTAAGAGTTCGGTGGTCTTGGAGCGAAACTTGCCGGTCTTGGAGGAGTGGGGAGCGACGGTGTGGTAGGAGGAACCCACACGCGGCACTTGGAAGGAGCATCCCCAGAGGAAGACCCAACATCACGGCTATGCTTCTTGGATTCTTCATAAGCCTGTTTGCTCGACTCCTCTTGGAGAGCTGCTTGTTGAAGCTTGAGCAGAGAAATGGTGCTTGCATGGGTCAAATCATACTTGATCGAAGGATTGAGACCTTGACGAAACCCCTTCTGCCTTTTCTTGTCGTCGGACACTTCATCGCCTCCATAGCGAGAGAGCTTAATGAAGTTCCTGATATAGGTGTTGACATTGTCGTTGCCCTGCTTCAGGTTGAGAAACACCTCCTTCATACTTTCCATCATAATCTTAGGTAGGTACTGTTCCTTGAAAGCATCAGAGAATTGCCCTCAAGATGGCTGAAAACCAGGCGGGCTTGACCTCAGGTAGTTCTCCCACCAAAGTGCGTCCTCTCCACGCAGCAAGTGAGTAGCACACTTGACCCTGTCCTGCTCAGTCACATCAGTAGTATCCATCAGCTTTGTGGTCTCGCGGAGCCAATCATCCGCATCGAGCGGCTCGACTGTCATCTCAAATTGCCGAGGGTTGAACTTCAGGAAGTCCTTCAAGGTGCCACGTTATGGAGGCGGAGGAGGTGGAGCAAACTCATTCCTCCTGACGCTTTCTTCGAACCTCAGCTGGTTCTGCTGTATCGCCCCAGTGTAGTAGCAATGCTGACAAGAGCAGCACCCAACTCTGGCAATCCCGGAGCTTCTTCTTCAACATTTTTACGAGGTGAAGGCGCCATCCTGTTACAGATGCAAGAGCTTACATTAGTACCATAATGGAAAATGTTTAGTAATCCAAAACAGTACTAAAAATGGAATTAACCATGATTAAAGAATACAATTTACTAAGATGATATTAAAATATCAAACAAAGTTCATAGCACCTAAGAGATTGTTAACATATCGCACACGACTGAAAAGGAGTTTGAAACACGAATCAACCAAAGAAAAAAATTCTGCAAATTTCAGCATTGTAATCTTCCATTGAGCATAGTAAAATCGCATTAGTCCACCAATTCAATGTACAAGAGCGAATGCTAAGAGTAGTGGCATGGTCATGACTCCATCCCGCACTCGAAACATTACCCCATACATGAATAGGAAAACTCGTGCAACCCAACTCTGACAATAGTATCACTTAATTGCATAAAACCACTTAACAGATGAAGGTTAGCAACTCCACATCATGTGAAAGCATACTTGATCAAACACCCCTAACTAGATCGCGTTGGTAACAAAGAGTAAGATAGATCGCATCGGTTTGCAAAGAGTTGGATAGATCACGTTGGTTTATATAAGCCTGTCGGTATGGAATGTACCAATAGTTGATAACCAAAGGCAGATTACGATAACATGTCGGATGCAACAGATAGACAAAACAATTTAACAACACACATCCTATGATACTACGGAAACCCGGAACACGTGAATCCTAGTTTGAATTTTAAGGAGAGAATTGATAAAAGTTACACTTCCTTACCAGAAAAGGGTGGGTGGGTAAGAAGAAAATGGAAGCAGTCCTACTCTCACATTTAGTTTTTCCCTAATATACATAACTACCAAAAATATTTTCTAGACAGACAACGACCATCTTGGCTGAGACCCTGAAGGGCGGAATGGCTCTGATACCAGATGTAATACCTCAGACACTACGCTCTAAGTAACAAGCCTGAAATGAACCCAAAGTGCATGAGGTGTCCTACCGAGGAGGCCCGGGGCCATCCACGGGTAGGTCCCGTCTAAGCGAAACAGGGAACTGTACCAGCCAACACCCCATCCACTTTGCAAGAAAATCAGGACAAGTACGAGCGGCGTAGTCGATAGGCATGCGACAACATAACATACACAAGTGCGTATGTTAGCGACATACAAGAGTACATCAAAGCCAGACCATCTAAAAGAAATAGAAATATTCAATGCTATACGGCAAGATTTAAATTACTAGATAGTTCCAATAGTTTAGGATACATCCTCAAATAGCATACATCAGAATATCAAGCGGAAGCAGAAGACAAGATTCGAGTACGGATAAGAAGCAAATCAGCGTAAGACACTCTGAAAATAAGCACATCCCGCCCACATGATCTCAAGATCTCCATGCCCTGGAAACTCTACACCTGACGGTCGTTGCCTCCATCATCGGTCTCTTCGACCCAGTAGCCTTCCTGTGGGTAACCCTGTCCATCTGAACCAAATATTTATCATGTGAGACCCTAGGGGACTCAGCAAGTCTTTATGCATCTAAAGGGGACAACCTGAGGGTAACGCAATTGCATTGAAAGTAAAGCCTAGAAGTTTTATAAAGACACGCTACAACATCTTCCTAACCAATGATAGACAGACACTCGTTAAGTAAACATCAGTTAATTTCCCAACAGATATATATCAACACAAATAAACATCGCTCGCACACCTCCTTGTTCATGAACAAGAAGGCGGAAGAACATCCCATCCATTGGCAGTTTTATTAATCATTCTATGAATATTGTACTATTACAAGACAAGTTTTAATCAATTTAAAATCGGTACTCTAGTTATGCTTGTCTATGATCGAGAAACTGTGCTCCAAGTCGTCTATAATCGTGGACAGGGCTTTCAGAAAGATTTATCCTGCAGGGGTGCACAAATAGCAACACACGCATGATCAACCTCGAAAAAACCAAATGAAAACCCAACAAGGCATCACGACAAAGCATTCGCAAGATTCATATTTGATTTCAGGGGGCCACCCCGCTAAGCTACCCGCTACGAAGTTGGCCGGCTCCGCGACGGACCAAGGGGTTTGCGACAATGGTTGTAAATGACTGGGAACCAGAAAGTGTGGCTGGGCTTGTCGATACCGCGTAAACATTCCGCATTTGTCCCAAAACAGTACAGGCGCTCCACGCGCAATAGTAAATAAATCAGTAAAGCATGGCATAAGTACATGATAGTAATAACACCCCAAACTACTTGTGGCCCCAAGAAATTAAATATGACTCAAGCTAGTACTAAGGGGATTCATGGTCCCACATGCGGATAGTGCGATAGTCAAGGCACAAGAATCAAGTACTTAGGGTCCTACAGGACACAAGTGGGCAGATAAAAACCAGATCTCAACTATTGCTCACCGGTAGTTATCCCATTACTACTTAATTCATTTGTTTAGGTACCTCATTCTTCAAAGACACTCACAAACCCTACACATACAATTCTACGACTCGCATGGCTCAAACAACTCCTGTGGGAATGGCTCATAGAATTGAAGAAACAAGCTTCGGTGGGGTTTAAAAGTAAAGGCGATGCAATACTTGGGATTCAATTTTATTTGGATCGCGACACATGATGCAAGAATAAGATAGATGCAATATGTACTATATGTAGTACAAGCATGGGGAAATACTTGCCTGGAGGTTCAATTGCAGAATAAGTTGGCTCCGGTTAAAACTCCTGAGTCTCGATAAGCTCCTTGCTCGGTGTCTATCCGGATAAAAACCAAACACACGAGGGGCCAAAATAAATATATTGCGTAATCATATAAATCATATGCAGCAAGCAAACAAGGTATGCTATGATGATACGATGCACAATTAACACGGTATAATATAGCATGGCATGGGTGAGGTGTGGATACAATAATAAAGCACTTTGTTAATTTATTTAGGCATGTTTTACTCCCATAAACAGTTCTGATTATGTAATATTTATATGATGCATGCTTCAATTCATAACATGGAATGCATAGTTAGAACGGGCTTGTCGGGCTGATCGATTTAGACATATCATTTGTCGGATTCCGAGTTATAGATTTAAATTATGTAATTATTAAGAAATGGGCATTTATTAATATTTAGTAATTCGAAAATTTTAAATTTCTCAAATGATATTATAAATAGCATAAATAGATTCCTCAAATTTTTATGATTCAAAAACATATATAAAACATTATTTTTGGAGTTGGCATTTAAAATATATGAGTTATCAATTGAAAAACCTGTTATTTTCATTTTCTGTAATTACAAACGAAAGTAGATGCTTTTTACACCCAGGGTTATCTAGCCACTGTCCTTGTTGGTGGGGCATTTACTGACTGGTCTGAGGTAGAGAGCTGGCTGGGCGTAGGTTGAGAAGAAGAAAGTGGATAGGGGGC
The DNA here is from genome assembly GCA_916181665.1 of Avena sativa. Lineage (NCBI taxonomy): Eukaryota > Viridiplantae > Streptophyta > Magnoliopsida > Poales > Poaceae > Avena > Avena sativa. The sequence goes on from OV702284.1 coordinate 163,611,005, forward strand.
CTCTTGCAAACATGGCATGGACACGGGATGTTAGCTGAATAACCTCTGAAAGAATGACAGCTAGCTTAATCGATTTTCGGAGGATGATTTCGAGAAGCACAAGGCTCCGTTTTGAACATCCTTAAATCCTGGAGTTAGACGATACATAGAACTCCAAGATTTGTCAAGAAAGATTCATCTGATCTGGGTTGTGCTGGTCGAGATCTTGCTGAGAACAGATCATCTTCAGTTGGTGCAAAACTGTCAAACGCGACCAGATAAAAACAGCAGAATTCATCGGAAGATCATGGGAGTTGTGGTGCTTCGTTTAGGGGGATTTTTGCACATTTGTCATACTTTTTATCTAAAATTTGCATATTTTCCATATGACCACCACATGTCAGTGACACCAAAAATGACAAATATGCAAAGTGCAAAGAAAAGTATGGCAAATGTGTAAATCCCCCTCGTTTAGGGTGTGATTTTTATCTTTAAAAAGAGGACACAAATGGCTACCAACTTTGTTTAGGGAGTTTCGCCGTATGAAGAACAGGTAGGCCGGAATAAAACCGCGAATAGGGATGGATTTCATGGCAGACTGATGACGAACACATACTGATGAACTCGTGACTGTTTCTGCGAGATGCAGCGATTTTGTGAGGAAGATTGTGAGCGGCTCGAGTCTTTGTTTCGCTCGCCGTTTGATGCTGTAGAAAGCTGGTTCAACCAAGATCAAGATACGGGGAAGATTTGCACCGGAGGTCTTTTGTACGGGACAAGAAAAATATAAGAACAGAGGGGAAAACAAGCGCCTGCCGCGCTTGTGTTAGCTGGCAGATAATTCATCGAACTTCAGAGGCGATTTACGGGCAGCTCCGCCGCAAAACTGACGGACAACGAGCTGAAAACGTCCCGTCAGTCTGCGATATGGCCCGATATTTTGAGGATGTAAGTGAGCGCTACAGGCCATCGTTTTATGTGCTGTTTGGAGATACTGAGAGCTGGGACAACCGAGATCAACAGAGGCTCAAGAGTCTCGCCGGAAGAAGACCATGGAGGAGCGAAACAAGCGAGGAACCACAAGGCTGTTGCTGCAGTAGTTAGTAAACCTCACAGGATGTTATTCCGAACAGAAGAAAACCAGGCGAGCCCGCGGCGAAGCGATATGGGAAGAGGCCGGGCGTCGACAGCAGAGCAAGATAGAGAGGGAGGACAAGCGGAATTGGTTCGCGGGCTCACCGGGAGGGTGTTGGCATAGGCATTGGTGCTCGAGATCGAGGGAGTCGGCCAAAAAAAGATGGAGACGATGACGCGGCTGGGGCGGTCTCCTTGGTGGCCCTCTTCGGCTCCACAGAGACGTCGACGGGGAGGTGGTTCTTGGCTGCTCCGGCTTATCTTGATGCTCCCAGAGAATGAGGAAGAAGCGGAGTAGCCGTCCCCGGTCTTGGACTACAGTGACGGCAGGGCGAGCTCAAGCTTGCCCCATGGTGCTCTCACTCGGCATAAGGAAGAAGAAGGGGAAAAGAGGTGACCTGCTTGGCCGTCCCCGGTCTTGGATGGAGGAAGGAGGGGATAAAGGGTTGGAAGGGACATCACTTCGGGCCTTATGTAGCCCTAGGGAAGCGTGCTTGGCCGCCCATCTTGTCGACAGTGACCTGCTGCGCCCCGGATGCGCTCCGTATAGAGGGCGGAGGCAGAGAGCAGCTCGCTGGCTGAAGCGGTATGAAGAGCAAGGTGGGCTAAAGAAGAAAGGATAAGGACTAGCCCAATAAGAGAAAGGGGAGGTCCGAGGCAGAGTTGCAGATGGGCCAGCTAGATGGGCTGCTGGCAGGTATGGTCTTTTCCCTTTTTATTTAGAATTCCTGTTTGATTTCTTCTTATTTGGTTGTTTGAATTGTTTGTTTCAAATTCAAAACAGATGCTGGAACCAAACATCTCAACAAAAGGAGGAAGGGTGGCACATCTAAGAGGTGTAGATTAGAAGGAGGGATAGAGTAGAAGGGTTCTTGTTTCTCTTTTTATTAGTTTTCATATGATACCAAAATAATTGATTAGGCTCCAAAAGAAAAGCTAGAATGTGGAAACAAGAAGGAGCAAGGATGGTTGAGAAAATAAAGTAGATGGTATAAGGCATGAATGAATATGAAGTGGCCAACTAGTGTGTGTGAGCCGCTAGATAATGATATGGCCACCAATATATCCATGCATGGTCATGTACCCAAATACAACCGTTTGGAAGACAAAGGAGTTATGCTACCCTCATGGAATGCAAAGGTGGCCATGAGGCCCCACATAGTTTTTATTGTGAAAGCAATAATAGAACAACTATGGAAGCATGTAGATTTTGAATTGGATCTATCCCAACATACATGAGCTAGAGGCAATAATCAATATAAAGGCAAAGACTCACATATAGTTGGATGGTGGGATTATAAGGTGATGACAAAGAAAGATGGTGGAATTGCAAAAGAGATATGCCCACAACTCAACTTGGGCATGAAGCAATTTATCAAGAAGAAAATACAATATATCAAGAAGCAAATACAAGTGATACAATATATAATGCATATGAGATAAGAACCAAATGAAAAGGGTTTTATACGATGCTCCAATGCAAGGTGGCATGATGACATGAGCATGATATAATGATGATGCACTAATGACATGTAGTAAGTAGCATTTTATTATGATTGATGTAGCATTACAGATGTTAGATAGACGGGATGCTACAAGCTCGTCCTCCGCCGCTCCATCAAGATCCGCCGCCACCTGGAGCTCTTCCACCACCGCCACCTGGAGCTCGTCCTCCACCACGCCATCAAGATCTACCGCCACCTGAAGCTCGTCCACTACCACACCGTCGAGATCCACTTCAATGGCCACTCGGATTGATGATCCGCGTCGATCTATTCTTCATCGACCATTAACTTGCAATGATGCCGAGGCTAGCACTTTAGGTTATTAATTCCCATTTGAACCCTACTGGATTGTTCATGTAATGTTATGTTCCTATACCTGTTCTGTTCATGTTCTACTCTGTTACTGGACCTGTTTCTGCTCTGCTCTGCTCAGTTATTACTTGTTACATAGTTTGTTTGCTGAAGTGATGGTCTAGTAAGTAGTATCTTATTATTGGTTACACAGGAACAAATTTCTAAGTTTATTCAGCTATTTGTACAATGGATAAAACTTGGATGAGTGTTGCTAGATCTAGTACCCAGTTTGCAGATGGGGTTAGGGGTTTCATTCAGTTTGTAGCTACAAATTTTGGTTATAGACAAAAGATTGTCTGTCCATGTAAACTTTGTTGTAACATATCCAGACAAAGTTTAGAAGATGTTGAAGACCATATTATATATGTAGGAATCATGCCTAGGTATACAACATGGGTATACCGTGGGGAATCAGTAGATTGTGCTATTCCTACTGTACAACCCAATGAATCAGTACATTTTCCATTAGGAAGTGATGAGATGGATGAGATAATGTTAGATTCTCATGATATGTACAATACTATCTCTTTAGGATCAGATACACAAGTTAACAGTGATGATACTGATGATACTAATGATGATTCTGAAGAAATAGATGAAGTTAATGAAGACGCTAAGGCATTCAAAAAGTTAGTTAATGATGGCAGACAAGAATTATATGCAGGATGTAAAAAAATTACCAAACTGCAATTTCTTGCGAAGCTAATGAACATAAAGAACACCAGGGTATTAACCAGATCTACATTTGAAGATGTACTACAGCTATTTAGGGATGTGCTACCAGAGGGTACAAATCTCCCTATGAATTTTCATGACTCCAAATAGTACAACAAATCTGTAGGGCTGGGATATGACACATATGATGCATGCATTAATGACTGCATTATATATAGAGGAGACAATATCAATGCAACTGTCTATCCAATATGTAATGCATCTAGATGGAAGACTGTGAAAGAAATTGGTGGTGGCAAAAGATTTAGCAGGGGTGGCTCAAAAGGTGGTTAGGCATTTCCCATTGAAAAAGAGAATTAGAAGATTATTCATGTGAAGCAACACAGCCCCACTTATGAGTTGGCATGTTGATGGTAGGATCAAGGATGGTCTTATGAGGCATCCTGCTGATGCATCAGCTTGGAAGCATTTTGATGCAAAATATGAGTGGTTCAGTAAAGAAGATAGAAATATTAGGTTTGGACTGGCAACTGATGGTTTCAATCCATTTAGAACTATGAAGCTGACTTACAGCATCTGGACCATTGTATTGATTCCATACAATCTTCCAGCAGAGAGTTGCATGAAATAAAGCAACTTCATTTTGTAAGTTATTTTTGCTGGTAGGAAGGCACCAGGGAAAGACATAGACATTTACCTGTAGCTAGTAGTTGATGAACTGAAAGTATTATGGAAGGATGGTCTTTGGACTTTTGATGCTCATGAAGGAAGGAAATTCAGGGTGTATGTTGCACTTTTATGGACAATTAGTGACTGGCTAGGCCGGGGAATTCTTAGTGGAGAGAGTATTGTTGTTTGCTCCCACTGCCTGCTGGGTACATGTTCCAAACGTTTAAAACATGGACACAAAGCATGCTACTTGGGTAGTAGGATGTTTCTACCTGCAGGCCACCCATTTAGGAAGGATAAAGACTCATTTGACGGCACAACTGAAGACAGGGAACCTCCAATACAACCAATAGGTCATGAGATTTCAGAAATGACAAAAGGCATTCACACCATCTATGGCAAAACACAGAAACAACAAAAGTCTAAGAAGAAAAAAAGACAAAGAGATGAGGGGGAGGAAGATACTGTTAAGGAGGATGTGCACACTGTAGAATTCACATTGAAGAAGAGAAGCATCTTTTTCCAACTTGAATATTGGGAACATTTGCTGGTTAGGCATAATTTGGACTCAATGCATATTGAGAAGAATGTGTTTGATAATATTGTTCACACAATTTTACAAGTGTACAACAGGTCCAAAGATAATGTGAAATCAAGACTAGATCTGAAAAGATTTAAAATCAGAACACATCTCCATGTTGATGAGACTCAAGAGAAACCATACTTGCCTAAAGCAATGCACTACATGAATTTAGATAATAAGAAGGTATTTTTCTCAGATGTGAAGAATGCCAGGTTTCCAGTAGACTATGCTGCAAACATGGATGGGAAGCTCAGGTTAGATGAGAAAAAATTAGTTGGGTTGAAAACTCATGACTGCCACATAATTTTTGAAGATGTATTTCCTTTAGCTATAAGTAGAACCATGCTTACCCCAGTTGCTCTTCCACTAATTAATCTTAGCAAGTACTTCAAGAAAGTTTGCTCTAAAGTCATAGATCCTACTGAGATGCAAAAGTTGGAAGAAGAAATTGCCGAAACAATGTGTCAGCTAGAGCAGATTTTCCCACCATCATTGTTTGATATAATGGAACATCTTGTCATCCTTCTTGCAAGTGAAATGTTGATAGGTGGAACAGTGCAATTCATAAACATGTGGTCTATAGAGTTGTTTGTTGGAAAGTGTAAAGGGATGGTACATACTAGAAGACATCTTGAAGCATCAATAGTTGAGGGATATATATTTGATGAGAGCTTGGATTTTTGTGAAAGATATCTAGAAAATTACAACAAAGAGTCAATGCACACTGATGATAGCACAACTAGCAGTCCAGACACTAATATATATTTAAGAACAATTGTAAGACAACTCTCTGCATTTCAAGTAGATGAGTTAGATCACATTTCATGGACACAAACTCAAAGGCATGTGTTGCTTAGTTATCAATAAATTACTAGTTTTTCAAATTAGCATATCACAATACTACAATCAGACAGAAGGAAAAGTAGAAGAGAAGTTGAAGTTGCTCACCACCAACAATTCCAGAAATGGTTTGTCGAACATGTGCATTCTCTAATGGATAAAGGAGTTGAACTACCACAAGAAGTTGTTCTACTAGCACAAAAGCCTTTCATGATGGTGAAAAAATACAGCAGCTAGAAGATTAATGGCCGCACATTCCACACAAGAATCCATTCTGCTGGAAAATCTTCCCATTGTGATGAAGTTTCAACTTCTGCAAAGACATTAAGTTATTTAGTAGATCATGCAGTAGGAGATGGTCAAATTTATGGCAAGATCCTTGAAATAGTTGAAATGAATTATTCAAACACAGCTAGTGTAGTATTATTGAAGTGTGAATGGGTTAAAGATACTGGAATTAGAGTAGATGAATTTGGAATAACTGAAGTCAACTTCAACCATGTAGACAACGGGAAAAATCTTTCATCTATGCCATTTATACTAGCTAGTCAAGCAAAACAGGTCTACTATTTGCAAGATCCACTTGATGATGAATGGTTTCCTATTGTGTCTAGGTAAGTTGATATCCAACACAATGGTTTTTCGTTCATCTACTATTGTTTGTTGGTTTGATTCTGTTGAACATGATAATAAAGTACTTGAAAGTGCACTTCATATTCTTATGATTTTTATGTTTGATGATAACACACCTATCGATTTAATCGTGCGCTAAGTGTATATCAGGTATTTAAGGTTGTGGCACGAAAAATAAATTGCCCACTGTTGGCACTTGCCAAACGCACCAGTGCTGACCGGTAGTACTGGAAGTCACAACTGGTACTACCGCTTGGCACCGGTAGTACCGCTTCATTATACCGGTCACATATGATAGGGAAGGAACGCTCTCGTCAACCCTCAGTACCACCCGGTACCGCGGTGCGGCACTACCGCACCAACCGGTAGTACCGCTTGCACCAAGTGGTACTACCGCTTGACCATGGTAGTACCGTTCGGCTGTATCGGGCGACACTGAGGGAGGACAAGAGCTCTTCATCCCTCTCAGTACCAAACGGTACCTGCAGACGGTACTACCGCCTGGACCAGTAGTACATCTTCTCATAACCGGTAGTACCGCTTAGTGGTAGCACCGCTATGTTGTTCCGGAGGTGCCTGAGGCTGGATCAACCGTGTGGTGCATCTCTGGTACCTAGTCCGGTACCTGACCGGTAGTACTGGTTGTGTCCGGTACTACCGGTAGTACCGGTGCATTTAATGCCCAACAGGCAGATTCACTCCAAATGCACCCTTCACCTACCTTGGAAGGTTGCTCGTCCCACTCAAGAACACCACGTCCATTTGAGCCACCAAATCGCCAAGATCTCTTCACTCAACCATCCAAAGTCGTTGATCTTTGGAGAATCGAAGGAGGAGACCTTGATCTATTGCTTCACCAAGAGAGATCTTCAGTTCCCCCTCATTCACTTGAGGGCCCCTTGCTCTAGTGTTTCTTTGGAAACTCTAGTTCTAGATTTGGTTCTTACAAGTTTGTCTTTGATTGTTTGATAGCTTGCTTGTATTTGGGAGCCTCCAATTAAGTTGTGTATGTGTGCCTCGAACTAGTTGTAAAGGTGCCGGCTTCCACCTTGAAGGTTGCCGATATAGTGGAAGAGGTGAATTGAACCCATCGGGGTGAGGTACATCGAAGAACAAGGGAGGCCTTTCGTGGCGTAGGTGGTTTGATACCACCCCCTCTCCAAACGTAGACGTACTTCCTCTCAAAAGGAAGGAACTACGAGAAACAAATCCTTGTGTCTCTGCGTCCACCACTTTGGTTACTTCTATCCTTTACCGCACTTTACTTTACTTGTTCTTGCTTAATGTTGTGCTAGTTTGTACTCGTTTGACATATAGGTAAATTCACCTTAGTTGCATAATCTACAGAATTTACCTTTCTTGTCAAACCCTAATTTGAAAAAGAAGAAAATTTGAAGTAGCACCTATTCACCCCCCTCTAGGTGCCCATACGATCCTTTCAATTGGTATCAGAGCCTCGGCTCTTTATTCGGGCTTTACCGCCTAAGAGTATATGGGTAGCAACAATGGGGAAGGTGGTGGTGAGCCTACCTCGGTGACCATGGATGATCTCAAAAACTTGGAAACAAGGTTGAGCTCCTCCATGGTCAACGAGATCAAGAATATGCTTGAGAAACTTCTTAAAGATAAAGATGGCTCATCATCCCCTTCTCCTCAAGAGGAGCCTCCATCAGTATTACCTAAGGGAAATGCCCCGGTATCACCCGAGGGTATGATGGTGGGGGCTAATCAAGACAACACTAATTCCTCCACAAAAAGGGATGGTGGGAAGGGTGAGAACCATGATTCTCATCCATGGTACTCTCCCGACCCTCCAATTCCTCACCCTCATATAAACAATAGAGGATACCCACCAAAGCTGGAAGCATGTGCTTTTGTTCAATGGAAATCTCTAATGAAAACTCATGTGAGCAGCTCTTGCATTAAACTATGGAACATCATCGAACAAGGACTCTATATTGGGGACCCCAACAACTTGACAAGAAGAGAAGTTGTCAATAGTTAACTCAATGCCACCGCCTTGCACATTCAACAAGGATTGGGTACAAAGGATTACCCACACATTGAGCACCTCAACACCGCCAAGGAAGATTGGGATGCTCTCATAGTGTTGTTTGTTGGGAATGAGAGCATGAGAAGGAACCGGTATGATGCACTAAGCAATGAAGCCGAAGGCTTCTATGTGAAGGAAGATGAAGATCATGAAGACATGTATCGTAGACTCAAATCCACCGCCATAGCTTTTAGGAATGTGGGTGCCTCACATGTGGATGATGCTTGGAGAAAAAGTAAATATGTGAGTGCACTCATGCCCTTTGAGCCCACCGACTTGAAGAGCCTACAAGGAAGACACAACTACCACCTCATGACCTCCAATGAAGTTATGCAAGAGATGGCCTCTTTCAAGGTTGCCTCCAAGAATGCCAAAGATGCCCGTGCTCGGGCCCTTGGAATGAGCAATGTTGTCAACCTTGCATTGAAGGCCAAAGTTGTGGAACATAGGGATGGAGATGATAGAAATGAAGGCCTATCCATGATCCACCCCGATGATGTCAAGAAGTTTCATGGTCAATATATGGCCTTCTATGCAAGCAACTACTGGAAGAACCCCGCCAAGGCCAAGATGGAAATGCTACGAAAAAGCAACCCCAATGGAAAAAGAGGCAATATCCCAAAATTGAGAACTTGTTATAATTGTGGCGACCGAAATCACTTTATGGCCAGTTGTCCCTATGAGAGAAGAGAAGATCATGGTGGCAACCTTGTGCCAAAGATAGCTTCCAAATCTCCTTACAAGAAACCCTTCATCAAGAAGAATACAAACAATAAGAAGAAGGGTGAGATTGTATTGATCACTCATGAAGAATTCTCCTCCGACAATGAAGATGATGAAGATGAGGAAGAGGAAACATCAAGTGGTGTAGCTGATCTAGCCACTACTTCTACTCCGACATTCTCCCTCTTTGATTCTCCAAATGAGAAATACTCCCAACAAGAACGTCACTTGCCTTATGGCAAGAGGAACGGAGGTATCCTAATCATCTCACTCCACTCCCTTAGCTAATGATGAAATAGATGATGAGATGTCTCTTGAAGTAAAAAGGGAATTAGTTGCTTTTGATGAGTTTGTGACTAACTTACAAGGGGAGACCAAGATGCATTTTGGGAATGTCTTAGATCAACTTTCCCACACACAAGAGCTTCTTGATGTAAGATTTAAACTTGGGAGAGAACACGAGATTGAGATAGAAGCCCTAAATAATGCTCTAGAAGAAGAACAAGAGACTAGGATGTCTCTTGAACTAAAACTTGAAGGGCTTGATGGGGCCAATGATGTAATTGTTAATAGACCCATCAAGGAACGTGATCATGCTATTGCTAAATATAAAAGGGCTAAAAAGGACAATATTGAGTTTGGTGTGGTTCACAAAAAACTTGCTGAGGACTTTAGTTTACTTAACAAGGCTCACAAGGCATTGGAAACTGAACTCTTGTCACTCACAAAGTCCCATGAAAAGCTTCAAACTCAATTGACCAATATTCCTTCACCTAGTAATTTCATTCCCTCTAGTAGTACAACTATTCTTGAAGAAAATTCTAGGTTGAAGGGGGAGCTAGCCAAGGCCACATTTCCAAAAGGTAACAAGTCTATTGATGACCTTTTGAGTAAGCAAAGGTCAAATGGTGAGAAAGGGGGCATTGGTTTTGTCTCCAAAGCTAAGAATAAGAACAAAAAGAAGAATAAGGCCAAGCCCGCACAAGAGAAAAACAAGGCCATTATGGATAGTAAGACCACAAGTGGTAAAACTATGTCTCATGATGATTTTGCGGGAAGTGTTAACCCTCACTATGTTCTAATGCGTGATTATTATGGTGATGTGTATGCACAATATGTTGGCCCATATGATGGTTACATTGCTTGGTCTATTTGGGTCCCCAAGACCCATGTTGCTAACAAAAGAGGACCCGTTGAAAAATGGGTACCTAAAAATTAGCTTGATCTTTTGTAGACATATGCTTTCGGAGGGTCAAAGTGGGTACTTGATAGTGGTTGCACAAGTCATATGACCGGAAGCTTGTCTATTGTCAAGGAATTAAGGCCAAATGATGATCAAATAACCGTGACATATGCCGACAAGTCAAAGTCTAAGGTAATGGGTTTCAGCAAGGTAGTGGTTCCCCACGATATTACACTCGTGGACGTCATGCTTGTTGAGACCCTTGGTTAAAATTTACTTTCAGTCTGTGCTCTTGGAAAGATGGGCTTTTCCGTATTTATTGATGATGATATTGTGGTCCTCATGTGGAGAAAGTCTCTCAAGGTCGGTTTCATTGGGTACGTCGAACATGACTTGTATGTGGTAGACTTTTCGGGGCAAACCACTACAAGTGTGATGTGCTTATTCGGAAAGGCCGATGTGGGTTGGTTATGGCATCGCCGACTAGCCCATGTCAATATGAGAACTTTGCAAAGTCTCCACAAGGAGGTCCATATTGTTGTACTAAAAGAAAATATTTCCTTTGCCAAAGATCGTGTTTGTAGGGCTTGTGTTCTAGGAAAGATGCATGATGCTCCCCACAAACCAAAGAACCGCATCGACTCAACGTGGATCTTGGAGCTCCTTCATATGGATCTCTTTGGTCCTCCATATCATGCAAGTCTTGATGGGAAGAAATATTGTTTGGTGATTGTTGATGACTTTTCAAGATACTCATGGGTATATTTCTTCAAGTTGAAAAGTGAGACCCAAAAGACCTTCATCAACTTCATCAACTTGGTTCAACGTCAATACAATGTCCCTGTGTTGATAATAAGAAGCAACAATGGCACCGAGTTCAAGAACTACACCTTGAATGATTTCCTTGGTGATGAGGGGATAAAACATCAATATTCCGCTGCATATACCGCTCAACAAAATGGTGTTGCCGAGAGGAAGAACCAGACTCTTATTGAGATGTATAGGACCATGTTGGCGGAGTTTAAATCTCCATACAACTTTTGGGCCGAAGCCATCTCCACCGCTTGCCATGCATGAAACCGGCTCTACCTCTGCAAAGAAATCAACAAGACTCCATATGAAATACTTACCGGTAAAAATCCCAACATATCTTACTTCCGGGTGTTTGGTTGTAAGTGTTTCTATCTCATAAAAGGTGTTCGTTTGTCCAAATTCGAGTCTAAAGCATTAGCAGGTATTTTTGTTGGCTATGGTCTCGAATATCACACTTATAGACTCTATGATAAGCTCTTCGGAGCCATCATAGAATCTTGTAGTGTGACCTTCGAAGAATATGATGGTCCCCAAGGGGGGCGTGTTGATGCTTGTGATGCAGATGATGAAATGCCTCGGGATGCCATAGGAAGAATGGGTGTGGGATATATCCGCCCCGTTGAGGAACCCCTTATGACAGATCGAGAAGAACTGTGCTCTACACAAGTGGAGCCCTCATCTTCACAACATCAACAAGCTCCATCCACCTAGGAGGACAATGACCCAAGCCAAAGACAATCCGTGGACCCTCAACATGTTGATCAAGGGGACAACTCTAGTGAGGAAGAGGTTGAGTCTCCAATCTCCAGAATGACAAGCGGTGCCAAGTCAATTACACAAGGGAGATCCATACAAAGTGCCTTAAGACAAGCTCAACTCAATGCTAGAAATGTGCCAGATCAAGACCAAGGTCAATCTTTGCCTCTTAATGAAGATAATGATTCCGGGGATGATCAAGGTCAAGATCATGGTCAAGACAAGGACCAAAATGATGAAGAAGGTCCTCCAAGAAACAACAAGGAGATCCACACTCGTCGCGAAGCTAGAACGGATAGGATGTTGGAATTAAGAGACCACTCTCTAGAAAATATGGTTGGTGACCTAAGGATAGGCATTTCCACAAGACCACAATTGAAGAGGTTTAGTGAACACCAAGCACACATCTCCATGATTGAACCAAAGAAAGTGTGGGAAGATCTTGAAGATTTGGATTGGTTGGAAACAATGCACAAAGATCTCAACAACTTTGAGAGAAACAAAGTATGGAAGTTAGTTGAGAAGCCAAAGCATTGCCGCAATGTTATAGGAACCAAGTGGATATTCAAGAACATGCAAGATGAGCATGGAATTATAGTAAGGAACAAGGCAAGATTGGTTGCACAAGGGTTCTCTCAAATTGAAGGCATTGATTATGGAGAGACACATGCACTCGTGGCTCACCTTGAGTCCATCCGTATCCTTCTGGCTTATGCGTCACATCATAACTTTAAGTTGCAACAAATGGATGTAGAAAGTGCCTTTCTTAATGGTCCATTGAATGAGTTGGTGTATGTAAAGCAACCCCCAGGATTTGAGGATCCCAACTTCCCAAACCATGTCTACAAACATGCTAAGGCGCTCTATGGGCTCAAACAAGCCCCACGCACGTGGTATGAGCACCTTAGAGAGTTGTTGTTTGACCGTGGATTTGAGGTTGGGAAATCGATCCCACTCTTTTTACTAAAAAGATCAATGGGGAGCTTTTTGTATGCCAAATATATGTTGATGATATTATCTTTGGCTCATCTAACAAATCTTGTAATGATGAATTCTCAAAGCTTATGACTAGTAGGTTCTGGATGTCTATGATGGGGGAGTTAAGGGTATTTCTTGGTTTTGAGATCAAGCAAGTTAGACGAGGGACATTCTTCAACCAAGCCAAGTATACTCAAGATATGCTCAAGAGATTCAATATGCAAGATTTAAATGGAGCTCCTACTCCCATGGCTACAAAGACTCATCTAGAACAAAATCCAAATGGTAAAGATGTGGATCAAAAGGTATACCGGTCTATGATTGGTTCTTTGCTTTACCTTTGTGCATATAGACCCGATATTGTGTTGAGTGTAGGTGTGTGTGCAAGATATCAAGAGGCTCCTAAAGAAAGCCATTTAATGGCGGTCAAGAGAATCTTTCGATATTTAGTTCATACCCCATATTATGGTCTTTGGTATCCTCGAGGGTCAACATTTGCTCTTTGTGGATACACGAATTCAGATTGATCTGGTGACAAGGATGATAGAAAATCAACATCTGGGTCTTGCCAATTCCTTGGTAGGTCCTTGGTATGTTGGTCTTCTAAGAAGCAAAATTGTATATCTCTCTCCACCGCCAAAGCCGAGTATGTGGCAGCTGTTAGTGCTTGCACCCAATTGCTATGGATGAGGCAAACTTTAAAGGAATATGGTGTCCTTTGTGGCAAAGTGCCTCTTCTATGGGACAATGAAAGTGCCATCAAGATTGCCTACAACCCGGTGGATCACACAAGGACAAAGCATATTGAGATCCGTCATCACTTCATTAGGGATCATGTTGCTCGAGGTGAAATTGATCTATTATATGTGTCAACCAAAGATCAACTTGTCGACATCTTCACGAAGCCACTTGATGAAGCAAGGTTTTGCTATTTGAGGAATGAACTAAATATCATAGATTCAAGGAGCTTGACTTGATCACCTTGCATACTCACATATGTCTTGACCCTTATTTGGTTTAGGTGCAGACATGGATATAGGGGGAGTGCGTTCCTAATTGATTGGACTATCCCTCCCCCATTATGCCCAAAGCGATAAAAATCATTCCTCTTAATATCATTTTGTGATATGTGAGCTGAAATGATGAGTTTCGGTAATGGACCCAAGATATATCTTCGTGGTGCCAAGCCGAGTATACTCAAACATGGTGGCCTAGGCCACCGCCCTCTCTCATTCGAGAGGTTGGAGCTTACTCGTGTTTGTCATTTGTTGATTCGTTATTGATCTTAGTTTCATGCACTCTCCTTTGGTTTTTGATATCTTTATCCTTATTTCAGAGTGCATGTGCTTCACATAGTTTGATTATCTCAACCCAAGCCATCCTACTTCCTCGAAAAACCCTCATCTAATCCGCACAAAAACCCCCTCTATTGTCCTTGGCTATGGAATCAGGCGGAACCGGTCCTACCGGACTAGGAGCGGTACTACCGGACCTGGGTGGTTCCCAGGTCGAACCTTGGAAACTTCTCCAGGAGCGATACTGCCGGTCGTATGTCCGGTACTACCGGTTGCTGAACTGGTACTACCGGTCGGCATTTTCTGTTATATGTTGGGTTGCGCAGGGGGGGGGCACCCTTCAGTGCCTCATTATCCCCCCTGCTCGCCACACATACCGTCGCCACCGCCGGAGCTCTTGACGCCACCGGAGCCCCACCACGCCCTCCTCTCGCCGGATCCTCCTCGGATTCGGACTCCTTGCAGGCTCCCGATCCTTCTCCACCGCCATGGATTCCGGTACAACCGCCCCTCTCACTCTTGTTTTCTTCATTGGGTCTAGGTTTACTTAGATTCTTAAAGAAAGTCACTTGTTTTGAGGTTGTACCGCCAAACATTCCTTGTTACCTAGAAGAATCGATGATTTAGGTCATGTTGAGGTCAATTTGGGACCATACTCTACCGTGGTTGTGCGAGTATCCGTGCGACCGGTAGTACCAGAAAAAAATTCCGATACTACCGCTCGCACGCGGTACTACCGCATCCCAGCTCCGGTAGTACCGGTCCCAGCTGACCGCAACTCTTCGATAAAGCATGGATTTTTCTTTGGTTTGTTTTTGGTTTCTTGTGCCCTTACCCCCCTGTTGTTCTCCCTATTGCTATCACAGGTGTAGGTGGTTTTAGGGGCGCTCGTAAACGCTCCAAGGCAAGTCATGAGATTGTAGAGGAAGAGACGGAGTCCGAAGAAGAAGAAGTCATGCCTCAGCCTAGTCATCACATGAAGATTCCAGCCTCCCGAGGTGGTCGTGGGGGTCATGAGGGGGTCACCAAGCGGTTTTCTGGTCATGGCAGTGCTCCCCCTCCTCGTCCTCCATCCTCGAGGCGCTCCAAGAGCTACAACTCAAGGCCATCAGGGCCAAAGTTATTGTCTAATATATCTGATTCCGAGTTCCACTCCCTGAGAGTTGATAATCCCTATGGCCATGCCCGTGATGAGGGTAGGGAAGACAGCTTGTTCTACAACAACTTCCAAGAGCGCGTATACAATGAAGTCCTTATGAAGAATGTTCAAATGGTTGTGCCGCAGCTGTGGATTGATATGGACCATCTCAACAAGCATCTTGAGTACTTTGCTGGGGCTAAAGAAATCTGCTCTCACCTTGGATTGCTCCCCATTATGGAATTCCAGAACGATTATGAGCCTCTTCTCATTGCTCAGTTTTATGCCACTGCTCACTTCTCAACAAACCGAACTCGAAAAATCACTTGGATGGCTCAAGGTGCACTTAAGGAGGCCACTCTTGCTGAATTTGCAGAAATTATGGGATATGAAGATCGCGGCCGTGACACTCCTTCTGGCTTTCGTTGCCACATGCGTGAGCACCCCTCCAAGAAGGAGGTTCTTGCCCGTCTCTATATCCGGGTTCGCGGTGTTGTTGTCAAGATCAAGGATCTTCTTCCCACTTATGACATTCTCCACCGCATCTTCCGTGAGACCGTTGCTCCTCGTGCTGGCAACAAAGATGAGATTCATGGATATTCAGTTGATTTGTTGTTCAACACCTTTCTAAACCGCGACTCCGGCAGCCCTCTTGATGTGATGGACTTTATATGGAATGAGATGGTTGCTGCGGCTCACTCCCAGAGGGTTCCCCCATTCGCTCCCTACATCATGGCTCTCATTGTTCCCAAGTGTCCTCCATTGCCAGGACCTTTTCCTCTCATCCTCTAATTGTGCACAAGTCCAAGGCCCTCAAGATCAAAAAGCATGCTAAGCCTCACAATGTGGAGGGTGATGAGGTGGATGAAGATGGCAATGTGATTGTGGCAGATTCTGGTGATGCAGACAGTGGCCGTGATGCTGATTATGTTGTCTCCCGTCGCAAGCACGCCCAGCCCTCTTGGGCTAAGAGGATGGAAGCCAATCTCAAAAAGGTGTTCTGTCTCCAGGTTGACAACCAAAAGCGCATGTATGAGTCTCATGGTGTATGCCAAGAAAGCATGTGCTCGTCAGAAAGAGTTGATGGAAGCCCAAGGCTTGACTGTCTCCAAAGGGTCCGAGAACAACATGTGTACCGGTAGTACCGGTGCATTTAATGCCCAACGGGCAGATTCACTCCAAGTGCTATAAATGCACCCTTCACCTACCTTGGAAGGTTGCTCGACCCTGATGGTGCTCGACATGGCACTTTGTTGGTAACCCCAAGCACAGGGTGTGAAGAGCAAACAACAAGTTTTCCCTCAGTTGAGACCGAGGTTGCCAAACCAGAAGGAGGAAGGAAACGTCACACAGGTGTTGCAA
Organism: Avena sativa; assembly: GCA_916181665.1. Taxonomy (NCBI): domain Eukaryota; kingdom Viridiplantae; phylum Streptophyta; class Magnoliopsida; order Poales; family Poaceae; genus Avena; species Avena sativa. Next base: position 163,627,678 of record OV702284.1, read on the forward strand.
GCAACGTGGAGACCTTCACAACACAAACTCAAGACTTTGCCCCAACGAACAGTGAGGTTGTCAAGCTCACCGGTTTGCTGTAACAAAGGATTAAATGTATGGTGTGGAAGGTAATGGTTTGCAGCAAGTAAACAAGTAACAGTGGAAGATGTATCGATGGTAAAGATTGGACCGGGGTCCATAGTTCACTAGAGGTGCTCTCCTTAGATAAACAACATGGCATGAAGAGTAAACAAATTACAACAGGGCAATTGGCAGGAACTGAGCAAGGCATAACAATGCAATTACTAGTCAGAAAGATCCTATGAGGTTGATTGGGCAATACAACAAGATACATAGACCGACATCCAACTACATCTATGACTAGAAGTTGAAGGGTTTCGCGGCATAGTAAATCAAAATTTTCTACGGATGCGAACAGAGGGAAAGCCAAGATCTAATCTAGGAGATGCAAACAACAAGAGAGATTGGATTAGATCTTCATACCCTTGAAGATTCGCACAGCGGAACGTTCGTCGGAACGTGGGTGATGTAGTCGTACTCGCTTCTCCTCCTCGCGATCCGATCTGATCTAGCACCACAAGTGGCGGTGCCTCCGTGAGATGCACACGTGCAGCACCTCGACGTCTCCTCCTTCCTTGGTCCAGCAAGTATGGTGGAGAGATGGGTTGGATCTACAACGCGACGGCGCGGTGCAATTGGTGGAGAATTTCTGCAGCAGGGCTTCGCCTACAAGCAGTCGGGAGGGAGAGAGGAGGGCAGTAGGGCGGCTAGGGTTGGAGGGGAAGGTGTGAGGGGGTGGTGCGCCCCCATCCCTCTTTATATAGAGGGGTGGGCGGCTTCAACCCTACCCCCTCCCCCAAGCCAAACCGGCGGCCCCAAGGAGAAGGAGTGGGGGGCAAGGAAACCCCCCCTTCTAGAAGGTCTATCTCGAGTTTAAAACCCCCTTGGCCGGCTGGGCCCTATGGGGCCTTGTGCCCCTGGCCCAATGCAGCCAGGGCACTCCCTCATAGGCCCATGCCCCCTCCCGGAAGGTGGGGCCACGTTGGTCCCCTTCCGGAAGGTTCTAGAAGCTTCCGGTACAATACCGATTAACCCGGAACAATTCCGAACTCCAAAAACTGCACTGCCTTATATGAATCTTATTCTCCGGACCACTCCGGAACCTCTCGTGATGTCCCGGATCCCATCCGAGACTCCGAACAAAAACTCATAAACCAATTATCCAATCTATCCTAGAGTCGAGACACGTTAAGTGTGTGACCCTGCGGGTTCGAGAATATGCAGACATGATCTTCTATCAATAATCAACAGCGGGGTCTGGAAACCCATATTGAATCCCACACATTCATCGATGATCATATCGGATGAACCACGATGCCAGGATTCAATAAATCCCATATATATATTCCCTTCGTCTCGCGATATTTTACTTGCCCGAGATTCGATCGTCGGTACCGTCATACCTAGTTCAATCTCGTTCACAGCAAGTACTTTACTCGTTCCGTAATCCGATATCACTTTGTGATTAACTCCTTAACCACATGATTGTAAGCGGTGTTGATATTGATTACCGAGTGGGCCCGAAGTATATCTCTCCGACTTGGGAGGGACAAATCCCATCTCGATACATACAACCCAACAGATACTTTCCGATCACCTGAGAGACACCTTTATGATCACCCTCTCATAGGATGACGTTTGATGACCTCAAAGCTTTCTTCCGATACCAGGGAGTTGTATTATCTCATGGTCTAAGGAATACAATATTTGACATAAGAAAAGCTTCGCAAAGACGAACACGATGACACGATCTAATTGCTTCGCTTAGTTTGGGTCTGTCCATCATATCATTCTCCCAATGATATGATCTCATTATCAATTTACAACTCATGTCTATGGTTAGGAAACCTTAACCATCATTGATCAATGAGCTAGTCCATAGAGGCGTACTAGGGACACGGTGTTGTTCACAAACCACACAAGTATTAAAGTTTCCGCTTAATACAATTCTAGCATGGAATATAAACATTATCATGAACAAGAATTATAATAATAACATCTTTATTATTGCCTCTAGGGCATAATTCCAACAGTCTCCCACTTGCACTAGAGTCAATAATCTAGTTTACATTTGGCAACAATCTCACACCCATGGCACTGAGGTGCTGATCATGTTTTACACGTGGAAGAGGTTTAGTCAATGGATCTGCGACATTCAGATCTGTATGTACTTTGCTAATCTTCAGATCTCCATCTGCTATATAATCTCGGATTATATGAAACTTGCGGTTGATATGCTTGGTCTTTGGATGATATCTTGGTTCCTTAGCGAGTGCTATGGCGCCAGTGTTGTCACACAATATCTCCAGTGGATCCAATGCACTTGGAACCACGCCAAGCTCGGTGATGAAGTTTCTGATCCAAACTCCTTCACTTGACGCTTCTGCAGCAGCCATGTATTCCGCTTCTACTATAGATCCCGCGATCACGCTTTGCTTGCAGCTTCTCCAGCTCACAGCTCCTCCATTCAAAATATACACGTATCCTGTCTGAGATTTATAATCATCCTTGTCGGTGTCAAAACTAGCATCGACGTAACATTTTACGACAAGCTGTTCATCACCCCCATAGACTAAGAACATTTCTTTAGTACTATTTAGGTACTTTAGGATGTTCTTCACGGCTGTCCAGTGTTCCACTCCTGGATCACTTTGATACCTGCTCGTCAAACTAAGAGCATTGGACACATCCGGTCTAGTACACAGCACGATTTACATGATAGAACCTATGGTCGAGGCATAAGGCACTTTGCTCATAGCTTCCCTATCATTTACCTAGCTGGACACTGAGCCTTGCTCAATATCTTACCTGACAACATGGGCACTGAACCTTTCTTTGCCTTATCCATTCTGAACCTTTTCAGAACTTTGTCTAGGTATGTACTCTGGCTTAAAGCTATCAGGCGTCTTTGTCTATCTCTATAGATTTTGATGCCCAATATATAAGCAGCTTCACCTAGGTCTTTCATTGAAAAACACTTGTTCAAATAACTCTTCACATCGTTAAGCATGTTGATGTCATTTCCGATAATCAATATGTCATCCACATATAGTACCAGAAACGTCACCGAGCTCCCACTCACTTTCTTGTAGATACAAGCTTCGTAGCAATTTGGAACAAATCCAAAGCTCTTGATCACTTGATCAAAACGAAGGTTCCAACTCCGAGATGCTTGCTTCAGTCCATAAATGGAACACTGAAGTTTGCATACTTTACTAGCATCCTTAGGATCGACAAAACCTTCGGGTTGCATCATATACAACTCTTCATCAATGTTGCCATTGAGGAAAGCAGTCTTGACATCCATCTGCCATATTTCATAATCATGAAACGCAGCAATTGCTAATAAAATCCGAATGGACTTAAACATCGCTACGGGAGAGAAAGTCTCATCGTAGTCAACACCTTGAACTTGTCGAAAACCTTTCGCGACAAGCTGTGCTTTATAGACGGTAACATTACCATCCGCGTCCGTTTTCTTCTTGAAGACCCATTTGCACTCAACGGCCTTTCGGTCGCTAGGAGGGTCCACCAAAGTCCATACTTGGTTTTCGCTCATGGATCCCAATTCGGATTTCATGGCTTCTAGCCATTTCTCAGAGTCTGGGCTCATCATCGCTTCCTCATAGTTCGTAGGTTCACTGTCTTCTACTAACAAGACAGTCAAGACAGGGTTGCCGTACCACTCAGGAGGGGCACGCGACCTTGTCGACCTGCGACGTTCAGTAGCAGCATCTTCTGAAGCTTCATGATCCTTGTCATTAGCTTCCTCTATTGTTGGTGCAGGCGGCACTGGAACAATTTCAGGTGCTGCGCTACTCTCCAATTCAAGAGAAGATTCAATAACCTCGTCTAGCTCTACTTTCCTCCCACTCACTTCTTTCGAGAGAAACTCCTTCTCAAGAAAGGTCATTACTGAAGTAATAACTTCCAAGACTCAAGGAAACTCTTGGGTTATCTCCCAACAAGTACTTTTCTTTAACGCCTTTAAGTTAGGCACAAGAAGCAAGAAGAATCAAGTATTTTCAAATGAAGAAGCATGAACATCAAATCTTGCTTTCAAAGGAGGAGAAAAAAGCAACTTATCTCTCCTCATAGGGAAGTGTTCAATACCTTTCTTGAATGGAAAATTATATTTAATGGTGCCTTCTTTCATATCAATGATGGCACCAACTATTCTAAGAAAAGGTCTTCCCAAAGTAATAGGACAAGAAGCATTGTATTCAAAATCCAAAACATAGAAATCAACAGGGACATAAGCATTGTTAACTATAATGAGAACATCATTAATACTCCCCATGAGTTTCTTCTTAGCATTATCATTGAGTGGGACATCTACATAAAAATCTTCCAAAGGTGGCAAATCAAGCATTTCATAAATCTTCCTAGGCATAATAGAGACACTAGAACCAAGATCACATGAAGCTTTGAGATCAAAGTCATTCACTTGCATATTAATAATGGGTTCCTAACTATCTTCTACTTTCCTAGGAATAGAAGCTTTGTGTTTTAGCTTCTCTTCCTTAATCTTAACAAGAGCATCTATAATGTGTTTGGTGAAAGCAACATGCATATCACTAGCATCAGGACTTCTAGCAAGCTTTTGCAAGAACATAATCACTTCAGAAATATTGCAACCATCAATATCAAAGTCAAACTTAGCATCACTAGTGGTAGGCTCAATACGCTTAGGCATAGTAGGAGTAGGAATAGGGACTACTTGTGGTTTAGTGGTGATAGTGCACACACTATTGTTTCTATCAATTTAAGCTTCCCTTTCCCACTTAGCATGAAGTTGAGCTAACAGCCTAACATTTTCATCAATAGTAACTTGTATGGCATGAGCAGTAGCAAATGTGTTTTCCATAGTTTCAGGTTTAGCAGCCATTTTATTAACCAAGGAAGTTTGAGCTTCAGACAAAGAGGATATATTTTTCTCAACAGATAAAAGCTTTTCCTCTATAGTCTTATTGAAAGTGGTTTGTTTACTAATAAAGTCCTTGAGCATGACTTCAAGTTCAGAGGGGGCACTTCTAGCATTATTGTAAGAGCTTCCATAGGAATTGCCATTATTAGGAGGATAAGGCCTATAATTGTTGTTGCTACCAAAATTATTCCTATAGGCATTGTTGTTGAAATTGTTGTTTATAATGAAGTCCACATCAACTTGCTCTTCTTGAGCAACCAAAGAGGCTAAGGGAACACTATTAGGATCTAGAGGAGCTTTCCCATTAACAAGCATAGCCATAATAACATCAATCTTTTCACTCAAAGAGGAGGTTTCCTCAACATAATTTACCTTCTTACCATGTGGAGCTCTCTCAACATGCCATTCAGAGTAGTTAACCATCATATTATCAAGGAGCCTTGTTGCAGCACCCAAAGTGAGGCCCATGAAAGTACCTCCAGCAGCTGAATCCAACAGATTTCTTGAGGAGAAGTTCAAACCTGCATAAAAAGTCTGGATAATCATCCAAGCAGTGAGTCCATGAGTAGGGCAATTCTTAACCAAAGATTTCATTCTTTCCCAAGCTGGAGCAACATGTTCACTATCAAGTTGTTTAAATTTCATAATGTCACTTCTCATAGATATAATCTTAGTAGGAGGATAGTACTTTCGAATAGAAGCATCTTTGCACTTAGTCCAAGAATCAATACTATTTTTAGGCAAAGAAAGCAACCATTCTTTAGATTTTCCCCTCAAGGAGAAAGGAAAAAGCTTGAGCTTAATAATATCTCCATCTGCATCCTTATACTTCTGCATCTCACAAAGTTCAACAAAGCTATTAAGATGGGCAGCAGGATCATCAGAACCAGCACCAGAAAATTGCTCTCTCATCACAAGATTCAACAAAGTAGACTTAATTTCATAAAATGTAGCATCAGAAGTAGGTGGAGCAATAGGAGTGCTTAGGAAATCATTGTTGTTGGTGCTAGTGAAGTCAAACAACTTGGTGTTCTCAGCGGAGTTCATTTTGGCAAAGGTGGGCAAGCCAAAAACAGTAGCAGTAGCTAGACCAGGAACTAATTTTTTTGTGTTTTTGAATAAAGCAAGAAAACCAAACTAGACTAATTTTTTTGGGTTTTTTGGAAAGAGGCAAACAAAACCAAGCAAAATAAACAAAGCAAACTAAAAACAAAGTAAAGAGAAAGGAAGTGAAGGACTCCCTAGTGAAGACGTCCTTAGCCTCCCCGGCAACAGCGCCAGAAAGACTTGATGGTTCTCGACGTGGCACTTTGTTGGTAACCCCAAGCGCAGGGTGTGAAGAGAAAGCAACAAGTTTTCCCTCAGTTGAGACCGAGGTTGCCAAACCAGAACGAGGAAGGAAACGTCACACAGGTGTTGCAAGCAACGTGGAGACCTTCACAACACAAACTCAAGACTTTGCTCCAACGAACAGTGAGGTTGTCAAGCTCACCGGTTTGCTGTAACAAAGGATTAAATGTATGGTGTGGAAGGTAATGGTTTGCAGCAAGTAAACAAGTAACAGTGGAAGATGTATCAATGGTAAAGATTGGACCGGGGTCCATAGTTCACTAGAGGTGCTCTCCTTAGATAAACAACATGGAATGAAGAGTAAACAAATTACAACAGGGCAATTGACAGGAACTGAGCAAGGCATAACAATGCAATTACTAGTCAGAAAGATCCTATGAGGTTGATTGGGCAATACAATAAGATACATAGACCGCCATCCAACTACATCTATGACTAGAAGTCCACCTTCAGGTTATCATCCGAACCCCCTCCAGTATTAAGTTGCAAGCAACAGACAACTGCTTTAAGCAAAGTGTGTAAGGTAAACAGTCCACATGTTCCATGAACAAGAGACCGTTGTTTTCTCCCTATAGCAACAACACATCTACAACCGAAGAGATTTCTATCACTTCCCTTGGAAACTAGAGGCATGAACCCACTATCGAGCATAAATACCCCCTCTTGGAGTCACTAGCAACTACTTGGCCAAGATAGCTACTAACAACAGAGAGCATGCAAGATCACAAACAACACAGACATGATAGAATCATAAAGACAAAACCATTAATCAAACCAACATAATAATCTCAATATCCATCAGATCCCCGCAAACATAACATGCATGATTACGAATAGATTAGATCTTGATCATGAACGGAGCTCACAAGATCTATACATGAAAGTACAAAGGAGGAGATACAACCATCTAGCTACTACATGGACCCATAGTCCAAGGTGGAACTACTCACGCATCATACCGGAGAGAAGGCCTCCGGGATGATCTCCCCTCCGACAGGGTGCCGAGAAGAACTTCAAATCCCCCTGATCTAGGGACGATGGTGGCGGCGGCTAGAGACGGTTTCATGGAGATTTGATCGGGTGCTTTGGGTTTCTGCATAGGGGGCTTCTTATAGGCGAAGGGGAAGACCGAGGCGGCGGCCAGGGCGACCAAACCCTAGCCAGGCGCGGGGTGGGGCCCACCTGTGCCTGCGGTGGGTCTGGCCCCTCTGGCCGGCCCCTCCGGCTCTCCTCTGGACTTATTGTTCCCCACGGAAAGTAATTGACTTTGTCCTTTGTCCCGTCCAATTCCGAGAATATTTCTTTACTAACTTTTTTGAAACCAAAAATAGCAGAAAACAGGCATCTGGCACTATTGCAACTTGTTAGTAGGTTAGTACCAGAAAACATGTAAAAAGCACCTCAAAGTGTGGACAAGTAAAGCAAAGTAGATACTAAACAAGCATGGAGCATCAAAAATTATAGATACGTTTCCAACGTATCAGTCCCACTCAAGAACACCACGTCCATTTGAGCTACCAAATCGCCAAGATCTTTTCACTCAACCATCCAAAGTCGTTGATCTTTGGAGAATCGAAGGAGGAGCCCTTGCTCTATTGCTTCACCAAGAGAGATCTTCATTTCCCCCTCATTCACTTGAGGGACCCTTGCTCTAGTGTTTCTTTGGAAACTTTAGTTCTAGATTTGGTTCTTACAAGTTTGTCTTTGATTGTTTGATAGCTTGCTTGTATTCGGGAGCCTCCAATTAAGTTGTGGATGTGTGCCTCGAACTAGTTGTAAAGGTGCCGGCTTCCACCTTGAAGGTTGCCAATATAGTGGAAGAGGTGAATCGAACCCATCGGGGTGAGTTTCATCGGTGAACAAGGAAGGCCTTTCGTGGCGTAGGTGGTTTGCTACCACCCCCTCTCCAAACGTAGACGTACTTCCCCTAAAAAGGAAGGAACTACGGGAAACAAATCCTTGTGTCTCCGTGTCCACCACTTTGGTTACTTCTATCCTTTACTGCACTTTACTTTACTTGCTCTTGCTTAGTGTTGTGCTAGTTTGTACTCGTTTGACATATAGGTAAATTCACCTTAGTTGCATAATCTAGAGAATTTACCTTTATTGTCAAACCCTAATTTGAAAAAGAAGAAAATTTGAAGTAGCACATATTCACCCCCCCCCCCTCTAGGTGCCCATATGATCCTTTCGGTACTATTGTTTCTTTGCAGGGACTACTAACTTGGACAATGAGAGAAGTAGGCTAAATGAGGTTAACATGCAACTAATGAAACTTGATGTACCACCAACACAGGTAGAAATTAAGAGTGGATAATTTTTTTCAAGGTTTCTTGAGGAAGCCAGGATAAAAAGAATATACAAAGAACCAGCAGAAGTAAGAATAGATATTACATGTGAAAGCATAAGAACATAATTTATGTCATTCTAATATGTGATTTAGAACAACATGATATATGAAGAAATAGATGTGGTAGAAGATGAGGATGAGGATGATAGTGAACATCTGTATGAAAGTGATGCTACTATGCAAGATGAAAATGAAGAAGGTGATATTAATCAACATTTAGTGGAAGGTTAGTTTTAGGTTGCCTTCTCCTCTCGTTAATTTTGGCAGTTTATTTGAATATTGTGAAATGGATGACACATTGGTTAATTTATATACTTGTTACATGATAAAGAGGAGAAGTCTGTCAGAGGGCCCACTGAGTTGAAAATATTCTGGAAAGAGTATGATCCAAGAAACAAGATCAGTTTGGAATTTAATAGCAAAGGCCAACCTTATGGGTTCAAAACTTGCAGGCTGGCAAATTTCTTTGCTTCTTTAGTTAAGGGAAAAGAAATTTCTTTGGCAGCTATCAATTGGAGCAGAGTTCCTGAATATGAAAAAGAGAAGTTATGGAAGACAGTTAAGGTAAAATCTCTTAAATAAACTAGATTGTAGTTTTGAACTATGTATTTGCCTGCAAATTATTAATGGTGCTAAAATGTAAACACTTTTGCAGTATTTCTTTGAAATACCAGATTGTTACAAGTGTTGGGTGTTGATATTTTCTAGAAAGAGGTGGAAAGATTACAAATGCTATTTGAAGAGAAAACTTTACAAGGATGAGTTGTCACTCAAAACTAACATTGCTAATGGATGTAAATCAAGGATACCTCCTGCTTAGTGGGTCTGGCTTTGTAAATTAGGGAGAACACCAAAGTCTAAGGTATACTAAAGTAGCAATGTTGGATATACTATTTTTTCAACTTGCTTGTGCTAATTCCTACTATAGGCATTAAGGTATAATTTTTTGCTGTAATGTAGGCATTAAGTATGAAGAACAAAGAGACAAGAAATGCTCAAGCAAATGCAGTTCATACAGCTGGTACTAGAAGTTTTGTAGTAGTATAGGAACAAGAAGTAAGTTAATTGTGGATTTGTTTCATACTTGAATAGTGAAATTTTCATAGATCAGAGTATGATAGTTTTCCATGATTTACAGGAAATAAAAGAAGGGAAAAGAATATCCAGAGCTCAGCTTTACAGAATTACCCATACAAATAAGGATGGGAAACCAGTAGATGAATTTTGCAAGAAAAAGATTGTAAGAAATAATGTAGTATAATTGTCATGTCCACAGACCTATTATATATTCAAAACGTAATAAATTGTTTATGCATTAAATAGGATGACATAAACGTGAAGTTTGTGGACAACCCTAACTTGATACATGAGGAAGCAAATGAGGAAGATTTGTATTCAACATTGTTCCCAAAGGCTAAGAAGTCGAGTAGTCATAGATTAGGGATGATTGTTGGTGGAAAGAACAGTGAGAAGTTGGCTTTGACTCTGTCTGCTCTATATGATGTTACAGAGGAAAACAAAAATCTCAGGGGTGTTGTATAGAAACTAGTAGAAACTCAGTCGAGTTTGGTTTCTAGAAGTGAAAAGTTTGAAGAGAAGTAGTGTCATATGATGGAACTATTTCAAACATCACAGAAGAGAATTAAAGAACATATTGAAGAACCTCTTCTAGAAGAATCAGAAGGATTTAACAAGATGAAGAACAGTGGTCAGGAGGAGAAGCAAGCAGTAGATGACAAGAAAAGGAAAATGCAAAGGGTAGAACAAAAGATTGCAAATGAAGTTAATGTTGCGAAGAATGAAACTGCTGAGGTAAAACAAGTTCAATGTCAATAAGAACTTCTTGTACATGTGATTCTTGTATGTTGTACCTTGCTGATTAGGAATTTAACTAAATGCAGGTTGCTATGATAAAGAAAATAAAACTAGAGAAAGCTGGAGAGATGAAGAAGCCAAATATTTGCAACACCATCTCAAAGCACAGAATAAGTAGAGGAATGGAAGTTGTATTGGCTTCACCAAATTCATCTAACCTTGCAGCACTTGGAACAATTCAAGCTACAGATATAAATGCAGTTGGTTTGGATGGATATCCACTAAGTGATTATGTGGAGGTAATGGTTAACATTGTCTACCGTGATACAACCAAACTGCCTAGACCACTTGAAAGAATGATAAAGATGGGAAATGCCCAAGATAAATGCATTCCATGGCCCAGGAATAAATATTAGTATTTATTATACTTTTTAAATATAAATGATGAACAGTGCATTCTAAATATGAACTAATATATGCAGGTTACATTAAGAGATTTGTATAAAAAATCTGCAAAACAAAATTGATAGACAAAACGCAGTCAGGATTTGCATGTCATGAAATCCAAGAGCTAATAAGCAAACTGCTCCTACTAAACAGGCATGTTGCTGTGTTATTGAACTTTGTAGATAACTGAAACTTTGAACCATGAACTAACATATGGAATAACGATGCAGGGTATAACTATAAAAGGATCAACTCTAGATCTGGTGCAAAAATCTATCTTAATCAGATCCAAACTTGAAGAAAATGCTGCTGCTTCTGCTACTTATGCTACTGCTACTACTACTAACACGGATTCTCAAATACATGAAAAGGTATGATACAATTTTGAACTCCAGCAATATATAAACTGTTTCATGTACTAATATGTGAGATAATGTGCAGCTTGTGGATGAACCAGTCATGAGCCCGGCCAAAGTACTTGTGGATGAACTAGTCATGATCCATGCCAAAGTTAGAGAGAAGAAACCAATTTCAAGAAGCCAGAAGCAATCTGCTGCTCCTAGTGCTACTGCTATAGTAGATTCACAAGTACCAGACAAGGCAAATTTCCCTTGTAAACTCTTACAATACTAAGAATATTAAACTGAATACAATTTAAACTAAAAATACAGGAAAAAAATGTGCATCTTGTGGATGAACCAGGCATGATCTAGACCAAAGTTAGAGAGAAGAAACCAAGATCAAGAAGCCAGAAGCAATCTGCTGCTCCTAGTGCTACTGCTATAACAGATTCACAAGAACCAGACAAGGCAAATTTCCCTAGTAAACTCTTACAATATTTAGAATATTACACCGACTACAATTTAAAATAAAAATACAGGGGAAAATGTGCAGCTTGTGGGTGAACCAGTCATGAGCCAGACCAAAGTTAGAGAGAAGAAACCAAGATCAAGAAGGCAGAAGCAATCTGCTGCTCCTAGTGCTACTGCTACAACAGATTCACAAGTACCAGACAAGGCAAGTTTCCCTAGTAAACTCTTAAACTTGTTGAACTATTGAATAAGATGGTAGTTTGTTACACTGAGATATTAATCTTAACAATGCAGCCTGCAATAGTAAGCCAGTTCAATGTTGCATGGTCTCAGTATCAAACTCAGACTCAGCATGAAGCTCAGACTTAGTCCAATGTTACAACAAGGGATTTTCCAGATACTGATGATGTTGCATGGTCTCAGCTTATTTAAAGTTTGTATTGCAAAAGTATTGTCGTCTAAATAAAGATATGACTGTGAACATGTGTAATATATGTTCCTGTAATACTTTTAGTTAAATTTGAACCTCTGCAATTGTTGTGGACGAATTGTATTAATGTGGTTTGTATTGATTTGATTTGAGTGCATTACCTAATGTAATTTGATTTATGTGAGCCATTTTGAAAATGTACATAATTGGTTCTATATTAAACCTATGTGGCTGGCTTTTAGAGGCAATAGTCATAGTGCCTCAAATGGCTAGCATTTATAGGCACTAGTGATAGTGCCTTAAATGGCTAGGATTTAGTGGCACTAGTCATAGTGCCTCAAATGGTTGGTTTTTAGAGGCACTACTCATAGTGCCTCAAATGACTAGGATTTAGAGGCACTCTAATTTGTGCCTTAAGTTGGCATTTAGAGGCACTAGTCATAGTGCCTCAAATGGTTGGCTTTTAGAGACACTAGTCATAGTGTCTTAAGTGGCTAGGATTTTGAGGCACTTTTTAAAACTGACTCTAATGACTTTTAGCTACACGACCGTTCCTGGCTTTTTTTAATGCCTAAAAAAGTTAATTATGATATTAATTTGACTATTAGAAGCACTTTAGAGTGCCTCCAATTGCTGAACGTGCCATAGTGTATTTGTTTCCGCTGATCAGTACGTGCGTGTCGGAGTTGTCAAAGCTTAAGCTACAAGTTGCACGCTCCTGCAATGCATGCTGCACTGTCTTTGGTAGTACTTGGTAGCGAAAACAGAGCAGAAGTACTCTCTACTCCATGGTCCATTGTCAAATGTAATAATGCAGGGTAACAAACTGGCTGCCTGGCTAGATGTCTAGGTTGGTTGGTCACCTGATTTTGGTCCCCAGGCCACGCATCGATGCTGGTCATCTTCATTATTAATACTACTAAAAAACTCAACTGGTAACTGCTAAACAAACTGAGATCGAAATCTATTCTTTTGCTGAAAGTGTGCATAGCAAGCAAGACCAAACCAACAATGTACTGTGTTTCTCAAAAAAAACCCGAGAATTACAGTCAACCGTATTCTGTCATTTGCAATCCGAACGAATTAGAGTTTTGCTTCTGTGTCCTCACTCCTCACAAACTTAAGAAACCGAAAACATAAGGATGGTCAGGATTAGCCGATACCCCTTCATGTCCTCCGAACTTAAAAACGCATTGGCTAATTATAGCCGTCTTTATGTTTTCGGTTTCTTTAAGAGGAGGGAAGGGCACCGAAGCACACCTCAAGGAATTAACCTGGGAAATGGGTATCTGCTTCTCTTTTTTAAAACAAAATGGGCAATTTTGCCTCAAAGTCGAAGAGAATTGACCGGTTCATTTGCAAGGGAACCGGCCAAAAACCCGTACAAGTACACCAATGTCGTCATGGAACACGACCACATTGGGCACACCACCACAGCCAACCTGGCTACCCACACGAAACACAAACACACAAGAGAGACCCAGCTCGAGGTTGCCACATAGCCTCATCGTCATCACTCCTCCACGAGCCAGCGACTCCGACTTTGCCAGCGACTTCCAAAACAGAACCTCCCAGACGGCGTCTGAAACCATGCCGGCCTATGCCATCAATTGGCCACACGCGCCAAGGAGAGACAGCTCTGACTCAGACGACGAGCTTCACAAGGGAATTATGCTGATCTTGCGCCGACCAAGAACCTGCAAAGACACTGAATGCCGGTCATCATCGCCGCCTGGACACCATCCACCGCAGCTCCGACTCCACAGCGGCACAGCGAAGCAGGAGAACTCCTGGGACACGCCGGGAAAACCGAGCTCAGCCGCGACCCGACCTCCACTCGAGGCATCATCTTTGCCAAACTTTAACCCTGGACCTTGCAAAGTTGCATGGCAACAACCCTCTTCACAGAACCCGGCCGTAGGCGACTCCGAGACGATGCCCCCAAGAAGGAATGAGACACAGAAGCGCCTCCATCGCCCGATCCAAGATCTGAGGTTTCCCTCCGGAGTCATGGCCACAGGAGGAGGAGCGAGCACCTCTCAACGATGCTCCCAAGAAAGACCGCGATACCCGCAGGCATCACCATCGTCGGCTCCGGCCAAACCGAAGCAAGGATTTCTCCTGAGAAGCTCAGACACCTCCAACTTGAAAGGCCGCCCTTGGACCTCCACCATGTGCGCCGAAACCCACCAACCATCACCCAAGCCGAAGCAAACTCCACTCCTCCAGGCCAAGCACTCCGGGATAGCACCGAGCTGCCGCCAGACTAAGCCAGGCTGCAGACCAAACGCCAAAACCAGAATCCTTGCCGCAAACCACCACCACCGCAGCCCCCTCCCGCTCTTCTAGCTCCGACGCAACCACTGGACGCCGCCGCGGCCCCCCTCAGCACTGCAGCACGCGTGGCCCTGGGAGCCCAGATCGGGCCCAGATGGGCCCGAGCCGCCGCCGTCGCAGAAGCCATGGCGCCGCCGCGCAGCGCCAGCTACGCCAAACTCCATGCCGCCTTCCCAACGATCCACAGCGCAGCAGCCGCCAGCCACGCCGACCAGCCACTCCGCCACTCCTCCGCGCCTGCCGACGCCGCGTCCACCGCTGCTCTCCCGCGCCACCCTTGGAGGCGGGGGGCCGTCGCCACCGCGGAGAGGCCAGCGGCAGCGGCGGCAGGGAAGAGGGGGAGGCCGGGGAACTAGGGGCAGCGGCGGCGGTTCTCCCCCGGGCCGTTCGAGACGAGCGACGCGAGACAATTTCAGCCAAACGGTATTCTGTCATTTGCAATCCCAAGAATAGCTGCTTCTCAATCAAAGCCTAACCTTCATTCTATCATTTCAGTGGACAAAACATGACTGGAACCGATTTTTTCTGAAGGAATCCAGATAAGAATTTTTGCTCACAGGTCAACATGTACGGGAAGCAAACTGGGAATCACGCACCAACATCAACATGTACAGAAAATAGTGCCCCAGTAAGCAAGAACGACAGAAAAGAATGTATCTATTGTTTTGCTATTTGTGATCCGTTTTTCAATTATCTACAATTGGATCAAATGCACGTGGTAAATAAAATACATTTGTGGAACATTTTTTTCCTGTAAAATGATATCTACCCTATTTTAGCAAACAAATGTGTTACGGCAAAACTACCAGCTACAACTGAGTTTCATTTACAATCTTCAGTCCCCAGCTGACGTCCTCGCAGTGCCTCACGTAAGGCACCACCTTGCCCAGGTCAGTGTCCCTCTTCGCCTTGCAGTCGTAGAAGGGAGCCTGGTGGAAGCACGGCTCGATGGACATGGCGCGGCCACACACCGGGTTCGGCACAGCGTGGTTCCTCGACCTGTACATGATCCATGGCGTCAGGCCGGCGAGGCCCTGCGCGGCGTACCCAAAAGTGGAGAAGCCGCTGGTGATCAACACATCAGTCATGCTCAGCAGGTAGATCTCAGCTAGCGCCTTCATGTTGTGCTTCCTGTTCCTCGACTTCTGGTACTCCTCGTGGCTCGGCTGGTAAACCTTGACAGTGGTGCCGTCGACGGTCTGGTGCTGGCTGTACCTTTTCCGGATCTCATCACCGTACCAGGAGCTCAAGGAAGTTGCAAGAACGGCAATCGTCCGGTTCTTCCCAGCGGCAGTCGCTGCTTCGTCAGTCCCACCGATTTCTGGCAGCAGCTTCTCTTTCTGGGAACATGAAAGGATCTGTTCTAAAATATGTGGGAACGGGCCATTTCTTTGCAAGATGCCCTTATGCTCATATATTCTGATCTGAATTCCCACTATTTTATCAGCCTTAGCAAGGTAGGCCCTGTAGTACTTTGTCACCGAATACCAAATGTCGTTTGTCGGATGAAAAAGGTAGCGTGCCAAGTGATGGAAAACAGTGTCTTTCTCAGGAAATAGCTTGCTGAGCTCCTCTTGGTAACTTGGAATAAGGAACAGTGACGGAACGAAGTACATATCAGTTCGTATGATCAGCCACGGCACACCTTTTAGGAACTGCTGGTCGTCCTCACAGTAGAAAAGCTTGTCGTGGAAACCATAGTTACCATCAAGGTGGAGGTACACATATGGAGGCTTAACACCAGCCAAAGACCGATACATGTTGCCACCGATAACATTATTCTGCAACATGTTGCCATAGCTCTCTGGACTGCTCATAGTAAACTCATCATAGCTCAGAGGAAAATCTGAAGGAATTAACCATGAAGTTCCAGGGAAAGGCTCGCAGAAAATGTCACCAATCTCCTTATAACGGTCCACAAGCAAAACCCGGTCTGTAAGAAGCGCGTAAAGGAACGCCGAAGTGACCTCAAGCATCCGGTTCCCTAACCCAGCATGGATTATCAGGAAGACATAGTTGCAATCCGTTGTACTGTTGATGCTCTGACTGGACCTGAGCTGTTCTGCAGCACTGCTGTATGCTTTGGTGCCTGGACCGCACTTCTTCTGCAGTGCTTCTTGTCTCCTTAACCTTTCTATGAGGTATGGAGAAGGCATTCTTTCAGACTTGTGATAACGCGCAAATTGGTACCTGCTGCGACAAGATCTTTCATCAAATCCCTCAATCAGAAGGCCACCCAGAAGTCTGTCATACTCAATTTGTGCCGATGGAGATATATCATCAAACACATCATCCTTTATATCTGAAGAACATAGGATGTTTTAAGTCACTGCAAGAAAACATACAAGGAGAAGACTAAAAGTATAGTTTCGGTTTGCTTCTGTTTCTTGTAGTTTATTAATAATAGTGTACTTCAAAACTAGTCTAGGTAAATCAGCTGAATTACCCTTTTTTAACCACAATAATGATATTTTCCATTACTTTACTTTCATAACATAACCAAACATGGAAATTACTACTCGAAATGTTTGGGACATGAAAATCTGACATCATGGGAGCACTAAAAGTTGTATGGCTTGAATAAGCCAGTAATATGATATTATAACAAAGTGGGCTGTACCCTGTACCCAAACACAATGCCAGATAAGAGTGACTATTCAATGAACAATACTAAATAGTGCAACTAAGATAATTCATAGCGACTTCGAGGAAAAAATCAGTATGCATCAGTATTTTGAATTTTTGGAAAGTCGGTTGTTCCTCCCTTATTAAAATTGCTTGCATAATATGCATCAGTATTTCGATATTTTGGATAGTTGTTTGTTCTTTCCTCATTGAAAATGCTTGCAACTTCTAAGAGATCAGGTAGCTCATTTAGAGTACAATTCAGGCTGCACTATGTGCAATTCAATGGACATGAAGATGGCGACAAGCAGTTCTTTGCTGTCTCCTCATGCAGTAGGTACGGTTTTAACTGGAGTATATTCTAAAATTAGTAATTGGACATAGACCTGTTCCACCAAGATCTCATCTCTCTCATGAATCTTGTTCCCAATCGCTTAAATGGGCTTATATCAACAAGTGCAGTGGTTTCTTGTATATCCCTTCCACTGCGTGTTATATGTTGATCCAAATTCTACAAGTATAGGCCAACTTCTGACGAGTGGAGCGAGGCCCGTCGCAGGAGGCTTGGACCGAGTGTAACGAGTCTGAAGTTGGCCCACACCATGTCCAACGGGGATGCCTGTGGGGGGTGCGGGGGGCGACAGCCCCCCGCGGTACGGTACGGACGTCGAAGACCTAGGTTTCCACCGATATATAAACTCCTTGTAAGCCGCCGGTTGGGATGAGTTGCATCTGTGAAATCCCCGGCGTTTGTAAACACTCCTCGATATAGTGAAGTTTCGCTGGTTGGCGCCCGTGGTTTTTTCCTCTCTTTGTTGGAGAGGTTTTTCCACGTTAAATCCGTGTCCCCTTGCTGTGTTTTTGTTTTCGTTCTTCATTATCTTCTTGTCGCAATTGTAACACTGTGTATGCATGCATTTCCCAATACAAATGAGAACAATGATATCCAAAACACTAGCAAATGAAGAAATACAAATTAAATAAGTTTCCTAGTTTTGCTAAAAAAAAAGTAAAGCGGATAAAAAATTTAAGCTCTATTAAGAAACTCAAACTTAACATCTAGAAGGTTAGAGTACTGGATAAATCCAGACCTTTACATTGTTAGAGTTTTCCATGTGCAATTTGAACCAGCTTAACCTTTCCTTCAGTAGAAATACTTGCTATAATAATTTCACATATACTATCGGTGAGAACAAAAAATAGTTTCATGTATGTCATGATTTCACACATAGACACTAGCTGGCCCTAGTTTTCTTCACGGGCTGACACATTTGACATTTGTACGTATTACCTTGTCACATGCACATAGTTTTAATTTTGAACTGATCTAAGTTTGTTGTTGCACATATGTATCAACGTGAGCTGTCACATGTACAAACCTCTTATACTTTCGTATGTGTGTCTTCGAATATATACTATAAATAGGGCTGGAATTCGAGCCGAGCCGAGCCAACTTGGCTCGACTCGCTAAAACTCGTTCAACTAACGAGCTAGCTCGACTCGGCTCGTTTATATAACGAGCCCATATTTGAAACTCGGCTCGACTCGGTAAACTCACAAGTAGCTCGCGAGTAGCTCGTTATAAGTTGCGAATAGGAGCACGTATAAAAAAACTAGTAATTTTCCTACTATTTCGGAGCTAGAACAATGATACTACTTTCATAATAACATGAAGACAATAGAAATGAAAAATATAGTAGCTCTACACCATTGCAGGTTCAAGAAACATTCATAGTATGATCCTCATCTATGAAAAATGACAAAATTTATATTTGAACGAGTTTAACGAGCTAAACGAGTAGCTCGCAAGTAGCTCATTTAGCTTGGGTGAACAAACGAGCTCAAATCTAAAACTCGGCTCGACTCGTTAGGCACCGAGTACATGCCGAGTCGAGCCGAGTCACGAGTTACTCATTTAGCTCGCGAGTTTCGAGTTATAAGTCCAGCCCTAACTATAAATATATGGCGGTATATTTCAGTATATCAATATTATCCAAAAAAAAAGTTTAAGATAAGTAGTTAAACACATGAGACATTACTTCCTAATTAGTTGTCATGGTGACCTAAGGGGAGAAAAACGAATCTAAAATAGCGACAAAAAAAACCCGCGTGTCGCACCCCAGGGCGACACCGGGGGCGCCACCGCCACCGCCACCACCAAAGCTTCCCCACCGCCACTACTCCTTGCGCCGTCGCTGCCGCCGGCCTCGCCGCGGTGGTGGCAGGCCTGGCCACTGAAGGTGGTCCGGGGTGGATGGAGGCCGGAGTTAGCCGCCATGGCTGCTGGGGCAGATGTGGTTGGATCGACGACGGCTGGCAACCAGGGCGGCGTCCCTGGTTGGGGTGGTGGTGGAGGTCCTTCCCGGCGGCGCCATGACCGGCGGTGGAAGTCCAGGGCCAAGCCGGCTGGTGCTGGAAACCCTAGATCTTGAGATCTGGTGCTCCGGCGTCGCCTTCCCAAACCTCTTCGCTGCTGGTAGGGCCGGATCTGGTAGGGGTCGACCCTGCTCTGCTGCCATCTCTCTCGGTATTAGCCTAGCCGCAAGGCTGCTGGTAGGGTTTGGTGTGGCGGATCTGGCAGGTTGCCGGCGGGTGGCGAGGGGGCTGCCGGCCCGGTTTGAATAAAGGGGGTGGTCCTTGGATTCCTCTCACACCAAGACGAAGATCTACTTGATGCGTGTCCCCAATGATTTGGCCGAAGTGGGTGGTTCCGGAAGGCTCCCCCGGCGAACTCCCATGGACGCATATGCCTGGAGCTTGCTGGATCAGAAGGAATTCGGTCATGCGCACCCGTGCTTTTTTGTTGGCCGTTTGGTTTCAGTAGGAGTGTGGTGAAGCTCTACTACCTGTTACCATCATGTGACATGTCTATGACGATACATATGGTGAAGTCAGATGCGAAGAATGTCATGAAGCTAGAGACATGCGGGTGAGCTATGGTGGATTGAGTCTTTATGGCGACGAGCATCTGGCTTGGTTTTCTGTGACTCGTAGTAGCGTCTGTTAGAGGGGGCGACATCACAGGAGGAGTTCACAGTCTTACCTTGCAAGGTAAAAACCCAAGGTCTGGCCTTCATTGGTTGTGTCTGGCAATGGTCTTGCAGAAGGCATTGTTTTGCGAGTGAGGACTTTCTCCAGGGTGAAAACCTAAAATATTTGATCGGACGATGACAGCGCTTGTGCATGATTTTCTTCTTGGAGGCGTCGCTTTTGGAGGGGTTAGACTTCTGGTGTTGTTTTTGGTGGTGGTAGGGTCGCTGCTGCTAAGGATCAGATTACTATAGCAGGAATTTTTGTTTTTGTAATTTTTCTTTCTTTTTTTAGCTGTGTGCATCCGTATTGCTAATAGGGCATATGTGTTGTTGCAGAGGCTGGGTGTAATTGGTATCCGTGTGATATTAATATATGCTCTTTTCCCAAAAAAAAGTTATCATGATGACCTAAACGTCGTAAGGTAATTTGTAACCATGCTCGATCTAGACCATTGAAGTATCATTTGTTCCCCGCTACAGTTTCAGAGCGCCTTATTGAAGTATCATTTGTTCCCCGCAAAACAAAAATTGAAGTACCGTTTGTTCTGGACTTTAACAAGGCAGACTAACGTAAGCTAGTATACTTGATTTTAGCTACACGGCTACAGTTTATTGGCTCAATATAACCTTTTAATATTCATGTACGTGACAAATTCTATCTTATCCACCATTGCGTCACGAGAACTAACTCTACATTCATTTCTGGAATAAGACCTGGAATCTATTAGTGCATGTTTGATTCGGCACATGTATAATCTTTTTCCTTTTCGAGCGGAAGTTTAATCTAATTTTACACACCCACCCGGTCAAGCACCAATTAAACCGGGCTAATTAAGCGGTTTCTGTCCGAATCATTGGAAACTCGTGACAGGTAGTGCCGCGACACACGCAGATAGGCTAGAGGTCGGATTAATGGCACTCTACTAGATTGCTGGTGTTACTAGTATACAGTTCACACAACTGATGCCTAGCTACATCTACACACTTCTGGAGTACTACAGCAACCAGATTCCTCGGCACAAAACGGAAGGCCACGAACTCGCGCGCGCATACATACCTCGGTTGACCTCCGGCGGGAGATCGACTCCGAAGACCCACTCCGGCGCCGGGCCGGCCAGCCACCGCTGCAGAAGCAGCACGGCCGGGACCAGCAGGAAGCACACCGCCAGCGCGGCGCGCATGAACCCACCGGGTGGCGACTTCGCCCCCGCCGCCCTCTCCAGCCGCTTCCGCAGCGGCGCCCGCGCCCCCTCCCCGGCGCCCCTTCTCTCCATGAGCTAGCTAGCTAGCTAGTAGCTAGGCGCCTGTCCGCCCAGCTACCCACATGGCATGAGCGCACGTCACTGAGCTCGTACCCTTCTTTCTTTAATTTCTGGGAGAGGGAGGCCGAGCAGCGAGTCGATCCCCCGCCATTGACGCCAGCTGCAGGGGGTGTAGCTGGCTTTGGTTAGCGGTCCGTGCAGGGAGCTGCTACTGGGTAGTGGGGGTACCAGTGCTCGGCCCGTAGCCCATGGACTGTCTGATTTGTTTTACTACCTCCATTCCGATTACAAGATAAATACGTACTAAAAAAATAATTTAATCATAAATTTAGTCAATAAAATAGGAACTATATTTAAAGTACACTTTCAATGGTATAATTTTTTATGACATATAATTTATATATTATTGATTAAATTTACGGTTAAACTATTTTAAAAAAATATGTATTTGTCTTATAAACCAAAATAAATGTAGTTTTTTTTCATGCCCTCTGCATCTCTGCGCCACCAAGTTGGGACATCTCCCACCCAGCCTACTTAACCCGTCCGAACGCGTTTGAATGGGTCCGCACAGACTTACACGGCGTTCCTAGTGGCACGATTTATGATATGTTCGATTTGACCATCCATGCATTTAACCAACTGTTGCGTTCGGTTCGGAGCGATCGCATATGTTCGCCGGTCGGCCCGGTCCATATGTAAGTGAAATATTATTATTAAACTTATTTTTGTTAGATTTTGCCCTGCCAATTATGAAAAAGCATATTTAAACAAAATAAAAAATGACTACTATTACTGGAAGAGACCGTTCTAACGGCTACTCGGCGCCGTTATCGTTGATACCATTGCCGCTGTTGCTGGCCCCGCCGTCTTAGCGGACCAGATGGACTGCTGCTGGGGGCCTTCGTGGTAACGGTCGCGGACATGGACGCGAGCCGCCGTCTTGCCCTCTTCCTTCCTATGGTCCTCCGTTACTCGGTTCGCCAGGGCCTTCTCTATCTCGACAGCCCAGTGGTTCCTCGCCCCTGGTCGGCGAGCTCCTTCGCCGTTGTCGCCGCCAAGGCCTCCGCTAGGTGCGCGGCTTCTGCCTTAGCCGGGGTCACCCCCGCCGGAGCCCCGTTGGGGACAAAACCCAGCGCCTGCGCGGTTTGAACGGGGACGGCGGTCGCATCCTCCTCCTCCTACGCCTTCGTCTTCAGCTGATACACCTTCCCCTCCTCCTCGTCGTCCTCCTCCACCTCCGTCTCGTCCTCGTCGATGAGAGCCCACGTGGTCGCCACCTTGACGGCCATAGCCACGCGCGCCTCCTCCGCTGTCGTGTCGGCGACGTGCTCCGCCACTTCCACCTCCTTGCGTGTGGCGGCGGTGTGGCGTAGATCGCGAACGGCGACCATGGCGTCCTCCTTGGCCAGCGCCTCGAGTGTAGTCATGGCCGCCCGATGCGGCCTCCTTGGCCACTGCCTCCATCGCCTCCTTGGCGGCGACATGGTGAATCTCGCGCACCGACCATTGGGCGGCCAACTTTGCGGCCACCTCCACCACCTGCTCCAGCGCCACCTCGGCCACGCGTCCTTCCTACTCGAAGGCCACCACCTGCACCTCGGTCATGCGCTGGGACAACAACATGTCATGGAGGTCGACGACGTCGATCTCCACCTTCGGGAAGCCGGTACGGCACATCTCCCGGATCTTGGTTCAGTTGGCGATCTTGCGGCGAGGCATGGCTGCTAGTGGCTGGCGCTTTTTTGGCTGCTGGTTTGCTCTTGCTTGGGCTTGTTGTCTTCGCCTGGTGGTAGTAGACGACCGCGGCGAAGGCCGGAAATGGCCGGAGAGGCGTGGAAATTTTTCTTGCCGCGGGAGGCGAGACGCACGCGGAAAACAAAAATGTTCGATGGTGGGAAGCCGGCGGCGCTGGTCACATCGCTATTAACTGTCTCATCACCGAGGGTGTTAAGCGGTGACAACGGTTGAAACGAATAGATGAGTCGGGCCGCTGAACGCGGTTGACCGGACAAGCCGAACCACAATGCAAAAACGACCACGGGCCAACCCAAATGAACAAAAACAGACCGCTTCAATCGACCATTTATATCGGCCCGGTGGAAATGGGCTTATTTTTACGTGGCCGGCGTCGTGCTTTGGTGGTTTTTTTTTTGTTTTGAAAAGGGGATATGCCCTGGTCTCTGCATCAATCGTGCTTTGGTGGTGTCCGCGAGATCACGAAGAAGGAGAAATCACGCTATTTCCCTCAAGCCCCAGGCCCCCACAGGCTCAAAATGTGATCTTCAGTTTCTCTAAATCGAGAAAGGAACTGTTCAAGCTACCACCCCAAGTCGAGTGTGACAGTAAACTACTTTGCGAATCATCTGAGGGAACTTTGGCTAAATTAGGGTTGCAGAAAACCAAGACAAAAGACAATAAAGGCTGTAGCAACAATGCGAAGATATCTATCCGGAAAAGGAAAATCCGCATGAGGGAAGAGAGCTCCGAGGTCATCAGGACAGCCGGGCTTTTGAGCTTAGATGTGCTGTCTTTTACCAAGAAAAGGGAAGAAAAAGAGGAAAATCGTCATTGTTTGTTTGGCCGGCGTCCACCCGGAAACAAACATGCTAGACCGTGTTGTGGACGGGATATGCGTTTGCGCTGGGGCCGCCGGCGAGTGCTCGGCAAATAAATTGCCGCATCCCTAAAGAAATGCCTCATGGCCGGCAATCGACCGTTGGCTAACTAATCACCTCTGCACCTTTTTTTTAAGGGAATCGTCTCATCGTTAAGGTAAAGAGTACTCCTATCCCCGGAATACAAAACATTTTTAGTTTTAAAAAATAAATATATCTAAACATCTTTTAATATATATAAGTTTATATATTAGATTAAAAAAATTAAAATATTTTATATTTCTAAAAGAAACGAAGATAATATTTAAATACTCCACTGGCCTATGAGCTATGAGTATGATGGGCGCGACGTGACGAGATTCCGTTTGGGATTAGACCGAGCCGCTCCGAATAAAATAATTAAGCGGCGGCAAGGGGAGGGGAATCTGCTCATGTTCGTCTAATCCTACGATTCTCCTTGTAAGGAACTAGTTAATGTGGCGCGCGCTTATTATCTCGATCGGTAAACTTATTTCAGAACCGTCGTCTGTGGCCTTTGAACTTTTGATCGGAATCACAAAAGCGAGAGCAATGAAGCTACTAGCATGAAGCAACTACAGATCAGTGGAGTGATATATAGCTAGAGCATATATGCGCTCGTAGTCGTATGTACTATGCGTGTGGCCGGATGAGCACGAGAATGAATCATCAGTACCTTGGTCGTCGTCCTCCTCCTCTTTCGGGAGTTCGACATCGAAGAGCCACTCCGGGGAGGAGGAGGTCCGCCACCGCTGCAGGAGCAGCACGCCGGCCGGGAGCGTCAGCAGGCAGAACACCAGCGCGGCGCGCGCGCAGTTGCGCCGGTACCTGCCCCGCCCTGCCTCATGATGCTGACCCGCGGTGTGCGCGTGGGCGTGCGGCGCCCTCACCTCCGTCTCCAGGCCGCCGCGCAGGGGTAGCTTCTCCTCGTGGCCGCCGCTGCTCCAGCGCCTGCTGCTCGGTTTCTCCATGGTCTAGCCGCCTCTAGCTCAGCTGCGCGTCGTCGGTATCATGCCCTCGTGCTCGTGGACAGGAAAGCTCCCTGTCTCGTTGGTTTTAGAGGAGTAAGAAAATGCCGTGTTGGGGTCAGGGACGGAATGGTCAAAGCTGGACGGCCGCGGCCGCGTGCGCTGCCTGCAAGCAACTTGCGAGGAGGAGAGGCTGGCTTGGCTTTATCGGTGCGCGCTTGTACGTGGTGGTGCTTCCTGAGCCTGAAATCTACTGGGTTTGGCAACTCGGCACTCCCAAATTCCTTTGGCGGTAAACGGTCACAAGTCGATTTGTACTGTGTCAAAAGAAACGAGGAAGGCGTGTGCCCGTGAGGCGGCAAGGACAGAGGATGAGGTTTGTAAGGTCCGTCGTATGTTGATCAAAGCCGGTCCATCGATCTCAACTAGGCGTATTTCAGCCCTCAAGCTGTAGGCCAGCTGACCAAGAATGATTTTTTGAGTGGGACAAGAAGGGGCGAAAGGGATCTTGCAACTCATCACTCTATGCGTCCCTGTTTGGTTTTTAGTCAAAGTTATTATTTGAGTGGTGCTAGGTCTATCAGCCGAATCCTCAACCAATCAGCCGTCTCCAGAGTCATTGATCCTACTACCTCCGTCCTAAGATCTAAGACACATAATTTATTTTTTGAAGTCAAACCAACTAAAGTTTGATCAAATTTTTAGAGAAAAATATTAATATTTACACTACATAATTTATACCCTTTCATACATCATAAAACATATTTTTACATGTTATCTATATAATATAATAGTTCTTAATAGTTTTTTTCTAAAAGTTTGGTCAAATTTTACATGGCTTGATTTATCAAAAAAATTATATGGCTTAAGCCTTGGGATAGAGGGAGTATTTAGTTGCGAGATACGAGACGTCCGATTAATGCAAAATCAAACCTTTTCACCCAACATTTTTATGTAAGTTTGGGATATTGATCTCATGTAGTGCCTTAAAATTGCAGAAAATGCCGCAGCATATTGTGTATCCCTATGTAACAGAAAATATCAACATATACAACACATCCCCATTGACCTCGGTACCAGTTTAGGCCTTGTTTACTTCTCTGGTATTTTTATTTCCAAAAGATGTGGGGATATGAGAGGATTTGGTGTCCATCCAATACTCTCCAATTCTTGCAAATACCTTTCCTCCAAAATACTCTACCATGATGGAGAGTTTTTAATCTAGCTAAAAATACATTAGTATGCAGGAGATTTGTGGCGATATTTCGGAATTATCCCCTCCAAACCCGGCCTAGTAAACAACCTATCGGCAAAATTCCGAGATACAAAATAATCCCGTCTCATCCTCTCAAATACCCAAGAAGTAAACAAGGCCTCGAAGGGAATTGATGCCTTTCTGGATGGATGTTTCGCATGTGAGTCCTGCTATACACACGACGATTGTTGTCCGACACTTTTATTGTCCGAAATGGGGGGGGCGTCTTGGAGTTGCACCCTTATATCGCCACTGGAGCGCAGCCCCTCGTCCAACCACTCTAGGTGAGCCTCATCGAGGTCTCGCATGCGCTTCTTCTCTAATAGGAAGACTTCATTGAGGACGTCCCAGCCAAATGGGTGGATGGTGGTCCGGGAGATGGGTCCTCGCTACCGTGCCGAGTCGGAGGCCCCGGCCTCCGTATCGTGGGAGATGCTTCAGGGTCGGCGAGTTGCAGAGTGGGGGAGGTGTCGACAGTCTCGACAGGAAAGGGGCACGATGGGGGAGATGGCGACGGGGGTGGTGGGGGCGATAGAGGGCATAATGGGGGTGGCGTGGCGTCCATGGATCTAGAGCGACGGTGGGGGCAAGGGTTGCGCAGGAGTAGGAAGGATGGATGCGTGTGTGCCTGTTGAACAACCCGACAAAAGGAGCCACGACAACTTGGATGTGTGGCCTATCTATGTCACCGCAAAGCCCACCCAAATTTGGGTTGGTAACGTTGCAAAACGGACCGATCCACGGGGCGTGGTCCGGTTGCAGTTCTCCATTAGAGCTTGCCCCTTGTCTGATGGACAAATTCAGACAACCCCGGTTGTTTGCAGGAACGTTGGAGTTACCTAAGTGTCGATATATTGATTTTTTTAATCAAAATATGTTGAAAACACATTTTAAATAAAGAGAATATATGCACCTAGGGACAAAACACGCGTAGCTAGCTACACAACTTGTGTATGCATAAATACCTTCGTATTTTATATTGATCTTAATTCATATGTTGAAAGATTGACCATTGTTGTGTTAGACGTTTGTATGTGGAAGGAACGAGATTTCTGTGCAAAAACCAAGTAGCCTGCGAACAACAAATGCGATGGATTCACTTGTCGTCTGTGTGTAAAATAATTTTATTTGCATGTTATATAGCACAAGAATTACACAAATAAGATTGTAGGAGGTTTGGATTACAACTTGCAGGCCAAGAACAAAACTACACCGGACACATAAAATCATCATAACTTGACAATTCATCTTCTTGACCATCATCATCTCTCAGTTCTCACATATGTATATATCTACAAACTTACATACACATGAGAATCATTGTATCTCTAATTGATATCCCAATTCTTTGGTGTCCATATTTTTTTTTTATTTTGAATCTTTGGTGGCACCTGAAATATTTTTCCTATTATTGCTTGTCTATTCTATTGCATCTTCTCTCGCTCATATTTGGTGAAGATTTTTAATCTCATGCTATTCTTGATGAGCTTATTGATTTCTATCTTTGCAATCATTTGAAGGCCTGGACTTTCACTTTAGTTTGCATCTGAGTGAGCTTGTGAACCCAGTTGCTATTTGTTTAATATTTTCGTTCAATCATGTGTGTTCGGAAGACATGCTAAGCACTATGTTCCATACATATGTAAGACTATGTTGATGTGGAATGATCATGCTTGTATTACTCTTATCAAATGCTTTGCCATATGTTTGTTGCAAGTGTTATGCTTTGCTTCATGTATATGCTCTCTAGCACATGTGTTTTGTTCTAAATTAAATACAAAGAGTGATGATTCCATTTTCTACACTTTGTTTTCAAATCAAAAGAATTCTTATTTGCGCATGAACCTTGGGGATCTACTTAGTTTATTTAGAACACTCCTTTTCTTTATCATAATATATATCTTTTATTCAATTAGTTCTTTCGATCCTATAATTGTTTGCTTAGTCCGTTGGTGCTTTTTGTCATACCATCTTTTTGCAATCTTTGGATCCTCATATAGTTTTATCTCCTACGGGTATTCATCATTGTATATGCGAATTTAATTCCACTCCTATTACAATAAATCCACACGATGGAGCTCTAACTATATTATATTTCTAAGTTTTTTTTTGCGTTTTTTACGATTGGTGCCAATGGGGGAGAATTTTTAGAGGGTTTAAGGAAATTGTATTTTATGCTTAAGAATTTGCCTTTCTTACATTTGCATATTGACTGTTGATTTTAATCACTGTCAGTAATGGTTGGCAATATATGCAATGAAATTTAAATTCATTCACAAGTGCACAGATTGTGTGTGGGGGGTGCTCTATATATTTTAGTACTACAAACATCACATATTTTTTTAGAATTTTATGTTAGTGGAACTATTTTTTAATTCCTTATAAATCCTCTTAATAAACATTGTCATCATTTATCAAAATGGGGGGGGGATCAGTGCATGGAGCCCCTACATGTACTTTTGATAATTAGTGACAATCCTTATGGACTAATGTTAATTTGGAGTGAGTTATGGGATTTCCCATCGGTAATTCTTCCAGGTTGAGAGATGAAGTGACCTAACCTGGAAGGGGTCCAAGCCTATGAGATGGTCCTTGATTGACTCACTAGCACACACAGTCAAAGATGTAATATCACGAAATAAATATCATAATTTTATTACATCGAATGATCCATAAACTTAACTCAGTCTCACATAACTTGCATAGCCGAAGGGCTATGTTAACATAATCATATTTCAACAAAGGAAATCAAATAAACATATTTCAACAAAGGAAATCAAATAAACGATAAGGAGATCCATTCAGTACCACGCGTGAAACATACTGAGTGGATACTCATGACCCTATTCACATATCTCACTCATATTTAGACTAAACCTGTAATATTAAATATTGTATCCAAAAGAATTTGGTCCATACATTGAACGCATTGGAAAGATTCATTGGTAACTAAAACAGTCATATCATTCTCTACACCATGTCTTCGTGGTTTCTACACCATATCTCCGTGGTCTCTACACACACTTCCCTATTTTTAAAAGAATGTATTTCCTCACAAGAGTACATTTATCAAATCTAAACATACAACAACCTTTGCAACGAAGAAGTCAAGTCATCAAAAATATATGGCTATCCTATCCGGGTTTCATAACACCACCTAACTCAACTACTTGTCTACACATGCTATATATCAAAACATCTAAATATATAGTAAATATCTAGGATTTATGATCAAAGTGAACTTTCCTTAGCGGTGGTTGGTGATCACACACTTCTCACAACAATAATGGTTACACCGGACAATCTATACAATCAATGGACACTTAATAAATAAACTAAGAAAACAAACACATGCAATGTAAGAAGCTATGAATGAAAAATGATTGTTGTACGTTGCAATTTTTATGAACTCCAAGATATAAATTTTATAAAACCTTTCGGTAAAAGGATTATTAGCATATGTTACTATTTGCAAAATAGTATTTTAGAAGCTTAAGCTCACATTTATACCTCTCTTGTGCAAATATCTTTAAATATTTAATTGTATGGTTCCACTTGGCAGAGGAATTTATTATGATTTTTTTTGCAAAAAGATTCATATTAAAATCATTTTGAAAATAAAAGATATGCCCCTAATACACAATGGCATTTATATAATATTGTTCAAATTAAATTATTTTAATTTTAAAAATAAAAGGGGATGATATTCTACATGTAACAAGAATTCCATAAATATTTTATTTGCAAAATTTGGGTTTTAGATAAAAAAAGATATGATGAATACAAGTTATAGGGATTTTTCTGCAAAGTAGCCGTTTGTTCTGAACAGGAGAAATTCATTTAAAATGTGTTGGCCACATGGCAGGATATTACTCGACAGTACCAGTTTTTAAATGAAATACCGTGGGACGGTGGATGGAGATTGAACGACCAAGTTGGCCTATAATAGTTCATTTTAAACGATTTAATCCTATCTGTCATGTAAGGATTGAACGACTAAGGAGAGCTCACTGGAGAGAGGGGATCGGTCGGTGCTAGGCATGGGAAAGATGGTGATGCTACAATCGGATATGGATGAGTACGTCATTCTAGAGGTCGTCGGAGACAATGGAGTAGTCCACGTCGTGCGCCTCACCTAGAGGAGCTGGATGGAGTGTACTTTGATCTCTCGCGCACCCTCTAGTGGCTGCGAAAGACAGACAAAGAAGCTCTAAACGACGACGAGCTTTGGGAGTCGGTCTGTCCATTGATTGAATGCGAGAGAGAGAGAGGGGGAGGGAAGTGGCTAATAAAAAGGACAAGACCGAGTGAAAAAGAAGGGACAAAAAGGGGAGGTGCTCGCTCCCTCGATCGACGACCAAAGTAAAAAATGGCGGCGGATGTTGCAGGAACTCGGACGAGAGATTGAGTGAGTCTACTAGTGTGTAAAATAGAGGGAAGCGAGGGGAAATAAGAGGGGATGTCCGAGGGATCTAAAGGACAGGATTGGCTCCGTCGGGGAGGCTCAGAAGTGGGGTCGTGGGAGAAGTGGTGCGATGGATAGTGGTTGTGTCCTGGATCATGGGCAAGACGAACGGTTATGGAGAGGAAGAGGATGGGGTGGAGATTGTCTAGTGCGGGCACACGAGGTTAGTTTCATCCCATTGGGTTAATTCTCTCTTTTTTATCTTTATTTTTTTCTATTTTTCTGATTTGGCTTTTAGCATTAAATGGGCTTCAAAACTATTTAAACAAATTTTGTAAACTTTGTAAAATACCAAATAGGTATATTAAATTAGTGAAATCATTTCCTATAAAAATAAATACTTTTAAAATAACATTATGCGCATTGCCCTTGTATGGCTATTTATGCATTATGATTTGTATTACATGTCAAATGATTCCCAAGTATGGTTCGGAATATTATAAAACACCAAATTAATTCTTTTGAACTTTAGAAAAACTAGTTAAATACATGTGTGTTGCTACTGTATGCCTTAAGGGTATGTCTTGAGGTGGTTTGTGGCGCTAGTAAATAACAATTTAGTTACTTTTTTGTTAGATGACTTGTGGATCTTGTCGTGTCGTCATATGAGAGTGTCTTGTTGTTAGTTCCATGGTCTATGTGCTAGTTATTAGCTTCACGTGGTTCACTGCATGAGAAGATCATCCTCTTTTCACTCTGCACCGGCCATACAACCTCTTCTTGAATATTTAGAGCGGCGCACGTAGAATGGAGAAAAAAACTAATAGATCTCATTTACAACACAAAGAATAAGGAGTCTGGCATGGTATAAATGACCAAGATGTACAAGGTATCCAAATTTAAGGCGCGTGATTATGGACCGCACCTATAGAAAGAATCATCCTAAACAGACATGTGTTTCCTTGCAAAACAATAATTGTATCTTTTGTTGTATCACATGTACTCCCTCCGATTTAAGGGAGTAGTATTTTGCGTTTTGTATTTCTGATTTTTTTTGGAATGGAGCATATATTAATACCGTGATGATACCAATTACATCCGGCCTCTGCAACAACGCATGATGCACATAGCCAAAAAAATAAGAAGAATTACAAAAAAGTCCCACTACAGCGATGATCCTTAGTAGCAGCGATACTACCCCCACCAGAACAATATCACAAGTCCAACATCTCAATAGTGACACCTTCAAAAAGGAAACAAAGCACAACCACCATCGTCGCCTGATAAAAAATCATAGGTTTTCACCCTGAAAAAAGTCCCCTCTCACAAAACAATGCCTTTAACAAGGTCATTGCCAGGCACAACCAATTAAGTCCAGACCTTGGATTTTCACCCTCCAAGATAAGACTATGAACTCCTCCTGTGTTGCCGCTCCCACTTTCCTATGCCTCTGCTACAATTCATGAATCACCGAGCCAATTCCTCATCGCCACCAGGACTCGACCCACCATAGCTAGTCCACAAATCTTGGATTTCATGACATTCTCCGCACACTGACTTCACCAGGAAACTAAAGACATGTTCCACGGTGGCAACAGATTGTAGAGCTTCGTCTAGATCCCTCTGAAACCAAATGGTCAGAAAAACATCGGTTGCATGCAACTGAATCCCATACGTTCCAGTAATCTCTAGGCATGAATCGCCCATGGGAGTTCGCTGGCGGAGCCTTCCGGAACACAACACTGCCACCAGATTAATGAAAACAGGCCGAAGATAGATCTTCGTCTTGGCATGATAGAAAACATAGGACTGTGCCCCTGACAACAAATGTGACCCGCGTTGCCATCCACCGAGAGAGAACCACCATCAAAGCCCGAGATCGCCGCCTCGGCTTCCAGACCCCACAGCCATCAGATCGCCGTCGCGGCGACAATCTTCGAGCGTCCAAGGGGATCCCTGCGTGGGAGAGGCCACCACGTGAGGAATAAGACCCGCTACCACCATCGGCCAGCCGGTCTTTGCCCACCGACGTCTTCCGGTGGCAGCGGGGGAGAGGTAGGAGGAGGATTCGAGGGCAGCGATGTCTTAGGGTTCCGCCCGTGCCGCCTCCTCCGAGAGCAGCGCGTGCAGTGTACGCCTGCCTTAAATGGAGGGAGGATTTCACTTCCCCGGCCTCTGCACCAACTAGGGATGCATACAACCATTAAGCATGAGTACCAGAATTTTTGAACTTGGTTAAGCACCGGGCATGGTCCTCAAGATAAATTGCACGAGTACTAGGAGAGTCTGGTCCTGAAGTATAAATAGAAACCTTAATTCGCTTTCGTGAGGATTTGAAATCATGTGTTAGGTTTTGTACATCCACTTCCCCAACCAGTTGAGCTAGGCTCACTCCCTAAATTTGTATTTCTAATATTTTATATTGAAAGATCTCAAATACTTCCTCCATCCCAGAAGGATGTCGTAGATTTGTAAATTTGGATGTATCTACCATCTAAACACTATTTAGTATATAGATTCATTCGAATTTAGACAATTTATGACATTTTAGGATGGAGGGAGTAACTGACATGGATATACCCTACGGGTGCATAACATTAGTATACCCGGTCCAGCCCAAGGAAGGCCCACGTGAAGACTTGCAGCCCAGGAAGATTTAGGGTGGCCCAAGCCCATGGCGAGTTCGACTCCTTGGAGCACAAGTCTAGATTAGATAGAATTTCAAAGGGTTTCAACCCTAACTTGTAACCGACTCGACCTATCCCCCGGACCTGGCCTATCTATATAAAGGCCAGGAGGACATGATGAGAAGGATCTCAACACCTCATACACACACCTCCACGCTAGATTGCATCTGCGCACCCCCTGTAACCTTCAGTTCCGCTGTAATCAAGAACAGACAAGCATGAGTAGGGTTTTCCTTCCAGGGGCCTGAACCTGGGTAAACCTTGTGTCCCCGTGTTGCTTGCTTATTAACCATCTCGCGACTTCCAGCATCCCCATCTTCTCCAAAACCCAAGTCCATAACAATGGGCATTGACGAGTCGAACCCTCGTCAATTAGCGTCGTCTGTGGGAAGCGGGGACGCTGATTGTGCGGTCGTGATGGTTCCTCTACGATTCCTCGGAGACGGAGAATCACCTCCTCTTCGGCGCTTTCGACTTCACAGCCCACTCACCAGCCACCCGCAAAGATTTCGAGTCCGTAGGTGACGGAATCGAGATGCTATTCGGGAGCTTCTGCTTCCAGGTGGGACAGACCGGCACCCTCCGCCTTCCTGAGAGGGTGCCACTTCCATCCATCAGGCCCGCTTCGTGGGTCCCACCCATCGACGCCCTGCGTACGTCGATGCTGAAGGGCGATTCGGTTGATAGCAGCAGCTGCAACTCCGATCTATGCGATCCCCCTTCGGATGAAGGAACCTATGTTTCCGGATCTGAGAGTTGCGGTAGCAGGACCCACTCCGTGAGCATTACATGTGCGCCGTCATCCACGGTGGCGACGTCAACAACAGAACCTGATACGTTGTAAACGTATCTATAGTTTTATGCTCCATGCTTGTTTTATATCATTTGTCTTATGTTTTGTCTACATGTTGTAAACCTATTAACAAGATGCTGTAGTGCCAGTTGCCTGTTTTCTGCTGTTTTTGGTTTCAGAAAAGCTAAAAATTGAATATTCTCAGAATTGGACGGGACAAAAGCCAATATGCCTATTTTTCCCAGAGCAATACGGAAACGCGAAGCAGAGACGAAGGAGGGCACTAGGGCGGCCACACCCTATGGTGGCGCAGGCAGCCCCTGGTGGCGCCACTAGGGGGTGTGGCCCCCTTGGCCCTCCACCGACCTTGCCCTTCCACCTATATAAATCCCTCGATGATAAAATGTAGGGTTTCGTAGCATGGAAAACAAAAAATTTCTACCACATGAACACACAATCAAGATCTAATCTATGATCAAGCCAAGATCTATCTACTAGATCGGTGCAACAAGTTGATAGAGTACTAACCCTCGAAGATCTAAAGCGGTTAACGAGAGAAGATTCTCGTGGGTGATGTAGTCGTTCACTTGCCGATCTCAAGATCGCGTAGACGATCCTTCCGGCGCTGCGTTCCAGCAGCGCTTCCGCAGTCGGTCACACGTTCGGTACTCGATGAAGACCTTCCTCTCCCTTGTTCTAGCAGGCAGCGGAGGTTGTAGCACTCTCCTCGTGATTCCGGCAGCATGACGGCGTGGTGTCAGAAGTAGAGGAAAGATCCCGCAGGGCTTCGCCTAAGACGGAGCGAGTATGGTGGAGTAAGAGAGAGCCTTTGGCGATCTACGGATTTAGAGGCACCAAGGGGGTTGGCTTGGCCAGCAGCTAGGGTTTGGGGAAACCCTAATTCAGTGGCTAGAGGAGCCCTAGGTGGCGGCGGCAGCAGCACTTGGAGGTGGTGGCGCCTTAGAGCTAGGGTTTGGAGTTGTGTGGGAGAGGGGAGCCCTACCCCTCAATATATAGGAGGGGAGAGGTGGTTTGGGGCGGAGAGAGTCCTCCCCCAACTCCTCTTTATGGCCGTCGGGTGGAGGGAGTGGGACTCCTACCCTAGGTAGGTTTCCTACTCTCCCTCCACCAAGCAATGTTCGAATTTGACTTTTCAAATTGGCGTTTGACTTTCAAACTTGAATTTGATTTCTCTGTTCATATTGCCCAGCCAAGTGACCCAGTACATGATGCAACCATTCCACATTGTCATGACACATCCATGTACCCTTACCCTTCCGGAGTGCCGGACCTTCCTGACCCTTCTAGAACATTCCCGGTGAAAACACCGAAATCATTTCCGAACTCTGAAACAGGACTTTCCTTATATGAATCTTATTCTCCGGACCATTCCGGATCTCCTCGTGATATCCCGGATCCCATCCGAGACTCCGAACAACATTCAGTCTCTTACTCATCATTCCATAACTACACAACAACATCAAATCCTTAAGTGTGTCTCCCTATGGTTCGTGAATTATGCGGACATGATCGAGACACTTCTCCGATCAATAACCAATAGAGGAATCTGGAAATTCATATGGCTCCCACATATTTCAAAGATTACTTTGCGATCGAATTAACCACTTACATACGATACCAATTTCTCTTTGTGTCACGATAGTTTACTTATCCGAGGTTTTGATCGTCGGTATCTCTGCATACCTAGTTCAACCTCATTACTGATAAGTACTCTTTTCTTGTTCCCGTGATATGTGATCCCTTGTGAGCCAGTCACATGCTTGCAAGCCAATTGGATGACATTCCACCGAGAGGGCCCAGAGTATATCTATCCGTCGTATGGATGGACAAATCCCACTTTTGATCCATGTGCCTCAACACAT
This sequence comes from Avena sativa, assembly GCA_916181665.1. NCBI lineage: Eukaryota > Viridiplantae > Streptophyta > Magnoliopsida > Poales > Poaceae > Avena > Avena sativa. Next base: position 163,663,755 of record OV702284.1, read on the forward strand.
ACTTTCCGAATACTCAATGCCACCTTTATAGCCACCCAGTTATGGTGTGGTGTTTGATGTCATCAAAGCATCCGTCCGGTGATGGTGATTAACATGATCTCATGGTCGAAGGAATTAGGTTACTATGTATCATAAAGCTTATAGCAAATGAACTATATTAAATGACTTGATCTTTATGCTACGCTTAACTATAGGAGTATGTCCATCACATCATTCTCCTAATGATATGACCCTGTTGTTAATAACATCTCTATGTTCATGATCAGGAAACCATGATCATATATTAACCAACAAGCTAGTTTAACAAGAGGCTTTACTAGGGACTCTTTTATGTTTACAAATCACACAAGTATTAATGTTTTCGGTTAATACAATTATAGCATGGTATGTAAACATTTATCATAAGTATGAAGATATGATAATAACCACTTTATTATTGCCTCTTGGGCATATCTCCAATAGTCTCCCACTTGCACTAGAGTCAATAATCTAGTTTTTAAACCTTTGTGCATTCAACACCTATGGCTTTCCAGTGTTGTATCTACACAATTGCTAGTGGTCAACTGATCTCCGGATCCGACACTTTCAGGTCCGTGTGTAATTGCATGTCTTTGCGTCTCTACGCATCACTCATTCTCTAATGAGATGGCTTTGTACAAATTTGGTCCTTTGGTGAGACCTTTAGTTCCTTGGGGTTAAAACATGTTGATAATATTGTCGTACAATATATCTTCATAGTACTATCCTGCTGTGAACTACACCTAGTTTGATAACAAACTACTTGACACAAATGCCCTCTTTTGCTGTTATAACAGCAGTCATATACTTAGCCTTTTGTTGTAGTATCTGTCACAATGTCTTAACTTTGGAACTCATCCAAATTCATTATGGAACTTACTTTCCATCATATTGTGCCACCCTTAGTTTAGATTGAGATAAACTTAATTTGTACTTTGTGACAAAACTAGTATCAATGTAATACTTTTACAACGAACTAACCATCTATTTGTCACTTCTACAAAATAATATATTCTTAGTTCTTTTAAAAGATCATAAGAATATCTTTACTATCGTCCAATAATCATCTTATGACATTCTGGTATACGCTCATAACATTTAGAGCATAGAACATATCTGGATTTGTACACATCACAGCATGATTGATAAAATACTCTTTGTGATTTTATCTATCAAGTATCAAAAATACTTAAATATTTATTCAATCCTTCCTGTGCAACAAGAACCTTTCTTGTAGTTTCTATATTGAACTCATTCAATATCTCATCTATGTACTTCTGGCACAACCATATTGGCGTCGCAATTTATCCATATAGACATTGATGCCAAATATTCGGGTTCTGCCTAAGCCTTTCATCGAGATGAAATTCATATCCTGTGTTAATAAAAAGATACAACATTTCCAATCAACAATATGTCTTCCACATAATGTATTAGAAACATGTCTTAGCGCTCCCACTTAATTTCTTGCAAATGCAAGCATCTTCATCGTCTCCGATGAAATTAAACTCTTTTAACAGTTTCATCATAGTGAAGATTCCAACTCCGCGATGCTTACTTCAACCATTGAAGTTTGCATATGCTTTTAGCATCCTTTGAATTAACAAAACCCGTTGGACCGTGTCATGCACACATCCTAGATAACCATTCTATTAGAAGAACTTGTTTTGTTTAACAAAATTATATGTCGTGGTTGCTACAGTAATCCGTCTAGACTAAATATCGCTTAATGAAAGATCAGATCTTGTCATAGTCAACTCTTTGAACATTGTCGTGAACTCTTTCCCGATACGTCGATAATTTCATAGATGTGAAACATCCATGTCTATTTATTTATAGATCCAAATATGACTGTAAGGTCTTGTACCTTTCCAGAGGGTCTTTCAAGCTCAAAGCTTGATCTATTGTATATGGAACTATCACGGATTTTATGGCTTCAAGACATTTGACGGAGTTAAGGACCATCATCGCTTCTTTGCATGTAGTCGGATCATTATTGTCAAATAATGATTTAACTCTCAAATCTTGGTATTTGATTGTTTACCCGGCCTACTTGTTTCAATAGGAACTTAGACCTCCGTGACCACAACATTTGAGGCACGTGAGCCATGAGCATTGTTGCTACCTCCGGAACACTTTTCGGCCCTGCGCAACTTTGCACATATAGCTAAGGTTCTTTTAACCTTATCAAAGTTCTATTGTCCTCCCACTTAACTTTTCACGGAAAATTTCTTTCTCAAAGAAACTTGACGTTCTAAGCGACAAACATTTTTGTCTTTGGTGTTATGGAGGAATACTCAACGATTATTCAAAATAACATACAAAGATATGTTCGTCCGATTTTTGGTTGCAAACATCTTTCTTATGCATAGCATACCAATGTTTAAGAAAGGATAACTTGGGTTTTATGCCAAACCATAACTTTATATGGTGCCAATTCAACGGATTATGATGGAGCTCTTTTTCAGTGGAAACACGGTAGTCTCTAAAGCTTTAATCTTTAAAATACAATGGCAGTTTTATGAATTACACCTTTGATCTTACCATGTCAAACAAGGTTTAATTACATATCTCGAACGCTCCATACTCTTATGGTGTTTCGGGAAATGCAAATCCACGGAACGATTCCTTAAATCTTAGGTGTTTTATGCTAAACTTGTAACTCAAATATCTTCCTTTATGATCTTATCATAAACTATTTATATTATTGTTACAATGATTTTGCACTTCATCTTGAAAGTCTTTGAACTTTTCAAATGTTTTTTACTTCATCCTTATTAAGTAAATATTCATATATTCACTCAAATTTTTGGAGAAAGCATATGAAGTTGAAATTCATCGCTCTTGACTACATAATGGACTTCATACAACAATATGTACAAGTTCCAATAAGCTAGTCATTCATTCCCTTTTGGCCTATGAATGAAGTTTTAATTATCTCTAGGAAAGTTTCACAAGTGTCATTTGATCAAAAATCAAAAGACTCCAAAATTCCATCCACATGGAGTTTCTTCATGTTTTCTTTCCAATATAATTTAAACGGCGATGTCACTTCCTAAGTGATCTTTCTTATCAATTGTCTTTCGACATTTTTAGCAATATTTTATGGATGTGATTTATCCAATGAGATTTGTAAATCATCCATCTTTTATAGATTACGACAATTATTTGAACAACCCTTTTGTTCTCATAATACCTGATAAAACAAATCTTGAAGGCAAGCTTTGATGTTAACGAGCAACACAACAACCCTTTATTTGTTCTCGATAAACATCACCACATATTCTTTTGCTAGTTACTTAGGCCATTGTAGTTCATGAATTGTGTTGTTTCGTATGACAATTCACACCAACAAATTCAGTATCCAATATTTAAGAATCACATTGTTTAATAAGCAAATAATATAGCCATAACATGTATATCCTCTATATACCTAAGATGAACAATTCTAGTCTTTTCTTTTCTGCCATATATTTCTGAGATTCTCTTTCAGTATTTCCTTTTCTGTTCGAAAGAATCTATCAACATCAATAGTGGAGCCATACACATGACACATAGTCCAAAGCATGTATAGTTAAATACCAATGTCTTTGGACTTGCACTTTGAAGTATATCACCATCATCAAATACTTGGTGTTCTTTCAAATTCCATTCTTTAGTAATCTCTTAGTGTAGTAAACATTTTATCAAATATTGACCCTTATCATGGAAATTCATGATCAAGCTAATTTTAGCTTATAACGGTGAATCGTGAGTATAATGTTGCTCTCCAAAACCTTTTGGAGGATTAGGACGACAAGCGTCTCCATCCTTTTTCAAATTCTCATCAAATATGAGAACATGAATTTTGCCATATTATACTCTCTCATGTTGCAAAAAAAACATGATTTCAGATATCGCAATATCTTCCACACATCATGGTTTCCGAAACAACTCTTTCAGATCCTAGATAACCTTGATATTAAAACAATATTTTGAATATCAAGAATCATGGAGACAAACATGATACTTATATACTAACACTGGAATTGTCACTCTTGATTTAATACCAATTATTAAACTTCACGGAGTAACCGGAACTTACTGAAAGTTTGCAATAGGACTTTTAAACTTTAGATTAACACTTCAAAACAATACGATACCAGTTCGTAAAGTAACTAACCAGAATTCTATAGTTCTATTATCTCAATTATAACTAAGTGCAAGGTGGTAAACGGATGCCAATGACTACAACAACTATGCAAATTCACTTTGATTTAATTTATGATAAATAGTGTTCAACTTTTAATCATATTGCTGTTGAACTCCCACTCAAAACAATATGCCTCACATTGTTTTAGTGATCACACGAACCAAATTCACTACACCAAGTCTGATCATCACGTGACATGATATAGTTTCAAAGGCAAACAATCATCATGTTCATCATATCATCTATATGACTCATGCTTTACCTTTCGGTATTCCGTGTTCCGAGACCATGTCTGTACATGCTAGGCTCGTCAAGATCAAACCTTAGCTTCCGCATGAGCAAATCTGGCTTGCTCATGTTGTATACAGTCGCAAAATTTAACACACCTGATCATCACATGGTGCTTCGAAACAACGAGCTTTAGAAACGGTGCTTATTAAGGATGAACACTTTAAAACTTGAAATTGTGTGCTTGAGGGATCATCTTATAATGCTACCGTCGTGAACTAAGCAATACAAGATGCATAAAAGGATTAACATCACATGCAATTCATAATATGTGATATGATATGGCCTTTCTTCTTGTGCTTCCGATCTCCATCTTCAAGCACGAACATGATCTCCATCATCACCAGCATGGCGTCAAGGTCAATGACGCCGCTTCATGGTTGTCATCCACCAGCATCAACTATTACAACTACTTTGAATAATAGACACGCGGGTCTTAACGGAATTTAAGAGACAACCATATGGCTCCTTCCGGTTGCCAACTTAAAATAAGGAATATTGCATACATCATATATAATCACAATCATGGCCATATCACATCACAGCACACCCCTGCAAAACAAAGTTAGACACCTCTAATTTTCCTTGCATATTTTACGTGGTTTGGGGATTTCAATAAGTACCGTTCTAACTTACGAACAAGAACCACAACGTTGATGCTTTAACTATCAAGTGCCTGTTGTAAATTGAATCTTTACTATGATGGGAGAGACAGACACCCGCAAAGCCACTTATGCAATACAAGTTGCATGTTGAGCATGGAGCAAGTCTCATGAATGATGTCATGTTAGGTTAGCCCAGGCCGCTTCATCCCACCATACCGCAAGATGCAAAGTACACAAGAAGCAATTGATAATAACATCACCACCACCCACAATGACCATTGTGTTCTACTCGTGCAACAAATCTACATATAGACACGGCTCTGATACCACTGTAGGGTTTCATAGCATGGAAAACAAAAAAATTCTACCGCATGAACACACAATCAAGATCTAATCTATGATCAAGCCAAGATCTATCTACTAGATCGGTGCAAAAAGTTGATAGAGTACTAACCCTCGAAGATCCAAAGCGGTTAACGAGAGCATATTCTCGTGGGTGATGTAGTCGTTCACTTGCCGATCTCAAGATCGTAGACGATCCTTCCGGTGCTGCGTTCCGGCAGCGCTTACGCAGTCGGTCACACGTTTGGTACTCGATGAAGACCTTCCTCTCCCTTGTTCCAGCAGGCAGCGGAGGTTGTAGCACTCTCCTCGTGATTCCGGCAGCACGACGGCGTGGTGTCAGAAGTAGAGGAAAGATCCCGCAGGGCTTCGCCTAAGCCGGAGATAGTATGGTGGAGTAAGAGAGAGCCTTTGGCGATCTACGGATTTAGAGGCACCAAGGGGGTTGGCTTGGCCGACAGCTAGGGTTTGGGGAAACCCTAATTCGGCGGCTAGAGGAGCCCTAGGTGGCGGCGGCAGCAGCACTTGGAGGTGGTGGTGGCGCCTTAGAGCTAGGGTTTGGAGTTGTGTGGGATAGGGGAGCCCTACCGCTCAATATATAGGAGGGGAGAGGCGGTTTGGGGAGAAGGGAGTCCTCCCCCAACTCCTCTTTATGGACGGTGGGTGGAGGGAGTGGGACTCCTACCCTAGGTAGGTTTCCTACTCTCCCTCCACCAAGCAATGTTCGGATTTGACTTTTCAAATTGGTGTTTGACTTTCAAACTTGAATTTGATTTCTCTCTTCATATTGCCCAGCCAAGTGACCCATTACATGATGCAACCATTCCACATTGTCATGACACATCCATGTACCATTCCCCTTCCGGAGTGCCGGACCTTCCAGACCCTTCTAGAACATTCCCGGTGAAAACACCGAAATCATTTCCGAACTCCGAAACAAGACTTTCGTTATATGAATCTTATTCTCCGGACCATTCCGGATCTCCTCGTGATATCCCGGATCCCATCTGAGACTCCGAACAACATTTGGTCTCTTACTCATCATTCCATAACTACACAACAAGATCGAATCCTTAAGTGTGTCTCCCTACGGTTCGTGAATTATGCGGACATGATCGAGACACTTCTCCGATCAATAACCAATAGAGGAATCTGGAAATTCATATGGATCCCACATATTTCAAAGATTACTTTGCGATCGAATGAACCACTTACATACGATACCAATTTCTCTTTGTCTCACGATAGTTTACTTATCCGAGGTTTTGATCATCAGTATCTCTTCATACCTAGTTCAACCTCGTTACTGATAAGTACTCTTTTCTCATTCCCGTGATATGTGATCCCTTATGAGCCAGTCACATGCTTGCAAGCCAATTAGATGACATTACAACGAGAGGGCCCAGAGTATATCTATCCGTCCTATGGATGGACAAATCCCACTTTTGATCCATGTTCCTCAACACATACTTTCCGAATACTCAATGCCACCTTTATAGCCACCCAGTTACGGTGTGGTGTTTGATGTCATCAAAGCATCCTTCCAGTGATGGTGATTAACATGATCTCATGGTCGAAGGAATTAGGTTACTATGTATCATAAAGCTTATAGCAAATGAACTATATTAAATGACTTGATCTTTATGCTATGCTTAACTATAGGAGTATGTCCATCACATCATTCTCCTAATGATATGACCCTGTTGTTAATAACATCTCTATGTTCATGATCAGGAAACCATGATCATATATTAACCAACAAGCTAGTTTAATAAGAGGCTTTACTAGGGACTCTTTTATGTTTACAAATCACACAAGTATTAATGTTTCCGGTTAATACAATTATAGCATGGTATGTAAACATTTATCATAAGTATGAAGATATGATAATAACCAATTTATTATTGCCTCTTGGGAATATCTCCAACATAAAATCCTAGAGGAATCGACATACATCCATGAAAAGTTTTGCATCGCCACCGCCACCGGCACCGAATGGGAGATTCGGGGGACAAAAGTCTCTGTTCCGGTACCCTGCTAGGACGGGGAATTGCCCCCGGAGCAATATCCATCGATCCCCATCGCCGTTGCTGATTCCCATGACGAGGAGGGAGTAGTTCTTCCTCAAGGATAAGGGCTCTACCGGTAGCTATGTGTTCATCTCTCTCTCTCTCTCTCTCTGCATGATATTATTGTGATCATGAGCTTTGTAATCAAGTAGATCTACTCTGCTACTCAAGTGCGTTAATCAATCTCCGGCTCTCCCCATGTGTGTGAAAGTGACAGCGTGCACACCGTGTGGCACTTAGGCTATATATTACATAAATACTTTTCATGAGTTATATTTGGAATTGGATGTATTTATGAAATTGTGGTGTTTGAAGGAACCATCTAGCACTCAAGGTGACAGTGTGGGGTTATCTAGATGGGGATTGCAAACTTTAAGGAGTGCTTTTGTGCCCTACCGTGGATTAGAGTTGTCCAACCGGAGAGTAGTATCATGAAGAGAAGATATTTATATGAGAGTCTTCACTAGTGAAAGTATGATCCCTAGGCCTTGTTTATAAGCATTGAAACATCGTTTATAACTATACCTGTTACATGTTTGCTTGCTTCCATATTTATTTCAAATGGCCTTTAGTCTTTTCCTCCCCGTCAAGCTCTTTTCTAGCACCATTACCACTTATAATCATCCATACCACTTGTATTTCACTATCTCTTTGCCAAACTAGTGCACCAATACACCTGACAAGTGTATTGGGTGTGTTGGGGACACAAGAGACTTCTTGTATCTTGATTGCAGAGTTGCTTGATAGGGACACCTTTGACCACTTCCTCCTCGAGTTCGATAAAACTTGGGTAATCCACTTAAGGAAAACTTGCTGCTATTCTACAAACCTCTGCACTTGGAGGCCCAACAACTGTCTACAAGAATAGAAGTGCGTAGACATCAGCTCTTTTCTGGCGCCGTTGCCAGGGAGGTAAGGTAAATGGTACTCACATCCTCTTGGTGTGTGAGTTCTCAAATTTATTTCCTTTAGATTCTGCAATTATATCTTTTTGTTTCTTGTTTTTATTTTCACTAGTTAGGCTTAATGGAAAATAACAACAAAATTAGAGAGCTTTATAGCATTTATCTTGATTTAGGACATGAAGTGTTTGAATAGAAAATTAAAAAACCAATGGAACTTTATTTGCATGCTAATATCAATGTTATTAGTATGAATTCTTTGAACACCATTATCACTAATGCTATGGAAACGTCTAAGCTTGGGGAAGCTAGTTTTTATGAAAATGATCTTTTTAGTTCCCTAGCTTTGGAAGATAGCTATTCTATTGCTTATGATGATACCAAACCTCCAATATATGATGTTTACAATGATGAATATGATATTTTCAGTCCACCTACTATTGAGGAGAAAATTAATTATGATTATAATATGCCTCCTATATTTGATGATTATGGTGATGAGAATAATAGTGATAGCTATTTTGTTGAATTTGCTCCCACTACAATTAATAAGAATGACTATGCTTATGTGGAGAGTAATAATCATTTTATGCATGTGGCTCATGATAAGAATGTTTTATGTGATAGTTATATTGTTAATTTTATTCATGATGTTACTGAAAGTTATTATGAGAGAGGGAAACATGGTCTTATGTATCTCAACAATATTAAGTTTCCCCTCTTTATGTTGATCTCAAACAGCACAGGCGAGAAGCTGACGAATCGAGCATGCGGCATGCTGCGCTCTCCGCTGACGGCTCCTCTTCGCACGGGAACAATGCTAACAAGCACCGCTCCCGCCTGGAGCGCATGGACCCCGCCACGCGACGCGAGGTCACCAAGGCACTCGACATGTCCTTCATGACGATGGACTCGCAAGGCAACATCATGCCGAAGACGCCGCAGGCTGCGATCATGGCGGCCACCACATATGTCGCGTCCAACCCGCCACCGGCGGGAGACCCAAAGAACACGATCCACAAGTCTTCCCTAGCAGGCCTCAGACTCGTCGGAGCTGCGCTCCACGATGAAACCCCTACAGAGCCGAAGAAAAAGGCCGCGGTCAAGTTCGCTCGGAGGCGCACACCCTCATCTGAGGAAGAGGAGCATGACTTGCCTCGACGCCGTCGGAGCCAGCGACGCCGCAACAACAACTATGATGCTCATAGCGAGCTCACACAGCACAAGATCGACAAATCATGTGCTAAGCGCACGTGCTCAACCGAGTACAAGGAGGAGGACAACGGAGAAATGTGCGAAGCCAGATGCTTCAGTAGATCCGTTCGGCAATCCTGGATGCCAAGAAACTTCAAGCTCCCTTCGGACAACCCGAAGTTCGATGGTGCGCATGAGCCAAAAACTTGGCTCGACGATCATCTGTCATCAGTCAAGCTCCACAATGGGAATAAGAATACCTCCCTACAGTGCATTCAGCTGCAGCTGAAAGGCGCGGCCAGGTGATGTCCCACAAGTATAGGGGGTGTATCGTAGTACTTTCGATAAACAGGAGTGTCGATCCCAACGAGGAGCAGAAGGTGTTAACTAGTGGTTTGGATCAGGAATTCTCTGTAAATACTCAGCAAACAGATTTTTAGGTTTTTTTAATAATGCAAAGAAATAAAGTGCAAGTAAATAAAGACAATAATAATAATTGTAGCGAGTGGCCCAATCCTTTCTTCAGCAAAGTACAAGCCGGTTGTATTACTTATGAGGACCAAACGTTCTCGAGGACACATGGGAATACTGTCAAGTGCTTTCGCTTCATATAGTTGATTAATCTTCTTTGGTTGTTTAAGTGTTGTGTGGGTGAACCTATTCTAATGTACCGACTGTAGGGTTCACAGCATAGAAAACAAAAAAATTTCTACGATGGGAACAACTATGTACCAAGATCTATCTACTAGATACAAACAACGGGCGGATGTATATCCATAGAGAACATACCCTTGAAGACCGACAAAGCTTAACGAGTCCAAACTCGTGGTTGATGTAGACGATCTCTTGCCGATCTCAAGATCGAGAGGAAGTCCTAGCGCCGCAAAACAGCAGCGCATCCGTGCTCGCACACACGTTCGAGGCACCGAGCAACCTCCGCCTCCTCGCTCCAGCGATGCAGCGGAAGCACAACTCTTTCTTGCTGAATAGCCACCGGGAACATGTATCTCGCTAGTCCGAGACCATGGGGGATAAATTCTAGAGGGGGAGAGAGATCCTTCACTAGGAGGTGTTCTTTGAGAGGAGGTGAGGGGGGCCTTTTATAGGGGAGAGGGGGGGCACCCAAGGGGCATGGCGCCCAGCCATGGGGTCTGCCCCCACCTCTTCCACATTCATGTGGGTGGAGCTCCCACTCAAAATGAAAAGCCTCCACTCCCATTAAAAAGCCTCCACTCAAAAATCCACTCACATGCATTAAATTTCCACCAAATTTAATGCAAGCTCTCATTTAAATAAAACTCTTTTATTTATTTATTCAGAATTTTGTTAATTACTTTAATTAACAAACATTCACATAAAACCCCTTGCTAGTATTCCATTTCACATGCAGAACCAGTTTCAGCAATTTCAATCGAAACAGTTTTGGTGTCTAGTGAAATAAATTCCTGCGCTTTCCTTTTCTTTTCGGCATGAAACTTTTGCTCCAAATGGATGTCGGTGTCTCTTAAGTGTGTCACCCTACGGTTCGCGAATAATGCGGACATGATCGAGACTCCTCTCAGATCAATAATCAGAAGCGGGATCTGGAGACCCATACTGACTCCCACACATTCAACGATAAATTTCTTGTGATCGTCGGAACCTTTTACGCTAGTATCTTAATCCCTTTGTTTCACGATATATTACATGTCCGAGATTCAATCATCGGTATCTCCATACCTAGTTTGATCTCGTTACTGACATGCACTCTTTTCTCGTTCCCGTGATATAACATTCTAGTGATCAAATCACTTGCTTGCAAGCTAATCAATGTGATATCACCGAGAGGGCCCAGAGTATATCTATCCGTCATCGGGATGAACAAATTCCACTCTCGATCCATGGGCCTCAACATAACACTTTATTAGTTCTGAATCCATCTTTATAATCACCCTATTACGGTGTGACGTTTGATGTTATCAAGAAACTCTTCCGGTGTTAGTGATTGACATGATCTCATGGTCTAAGGATTAGGATCAGTTCGTAAGTTGTTATAGCAATATAAACTCAATGACTTTGATCGTAATGCTATACTTTGGATGAATGTTCATCACACCATTACACTAATGTTGTGATCTCGTTATTAACAACATCCAATGTCCATGATCAGGAAACCTTTGATCATCTTGTTAATCAACGAGCTAGTTTATAAGAGAGGCATAACTAGGAACTTCCTTTTTGTTTATTAAACACACATGTATTAACGTTTCCGTATTAATACAGTTATAGCATGTAAAATAAACATTTATCATAAATAAGGAATACGATAATAACCACTTTATTTTTGCCTCTCGGGCATATTCCCTTCAGTCTCTCACTTGCACTAGAGACAATAATCTAGTTTGAAAACTTTGCGTATTGAACACCTATGGCTTTCTGTTGTTCCATATACGCAATTGCAAGTGGGTAACATAATCTACGGATCTGACGCTTCAGGTCCGTGTGTATTTGCATGTCTTTGCGTCTTCACGCATCACTCATTCTCCAATGAGATGGCATTGTATATATTTGGTCTTTTGGTGAGACCTTTAGTTCCTTGGGGTTAAAACATGTCGATACTATTGTCATACAATATATATTTAGTGTTAGCCCGTTGTGAACCACACCTTAGTTTGATAACAAACTACTTGACACAAATTCCCTCCTTTGCTGCTACTATAGCAGTCATATACTTAGCCTTTTGTTGTAGTATTCGTCACAATGTCTTAACTTTGGAACTCTTCCAAATTCATCATGAAAACTTTCTTTCCATTTCATTGTGCCACCCATAGTTTAAATTGAGATAAACTTAATTTGTATCTTGTGACAAAACTAGTATCAATGTAACGCTTTACAATGAACTATTTGTAATTGTTTGTCACCTCTACACAAATATATTCTTAGTTCTTTCAAAAAGATCATAAGAATATCCTCACTATCGTCCAATGATCATTTTATGATTCATTCTGGTATATGCTCATAACACTTAGAGCATAGGACATATCTGGATGTGTACATATCATGGTATGATTGATCAAAACATTCTCGTGATTTCACTCATCAAGTGTCAAAGCACTTGAATCTTATTTCACTTATCAAGTGTCGATACACTTGAATCTTGATTCAATTCCTTTCCATGCGACAAGAACTGTTTCTTGTCGTTTCTATATTGAACTCCTTCAATATCTCATATATGTACGTTTGGCACAACCATATTGGCGTCACAGTCTATCCACTATAGACATTCACGCTAAATATTCGGGTTTTGCCTAAGTATTTCATCGAAATGAAATTCTTAACCTTTGTCAATAAAAGATACATCATTTCTAATCAACAAGATGTCATCCACATAATGTATTAGAAATATGTCTCAGCGCTCCCACTTAATTTCTTGCAAATGCAAGCATCTTCATCGTCTCCTGGTGAAAAACTCCTTTTTCATCATGGTGAAGATTCCAACTCCGCGATGCTTACTTCAACCATTGAAGTTTGCATGCCCTTTTAGCATCCTTTGAATTTTAACAAAACCCTTTGGACCGTGTCATGTACACGTCCTAGGTAACCATTCTATTAGAAGAATTTTGTTTTATTTATTCATCTACCATATACCAAATTATATGTAGTGGTTGCTACTTTAATCCGTCCAGACTAAATATCGCTATGAAAGATCAAATCTTGTCATAGTCAACTCCTTGAACATTGTCGTAAAATACTTTACGACATGTCGACTATTTCATAGATGTGAAACATCCATGTCTGTTTCTTTATAGATCCAAATACGACCGATAGGTTTTTACACCTTTCCGGAGGGTCTTCCAAGTTCAAAACTTGATTTCTCGTGTATGGAACTATCACGGATTTTATGGCTTCAAGCCATTTGACGGAGTCAGGGCCCATCATCGCTTCTTTGCATGTAGTCGGTTCATCATTATCAAATAATAATGATTTACTCTCAAATCTCAATATTTGATTGTTTATCCGACCTACTTGGTTCAATAAGAACTTAGATTTCCGTGACCACAACCTTTGAGGCACATAAGCTATGAGCATTATGGCTGCCTCCGGAACATTTTCCGGCGCTGCGCAACTCAGCACATTTAGCTAAGGTTCGTTAACCTTATCAAAGTTCTATTGTCCTCCCACTTAACTTTTGCGAAAAATTCCTTCTTCAAGAAACTTCATGTTTCAAGCGACAAACCCTTTTTTCCTTGGTGTTATGGAGGAATAACCAATTATTATTCGAAATAACCTACAAAGACATGCTCATCCGACTTTGGTTGTAAACATCTTACTTATGTTTAGCATACCAAAATTTAAGAAATGACAACTTGGGTTTTACCCCAAACCATAACTTCCATGGTGTCATTTCAACGGATCAAGATGGAGCTCTTTTCAGTGAAAAAGCGGTAGTCTCTAAAGCTTTAATCTTTTAAAACATAATGGCAGTTTTATAAATAACACCTTTGATCCAACCATGTCAAACAAGGTTTCATTACAAATCTCAAACACTCCATATTCCTATGGTGTTTTGGGATATGTAAATCTAGGTGTTTTGCTAAACTTGCAACTCAAATAAATCCCTTTATGATAAAATCATAATTCATTTATTTTCTTGTTACACTTGTAACTCAAATAAGTCCCTTATGATAAAATCATAAACCATTTATTTTCTTGTCACAATGATTTTCACTTCATCTTGAAAGTCTTTGAACGTTTTCAAATATTTCACACTTCTTTCTTATTAAGTGAACATTCACTCAAATTTCCAGAGAAAGCATATGAAGTTGAAACCCATCGCTTATGACTACACATAATGGACTACATACATCGATATGTATAAATTCCAATATTTTAGTCGTTCGTTCTTCTTTGGCCTTTGAACGAAGTTTTAATTATCCCTAGGAAAGTCTCACAAGCGTCACTTGATCAAATTAAAGACTCCAAAAATCCATGAAAATGGAGTTTCTTCATGTTTTATTTCCAATATAATTTAAATAGCGGTGTCACTTCATAAGTGATCTTTCAATCATTTGTCTTGCGACATTTTAGCATTAGGTTTTATGGATGTGATTTCTCCAACTAGATTTGTAAATCATCCATCTTATATGGAATACGGTAATTATTTGAACAACCTTTGTTCTCATAATACCTGATTCAAATAACAATTATTAAAACAAATCTTGAAGTCAAGCTTTGATGTCAACGAGAAATACAAACAACAATCTGTTTGTTTTCGATGAACATCATCACATATTCTCTTGCTAGTTACTTAGGCCATTGTGGTTCATGAATTGCATCATTCTGTATGAAATTTCATACCAACCAATTCGGTATCCAATACCCAAGAACCACATTGTTTAACAAGCAAATAATACAACCATAACATGTATATCATATATATATACCTAAATTGGATATTTCCAATCTTTTCTTTTCTGCCAAATATATTTTATAGATTCTCTTCCAGCATTTCCTTTTCCTTTTTAAAAGAATCTATCAACATCAAAAGTGGCGCCATATACATGACACATAGTCCAAAGCGTGTATATTCAAATAATAATACCTTTGGATTTGCACTTTGAAGTAGATCACCATCATCAAAATGATCGGTATTCTTTCAAAATCCATTCTTTAGTAATCTTTTAGTGTAGTAAACACTTTACATACATCTTCTATTCATCCTTATCATGACGACTTTCATGATCAAGCTACTGTAGCTTATAAAGGTGAATCGTGAGTATAACATTACTTTCCAAAAACCCTTTTGGATGATTAGGATGTCTAGCATCTCCAACCTTCGTAAATTCTCATCCAATATGAGAACATATATTATACTCTATCATTTTGCAACCAAAACATTGTTTCAGATATCGTTATATCTGCCACACATGATGGTTTCTGAAACAATTCTTTCAGCTCCTAGATAAACTTGATATTAAAACAATCAAGAATCATGGAGGCAAACATGATACTTAAGATACTAACACTGGAATTGTTACTCTCGATTTAATACCAACTATTAAATTTCACGGAGTAAATAGAATTTGCTGAAAGTTTGCAATAGGACTTTAAACTTTAGATTGACACTCAACACAATACGATACCAGTTCGTAAAGTATACATCCAGAATTCTATAGTTCTACTATCTCAATTACAACTATGCATAAGGTGGTGAACGAATGCTAATGACTACAACAAATTATGCAAATTCACTTCGATTTAATTTATGATAAATTGAGTTCTACTAATCCAAATTAGAAATGAACTCCCACTCAAAAACGACATCCCTCGTGCCTTTTTAGTGACTACATGAACCAAATCCACTACACCAAGTCCGATCATCACGTGAGTCGGTGTAGCTTCAAAGGCGAGCATCCATATGGTCATCATATCAAAATATATGACTCATGCTTAACCTTTCGGTCCGTGTTTCGAGGCCATGTCTGTACATGCTAGGCTCGCCAAGTAAGAACCTTAGTATTCGCGTGTGTAACTGTCTTACACCCGAGATATGCTCGTGGATTCAAGTACACCCGATCATCACGTGATGTCTTGAAGCGACGAAACATTGTCGGTGCATACTTAAGGAAGAACACATTTTTATCTTGATATCTAAATGAGGGATCATATTATTATGCTAATAAAACGCCAAACAAGCAATATAAGATGCTATCAAACATCACATGTTTATTAGTGGAATGATATGGTTCCCGCATATGATCTCTATCATGTGCACCGATCACTATCATACCTTTATGTGTAAATCCAAGGTCTACGGAGTTTACACGTTATGTATGTTGTAAGAGTATCATCTCATACTTCTACTTACAAATCACCATATCATACCACTAGCCCAGCAACAATCTAAACTAGACGCCTCTAATTTATCCATTGCAAATTTTACGTGGATTAGGGCTTTCGAAGATAGAACCGTTCTTACCTACGAACATGAACCACAACGAGGATAACCAAATTGTTGACAACTCGTTGCAAATTAGATATTGACTATAGTAGGAGAGACAGACACCCGCTAGCCACTTATGCAAAACTAGTTGCATGTAAAGCGTGGAACAGGTCTCATGTGCGAGGACATGTAAAGTTTGTCCGGGCCGCTTCATCCCACTATGCCACCAATATCCAAGGTACAACTAAGAAGAAATAAAATGATCATCATCGCCCACATGCTCATATGTGTACTACCCGTGCAAAGTATCTACGCATAGATCCGGCTCTGATACCACTGTATGGTTCGCAACATAGAAAACAAAAATTTTCCTACGATGGGAACAACTATGTACCAAGATCTATCTACTAGATACAAACAACGGGCGGATGTATATCCATAGAGAACATACCCTTGAAGACTGACAACGCTTAACGAGTCCAAACTCGTGGTTGATGTAGACGATCTCTTGCCGATCTCAAGATCGAGAGGAAGTCCTAGCGCCGCAAAACAGCAGCGCATCCGTGCTCGCACACACGTTCGAGGCACCGAGCAACCTTCGCCTCCTCGCTCCAGCGATGCAGCGGAAGCACAACTCTTTCTTTCCGAATAGCCACCGGGAACATGTATCTCGCTAGTCCGAGACCATGGGGGATAATTTCTAGAGGGGGAGAGAGATCCTTCATGAGGAGGTGTTCTTTGAGAGGAGGAGAGGGGGGCCTTTTATAGGGGAGAGGGGGGGGGGGGGCACCCAAGGGGCATGGCGCCCAGCCATGGGGGCTGCCCCCACCTCTTCCACATTCATGTGGGTGGAGCTCCCACTCAAAATGAAAAGCCTCCACTCCCATTAAAAAGCCTCCACTCAAAAATCCACTCACATGCATTAAATTTCCACCAAATTTAATGCAAGCTCTCATTTAAATAAAACTCTTTTATTTATTTATTCAGAATTTTGTTAATTACTTTAATTAACAAACATTCACATAAAACCCCTTGCTAGTATTCCATTTCACATGCACAACCAGTTTCAGCAATTTCAACCGAAACAGTTTCGGTGTCTAGTGAAATAAATTCCTGCGCTTTCCTTTTCTTTTCGGCATGAAACTTTTGCTCCAAATGGATGTCGATGTCTCTTAAGTGTGTCACCCTACAGTTCGCGAATAATGCGGACATGATCGAGACTCCTCTCAGATCAATAATCAGAAGCAGGATCTAGAGACCCATACTGACTCCCACACATTCAACGATGACTTTCTTGTGATCGTCGGAACCTTTTACGCTAGTATCTTAATCCCTTTGTTTCATGATATATTACATGTAAGAGATTCGATCATCGGTATCTCCATACCTAGTTTGATCTCGTTACTGACATGCACTCTTTTCTCGTTCCCGTGATATAACATTCTAGTGATCAAATCACTTGCTTGCAAGCTAATCAATGTGATATCACCGAGAGGGCCCAGAGTATATCTATCCGTCATCAGGATGAACAAATTCCACTCTCGATCCATGGGCCTCAACATAACACTTTATTAGTTCTGAATCCATCTTTATAATCACCCTGTTACGGTGTGACGTTTGATGTTATCAAGAAACTCTTCCGGTGTTAGTGATTGACATGATCTCATGGTCTAAGGATTAGGATCACTTCGTAAGTTGTTATAGCAATATAAACTCAATGACTTTGATCGTAATGCTATACTTTGGATGAATGTTCATCACACCATTACACTAATGTTGTGATCTCGTTATTAACAACATCCAATGTCCATGATCAGGAAACCTTTGATCATCTTGTTAATCAACGAGCTAGTTTATAAGAGAGGTATAACTAGGAACTTCCTTTTTGTTTATTAAACACACATGTATTAACATTTCCGTATTAATACAATTATAGCATGTAAAATAAACATTTATCATAAATAAGGAATACGATAATAACCACTTTATTTTTGCCTCTCGGGCATATTCCCTTCACCGACCTTCATTGGACTAATACATACTTGTGATTAAACCCCTTGCAAGCATCCGCAACTATAAGAAAGTAATTTAGATAAAAACCTAACCACAACATAAAACTCTGAGATCCCACACTCCCTTGTGCAAAGATTTCCTAATGGGGGTTCAGGTTTCTGTCACTCCGGCAACCCCACAATTAGTAGCCAAATACACAATGCATTCCCCTAGGCCAATAAATGGTGAAGTATCATGTAGTCGATGTTCACATGACACCACTAGAAGAATAGCACCACATCTTAAATATCAAACCATTGAATATTACTTCAACACAATTCCACTACTAACAACATGACTTCTCCCATGTCCTCAAGAACTAAACGAACTACTCACGAGACATCATATGGATCAAGATCAGAGATGATATAATGATGGATAACAATATGAACATAAATGATAATTCAATGGTTCCACTCAATAGCATCAACTACAAAAGTAATCAACGCCGGGGAAGTTTCCCCTAAGAACTATGCAAGATTCAACCCAATTGTTACAGCGGGATAGAGTGGTGATGATGGTGGTGAGGATGATGATGATCCCGATGAAGTCTAGTTTGATGACGGTGTTGATGGCGACGATCTCCCCTCTCCGGGAAGGAATTTCCCCGGCAGAAATCTGCCTGCCGAAGAGCTCTTTCTCTCTCTATAGTTTCTGCCCCGCAGAGGCGGCAAAATCTTTCTGTGGTCGCCCCCCTGAGTATTAGGGTTTCAGGAGGAAGTTAAAGGCGAAAGGGAGACGCGGGAGGTGGGACAAGGTGGCCACACCACCTGGTGGCGCGGCCTAGGGGGCGCGCCAGGGGGTGGTGTGGGCCCCCTGTGGCCCATCTCTGCCTCCCCTTCTGGCTTCCTTCGTCTTCTGGAAAAATAGGATTTTCCATATATTTTTTGGAATTTTCCGATCTTCGTGAATATTGTATCTGGACATCGCTTTTTCAATCAGAATCCTGACTCTGGCAGTTCATCCTCCAAAAGTCATCCAACATGCAAAAATAGATGAAATAACAAAAGTATCACCTCTTAATATGAAATATATCAATTAATAAAAGTAAATTATGATATAGAATAGTGATGCAAAATGGATGTATCAACTCCCCCAAGCTTAGTGATGACCCACAAGTATAGGGGGTGATCGTAGTACTTTCTATAAATATGAATGTCGATCCAACGAGGAGCAGAATGTGTTGACTAGTGGTATGGAGCAGGAACTCTCTGCAAATACTTAGAGAACGGATAGTGGTTTTCTGATAGAGCAACAAAACAAAGTGCAAGTAACAAAGAACAAACGCAACAAGTGGCCCAATCCTTTATTAGCAAAGGCCAAGCCGGTGGAAATACTTATAAGGACCAAACGTTCTCGAGGACACATGGGAATTCTGTCAAGTGCTTTCGCTTCATATAGCTGAGTACTCTTCTTTGGTGTTGTAAGTGTTGTGTGGGTGAACCTGTGCTAATGTGCCAACCTTACTTGGACTAATACATACTTGTGATTAAACCCCCTGCAAACATCCGTAACTATAGGAAAGTAATTAAGATATAAATCTAACCACAACCTTAAACTCTGAGATCCTACACTCCCTTGTGCAAAGGTGTCCTAACGGGGGTTCAGGTTTCTATCACTCCGGCAACCCCACATTTAATAGCCAAATACACAATGCATTCCCCTAGGCCCATAAATGGTGAAGTATCATGTAGTCGATGTTCACATGACACCACTAGAAGAATAGCACCAAAACTTAAATACTAACCATTGAATAATAACTCAACACAAATCCACTAATAACAACATGACTTCTCCCATGTTCTCAAGAACTAAACGAACTACTTACAAGAAATCATATGGATCAAGATCAAATATCAAAGATGATATGATAATGGATAACAATCTGAACATAAACAATAATCCAATGATTCCACTCACAAGCATCAACTACAATAGTAATTAACACCGGGAAAGTTTCCCCTAAGAACTAAATCAATATCCAACACAATTGTTACAGCGGGATGGAGTGGTGATGATGGTGCTGGTGGATATGATGGTGTGGATGATGATGATCCCGATGAAGCCTAGCTTGATGATGGTGTTGATGGAGACGATCTCCCCTCTCCGAGAAGGAATTCCCCCGGCAGAAATCTGTCTGCCGGAGAGATCTTTCTCTCTCGGTGTTTTCTGCCCAGCAGAGGCGGCGGAAATCTATATATGGTCGTTCCGCTAGCCTTAGGGTTCCGTGGGGAAGATACAGGCGAAGGGGCGGAGTCGGGAGCCGGGAAGGTGGGCCACACCTGCCCTAGGCGTGGCCTAGGGTGGACCCACGCCTAGAGGGGGGTGTGGGACCCCTGCGGCCCTTCTTCGTCCCTCCTTCTGGATTCCTCTGTCTTCTGGAAAAATATATTTTTCCCATATTTTTCTGGTATTTTTCTAATCTTCGCGAAATTGCGTCAAAACGCCTTCTTTTCCATAAGAATCCAGACTCCGGCAGTCCATCCTCCAAGAATCATCCAACATGCATAAACATATGAAAATCCATAAGTAATACCTCATAATAAGACAAATACCAATGAATAATATAGACTTTACATTATCTCATTTTTGTTTACAGGACTTAACTATGCTGGAGTAGAACGTTTGTCCGCTCCTCAAACACATCTACAATTTCTTTGGCATACTGCGCCATAGCCGAATAATGCGGACGCATATCCCATGCGATGCCATCTGGAGGTGGAGGTGGCCCAGCCTCTATCTCCGCAAGATATAAAGGTTATCTCAGTTCAAGGAGAAGATCCTCGAATTATTAGGGAAGAGACTTATGCTCAGTAAGGCACTTTTTTTTTCAAAAAACATTTGGAAGGAATCTGATACGAGAGACAACTTTCTATTTTTAGAACAAAAAATCGAACCCAATGAAAATTCCATTAAAAGGAATATTCTAGAGGGTCCCTTTTCCACTAGATTCTTGATATTTCACAAAATGGAATAAATGAAATTATTAACGATTTCTAGAGTTCCGGGATTACTTCACTGATGAGAAACCAGTACGAATATAACCTACATGTCCAATCGAACTATGATCTAGAGGTCTTCTGACTTTCGTTTGGGCCATGACGACCAGTGCTCCTAAGATCATAGAAGCATTGTTGCAGAAAAAAAGATTTGTTGTAATGTACCCCCATAGGAAGCAACAATAGAAACACGTGACATATTTGCAAAAATAGAGATTATAGGCCCAGGAATTGGTTCCATAACCAACATTGGACTCAATGGAGCTATTTTACAAATATTATCCCATGGATTTATCAGTGCTACACTTTTTTCTTGGCAGGAACGGCTTCAAAATGGTCATGTTCCTCATTTGTCAATTACCTCTATGCTTGCTTCTAATAAGATTGTCTTTACGGATACTGGCATCACTGTACTCATTAACATTCCAAACTCTCAAATACTTTCTAAAGGATTGGGATACATCTTGCCAATAATGATTGAAGAATTGCTGCAATTCTTCCTAAATAGACTCGATTCTCCTGTCGACAGTTTCTTTGAAAGTCTTACGTAAACTCTTCCGACTGAATAGGAGAAAGCCTATAAAACAACTAGTTTCTATCATTTCTTCATTATAGTTTGAGATCTTTTTTGACCAGTGTGGGGTTCTGCCATGGATATTCGCTCCACTCCAGAATTGCATTCATTTTTCAAACGTAACTCGATTGACTCAATTTACAAACGGCAAGATCGACATCACGATGATGCAGTCGAACAAGTGACAAGGCTGCCTTCACGCCTGCCACTAGTTGATGGCGCACCAACTCCTTCACATGACCCGCATCTTGAAACTTCCCAAGCAAGCCTAGAAAGCTAGAAGATGCAGAATCTAAAGGGAACATGGTGGCATAAATCGCCTCGAGTGACGCCCTCGCTCGCTTTAGCATCCGAAGAACTTGGTGGACGCGATCTTGCACCATCGCAAGGATGATCGCTCGATCGCGGTCTATCCAGAGGAAACCACCAGCTTCCATCTCTTGTTGCATCAAACAATTCATTCGAATCGCTACGCGTTCCTTCTCTTCCTTTGGAAGAAGATTTACAACTGCGCACATGCAATGGATAAGCTCACAGAAAACAACTGGTGCACTCGAAAAGACAATGAGTCCAGGTAACTTACATTGGAGTTGCTCACCAATCTGCCGAAACTCTTCAAGCAGAAAATCCTCCCTGGCAATGGCTCGACCGGCCTTCGAATTCCACACATCTGCGTGACCGTGGATGCTAAGGATGTCCTTCTCCAAACTCTGTACATGGTCACGCAAAAAAAGGCAACTGCGACGACTCGCTCAACGAGGGGCGAGTGCCAGGTACAGGAGAAGGAATGGACACTGGGACTGCACCTGAAGGACCCTAAGGGTGCACAAGCAAACATCAATACAACAACATTTAACGATAGTCAAAGGACGCATTTATATATACACAAATAAGGCCACTACGTGGAAGAGTGAAACTTGTTTATCCAAAAGATGTTATACATGCAGCCAAAAAGAAAAGACTAGATACAATGCAAAAGGGTCTAAGCGCCAGCACCCGGAGCAGCTTCGGAGCCAGACTGCCTATCTTGGTCGCCCGCTGCTGTTCTACCACGTAGTCGGCCAGAAGGTCTATTAGCTTAGGCCCAAAATGCTTACAGTGGGAGGAAAAGGTGGCAAAAGCTACCTCAGAGCCATCCGCCGCCGTTGGCATCCTAGACGTGACCTGCGTCAGATCCAGCTGGGCTCCAGACGCCAGCGCCATTGCCAGCCCCATTGCAGCGCCGACCCTCTTCTGTGCGCGCTTGTACTTCACAGGAGCATCATCCTCCAGAGCCTCCGCAAGGGAGTCGACATCCTCGAGGGCAATGCCCTTCGGGTTGATCTCCTTGTAGAAGCGAGTGAGCGCCTTCTTGGCTTTATCGAGCACCCCCACGGACAAGGTGCAGCGATCTTTGATCGCTGCAATGGCATCCGTCAGAAGATCACCGTGCTCCAAGGCGTCACGATCGAACGCAACACTTGAAGCATCTGCAAAGAAAACGCTAAACTCAAAAAATGAGGAGAAGGAAATTGTAATCAAAGAATTTAACACCCAATTGCAAAGTGACCTACCAGAGATAGCCTTGGCAGAAACCATAAGCTTTTCAGCCCTGACCTTCTCTTGGGTCACTGCGGCGCCCGCGATGCCCGAGACGGTCTTCAGCCTCCTTCTGCTGGCGCTGGAGGGCCTCTGCAGCATCCTTCGCATGTTTCTCCGCTTTGCCAAGGCTCTTTTCGAGAGTGTTCATCTTGCGGAGAGCATCATTGTTCTCATCTGCAACATGGGGCAACAAAAGGGTGAATACAAGGAAAACTTTGGAGGACTCGAAACAAAGCAAAAGAAACCTACGCACCTCGAAGCTTCTTGAGCTTGCCCTCCAACAAAAGGTGTCGCTCAATCAGGTGATTTGCGTCTCGCACAAAAGGCTGCAAAGAAAACAACAAGCTCGCTGAATAAAAGTGCTCAGGGGCTCCCTTACGGAAAAGAGGAATGACACTTACGTGGTCTGCTGTGTACTCTGAAGGTTTTGATATCGTGTTCCGCATAACGAGTGCACGAGCCTCCCGCCTCGCAGAGCTCGAATCCTCGTCATCGGAGTTGGCCACCACCTTGGGAAACGAAGACGTCGGCTTCGATTCCGTGATCATCTCTTTGGTGCCCTCCTCAAGGGACTCCTTCGAGTGATGACTACTAGAATTTACAAAGAACCAGATCAACAGTAAGCTAATGCTTAGCACATGAATAAAGTAACAAGATTCGACTAGAGAAACTTACGAGGATATGTCTGACAAGTTGAATACATGAGCCTCCTTCTCCTTCTTCTTGGTCGGCGGCTACGGGGCCACTGCCTGAATAGGCACAGCAGGAATGGGTGCAGAGGTCGCACCCGCATCCCCGCCGTGCTTCTCGAGCAAGAAGGGACCCTTTGGTGTCGGTGGCATCGGCCCATCTGAAGTTTCGCTTCGAGACCTCTTTCGGGTCTGCCCTTTGCTCATCTCAGAGGCTTCCGTGGAAGGAGACTGTGCCGGGGGAAGCTCAGATTCGCACTCCGCCTCTTTGTGGTCCGGCGCATCCGTGTACTTCTTAGGTAGAGGGGCATCATCGCCGCTACCTTGAGGTCCTGCGAATTGAAGACAAGAGATGCACAATTATAAGTACCGATAGCAAACAACACGCACTCGAAATAGCGCTACGCACAACTACAAGTTTCAACTGTGGGACGGCCTTCCCGGCACTGAAAGGGGCAGTCAAAGACTTCCCTGGGAGGTCCTCTTCGGCTTTGTACTTCAGCAGAGGACGAAGAGCCTTATCAAGGTCACCCGAGGACATCTCCTCAGGAAATACCCTTGTCGGGTCGTTGGGGCCAGCATACAAAAACATCGGGGGTGCCGTCGCTTGGAGTGGCTGCACCCGTGTATCACCCCGGTAAAACCGTTACTAGTAAATCGCCTGTGTTTATCTTCATGCATCATCATGACATCAACATGCATATATTAGTCTAAAAATATTTTACTAAAAGCCCTATTTCATTTTCTACAAATGTCCCTCTCTTTATTCAAATGCGAAACCTCGGTCTTTTCCGGATCTTGTATTTATCTAAAACTATATTTCAAAACGTTTTGTTTTATAAAAATAATAAATTATTTTTATCGGGGAGGCAGTCCATCCGGCCGGCCCAAAGGCCCAACCGGCTAGACCACCTACTACCCAAAAATTAAAGCCTAGACTACCTAACCCTAGCCTTGCCCTACCCAAACCCTAATCCCCGTAGCCGCCGCTGCACTGAACCTGTGTGCGCAGCCGCAGTACACGCACACAACTCGCCACACCCGGTCGACCCTCCCCGACCCCACAACGCAGGCACAGACGCACGGAAACCACCCACCCACCTCGCGACCCCGTCTGCTCTTCCTCGCGATCCCCATCCCCCTGCTGCTTGCGCTCCTCTCCGGAGCCCCGCAATCACCGCCGCCAGGAACCCTTTTGTGGCTGCGTCGCCCTCCCCTGTGGTTTGGCAAACCTCGTCGTCCGTGCCCTCCCTCTACATGCTCGAGCCGTACGTCCTCGCGCTTCCTCGTCGACGCCCCATCTCCGACCTCCCCTGGTCCCTGTTTCCGGCCACCGCACGGGACCCCTGCACCGCCGTTGCGCCTCCTTGCGTCCACCGCCGCTAGGGGCGCCCTAGCCTCCTCTGGCCCGTACCGCGTTGGCCACGCGTCCTTATCCTTGACCGCCGCCACCTCCGGCCATGGGCCGCGCCGCCCCACCTCCTCGTCAAGCTCCGAGGCCGCTGTCGGTGCCGCCCTCGGTGTCACCTCCGCCCGAGCCCTCCCCGGCCTCACCTGCATTTGCCTCGCCGCCACGAGAGCCTTGCGCCGGCCAGCATCCGCACACGCCGGTCTCCTCCCCGCCTAGGACATCGTCTCCAAGGCCCCTGCAGGGCATGCGCTAGTGCCGCCTCTACCTGGTGCTAGCGCTGGGTGTTCTGTTGTTCGTGTGTGTCTTCTGTTTCAGGACACACACAAGCCTCTTTGTTTTGCTTCTCCTGTAGCTCTCTGATCTACTCCCGGGGGTGTTGTTTGGTAGCGATGCTACTCCATTTCTGGTACAAGATGGTGATGTTGCCCGAGACCTCCCTGGTGGACAAGATCTACACGTTGGGAAAGTACCTACCAGGGTCCACCGCGAGGCCAATCGAAGACCTTTGGTGTCGTTCCAAGTTCATCATCGACAAACGGCGCCGGGACTCTTGGACCTTCACCACAAACCCCAAGATCATCGAGAGGGGACCGATGGCCCCGGTCTCTAGGATCGGAAGCCCCGAACCAAGATCGCCTCCCCGGAGCGCCAATATCGCCACACGGATTTTGAAGCTTTGTTCCTAGCGTCCGAAGACCGATCGCGTTGAGCCAAAACCCTCGAACCCTTGGACCCCCAAGACCTTCGCTCATAAATGCGTGACCCCTTTTCCCGAGACCAATATTTTTATACTATATAATGTATACTTGTTGCATATAAAATGTTCATGTTGCATACATATTGCATGGGTTGGGGGCCTTATGCTGATTCACCTCATAATTGAATATGGAGACCATATGCGGGCAAATCTAGCCTAATATTGGCCCCATTTAAATTTGTGTAGCGAACCGGTGATATGTTTTGTCTTGTTAAGCCAACATTTAAATTGCGGGGTACCTAAACAACATGAACCTATTAATTAATTGTCGGGGCCCCGGTTCCGCTTAATATTGCCTAATTGCATGGCATCTTTGCCATGTCATACATCATACATGCATCATGCCCAATCTTCTGCCGTAGTATTAAATAGTGTATCCGGTGTTTCTTCTAGTGCTTTGCTTCTTGACGGATTAGGCTGATGAGTTGATGAGAGTGTTGACTCGATCTTCGGATGAACCTCCGGCAATATTTTCAGGCGAGCATTCTCCCCCTTTCTACCTATTTGATATATTTTTATCTGTGTTGCGATGCTCTAGTTTTCGTACCCGTGATATCCCTTGCAGCCTTATATTGCCTTGGACACATCCTATTACCTGTTGTTTGGTAGATAGTTGGACTTGCGTGTCGTAGTCGCTTGCTCAAGTGCTATTGCGTGTCGTCAAGAACCACAGTTTTTGGAGTAATGTCGCATGTTTAATGTTGGAGATGATCATGGCTTTAATTATTGTTTAATAACTAAAATTGAAGTAGGTAAATAATGCAGAGGCACATGTGGGCAATAGATGTTATTTGGTTTTTAACCGTCCACTTGTGTTCCGTAGGACCCCGAGTACTTGATACCTGTTCTTTGAATATTCGCACTATCCGCATGTGGGACCATGAATCCCCCTAACCCTAGCTTGAGTCATATTTAATTTCTTGGGGCCACAAAGTAGTTTAGGGCTTTATTACTATCCTGTACTTATGCCATGCTTTACTGCTTTATTTACTATTGCGCGTGGAGCGCCTGTACTAGTTTGGAACCCCGTGCCACGTTTTTGTGGTATCGACAAGCCCAGTCACTTTCGGGTTCCCAGTCGTTTACAACCGTCGTCACAAACCTCTGGGTCCGTTTCGGAGCCGGCCAACTTCGTCGCGGGTAGCTTAGTGGGGTGGCCCCCTGAAATCTTATATGAATCTTTCAAATGTTCTGTCGTGATGCCTCGTTGGGTTTTCATTTGGTTTTTCCCGAGGTTGATCGGGCGTGTGTTGCTATTTGTGCCCCCCTGCAGGGTAAAACTTTATGAAAGCCGTGTTCGCGGTTATGGACGACTTGGAGCGCAGTATCTCGATCATAGAAAACTATAACTAAAGTAGTGCTATAAATTTGACTTTATAATGACTAGTAATCTGCCTCACTACAACGGAATGGCTAAACAAAAGTACCAACAACTGCTGGTTTTGGGATGCCTCATGCTGAAATGGATCGTATGGGCACCTAGAGGGGGGGGGGGTGAATAGGTGCTAACCAATTTTTAATACTTTTTCAATTTTAGGCTTGACACAAAGTAAATTTTCTAGATATGTAACTACGAGAATTTCCCTATATGCAACCCTAGCTACTAAGCACATAAAGAGAGGATCGAAGGAACCGTAGTGGAGCACGCGGAGACACAGGGATTTGTTTTACCGCAGTTCCTTACTTGTTAAGGGAAGTGCATATGCGTTGGAGGGGTGGTCGGTTCTAAGACCACCACGCCACAATAGGCCTCACCCTATTCTCCAATGGATCTCGCCACGAGAGGCCTGATCCACCTTCTCCACTATTGGATCCCTTCGAGGTGGGAACCGGTGCCTTTTACAACACTATCGGGGCACACACCCACAGCCAAATTGGGGGCTCCCGAGAGGACAACAAGCTGCCACAAGAACAAGGTTTATCAATATAAACAAAAACAAGGATCTAGGTATTTGCAAGAAATACTAGATCGGTGGTTCTCCAAATGAATGGAGAGAAGATGAAGCGCTTGATTGTAGTTGATGAAGATCGAGTCCTCCTCCTTTGATTCCCCAATGGACGGAGCCTTTGGGTGTATCTAGGTGGAGTTCTCTCAGATGAAGATTGCAGATCAGGTCTGTTCTTTTTCGTGTGAATCAAGAGTTCTGGACAGAGGGGGAAGACAGGCTTAAATACCCCCTGCCCAGAACAAGCCGTTGGAGCAATTTGGGGGTGGATTATCCGCCCCCCTTTGGGGCGGACTATCCGCCCTGGGGAGAAAAGCCGCCCCTAGGACGGAAACTCCGGGTAAAACTCCGCCCCCTATATTGAGAGCGACGCCGCCTTGTCGTGAAGAAATTTCCAAAGGGGTCGGATTATCCGCCCCCGCCAAGGGCGGACTATCCGCCCTTGGGAGAAAGTCCGCCCAAGGACCAGAAAGTCCGAGGGAAACTCCTCCCCCCATATAGAGAGCGACGCAGCCTTGACTTGAAGGAAATCCTCGAGGGGTCGGACAGTCCGCCCCGATGGGGCGGACAATCCGGATGGGCCGTAAAATCCAGCCACAAACTCTGCCCCCCTCTCTAGGGGTCGCGCACACTTGAAAGAGGGATGTGGTGGATTATCCGCCCCTAGAAAGTAGTTTCTATCCCTTATCAATGTACAGATCTGTAGCACTTCACACGTTAGATAATCCTTGATATTGTTATCTAACACACAAAACACTAGGGGTTATGAAATGTTCTTTCAATCTCCCCCTTTTTGGTGTTAGATGACAATATTATGATTTGCAAACGACTACCAACGACACCCTTAAAATAAATGAAAGAGGCTCCCCCTAGATGTGTGCATAATAAAATTTACCTTTGAAACACACATGCACACACTAGATAAAACACAAATTTCATAGCAAGAACAATTAAAACCAGATGGGTTGGTAAACGAGATCACACCACCGGGGTGTGAATATTGCAAAATCAACTAATGAGATTGCACATCCCACAAAATTGATGCATACATAAGATAATCCCATGATTCCATATGTCATCAACAAGAATGCCAGACTCCACGGATAAATCCAGAATTCCATGATAGTAGGTCCACAATATAAATCCAGAATGCCATAGGACCATACATAATAAGTCACGACAGAGTCTTACAATAACCAAGCAACAAATAGCAAATAGAAAATAAGTTCACTCTAAAGGGGAACAAGTAAAACGAACGAATGGAGAAGCAAGTGCTTGTTCCCGACCCATGACCCATGCAAATCCGGTGACCTAATAGAACTACTTCTCCCCCTTTGGCATCGAAACGCCAAAAAAGAAGAAGAGCGATGCAAACGCCCCAGAAGATCACGCCTCCTCTTCCTCGTCGTAGTCGTCCCCGTCCCCTTCCTCTTCATCATATTCATCATCATCGTCATCAGCTGGAGGAGTGGGTGCCCTCGGAGGTGGGGCAAACAGGCAACTCTCAATCTCACCATAGTTGATCCCGGAAGTGTTCCACTGAGCATACGGTTCCGGAGCAGTGGGAGGAGGTGGAGGGCCAGTGGCACCAGAAACATGGTGAAGAATGAGCTGCTGAGTGTGATCCCTCGCATGGTCCCTGCGGTACGCCTCATACTGTCCCTTGTGTGTATCAACACCCATGCAAAGAATGCGCCGCTGGAACCAAGTGAGTTGTTTAACCTCGCGTGCCATTGGGGACATGGCAGAACGACGACCACTAGCCCGTGCATCACGCTTAAAGTACTCAGGGGCAGTGGAGGGGTGAGAGGTCTTCTGAGCTTTGTTGTAAATTTTCTTTGACTTGTGCAAACCATCCAAATAAGTGCCAAAATCCTCATGGG
Organism: Avena sativa; assembly: GCA_916181665.1. Taxonomy (NCBI): domain Eukaryota; kingdom Viridiplantae; phylum Streptophyta; class Magnoliopsida; order Poales; family Poaceae; genus Avena; species Avena sativa. The sequence goes on from OV702284.1 coordinate 163,694,179, forward strand.
GCAGCATATGCTTGATGAGCATCATGATAAAAGGAGCATATGGAATGGAGAGCCCGTTGAGCATCGCATCGGTCATCTCATGATAAATGAAATCCATCAAATCCAACTTGTATCTTGTAGATGAGTCAGCATTGGTGGCACACTCATGAGAAAATGCCAGAAGAGGAACCAGGTGACCGCGGATCCTGTCATTGTTGCCTCCACTGGGAGTAATGCTGTCCCTAAACAGGCCTACAAGGGTGGCATACAGTGGTGAAAGGCCAGAAAAGGTACCAACAACGCCATTGGGCGATAAACATGGAGCAAGCACAGTATCCTTGGAAGGCCTAAGCGGAGAGATAATACGGTGTCCTGAAGGGGTGTCCCGCCCGTGAAAAGCATAGCCAAGAACCTGACGAAAGGTGCGGAAATCAGACTGGATCATTGATGTGCCCGTCATCCACTTCATAGTACGAAGCTCATCGCCGCAGATAACCAGAGTGGAGAAAAACTGCTTCACAATCTTGGAATCATAATGGCACTGCAGAGTCATAAGAGGATGAAGCCCTATCTTGCTTGTCACATCCAAAGCTTCAGAAATGCGAGCCTTTGATTGAGCCTCAGTCATATTCAGAGGGTGCATGGGGCGAAATTTAAGAGGAACATAGACATCATCATGGATATACCGAAAATGAGAGCACTAAAACATAGAATCCTCTGACTCACCATCACTGTCAACTTCTGCATAAAAATCTGTCTGGGGCATGGAGGAGTAATCAGTGCTGTCCATGGCCTTGTAGTTAGGCCGAGCCTCCTTGCCTTTACCCTTGCCCTTGCGAGATGCAATCTGCTTGGCCTTCCTTGCTGCCTCAGCCATCTGTTCAGCTTCTCTGGCTAACCTGCGAACCTCAGTTTTGTCAACAAATGTTCCCTCTGCAGTGGGACTGAGATAACGGGCACGAGGGCGACGCTTGTATGTCTTAGGAGGACGAGAGCCACCTGTGAAAAGCATGGAGAGGTAGCATGGGGATAAGCGCACACAAAAGTCTAGGAAACATGTTAGAACGAGTAGGAAAACAGTCCATGAGCTAGAAGAGTGCATGGGAGACAATCGGAACCAAACCAGACCAGACATGTTGTCTCCAGGCCGGACTTTCCGGCCAAGGGGCGGATAATCCGCCCCTGTCGAAAATTTCTGGTTTGGCCCAGATTTACCTACGTCAACACAGATCGGGCACAATGGATGTATTTCTACAGATTCTAACATGTACGGGAAAACACCAAGTAGCATCTACACCGATATTTCCACCACAACAATGAATCTCAAGCAAAAGAGATGGATGAGGGAGTTACCCTCACCCATTGGAGGAAGAGCTCGGAGGAGAAGGTACCCGGAGGCGTGAGGAAGAAGATCCGGGGAGGGCCCGGAGAATCCGGTGGTCAAATCGACTCCGGGGAGGGGCGGAGGCTCCGACGGCGGCTTGGGTCCAAGGGAGGGTTGGCGGAGGATTGGCTGCTTTGTTTGAGCCTGCCCTCCCCGACCCTGCCTTAAATAGGCAGATTTCGCCTGGGGCGGATTATCCTCCCCCCACTTAGGGCGGATAGTCCGCGCCCCACTAAAAAAATCTGTTAAGTACAGATTCAGGACGAAGCACTCCTAGCAAAACCCCTCGGTGGTATATAGGTGACTTGTGTGCAAGAATAGATGGTTCAAGCAGGGAAAGAAGGCTTGGGTTTAGATCTTGCAGCGCATGGGATGACACCGCGAAGATGTATCTTTAGTTCAAAACCAATGCTCATCGATGACCCACATATCACAAAATGATATTAAGGGAAATGACTTTACTTGCCTTTGGCATTATGGGAGGAGGGTTGGCCCAATAAATTAGGACCACACTCCCCCTATTTCTATGCCCGCATCTAAACCAAATACATGAATAAGAGCAAGTGAGTGTGCAAGAATAGTCAAGCCAAGCTCCTTGAATCTATGATATTTAGCTCATTCCTCAAATAAAAAATATTGCTTCATCAAGGGGTTCGTGAAAATATCAGCAAGTTAGTTCTTCGTGCTCACAAAGGATAGGGCAATATCACCATGAGCAACATGATCCCGAATGAAGAAGTTGCGAATCTCAATATGTTTTGTTCTTGTATGCCGCACGGGATTGTAAGAAATTTTGATACCACTTTCATCGTCACATAATAGAGGCACTTTGTCACAATTGACACCATATTCCTTTAAAGTTTGCCTCATCCATAATAATTCTGTACAAGCACTTGCAGTAGCAACATATTCAGCTTCGGCGGTTGAAAGAGAAATACAATTATGTTTCTTTGAAGACCAACACACTAGAGACCTGCCCAAGAATTGACATGCACCAGAGGTTGATTTCCTATCATCTTTGTCACCAGCCCAATCTGAATCAGTGTAACCACATAGAGAGAAACTTGAACCCTTGGGATACCATAACCCAAAATTTGGGGAATGAACCAAATATCTGAAGATTCGTTTGACCGCCACTAAGTGGCTTTCTTTAGGAGCGGCTTGGTACCTTGCACACACTCCTACACTTAACACGATATCAAGCCTAGATGCACAAAGGTAAAGGAGAGAGCCGATCATGGATCGGTATACCTTTTGGTCCACGTCTTTACCCTTGGGATTGAGCTCAAGATGACACTTTGTTTGCATTGGAGTAGCCACACCATTGTGATCCGTCATCTTGAACCTTTTGAGCATGTCTTGGATGTACTTAGCTTGATTAATAAAAGTTCCCTCTCTAAGTTGTTTGATCTCAAATCCAAGAAAGAACCTCAACTCACCCATCATGGACATCTCAAACCTGTCAGTCATAAGCTTTGAAAATTCATCGTTAAAATCTTGGTTAGTAGAGCCAAAAATAATGTCATCTACATAAAGTTGGCATACAAAAAGCTCCCCATTAACCTTCTTAGTAAAAAAGAGTGGGATCGATTTGCCCAACTTCAAATCCACGGTCTAGCAAAAGCTCTTTAAGGTGCTCATACCACGCACGTGGGGCTTGTTTAAGGCCATAGAGCACCTTATCGAGTTTGTAGACATGGTTCGGAAATTTGGGGTCCTCAAAACCCGGGGGCTGCTTGACGTATACTAACTCATGGAGAGGACCATTAAGAAATGCACTCTTAACATCCATTTGCTGTAATTTAAAATTATGATGGGCTGCATAGGCAAGAAGGATACGGATGGACTCAAGACGAGCCACAGGATCATAGGTCTCGCCAAAATCAATTCCTTCCACTTGAGAGAATCCTTGAGCCACGAGTCTTGCTTTATTCCTCACAACAATGCCATTTTCATCTTGTTTGTTCTTGAAGATCCACTTGGTATCGATAACATTGCGGCAATCCTTGGGTTTCTCTACGAGCTTCCAAACTTTGTTGCGTTCGAAGTTATTTAATTCGTCATGCATTGCAACAACCCAATCGGCGTATTCAAGAGCATCAAAGACCTTCTTCGGTTCAACCATGGAAATTTGAGCTTGATGATCACAGAAGCTTTCAAGTTCTCTTCTAGTAGATACCCTTCTTCGTAGATCACCAACAACCTTGTCAAGAGTGTGACTCCTTAGTTGAAGGTTCCTATCAGCACGAGCCTTGCGATGAGTCTCAATGTCCTTATTGTTTCTAGAAGAAGTTGATTCAGTATTTGTATCCTGGTCTTGACCACTGCCTTGCCTTTGATCTTGATCCGAGTTAACACCAGGAGATTGCTGCTGAGTTTGTTCTTCAGGGCCGGATAATCCGCCCCTTGGAGGGGCCGGACTATCCGGCCTGGGAGGTGAAGCATCAGTTCCTTCTTCCCGAGAGTGCCTGACAGGAGTTGGAGAACCAGGGCCGAATAATCCGCCCTCGGGGGCCGGAGAATCTGGCCTGGGAGCTTCTTGACTGTTGCCTTCTCCTTCGGATCCCCTGGAACGACTTGGAGTGCCAGGGGCGGATTGTCCGCCCCTTGGAGGGGGCGGATAGTATGGCCTGGGACTACCAGCTTGTCCAGGAGACAGATGATCTTCAGTAGGTTGCGGTGATGGTGCAGAGTTTTCTCCAATAGTAGGAGCTTGTTGATCTTGTATAGATGAGGGCTCCACTTGAGTGGAGCATTGTCCTTCCCGATCCACCACAAGGGGTTCCTAAATGGGGCGGAAAAATCTCACGCCCATTCTTCTTATGGCATCTTGGGGTATTTCAACATCTGCATCACAAACATCAACTTCCCCTACAAAGGAGCCGTTATTTTCATCGAACTCCACACTACAAGATTCTACAACAATCCCAGTGAGCTTGTTGTAGACTCTGTAAGTGTGGGATTCGGCACCATAACCAACAAAAATACCTTCTAAAGCCTTGGACTCAAATTTAGACAAGCGGACACCTTTAATAAAGAAGAAACACTTACAGCCGAATAGCCTGAAGTACGAGATGTTGGGCTTGTTACCGGTAAGAATTTCATAAGGAGTCTTGTCCAAAATCTTGCGGAGGTAGAGGCAGTTTGATGAGTGACAAGCAGTGGATATGGCTTCAGCCCAAAAGTTATAAGGAGACTTGAATTCAGCCAACATTGATCTTGCCATATCCATCAAAGTCCGGTTCTTCCTCTCAGCTACACCATTTTGTTGAGGGGTGTACGCAGCGGAATATTGATGTCTAATCCCCTCTTCGCTTAGAAACTCATTAAAGGTGTAGTTTTTGAATTCGGAGCCGTTGTCACTCCTTATTGCCAAAATAGGAACATTGTGTTGACGTTGAACTTCGTTGGCAGAGTCAATGACTGTTTGTTGAGTCTCACTCTTTAGTTTGAAGAAATAGACCCATGTATATCTTGAGTAATCATCGACTATGACCAAGCAATATTTCTTCCCACCAAGACTTGCATGAGAAGGAGGACCAAATAAATCCACATGAAGTAATTCCAAGATCCTCTTTGAAGACACAATAGTCTTCCTCTTGTGGGGAGAGTCGTGCATTTTGCCTTCAACACAAGCCCTGCAAACACGATCTTTGGCAAAGGAGACATTGTCTTTTAGTACAAGGATGTGGCCACCCTTGTGGAGACTTTGCAAAGTTCTCATGTTGACATGGGCTAAATGGCGATGCCATAGCCAGCCCACGTCGGCCTTTCCGAATAGACACATCGGACCTGAAGTGGTTTTCCCCGAAAAGTCCACCACATACAGGTCATTTTCGACGTATCCAACAAAAGCGACCTTTAGAGACTTGCTCCACAAGAGTACCACCAAATCATCATCGATAAAAACAGCAAAACCCATCTTGCCAAGGGCACGAACAGAAAGAAGGTTGTAACCGAGGGTCTCAACAAGCATGACGTCCACGAGAGAGATATCATGGGCAACCAAAACTTTGCCAAGACCCAATACCTGAGATTTAGACTTATCACCATAGGAGACTGTGATATTATCATGATTTGGGCGCATCTCTGTGATGATCTCCTTGCTTCCGGTCATATGACTAGTGCATCCACTATCCAGCACCCATTTCGATCCACCGGAAGCGTAGCCCTGCAAGAGAATTACTTCTTGATTTTAGGTACCCATTTTCAATGGGTCCTTTCATGTTAGTAACAAGGGTCTTTGGGACCCAAATAGACCAAGCAATATATTCATCAAAGGGACCGACATAATAAGCATAAAAATCGCCATAATCATCACAAAAGAGTTCATAATTTAGATTGTGAGACCCTGCAAAACCAATATTGTTAGTCTTGTGTTTTGTGACATTCTTCTCAGCGGCGCTTGTCTTTGATTGCACATTCTTGGTCTTGTTCTTCTTGTTTTTCTTTTTCTTGTACTTGGTGGCATACCCAAGTCCCTCTTTTACCATGATTTGACCTTTGCTTGCCAAGGACTTCATCAAGCACATCCTTATCCTTGAGAGTGATGTCCTTGACCACTTCTTTTTCCACACTAGCATTTACTTTTTGGCTATATGTTGAGTTGTATGAGCTAGGAACATCATATTTGGCTAATCGACTTTGAAGCTGATCATGTGACTCATTCAGAATAGAGAAATCGTTTTTCAACGCCTTGTGAGCATTGTCAAGTTTCTCCAATTCCTCGGAGAGTCTATCATGAGCAGCCCCAAAGTCAATCTTTTCTTTATTTAGCTTCTTTGATTTGGTGACTGCATTGTCACGTTCCTTAACAAGTTTAGCCACAATTTCTTCATGTGACTCTTCAATGGACTCAAGCCTTTCTTCAAGAGATACCCGAGCTTCTTCTTCTTCCTCAAGAGCATTTTTTAAGGATGCAATTTTCATTGCATCTTCTCTTTCAATTCTGCCCTTTTCTTCGAGAAGAGCTTCGTTTTGGGCCAGCTGATCCATAAGAGCTTCAAAACGAACTTTGTGCTCACCTTGCAAGTTAGTTAGAAGTAATCCAAAGTAATAATCTCTTCTTTAACTTAAGACTAGTAGGATCATACATGTCAATCATAGCCTTAGAAAAAGAAGAGTTAGAAGTTGTTACCTCAGAGCTTCTTGCCATGAGATAGGTAGCATTCTTGTTGATGATGTTTTCGTTCGGAGAGTTGAAGAGAGATGTTGATGTAGCTGTGGTGGCTATAGCAGCCACTTCTTGAGAGCTATCGTCCTCGTCCTCATCTTCACTTCCCGATGAATATTCTTCTTGAGCCACTAGAACAATCTTTGGTTGCTTCTTGAAGGGAGAATTCTTCTTTACAAACTGTTTCTTGCGTGGAGCCTTTGACTTGTCCTTGAAAATAAGTCTTCCTCCATTATCTTCCCTACTTTGATATGGACACTCAGCTACGAAGTGCAGCCGGTCACCACAGTTGAAACATGTTCTCAGCTTGGGACCATTTCGTTTTCTTCCATAGGCTCCACTCTTGCGTTCTAGTTCAGCTTTAGCCTTGGCTAGATCTTTCCAAAAGTTTCTAGCATAAAGAGCCAAGTATTGTCCGTGAATCCTTTTTATATCCTCGGGACAGTCCAAACCTTCAACGGCATATTCATCATGATCAATCACACTAGTCTTCAAGGCCATGTTGACCCCCTTTTGCATCTCCATAGCTCGAGAACGAGCATCTTCGGCATTCTTGGCAGCCACTTTAAAAGCGGCCATTTCTTGCATTACCTCATTGGATGTCATGAGGTGATAGTTATGCCTACCTTGGAGACTTTTCAAATCTGTGGGCTCAAATGGCATAAGAGCACTGACATACTTGCGCTTGATCCAAGCATCATCAACATGAGCTGCACCGTGGTTTCTGAAAGTTGTGGCTATTGCCTTGAGCCTCCTATACATGTCCTCGTGGTCTTATCCATCCAACATATAGAATCCTTCAGCTTCGTTGCTCAAAGCATCATATCTATTCCTTCTCATACTTTCATTTCCGATGAAGAGCTCGGTGAGAGCATCCCAAGCTTCCTTAGCTGTGCTAAGATGCTGAATGTGTGGCATGTCTTTGTCACCCACACCAAGCTGTATCATGTGTAGAGATGTAGCGTTGAGTTGGCTATCAACAACTTCTCTTCTTGTGAGATTGTTGGGGTTTCCAACATGAAGACCATTTTCTATGATTTTCCACAACTCAATGGAGGAACTGCACACATGAGACTTCATCAAAAATTGCCATTGAGAAAAAGTAGATGCAGAAAGTTTGGGTGGATCACCCCTATTATGTATATGTGGGTGAGGGATAGGTGGATCAGGAGAATACACATGAGAAACCTCATTGTATCCATTCTTACCACTATCCTTTTTCGAGGATGACCTCTTCCTAATGTCATCACCAACCACTTCGTTCTCTTTGGAATCAGTTTTACCCGTTTCCTTGGATTGCGGAGTGGTAGCCTCTGAGTTAGATGGAGGTGATGCTGTGGATGGGGAGAGACGCATTATCAACTGACGCATCTCTTCCATCTTAGCCTCCATTTAACTGACCAAGGTTGTTTCCAACGTCTTGAGATCGTTCATGGTGACTACATCCGGAGCATCACTCCCATCTACCTTGGAACCCATACTTCTCTTAGGCGGTCAAGCCCGAAATAAGAGCCCGGGCTCTGATACCAATTGAAATGGATCGTATGGGCACCTAGAGGGGGGGGGGGGGTGAATAGGTGCTAACCAATTTTTAATAATTTTTCAATTTTAGGCTTGACACAAAGTAAATTCTCTAGATATGTAACTACGAGAATTTCCCTATATGCAACCCTAGCTACTAAGCACATAAAGAGAGGATCGAAGGAACCGTAGTGGAGCACGCGGAGACACAGGGATTTGTTTTACTGCAGTTCCTTCCTTGTTGAGGGAAGTACATCTGCGTTGGAGGGGTGGGCGGTTCTAAGACCACCACGCCACAATAGGCCTCACCCTATTCTCCGATGGATCTCACCACAAGAGGCCTGATCCACCTTCTCCACTATTGGATCCCTTCAAGGCGGGAACCAGTGCCTTTTACAACACTATCGGGGCACACACCCACAACCGAATTAGGGGCTCCCGAGAGGACAACAAGCTGCCACAAGAACAAGGTTTATCAATATAAACAAAAACAAGGATCTAGGTATTTGCAAGAAATACTAGATCGGTGGTTCTCCGAATGAATGGAGAGAAGATGAATCGCTTGATTGTAGTTGATGAAGATCGAGTCCTCCTCCTTTGATTCCCCAATGGACGGAGCCTTTGGGTGTATCTAGGTGGAGTTCTCTCGGATGAAGATTGTAGATCAGGTCTGTTCTTTTTCGTGTGAATCAAGAGTTCTTGACAGAGGGGGAAGACATGCTTAAATACCCCCTGCCCAGAACAAGCCGTTGGAGCAATTTGGGGGCAGATTATCCGCCCCCCTTTGGGGCGGACTATCCGCCCTGGGGAGAAAAACTGCCACCAGCTGGAGAGCCTCCACCCGCTTGTAGATTGCTCCACCTGTTTGGATTCACCCTTCAAGATGTCGTTCATCCCACGACCTCTTTGGATGATCTCTTGGTTGGAGTCGAAGGGAGCGAGCCCGTAATGCTGACCGTCCAGCTTAATGTTGCGGATGTAGAACCACTTCTGCGCCAATACTAAACGGACTCGCAAAGGGAGAAAGAGAAGAACTAGACAGTGGAGCAGATAGAAATTCCACAGCCACCCAGTGGATATACACCACCGGTGCCAGATTGCCTCTTCACGGAGTAGAGTCTCTGGCAGAGGCCAAAGTGAGGCTCGATTCCGAGCCAGCACTCGCAAAGGGTAATAAAACAAGCGATATGGAGGAGAGAATTGGGAGACAGATGGTGCAGCTGAATCCCATAGCAGAAAAGAAGCCCATGAAGAAATTCGTGGGCAGGCAAAGAAAGACCCCGGATGACAAAGGCGTAAAACATCACCGAAGCCCTTCGGGTGGGCGAGGGATTACCTCTTGGCTCGGGAGGATGCGTCGTCCTTCTCCTTGGAGATCAGGCCGGCATCACGCAATTTGTGCAAATCCGAGTTGCGCATCTCCGTGCGCCGCCACCCGCCGTTGGTGGTGCGACTCCGAGCAACAACTTTCTTCCCAACGCCGGTGGCGCTTGGACCCGCTGCAGTGGCGGAAGCCTTCTTGGACTTGCCCATAGTGGAGGGGCGAGTGCGACGATGTGATCGGAGAAAATAAGAGGGAAATACATGAAGGACGTACAGTGCGCACCGAGAGCAAGAACTCAAGGAATGGTGGCAAAAGTGAGGAAGCAGAGGCAAATGGCAAAGGGTAAAATTCGTTGTTTTCCCCACGGTATAAAAGGACGAAGACGATGCAACAGAGCTGTCGCCTAATGCGTGCCTTAGATCTCACCATCCACGTGTCAGCACCAAACTGAACCGTTGCCAGCACGCCGTCCACTATGCGCGGAAATGGAGGAGACGCCATAACATTTGCCACGTTACGCGTCAATAGTCAAATTCAAGTCAGGTCATGGGACCCACAATCGTCCTGTCGCATCATCTCTGCTGCGTAGACGGTTGAGCTCACCGATCATCAACAATGACATCATCAAAGCGAAGCCGGCAATGGCTCGAAGATTTTGACTGAGCATAAAGCACTTACTCGAGTCTACGACTCAACCAAGTACTCGAGGGCTACTCCTATTAGGAGCGCTGGTCGCGCACCTGAGAGATTACAAAGACAAAAGCACCTCGAAGAGATCTTCGAGTCCTACGTCGAGTCTATGACTCCACTACAAACTCGGGGGCTACTCCCATAGGGAGCGATGATCGCACATCCAAAAATGCGTACTTCCGGCAATTGAAGCAAAACACGAATGACTGAACTAACGTCTCTGCTTGAGTCTATGACTCAAACAGACACTCGGGGGCTACTCCCATAGGGAGAGCTGGTCGCGTACCCTATGAACTATTCGACTGAGAACTTTCGGATCAAATACGACAAAAATCTTTTGGCAACTTTGCCCAAATTAATGCTAAGTGAGAAGCAGTATCCTTGGTCACCTGAAACACCCCCGTGGCGATAAAACTTCACATGTTGTGTCTACGACGCAAATATAAGCCCTACAGATATCATCTGATGGCCTGATAACGTACTCGACTGCGCTCTGCCAGTAAATTCCTGTGCCAACAGGCACGATGAAAATCCCGACGGACGCGTTGGGTACATCATTTGAAGAACACTAAGATTCGACTCCAATAAAACATCAACGGCCTGAGTCGAATCACACCATCATTCATTCCGAATTCGAGTCCAGGGACTCGAGTCTAATGAAGATCGTGTTGTTTTGTCCTATGACAGTTAAGTGGCCCTGATCCATCGGGTGTTCCAGGCACACACATCGACAATCCCTATGAACTAAACGTTTTTTCCTAAAGACAGGTTCAAATACAATGCACCCGAAAGATTATAGAAGTCTCCAGTCAAATCTGCCATTCGACTGAACACACTCGGGGGCTACTGACATGGATATACCCTACGGGTGCATAGCGTTGGTATACCCAGTCCAACCCAAGGAAGGCCCACATGAATACTTGCAGCCTAGGAATATTTTGGGTGGCTCAAGCCCATGGTGAGTTCGACTCCTTGGAGGACAAGTCTAGATTAGATACAATTTTAAAGGGTTTTAACCCTAACTTGTAACCGACTCGACCTATCTTCGGGACCTGGCCTATCTATATAAAGGCCAAGAGGGCATGGAGAGAAGGATCCCATTGCCTCATACACACACCACGCCAAATTGCATCTGCGCACCCCCTATAACCTTCGGTTCCACCATAATCAAGAACAGACAAGCAGGAGTAGGGTTTTCCCTCCGAGGACCTTAACCTGGGTAAACCTCGTGTCCCCGTGTTGCTTGGCTGTTAACCGTCTCACGACTTCCAGCATCCCCATCTTCTTCAAAATCCAAGTCCATAACAATGGGCATTGACGAGTCGAACCCTCGTCAGTAACACTGTTATGTACTAAGTAAAATATATTTCACCACTTACAAAAATGCATAAACCGTTGGATCTTGTAAATTTGTTTATTTTATGTAGAAAAATGTTTTATACAAACAAAACTCACGAGCTATATCGCACATCACGTCCAGGACAAATGTACTAGTAAAGTACAAAATCCAAATTGAAGTTGTGGGCCGTGCGATCAGTGCAGCACATTGCCTATCAGAAGCTCACTCCCTGGTCTTAGAAAGAAAAAAGTCCACACTCCTCGTCTCCTCGTCTCCCCAATTCTCTAGTAAAGGCAGTCCGATACTTTGATGTGAATCCCACCCCGGCTGGCCGTGGCGCCAGTACTGATGAGTTTCTGAATCTCATATGCGAGCCCTCCACCAGCGTGAAGATCTCAATAGATCATCGTCAAATCCGAGCGGGGCATGCATGAGGTGTCAACACATGAGGGCATCGCTGTGTCTGCACAGGAGCCAAGGCTATAACAACGCCGACACTGGTGGAAGACATGCCTCCAGTCCTGGGCCGTAACTGGTTCTAGTCCCGGTTTTGGGCCCGGGACTGCCAAAACGGGACTAGAGGCCCCCCTCTAGTCCCGGATCGCTACGGCCCGCAACTGATAACAGCCACGTGGCTGTTTCAGTGAGGCGGGGGCAGAAACCCTCTAGTCGCGGGACGTAACACCACCCGGGACTATACGGTTTCCTGTCGCGGCAGATAATTGTGTGTTTCTCTACCGCGGCAGAGATTGTGTATTTCCTTTTTTTGCCATTTCGTTCCTTTTTTGTTTTGTGTTTCATTATAATTTCAAACATATATTTTAGTATATATATTCTATGCTACTACATACACAGTACATGTTGATGCATCTATATAATTAATCGATCCCTTGCAAGCATACATATAATCAATCATATCAAAAGGAAGAAATGTTTTGAAATTACATGGTCATTGATGATATATATATATATCATATCAACTACATGGAGATCACTAAGGCATATCGAGTTCCACGTCATCTGCATAATGCTCTCCATATACATCAAGGACCTCCTTCATCATAAATCCTGCCAGCTCCTCAATTGCTCGTATGCGCTGGTCTGGGTCTAGTTTCTCCCGCAAACCATAAATAAAATGTGAGTCAACTTTCCGCTCACTGGTCAACTTGCGGATGTACTCGCAGACGTAATATCCACATAAATGAGTTCCCGGTGGCTGTTGTAAACTCTTCACCATTTTATAAGTTAGCTCCTCTTTGAATGGACCTAGTATTTTCTGTCTGAACCGTGTCCAACACCTGCTCGGCAAAAAAATGAACAAAGGAGTTATTAGTTACTTGATATCAGGAAATGAATGAAAGAGGCCGATATAATGCGATAATGATTGAAATTACTTATGGAGCATTGCTTTCATGTCGCTCCAATGCTCTTGGTCCAAACTTAATGAGTCGTGGACTTCAACTAGGGACTTGTTAACTTGAATGTTTAGCAAGATCCAGTGGAATCTGCGGACATTTACATAAGCATACATGCATAGATCATCGAGTAAGCAAAAATAAAATGTGTACAAGATAGAAACACTCACTTGAAGTTGTAAGGAAATAGTATTTCCTTAACAAAATTAATCTCGGTTAAGAACCTGCACAGGTCTTCTTCCACGTCCTTGGGGTGATTCTTTAACGTATATTCATTAACGATATATGGGTCAATGAACCCAACATCATATCTTCTAGCTCTTTTGCATTCAAGCATCTTCATTTTGCAGAATATAATATCGTACAAAAGGATATATAGTTAGGATAATATATTAAATGCGATGAACGAGCTGAGCTACAAACTTAATTATAGAAATAAATCACTTGCAGACAGTAGCAACCAATGATAGATTTGTCGAGGACGCGCTTGTTGTATAACTAAAATAGTTCAGTCATTTGAACCTATATCGAGTATGGTTTGAAGTGATGCTCCTTTCTAACGTCCACCGGAAACTAATCTTTCTGATGCTTTTTTTTCTGTTTGCGATATGTACCATTCGTGCAGATTTCACATATGTGTGGAGCGCGATCTCCTCATTACTAACTAGAGGCTCCCCTTGAACATACTTCCGTACTATCTGACCCACTGGCGTATCTTCATAGCCTAAATATTGACCAAGAGACATATTTGCTTCGGTAGCAAGTGCTTTTGCCTCCGATAAATTGATGCCCATTGGTGCATCATTAGTACGACTCTAGGGTCCATTATTTGCATGTCCATATCCATTTTAGCTCTGAAGGCCTTGTCGATGTCTGAAATGACTTTGAGCGGGGGGACCGATTGATTCTTCTGGGCTTCGAGCTGGGCAACTTGCTTCCCACTTCTTGCACTTGTGCTTTTTTTTCTTTGCTTGCTTAATAATATCCCGGTCATAGTCTGATTCCAGATTCATCGATATCTGGAATGGTTGCTCAAGAAAGGACTTAGCCCACTTTTTGGTTTTTTCATCATATACCGTCTTTTGCTCAGGCTTTTTAGGTGCAAAATGCGCCTTAACTTGGGCAGCCACAGCCGCGGTAGTTTCCTCATCGGTCTTGTCATAAGGTCTCTTTGGAATAGCCGGCGGGATGTCGACTATCTTTGTCGTTTGACCTTTCTTCGATGTGGGGCGCGGGGGAGCGTCGACCTTCCGTTTCTTCGACGAGGTAGTAGTATTGCATGGAGGCGGAGATCGAGTTGATGTACTCCTGCTGGGGCGATCGCCAGCGGGGCGGGGTGGACTTGGAGGTTGACGATGAGCGGGTTGGGGTGGACTTGAGGTTGACGATATTCGATGCGGGGTGGACTTGGATTCCTCGGAGTCGGTGGCCTTGGCGCCGAGCATGGAAACTTGATGTACTTCTTCTTCCATAGAATGATGTTGCGCTTGACATCTCCTAGTTTCGTAAGGCCTTCAAGCGTAGCGATGTCAATCTCTAGGTCTGAAAAATCCTCCACTATGTCATCCACCGTGACATGAGCATAGCCAGGTGGGATCGGAAGTGTCAACACCCGGATTTTTCAATCCTAGATGCCTGTTATGCCATACATCGCAATCCCAGGATTACCATTTTTGCGAGACATAACAGAATTGGATACCATAGTACTTCATCCATTACAAACGATACATAAGTTCTTACACAAATAGGGATCTCATGATCCAGTTCTTAATACAACATCAAGCAGCGGAATACGTAATAATAACGGTAGCGTAGGAGAAGCTCCATCTTCGGGGTCACAGGCAATGCTGACGATGGGAGATGATCCTAGTTGTCGTAACCTTCCTGGGGTCCATCTTCCAGGTACTCCTCTTCATAGTCTGGCCATGGGAATAGCCAGGGACAAAGCCATGAGTACTTTTTAAGTACTCGCAAACTAATACTAACAGGTAAGGGTTTTTTTTTTGGATAATAGGACACTAGGCTCTAGGGTTGTTTTGCAAAAAGCCAGGTTTATCTCTACTAAGTTCCAAAGCTAGTCACAATTTTATAACTCCTAAGTGGGATCTTGTAATTCAGGTCACAACTCTGTTGTGGTCAAGTCAAAGTCTCAATTCATTTCACAAGTCATTTTGAAAAGGTCTGACGGGGGAACAGTATGGCCACGCCAACTGTCCATAACCGCGGACGCGGCTATTCGAATAGTTTGACACTCTTCAGAGATTGTACACTTTCACCACAACATTCGATACATCCGTTAGGAACAAATCCTGAATTCACCATACTCAGTATGCGGATAATCAATCCTAACCGTTCAATTACACGCCCTAGTATAAGCACCTCTCCTGTGAGTTTGGCCTCCCAACCATGACCACTGTCATCTTGGGTACTGCACAGGTGGACACTCTTCACAAGGTAGCCTCAGCTCAGACCTTGGCCGGGAGGGAACTAATACTAAGGTATATAAGTTTCCAGTCAAGCCCTACCCAATATTCGGGTATTGTGGTTGTACGCTAAAATTGGAATGGTATCGCATCCAGACAACCATCAGTTTTATAAAGGGCTAAGGCTCATGCCTCAACATTTTCATCACCAAACTCATCAAGTGTTTGGAAACACATGTCCAAAACATTTCAATAGAATGATCCATCATTCCAAGGTTTTCATAACTATTTTTCCACCAAGTATTCCCATCTAAAAGTTGATCAAGTTTTATGCTTAGCACTAGCATCTACAGGTGGGGGTAGTACTAATGAGGGGTGGTAACTAGTGGAGTTTCACTAAGTCCAACCTTATATCTTGGGCTGATATCAAGGCTTCTAGCTTAGACAAAATTTTAATGCTCTTGATGCAACCTTCAGCACAACTGTCTAATATCTACCAAACTCTTAGGTAGACTCTAAGTAAGCTTTGATAAAGAAATAAAGTAAGATGCTTGCACATAAAACTAGGATTGGTTTATCAAATGGGTATGATCACATATGATTAAGGCATATAGTAGTCATATCACATTATGGGTTTGTGGCATCAGTAGGGTATCTTGCAAGGGTTAGCTTGCATCAATATGGGTATAAGCTTGCATAGGTCAACTTGATTAGTAAGTCTTGCATAGTTACTAGCTTGCCTTGTGTAGAGCAGTGGTTGAAGTTCTCCTCGGCTTCTTCTTCGTAGTATCCTCCTTCCTCCTCGTAGTATCCTTGGTCGGTACTAGCGTCTATGAATAAATACGAGGTACACAATCACCAAACAATTCTTAACTACTTGCAATCATCACACACAAGGGTCCTATAGATGATCTAGCATCATCTCTAACATTACAAGGTTAAGGCTTGGTTTAAATCTTTTTATTTTTAGAAAAGTAATTTCTACTCATTGAAAAAATTACTTAAGATTTAATATTCTCCAAACTAAACATGGGATCATGTTGACACATGTCATCACCACATATTGTAGTCCATGGGAATGTGATTTAAAGCGGTGTCACAATTTAATAAGGTTTTACCCTTTTATTTTAATTAATTAAAGTGGCTAGAAATGCTTATGAAGCATTCTTTTATTACTTGAACTTTATTTCTGCAAGTAAACTTATATATTTTTATATATTCTGAAAGTTATGGTTAAATGTGATTTTTGAGAGTTGGAATCAACTCAAAAGCTTTGATGGTTTAGATTTGAAAAATGTTTGAATGCAGAAAAGCTTCTGCCTTGTTATTTTTACTATGGGTGATCTACAGATCCAAATGACTTGAATCCAACGGGCTTGGATTAAGCATTCACAGACCTTTCCAACAAAATTGGTTTCATCCAATTTGGTGCACTGAATCGATCTGGTTTGATTTTTGAAGTTGGGTGCTGAAGTGTGTTTGAAAAGAAATAGAAAAGTTTTAATTTGAATTGCTGGGCTGCGCGGGAAATTCTAACGGGCCGACCTGCTAAGCGCAGTGCTCCCGCGGGCTGCTTAAGTGGGTGTCCCCACTCGTCAGTGACACGGGGCTGTGCGAAGCGGTATGGGGCAACGTGGATCGTTCGATCTAGTTCTAATCCAACGGCTGAGGGTCATCGTCGACGCGAGACAACTCCGGCGAGAACGAAACCTAGCGCGGCCAGTGAGGGGTGCTGGGGGCTCACCGGGGTACTGGCGAGGGTCGGCGAGGCGGGCGAACGACGAAGTCGACGACGGCGAACTCAGGGGTGGTCGCGGCAGCTCCTGGGGCGGCTCCAATCGCTGGCTCCCTTCTTCTCTGGCAGTGGCAGGCTCGAGTGAAATTCCGGCGAGGTGGTGCTCGCCTTGCTCTGAGAACGGTGTGGCATGGTCAGTGAGGAGAGGGGAGTGAGATGGTGTGAAGAAATCGATCGGGGGTGGCCTCTATTTATAGTCGAACGAGGGGACCGTCGGGGCGCACGGTGAGCTCGTCGGGAGCGACGTTATAGGCAGCAAAAGGCATGGGCAAGGGTAGGGGACGGTGCTATGTCTCCTGGCGATGCTCAATGACATGGTCGCGAGGCATGGGGCGGTGTAGTTTGGTCTGGAACGGGCGGTGCTCTGCGCGGCAGAGGCGGCGTCTTCGACGGCGGGCGGTGGCTGTATGGCACGGGGCGGCAAACGGGGATGTCTGGCGGTCTCCTGGGTCGGTGGTGATCATGTGTGCGCGCGGTGAGGGCGGCGCGCGGTCTGTGGGTGATGGTCGAGGGTGGCGCTCTGGCGCACGCTCGGCATGGTCTGGGCGCGGCTTGTGCGCGTGGTCCAGGGCTTGGCAACACTTGAGGCTGGGACAGGGAGTGGTGGTGGACAGTGGGCTGCCTCCTAGACAAGTTGGCACGGCTAGTTCTTCCTCTAGCTTGCTGTCCACATTGGGGTGACATGGGGGTGCTCGGCTGTTCACCATTAATGGCAATGGAAAGCTCACAGGGGTGCTAGTGTTGGACTAATCTTCGTAGATGATCTACTGAGTTGTGTGTGAGCTAACTAGGGAACAAGTTAGGCTCAAAACACTGCACACTATAGTGTTTGATGTTTTGTTTGATTTGTGTCTACAACCTGTTTGATGAAATGGCCCCATGAAATCAAGTTTTGAATTTTGAAATGGATTTTGGTGGGTTTGCTAGATTGGTTCTGGTGAGTCTGCAGATGCTTGGGTTTTGAAAGTTGAGCTTGTTTGAGTGGGTTTTGGAAAAGTGGGATCTTCCCATATGAAGAAGATTCAATTTTGAATTGTCATTTAAACTATGCATTTGGAAGTTTCTGGATGATCACAAAGTGGGCCTTGATACTTTGTTATGAGTACATTCAAGGGGTGCAAAGATCCAGAAAAGTTTCTGTTAGGTTCTGAAAGTTTGAGACAGCCAAAGTAGGCATGGGAGTTAAATTGGTCAAAATGACCATTCACTTAATATATTTGTTTTGATTTACTTGTCTTTAGGAAATGTGTGGGAAATGTTTTAGATGATGTTTATTTCACCTAAGAAACATTTTACAAGCAATGGATCACACAAACAAGGTGGTTTTTAAAGAAATTCAAAATCCATGCATACACATATACATGCATTCATGAATTCATTTAGAAAAGTTTTTGTTAACCCTAATCTTGATGATTAGTGGTTGATGATCTAAGTTTGGTATTTTTGGGATGTTACAAACCTTCCCCCCTTAAACAAAATCTCGTCCCGAGATTTGAAAAAGGACGAAAAGATTACCTAGGATTTGAAGAGATCTGGAAACTCCGTCCTGATGTGATCTTCGCGTTCCCAGGTAGCTTCCTCTTCTGTGTGGTTGCTCCCCTGAATCTTGAGAAACTTGATGCTTCGGGTTCTGGTAGTTCGAAAGGCTTCTTCCAATATACATATGGGTACTTCGGGATAGGTTAGGTCATCGTTGATCTCTATGGTCCGGTGATCGATATTTTTGAACACCTCGGTCTTCTCGGGGACTTCGAGACACTTGCGAAGTAATGAGATATGGAACACATTATGCACAGCTGACATCTCTTCAGGTAGTTCCAGTTGATACGATACTTCTCCTCGACGGTTCAAAATTTTGAAAGGTCCGATATATCTGGGGGCTAACTTTCCTTTGAGTTGGAAACGCTGCATTCCCTTCAATGGCGACACTTTCAGATAAACAAAATCTCCGATGTTGAAGGCGAGGTCTCGACGTCTCTTGTCGGCGTAACTCTTCTGTCGGGATTGGGCGGTCTTGAGGTGCTCACGAATCTTGTGAACCTTCTCTTCTGCTTCTCGTAGGATGTCGGGTCCGAAAATCTGACTCTCTCCTACTTCCGACCAGTTCAAAGGGGTGCGACACTTTCTTCCGTACATGAATTCAAATGGGGCCATTTGCAAACTGGCTTGGTAACTGTTGTTGTATGAAAATTCTGCAAACAGCAGACAGTCTTCCCACTTGGATCCATATTCTAGCACACATGCTCTAAGCATATCTTCGAGTATTTGGTTTACTCGCTCCGTTTGTCCATCGGTCTGAGGGTGATACGCGGTACTGAAATCTAGACTGGTTCCTAAACCTTCTTGGACTTTCTTCCAGAATCTCGAGGTAAACTGAGTTCCTCGATCCGATACTATGTTCTTGGGGACTCCGTGCAAACTAACGATTCTAGCGATGTACAACTCTGCTAGCTTCGAACTCTGATAGGTGGTTTTGACGGGCAAGAAATGGGCAACTTTGGACAATCTGTCCACTATGACCCAAATAGAGTCATTTCCCCTACTAGAAGTAGGTAGTCCAGTGATAAAGTCCATTCCTACATAATCCCATTTCCATTCCGGAATTTGCAAATGTTGCAACAATCCAGCGGGTCTTTGATGTCCGGCCTTGACTCGCTGACATATATCACACTTGGCGATATAGCTTCCGATTTCTCTCTTCATCTTATGCCACCAAAATTGCTCTTTCAAATCTTGATACATCTTAGTTCCTCCGGGATGGATAGAATAAAGAGTATCATGAGCCTCCTTCAAGATAACTTCTTTTAACTCAGAATCTGCTGGTACACAAAGGCGTCCTTTGTACCACAAAACTCCTTCTTCGTCCTCGGTGAATCCGGGTACTTTGCTTGTACCGATACGACGCTTGATTCCGTCGATACTGGCATTTCCTTTCTGCGCCTCTTTAATCTGACTGATCAAAGTGGGCTGAAGTTCTATGCTAGCCAAAAATCCTTCACTTTCTAATTCTATTCGAAAATCTTCCATCTCTTTGTGCAAACTTGGTTGCTCCTTCAAAATCATGGAGTTCAAGCGGCACGACAATCTGCTAAGGGCATCGGCTACCACGTTGGCTTTACCAGGGTGATAGTGAATGTCCAGGTCGTAATCCTTGATTAGCTCAATCCATCTTCTCTGCCTCATATTCAGCTCCTTCTGAGTGAATATATACTTTAGGCTCTTGTGATCCGAATAAATCTCACAACGGTTTCCCATCAGGTAATGTCTCCATGTCTTCAGGGCTAGAACTACGGCTGCGAGTTCGAGGTCATGGGTTGGGTAATTTTTTTCATGTTGCTTCAGTTGTCGGGATAGATAAGATATAACTTTGCCTTCTTGCATTAGCACACATCCGAGACCAATCTTGGATGCGTCAAAATACACATCAAAGGGCTTCGTGATATCCGGCATGATCAAGATTGGGGCTGAAATCAATCTCCTCTTGAGTTCTTGAAAACTCGCTCACACTTGTCTGTCCATTCAAACTTCTTGTCCTTCTTCAGCAATTGGGTCATGGGTCGGGCGATACTCGAGAATCCTTCTACGAATTTGCGGTAATATCCCGCCAATCCGAGAAAAGCACGAACTTGGGTTTGGGTGGTTGGGGCTTGCCAATCTTCTACATTTTTCACTTTGGCAGGGTCAACGGCAATTCCTCCGGCTGATACAATGTGACCGAGGAATCCTACTTCCTGTAGCCAGAATTCACATTTGCTAAATTTTGCATACAGCTGATGCTCTCTAAGGGTTCCAAGAATGGTCCTTAGGTGTAGCTCATGTTCTTCTTCTGATTTGGAATAAATCAGAATGTCATCGATGAAAACAACGACAAACTTATCCAGGAAGTCCATAAAAATCTTATTCATGAGATTCATGAAATAAGCGGGGGCATTGGTTAATCCAAAAGACATGACTGTATACTCATACAATCCATATCTGGTGGTAAAGGCAGTCTTTGGAATATCCTCTGCACGAATTTTGAGTTGATGATAGCCAGTCCTAAGATCAATCTTAGAAAACACCTGGGCACCAGTCAACTGATCAAACAAATCTTCTATCTTAGGCAAGGGGTACTTGTTCTTGATGGTGACTTCATTCAACTTCCGATAATCCGTACACAAACGGTTACCTCCATCCTTCTTGTCCACAAACAAGACAGGTGATCTCCATGGGGACGCACTTGGTTGAATCAATCCGATTTCTAACATGGAATCCAGTTGCTTCCTTAGTTCTTCTAGTTCTGACGGGTTCATACTATAGGGTCTCTGGGCTATGGGTCCTGTTCCGGGGATTAGTTCGATGATAAACTCGATATCCCAATCTGGGGGCATACCGGGCAAAACATCTGGAAATACATCGGGGTATTCACAGACTATCCGGACTTGGTCAATGGTAGGTTGGGCTATACTCTTGTTACACTTGAATTGGCGAGGTAAGGTTTCAGATATATGCTCGACTGATATTCCGGCGGTACTGGTCATGGTGATGGCTTTCTTGGCACAGTCAATCAATCCTTTATGTTTGGACATCCAATCCATTCCTAGTACTACTTCCAAACCTTTAGTTCCGAGTACTATTAGGTTAGCATAAAAATCTATGCCATGGATTCGGATAGGGACGGCCTTGCAAATTTGCCTAGCCTTGGTGGTTGATCCGGGAATTTGTACAATCATCACATGCTTCAGTTTGGTTGATTGAATTTTACTAGTGCAGGCAAATTCTTTGGTGACAAATGAATGCGATGCACCAGAATCAAACAACACTCTTGCAAGTACCGAATTAACAGAAAACATACCCAGCACGACATCTGGCGCTTCCTGAGCTTCTTCAGCATGCATGAGAAAAAGACGGCCATTGCGGTTGAGTGAATTTCCTGGGGCAAATCTTCTCCCTGGCTGGACACGACGCTGCTGCTGAGCTGGGACATTGGCGTTGGGGGCTGTAGCATTCTTCTTGTTGGGGCACTCGTTGGAATAGTGGCCTTTATTTCCACAGTCATAACAGGTCACTTGTGACTTGTCCTTAGCTACGATAGGCACAGCATTGCTTCCAGTCCTCGGGGCAGTGTTGGGGTTGTCGGTAGCATTGTGGGTGTTGAACTTGGGTGGGGCACGGGTGAAATTGCTAGAGTTGCCGGGGTTGTTGTGTTTTCCTCCGGGTCTAGGGTTTCCACGGTTGGGATAGGTTGGACGGGTCATAGGGGGTCTGTTGGTTCTTGGGGCAAATCCTGGAGATGGGTTGGGGCGATACTTTGGGGTCTGATGGGTTCCTGGTTGATGCATCATGCGACGCTTGCGGTTCTCATTGGCCTGGTTGATCTTTCCTTCCATCTGGATGGCTGAATCGACAAGGGCTTCAATATCAGCAAAGGGGATATTGACTAACACTGTCTGCATCTCGTCATGCAGACCATTCAGGAATCTTTCTTTCTTCTTGGCTTCAGTGTCTATCTCGTCCGGGGCATACCTAGCTAATGACAAAAATTTGTCACAGTATTCCACTACAGTCATCCTTCCTTGTTTCAATTCTCTGAACTCGTCTCTCATTCTCTTGATCAAACCTGGTGGTACATGGGTTCTGCTAAACTTGACCTTGAATTCCTCCCAGGTCATCATCTGGCCTCCGGTCATGGCACGAACACTGTTCCACCATGCCCTGGCATCTCCGGCTAGATAATGGGTGGCGAACAGGACTTTCTTGTTGGCTTCGACTCCTGCTATTTCTAAGTTATTTTCCATGGTTTGCAGCCAATCATCGGCGTCTAGGGGTTCTTCTGACTTGGTGAAAACAGGTGGGTTGGTATTCTAAAAATTCTTGAGCTTAGATCCATGGTTGTCCTGATTTCCATGGCCTTGGTTGTTGTGGGCTAGTTGGGCTATCTGTTGCAGAGTGGCTAGGTTGGCTTGACATTCCGCTCTTTCAGCTTCGCGGTCAGAGGTCAATATTTGCAGAATCTGCAACATCGGATCCGGGGCTGAACCACTTCCTCCACGTGGCATCTGAAGATTGATATAGATCATGAGAAAAGAGGGAAATTTCTAAGGTTTTGGGTCTTTGAAAAGTTTTTAGAGTTTGACTCAGGTTTTTCTAGCAACTTGCTTTTTCATTCATTCACTCATAGCACACAATACAACACACACCACAACAAAGAAAAACAGATGGTTTTAAGAACCATTCTGGAATCTACGATACAGTGGGACCGACTACTACTCACTACGCTAGTGCTCAGTGCTACTACTCCTCGGAGTCTGTGGCTTCATCATCTTCAGCATCATCGATGAAGGCGAAATCATCCTCATCGGTGAAGAAGTCCATGGCCTGATCCTCCAGAAAATCATCGTCATCGCTGAGATAGGAGTAAGGGTCTCCACGAAGATCCTCTCTGGCATTCTCCCTTTCCTCTAACTGCATGTCTCTCTCATGGATGGTCTCTTCCAGAGATGAGATGCGGTGGCGAAGACGGGCAATAATGCGCTCCTTCTTGTCGAGCTGACGGCGGCGAGACTTGCGATCCTTTGCTAGCATGGCGATGGTCTGGTCCTTCGTCTTGATGATGGCAGACTTGTGGTTGCAATAGTCACGGCAGTTGTCCAACTCCTGCTGACGATCATACATCATGAAGCTAAGGTGGTCCAATTGAGTCTTCAGCTCGGGGTGGTATGGGGCTTCCAGTGGTTGGCCATTTGCATCACGCCTTGGGAAAAACTCAAAGCGAGTACCCTTGATCTGATTGATGCTCTGCCCACACAGACGGGAAAGAGCTTCCTGCATTGCTCTGGCAAGTCCATCGAGCCAGTTGTTTTACCTCAAGGTAAACTGAATTCCCTCCGCAGTGGGAGGTTCAATCTTTCCTCGGAGACTTGCAACAATTAGCCACTGCAGATCTTCTCCTCCTTGATCATTGAGCTGAGCTCCGAAGAACTCGGGGTGCGGATGCTCCAGAAGTTCCGAAAGCTGATCCAGATCCCTCTCAAAGATAAGGTCTCCTCCATTCCCGAGTTGGTAAAACTTGCTGTACTTCACGTCCATCTATAAAAATAGAGGATGAGTAGATTAGCAGAGTGATCAAGTGTGTCAAAATTTTATGTATTTTGCAAGAGTTTTTGAGGAACATGAATTTTTATGAAAGAATTAAAGAGGTAAGAATGAGAATAAGTTTTCGTAATTTTTTTTTATTCTTTGGTTTTGAAACTAAGTTTTTGGGTCAACGTCCAATCTAACTAGGGTCTCCTATGGTCAGCTTGGCTCTGATACCAACTTGTCAACACCCGGATTTTTCAATCCTAGATGCCTGTTATGCCATACATCGCAATCCCATGATTACCATTTTTGCGAGACATAACAGAATTGGATACCATAGTACTTCATCCATTACAAACGATACATAAGTTCTTACACAAATAGGGATCTCATGATCCAGTTCTTAATACAACATCAAGCAGCGGAATACGTAATAATAACGGTAGCGTAGGCGAAGCTCCATCTTCGGGGTCACAGGCAATGCTGACGATGGGAGATGATCCTAGTTGTCGTAACCTTCCTGAGGTCCATCTTCCAGGTACTCCTCTTCATAGTCTGGCCATGGGAATAGCTAGGGACAAAGCCATGAGTACTTTTTAAGTACTCACAAACTAATACTAACAGGTAAGGTTTTTTTTTTGGGATAATAGGACACTAGGCTCTAGGGTTGTTTTGCAAAAAGCCAGGTTTATCTCTACTAAGTTCCAAAGCTAGTCACAATTTTATAACTCCTAAGTGGGATCTTGTAATTCAGGTCACAACTCTGTTGTGGTCAAGTCAAAGTCTCAATTCATTTCACAAGTCATTTTGAAAAGGTCTGACGGGGGAACAGTATGGCCACTCCAACTGTCCATAACCGCGGACGCGACTATTCGAATAGTTTGACACTCTGCAGAGATTGTACACTTTCACCACAACATTCGATACATCCGTCAGGAACAAATCCTGAATTCACCATACTCAGTATGCGGATAATCAATCCTAACCTTTCAATTACACGCCCTAGTATAAGCACCTCTCCTGTGAGTTTGGCCTCCCAACCATGACCACTGTCATCTTGGGTACTGCACAGGTGGACAATCTTC
The DNA here is from genome assembly GCA_916181665.1 of Avena sativa. NCBI lineage: Eukaryota > Viridiplantae > Streptophyta > Magnoliopsida > Poales > Poaceae > Avena > Avena sativa. The sequence continues at coordinate 163,719,366 of OV702284.1, forward strand.
ACAAGGTAGCCTCAGCTCAGACCTTGGCCGGGAGGGAACTAATACTAAGGTATATAAGTTTCCAGTCAAGCCCTACCCAATATTCGGGTATTGTGGTTGTACGCTAAAATTGGAATGGTATCGCATCCAGACAACCATCAGTTTTATAAAGGGCTAAGGCTCATGCCTCAACATTTTCATCACCAAACTCATCAAGTGTTTGGAAACACATGTCCAAAACATTTCAATAGAATGATCCATCATTCCAAGGTTTTCATAACTATTTTTCCACCAAGTATTCCCATCTAAAAGTTGATCAAGTTTTATGCTTAGCACTAGCATCTACAGGTGGGGGTAGTACTAATGAGGGGTGGTAACTAGTGGAGTTTCACTAAGTCCAACCTTATATCTTGGGCTGATATCAAGGCTTCTAGCTTAGGCAAAATTTTAATGCTCTTGATGCAACCTTCAGCACAACTGTCTAATATCTACCAAACTCTTAGGTAGACTCTAAGTAAGCTTTGATAAAGAAATAAAGTAATATGCTTGCACATAAAACTAGGATTGGTTTATCAAATGGGTATGATCACATATGATTAAGGCATATAGTAGTCATATCACATTATGGGTTTGTGGCATCAGTAGGGTATCTTGCAAGGGTTAGCTTGCATCAATATGGGTATAAGCTTGCATAGGTCAACTTGATTAGTAAGTCTTGCATAGTTACTAGCTTGCCTTGTGTAGAGCAGTGGTTGAAGTTCTCCTCGGCTTCTTCTTCGTAGTATCCTCCTTCCTCCTCGTAGTATCCTTGGTCGGTACTAGCGTCTATGAATAAATACGAGGTACACAATCACCAAACAATTCTTAACTACTTGCAATCATCACACACAAGGGTCCTATAGATGATCTAGCATCATCTCTAACATTACAAGGTTAAGGCTTGGTTTAAATCTTTTTATTTTTAGAAAAGTAATTTCTACTCATTGAAAAAATTACTTAAGATTTAATATTCTCCAAACTAAACATGGGATCATGTTGACACATGTCATCACCACATATTGTAGTCCATGGGAATGTGATTTAAAGTGGTGTCACAATTTAATAAGGTTTTACCCTTTTATTTTAATTCATTAAAGTGGCTAGAAATTCTTATGAAGCATTCTTTTATTAGTTGAACTTTATTTCTGCAAGTAAACCTATATATTTTTATATATTCTGAAAGGTATGGTTAAATGTGATTTTTGAGAGTTGGAATCAACTCAAAAGCTTTGATGGTTTAAATTTGAAAAATGTTTAAATGCAGAAAAGCTTCTGCCTTGTTATTTTTGCTATGGGTGATCTACAGATCCAAATGACTTGAATCCAACGGGCTTGGATTAAGCATTCACAGACCTTTCCAACAAAATTGGTTTCATCCAATTTGGTGCACTGAATCGATCTGGTTTGATTTTTGAAGTTGGGTGCTGAAGTGTGTTTGAAAAGAAATAGAAAAGTTTTAATTTGAATTGCTGGGCTGCGCGGGAAATTCTAACGGGCCAGCCTTCTAAACGCAGTGCTCCCGCGGGCTGCTTAAGTGGGTGTCCCCACTCGTCAGTGACACGGGGCTGGGCGAAGCGGTATGGGGCAACGTGGATCGTTCGATCTAGTTCTAATCCAACGGCTGAGGGTCATCGTCGACGCGAGACAACTCCAGCGAGAACGAAACCTAGCGCGGCCAGTGAGGGGTGCTGGGGGCTCACTGGGGTACTGGCGAGGGTCGGCGAGGCGGGCGAACGACGAAGTCGACGACGGCGAACTCAGGGGTGGTCGCGGCAGCTCCTGGGGCGGCTCCAATCGCTGGCTCCCTTCTTCTCCGGCAGCGGCAGGCTCCAGTGAAATTCCGGCGAGGTGGTGCTCGCCTTGCTCTGAGAACGGTGTGGCACGGTCAGTGAGGAGAGGGGAGTGAGATGGTGTGAAGAAATCGAGCGGGGGTGGCCTCTATTTATATTCAAGCGAGGGGACCGTCGGGGCGCACGGTGAGCTCGTCGGGGGCGACGTTACAGGCGGCTAAAGGCATGGGCAAGGGCAGGGGACGGTGTTGTGTCTTCTGGCGATGCTCAACGACATGGTCGCGAGGCATGGGGCGGTGTAGTTTGGTCTGGAACGGGCGGTGCTCTGCGCGGCAGAGGCGGCGTCTTCGACGGCGGGCGGTGGTTGTATGGCACGGGGCGACAAACAGGGATGTCTGGCGGTCTCCTGGGTCGGTGGTGATCATGTGTGCGCGCGTTGAGGGCGGCGCGCGGTCTGTGGGTGATGGTCGAGGGTGGCGCTCTGGCGCACGCTCGGCATGGTCTGGGCGCGGCTTGTGCGCGTGGTCCAGGGCTTGGCAACGCTTGAGGCTGGGACAGGGAGTGGCGGTGGACGGTGGGCTGCCTCCCAGACAAGGTTGGCACGGCTAGTTCTTCCTCTAGCTTGCTGTCCACAATGGGGTGACATGGGGGTGCTCGGCTGTTCACCATTAATGGCAATGGCAAGCTCACAGGGGTGCTAGTGTTGGGCTAATCTTCCTAGATGATCTACTGAGTTGTGTGTGAGCTAACTAGGGAACAAGTTAGGCTCAAAACACTGCACACTATAGTGTTTGATGTTTTGTTTGATTTGTGTCTGCAACCTGTTTGATGAAATGGACGCATGAAATCAAGTTTTGAATTTTGAAATGGATTTTGGTGGGTTTGCTAGATTGGTTCTGGTGAGTCTGCAGATGCTTGGGTTTTGAAAGTTGAGCTTGTTTGAGTGGGTTTTGGAAAAGTGGGATCTTCCCATATGAAGAAGATTCAATTTTGAATTGTCATTTAAACTATGCATTTGAAAGTTTCTGGATGATCACAAAGTGGGCCTTGATACTTTGTTATGAGTACATTCAAGGGGTGCAAATATCCAGAAAAGTTTCTGTTAGGTTCTGAAAGTTTGAGATAGCCAAAGTAGGCATGGGAGTTAAATTGGTCAAAATGACCATTCACTTAATATATTTGTTTTGATTTACTTGTCTTTAGGAAAAGTGTGGGAAATGTTTTAGATGATGTTTATTTCACCTAAGAAACATTTTACAAGCAATGGATCACACAAACAAGGTGGTTTTTAAAGAAATTCAAAATCCATGCATACACATATACATGCATTCATGAATTCATTTAGAAAAGTTTTTGTTAACCCTAATCTTGATGATTAGTGGTTGATGATCTAAGTTTGGTATTTTTGGGATGTTACAGGAAGTGAAGGGTGGAGTGCTCCAGGTAGACAAGGTAAAGCAGTGCCGATCGCCACCTTGAAGGACAGGTTCTTCATTGGCTGATGTAGCTCACATTGCGCCTTCTCTCTGACATCATCCACGGGGTAGAGAGGAGCCGGTGCATCATCCAGCAGTGCTTGATCATTAGCCCAGACCTCCATGGAAGCCATGCTGCTTCTCCGCTGGCTAAGATCCAATGCAGGATCATCAGCCCGCGGGTGAGTTGACGATGGCCTTTGGCTAATTTCTTGCATGAGGTTCTTCAGATCAGCTAGGTCCTGCTCTACCTTGGAGATCCGGTTTGCCTCCCGGTCCTTCTTTCTCTGACGGCTTCTGTAAATGGCATCATATTGAGGAAACCCTTTTTTCCATGAGACACGGGCGCCTTTGCCTCATGTTCGTCCACCATTTTCAGGATTCCCCAGGGCACGTGTCAGCTCGTCGTTCTCTCTCTCGGGCCGGAACAATCCCAATTGAGCATTGTTCATTGCTTGAACACGGTCTTCGGAGGGTTTTAGAATTTTTTCATGAAATAATGTCTTCCCTGTTTCTGGTCCAATGATCCCCCGTTCCCGTACCACCAGTGCTTTGACCTCTCGGGCCATCCATCTATACCAGGAGTGACGCCTCTAGGCCTCATGTCCTTCTCCATAGTTTCCCACTTAGGGATGACACTCTTGTAGCCACCTGCCCCCATTTTATGATGGTATTTCTTTTGGGCAGCATTTAACGCATTCTTTGCCGACTTTGCCTTTGCTTTATCAGATTGCTTGTATGTTACAAAATCGGGACACTGTTCTCTCAACTTCTCATTTGCTCCTTTGAAGTCTGGAGTTTTGTTTTTCGCGACATATTTGGCGTATAAACTTTTCTTGTGGTTCTGGTACAGTTTGTCCATCTTGCTCAGAGCCCACTCCTTGACTTTTGCTCTTTTTTCAAGCCCACCCGGCCTTGGGGTAATATCATCTGCGTCAAATTCTTCATACTCTAGAGATAGTATGAAATGCGCTATGAGCTTCTGCCAAAGGTCATCTTTGGCATCATTGGTGACATAGCTGTTGGATTCTTCACCGGGTTTCTTTGACTTATTCTATTCTTGGATGGTGATCGACAGGTTGTCCCTAACAAGCACCCCGCATTGATTTGTAAACATCCTCCGGTGCTTCTCTGGAGCAATCGGTTCACCATCATCATCTATTTCTTCGATGGTGAACCTCTGATTACCTTCCAACTTTCTGTTCGGTCCTTGTTTCGTTTGAGCTGTCGATTGCTTCGATCTGGTGGGCTAAAAGTAGAAGAGAGAGTAATTAATATATATATTGATATATCTAGATCAATTAATGAATAGAGGTAACACAAGGCTTTATATATATGTACCTTGCCGGATCCTGTCGAGGGGCCATCATTATTGTTGTTATTTGTTTGCCCTTCGTCCATCGGTCTTCCCCTTGGTATATCAGGTTTTCCTCTAGTCCATCACCGTATGGATTAAGATATGAAGAAATCTCTTCCTCGAGAAAAATATCTTCACCGGTAGTAATATTAAGAGGAATTTCACCTCTTATCATGCCCTGAAGAAACCCTCACCAATGCGACCAGGATCTTCAGATGGATCCATGACTTAATTAACTATAACAGAAAGAGAGTTAAACAGGTTAGAAAAAACAATAACCCTAATAACTAAAACAAAAAACAATAACCCTAATAACACTAATTAATAACCCTAATATTATTTGCGGTAAAACAATAATCCTAATAACTAAAACAAAAAACAATAACCCTAATTAATAACCCTAATATTATTTGCGGTAAAACAATAATCTTAATAACTAAAACAAAAAAACAATAACCCTAATTAATAACCCTAATATTATTTGTGGTAAAACAATAATCTTAATAACTAAAACCAAAAAAAATAACCCTAATTAATAACCCTAATATTATTTGTGGTAAAACAATAATCCTAATAACTAAAACAAAAAACCCAAACCCTAATATTATTTGTGGTAAAACAATAATCCTAATTATAATAACCTCCCTTGCGTCTTCGATGAGTCGCCTGCAGTGTGCTTCGTCTTCGTCGAGAAATGCCAAGTGCTGGGCGTGGGCGGTGGCGCGCGGAATATATATGGACACACCTTTAGTCCCGGGCTAAGCCACTGCCCGCGACTAGAGGGTCTCTAGTCCCAGGACGTGGCTTAACCCGCGACTAAAGACCCCCCCCTTTAGTCGCGGGTTACGCCATGACCCGGGACTAGTGTGTTTTTTCGGCCGCTTCGTTTTCACAAGCGCAGGCACCCTCTAGTCCCGGATCCAACCACGACCCGCGACTAGTTTATTTTTTGTAAATTTTATTTTTTTAATTCAAATCAAATATAAAACTTTGGAAAATAATATCTTCTATTGTAAAAATCCAAATAAAACAAATAATATGTCTATTATTATCACAAAATATAAAGAATCTTAATATAATATCCATACATCTGTTTGCATCATTTATAAAATATTTCATTTGTAAATTTTCTTTTTTTAGTTCAAATCAAATATAAATCTTTGGAAAATCATATCTTCCATTATAAAAATCCAAATAAAACAAATAATATGTCTATTATTATCAGAAAAATATAAAGAATCTTAATATAATATCCATACAACTGTTTGCATCATTTATAAATTATTTGGTTTGTAAATTTTCTTTTTTAATTCAAATCAAATATAAAACTTTGGAAAATCATATCTCCTATTGTAAAAATTCAAATAAAACAAATAATATGTCTATTATTATCAGAAAAATATAAAGAATCTTAATATAATATCCATACATCTGTTTGCATCATTTATAAATTATTTCATTTGTAAAATTTCTTTTTTAATTCAAATCAAATATAAAACTTTGGAAAATCATATCTCCTATTGTAAAAAGCCAAATAAACCAACTAATATGTCTATTATTATCAGAAAAATATAAAGAATATTAATATAATATCCATTTAGTCTCGGTTGTAGTTAGTAACCAGGACTAAAGATAGTTCCTACCATTTCCCACCGCTTCCCGCCAAGTTTTCCCGCCCTTTCCTTTTTACCAGAGCTTTTAGTCCCGGTTGTATTCAATAACCGGGACTAAAGATATTTCCTAGCATTTCCCACCACTTCCCACCAAGTTTTCCCGCCCTTTCCCTCTATATCTAGGGTGATCGCGCCATGGCTATCCACACATCCACACCTTCCTCTCTCACAACAATGGACAACGCCTACTGGGCCATTCTGACCCTCGAGGAGACTGAGGAGCTGTGCGCCTCTAGCTACCCTTGTCCGTCGGGCTACCGGCCGCCCGCCGGATGGATGCTGAGCGCTGGAGGGGTTCCTGTCCCTCAAGGTTCCGCACGCCAGGTGGCCATCATGAACCACTTCAACCACAAGCTCACACCGGAGCAGCGGATGGATCCCCAGTGGGATCCCGACAACTACGACACCTGGAATGCCTTCTTAGCTAACCGGTGGGAAAGGGAGCTCACTAGGTACGAGGGTTATGGTCCGCCCCCGGTGAACCACAATGAAGCCGGCCGCCGTCTATGGTGGGCGAACCGTACTATCATCGGAGTGATGCACTACATCGCCGGGGGAGACCATCCTTGCCTGCGGTGCCCACAAGTCCACCCGCCACAGAGCCACATGAAGGCCCCTCCCCCGCCTGGCGGTAGCGTCATTTTCTTCCAGATTACCCATCCCCCGCCCGCTGTAAATCTGAGGCCGGAGTGGCAGGTGCCCCCGGTATATGCCATGACTGGGCTAAGGATCCCCGGAGTGGCAGGTGACGATGACGATGATGATGATGATGATGATGATGATGACGATGACGAAGAAGACCCTGAAGCTGCGTACTATAGGACTAGGAATGATTATGACTAAAGGGGGCAACTTTAGTCCCGGTTTTTAATATTAATAAATGTCTTGAGTGTTACCTAGTCCCGGGACTAAATATGAAGATGTTGTATTCTTGTGAGTTCGCTCAGGTGATGAAATGCTATTTTTTGAAACTAATACATCTTGCTCGATCAAAATGCCATAGTATTGAAACTAATAGATATTGCTCAATCAAACTAGACGACGACTCCCAGTGCCTAAGCCGCGGGAGGTGAAAACCCAAAGAGACGGAACCATCACACGAGCATAGCTCGGGTGAGATCCCTGAAGAATCTGCCAGGTATCATAGACCCTGGTGTCCAACACAGCCATATAGCGACAGACGTGATCGTCCTCCTCCTTGACAAGACGCCGTACCACCTCCTTGGTGGCTGGCTCCCTATGCACCCTTCCTATACTAGGCGACCTTCACCAAAGAAGCTCCGGGTCAAAGACGACACCCAGATTCCTCACAAAGCTACGCGTCCCAGAAGGTAGCACCATCCAGTGCCAGCCCGGCGGAGCCCAGTCTCGGACATGCCCGACAGAGCCCAGTACTCTATCACTGCCGCCGAGTCGACTATGAGGATGCGGGATGGGCATCCTAAAGTAGGCGACGAGGAATGTGTGTATGTGTGGGTGGCCATGACGACCACCCTATAAATAGAGGGAAAGAGCGGGTAGGCTGGATCGAGCAGCCTATAAATAGAGGAAAAGGCCTATAAATAGAGGGAAATGCCTATAAAGAGAGGGAAATGCCTATAAATAGAGGGTTCATCTTTAGTCCCGGTTGGAGAAACCAACCGCGACTGAAGGGATTGCGGCAGACTGGGCTAGTCAGCACTAATAATAGGGGTGAGTGTCGACATTATGTCGTGCGACTTGTACCTTGTCCCTGATGGTGTTGCCAACCGGGACTAAAGCTGAACCTTTAGTCCCGGTTGGAGACACCAACCGGGACAAAACACGAGTCATCACTAATAATAGGGGTAAGTGTCGACATTCTGTCATGAGTGTCGATACTATGCCGAGCTGCTTGTACTATAAATAGGCATCCTTACGAGTCCAGCCCTCCAGCCAGTTTGAGGCATCTCCAAGATGGTCTTCAAGAGCAGGGACACTAGTACGGCCAGTTTCAGGGAGATGCCGCCGGAGCCCAGTCCTCCGGCATATCCAAGAAACTGGTCATAGAGGCACTCCCTAATATGTGAAATTAGTTAGCTCCCAGGCGTATTGATCTAGTTAGAGAATTTACAAGCCGTAAGATGGTGTGCGAGAGCAGGGACACCACTACGACTAGTTTCAGGGAGATGCCGCCAGAGCCCAGTCCTCCGGCATCTCCAAGAAACTGGTCATAGAGGCACTCCCTAATATGTCACGCACGCGCGTTTGGAGATCGGATCTTAATGGTAAGTACGAATCGGGACTAAAGGCCCCCCCTTTAGTCCTGATCCAGCCACAAAACGGGACTAACACACTCAAGATGGTTTGCAGACAACACTATAAAAATGGGCACATGGAGCATCTTCATTCATAAAATGTTACAATTATTACACATCATTTCTTCACGTGTATACCTTTATGATATCGCCATATCCATGGAGCATCTTCATTCATTAACATGATGTTTGGGTCATCCTTCACTGCGAAGGGCGGAATTTCATGAAACTTATCACAATCTTCTGACATGTCTGTCTTGTCCTCCACTCCCACGATGTTTCTTTTTCCTAAAAGAACTATGTGGCGCTTTGGCTCATCGTCTGATGTATTCTTTTGCTTATTTTTTCTTTTTCTAGGTTTGGTAGACATGTCCTTCACATAGAAAACCTGAGCCACATCATTGGCTAGGAAGAATGGTTCGTCTAAGTACCCAAGATTGTTGAGATCCAACGATGTCATTCCGTACTTCTTTTCTACCTCAACCCCTCCTCCTGTCATCTTGACCCATTTGCATCGAAACAAGGGGATCTTAAAAGTAGGTCCATAGTCAAGTTCCCATATATCCTATATGTAACCATAATATGTGGTCTTTTACCCATTGCTGTCTGTTGCATCAAAGAGGACACCACTGTTTTGGTTGGTGCTCTTTTTATCTTGGGCGATCGTGTAAAATTCATACCCATTTATCTCGTACCCTTGGAAAGTCGATATAGTTGAAGATGGTGACCTAGACAACAAGTATAGCTGATCTCCAAGAGTGTTGTTTTTGATGAGATGTTGCAACCAACTGCCGAAACTCTTCATGTGTTCATCTCTAATCCAAGAGTCATGCTTTCCAGGGTTGTTGGAGCGTAAAATTTTCTTGTGTTCCTCGATATACAGGGCTGCCAAGATAGAATTCTGTAGAACTGTATAATGTGCTTCAGTGTAAGAATGTTCGTCCCTACATATTATTTATTTCCTTCCTAGAGTACCCTTTCCACTCAGTCTCCCCTCATACCACGATTGAGGAAGACCAATCGGCCTAAGGTTAGGAACAAAGTCAACACAAAACTCAATGACCTCCTCTGTTCCATAGCCCTTGGAGATGCTTCCTTCTGGCCTAGCACGGTTACGAAAATATTTGTTTAAGATTCCAATGAACCTCTCAAAGGGAAACATATTGTGTAGAAATACAGGACAAAGAATAGAAATCTCTTCGACTAGGTGAACCAGTAGGTGCGTCATAATATTGAAGAAGGATGGTGGGAACACCAACTCGAAACTGACATGACATTGGACCACATCATTCTTTAACCATGGTAGATCTTCAGGATTGATTATCTTCTGAGAGATTGCATTGAGGAATGCACATAGCTTCACAATGGATACTCGAACATTATCCGGTAGAAGCCCCCTCAATGCAATCGAAAGCATTTGCATCATAATCACGTGGTAGTCATGAGACTTTAGGTTTTGGAACTTTTTTCTGCCATATTTATTATTACCTTTATATTCGACGAGAAGCCAGACGGGACCTTAATACTGCTCAGGCATAAAAATATATTTCCTTCTCTTGTTTTGTAAGAGCGTAGCTGGCATGACCTTGTAACTATTCTGGATGCAGGCCATATGGGTCTTTCATATGTTGATGGTCCTTTCGTGCTTCCGGTGTATCTTTTGGCTTCCCATACATGCCGAAGAAGCCTAGCAGGTTAATGCAAAGTTTCTTCGTCACATGCATCACATTGATTGCAGAGTGGACCTCTAAGAATTTCCAATATGGTAGCTCCCAAAATATAGATTTCTTCTTCCACATGGGTGCGTGTCCGTCAACATCCTTTGGAACAGATTTTCTTCCAGGACCCTTTCCAAAGGTTACTATTTGATCCAAATCTTTGACCATATCAAATATATCAGCACCAGTACGCTCCTTAGGCTACGTCTGGTGACATGCCAGACCGTTGAAATGCTTGCCTTTCTTTCTTAAGGGATGCTTGGCCAAAAGAAACCGACGATGCCCATTGTACACATTATTCTTACAATGTTCCAAATATATACTTTCAGTCTCATCTAAACAATGCGTGCATGCATTGTATCCCTTGTTTGACTGTCCTGAAAGGTTACTAAGAGCAGACCAATCATTGATTGTTACGAAAAGCAACGCTCGGAGGTCAAATTCTTCCTGCTTGTGCTCATCCCACACGCGTATGTCGGGTTCGTGCCACAACTGTAAAAGTTCTTCAACTAATGGCTTTAGGTACACATCAATGTCGTTTCCGGGTTGCTTCGAACCTTGGATCAACACTAGCATCATAATGAACTTCCGCTTCATGCACAACCAAGGAGGAAGGTTATAGATGCATAGAGTCAAGGGCCAGGTGCTGTGGCTGGAGCTCTGCTCCCCAAAAGGATTCATGCCATTTGTACATAGACCAAACCTTAAACTCCTTGCGTCATCTGCAAAGTCCGGATACTTTCTATCGATTTTTCTCCATTGCGACCCATCACGGGGTGTCTCAACATCCCGTCTGACTTACGTTCCTCTTTATGCCATCGCAACAACTTGGCGCTCTCTTTGTTTCCGAGTAAGCGTTTGAACCGTGGTATTATAGGAGCATACCACATCACCTTGACAGGAACCCTCTTTCGGGGAGTGGGGGGGGGCACGCCCTCAACGTCACCAGGGTCATCTCGTCTGATCTTATACCGAAGTGCAATGCATACCGGTCATGCATCCAAATTCTCGTACTCCTCACCGCGGTAGAGGATGTAGTCATTAGGGCATGCATGTATCTTATAAACCTCTAAACCTAGAGGGCAGACAACCTTCTTTGCTTCGTACGTACTGGCGGGCAATACATTATATTTTGGAAGCATATTCTTCAACATTTTCAGCAACTTTTCAAATGAGGAGTCAGGTATAGCACACTCAGCCTTCCGTCACAGCAATTCCAATGTGATGCCTAGATTTTTCACACCATTTTCGCAATTTGTGTACACCAACTTTTTGTGATCCTCTAACATGTGATTGAACTTCTCCCTCTCCTTTTCATTTTCACAGTCTCTTCGTGCATCGGCAATGGTCCGACCAAGATCATCAGCGGGTTCATCATGTGTCTCTTCTTCATCCTCCCCTTCAGCATCCCCCATGGAAGTATCTCCGTACTCAGGGAAACCATGAGAGTGGTCATCCTCCTCCTATTCTTCATTTTCTTCCATTATAACCCCTCTCTATTCGTGCTTGGTCCAACAATTATAACTGGGCATGAAGCCGGACTTCAGCAGGTGGCTGTGAAGGGTTTTTGAGTCAGAGTAATCCTTCTGATTCCTACATCCACTACATGGACAGAATACAAAACTATTGCGCTTGTTTGCATCAGCAACACGGATGAATTCATGCACGCCATTCATGAACTCACCAGAGCGTCGGTCAGTACCGTACATCCATTCCCAGACCATCTGCATTATAGTAAAAGTATATCAAAAACCATTACACAACATGATAAATTATTACAAGTTATATTGAGAGCTTCTAGAGCATTAATTTTGAATTTTGAAAAATTTACATGCACCAATTTGTGAATTGGAGAAAACAATTAACATGATAAATGTGGAGTTTTTGATTATTGTTCTATTAGTGAAAACCTCATTCCATTCTAAGCTCTGAAACTCTAAAATTACAAATTTCAGTTTTTAGTAACTATGTGCCTAATCAAAATTTGTTACACATATCAAAATCCTTCTACTTCTAGAGCATGCATGCATTGATCCATATCTCTATACTTCTAGAGCGTTATGGAGCTAAAGTAGCAATAAGAGATAAAAGAATGAAGTTCTAACCTTTTAAAACTTTGGATTTAGGGATTGCAAACTAAATCTTGAGAAAAAATGGCATGAAATCGGCTTGCTTCTTTGAGTAAAATGGCCACCATATGGTTTAGGGTAGGTGAACAGGAAGCTGTATATATACTAATAGACAACTAGTCCCAGGCTGTGATACGACCCGGGACTAATAGTCCCCAAAAAGAGCAGCTGGCCCGCTCTAGGTTATTAGTCCCGGGCCGTATTACCGACCGGGACTAGAGATCTGGTCCGGCCCGGGACTAGTGTCTACGGCCATTTCTAGCCGTTGGAGGGCTCACAACCCGGGACTAGTGCTAGCACTAGTCGCGGGCCGTGACAGGCCGGAACTGCTGGCTTTGTTCAGATTGAACCGAAGATATGTTTTCCACTAGTGCGACGAACCAACTTGCCTCCTTACCATTCTCATTAGATATGGACGCCACCTCCGCTTCTATAATCTAGATAAGCTTAAGGAATCGAGACTTCTTCCCGGCAGCCCACTTCAAGGCTCGTGTTGGCCTCGTCCTTGGTCTTTACTTGTTCTTTCAAAAACTTCAATAATATCTTATTCTCGAAACAGTATTTCTGTTCATCTTTATAAATAAAGCACACATGTCAGATCGCTATTGGACCAGACATATGGTGAAAAATGCACTTTAGCCCGCAAAACAGGATTATTAGTACAAATTGTACTACACACATATATTATAACTGGTCTATAAATTGTACTGCATGTATGAGCTAAGGCTAAATAGTTTGCCCGCAAACCCGCCCCGCTTAACACCCTAGCCAGACAACACAACACCCAAAGACAAGACACAACACGATACACAATGCTAGGGCAGCAGCATATACACGCCTGAACTAAAATAAGGAAAAACAAGAGGAATGGAGACAGAGACGATTGCCTAGATGAGAAAGACCGCAACCGCTGCGCGCTCTGAAAAAAGCCTACCATGCTCCTAACCCCTTATAATTCTATCATCCTAACTGTTATAATTGCGACAAGTAAATAACGAAGAATGAAAACGAAATCATAGCAAGGGGACACAGAGTTAACGTGGAAAAAACTCTCCAACAAAGAGAGAAAAAAACCACGGGCGCCAGCCAACAAAACTTCACTATATCGGAAGTGTTTACAAACGCCGGGGATTTCACAGATGCAACTAATCCCAACCAGCGGCTTACAAGGGGTTGATATATCGTTACACTTGGCCCAAGCCTCCGCGACGGGCCTCGCTCCACTTGTCAGAAGTTGGCCTATTCTTTGTAGAATTTGGATCAACATATAACACTAACTTTGTTAATTTAACATTCCAAAATTTGGAAATTTACAAGAGAATCCGAAAGAAGAAGATCAGGTGACTGACAAAGGTGATATTCAAGGTGTGATCCAAATAGGGATTTCTATTTTTGTCTCTGCTTTCTTAGTAGTACTTACCTTTTCCTAGGCGCTTAACTTTTCCTCACTCTTGTCCTTTTCCTTCTCGGAAACTCATCAAAGAGCTCGAACACAGCTGCCTACAGGTTGATCACTGGCTGATGTGTGGGTCCATGCGGTGTCGGACCACGTGGGGCTAGTTGGTCGAGAACGCATTATGCTGACGTATGGGGACGTGCCATGTGGGACTCCGTGAGGCCAGTTGGTTGGGACCGTGTTATGGGGGACGTAGTGTGGTACCATGTGGGACGTGTTTGATAGTTACGTGCGCCCTGTCACCTAAATTGGAAGTTTTATTTTTTATTATTTTTATGATTGACCTTTTTAAGAGCATATTTTTCCCCTATCCCGCTAATAGTTGTATTTTTTTCCAAAAAGTTAGCGAATCTAGAGCAGCTTCTCTCTTCATTCATTGTTCCTTTTGGCTCTCTCCTTTCCAATCTGGTAGCAAATCTAGAGCACTAAATCTAACCTGCACCATAAATACATTCAGTAAAACAAAGTACATGTAGATAAATAAGCTAACATAGGATATATAGTATTAATACTTAACGAGGTTCGACAATTAGGCTGCTGAGCAGCAGCATACAAGTTCAACACGGACAATACAAAAGAAGTTGCTTTGTAGCGGCAGCAGTAGCACAAGATCAGTGGCCCCTCCTGGCTTCTTCCTCCTCCCTCTGACGCTTCCTCCACTTCTTCCTGCCCAGTTCCTTGACCTTGGGTGCCTTGGTATTGATCGGGGGCATGTGATCCTCTTTGATGGCCACCTTCTGGAGGTTGTGGAGGTGAAAACCGAGCGTCTCGTGCTTGGCTCTGAAGGCGTGGATATTCATGGTCTGGCCGCATGTGGTCACGTCCCCGGCATGCTTTACGAGGGTGTTGAAGTCGGTGGCAAGGAGCCTCCTGGTGCAGAAGGGGCACCTGTAGACGTCGTTGGTGAAGAAGTTGTCGTACTGGCTGGACTTCAGCCTCCTCAGCACCTGACGAGTCTTGGTGTTCTTGGACTCATCGTCGCTGCTATCCATCTGTTGGAAAAAACAGTAGCGTGGAATAATGACATGATTGAGACACCTTGATTATCGGGATTGATTATTTGCATAAATTAACCGCTTGAGATCCCCTGCTTATTTGCATAGATTAACTGAGTGGGTTAAATTCCCCAAATCTCAAATCCCAAACAAAATCAAATACTGATCCGAACTATAGATCAGCGCTAGTACTAACTAGGGAATCCCTTACTGCAACTCAAAAGACAAATAAAATAGGTTTGAAATATGAACAAGGGGATTCATCAAAATATGAGATTTAACATAAGAGGATTAGCTTATGTAAAAAGACCTAGTATCCAACAATTAAAAATACAAACAACGGAACCCTAATATCACAGATCTAGCATCCAATGATGGTAATGGGGAAGAACAAGGGAAGGGGATAAAAACCTAGTTTCCTCCGACCATGGGTCAATGATGCTGGTGTCATAGGGGTTCTCTAGCCTAATGTACTCTTCCTCCTTATATGGGTCCTAGCCGAGCGGGATCTTCCCGAGAACAAAGGGGGCCTCCTCGCCGGCGGCTATGGAGAAAGCGGGGATGGGGGCCTGGACGGGGATGTCGGCTACATTTGATTCCTCGATGGGGGACTGTACGGGTACGGGGGCCTCCTTGCCAGTGGCCTCGGAGGCGATGATGGCCACCACGCTGTTCTTCTCCATCGCCAGTGCCATTGGTTTTTTTTGGTGGTTTGCAGAAGATGATGGGACGGTATAGACAGTTGCGTGAGTGAGTGAGTGAGTGAGTAATGAGTGAGAGTGAGGAGGCCTCTATAAAGGTGAAGGGAAGGGATGTTTCGTTGCACCACTCTGCACTGCGTAACCGTGTACGCTACTACACCGTGCACGTCAACACGCGTCCGCTACCACCCCGTGAACCGCGACACGCGTACCGTGCATCAAGTTTTTACCTCGTGTCTAACCCTGGCGACTTAGTTGTGCTCAGTTATACCCTCGAGTGTAACACTGGCAGTTTGGTTGTACTCAGTTTTGCCCTCCAGTACTAACACTGTCGTGTGTAATATACTCAGTTTTACCCTCCGATGGCTGTTCAATAGAGAGACAATGAATAGATTTTAGCTAGCTAATTGAGTTATTTTATGCACAACAAATGCAAAAATATCAAAACATAGTGGAACCTACCCAGGGAGTCTTATTATGTGACCTTTCACCATAAGAAATATATAGAAATCAAGTTTTAACCTAAATCACCAATTCTCAAATCACCTACTATCTATGAAGGTTTATGGCTTTCTACTCAAGCCTCTTCCCAAAACATCCCTCCCCAAAACATAATTTGTCTGAATGAGGCTATAATTGTCACACTCATGTATATTTTAATTACAAATAGTTTGATGTATGCCAAGATGTATTTTATTGTATAAAAGACACATTTTCCATTTTTTAAATCTCTTATATTTTATATTTGAATCCCTTTGTTAGTTTTGCCCTTGGTTTTTGAGTTCTACTCAGTTCCCCCCTCTCTCTCTCTTAGTCACAAACTCTCACAAATGTGCTCATCTTGGCTGCTACGCTCTGATTGGTTGAGACAGTTGTCACGCGGATCATGCCCACCAACCATTGATCCTCTGTGATCTAGCAGATAGGATAACACCTATATCTATCGGGGGTACCCCTTTATCCATGCAAAATAACGAGTTTTCCACTGGTACTTTAACTCCATAAACAAATGATTTTGAATATAATTTGAAGGGAAAGTGTTCAAAGGTGTATAATTTTCATATATGCAAGTTTATGCATTACATTTTACTCTATAAAAATGATAATCTCTCAAGATTTTCTTAGCACAACATTATCACATATTAAGTGCGATTTCAAAGAGTTTAAAGGTGTATAATTTTCGTATATGCAAGTTTATCTATTACATTCCACTCTATAAAAATGATAATCTCTCAAATTTTTGTTAGCACAACTTTATCACGTATTTAGTGCGGTTTCAAAGAGTTCAAAGGTGTATAATTTTTATATATGTAAGTTTATGCATTACATCTCACTCTATGAAAATGATAATCTCTCAAGATTTTGTTAGCACATCATTATCACGTATTAAGTGCGATTTCACAGTGTTCAAAGGTGTATAATTTTTGTATACGTAAGTTTATGCATTATATTTCACTCTATGAAAATGATAAATGATCAAGATTTTCGCACCACAACATTATCATGTCCTAAGTGGGATTTCAAAGAGTTCAAAGGTGTATAATTTTTTATATATGCAAGTTTATGCATTACATTTCACTCTATGAAAATGATAATCTCTCAAAATTTTGTTAGCACATCATTATCACGTATTAGGTGTGATTTCAGAGTGTTCAAAGGTGTATAATTTCGTATATCCAACTTTATGCATAATATTTCACTCTATGAAAATTATAAAATCTCAAGATTTTCTTAGCACAACATTATCATGTCCTAAGTGCGATTTCATAGTGTTCAAAGGTGTATAATTTTCGTATATACAGGAGGCATACAGATTTTAGTTTAGGGATCACTTTTCACGCTCTAAAAATGGTAAACTCTTAGAATTTTCTTAGGAAATATTATCATGTACAAATTATAGTTTAAAAGTGTTCAAGAGTTATGTCAATTATAAACACTTTTTTACATTAAGAGTTGTATAGTTTTTTAAATTTGAAAGTGTTCAAGAGTTGTATCATTTTCTTATTTCTTATACTTCCATCTCCCTAAATCTCAAAGTTTGACTTTCACCTCATAGATTCACTTGATTGCAACCAAGACATTAACTCGATAAACGAATTAAATCATCGGAACAGCTCCTCTATCGGCTGCATTGTGCACAGCAAGCGCACGCCCAATTGAGCTCCCGAGTTGCGCCAATTGATTGTCCACAGCAAGCGCCCCCGTTTAATCAAAACAATTTGGTGCGAGATCTAAACTTCCCTGCGCACAGTTGCCATTATCATCCTTCATATATGTCAACAGGATGGCATTATACTGCCTCCAGGACGAATGGGAGGCCAAAGTGAAGCTAGAAAAAGGGTCACCGTCACCAGAGAAGAAGAACAAAGGGGATTCAACAGCACGGGTGCAGGCGCGGGGCTAGCTCGGGGTCCCATCTTGCAATGCCAACCTAGGTAAGATATGGATCCGATGCTCATGTGGATAAGCTATGGGTCCCACAAAGATCTGGATAAGTGGAGAGAGGTGTCCACTACGGGACCCGATTAAACGCGGCCCCACTTGTCAGCACGTAACGGCAAGGGTCCACTACGTGACCCGACTGAACGCGGTCCTACTTGTAAGCACATAACGGCAAAGCTGACAGACAGCGAGTTTCAGACCGTGTGAGATTTTTGGAGAAGGAGAAGGTCAAAAGTGAGGAAAAGTTAAGAGACTAGGGAAAAGTGAGTACAGCTAATGAACCAAGGGCACAAAATAGAAATCCCATACTAATAATGGCCATGTGAGAGTTGAGCCTATTGGAAGCATGTCTTCAAGAATAAGATTGAGTGTGCACTCATGCTTATCTTCAAGACATGTCATATTGAAAGAGAGAAAGATAATATCCAAGGTCCTGCATGAAAAATTATTGAGAGGATGAGATCTAGTGGTGATGTTCATCAATATTGAGAAGTCAAGTTCAAGATGAGTCATCTCAAAGAAATAATATGGTTGAAGCTTTCTGTCCAATTTTTTATATTACAAATGAAGATGTGCATATGATAGGCTCTCCCATAGTGGATTATGGGGAGTGATTTGTGAGTCTTAATGAATCAAGCATAATCAAGAAAGGTGTTCCAAACAACTTCAGGAGGTTAAAATCGTCATCATTCCTAGCTCAAGTCGCGCAAGGCAAAGGTATAATCTTGATTATTTTTTATTTTTACCAATCTCATTGTGTTATTTGGGAGACCGGGTTATAGGATCAATAGCCGTATTATCAAGGGGCTCTTGAAGTGAGTAGTCCAATCACATCGTCTACAGAGAGCTAAAACTTTTGCATACATGGCATCATATTTGTGGTTGGTATTTATAGTGAGGTTTTATAGTTTGTGATTATCTCCAATACAAGCTCAATTTCATCAATGATGGATTTTGTATGAAAACTTGTTGAGTTTTTATGTTGCAGGTTTTGCCGCTTCATTTTTTTGATAGGTCAAAACTTTCTTCTTGGGTTTTATCCTCCTTTGTTGTGGCATCCCGCAAAACCACTACTAGAAAATCGCGTTAAATTTGTGCATTGCATCGTCATCATCATGTATTGTTTGTCAAAAAACTAATTTCGAAAACCTATTTTGTTTTCCAAACGCCTCGTCTTCGTTCAACACGCAAACCCCGGGCCTCCGGATTATTTTTGTTTGTCTACTATCGGTTTGCAAACGGTGTTATTAAAACAAATAAAATTTATATTATTTTTAGTGGGGCAGTCGAACGGGCCGAATGACCCGAACGACCACCCCCGGAATTATAATCGGCCCAACCTAAATACCTAAGCTACACAGTCCTAATCTACCCAGCCCCCCTCCACCTCACCCCAACCAACCCCCTCTCGCCACCTCACCTCTCCCCACACCCCCACCACTAAGAAGCTGCCACCTCACCCCCCAACTCTTTCTCCCTCCCTTTCTCTCTCCACCTCACCCACCCGCGCCAGCCCACCCAACACACCAAACAGCAGCCTCCCCCCTGGGACCCACCCGCCAGCGCACGCTCTGCACACACCCACGACCAACCGCGCTAGCCGGCCCCACCCCCGACGCGTCCCCAACCTTCCACCCCTTCTTCCTCCTCTGCCCTCTCTCTCCTCACCGTCGGCTCCGCCCCCTCCGGCTCCGCCTCGACCCCACAGCAGCCTCCCTCGCCTGGCCGCCCTCCCGCTCGCCCCCTTTTCCCCCTGAGCGCCGCCCCGCCTCCCTCTGTTCGCGCGCCGGTCGCCTTCTCCCCCCGACGCTGCCACCGCCGCCTCCTCCTCTCTCCTCGCCGGGCGCCGCCAGCGTCCACCGCGCTCCCCGCCCCCTCCAGTTCCTCCTCCACCGCTTGCTCCTCCCGCCTCCTCCCGCTCCGCCCGTCGCCGTCCGACGGCCCCGCTCCGCCTCGCCCCTCCGCCGCTCCGGCCCCCTCTGGCAGCCGCCGCGCCGGCCTCCCCGACCCCGCGGCGCCAGGCATGCCTCCCTCAGCGACCCCGCCACCCCTCTGCTAGCGCTCGCCGCCGCCTCCTGCGCCCCTCGCCCGCCTCCGCGCGCCGCCGGCTCCCCCGTTCTCCACGTCCGCCTCCCGCCAGCGAGCCCGCGTCAGCCGCCCGCGGCCGTCCTGGCCCGTCCCTCCTCCCGCGCCCTTCCTCGCCCCGCCGCCGGCGCCTGCTCGCCTTCTCTCTCTCTCCGGTGCCCGTCCTCGAGCCCGGCAGTCGCCGTCGGCCTGCCTCCCTTTGTCGTGGGGCCCTCCCTCCTGCGTTGACCGCCTCCACGTTTTCCTCCGGGTTCAGCAGTGCCCACGTCTCGCCCCTGCTACTCCTTTGTCCAGCATGACCCTAGTGTCCTCTGTTGCATGCTTCGGGGTGTGAATGCTGGGTGTTTTGGAGTTGTGACGGTGGTGACCAAGTAAAGATGGTGTTGTGCCGACAAGGTTTGTTGATGGTGTGGTGCTACAACCAGGACTTCCCCTGGCTTGGGTTGACAAGATCGACAATGGATGATGAGACCCGAAGTATCCCGACAAGATCCTTCTCATGGACGCCAAGATCTCCCAGTGCCGAGACTCGGGTCCGACACCGACAACTGAAACCGTGGACCGACAAGGTCGACCTCCCTGACGCCATGATCTTCGTCGCGGACGCCAAGACCCTCGGACCCGAAGACCGATCCCGTACCGGTGCCGCGCCATGAAGTCCGACAACCCCGGTACCAGACAAGTTCGCCATCGACCTCGAGTTCTCCTACACGGATACACCGAGTTCTTCAACGAGGACACCAAGGCCGTCGACATGACCCGAAGACCCCGGACGTGACAAGATCTACCCCGTTATCCGAGAACGATCCCGTCGAACCCCCCCGGACCAAGGTCCGCCGAACCTTGGACCCTGAGACCGACCCCGAACCCCGGAACCAAGATCGTCGAACCCTAATGTGTGAACCCCTGCCCGAAACCCTATTTTATAATATAATACAATTGTTGCATATTAAATCATTCATCTCGCATGCATATCATGTGGTTTGGGGGCCTTCTGCCGATTCACCTAATAATTAAATATGGGGCCCATATGCGGGCAAATCTAGTCTCATATCGGCCTCATTTAAACTTGTGTAGCGAACCGGTGATATATTCTGCCTTGTTAAACCACATTTAAATTGCGGGGTAGCTAAACAACATGAACCACCTAATTAATTGTCGGGACCCCGGTTCCGCTTAATATGACCTAATTGCATCGCACCTTTGCCATGTCATTCATCATACATGCATCATGCCGACCTTCTGCCGTTGTATTAAATATTGCATCCGGTGTTTATTCTAGTGTTTTGCTTCTTCGCGGATAAGGCCCATGAGTTGATGTGAGCTTCGCCCCGATCTCCGGTTGAACCTTCGACAATGTTTTCAGGCGAGCATCTCCCCCTTTCTACCTATCTTACTTTTATAGTATTTATTCCCTCCTGTTGACCTATTGCTACCTGTGTTGCGATGCTCTAGTTTTCGTACCCGTGATATACCGTGCAGCCCTATATTGCCTTGGACACATCCTATTACCTGTTGTGTGGTAGTTAGTTGGACTTGCGCGTCGTAGTCGCTTGCTCAAGTGCTGTTGCGTGTCGTCCAGTGCCACAGTTGCTGATGTATTGCCGCATGTTGCTGTTGGAGATGATCATGGCTTTACTTATCGTTCACTTTATTTCCTGTTTAACAACTAAAATTGAAGTAAGCAGAGGCATCGGTGGGTGATAGATAATATTTGGTTTCCGAGCGCCCACTTGTGTCCCGTAGGACCCCGAGTACTTGATACCTGTTCCTTGATTTTATCGCGCTATCCACATCCGGGAGGTATATGGGACCCCCCTTAGCCAGAGCTTGATTCAGTCTTATTTCTTGGGGCCACAAACTAGTTTGAGGTTTTATTTACGATCCTGTACTTATGCCATGCTTTACTGCTTTATTTACGATTGTGCGATGGATAGCACACTGTACTGTTTAGGTAAGCGGAATGTTTTCGCGGTATCGACAAGCCCCGTTTGGGGTTCCCAGTCGTTTACAGCCATTGACGCAAACCTTGAGTCCGTCTCGGAGCTAGCTTACTTCGTTGCGGTTCTACTCAATGGGGTGGCCCCCTGAAATATTTCTGAATCCTGTGATTGCTTTGTCGTGAAAGCCTCGTTGGGTTTTGATTTGGTTTTTCCGAGGTTGATCGAGTGTGTGTTGCTATTGGCGCACCCCGGCCGGGTAAAACTTTCTGAAAGCCGTGTCCGCGGTTATGGACGACTTGGAGCACAGTATCTCGACCATAGACAAGCATAACTAAAGTTTATTGCTATAAATTTGACTTTATAATGACTAGTAATCAGCTTCACTATAATGGAATGGCTAATTAATACTGCCCACAATTGCTTGTTTGGAGTGTCGCTTGCGACCATTGTACCTGACTAGTAAGTATTGCAACTACAACGGAATGGCTAATAAAAGTACCAACAACTGCTGGGTTTTGGGTTATCTCATGCTAATTGTATCTGACTAGTAAGTGTTGCAACTATCACGGAATGGTTAACTAAAATGGCCCACTGCTTATTTTATCAGGATGATTATCTATACCTGACTAGTAATTGCTGCAACGATAACTGAATAAATAAAACTGCCAACGGTGTGAGTTCCTCGGTTGACTTCCTCGTATGGTCTCGAGGGGGAAACACCAGGATGGGTTTGTTTGGTGTTAGCTTCAGGTTGGATCCGGATAGGTCATTCTTATCCCTCTCTGATAACCACCAGTTGTATCGAGTCTCTATAGGTTGTTTAGTGCATGTTGCCGCTGCCGCTCAGTCCACCATACCTATGTAGGCGAGGACCGCCGAATTCTAGCCTCGCCGTGTACTGGCCTCAGTACTGACGCTCCTCTTTTTCCTTTCCCCTTTGTCGGCACCCCTTTTGTTTTGAGCAGGTTTTGAGATCGACGTCGTTAGCAGGGTTACCCTTCCGGCTTGGCCTGGGCAGGGTTATGGACGCCATTGGTTATTCTTCAGGGCTCTTAGCCCCATTTGCATCTTGTCCGTAGCTAGACGCTCTATCGTTTTCAAGGTGATTTGGCTCTTTGTACTGTATATCTGTATTCTTGACTCATTGAGTCGCTGTTATATATATCTGTTCTGTGGGTCCCATCGAGGACTGTTGTGTAATGTTATTACTTCGTTTTCCACCCGCACGAAAGTGCCTGGTGGGCACCTTTGAATCGTTTCTATGCGGGTTTGGCGGGTTTTCGCTAAAACTTGCATAGGTCCGATTCTGAGGGTGTTACAGAGTGGTATCAGAGCTCAGCAGTTGCGATACCCCACAAGTCCAGCCTGTAGGATAACCTAGCTAACGGCCGAAGTAGAGTGTCAAAACTATTTTTGCAAAATCGGTTGGATAGTTCTGATTAGGTATGATTTTACTCCTTACCCCTCTGCTATTCTCCTCTTATCCCTACGCGTTTTGAATCCGCTCTCTTCTCTTTCTTCGAGTCCAGGAATTGTCGTGGTTGGGTTCCGTCGTACCTTCAGGGATTCGCTTCCTCCTCTGATAACGGTGTTCTACCGTTCGGTGTTCAAGCTGCCTGATGAATCCGTCTACGGTGTTACCATTCTTTGTGCCTTGTTTGTGCCTTCCGGTGTTTTCCGACGCGACGACATCATCTACGCCTGATCCGATGCAGAGTCTACATCACTCCTTTGTTTCCGAACCTCGCTTGTCGAGATCTTCAGTCTGATTCCGAGAGTTGGTTGCATAATCCGCCTATTCGTGTGCAGAGTAATGGTTTGGGTGCGCGATGGACTGATCACCATCCGACTACTCTTATCATTCGCTCTTGTACATCGAATCAGTGGATCCAGCAATTTTGCTCCGTCCACGGAAGCTAGAGGTGGCTTTATTTGTTGATACCTCTACCTTCGACCTGTTGTTCCCGGAGTGTTCTCGCGACGATCACGGACAACGACCTCTTGTTAGTGGTGTCGCGAGGATCTACGCGAAGCAAGAAGACGCAGCTCCTCGACCTTTCCTTCCGGTACCATGAGGCGGATCTCGAGGGCGAGATCCATTGTTAGTGGTGTCGAATTGTGGCATCCCGCAAAACCACTACTAGAAAATCGCGTTAAATTTGTGCATTGCATCATCATCATCATGTATTGTTTGTCAAAAAACTAATTTCGAAAACCTATTTTGTTTTCCAAACGCCTCGTCTTCGTTCAACACGCAAACCCCGGGCCTCCGGATTATTTTTGTTTGTCTACTATCGGTTTGCAAACGGTGTTATTAAAACAAATAAAATTTATATTATTTTTAGTGGGGCAGTCGAACGGGCCGAATGACCCGAACGACCACCCCCGGAATTATAATCGGCCCAACCTAAATACCTAAGCTACACAGTCCTAATCTACCCAGCCCCCCTCCACCTCACCCCAACCAACCCCCTCGCGCCACCTCACCTCTCCCCACACCCCCACCACTAAGAAGCTGCCACCTCACCCCCCAACTCTTTCTCCCTCCCTTTCTCTCTCCACCTCACCCACCCGCGCCAGCCCACCCAACACACCAAACAGCAGCCTCCCCCCTGGGACCCACCCGCCAGCGCACGCTCTGCACACACCCACGACCAACCGCGCTAGCCGGCCCCACCCCCGACGCGTCCCCAACCTTCCACCCCTTCTTCCTCCTCTGCCCTCTCTCTCCTCACCGTCGGCTCCGCCCCCTCCGGCTCCGCCTCGACCCCACAGCAGCCTCCCTCGCCTGGCCGCCCTCCCGCTCACCCCCTTTTCCCCCTGAGCGCCGCCCCGCCTCCCTCCGTTCGCGCGCCGGTCGCCTTCTCCCCCCGACGCTGCCACCGCCGCCTCCTCCTCTCTCCTCGCCGGGCGCCGCCAGCGTCCACCGCGCTCCCCGCCCCCTCCAGTTCCTCCTCCACCGCTTGCTCCTCCCGCCTCCTCCCGCTCCACCCGTCGCCGTCCGACGGCCCCGCTCCGCCTCGCCCCTCCGCCGCTCCGGCCCCCTCTGGCAGCCGCCGCGCCGGCCTCCCCGACCCCGTGGCGCCAGGCATGCCTCCCTCAGCGACCCCGCCACCCCTCTGCTAGCGCTCGCCGCCGCCTCCTGCGCCCCTCGCCCGCCTCCGCGCGCCGCCGGCTCCCCTGTTCTCCACGTCCGCCTCCCGCCGGCGAGCCCGCGTCAGCCGCCCGCGGCCGTCCTGGCCCGTCCCTCCTCCCGCGCCCTTCCTCGCCCCGCTGCCGGCGCCTGCTCGCCTTCTCTCTCTCCGGTGCCCGTCCTCGAGCCCGGCAGTCGCCGTCGGCCTGCCTCCCTTTGTCGTGGGGCCCTCCCTCCTGCGTTGACCGCCTCCACGTTTTCCTCCGGGTTCAGCAGTGCCCACGTCTCGCCCCTGCTACTCCTTTGTCCAGCATGACCCTAGTGTCCTCTGTTGCATGCTTCGGGGTGTGAATGATGGGTGTTTTGGAGTTGTGACGGTGGTGACCAAGTAAAGATGGTGTTGTGCCGACAAGGTTTGTTGATGGTGTGGTGCTACAACCAGGACTTCCCCTGGCTTGGGTTGACAAGATCGACAATGGATGATGAGACCCGAAGTATCCCGACAAGATCCTTCTCATGGACGCCAAGATCTCCCAGTGCCGAGACTCGGGTCCGACACCGACAACTGAAACCGTGGACCGACAAGGTCGACCTCCCTGACGCCATGATCTTCGTCGCGGACGCCAAGACCCTCGGACCCGAAGACCGATCCCGTACCGGTGCCGCGCCATGAAGTCCGACAACCCCGGTACCAGACAAGTTCTCCATCGACCTCGAGTTCTCCTACACGGATACACCGAGTTCTTCAACGAGGACACCAAGGCCGTCGACATGACCCGAAGACCCCGGACGCGACAAGATCTACCCCGTTATCCGAGAACGATCCCGTCGAGACCGATCCCGTCGAACCCCCCCGGACCAAGGTCCGCCGAACCTTGGACCCTGAGACCGACCCCGAACCCCGGAACCAAGATCGTCGAACCCTAATGTGTGAACCCCTGCCCGAAACCCTATTTTATAATATAATACAATTGTTGCATATTAAATCATTCATCTCGCATGCATATCATGTGGTTTGGGGGCCTTCTGCCGATTCACCTAATAATTAAATATGGGGCCCATATGCGGGCAAATCTAGTCTCATATCGGCCTCATTTAAACTTGTGTAGCGAACCGGTGATATATTCTGCCTTGTTAAACCACATTTAAATTGCGGGGTAGCTAAACAACATGAACCACCTAATTAATTGTCGGGACCCCGGTTCCGCTTAATATGACCTAATTGCATCGCACCTTTGCCATGTCATTCATCATACATGCATCATGCCGACCTTCTGCCGTTGTATTAAATATTGCATCCGGTGTTTATTCTAGTGTTTTGCTTCTTCGCGGATAAGGCCCATGAGTTGATGTGAGCTTCGCCCCGATCTCCGGTTGAACCTTCGACAATGTTTTCAGGCGAGCATCTCCCCCTTTCTACCTATCTTACTTTTATAGTATTTATTCCCTCCTGTTGACCTATTGCTACCTGTGTTGCGATGCTCTAGTTTTCGTACCCGTGATATACCGTGCAGCCCTATATTGCCTTGGACACATCCTATTACCTGTTGTGTGGTAGTTAGTTGGACTTGCGCGTCGTAGTCGCTTGCTCAAGTGCTGTTGCGTGTCGTCCAGTGCCACAGTTGCTGATGTATTGCCGCATGTTGCTGTTGGAGATGATCATGGCTTTACTTATCGTTCACTTTATTTCCTGTTTAACAACTAAAATTGAAGTAAGCAGAGGCATCGGTGGGTGATAGATAATATTTGGTTTCCGAGCGCCCACTTGTGTCCCGTAGGACCCCGAGTACTTGATACCTGTTCCTTGATTTTATCGCGCTATCCACATCCGGGAGGTATATGGGACCCCCCTTAGCCAGAGCTTGATTCAGTCTTATTTCTTGGGGCCACAAACTAGTTTGAGGTTTTATTTACGATCCTGTACTTATGCCATGCTTTACTGCTTTATTTACGATTGTGCGATGGATAGCACACTGTACTGTTTAGGTAAGCGGAATGTTTTCGCGGTATCGACAAGCCCCGTTTGGGGTTCCCAGTCGTTTACAGCCATTGACGCAAATCTTGAGTCCGTCTCGGAGCTAGCTTACTTCGTTGCGGTTCTACTCAATGGGGTGGCCCCCTGAAATATTTCTGAATCCTGTGATTGCTTTGTCGTGAAAGCCTCGTTGGGTTTTGATTTGGTTTTTCCGAGGTTGATCGAGTGTGTGTTGCTATTGGCGCACCCCGGCCGGGTAAAACTTTCTGAAAGCCGTGTCCGCGGTTATGGACGACTTGGAGCACAGTATCTCGACCATAGACAAGCATAACTAAAGTTTATTGCTATAAATTTGACTTTATAATGACTAGTAATCAGCTTCACTATAATGGAATGGCTAATTAATACTGCCCACAATTGCTTGTTTGGAGTGTCGCTTGCGACCATTGTACCTGACTAGTAAGTATTGCAACTACAACGGAATGGCTAATAAAAGTACCAACAACTGCTGGGTTTTGGGTTATCTCATGCTAATTGTATCTGACTAGTAAGTGTTGCAACTATCACGGAATGGTTAACTAAAATGGCCCACTGCTTATTTTATCAGGATGATTATCTATACCTGACTAGTAATTGCTGCAACGATAACTGAATAAATAAAACTGCCAACGGTGTGAGTTCCTCGGTTGACTTCCTCGTATGGTCTCGAGGGGGAAACACTAGGATGGGTTTGTTTGGTGTTAGCTTCAGGTTGGATCCGGATAGGTCATTCTTATCCCTCTCCGATAACCGCCAGTTGTATCGAGTCTCTATAGGTTGTTTAGTGCATGCTGCCGCTGCCGCTCAGTCCACCATACCTATGTAGGCGAGGACCGCCGAATTCTAGCCTCGCCGTGTACTGTCCTCAGTACTGACGCTCCTCTTTTTCCTTTGCCCTTTGTCGGCACCCCTTTTGTTTTGAGCAGGTTTTGAGATCGACGTCGTTAGCAGGGTTACCCTTCCGGCTTGGCCTGGGCAGGGTTATGGACGCCATTGGTTATTCTTCAGGGCTCTTAGCCCCATTTGCATCTTGTCCGTAGCTAGACGCTCTATCGTTTTCAAGGTGATTTGGCTCTTTGTACTGTATATCTGTATTCTTGACTCATTGAGTCGCTGTTATATATATCTGTTCTGTGGGTCCCATCGAGGACTGTTGTGTAATGTTATTACTTCGTTTTCCACCCGCACGAAAGTGCCTGGTGGGCACCTTTGAATCGTTTCTATGCGGGTTTGGCGGGTTTTCGCTAAAACTTGCATAGGTCCGATTCTGAGGGTGTTACATTTGTTGAACTAAAATGTTTTTATGACTTATCTTCTAGTGATTCTTGTTTTCTTCAAAACGAGCCCAATTTTAGTTTGACTCCTTGTGTTATGGTTGTTTTGTGTCAGTGTTTCCACCAGTCTTTGGGATGCCAGAATTTCTGGTGTGTATACACCAGAATCTTCGGTATGGTAGGGATTTACGGTGTGCACCTTCAAATCTCTGGTGTAAATCTCTCAAACGATTTTTGGAGTTGTGCCAAGTGGTGTGTTCTTCTGTACCAGTCCGAAGGTACTCCACAAGTTTGGCCAGAGATTTCTTGAACTTCCGTTCAGGTCAAAATATCCGTGTTACTTACACCAAAATATCTGACCCCTCAAATAGCCAACATGTAGATTTGGAGGTGGCCTCTATAAAGCCCCGTTCTTCCCGAGTGGGGGCTGGTTCTTCCATTCCTCTCTCCTCCATTGTTGACCTTTGATAACTTTCCCCTTCTCTCAATCCCTCCTATGGCTCTTGCATCTTTTGAGGGGGAAGAGAGAGGATATATAGATTTACATTTCCACCAATCAATATTCTTCTTAATGAATGGAAGAGTGAGATATAAATATTTGAAAAAAATCATGTTCTCCTATTTTATCTATCCTCTCATATTTCTATATAGCATTATTAGTTCCTTTTGTTGATTTCAGAGAGAAGAACATGAACACTTCTCATGTTTTTGCCATTGCATTTTTTGTATTGGTTTGAGTTATCCACGGGAATTCATTTAAGTGAATGTTGGGAATCTTATCACTCTTGGGTGCTTGTATCCAGAGCTTGTTCCCCTTTTGGTTTTTGGAATGCTACATTGCTTGTGTTACCGCAAAGATCACTCATTATGGTTTAAAACTCGGTGGATATATTGGGATCCTCTAATTAAGTTGTGGAGATTGCCTAATGTTTGTTGTAGGGGTTTGGTCACTACCCTCAGAGTCCCTCAGTACATCGAGGCACTTCCGTTTTAGTGGGAAGGATTGAGGCACTTCCAATGGGATTTGGTGAGCATTGTGCCTCCACACCGCTCCAATAGAGAGTAGCAATGACAAGGATGTGAACTCTGCGATATATCACCATCTCTGTGTGCCTCAATTATATTATACCTGAGTTCTTTACTTATGCACTTACCTTGTGATAGCCTTTGCATTTGAAGTTATGTAACTTCATATCACTCGTTACTTGTCTTGCTTAACATAAGTTGTTGGTGCACATAGTTGATCATATCTTATTTAAGTTTTGTGCTTAATAAATTAAATGCTAGTTTTATTTCTATAGGCGAACTTGACGTCCTTTCAGTTGGGCGAGGAAAAATGAATACACACTTTTGCAAGTTGAAATTCCTTGCATACAAACAAACTAAAAACAAAATATTCTCCAAAAATGAAAATTATGTTTCACTAATAAGCTTCTTGGTTAGGCTTATTTGCGGCTTTTAGCTTTTAACTTATAATCCACAGAAGTACCTAAATAGGTGAAGGACATATGCCCTAGAGACAAATAATATGGATTATTATCACATTTCATAAATTTTATGATTATGTTTTATATCATGCTATAACTGTGTTGAATGGAAACGTCAATACACATGTGATATGGAAATAACCAGGAGTTCTTAATGAATTTCTAGTCACTGGTTCATTGGTCAACACATGATTAAATGTTTCCTGATCATATATTGCTTTACGCCAGTTAACAATGGAGTCACCTCATTAGAGAATGAGATGGTGAATATACCCTATCTAAGCATCATAACATGATCGTGTCACACAGTTTAAGTTGCGATAAATAGGGAACATAGTGACTTGTTTCTTAGACTGTGAGACCATATTTAATCACTGTAACCCAAGAGTACCTTGATAGCATCTAACAACACTCAGTGGAACGTTGATCATAAGGATGTTATTGAGTATTTAAAAGGGCAGGTTGAGGCGTATGTGTCAAGAGCGGGATTTGTCCATCCGCGTGACGAAAGATACTCTAGCCCACTCAGATAAGTTAACTAGGTCACGAGGATATCACTTATCGGATTGAGTAAAGTAGCGATTGTTGGTAACAAGGCTAAACCCGACATGGTGATGTCGTTGATCACATCTCGGACAATATAAGTATCACAGAGACAAAAGGAATAGGACACATTATTGATGGTTCAACGACATGTTTCATAGAATGCACAGGTTATCATTATGGGCATCAAGGTCCCGCGGATGATCATTGGTCCAAATGGGGTCTCGACCATGTCTGGAGTGTTCCAGAACCGTTGGATAGCACCCTTAAGGGTTTGACGAAGCTTGGAGATCGTTTTTGGTATCATCAAAATCACCAAAATCAGAAGGGTTCTACGAAGGTGCAGAGGATGTACGGAGTGGGATGGAAGGAGTTCCATAGTCACGGGAATTAAATAATATATAATTAAATTTTAAATAGTGATTTAATCATTGATTTATATCTATTAAATAAAATAAAAGGATTAAAATCCCTATTAGGACAAATTCCCATGGGGAAAGGTGATACGTCGTAAATGTATCTATAATTTTTTATGCTCCATGCTTGTTTTGTATCAGCTTTCTTATTTTTTGTCTACACTTTGAGGTATTTTTATACATTTTCTAGAACTAACTTATTGACAAGATGTTGTAGTGCCAGTTGTCTGTTTTTTGCTGTTTTTGGTTTTAGAAAATCTAGTAAGGAAATATTCTCGGAATTGGACGAAACAAAAGCGAAAGTCATTATTTTACCAGACACGACACGGAGACCAAGGGGAGACGAAATGGAGCCACGAGGCGGCCACACCATACGGTGGCGCGGCCAGGGGGCGTGCCACCAGGTGGTGTGGGACCCTCGAGGCTCCACTGACCTTTCCCTTCTGCCTATATACGTCTCCCCGAGATGTAAACCCTAGGTGGATCAGATCTCCACAAAAAGTTCCGCAGCACCGCCACCACCGAAGAGGAGATTCGGGGGGTAGAAGTCTCTGTTCCGGCACCCTGCCAGGACGGCGAATTGCCCCCGGAGCCATCTCCGTCGACTCCACCGCCATCTCCATCGCCGTTGCTGACTCCCATGATGAGGAGGGAGTAGTTCTCCCTCGAGGCTAAGGGCTCTAACGGTAGCTATATGTTCATCTCTCTTTCTATGCGTGGTCATATTGTGATCATGAGCTTTGTAATCAAGTAGATCTACTCTGCTACTCAAGTACTTTAATTATTGTAATCTCCGGTTATGCCCACGTGTCTGAAGTTGCTAGTGTGCACACCGTGTGGCACTTAGGCTAAAGATTACAGAAATACTTATCATGAGTTATAATTTGAGTTGGATGTCTCTATGAGTTTGTGGTGTTTGTTAGAACCATCTAGTGCTCGAGGTGACAATGGGGTTATCTAGATGGGGAATGTGAACTTTGAGGTGTGCTGTTATAGCCCTACATCGTCCAATTGGAGAGTAGTTCAGTGTAGAATAATAAAGAGAAGATATTTATATGAGTGTCCACTAGTGAAAGTATGATCCCTGGGCCTTGTTTCTAAGCATTGAAACACCATTTACAATCAGTCCTGCTACATGTTTGCTTGTTGCCATCTTTATTTGAGATTGTAATTACTAATTATAATCATCCATATTACTTGTATTTCACTATCTCTTCGCCTAACTAGTGCACCTATACACCTTACAAGTGTATTGGGTGTGTTGGAGACATAAGAGACTTCTTGTATCTTGATTGTAGGGTTGCTTGAGAGGGATACCTACCACTTTTTTCTTGAGTTCGATAAACCTTGGGTAATCCACTTAAAGGAAACTTGCTGCTGTTCTACAAACCTCTGCACTTGGAGGCCCAACACTGTCTACAAGAATAGAAACGTGCGTAGACATCAAGCTATTTTCTGGCGCCGTTGCCAGGAGGTAAGGTAAAAGGTACTCACATCCTCTGGCTACTAAGCTATCTTCTAGTACTGTTGCTGGTGTGTGAGTGCTCGAAGTTATTTCCTTTATATTCTGCAATTATATCTTTTTGTTTCTTGTTTTCACTAGTAAGGCTTAATGGAAAACAACAACAAAATTAGAGAGATTTTTAGTATTTTTCCCGAGCTAGAACTTGAATGTTTTGAAAAGAAAATTAAAAAACCTATGAAACTTTCTTTGCATGCTAATAGCAATGTTATTAGTATGAATCTTTTGAACACCTTTGTTACTAATGCTATGGAAACGTCTAAGCTTGGGGAAGCTAGTTTTAATAAAAATGATTTTCTTAGTTCCCCAACTTTAGAGAAGAAAATTTGCTCTGATGATACTTTATCTCCCATATTTGGTAATTCTAATGATGCTAGTGATATTTTAAATCCACATAGTGAAATTGTCCCTTTTAAAATACCTATGGAAATTGTTGAACGTGTTATGCATAACTGCTATTTTGGAGATGGAACTGTCCATCCTGGTAATCATTTACTCTTTATACATGAATTACGAGAGTTGTTTAAGTGTGCAGATATTTCAATGGACCAATTTAAGAGGAAGCTATTCTCTTTATCACTTAGGGACAAAGCAAGGGAGTGGTATAAGCTACTAGATGATCCTCATCATTTGGAAGGGAAGGAACTTGAATCTCTCTTTTACTCTAAATTTTATCCTCCTCATGAAATTCATAAAGATAGGAATTATATTTATAATTTCATCCTCATGATGGAGAAAGTATTGCCCAAGCATGGGGGAGAAGTCACTAATGCTCAAATTTCCCATTCATGAGCTCCCCAGTAATATTATTATTAATAATTTTTATGCAAGGCTTTCAGGATATTACAAGGACTATCTAGATACTTGATTAGAGGGATCCTTCACAAGTAAGGAGGTCAAAGCAAAGTGGGATCTTCTTGAAACAATTCAAAGCAATACCAAAGATTGGGATAATGACAAAGGTAAAGAACCAGGTATAAACTATGAGTATGATTGCATTAAGTCTTTCGCTAAAACTGGTGATTTTCAAGGGCTTAGTGCTAAATATGGTCTTGATCCTAAAATTATTGTTGATTGTTGTAGAACCTTTGCTTCTCATATTAATGCTCCTAAAGAAAAATGGGACATGTATCATGAACATTTTAAAGACACTTGCATGAAAAATGAAAATGTTATTAATGATTGCAATAAACATGCTCAAACTTCTGAATCTACTATTTCTTATAAGCATGTTAATTTTTGTGGAATACATAGACCTTGTGAAAATAATCAAATCGAAGAAGAATATTGTATCACCCACGGGAATGAAAAAACTAGAACTTGGTATAAGGCTCTCAATGATCTTGGTAAAAAAGTTTGTGCCCTCTATCCTTTTATTTGTGAACTTTGCTATAAAGTGGGTCATTTCAATGCTCAAGCCATAATAATAACCCTTGTAATCCCATGAGTACTGCAAGTTTGTATTGTGATGACATGATCACTTTTAATCAACATGATTAACTTACATTATTTTTGGGGTGTGAAGAGTTATCGAGAAAAACTTCTTTGGTAGATATGAGTGCTTCTGGTATGAATAGCGTCCTGCATGGTTGTCATATTTACCGTGTTGATAATTGCCACGCAAATACTTACATACAAAATATTATAAAAGATGATGTTTTACCAAAATATGATAGGACTGATATGTGTTTTGTTCTTATTAATGAAAAGGAGGAATCCTCCAAAGTTTCTTCTATTGTCTCTAACAATAAACCAGGGTATGTGGAGAAGCTTCTGTTCAAGCCTCTCCCTCCTAAAGAGTGGAACAAGAAGAAGAAGAGCAATAAAAGGAGAGAGGAAACGGTATTTCCCTCTAAGCATGTTGCTCCTATTATAGTTTTTGCCGATGAGTCTGAACTCGATGATGTTCCTATGCCTATTACCTATAGTAGTGATCATGATTAGGAAAGCACACTACTTTTGATATTGAAAATCTCTTTGGTAACAATTCTAAAA
This sequence comes from Avena sativa, assembly GCA_916181665.1. NCBI lineage: Eukaryota > Viridiplantae > Streptophyta > Magnoliopsida > Poales > Poaceae > Avena > Avena sativa. Next base: position 163,753,808 of record OV702284.1, read on the forward strand.
ACGATGATACTAATAATTTTTGTACTATTAGTACTATCCATGTTCTTTCCAATGATGATATGCTTACAAATGAACATACTTTGGAAGATAACTATTCTATTGCTTATGATGATTACAATGATAAATATGATATTTTTAGTCCACCTACTATTGAGGAGAAAATTAATCATGATTACAATATGCCTCCTATATTGGGTCATTATGGTGATGAGAATAATAATGATAGCTATTTTGTTGAATTTGCTCCCACTACAATTAATAAGAATGACTATGCTTATGTGGAGAGTAATAATCATTTTATGCATGTGGCTCATGATAAGAATGTTTTATGTGATAGTTATATTGTTAATTTTATTCATGATGCTACTAAAAGTTATTATTAGAAAGGGAAACATGGTTTTATGCATCTAAAAAATATTAAGTTTCCCCTATTTATGTTGAAAATTTTGAAGTTGCACTTGTTTTGCTTTCCTATGCTTGTTGCTTTGTGCTTTCATGACTTGTTTATTTACAAGATTATTTTTCATAGGAAGTGGGTTAGACTTAAATTTGTTTTATATTTGCTTCTTAATGCTCTCTTTTACTTCAATTCATATTTCTTATGTGAGCATCATCGAAATTATCATGCCTATCTTAATGGCTATAAAGAAAGATATTTTGGGAGACAAACCATTATATTTTTGCTTTCAGTTTATTTTTGTTTATTTGAGTCTTGGAAGTTATTTCCTCTGTAATAACCTCTCCTTATCGTTTTTGTGTGATTTTTGTTCCAAGAATAACCTCTAATGAGAGATAAGTAAGATTTGGGAAAGTTGTTGTCCCAAAACAGATTTTTGTGCTTCACTGTAAAAATTTGTGAAAAATCCCAGTACGTCTTATGAAGATGTAAATTGCTGAGCATATGTCCCAGGTTATTATGTAACTTTCGTTAGTTCAACACTTTTCGATTTGAGCAACAGAAGGTCTTCAAAAAAATTGGGTTTTACCTGCTAGTCTGTTTTGACAGATTTCTACCATTATTTGCATTTGCCTCTTATGGATTTCTTTTTGAGTTCTCTTTGATCACTTGAGATTTTGAAAGGAATTGCTACAGTAGCTTATGTTCTAATGGAAGTTTTACTTGTGTTGAAACTAAACCAAAGGCTTATTATCTTAAATTCACTAATGTTGCTAGTGAAGATTGTGTGAAGTTTTGTATGAAGGAAATTTTCAAGTGTAGGGGAAGAATGATGTGATGAGATGAAGAATGGACAAAACCTCAAGCTTGGGGATGCCACCCGTGTCACTCCAAGAAATATTCAAGAGGTACAAGCATCAAAGCTTGGGGATGCCCAAGGCATCCCCTTCTTCAACAATAAAAATCTCAGGTCTTCTTTCAAGACACTTTATTTTTATTGCTTCAGGCACTATTGTGTTGTTCTTGGAGCATATTTGTTTTTGTTTTTAGTTTTATTTTGATTTTTTTTCTGCAATAAGTTGGTTGGATCCCAGCACACTTCTTTTGGAGAGAGACACACTCCGTTTTCATTGCCTAGAACACTCTAGTTTTCATTCTTATTGTTTTGTGAGTGTTCTCTTTTGCTAGCATTGTGTTTAGACTTAGTTTTCTTATGCTTTTTGCTTAGAACTTTTTAGTTCTTCTTTGTGGATTTGTGAGACATGCTCACTGATCTTTATTGATTATTATCTTTGTGAGTTTTTTCAAATAAGTCGATTGGTGTTGGAAAAGAATAGGAAGCTTCATGGTTAAGTGGTACAAAAGGGAGCTTGTTTTGACTGTGTCTTAGACTTTATCATGTCATGTTAGATGTTGCTTTGACCTTATGCTTATTGATTATTTCTATAGCATGATTTGTTCAAAACAATTGAGATTGCTTAATGTTCCTTGAAAGAATCATGCGTTGTTTTAGCATACAGAAGCATAATATTGTGGTATTCTCCTTTGACGCTTTATTTAGGTTGACTTGGCACATGCTTACACCATGTTAAGACTATGAACCAGTCACCTTAGCCTTTATGATCATTTAGTTTTTGACTTGTGATATCACTATATGCTTTAGTTAATAATGTTTTGTCATTTTGCATGATTATGGCCATTATTGCTCTCTTAGTTGGTCGCTCCTAGTCTTTTGCTAGCCTCCACTTGTACTGAGTATGAGCTCTACTCATGCGTCCAACTCCCAAGAAACCAAGTTATTCCAAAGAGTCCACTATAAATTCCTATGCATGGTGTGTTACACCATTCCAAGTATATTCATGTTTTTATCTATCTTCCAAATTAAACTTGTTATGTGAAAATTAGTGATTAAAGCTCTCACGAACTTGATGGAACACATTACTTTCTTGCACCTAATAAACTTGAACCATTGTGTCATCTATGTTGTTTACATGCTTGCACTTATAAGTTGGGAATTAGCAGAACCATGCTGTCATGAGGAACGCTTTCAACACTTGTAAATATTATCTAGTTGATATCATGATATTTTGTTTGTATCTCTTTCATGTTACAACATAGTTGCTATGTCTTATTGTTAGAAGTACATCTTTCATGCTCATGTTTAGAGAACTATGATTCTAGCTATCAATGCTTTCCAATACCTTGATCAAGATTGTGATAGTGCATGTCACCTCACAAATTATTCTTTTTATCACTGACCTACTCGAGTACGAGTAGGCGTTAAGATTGGGGATGCTTGATACGTCGTAAATGTATCTATAATTTTTGATGCTCCATGCTTGTTTTGTATCAACTTTCTTATGTTTTTTCTACACTTTGAGGTATTTTTATACATTTTCTGGAACTAACCTATTGACAAGATGACGCAGTGCTAGTTGCATGTTTTCTGATGTTTTTGGTTTCAGAAACGCTAGTAAGGAAATATTATCGGAATTCGACGGAACAAAAGCGAAAGTCATTATTTTACTAGACACGACACGGAGACCGAAGAGGGGACGAAGTGGAGCCACGAGGCGGCCACACCATACGGTGGCGCGGCCAGGGGCGTGCCCCTAGGTGGTGTGGGCCCCTCGAGGCTCCACTGACCTTGCCCTTTGAAGGGAATATGCTCTGAGAGGCAATAATAAAGTGGTTATTATGTATATTCCAAGTATATGATAGATGTTTTTTTTGCATGCTATAATTGTATTAATATGGAAACGTTAATACATGTGTGTTTAATAAACAATCAGAAAGTTCCTAGTTATGCCTCTCTTATAAACTAGCTCGTTGATTGACAAGATGGTCAAGGTTTCCTGATCATGGACATTGGATGTTGTTAATAATGAGGTCACAACATTATTGGAATGGTGTGATGAACATTCATACGAATTATAGCATTACGATCAAAATAATTGAGTTTATATTGCTATAACATCATACGAAGTAATCCTAATCCTTAGACCATGAGATCATGTCAATCACTAACACTGGAAGAGTATCTTGATAACATAAAATGTCACACTGTAACAGGATGATTATAAAGATGGGTTCAATACTACTAAAGTGTTATGTTGAGGCCCATGGATCGAGAGTGGAATTTGTTCATCCCAATGAAGGATAGATATGCTCTGGGCCCTCTCGGTGATATCACATTGATTAGCTTGCAAGCAAGTGATTTGATCACTAGAATGTTATATCACGGGAATGAGAAAATAGTACATGTCATCAACGAGATCAAACTAGGTATGGAGATACCTATGATAGAATCTCGGACATGTAATATATTGCGAGACAAAGGGATTAAGATACTAGCATAAAAGGTTCTCATGATCACAAGAAAGTCATCGTTGAATGTGTGGGAGTCAGTATGGATCTCCAGGTCCTGCTTCTGATTATTGATCTGAGAGGGGTCTCGATCATGTCCGCATTATTCGTGAACCGTAGGGTGACACACTTAAGATACACCGGCACCATTTGGAGCGAATAGTTTCATGCTTAAAAAATAACAAAGCGCGGGAATTTATTTCACTAGATACCGAAACTGGTTTTGGGTGAAATTGTAGAAAGTGTTTCTGCATGTGAAATGAAATACTAGCAAGGGGTTATATGTGAATGTTTGTCATTAAAGTAATTGACAAAATTCTGAATAAATAAAAGGAGTTTTATTTAAAGAGATTTTGCATTAAATTTGGTGGAAATTTAATGGGAATTTGAGTGGAGACTTGAAGGGGAAAATTGTGAGTGGAGCTTCCACCCACATAAATGGAGGGAGGGTAAGGGGGCATCCCCATGCGCCGGCCACCCCCTTGGGGTTCCCCCTCCTCCTATAAAAGGAGCCCCCTCTTCACTCACACCTCCTCGTGAAGGATCTCTCTCCCCTCTAGTTTTTATCCCCCATGGTCTCGGACTAGCGAGATACATGTTTCCGGTGGTTTTTCGGCAAGAAAAAGTTGTGCTTCCGCTGCATCGCTGGAGCGAGGAGGCGGAGGTTGCTCGGTGCCTCGGACGTGTGTGCGAGCACGGATGCACCGCTGATTTGCGGCGCTAGGACTTCCTCTCAAACTTGAGATCGGCAAGAGTTCATCTACATCAACCACAAGTTCAACCTTGTTAAGATTTGTCGGTCTTCAAGGGTATGTTCTCTACGGATGTATATCCGCCCGTTGCTTGTATCTAGTAGATATATCTTGGTACATAGTTGTTCCCATCGTAGGAAATTTTTTGTTTTCTATGCTGCGAACCCTACAGTGGTATTAGAGCCGGATCTATGCGTAGATGCTTTGCACGGGTAGTACACATATGTATATGTGGGCGATGATGATCATGTAATTGCTTCTTAGTTGTACTTTGGATATAGGTGGCATAGTGGGATGAAGCGGCTCGGACAAACTTTACATGTCCTCGCACATGAGACTTGTTCCACGCTTGACATGCAAGTAGTGTTGCATAAGTGGCTAGAGGGTGTCTGTCTCTCCTACTATAGTCAATATCTAATTTGCAACGAGTTGTCAAAAATTTGGTTATCCTCGTTGTGGTTCATGTTCGTAGGTAAGAACGATTCTATCTTCGAAAGTCCTAACCCACGTAAAACTTGTAATGGATAAATTAGAGGCGTCTAGTTTAGATTGTTGCTGGGCTAGTGTCAAGATATGGTGATGTTGTAAGTAAAAGTATAAGTCGATACTCTTACAACACATATAACATGTAAGTTCCATAGACCTTGGCCTTACACATAAAGGAATGATGAGGATCATACCATGATGCACATGATGAAGATCAAGTGCAAGAACCATATCATTTCACTTATTAACATGTGATGTTTGTTGCATCTTATATTGCTTGTTTGGCATTTTATTAGCATAATAAGATGATCCCTCATTTAGATACAAGATAAAAATGTGTTCTCCCTTAAGTATTCACCAATTATGTTTCGTCGATCCAAGACATCACGTGATGATCAGGTGTTCTTGGATCCACGATCATATTTCGGGTGTAAGACAGTTTACACACGCGAATACTAAGGTTCTTACTTGGCGAGCCTAGAATGTACAGACATGGCCTCAGAACACGGACTTAAGGTTAAGCATGAGTCATATGAAAGATATGATGCCCATTTTATGCTCGCCTTTGAAGCTACACCGACTCACGTGATGATCGGACTTGGTGTAGTGGATTTGGTTCATGTAATCACCAAAAAGGCACGAGGGATGTCGTTTTTGAGTGGGAGTTCATTATTAATTTGGATTAGTTGAACTCAATCTATCATAAACTTAGTATAAACTTTACAAATTCTGTTGTAGATGGCACCACCTGCTTTTAATTTCAATGTGTCCATGGAGAAAGAGAAACTTGCAACGAACGGTAGCAACTTTACCGACTGGGCCATGAATTTGAGGATTCTCCTCACTGATGCACAAAAGCAATATGTGCTAGAAGCGTTGCTTGGCCCCCCACCGTTCGATGATGCCCATGACGAAGAAAAGAATGTCTATCAGACTCGTCATGAGGACCACAACTTAGTTCATTGCGGCATATTGTATGGGTTAGAGCCAGAACTTCGAAAGCGTTTCGAAAGCTAGAACTTCGAAAGCGTTTCAAAAACGGAAATGCTTTGGATACAATGGGTGAGTTGAAAATGTTTTTCGACACCCATGTTATTGTAGAGAGTTATAATTCTTCAGAAAAGTTCTTTAGCTGCATGATGGAAGAGAACATCTCCGTAAGTGAGCATGTACTCAAGATGTCGGGTTACACCAATAAGCTTGTGTCCTTGGGAATAAAGATTCCCATTCACTTAGGCATCCATCGTGTTCTCCAGTCTTTGCCACCTAGCTATAAGAGCTTCGTGATGAACTATAACATGCAAGGCATGAAGAAGTCTCTCCCCGAGCTTCTGTCAATGCTTAAAACTGAAGAAGTGGAGATCAAGAAGGAACATCAAGTGTTGATGATCAATAAGACCACTGGTTTCAAGAAAGACAAGAAAGGTAAACAGAAGGGAAAGAAGGGTGGCAAGCCAGTTTCCGTGCCTGAAAATAAACCCCGAGTTGTCCCTATGTAACGCCCCCGAATCGGGTCTATGCAGATCTCAGCATTTCCCGCCAAAATCCGCATAAAAGTGATTCAAAGACGCCCACCAGACACTTCCGTGTGGGTGGGATTTAAATACAAGTAGTTACATCACAATAGTTTACAATAGAGTCCACAAGTACTTATATATACAACAACGACTCAACGAGTCAAGGATACAAAATGTACAATACGAAGATACAACTCAAGAAGAAAGCAAGATAGTATCCGAGTACGGACAAGATCCAAATGGGACTAAGAGTCCTGAAGAATAACCAAATGGTGTCCAACCCTGCCTAGGCCAAGCCGGAAGGGTAACCTTGCTAACGTCATCAATCACATACCTGTCAAGCCAAAAGGGTGCCGGCAAAGGGCAAAGGAAAAATAGAAAGAGAGCGGTCAGTACTGAGGCCAGTACATGACGAGACTAGAATTTGGCGGTCCTCGCCTACATAGGTATGGTGGCTCAGCGGCAGCAAAGCTTGCACGATCTAGCTTATAGAGACACGCTACAACTTCGGCTATTAGGGTGAGATAAGAGAGCGCTATGCGGTAGCTATATATAACACCAAACATAACCCATCCGAAGATTTCCCCCTCGAAGACATGCTTGAGGAAGTACCCTTACAGAACACACACGGTGACAATTTTAGCTAAGCAGGTGTTTAGTTGATAAGGCTAATTACGAATCATATTATTAAAGAGGCAAAGTATTAGTAGCGTTGTCTATGATCATGACACTGTACTCGTGAGGCGTCCATAACCGTGGACACACGGCTTCTCGAAAAGATTTACCCTGTAGGGATGCACTACTGTACCCAAACGCATGCTCAACCCTTCAGGCAACATATTACGCGTGCCATCCGAATATCACAACAAGAATCGTCCCATAACTACGCACATATCCAGAGGCATCACCTACTATGGGGAACCAACCAAGAGTTACGACGATTCTCAAGGAAGGCATAGCGTTTGCGCCTACTGGTGGATCGGGCCCTGTGGGGTAACTTTTACACACCGTGGGTGCCGCCACCGTGTACCGCGATTTATGTATGCAAGCCATAGAAATCCACCAAAACATCAAGTCCGAAGACATATCAACTCACCCATGTCCGAGGACACATTATGCGTATGCACCAAATGGAAAACCAATTTTGTAACCCTCTGGATATACGAATAGCGCCGGTAGTTGAGGGGGGATCCTAGAGGCCCCACGTTTGGTTAGCGCGATCAACTCAGAACTGGTATCATATAACGAACGGATCCTAGGTCGGCTCAAGAAGTTCCCAAAGGTGGTCCTTGCCGGGGCCTTATCATTAGGTGAAACCATAACCATATCCATAACCAATATCGCCAATTTAATTTATCTTATCACCAACAATATCCAAGTATCATCTTCCACCTGTAGGAGAGCAATACTAAGCATGCCTATGACTCACAAGGACAAAGCTAGCCAATCAAACAAGGCAATAGGATAACTAAGGCAATATAGTGGAGCAGGTAAATAAAGGGGCAGTACTAAAGCATCAACAATACGGATAGCAATAGGGAGCGATGGAGGCGAGCGGGATTGGTGGCGGGCGGTTGGTGGCGAGGAGAGGGTACCAGGCGCGGGGATCCTTCGGGTCACGCGGTCTCGTACGTGCGTTCTGTGTCGCGAGTGCGTGTGGTGTGGGGTCATGCGTGCAGGGTGTGTGTGTTACTTGTGTGCTGGGTGCGCTGCGCGCATGGGGCGTGTCATGTGTAACATGCAGGTTTGTGTGGCGTCTGAGTCTGGTGTGTGGTGGTGTGCGTGAGTGCTGGTGTGTGTGTGAGTTGCAACGTGACAGTTGGATGTGGCGTGTTGATCCAGTAGATAGCGGCGGCAGACGAAAAGGAATGAGGTAGAATTTGGTTCAGATCTGAGGCTAGGGTTTGGGAGGCAAAAGAGGAGAATGGACTATTTATCTAGTCCAAAGTAGACTAAATGGAATTAGTTTTATCCCAAAATTTTAGACGTGCCTTTAGCCTAATTTTATTTATAAAACAAGAAAAGCTTTTGCCGCGAGAAATATTATTTGTTTTAATTTTAGAATAAGAATGAGAGACGGGTTTAATAAAACCAAATGGGTATTTGGTAAAACAAAATATGGTTTGTCAAAATAATTTCACGGATAAAATATGCATGATGATGCGAAAAAGAAAATAGCACGAAATTTTATTTTGGAATATTTTCTAGGGCATTACAATTCGACATCACTAACAAGGATCGCATCCCGAGATCCTAGCAAAGACACCGGGGGTAAGAGTTTGATGAGTGGATATTCTTGAGTAGGGTTGATGGTCGCGACACCACTAACGAGAATTGTTGCTCCATCTTGAAATTGTAGACACCACCAACAAAGGGTTTGTTGCTCACGTTCTTCAGAAGAACACTTCGGAGAGGCAAAGGCGGAAGTAGATGTATCAAAGATAAAGCCACCTTTAACTTTCGTGAAAGGAATAAAATTGCATGGTTCCACCAATCAATGTACCAGGGCAAATGATAAGAGTAGTGGTATGGTAGCTACTCCATCCCGCACTCAAAGCATTACTCTATACATGAATAGAAGGATCGTGCAACTAGACTCTCGGAAATCAGACTGGAGATCTTGACTTTCGGTATTAACAAAGGTTCAGGTAGATGATGTCGTCAAAAAAGTTGCAGGACATCGAGAAACATTTGAAAAGGGATCAAGTAGAATGAAATTCAAATGTAGATCCACCGTTACAAGAGGGGAAAGTTGAACCCTAAAGGTACGACGGAAGACCCAACCACGAGAATCCTAAACTTGAAGAAGGTAAGAGACTAGATCAAACCACGCAAAGATAAGAGGGAAAAGAATGGAGGTAAGAAGTAAAATCAGAGCTAACCATATCTATCTAATGCATTTGTAGCAAAATAGTTTTGACACTAGACATCGTCCGTTGGCAAGGTTAACCTACAGGCTGGACCAGTGGGGTATCGTAAACCTTTGCTCTGATACCACTTGTAACGCCCCCGAATCGGGTCTATGCAGATCTCAGCATTTCCCGCCAAAATCCGCATAGAAGCAATTCAAAGTCGCCCACCAGACACTTTCGTGTGGGTGGGATTTAAATACAAGTAGTTACATCACGGTAGTTTACAATAGAGTCCACAAGTACTTATATATACAACAACGACTCAACGAGTCAAGGATACAAAAGGTATAATATGAAGATACAACTCAAGATGAAAGCAAGATACAACTCAAGTATGAGACTAAGAGTCCTGAAGAATAACCAAACGGTGTCCAACCCTGCCCAGGCCAAGCCGGAAGGGTAACCTTGCTAACATCGTCAATCACATACCTATCAAGCCAAAAGGGTGCCGGCAAAGGGCAAAGGAAAAACAGAAAGAGAGCGGTCAGTACTGAGGCCAGTACACGGCGATACTAGAATTCGGCGGTCCTCGCCTACATAGGTATGGTGGCTTAGCGGCAGCAAAGCTTGCACTATCTAACTTATAGAGACATACTACAACTTCGGCTATTAGGGCGAGATAAGAGAGCGCTATGTGGTAGCTATATATATAACACCAAACATAACCCATCCGAAGATTTCCCCCTCGAAGACATGGTCGAGGAAGTACCCTTACAGAACACACATGGTGACAATTTTAGTTAAGCATGTGTTTAGTTGATAAGGCTAATTACTAATCATATTATTAAAGAGGCAAAGCATTAGTGATGTTGTCTATGATCATGACACTGCACTCCTGAGGCGTCCATAACCGTGGACACACGGCTTCTCAAATAGATTTACCCTGCAGGGATGCACTACTGTACCCAAACACATGCTCAAACCTTCATGCAACATAATACGCGTGCCATACAAATCTCACAACAAGAACTGTCCCATAACTACGCGCATATCGAGAGGCATCACCTACTGCGGGGAACCAACCAAGAGGTACGACGATTCTCAAGGAAGGCACAACGTTTGCGCCTACTGGTGGATCGGGCCCTGCGGGGTAACTTGTACACACCGTGGGTGCCAGCACCGTGTACAACGATTTATATATGCAAGCCATGGCAATCCACCAAAACATCAAGTACGAAGACATATCAACTCACCCATGTCCGAGGACATATTATGCGTATGCACCAAATGGAAAACCAATTTTTTAACCCTCTGGATATACGAATAGCGCCGGTAGTTGAGGGGGATCCCAGAGGCCCCACGTTTGGTTAGCGCGATCAACTCAGAACTGGTATCGTAGAACGAACGGATCCTAGGTCATCTCAAGCAGTTCCCAAAGGTGGTCTCTGCCGGGGCCTTATCATTAGGTGAAACCATAACCATATCCATAACCAATATCGCCAATTTAATTTATCTTATCACCAACAATATCCAAGTATCATGTTCCACCTATATGAGAGCAATACTAAGCATGCCTATGACTCGCAAGGACAAAGCTAGCCAATCAAACAAGGCAATAGGATAACTAATGCAATATAGTGGAGCAGGTAAATAAAGGGGCAGTACTAAAGCATCGACAATACGGATAGCAATAGATTAATTGGAGGAAGTAAATACTGTAAATGCAAAATAGGTAGAAGGGGGAGAATCTTCACCTGTGAGACAAAGTTGGTGACCGAAGGCTTGTCATAACTCGCATCCGCTCATCGTCCTATCCGGTGAAGAAGCAAACACTAGAAAGAGCACCCAATGAAATATTTAATACTAGGCAAAAGATCCGGCATGATTATGATATGATGCATGGCATGGCAATATGCAGTCTAAATTATCAATATTAAGCGGAATCAGGATCCCGACAATTATTATTGAGTTCAAGTTATTTAGATACCCCGCAATTCCAATGTTGACTTAACAGGACAAAACATGACATCGGTTCGCTACACAATATTAAATGGAACCGGGACAAGACAAATAGCAGTCCCCATATATTCCATATTTATTTAGTAGATGAATCGCCATATATCCCCGAACAAACAAATGTATGCAAGCATGACCAATTTAACATGCCACAAGCTATATTATATTGATTATAACAAAATAATGGTCTCGAATAGGGGTCGCACATTGGCTTCGGCATCCAGGATCTAGGGGTCGACGGGGTTCGGGTTCGTTCTTCAGATCCGTGAAGGTGGTCTTGGCATTCCGTGACGGAGAGCTCGGGGTTCCGTGTAGAATATCTTGTCGAAGTTTCCATCAATCTTGTCAATCACGAGGATCTTGAACAACCGAGCCAACATCACCACATCTTCTCGCAACAACAACATCACCATATCTGAACATCAGATCCACGTCACACATACTCCCCCATCACCACTTCACATTAACATAAAACTAGGTCGATAGGAGGCCTTGTCCTGGCCAGGCATTACCTCGAACACCTAGTGGTCGGTATGCAGCGGGAGGGCGACGAGCTCGTGTGGCGGTCAAGGGAAGCAGCAGGACACGCGGGGCCGCAGGCGCGCATGCCGCAAGGTACGGAGCAAGGGGGCAAAACGCGCGTAGCACTAGGAGAAGAGGTTGTCGACGCCACGAATAGGATGGGGTTCACGCGCGGGCGACATAGAGAGTTGCTAGAGGGGGCAACCAAAACAAAGAGGGGAGGGCACCGGTCGGCAGGGATCGAACTGGGGCGAGGCCAAGCTTGGGGCAGCACCATGGTCAGGAGGGGGCGAGGCCGGCGCAGCCTGAGAGGTAGGCGACGAGGAGGAGGTCCCTGGCGGCGCCTGGGCTCGAGGAACCGAGGAGGGCGGCGCGTGACAACAGACCTAGCTAGCGACAGGATATGGCAGGGCGGCCTGGGGGTCCTGGCGATGGAGAAAAGGGCTCAGGTCCGGCGGCGGCAACGCAAGCAGAGGCAGCGGAGACATGGAGCAATGGAGGCGAGCGAGATTGGTGGCGTGTGGTTGGTGGCCGGGAGAGGGTACCAGGTGCGGGATCCTTCGGGTCACGCGGCCTCGTACGTGTGTTACATGTCGCGAGTGCATGCGGTGTAGGGTCATGCGTGCAGGGGGAGGGTGCGTGTGTGTGTTGCTTGTGTGCTGTGTGCGCTGCGCGCATGGGTCGTGTCGTGTGTAACGTGCAGGTTTGTGTGGCGTCTGAGTCTGGTGTGTGGTGGCGTGCGTGAGTGCTGGTGTGTGTGTGAGTTGCAACGTGACAGGCGGATGTGTAGTGTTGATTCAGCGGAGGCAGACGAAAAGGAAAGAGGTGGAATTTGGTTCAGATCTGGGGCTAGGGTTTGGGAGGCAAAAGAGGAGAATGGACTATTTATCTAGTACAAAGTAGACTAGATGGGGCTAGTTTTAGACCAAAACTTTATACTTGCCTTTAACCTAATTTTATTTATAAAACAAGAAAAGCTTTTGCCATGAGAAATATTATTTGTTTTAATTTTAAAATAAAAATGAGAGACGAGTTTAATAAAACCACATGGATATTTGGAAAAATAAAATATGGTTTGATAAAATAATTTCTCGGATATAATATGCATGATGATGTCATGATGATGCGAAGAAGAAAATAACACGAAATTTTATTTTGGAATATTTTTCGGGGCATTACAACCTAAGTCTGATACAGAGTGCTATTATTGCAGGGGGACTGGCCACGGAAAGCGCAACTACCCCAAGTATTTGGCAGACAAGAATAAAGGTATATATGATATACATGTTATTGATGTGTACTTGACTAGTACTCGCAGTAGCACCTGGGTATTTGATACCGATTCAGTTGCTAATATTTGTAACTCGAATCAAGGGCTGCGAAACAAGCGACCGCTAGCAAGGGGTGAGGTCAAGATGCGTGTCGGCAATAGATCAAGCACTGATGTGGTCGCCGTCAGAACGCTACCTCTCCACTTACCATCGGGATTAGTTATAAACTTGAATAATTGTTATCTGGTTCCAGCACTGAGCATGAATATTGTATCCGGATCATGTTTGATGCGCAATGGTTATTCATTTAAATCTGAAAACAATGGTTGTTCGATTTATATGAATGCAATCTTTTATGGTCATGCACCGATGATGAATGGTTTATTTCTGTTGGATCTCGATAATAGTGTTACACATATTCATAATGTTAATGCTAAACAGATTAAACTTAATGATAATATATCCGCATATATGTGGCACTACCGTCTAGGTCATATTGGCGTTAAACGCATGAAGAAGCTCCATTCGGATGAACTTTTGGAATCACTTGATTTTGAATCATTTGATACATGTGAGCCATGACTTATGGGCAAGATGACTAGAACACCGTTTTCCGTTTCAATGGAATGGGCGACAAATTTATTGGAAATCATACATTCTGATGTGTGTGGTCCAACGAGTGTGTCGGCGCGAGGTGGATATCGTTATTTCATTACTTTCATGGATTATTTGGATAGATACAGTTATATCTACTTGATGAAACACAGGTCTGAAACCTTTGAGAAATTCAAGGAGTTTTAGAGTGAAGTGGAAAATCATCGTAATAGAAAGATCAAATTTCTACGGTTCGACCGTGGAGGTGAGTATCTAAGTTACGAGTTTAGCACTCATATGAAAGAGTGTGGAATAGTTTCACAACCCACACCTTCCAGAACACCACAGCGAAATGGTGTGTCGGAACGTCGTAATCGTACTTTACTAGATATGGTTCGATCTATGATGTCTCTGACGGACTTGCCACTGTCATTTTGGGGTTATGCACTAGAAACTACTGCATTCACTTTAAATCGGGCACCATCTAAATTCGTTGAAAAGACACCATATGAATTGTGGTTTGGAAACAAACCTAAGCTGTCATTTCTTAAAGTTTGGGGATGCGATGTTTGTGTGAAGAAACTTCAACCGTATAAACTCGAACCTAAAGCGAAAAAATGCGTCTTCATAGGATACCCTAAGGAAACTATTGGGTATTCCTTCTATCACAGATCCGAGGTCAAGATTTTAATTACCAAGAATGGATCCTTTCTAGAGAAAGAGTTTCTCGCGAAAGGCGTGTGTAGTCGGAAGGTAGAACTCGAAGAGGTTGTAGAACCTTCTCTTCATAATATAGCGAGTAGCACAGCGCCGAAATTCGTTCCGGAGTTGGCTTCACCAAATGAGGAGGGAACTAATGATAACGATTATGAAGATCCAAAAGAGAATACTACCGAACCTCCAGGTCTAGCAGGACGCGTGCATCTCCCGAGATGTACGGAAATCCTGTTATGAATTCCATGGTCGATGAAATTGATGACCCTGCGACGCATGAAGAAGCGATGATGAGCCCAGATTCCAACAAATGGTTAGAAGCCATGAAATCCGAGATGGAATCCATGTACGAAAACCAGGTTTGGACCTTGGTGGACTTACCTCACGACCGAAAGGTCGTGGAGAATAAATGGATTTTCAAAAAGAAAACTGATGCTGATGGTAATGTAACCATCTATAAAGCTCGACTTGTCGCAAAGGGGTTTCAAAAAATTCAAGGAGTTGACTACGATGAGACATTCTCTCCCGTAGCGATGCTAAAGTCAGTTAGGATTATGTTAGCAATTGTTGCATATTTCGACTATGAGATATGGAAGATGGATGTCAAAACTGCATTCCTCAATGGCAACATTGAAGAAGAGTTGTATATGATACAACCAAAGGGTTTTGTCGATCCTAAGGATGCTGCCGAGGTATGCAAGCTTTAGCGATCCATCTATGGACTGAAGCAAGCATCCCGGAGTTGGAATCTCCGCTTTGATGAGGTGATCTAAGAGTTTGGATTTGTCCAAACTTATGGAAAGGCTTGTATTTACGATAAAGTGAGTGGGATCAATGTGGCATTTCTGATATTATATGTGGATGACATATTATTGATCAGAAATGATATAGATCTTTTAAACAGTGTTAAAAGTTATCTAAACATCAAATTTTCAATGAAGGACCTAAGTCAAGCGTCATACATATTAGGCATAAAGATCTATATGGATAGATCTAGGCACCTAATAGGGCTATCGCAAAGTACATACCTTGATAAGATTTTAAAGAAGTTTAAAATGGATAGAAGTAAGAAGGGGTTCTTACCTATGTTGTAAGGCAAGACATTGTAACATCCCAAAAATATTAAACTTGGATCATCAAACTCTAATCATCAAAAATAGGGTTAACAAAAACTTTTCCAATTAAAAATATGAAAGCATTCATGTGTGTATGCATTACAATTTGGATTCTTCTGAATTGCTTTGGTTTTGTGTTTCTTTGCTTGTAAAATGATTCTTAGGTGACATAAACATCATCTAAACAATCCCCACACTTTTACCAAAGACAAACAAATCAAAACAAACAAATTAAGTGAATGGTCATTTTGGCAAAATTAACTCCCATGCCTACTTTGGATATCTCTAACTTTCAAAACTTAACAGAAACATGTTTGGATCTTTGCACCCCTTAATAGTACTCATAACAAGGTACCAAGGCCTACCTTGTGATCATCCAAAAAATTTGAATGCATAGTTTAAATGACAGTTTAAAATTGAATCTATTTCATATGGGAAGATCCCACTTTTTTCAAAAACCACTCAAACAAGCTCAATTTTCAAAACCCAAGCATCCACAGTATCACCAGCACATGCCTAGCACACCCACCAAAAATATTTTCAAAATTCAAAACTTGAGTTCATGCGGCCATTTCATCAAACAGGTTGCAGATGCAAATCAAACAAAATCAAAACACTATGTTGAGCAGTGTTTTGGGCCTAACTTGATGGGGGAATACCAATCGGGGTATACCCACGAAGCGGATTCGCCAGCTGGATCGAGCCGACTGAAGCCAAGCCCAGAGCGGGTCGACTCGCCCAATATGGCGACTGGCGCACGCTGGACCCGGACAAGCGGCGCCGACTGGAGGCCCAAGACGGCGACTCCAATACAAAGCCCATTAGTGCACTTGTAAACCCTAGGTGACTGCATATATAAAGCCACCAGGGGCACCCCCACGGGGTATCTTCTCCTACAATAGATTAGATCTAGTCTCTCCCTCCGCCTACGGCGGCTCCCATGTAAACCAATCTATGATCATATACTGGATTGATAGCAGGACGCAGCGATCCTCCACCGAGGGGACGTGAACCTGGGTACATCGTGTGCCAATCTCGCTCCCGGATTCTCCTACGTCGCCTTGCTCCCTCTACGTAAGCTACCCCCAGTAGCATCTGCCGTGCAATACCACGACATAACTTGTTCCCTCTCTGGACACCACTAGCCTTAGTAGATCATCTAACGACCTTATCTAATCACTAGCACCACTGTAAGTTGTCCATTGTCATCAATGGTGAGCATGCCGAGAGCACCATTGCCATCCCATAGTCAACAGCAAGCTACGAGCAACACTAGCCTCGCCAACCTTGTCTGGGAGCAAGCAACCACCCCAACGCCACACCCTGTCCCAGCCGCGAGCAATGCCAGCCACTAGACCACACGCCCAGGCCATGCCAACCTTCTCTGCAACCATGCCGAGAGCGCGCCCCATGCGCCATGCTCGACCAGCACCCACAGACCGCGCGCCGCCCTCGACGCGTGCACGCGTGATCACCACCGTCCCAGCAACCCCGCAGACACGCCTGTTCGCCGCCGCACGGACCACGCGCGCTGTGCGCCATCAAAACCCCCGTCGGGAACGCGCAGAGCACCGCAGCGTTCCGACCGATCAGCACCGCCCCACGCCTCGCCACCACGCCGTTGAGCTTCGCCAGAGAGCACATCACCGCCCCCTACCATCGCCCACGCCAATAGCCCTCTGTACCATCGACCACAACGAGCTCAGCTTGCGCCCATCGGTCCCCTCTCGCCACTATAAATAGAGGCATCCCCCGCTCGAATTATTCACACCATTCTACTCCCCTCTCACCCAGTACCACCCCACCTCATTCCCGAAGCAAGGCGAGCAGCGCGTCGCCGGAATTTCACCAGAGCCCGCCGCTGCTGGAGAAGAAGGAAGCCATCGATTGGAGCCGCCCCAGGAGAAGCTGCCGGTGCCAGGAGAATTGCTGTCGTCGACTTCGTCGTTTGCCCGCCTCGCCGACCTTCTCCTGAGCCCCGGTGAGCCACCCACGACCCCCACTGAGCCGCAAGGGTTCGAGCTCGCCGGTGACCTGTTCATCATCGACGACGACCCTCAGCCGTCGATCTTCATTCTAATCCAACGCACCACATCGCCCCGTACCGCTTCGCGTTTAAAGAGTCACTGACCAGTAGACCCCCCTGTCAGTTGCGCCCCGCGCTGCGGAGTGACACTTGGCCGGCCCATTAACCCTTCCCGCACAGCCCAAGCATTTGAATTTAATTTTTCTATTTTCATTCAAACTCAGTTCTGTACCTAGTTTCAAAAATCAACCCAGCTCAATTCACTGAACCAAATTGAATGAAACCAATTTTGTTAGAAAGATATTGAAATGCTTAATCCAAGCCCGTTGGATTCAAATCATTTGGATCTGTAGATCAACCTTGGTAAAAATAACAAGGCAGAAGCTTTTCTGCATTCAAACATTTTTCAAATTTAAACCATGATAGCTTTTGAGTTGATTCCAACTCTCAAAAATCACATTTGATCATAACTTTCAGAATTTATAAAAATATATCGGTTTACTTACAGAAATAAGGTCCAAGTAATAAAAGAATGCCACATAGGCATTTCTAGTCACTTTATTTATTTAAAATAAAAGGGTTAAACCTTATTAAATTGTGACACCACTTTAAATCACATTCCCATGTACTGAAACATGTGGTGATGACATGTGTCAACATGATCCCATGTTTGGTTTGGAGAATATTAAATCTTATGTAGTTTTTCAATGAGTAGAAATTACTTTTCTAAAAATAAAATAAATAAGACAAATGCTTTAGTCTTGTAATATTAGTGATGATGCTAGATCATCTATAGTAACCTTTTGTGTGATGAGTGAAAGTAGTTAAGTATTGTTTGGTGATTGTGTAACTCGTATTTATTTATAGACGCTAGTACCGACCAAGGATACGAGGAGGAAGGAGGATACTACGAAGAAGCCGAGGAGAACTTCAACCACTACTCTACACAAGGAAAGCCTAATAATACTAGTTGAATGTGCAAGCGAACACTTTCAAGATACTCTACTTTAGCAAGCCTTACTAATCAAGTTGACCTATGCAAGCTAATACTTGCTTGTTACCATGCCAACCATATGCCTTAAGCATACGTGATCATACCCACTTGATAACCCAATCCTAGTTTTACTTGCAAGCTTTCTACTTGATTCTTTCTCAAAGCTATTTCTTAGGGTTTACTTAAGTGACTTGTAGATTCTAGGAAGATAATTGAAGGTTGCATAAAGAGCATTAAATTTGGCCTAAGCTAGAAAATCTTGATGTCATCCTAAGGCATGAGATTGAACTTAGTTAAAATTCCACTTGTTTACCACCCCTCATTAGTACTCACCCCCACTTGTAGATGCTAGTGCTAAGCATAAAACTTGATCAACTTTAGATGGGAATACTTGGTGGAAAATGGTTATGAAAACCTTGGAATGATGGATCATTCTACTGAGATGTTTTGACATGTGTTTCCGAACACCAGATGATTTTGGTGATGAAAATGTTAAGGCATGAGCCTTAGCCCTTTATAAAACTGATGGTTGTATGGATGCGATACCATTCCAATTTTACCGTACAACCACAATACCCAAAAATTGGGTAGGGCTTGACTGGAAACTTATATACTTTAGTATGGGTTCCCTCACGGCCAAGGTCTAAGCTGAGGCTACCTTGTGAAGATTGTCCACCTGTGCAGTACCCAAGATGACAGTTGGTCATGGTTGGGAGGCCAAACTCACAGGAGAGGTGCTTATACTAGGGAGTGTAATTGAAAGGTTAGGATTGATTATCCGCATACTGAGTATGGTGAATTCAGGATTTGTTCCTGACAGATGTATCAAATGTTGTGGTGAAAGTGTACAATCTCTGCAGAGTGTCAAACTATTCGAATAGCCGCGTCCGCGGTTATGGACAGTTGGAGTGGCCATACTGTTCCCCCGTCAGATGTTTTCAAAATGACTTGTAAATTGAATTGAGAACTTGACTTGACCATAACAGAGTTGTGACATGAGATACAAGTTCCCACTTAGGTGTTATAAAATTCAACTAGCTTTTCTTGCTTCTGAACTTAGTAGAGGTAAATCTGGCTTTTTGCAAAACAACCATAGAGCTTAGTGTCCTACTACAAAAACCCCCTTCACTTGTTAGTATTAGTTTGCGAGTAATTAAAGAGTACTCATGGCTTTATCCCTGGATATTCCCGTGGCCAGACTATGAAGAGGAGTACCAGGATGATGGACCTCAGGAAGGTTATGGCAACTAGGATCATCTCCCATCGTCAGCATTGCCTGTGACCCCAAAGATGGAGCTTCGCCTACGCTACCTTTATCATTACGTATTTCTGCTGTCTGAGTTGTATTAAGAACTGGATCATGAGATCCTTATTTGTGTAAGACCTTATGTATGGTTTGTAATGGATGATGTACTGTGGTATCCAATTCTGTTATGTCTCGCAAAAATGGTAATCCTGGGATTGCGATGTATGGCATAACAGGCATCTGGGATTAAAAATTCGGGTGTTGACAGACATTGAGTAAGACTCAAAGTCTGGCTACGGCGGAAGAAAGAGAGATAATGGACAAAGTCCCCTATGCTTCAGCCATAGGATTTATAATGTACGCCATGCTATGTACAAGACCGGATGTGGCACATGCTATTAGTTTGACTAGTAGATACCAATCTGATCCAGGATCGGAACACTGGATAGCGGTCAATAATATCCTTAAGTACTTGCGAAGAACTAAGGATATGCTTCTTGTGTACGAAGGTGAAGAAGAGCTCGTTGCTAAGTGCTATGTTGATGCTAGCTTTGACACCGATCCGAATGACTCTGAGTCTCAATCCGGATACGTATTTCTCATGAATGGTGGTGCGGTTAGTTGGAGGAGTTCCAAACAACCCGTGGTGGCGGGATTAACTATAGTGGCCGAATAAGTTGCTGCTTCGGAAGCGGCTTAGGAAGCAGTTTGGATAAAGGAGTTCATAACTGAACTAGGTGTGGTTGCGAGCGCATTGGACCCAATGGTGATCTATTGTGACAACAATGGAGCCATAGCCAATGCCAAAGAACCAAGGTCTCACAAGAATTCCAAGCATATTAAGCGACGGTTTCACTCCATCCGCGAGCATGTCAAGGATGGAGATATAAAGATTTGTAAAGTACACATGGATCTCAATGTAGCAGATCCGTTGACTAAAACTCTCCCTAGAGCAAAACATGATCAACACCAGAACTTCATGGGTGTTAGATATATCACTATGTAACTAGATTATTGTCTCTAGTGCAAGTGGGAGACTGAAGGGAATATGTCTTGAGAGGCAATAATAACGTGGTTATTATGTATATTCCAAGTATATGATAGATGTTTATTTTGCATGCTATAATTGTATTAATACGAAAACGTTAATACATGTGTGTTTAATAAACAAACTGAAAGTTCCTAGTTATGCCTCTCTTATAAACTAGCTCGTTGATTAACAAGATGACCAAGGTTTCCTGATCATGGACATTGGATGTTGTTAATAACAAGGTCACAACATTATTGGAATGGTGTGATGAACATTCATCTGAAGTATAGCATTACGATCAAAGTCATTGAGTTTATATTGATGTAACATCATACGAAGTAATCCTAATCCTTAGACCATGAGATCAAGTCAATAACTAACACTGGAAGAGTATCTTGATAACATCAAACGTCACACCATAACAGGGTGATTATAAAGATGGGTTCAGTACTACTAAAGTGTTATGTTGAGGCCCATGGATCGAGAGTGGAATTTGTTCATCCCAATGACGGATAGATATGTTGTAGGCCCTCTCGGTGATATCACATTGATTAGCTTGCAAGCAAGTGATTTGATCACTAGAATGTTATATCATGGGAACGAGAAAAGAGTACATGTCAGTAACAAGATCAATCTAGGTATGGAGATACCAATGATCGAATCTCGGACATGTAATATATCGCGAGACAAAGGGATTAAGATACAAGCGTAAAAGGTTCTCACGATCAAAATAAAATCATCGTTGAATGTGTGGGAGTCAGTATGGATCTCTAGGTCCCGCTTCTGATTATTGATCTGAGAGGGGTCTCGATCATGTACGCATTATTCGTGAACCGTAGGGTGACACACTTAAGAGACACCGACACCATTTAGAGAAAATAGTTTCATGCTGAAAAGAATAACAAAGCACAGGTATTTATTTCACTATATACCGAACCTGGTTTCGGGTGAAATTGTAGAAAGTGTTTCTGCATGTGAAATGAAATACTAGCAAGGGGGTATATGTGAATATTTGTCATTAAAGTAATCGACAAAATTCTGAATAAATAAAAGGAGTTTTATTTAAAGAGAGTTTGCATTAAATTTGGTGGAAATTTAATGGGAATTTGAGTGAGATTTTTTGAGTGGAGACTGGAAGGGGCAAATTGTGAGTGGAGCTTCCACCCACATGAATGGAGGGAAGGCAAGGGGGTAGCCCCATGCGCCGGCCACCCCCTTGGGGTCCCCCTCCTCCTATAAAAGGAGCCCCCCTCCTCACTTCTCACTCACACCTCCTCGTGAAGGATCTCTCTTCCCCTCTAGTTTTTATCCCCCATGGTCTCGGACTAGCGAGATACATGTTCTCGGTGGCTTTTCGGCAAGAAAGAGTTGTGCTTCAGCTGCATCGCTGAAGCGAGGAGGCGGAGGTTGCTCGGTGCCTCAGACGTGTGTGCGAGCACATATGCGCCGCTGATTTGCGGTGCTAGGACTTCCTCTTGATCTTGGGATCAGCAAGAGTTCGTCTACATCAACCACGAGTTCAACCTCGTTAAGCTTTGTCAGTCTTCAAGGGTATGTTCTCTATGGATGTATATTCACCCGTTGCTTGTATCTAGTAGATAGATCGTGGTACATAGTTTTTCCCATCGTAGGAAATTTTTTGTTTTCTATGCTACGAACCCTACACCCTTTTGCCTATATACGTCTCCCCGAGACGTAAAACCCTAGGCAGATCAGATCTCCACAAAAAGTTCTGCAGCACCGCTGCCACCAAAGAGGAGATTCGAGGGACAGAAGTCTCTGCTCCGACACCCTGCCGGGACGGGGAATTGCCCCCGGAGCCATCTCCATCGACTCATCCACCATCTCCATCGCCATTGCTGACTCCCATGATAAGGAGGGAGTAGTTCTCCCTCGAGGATAAGGGCTCTAACGGTAGCTATGTGTTCATATCTCTTTCTATGCGTGATCATATTGTGATCATGGGCTTTGTAATAAAGTATATCTACTCTGCTACTCAAGTGCTTTAATTATTGTAATCTCCGGTTATCCCCACGGTGTGAAATTGACCGTGTGCACACCGTGTGGCACTTAGGCTAAAGATTACAGAAATACTTATCATGAGTTATAATTTGAGTTGGATGTCTCTATGAGTTTGTGGTGTTTGTTGGAACCATCTAGTTCTCGAGGTGACAATGGGGTTATCTAGATGGGGAATGCGAACTTTGAGGTGTGATGTTATAGCCCTTCACTGTCCAACCGGAGAGTAGTTCAGAGTAGCATAATGAAGGGAAGATATTTATATGAGAGTGTCCACTAGTGAAAGTATGATCCCTAGGCCTTGTTTCTAAGCATTGAAACACCGTTTACAATTAGTCTTGTTACATGTTTGCTTGCTATTATCTTTATTTCAGATTGCAATTACCAATTATAATCATCCATATTACTTGTATTTCACTATCTCTTCGCCGAACTAGTGCACCTATACACCTGACAAGTGTATTAGGTGTGTTGGGGACACAAGAGACTTCTTGTATCTTGATTGCAGGATTGCTTGAGAGGGATACCTTTGACCACTTCCTCCCTGAGTTCGATAAACCTTGGGTAATCCACTTAAGGGAAACTTGCTGCTGTTCTACAAACCTCTGAACTTGGAGGCCTAACACTATCTACAAGAATAAAAGCGTGTGTAGACATCAAAAGTCCCATGATGGAAAAGGGAAAAGAGAGGAAGAGGGAGAAGTGGCCGCTTGGGGCCCATGGCCCCCATGCCGGTCCCATGGGGGGGCCTTGGCCGGCCAGCCCCCTCCTCCCCTCTCTTCCCTCCTTTGTTTAGTCCCACATGGCTGGACCAAGGGGTTTGGGGGTCCCCTTTCCCCCTATATAAGAAGATGCACATGAGTCAATTAAATCACAGAAAAATAAATAAGAGCTTGCCTCTCTCTCTCTCTCTAAGTAGACGTCATTGCTGATGCCTGGTGAGCTCAAGCGTCTGTGGCAGCAGAGATAATCGGACTAAACGGTCATGGCCCCACTTTCTGACTGGGATTTGACTAGTCACGCGTAGTTTATGCGAAAGTTACTATGTCTCCTTGATTTCTGCGTGTAGTGGATGATGGCGATGCGTCAACATGGAGCGCTTCGTCGGGAAACCCCAAGAGCAAGGTATGATGCAGCACAGCAGCAAGTCTTCCCTCAGTAAGAAACCAAGGTTATCAAACCAGTAGGAGGAAGGAAACATCTCAAAGGTGTTGCAAGCAACGTGGAAACCTGGACAACACAAACTCAAGACTTTGCCCCAACTAATAGTGAGGTTGTCAATCTCACTGGTTGCTGTAACAAAGGATTAACTATATGGTGTGGAAGGTGATGATGGTTTGCAGCAAGTAAACAGTAACAGTGGAAGATGTATCAATGGTAAAGATTGGACCGAGGTCCATATTTCACTAGAGGTGTTCTCCTTAGATAAAAAAATGGCATGCTGGGTAAAAAAATTACAGCAGGGCAATTGACAGGACTGAGCAAGGCATAACAATGCAATACTAGACATAAATATCCTATGAGAATCGATTGGGCAATACAACAAGATACATAGACCGCCATCCAGCTGCATCTATGACTAGAAGTCCACCTTTGGGTTATCATCCGAACCCCCTGCAGTATTAAGTTGCAAGCAACAGACAACTGCTTTAAGCAAAGTGTGTAAGGTAAACAATCCACTTGTTCCATGAACAAGAGACCGTTGTTTTCTCCCTAGTGGAAACAACACATTTACAACCTTAGAGATTTTTGTCACTTCCCTTGATTAAATATAGGCATGAACCCACTATCGAGCATAAATACCCCCCCTTGGAGTCACTATCAACTACTTGGCCAAGATAGCTACTAACAACAAGATCATGCAAGATCACAAACAACATCGACATGATATAATCAATAAGACAAAACCATTAATCAATCTGACATAGTAATCTCAATATCCATCGGATCCCCGCAAACACAACATGCATGATTACAAATAGATGAGATCTTGATCATGAACGGAGCTCACAAGATCTAGACATGAAAGCACAAAGGAGGATATACAACCATCTAGCTACTACATGGACCCGTAGTCCAAGGTGGAACTACTCACGCTTCATACCGGAGGCTGGCATGATGAAGAAGAAGGCCTCCGGGATGATCTCCCCTTCGACAGGGTGTCGGGAAGAGCTTCAGATCCCCCTGATCTAGGGACGATGGTGGCGGCGGCTACAGAAGTATCAAGCATCCCCAAGCTTAACTCCTGCTCGTCCTCGAGTAGGTAAGTGATAAAAGAATAATTTTTGAGGTGACATCCACCATCAAAACCAAGATCAAACCATTTGCAAGCATTGAAAGCTAGGATCAAAGAACTCTAAACATGTGCATGAAAGATGGAGTTCTAATAATAAAACAAAGTAACTATGCATGCAACATGAAAGGCTATAAACAAAGATCATGAATAACATGCATTTAAAAACGTTTGTTTGTTTCACATACAGAAAACATGGCATAGTGGCATTCAGCTTGTCCCTCATAGAGTAGCAAATAGATGCATAGGACACCTTCAAAGTTCATAAGAGTGACTAGATACAAATAGAACAAGAACAAGCAATATCAACAATATGCATCAATCAATAAGTTTTGGGACACTACACATAGAACTAAGAATGGCAACTATGCTCTCTTAACTGGTGCCTAAAGGTAGAAAGTGGAGACTCAATATAATAGTGGAAGAAAGGACCTTCATAAAGGGAAGCAGGGATTTCAAGTTTCAAAAAGAGCTTCCAAAAGTTATGAAACTTGTTAGCTTTCAGCCCTCATTTCCCCTATCATAAGCATCTTGAAGTGATTAAGGTTAAAGTGAACAAACTATGGAGTATATGCTTGACAAAGTATAAGTTGGCAATCTCATGTCCCTTGAATACGAGGGCCGCACCTCATGCTACTCAACTTTAGTCACCTGTAAGTTCTTGTCATAGTATGTACATGTGTATCATAGAGAACCGCCAAAGGGGTAACCCTTGCACATGGTACATGAGCTATCCCATAACCAAAATGACAAGGCAAGCAGACAATGAGCATATTAGTGATCTTTTTATTTTCTATTTGCATAGGTTTTTATTGAGGATGCTTCACAGATTGCTCATTATGGTGATGCTGCAAGTTTCCACCGTGATTAGGCATGGCTTAGGATAGCGGCCCAGGCGTTTATCTAACACAAAATACATAACTCCTTGGACTTACAAGCTCCCTTTTTATTTCACAACGGTGAAATCCATAGACAAAAGAGCATGATATCAACTGTGTACAAAGTACAAGTACAATGTTGAAAACGTTACCCATGATAACATGGTTCTACTAATTCCAACGTATAAGTGCAAGCATATACAACATAAATGACACAATGGTTCAAGTTTATTAGGGGCAAGGAATATAAAGTGTGCCATCAAGTTTGTGAGAGTTTTAATCACTAAGTTTTCACATAAGAAAATACTTTTTAATTGGAAGATAGCTGAAAACAAGAATATACTTGGAATGGTGTAACAGACCATGCATAGGAATTTATAGTGGACACTTTGGAATAACTTGATTTCTTGGGTGTTGGAAGCATGAGTAGAGCTTACTCATACAAGTGGAGGCTAAAAAAATACTGGGAGCAACCAACTAAGAGAGCAATAATGGCCATAATCATGCAGAGCGACAAAACAATACTAATCAAAGCATAGAGTGGTACTACAATTCAAGGACTAAATGATCATATAGGCTATGGTGACTTTTTCGTAGTCATAACATGGTGTGAGCATGTGCCAAGTCAACCCAAACAAAGCATCAAAGGAGAATACCACAATACTACGCTTTTACATGCTAAAACAACGCATGATTCCTTCAAGGCACACTAAGCAATCCCAATTGTTTGGAATAAGTCATGCTAGAACAATAATCACTAAGAATAAGGTCAAAACAACACCTAGCATGACATGCTAAAGTCTAAGTCACAGTTAATGCAAGCTCCTCTTGCACTTTCAAGCAAAAACTTCCTACTCCTTTCCAACACCAATCAACTTATTTTAAACAACACAGCGAGAACGGGGGTCCAAACTACTTTATTCAATCAAACTAAACAAACTAAACAAACTAAATGAAAACTAAGACGCTCCAAGAACAAAACAATAGTGCATGAAACAATAAAAACGAAGTGTCTAGAAAGACCTGAGCTTTTTATTGATGAAGAAGGAGATGTCTTGGGCATCCGCAAGCTTTGACGCTTGTAACTCTTGGATATTACTTGGGGTGACACCGGGGTGGCATCCCAAAGCTTGATCTTTTGTCCATTCTTCATCTCATTACATCATTCTCTCTCTACACCTGAAATTTTCCTTCATACAAAACTTCACACAATCTTCATTAGCAGCATTAGTGTATTCAAAATATAATAGAACCTTGGGTTTAGCTTTAGAACAGCAAAACTTTCACTAAAAACACAAGCTACTGTAGCAAATACTTCTAAAATCTCAATTTCCCAAAAAGAACCCAAAAAGGAATCAATAAGAAGCAAATGCAAATAATGGCAGAAATCTGTCAAGACAGACCAGCAGGTAAAACCAGATTTTTTCGAAGACCTTCTGTTGATCAAATCAAAAAATGTTGAACTAATGTAAGTTAGATAACATACTGGGGGATTTATTCGTAAATTTTGATATCAATCCGACTTACAGAGACTCCTCACGAATTTTTATGGTGGAGGATAGAAATCTGTTTTGGGACAGCAACTCCCCAAATCTTACTTCCCTCTCATTAGAGGTTATTCTTGGAGAAAAAAGCAAAAAAAAAGGATAAGGAGAGGTCATTACTGATTTACTAACTTCCAAGACTCAAGAAAACTCTTGGGTTATCTCCCAACAAGTACTTTTCTTTAACGCCTTTAAGTTAGGCACAAGAAGCAAGAAATCAAGTATTTTCAAATGAAGAAGCATTAACATCAAACCTTGCTTTCAAAGGACGAGCAAAAAGCAACTTCTCTCTCCTCATAGGGAAGTGTTAAATACCTTTCTTGAATGGAAATTGATATACAACGGTGCCTTCTTTCATAGCAATGATGGCACCAACAGCTCTAAGAAAAGGTCTTCCCAAAGTAATAGGACAAGAAGCATTGTATTCAACATCCAAAACATAGAAATAAATAGGGACATAAGAATTGTTAACCATAATGAGAACATCATTAATGCTCCCCATGAGTTTCTTCTTAGCATTATCATTAAGTGGGACATCCAAATAACAATCTTCCAAAGGTGACAAATCAAGCATTTCATAAATTTTCCTAGGCATAATAGAGACACTAGAACCAAGATCACATGAAGCTTTGAGATCAAAGTCATTCACTTACACATTAATAATGGGTTCCCAACTATCTTCTACTTTCCTAGGAATAGAAGCTTTGTGTTTTAACTTCTCTTCCTTAATCTTCACAAGAGCATCTGTAATGTGTTTGGTGAAATCAACATGCATATCACTAGCATCAGGACTTCTAGCAAGTTTTTGCAGGAACAAAATCACTTCAGAAATATTGCAACCATCAAGATCAAAATCAAACTTAGCATCACTACTAGTAGACTCATTAGTCTTAGGCATTGTTGGAGGAGGAATATGGACTTCTTGTGGTTTAGTGGTATCCATATTAGTGGTGATGGTGCACACACTATTGTTTCTATCAATTCCAGCTTCCCTTTCCCACTTAGCATGAAGTTGGGCTAACAGTCTAACATTTTCATCAATAGTAACTTGTATGGCATGAGTAGCAGCAAATGTACTTTCCATGGTTTCAGGTTTAGCAGCCATTTTATTAATGAAAGAGGATTGTGCTTCAGACAAAGAGGAAATATTTTTCTCTACATTTAAGAGCTTTTCCTCCACAGTCTTGTTGAAAGTGGTTTGTTTACTAATAAAATATTTGAGCATGACCTCAAGTTCAGAGGGGGCACTTCTAGCATTGTTGTAGGACTTTCCATAGGTATTGCCATTATTAGGAGGATAAGGCCTATAATTGTTGTTATTACCAAAATTATTCCTATAGGAATTGTTGTTGAAATTGTTGTTTCTAATGAAGTTCACATCAACTTTCTCTTCTTGAGCAACCAATTAGGCTAAGGGAACATTATTTCGATCTAAAGAAGCTTTCCCATTAACAAGCATAGCCATAATAACATCAATCATATCACTCAAAGACGAGGTTTCTTCAACAGAATTTACCTTCTTACCATGTGGAGCTCTATCAGTGTGCCATTCAGAATAATTAACCATCATATTATCAAGGAGTTTTGTTGCAGCACCCAAGGTGATGGTCACAAAGGTACCTCTAGCAGCTGAATCCAACAGGTTTCTTGAAGACAAGTTCAAACCTGCATAAAAAGTCTAGATAATCATCCAAGCAGTAAGTCCATGAGTGGGACAACTCTTAACCAAAGATTTCATTCTTTCCCAAGCTTGAGCAACATGTTAATTATCAAGTTGTTTAAATTTCATAATATCACTTCTCATAGATATAATCTTAGCAGGAAGGTAGTACTTTCCAATAAAAGCATCTTTGCACTCAATCCAAGAATCAATACTATTTCTAGGCAAGGATAGCAACCATTCTTTAGCTTTTCCTCTCAAGGAGAAAGGAAACAACTTGAGCTTAATAATATCTCCATCTACATCCTTATACTTTTGCATCTCACAAAGTTCAACAAATTTATTGCGATGGGCAGCAGCATCATCAGGACTAGCACTAGAAAATTGCTCTCTCATCACAAGATTCAACAAAGCAGGCTTAATTTCATAAATGGTAGCATCAGGAGCAGGTGGAGCAATAGGAGTGCTAAGAAAATTATTGTTGTTTGTGCTAGTGAAGTCACACAACTTGGTGTTCTCAGCAGAGTTCATTTTTGCAAAAGTGGAGCAAGCCAAAAATAGCAGCAGCTAGAACAAGAACTAATTTTTTGTGTTTTTGATAAGAGAAAGCAAACCAAACTAAACTATTTTTTTGGATTTTTGATAAAAAGAGGCAAAAAAAACCAACCAAAAGAAACTAAGCAAACCAAAAACAAAGTAAAGAGAAAGGTTGAGGAGGAGTCCCCTTATGAAGACGTCCTTAGCCTCCCCGGCAATGGCGCCAGAAAATCTTGATGGCGTTGCGTCAACGTGGAGCGCTTCGTCGGGAAACCCCAAGAGCAAGGTATGATGCATCACAGCAGCAAGTCTTCCCTCAGTAAGAAACCAAGGTTATCGAACCGGTAGGAGGAAGGAAACGTCTCAAAGGTGTTGCAAGCAACATGGAAACCTACACAACACATACTCAAGACTTTGCCCCAACTAACAGTGAGGTTGTCAATCTCACCGGTTGCTATAATAAACGATTAACTATATGGTGTGGAAGGGGATGATGGTTTGCAACAAGTAAATAGTAACAGTGGAAGATGTATCAATGGTAAAGATTGTACCGGGTCCATAGTTCACTAGAGGTGTTCTCCTTAGATAAACAAACATGACATGCTGGGTAAACAAATGACAGCAGGGCAATTGACAGGACTGAGCAAGGCATAACAATGCAATACTAGACATAAAGATCCCATGTGATTCGATTGGGCAATACAACAAGATACATAGACCGCTGTCTAGCTTCATCTATGACTAGAAGTCCACCTTTGGGTTATCATTCGAACCCCCTCCAGTATTAAGTTGCAAGCAATAGACAACTGCTTTAACCAAAGTGTGTAGGGTAAACAATCCACTTGTTCCATGAACAAGAGACCGTTGTTTTCTCCCTAGTGGCAACTGTACATCTACAACCTTAGATATTTCTGTCACTTCCCTTGATTAAATAGAGGCATGAACCCACTATCGAGCATAAATACCCCCTCTTGGAGTCAGTAGCAACTACTTGGCCAAGATATCTACTAACAACGGAGAGAATGCAAGATCACAAACAATAGAGACATGATAGAATCAATTAGAAAAAACCATTAATCAATCTGACATAGTAATATTAATATCCGTCGGATCCCCGCAAACACAACATGCATGATTACAAATAGATGAGATCTTGATCATGAACGGAGCTCACAAGATCTAGACATGAAAGCACAAAGGAGGAGATATAACCATCTAGCTACTACATGGACCCGTAGTCCAAGGTGGAACTACTCACGCTTCATACCGGAGGCTGGCATGATGAAGAAGAAGGCCTCCAGGATGATCTCCCCTCCGGCAGGGTGCCGGGAAGATCTTTACATCCCCCCGATCTAGGGACGATGGTGGCGGTGGCTACAGACGGTTTCGTGGAATATTGATCGGGTGCTTAGGGTTTAGGCATTAGGGGCTTCTTATAGGCAAAGAGGCGAGGCTGGGAGGCGGCTAGGGGGCCCACACCCTGCCAGGCACGGCCTAGGGTGGGCCCGCGCCTGGGGGGTGTGGCCGCCCTGTTGCGCCCCTCTGTCTCTCCTTTGGACTCCGTGTTCTCCTCGGTGAAATATTGACTTTGGATTTTGTCCCGTCCAATTCCAAGAATATTTCCTTACTACCTTTTATGGAACCAAAAATAGCAGAAAACATGCAACTGGTACTGTGGAAACTTGTTAATAGTTTAGTACCAGAAAACATATGAAAAGCACCTCAAAGTGTGGACAAAGCAAAGCAAAGTAGATACTAAACAAGTGTAGCATCCCAATTGTCTAACAATTGCAATGCTACTAGCCTGGTCTATATAAATGCTACTTCCTATATATAATTGTTGCATCATAATTATATCATGCTCATGTCATCATGCCACCTTGCATTTGAGCATCATCTAAAACCCTTTTGATTTGGTTCTTCTCTCATAGGCATTGTTAATTGTATTTGCCTCTTGATATTGTATTTGGTTGTTGATATATTGTTAAATGCCCAAGTTGAGTTGGGGGCATATCTTTTACTTAACTCCACCACCTTCTTGTCATCACCCCATAATTCCACCATCCAACTAAATATGAGCTTTGCACTTTATGGGTTTTACCTCTAGCTCATGTGGGTTGGGATGGATCCAATTCTTTTTCCACATGCTCTCATCTTAGCATCATGTTGTTTTCACATTAGTGATATGTGGAGCCACCTTTGCATGCATTATGAGTAGTGCTCCTTTCCTAGATTTCATATGGATTATTATGGAATTTATGCTCATATTGGGATATTTTTGGGACTATTAAACATCTAGTGGAATATACACACTAGCAAGTCTCAATTATAATCAAATATGGTCATCTCCATCTACTCCACTTGGAACTTTCATTTAAATTCTTTTGCTTGGCCTTACTCCACATTTTGGGTAATGCATAGGAATAATGCCATGCTTATTATTTTGTTTTCACAAGATTAAGACATGGCATTTAATACCCTTGCATGGGCCATGCAACCATCTCCATCTTTTGACCTCCTTTGTTTTTATTTGATCTTTTGAGTGAATCACCCATCTCCCACTCTACCTCTCCTTTGGCATGATCTAGTTTGGTCTTGCTAAAAAGCCACCACATCTCTCCATCTCTCTCTCTCTATCCTCTCTCCATCACCTCACACCTCATCTAAACCCTAAACCCCCTCTCTCTTTTTCCATCTACCCCTAACCACACCTCCCTCACCTCACCTCATCTAATCTAATCCTAGTTACACCTTTCCCCTCTCACCTCACCCTCTCCTCTCACCATGCCGAGCCTCCCCATGCAGGCCCCACCTAGCCACCCTACTCCCCCTGGCCGAGCTACCCTCCTACCCCAACCCTAGCACCAGCCCTAAACCGAGCCACTACTCCTACTCCAACCCTAGCTCCATGCCACCCTCCTCTCTCTCTCTAGCTCTCTCCCTGCCCGCAGCCCCACCCGAGCCTACCCTCCTTGGCCTCGCACTGACCCCACCTGGCAGCCTCCATCTACCCCCCTGCTCCTGTCGGCCAGCCGATCACGTGCTCGAGGAGGGAAAAGGTGGCACCGAGCCACCCTATCTACCCCTCCCCTGCCACAGCTGGTCTTCTCCCTCTCCCTCCTTTCCCCCTCCCACACGGCTTCTCTGGCGTCGCTAGATCCCCCCGAGCCTCCCCTCTCCTTCCCCTTCTTCCTCTCCGACCACCAGCAGCCGAAGCCGGCCGCTGCCAGCACCTCGTCGCCCTCGCCGATCCGGCCATCCAGCACGTCGTGGAGGTGGCCTGGGCGACCGAGAGGGATCCTCTGCTTCGCCCCGTACCCGCTAGAGAGAAGGAGAAGGACCAGATCCGTAGATCACCGTCGAGCCCGACGCCAAACCCTAGCCCGTCGTTCGTCTGCTACGTCGACGATCGATCGCTCCGCTGCCCGAACCACCACCGTCAACAGCCCCGCGGTGAGCCTCTCTGCCTCCCTGACATGGTCCGCCTCGCCGTATCGCCCTAGTGCTGCCGTTCGTTTCGTCGAGCAGACTGCGCGCGCCGTCGGCCACCGCGCCTGCTCGCTCCCGCGTCGCGCAGGACCTCCCCTAGGCCCTGTCCGCCCTCCTATCACCATCCCGTAGCCAGCCGCGCTGGTCAACCCCTTCAGCGCGCACGCCCGTGACCTGGGTTCGATTCCCCGCCCCGCGCCGCGCACCGATCTCTCGTCAGAACGGCGTAGAAGAAAAACAGTGTCACGGCGCCTTTTTGCAGAAAACCCCTCGTTGTTTTTTTTGCTTTAACCCGCGGTCCGGTACCCCCTCCTGCCAGCCACGTCTGTATCACCCACTGTCACGTGGGCCCACGTGGCCGCTGGCCCCACCTGTCATTCGAAGAGTCTGGGTAAAGCCGCGGTGAGAAAACCTTTTCTGTGCGCGTGAGTCCCAGTCAGCCTGGCCCCACCTGTCACTGACTGTGGCTAGGTCTGGGCTGAGTAACAAAAGTTTCTGTTCTTTTCTGTTATGACTTAAACCTTTTCAAATTAATTTAAATTCAAATTTAATTCTGCTTTTAAATAACTTTTAAAATACAAATCCAAATAATACAAACAATATATGTTTTGAAATCAGAAAAATGTGAAGATTTCAAATATGGCCTTCAAAATATATTTTGGACACTTTAATTCTCAAGTTGATTAAAATTACAATAAATGCCCTTTTCCCTTAATTAATTAATAACTTTTGTTTTATAACTCCAAATTTAGCAAATAATATATCTAAATCGATCAGCTCGACGAGACCTTTCTGTTTATGCATTCCATGTTCTGAATTGCAGCATGCATCATATAAATATAAAGTATACAGCAACTTATTCGAGAATAAAATGTGACCAAAACTCAATAAAATGTTTATTTCTTGTATTCTACACCTCACCCATGCCATGCTACTTTATTGCCATGCAAATTGTGCATCATTCATCATGGCATGATTGTTTGCTTGTCGCATTTTATTCATATGCTTGTGAACTTTATTTATGTTGGCCCTTGTTTGTTTGGTTCTTCTTCGAATAGACGCTGAGCAGGGGATATATCAAGAAACCCAGGAGCACTACCCAGATCCTTCTCTCGCTTCAACTGAGCTGCCAGGCAAGCACTACCACATGCTTGCATACATATAGTACCTATTGCCTCTATCTTATTCTTTCATCATTGAGTCGCGATTGCATTAAACTGAATCCCAAGTATTGCATAGCCTTTACTTTTAAACCCCACCGAAGCTTGTTCCTCCCTCCCATGAGCCATTACTACAGGAGTTGTTTGAGCCATGCGAGTCGTAGAACAGCATGTGTAGGGTATGTGAGTGTCTGATGGATAACAAGGTACCTATACAACTTAACCTGAGTAGTAATGGGATAACTAATGAAAGTGGCACCGGTGAGCAATATCTGATATTTGGTTTTTCATGCTCACTTGTGTCCCGTAGGACCCCGAGTACTTGATTCCTGTTCCTTGAATATTCGCGCTATCCACATCCGGGAGGCTTATGGGACCCCCCTGAGCCAGAGCTTGATTCATTCTTATTTCTTGGGGCCACAAAGTAGTTTGGGGCTTTATTACTATCCTGTACTTATGCCATGCTTTACTGCTTAATTTAAGATTGTGCGAGGAATGCACCTGTACTGTTTAGGT
Source organism: Avena sativa (assembly GCA_916181665.1). Taxonomy (NCBI): domain Eukaryota; kingdom Viridiplantae; phylum Streptophyta; class Magnoliopsida; order Poales; family Poaceae; genus Avena; species Avena sativa. The sequence continues at coordinate 163,788,802 of OV702284.1, forward strand.
AAGCGGAGTGTTTTCGCGGTATCGACAAGCCCAGTCACACTTTCGGGTTCCCAGTCGTTTACAGCCATTGACGCAAACCTTGAGTCCGTCTCGGAGCCAGCCAACTTTGTTGCGGGTAGCTTAATGGGGTGGCCCCCTGAAATATTTCTGAATCCTGTGATCGTTTTATCGTGAATGCCTCGTTGGGTTTTGATTTGGTTTTTCCGAGGTTGATCGAGTGTGTGTTGCTATTTGTGCACCCCTGCAGGGTAAAACTTTCTGAAAGCCGTGTCCGCGGTTATGGACGACTTGGAGCACATTTCTCGACCATAGACAAGTATAACTACGCTTTTAATTTGACTAAGTAACTGACTAGTAAATAGTGGAACACTCATGGAATGGATAATAAAACTGCCAACGGATGGGGGGGGGTTGTTCGTCCGCTTCCTCGTTGGTAAGCGAGGAGGAGGATGGATCTGTTAATATTACTGTTATAACTGTTGTTATCAATTCACGGACGTCCGTCTATCTATGGTTAGGCGGATGGTTAGCGAGTATCTATAGAATTGTTAGGTATTATCTTTTGCTGCAATTGCGTCACCCCAGGTTGTGTCCCCTTTAGAGGCATAAAGACTTGCTGAGTACCCCTAGGGTCTCACACGATAAATTGTTTGATTCAGATGAACAGGTAAACTCGCAAGATGGATACTGGGTGGAGGAGACGGATGATGTGGGCAACGATCATTCGGTGTAGAGATTCCGGGAACGGGGATCCGTGAGATCTGTGGGCGGAATGTGTTTATTTATGGGGCATCTTATGCCGATTTGCTTCTTATCCGTACTCGGATCTTGTTTGCCGCTTCCGCCTGATACCCTGATGTTTGATGTATGAGGAGATATCCTAAACTATATATCTATCTAGGATATTTGGATCTTGCCGTATGGCGTTGCAATATTTCTATTTCTTTTAGATGGAATGGCTCTGAGGACTGTTGTATGGTGGCTTGCATACATACTCATTTGTGTATGTAGTTGATCCCTTCGCCTGCCGATTACGCCGCCCGTTCTTGTCCCAATGTTTGGAAATGGTTAGGACGACCGAAAGGTCTACCTGTGAGTGGCATTTGGGCCCCACCGTACTATTTTAACCATTTCCGCTCATCCAGGCTTGTAACTAGGAGCGTAATTCACCGAGGTAGTTACAATTGGTATCAGAGCCATCCCGCCCTTTAGGGTCTCAGCCAAATGGTCGTTGTCAGTCTAGCAAATATTTTGGTAGCTATGTATACTAGGGAAAAACAAAACGCGAGAGTAGGACTGCTTCCACTTTTCTTCTTAACCACCCACCCACCCTTTTCTGGTAAGGAAGTGTAACGTTTTCAATCCTCTTCTTAAAATTCAAACTAGGATTCACGTGTTCTGGGTTTCCATAGTACCATAGAATGTGTGTGTGTAATTCCTTGTCTATATGGTGTATCCAACATGTTATCTTTATCTGCCTTTGGTTATCAACTGTTGGTACATTCCATACTGACAGGCTTTTGAATACCGGCGCGATCTATCTGACTCCTTGTTAACCGGTGCCATCTTCTTAAGGGTGTCCTTCCTTCTAGAAACTCCACATTCTGTGAAACCATCAGTTGCTAATCGCTACCTGATAAGTGTTTTTGCGCATCTATTGGTATTTTAATGCCGAAAATGCGGAATTTTTTTTCTTTGATACATCTGTGCTTCCACACTCCTTTTCAGTCGTGTGTGAAACATTATCTATCTCCCTTTTATCAGCATGTCCATGCTAACTCATTCTTTTGTCACCGGCGCTTAATCCTAGAGTTTCTTTTCATCTCCAATTCTCTTGGGCTAATTACATAACATGTGTCGATCCGATGCTGGTTATTGTAATTTGGTTCTCGGCATAGCTATATGACACTTATCATGAGTGGAATATGGAAAATGATATCAACTCTATCCTCCAAATGGTGACGGTTATCTCCTGTGATTTTGAGTACACCGTGATCATATCTATGCATATTCAAGCATCTTTGGCAATCCGGAGTTTCTCAAGGCACTACGGCGGTCTATCATCTGTCCATCATGCTGCACATCCTTTTGAACCCCATATCTGCACAATTCTCCTGGATACGAGGGAATTGCATCTTTTCGTCTCTGATAGCTTTGCTTAAGGTATGAGCTATCATCGGTTCTTATCCAAGATCTCTTCATCTTTGTAAGCGGTGATCCGATCGACAATGTGAACCAGGTGGCATTTCCTATTCTCTTCCGAAGGACCAGTTAACCTATTCTGTCAGCGCATCTTCTTCAACAGGAATCCTTACTCGTAACGTTGATCTTTCAAAGAGCGTTGAGCTCAGAAATTTTTTCGAGCATTTGTTCGTTCTCCCGCCTCTTGAACTTGGTATTCTGGGAATATCCTGCTAATCCACGGTGGTATATGTTGATAATATGCTTGCCTATTCGATATCAATGGAAGGACATGGAAGATCATATGTGTCTCTTTCTCTCAAGCTTCGTGAGCACTGCTTGTGTGCAAAGTCTCAAAGTGAGAATTCTGACTTTTTGAAGTCACCTATCTCGGCCACGTCCTTCTGCTAAATAGATCGCTCCAATTCTAGAATCAGCAAGTTCATGGTTAATTCCATCTTCCATCTTCAATCAAACCCGGAGTTTTCCTTGTTGGCGAGTTATCATCGTCGTTCCGCCGAAGATTTCCTCAAGACTGCTAAATCTCTCTAAATCTTTTCAAGAAGAACATGGAGTTCTTTCACCTCAATCTCGTTAAGTAATCTCTTGAAACCCTCTCGTTCTATCATCTATGCTCAATCCACTGGAGGCCATGAAGACCTTCCAGATCTTGTATTCCTTTGGTTCAAGTGGTGCTATCTTTTTGTTTGTCTGTGGAACCTTGCAGTTGTCTCCGTAATCTTCCTTCATATCTTTCCGGTGGCTGGTTACTTATGACATGACGACAACATCATCATCTTTATCTATATATGAATCCGGCGAATCGTTTGCATCTATCCTTGTTTTCTAACGAAGTTCCATGAGCTATTCTTGTCAATACCTTCAGTCTGTTTTGGTAGTTGGGTTGCATGGTTTTCTTATTCATGTGCGGAGTAATGCTTTGAGTGCGGGATGGAGTAGCTACCATACCACTACTCTTATCATTCGCTCTTGTATATTGAATTGGTGAATTAATGTGATTTCACTCATTCCATGGAAGTTAGAAGTGGACTTTATCCCTTGATACTTTTACTTTTGTCCTTGTTTTTCCGGAGTGCTCTTTCGAAGAAAGTAATCAATAATCTCTTGTTGGTGATCTCACCCTTTCTACACGGAGCAAAATCCTCAATTATCTGGTGGAAACAAACGCAAACCTTTTTCTATCCTCGTCTTTCTACCGATGCTCGATATCCCCAAACAAGATTAAAGGAAACTATCTCTCTCTTTGTTTCATCAATTCTTTTTCTGTGGTAAAGCCAATTATGGTTGATGCCATCAGCCGCAAATCTATTGCGTTAGCCTCAAGGCTAAAGAAAGCAATAAGTATCTCTACAATAAACTCCATATCCTCCATATTCTTTGCTTCTCGGGATTCCACCATGATCTGGCTTCACATCCATCTCTGGAAGTTATATCTGCGCACCTAAATTGCGTGATCCTTGGTTCTTACCGGCGCAACAAGAATCTAATCCGACGATGTCTAACTAAATCTTTCTGTTGTTATCAAGGGACTCTATTGTTTGAAGGCAATATTGTTTCCGAACTTCTTTTCTCAAATCCGAGAGAAGATACGATGCTATTGTAATAGTGGTTCAAAACCTCTCCAATCTAGCTCCTTTCTTCCGGCGAGACAAAGATTCATCCTCTCTCGTATCGGTAAATCTTTAATCTTAATGGTGTGTCTTTCTTTATCCATGATACATCATCTTCTCCTTTTCTTTCACAAGTGGTTATATTCTTTTATCATGATTCTTGGGAAAACCGGAGCTATGCCCATCCTATCATTCTTGTCTCACGACAATCCTTCAACTCTTCTAACCCGTTGTTTCTCAAGCAAAACGCAAGACTCGCAACAAGTCTAGCAAGTTTTGCAAGGTGTAGTGGTCGCACCATTCCGTTGTTCATCAACTTGGGAACGTGAGGGCCACCTTCGTTTGAACACCCGCCTCTCCTTGTGTTGTTTTCCTTTTCCTAGGAATCTCGGGGCGAGATTCTTGTTTAGTGGGGGAGAGTTGTAGCATCCCAATTGTCTAACAATTGCAATGCTACTAGCCTAGTCTATATAAATGCTACTTCCTATATATAATTGTTGCATCATAATTATATCATGCTCATGTCATCATGCCACCTTGCATTTGAGCATCATCTAAAACCCTTTTGATTTGGTTCTTCTCTCATAGGCATTGTTAATTGTATTTGCCTCTTGATATTGTATTTGGTTGTTGATATATTGTTAAATGCCCAAGTTGAGTTAGGGGCATATCTTTTACTTAACTCCACCACCTTTCTTGTCATCACCCCATAATTCCACCATCCAACTAAATATGAGCTTTGCACTTTATGGGTTTTACCTCTAGCTCATGTGGGTTGGGATGGATCCAATTCTTTTTCCACATGCTCTCATCTTAGCATCATGTTGTTTTCACATTAGTGATATGTGGAGCCACCTTTGCATGCATTATGAGTAGTGCTCCTTTCCTAGCTTTCATAAGGATTATTATGGAATTTATGCTCATATTGGGATATTTTTGGGACTATTAAACATCTAGTGGAATATACACACTAGCAAGTCTCAATTATAATCAAATATGGTCATCTCCATCTACTCCACTTGGAACTTTCATTTAAATTCTTTTGCTTGGCCTTACTCCACATTTTGGGTAATGCATAGGAATAATGCCATGCTTATTATTTTGTTTTCACAAGATTAAGACATGGCATTTAATACCCTTGCATGGGCCATGCAACCATCTCCATCTTGTGACCTCCTTTGTTTTTATTTGATCTTTTGAGTGAATCACCCATCTCCCACTCTACCTCTCCTTTGGCTTGATCTAGTTTGGTCTTGCTAAAAAGCCACCACATCTCTCCATCTCTCTCTCTCTATCCTCTCTCCATCACCTCACACCTCATCTAAACCCTAAACCCCCTCTCTCTTTTTCCATCTACCCCTAACCACACCTCCCTCACCTCACCTCATCTAATCTAATCCTAGTTACACCTTTCCCCTCTCACCTCACCCTCTCCTCTCACCATGCCGAGCCTCCCCATGCAGGCCCCACCAAGCCACCCTACTCCCCCTGGCCGAGCTACCCTCCTACCCCAACCCTAGCACCAGCCCTAAACCGAGCCACTACTCCTACTCCAACCCTAGCTCCATGCCACCCTCCTCTCTCTCTCTAGCTCTCTCCCTGCCCGCAGCCCCACCCGAGCCTAGCCTCCTTGGCCTCGCACTGACCCCACCTGGCAGCCTCCATCTACCCCCCTGCTCCTGCCGGCCAGCCGATCACGTGCTCGAGGAGGGAAAAGGTGGCACCGAGCCACCCTATCTACCCCTCCCCTGCCACAGCTGGTCTTCTCCCTCTCCCTCCTTTCCCCCTCCCACACGGCTTCTCTGGCGTCGCCAGATCCCACCGAGCCTCCCCTCTCCTTCCCCTTCTTCCTCTCCGACCACCAGCAGCCGAAGCCGGCCGCCGCCAGCACCTCGTCGCCCTCGCCGATCCGGCCATCCAGCACGTCGTGGAGGTGGCCTGGGCGACCGAGAGGGATCCTCTGCTTCGCCCCGTACCCGCTAGAGAGAAGGAGAAGGACCAGAGCCGTAGATCACCGTCGAGCCCGACGCCAAACCCTAGCCCGTCGTTCGTCTGCTACGTCGACGATCGATCGCTCCGCTGCCCGAACCACCACCGTCAACAGACCCGCGGTGAGCCTCTCTGCCTCCCTGACATGGTCCGCCTCGCCGTATCGCCCTAGTGCTGCCGTTCGTTTCGTCGAGAAGACTGCGCGCGCCGTCGGCCACCGCGCCTGCTCGCTCCCGCGTCGCGCAGGACCTCACCTAGGCCCCGTCCGCCCTCCTATCACCATCCCGTAGCCAGCCGCGCTGGTCAGCCCCCTCAGCGCGCACGCCCGTGACCTGGGTTCGATTCCCCGCCCCTCGCCGCGCACCGATCTCTCGTCAGAACGGCGTAGAAGAAAAACAGTGTCGCGACGCCTTTTTGCAGAAAACCCCTCGTTGTTTTTTTCGCTTTAACCCGCGGTCCGGTACCCCCTCCTGCCAGCCACGTCTGTATCACCCACTGTCACGTGGGCCCACGTGGCCGCTGGCCCCACCTGTCATTCGAAGAGGCTAGGTAAAGCCGCGGTGAGAAAACCTTTTCTGTGCGCGTGAGTCCCAGTCAGCCTGGCCCCACCTGTCACTGACTGTGGCTAGGTCTGGGCTGAGTAACAAAAGTTTCTGTTCTTTTCTGTTATGACTTAAACCTTTTCAAATTAATTTAAATTCAAATTTAATTCTTCTTTTAAATAACTTTTAAAATACAAATCCAAATAATACAAACAATATATGTTTTGAAATCAGAAAAATGTGAAGATTTCAAATATGGCCTTCAAAATATATTTTGGACACTTTAATTCTCAAGTTGATTAAAAGTACAATAAATGCCCTTTTCCCTTAATTAATTAATAACTTTTGTTTTATAACTCCAAATTTAGCAAATAATATATCTAAATCGATCAGCTCGACGAGACCTTTCTGTTTATGCATTCCATGTTCTGAATTGCAGCATGCATCATATAAATATAAAGTATACAGCAACTTATTCGAGAATAAAATGTGACCAAAACTCAATAAAATGTTTATTTCTTGTATTCTACACCTCACCCATGCCATGCTACTTTATTGCCATGCAAATTGTGCATCATTCATAATGGCATGATTGTTTGCTTGTCGCATTTTATTCATATGCTTGTGCACTTTATTTATGTTGGCCCTTGTTTGTTTGGTTCTTCTTCGAATAGACGCTGAGCAGGGGATATATCAAGAAACCCAGGAGCACTACCCAGATCCTTCTCTCGCTTCAACTGAGCTGCCAGGCAAGCACTACCACATGCTTGCATACATATAGTACCTATTGCCTCTATCTTATTCTTGCATCATTGAGTTGCGATTGCATTAAACTGAATCCCAAGTATTGCATAGCCTTTACTTTTAAACCCCACCGAAGCTTGTTCCTCCCTCCCATGAGCCATTACTACAGGAGTTGTTTGAGCCATGCGAGTCGTAGAACAGCATGTGTATGGTGTGTGAGTGTCTGATGGATAACGAGGTACCTATACAACTTAACCTGAGTAGTAATGGGATAACTAATGAAATTGGCACCGGTGAGCAATATCTGCTATTTGGTTTTTCATGCTCACTTGTGTCCCGTAGGACCCCGAGTACTTGATTCCTGTTCCTTGAATATTCGCGCTATCCACATCCGGGAGGCTTATGGGACCCCCCTGAGCCAGAGCTTGATTCATTCTTATTTCTTGGGGCCACAAAGTAGTTTGGGGCTTTATTACTATCCTGTACTTATGCCATGCTTTACTGCTTAATTTAAGATTGTGCGATGAATGCACCTGTACTGTTTAGGTAAGCGGAGTGTTTTCGCGGTATCGACAAGCCCAGTCACACTTTCGGGTTCCCAGTCGTTTACAGCCATTGACGCAAACCTTGAGTCCGTCTCGTAGCCGGCCAACTTCGTTGCGGGTAGCTTAATGGGGTGGCCCCCTGAAATATTTCTGAATCCTGTGATCGCTTTGTCGTGAATGCCTCGTTGGGTTTTGATTTGGTTTTTCCGAGGTTGATCGAGTGTGTGTTGCTATTTGTGCACCCCTGCAGGGTAAAACTTTCTGAAAGCCGTGTCGGCGGTTATGGACGACTTGGAGCACAGTTTCTCGATCATAGACAAGTATAACTAAAGTACCGCTTTTAATTTGACTAAGTAACTGACTAGTAAATAGTGCAACACTCATGGAATGGATAATAAAACTGCCAACGGATGGGGGGGGTTGTTCGTCCGCTTCCTCGTTGGTAAGCGAGGAGGAGGATGGATCTGTTAATATTACTGTTATAACTATTGTTATCAATTCACGGACGTCCGTCTATCTATGGTTAGGCGGATGGTTAGCGAGTATCTATAGAATTGTTAGGTATTATATTTTGCTGCAATTGCGTCACCCTAGGTTGTGTCCCCTTTAGAGGCATAAAGACTTGTTGAGTACCCCTAGGGTCTCACACGATAAATTGTTTGATTCATATGAGCAGGTAAACTCGCAATATGGATACTGGGTGGAGGAGACGGACGATGTGGGCAACGATCATTCGGTGTAGAGATTCCGGGAACGGGGAGCCGTGAGATCTTTGGGCGGAATGTGTTTATTTATGGGGCATCTTATGCCGATTTTCTTCTTATCCGTACTCGGATCTTGTTTGCCGCTTCCGCCTGATACCCTGATGTTTGATGTATGAGGAGATATCCTAAACTATATATCTATCTAGGATATTTGGATCTTGCCGTATGGCATTGCAATATTTCTATTTCTTTTAGATGGAATGGCTCTGAGGACTGTTTTATGGTGGCTTGCATACATACTCATTTGTGTATGTAGTTGATCCCTTCGCCTGCCGATTACGCCGCCTGTTCTTGTCCCGATGTTTGGAAATGGTTAGGACGGCTGAAAGGTCTACCTGTGAGTGGCATTTGGGCCCCACCGTACTATTTTAACCATTTCCGATCATCCAGGCTTGTAACTAGGAGCGTAATTCACCGAGGTAGTTACAACAAGCATAGAACATAAAAAATTATAGATATGTTTCCGACGTATCAGTGGACGGCGTGCTTGTGACGGTCCTGGCGATACCCACCACGTGTATAATGTGATGAGTGACATGTGTTAGGTTTACTAGATCGATGGCTCTACATCGTTGTCTTCATCCTTTTTATACCGCTAGGGGCTGCGATAACTCTACCCTCCGCCATTTGTTGTTCTTGCACTTCCTTCGTCGATCTTTTTCTCTGCCATTTCTAGAGCTCGTGCTTCCTCTTGCGCTAGACATTCTCCATGCTTTTCCTTCCTCCTTTCTTCGTGCGCACTGTGCATCATGCTGAAGGGAATATGCCCGAGAGGCAATAATAAAGTGGTTATTATCGTATTCCTTGTTTATGATAAATGTTTATTTTACATGCTATAATTGTATTAATACGGAAACGTTAATACATGTGTGTTTAATAAACAAAAAGGAAGTTCCTAGTTATGCCTCTCTTATAAACTAGCTCGTTGATTAACAAGATGATCATAGGTTTCATGATCATGGACATTGGATGTTGTTAATAACGAGGTCACAACATTAGTGTAATGGTGTGATGAACATTCATCCGAAGTATAGCATTACGATCAAAGTCATTGTCGTGGTATTGCACGGCAGATGCTACTGGGAGTAGCTTACGTAGAGGGAGCAAGGCGACGTAGGAGAATCCGGGAGCGAGATTGGCACACGATGTACCCAGGTTCACGTCCCCTCGGTGGAGGATCGCTACGTCCTGCTATCAATCCAGTATATGATCATAGATTGGTTTACAATGGAGCCGCCGTAGGCGGAGGGAGACTAGATCTAATCTAATGTGGGAGAGCATGTAATATGATGTGAGGGAGGATGCCTCGTGGGGGTGCCCCTGGTGGCTTTATATATGTAGCCAGTTAGGGTTTACAATGGTTTTGGTGGGCTTTGTATTGAAGTCGCCGTCTTGGGCCTCCAGTCGGCGCCACTCGTCTGGGTCCAGCACGCGCCAGTCGCCGTATTGGGCGAGTCGACCCGCTCAGGGCTAGGTTCCAGTCGTCTCGATCCAGCTGGCGAATCCACTTCGTGGGTATACCCCGATTGGTATTCCCCCATCAGTAGTCCCCGAGCGCGTTGTCGATTCGACGCGGGCTTGAGGCAGGGCGCGGAGAGTCTTGACGATGGGTCGTGGAGAATCAGCGACGAGCTCCTGAATGGAGAAAAGAACCGTGGAGCGGGAGGCGGTTGGCGTAAGCCAGTCGGTGATGGCCAGTTGGAGAAAGACGCAGGGTGTCGGTGAAGCCGCCAGTTGCGGTGAGTCCCCGAAGGTGGAGCGTGTCGAGTCCCCGAGCATGGCGAGTGGAGAGGTCGAGCGATCGGCGAATCCCCGAGCGTGTCGAGTACGCGAGGACGAGTCCGTGGTGGCGAGTCCCCGAGCGTGTTGAGTACGCGAGGGAGAGTCCGCAGGGGTGAGTCGACGAGCTTGTCGAGTACGCGAGGGCGAGTCCGCGGTGGCGAGTCCCCGAGCGTGTTGAGTACGCGAGGGAGAGTCCGCAGGGGAGAGTCGACGAGCATGTCGAGTACTCGAGGGCGAGTCCGCAGTGGCGAGTCCTCGAGCGTGTTGAGTACGCAAGGGCGAGTCCACGGTGGCGAGTCCCCGAGCGTGGAGAGTACGCGAGGGCGAGCCCGCGGTGGCAAGTCCCCGAGCGTGTTGAGTATGCGAGAGCGAGTGTCCGCGACGGCGAGTCCCCGAGCGTGGAGAGTACGCGAGGGCGAGTCCACGATGGTGAGTCGACGAGGGCGAGCCGCGGTTGCGGAACCACGCGTACACGCAGCATGCCTAGGTGTAGTCCCCGAGGCTCGAGTTGGCTTGTAGAGGCGACTTGAGGCTCTTTAGAGATGCATATTCTGAAAATAGTAGTGGTTGCTGCCGAGCATGGTGAGTGGCGAGGTCGAGCGAGTCCGCGAGCGGAGAGTGCCCGAGCACGGCGAGGGACGAGGTCGAGCGGCCGGCGAGCGCCGAGTCCCCGAGCGCGGCGAGGGACGAGGTCGAGCGGCCGGCGAGCGCCGAGTCCCCGAGCGCGGAGAGGGATGAGGTCGAGCGGCCGGCGAGCGCCGAGTCCCCGAGCGCGGCGAGCGGCGAGGTCGAACGACCAGCGAGCGCCGAGTCCCCGAGCACGGCGAATGGCGAGGTCGAAGGACCGGCGAGCGCGGAGTCCCCGAGCGCGGTGAGTGGCGAGGTCGAGCGACCGGCGAGCGCCGATTCCCCGAGCGCGACGAATGGCGAGGTCGAGCGACCGGCGGGCACCGAGTCCCCGAGCGCGGCGAGTGGCGAGGTCAGGCGACCGGCGGGCACCGAGTCCCCGAGCACGGCGAGTCCGCGATGATTGCGAGTCCGCGAGAGGAGAGTCCCCGAGCGTGGCGAGTCCGCGATGATTGCGAGTCCGCGAGCGTGGCGAGTCCGCGATGATTGCGAGTCCGCGAGGGGAGAGTCCCCGAGCGTGGCGAGTCCGCGATGATTGCGAGTCCGCGATGAGAGAGTCCCCGAGCGTGGAGAGTCCGCGATGATTGCGAGTCCGTGAGCGTGGCGAGTCCGCGAGGGGAGAGTCCCCGATGATGTTGATTGCGCTGTTTCTGTTAGCGAGTCTCTCGTCTTGGCCCGGGGGGCCAGTCGCATGGCGACTCCAAAGATGGCTCTCGTCTTGGCGTTCTTCCTGGACGATCCGAGGCTCGGTTTGCGAGTCCTCGTCCGCAGTACTTAGCCGTGCGAGTCGCACTGTCTAAGGTTGAGGAGGACATGGTGCTGTTTGTGTAGCACTACCATTTGTCTTGGCCCGGAAGGCCAATCGAGCAAGGCGACTCCAATGATGGCTCTTGGTTAGCGTTTTTCGTGGACGATCCGAGGCTCGGTTTGCGAGTCCTCGTCCGCACTACTTGGCCATGCGAGTCGCTCTTTCAAAGGTTGACAAAGGCGAATAGATTTTTCCTGAGGGGAAGAGACACCCAGTGGTGAGTCCATGCAGCGTGGCATGCGACCCTCTCTGGCGACTCGGACGATGAAAGTCCCTTAGCAGGCGCGGCGTATGCGTTCGACCTAGCCGGAAGGAGCCGACGCGGCGGACACGGGGTCGACGCGGCGGGCAGAGGTCGTGCTATGGCGAAGTCGACGCGGCGGACACGGGGTCGACGCGGCGGACGGAGGTCGCGCTCTGGATATGTCGACGCGGCGGACACGGGGTCGACGCGGCGGATGGAGGTCGTGCTATGGCGATGTTGACGACGGCGGGGCCGCGAGGGCGAGGTCGTGATGACGATCTCGCGACTGGCGAGTCTCCGAGCGTAGCGAGTTCGCGTTTATGCGTGTCCGCGTTTAAGCAAGTTCCGGAGCATGGCGAGTCGACAAGCCGGTAGATTGGAGAGTCGGCGATGGACGAGCCCATGAGAGGCGAGTCCGCGGCGGACGAGTCGCCGGACGTGGAGAGTGTACGAGGGCAGCGAGTCATGGGTCCCCGCGTACGGCGTTTAGCTTGAAGAAGTGGACGCAGCAGCAAGTAGTGGTAGCGAGCTCAATTAGACCACTGGTCGGACGAAGTCATGAGGCGGAGCTGATCGCGACAATGAATGGGTCGACCGTACGGCCAATAGTGTCGACGTTCTTCGTTGCAGCTTGATTTTTCTCGCATTCATACATACAAAACAATTAGACGTCAGGATATAATATAATAAATAGGAAAATGCTTGAGTAGAGAGATATTAGTTCATGCTGATCGGGTGCATGCATCGCATGGATCTGTGTCTATTTTTCTTTGACCCAAATCGATAGGAGTTCCTTGGAACTTGATCGTTGGACATTGCTTGGAGTCCCGATGCAACCAGCCATGTTGGCGTGTAATACAGGTCACGGCGTATGTTGTCGTGGCATCAGCATCCATAGAGAATATTTCTGTGCAGTCTTACAAGACATGTCCCATACGTACGGGGATCAGGTATAAACAAAATAATCGATTGACGTGAGTATTCGAGAGAGAGAGAGACATAATTAGAATAAAAACTTAGCTGATCGATCGATCTTGCGTGCTCGTCAATCGCCACCAGCGTGCGCTGATTACGCGTAGACGGCTTCCCAACGAGTCAGCCGTGGCGGTCGCACTACCTGGCAGATTGGATCTGACTGATCGGCCTCCAATTCTAGACTCCAAATAGCAGTTTTTGAACAGCAGGTATGGTGGTGCGATCTGGCTGCCGACGACGGTGAGGGATCCCGTCCGGATTATCACCCTCCAAGCATCGCTAGCCCCACGGTGGGCGCCAACTGTCGTGGTATTGCACGGCAGATGCTACTGGGGGTAGCTTAGGCGACGCAGGAGAATCCGGGAGCGAGATTGGCACACGATGTACCCAGGTTCACGTCCCCTCGGTGGAGGATCGCTACGTCCTGCTATCAATCCAGTATATGATCATAGATTGGTTTACAATGGAGCCGCCGTAGGCGGAGGGATACTAGATCTAATCTAATGTGGGAGAGCATGTAATATGATGTGAGGGAGGATGCCTCGTGGGGGTGCCCCTGGTGGCTTTATATATGCAGCCAGTTAGGGTTTACAAGGGTTTTGGTGGGCTTTGTATTGAAGTCGCCGTCTTGGGCCTCCAGTCGGCGCCACTCGTCTGGGTCCAGCACGCGCCAGTCGCCGTATTGGGCGAGTCGACCCGCTCAGGGCTAGGTTCCAGTCGTCTCGATCCAGCTGGCGAATCCGCTTCGTGGGTATACCCCGATTGGTATTCCCCCATCAGTCATTGAGTTTATATTTATATAACAACTCACGAAGTGATCCTAATCCTTAGACCATGAGATCATGTCAATCACTAACAACGGAAGAGTTTCTTGATAACATCAAACGTCACACCATAATAGGGAGATAATAAAGATGGGTTTAGAACTACTAAAGTGTTATGTTGAGGCCCATGGATCGAGAGTGGAATTTTTTCATCCCGATGGTGGATAGATATGCTCTGGGCCCTCTCGGTGATATCACATTTATTAGCTTGCAAGCAAATGATTTGATCACTAGAATGTTATATCACGGGAACGAGAAAAGAGTGCATGTCAGTAACGAGATCAAACTAGGTATGGAGATACCGATGATCGAATCTCGGACATGTAATATATCGCGAAACAAAGGGATTAAGATACTAGCGTAAAAGGTTTCGACGATCACAAGAAAGTCATCGTTGAATGTGTGGGAGTCAGTATGGGTCTCCAGATCCCGCTTCTGATTATTGATCTGAGAGGGGTCTCGATCATGTCCGCATTATTTGTGAACTGTATGGTGACACACTTAAGAGACACCGACATCCATTTGGAGCAAAAGTTTCATGCCGAAAAGAATAACAAGCGCAGGAATTTATTTCACTAGATACCGAAACGGGTTTTCGGGTGAAATTGCAGAAAGTGTTTCTGCATGTGAAATGAAATACTAGCAAGGGGTTATATGTGAATGTTTGTCATTAAAGTAATTGACAAAATTCTGAATAAATAAAAGGAGTTTTATTTAATGAGAGTTTGCATTAAATTTGGTGGAAATTTAATGGGAATTTGAGTGGGTTTTTGAGTGGAGGGAATTGAAAGGCATTTGAGTGAGTGGAGTGTCCACCCACATGAATGTGGAAGAGGTGGGGGCAGCCCCTTGGGTGCCCCCCTCTCCCTATAAAAGGAGCCCCCCTCCCTCTCTCTCACTCACACCTTCTCGTGAAGGATCTCTCTCCCCCTCTAGTATTTATTCCCCATGGTCTCGAACTAGCGAGATACATGTTCCCGGTGGCTTTTCGGCAAGAAAGAGTTGTGCTTCCGCTGCATCGCTGGAGCGAGGAGGCGGAGGTTGCTCGGTGCCTCGAACGTGTGTGCGAGCACGGATGCGCTGCTGATTTGCGGTGCTAGGACTTCCTCTCGATCTTGAGATCGGCAAGAGATCGTCTACATCAACCACGAGTTGAACTCGTTAAGCTTTGTCGGTCTTCAAGGGTATGTTCTCTACGGATATACATCCGCCCGTTGGTTGTATCTAATATATAGATCTTGGTACATAGTTCACATCGTAGGAAAATTTTTGTTTTCTATGCTGCGAACCCTACAGTGGTATCAGAGCCGGATCTATGCGTAGATGCTTTGCACGGGTAGTACACATATGAGTATGTGGGCGATGATAATCATTTTATTGCATCTTATTTGTACTTCGGATATTGGTGGCATAGTGGGATGAAGTGGCCTGAACAAACTTTACATGTCCTTGCACATGAGACCTGTTCCACGCTTGACATGCAACTAGTTTTGCATAAGTGGCTAGCGGGTGTCTATCTCTCCTACTATAGTCAATATCTAATTTGCAACGAGTTGTCAACAATTTGGTTATCCTCGTTGTGGTTCATGTTCGTAGGTAAGAACGGTTCTATCTTCGAAAGCCCTAAGCCACGTAAAACTTGCAATGGATAAATTAGAGGCGTCTAGTTTAGATTGTTGCTGGGCTAGTGTTATGATATGGTGATGTTGTAAGTAGAAGTATGAGATGATACTCTTACAACACACATAGCATGTAAGTTCCATATACCTTGGCCTTACACATAGAGGTATGATAGAGATCATACCACGGTGCACATGATAGAGATCATATGCGGGAACCATATCATTTCACTAATAAACATATGATGTTTGATAGCATCTTATATTGCTTGTTTGGCATTTTATTAGCATAATAAGATGATCCCTCATTTAGATATCAAGATAAAAATGTGTTCTTCCTTAAGTATGCACCGACAATGTTTCGTCGCTTCAAGACATCACGTGATGATCGGGTGTACTTGAATCCACGAGCATATCTCGGGTGTAAGACAGTTACACACGCGAATACTAAGGTTCTTACTTAACGAGCCTAGCATGTACAGACATGGCCTCGGAACACGGACCGAAAGGTTAAGCATGAGTCATATGTTTTGATATGATGACCGTATGGATGCTCGCCTTTGAAGCTACACCGACTCACGTGATGATCTGTCACATCCCAAATTTTAGATTTGGTCTTGCATATCATTCATAGCATTGCATCATACTTTTCCATGCAAAACCGTCGAGTAGAAAGGTTCGACGAAGCGCTATTTGCAAAACCCTATTTTACTTCGCTACGAGGTTCCTGCGGGGAGCTCTAGTAAGACCTGCGACAACCACCCCTGTAGGTTCGAGGTTTCGCTCAAACCTTGACACTAGATTGTTCCCCTTGTCGATACGAACCCGTAGGCGCGAGAATCGATCGAATCAGAGTTCGTATGGAAAAGCCTCGGACGTTTTAGTAAACCGCCGGAAAACGGTCCGAAAATCCGGACCGATTTCCGAGTTGTAGTCTAACTGCGGACCGTTTCTGTTTAGGATTTCCGCGCGCAGGGCCACTTAAAGGACCCCACCACCTGCCTCGGTTTCCGTGCCCGCAACCACCGCCTGCCCACGCGATCGATCCCCGCCGCCTCGATACCGCCACCCGCGCGCGTGCCCCAAGGTCGCCGCCGCCGGCCATCACCGCCGCCGTCGCCGCCCCACACCGCCGCCACTCCGCCGCTGCGCGCCAGCCGCCATCGCCGCCTTCCGCGCGGGCCACCGCCTGCGGCCGCCCCGCGCCACCCGCCCGCCACCGCCCGCGAGCACGCCGCTCGTCTTGGCCTGCGCGCCGCCCGCCCCCACCTCACCTGCGCCGCGCGCCTCGCTGCCGCCTTGCAGCCGCTCGCCGCCGCCTCGCTGCGCGCGCGCTGCGCGCTGCTCGCTGCATGCCGCATGCGTTGCCGCACGAGTACCCGCACGCGCGCGTTATTGCGTGCACGCATACATGCACGTACGCGCGCCGCGATGTAATTTTTCTCGACCGTTAGTTGACCGTGTGTACCCGCGCAGGAAGGATCTCGACGCCGGAACCAATCGCCACCGCCGTCCGGAACTCGCCGCACCGTCCGGAGTCCGTTTCGCCGTCCGTTTCCGGTAAGACAGCAGCCACCGTCAGATCTCAGATCAGCGGCTTAGATCGTTCGTTGACTGGTCAGACTCAGGCGTTGACTAGTCAGACGCCCAGTCAGCGCCCAGTTAGCAGACACTTTGACCAGTCAACAGACACAATTAACTGGTCAATTTCGTTAATCCTTTTAGTTGACAGATTTCGGTAGAATCTTGTAAATTGCGCAGAAATTAAACCGCTTGGCCAAAAATTGCAAATAAAATATGTACGGGTTCAGTGAGTTGTGTAGAATCTTGCTGTACCTTTGGTTCAGGCTTTTGCTGCAAGGTTTAGTACAGTTTAATCAAACTAGTTAAAGGCCTTTTTGGAGTATTAAATTCGTAGAAAAAGATCCGTAGCTCCAAAAATCGCGTATGATATGTCCCTGGATTCAGTGGAACGAGGGGAATCTCATCGTGAATTAAAAAGGTAGGCTTACAGTAAAAACTTCTGCAGAAATTGTCTAGGGGCTTTCTGCAGTGTTTTAATTACTCGGGGAGTTTTATAATTCCTTTTTGAGTAATTCCAATTGGTACCGTTTCTAATAAGCGATACCTATGCGGTAGAAATTTTCCCAAGATTTTACGAATGGTATACTACCGGTAGTGAATTATTTAAGTTCTAGCTCTAGTTTGGAGCATTACTTTTGTCTAGTAGTTTTCCTTGCGCTAAAACTGTTTTCCATGCATGCAATCGGTAGTGTTATGTTATAGGATGTCGTGGTGCAGCTGTAGCACCAACGCACTTGTCGTTCTTGCATTCATGCATCATATTTGTTGCATATGCTTGTGGATTGTTTGTTTATGAATGCAATTGTATCGTGTAGATTGTGTCGAGTGCAACGCTTGCTCGTGTGAGGATTGTGCTCCCGACCGGTACAATCAAGGCAAGTAGATGCTACTTTGTTCATGATATCGTCCTAATATTTTCTATGCATTGTCTTGTATTTTGTAGATGCATGTGTAGGATGATACTATCGCTATGCTATGTCCTATTATGTGGTAGGGCTTTCCTTGTAGATAAACCACCATTGGTAGATGTGCTTAGCCATGCTTGATGAACGAGGGCTGGGTTACATCATTGATACTTGTTTTCTCAAAGTATTGGTTTGTGAAAACTAAAAACAACTTAATCAATGAACCCCCTGGGTGTGATGGTATTGATAATTTTTGGTGGTTTCATTGCGGAAAGGCACCCAGGTATCAAGAGAGAATGATTGGCTTCTTTATTGTGTAGCTTACGTGTACAACCATGTGCCAATAATGAAATGGGCGGTTGGTTGGACTTAGTAGGTTGTGGTAACTCGAACCCGCGTATCCAGAGATGTAGAATTTTGGTAGGTTGGACCGGTGCGCGTCGGGATTGAGGAGCTACTTCCCGAACAGTCTCTTCTTGGACTTCTCCCTATCATCACCCAAAATGAGAGTGATGGTACGAGCTGGGCTGGCCAAGTCACATGGGTAAAGTGTACTAACCTCTGTAGAGTGTATAATCTAATCGATTAGCCGTGTCCCCGGTTATGGACATATGAGTTGCTAGATAGTGATTCCATGACATGTTTCTCGCTCATTCTAATTTCATAATTGTTTTAATACTGTTGGGTTAACTTAATTGGGATCTTTTCAAAGAAAATCAAAAACTGTTTATGAAAGTAGGACAAATGTATTTGCAAATGCAAGGTAGACACAGCTCCACTTGCCAAATATGCATGTAGATGTTAGTACTATTGTCTCCTTTACTAGCTCTACTTGCTATACATTCCATGTATTGACCCTTCGGGGCTGCTACGTTTCATGTTGCAGGTTTTTCCGATTCTGATTGATCGTTATAGGCCATGGTACTCCACTCGACACTTGTTCACTTGTGGGCAATTTGAAGAATGGAGGATTTACATGTTTATGTTGCTACCTGAATAATTTGAGCTAGCTTTATGCTAAGCTTTTATTGTAATAATGGTACTCTGGATCTTTGTAGATCATGATACACGGTTATTTGCTATGTTATCTATCTTACTCTATTGTGGGCAAATGAACCGATCCAGGGATTGGCATGTCACATAGAGGCCACGGTCTTTTCAGAACCGGGGTGTTACATGATCGGACTTGGTGTAGTGGATTTGGTTCATGTAATCACCAAAAAGGCATGAGGGATGTCGTTTTTGAGTGGGAGTTCATTTCTAATTTGGATTAGTAGAACTCAATTTATCATAAATTAAATCAAAGTGAATTTGCATAATTTGTTGTAGTCATTGGCATTCGTTCACCACCTTATGCATAGTCGTAATTGAGATAATAGAACTATAGAATTCTGGATATATACTTTACGAACTGGTATCGTATTGTGTTGAGTGTCAATCTAAAGTTTAAAGTCCTATTGCAAACTTTCAGCAAACTCTATTTACTCCGTGAAATTTAATAATTGGTATTAAATCGAGAGTAACAATTCCAGTGTTAGTATCTTAAGTATCATGTTTGCCTCCATGATTCTTGATTGTTTTAATATCAAGTTTATCTAGGAGCTGAAAGAATTGTTTCAGAAACCATCATGTGTGGCAGATATAACGATATCTGAAACAATGTTTTGGTTGCAATATGATAGAGTATAATATATGTTCTCATATTGGATGAGAATTTACAAAGGTTGGAGATGCTAGACATCCTAATCATCCAAAAGGGTTTTGGAAAGTAACATTATACTCAAGATTCATCCTTATAAGCTACATTAGCTTGATCATGAAAGTCGTCATGATAAGGATGAATAGAAGATGTATGTAAAGTGTTTACTACACTAAAAGATTACTAAAGAATGGATTTTGAAAGAGCGCCGATCATTTGATGATGGTGATCTTCTTCAAAGTGCTAGTCCAAAGGTATTATTATTTGAATATACACGCTTTGGACTATGTGTCATGTAGATGGCGCCACTATTGATGTTGATAGATTCTTTTAAAAAAAAGGAAAAGGAAATGCTGAAAGAGAATCTATAAAATATATTTGGCATAAAAGAAAAGATTGGAAATATCCAATTTAGGTATATATATGATATACATGTTATGGTTGTATTCTTTGCTTGTTAAACAATGTGGTTCTTGGGTATTGGATACCGAATTGGTTGGTATGAAATTTCATACAGAACGACGCAATTCATGAACCACAATGGCCTAAGTAACTAGCAAGAGAATATGTGATGATGTTCATCGAAAACAAACAAACCGTTGTTTGTATTTCTTGTTGACATCAAAGCTTGACTTCAAGATTTGTTTTAATAATTGTTATTTAAATCAGGTATTATGATAACAAAGGTTGTTCAAATAATTACCGTATTCCATATAAGATGGATGATTTACAAATATAGTTGGAGAAATCACATCCATAAAACCTAATGCTAAAATGTCGCAAGACAAATGATTGAAAGATCACTTACGAAGTGACATCGCTGTTTAAATTATATTGGAAAGAAAACATGAAGAATCTCCATATTCATGGATATTTGGAGTCTTTGATTTGATCAAGTGACGCTTGTGAGACTTTCCTCGGATAATTAAAACTTCGTTCAAAGGCCAAAGAAGAACGAACGACTAAATTATTGGAATTTATACATACTGATGTATGTAGTCCATTATGTGTAGTCATAAGCCATGGGTTTCAACTTCATATGCTTTCTCCGAAATTTTGAGTGAATGTTCACTTAATGAGAAAGAAGTATGAAATATTTGAAAACATTCAAAGACTTTCAAGATGAAGTGGAAAATCATTGTAACAAGAAAATAAATGATTTATGGTTTTATCATAAAGGGATTTATTTGAGTTACAAGTGTAACAAGAAAATAAATAAATTATGATTTTATCATAAAGGGATTTATTTGAGTTGCAAGTTTAGCAAAACACCTAGATTTACATCTCCCGAAACACCATAGGAGTATGGAGTGTTTGAGATTTGTAATGAAACCTTGTTTGACATGGTTGGATCAAAGGTGTTATTTATAAAACTGCCATTATGTTTTAAAAGATTAAAACTTTAGAGACTACCACTTTTACACTAAAAAGAGCTCCATCTTGATCCGTTGAAATGATACCATGGAAGTTATGGTTTGGGGTAAAACCCAAGTTGTCATTTCTTATATTTTGGTATGCTAAACATAAGTAAGATGTTTACAACCAAAGTCGGATGAGCTTGTCTTTGTAGGTTATTTTGAATAATAATTGGTTATTTCTCAATAACACCAAGGACAAAAGGGTTTGTCGCTTGAAACGTGAAGTTTCTTGAAGAAGGAATTTTTCGCAAAAGTTAAGTGGGAGGACAATAGAACTTTGATAAGGTTAATGAACCTTAGCTAAATGTGCTGAGTTGCGCAGCGCCGGAAATGGTTCCGGAGGCTGCCATAATGCTCATAGCTTATGTGCCTCAAAGGTTGTGGTCACGGAGATCTAAGTTCTTATTGAACCAAGTCGGTCGGATAAACAATCAAATACTAAGATTTGAGAGTAAATCATTATTGTTTGACAATGATGAACCGACTATATGCAAAGAAGCGATGATGGGCCCTGACTCCGTCAAATGGCTTGAAGCCATAAAATCCGTGATAGTTCCATACACGAGAAATAAAGTTTTGAACTTGGAAGACCCTCCGGAAAGGTGTAAAAACCTATCGGTCGTATTTGGATCTATAAAGAAATAGACATGGATGTTTCACATCTATGAAATAGTCGACATGTCGTAAAGTATTTTATGACAATGTTCAAGGAGTTGACTATGACAAGATTTGATCTTTCATAGCGATATTTAGTCTGGACGGATTAAAGTAGCAACCACTACATATAATTTGGTATATGGTAGATGAATAAACAAAACAAAGTTCTTCTAATAGAATGGTTACCTAGGACATGTACATGACACGGTCCAAAGGGTTTTGTTAAAATTCAAAGGATGCTAAAAAGGGCATGCAAACTTCAATGGTTGAAGTAAGCATCGCGGAGTTGGAATCTTCACCATGATGAAAAAGGAGTTTTTCACCAGGAGACGATGAAGATGCTTGCATTTGCAAGAAATTAAGTGGGAGCGCTAAGATATATTTCTAATACATTATGTGGAGGACATCTTGTTGATTAGAAATGATGTATCTTTTATTGACAAAGGTTAAGAATTTCATTTCGATGAAAAACTTAGGCAATACCCAAATATTTAGCATGAATGTCTATAGTGGATAGACTGTGACGCTAATATGGTTGTGCCAAACGTACATATATGAGATATTGAAGGAGTTCAATATAGAAACAACAAGGAATGGTTCTTGTCGCATGGAAAGGAATTGAATCAAGATTCAAGTGTATCGACACTTGATAAGTGAAACAAGATTCAAGTGCTTTGACACTTGATGAGTAAAATCACAAGAATGATTTGATCAATCATACCATGATATGTACATATCCAGATATGTCCTATGCTCTAAGTGTTATGAGCATATACCAGAATGAATAATAAAATGATTATTGGACAATAGTAAGGAAATTCTTATGATCTTTTGGAAGAACTAAGAATATATTTGTGTAGAGATGACAAACAATTACAAATAGTTCATTGTAAAGTGTTACATTGATACTAGTTTTATCACAAGATACAAATTAAATTTATCTCAATTTAAACTATGGGTGGCACAATGAAATGGAAAGAAAGTTTCCATGATGGATTTAGAAGAGTTCCAAAGTTAAGACATTGTGACGAATACTACAACAAAAGTCTAAGTATGTGACTGCTATAGTAGCAGCAAAGGAGGAAATTTGTGTCAAGTAGTTTGTTATCAAACTAAGGTGTGGTTCGCAACGGGCTAACACTAAAGATATATTGTATGACAATAGTATCGACATGTTTTAACCCCAAGGAACTAAAGGTCTCACCGAAAGACCAAATTTATACAATGCCATCTCATTAGAGAATGAGTGATGCGTGAAGAGGCAAAGACATGCAAATACACACGGACCTGAAAGCGTCAGATCCGTAGATTATGTTAACCACTTGCGGTTGCGTATTTGGAACACCGGAAAGCCATAGGTGTTCAATACACAAAGTTTTCAAACTAGATTATTGTCTCTAGTGCAAGTGGGAGACTGAAGGGAATTTTCCCGAGAGGCAATAAAAAAGTGGTTATTATCGCATTCCTTGTTTATGATAAATGTTTATTTTACATGATATAATTGTATTAATACGGAAACGTTAATACATGTGTGTTTAATAAACATAAACGAAGTTCCTAGTTATGCCTCTCTTATAAACTAGCTCGTTGATTAACAAGATGATCATAGGTTTCCTGATCATGGACATTGGATGTTGTTAATAACGAGGTCACAACATTAGTGTAATGGTGTGATGAACATTCATCCGAAGTATAGCATTACGATCAAAGTCATTGAGTTTATATTGCTATAACAACTTACGAAGTGATCCTAATCCTTAGACCATGAGATCATGTCAATCACTAACAACGGAAGAGTTTCTTGATAACATCAAACGTCACACCGTAACAGGGTGATAATAAAGATGGGTTCAGAACTACTAAAGTGTTATGTTGAGGCCCATGAATAGAGAGTGGAATTTGTTCATCCCGATGACGGATAGATATGCTCTGGGCCCTCTCGGTGATATCACATTGATTAGCTTGCAAGCAAGTGATTTGATCACTAGAATGTTATCTCACGGGAACGAGAAAAGAGTGCATGTCAGTAACAAGATCAAACTAGGTATGGAGATACCGATGATCGAATCTCGGATATGTAATATATCGCGAAACAAAGGGATTAAGATACTAGCATAAAAGGTTTCGACGATCACAAGAAAGTCATCGTTGAATGTGTGGGAGTCAGTATGGGTCTCCAGATCCCGCTTCTGATTATTGATCTGAGAGGGGTCTCGATCATGTACGCATTATTCGCGAACCGTAGGGTGACACACTTAAGAGACACCGACATCCATTTGGAGCAAAAGTTTCATGCCGAAAAGAATAACAAGCGCAGGAATTTATTTCACTAGATACCGAAACGGGTTTTCGGGTGAAATTGCAGAAAGTGTTTCTGCATGTGAAATGAAATACTAGAAAGGGGTTATATGTGAATGTTTGTCATTAAAGTAATTGACAAAATTCTGAATAAATAAAAGGAGTTTTATTTAATGAGAGTTTGCATTAAATTTGGTGGAAATTTAATGGGAATTTGAGTGGGTTTTTGAGTGGAGGGAATTGAAAGGCATTTGAGTGAGTGGAGTGTCCACCCACATGAATGTGGAAGAGGTGGGGGCAGCCCCATGGCTGGGCGCATGGCCCCTTGGGTGCCCCCCTCTCCCTATAAAAGGAGCCCCCCTCCCTATCTCTCACTCACACCTCCTCGTGAAGGATCTCTCTCCCCCTCTAGTATTTATTCCCCATGGTCTCGGACTAGCAAGATACATGTTCCCGGTGGCTTTTCGGCAAGAAAGAGTTGTGCTTCCGCTGCATCGCTGGAGCGAGGAGGTGGAGGTTGCTCGGTGCCTCGAACGTGTGTGCGAGCACGGATGCGCTGCTGATTTGCGGCGCTAGGACTTCCTCTCGATCTTGAGATCGGCAAGAGATCGTTTACATCAACCACAAGTTGAACTCTATAAGCTTTGTCGGTCTTCAAGGGTATGTTCTCTACGGATATACATCCGCCCGTTGGTTGTATCTAATATATAGATCTTGGTACATAGTTCACATCATAGGATTTTTTTTGTTTTCTATGCTGCGAACCCTACACGTGCCGCACCAAGAAGATGGGCAAGTCGAAGTAGGTTTTCGCCGGCGCCGGCACGAGCACCGTCGGCGCCACCGGTGCCGCCAAGAATACCACCACCGTCGGTCGTGTTACCAACGGTAGTTGGCATCGATCGACAATGAGGGAGGTGGATTTGTGCCGCCTGCGTGAAGCCCGCCAGATTTATCAAGAGAAGGGTGAAGCCAAGATTCCCGGTGAGGAGGTAACCCCTGACCCACCAAAAGTTTTTTAGGTGATGTTTTATGCCTTTTTCATTCGAGGTCTTTCCCTTCCTATCCACAACTTTCTCCACGGGCTTCTTTTCCTCTCTGGGCTTCAACTTCATCAGCTGAGGATGCGGGACATCTATCCGCCTAGCATATTGCATGCTTCATCATGTTGTGCGAGTGCTAGCTCGAGATCGAGCCACGCTTTGTCCTCTTCAAGAAACTCTATTCCTTGAAGTGGCAATCTAGCACTAGTGGGGTGTATGAGCTGGACGGGTGCGGGATATCTATCCGCCCCAATCAACAGTATTTATCTTTCCACCTCTGTGAATCTGCCCAAGGGTGGAGGAACAAGTGGTTCTATATCCGTGACGAGAAGCTATGACCAGCTCTTCGGCCTTGCTCCCTTTTATGCTTGCGCAATGATTGTCAAGAAGCGCTCCTGGTCCAACGACATCCATTCGGGTGAAACCGAGGTAGTTGAGGCGCTATACAAGCGGGTGGAAGCTCTACAACTAGTGCGAGGCCATAGAGTTTACCGTGTCGACATCATCCGCACCTTTCTCAAGCGGCAGGTACAACCCCTTCAAGATAGGGCATACCCGATGATTTTGTACTTTGTCCTTCAAGAGCCGACGAGAGTATCAAATGAGGAGTTCTCCTTGTCCGACCTCGATAGGGATCTACGACTGTTGCTGTGCTTCAAGGCCGACGAGGTGCTTCCAACAGAGTCATCGATTGCGCCCTTCAACACCATGAACGAGGTTCCTCAGGTGAGTGACTTACTTGCATGTAATGCGTTTTGGTTGTGTCCCTTTATGCTTGGCTTTTGACTCGTGTCTTGTGCGTTCTGTAGGAACTGAAGGTGGGGGAAATGGTGCATCCCCTTCCCTAGAAGTTTGAAGTTGCACCAGATGTGGGGACGCGGACAAGTCAGAGTCCATTGTCCCCGCCGCTCATTCACCGACGGGGAAGGAAGCCCCTGAGCCTAGCAACAGGAACTCTCGCAAGAGAGCTTGGAGCGAAGCTTCGGATGCTGCAACGCCTCCAAACCCGAAGGGGCCTGCTTTCTTACAGCAGCATACTGCAGGTGGGGGTGCCACTTCCCTGATTCCAGCGGTGCCTCTCCGGGTTGTGGCTCCTTAGCCGCAGGCCAAGAATATGAAAAGTGCGGTGTTATTTCTTAACCGCCCGGACATTCCCTCGTAAGTGCTTGATGCCTTTTCCTTTTGACTTCAAGATTTTTGACCTCTTGAGTGACCCTTTTGTTGTGCTATAACAGGGGATCTTCTCCGGACGAGTACGTAAAGGACGAAACAGAAGAGATGGACATAGAGTCCAAGGCGGCGAGCTCGGAAGCTATGGTGCCTTCCCCGAAGATGGGGGCTAACTCCGGTGATGGCGTATCGAGTTCCTCCAGACTGATGACTCATGCGGTTGTCACCTGGAAGGCACAAGCTCAACCCTCAGATTCTTAGGGTGGACATGTAAGTGTTACAGGTCTATTACTGATGAGACCTCGAGCCTTTTATCTCTCCTATTTTGTGCTTTCCTGCTGCAGCCCTTCTTGCATGACCTGCAGCATCTCAGGCAGCATCACTTTTCCTTGGAAGCGAGCTTCCACCAGCTCCAAGGTAAATATTTTGACGTCAATGTTCTTCAAGTGTATGCATTCGAGTTCTCTCTCCTAATTTTCTTTCCTGATTTTTGCAGAGGAGAACGATGTGGCACTCCGCAGACTGGACTCACTCGAAAAGGGTCGCAGCCAGGCAGAAACTAAGGCCAAGGTTGTTGTGGAACCTCTTGAGCGCTTCAAGCAGGAAACTGCAGAGTGTGAGGAGAAGCTTGTTTAATGGATCGTATGGGAACCTAGAGGTGGGTGAACAGGTGCTACTTCAAATTTAATTTGTTTTCAATTTTAGGCTTGACACAAAGTAAATTCTCTAGATATGCAATTATGAGAATTCCTCTATATGCAAACCTAACTACTAAGCGTGTAAAGAGGAGCGAGGAAACCGTAGTTGAGAATGCGGAGACACATGTATTTGTTTGACCGTAGTTCCTTCCTTGTTAAGGGAATTACGTCTTCATTGGTGGGGTGGGCGGTTCTAAGACAACCACGGCACAATAGGGCTCACCCTATTCTTCGATGGATCTCGCCACCAAATGCCTGATCCACCTTTCCACTATTGGTACCCTTCGAGGCGGGAACCGGTGCCTTTACAAAGCTAGCGGGGCACACATCCACAACTGAATTGGAGGCTCCTGTGATGACAACAAGCTGCCACAAGAACAAGGATTATCAAATAACCAAAACAAGAATCTAGATATTTGCAAGAAATACTAGATCCAGAATCCTCCAAGTGAATGGAGGCTAAGTGAAGAGCTTGATTGCTGTTGATGAAAGTCGAGACCTCCTCCTTTGATTCCCCAAAGATCGAAGCCTTTGGGTGGGTGAAGGTGGAGATATCTTGTTGGAGCTTGATGAACATGTATGGACTTCTTCAAAATGAATCAAGAGTTCCGGTAGGAGGGGGTGATGGGGATTAAATACCCCCTGCCAAAACTTTCTGCTGGAGACATTTGGGGGTGGATTATCCGGGCCCCACCAGGTGCGGATTATCCGCTCTGGGGAAAATCCGCCCCCATACAGTGCGTCGCGCCATGTTCTCCTTGTCGAAAATCATCGAGGGAGCAGATTATCTGCCTCCCAAGGGGCGGATTATCCGGCCCAGGCAAAAACTCTGGCCTTGACCGGACAATCCGGGAGATTCTTCACCCCCATGCAGTACGACGCGCCTTAGTGCTCCTTGGAGAAATCCTGGGGGGATTATCTGCCCCCTGATGGGCGGATTATCCGGCCTAGCCGGACAATCCTGGGGAAAATCCGCCCCCATGTAGTGTGACGCGCCTTGCCTGCGCTTGGACTTGGGACAGGGCCAGATTATCCGCACTTTAGCAAGGGCGGATAATCCTCCCTCCAAGAACATCGTTTTGCTCCTTTTGAATATGCTAAGACCTACAGCACTTCAAAACACATTAAATAATCCTTGGTATTGTTATCTAACACACAAAACAATGGAGATCATGAAATGCTCTTTCAATCTCCTCCTTTTTGGTGTTAGATGATGATACGTCCAATTTGCATCACCATTCTATATCATAATTTGCCTCTATTCATTGATATATTTCATATTAAGAGGTGATACTTATATCTTTTCATCTGTTTTTGCTTGTTGGATGATTCTTGGAGGATGAACTACCGGATTCTGATGGAAAAAGCGGTGTTTTGATGCAATTTAAGAAAGATCAGAAAAATACCAGAAAATTATATTTTCCCAGAAGATGAAGGATTCCAGAAGGGGAGGCGGAGTTGGGCCACAGGGGGCCCATACCCCCTAGGCGTGGGCCACCCTAGGTCGCGCCTACAAGGGGTGTGGCCACCCTGGCCCACCTCTGGCTCCACCCTCTCACCTATATCTTCTCCTCGAAACCCTAAAAAGTGGGGAGGAACCACAGAAATATTTCGCCGCCTCTGCGGGATGGAAAACACCGAGAGAGAAAGAGCTCTCCGGCAGACAGATTTTTGCCAGGGAAATTCCTTCCCGGAGAGGGGATATCATCGCCATAAACACCATCATCAAGCTAGACTTCATCGGTATCATCATACACACCATCATCTCCACCAGCACCATCATCACCACTCCATCCCGCTGTAACAATTGTGTTGAATCTTGCATAGTTCTTAGGGGAAACTTTCCCGGTGTTGATTACTATTGTAGTTGATGCTAGTGAGTGGAACCATTGAATTATCGTTTATGTTCAGATTGTTATCCATCATTATATCATCTCTGATCTTGATCCATATGATGTCTCATGAGTAGTTCTTTTAGTTCTTGAGGACATGGGAGAAGTCATGTTGTTAGTTGTGGAATTGTGTTGATGGATTATTCAATGGTTTAATATTTAAGTTGTGGTGCTATTCTTCTAGTGGTGTCATGTGAACGTCGACTACATGATACTTCACCATTTATGGGCCTAGGGGAATGCATTGTGTATTTGGCTACTAATTGTGGGGTTGCCGGAGTGACAGAAACCTGAACCCCCATTTGGAAACCATTGCACAAGGGAGTGTAGGATCTCAGAGTTTCAGGATGTGGTTAGGTTTATATCTTAATTGCTTTCTTGTAGTTGCGGATGCTTTCAAGGGGTTTAACCACAAATATGTATTAGTCCAAGTAAGGTCGGTACATTAGCACAGGTTCACCCACACAATACTTATAAAACCAAAGAAGATTAATCAACTATTTGAAACGAAAGCACTTGACAGTATTCCCATGTGTCCTCGAGAATGTTTGGTCCTCATTAGTATTTCCTCCATCTTGTCCTTTGCTAAGAAAGTATTGGGCCACTTCTGCCATTGTTTGTTGTCTTTATTTACTTGCACCTTATTTCCTTGCTTTATCAGAAAACCCCTAAAATTCCGTTTGCTAAGTATTTATAGACATTTCCTGCTCCATACCACTAGTCAACACCTTCTGCTCCTCGTTGGGATCGACACTCCTATTTATCAAAAGTACTATGATACCCCCCCCCCCTATAATTGTGGGCCATCAAGACTATTTTCGGGCTCTGTTGCCGGGGAGTGAAGCGCTATTGAAGAGTGGAACTGGTAAAGGAAACTTCTACTTTGAGTATTGTTTTTATTTCTGTTTTTTACTTTGTTTCCAATATGGATAACACACTTGGTTTTCTATTTGGGAAAACTACTACCACTGTTAGGGTAGTAGATGAACCACCACCTATTGAGATAGATCCTTTTAAGATACCTACAAGTATTGTTGATCGGTTATGGATAATTATTATTTTGGGGATGGAACTGTCCATCTTGGTGATCACTTGCTTTTTATCCATGAATTATGCTTGTTGTTTAAGTGTGCAGGTATCACAACTGAACAGGTGAAGAAGAAGTTACTCTCTATATCATTGAAAGGAAGAGCTGAAGAATGGTATAAGCTGCTGAAGAATGGAGAAATCATGGAATGGGAGGAAATAGTACTTCTCTTTCATTCTAAATTCTATCCTCCTAGTGAGATTCATAAGGATAGGAATCAAATATATAACTTTTGGCCTCGTGATGGAGAGAGCACAGCTCAATCTTGGGGGAGATTGAAGTTACTAATGCTTAAATGTCTTATTCATGAACTCCCTAACAATATTATTATCAGTAACTTTTATGCAACGCTTTCTCTTCATGATAAAGATTTATTAGATGCTTCTTGTGCTGGATCATTCACACGTATGAAGGAAGAAGCTAAATGGGATCTTTTAGACCGTATTTAAGAGATCACTGAAGCATGGGAGAATGACAAATGAAGAAAGTTAGGTATAAATATGATTATGAATGCATTAAATCTTTTATGGGAACTAATGACTTCCGTGATTTTAGTACTGAGTATGGTCTTGATTCTCAAGTTCTTGCAAAATGTTTTAAGGCCTTTTCCTCTTATATTGAAATCCCCAAAAAGGAGTGGGACAATTACCATGCTCCTTATAAAGATATTGATACCCATGTTCCTAGTAGCATTGAAGTTTGTACTGTTTATCCTATTTTGCCTGAACCTTCTGTTGAGAAAATCCATTTTCCTGCTAACGTAAAGGAACATTCTATCATAGCTAATGTGGTTAGCAAAAGTGCAAAGAAAACTGTGGAACCTGATGAGCAAATAAACATTGAACCTGTAGTATCCATTGTGAAAGATCTTGTCACTAAAAATATAGAGGATGAGCACATTATCTTATGTGAAGATGCTTCTAATATTGTCTCTCATCCTAGAAAAGCTATAAAAACTAGTGTCCATGTGCTTTCTATTAGAATAGGTGATCATTGCTATTATGGTTTATGTGATATTGGTGCTAGTTCTAGTGTTATTCCCTATGATCTTTACAAGGATATTATGCATGAAATTGGTCCTTGTGAACTTGAGAACACTGATGTGGTTATTCACCTTGCTAATAGAGAGATAGTATGTCCAATTGGCATTGTAAGAGATGTGGAGGTTCTTTGTGGTAAGATTAAATATCCTGCTCATTTTCTAGTAGTTGGTCCAGAAGCTAGTAAAACCTGTCCTATTATCTTTGGTAGACCTTTCTTGAATACTCGTGTGGCTATTATAGATTGTAAGAAGGAGAATTTTTTGACTAAGTTTGATGGAGAATCGTATGAGTTTAATTTTTCCAAATTTGCTAAAACTCCTTATGAGAATGAATTGCCTAATGAGGATTTCAGGGTTGAACAACTTTCTGCTATTTCTCTTGATCCTAACAATGCCTTGCAGCAGTTTATGGAAGATCATGAAAGTGAGGTGTTCATAAAGGAAATAAATGAGATTGACGATTTTTTCCGTCGTCAACCTAAGTTACTTAAGCATAACCTACATGTGGAAGATTTGGGTACCACACTACCACCAAAAGGGGATCCTGTTTTCTAATTAAAACCTTTACCAGATGATCTTAAATATGCTTATCTAGATGATAATAAAATATATCCTCTTATTATTAGTTCTAAACTTTCAGGGAAGGAAGAGGAAATATTATTGGAAATATTGAAGAAACACCGAGGAGATATGGGGTATACTCTTGATGATCTAAAAGGGATTTCTCCTACCATATGTAAGCATGCTATTAATACAGAACCTGATGCAAAACCATTTGTTGAACAGCAATGCCGTTTAAATCCTAAGATGAAGGATGTGGTAACAAATGAGGTATTAAAACTCCTTGATGCTGGTATTATTTACCCTATTGCTGATAGTCAATGGGTTAGCCATGTTCATTGTATCCCAAAGAATGGGGGATCACTGTTGTGCCTAATGAAAATAATGATCTTATACCCCAAAGAGTAGTGGTTGGTTATAGGATGTGCATTTATTTCAGAAAGGTTAATAAAGTTACTAAGAAAGATCATTATCCTCTGCCTTTTATTGATCAAATGCTAGAAAGATTGTATAAAAAGACCCACTTTTGTTTTCTTGATGGTTATTTTGGGTTCTCTCAAATTGCTGTGAGAGCACAAGATCAAGAGAAAACCACTTTCACTTGTCCCTATGGAACTTATTCTTATAGGCGTATGCCTTTTGGTTTATGTAATGCTCTTGCTACCTTTCAGAGATGTATGACTGCTATCTTTCATGGCTTTTGTGAACAAATTGTGGAAGTTTTCATGGAAGATTTATCCGTCTATGGAAATTATTTTGATAATTGTTTGCACAACCTTGATAAAGTTTTGCAGAGTTGCGAAGAAACTAATATTGTTCTTAATTGGGAGAAATTCCACTTCATGGTTAATGAAGGGATTGTTCTTGGACACAAAATTTCTGAAAGAGGTATTGAAGTAGACAGAGCCAAAACTGAAGCAATTGAGAAGATGCCCTGTCCTAGGGATATAAAAGGTATTTGTAGTATCCTTGGTCATGCTGGTTTTTATAGGAGGTTTATTAAAGATTTCTCCAAAATTTCGAAGCCCCTCACTAATCTTCTTCAAAAAGATGTACCTTTTGTTTTTGACGATGATTGTAAGGAAGCTTTTGAAACCTTGAAGAAAGCTTTGACTACTGCTCCTATTGTTCAACCACCTGATTGGAATTACCCTTTGAAATTATGTGTGATGCTAGTGCTTTTGCTGTGGATGCTATTCTTGGGCAACGAGTAGATAAAAACTTAAATGTTATTCATTTTGCTAGTAAGACTCTTCATGCTGCTCAAAAGAATTATGCTACTGCTGAAAAGAGTTCTTAGCTATAATATTTGCTTGTGAGAAGTTTAGACCTTATATTGTTGATTCAAAGGTTACTATTCATACTGATCATGCTGCTATTAAGTACCTTATGACAAAAAGACGCTAATCCTAGGCTTATTATATGGGTGTTGCTTTTACAAGAGTTTGATCTGCATATTGTAGATAGGAAAGGTGTTGAAAATCCTGTTGCTGATAATTTATCTTGTTTGGAAAATATTTCTTTTGATCCTATGCATGTTAATGATAGTTTTCCAAATGAACAGTTGGTTGCGATAAGGGTAAGCCCGCAAGAGAGTCCTTGCTATGATGATTATGCTAACTTTATTGTTTCCAAGTATTTGCCTCCAACCTTTATAGCCCAGCAAAGAAGGAAATTCTTTTATGATCTAAGGCATTACTTTTGGGATGACCCACATTTATATAAAGAAGGAGTAGATGGTATTATGCGGAGATGTGTCCCAGAATATGAGCAACAAGAGATATTGAGAAAATGTCATGGCAGTGCTTATGGAGGACATCATGATGGGGATAGGACCGCACAAAAAGTTTTACAATCTAGATTTTATTGGCCTACTCTTTTCAAGGATGCAAGGAAGTTTATTTTATCATGTGATGAATGTCAAAGTGTTGGTAACTTTTCTAGACGCAATGAAATGTCTATGAATTATTCTCTTGTTATTGAACCTTTTGATTTTTGGGGATTTGACTTTATGGTTCCTTTTCCTCCTTCAAAAGGGTATACTCATATTCTTGTTGTTGTTGATTATGTTACAAAGTGGGTAGAAGCCATACCTATGAATAGTGCTGATGGTGAGACCTCTTTAAAAATGCTCAAAGATGTTATTTTTCCTAGGTTTGGTGTGCCTAGATATCTCATGACTGATAGAGGTTCTCATTTTATTCATGGTGGTTTTAGGAAGACTCTTGATAAATATGATGTTAACCATAGAATTTCTTCAGCTTATCACCCCCAAACTAGTGGGCAAGTAGAACTTTCAAATAGAGAAATTAAATCTATCTTGCAAAAGACTGTTAATAGATCTAGGAAAAATTGGGCTAAAAAGTTGTATGACGCTCTATGGGCTTATACAACTGCTTATAAAAATCCTATGGGAATGTCTCCTTATAAAATGGTTTATGGTAAAGCTTGTCAATTGCCTCTATAATTAGAACACAAAGCTTATTGGGCAGTGAAAGAACTGAATAGATATTTTAGACTTGCTGGTGAGAAAAGATTGCTTGACTTGAGTACCTTAGATGAGTGGAGAAGTGAAGCTGATGAAAATGCTAGAATCTTTAAGGAAAAGGTAAAAAAGGTGGCATGATAGGAGAATTCTCAAAAGGGAGTTCCATGTTGGTGAGAAAGTTATTTTGTATAGGTCTCGTCTCAAATTTTTTGCAGGGAAACTACTCTCAAAATGGGAAGGACCTTTTGTTATTGAGGAGGTGTATCGTTTAGGGGCTATTAAAATATTTTCCTTGAAGTATAACACTACACAGGTGGTGAATGGTAAAAGGCTCAAACATTATATTTCTGGAGATTCTTATAATGAAGATGTTGATATTATTCAAATGGTGACTCCAGAAGAATTTATCAAAAACCAAACACAGGAATCTGCAGAGTCCGTCTTTGAATAGGTAAAAAGTGTTGTAAACTGAAGGTTCGTGAAAACCTTATCTTTTTATATTTTTGATGTTTTTATTACATATGGAAGGATACGATAAGAAACAGAGGAGGAAACGGAGCCTAGGTGGGCCACACCCACCAGTGGCGCGAGCCCTAGCTGGCCGCGCCACCATGGGGTGTGAGCCCCCTGGAGTCTGTCTCCGCCCCGTTTCCGCATGGTACCTTCCTTATGTCATATAACTTCGTAATATATAACCCCTCGGATCCCCTGAGGTTCGTATATCGTGTTCTTGTCGTGTTTTTGTTTCGATCAGTTTCTGTCAAGAAATACTCTCAAGTTTAGAGGAACCATGGTCTCCGCCAACGACAAGGGCAAAAAGCACGTGGAAGATGATCCTCAAAACCGCAAGGAGGAGGAGATCTTGGTTGGGGATGAAGAAGACGTGAAGGAGGACGACCATCCGGACACCCGCGCTACCGTTGCAAGCATTGGAGTGGTGGTGAACCCTATCAAGCTTAGGAGGACAACACAGATGTCTACAGGAGGGAAAACTCCGTGGCATATCCTCTCTCCACGGTCACTTCCTCCATGCACCAAGAACCCCTTCCATACTCATACATGAGAAACAATACCAAAAGTTTCCCAAAGGGAAGTTGCCCTCTGTTTGGGATTTTCCTTGCTCTAACCATGCAGGGAAGGAACACTCTAAGGAAGAGTGGGGAAAGAACAACAAGGAATAGGATTCTTGGTCCGACATGATCATGAATCGCATTGAGCATAATTCGGAGTTGATTCGTACTCTAACTTTCAAGATTGAGGATTTGAGGGAACTGATTAAAAAGCTTATCAAGAGAACACCATCACCGAAGGAGTAATTCGTCATCAAGTTTGGCATCCCCTTGGCTTGTTCCAAGCTTGGGGGAGTGCCATGGTATCACATCATTATCTTTTATCTTTTTAAATTTTTAGTAGAGTTATATCCTGGGTAGAGAAGTTATCTTATAGGTTGGTTTGCATTGTGGAAGTATCTCTCCTTTAGTTGGTTATCTATGTATCCCTTGGTGTGAGTTCCTTTATGGAATATTAATGAGAAGTTTCATCTTTTACTTTTTGCCCTTCTTATTTTTGTTTGCAATCTCTATTATATGATTGATCTTGTTGATCAGTATTGGTATCACTTTGGGAGAATCAAGTAGATCTAAATTGGTTTTGGCAAACCGAGCTCTGGTCAGTAGCAACACTTTTTGAGATTTGAAAGGAAAAGAGAAAAGCTTACAGGTATTTTGTATCATTTATTTTCTTTCTTGGTTGGCTCATAAGCTTAGTATTCTTTATTTAATATATTTTGTGTCTTCAAGGAAGATTGCATGTTTGGCTTTATCACTTGTAGGTTTGCTTGTTTCCTTCAACTCTTTTGCTTGCTACCTAGCCTTGCTAGCCAAAAACCTGTACTGAGAGGGAACACTTCTCATGCATCCAACCCTTTAAAACAAACCTATGCCATGTGTGCCCACCATATCTACCCATTAGCATTATTGCTATTCCTAGTAAATTCTCAAGCTTCATCTATCTTTAAAATTAAAAATTATTTTGTTATGTGAAAACTAGTTAGTAAAGCTCTCACGAACTTGATGGCACACCTTATTTTCTTACCCTAATAAACTTGAACCATTGTGTCATCGAAGTTGTATATGCTTGCACCAATACGTTGGGATAAGCAGAACCGTCATGTCACGGGGAACGCTTTCAACATTGCACATGTACACTATACACAGTTAATATCATGCTCATTTGTTTGCGGATGTCGTCGATGTGAAATAAATGGGGACCTTGTAAGTCCATGGAGTTATGTATGTGTGTTAGAGAAACGCCTGGGCCGCTAGCCTAAGCTGTAGCACCCCGGGTAAAACCTCTACCAGAATATTGCATGTTGTTTATATTTTGTGCATCATCATGAAATCATGCATATTGCTGCACTAAACTATTTTCAAAAGCCTATTTTTTTCTACATTAGCCCCTATCATTTCAAATTATAAAGCCGGGCCTTCTAGATATTTATATGTCTAAAACTCTAATTACAACTGTTTTATTTAAATGAATTAAAGAAATAAATAATAAAAACAATTTTATAAAAAATAGGGAAGGCCGCCACCGGCCGGGCCCAAAGGCCCAGCTGGCAGCAACCTACCACCCAGATAAAACCTTAACCCTAAATTCCTAAAAACCCTAGATCCCCCCTACCCCCAACTCCCCCACCCCGCCGCCGCTGTGCACAACACCCATGTCTCGACCCCCACCCGCCCGCATAGTACGCACACACACCACGTTCCAGCGCACACAACCACGCACCCCGCTTATCTCCTCACCACCCCCCCCCCCCCCCCCCGCGCTCGTTCCTTCCTGGCCCACCCCTGGCGCACCGAGCCACTCGCCCTCCCCGCGTCGCTGCAAGTCCCTGGCCCCACCCCCACCAACACGATCCCGTCTCCTCCCGTCGTTCTTCCTTCGATCCCCATCAACCCCGCCGCCATCCTCGCGATCTCCCGATCGGGGTCCGATGTCCCGTGCCTCCTCCCTCCTTCCACCCCTCTGCAGCTCCACCGGGCCGCCTCCCCTCTCCATCGTCGGCCGCCGTGCGATCTCCTCCACGCCTCCTTCGCCTCCAGGAGCCACTGCCGCCGGAGCCCTCGCCCCTCCGCTCCAGCTCTCCCGCCCGACCGTCTACCGCCTCGCCGACCACCTCTGCAAGTGCCACTGCCTTGACTCCGGCCCACAACCGCTGCAGCACAGCCTTCTCCCCTGCGCCTCCCAGCTCGCCGCTGCTGCCTCGTGGACCCCTCCTCGCGCGAGCTTCCGTGCGTCGTACACGTGCCGTCATCGCTTGGTTCCCGGGATCGCGTGTCTCAATCTAGTGGTGCCTCCTCTGTTCATCACCGCCTTGTGCAGATTACTTTGGTGGTGACTTTTCAAAGACAGGGACCGCAAGATCTGCTCGTAATAGCGTTCGTGTGTTCTCTGTGAGGCCAAATTCCAGATCAGGCTGTGTTGTGTGTTCCTGATGCTCCTCTTGGTAAGTTCTTTGTGGCCACCAACGTGTGAAGATGTAACCAAGGACTTCAAGAACTCCATCATGGAAAATCCCCAAGATCTCCTTCGCCGACCCCGAGGACAAACCGAAGACCGCACCCAAACCTCGACGCCCCGATCCGAAGACTGATCCCGACGTCCAAAGACTGAACCAAACCCTCGAAAACAAGTTCGCCGACCCCCCTAATGTGTGACCCCTATCCGAAACCCCTATATTTTTAATATAAGATATTTCAACAGTTGCATATTAAATTTTTCATGTCGCATACATATTGTGCGGGTTGGGGGCCTTATGCCAATTCACCACATAAATGAATATGGAGACCATATGTGGGCAATCTAGCCTTATATTGCCTCCATTTAAATTTGTGTAGCAAACCAATAACCTATTTTGCCTTGATAAGACAATATTTAAATTGCGGGGTATTTAAATAACATGAACCATCTAATTAAATGTCGGGACCCCGGTTCCGCTTAATATTGCCTAATTGTATCGCACCTTTGCCATGCCATACATCATACATGCATCATGCCCGATCTTCTGCCGTAGTATTAAATAGTGCATCCGTTGTTTCTTTTAGTGCTTCGCTTCTTCGCGTACTAGGCCGATGAGTTGATGCTAGTGTGGACCCGTTCTTCGGGTGAACCTTCGGCAATGTTTTCAGGCGAGCATTCTCCCTCTTTCTACCTATCTTACTTTTGTAGTCTTTATTTCCTCCTGTTGATCTATTGATATCTGTGTTGCGATGCTATAGATTCCGTACCCCTTTATACTTCCCTGCAGACTCTATATTGCCATGGACACCTCCTATTACCTGTTGTTTGGTAAATAGTTGGCCTTGCGAGTCGTAGTCGCTTTCTCAGGTGCTGCTTCGCGTCGTCGATGTTCCATCGTTGTTGGGTGGTTGGCACATGCTTAATGGTGGACATGATCATGGCTTTAATTATTGTTTAATAAC
Source organism: Avena sativa (assembly GCA_916181665.1). Taxonomy (NCBI): domain Eukaryota; kingdom Viridiplantae; phylum Streptophyta; class Magnoliopsida; order Poales; family Poaceae; genus Avena; species Avena sativa. The sequence continues at coordinate 163,827,106 of OV702284.1, forward strand.
TAAAATTGAAGTAGGTAAATAATGTAGAGGCACCGGTGGGTAATAGACAATATTTGGTTTTTAGCCGCCCACTTGTGTCCCGTAGGACCCCGAGTTCTTGACACCTGTTCCGAGATCGAGCGCTCTAACCACAGGTGGGGTGTGTGGACACCCGCATCGATTAGTACCTGATTTCAATGTACTGTACTCGGGGGCCACAAAGTAGTTTGGGGCTTTATTACTCTTGTGTACTTATGCCATGCTTTACTGCTTTATTTATGATTTCGCGTGGAGCGCATGTACTGTTTAGGAACAAATGTGGAATGTTTTCGCGGTATCGACAAGCTGAGTCACACTTTCGGGTTCCCAGTCGTTTATAGCCATTGACACAAACCCTGGGTCTGTCTCGGAGACCGGCCTACTTCGTTGCGGGTAGCTTAGTGGGGTGGCCCCCATGTGCTTTCTTTGGGTCTGGGAAACGTCGTGTCCGAAACCCCGTCGACATACCGTTGGGTGTATGTTTTGTGATCTTGTACCTACCTGATCTGACAACAAGGGTGTAGGTGCGTGTGGAAACTTTGGTGCACCCCTGTAGGGTTAAATCTTTTCGAGAAGCCGTGTCCGCGGTTATGGACGACTTGGAGCACACTTCTCGATCATAGACAACTATAACTAAAGTTACTGTTATAATTTAACTTGTATCTGATATGACTAGTATGTTGGACAACCACCACAGAAAAGAATGAATAAAATTGCCAACTGTGTGAGTTTCCTCGGCATGACTTCCTTGTTTGGTCTCGAGGGGGAAATACCTGGATGGGTATGATTGGTGGTATAGTATCAGGTTGGTTCTGAATAGGTCTTTCTTATCTCTCTCTGATAGCCGAAAGTTCTAACGAGTCTCTATAGGTTTTTTAGTGCATGTTGCGCTGCCTCTTCAGTCCACCTTACCCATGTAGGCGAGGACCGCCGAATTCTAGTCTCGTTGTGTACTGGCCTCAGTACTGACCGCTCTCTTTTTCCTTTGCCCTTTGTCGGCACCCCTTTTGTTTAAGCAGGTTTGAGATTGACGTCGTTAGTGGGGTTACCCTTCCGTCTTGGCCTGGGCAGGGTTATGGACGCCATTGGTTATTCTTCAGGGCTCTTAGATCAATTTGCATCTTGTCCGTACTCGGTTGCTGTATCGATATCAAGGTGATTTGGATCTTTGTATTGTATACCTGTAATCTTGACTCATGGAGTCGTTGTTATATATATCTTTCTGTGGGTTCCATCGTGTACTATTGTGTAATGATATTACTTTGTTTTCCACCCGCACGAAAGTGCCTGGTGGGCACCTTTGAATCGTTTCTATGCGGGTTTGGCGGGAATCGCTAAAACTTGCATAGGGCCGATCCGAGGGTGTTACAGAGTGGTATCAGAGCTCAGTAGTTACGATACCCCAATGGTCCAGCCTAGAGGATAATCTAGCTAACGAACGTTGTAGAGTGTCAAAACTAATTTGGAAAATCGGTTAGATAGAACTGATTCGGTCTGCTTTTACTCCTTATCCCTCTGCTATTATCTTCTTACCTCTGCGTGTTTTGAATCTTGCCTCTTATCTTTTCTTCGAGTCTAGGTTTTCTCGTGGTTGGGTTTCCGTCGTACCTTCAGGGTTTCGCTTCCATCCTCTTGTAACGGTGCTTCAACATCCGGCATTCATGCTATCTGATGAATCTTTCATCTGTTGTACCTTTCAGTGGACCGAAAATTCACAAAAAAAATTCTTTCTATCCTCCAGTGTTTTCCGATAAGACGAAGTCATCTACATCAGATCTAATGAGAATCTCCAGCCCTCCTTAGTTTTCGAACCTCGCTTGTCGAGATCTTCAGTCTGAATTCAGAGAGTTGGTTGCATAATTCTCCTATTCATGTGTAGAGTGATGCTTTGGGTGCGCGATGGACTGATCACCATCCGACTACTCTTATCATTCGCTCTTGTACATTGAATTAGTGGATCAAGCAATTTTACTCCTTCCACAGAAGTTAGAGGTGGCCTTATCTTTTGATACCTTTACCTTTGTCCTTTGTTCCCAGGAGTGTTCTCTCAATGAACGTCAGCATCGACCTTTGTTGGTGGTGTCGCCGATTTATAAGGTAGAACAAGAATCCTTGTTAGTGGTGTCACGAGGATCTACATGACGTGAGAAGATTCAGACCGTCGGCCTTCTTCCCCGTACCATGAGGCGGATCTCGAGGACGATATCCATTGTTAGTGGTGTCGAATTGTAGCACCTCGGGTAAAATCTCTACCCGAACATTGCCTGTTATTTATATTTTGTGCATCTTCATGACATCATGCATATTTCTGCACTAAACTATTTTCAAAAGCCTATTGGTTTTCTACATTAGCCCCTCTCATTTCAAATTATAAAGCCCGGGCCTTCCGGATATTTTATATGTCTAAAAATCTAATTACAAATGTTTTATTTAAATGAATAAAAGAAATAAATATTAAAAATAGTTTTATAAAAACTGGGGGAGGCCGCCACCGGCCAGGCCCAAAGGCCCAGCTGGCAGCAACCTACCACCCTAGATAAAACCTAATCCCTAAATTCCTAGAAACCCTAGATCCCCCTACCACTAACTCCCCCACCCCGCCGCCGCTATGCACAACACCCACGTCTCGACCCCCACCCGCCCAAACAGTACGCACACACACCGCGTTCCAGCGCAAACGACCACGCAGCCCGCTTCTCTCCTCACCCCCTCTCCCCCGCTCATTCCTACCTGGCCCCACCCTGGCCCGCTGAGCCACTAGCCCTCCCCGCATCACTGCAAGTCCCTGGCCCCACCGCCACCAACACGATCCCCATGATACCGTCTCCTCCCGTCGTTCTTCCTTTGATCCCTACCAACCCCGCCGCCATCCTCACAAGCTCCCTATCGGGGACTGATGTCCCGAGCCTCCTCCCTCCTTCCACCCCTCTGCAAATCCATCGGGCCGCCTCCCCTCTCCGTTGATGGCCGCCGTGCGACCTCCTCCGTGCGTCCAGGAGCCCCTGCCGCCCGAGCCCGTCGCCCCTCCGCTCCAGCTCGCCCGCTCAGCCGTCGACCGACTCGCCGACCACCTCTGCAAGCGCCACTACCTCGACTCCGGCCCGCAACCGCCGCAGCGCAGCCTTCACCCCTGCACCTCCCAGCTCACCGTTGTTGCCTCATGGACCCCTCCTCGCGCGAGGTCCCGTGCGTCGTGCACGTGCCGTCGTCGCTAGGTTCCCGGGCTCGCATGTCTCCATCTAGTGGTGCCTCCTCTATTCTTCACCTCCTTGTGAAGATTCCTTTGGTGGTGACTTTTCAAAGATAGGGACCGCAAGATCTGCTCGTAATAGCGTTCGTGTGTTCTCTGTGAGGCCAAATTCCAGATCAGGCTGTGTCGTGTGTTCCTGAAGCTCCTCTCGGCAAGTTCTTCATGGCCACCAACGTGTGAAGATGTAACCAGGGACTTCAAGAACTCCATCATGGAAAATCCCCAAGATCTCCTTCGCCGACCCCGAGGCCAAACCGAAGACCGCACCCAAACCCCGACGCCGCGATCCGAAGACCAATCCCGGTGTCCAAAGACCAAACCAAACCCTCGAAACCAAGTTCGCCGACCCTCCTAATGTGTGACCCCTATCCGAAACCCCTATATTTTTAATATATGATATTTCAATTGTTACATATTGTGCGGGTTGGGGGCCTTATGCTAATTCACCTCATTATTGAATATGGAGACCATATGTGGGCAATCTAGCCTTATATTGCCTCCATTTAAATTTGTGTAGCAAACCGATAACCTATTTTGCCTTGATAAGACAACATTTAAATTGAGGGGTATTTAAATAACATGAACCATCTAATTAAATGTCGGGACCCTGGTTCCGCTTAATATTGCCTAATTGCATCGCACCTTTGCCATGCCATACATCATACATGCATCATGCCCGATCTTCTGTCGTAGTATTAAATAGTGCATCCGTTGTTTCTTCTAGTTCTTTGCTTCTTCGCGTACTAGGCCGATGAGTTGATGCGAGTGTGGACCCGTTCTTCGGGTGAACCTTCGGCAATGTTTTCAGGCGTGCATTCTCCCTCTTTCTACCTATCTTACTTTTGTAGTCTTTATTTCCTCCTGTTGATCTATTAGTATCTGTGTTGCGATGCTATAAATTCCATACCCCTTTATACTTCCCTGCAACCTCTATATTGTCATGGACACCTCCTATTACATGTTCTTTTGTAAATAGTCGGCCTTTCGAGCCGTAGTCGCTTGCTCAGGTGCTGCTTCGCGTCGTCGATGTTCCATCGTTGTTGGGTGGTTGGCACATGCTTAATGGTGGAGATGATCATGGCTTTAATTATTGTTTAATAACTAAAATTGAAGTAGCTAAATAATGCAGAGGCACTGGTAGGTAATAGACAATATTTTGTTTTTAACCGACCACTTGTGTCCCGTAGGACCCCGAGTTCTTGACACATGTTCCGAGATCGAGCTTGCTAACCACAGGTGGGGTGTGTGGGCACCCCCATCGATTAGTACCCGATTTCAAAGTACCGTACTAGGGGCCACAAAGTAGTTTGGGGCTTTATTACTATCGTGTACGAATGCCATGCTTTACTGCTTTATTTACGATTTTGCGTGGAGCGCCTGTACTGTTTAGGAACAAATGTGGAATGTTTTCATGGTATCAACAAGACCAGTCACACTTTCGGGTTCCCAGCCATTTACATCCATTGACACAAACCCTGGGTCCGTCTCGAAGACCGGCCGACTTTGTTGCGGGTACCTTAGTGGGGTGGCCCCCATGTGCTTGCTTTGGGTCTGGGAAACATCATGTCCGAAACCCCTTCGAGATACCGTTGGATGTATGTTTTGTAATCCTGTACCTACCTGATCTGACAACAAGGGTGTAGGTGCTTGTGGAAACTTTGGTGCACCCCTATAGGGTTAAATCTTTTCGAGAAGCCGTGTCCGCGGTTATGGACCACTTTGAGCACAGTTCTCGATCATAGACAACTATAACTAAAGTTACTATTATAATTTGACTTGTATCTGATATGGCTAGTAAGTTGGACAACCACCACAGAAAGAATGAATAAAATTGCCAACTGTGTGAGTTTCCTCGGCATGACTTCCTCGTTTGGTCTCGAGGGGGAAACACCAGGATGGGTATGATTGGTGGTAGTATCAGGTTGGTTCCGAATAGGTCTTTCTTATCTCTCTCCGATAGCCGACAGTTGTATTGAGTCTCTATAGGTTGTTTAGTGCATGCTGCGTTGCCGCTTCAGTCCACCATACCTATGTAGGCGAGGACCGCCGAATTCTAGTCTCGCTGTGTAATGGCCTTAGTACTGACCGCTCTCTTTTTCCTTTGCCCTTTGCTGGCACCCCTTTTGTTTAATCAGGTTTGAGATCGACGTCGTTAGTGGGGTTACCCTTCCTTCTTGGCCTGGGCAGGGTTATGGACGCCATTGGTTATTCTTCAAGGCTCTTAGCTCAATTTGCATCTTGTCCGTACTCGGATGCTGTATCGATTCCAAGGTAATTTGGATCTTTGTATTGTATACCTGTACTCTTGACTCATGGATTCGTTGTTATATATATCTTTTTGTGGGTTCCATCATGGACTATTGTGTAATGATATTACTTTGTTTTCCACCCGCACGAAAGTGCCTGGTGGGCACCTTTGAATCGTTTCTATGTGGGTTTGGCGGGAATCGCTAAAACTTGCATAGGGCCGATCCGAGGGTGTTATAGAGTGGTATCAGAGCTCAGCAGTTACGATACCCCACTGGTCCAGCCTGGAGGTTAACCTTGCTAACGGACGTTGTAGAGTGTCAAAACTAATTTGGAAAATCGGTTGGATAGATCTTATTAGGTCTGCTTTTACTCCTTACCCCTCTGATATTCTCTTCTTACCTCTGCGTGTTTTGAATCTGCCCTCTTATCTTTTCTTTGAGTCCAGGATATCTCGTGGTTGGGTTTCCGTCGTACCTTCAGGGTTTCGCTTCCATCCACTTGTAATGGTGCTTCAACATCCGGCATTCATGCTATCTGATGAATCTTTCATCTGTTGTACCTTTCAGTGGACCGAAAATTCACAAAAAAAATTCTTTCTATCCTCCGGTGTTTTCCGATACGACGAAGTCATCTACATCAGATCTGATGAGAATCTCCATCCCTCCTTAGTTTCTGAACCTCGCTTGTCGAGATCTTCAGTCTGAATTCCGACAGTTGGTTGCATAATTCTCCTATTCATGTGCAGAGTGATGCTTTGGGTGCGAGATGGGCTGATCACCATCCGACTGCCCTTATCATTCACTCTTGTATATTGAATTAGTGGATCAAGCAATTTTACTCCTTCCACAGAAGTTGGAGGTGGCCTTATCTTTTGATACCTTTACCTTTGTCCTTTGTTCTCCGGAGTGTTCTCTCAACGAACGTGAGCATCGATCTTTGTTGGTGGTGTCGCCAATTTCAAGGTAGAATAAGAATCCTTGTTAGTGGTGTAGCGAGGATCTACCTGATGCGAGAAGATTCAGACCGTTGGCCTTCTTCCCCGTACCATGAGGCGGATCTCGAGGGCGAGATCCATTGTTAGTGGTGTCGAATTGTAGCACCCCGGGTAAAACCTCTACCAGAATATTGCCCGTTGTTTATATTTTGTGTATCATCATGACATCATGCATATTTCTGCACTAAACTATTTTCAAAAGCCTATTTGTTTTCTAAATTAGCCCCTCTCATTTCAAATTATAAAGTCCGGGCCTTCCGGATATTTTATATGTCTAAAAATCTAATTACAAATGTTTTATTTAAATGAATAAAAGAAATAAATATTAAAAACAGTTTTTTAAAAATAGTTTTATAAAAACTGGGGGAGGCTAGCACCGGCCAGGCCCAAAGGCCCAGCTGGCAGCAACCTACCACCCCAGATAAAACCTAAACCCTAAATTCTAAGAAACCCTAGATCCCCCTACCCCCAACTCCCCCACCCCACCACCACTGTGCACAAAACCCACGTCTCGACCCCACCCACCCTAATAGTACACACACATACCGCGTTCCAGCGCACACGGCCACGCACCCCGCTTCTCTCCTCAACCCCTCCCCCCGCTCGTTCCTGCCTGGCCCCACTCCTAGACCGCTAAGCCACTCGCCCTCCCCGCATCGCTGCAAGTCCCTGGCCCCACCCCCACCAACACGATCCCCAAGATCCCGTCTCCTCCCGTCATTCTTCCTTCGATCCCCACCAACCCCGTCACCATCCTTGCGAGCTCCCGATCGGGGACCATTATACCGAGCCTCCTTCCTCCTTCCACCCCTCTGTAGCTCCACCGGGCCGCCTTACCTCTCCGTCGCCGGCCGCCGTGCGACCTCCTCTGTGCCTCCTTCGCCTCCTGGAGCCCCTGCCACCCGAGCACGTCGCCCCTCCGCTCTAGCTCGCCCGCTCGGTCGTCGACCGCCTTGTCGACCACCTCTGCAAGCGCCACTCCCTCGACTCTAGCCTGCAACCGCCGCAGCGCATCCTTCTCCCCTGAGCCTCCCAGCTCGCCGATGCGGCCTCGCGGACCCCTCCTCGCGCGAGCTCTCGTGCGTCGTGCACGTGCCGTCGTCGCTAGGTTCCCGGACTCGCGTGTCTCCATCCAGTGGTGCCTCCTCTGTTCATCACTGCCTTGTGCAGATTCCTTTGGTGGTGACTTTTCAAAGACAGGGACCGCAAGATCTGCTCTAATAGCGTTCGTGTGTTCTCTGTGAGGCCAAATTCCAGATCAAGCTGTGCCGTGTGTTCCTGAAGCTCCTCTCGGCAAGTTATTTGTGGCCACCAACGTGCGAAGATGTAACTAGGGACTTCAAGAACTCCATCACGGAAAATCCCCAAGATCTCCTTCGTCGACCCCGAGGCCAAACCGAAGACCGCACCCAAGCCCCGATGCCCCGATCCGAAGACCGTCCCGACGTCCAAAGACCGAACCAAACCCTCGAAACCAAGTTCGCCGACCCCCTAATGTGTGACCCCTATCCGAAACCCCTATATTTTTAATATATGATATTTTAATTGTTGCATATTAAATTGTTCACGTCGCATACATATTGTGCGGGTTAGGGGCCTTATGCTGATTCACCTCATAATTGAATATGGAGACCATATGTGGGTAGTCTAGCCTTATATTGACTCCATTTAAATTTGTGTAGCGAACCGATAACCTATTTTGCCTTGATAAGATAACATTTGAATTGCAGGGTATTTAAATAACATGAACCATCTAATTAAATGTCGGGACCCCGGTTCCGCTTAATATTGCCTAATTGCATCGAACCTTTGCCATGCCATACATCATACATGCAGCATGCCCGATCTTCTGCCGTAGTATTAAATAGTGCATCCGTTGTTTCTTCTAGTGCTTTGCTTCTTCGCGTAGTAGGCCGATGAGTTGATGCTAGTGTGGACCCGTTCTTCGGGTGAACATTTGGCAATGTTTTCAGGCGAGCATTCTCCCTCTTTCTACCTATCTTACTTTTGTAGTCTTTATTTCCTCCTATTGATCTATTGAGCTGTGTTGCAATGCTATAGATTATGTACCCCTTTATACTTACCTGCAGCCTCTATATTTCCATGGACACCTCTTATTACCTAATGTTTGGTAAATAGTCGGCCTTGCGAGTCGTAGTCGCTTGCTTAGGTGCTGCTTCGCTTCGTCGATGTTCCATCGTTGTTGGGTCGTTGGCACATGCTTAGTGGTGGAGATGATCATGGCTTTAATTATTTTTTAATAACTAAAATTGAAGTAAGTAAATAATGCAGAGGCACCGGTGGGTAATAGACAATATTTGGTTTTTAACCGCCCACTTGTGTCCCGTAGTACCCTGAGTTCTTGACACTTGTTCCGAGATCGAGCGCTCTAACCACAGATGGGGTGTGTGGGCACCCCCCCATCGATTAATATCTAATTTCAAAGTACTGTACTGCGGGCCACAAAGTAGTTTGGGGCTTTATTACCATCTTATACCTATGCCATACTTTACTGCTTTATTTACGATTTCGCATGGAGCACCTGTACTGCTTAGGAACAAATGTGGAATGTTTTCGCGGTATCGACAAGCCCAGTCACACTTTTGGGTTCCCAGTCGTTTACAGCCATTGACACAAACGTTGTGTCCGTCTCGGAGACCGGTCGACTTTGTTGCGGGTAGCTTAGTGGGGTGGCCCCCATGTGCTTGCTTTGGGTCTAGGAAACGTCGTGCCTGAAACCCCGTCGACATACCATTGGGTGTATGTTTTGTGCTCTTGTACCTACCTGATCCGACAACAAGGGTGTAGGTGCGTGTGGAAACTTTGGTGCACCCCTGCAGGGTTAAATCTTTTCGAGAAGCCGTGTCCGCAGTTATGGACGACTTGGAGCACAGTTCTCGATCATTGACAACTATAACTAAAGTCACTGTTATAATTTGACTTGTATCTGATATGACTAGTAAGTTGGACAACCACCACAGAAAGAATGAATAAAATTGCCAACTATGTGAGTTTCCTCGGCATGACTTCCTCGTTTGCTCTCGAGGGGGAAATACCAGGATGGGTATGATTGATGGTAGTATCAGATTGGTTCCGGATAGGTCTTTCTTATCTCTCTCTGATAGCCGACAATTGTATCATTTCTCTATAGGTTGTTTAGTGCATGTTTCACTGCCGCTTCAGTCCACCATACCTATTTAGGCGAGGACCGACGAATTCTAGTCTCGCCGTGTACTGGCCTCAGTACTGACCGCTCTTTTTCCTTTGCCCTTTGCCGACACCCCTTTTGTTTAAGTAGGTTTGAGATCGACATCGTTAGCGGGGTTACCCTTTCGGCTTGGCCTAGGCAGGGTTATAGACGCCATTGGTTATTCTTCAGGGCTCTTAGCTCAATTTGCACCTTGTCCGTACTTGGACGCTGTATCAATTTCAAGGTGATTTGTATCTTTGTATTGTATACCTGTACTCTTGACTCATGGAGTCGTTGTTATATCTGTAAAGGTATACAATACAAAGATCCAAATCACCTTGAAATCGATACAGCGTCTGAGTACGGACAAGATGCAAATTGAGCTAAGAGCCCTGAAGAATAACCAATGGCGTCCATAACCCTGCTCATGACAATCCGGAAGGGTAACCCCGCTAATGACGTCGATCTCAAACCTGATTAAACAAAAGGGGTGCCGGCAAAGGGCAAAGGAAAAAGAGAGCGGTCAGTACTGAGGCCAGTACACTGCGAGACTATAATTCGGCGGTCCTCGCCTACATAGGCATGGTGGACTGAAGCGGTAGTGTAGCATGCACTAAACAACCAATAGAGACTCGATACAACTGTCGGCTATCAGAGAGAGATAAGAAAGACCTATTCGGAACCAACCTGATACTACCACCAATCATACCCATCCTGGTATTTCCCCCTCGGGACCAAACGAGGAAGTCGTGCCGAGGAAACTCACACAGTTGGCAATTTTATTCATTCTTTCTGTGGTAGTTGTCCAACTTACTAGTTATATCAGATACAAGTCAAATTATAACAGTAACTTTAGTTATAGTTGTCTATGATCTAGAACTATGCTCCAAGTCGTCCATAACTGCGGACACGGCTTCTCGAAAAGATATAACCCTGCAGGGGTGCACCAAAGTTTTCACACGCACCTACACCCTTGTTGTCAGATAAGATAGGTACAAGATCACAAAACATACACCCAACGGTATGTTGACGGGGTCTCGGACACGACGTTTCCCAGACCCAAAGCAAGCACATGGGAGCCACCCCACTAAGCTACCCGCAACAAAGTCGGCCGGTCTCCTAGATGGACCCAGGGTTTGTGTCAATGGCTATAAACGACTGGGAACCCGGAAGTGTGACTAGGCTTGTCGATACCGTGAAAACATTCCACAGTTTTTCCTAAACAGTACAGGCGCTCCACGCGAAATCATAAATAAAACAGTAAAGCATGGCATAAGTACACGATAGTAATAAAGCCCCAAACTACTTTGTGGCCCCCAATATAGTACTTTGAAATCATGTACTAATCGATGGGGGTGCCCACACACCCCACCTGTGGTTAGCGCGCTCGATCTCGGAACAGGTGTCAATTACTCGGGATCCTACGGGACACAAGTGGGCGGTTAAAAACAAAATATTATCTATTACCCACCGGTGCCTCTGCATTATTTATCTACTTCAATTTTAGTTATTAAACAATAATTAAAGCAATGATCATCTCCACCATTAAGCATGTGCCAACCACCCAACAACGATGGAACGTCGACGACGCAAAGTAGCACCTGAGCAAGCGACTACGACTCGCAAGGCCGAATATTTACCAAACAACATGTAATAGGAGGCTGCAGGGAAGTATAAAGGGGTACAGAATCTATAGCATCACAACACAGATACAATAGATCAACAGGAGGAAATAAAGACTACAAAAGTAAGATAGGTAGAAAGAGGGAGAATGCTCGCTTGAAAACATTGTCGAAGGTTCACCCGAAGAACGGGTCGACACTTACATCAACTCATCGGCCTACTTCATGAAGAAGCAAATCACTAGAAGAAACAACAGATGCACTATTTAATACTACATCAGAAGATCGGGCATGATGCATATATGATGTATGGCATGGCAAAGGTACGATGCAATTAGGCAATATTAAGTGGAACCGGGGTCCCAACATTTAATTAGATGGTTCATGTTATTTAAATACCCCACAATTTAAATGTTGTCTTATCAAGACAAAATAGGTTATCTGTTCGCTACACAAATTTAAATGGAGGCAATATAAGGCTAGATTGCCCAGATATGGTCTCCATATTCAATTATGAGGTGAATCGGCATAAGGCCCCCAACCCGCACAATATGTATGCGACATGAAAAATTTAATATGCAACAATTTAAATATCATAGATTAAAAATATAGGGGTTTCGGATAGGGGTCACACATTAGGAGGGTCAGCAAACTTGGTTTCGAGGGTTTGGTTCGGTCTTTGGACACCGGGATCGGTCTTCGGATCGGGGCGTCAGGGTTTGGGTGCGATCTTCGGTTTGGCCTCGGGGTCGGAGAAGGAGATCTTGGAGATTTTCCGTGATGGAGTTCTTGAAGTCCCTGGTTACATCTTCACACGTTGGTGGACACGAAGAACTTGTCGAGAGGAGCTTCAGAAACACACGACACAGCCTGATCTGGAATTTGACCTCATAGAGAACACACAAACGCTATTACGAGCAGATCTTGCGGTCCCTGTCTTTGAAAATAACCACCAAAGGAATCTGCACAAGGCGGTGACGAACAGAGGAGGCACCACTGGATGGAGACACACGAGCCCGGGAACCTAGCAACGATGGCACGTGCACGACGCACGGGAGCTCGCGTGGGGAGGGGTCCGCGAGGCAGCGGCGGCGAGCTGGGAGGCGCAGGGGAGAAGGCTGCACTGCGGCGGTTGCGGGCCGGAGTCGAGGCATTGGCGCTTGCAAAGGTGGTCGGCAAGGCGGTCAACGGCCTGGCGGACGGGGAGGAGCGGAGGAAGGCCAGGCGGGTGAGCTGGAGCGGATGGGCGATAGGCTCGGGCGGCAGGGGCTCCTAGAGGCGAAGGAGGCGCGAAGGAGGTCACACGGCGGCCGACGACAGAGAGGGGAGGCGGCCTGGTGGAGCTGCAGAGGGGTGGAAGGAGGAAGGAGGCTCGGTACATAGGTCCCCGATCGGGAGCTCGCGAGGATGGCGGCGGGGTTGGTGGGGATCGAAGGAAGAACGACGGGAGGAGATGGGATCGTGTTGGTGGGGGTGGGGCCAGGGACTTGCAGCGATGTAGGGAGGGCGAGTGGCTCAGCGGGCCAGGAGTGGGTCCAGGTAGGAACGAGCGGGGGGGTGAGGAGAGCAGCGGGGTCCATGGCCATGTGCGCTGGAACGCGGTGTGTGTGTGTACTGTGCGGGTGGGTGGGGGTCGAGACGTGGGTGTTGTGCATAGCGGCGACGGGGTGGGGGAGTTGGGGGTAGGGGGATCTAGGGTTTCTAAGAATTTAGGGTTTAGGTTTTATCTGGGGTGGTAGGTTGCTGCCAGCTGGGCCTGGCCGGTGGCGGCCTCCCCCAGTTTTTGTAAAACTGTTTTTAATATTTATTTCTTTTATTCATTTAAATAAAACAATTGTAATTAGAGTTTTAGACATATAAAATATCCGGAAGGCCCAGGCTTTATAATTTGAAATGAGAGAGGCTAATGTAGAAAACAAATAGGCTTTTGAAAATAGTTTAGTGCAGAAATATGAATTATGTCATGATGATGCACAAAATATAAACAACAGGTAATATTCTGGTACAGGTTTTACCCGGGGTGCTACACATAGTTCTTAGGGGAAACTTTCCCAGTGTTGATTACTATTGTAGTTGATGCTTGTGAGTGGAACCATTGAATTATTGTTTATGTTCAGATTGTTATCCATCATTATATCATCTCTGATCTTGATCCATATGATGTCTTGTGAGTAGTTCGTTTAGTTCTTGAGGACATGGGAGAAGTCATGTTGTTAGTAGTAGAATTGTGTTGAGGTATTATTAAATGGTTTAATATTTAAGTTGTGATGCTATTCTTCTAGTGGTGTCATGTGAATGTCGACTACATGATACTTCACCATTTATGAGCCTAGGGGAATGCATTGCGTCTTTGGCTACTAATTTTGGGATTGCCGTACTGACAGAAACCTGAACCCCCGTTAGGAAACCATTGCACAAGGGAGTGTAGGATCTCAGAGTTTAAGGCCGTGGTTAGTTTTTTATATTAATTGCTTTCTTGTAGTTGCGGATGCTTGAAAGGGGTTTAATCACAAGTATGTATTAGTCCAAGTAAGGTTGGTACATTAGCACAGGTTTACCCACACAACACTTATAAAACCAAAGAAGATTAATCAACTCTATGAAACGAAAGCACTTGACAGTATTCCCATGTGTCCTCGAGAACGTTTGGTCCTCAGATGACAATACTAGGATTTGCAATAAATCCCTACTAACACATCATTCCAAAGGTGAAATAGGCTCCCCCTTGGTGTGTGCATATAGATAATTTGCATTTGAATACAAATGCACACACTAAGGTACAAGCCTTTTTCATTGGAAAAACGACTACATGAACATGATGAGTTAGAGAAGAATATCATACCGCCAGGAGATGAACTAGCCAATATGATAAGCAATATTATTAGGCCGTGAAACATCCCACCACTTCACCAATATGATGCATCCAAAGATATAATTCCAGAAATATATAAGACCATAGATAGCATCCACACAGATAAAAATCCACACAAGTACCACACCACATAGTCTCATACAGAAAAACAAACACAAATAGAGTTCAACGATAAATGGGCACAAGCAACATGATAGAAAAATGATAAAATGCAATTTCTTGCGCCCGACCCATGCAAATCCATGGAGACCTAAATAGAACTACTTCTCCCCCTTTTAGCATCGAAACACCAAAACAAAGAAGAGTGATGCTAACTCCCCAAGAGATCACTCCTCATAGACCTCCTCGTTATCTTCCTCGTCCCTATCCCCTTCTTCTTCCTCATTATACTCATCAGCTGGAGGAGTAGGCTCCCTTGCCGGTGCAGGAAATAGGTGACGCTCAAGCTCTCCATAGTTGATACCGGAAGTGTTCCACTGAGCATACAGAGCTAGAGCAGTAGGAGCAGGAGGGGGCCAAACGCCCTTGACACATGATGAAGGATCAGCTGCTGAGTGTGGGCCATCTCATAGCGCTGCCTATAAGCCTCATACTATCCCTGATGAGTATCAAACCCCATGCATAAGATGTTCCGTTGGAACCAGTTCAACTGATTGAACTCACAGGCCATAGGAGGCACTTAGGGCCTATGTCCACTAGCCCGAGCATCACACATGAAGGATTTTGGGACTAAGGAAGGATGGGAGGTCTTCTAAGACTTGTTGTAAATCTTCTTGGTCCTGTGAACACCATCCAAATTACCACCAAACTCCTCATTGGGAAGCATATACTTGATGAGCATCAAGATATACGGAGCAAAAGGGATAGAGAGCCTACTGAACATTGCATTTGTCATCTCATGGTAGATGAAATCCATGACGTCCACCTTGTACCCGCTGCTCGGCATTGGTAGCATACTCATGAGAAAAGGTGAGCGGTGGCACAAGGTGACCATGAATCCTGTCATTGTTGCCCCCACTCAGAGCAATGTTGTCCCGAAACAAACCAACAAGAGCTACATACAATGGTGAGAGTCCAGAGAAAGTACCGACCACCCCATTAGGAGCTAGGCATGGAGAGAGAGCACTATCCTTGTTGGGCTTGATGGAGAGATAATGCGATGGACAGAAGGAGCATGACGACCTCGGAAAGAGTAACCAAGGACCTGACCCAAGGTGTGGAAATCAGACTGAATCATAGTGTTCCCTGTCATCCAATTCATAGTGTGGAGCTCATCTCTGCAGATCACAAGTGTAGAAAAGAATTGCTTCACCATAGACGAGTAATAGCTGCACTGCAAGGTCATGAGATGGTGTAGCCCCATTCTTCCAGTTATAGCCAAAGCCTCACTAAGTCTTGGCTTGGATTGTGCCTGAGTCAAATCCAGAGGGTGCATGGGGCGAATCTTGAGTGATGCATAAATGTCATCATGAATATACCTGAAGTGCGAACACCAAAAAAAATTGTCCTCCTACGCCTCATCACCGTCAGCCTCGGCATACAAGTCATGGTGGCGAATGACATAAAACTCAAGGATATCCATATTCTTGTAATTGACATTGGCATGCTTGCCCTTGACCTTCCTCTAAGTGGTCCTCTTCAAAGACCTAGCCCGTTCAGCCATCTTATCTGCCTCTCTTTGTTGCCTTCTTATTTCAACCTCGTCCACAAGCACACCGTCTTCGTTTGGCATTAGGTAACGGGCACGGGGACGGTGCTTGTAGGTCTTGGGAGCACTCGAACCACCTGTTAGGAGAAAAAGATAGGTTGCATGGGGATAAGCACACACACAAGTCTAGGAGGAATGTTAGAAATAGTAGTAAAACAATCCATGGTCCAAACACACACGATACGAGAAGCTGTGGAAATTCTAAAAAGGGGTGAACCTCCTAGGCCGGATAATCCAGCCTTGCCAGGGGCGGATAATCCGTCCCTGGCAAAAAACATCAGATCCTCCACAGATTCAAGGTACAAATGTAGATCGGGCACTAGGGTTGCGAGACTAGGATCCTAACATGCAACGTAATCACAAAGTATCCTCTAAAACAAGTTTCCACCAAGAACAACAACTTACACACAAAAGAGATGAATGGGGGAGTTACCCTCACTCATTGGAGGAAGAGCTCGGAGGAGCGGATACCCAGAGGCGATGTGAAGAAGATCCGGGGAGGGCCCGGAGAATCCGGCGGTCGAATCGACTCTGGGGAGGGGCGGAAGGTCTGGCGGCGGCTGGGGGCAGGACACGGGGTTGGGGAGGAAGTGCTGCTATGTTTGAGCCCTCCCCCCGACCCCTAGTCTTTAAAGGACAAAACCGCCAGGGGCGGATTATCCGGCCCTCACTAGGGGCGGATAATCCGGCCCTCTCTGAACTTTCTGTTAAACACGGGTTCAGGCTAGTGCATTCCAAACAAAAACCGTCACAAGGTAACAATAGACTTGTGTGCAAGAATAGAGGGCTCGGTATGAGAAAAGGCTTGGGTTTAGACCACCAAACTGAGATGGTACTACACACCCAACATTGCAAAAACAAATCAAATTAAAACCAAGGTTGGGTGTGTTTTCCATAAGAACACAAGATATGCCATAAAATCCAAAAAGATCCACTAGAAACCAACTCTTCTCAAGGAGGAGTGCATGGCATGACACCGCAAAGATGTATCTTGAATTCAAAACGAATGCTCATCAATAACCCACATATAACATAATGATATTAAGGGAAATGATTTTTCTTGACTTCGGCATTATGGGGGGAGGGTTAGCCCAATCAATTAGGACCACACTCCCCCTATGTCTATGCCTGCATCTAAACCAAATAATGGAAGAGATGTAAGTGAATAAGTGTAGCATCCCGGAAAATTCCTAACTAGAAAATTTCTTGTTATTTTATTTTTTCTGCATCATCATGACATCATCATGCATCATCATGTCACCTTGCATGAAACATATAATTAAATTGTTGCCTTTAAATTTTTTCACTTGTATTTGGTTCTTGATATTGTGTTTATCCATCTCTCCCTATTTTGGCCTCCCTCTATTTTAAGATCTAGTTGATGCCATGTGTGGAACCATAATGTCTATTTACATTCTTGAGTCTTGCTAGTTTATATTTGCTAAGATACCCAAATTGAGTTGGGGGTATCATCTCTTTAATCCATTCTTTCTATATCTAACTTGTGTTCTTAATCTTGCCATTCTACCTCTCTTCCTAAATTCATGTGATCATCTACCCTCCATCTATTCCATATACCTTCTATTCTATCTATTCTCTGTTTGTGTTTGATCTTCCTCTTATTCAATCTTAATGATATCTATTTCTTGAAGCCATTTGATCTTCTCTACCTCTATTGTCTAAATCAACCAATGGTGCCTTCTTACCTTTCTATTTGTCCTTTTGGTCCCACTTGATCATCTAATTCTTGACATATGTCTAAGCTTTTTCATGAAACCCAATTCACACATACCCATGCTACCATGCCAACATACCATCCTATCTTGTCACATGACATCTTGCTATCTGTGCCACCACACTCCTATTTAAACACCATATCTTATTTGTTAAATATCTGCACGGTTTATTATATATAAATCCATCTCCTTTTCTTATTGTAAAATAAAGAAAATAATATTTTTCGGTCTGTTAGGTGACCAAAAATGTTTTCTTACTTTACTAAAAAAATAAAAAAGACAAAACATTCTTCTAAATTTTTAGCCCAAAACTAGTCTTATCTAGTCTACTTTGGACTATATAAATAGCTCTTTTGCCATTTTTCTAATTCTTTACAATATCTTTATATGTTTTCCCTTTTTCTTTCTATACTTCTATATGGTTAATATAAAGCCACCCTACATTTTTCTCTCTTCCAAATTCCCTCTTCTCCTATCTTGTCTAACCGCTGGTTTAAAATTTTCTTTAATTTACTATTTCAAACAAGAGCGAGATTTAATTGAAGATAAATTTGTTGGGAGATATGAGAAAAAGAGCCACGATAGCCTTTTCCTGTCAGGAGAAGGCTCCTGTTGGGTTTCGTCTGGTACACGCACACGCAGAGGGTGTGCGCTCTCCTGTGGCCAACATCATGTTGCATCTCTAGCCACAACGGCCTTCCTCCGGCCTTTATTTGATCTAGATCGCAGCGGAGTCCAAGACAAACACTCGCCTGGTTTCTTTTTTCCCCTCTCTTTTTCTTCTCTACAAGCCAAACCAGATCGACGCCACGCCATGGCTGTGAGCTCCGCAAGCACGCCGCCGGGGTGATCTCCTTCGGCCCCATCTAGATACTCGCGCCAGGGAGTTCAGCAAGCATGCCGCTGTCTATTCCAGTACGGAACACGGAGCGGGAGTCGCAGGCGTGTTGCCAAGGACACCATCTCGCTCTGGCGATCGCCGAGGGTTCCGGACCTTCTTCTTCCTCTCCCGACGCCGCCGGCCGTCCCCAAGCCACATCCCCTCACTGCCAACCCCATGGTGAGACACCACGTCACCTCCGTCTTCCCTTCGTCTGATTTCGTTACCGTAAGTCTGGTTTTCCATGCCAAACATCTCCATGATTGCCGCCGAGGCGAGCTGCTCCTGTTATCTTGCTGCTCCTCAAGTACATGTACGAGCACGCACTTGTTTTCTACGCCTTGCATGTATATCTGAAGCACACCAGCGCCTCCAGATCATGGTAAACCGGAGATGTTTTTCTGTCTGCCGGCACGTGGGCACCTACGTTGCATGGATACGGATACGGATACGGATACGGATACGGATACGGATACGGATACGGATACGAATACGGATACGGATACCGCGATATGGCGATACGGTGATTTTTCAAAAATATGGATACGGGAATACGTTTGTATATATATAATAAACATTAATAATTCAGCAAATAATTCCCAACTGTGCAATAGTCTTCCTTAGCTAGCTATGCACGTACTAACTACTCTTTATACGTTACACCTAACTAATTTCAGATTTGACGCATCAACTAGCATGTTTTTACACTAGAATTCCGAGAGTTGTTATTTAGTCAATTGAATCAGCAGCCAACGCCTCCCTTTTGTCTAATAAAAATGCCTTCCATTTTTTCCTCTAACAATAAATAGAGCTATGTTCAGATCATGGTGAATGTCGAATCATGTAACCTTTTATTTGTCTCATGTTATAAATCTCATGAGTTTACACTATTTTTTTTTTGTTTTGTGTTAACTAAAATCTGAGAAAAATTATTTGTGAGGGATAGAAAATACATGCTTTAAAACAAGAAAACTTGAGGAGTGCAATATCATCATTTGTTACTGTTGACAAACTAAATTTTTTATAAAAGAAGTAAATGACTTTCTAAATAAGAAAGGAATCTAAATCTATCATCCTCCATGCATAAATCCTCCATGTTCATTCCTATTAAATTGTTTATGCAAACAAATACTAAATAATTATGGACCATTTAAAGTAATACTTGCGTGTTAAATACATGGGATCACTTAACATTGGACAATGTGTAGCCAGAATGCATCTTGCACCATAGTAGCATGTCATGCATCATATCATAAAAATGCTGAATCTTTTATCGTAGTATTAAATATTATACTCGGTGTTCCTGTTTAGTGTTTTGGTTCTTACCGGATAGGATGATGAGATGATGCGAGCTTCGCCCCGTTCTTCGGATGAATCTTCTACAGTGTTTCTCAGGCGAGCATTCTCCCCCTTTCTACCTATTTTGCATCTACAGTCTTTATTTCCTCCGGTTGATCTATTGCTATATGTGTTGCGATGCTTTAGTTTTCGTACCCGTGATATCCCTTGTGGCCTCTATATTGCCTTGGACACCTCCTATCACCTGTTGTTTGGTAGATAGTCGGCCTTACGTGTCGTAGTCGCTTGCTCAGGTGTTGTTTTGTGTCGTCAAGTATCACAGTTGTTGGAAGGTTGCCATATGCTTAATGTTGGAGATGATCATGACTCAAATTACAACTTGATATTAAATTGCTGGGAATAGTTATACTAATGCAGAGGCATCGGTGGGCAATAGATGTGATTTGGTTTTTAACCGCTCACCGGTGTCCCATAGGAACCCGAGTACTTGATACCGGTTCCTTGACTATTCACACTATTCGCATGTGGGACCATGAATCCCCTTAGCGAGAGCTTGAGTCATATCTTATTTCTTGGGGCCACAAAGTAGTTTTGGGGCTTTATTACTATCATGTATTTATGCCATACTACTACATTATTTACTACCATTGCTCGTAGAGAGCGTTTACCACTGTATTGTTTTGGAACCTCGTGCCACGTGTTCGCGGTATTGACAAGCCCAGTCACACTTTTCGGTTCCCAGTCGTTTACAACCGTCGTCACAAACCTCTAGGTCCGTCTCGGAGCCGGCCAACTTCGTAGCGGGTAGCTTAGTGGGGTGCCCCCCTGAAATATTATATGAATCTTGTGATTGCTTTGTCGTGATGCCTCATTGGGTTTTCATTTGGTTTTTCCAAGGTTGATCGTGCGTGTATTGCTATTTGTGCCCCCTACAGGGAAAAAGTTCATAAAAGCCGTCTCTGTGGTTATGGACGACTTGGAGCATAATATCTCGATCATAAACAACTACAACTAAAGTTGTGCTATAAATTTGACTTTGAAATTACCAGTAAACAACTTCACTATAATAGAATGGATAAATATAAGTACCAACAACTGTTGGAATTGGGATGTCTCATGCTATTTGTATCTGACTAGTAAGTATTACAACTACAACGGAATGGTTAACTAAAACTGCCCATTGCTTGTTATGTCAGGATGACTCATGCTATTTATATCTGACTAGTAATTGCCTCAACTATAATGGAATGAATAAAACTGCCAACTATATGAGTTTCTCAGTTTGATTTGCTCGTTTGGTATCGAGGGGGAAATACCAGGATCGGTATGTTCGGTGTTAGTATCAGGTTGGATCCGCTAGTTGTATCGAGTCTCTATAGGTTTTTTAGTACATGTTGCGATTCCGCTTCAGTCCACCATACCTATGTAGGCGAGGACCGCCGAATTCTAAGATTCGCCGTGTACCGTCCTTGGTACTGACCGCTCTCTTTTTCCTTTGCCCTTTGTCGGCACCCCTTTTGTTGAAGCAGGTTTGAGATCGACGTCGTTAGCAGGGTTACCCTTCCGGCTTTAGCCCCATTTGCATCTTATCCATACTCAAATGTTGTATCGTTTTCAAGGTGATTTGGATATTTATACTATATATCTGTATTCCGTACTCTTTGAGTTGTTGTTGTATATATCTGTTTTGTGGGTTCCATCGTGGACTAATGTGTAATGATATTACTTAGTTTTCCACCCGCACGCAAGTGCCCGGTGGGCACCTTTGAATCGTTTTCATGCGGGTATGGCGGGAATCGCTAAAACTTGCATAGGGCCGATCAGAGGGTGTTACAGTAGTAGTCAAGCTAAGCTCCTTAAATCCACGATATTTAGCTCATTCCTCAAGTAACAAAACCTTGATTCATAAAGTGGCTTCATGAAAATATCAGCAAGTTGATTTTTCGTGCTCACAAAAGAAAGGCAATATCACCACGAGCAACATGATCCTGAATAAAATGATTGCGAATCTCAATATGCTTTGTCCTTGTGTGCTGCACCGGATTGTATGAAATTTTTATAGCACTTTCTTTATCGCATAAAATAGGCACTTTGTCGCAGTTGACACCGTGTTCCTTTAAAGTTTGTTGCATCCAAAATAATTGCATACAAGCACTTGCAGCAGCCACATATTCAGCTTTGGCGGTGGAGAGAAATATACAATTCTGTTTCTTAGAAGACCAACATACTAGAGACATGCCCAAGAATTGACATGCATCAAAAGTTGATTTTCTATCATCCTTGTCACCAGCCCAATTTGAGTCTGTATATCCACATAGAGAGAAATTATAGCCCTTGGGATACCATAGAACAAAGTTTGGGAAATGAAACAAATATCGGAAGATTCTCTTGACTGCCAATATGTGGCTTTCTTTAGGAGCAGCTTGATAACTTGCACACACTCCTACACTCAACACAATACCGGGTCTAGATGCGCAGAGGTAAAGGAGAGAGCCGATCATGAATCGGTATACCTTTTGGTCCACATCTTTACCCTTTGGATTAAGCTCGATATGACATTTAGTTTGCATTGGTGTAGCAACACCATTTAGATCCTTCATATTGAACCTATTGAGCATGTCTTGGATGTATTTTTCTTGATTAATGAAGGTCCCTCTCTTAGTTGCTTGATCTCGAATCCAAGAAAGAACCTTAATTCTCCCATCATAGACATCTCAATCCTGTCAGTCATAAGCTTTGAAAATTCATCATTAAAAGCTTGATTAGTAGAGCCAAAGATAATGTTGTCTACATATAGTTGTCATACAAAAATCTCCCCATTAACCTTCTTAGTAAAAAGAGTGGGATCGATTTGCCCAACTTCGAAGCCACGGTCTAACAAAAGCTTTTTAAGGTGCTCATACCACGCATGTGGGGCTTGTTTAAGGCCATAAAGTGCCTTATCAAGATTGTAGACATGGTTCGGAAAATTGGGATCCTCACAACCCGGGGGTTGCTTGACATATACCAACTCATGTAGAGGACCATTGAGAAAAGCACTCTTAACATCCATTTGCTTTAATTGAAAATTATGATGAGTAGCATAAGCACGGAGGATACGAATGGACTCAAGGCGAGCCACCGGAGCATAAGTTTCGCCAAAGTTAATGCCCTCCACTTGAGAAAAGCCTTGAGCCACCAATCTTTCCTTATTCCTTACAACAATTCCATTCTCATCTTGCTTGTTCCACTTTGTGCTGATAACATTGCAGCACTCTTTGGGATTTTCTACTAGCTTATAGACTTTGTTGCGCTCAAAATTATTCAGTTCTTCATGCATAGCAACAACCCAATCTGGATCTTCAAGGGGTTTGAAAACTTTCTTGGGTTCCACCATAGAAATATGAGATTGATGATCACTAAAGCTTAGAAGTTCCCTTTTTTGGACACCCTTCTTCTTAGATCACCTACAACTTTGTCAAGAGTATGACCTCTTAATTCAAGGTTCCTTTCAACACGAGATTTGCGACAAGTTTCAATCTCCTTATTGTTTCTTGGAGGGATTGCTTCATCATTTGAGTCCTCATCTTGACCATTGGCTTGCCCTTGATCAACCACTTGTTTAGTGCGGACAGGAGTTGAAGAACTTTGCTCTTGATTTTGAACAACAGCCGTAACAGGAGGCTACTAAAGTTCTAGAGCTTTAGGGCCGGATAATCTGCCCCTTGGAGGGGTCGGATAATCTGGCCTAGGAGTTTCAGAAGAGTTCAGGTCTTCTTCTTCGTTTCTGGCACCAGATGAGGTAGGGCCGGATAATCCGGGCTAGGGCTTTCAGGAGCTTCAGAGGATGGTTGATCTTTAGAGGGTTGTGGTGTTGGTGCAGTGGTTTCCCTAGCATGCGAAGCTTGTTGATCTTGTGTAGATGAGGGCTCTACTTGAGTAGATTATTATCCTTCCTGATCCGCCACAAGGTGTTCCTCAGTGGGGCGGAAAAATCCCACGCCCATTCTTCTTATGGCATCTTGGGGTATTTCAACATCTGCATCACAAACATCAACTTTCCCCACATGAGAGCCATCATTTTCCTCGAACACCACACTACAAGATTCTACAATAGTTCCGGAGAGCTTATTGTAGACTATATAAGTGTGGGATTTGGCACCATAACCAACAAAAATACCTTCTAAAATCCTTAGACTCAAATTTGGACAAACAAACTCCTCTAATGAGAAAGAAACACTTACAACCAAACACCCGGAAATATGATATGTTGGGATTGTTACCGGTGAGTATCTCATATGGAGTCTTGTCCAAGATTTTCTGGAGGTAAAGCCGATTTGATGAATGACATGTGGTGGATATTGCTTCAGCCCAAAAGTTGTATGGTGACTTGAATTCAACCAACATAGACCTTGCCATATCCATTAAAGTCCAGTTTTTCCTCTCGGCTACACCATTTTGTTGAGGGGTGTACGCAGCAGAATATTGATGTCTTATCCCCTCTTCACTTAGGAATTCGTTAAGGGTGTACTTCTTGAACTCAGAGCCGTTGTCACTTCTTATTGCCAATATTGGGACATTGTGTTGGCACTGAACCTCATTGGCAAAGGTCAATGACAGTTTGTTGAGTCTCACTTTTTAGCTTGAAAAAGTAGACCCATGTATATCTTGAATAATCATCAACTATCACCAAGCAATACTTCTTCCCACTGAGGCTTGCATGAGATCAAGGACCAAAAAGATCCACATGAAGTAATTCCAAGATCCTCTTTGATGATATGATAGTCTTTCTCTTGTGGGGAGAGTCGTGCATCTTTCCTTCAACACAAGCCCTGCAAACACGATCTTTTTTTGAGGGTAAAACAGTAGGGTAAAGCACCCCACTGCAATTTTTATAAATCATAAAGAGTTACAAAAAAGTATTTACAAGTTTAGGCCACCTCAAAAGAGGGATAACATTCTAAGTAGCTATCTCCTGTCTAAATTATTCTTAATCCAATCTTTGAGGCCCTGATAATTCTTTTTCTTAATTCTATACAGGACCCATCTTAATTCCTGGGCAACAATAGCCCTCCATTCCTCAATCGAAGCATGCTTGTTGTTGAAGATTTCATTGTTTCTGCACATCCATATGCCCCAAGCTCCTAAGATAATAATTTCCATTGCAAAAGGGACTTTAAGATCTTTTTTAATACTGGCTAAAGCTTCAAAAAGATTTTGATCAGCCACTTGGACATGGGAAATTTCAGCCCAGCAAGCTCTTGCAAAAGGACAGTCCCAAAATAAGTGTAGAATGGTTTCCTCACGATGCAGCCATGAAACACACATTCATAAGAATCCAGAGTAAAACATTTCCTTTTTAGAAGGTTTCGTGTGTTTAGCCTATCAAGGAGCAAGAGCCAGAAGAAGAATTTATGCTTTTGTTGACAGGAGGATTTCCACAACCAGGAGAAATGTGGCTGTACAGGCTGGTAACCAGATAAAGAATAGTAAGCCTTTTGGACTGAAAAATTACTGCCCCAAATGTAACTCCGGTTGTCAGCTTCCCCCTGCATGCCAACACTGAGTATTTGCTCAAGGTTTTGATATTCCTGGTAAGCTTACTGTGACAGAGGGAGAAAAAATGATCTTGAATATTAGCTGTTTGCAGAAACTCATTGACAGAGATGTGTGGGTTTTTTGCATAAGAAAGGAGATGAGGAAGCTTATGCTGCAGACATCCATCATTCCACATATCAGACCAGAGAAGGGTGGATTTTCCATCACCCACCGAACACTTTGCAATTCCTTTAAAAATGTCAACCAATTTCAGATGAGCTTTCCACCAAAAGGATCCCTCCATACTTCTTCCAGGTAGTTTACCATTACAGTAATAAGTGTTCCAGATAAGGTGAACCCATGGGATATCCTTGTGATTGTAAATTTTTTCCAAATTCTTCAAAAGAAGTGCTGAGTTTTGAACATTAAGGTCAAGCACCCCCAATCCCCCATGGTTCTTAGGTCGACAAACTTTCTTCCATGCAACAAGAGCTTGACCCCTATCTTGAACATCAGATGTTTTCTTTCTCCACATGCATTGTCTCATATACTTAATCAGCTGATCTTTAATAGTGACAGGAAGATCAAAACAACTCATGTAATATATGGTTAGGGAAGATAAAACAGATTTAACTAACTGTAATTTCCCCCCATAATTAAGAAAATCAGCAATCCCACACAATCTTCTCTCAACTCTCTGAACAATAGGCAGGAAATGTTCCACTGCAGGCTTATTAATGCTTAAAGGCAGTCCAAGGTAGGTGAATGGCAATGAGCCAGGGAGGCAAGATAGTGTATTGGCAAAGTGATCAAGCCTCACAGTGTCCATGTTAATTGGCATCATACTAGATTTAGAATAATTAACTTTGAGACCAGTGGAGAGTGCAAAAGTATGAAGAAGAGCCTTGAGGCACAATAATTGCTCAGAGTAGGCCTTAAGGATTAATAAAGTGTCATCAGCATACTGCACAACAGGGAAATCAGGACAGAACACACCTTCAATGGGAAGGGAAAGAAGACCAAAATTCGTTGCTTTATTGAGGATGCTTTGGAGAAGATCAGCAGCCAGGACAAACAGGAGAGGAGATAAAGGATCACCTTGTCTTACACCTCTTCTGCAATAAAATTTCTTTCCAGGCACTCCATTTAACAGAACAGAGGAGGAAGCTGAACCAAAGATTAACTGAATCCAAGAAATCCATTTATCACCAAAACCTTTGGCTTTGAGGATGTTGATAATTGCAGAATGCTCAATTATATCAAAAGCCTTTTCAAAGTCAAGCTTAAGAATTAAAATTTCTTCTTTGGATTTGTGGCATTGGTCAAGGAATTCAAATGCCCAACCTAAACAATCTTGAATAGACCTTTGTTTGAGGAAACCATATTAATTATTGTGGACAAGTTTAAGGATGAACTTCTGCAATCTGTTAGCCAGAATTTTGGTTATAATCTTGAGGACACTGTTTAGCAGAGAAATAGGCCTAAAATCAGCAGGTGTCAGAGGAGCTTCAATTTTTGGAATGAGGGTCATAAAAGAGGCATTAATGCTTTCCAAGGAAGTTTGCCCCTCATAAAAATCCATAAGGAATTGTTTCACATCATCCTTAATAATAGGCCAACATTGTTTCATGAATTCATTGTTAAAACCATCTGGGCCAGGGGATTTATCATTTGGAAGTTCTTTAATTACATCTTCAATCTCCTCATCAGAGAAAGGTTTTTCCAAAGCATCATTTTCCTCTTGCCTTAAGCATTCCCCTGCCAAGTCATTAAGATTGAAGTGCATTTCAGGCTTATCAGAAGTACCCAATCTATCTTTAAAGGCTTTCCATAGGAGATCTGCTTTGCATCATGATCATGAATCTCATCATTAGAATCATCTTTGAGTATGGAAATGTAGTTATGCCTAAAACTTATGGTAGCTTTGGAATGAAAGAATTTTGTGTTTTCATCACCGAGCTTAACCCATTTAATTTTCCCCCTCTGCTTCCAATAAGTATTTTGATCTTGTAACAGAGAAATTATAAGATTCTTCAGGAGATCTCTGAGATTCCATTCTAGGACAGTAAGAGTTCTCATTTCCTCCATGGCATCCAGAAGATCAATGGTGGCATTAACATTGCAGATTTGTGATTTCAGGCAGGGCAGATTTTTTGCCCAGAGCTTCAGCCCCCTTCTTACATTTTTTAATTTAGCATTAATTTTTTTGGAAGAATCCTGAAAGCCAACAGGAATATTCCAGGCATTTTGAACAATAGCTTTAAATTCCTTATGATGCATCCAATGATTTTCAAATCTGAACACCTGGGCTTTGGGTATCATTGTGCCAATGGAGATGACACAAGGAAAATGATCAGAGGTAGGCTTAGTAAGAGGAGCAACAAAAGTTGAAGGAAAGCTCAGAGTCCAGGAAGCAGAAGTAAAGAACCAGTCCAGCCTTTCCAAAAGGGGTTCTTTTTGCATGTTACTCCAAGTAAACTTTCTACCTTTAAGGGGTAATTCTATGAGACCCAAATTATTAATGGCTTCATTGAAGAGAAGCGTACCATTCACATCCCCACCCAGTCTATTTCTATCAGAAGGCTTTCTATAGAAGTTGAAGTCACCCACAATGAGCCAATCCATATCATCAGGCATATCAATATTTCCAAACCAATCTAAAAAGTCTGCCTTTTTTCCAGGTAAGCATGGGCCATAAATATTGGTGAGGATCCAGGTTTCATTAGACAAGAGGGATATCAAGGTGATGGAGATGGAGAACTCATTGTGAAAGGAAAGATGCCTAGAGAACAGAGAACTATTCCAAATGGTGATCAAACCCCCAGAGGCTCCCCTGGAGGGAAGAAATTCAAATTTTGTAAATTTGGGGGGCAGAATTTTTTATGTAAGAGATGTCAAAATCTTCTCTCTTAGTTTCTTGAAGGCAAATAATATCACAGCCAGACTCATCAATTTTATTTCTGACAGCAACCCATTTTTTTCAGAGTTAATACCCCTGATATTCTAGTTCAAGATCTTCCAAATTCTTTTGTTATCCATTAATAAACCAGATGTATGTAGAATGATGAGGTGATATAAGTAATGTAACCACCCAATTGAGGAAACAACATCCACATAGACAAAAGGCAATCCATATCATAACTCCACTGACAGATTCAACAACAAGTACCAAACACATGAAAAGACCACAATAGCAGGTCACAGAACAGGGAGTCAACAAGACTCCAGCAAAAGACTTAGTTTGATACATTAAAAAACTTAAGTGGGGGGTTTCTTCTTGGCTTGCTGACCATAGGTACCAGCAACCCTAGCTTTCTTCTTGCCTCCAATGCTCAAGCTTGATGAGCCAGTTCCTTTGATGCTTCCTTTTTGAGGAGCCTTTACTGCCACATCAGTGGCTTTCCCTTTCTTGAGCAACCTATTTTCCAGGTCACCATCCTTAACCTTGCAGAAAGAGGCAGCAAGATTTTTAACCACTTTAGGATTCAAGCATGGTGGAACAGCATTGCAAACCAGACAATCAGCAATTTAGGTGGCTTTTAAAACCCCCATTCAATTCAACAATTCTAGGGCTTCTTCTCACCTCAATGTCAACAAGAGGCTCCTTGCCCTTTCTCTTTCTGGAAGGGGTGGAGGGAGAGCAGGAAGATTGCTTAGCTTCAATGCCCAGACAAGGAGGAGCCATCTGAGAAATGCTCTCATTAGGGATGATGAAAGAAATGGAGTTCTCTTCAGCAATAGGCTCTTTAATAATTTCCCATAAAGGAGAGTAAGGAAGCTCTTGACCCAACTAAACTTCTCAAGGGTAGAAAGCATGAGAGTAATAAAGATAAATCAACTTACAGGGATATCACACATGAGAGAGCCTTTTGAGGAAGTGCCCTTCTGAATATGAGGAGCAAAATAATTTTCCCAGAGCTCCAGGCCTTGTTGGGAAAAGCCCTGTGTTGCAACATGCACATCAGGAATGGACACAAAAGTTCTCACCATTCCCACCTGAAGATGTGCCTCATTAGGAGAAAGGAGATGCTGATCCTCCAACATCCAATCCTCATTTTCAGCAGCCACAGCACTTGAATCCATGGGGCTCCCCACCCTCCCCTCATCATCTGAGTTTACCTCATCATCATCAACCAAATAGTTCTGTAAAATGTTCTGAAGGCCTTCACCAATACCAACACCTTGGGGTCCAACAGCCACACCCTGATCCTCAGCAACCACAGGCTCAGCATTTACAGACTCATCATCATCAGACTCCCAGTCTTGGACAAGGATGGCACCTGTAACCCCACTGTTAACTTATGGTTGTCCACAGGCATGTCTTCATCAGGAGCAATGACAGGGCCTTGAACAGGAGCAGCAGCAGCTTCCCAGGGGCCCCAACCTTCATTAGACAGGTGCAGGATGTGGGTCCACATTGTCATCTGGAAGTGGGTCCTCATCAGGTGGGCCCCCCCAAACAGGTTACTTTGCAGAACTTCAACAGAAAAAGTCCAGGATTTAGACTCCACCAAGTCACCAATAGCAAACCTTACACTCTTGGGGATATCAACCAGATCAGTAACACGAATCTTCGCAACAATCCTTCCTTTTTGGTCTGGGTCCCTCTCCCATAAAAGGACCTTCCCAATATCAGCAAAAACCGCATTCAGATCCTCAGTATGCCAGTGGTCCAATGGAGGACCAACTAGCATCACCCAACATTCATTGTTGAATTGAGCCCTCCTCCAATTTTCCCCCTCATTGTGCTTAACGAAAGAAACATGCACATCTTGAAACGGAATGGGGCTAGCCGCAATGAGCCTGTCCCGATCACTGACATGGTGAAATTGCACATAAGCAGACCCAAAGGGACATGCCTGGACATCCCGAAAGTGAACACGAACCTCATTGTTGAGGAAATCAACCAGGACATCACGAATATTCAAGAACGGAACTGGACCAGGGGGAAGGGGATTAATGGTAGCAATAGCATACTGTTCATGCAACCTCGACCTCCGCGGCACCACCACCCTTTTGACACGATTCCGTCCAGCCACTTGCATAACTTGGAAGCCATTCAGCAAGAAAGGAGCAGGATCAATCGGGATGTTCGCCATTTCGGCACTCTTCACCGACGACGAGCAAGAGGGGAATGGGGTTTCTGCAGACGGGGGAGTTGAGGAGACAGGGGGAATGGCAGATGTTTTTTGCAAAGAAATGGTGAACTCGTGAAAACTGTTGTGAACGATGGGCCGAGAAAGAGTATTTTCCTGGGCCTTGAACCACCCCTTGTAAGAATTGTCGGGCCAAATGCATTTTGGGAAAGAAGGGAATTTCAGAAAGGGAATGAGACCAGGTAGTTTAAATGTCGCGCGATTGGCGCCTCCTGATGACCCGATCGGCATTACTACTGGTTTAACACCGCCATCAGCAAGCACCTGCGCATAGGATCTGTCATGAATGCTAGATTTGAAATCACACTTATTATGTTCAGCAGACACAGGCGATGAAACCGCAGCAGGATTCGGAAATTTGAGCCGATGCAAAACAGAAAAACCTTTATTGCTAGGCTTCAACGAAGGAGATTTTTTGGAATTATCCTTTTTGTACGTGACAACTTTCCATTCTCCAGCAGATTCTTTATAAAACTCCTTTTCTTCATAAATCCAATTTGGGCCCCCATTACCCCAAAGGTTGACGTGAATCACAAACGACTTGCATGAAAACTTTGAAATATTGTAGATTTCAAAACCCACCGCCCGTGAAGCAACCGAGAAACGAAAAGTTCTATCTTGCAGAAACTTCACCTGGAATTTAGAAGCCTGACCACCAAAACAAGCTTGGAGTGCAAGACTAACCGTATGGAAATCCAACTTAAAATTTGCTCTTCCAAAGGAACAAACCAGATAGAAAGGTCTCTTTCTGAAACCACCAAGGAAATTAACTTGATGCCTAAATTTATCAAAAATCTTCTTCTCAAAATCCTGCCCTAATGAAAAATCCAGGACAGGTCGACTCAAAGATTCATCCTTGATAGCATACCCCAAAGGAAGGTTCTCGGTGAAATCCAGCGTTTTTGGCACAATCTTCTCAAGATTGAGGGGAAAATTCTTAACCAAAGGGCTGGGCAAAATCTATGCGCCGACTACAACCCTCTTCACCTGAAGATCAATAGAAATACCCGAGGCCACAACCTCACCTTGAATCAAGTATCTAGCATCAATTACTACCTCATTGTGGTTGAGGAGAACCAGCCTTTTTGAACTAGGAAAAAGCATCAAAAATCCTTTAGAAGGCTCAAGATCATCGGCCAGCAAAGAGGAGCAAAGGGCATGTCATTTAAAACCAGTGTCCTCATCTGTTCCAGAGATGGTAGGAGATCTACCAAGAAAACTAGATGAAGGATCCAGAGAATCATTAACACGAGAGAGATGAGAGGGGAACCTCAAAACAGATCCAATAGATATCTTCTCCCCATTTTCCAAACATCTACCCTCAAGGGGAGAGCCTTTGGCGTTGAGAAGAACCAGCCAAGAATCAGCCGAGAGAGCGAGAGAGCCCTCGAGAAACTTACCACCCGTGGTCACACCAGAGTAGGTGATCTTCCAACAACCCCCTGAGGAATCCATGCAGAGCATTTGCCGGTGAGACGCCGGCGAAAGCCGGAGGCCGACCAACGGTCACCTCAGAGGAGCCTCATGCCTCGGAAATCGTGCGGGTGGAGGGGAGCTCACACATATGATAGATTGACAAACACGATCTTTGGAAAAGGAAACATTGTCTTTTAGTACAACGATGTGGCTACCCTTGTGAAGACTTTGCAAAGTTCTCATGTTGGCGTGGGCTAGATGGCGATGCCATAACCAGCCCGTGTCGGCCTTTGTGAATAAGCACATCGGACCTGTAGTGGCTTTCCCTAAGAAGTCCACCACATACAGGTCATTTTCGACATACCCAACGAAAGTGACCTTTAGAGACTTGCTCCACAAGAGTACCACTAAATCACCATCAATAAAAACAGCAAATCCCATCTTACCAAGGGAACGAACAAAAAGTAAATTGTAACCGAGGGTCTCAACAAGAATGACATCCACGAGAGAGATATCGTGGGAAACCACAACCTTGCCAAGACCCAGTACCTCATATTTTGACTTATCACCATAGGAGACGGTTATGTGATCATGATTAGGCCTCATATCCATGATGATCTCTTTGCTTCCGGTCATATGACTAGTGCATCCACTATCCAGCACCCATTTAGATCCACCGGAAGCATAGCCCTGCAAGAAAGTTACTTCTTGTTTTAGGTACTCATTTTTCAATGGGTCCTCTCATGTTAGTAACAAGGGTCTTTGGGACCCAAATAGACCAAGAAATATAACTATCATAAGGACCAATGAAACTAGCATAGACATCACCATAATAATCACAGAGTAACTCATAGTTAGGATTCTTAGTCCCTGCAAAACTAATATAATTAGTTTTGTCCGTTGCGATGTTCTTTTCTGTGGTGCTTGTCTTATTGGTATTCGTATACTTGTTCTTTTTATTCTTGGACTTAGTGACAAAACCAAGTCCCTCTTTTCCATAGTTTGGCCTTTGCTTGCCAATGATCTCAAGGACTTCCTTACCTTTGGGAGTAGATACCTTGGCAAGTTCATCAGTTAACCTAGAATTTTCATCATGAACTTCTTTATGTGCACATGTTGATGTAGAAGTGCTAGGAATATCATAC
Source organism: Avena sativa (assembly GCA_916181665.1). Taxonomy (NCBI): domain Eukaryota; kingdom Viridiplantae; phylum Streptophyta; class Magnoliopsida; order Poales; family Poaceae; genus Avena; species Avena sativa. Next base: position 163,860,159 of record OV702284.1, read on the forward strand.
TTGCACAGTCGAGTTTGGAGCTGATCGTGTGACTCGTTGAGAATAGAGTATTCACTTTCCAAAGCCTTGTGAGCAATGTCAAGCTTCTCCAACTTCTCCGTGAGTCTAGCATGAACAGCCCCAAAGTCAACCTTCTCCTTCTTTAACTTCTTTGCTTTGGCTACTGCATTATCACGTTCTTTGACAAGCTTGGTCACAACTTCTTCATGTGACTCTTCGATTGACTCAAGTCTCTCTTCTAGGGAGACTCGAGCCTCTTCTTCTTCCTCTAGAGCATTTTTTAGATATGCAATTTCCATTGCATCCTCCCTTTCATATGTGCCCTTCTCTTCAAGGAGCACTTCATTTTGAGCAAGTTGATCCATAAGGGACTCAAAATATATATTGTGCTCACCTTGCAATTTAGTGATAAAGTAATCCAAAGAAATAATTTCTTCCTTAATCTTAAGACTAGTAGAATCATCCATGTCAATTATAGTCTTGGGAAAGGAAGTAGTGGAAGATGATACCTTGGTACCTCTTGCCATGAGGCAATTGACATTCTTGTTGATGATGTTCTCATTAGGTGCATCAAAGAGCGATACTGATGTTGATGTAGTGGCTATGGCTTCCACTTCTCGTGAGCTATCGTCATCTTCTTCATCTTCCCTTGCAGATGAATACTCCTCTTGAGATACCAAGACAATCTTTGGTTGCTTCTTCTAAGGAATATTCTGTAGGGGTTCGTAGCATGGAAAACAAAAAAATTCTATCGCATGAACACACACAAGCCAAGATCTAATCTACTAGATCAGTGTAACGAGTTGATAGAGTACTAACCCTCGAATATCCAAAGCGTTTAACGATATCGGATTATCATGGTTGATGTAGTTGTTCACTTGCTGATCTCAAGATCGTGAAAACGATCCTTCTGGCACCGTGTTCTGGCAGCGCTTCCACAGTTGGTCACACGTTCGGTACTCTATGAAGACCTTCCCCTCCATTGTTTCACCAGGCAGCGGAGGTTGTAGATCTCCTCTAGATTCCAGCAGCATGACGGCGTGGTGGTGAAATGGAGGAGTAGATCTCACAGGGCTTCGCCTAAGACGAAGCGAGTATGATGGATTTAGAGAGGCCTTGGAAACTAGGGTTTAGAGGCCAAGGAGTGTAGGTGGCAGGTGGCTAGGGAAGGGCTAGGCGGAGGCGACTTGGAGGAGCTCTAGGGAGGTGGCGGTTTAGAGGGGCATCCGGCCTAGGGTTTGGGTTGTGAGGCAAGGGGCGCCCCTCCCCTCCTTTTATGGGAGGGAGAGGCGGAAAGGGGGAGGGGATTCCTCCCCCAACTCCTCTTCATGTCTTGCGGCAAGGGAGGGAGGGGAAACCTTGCTCCACTAGGTTTCCTCCTCTCCCTCCACTTGGTTTGACTTCCAATGTTGGGATTGGACTTTTCAAATTGGAGTTTGACTATTCAAACTAGAGTTTGATTATTTCTCTTCCCATTGACCAACGAAGTGACCTAGTACATGATGCAACCATTCCACACTGGTATGACACATTCATGTACCCTTCCCTCTCCGGGGTGGTGGACCTTCTAGACCCTTCTAGAATATTCCGGTGAAAACACCGAAAACATTTCCGAACCCTGGAATAGGACTTTCCTTATATGAATCGTATTCTCTGGACCATTCTGGATCTCCTCATAATGTCCTGGATCCAATTCGAGACTCTGAACAACATTCGGTCTCCAACTCATTACCATATCTACTAACCAACATCGAATCCTTAAGTGTGTCTCCCTACGGTTCGTGAATTATGCAGACATGATCGAGACACTTCTCCGATAAATAACCAATAGAGGAATGTGGAAATTCATATGGCTCCCACATATTTCTATGATTACTTCATGATCGAATGAACCATTTACATATGATACCAATTTCCCTTTGTCTCATGATACTTTACTTATCCGAGGTTTGATCATCGGTATCTCCGCATACCTAGTTCAACCTCGTTACCAATAAGTAATATTTACTTGTTCCGTGATATGTGATCCCTTGTGATGTAGTCACATGCTTGCAAGACAATTGGATGACATTCCACCGAGAGGGCCTAGAGTATATCTATCCGTCATATGGATGGACAAATCCCACTCTTGATCCATGTTCCTCAACACATACTTTTAGAATACTTAATGCCACCTTTATAACCACCCAGTTATGAAGTGGTGTTTGATGTCATCAAAGCATCCATCCGGTGATGGTGATTAACATGATCTCATGGTCGAAGGATTTAGGTTACTATGTATTTGAAAGCTTATAGCAAACAAAATATTGAATGACTTGATCTTATGCTATGCTTAACTATAGGAGTGTGTACATAACATCATTCTCCTAATGATATGACCTTGTTATTAATAACATCCAATGTTCATGATTAGGAAATCATAATCATCAATTAATCAACAAGATAGTATTACAAGAGTCTTACTAGGGACTCTTACATGTTTAAAAATCACACAAGTATTAATGTTTCCGATAAATATAATTATAGAATGGTATGTAAACATTTATCTTAAACACAAATATATAATAATAAATACTTTTATTATTGCCTCTTGGGCATATCTCCAACATATTCTTCTTCACAAATTACTTCTTTTGTGGAGCCTTTGACTTTTCTTGTAGGATGATCCTTCCTCCATTATCTTCTCTACTTTGATATGGGAACTTAGCTACAAAGTGCAGCTGGTATCCACAGTTAAAGCAAGTTCTCAATTTAGGACCATTTTCCCTTCTTCCATTTGACCCACTCTTGCGTTCAAGTTCAGATTTGGCTTTTGCGGGGTCTTTCCAAAAATTTCTGGCATAGAAGGCCATGTACTCACCATGAGCCCTCTTGACATACTAGGGATAGTGCATAGCTTCAAATTCATCCTCGTCTTGTCCATCTACACTTTCCTTCAAGGCCACATTGACCCCCTTATGTATTCCAATGACTCGAGCACGAGCATCTTCGGCATTCTTGGCAGCCACTTTGAAAGATACCATTTCTTGCATTACCTCATTGGATGTCATTTGGTGGTAATCATGTCTACCTTGGAGGCTCTTCAAATCTGTAGGCTCAAATGGCATAAGAGCACTAACATACTTTCTCTTGATCCACGCGTCATCAATGTGGGAAGCACCATGATTTTTGAATGTGGTGGCTATTGACTTGAGACTTATATACATATCCTCGTGATCCTTTCCATCCATCATATCGAACGCTTCAGCTTGGTTACTCAAAGCATCATACCTATTCCTTCTCATGCTTTCATTTCTAATGAAGAGCTCGGTGAGAGCATCCCAAGCTTCCTTTGCTGTGTTGAGATGTTCTATGTGGGGCATGCCCTTGGGACCCAGACCAAGTTGGATCATGTGTAGGGTCGTTTCATTGAGTTGGCTGTCCAAAACCTCTCTTCTTGTTAGATTGTTTGGATCTCCAACATGAAGACCGTTCTCTATGATTTTCCATAACTCAATGGACGAGCTGCACACATGAGACTTCATCAAAAATTGCCATTGATTAAAAGTAGATGCAGAAAGCTTGGGTGGATCACCCCTATTATTTATATGAGGGTGAGGGATATGTGGATCAGGTGAATATACATGAGGTACCTCGCTATATTTCTCCTTACCACTTCCCTTTTTCGAGGAGGAACTCTTAATAGTGCCATCACCTACCACATCGTCTTCTTTGGATTCGGTGTTACCCTTTTCCTTAGATTGCGGAGTGGTGGCCTAAGAGGCAGATGGAGGTGGTGATGTGGGTGCGGAGAGACGCATAATCATTTGACGCATCTCTTCCATCTTATTCTCCATTGAACTAATCAAGGTTGTTTCCAATGTCTTGAGATCGTTCATGGTGACTATGTCTGTAGCATCACTCCCATATCCCCTGGTACCCATACTTCTCTTAGGCGGTTAAGCCCGAATAAATAGCCGGGGATCTTATACCAATTGTAATGGATCGTATGGGCACCTAGAGAGGGGGGTGAATAGGTGCTACTTTAAATTTTAATTATTTTTCAATTTAGGCTTGACACAAAGTAAATTATCTAGATATGCAATTACGAGAATTCCCTATATGCAATCCTAACTACTAAGCGTGTAAAGAGGAGCAAGGAAACCAGAGTGGAGCACGCAAAGACACATGGATTTGTTTGATCGCAGTTCCTTCCTTGTTAAGGGAAGTACGTCTATGTTGGAGGGGTAGGCGGTTCTAATACCACCATTCCACAATAGGCCTCACCCTATTCTCTGATGGATATCGCCACCAAAGGCCTGATCCACCTTTCCACTATTGGTATCCTTCGAGGCCAGAATTGGTGCCTTTACAACGCTAGCGGGGCACACATCCACAACTGAATTGGAGGCTCTCACGATGATAACAAGATGCCACAAGAACAAGGATTATCAAATAACTGAAACAAGGATCTAGATATTTGCAAGAAATACTAGATCGAGAATCCTCCAAGTGAATGGAGGGGAAGTGAAGCACTTGATTGCTGTTGATGAAGGTCGAGGCCTCATCCTTCGATTCCCCAAAGATTGAAGCCTTTGGATGGGTAAAGGTGGAGATCTCTTGTTGGAGCTTGATGAACATGTATGGACTTTTTCAAAATGAATCTAGAGTTTTGGCAGGAGGGGTGATGGGGATTAAATACCCCCTGCCAAAACTGGCTAGTAGAGACATTTGGGGGAGGATTATCCGCCCTGGGGGGGATCCTCCCTAGGGCCAAAAAATTCGGGGGATTTTACGCCCCCATACAGTGCACCACGCCATGTTCACCTTGTCGAAAATCCTCGAGGGGGCGGATTATCCAGGCCCCCCAAGGGGCGGATTATATGGCCCAGGCAAAAACTCCAGCCGTGGTAGAATAATCCGGGGGATTATCCAACCCCCATGCAGTATGACGCGCCTCAACACTCCTTGGAGAAATCTTGGGGGGGGCGTATTATCCGGCTAGCCGGACAATCCAGGGGAAAATCCGCCCCCATGCAGTGTGACACGCCTTGCCTGTGCTTGGACTTGGGGAAGGGCCGAATTATCTGGCCCTTGTTAGGGGCGGATAATCTGCCCTCTAAGAACATCATTTTGCTCCTTTTGAATATGCTAAGACCCGCAGCACTTCAAAACACATTAAACAATCCTTGGTATTGTTATCTAACACACAAAACACTAGAGATCATGAAATGCTCTTTCAGCTTGCAGCTGATGCTTCCGTGAGGGAGAAGGCAATGACAGAGAAGCTGATGGTTGCTGCCAAGGCACTGTCTGGTAGGTCACTCGAACTTTCCAGACTACTTCTCTCCAAGATTTTGGCATTTTTCCTTGCTGTGATTTGGACCTGTTTTGGCGCATCTGCAGATCCCACCGGTGTTGCCTTTGATCATGTTGTCTTGTACCATGGGGATCCTCTCGCGAATGCAGTTGCCGTGGTCAAAGACCGTTGCATCTCCACCGTCGATACTTTGGTCAAGGCAAAATAGGTCCTCAGCCACTTCTATCGGGAGATATTCCCAAAGCTATGGCCCTGGCAGGAGATACGCATGTGGAGTACATGAAGACCTAGAAGGGCTCTTGCTCCACCCTTGGCTTGGTGATGGCGTTGGAGTCTGGAGCACATCTGGACCTGAACCAGGCCACCTTCAGGATGCTAGTGGCGGTGGATGGCAGTGAGGTAGCCTTTGCCCCCTTCACTTCACGCTGCAAGCGCTATGGCCCATGTCGGATTGAGTTGCTGGCCAGTTATCCGATTGAGCAAAATAAGGTGGCTGTGACACTGGCCAGGAATCCTGGGACTGCTTCGGATGCGACGCATCCTTAGGACCCGTCTGCTGCTTAGTTGTCTTTGTAGATTTTCTTTTGCTTTTTTGTTGTAGTTTATGTAATGTTTTGTATCGGATGAATTTCAACGTTAACACGTAGTGGTTCCTTCTATGAATATATGCCTTCTGCTTCTACTTTTGCCAGTTTCTTTGTCCTTATACTTTGTCATATGTGCACCTCTTAGGGTGTCATCGCCAGTTCCCTTGGCCTTTGCCCAACCGACAACAAATGAGGCCTCGCAATTGCCATTGCTGCGTGATCGCATTCGAAGTTTGGAGAGGGACGTCCTTGTCATCTGTGGTCATGCTAACGTTTGAAAATCCAAAACAGAGCGGGCTGTTGCGAGGAAGGAGTATGTCCTCGAAGAGTTTCAGCAGATTGGCGAACAACTTCAGTGTAAGTGGCAACCGGGTGCCTCTTATTTGTTTTATAGTTGCATTTGTTATTTTTTGGATTATGAGCTATTGCTCTTTGTAGTTGTCAACATTCTTCCGCTGGAAGAGAAGGAGCGCGTGGTTATTCGGCTCAACTGTCTCACTCAACACGAGATGGAGGCCGGGGGATTCTTCTAGATGGCCCGCGATCGAGCAGCCGTTGTCGCGATGGTACAAGACCATGTCCATCAGGTGCTTTAGGTTTTGAAGCGTGCAATATCGTCATTTGCATCCATCTGGGTTGCCATGTTCCCCTTGGATGCATATCCATCCAGTTTCCTAGGGCTGTTGGGAATGTTTCAGAGCGTGGATGTCGTGAAGGAGATTGGGCACCATCAGCTTGTTGCGGGTGCGAAAGCGGCGCTGGCCCTTGTTCGGCTACACTGTCGGGACATGGACTTGGCGGAGATAGAAGCAGGACTACCCGCTCCCCTAGATGGTATGGCATGGAACATGCGCCCACACTATGAGGCGGTGGCTCGCCATGCCGAAGACATAGTGCACTTCTTCGACGAGCGAACGAATGTTCTGCTTTAGCATGGTTAATCCCTGCAAGCATTGTACATGACGATGTAAAATTTGTATATTTTCGGTTGGGTCGTTTCTGCCCTTGTAAAATTTGTAAAATGTGTTTCATGTAATGCTACCTGTTGTAAAGTTTGCATGTCCTTTTCGTTAGTCTGACGTGGTCAGCTACTCAGTTGGATGCGTTAATGTAAGAGTCCACGAAGTCGTTGGGTGAGCTGCAGCCTCCGAGCATGATGCATGCATGTAAATTTTCATAAGAAAAGAATGTATTGTCCAAGGAACTTAGCTTTTATTCATTGCATAGTAGGAAATACAGGGTTCGGCTGAGTAGCCTAGCTGAAAAGCCTTATTATAAGTAAAAACAGCTAAGGGTAGAAGTGTCGCAGTTGTGCGACGTTCTAGGGGTTAGAGTATGCTACTCCAGACTCATTGTCCTTGAGGCGGCAGGTACCAGCTGGAATAACTTTGGTGACCATGTAGGGGCCTTCCCAAGATGACTCGAGCTTCAGGTGCCCCTTTTGCTTGAGCCACAGGACAAGGTCTCCTTCGACGAAGGACCTTGGACGCAGCCGTCGGCTATGATAGTTGTGGAGGCTTTGCTGGTACACTGTCGAACAGGCGTTAGCAATGTCGCGTGCTTGGTCCAAGAGGTCAAAGTCGTCATCGAGTGCGGCCGTTGATTCGGGTTCGCTGCAAGCGATGGCTCGTGGGGCCTTGTGGCGCACCTCGAGAAGTAGCATTGGTTCGACTCCGTGCACCATGAAGAAGGGCGTGTAGCCGGTGGCGCTGTTTGGCATTGTGTGTAGGCTCTAGAGGATGGAGGGTAGCTCATCCGCCCAAGCTCCATCCGCTCGTTTGAGAGGGCACATAAGTCATTTCTTGATCCCGTTGCAGACGAGGCCATTAGCCTTTTTGACCTGGTCATTGGTCTACGGGTGTGTGACCGAGGCGTATGTGATATTGATGCCAAGGCCTTCACAGAAGTCTTGGAATTCCTTCGAGGTGAAGTTCGTGACGTTGTTGGTGATGATGCTATGGGGCACCCCGAACCTGTAGATGATGGACTGGAAGAACTTGACGGCGGTGATGCCAGTTTGGTTGGTGACGGGCGTAGCCTCGATCCACTTGGTGAATTTTCTAACTATCACCAGGAGGAAGACACAGCCTCCGGGTGAGGACTTTTGCAGTTCGTCAACCATATCAAGTCCCCATTGCGCGAAGGACCATGCTAGTGGTATAGGCCATAGCTCTAAGCCTGGTGCATGTGGTTTATCGGCAAACTGCTGGCAGGCGTTGCACCTCTCGACGATGTCCTTGACATCTCGCATCGCGGTTGGCCAGTTGAAACCATCTCATAGAGATTTGGTGACTAGGGCGCGACTGCCAGCATGGTGGTCGCAGATGCCTTCATGGATTTCAAGGAGGATGCTCTTCCCATCACCATTGTTGACGCATCACTGGAGTACCCCAGTGATGCTTCACTTGTATAGCTCGCCATTGATGATGGTGAAGGCTTTTGAACAACGGGCGATCTGCCTAGCATTCGTCGGGTCGTCCGACAGTTGCTTGCTCAACAGGTACTTGACGTATGGTTGAGTCCAACAATCCCGGTGCGTCAATTCGTTGACTCCATTTCCACTACGCGACTCCATCCACCACACGACACGCTGCCGCATGACTCCGCCTGCCGCGCGACTACCTTCTCGGAGCCGACTCCGTGTCCGCTGCACTGACTCTACACCCGGGGGCTCCATCGGCTCAGGCGACCCTCTACAGTCTACGACTGTAGCGACCCGCTACGGTCTTCGACTCCATCCCACGATCCGCTACAATCTTTGGCGACCCACTGCCACATCAACTCTAGTCCGCAGCATCGGCTCTCGAACGCCGCCTCGACTACATCAACCACATAGACTCTACACATGGGAGTTGTGCCGACTCCACCACGCGACCAACTGCGATCTTAAGCTGCGGCGACTCGCTGCGGCGATCTTCGAGTCTGGCGACCTTATGGGGTCTTCGGCTGTGATGAGCCGCTGCGGTCTTCGGATGCGGCAACCCGATGCGATATTTGACTGCCGTGGCCTATTACGGTATCCGGATGCAGCAACTCGTCATCACCACGTGACTCTGGTTCGCCGCGTCGACTATGTACGCTGCATGACCCGCTGCCACGTCAACTACATGTCTGGTGCACAACTCTCGACCGCCACTCATTTGGTGTTGATCTCATGACCTGATGCATTCTTCGACTCTAGCAATCTGCTACGATTTTCGAATCTAACGACTCGGGGGGGGCCTCGGCTTCTGCGACCATGAGCCGCTACAATATTCGGTTGCGCCAACCCACTGCCACCATCATCTATGGTGATTCGCTACAATCCTCGACCATGACCCGTTGGTTGCATTGGCTCCTGCGATCTGCTGATCGCATTATCTCCCAAGACCCGTTCACCTCATCGACAACCAACAAAGCTAAGTTCCCCTCTACTTAGAGATGATTCTTTTTTAACTCGCACTCTAAAAAATCTGGGGATGCGCCCTCTTCGAGTAACCTAATGTGTTGTTGACTCCACGCACTCGAGCACCTCATACGTGACAGCATGAATAGTTGATCCTGCCTAATCATCGAATCCTTGAAGTCCGAGTACCTCGGCAAGGTACTGAGACTAAGGGTAATCAGGCTAACAAAAAGGCCTAGCATATAGTGCAAAAGTGTCAACTCGATTGGAACTAGAAAATGTTATAACAAGCCGACAGGCAAATATACTTTACAAGATACAAGTAATTCATAATTCTTTATGTTTTCTGCAGCTTACAAGGACATCAACTGCATCTACCTATTCTATTGAGTCCTCCAACAGAGCGTACCAATGTCAGTTGCGTCAATTAACGCCAAGACCCGAGTCGACACTCTCCTCGGATGACCATGTCAGTTGTTGACAGACGCGATGCTGGTTGCACACCCGATAGAAGCGATTGCATTGACTCCATTCGCATCGTCGACTCACCCGGTTAAAACGACGCATGACTCTGCTATATTGACTCCGATGGCATCATCGATTCTTGGCTCCTCATGCATGAGATGCTGACTCGATGCACTTCGGATCTGTGGTTTCTCCTTGCATGAGTCTCCACTCGAGTCTATGACTCGACTAGACACTCAGAGGCTACTCCTATCTGGAGTGCTGGTCACACACTCGATGTACTTCCGGGTTAGCGATTGGCCCATGATATTATTGACTACAACTGCACGATACAAGACTCAAGTTTCTACCCGAGTCTATGATTCCTGGGGCTACTCTAAACTAGAGAGTTGGTCGCGCACATACAAGATCTTCGAGTGGCACGCTCTGATTCCTCACTCGAATCAACGATTCGACTAAGGACTCAGGGGATACTCCCATAGGGAGAGCTGGTCGCGCATTTTAAAAAGCACTAGCATTGATATTATTCGCAAGATCATCCAAAGAACTTTAGGATCGATGTGTCTATGCAACCGAAAAATATAAGTCTTTGCAGACACCCGGGGATACTTCCATAGGGAGCGTTGGTCGCGCATCCTATAGTCCATTATGTTGACTATGTCCACAATGTCGACTCGCTTACAGCAATCGAACTCATTGGTGACTCCTCCCACACACATTGCAATGTCAAGTTCAGAGACAGCGTCTCCTTGGCCACCCAAAACACCTCCATGGTGACAAACATTCGGATGCTATGCTACGATGTAAAGATAGTACCTAATATATAATCTGATGGTCTGGCAACCGCATCCGTTGTTCTCTACCAGATAAATACTGTGTCTATGACATGAAGAAAATCCCGACGGACGCGTTGGGTACATACTATAACATCCCAAAATACTAAGCTTGGATCATCAAACACTAGTCATCAACATTTAGGGTTAACAAAAACTTTGCTAAATAAAATTTTGAAGGCATGCATATGTGTATGCATGGATTTTGAAATTCTTTGAAACCATCTTGTTTGATTGTTTCATTGCTTGTAAAATGTTTCTTAGGTGAAATAAACATCATCTAAAACATTTCCCACACTTTTCATAAAGACAAGTAAATCAAAACAAATATATTAAGGGAATGGTCATTTTGACCAATTTAACTCCCATGCCTACTTTGGCTGTCTCAAACTTTCAAAACCTAACATAAACTTTTCTGGATCTTTGCACCCCTTGAATGTACTCATAACAAAGTATCAAGGTCCACTTTGTGATCATCCATAAACTTTCAAATGCATAGTTTAAATGGCAATTCAAAATTTAATCTATATCATATGGGAAGATCCCACTTTTTCAAAAACCACTCAAACAAGCTCAACTTTCAAAACCCAAGCATCTGCAGACTCACCATCACCAACCTAGAACACCCACCATAAATCTTTTCAAAATTCAAAACTTGAGTTCTTGCGGCCATTTCATCAAACAGGTTGCAGACACAAATCAAACAAAATCTAAACACTATAGTGAGCAGTGATTGGAGCCTAACTTGTTCCCTCTTTAGCTCACAACCATCTCAGTAGATCATCTAGCAAGCTAAACTAAGCACTAGCACCACTGTAAGCTTGGCATTGTCATCAATGGTGAACAGCCGAAGCTAACCATGCCACCCCAGTGGAGACAGCAAGCTAGGAGGAGAAACAAGCCTAGCCAGCATGTCTGGGAGCAAGCCAACACCCCACCGCCACTCCCTGTCCACCGCTCGAACGTTCCCAGCCACTGGACCACCCGCAAGAACCATGCCAACCTTGCCAGCAACCATGCCGAGAGCACGCCCCGTGCGCCACGCTCGACCGATGCCCACAGACCGCGCGCTGCCCTCGCCGCGTGCATACTTGATCACCACCGTCCCAGCAACCCCGCGGACACGCTCGTTCGCCGCTGCATGGACCATGCATGCTGTGCGCCATTAAAATCTCCTTCGGGCACGCGCAGAGCACCGCCGCGTTCCGACCAAGCCGCACCGCCCCACGCCTCGAAACCATGTCATTGAGCATCACCAGGGAGCACCGCACCGTCCCCTACCTTCGCCCATGCTGATAGTCGTCTGTACCACCGCCCCCGACGAGCTCACCATGCGCCCCGTCGGTCCCCTCGCTCGACTATAAATAGAGGCCACCCCCAGTCGAATTCTTCACACCATTTTACTCCCCTCTCCTCACTGATCGTGCCACACCGTTCCCGGAGCAAGGAGAGCACCACCTCATCGGAATTTCACCGGAGCCCGCCGCCTCTGGAGAAGAAGGGAGCCAGCGATTGGAGCCGCCCCAGGAGAAGCCACCGGTACCAGGAGATTCGCCGTCGTCGACTTCGTCGTTCGCCCGCCTCGCCGACCCTCGCCAGCACCCCGGTGAGCCCCCAGCGACACCCACCTGCCGCGCTAGGTTTCTGTCTCGCCGGCGTTGCTCAACGTCGACGATGACTCCCAGCCGTTGGATTAGAATCAGATCGAACGTCCCACGTTGCCCCGTACCGCTTCGCACCCCCCTGTGTCACTGACGAGTGGGAACACCCACTTAAACAGCCCGCAGGAGCACTGCGCTTAGCAGGCCGGCCCAGTAACTTTTCACGCGCAGCCTAGTTATTCAAATTAAACCTTTTTCTTTTTAATTCAAACACACTTCTGTACCCATTTTCAAAAATCAACCCAGGTCGATTCATTGCACCAATTTGAATGAAACCAATTTTGTTGGAAAGTTCTGTGAATGCTGAATCCAAGCCCTTTGGATTCAAGTCATTTGGATCTGTAGATCATCCTTGGTAAAAATAACAAGGCAGAAGCTTTTCTGCATTCAAACATTTTTCAAAGTTAAACCATAATAGCTTTTGAGTTGATTCCAACTCTCAAAAATCACATTTAACCATACCTTTCAGAATATATAAAAATATATAGGGTTACTTACAGAAATATGGTTCAAGTAATAAAAGAATACTACATAGGCATTTCTAGCCATTCTAATTAATTAAAATAAAAGGGTAAAACCTTATTAAATTGTGACACCACTTTAAATCACATTCCCATGAACTAAAATATGTGGTGATGACATGTGTCAACATGATCCCATGTTTGGTTTGGAGAATATTAAATCTTAAGTAGTTTTTCAATGAGTAGAAATTACTTTTCTAAAAATAAAAAGAATTAAACCAAACCCCAAATCTTGTAATGTTAGTGATGATGCTAGATCATCTATAGGACCCTTGTGTGTGATGATTGCAAGTAGTTAAGTATTGTTTGGTGATTGTGTACCTCGTATTTATTTATAGACGCTAGTACCGACCAAGGATACAAGGAGGAAGGAGGATTCTACAAAGAAGAAGCCGAGGAGAACTTCAACCACTGCTCTGCACAAGGCAAGCTAGTAACCTTGCAAGTTAACACTTGCAATTTAGCAAGCTTTATTAACTAAGTGAACCAATGCAAGCTAACCCTTGCAAGATACCCTACTGATGCCACAAACCACTACTTGTTACTATGCCCACTATATGCCTTAAGCATATGTGATCATATCCACTTGATAAACCAATCCTAGTTTTACTTACAAGCTTGAATACTTTATTTCTTTATCAAAGCTAGTACTTAGAGCTTACTTAAGTGAATGGTAGATACTAGAAAGATATGTGAAGGTTGCATAAAGAGCATAAAATTTGGCCTAAACTAGATAATCTTGATGTCATCCCAAGGCATGAGATTGAGCTTAGTTGAAACTCCACTAGTTTAGCACCCCTCATTAGTACTCACCCCTACTTGTAGATGCTAGTGCTAAGCATAAAACTTGATCAACTTTAGATGGGAATACTTGGGAAAAATGTAGCATCCCATTTGTCTAACAATTGTAATGCTACTTGGTCTAGTAATATAATGGCTACTTCATATATATAATTGTTGCATCATCATTCATATCATGCTCATGTCATCATGCCACCTTGCATTTGAGCACCATATAAAACCCTTTTTGTGTTGGTTCTTCTCTCATATGCATTGTGAATTGTATTTGCCTCTTGATATTGTATTTGGTTCTTGATATATTGTTTAAATGCCCAAGTTGAGTTGGGGGCATATCTTTATTCCACTCCACCACCTTTCTTTGTCACCACCTTATACTTCCACCATTCCAATAACCCATGAGCTTGTAATTCTTTTCTTTGGATTTTTTTTTTATTCTAGCTCATGTGGGTTGGGTGGATCCAACTCTATTTTCTTTTGCTTGGTCTTTATTCCACCTTTTGGGAATGCATGGAATCATGCCATGTGATTTTATTTTGTTTTCACAAGATTAACACATGGCATTAAATACTTGCATGGGCCATGCAACCATCACCATCTTTTGTCCTCCTTTGTTTTTATTTGTTTTTGAGTGGATCATCTTTTCTCTCTCCTTCTCTCAATCCTTTCTACCTTGCTTAGTTGCTTGCCTTGTGCCATCAAACCTCATCAACCTCTCTTGTGTAGTGCCATGCATGATCTTGTAAGATCATCCCCATGCCCATCTTTTCTCTCTCTTGATCATGCATACCAAAGCCCTCTCTCACCTAGTCTCTCTCTCTCTCTCTCTTTCTTTATCTAGACCCTAATTCCTCTCCCTACCCCTCTCTCCCCTCTCTTTGCACCTCTTGTTTTGATCATGCTTCAAACCCTAGATACCATACCACATCCTCTCCCTTAACCCTACTCTCTAAACCACACCCCCACCCTAACCACTCCATGCCGAGGCACCCCTTTCTCTCTAACACCCCACCCCCATCTAACCCTAACCCGAGCCCCTCTAGCTAACCCTAGTCCCACCCTCTCTCTCTCGGCCTTCCTCCTCTCTCTGCCCTGCAGGCCCCACCTGACCACCCTGGAACCACCCCATCCCATGTGCCTCCCCCTGGTCCCCCTCTCTCCAAACCCTAGCTCTAACCCGAGCCACCTCCTTCTCTCTTTTGCATAAAGGTGGCCACCATCCCATGTGCCTCTCCCCTCTCTCCCTTATCACCTCAACCACCCCAGGCATTCCAGATCAAGATCTGGAGGAACCCTGACCCCTCTCCATCCTCCCTTCTTCTTCCCCCTCCCCACCATGATCACCACCATGCCCCAAAACCCTAGCCTCGGCCACTTCTTCCTCTAGACGAGCTGGAGCGAGCCAAGCCGTACCAGGAGCACCAGGACCTCCCTCTGCTTCCTCTTCGACGCCCAGGACGCGGGGTAGCTGCAGGACCTCGCCGGAGCAGCCTGACGCCGCCGTGCACCGCCAAGGTCAGGAGCTCTAGAGCCCCAGCTACGCGCCAGATCGCGACCGCCCCGAGCTCCTCCGACCACACCAACAAGCTCCTGGTGAGCCCCTCTACCCCCCAGACAAGGTCCCCTTCCCTATCGTGCACCATAGCGCCGCCACCTTCCGTCGAGCACTCCGCGTGCGCCGCCGCGCGCCACGCTCTGGAAACAGCAGCCGCTGCGGCAGCTCCTGCCTCTGTTCCTCGTCGAAGCCCGCGCGTTGTAGTCCTCCCCCGTAGATACTCTCTGAACGGAAGTTGTAGCCCTTCGTCGTGCCTGTATTTTTCGTTTCTAGGGCTTAGCCAAATTCTCGCTAGATGCGTCGCCATCGTCGCCGGAAGTCGCCAGTATCTCGCCGCCGGCAGCACCGCGTCTGTCAGCGCGCAGCAGCAGTTCCGACAGCAGCTGGCCGTTTTGCGCAGAGGTCCCTGCAGTTTTTCCCGCCTCAACCCGCGGTCCGCAGAACCCCACCTGTCAGCCGCCCGTCCGATCTTGCAAATAGCACCCCCAGATCTTCACCACCTCAACCCGCAGTACCTGGATCCACCACGTGTCAGCGCCCGATAGCCGCGCGCGTGCGTGGCCCCTGTTCTGTCCCTGGCCCACATGTCATCCTCTACGGCTAGGTGAACCTGCGGTGTAAATAGAATTGCCGCGCGCTGAGTTGCTGAGTCATCAACGACCCCACCTGTCTGTGATCGTGGCTAGATTTGCCTGAGTAAGAAAAGTATTTTCTGTGATCTGTTTCAAATTCAAACCTTTTCAAATTTAATTCAAATTCAAATTTTCAAATCTGTTTAAATATGAATTAATTCATAACTTTCAAATGGTTTGGAATTTGAATTCAAACCTTATATGAAAAATGTTTTGTTTTTGAATGTCAATTCAAATCTTTAATCAAATATTTTCAGATTTGATTTCAAATAGTCAAACCTTTGACTTTGACCCCAGTTGACTAATTTTGACTTAAAAATAAATTTAAATTCATAAATCCAAATAATACAAATAATATATGTTTTCAAATCAGAAAAATGTGAGGATTTCAAATATGCCATCCAAAATATATTTTGGACACTTTAATTTTCAAGTTGACAAAAATTACAATAAAATGCCCTTTTCTTAATTAATTAATAACTTTTGATTTATAACTCCAAATTTGACAAATGATATGTCTAAAATGATTAGCTCGACGAGACCTTTCTGTTTATGCATTCCATGTTCTGTTTTGCAGCATGCATAATATAAATATAATGTAAACAGCAACTAATATGAGGATAAAATGTGGCCAAAACTCAATAAAATGTTAATTTCTTGTATTCTACACCTCACCCATGCCATGTTACATTATTGCCATGCAACTTGTGCATCATTCATCATGGCATGATTGTTTGCTTGTCGCATTTTATTCATATGCTTGTGCACTGTATTTATGTTGGCCCTTGTTTGTTTGGTTCTTCTTCGAATAGACGCTGAGCAGGGGATATATCAAGAAACCCAGGAGCACTACCCAGATCCTTCTCTCGCTTCAACTGAGCTGCCAGGCAAGCACTACCACATGCTTGCATACATATAGTACCTATTGCCTCTATCTTACTCTTGCATCATTGAGTCGCGATTGCATTAAACTGAATCCCAAGTACTGCATAGCCTTTACTTTTAAACCCCACCGAAGCTTGTTCCTCCATCCCATGATCCATTACTACAGGAGTTGTTTGAGCCATGCGAGTCATAGGACAGCATGTGTAGGGTATGTGAGTGTCTGATGGATAACGAGGTACCTAAATAACTTAACCTGAGTAGTAATGGGATAACTAATGAAAGTGGCACCGGTGAGCAATATCTGCTATTTGGTTTTTCATGCTCACTTGTGTCCCGTAGGACCCCGAGTACTTGATTCCTGTTCCTTGAATATTCGCGCTATCCACATCCGGGAGGCTTATGGGACCCCCCTGAGCCAGAGCTTGATTCATTCTTATTTCTTGGGGCCACAAACTAGTTTGAGGTTTTATTTACTATCCTGTACTTATGCCATGCTTTACTGCTTTATTTATGATTGTGCGAGGAGCACCTGTACTGTTTAGGATCGTGACCCGTTTTCGCGGTATCGACAAGCCCAGTCACACTTTCGGGTTCCCAGTCGTTTACAGCCGGCCCCACAAACCTTGAGTCCGTCTCGAAGTCAGCTAACTTCGTTGCGGGTATACTTAATGGGGTGGCCCCCTGAAATATTTCTGAATCTTGTGATTGCTTTGTCGTGAAAGCCTCGTTGGGTTTTGATTTGGTTTTTCCGAGGTTGATCGAGTGTGTGTTGCTATTTGTGCACCCCTGCAGGGTAAAAACTTTCTGAAAGCCGTGTCCGCGGTTATGGACGACTTGGAGCACAGTTTCTCGATCATAGACAAGCATAACTAAAGTACCGCTTTTAATGTGACTAAGTAACTGACTAGTAAATAGTGCAACACTCATGGAATGGATAATAAAACTGCCAATGGATGGGGGTTGTTCGTCCGCTTCCTCGTTGGTAAGCGAGGAGGAGGATGGATCTGTTGATATTACTGTTATAACTGTTGTCATTAATTCACGGACATCCGTCTATCTTTGGTTAGGCGGATGGCTAGCGAGTATCTATAGAATTGTTAGGGTTTATCTTTTGCTGCAATTGCGTCACCCCAGGTTGTGTCCCCTTTAGAGGCATAAAGACTTGCTGAGTACCCCTAGGGTCTCACACGATAAATTGTTTGATTTAGATGAACAGGTACACTCCCAAGATGGATACTCGGTGGAGGAGGCGGACGATGTGGGCAACGATCATTCGGTGTAGAGATTCCGGGAACGGGGATCCGTGAGATCTGTGGGTGGGATGTGTTTATTTATGGGGCATCTTATGCCGATTTGCTTCTTATCCGTACTCGGATCTTGTTTGCCGCTTCCGCCTGATACTCTGATGTTTGATGTATGAGGAGATATCCTAAACTATTATATCTATCTAGGATATTTGGATCTTGCCGTATGGCGTTGCAATATTTCTATTTCTTTTAGATGGAATGGCTCTGATGTACTGTTGTATGGTGGCTTGCATACATACTCATTTGTGTATGTAGTTGATCCCTTCGCCTGCCGATTACGCCGCCCGTTCTTGTCTCGATGTTTGGAAATGGTTGGGACGGCCGAAAGGTCTACCTGTGAGTGGCATTTGGGCCCCACCGTACTATTTCAACCATTTCCGTTCATCCAGGCTTGTAACTAGGAGCGTAATTCACCGAGGTAGTTACAATTGGTATCAGAGCCATCCCGCCCTTCAGGGTCTCAGCCAAATGGTCGTTGTCAGTCTAGCAAATATTTTTGGTAGCTATGTATACTAGGGAAAAACAAAACGCGAGAGTAGGACTGCTTCCACTTTTCTTCTTACCAACCCACCCACCCTTTTCTGGTAAGGAAGTGTAACGTTTTCAATCCTCTTCTTAAAAGTTCAAACTAGGATTCACGTGTTCTGGGTTTCCGTAGTACCATAGGTTGTGTGTGTGTGTGTGTGTAATTCCTTGTCTATTTGTTGCATCCAAGTTGTTATCACAATCGGCCTTTTGGTTATCAACTGTTGGTACATTCCATACCGACAGGCTTTTGCAAACCGACGCAATCTATCTGATTCGTTGTATACCGCCGTGATCTGTCTTACCCTTTGTTATCCGACGTTATCTTGTTTGGGGTGTTCGTTTCCGTAGTTACTAATCTTTAGGTTCATCGTGAGAAGAAGGGGTTAGGATATGTGTTCTACTTATTCATGTGCGGAGTAATGATTTGAGTGCGGGATGGAGTCGTGACCATACCACTACTCTTATCATTCGCTTTTGTATATTGAATTGGTAGAGTCACTAATCTTGATTCGTTAAGTGATTTTGCGCATCTACTGGTATTTTAATGCCGAAATTTGCGGAAAATTTTTCTTTGATATATCTGTGTACCACACTCCTTTTCAGTCGTGTGTGATATGCTTAATATCTTCTAGGTGCTTTGAACTTTGTTGATATTTTAATATCATCTTAGTAAATTGTATCCTTTAATCTTGGTTAATTCCATCTTAGTACTATTTTGGATTATTATTATTCTCCATTATAGTACTGACTTGTGTTTTATATCAATCACAGGATGGCACCACCACGCCGTTCTGATGAGGACATACCACCTGAACTGGGGTCCGCGTTGTCAAACATCGCCAATGCCTTGGCAGCAATGCAGCAGAACCAGCAGCGTTTTGAAGAAAGTGTTCGGAGGAATGAGTTTGCTCCGCTACCTCCACCTCCCAAGCGAGGAGACATCAAAAGCTTCCTGAAGTTCAACCCACGCCAATTTGATGTTTCTGATCAACCACTTGATGCTAATTGGTTGCGTGAGATGTCAAGGCTACTGGAGACTGCTGATGTTCCTGAGCAAGAATGGGTAAAGTGTGCCACGCACCTTCTGAAGGGAGATGCAGCTCTCTGGTGGGAGAATTACCTGAAGGCAAACTGCATTGGTTTTCAGCCTACTTGGGAACAGTTCACTGGAGCGTTCAAAGAGCAGTATCTGTCAGAAATTGTCATGGAGAGGATGAAGGAAGTGTTTCTCAACCTCAAGTAGGGAAATGACAATGTCAATACCTACATCAGGAACTTCATGAACCTTTCTCGTTATGGTGGCGATGAGATCTCTGATGACAAGAAGAAGCAAAAGAGGTTCCGGCAAGGACTCAATGCATCGATTAAATATGCAATCACACATGCAAGGCCGGCGTCTTTCCTGGAACTTCAGCATACAGCTCTGCAGGAAGAAGCAAGTAAGCAAGTGTTTGAGGAGTCAAAGAAACACAACCGTGATGCAGCAAGCTCTTCAGCTATGTCAACTCCTTCTAAGCGTCGTATCTAGGTTCCTAACACCCCACCGTCGCTCCCGGCTCCACCAAGACCTACAAGCTACGCGGCAAGGCCAACAAACTTCCTCACTGCTGCTCCCAGGGGCTACAACCACCAATACCCTGGAGCGCCTGGCGGAGTCCCTGGCTACGTTGCTCCACGTCCACCTGGTGCTTGTTACACGTGTGGAGACTCTGGGCATCAAAACTGGAACTGTCCGTTGAAAAACAAAGCTCTTCCTCCACCACCTCCAAGATCTGCGGCAAGCTCTCCTTTGGTTCGTGCACCACCACCTCGGGCTCTCAACATCAACACCAAGCCCGGGTCTACTGTTGCTCGTGCCAACTGTGTCAACGCCGCTCAAGCTGAGCATACACCTGGAGTTGTGATGGGTATGCTTCTCGTTAACTCAGTCCCTGCACGAGTTTTGTTTGATTCTGGTGCTTCGCATTCTTTTGTTTCGCATAAGTTTGCGCAAGAGCATGACCTGGCTAGGGTTCCTTTATCACGTCGTCTGGTGGTACAATCTCCTGGTTCAAACATGAGGGCTGCTCATATCAGCCATGGCAATCAAATTGAGATTGGTGGCTCTTCGTTCTCGGCGTCCTTAATTCTTCTAGGCAATTCTAACATTGATGTCATCTTGGGCATGGATTGGTTGATAGCAAATGCAGCTGTGATTGATTGTGCTGAACGCTCGGTTTCTCTGAAGATTCCTGAAGGCCATATAGTCTATTCTCCAAGTCTGGCTCCTGCTATCCAGCTTTTCTCTTTGGCGGCTCTGAATGATGATGTTATGGAAGCTATTCAGAGTGTTCCGGTGGTCTGTGAGTTCCCAGATGTTTTTCCTGAAGAGTTGCCAGGTATGCCTCCGGATCGTGAGGTTGAGTTTGTAATTGAGCTTGAACCTGGAACGGCTCCTATCTCCAAGCGGCCTTATAAAATGGGTCCTGCTGAGTTGGCTGAACTCAAACGTCAGCTTGATGAACAAGAGAAGTTGGGTTTCATTCAACACAGTACTTCTTCTTGGGGTAGCCCAACAATCTTTGTGAAGAAGCGAGACAGGACTGATAGACTTTGTGTTGACTATCGGGCTCTCAATGCTAAAACCATCAAGAATAAATATCCCCTTCCGCGGATTAATGATCTCTTCGATCAGCTAGCTGGAGCTGTGGTGTTCTCTAAGCTTGACTTGAGAAGTGGTTATCACCAAATCAAGATTCGCAAGGAAGATGTTCCTAAAACAGCTTTCACCACCCGCTATGGCCTGTATGAGTACACGGTCATGTCTTTCGGTCTCACCAACGCACCTGCCACCTTCTCGAGGCTCATGAACTCGGTTTTCATGGAGTATCTTGATAAGTGTGTTGTGGTCTATCTGGATGACATCCTAGTCTATTCTAAGTCAAAGGAAGAACATGAAGAACACCTTCGGTGTGTCCTAAACAAGCTTCGTGAGAACCGCTTGTATGCAAAGTTCTCCAAGTGTGAGTTTTGGCTGCCTCAAGTAACCTATCTTGGTCACGTCATCTCTGCCAAGGGCATTGCAGTCAACCCGGAAACTGTGAAGACAATTGTTGAATGGCTTCCTCCTGTTAATGTCAAAGAAGTGCGGAGTTTCCTTGGTTTGGCTAGTTATTGCCGTCGCTTCGTTCAGAACTTTTCGAAGATAGCGAAGCCTCTTACCGATCTCCTCAAGAAAGGCAAGAAATACCTTTGGACTCCTGCACGTCAAGCAAGCTTTGAGACACTCAAAGAGAAGCTCACGTCCATGTTGGAGATATGCCCTAGAGGCAATAATAAATGTAGTTATTATTATATCTTTGTGTTTATGATAAATGTTTACATTCATGCTATAATAGTATTAACAAGGAAACATTGATACTTGTGTGATTTGTAAACTTAATTTGAAGTCCCTAGTATAGCCTCTATACTTCACTAGCTTGTTGGTTGATTAATGATTGTGGTTTCCCAATCATGAACATTGAGATGTTATCAACAACAAGATCATATCGTTAGGAGAATGATATGGTGGACATACTCCTATAGATAAGCATAGCATAAAGATCAAGTCATTTCAATAGTTTAATTGCTATATGCTTTCTGATACATAGTAACCTAATTCCTTCGACCATGAGATCATGCCTATCACCATTACCGGATGGATGCTTTGATGACATCAAACACCACACCATAACTGGGTGGCTATAAAGGTGGCATTGAGTATTCAGAAAGTATTGGTTGAGACACATGGATCAAGAGTGGGATTTGTCCATCCATATGACGGATAGATATTCTCTGGGCCCTCTCGGTGAAATGTCATCCAATTAGCTTGCAAGCATGTGACTGGCTCACAAGGGATCACATATCACGGGAACGAGAAAAGAGTACTTATCAGTAACGAGGTTGAACTAGGTATGCAGAGATACAGACGATCATAACCTCGGATAAGTAAACTATCGTGAGACAAAGGGAAATTGGTATCGTATGTAAGTGGTTCATTCGATCGCAAAGTAATCATAGAAATATGTGGGAGCCATATGAATTTCCAGATTCCTCTATTGGTTATTGTTCGGAGAAGTGTCTCGATCATGTCCGCATAATTCACGAACCGTAGGGAGACACACTTAAGGATTCGACGTTGTTTTGAGTAGTTATGGTATTATGAGAAAGAGACCGAATGTTGTTCGGAGTCTCGGATGGGATCCGGGATATCACGAGGTGATCCGGAATGGTCCGGAGAATAAGATTCATATAAGGAAAGTCCCGTTTCGGAGTTCGGAAATGATTCCGGTGTTTTCATCGGGAATGTTCTAGAAGGTTCCGGAATGTCCGGCACTCCGGGAAGGGGAGGGGTACATGAATGTGTCATTACATATTGGAATGATTGCATCATGTACTAAGTGTTCTTGCTGTTCCAAATAAAGGATTAAATTGAATCCTAAAACAGAAAAGTCAAATGGCCAGTTTGAAAGTCAAACGGCTAAAACAGGAAACTGTGGGAAACAAGCAAGAGGTGGTTGAAACCGACTTGGGGGAGGAGTCTCCTCTCCAAGCCGGCGCGCCACCCAAGGCCGACTTGGGGAGGGACTCCCCTCCCCTTGGCCGTACCTCCCACCTATAAGAGGAGGGGCAGGGCCTCCTCCTCTAGACACACAAGTTCCTATCCTCTAATCTCCGGTTTAGAGCCGTTTTGGTTTAGAGCTTCTAATTGCCCTAGCCTTCGGTTTAGAGCCTTCTAATTGGTGTGTCTAAACCCTGGACCACTAATAGTTCTCTCTCATACTCCACCATACTCGCTCCGGCTTAAGGCGAAGCCCTGCGGGATCTCCCCTCTACTTCCGGTACCACGCCGTTGTGCTGCCAGAATCGCGAGGAGAGTGCTACAACCTCCGCTGCCTGCTGGAACAAGGGAGAGGAAGGTCTTCGTCGAGTACCGAACGTGTGACCGACTGCGGGAGCGCTGCCAGAACGCAGCGCCGGAAGGATCGTCTACACGATCTTGAGATCGGGAAGAGTACGACTACATCACCCACGAGAATCCGCTCTCGTTAAACGCTTTGGAATCTTCGAGGGTAAGTTATTCCATCGACTCGTTGCTACAATCTAGTAGATAGATCTTGGCTTGTTTGTTTGTATGCGATAGAAAAATTTTGTTTTCCATGCTACGAAACCCTACAGTGGTATCAGAGCCGTGTCTATATGTAGATCTGTTGCACGAGTAGAACACAATAGTCATTGTGGGCATTGATGCTTTTATTGTCGATTGCTTCTTGTGTACTTTGCATCTTGCGGTATGTTGGGATGAAGCGGCCCGGGCTAACCTTACATGACATAGTTCATGAGACTTGCTCCACGCTTGACATGCAACTTGTATTGCATAAGTGGCTTTGCGGGTGCCTGTTTCTCCTATCATAGTAAAGATCCAATTTACAACGGGTGATTAACAATACTAGTATCAATGTTGTGGTTCATGTTCGTAAGTTAGAACGACACTTATTGAAAGCACCAAACCACGTAAAATATGCAAAGAAAGTAGAGGCGTCTAACTTTGTTTTGCAGGGGTGTGCAGTGATGTGATATGGCCATGATTGTGATTATATTTGATGTATGCAATGTTCCTTATTGTAAGTTGGCAACCGGCAGGAGCCATATGGTTGTCTTTAATTTATGTTAAGACCCGCGTGTCTATTCAAAGTAGTTGTAATAGTTGAAGCCGGTGGATGACAACCATGGAGAAGCGTCATTGACCTTGATGCTATGCCGGTGATGATGGAGATCATGTTCGTGGTTGAAGATAGAGATCGGAAGCACGAAGAAGAAAAGGCCATATCATATCACATATATATTGAATTGCATGTGATGTTAATCCTTTATGCATCTTGTATTGCTTAGTAGACGACGGTAGCATTATAAGATGATCCCTCATGCACATGAATTTCAAATCATAAAGTGTTCACCCTTGGTTAGCACCGTTGCTAAAGCTTGTTGTTTCGAAGCACCACGTGATGATCGGGTGTGTTAGATTCTGCAAGTGTATACAACGTGAGCAAGCCAGATTTGCTCATGCAGAAACTAAGGTTTGATCTTGAAGAGCCTAGCATGTACAGACATGGTCTCGGAACACGGATCACCGAAAGGTAAAGCATGAATCATATAGTAGATATGATGAACATGTCGATTGTTCGCCATTGAAACTATGTCAACTCTCGTGATGATCGGTGTTGATATGGTGGATTTGGTTCGTGTGATCACTAAAACAATGTGAGGGATGTTGTTTTGAGTGGGAGTTCACCTAGTTTAATTACATTAATTAATTTGAACTCAATTTGTCATAAACTTAGTCTAAACTATTGCAAATATGTTGTAGATCAATGGCAGCCCCTACCATCAATTTTAATGCGTTCCTAGAGAAAGAAAAGTTGAAAAACAATGGAAGCAACTTCGCGGATTGGTTCCGCAATTTGAGGATTGTCCTCACAGCTGGTAATTTGACCTATGTGCTGGATGCACCGCTGGGTGACCCACCTGCAGATGATGCTCCCGATGAAGTAAAGAATGTTTACCTCGCTCGGAAGAATCAGTACTCCATAGCTCAGTGTGCTATCTTGTATGGTTTGGAATCGGAGCTTCAGAAAAGGTTTGAGGATTCAGACCCATATGATATTGTTGAGGATCTCAAATTGATTTTTGAGACTCATGCGGCAATTGAAAGCTATGAGGCTTCTGAAAAGTTCTTTAACTGCAAGATGGAAGAGGGAAGCTCCGTCAGTGAGCATGTGCTTAAGATGTCTGGGCACGCAAACAAA
The DNA here is from genome assembly GCA_916181665.1 of Avena sativa. Lineage (NCBI taxonomy): Eukaryota > Viridiplantae > Streptophyta > Magnoliopsida > Poales > Poaceae > Avena > Avena sativa. The sequence continues at coordinate 163,885,439 of OV702284.1, forward strand.
CTTCAAAGCTTGGGTATAGTGATTCCTAATGCTTTGGGGATTTACCGTGTCCTCCAATCACTACCACCAAGTTACAAGAACTTTGTGATGAACTACAACATGCAGAACATGAACAAGACGTAACCAGAACTCTTTGCCATGTTGAAATCTGCAGAAGTGGAGATCAAGAAAGAGCACCAAGTGTTGTTGGTTAATAAGACCACCAAATTCAAGAAAGGCAAGTCTAAGCAAAAGGGACACTTCAAGAAGGGTGGTAAGAAAGTTACCACGCCGGCGAAGAAGACCAAGGCTGGACCTAAGCCTGATACTGAGTGCTTTTACTGCAAGGGAGAAGGTCACTGGAAGCGGAATTGCCCAAAGTACTTGGCGGATTTGAAGAACGGCAACATCAAGAAGAAAGGTATATCTGATATACATGTTATTGATGTGTATCTCACTAGTACTCGTAGTAGTGCCTGGGTATTTGATATTGGTTCGGTTGCTCATATTTGTAACTCGAAACAGGTGCTGCAGAATAAACGGAAGCTAGCGAAGAACGAGGTGACGATGCGCGTGGGAAACGGATCAAAGGTTGATGTGATCGCGGTCAGCACGCTACCCCTTCATCTACCATCGGGATTAGTTTTATACTTAAATAGTTGTTATTTGGTGCCTGCGTTGAGCATGAACATTATATCGGGATCTTGTTTATTGCGAGACGGTTACTTGTTTAAGTCAGAGAATAATGGTTGTTCGATTTATATGAGTAATATGTTTTATGCACATGCACCTTTGATAGATGGTCTATTCTTATTGAATCTCGATAGTGGAAATACACATATCAACAACATTGAGGCTAAACGTTTGAAATCAAGCGATAATTCGACCTATATGTGGCACTGTCGTCTTGGTCACATTGGAGTGAAGCGTATGAAGAAACTCCATTCTGATGGACTTCTTGAATCACTTGATTTTGAATCACTTGAAAGATGCGAAGCATGTCTGATGGGAAAAATGACTAAGACTCCATTTTCTGGTATGATGGAGCGAGCTACGGACTTATTGGAAATCATACATACCGATGTGTGTGGTCCAATGAGTGTAGCATCGCGCGGTGGTTATCGTTATGTTCTTACCTTCACGGATGACTTGAGTAGATATGGGTATATCTATTTCATGAAACATAAGTCCAAAACTTTCGAGAAGTTTAAGGAGTTTCAAAGTGAGGTAGAGAATCAACGTAACAAGAAGATTAAATTTCTACGTTCTGATCGTGGAGGTGAATATCTAAGTTACGAGTTTGGCGAGCATTTGAAGAAATGCGGAATACTTTCACAATTGACACCGCCGGGAACACCACAGCGTAATGGTGTGTCCGAACGTCGTAATCGAACTCTCTTAGATATGGTTCGTTCTATGATGTCACTTACAGATTTACCGCTATCGTTTTGGGGTTATGCATTAGAAACAGCCGCATTCACTTTAAATAGGGCACCATCTAAATCCGTTGAAACGACACCGTATGAATTATGGTTTGGGAAGAAACCTAAATTGTCGTTCCTTAAAATTTGGGGATGCGAAGCCTATGTAAAGAAGTTACAGCCGGACAAGCTTGAACCCAAAGCGGAAAAATGCGTCTTCATAGGATACCCGAAGGAAACTATTGGGTATACCTTCTATCATAGATCCGAAGGCAAAATCTTCGTTGCCAAGAATGGATCCTTTCTAGAGAAGGAATTTCTCTCGAAAGAAGTGACTGGAAGGAAAGTAGAACTCGACGAGGTTGTCGAACCTTCTCTCGAAATTGCGAGTAGCGCAGCACCGGAAGAATTTCCTGTGGTGCCTGCACCAATAAGAGAGGAAGCTAATGATGTTGATCATGAAACTTCGGTTGAAGTTGCTACAGAGTCTTGGAGGTCAACGAGAACTCGTACCACTCCAGATTGGTATGATCCCGTTATGAGTGTCATGTTGGTGGATAACACCGATGACCCCGAGACATATGAGGAAGCGATGATGAGCCCAGATTCCAATAAATGGCAAGAAGCCATGAAATCCGAGATTGGATCCATGTACGAAAACCAAGTATGGACTTTGGTGGACTTACCAGATGGCCGGAAGGCTGTCGAGAACAAATGGATTTTCAAGAAGAAAACAGATGCTGATGGTAATGTTACTGTCTATAAAGCTCGACTTGTCGCAAAAGGGTTTCGACAAATTCAAGGAGTTGACTACGATGAGACTTTCTCACCGGTAGCGAAGCTAAAGTATGTGAGGATTATGTTAGCAATCGCTGCATATTATGATTATGAGATATGGCAGATGGATGTCAAAACAGCATTCCTCAATGGAGATATTGATGAAGAGTTGTATATGATGCAACCCAAAGGTTTTGTCGATCCTAAAGATGCTAACAAGGTATGCAAACTTCAACGGTCCATCTATGGATTGAAGCAAGCATCCCGAAGTTGGAATCAACGTTTTGATAAGGTGATCAAAAGTTTTGGTTTTATACAAACTTATGGAGAAGCTTGTATTTACAAGAAAGTGAGTGGGAGCTCTGTAGCATTCTTAATACTATATGTGGATGACATATTGTTGATTGGGAATGATGTAGACCTTCTTAATAGTGTCAAAGAATATTTGAATAATAGTTTTTCAATGAAGGATCTTGGTGAAGGAGCTTACATATTAGGCATAAAGATTTATAGAGATAGATCGAAATGCCAAATATCATTGTCACAGAGTACATATTTGGACAAAGTTCTAAAGAGGTTTGGAATGGAAGAAAGCAAGAAAGGGTTCTTGCCCATGTTGCCCAATACGATCTTGAGTAAAACTCAAAGTCCGACATCGGCAGGAGATAGAGAAAGGATGAGTAAGACTCCCTATGCCTCAGCCATAGGATCTCTAATGTATGCCATGCTATGTACTAGACCCGACATTGCATATGCTTTTAGTTTAACTAGCAGATATCAAAGTGATCCAGGAGTGGATCATTGGACAGCGGTCAAAAACATCCTTAAGTACTTGAGAAGAACTAAGGATATGGTTCTTTCTTATGGAGGTGATGAACAGCTCGTTGTTAATGGTTACACCGATGCTAGTTGGAACACCGATCCGGATGATTCTAAATCACAATCTGGATACGTATTTATTTTGAATGGTGCAGCAGTTAGCTGGAGGAGTGCAAAGCAAAGCGTTGTGGCGAGATCTTCAACTGAATCGGAATACATGGCTGCTTCGGAGGCTTCACAAGAAGCGATATGGATGAAAGAGTTCATTACAGAGCTGGGTGTGGTTCCTAGTGCGCTGGACCCAATGTCTATCTACTGTGATAACATGGGCGCCATAGCCAATGCGCAAGAACCAAGGTCACACAAGAAGCTGAAGCACATCAAGCTACGTTTTCACGCTATTCGAGAACATATCCAGGATGGGGATATAAAGATTTGCAAAGTACACACAGATCTGAATGTGGCGGATCCGTTGACTAAACCTCTCCCGAGGGCAAAACATGACCAACACCAAACTGCCATGGGTGTTCGGTATATTACCATGTAATCTAGATTAGATGACTCTAGTGCAAGTGGGAGACTGTTGGAGATATGCCCTAGAGGCAATAATAAATGTAGTTATTATTATATCTTTGTGTTTATGATAAATGTTTACATTCATGCTATAATAGTATTAACAAGGAAACATTGATACTTGTGTGATTTGTAAACTTAATTTGAAGTCCCTAGTATAGCCTCTATACTTCACTAGCTTGTTGGTTGATTAATGATTGTGGTTTCCCAATCATGAACATTGAGATGTTATCAACAACAAGATCATATCGTTAGGAGAATGATATGGTGGACATACTCCTATAGATAAGCATAGCATAAAGATCAAGTCATTTCAATAGTTCAATTGCTATATGCTTTCTGATACATAGTAACCTAATTCCTTCGACCATGAGATCATGCCTATCACCATTACCGGATGGATTCTTTGATGACATCAAACACCACACCGTAACTGGGTGGCTATAAAGGTGGCATTGAGTATTCAGAAAGTATTGGTTGAGACACATGGATCAAGAGTGGGATTTGTCCATCCATATGACGGATAGATATTCTCTGGGCCCTCTCGGTGAAATGTCATCCAATTAGCTTGCAAGCATGTGACTGGCTCACAAGGGATCACATATCACGGGAATGAGAAAAGAGTACTTATCAGTAACGAGGTTGAACTAGGTATGCAGAGATACCGACGATCATAACCTCGGATAAGTAAACTATCGTGAGACAAAGGGAAATTGGTATCGTATGTAAGTGGTTCATTCGACAAAGTAATCATAGAAATATGTGGGAGCCATATGAATTTCCAGATTCCTCTATTGGTTATTGTTCGGAGAAGTGTCTCGATCATGTCCGCATAATTCACGAACCGTAGGGAGACACACTTAAGGATTCGACGTTGTTTTGAGTAGTTATGGTATTGTGAGAAAGAGACCGAATGTTGTTCGGAGTCTCGGATGGGATCCGGGATATCACGAGGTGATCCGGAATGGTCTGGAGAATAAGATTCATATAAGGAAAGTCCCATTTCGGAGTTCAGAAATGATTCCGGTGTTTTCATCGGGAATGTTCTAGAAGGTTTCGGAATGTCCGGCACTCCGGGAAGGGGAGGGGTACATGAATGTGTCATTACATATTGGAATGATTGCATCATGTACTAAGTGTTCTTGCTGTTCCAAATAAAGGATTAAATTGAATCCTAAAATAGAAAAGTCAAATGGCCAGTTTGAAAGTCAAACGGCTAAAACAGGAAACTGTGGGAAACAAGCAAGAGGTGGTTGAAACCGACTTGGGGGAGGAGTCTCCTCTCCAAGCCGGCGCGCCACCCAAGGCCGACTTGGGGAGGGACTCCCCTCCCCTTGGCCGCACCTCCCACCTATAAGAGGAGGGGCAGGGCCTCCTCCTCTAGACACACAAGTTCCTATCCTCTAATCTCCGGTTTAGAGCTGTTTTGGTTTAGAGCTTCTAATTGCCCTAGCCTTCGGTTTAGAGCCTTCTAATTGGTGTGTCTAAACCCTAGACCACTAATAGTTCTCTCTCATACTCCACCATACTCGCTCCGGCTTAAGGCGAAGCCCTGCGGGATCTCCCCTCTACTTCCGGTACCACGCCGTTGTGCTGCCTGAATCGCGAGGAGAGTGCTACAACCTCCGCTGCCTGCTGGAACAAGGGAGAGGAAGGTCTTCGTCGAGTACCGAACGTGTGACCGACTGCGGGAGCGCTGCCGGAACGCAGCGCCGGAAGGATCGTCTACACGATCTTGAGATCGGGAAGAGTACGACTACGTCACCCACGAGAATCCGCTCTCGTTAAACGCTTTGGAATCTTCGAGGGTAAGTTATTCCATCGACTCGTTGCTACAATCTAGTAGATAGATCTTAGCTTGTTTGTTTGTATGCGATAGAAAAATTTTGTTTTCCATGCTACGAAACCCTACAGTCCACACCAGTCTTGGTTCCTCCGGATACATCTAAGCCTTTCCAGATATTCTGTGACGCCTCTTTGCAAGGATTGGGTGCGGTCCTTATGCAAGAAAAACAAGTTGTTGCTTATGCCTCTCGACAGTTGAAGACGCATGAGATCAACTATCCTACACATGACCTCGAGCTCGCAGCAGTTGTCTTTGCTTTGAAACTGTGGAGGCACTACTTGCTTGGCAACCGTTGTGAAATCTTTTCTGATCACAAGAGTCTGAAGTATATCTTCACTCAGCCTGATCTCAACCTTCGGCAGAGGAGATGGATTGAAGCAATCAATGATTTTGATTTGACCATCAATTACACTCCGGGCAAAGCTAATGTCATGGCCGATGCTCTCAGCCGCAAAGCTTATGTCAATAACCTCATGATGGAAGAACAACAGCCTCTCTTGTGCGAGGAATTCCGTCAGCTCAACCTTGAAATTATGGAACAAGGGTATCTCCTGAACCTTCTGGCTACTCCTCTCTTGGAAGAGAAGGTCCGCTCTCGTCAGCTTGGTGACCCGCACACCAGAAAGATCATCTCCAAACTTCAGCTTCCAAAGTATGAGTCCTTCCACGTCGATGATCAAGGTACGCTTTTCTTTGACACCGGATGTTTGTTCCGAATTACCCGGGTTTGAGAGAGCAAGTTCTCAAGGAGGCGCATGATTCTGTTCTTTCTATCCACCCTGGCAGCACAAAGATGTACATGGACTTGAAAACACAATATTGGTGGCCGGGTCTAAAGCGATATTGTGCCAAGTATGTCTCGGAGTGTGATGTCTGCCGCAGAGTGAAAGCTGTCCATCAGAAACCTTACGGTCTTCTACAGCCATTGAAACCCCCGGAATGGAAATGGGAGAAAGTAGAGATGGACTTCATCACTGGGTTTCCAAGGTCGCAGAAGGGCAACAATGCAATCTTTGTTGTCATTGACAGGCTTTCTAAAGTGGCTCACTTCTTCCCCGTCAAGGAAACAATTTCTGGAATTCAGTTGGCTGAGCTCTATATCAACAGAATTGTCTCTCTGTATGGGGTTCCGCTTGAGATCAGTTCAGACCGTGGGAGCATCTTCACTTCCAAGTTCTGGGAAAGTTTCCAAAACGCTTTGGGAACAAAATTGAACTTCAGCACAGCTTACCACCCTCAGTCGCAAGGACAAGTTGAAAGGATCAATCAGATTCTGGAGGATATGCTTCGTGCTTGCGTCATCTCTTTTGGCATGAAGTGGGAAGAATGTCTTCCTTATGCTGAATTCTCTTACAACAACAGCTTCCAGAAAAGTCTAAAGATGGCACCATTTGAGGCTCTCTATGGCCGCAAATGCAGAACTCCGATTGGTTTGTCAGGTGCAGGAGAAAGAATATGGTTTGGCCCTGACATTGTAACTCAAGCGGAGGAGAAGGTGCACATCATTCTTGAAAATCTGAAGATTGCTCAAAGTCGCCAGAAGAGCAATTATGACAGAAAGCACACGGACATGGAGTATGTCCCTGGTGATCTCGTTTACCTTCGTGTCACTCCCATGAAAGGCACACACCGCTTTGGTATCAAAGGAAAGTTGGCTCCTAGATACATCGGTCCTTTCAAAATTCGTGGAAGAAGAGGAGAAGTTGCTTATGCTCTTGAGCTCCCGGAAAAACTCAAGGTCCATCATGTTTTCCACATCTCTCAACTCAAGAAGTGCTTCAAGGATCCCGGCAGGACCGTGGATCATGAGCTAATCAATCTCCAAGAAGACCTGTCTTATCAAGAACACCCCACAAAAATCCTTGAGACCGCAGAAAGAAGGACTCGCAACAAGTCCATCAAGTTCTGCAAGTTGCAGTGGTCGCACCATTCCGTTGATGAAGCCACTTGGGAGCGTGAAGATGAGCTCCGTGCCAACTATCCTACCCTCTTTGAGTCTTCTTCTTCTTCCTAGAATCTCGGGGCGAGATTCCTGTTTAGTGGGGGAGAATTGTAGCATCCCATTTGTCTAACAATTGTAATGCTACTTGGTCTAGTAATATAATGGCTACTTCATATATATAATTGTTGCATCATCATTCATATCATGCTCATGTCATCATGCCACCTTGCATTTGAGCACCATATAAAACCCTTTTTGTGTTGGTTCTTCTCTCATATGCATTGTGAATTGTATTTGCTTCTTGATATTGTATTTGGTTCTTGATATATTGTTTAAATGCCCAAGTTGAGTTGGGGGCATATCTTTATTCCACTCCACCACCTTTCTTTGTCACCACCTTATACTTCCACCATTCCAATAACCCATGAGCTTGTAATTCTTTTCTTTGGATTTTTTTTTATTCTAGCTCATGTGGGTTGGGTGGATCCAACTCTATTTTCTTTTGCTTGGTCTTTATTCCACCTTTTGGGAATGCATGGAATCATGCCATGTGATTTTATTTTGTTTTCACAAGATTAACACATGGCATTAAATACTTGCATGGGCCATGCAACCATCACCATCTTTTGTCCTCCTTTGTTTTTATTTGTTTTTTAGTGGATCATCTTTTCTCTCTCCTTCTCTCAATCCTTTCTACCTTGCTTAGTTGCTTGCCTTGTGCCATCAAACCTCATCAACCTCTCTTGTGTAGTGCCATGCATGATCTTGTAAGATCATCCCCATGCCCATCTTTTCTCTCTCTTGATCATGCATACCAAAGCCCTCTCTCACCTAGTCTCTCTCTCTCTCTTTCTTTATCTAGACCCTAATTCCTCTCCCTACCCCTCTCTCCCCTCTCTTTGCACCTCTTGTTTTGATCATGCTTCAAACCCTAGCTACCATACCACATCCTCTCCCTTAACCCTACTCTCTAAACCACACCCCCCACCCTAACCACTCCATGCCGAGGCACCCCTTTCTCTCTAACACCCCACCCCCATCTAACCCTAACCCGAGCCCCTCTAGCTAACCCTAGTCCCACCCTCTCTCTCTCGGCCTTCCTCCTCTCTCTACCCTGCAGGCCCCACCTGACCACCCTGGAACCACCCCATCCCATGTGCCTCCCCCTGGTCCCCCTCTCTCCAAACCCTAGCTCTAACCCGAGCCACCTCCTTCTCTCTTTTGCATAAAGGTGGCCACCATCCCATGTGCCTCTCCCCTCTCTCCCTTATCACCTCAACCACCCCAGGCATTCCAGATCAAGATCTGGAGGAACCCTGACCCCTCTCCATCCTCCCTTCTTCTTCCCCCTCCCCACCATGATCACCACCATGCCCCAAAACCCTAGCCTCGGCCACTTCTTCCTCTAGACGAGCTGGAGCGAGCCAAGCCGTACCAGGAGCACCAGGACCTCCCTCTGCTTCCTCTTCGACGCCCAGGACGCGGGGTAGCTGCAGGACCTCGCCGGAGCAGCCTGACACCGCCGTGCACCGCCAAGGTCAGGAGCTCCAGAGCCCCAGCTATGCGCCAGATCGCGACCGTCCCGAGCTCCTCCGACCACACCAACGAGCTCCTGGTGAGCCCCTCTACCCCCCCAGACAAGGTCCCCTTCCCTCTCGTGCACCATAGCGCCGCCACCTTCCGTCGAGCACTCCGCGTGCGCCGCCGCGCGCCACGCTCTGGCAACAGCAGCCGCTGCTGCAGCTCCTGCCTCTGTTCCTCGTCGAAGCCCGCGCGTTGTAGTCCTCCCCCGTAGATACTCTCTGAACGGAAGTTGTAGCCCTTCGTCGTGCCTATATTTTTCGTTTCTAGGGCTTAGCCAAATTCTCGCTAGATGCGTCGCCATCGTCGCCGGAAGTCGCCAGTATCTCGCCGCCGGCAGCACCGCGTCTGTTAGCGCGCAGCAGCAGTTCCGACAGCAGCTGGCCGTTTTGCGCAGAGGTCCCTGCAGTTTTTCCCGCCTCAACCCGCGGTCCGCAGAACCCCACCTGTCAGCCGCCCGTCCGATCTTGCAAATAGCACCCCCAGATCTTCACCACCTCAACCCGCAGTACCTGGATCCACCACGTGTCAGCGCCCGATAGCCGCGCGCGTGCGTGGCCCCTGTTCTGTCCCTGGCCCACATGTCATCCTCTACGGCTAGGTGAACCTGCGGTGTAAATAGAATTGCCGCGCGCTGAGTTGCTGAGTCAGCAATGACCCCACCTGTCTGTGACCGTGGCTAGATTTGCCTGAGTAAGAAAAGTATTTTCTGTGATCTGTTTCAAATTCAAACCTTTTCAAATTTAATTCAAATTCAAATTTTCAAATCTGTTTAAATATGAATTAATTCATAACTTTCAAATGGTTTGGAATTTGAATTCAAACCTTATATGAAAAATGTTTTGTTTTTGAATGTTAATTCAAATCTTTAATCAAATATTTTCAGAATTGATTTCAAATAGTCAAACCTTTGACTTTGACCCCAGTTGACTAATTTTGACTTAAAAATAAATTTAAATTCATAAATACAAATAATACAAATAATATATGTTTTCAAATCAGAAAAATGTGAGGATTTCAAATATGCCATCCAAAATATATTTTGGACACTTTAATTTTCAAGTTGACAAAAATTACAATAAAATGCCCTTTTCTTAATTAATTAATAACTTTTGATTTATAACTCCAAATTTGATAAATGATATGTCTAAAATGATTAGCTCGACGAGACCTTTCTGTTTATGCATTCCATGTTCTGTTTTGCAGCATGCATCATATAAATATAATGTAAACAGCAACTAATATGAGGATAAAATGTGGCCAAAACTCAATAAAATGTTCATTTCTTGTATTCTACACCTCACCCATGCCATGTTACATTATTGCCATGCAACTTGTGCATCATTCATCATGGCATGATTGTTTGCTTGTCGCATTTTATTCATATGCTTGTGCACTATATTTATGTTGGCCCTTGTTTGTTTGGTTCTTCTTCGAATAGACGCTGAGCAGGGGATATATCAAGAAAACCAGGAGCACTACCCAGATCCTTCTCTCGCTTCAACTGAGCTGCCAGGCAAGCACTACCACATGCTTGCATACATATAGTACCTATTGCCTCTATCTTACTCTTGCATCATTGAGTCGCGATTGCATTAAACTGAATCCCAAGTACTGCATAGCCTTTACTTTTAAACCCCACCGAAGCTTGTTCCTCCATCCCATGAGCCATTACTACAGGAGTTGTTTGAGCCATGCGAGTCGTAGGACAGCATGTGTAGGGTATGTGAGTGTCTGATGGATAACGAGGTACCTAAACAACTTAACCTGAGTAGTAATGGGATAACTAATGAAAGTGGCACCGGTGAGCAATATCTGCTATTTGGTTTTTCATGCTCACTTGTGTCCCGTAGGACCCCGAGTACTTGATTCCTGTTCCTTGAATATTCGCGCTATCCACATCCGGGAGGCTTATGGGACCCCCCTGAGCCAGAGCTTGATTCATTCTTATTTCTTGGGGCCACAAACTAGTTTGAGGTTTTATTTACTATCCTGTACTTATACCATGCTTTACTGCTTTATTTACGATTGTGCGAGGAGCACCTGTACTATTTAGGATCGTGACCCGTTTTCGCGGTATCGACAAGCCCAGTCACACTTTCGGGTTCCCAGTCATTTACAGCCGGCCCCACAAACCTTGAGTCCGTCTCGAAGTCAGCTAACTTCGTTGCGGGTATACTTAATGGGGTGGCCCTCTGAAATATTTCTGAATCTTGTGATTGCTTTGTCGTGAAAGCCTCGTTGGGTTTTGATTTGGTTTTTCCGAGGTTGATCGAGTGTGTGTTGCTATTTGTGCACCCCTGCAGGGTAAAAACTTTCTGAAAGCCGTGTCCGCGGTTATGGACGACTTGGAGCACAGTTTCTCGATCATAGACAAGCATAACTAAAGTACCGCTTTTAATGTGACTAAGTAACTAACTAGTAAATAGTGCAACACTCATGGTATGGATAATAAAACTGCCAACGGATGGGGGTTGTTCGTCCGCTTCCTCGTTGGTAAGCGAGGAGGAGGATGGATCTGTTGATATTACTGTTATAATTGTTGTCATTAATTCATGGACATCCGTCTATCTTTGGTTAGGCGGATGGCTAGCGAGTATCTATAGAATTGTTAGGGTTTATCTTTTGCTGCAATTGCGTCACCCCAGGTTGTGTCCCCTTTAGAGGCATAAAGACTTGCTGAGTACCCCTAGGGTCTCACACGATAAATTGTTTGATTCAGATGAACAGGTACACTCCCAAGATGGATACTGGGTGGAGGAGGCGGACAATGTGGGCAACGATCATTCGGTGTAGAGATTCCGGGAACGGGGATCCGTGAGATCTGTGGGCGGGATGTGTTTATTTATGGGGCATCTTATGCCGATTTGCTTCTTATCCGTACTCGGATCTTGTTTGCCGCTTCCGCCTAATACTCTGATGTTTGATGTATGAGGAGATATCCTAAACTATTATATCTATCTAGGATATTTGGATCTTGCCGTATGGCGTTGCAATATTTCTATTTCTTTTAGATGGAATGGCTCTGATGTACTGTTGTATGGTGGCTTGCATACATACTCATTTGTGTATGTAGTTGATCCCTTCGCCTGCCGATTACGCCGCCCGTTCTTGTCCCGATGTTTGGAAATGGTTGGGACGGCCAAAAGGTCTACCTGTGAGTGGCATTTGGGCCCCACCGTACTATTTCAACCATTTCCGTTCATCCAGGCTTGTAACTAGGAGCGTAATTCACCGAGGTAGTTACAAAAAATGGCTATGAAAGCCTTGGAATGATGGATCATTCTATTGAAATGTTTTGGACATGTGTTTCCGAACACCGGATGATTTTGGTGATGAAATTGTTGAGGCATGAGCCTTAGCCCTTTATAAAAATGATGGTTGTCTGGATGCGATACCATTCCAATTTTATCGTACAACCACAATACCCGAAGATTGGGTAGGGCTTGACTGTAAACTTATATACCTTAGTATTAGTTCCCTCACGGCCAAGGTCTGAGCTGAGGCTACCTTGTGAAGATTGTCCACCTGTGCAGTACCCAAGATGACAGTTGGTCATGGTTGGGAGGCCAAACTCACAGGAGAGGTGCTTATACTAGGGCGTGTAATTGAAAGGTTAGGATTGATTATCCGCATACTGAGTATGGTGAATTCAGGATTTGTTCCTGACGGATGTATCGAATGTTGTGGTGAAAGTGTACAATCTCTGCAGAGTGTCAAACTATTCGAATAGCCACGTCCGCGGTTATGGACAGTTGGAGTGGCCATACTGTTCCCCCGTCAGACTTTTCAAAATGACTTGTGAAATGAAGTGAGACTTTGACTTGACCACAACAGGGTTGTGACATGAGTTACAAGATCCCACTTAGGAGTTATAAAATTGTGATTAGCTTTGGAACTTCGTAGAGATAAATCTGGCTTTTGCAAAACAACCCTAGAGCCTAGTGTCCTATTATCCAAAAAAAACCCTTTACCTGCTAGTACTAGTTTGCGAGTACTTAAAGAGTACTCATGGCTTTGTCCCTGGCTATTCCCATGGCCAGACTATGAAGAGGAGTACCTGGAGGATGGACCCCAGGAAGGTTACGACAACTAGGATCATCTCCCATCGTCAGCATTGCCTATGACCCCGAAGATGGAGCTTCGCCTACGCTATCGTTATTATTACGTATTCCGCTGCTTGAAGATGTATTAAGAACTGGATCATGAGATCCCTATTTGTGTAAGAACTTATGTACCATTTTTAATGGATGATGTACTATGGTATCCAATTCTTTTATGTCTCGCAAAAATGGTAATCTTGGGATTGCGATGTATGGCATAACAGGCATCTGGGATTAAAAATCCAGGTGTTGACAAGTTGGTATCAGAGCCATCCTGACCATAGGAGACCCTAGTTAGACTGGACGTTTGAACCAAAAACTTAGTTTCAAAACCAAAGAAAACAAATATTTACAAAAACTTATTCTCATTCTTATCTCTTTGATTCTTTCATAAAAAATCATGTTCCTCAAAAACTCTTGCAAAATACATAAAATTTTGACACACTTGATCACTCTACTAACCTACTCATCCTCTATTCTTATAGATGGACGTGAAGTACAGCAAGTTTTATCAGTTGGGGAATGGAGGAGACCTTATCTTTGAGAGGGATTTGGACCAGCTTTCGGAACTTCTGGAGCGTCCGCACCCCGAGTTCTTCGGAGCTCAGCTCAATGATCAAGGAGGAGAAGATCTGTAGTGGATAATTGTTGCAAGTCTCAGAGGAAAGATTGAACCTCCCACTGCGGAGGGAATCCAGTTTACCTTAAGAGAGAACAACTGGCTCGATGGACTTGCCATGGCCATGCAGGAAGCTCTTTCCCGTCTGTGTGGGCAGAGCATCAATCAGATCAAGGGAACCCGCTTTGAGTTTTGCCCAAGGCGTGATGCAAATGGACAACCACTGGAAGCCCCATACCACCCCGAGCTAAAGACTCAATTGGACCACCTTAGCTTCATGATGTATGATCGTCAGCAGGAGTTAGACAACTGCCGTGACTACTCCAACCACAAGTCTGTCATCATCAAGACGAAGGACCAGACCATCGCCATGCTAGCAAAGGATCGCAAGTCTCGTCGCCGTCAGCTCGACAAGAAGGAGCGCATTATTGCCCGTCTCCGCCACCGCATCTCATCTTTGGAAGAGAGCATCCACGAGAGAGACATGCAGTTGGAGGAAAGGGAGAATGCAGGAGAGGATCTTCGTGGAGACCCCTACTCCTATCTCAGCGATGATGATGATTTTCTCGAGGATCAGGCCATGGACTTCTTCACCGATGAGGATGATTTCGCCTTCATCGATGATGATGAAGATGATGAAGCCACAGATTCCGAGGAGTAGTAGCACTTGAGCACTAGCGTAGTGAGTAGTATTCGGTCCCACTGTATCGTAGTTCTCAGAATGGTTCTTAAAACCATCTGTTTTTCTTTGTTGTGGTGTGTGTTGTATCGTGTGCTATGAATGGATATAAATCAAGTTGCTAGAAAAATCTGAGTCAAACCTTACAAACTCTTCAAAGTCCCAGAACCTTAGAAATTTCCCTCTTATCTCATGATCTATCTCAATCTTCAGATGCCACGCGGAGGAAGTGGCTCATCCTAGGACCCGATGTTGCAGATCCTGCAAATGTTAACTTCTGACCGCGAAGATGAAAGAGCAGAACGTCAAGCCAATCTAGCCACCCTTCAGTAGATAGCCCAGCTTGCCCACAACAACCAAGGCCATGGAAATCAGGACAACCATCGATCTAAGCTCAAGAATTTCCAGAATACCAACCCACCTGTTTTCACTAAGTCAGAAGAGCCTCTAGACGCCGATGATTGGCTGCAAACCATGGAAAACAACCTAGAAGTGGCCGGAGTGGAAGCCAACGAGAAAGTTCTGTTCGCCACCCACTATCTAGCCGGAGATGCCAGGGCATGGTGTAACAGTGTTTGTGCAATGACCGGAGGCCAAATGATGACCTGGGAGGAATTCAAGGTCAAGTTCAGCAGAACCCATGTGCCACCGGGTTTGATTAAGAGAATGAGAGACGAGTTCAGAGAGCTGAAGCAAGGAAGGATGACTATAGTGGAATACCGTGACAAATTTTTGTCATTAGCTAGGTATGCCCCAGATGAGATCGACACCGAAGCCAAGAAGAAAGAAAGATTCCTGAATGGTCTGCATGACAAGATGCAGACAGTGTTAGTCAATATCCCCTTTGCGGATATTGAATCCCTTGTCGACTCTGCCATTCAGATGGAAGGAAAGATCAACCAAGCCAATGAGAACCGCAAGCGTCGTATGATGCACCAGCCAGGAACCCATTAGACCCCAAAGTATCGCCCCAACCCATCTCCAGGATTTGCCCCAAGAACCAACAGACCCCCGATGACCCGTCCCACCTATCCCAACCGTGGAAACCCTAGACCCGAAGGAAATCACAACAACCCCGGCAACTCTAGAAATTTCACCCGTGCCCCACCCAAGTTTAACACCAACAATTCTACCACCAACCCCAACACCCAAGGACTAGAAGCAATGTTGTGCCTGTCGCAGCCAAGGACAAGTCGCAAGTGACTTGTTATGACTGTGGAAATAAAGGCCACTATTCCAACGAGTGTCCCAACAAGAAGAATGCTACAGCACCCAATGCCAATGTCCCAGCTCAGCAGCAGCGTCGTGTTCAGCCCGGAAGAAGGTTTGCCCCAGGGAATTCACTCAACCGCAATGGCCGTCTTTTTATCATGCATGCTGAAGAAGCTCAGGAAACGCCAGACGTCGTGCTGGGTATGTTTTCTGTTAATTCAGTACTTGCAAGAGTGTTTTTTGATTCTGGTGCATCGCATTCATTTGTCACCGAAGAATTTGCATGCACTAGTAAAATTCAACCAACCAAATTGAAGCATGTAATGATTGTGCAAATTCCCGGATCAACCACCAAGGCTAGGAAAATTTGCAAAGCCGTCCCTATCCGAATCCATGGCATAGATTTTTATGCTAATCTGATAGTACTCGGAACTAAAGGTTTGGAAGTAGTACTAGGAATGGATTGGATGTCCAAACATAAAGGATTGATTGACTCTGCCAAGAAAGCCATCACCATGACCAGTACCGCCGGAATATCAGTCGAGCATATATCTGAAACCTTACCTCGTCAATTCAAATGCAACAAGAGTATAGCCCAACCTACCATTGACCAAGTCCGGATAGTCTGTGAATACCCCGATGTATTTCCAGATGTTTTGCCCGGTATGCCCCCAGATCGGGATATCGAGTTTATCATCGAACTAATCCCCGGAACAGGACCTATAGCCCAGAGACCCTATAGTATGAACCCATCGGAGTTAGAAGAACTGAAGAAGCAACTGGATGCCATGCTGGAAATCGGATTGATTCAACCAAGTGCGTCACCGTGGAGATCACCTGTCTTGTTTGTGGACAAGAAAGATGGAGGTAACCGTTTGTGTACGGATTATCGGAAGTTGAATGATGTCACCATCAAGAACAAGTACCCCTTGCCCAAGATAGAAGATTTGTTTGATCAGTTGACCGGTGCCAAAGTGTTTTCTAAGATTGATCTTAGAACTGGTTATCATCAACTCAAGATTCATGCAGAGGATATCCCAAAGACTGCCTTTACCACCAGATATGGATTGTACGAGTATACAGTCATGTCTTTTGGATTAACCAATGCCCCCGCTTATTTCATGAACCTCATGAATAAGATTTTTATGGACTTCCTGGATAAGTTTGTCGTTGTTTTCATCGATGACATTCTGATTTATTCCAAATCAGAAGAAGAACATGAGCTACACCTAAGGACCATTCTTGGAACCCTTAGAGAGCATAAGTTGTATGCCAAGTTTAGCAAATGTGAATTCTGGTTACAGGAGGTAGGATTCCTTGGTCACATTGTATCAGCCGGAGGAATTGCCGTTGACCCTGCCAAAGTAAAAGATGTAGAAGATTAGCAAGCCCCGACCACTCAAACCCAAGTTCGTGCATTTCTCGGATTGGCGGGATATTACCGCAAGTTCGTAGAAGGATTCTCGAGTATCGCTAGACCCATGACCCAATTGCTGAAGAAGGACAAGAAGTTTGAATGGACCGACAAGTGTGAAGCGAGTTTTCAAGAACTCAAGAGGAGATTGATTTCAGCCCCAATCTTGATCATGCCGGATATCTCGAAGCCCTTCGATGTGTATTGTGACGCATCCAAGATCGGTCTCGGATGTGTGCTAATGCAAGAAGGCAAAGTTATATCCTATCTATCTCGACAATTGAAACAACATGAGCAAAATTACCCAACCCATGACCTCGAACTCGCAGCCGTAGTTCTAGACCTGAAAACATGGAGACATTACCTGATGGGAAATCATTGTGAGATTTATACGGATCACAAGAGTCTGAAGTATATATTCACTCAGAAGGAGCTGAATATGAGACAGAGGAGATGGATTGAGCTAATCAAGGATTACGATCTGGACATTCACTATCACCCTGGTAAAGCCAATGTGGTAGCCGATGCCCTTAGCAGATTGCCGTGCCGCTTGAACTCCATGATTTTGAAGGAGCAACCAAGTTTGCACAAAGAGATGGAAGATTTTCGAATGGAATTAGTAAGTGAAGGATTTTTGGCTAGTATAGAACTTCATCCCACTTTGATCAGCCAGATCAAAGAGGCGCAGAAAGGAAATGCTAGTATCGACGGAATCAAGCGTCGTATCGTTACAGGCAAGGTACCCGGATTCACCGAAGACGAAGAAGGAGTTCTGTGGTACAAAGGACGCCTTTGTGTACTAGCAGATTCTGAGTTGAAAGAAGTTATTTTGAAGGAGGCTCATGATACTCTTTATTCTATCCATCCCGGAGGAACTAAGATGTATCAAGATTTGAAAGAGCAATTTTGGTGGCATAATATGAAGCGAGAAATCGGAAGCTATATCGCCAAGTGTGATATATGTCAGCGAGTCAAGGCAGGACATCAAAGACCCGCTGGATTGTTGCAACCATTGCAGATTCCGGAATGGAAATGGGATTCTGTAGGAATGGACTTTATCACTGGACTGCCTACTTCTAGTAGGGGAAATGACTCTATTTGGGTCATAGTGGACAGATTGTCCAAAGTCGCCCATTTCTTGCCCGTCAAAACCACCTATCAGAGTTCGAAGCTAGCGGAGTTATACATCGCTAGAATAGTTAGTTTGCATGGAGTCCCCAAGAACATTGTATCGGATCGAGGAACTCAGTTTACCTCGAGATTCTGGAAGAAAGTTCAAGAAGGTTTAGGAACCCGCCTAGATTTCAGTACCGCGTATCACCCTCAGACCGATGGACAAACGGAGCGAGTAAATCAAATACTCAAAGATATGCTTAGAGCATGTGTGTTAGAATATGGATCCAAGTGGGAAGACTGTCTGCCGTTTGCAGAATTTTCCTATAATAACAGTTACCAAGCCAGTTTGCAAATGGCCCCATTTGAGTTCATGTACGGAAGAAAGTGTCGCACCCCTTTGAACTGGTCGGAAGTAGGAGAGAGTCAGATTTTCGGACCCGACATCCTACGAGAAGCAGAAGAGAAGGTTCACAAGATTCGTGAGCACCTCAAGACCGTCCAATCCAGACAGAAGAGTTACGCCGACAAGAGACGTCGAGACCTCGCCTTCAACATAGGAGATTTTGTTTATCTGAAAGTGTCGCCATTGAAGGGAATGCAGCATTTCCAACTCAAAGGAAAGTTAGCCCCCAGATATATCGGACCTTTAAAGATTCTGAACCGTCGAGGAGAAGTGTCGTATCAATTGGAACTACCCAAAGAAATGTCAGCCGTCCACAACGTGTTCCATATCTCGTTACTTCGCAAGTGTCTCGATGTTCCAGAGAAGACGGAAGTGTTCAAAAATATCGACCACCAGACTATAGAGATCAGCGATGACCTGACCTATCCTGAAGTACCCATCCGCATTTTGGAAGAAGCTTTTCGAATTACCCAAACCCGAAGCATAAAGTTTCTCAAGATTCAGTGGAGCAACCACACAGAAGAGGAAGCTACCTGGGAGCGCGAAGATCACATCAGGACGGAGTTTCCCGATCTATTCAAGTCCTAGGTAATCTTTTCGTCCTTTTTCAAATCTCGGGACGAGATTTTGTTTAAGGGGGGAAGGTTTGTAACATCCAAAAAATACTAAGCTTGGATCAACAAACACTAGTCATCAACATTTAGGGTTAACAAAAACTTTGCTAAATAAAATTTTGAAGGCATGCATATGTGTATGCATGGATTTTGAAATTCTTTGAAACCACCTTGTTTGATTGTTTCATTGCTTGTAAAATGTTTCTTAGGTGAAATAAACATCATCTAAAACATTTCCCACACTTTTCATAAAGACAAGTAAATCAAAACAAATATATTAAGGGAATGGTCATTTTGACCAATTTAACTCCCATGCCTACTTTGGTTGTCTCAAACTTTCAAAACCTAACAGAAACTTTTCTGGACCTTTGCACCCCTTGAATGTACTCATAACCAAGTATCAAGGCCCACTTTGTGATCATCCAGAAACTTTCAAATGCATAGTTTAAATGGCAATTTAAAATTGAATCTATATCATATGGGAAGATCCCACTTTTTCAAAAACCACTCAAACAAGCTCAACTTTCAAAACCCAAGCATCTGCAGACTCACCAGCACCAACCTAGCACACCCACCAATTTTTTTTTCAAAATTCAAAACTTGAGTTCTTGCGGCCATTTCATCAAACAGGTTGCAGACACAAATCAAACAAAATCTAAACACTATAGTGAGCAGTGATTGGAGCCTAACTTGTTCCCTCTTTAGCTCACAACCATCTCAGTAGATCATCTAGCAAGCTAAACTAAGCACTAGCACCACTGTAAGCTTGGCATTGTCATCAATGGTGAACAGCCGAAGCTAACCATGCCACCCCAGTGGAGACAACAAGCTAGGAGGAGAAACAAGCCTAGCCAGCATGTCTGGGAGCAAGCCAACACCCCACCGCCACTCCCTGTCCACCGCTCGAACGTTGCCAGCCACTGGACCACGCGCAAGAACCATGCCAACCTCGCCAGCAACCATGCCGAGAGCACGCCCCGTGCGCCACGCTCGACCGACGCCCACAAACCGCGCGCTGCCCTTGCCGCGTGCATACTTGATATCCACCGTCCCAGCAACCCCGCAGACACGCTTGTTCGCCGCCGCGCGGACCATGCACGCTGTGCGCCATTAAAATCTCTGTCGGGCACGCGCAGAGCACCGCCGTGTTCCGACCAAGCCGCACCGCCCCACGCCTTGAAACCATGTCGCTGAGCATCACCAGGGAGCACCGCACCGTCCCCTACCTTCGCCCATGCCGATATCCGTCTGTACCACCGCCCCCGACGAGCTCACCATGCGCCCCGTCGGTCCCCTCGCTCGACTATAAATAGAGGCCACCCCCAGTCGAATTCTTCGCACCATTCTACTCCCCTCTCCTCACTGATCGTGCCACACCATTCCCGGAGCAAGGCGAGCACCACCTCGTCGGAATTTCACCGGAGCCCGCCGCCTCTGGAGAAGAAGGGAGCCAGCGATTGGAGCCACCCCAGGAGAAGCCACCGGTACCAGGAGATTCGCCATCGTCGACTTCGTCGTTCGCCCGCCTCGCCGACTCTCGCCAGCACCCCGGTGAGCCCCCAGTGACACCCACCTGCCGCGCTAGGTTTCTGTCTCGCCGGCGTTGCTCAACGTCGACGATGACTCCCAGCTGTTGGATTAGAATCATATCGAACGTCCCACGTTGCCCCGTACCGCTTCGCACCCTCCTGTGTCACTGACGAGTGGGGACACCCACTTAAACAACCCGCGGGATCACTGCGCTTAGCAGGCCGGCCTAGTAACTTTTCCCCCGCAGCCCAGTTATTCAAATTAAACCTTTTTCTTTTTAATTCAAACACACTTCTGTACCCATTTTCAAAAATCAACCCAGGTCGATTCAGTGCACCAATTTGAATGAAACAAATTTTGTTGGAAAGTTCTGTGAATGCTGAATCCAAGCCCTTTGGATTCAAGTCATTTGGATCTGTAGATCATCCTTGGTAAAAATAACAAGGAAGAAGCTTTTCTGCATTCAAACATTTTTCAATGTTAAACCATAATAGCTTTTGAGTTGATTCCAACTCTCAAAAATCTCATTTAACCATACCTTTCAGAATATATAAAAATATATAGGGTTACTTACAGAAATATGGTTCAAGTAATAAAAGAATACTACATAGGCATTTCTAGCCATTCTAATTAATTAAAATAAAAGGGTAAAACCTTATTAAATTGTGACACCACTTTAAATCACATTCCCATGAACTAAAATATGTGGTGATGACATGTGTCAACATGATCACATGTTTGGTTTGGAGAATATTAAATCTTAAGTAGTTTTTCAATGAGTAGAAATTACTTTTCTAAAAATAAAAAGAATTAAACCAAACCCCAAATCTTGTAATGTTAGTGATGATGCTAGATCATCTATAGGACCCTTGTGTGTGATGATTGCAAGTAGTTAAGTATTGTTTGGTGATTGTGCCTCGTATTTATTTATAGATGCTAGTACCGACAAAGGATACGAGGAGGAAGGAGGATTCTACGAAGAAGAAGCCGAGGAGAACTTCAACCACTGCTCTGCACAAGGCAAGCTAGTAACCTTGCAAGTTAACACTTGCAATTTAGCAAGCTTTATTAACTAAGTGAACCAATGCAAGCTAACCCTTGCAAGATACCCTACTGATGCCACAAACCACTACTTGTTACTATGCCCACTATATGCCTTAAGCATATGTGATCATATCCACTTGATAAACCAATCCTAGTTTTACTTACAAGCTTGAATACTTTATTTCTTTATCAAAGCTAGTACTTAGATCTTACTTAAGTGAATGGTAGATACTAGAAAGATATGTGAAGGTTGCATAAAGAGAATAAAATTTGGCCTAAACTAGATAATTTTGATGTCATCCCAAGGCATGAGATTGAGCTTAGTTGAAACTCCACTAGTTTACCACCCCTCATTAGTACTCACCCCCACTTGTAGATGCTAGTGCTAAGCATAAAACTTGATCAACTTTAGATGGGAATACTTGGTGGAAAAATGGTTATGAAAACCTTGGAATGATGGATCATTCTATTGAAATGTTTTGGACATGTGTTTCCGAACACCGGATGATTTTGGTGATGAAAATGTTGAGGCATGAGCCTTAGCCATTTATAAAACTGATGGTTGTCTGCATGCGATACCATTCCAATTTTATCGTACAACCACAATACCCGAAGATTGGGTAGGGCTTGACTGGAAGCTTATATACCTTAGTATTAGTTCCCTCACGACCAAGGTCTGAGCTGAGGCTACCTTGTGAAGATTGTCCACCTGTGCAGTACCCAAGATGACAGTTGGTCATGGTTGGGAGGCCAAACTCACAGGAGAGGTGCTTATACTAGGGCGTGTAACTGAAAGGTTAGGATTGATTATCCGCATACTGAGTATGGTGAATTCAGGATTTGTTCCTGACGGATGTATCGAATGTTGTGGTGAAAGTGTACAATCTCTGCAGAGTGTCAAACTATTCGAATAGCCGTGTCCGCGGTTATGGACAGTTGGAGTGGCCATAATGTTCCCCCGTCAGACTTTTCAAAATGACTTGTGAAATGAAGTGAGACTTTGACTTGACCACAACAGGGTTGTGACATGAGTTACAAGATCCCACTTAGGAGTTATAAAATTGTGATTAGCTTTGGAACTTCGTAGAGATAAATCTAGCTTTTGCAAAACAACCCTAGAGCCTAGTGTCCTATTATCCAAAAAAAACCTTTACCTGCTAGTACTAGTTTGCGAGTACTTAAAGAGTACTCATGGCTTTGTCCCTGGCTATTCCCATGGCCAGACTATGAAGAGGAGTACCTGGAGGATGGACCCCAGGAAGTTTACGACAACTAGGATCATCTCCCATCGTCAGCATTGCCTGTGACCCCGAAGATGGAGCTTTGCCTACGCTATCGTTATTATTACGTATTCCGCTGCTTGAAAATGTATTAAGAACTGGATCATGAGATCCCTATTTGTGTAAGAACTTATGTACCGTTTGTAATGGATGATGTACTATGGTATCCAATTCTGTTATGTCTCGCAAAAATGGTAATCCTGGGATTGCGATGTATGGCATAACAGGCATCTGGGATTAAAAATCCGGGTGTTGACACATACTTATCAACTGGAGTTCGGCTCAGTAAGGCCTCTGTGGCATGAGTCGAACTACACTAGCAATATCCGAATTCGAGTCCAGGGACTCGAGTTTGACTAGGTGACGTTGTTTTTGCCCTAGAGAAATTAGATGGTCCTGATCCGTCGAGCGCACCAGGCGCATTTACCATCACCCCTATGAACTACTACAAATTTGGTTGACCTGGTGAACTTCCGAGTGAAGTGCTTCACACTCGACACAACTGTCAACTTCAACTACCAAATGCAAGACTCAAGACAACTGATTCTCCATCCGAATCTATTATTCAGATGGACACTCGAGGGCTACTGATCTGGCTATTCCTAACGGACACCCGACTAGAGGCTACCTAGTGCGGCTCAACGGAAGGCCCACTCGACGACCTGCTAAGGTACATGACGCCCATGGTGGTTCGACTGATACAAAGCCCATATGGACACGGACTCCAAACAAACAAGACAAGGAAACTCAAGACTAGAGTTTGAATACAACTTGTAACCTACTCGTATCGATACCTGAGACCTAGCCTCTCTATAAATAAAGGCTAGGAGGGTCCATGGGGAGGACAGGCTACACCACAATATACAACAGATCTAGAAACCTCATAACCTAGCACACACCTCGCCAGATCCAAACTATGCACCCCTATAACCTTCGGCTTCGCCATTAATCGAGAGCAGACAAGCAGGAGTAGGTTTTTC
Organism: Avena sativa; assembly: GCA_916181665.1. Lineage (NCBI taxonomy): Eukaryota > Viridiplantae > Streptophyta > Magnoliopsida > Poales > Poaceae > Avena > Avena sativa. Next base: position 163,909,371 of record OV702284.1, read on the forward strand.
CCTCCGAGGGCCTGAACCTGGGTAAATGCCGTGTCCCATGTTGCTTGTTTGTTAGCCGTTTCGTGATCTCCATCATCCCCTCATTCTCCAAAACCCAAGTCCATAACAATGGGCATTGACGAGTTGAACCCTCGTCACCAGGATTTGCATGAGGCTCACCAGCTCGACGTCTGTCTCTAGTTCTACGGATGCCTTTATTGTCTCGGGTGGTGCAACCCCTAAGTGTCCCACGACATCGAATGCGCCCTTGGGAGTTTTGTGCTTAATAGAGCGCTTGCAGATTTATTCGAGGAACACGCCCGACGGTACTAGAGCGTAGGTGGAGCCAATGTTGGTGAGCTTGTCAGCCTCCTCATTGCTTTCCCGGCCGACGTGGAGGATTTTGCATCCATCGAAGTCTCCTTCGAGTGAGTTGTATATGTCGCGGTAGGCGATCATGTTTTCGCTGATGTTGTCACACTGGTTCTTCGTCTGCTGGACGACGAGGTTGGAGTCGCCGTATATGACCAGTCGTGTGGCACCACAGACTTTAGCCATCTGCATGCCATGGATCAACGCCTTGAATTCAGCCTCGTTGTTGGATGCACAAAATCTCATACGCAACACATACCTCATCGTGTCCCCTTGGGGGGATGTCAAGATTACTCTGGCTCTGACTCGTTCCCCACGTTTGGATCCGTCAAAGTGCATTGTCTACAGCTGGGACATGTCCGAAGTGTCCGGGAGCTGCAGCTTCATCCAATGGACAAGGAAGTCAGGGAGCACCTGAGATTTGATGGAGGTGCGCCGCTCATAGATGATGTCCCGTAGGACAGCTCGATACCCCAGAGGGCCACTCGCCCCTTTGCCTCGGGGTTGTTGAGGATGTGCGAAAGTGGTGCATCATTGACGATCACTATTGGTGCTCCTAGAAGTAGTGGCGCAGGCGATGCGCAGTCATGAATACACCATATGCTAGCTTTTGGTAATGAGGGTACCTTTGATTTGTTGGTGTGAGCACCTCGCTGAGGTAATACACTGGGTGATGGACCGCGTGGGTTTTTCCTTCCTCGGTTCATTCGACAACGAGTGCCGTGCTGATCACCTAGTGTGTTGCGGCAATGTACATTAGCATGGGATCTCTCTCTGTTGGCGTCACCAGTACGGGAGACATGGAGAGCAGGCGCTTGAGGTCTTCGAATGCTTCATTGGCTTCAACCATCCAGTCGAATTTGTCCAACTTGCGGAGTAGCTGGTAGAAGAGGAGAGCCTTTTCACCCATGAGGCTGATGAACCTGTTGAGTACTACGATTCACCCAGCCAACTATTGGACCCCTTTGACGTTCTTCGGCTTCTCCATGGCTAGTATAGCCTTGATTTTCATCGGATTGGCCTCGATGCCTCTCTCGGAGATGAAGTACCCAAGCAATTGTCCAGATGGGACGCCAAAGGCGCACTTTTCCAGGTTCAGCTTGATATTATATTGATCGAGGTTGTCGAATGTCTTGCAGAGATCACTGATCAATGTTCAACTCTCCTTGTTATTTACCACTATGTCATCGACATAGACCTGAATGTTTCGACCAATTTGATTCTTCAGGCAGGCCTATGTGCATCTTTGATAAGTTGCGCATGTGTTCTTGAGCCCGAAAGGCATTATGTTGTAGCAGAAGACCCCGAACGGCATAATGAATGTCGTATTTTCTTGATCCTCGATCTTCAGTCGAATCTGATTATAGCCTGAGTAGGCATCGAGGAATGAGAGTCGTTCGCATCCTGCGGTGGAGTCGATGATTTGGTCGATTCGTGGTAGGGGAAAGTAGTCCTTTGGGAAATGCTTATTAAGGGCCGTAAAGTCCACGCACATCCGCAGGATGTCCTTGTCCTTTTTGGGGACTACCATGGGTTAGCTACCCAGGTGCTTTCTTTGATCCCTCTTATGAAATTAGCACCGAGGAGTCTGTTGACTTCAATACCAATTTCTTCCGCTCTTCCCTCGGACAATCGCCACATCGTCTACTTTACTGGACGCACATCCGGGTATATGTTGAGTGCATGCTCGGCGAATTCCCTGGGAACTCCTGGCATGTCCACACGACACCAGGCGAAGATTTCCCAGCGCTCACAGAGGAATTCGACGAGCGCGAGTTCCTATGCGGGAGTCAGGTTGTTGGCGATTAGAGCCGTCTTGGTGGGATCCGTCGAGTGGACCTGCACCGCCTTAGTATTGACCTTGGAGTCAAAGGACAAGTCGGGTGCGTTCTGCTTGGTCACAGGGGCGGGCTATTGTCTGTCGACTCCTTTAACCTCACGAGATCCTCTTGCATGCCAAAGGACTGGGAGATTCTGTTGAAGTCTCTGGCATGGCTATCGGACGTGGTGAAGCTTCCTGGGACGGTGATGATGTCGTCAGGTCCTGGCATCTTCAGTAGGAGGTACACATTGTGCGGTACTGCCAGGAATCTTGTGAATGCCACATGACCATGGATGGTGTGGTATTGCGAGGGCCAGTCGACCACCTCGAACTCAAGCCGCCCACGCCTGAAGTTCTTGGGGGTTCCAAAGATGATGTCGAGCCATATTTTTCCTAGGGGGTACACTCCTTTCCCTGGGACAATGACATGGAAGGTTGTATCGGATGCCTCCAGGCTGCATAGCGGGATCCACATAGCTTCGAGTGTGCTAGCGAACATAAGGTTGATGCCGCTGCCACCGTCCATGAACACGTGACTCATCTCAAATCCACCGATATGAGACTCAAGCACCAGGGCTGAGTGGCCTGGGCAAGGGATTTGACGGGGGTGATCTGATTAATCGAAGGTGATGCATGGCTCTGAGCCACTGAGGTACTCAGGTATGGCTAGCGGGGAGGTGATAGCCAGGTTTATCTAGCGAGTGATCGTCTTATGAATCCTGTTGGATGGACGCCCCTTTTGTATCATCATGGCACCTCATAGTCGTGGGTACTGATCTGCTCTGTTGCTTTGAGTCGGCGCAGCCGCAGGCTGCACGGGTGCTCCAGGTGTTGGTGGTGCGGCACCATATGCAATAGGCCGAGGGGCAGACCCGAACCCCTAATTTACTGCATCGCGTTGTAGCTGGTTGTATCCCTCATGGAGCTTCTGGAACTCCCTGCAGTCCTTGAGTAGGTGGCTGGCCTTCTTCTTAACATCATGTTTATCGATGTAGAAGTGGATGGTGCAGGGACCTGATAGCTTTTCAAATGCGTATGGCTCGTCATCCCGAGTGCGGCGTTGCCTCGACTAACTGGGTTTCTAGCTGTCGTGATAGATTCCACTGCGGTTCCCATCTTCGCGGCGGTCGGCGTAGCCTGCCACGACCATGTCAACCTCCTCCCGATCATCGTAGACGTGCACTCTTCTTTTTGATCGGCGGTCATGTCTATGGCTGATGTCATCTTCGTCATCCGAACGTGTCTGGTTGACGGCATCTTCGCCATCCGCCAAACAGTTGGAAATGTCCATCAAATGGTCGATGGTTTTGGGCTTGATGCGGCCCAGCTCCTCTCTGAGCTCGCGGCGCCTTACGTCGCCATTAAAGGAGTTTATTGCTCTTTCCTCTGAGATCTCCTCGGTGGAGTTCTTGATGACGGACCAGCGCTGGACGTAGGAGCGGATCAACTCGTTGGACCTCTTGTAGCATGCGCGCAGCTCTTCAATGGAGGTTGGTCTCTTGCAGGTGCCCTTCAAGTTGCGGATGAATTAGTAAACTAGCTCTTCCCAACTATGGATGGATCCGGAGGGCAGATTGTTAAGCCAGGCCCTAGCCGTGCCCTTTAGCTGCAGCTGAAGGAATTGCATGGCCGTATTCTTGCTCCCGCCGTGCAGTTTGACCGAGGAGATGTGGTCATCTAGCCAAATCTTCGGATCCTGTAGGTCGTCGAACTTTGGGTTGTTCGACGGGAGCTTGAATCCTTTAGGCATCCGAGCCTGCCGTATGGCTCTGCTAAAGCATCTGGAGCCACAGACCTCCGTGTCTTCATCCTCCGATTCCGTGGAGCATGCACATTTTGCGTGTGATTTACCGATCTTGCATTGCATGAGCTCGTCACGGGCATCATAGTTGCGGCTCCTTCACTGTGGGTTGCGGCGTCGCCATGAAAAGTCGTGGTTATCCTCATCGGATGAGGGCATGTGGCTCTTCGTAAATTTAACCGCGTCCTTTTTCTTTGGCTCCAGAGGTTCTTCTCCAGTCAACGCGACTCCAACGAATCTGAGGCCTACGATTGCAGATTTGTGCATGGCAGATCGTGGATCTCCGACTGGCGGTTGATTGGCGAGCAGATACGTAGTAGCTGCTATGACCACGGGCTGCGGTCTTTTGGGCATCATGTTACCCTACGAGTCCATCGACATGAAGGATAGATCAAGTTCCTTGGTGGCCTTGCGTCTGGCGCTAGGTTCCATGCGCTCCAGCTAGGAACGGCTCTTGTAAGCGGCGTGGCCGTCGTAGCCTTTGGAGGAGGACCCACCGATGGAGGAGAGCGCGGCTCGTCGGGCACTTTATTCATTGGCTTCCCTTCACTGTTGTTCGAGCTCTTTGTGTTACGCGACCTACCGGTCGTGCTCCTTCATGAGGAGCCAGTGGTAGCCCATCAACATGTCACGTGAGGCATCCATGGGCAGGGGATTGCCCTGCACAGCCTCTCGGACCCTCTCCCACTCAGCCTCGTTGAGGTAGATCTCCTACCGAGTCGCATCGTTACCATTGGTAGCATTGGGGTTTGGGGATTCGGAGGAGGAGTAGGTTCTCCGTTTGAAGCGTTAGGGGGAGCCTGTGCATTTTCTCCATTATGATCGTGAGCATCGATGATGGCCGTGCACATGAAGTAGTGAGGGAGATTGTTACTCCCGCAGCTCTCAAATCCGAAACAGTAGGTTCCTTCCTCCGTAGGAAGGTCGCATAGATTGGAGTTGCAGGAGCTGCTGTCATCCGAACTGTACGTCAGCAAGGGTGCGCTTAGGACACCGATTGGCGGCACCCATGAAGTAGGTGCGATTGCCGGAGGCACCACCCATTCAGTGAGGCAAAGGGTGCCAACCTTGCCCACCTGTAAGCATAGGCTCTCGAGCATCATGTCGACTATGTCTCCTACGGAATCGAAATCTTGGCGAGTCACCGACGAGTGGATGGTGAAGTCGATGGTGCCGAAGAGGAGGTGGTTCTCCATCGCAAAAGAGTCAAAGATTTTGGTGGATGGGGCCATCGTGACCGCTACATCAGCATCTCCAGTTCCCACAGATGGTGCCAATTGATGAGGGTTCGACTCGTCAATGCCCATTGTTATGGACTTGGGTTTTGGAGAAGGAGGGGACGCTGGAGATCACGAAACGTCTAACAGACAAACAACGCGGGACACGGTGTTTACCCAGGTTCATGCCCCTGGAGGGAAAATCCTACTCTTGCTTGTCTGCTCTTTGTTAATGGTGATGTTGAAGGTTACAGGGGTGCGCAGATTGGATCTAGCGAGATGTGTACTAGGTTATGAGAGGTCCTCCTCGCCATACCCTCCTGGCCTTTATATAGGCAGGCCAGGTCCCAGGGATAGGCTGAGTCGGTTAAAAGTTTAAAGTTTCTCCCTTCAAATTTCTATCTGAAGAAGACGTAGCCGCCAAGGAGTCGAATCCTTTCTGGGTTTGGGCCACCCGAAATTCTCCTAGGCTTCACGTTTTAGGTACGCCTTCTTCGTGAGCTTCTGCCAGGCCAAACCCGGTAGGCTCACATCGGACACCCGTAGGATATACCCATGTCAGAAGCCCAACTAGAAACCAAAGGATTGAAGAGTGCAGGAATTTTTCCTTTAACTGTTTGAAATAAAGGAAAGAAAACTAGAAGAATTTATTAGTAACATCTTAGTGTAATATAAGAATGGATAGTAGTGACTGTTGAACATGTTGCGGCGTTGTCAAGTCACACAAACAACTTTGATTTCCTCGTTCCTCTCAAAGGAATAAAGAACATATCAGATTGGATTGTCTATTTCTTGTGCTTTTCCTAGGAATTTGCATAGTGTAGATTCTTTCAAATTTCTTTTGCTGCATTCCTATGATTCAAACGAAGGTACAATGCATATTTAAGGATAATAGGAACATCAATCCTACATTTTTCCTATAAAAATCATGTGAATCAAAGGAGGCCTAAAAAATCTCGGTGTATTTTTTTCTATTTTATGATTTTGTCTCATCTCTAGGGTTTTGTATTTTCTCTCCAGCCCTTGTGCTCTAAATGAGACCGAGCTAAGACGGATCGAGTATCTATATGATGCTTCCTTTTGCCATCAGAAGAGAATGACAATAGGTAGCACCCAAAAGGGAGATAAAACAACAACGTACACCATCAAAACAATTACCTGAGCCGAGCCTCCCCCTCCCCGCGCTCCAAGCCCTAGCGTAGGAGCCTCCCTCTCCCCGCGCTCGGCCTCCGCCGGCCGTCGCGCCCACACCAGGCTTCGTCGCTGGCCACTCTGTCCCCCGGCACCTCCCCCTTCCTCCCCTTCCCGACAGCCGCGTCCACTAGAGCGGTTCAGATCTGTCGGGGAGCGCCTCTGTGTCTAGCAGGGTTGCGGTGCAGCCCCCCCAGTGGAGAGTGGCGGAGGGTTCCAGGAGCCATCGCTGCTTCCTCCAATGCCAGGCATCCCCTCGTCAGCAGCAGAGGCCACGCCAGCTTCCTGCCGCCCAACCGCTACATCCCGCCGCGCCTCCACGGAGTCTGCTACAACTATGTGCAGCCGGGCCACATCTCGAGGGAGTGCACCAACGAGGTCCGCTACATCCTATGCAATGGCGAGGGCCACATGGCGTGGGGCTGCAAGCAGCCGCATAGCCTGCTGGCTCAGCTGAAGGCGGTGCTGCGTGGCCTTCCGGTCATGGCGCTCCACCGCTCGGCCCCGTTGGGCAGGCCACACTGTCCAACAGGGCGCCACCTCCACCACCACCTACCCCCCCTCCTGGCGCCACTTCTGCAGGCCCCCCTCCCCCTCCTCAGGGCCCCCCCTAGCGCGTTGCGCTTGGATAGGCCTTGGAGAAGCGTCATTCGGGATGGGTCAGAGGAGAGCTCGGCACGCGGCCCCTCCTTCAGTGTGCCATTCGCCATGTCGTGGGTGGAGGCGTGGGCTGCTCCCCCTGGTCTGGCCCCGGTGGCAAATCCCTGCTACCTCGACTACTCGGACGAGATTCGCCGCATGGAGGAGGACCTGCACAGGGCGATGGTGGTGACCATCACGGGAGCGCGGCCGGAGATTGACCTGGTGAATGTCGCTGCCCTGCTGCACTCACAATTCGGCATCGGCCCGGAGTCCATGCCCATCCGTGCGTACTCGCCGGAGGACTTCCTGGTCCTGTGCAGTGACACCCCGCTCAAAGACAGGATGGTGGCGCGCGGCCTGGTGGCTGGCCCCTGGTTCTTCCTGTCCCAGCGGGACTGGCTACGCCAGGCTCATGACGATGTTGTGTCCCTCCCTCACCTCGTCACGCTGGAGTTCAGGGGCATCCCCAGCCACGCGTGGAACCAGCGCTCTACGGAGGCTCTCATGGAGGGCTACGGCTTCGGTGTGGACATCGCTGGCCCTACTGTCCGTCGTGACGACATGTTGAAGTTCGTGATCCGGGCGCGTGTCCTGGATGTGGTGGTGCTGCCTGCGGAAAGGCTGTTATTTATGGAGGAGCCTCCGGTGGGTTCTCGGCCGCCTGGTATCTATCGCGGGCCTACCACCAACCAGCGGGCCAACTCCATGCGCTACATGGTTCGCTTCCTGCAGCTGGGCGAGGCTGTTTCTGCGGATGACCGCATCTCTCCGGCCCTGCCCCCACCCCCGCCGTCGCCACCGTAGCCTCCGTACTCTTCGACGTTGCGTTCACACTCAATGTCCTCCCCCTCTTCTCCCCCAGCGGCAGGGGTGGAGGCGGTTTCTCGGCCCCCAAGGAGGGCTCCTCCTTCTCCGACTCCTATGGCAGGGGGACTCCTTGGGCTCGCCGGCGGGTGCCATGGAGCATTCCGACGATAGTGGTCAATGCCCCGCTGTTGACCGGTGTTCAAACGCGGTGGGGGCCAGCTCGGAAACTAGACAGCTTGTGTGCGCTTCTGGAGCCGGTGGACCACGTCGTGGCTTCTGGGAGAAAACTTTCCGCTGCGTGCCAAGCTTGCAGTGAAGCTGCTAGTGTTGTGGGTGTCTTGTAGCTGGCATCCTCTTGCGCCTCTCTGCTAATGTCGGACAGGACAATTCTGTGGCAGCCTTCTCCTATGGCTTCGCCTCCCTCCGTACTGGGTCCCTCCCGTTCGGTAACCTCCGAGGGTTCCATGCTTCGGCAGAACCTCGGTGATGCTCCTGTGGCGCGCAAGGAGCCGGTCCTTTCAGGACACTGCGGATTGGACGATGGAGCGGACCGCCTGGGCGGTGCGGACGGGGATCTCCATAGCTCTGTCCCTGATAGTCTGCCTCCGCCCACCCTCCATGGCGCCTCGTTAGGCAGGGAGGCTCGCTCCCATGATGGCCCTGCCTACCGTGGCCGCTCCGCGTCCCCTGGGAACCACGGCTTCCCCCCGTCCACCCCGAGGGCTTCGTCGACCTCTCCCCCGTGCTCACGTGTCTCCATCACTGCGCCTACCTCACCTTGCGTGCCAATGGTGATGCTGCCCGCGAGGTCCGTAGCATAATTCGGCAGATTCGTCAGCACATCGAGGATCCTCTTCTGCCCCTGTCCAGTGAGAAAAAAGGGAGACGTAGGCGCCTTTCTGTTCCTGAAGAGCAATGTTGGCGTAGCTCGCGCATTGCTGTCCTCTCCAAGGGACTTACCTCCTCCTACATCAAGCGCGCTCAACGGGTGCTGATGGGCAAGCTTGGCATCTGCGACATCGAGGGGGAGCCGCCGGTGGACTGCCTGGAGCGTTACGCTGAGTACTTCCGCGAGCCGCTTTCACAGGGACGCATTGAGGCGCTAGCTAAGATGTTCTTCTTGGACATCCCGGAGTCGGACGGGCTCTTCTGTTGAGTCGCTGTGTGGAGTGCAGACCTTTGTAATGGATCTTCAAAACAAGAACATTTTAGTGTGAAATCCCAGTGGCTTGAATGCTCATAACAGGGGAACAATTGTGCGTAATGCAGTGGCGGAGGCAGATGCATCTGCCATGTGCTTAGTCGAGTCCAAACTTTCCTCGGTGGACTCATTCGACATCTCCAGGATCTTCGGACCTCAGTTCCACCAATTCGTGATGCTGCCCGTGATCAATACTGCGGGAGGCATCGTGGTGGCATGGAAATCTAAGAAGGTGACTGCTTCTCGCTCTCACGTGGGCTCTTTCTCTGTAACTGTGGAGTTCTCTCTGGGCGGCAGCGATCCTTGGGCTCTCATGACGGTATATGGGCCGACTCAGGATGGGATCAAGCCTCAGTTCCTGGACGAATTGCGTGCAGTGCGCGCCTCCTTCCCCTGTCACAGGTGATTTCAACCTCATCCTGGATGCTGCTGACAAGAACAATGGGCGTGTCAACTGAAAATAGATGAGCGGATTCAGGACCTTGCTCAACGATCTGGAGCTAAAAGAACAAGTCCTGATTGGCAGGCGATACACCTGGAGCAACAAGAGGCGTGAGGCCACCATGGAGAAGATGGATCGTTGGTTTAGCTCTGTGGATTGGGATCTTGCCTACCCCAACTTCCTGCTGCAGGCGCAATCTTCCTCTATGTCTGATCACTGTCCAATTTTGCTGTCGACCAACATCTCGTTCCACCACAAGTCAAGGTTCCACTTCCAGGCATTCTGGCCCAAGCTCGCTGGGTTCGCGGAAGTTGTGGCTGTTGGGTGGTTTGTGGAGGAGTCGCACTATGATCCTTTCATCGACCTACAACGCCGGCTCAAATCCACGGCCAGGATGCTTGCGTGTTGGAGTTAGCGGAGGATCAGCAATGTCAAGGCGCAGATCCTTCTGGCTAATGAGGTAATATTTCAGCTCGACAAGCCCATGGAGCTCCGTGACCTGTCAGTTGATGAGGCCTGGCTAAGAAGGAAACTCAAGCAGAGGGTCATGGGGCTGACGTCGCTGGAACGGACGATTGCCAGGCAGCGCTCCCGTATCAGTTGGCTCTAGGAAGGGGACGCGAACATGGCATTCTTTCACATCCATGCTAGCATCAGGAAGAAGCGGAACCACATTTTCAGGCTGAGGAAAGGTAACTCAACTGCCACGGACCCAACTGCAATGAGCGACTTGGCATCCCAGCACTTTGAGGAGCTGCTTGGCGAGCCGGTGGGGAGGGAGTTCATGCTCAATCTAAGCGCGCTCAGCCTCCCGCCTATGGATTGCTCAGCGCTTGAGCAGTCCTTCTCGGAGGCAGGAATTTGGGAGGTAATTCGAGCCCTCCCTCCTGACAAGGCGCTAGGGCCCGATGGGTTTTCGCTGCGCTTCTTCCAGGCGTGCTGGACCACGATCCGCGATGCGGTAATGAGAGCAATCTCCTAATTCGATAACATGGACAATCGGGGCTTCGCTCGTCTCAATGAAGCATTCATCACCCTACTGCCCAAGAAGGAAGGTGCAATTGACATACAAGATTTCAGGCCGGTCAACTTAGTCCACTCCATTGCGAAGATCGTCTCAAAGGCAATGGAAATTCTGCTTACTGGGATTGTCCCAACCCTGGTGGACTCCAACCAGAGCATGTTCGTGAAAGGCAGATCAATCCAGGACAACTTCTTTATGGTCCAGCAGTCAATCCGTGCGCTTCATAGAAAGAAATCTCTAGACCTTATGGTCAAGCTCGACATGGCAAAGGTGTTCGGCTCTGTCTTGTGGCCCTTCCTGCTGCAGGTTCTTTGGCACAGAGGTTTTGGGCCTCGATGGGTGTCGCGGCTGATCGCTCTCCTCTCCACTGCTAGCACCCGCGTACTACTCAATGGATCTGCATGCACCAAATTTTGGCACGCAAGGGGACTAAGGCAGGGCGACCGAATCTCACCAACCCTCTTCATTGCGATCATGGATGTGATGAATGTGGCATTCAAACTTGCAGAGGAGAGTAGGATCTTTGTAGACTTCAGCTCTTGTGGAATTCGTCACCGCCTCTCTCTATTCGCGAACGGTGTGGTTCTCCTCATCAGGCTAGAGGTTCACGAAGCAACTGCGGAGATGCAGATCCTAAAAGCCTTCGGCGATGCCTCTGGGCTCCATTGCAATCTCGTCAAGAGCTCTGATTCACCGATTCAATGTAGAGGGATCGACCTATCTCCGATCATCGCTGCTCTGCAATGCCCGGTGAAGCCATTCCCCGTCCAGTACCTGGGAATGCCTCTTTCGCCCATCCGGGTGTCGAAGAGTGCTTTGCAGCCTCTAGTGGACAAAGTTGCAAACCATATACCTTCCTGGAAGGCTGGGCTCCTCCAACGGAGCAGAAAACTGATTCTCCTAAACCCCACACTCAATGCGATGCCAATTTACCCTATGCTCTCCCTGGACCTTCCTGCTTGGTTGTTTGAGTACTTGGCAAAGATTCAGAGGGGCTTCTTTTGGACTGCCAAGGCCAAGCCACAGAGAGGGCACTGTCCTGTGGCGTGGACTAGTGTCTGCTCTCCCAAGCTGCTCGGTGGCCTGGGCGTCAAGAATCTGTGGCTTATGAACACTGCCTTGAGGCCCATTGGCAGTGGTTGGATCCTTGCGAGGAGGACAGGCCCTGGAAGGGGACTGGCTTCTCCCAGAGCAATGAATCTATGGAGCTCGCCACGGCTCCAACTAAGTGCCAGCTAGGGAACGGTGAGCGCATTAGATTCTGGAACGACAACTGGCTGGATGGCTGGAGCATCTGCAAGCGGGCTCCCCGGCTATTCTCGTTCGTTAAGCCTTTGAAGCAATGCGACTCGGTGGCGTGGCCCTTGCAGATCATTCGTGGGTGTGCTCCTTCTACAGGACCCCTTATGTGCCCGCCCTCGTGGAATATTTGGAGCTTTGGGATAGGCTTAATAGGGTCTCGATCCAACCGTCAGTGGTCGATGCCCTTACTTGGAAGGCGTCCACCAGCGGAACGTACACGACCAAATCTGCTTACAACTTGCAATTCCTGGGGAGGGAAGGGATGCCTGGAGCCCGCCAAGTCTGGATCTTGTTTGCGCCTCTTAAGGTGAAGATGCACGTGTGGAATCTCCACCACAACAGGCTATGGACTGCGGACAGGCTACAATGGCGCGGTCTTCAGCACCCCGATAGCTATGTTCTATGCTGTCAGGTTCCAGAAATTGCAGAGCACCTCTCCTTATAGTGTCCTTTCGCATGAGAAGTGTGGTACTCCTGCCTCAGTAGATTTGATGTCCATCGCCTCACCCCTTTGGATGAGGATAGATTGGGAATCTGGTGGCCAACGACGGAGGAAGTAGTGGCTTCTCAGAACAGGAGGGAGCTCAACGCCCTGGTTGCACTTATTGTGAGATCCCTATGGCTTGAGCGCAATGCGCATGTGTTCGATAGGAAACCCCCTCCCCCATGTTATCTGTAGTGTCATTAGGCAAGCCTTCGACTTGTGGAAAATGGCAAAGCTAGGCAGAAGCGGACCCTTGCGAGATGTAACCTAGGATGGGTGTGGTGGTCTGGGGATGAGGTTTCTGTGAGAAGCATTCCTACTTGACATACACATCGAGCCGCATTGCTTTATTTATATTTGTGATGTCTTGTACAATAAGTTGAGTACAACTCAAGTCCTAGTAAAACTCTAGAACTACCTACCAAATTGGTTTATCTTTACCATATTCGGTTTACATAGAATCTTATCTCTAATACCGTCCCTTAATCACAACTTTGTTAAGTTGAGATTATGCTTGAAATTCTCAAATAGTCTAGCACATAGTGCTTTCATGAAGCCATCTGCAACTTGGTCCTTAGAAGAAATGAACCTGATCTCAAGCTTCTTGTTGGCTACTCTTTCTCTCACAAAATGAAAATCAATTTCTATATGCTTAGCTCTAGCATGAAAAACAGGATTAGCAGAAAGATAGGTAGCTCCTAAATTGTCACACCATAAAGTTGGAGCTCGATTTAATTTCACACCAAGTTCTTCAAGAAGTGATTCAGTCCATGTAACTTCAGCAGTAGTATTAGCTAAAGCTTTGTATTATGATTCAGTGATTGAACGTGATACTGTAGCCTGTTTCTTTGCAATCCAGGAAATCAGATTAGGACCAAAGAAAACTGCAATCCACGTGTTGAGCGTCTATCTTCTAGACTTCCTTCCCAATCAGCATCTGAGAATGCACTCAATAATGTAGACCTTGATTTACTAAAAGTCAACCCAACACTCATGGTGTTCTGAACATACCGCAGAATTCTTTTAGCAGTTGTCCAGTGAACTTTGGTAGGAGCATGCAAATACTGACATACTTTATTGGCCTAAAAAGAAATGGCAGGACTTGTAAGAGTCAAATATTGCAAAGCCCCAACAATACTCATGTACCTTGTGCTATCATCAGGACCTAGTGGTTCTCCCCCTTGAGCTAAGATTTGTTCCGAGGAGGAGAGAGGCATGGAGAATGACTTACAATCCTTCATGCCAACACGAGTGAGAAGATCAGCAACATACTTAGCCTGAGTAAGCACAATACCATTGTCAACTTTCTTAGCCTCTATTCCCAAGAAGAAACTCAAGTCACCCAGATCTTTGAGAGCAAAATCTGCACTGAGATCGTTTTGCAAAGCAGCAGTAGCATCTTGAGAGGAGCTGGCCACTATGATATCATCAACATAAATGAGCATATAAATGATGACTGAGACTTTGTTGTAGATAAATAGTGAAGTATCAGATTTGGACATAATAAGACCGAGGTTGAGCAAATTAGAACTGAGGCGAGAATACCATGCTCGAGGTGCTTGCTTCAAGCCATAAAGTGCCTTGTCCAATTTGCATACAAAATTGGGCAATTTTTTTTCTCATATCCTGGTGGTTGTTGCATATAGACCTCCTCTTCCAGAACGCCATGCAAAAACGCATTCTTTACATCTAACCGTCGAAGACTCCAACCCCTGAATAGAGCAAGTGAGAGAACAAGTCTAATGGTAGCAGCTTTAATAACAGGACTAAATGTGTCCTCATAGTCGATGCCATAGCGTTGTTTTAAACCTTTTTCTACCAGCCGGGCCTTGTATCTGTCAGCAGACCCATCTGACTTATTTTTAATTCTATAAACCCACTTGCAATCAATTATATTTGTACCTTGTTTAGGAGGGACCAAATGCCATGTTTGATTCTTTAGAAGAGCATGATAATCCTCATCCATTGCCGATTTCCACCTAGGATCTCCTAAGGCATCATGATGATTTGCTGCTTCACCTGTAGAACAAGAGATACACCATTGTACTGTACCATCTTTATATTTCTTGGGCTGAACAATATTGTGCTATCGACGAGTGATTGGACATAATGGTGGCACAGGAGGTGGTGTAGGCGCACGTGATGCAGAGGATCCAGAGGTGCTGCCCGGTGAAGTACCAGGATCAGCTGCAGTTGGCGAGGCCGTAGAAGATCCGTTGTTGTCTGTCGCCGCAGGGGTCGACCGCGGTGTCGTACCGCGTGAGCCCACGGACGCGTCGCCGCGCGAGGAGTGGGAAAGAGGCGTGTGGCCTCCAGACGCTGGACCCGCGACGGATGTAGGGGACCCGGGTGGAGAATCCGACCCAGGTGGGGAATCTGCCGATCCCGAGGTGGAGTTGGCAGGAGAATCATTGTCGATGTCTGTGCCTGATGTGTTTACCGCCGGAGTGCTATGCACGTTAATCTGGGCATCATTTTGGATGCAATTTTCAGCATCTGCTCGTGGCATTGCTGTTGCTTGGTTCTGCATAGGAACAAACATATCTGCAGTAGTAGTGTTAGCCATGAAATCATCACAAAGTTCGTCCCCTGAAGTGTGTGTATTGGTAGGAAGAAGGAGAATTTGATTTTTAAGGAGAGCTCAGACATTTGAGTAAAGAGAGGCAAAGGGAAAAAGTGTTTCATCAAATACAGCATCTTGAGAAATATACACTCTACCAGAGGAAACATCCAAACATTTTACTCCTTTGTGTCTAGGACTATAACCAAGAAACACACACCGAGTAGATTGAAAAGAAAGTTTTCGTTTATTGTAGGGACGTAAATTTTCCCAACAAGCAAAGCCAAACACACGAAGAGAGAAATAGTGTGGTGCGATATCTAGGAGACGTTTAATGGGAGTATCAAAGTTAATAAATTTGCTTGGGAGCATATTGATAAGATAAGTGGATGTAAGAAAGGCTTCATCCCAAAATTTTAAGGGCATGGAAGCATGAGCTAACAGTGCTAATCCAACCTCAACTATATGGCAATGTTTGCGTTCTGTCGAACCATTCTATTGATGGGCATGAGGGCATGACACATGATGTGAAATCCCTTGAGTTTGAAAGAAGGAGTTTAATTTTTCATATTCACCTCCCCAATCGGTTTGCATCGTTATAATTTTTCGTGCAAGAAGTCGTTCAATAAGTTGTTGGAAGTTTTTGAAAACTTGAAAAACATCAGAACGACGTTTGAGAAGATAGATCCAGGTAAATTTGCTATAGTCATCAATAAAGCTCACATAATATTCATGACGTCCAACCGAAGTGGGGGCTGGATCCCAGACATCAGAAAATATTAACTGTAAGGGAGTGGTGGAAACACTTGTGGAAATAGGATATGGTAACTGATGACTTTTAGCTAACTGACATGGATCACAAATAGATTCAGGATTCAAATCCTTTACATAAGAAATTTTATTCTGGCTAAGAACTTTCCTAACAATAACCAATGAAGGATGACCAAGATGACTATGCCACCGTGCTTGTGAGGGCGTGGAGGCAATGAAGGCTTGCTTCTTGGAGGTAGACGATGATGGTCATGATATGAGGGGGTATAGGCCGCCGATGCAACGTCCTCTATGAAGAGTTCTCTTGGTGTCCCGATGCTTAATGAGAAAGTAGAAAGGATGAAATTCAAGAAAAACGTTATTGTCGAGAGAAAGATGATGAACAGATAGTAAATTTTTAGATGCAGTAGGGACATGAAGGATTTCTCGAAGGTGCAAATTTTTAAGGGGATGACGAACTGTTGTATGACCAACATGTCCAATCACCATACCTGAGCCATCGGCAGTATGCACACGATCCTTCCCGCGGTACTGCTCACGGATGGTCATCTTGTCGAGCTCGCCGGTGACATGATGTGTGGCACCGGTGTCGGGATACCAGTTGGTATCAACCCCGTATGAGGCTGCATGGACCTCCTTATCATTGTACTCGTCATCATCATCGTCGAAGCGATACCAGTAGTCACGTGCGGCATGCCCCTCCTTGTTGCAGATCTGGCAGGTGGTGTCCACCCAGGGGGTGGTCCGTGCGCGACCACGGCCGCGGCCACGGCCTCCAGATGGAGCAGAGCGCCCTCCCTTGCCAGGATTAGGGCGACTGCCCTGACCCCCTGGACTACGGTCTCCACGACCACGGGAGGGGGGCTTGTTGTAGTAGTTCGTCTTGCCGCGAGAGCGCTGCTGCTGCCCACGGTGTGCGACGTTGGCGGACGATTGGAAGCCACCCGTGTTTCCGAGCATCTCCTGACGCTGGTCGTACTGGACGACCTGCGTATATAGATCTGTTACAGTTACCTTGATTGTTTTGGGGAGAGCGTTGATGGAGGCGACCAGCGATGATGTAGGACACCATCTGGGCATCCGAGAGGGGTTCACCGGCTGCAGCAAGCTCATCTGCAAACCCGTTCATCTTGTTGAAGAATTCATCGGTGGTCATCTCGCGTTTCTTGGTGCTACCGAGAGCAATGCGCATATTCGTGATCCGCTCCTGGGCTTGACAGGCATACGTCTGTGCCAGCGTTGTCCAGGCTTCAGAGGCATGCTCTTTGTTGTGGACGTGCAGCAAGATACTTGGTATCAGCGAGTTGAGAATGTAGCTAAGCACCTGTTGGTCCCGGGTGACCCAGAGATCATATTCTGGGTTCGGCGTCACGGGCGCTTTCTCCGTCAGCACCACCGTCTTGGGTGGTGCGACCTCCGTGCCGTCAAGGAGTCCCAGCATGCGCGCACCCCTGATCGATGGAAGGACAAGAGCCTTCCAGAGGGTGTAATTCTCGCGCGTGAGCTTCTTTGAGGACGGGGTACCCAAGTTGGGCACCACCGGCGACGAGGTAGAAGCCATGTGAGTAGGTGGGAGGAATCGATCTAGGGTTTTTAGATGTAGTGGAAGAGTCCTGCTCTTGATACCATGTGAGAAGCGTTCCTACTCGACATACATGTCGAGCCGCATTGCTTTATTTATATTTGTGATGTCTTGTATAATAAGTTGAGTACAACTCAAGTCCTAGTAAAACTCTAGAACTACCTACCGAATTGGTTTACCTTTACCATATTCGGTTTACATAGAATCTTATCTCTAACAGTTTCTCGACCCCGAAACTCTCTTTAACATAATTCTGTTTCTACCTAAACAGAATTATCTCTAATGGATGAAGATACGCGAGTCTCACGCGTGTTCTTGAAAAAAAATCAACAAAATTCACACATGCAGCATGAGCAAATGATGCACGAACAAATTGGCGTGCTAACTAAACAACTTGACACCTCTATGCACGTCCTCGCAGTGCTGGACATAAGGCACGAGAGCTCCAATGTCGCTCGCTTCCCGTACATCGCACACATGTTGCGCCGGCGGAGCTTGAAGGCAAGGCTCGACGGATAACGACCGGACGCATGGTGGTTCGGCAGGCGTCTCCGGCGACGGCGACCGCAACAGCACCAACGGTCGCACTCCAGCCAGTCCGTGCGCGACGTAACCGAATGTCGAAACGGCCGTCGTGACAATGCGGTCGCAGAAGCTCAGCAGGTATATCTCCGCCAGCGCCCTCTGGTTGTGGCCCCGTGCCTCCGTGTGCTGCGCCCCCTCGTGGCTTGGCTGATGCACCGCCACGTGTCCTCCAGTATCCGTCCTGTTGCTCCGGTACACGCCTCGGATGCGCTCGTAGTAGTCCGGTGTCAACGACGTCACCAGTATCGATGTCAGCCTCTTCTTCATGCCATCCCGCGGCTGCACCGCTGTGGAGTTCGGCCTCGCCGCACCGTTGTCTTGTGCAACCTTCGGCAGCAAGCGTTCCTGCTCCGAGCACAGCATGATCTGGCCGTACATGGTCTCGAACGGCACCGGCACCTCCGGGAACACGCGCACCTGGAGACCGAGGCGCTCGTCTGCTCCGGCGAGGTAGGCCTCGTACAACCGACTCACGATACCCCACACGTCGTTGGACGGGTGGAAGAGATACCGCGCGAGGTGGTGGAACACGGCCTCCTTCTCCGGGAACAGCCGCGCCAGCTCGCGCCGGTACGCCGGCACCAGGAACAACGCGGTGGCGAAGTACACGTCGGACTTGACCACCATCCAGTTGAACTTGGCGAGCACGCGCTGGTCGGCCTCGCAGAAGGCGGCGCCCGTGTAGGACTGGATGAGGTCCAGGAACACGTACGCGGGCAGCGCCTCGGCGGCGACATTTATCAGGTGGTGGTCGCCGCCTATCGCGCCAGCCTGCTTCATGTTCTTGTAGCTCGTCGGCGACGTCATGGTGAAGGTGCCGTCGAAGTCCGCGATCGGGAAGCCAGCGGGCAGCGTCCAGGAGCTGCCGGGGAAGGGGTCGCAGAAGAGGCCGTCGAACTCCGGCGGCGCGTGCACGAGCAGGACGCGGTCGGTGAGCAGCGCGTAGAGGAACGTGGAGGCGAGCGCGAGCATGCGGTTGCCGAGGCCGTTGAACGGCGTCCACACCGCGTACTGGCACTCGGAGCGCGCGGCGTTGCGGCCGGTGCGCAGGTGCTTGACGGCTTCCTTGAAGAGCGGGGACCCGGTGCCGCACCACCTATGCCGGGCCTCGTACCGCCGGAGGCGCTCCACGAGGTACGACGATGGGCGGAACGGCGATGGACGGCGGTATTGCGATGAAGCGTACCGGGAACGGCATGACTTCTCGTCGATGTCCGGAGAGAGAAGCCCCCCGAGGAGGCGGGCGTCTGCTTGGTCATGTCTAGGTGACGACGACGCCGGCGGCTTGTCACGACGAGGAGCTCCATGCACGAGTGACGCCGCGGCATCTGCATGATACATATGGCGTCAAACAATCTCCGTGCAAGATCGAGTCTATGCAAGAAGGTCGACAGAGACAGCGGATGCGATCGCGGCTTACCTGGCCGTTGCACGAGTTCCGTCCTCGGCGGCGCGATTGGCATCAGGCCGCCACCGCCGAACGACAGGACGAGCAGCGCCATGGTACCCAAGAGCCCGACGACGAGCAACTCGGGCGGCGGAGGACATCGTCCCCAGCGTGGCTCCTTCTCGCTGCCGCGCACCGTGCCGACGTCGATGCCCGCATAGTTGTGCGCTCCTCCCGGCGCCCTCTTGGCCTCCAGCTCCATCTGTCGGCGCCCGCTGTTCCGTGCACGCCTCTGTCACCTGAACGTACTATATAGTAGCACATACACCGCGCGTGCCACGGTGACACGGAGGCCGCGCTGTCGATCCCGCATCATAAACTAGAGTTTAGACTGCCGTTCCAGATGCTACCGGCCGGCCGGGCACCGGCGGTCAACTCCTCGATCGCCGAGGTTGCATCTTCGGCCACTCTTCATTTCATCTCTTGTTACACCCAAAGGCTAGATGGCGTGTGTACAATGTGGACGTACATAACAACGAGTTTTTGAACTAGGTTCTCCGGCCCTAATTTCATCACTAGTACTGTACGGACATTTTTCAACTGTTTTTTTTTTTTGCATGGGGACATTTTTCAACTGTGCTATTTTAGGATTCGACGCAAAATACAGATTTAGGCTTCATTACTAACGCCCTGAACATGGAGGCGGGGATCTCCAATCAACATATGTGGCCGTTTGTTTGGTGGGTTAATCATGTTGGTATAGTCACTACGGGAGGAGAATACGAAGACCGGCCAAAGAATACGCCCACGGCTATTTGTCGGGGCCATCAGTGTAAGCTTCGAGACGAGCATCCAAGCAAACATGCCGTCGATGTAGGTTTGCCGTCGGCCTAAGACGCAATAGGCCTACGACAGTCGTTGGCGTAAAATGGGATAGACCGACGGCAGTCGTCAGCATAGACCGAACGGTCGCGTAAGAATGGGACGTGATGGCTAGGTTTTTCCCGTTTTGCCACATTAGTTTTAGAAAAAACATAACTAAATCATTCTAATTCAGAAAAATACATATAATATATCAAAATTTGTAGAAAAAATTAGATTTATCTATCTAAATTTAAATATTACATATCTTTTTTGAATAAACTATAAAAATGTTACAAATATTTTTGTATAACACATTTTCTATTTTCTGAATGTCAAAAACAGGGTGTTTTCTGAAGCAACCACCAAATAAAAGTTTTCAAATGGTACAACCCTATTTCTAAAAAAATACTAGACCACCTTGCATGGATAATGTTCCAACTAGGGTATCTTAAAACTTTTTGTCCACCTCTCGTGAAAAAGACAAATTTCTGCTGAATTGGTACAATGGGTCAATTTGAACTACACGGTACATGATTTGATGTTTATTAGGTTCACAATATGCTATTTTATCAAAAATCCACTGCAAGTTTAGTGACGCTCATCCTGATCTAAGAAACTTCATGCCCGCTATTTGACTATAGTTTGAAACGAGCATAAGAAATTTAAAAATAATCCAAACAATGTAAAACATTCACGTGGTGTTGTATTATGTGACATAGTTTTAAGGAAAAATATCAAACTTGGTATATCGATTGCATCTCAAAAAAAACTTCTTAGAAATGAGCTATCATGTTCGAGATTATACAGCTTTCAGGCCAAATGACCAATGTTATGGCTAGAATCGTGACATAGTTTGTGATAATGTGCACACAAGTGCACATGGGATGACAAACAATGTTGCATAAGGAAGTTTCCCTTTTCGTCACGCCAAAAAGATATTTTCCACTTTCTAAGTGCCAAAACGGGGTATTTTATAAAGCAACCACCAAATAAAAGTTTCAAAATGGTACCATCCCATCTTTCAAAAAATACTAGACCACTTTGCATGGAAAATTTCCCAACCGAGGTATCTTAAGCCCTTCCATCTATCCCTCGTGAAAAAGACAAATTCATATTGAATCGGTAGGAAGTCGGTCAGATTTGAACTACATGTACATGATCCGATGTTCAAGATTTTTTTGAAAAATCATTTTTAGATTCACAATATGCTATTTCATCAGAGATCCACTGCAAGTTTAGTGAGACTCATCCCCGAGGTAAGAATCTTCATGCCCGCCGTTTTGACCATAGTTTGAAACGGATATAAAAAATTCCCTTTGTGTGGTGTCATATTATGTGAAATAGTTCCAAGCAAACATAACAGACTTGGTATATCGATTGCATCTCAAAAAAAAATCTCAGAAATGAGTTATCATGTTCGAGGTTTTATGCTTTTTAGGCCAAACGACCAATGTTATGGTTAGAATCGTGGCATGTATAGTTTGTGATAATGTGCTCATATTATGCACACATGTGTATCATGATATGACGAACAATGTTGCAGGAGGACTTTTCCTTTCGTCGCGCCAAAAATCCATTTCCTATTTTTCGAGTGCCAAAAACGGGGTGTTTTGTGAAGCAACCCCAAATGAAAATTTCAAAATGGTACCATTCCATTTTTTTCAAAATTACTAGAGCACCTTGTATGTTGAATGTCTCAACCGGGATATCTTTGTCCATTCCTTGTGAAAAAGACAAATTCCTACAAAATCGGTAGGAAGTGAGTTGGATTTGAACTATATGTACATGATCTGATTCTCATGATTTTTTGGAAAAAAAAATTTAGATTCACAATATGCTATTTCATCAGAGATCCACTACAAGTTTAGCGAGGCTAAGCCCCGAGCTAAGGATTTTTTTTAGAATCCTCAAATTCAAAAGGGAAATTTTGATATGATTTTTTGAAGATTTAAACACTTTGAAATGAATTTTATTAAAAAGACTTGATGCATGATTAAAAATATGTAGGGATGTTATGTTTGAATACCTCTTATTTTTCTAATCGATTTAGACATGTTATTTGTTGAATTTCGATTTACGGATTTAAAGATATGAATTATTTCATATTAGATAGATAAAAGCAAAATAAAATCATTTTATTGTTATTTGAATTCAAGATTATTATTACTTATTCATTTTTGTTTACTGAAATAATAGTTTGAAATTTTAAAAATAAAGGCGTGTGACAGCATGGTCTAAGGGTTAATAGGATTGATATGGTAGTATGATCAATAAGGTCTAATTTTCTTATTAAAAGCTCATCCGGAAGGAATATATAAGCTAAGCGTGATGGGTCTGGAGTACTGTGAGAATGGGTGACCAATCGCAAAGTTTAAACATGAGTGCAATTTGACCGGAGACTAATCTTACTTAAAGTTAAAAAAAAGACACGTGTGAGATTAAAGAGTTAAACGATTAAAAAGACGCTTGTTAGATTAATGAGTCAAACAATTCAAAAAGTTAAAAAATAAAAAAAAGTTGAAAAAATGAAAGAAACTAAAAAAACTAGGCTGACGGCAATGCCGTCGGCGTAGCTAGCGCCAGACCAAATGGCTGTCAACCGCCGGATGTGGCCCCGCAGGTGCTATACCGACGGCCAGAAGAGCTATTCCTACGGGGCAAAACACCGACGGCCCTACACCGATGGCAATCACGGCCTACACCGATGGGAGCTGGCCGTCAACGTCTGCGTCTTTTCTTTTCCTGTAGTGACTATGCCATACTTGTTGCCCCTAGCCCATACATGCTGGTCACATATTTTTCTAACACCCTTTATTTTGAACCGAGGAAGAAATAGAGAGGTTGAGATCACGCTTGAATTTCTCAAAAGTCTTCATATGAAGGGGCTTTGTAATAACCATCTGCAATTGATCTTTGCATGAAATGAATTTGATTTGAGGTAATTTGTTTGTAACTATTTCTCTCACAAAATGAAAACCAATTTCATTATGTTTATTGTGGGCATGGAAGAGCGGGTTTGATTACAGGTAGGTGGCGCTAATATTGTCATGCCATAGGCACGGAGTAGCACCTAGAGATATCCCGAGCTCACGAAGCAAGGCTTGAACCCAAATTATTTTGATTGTGGCATTGGCCATGGCTTTGTATTCAGTTTTGATACTCGAGCGAGATATAATGGCTTGTTTTCTAACGCATGAAAATATAAGATTAGAGTCAAAACAAATATTGCAAATCCATTAGAACGTCTATCATCGAGACATCCTGCTTAGTCCATATTCAATAATGCACTAAAGATAGTAGAGAAGGACCTTTGAAAGATAATGCCAACTTTGAGGGTACCTTGAAAATAGCGCAACATCTTTTTAGCTGTGTCCAATGATTTGTAGTCGAAACATGAAGAAACTGAAATTTTTTGTTAACCGCAAAGAGTAAGTCTGTGAGTGTGAGAGTCAGATACTATAAGGCGGCAACAATAGTAATGTATTGAGTACTACCTTCGGCCCCAAGTGGTGTCCCATCAGTGAGGGATGGTTTGTTAGTGTTGGAGAGAGGTGTGGGACATGTAGGGCATTTATTCATACCAACACGAGAGAGTAAATCAGTGGCATATTCTCCTGAGAAAAAATTGGCCACCGAATGTTTTCTTCACTTCAATTACCAAGAAGAAGTAAAAGTCACGATGGTTTTGAGAGCAAAATCTCCACTCAAATCACGCATCATGGACGAAATGGCTTGATCTAAAGAGATGGACACAATTATATCATCAACATAACCCAAAATGGACATTATGATACCTGACTTGTTGCAGATGAAGAGAGATGTGTTTGGCTTGAAGGGAATGAAACCAAGAGCAAGAAGTTTAGATACGAGATTAGAGAACCATGCACGAGACCTTGTTTTAAACCATATAGTGCCTTGTTAAGCTTGCAAATGTCATGCGGAGGATTAGGATCTTCAAACCGAGGTGGTTGTCATGTCTTCAAGAACACCATGAAGGAACACATTCTTAAATCCCTTAGAAATGATACGTTCTCTATATCTTTTAGTAGTGTCATCAGCTTTCTTCTTAACACGATAAACTCACTTTAAATTAATTAAATTTTGGTTGGAGTGAGGGGGTACAAGATGCCATGTCTTGTTTTGTATTAGTGCATCATAATCTTCTTGCATAGCTTGGTGCCATTTAGCATCACCCAATGCTTCATCGATATTACTTGGTTCTCGTATAGAGGTTAGCATGGCATAGTGCATAGTATCTTCTTTGTAAATTTTCGAATGAGAGATACCTTTTGTAGTATTGTACGAGGTTCATGCATAGGAATATGTGCATGATCATGTGCCATAGCAGATCGGGGGGACATATTGGCCCTGCGCCAATCTCGGTGTGGCTAAAGCTTCGGTTGACCTGCCAGCTACAGAAACCGTGGACAATATATACATCGAGACATTTGACACCTTTGTGAAAGGGACTATATCCAAGAAATACACATTGTGTGGACCAAATAAAGATTACGTTATTATAGGGGAGAATATTAGACCAATAAGCATAGCCAAAAATGTGAAGAGAGTCATAGTTGGGTGTGATATTGAGTAATTTTTCGGTGGGTGTGGAAAACTTGAGAACCTTTGTAGTGATTAAATTTATGAGAAATGTCGTCTTTAGAAAAGCTTCGTCCCAAAATTTGAGAGGCATATATGCATTAGCAAGTAAAGACAAGCCAACTTCAACAATGTGGTGGTGTTTGTGTTCCTCCGAACCATTTTGTTGGTGAGAATGGGGACATGAAACATGATGGATAATTCCAACTTTTTAAAAGAAAGAATTGAGTTTCTCATATTCACCACCCCAATCTTGCATAGTGATTATTTTGCAATTAAATTTGCCCTCAAACAAACATTGGAACATTTTTAAAGAAAATAGATCCAGGTGAACTTGCTAACATCATCAATAAATCTTACATAATATGAGTATTTTACAATAGAGGTAGGTGCAGGACCGCATACATCCGAGATTTTTTTTCCAAAGGAGCGGTGGAAAAACTAGTAGAAGTAGGATAAGGAAATTGGTGACTCTTTGCATGTTAGCATGGATCATAAACATATGGATTTATTTCTCGCGAGTGGCAAAAATTATAACAATGAATTATTTGTTGAACAACAATGAAGAGGGATGTCCTAGTCGATGATGTCAGGTAAATGAAGGCGGATTGAGTGTAATGAAGGCTTGCGTTGGATATACCATGGAGACAGTCAAAGGGCATGTATGCCCCCTTGTGTGGTTTTGGTAATTAATGACAATCTATATATACTAATGTGTAAATTGAGTTTCACATGTAGGTTTGTCCATTGGCATCGCGTGGGCCATGTGTTGGTCTCAAGGTTGAAAGATGAAGAAAGAAGGAGCTTGAAGGTTGATCAAGACAAGTGCAAAGAGTTGGATCAAGATGGATCAACCTCAAGAAGGGATGAAGAAGGGCAAGCTCAAGATGCGCCATCTCTAGAAGATCTCATTCTTGAAGCTTGCCATCCTCGTGATCATGGGGGGATGAATACAAGTTCAAAGAAGAGGTTTCCCCATGGAGTATGGGGGAGCAATTCGCAAGTCTTCATCTTCATCAAGTAAGATCAAACAAGAAAGGTGTTCCTACTCTAAAAGAACAAGACGGTCTACATCAAGTTCAAGTGGAATTCTCAAGGCAAAGGTATGTTCTTAGTAGGGCTTCTCTTTTTCCAGTCTCGTGTTGTTAGTTGGGAGACCTGGTTTAGGATAGATAGCCGTACTATCAAGAGGGGCTCTCAAGCGGGTGTCTCGATCGCACTGTTCGGAGAGAGCTCAAACTTTTGCATGCATAGCATCATCTTTCTTGGTTGTTATTTTGTTATTGTCCATGAGAGGATCTAGAGCGTGTGGTCATCATCATAACAAGCTCTAAAACAAGCTCTAGTTCATCAAATAAGGATTTCACTTGTGTATCTTATTGCGGTTTTTGATCTTGCAAGTTTTCTAGCTCCACACCCTAGGAGATACATCACATATATATTCATGGTATTTTCTCCCTAGGTGATACCCAATATGTCGTTATCTTTCCAACAAAATTGGTTTCATCTTGTTTGGAGTTCGGATGCGAAAGTTATTGCAGTTTTGGTTTCTGGAATTTCCTTGACCGGAAGTTCCGGCTACCCACCGGAAGTTCCGCTAGGGCATTTTGCCGCCAGAAGTTTCGGTTCTTGTTCCGCCCACATACTGTAAACTCTGTACTTTGTTTGATCTATTTGATGGAACATCAGTCGAATTTTCCACCAGTAGTTTCGCTCCCACTGGAAGTTCCGGTGGACCAGCGGAAGTTCCGATCAGGCTCACATTTTCAGTCTCTCGCCTCGTAGTTTTTGACCGTTGGCTGTGTGCCACCGGAACTTCCGGCCTCCCACCGGAAGTTCCAGCCAGGGTCGCGATTGCGCAAAACGGGCTGATCTGGGAGCCCTTTAAAAGGGGCTCCTCTTCCCCTTCGTGGGTATTGGCTCTTTTCTTGGTTCTTGGCTTTCTCTCTCTCCTCCATTGTTGACCTTGAAGAGCTTGTTCCTCTCCCTTTACCCTCCTATGATTCTTGCATCTTTTTTAGGGAGTTGAGATAGGAGATCTAGATCTACAATCCCCCCCAAGCCAAATACCTTCTTTGTGAAGGAATCATTGGGATCTAGATCTTGGAGAGTTTTTGTGTTGTCCTCTTGTGTTCTTCCTCCCTTATCACCAAATAGCTGTTGTAGCTTTGTTGGAATTTGGGAGTGAAGGACTTGCCCTTGCATTTGTTGCATAGATTTGATGTAGCATCCCATTTGTCTAACAACTGTAATGCTACTTGGTCTAGTAATATAATGGCTACTTTCTACATATAATTGTTGCATCATCATGTTGTCATGCTCATGTCATCATGCTAGCTTGCATTTGTTTTGTCTTGGTTGTGCAGTTGCTATCACAAATATCTCCACCTCTTTTATCTATCTATTTTTTTTTTCCTACAATGTGGAATTCATTGCTAGGGTTCCATAGTTAATAAAATGATTTTATTCTTTTCCTAAAACCCTCAAGTCACTATCTTGTAAAATGCCAAAATGGAACATACATCATCACTCATCTCCACTTCTATTTTTTTATCCTTTCTATCTTTGGCATTCCCAAATTCTCTGTTCAAAACTATCTGCAAGGTTCAAAAAGTTTTGAAATAACATGCTTGCTTGAATTTGAAACATATAAAACAAATAAAAATAAAAAGAAGAAGAAAATTGTGAGAGAGGAGCAGCAGCAGCCTACCTGGGCCTTACCAGCCGCAGCAGCCCAAGTGAAAGCAGCAGCTTACCAGGGCAAATCCCTCCTCCGGCCCAACTCACCACCCCCCGGCCCGGTACCCCTTCGCTCCTAGACGCCGTCTCCTGTTCTTCTTCTTTCCGTCGCCTTCCTCCTCTCTGCAGCAGACAACGGAGGGGGCAGGTGACCGTCTCCCCCGTCAGTCGCGTCATCTCCCTCCTCTTCTTATCCCCAAGCCGCGCAGTCCCCTCCCCCAGGAACCCTAGCCTCCCTCTTCCCCTCCTCTCCGCCGCCATCCCCTACCTCTGCTCCCATCTATACTCACCCTGCCCGAGAGCTACAGCAAGGAGAGCGTCGCCGCGCCATCGCCTTGATCACCTGCTGGAGCCGAAGGGCGTGTAGGCGGTCTTCGTCGACCACCTCGTGAGCTCTAGGAGGAGCTGGGCGTGGCGCCTCTGCTTCCTCTTCTTCCTGACCAAGTACAGGAGCAACACCGCCGTCGCCGTCATCATCTCCGACCACCCCCATCCTCGATTCCTCTGGGAATAGGTCGAGGTGAGCGCCACCTCCTGTTCCCCCTTCCCTTTTCCCCTCCGTTCTGCATCATGCCGCCTGGAATCACCGTCGCCGTCGTCGGGAACCACCGCCGCGTGCGCAGCACCCGCAGCTAGCAGCAGCAGCAGGCCTTCGCGGCCCCTCTGTTACCGATGGTTTTCTGGCCCTCCCCAACCACCTCCAGCGACGCTCTGTACATCCCTGCAAAGAGGGAACTCCCAGCTTTCTGTAGGATCAAACGACGCTCGAAACGTAGTGGTAAATCTCTCGTAATCATCCTCCGAAATCTAGCCGACCTCGCGGTTGATTCTGTCAGTTTCGTCAGCTAAACGCCTATGTTTTTCGTCTTCTGTTCATCACCGTTTCCCCACCGCTGCAGCCAAGATCCGGCTATGACCCCTAGATGAAACTTATAGCCTGTATATCCCTCTTCATTTTTGGTTTTTACGGTTTTGCGGAATTGGCATCCTTTTGCTCGCCTTTTTCGTTTGAAAACTCGGGTCAGCTAGCAGCTTTTTTTTTCAAAATCGTCTTCAGTTTCGTCAGTAACAGCGGCACCTCCTAGTCGCTTTTCTAATTAGGCCCCTAGGTTTCTTTGACCTCAACCCGCAGTTACACCGGACCCCACCGTCAGCTTCTCTGTT
The DNA here is from genome assembly GCA_916181665.1 of Avena sativa. Classification (NCBI taxonomy): domain Eukaryota; kingdom Viridiplantae; phylum Streptophyta; class Magnoliopsida; order Poales; family Poaceae; genus Avena; species Avena sativa. The sequence continues at coordinate 163,937,906 of OV702284.1, forward strand.
GTTTTACACAAAGCCCCCCAGCATCCCAGGCCCTCAACCCGCACTCCTTCCCCGCTGCGCGCCGTGGTTCACCCGGGCCCCCTCGCTGTCACGTGGGACCGCTTCACCATCGGGCCCGCACGTCAGCGCCTGGGCTGGCTAAGCCGCGGTAGCAGAAGTTCGCCCAGCGCTTCCGTGGCCCATCTGTCCTCTACCCCACATGTCAGTGACTGTGGGTAGTATTCAGCTACGTGACAAAAGTTTACCAAGCCTTTAATACAAATAAAATTTCAGGAAATATTTAAATCTAACTAAATTCGTATATTATGAAATAATTCGAATTTGCAAAAACTTTCAAAATGAAAAGTAAATGTTTTCCAAATATGAATTCAACCATGTTTTCGAATTTGACCAGATTTGACTCTATCTGGTCAAACCTTGGACTTTGACCCCCCTTTTAATTATTTTGATTTTTAAAATAAATTTATTTTCATAATTCCAAATAACACAAATAATATATGTTTTTGAATCAGAAAAATGTGAGGATTTCAAATATGCCCTTCAAAATATATTTTGCACACTTTATTTTCCAAGTTGATTAAAATTACAAGGAATGCCCCTGGGCCTTAATAAATTAATAACTTTTGGGTTATAACTCCGAATTTAACAAATGATATGTCTAAAATGATTAGCTCGACGAGACCTTTCTGTTTATGCATACCATGATATGAATTGAAGCATGCATCATATAAATATAAAGTATACAGCAACTAATATGAGAATAAAATGGGGCCAAAACTCAATAAAATGTCTATTCCTTGTATTCTACACCTCACCCATGCCATGCTACTTTATTGCCATGCAAATTGTGCATCATTCATCATGGCATGATTGTTTGCTTGTCGCATCTTATTCATATGCTTGTGCACTTTATTTATGTTGGCCCTTGTTTGTTTGGTTCTTTTTCGAATAGACACTGAGCAGGGGATATATCAAGAGAACCAGGAGCACTACCCAGATCCGTCTCTCGCTTCAACTGAGCTGCCAGGCAAGCACTACCCCATGCTTGCATACATACAGTACCTATTTCCTCTATCTTATTCCTGCATCATTGTGTCGCGATTGCATTAAACTGAATCCCAAGTATTGCATAGCTTTTACTTTTAAACCCTACCAAGCTTGTTCCTCCATCCCATGAGCCATTACTACAGGAGTTGTTTGAGCCATGCGAGTCGTAGAACAGCATGTGTAGGGTATGTGAGAGTCTGATGGATAACGAGGTACCTAAACAACTTAACCTGAGTATTAATGGGATAACTAAGGAAAGTGGCACCGGTGAGCAATATCTGCTATTTGGTTTTTCCTGCTCACTTGTGTCCCGTAGGACCCCGAGTATTTGAAACCTGTTCCTTGAATATTCGCGCTATCCACATCCGGGAGGCTTATGGGACCCCCCTGAGCCAGAGCTTGATTCAGTCTTATTTCTTGGGGCCACAAACTAGTTTGAGGTTTTATTTACTATCCTGTACCTATGCCATGCTTTACTGCTTTATTACGATTGTGCGAGGAGCACCTGTACTGTTTAGGATGGTGACCCGTTTACGCGGTATCGACAAGCCCAGTCACACTTTTGGGTTCCCAGTCGTTTACAGCCGGCCCCACAAACCTTGAGTCCGCCTCGAAGTCAGCTAACTTCGTTGCGGGTGTACTTAATGGGGTGGCCCCCTAAAATATTTCTGAATCCTGTGATTGCTTTGTCGTGAAGGCCTCGTTGGGTTTTGATTTGGTTTTTCCGAGGTTGATCGAGTGTGTGTTGCTATTTGTGCACCCCTGCAGGGTAAAACTTTCTGAAAGCCGTGTCCGCGGTTATGGACGACTTGGAGTACAATTTCTCGATCATAGACAAGCATAACTAAAGTACCGCTTTTAATTTGACTAAGTCACTGACTAGTAAATAGTGCAACACTCATGGAATGGATAATAAAACTGCCAACGGATGGGGGGTTGTTCGTCCGCCTCCTCGTTGGTAAGCGAGGAGGAGGATGGATCTGTGGATATTACTGTCGTAACTGTTGTCATTAATTCACGGACATCCGTCTATCTTTGGTTAGGCGGATGGTTAGCGAGTATCTATAGAACTGTTAGGGTTTATCTTTTGCTGCAATTGCGTCACCCCCAGGTTGTGTCCCCTTTAGAGGCATAAAGACTTGCTGAGTACCCCTAGGGTATCACACGATAAATTATTTGATTCAGATGAACAGGTACACTCACAGGATGGATACTGGGTGGAGGAGGCTGATGATGTGGGCAACGATCGTTCGGTGTAGAGATTCCGGGAACGGGGATCCGTGAGATCTGTGGGCGGGATGTGCTTATTTATGGGGCATCTTATGCCGATTTGCTTCTTATCCGTACTCGGATCTTGTTTGCCGCTTCCGCCTGATACTCTGATGTGTGATGTATGAGGAGATATCCTAAACTATTATATCTATCTAGGACATTTGAATCTTGCCGTATGGCGTTGCTGTATTTCCTTTCTTTTTAGATGGAATGGCTCTGATGTACTATTGTATGGTGGCTTGCATACATACTCATTTGTGTATGTAGTTGATCCCTTCGCCTGCCGATTACGCCGCCCGTACTTGTCCCGATGATTGGAAATGGTTGGGACGGCCGAAAGGTCTACCTGTGAGTGGCATTTGGCCCCACCGTACTATTTCAACCATTTCCGCTCATCCAGGCTTGTATCTAGGAGCGTAATTCACCGAGGTAGTTACATTTGAGTTCTCCTCAGAGATTTGGTGAGTACAAGCTTGTGGGTTTGTTACTCTTGGGTTCTTGGAACCCTAGACGGTTGTGTGGTTGGATTGTTGACCTTTTGTGGTCTTGTTGACCTTTTGTGGTCTTGTAGCCTTTTGTGGCTTTGTTGGCCTTTTGTGGCATTGTAGCCTTTTGTGGCTTTGTTGTTGGGAGCCTCCAATTGAGTTGTGGAGATAGCCCCAATCTTGTACGGGTTCGGTGATTTCCCACAAGTGTCCCATAGTGGAGCGAGTGCCCACCTTTTGTGGTGCGCACTCAGGAGAATAGGTTGAGCCTTTTGTGGCGTCGGTGAGTTGCGTGCTTCTGCATCCGAGGTGAGGCCTTGTGTGGCGTTGGGTGAGCATCGAGCCACCACACCTCGAGGTGAGACATTTGTGGCGTTTGGAGAGCATTGCTCCATCGCACCTCTCCAATGAAGACATAGCTTCTTTGGAAGTGAACTTCGGGAAACAAATCTTCGTCTCCGCGTCCATCGGTTATCTCTCAACCGAGCCCTTTACTTATGCACTTTACTTTGTGATAGCCATCGTGCTTGAAGTATTTATATCTTGCTATCACCTTGTTGCTTGTATTGCTTAGCATAGGTTGTTGGTGCACTTAGGTGAACCTAGTTGCTAGGGTTTGTGCTCAATAAATTAAACGTTAGTTTTATTCCGCATTTACTTGATCCTAAATCGTAATAATTTTAAAAGCCTATTCACCCCCCTCTAGGCGACGTCCATGTAGGCATGAGAGTATATGATGTCTACGCCCTTCTATTCTTGTAGACAGTTGTTGGGCCTCCAAGTGCAGAGGTTTGTAGAACATCAACAAGTTTCCCTTAAGTGGATAACCTAAGTTTTATCGAACTTAGGGAGGAAGTGGTCAAAGGTATCCCTCTCAAGCAACCATGCAATCAAGATACAAGAAGTCTCTTGTGTCCCCAACACACCCAATACACTTGTCAGGTGTATAGGTGCACTAGTTCGGCGAAGAGATAGTGAAATACAAGTGGTAACAGTGCCATAAAAGAGCTTGACAATGAGGTAAATACTAAAGGAAAAAATATGGAAGCAAGCAAACATGCAACAGATCTAGATGCAAATGGTGTTTTAATGTTTAGAAACAAGGCCTAGGGATCATACTTTCACTAGTGAACACTCTCATATAAATGTCTTCTCTTAATGATACTACTCTTAACTACTCTCCGGTTGGACACTCTAATCCAAGGTAGGGCTATAACAGCACTCCTCAAAGTCCGCCTTTCCCAATCTAGATAACCCCACACTGTCGCCTTGAGCGCTAGATGGTTCCAACAAACACCACAATTTCATAAAGACAACCAACTCAAAATATACTCATGATAAAGATATATGTAACCTAGCTTAAGTGCCACACACGGTGTGCACGCTGTCACTTTCACACACATGGGGAAAAGCATAGATCTATTAAAGAACGATGAGTATTTATGTATACCCTAGCCTAAGTGCCACCATGGCATGCACGCTGTCACTTTCACACACATGGGGAGAGCCGAGATCTATTAAAGCACTTGAGTAGCAAGGTAGATCTACTTGATTACAAAGCTCATGTCCACAACATGATCATGCATAGAGAGATGAACACATAGCTACCGGTAGAGCCCTTAGCCTCAAGGAAGAACTACTCCCTCCTCATCATGGGAATCATCAACGGTGATGAAGATGGCGATGGAGATCGATGGAGATGGCTCCGGGGGCACTTCCCCATCCCGGCAGGGTGCCAGAACAGATACTTTCTGTCCCCCGAATCTCCCCTTCGGTGGCGGCGGCGCTGTGGAACTTTTCGTGGCTTTCTGGTCGACTCTTTAGGGGTTTTGGGTCGGAGGCTTCTTATAGGCGAAGGAGGCAAGGTCGGTGGAGGTCCAGGGGGCCCACACCCCCCTGTGGGCGCGGCCAAGGTGGGCCCTGCGCCCACCTAGGGTGTGTCCACCCTGGTGTCCTCCTCCGTCTCGTCTTCGATTTTCCGTATCGTTCAGGGAAAATAAGAACTTTGACTTTTGTCCCGTCCAATTCCGAGAATTTTCAGTTTTTAGCTTTCTGAAACCAAAAACATCAGAAAACAGGCAACTGGCACTGTGGCATCTTGTCAATAGGTGAGTTCCATAAAGTGTATAAAAATACCTCAAAGTGTAGACAAAACATAGCAAAGTTGATACAAAACAAGCATGGAGCATTAAAAATTATAGATACGTTTACAACGTAACAAGCATCCCCAAGCTTAATTCCTGCTCGTCCTCGAGTAGGTAAGTGATCAAAAGAATAATTTTTGAGGTGACACGAACCATCACAATCTTTATCAAACCATTTGCAAGTATTGAAAGCTGGGATCAAAGAACTCTAAACATGAGCATGAAAGGTGGAGTTCTAATAGTAAGACAAAGTAACTATGCATGCAACATGAAAGGCTACAAACAAAGATCATGAATAACATGCATTGAAAAACGTTTGTTTGTTTCACATACAGAAAACATGACATAGTGGCATTCAGCTTGTCCCTCATGGAGTAGCAAATATATGCATAGGACACCTTCAAAGTTCATAAGAGTAACTAGATACAAATAGCACAAGAACAAGTAATATCAACAATATGCATCAATCAATAAGTTTTGGGACAATGCACATAGAACTAAGAATGACAACTATGCTCTCTTAACTGGTGTCTAAGGATAGAAGGTGGAGACTCAATATAATGGTGGAAGAAAGGCCCTTCATAAAAGGGAAGCAGGGATTTCAAGTCTCAAAAAGAGCTTCCAAAAATTATGGTACTTGTTAGCTTTCAGCTCTCATTGCCCCTATCATAAGCATCTTGAAGTGATTAAGGTTAAAGTGAACAAACTATGGAGTATATGCTTGACAAAGTATAAGTTGGCAATCTCATGTCCCTTGAATACGAGGGCCGCTCCTCATGCTACTCAACTCTAGTCACATGTAAGTTCTTGTCATAGTAAGTACATGTGTATCATAGAGAACCGCCAACGGGGTACCCCTTGCACATGATACAAGAGCTATCCCATAATCAAAATGACAAGGCAAGCAGACAATGAGCATCTCAGTAATCTTCTTATTTACCATGGGATGGTGTTTTTTTCTCTCTTTCCTCTTTTCAATATGTCTTTCTTTTTTTATAAGAAGAAATATTCATAGATGTCATTATGGTGATGCTGCAAGTTTCCACTATGATTAGGCATGGCTTAGGCTAGCGGCCTAGGCGTTTCTCTAACACACATACATTACTCCATGGACTTACAAGCTCCCCTTTTATTTCACACCGACGACATCCATAAACAAAAGAGCATGATATCAACTGTGTACAAAGTACAAGTGCAATGCTTAAAGCGTTCCTCGTGACAGCACGATTCTACTAATTCCAACGTATAAGTGCAAGAATATACAACATAGATGACACAATGGTTCAATTTTATTAGGGGCAATAAAAATAAAGTGTGCCATCAAGTTTGTGAGAGCTTTAATCACTAAGTTTTCTCATAACAAAATACTTCTTAATTGGAAGATAGATGAAAACAAGAATATACTTGGAATGGTTTAACACACCATGAATAGGAATTTATAGTGGACAAATTAGAATAAATTGGTTTCTTGGGAGTTGGATGCATGAGTAGAGCTTACTCATACAAGTGGAGGCTAGCAAGAGACTAGGAGCGACCAACTAAGAGAACAATAATGGCCATAATCATGCAGAGCGACAAAACATTACTAATCAAAGCATAAAGTGGTACTACAATTCAATGACTAAATGATCATAGAGGCTATGGTGACTTGTTAATAGTCATAACATGGTGTGAGCATGAGCCAAGTCAACCCAAACAAAGCATCAAAGGAGAATACCGCAATACAATGCTCTCGTATGCTAAAACAACGCATGATTCTTTCAAGGCACATTAAGCAATCCTAATTGTTTGGAACAAGTCATGATGCATCAATAATCGTTAAGCATAAGGTCAAAACAACATCTAGCATGACATGATAAAGTCTAAGCCACAGTCAAAACAAGCTTCCTTTTGTACCACTAAGCATGAAACTTTGTAATCTTTTTCCAACACCAATCAACTTATTTGAAACAAATCACAAAAATAATAATCAATAAAGATCAGTGAGCTTGTCTAACAAATCCACAAATAAGAACTAAAAAGTTCTAAGCTGAAAGCACAAGAAAACTAAGGCTAAACGCAGTGCTAGCAAAAGAGAACACTCACAAGACAATAAGAGTGAAATCTGGAGTGTTCTAGGCAATGAAAATAGAGTGTGTCTCTCTCCAAAAGAAGTGTGTTGTAATCAACCAACTTACTCAAACAAACTAAGCAAACTAAAACCAAAAACAAAAACTAAGACGCTCCAAACAACACAACTGTGCATGAAACAATAAAAACGAAGTGTCTAGAAAGATCTGAGATTTTTATTGATGAAGAAGGGGATGCCTTGGGCATCCCTAAGCTTTGACGCTTGTACCTCTTGAATATTTCTTGGGGTGACATGGGGTGGCATCCCCGAGCTTGAGATTTTATCCATTCTTCATCTCATTACATCATTCTTTCTCTACATCTGAAATTTTTCCTTCATACAAAACTTTACACAATCTTCATTAGCAACATTAGTGTATTCAAAAGATAATAGACCTTTGGGTTTAGCTTTAGAACAGAAAAACTTTCACTAAAAACACAATCTACTATAGAAATTCCCTCAAAAAGCTCAATTTTCCAAAAATAACCCAAAAATAGATCGATAGAGGCAAATGCAAATAATGGCAGAAATCTGTCAAAACAGACTGGCAGGTAAAAACCGATTTTTTCGAAGACCATCTGTTGCTCAAATAAAAAAGTGTTGAACTAACGAAAGTTATCTAACATACTGGGGGATTTATTCAGAAAAATGCAGCTCAATCCGACTTACATAGATTTTACACGAATTTTTACGGTGTAGCACAAAAATCTGTTTTGGGACAGGAACTCCCCAAATCTTACTTCACTCTCATTAGAGGTTATTCTTGGCACAAAAAACAAACATAAAGGATAAGAACAGGCCGTTACTAAATTAATAACTTCCAAGACTCAAGAAAACTCTTGGGTTATCTCCCAACAAGTACTTTTTTAACGCCTTAAGTTAGGCTTGATAGTTTGAGAAGATGCTCACATAAGAAATATGAATTGAGGTAAAAGAGAGCATCAAGAAGCAAATTCAAAACATATTTGAGTCTAACCCACTTCTTATGCATAGGAATCTTGTAAAGAAAAAAGTCATGAAAGCACAAACCAACAAGCATAGGAAAGCAAAACAAGTGCAACTTCAAGATTTTCAACATAAAGAGGGGAAACTTAATATTGTTGAGATACATAAGACCATGTTTCCCTCTCTCATAGTAACTTTCAGTAGCATCATGAATAAAATTAACAATATAACTATCACATAAAACATCCTTATCATGAGCCACATGTATAAAATGATTATTACTCTCCACATAAGCATAGTCATTCTTATTAATTGTAGTGGGAGCAAATTTAACAAAATAGCCATCATTATTATTCTCATCATCATAATCATCAAATATAGGAGGCATATTGTAATCATAATTAATTTTATCCTCAATAGTAGGTGGACTGAAAATATCATATTCATCACTGTAATCTTCATACATTGGAGTTATAGTATCATCATAAGCAATAGAATAGCTATCTTCCCAAGTGTGTTCATTTGTAACATATCATCATTGGAAGGAACATGGATAGCACTAATAGCACAAAAACTATTAATATCATCATTTTCAGAATTGGTACCAAAGAGATTTTCAATATCATCTTTAGGAGGGAGAGGCTTGAAAGGAATCTTCTCCACATACCCTGGTTTATTGTTAGAGACAATAGAAGAAACTTTGGAGGATTCCTCCTTTTCATTAATAAGAACAAAACTCATATCAGTCCTGTCATATTTTGGTGAAATGTCATCTTTTATAAGATTTTGTATGTAAGTATTCGTGTGGCAATTATCAACACAATAAATATGACACCCATGCAGGACGCAATTCATACCAAAAGCACCCATGTCTACCAAATAAGTTTTTCTTGATAACCCTTCACACCCCCAAAACAATGTAAGTTCATCATGTTGATTATCAGTGATCGCGTTATCACAATACAAGCTTGCAGTACTCATTGGATTAGAAAGGTTATTATTATGGCCTGAGCATTGAAAATTGAATGACCCACTTCATAGCAGAGTTCACAGATAAAAGGGTAGAGGGCACAATTTTTTTACCAAGATCATTTAGAGCCTTATACCACGTTCTGGTTTTTTCATTCCAGTGTGTGATACAATATTCTTATTCTATTTGATTCTTCTCACAAGGTCTATGCATACCACAAAAATTAACATGTTTATAAGAAATAGTACTTTCAGAAGTTTGAGCATGTTTATTGCAATCATTAATAACATTTTCATTTTCCATGCAAGTGTCTTTAAAAGGTTCATGATACATGTCCCATTTTTATTTAGGAGCATTAATATGGGAAGCAAAGTCTCTATAATATCTAACAAGAATTTGAGGATTAAGACCATATTTAGCACTAAGCTCTTGAAAATCAGCAGTTTCAGTGAAAGACTTAATGCAATCATACTCATAGTTTATACCTGGTTCTTTACCTTTGTCATTATCCCAATCTTCGGTATTGCTTTGAATTGTTTCAGGAAGATCCCACTTGGCTTTGACCTCCTTACTTGTGAAGTATCCCTCTAAACAGGTATCTAGACAGTCCTTGTAATGTCCTGAAAGCCTTGCATAAAAATTATTGATAATAATATTACCGGGGAGCTCATGAATGGGACATTTCAGCGTTAGTGACTTCAATCTCCCCCAATCTTGGGAAATACTTTCTCCCTCATGAGGATGAAAATTATAAATATAATTCCTATCTTTATGAATTTCATGAGGAGGATAAAATTTAGAGTAAAACAGAGATTCAAGTTCCTTCCACTCCAAATGATGAGGATCATCTAGCAGCTCATACCACTCCCTTGCTTTGTCCCTAAGTGATAAAGAGAATAGCTTCCTCTTAACTTGGTCCATTGAAATACCTGCACACTTGAAAAAATCGCATAATTCATTTATAAAGAGTAAATGATCACTAGGATGGATAGTTCCATCTCCAAAATAGCAGTTATTTATAACACGTTCAACAATTTTCATAGGTATTTTAAAAGGGACACTTTCAGTATGTGGTTTTAAAATATCACAAGTATCATTAGAATTACCACATATGGGAGATAAAGTATCATAAGAGCAGATTTTCTTCCATAAAGCTGGGGAACTAAAAAGATCTTTTTCATAAAAACTAACTTCCCCAAGATTAGACGCTTCCATAGCATTAGGAACAATGGTGTTCAAAAAATTCATACTAATAACATTGCTATTAGCATGCACAGAAAGTTCCATATGTTTTTCGATTTTCTTTTCAAATCACTCAAGTTCTAACTTAGGAAAAAAATACTAAAAAGCTCTCTAATTTTGTTGTTGTTTTCCATTAAGCCTAACTAGTGAAAACAAGAAACAAAAAGACAAAATTGCAGAATCTAAAGGAAATAACTTCGAGCACTCACATCGGAGGATGTGAGTACCTTTTACCCTACCTTCCCGGCAAGGGCGCCAGAAAATAGCTTGATGTCTATGCACTTCTATTCTTGTAGACAGTTGTTGGGCCTCCAAGTGCAAAGGTTTGTAGAACAGCAGCAAGTTTCCCTTAAGTGGATCACCCAAGGTTTATCGAACTCAGAGAGGAAGTGGTCAAAGGTATCCCTCTCAAGCAACCCTGCAATCAAGATACAAGAAGTCTCTTGTGTCCCCAACACACCCAATACACTTGTTAGGTGTATAGGTGCACTAGTTTGGCGAAGAGATAGTGAAATTCAAGTGGTAAAGGTGCCATAAAAGAGCTTGACAATGAGGTAAAGACTAAAGGAAAAAAGATGGAAGCAAGCAAACATGCAATAGATCTAGATGCAAACGGTGTTTCAATGTTTAGAAACAAGGCCTAGGGATCATACTTTCACTAGTGAACACTCTCATATAAATATCTTCTCTTAATGATACTACTCTTAACTACTCTCCGGTTGAACACTCTAATCCATGGTAGGGCTATAACAGCACTCCTCAAAGTCCGCATTTCCCAATCTAGATAACCCCACACTGTCACCTTGAGCACTAGATGGTTCCAACAAATACCACAATTTCATAAATACAACCAAATAAAAATATAATCATGATAAATATATATGTAACCTAGCTTAAGTGCCACACACGGTGTGCACGCTGTCACTTTCACACACGTGGGGAAAAGTGTAGATCTATTAAAGCACAATGAGTATTTATGTAGACTCTAGCCTAAGTGCCACCATGGTGTGCACGCTATCACTTTGACACACATGGGGAGAGCCGAGATCTATTAAAGCACTTGAGTAGCAAGGTAGATCTACTTGATTACAAATCTCATGACCACAACATGATCATGCATAGAGAGAGATGAAGACATAGCTACCGGTAGAGCCCTTAGCCTCGAGGAAGAACTACTCCCTCCTCATCATGGGAATCAGCAATGGTGATGAAGATGGCGATGGAGATTGATGGAGATGGCTCTGGGGGCATTTCCCCGTCCCGGCAGGGTGCCAGAATAGAGACTTTCTATCCCCCCAATCTCCCCTTCGGTGGCGGCAGCGCTACAGAACTTTTCGTATCTTTCTGGTCGACTCTTTAGGGTCTTTGGGTCGGATGCTTCTTATAGGCAAAGGAGCCAAGGTCGATGGAGGTCCAGGGGGCACACACCCCCTGTGGGCGCGGCCAGGGTGGGCCCTGCGCCCACCTAGGGTGTGGCCACCCCGGTGTCCTACTCCGTCTCATCTTCGATTTTCCATATCGTTCAGGGAAAAATATGAACTTTGGCTTTTGTCCCGTCCAATTTCAAGAATATTCATTTTTTAGCTTTCTAAAACCAAAAATAGCAACTGGCCTATGGCATCTTTTCAATAGGTTAGTTCCAGAAAGTGTATAAAAATATCTCAAAGTGTGGACAAAACATAGCAAAGTTGATACAAAATAAGCATGGAGCATGAAAAATAATAGATACATTTATGACGTATCAGTATACAAGGCACCGTGACATGGACCTTTAAACACGATTTACTTCGTGTCCTCTTCCTTAATAAAAAATAAGGGCGAGTGAAATTCAAAAAAGGCATTGTTGTCAAGAGAAATTTTATGAGGTATAGTAAATTTTGGAAGGCACTAGGCACAGGAAAAATATTGCGAAGATGAATGGAACTATGTGAGGTGTGCAAAATCGAATGACCAGTACGTTTAATTGTCATACCTTGACCACTAGCATTGTAGACTTGATCATGCCCCTTGTATTTTTCATGAGTGGATAGTTTGCTCACTTCACCGGTGAGATGATTTGTGGCACTCATGTCCATGTATGTACCAATTTGTATCAACACTATAAGAGTAGATATGCGCACCTAAGGCATATAAAATGCTTACATGATATCTATAGTTTATTGTCACATATTACAACATATTTGCATATTAGTAGTTATTATCAATGTTCTTAATGATTTCGGAGATTTTCTAAACAATTCCCTCTCTTTTGGTTCTAACTTTGTCTAGCAGAAGAACCTTTTGTTAGTATTTTTATTTTCAAGGAGCTAAGTAACTCCAAAAAGGGGTGGTGGTGCGGTGAGTGCTGGGGTCCGTGGTACAATGGTATATCCCTGGTTTGCTTCTTCGGCTACTTTGGCGCCGCAAGGTGCTTGCAGACCCAATAAAGTGCATAAATCCTTCCTGAGGTGATTTGAATGCCTTCGTCTTTCTGAGTCGATGTAATAGTGCATGTGGCATGGCCCCTCAAGTATCTTCATGAGCGATATTGGAGGCTCCCATGCCCTTGGCTGATATTGTTGCGTTGTCTTGCCGTTCTCGACGTCATCTCGGTTGCCTCTATATCCGCCGATGTGATTCTCGTCTCTTCAGTTGTCCTCTCTGACAAAGCCAACCGCAACATGACCTGGTCTGCGATAACTATCATAGTTGTGCCTCCTCCTGTTATCGTTGTTGCATTTGTCACGATCTTATTCAGGTGAGTGTCCCCGCTTGTTATTTACCGCATCTTCACCATCTGCCCAACGATTGGCCATGTCCATCAACTGAGATGTTTTTTTGGGCTTGACCCAACCTAATTCTTTGATGAATTCCTTCTAGTGAAGGTCGTCATTGAAAGTGTTGATTTCCCTCTCGTCGGAGATACTTTTGGTTGAGTTTTTAATGATGTTCCACCTCTGTATGAATGCTCGAATTTTTTCCCCAGGTTTCTTCTTGTACGCTCTCAGTTCTTCAATGGATGCGGGTCGCTTGAACGAGGACTTGAAATTTCAGATGGACTTGTCCTCCATGTCACTCCATCTACTGATGGATTCTTCGGGTAGCTACCTGATCCAAGATCGTGAGGTTCCACTCATGTGCATTTTCAAGGTTTGGATAGCAGAGACCTTTGAACCACCTTGGAGTTTGGCAGTATGCAGGTAATCATCCAACCATGCCTCGGGCTCCTGGATGTCGTTATATTTTTGGAGATCATGAGGGAGTTTGAAGTCCTTGGGCACCAGGGTTTTGCAAACCCGAAAGGTAAATAAACTGGTTCCAAAAGGTTCATGCTCATCCTTGCTTTCAGCATCTGAATATCTTTGGATGCTGCACTCCTCCCTTGATTTTTCGACCCTGCGCTACGTAATGTCGTTCCTGGCATCATGCGGCGCGAATATTGATGAAGCGCACATGATGTGGAGAGCTATATATCCGGGTGTTTCCCACATGCTGAGGGTTGCTTCGACGGTGTGGTGATTTGTTGGGTTGTTGGACGACTTCCTGTTCCTCTTATGCGAGCGATGGTCCGACCATGCCGAAGCTCATGAGAGTGGAGCGATAGATGGCTACTCGCGGATTGCCAGCTACCAGTTGAGTTGTGAGAAGGTAGGTTTGGGCAGCGATGATGGCGGCATGAGCTATTTTAGCTTTGATATTGCCTGCTGAATCCACTGACATAAATGATATATCCACATCTCGGGCCAGCTCGCGTCTTTCGACTTCGGGTATGCGCTGCATCCGGGAGGTGCTCCTGCTTGGTTGTGGCCCTCTGGTGACGCTTCCGGAGTGGCGGGTGGAACTTAGCAGCGTTCGTCGAATAATTGATTCATCAGCTAGCCTCTTTCTTTCATCGAGTTTCCTCTCCATCCTGACCAAGTACCTCCTTTTTTGGTGGAGGATATATTGGTAGGCCATCAGCTCTTCACGCGTGACATCTGTTTTCATTCGTACCGCACCCTAAACGGTGTCTTTCGCCTTCTGCCATACTTCTTGTGCTAGTCGAAGTGTTAACCGCTCACCATCGCGTGCTCCTTCCATTCCTTGGACGACACAATTTTCTGCGGGTGCCTCTGCTCCGTTCTCACGACGACCTGCATCCTCATTCGAGAGAATATCATTGGGGCCAAGGATCGGGTTAATGTTGGAGTCACGCGGTGTTGAAGGTCCCTCTCATCCATTGATCACGACGCATACTTGGTGATGCGCCCTATACAGGCTGTTGTTGTTACAGTTGGAGCCGTAGGAGATATTGTCCTGAAAGCTATATACCACTGGTCCTGTTCTGGGTATGAATCGGCCTTCCTAATTCCAAACTCGATGCTTTCTTCAGATTCATTGAAGGCGACACCTATCGGGCTTGAGCCGTTTAGTGGTGTTGATTAAGAATCTAATCCAAAGGAGAGGCCATCGTACAGATCAGCGAAATACCCCAGATCAACAGTGTTGTCACGACTTTATTTGGAGTTTGTCGGCTGCGATGCGGCTTTTCTAGTGGAGCCGACGGAGGATGCATGTGTCGTCATGGGCACTACACTTATGGCCGACATACCCAAATAGATTGAGGCCAAAAGACAAAGGTTCTCGGCTTCCCGGATGTGGAAGTGGAAGCACCTGATCATGAGATATGTTTCTCGGTCGAAGTTGACGGAGGTCGGGAGAGGTATGGGCGGGCATGGATCAATATCGATGGGACGATACTGGATCTCACCAACCTCGATCATTGGATTGTTGCTTGGTGAAGAGGGAGCCTCCGAATCCATGACTCCAGCGCTCAGACTTCCCATAGACGATGCAAATTGACGAGGGATAACCTCAGCAATGCCCATGGTTGTAGACATAGGGTTTCATGGTAAAGATAGTACTGGTGATTTCGTCGGCTTATCATACAAACAAAGAAGTCGATGTAGTCTGATTATTGTGGTGAACATAATTACAAAGTCGCTGATTCGTTAGTTGTGGTCTAGCTCACGGCGGTTTGCGAATTGCTAGAAAACTAAATGTGCCCCCAACATTGGATCCTCCCATACTTTATATGAGAGGATGGGTCCTGGATCCGTATATGGATAGGTTACAAGTTACAATTATAATACTAACGCTATGTCGGTTTGCACTTCTATTTAGATCATCAATCCAAGCTTCCGTCCGTTGGATGCCTCCTGGACTCTTTACTCTTCATGGGCCTCATGGGCCATAATTCAGGTATGCCCAAGGTAACCAATCATGAGAACCCAATAATGCATACCCATGTCAACTGGAGCAGTTAGATAAATTTGATACGAATCCAACGAGCTAAAGTAGGACCCAAGGGACCCAACGAGCTGAATATGATGGCTCATTTACTCTAGACCGTGCCACCAGTGCTATCTGAGCCATCGAAACTCTAATGTTGTCGATTCAACCACCATTCTCTTTGTTTTGATCTAATACCATCTGTATATACCCCCTAGCGGCCTTTCTTGAGATGCATGGAGAAAGAGATCAAAAACCACAAAACAGAGAGTCTGTAGTCCGTCGCCGGAGAAAGATTGGAGGAGGAACAGCTTCCGGAATTGCCTCCGATAGCCTCTCCTCCTTCATGAACGCCTCCTCATCGGGTATCACCATGAGAGGGGAGTAGTCCACCCCCTGGACTATGGGTTTGTGGTGGTAACTTGATCCAATCTCTCTATGTATGATCCTTGTTGAAGTCCATATTGTGTGACTTGCATGATTATGGATCAATCTATGTAATTCCTATGGTGGATATTGTAGTATGATATGATACTTGTTATGCTTTATCGTTTTGTTGGGACTTTATGGTTTGTCATATTTTGGAGATACTTGTATGATAAATGTAATTGTTTCTATTCATATTGCCTTGTTTACCCATGTCATGAGGTACTTGACAACACCAAGTGTAGCTAGATGGGAGAAATGTTTTAATGCGCACAACAAATAAATCATTGCAATAGTTCTTAGAGTGTTTACCATTAAAGAGTATGATGTATGGATATAAAGGGTGGCCGAGTGACAAACGGCATATGTGTCGAGAGACAGAAATGATGCAGCCAAACATCCTTTATATTGGGATAAAAAGGATAAGTATGACATGGCAGAGTGACAATAACTATGCTTTGGATTTACATGGGTGACACAACAACACATATGGGCACTTCTTTAAACTATGTGTTTAGGACATGTAGCCACCACAAATTTTACCATTAAATCATAACAATTGTGTGTATATTTATCATCTATAACATGATCATCACAATAGATGGAGAGAGAGGATTGAGTGAACCCATGCACCGAGGTCCATTGTTCCCATAAGAGTAAACCACCATCGTGTCCTTTTGCATTTAGAGGATTGGGACACTTCTATATTTACTATTTTTGCAATTTACTTTCTTAAAATAAATCAACCTCTTGGTTCATTTAACTTGCTTAGTTCATAAACAACTAAAACTTGTGACACTTTAGTCAGAGAGAATAAACATCTCTTCCTTTTGCTCCTGCGGATCGATACCTTACATCCACATTGAGAGGTGCTACAGTGATCCCCTATTCTTTGGGTTTATCATCGCCTTTTTCATTAGTATGAGAATTCATCATCGTCATCGTCATCACCATAGCACCACCAACACTCGCTTTCGGGGTTCCCATACTTCTTGTAAATTTGACAAGTGACATCTTGGTGAGGAGAGGACATGCTTTGACCACGACCACGACCGCGACTCCCTCTTTATTGGGGATGGAGAACATCATTAAGGGAATCATGACAACGTGGAGGTCACCCACTCTGCTGGTGGTGGCCACCACCATAATTTCCTTGGACACCTCCATATGTGCCTTGGACGCCCTCCCCCAAGCATGTTCGGGCCGCAAGCCATGGCCATGAGTTATCGCATTTTCCGAAGATATGAATGTGTCAGTGGACTGGACAAAGTCATACAACATTTGGTTGTGGTAGTCGTATGCCATGATATGATGGTATACATCAACGCAAGATGTGGTGGGGTTGGCATTGACGTAGTCGATCCGACACCCACAAAAACCTTGGAGGTTGAAGACAAGTAGAGGAAAAAGAATACCATCCCCAATCCAGTCTATGGCACATTGATATTGAGGGACCAGCAGGTTTTAGGTTACTTGATCAAAACCTTATCTCCTGATGTGCTCGTCGATGTTCTTGGTTTGGAGCGTGCTGCCAAAATTTGGAAGACCATCAAGGATGCCCTCTACGCCCAATCCCATGCCTAGATCGGGATGCTCCATGCCGCCATCACCAATACAAAGAAGAGGGATGTCACCACCACCTTGTTCGTCTCCAAGATGAAGGGATTAGCCTCGGAACTCATTGTAGCTGGGCGGGTCATCGCCGACATAAATCTCAAGGAGTACATCCTTGTTGTCCTGGATGGGGGCTACAATGCTCTTAGCCCCATGGCACATATACTCCTTGTTGGGCGGGAGATGATTCTGTCGCGGGTTAGTTTATCGCATGTGAGCTCCGAGAGTTGTCACCAAGACGCCGATGATGTGCCAATTGGAAGGAAGGGAGAAAACAATCAGGGGAGCACTGGACTTGTTTGGTTTGTTGATGGAGTTTGGTTTGCCGATGAAGATCAAAAGGATGTCAAAGGAAGAGAGTAGTATGATACCAAGTTAACGTTTGGAGAAACTATGAGCTCTTCCTTGTCTCGGTTACATGTTACATACTAGATGGAAAATCCCCATTCATATATGAAGGGGAATAAAGAAAATACAAAAGGCAAGAGATAAAAAAGGAAACACCCAATCAACATATGTGGCCACTGGGGCATCACTCCCATTGGTGTACTACACCATACGGGTTGCCCTAACCCATACGTGCTGGTTACAAATTTGTGTAACATCTAGGATGCCGATCCATGACACTAGGGTCCTTATAAAGGAACTGGAGCCTTTAGTGGTGCATGCTAGATGTAAAGTTGAACCATGGTATGGTAGGTTCACTTCGAAGGTAAGGAAGACTACCCTCATCAACTCCTACTTATCTAGCCGTGCCAGAAATCTGACGGGTCTAAACGCCCTGAGGGAGGGGATGCACGACTATTTTGACAAAAAAAGATGTCACGCTTATTCTAGCAGGATCCTAATGGCCATAAATAATATCACATAGTAAAATTGGTGGATATTTTCACCCCAAGGAGCTTGGGGGCATAGACATTCTATCATCTCGCCACTTCAACAAGGCACTGATGTTTAAGTGGGTGTGTCACATCGCATCTTGAGAGATGAGGGAGGCCTTTAGCTCTAGTTTGTTAAGGCCAAATACCTACGGGGACGCCTGATCTTGCATTGTGATCGCTGGGAAGTCTCCCAGTTCTGGGAGATCAAGCACGAGATCCGGATAAGGATTACCTTCTCCATAGGAAATTGGGAGGGTACCCTGCTTTGGCTGGATCCATGGCTTAGGGATTTCCCACTTAGATATGTATGCTCTAATATCTTCGCAATATACTCTCAACCTTCGCTTAGTGTCACCTCAGCGTCCTAGGAGGGGACATATAACAACATTTCATAGAATCTTTGGACTGGAGGAAACCATTGCGTGGGGAGAGCTGAGGGCGAGCTTCCCTACATCATTGTAAGTCAGCGTATAGTGTCACGTGGCAATTACCTCCCTCGGATGTTTTCTTAATTATCTAGGCTTTTGGGCCCTATTTAGAGGGCCCACTCTATCATGGACCAAACACCTATGGAAAGCGCCTTTACCCTTAAAAATAAAGATCTTCCAGTGGCAATTGCTACGGGATCGCCTTCCGCCCGAGGTAGATGTCAAGAAGCGGCATGGGCTAGGGGATGAGCTATGTCCACTACGTGAGGTCCCCAAATTAGAAACCTACATACTGTTCACCTGTCCCATGGCTCGGTTTCTTGAGAACTCTATATAGAGGCTTTGTTCCTTGCGTGGCAGACCCAAGATCTTAATGAATTCCTGGAAACCGGGCAAACCGTCTTTACTGTGATGTCTTGGACATTATGTACTATTTATAATAAGATGTTGATTTAGAAGGTTTTACTTCAATGTGCTTCTACGCCGGTTTTTAAATTCCCAATGTCTTTGCTGCAATGGTATCCATTCTATAAACAGCGGGGTAAGAAGAGGCTGGATGATATGCTTGGATAGTTACTAGAGACGACATGTCGGATCTCCATTTCCAGTTGTTGTGTGTCTCTCACTATCGAGTGCTTGTACTTCTTAGTTTAGGGTTAAACATTTTGTGGCCCATAGACATTTTTTCTCCTTAGGATTTTTTTTGTGAAACCTAGTACAAACACTGACGCTCACAAATATGCACACACACCCTACCCCTATGAGCACCTCCAAAAGACTGAGTTTTGAGACCGATCCAACGGGTCTTGAGCTTGATGAAGTCACCACAGGCGTCTCGCTATCGACGGGAACGTCGCCTCCCACCGAAGAATATTCCGTCTTTTATGACACACCAAAGTATCAAACATGGGGTTAAACTCTGGTAGTCTAGGGGTGCCACTGGCCTCCTAACCATCCAACCACAGGTTGGTTCTATTGATAGTTGCTTTATTATAGTAAGGACGAAAGGCTCTTTGGAGTCTAAAATGGAGTTCAGGATTTCATGTTACCATTTTTTTTGGAAATGGGCGCATTTATGAACATAAAATGTTTAATGTTTACACCCAGCCTCTGCATAACTAAGATGCACACAGCCACTCCAACGACAAAACTAGGGAATAAAAAGTAGACAAGCATTACAAAAAGGCACTATCAAAATAATTGTCTTCAATCTAAGGTAGATCAATCCTCAAATCATGCGGCCATCCATGTCTGGACAAAATATCCCTCGCCATGTCCTCCAATCGCGTACATCCCTCCACAAATAAGTCACGAAACTCCATGTATTAGAGAATAGTCCATGATCGGAGGATAGCCGTGGCTCGATAAATAACCTGCAGAGGAGAAGACACAATGTTATTGAAAATATTGTCATTTCTACAAAGCCATAGCGACCATATAATGGCAAGCGCTCCCACCCTAAACAAAGTTCTATAATTATTAAAAATTCCAAGCAACTAATTACCAAAAACATTGGTTAATGAACGTGGAGGAGATAAACCAGAAGCTTTTTGGATGAATGACCATATAGAGCGAGCAAATTTGCAATGGAAGAATAAATAACGAATTGTCTCATCGTGATGACAAAAAACACATTGTGTACTTACCAATTCCTCTTTGCAAGATTATCTTTTGCTAGAATTACACCTTTACGTAGATACCATGCAAATATCTTCGTCTTAAGGGGTATTTTCATTTTCCAAATTTTACTATTATTATCGATCGGGTTATCAGGTTGGACCAAAGCTCTATATAGTGAGCTAACAGAAAATTTACTACTTTCTAGTAATTTCCATTTAAACACGTCAACACCGTCCGACAATTGTATCATGGATAATCGTAATATTAGATTGTTCCAAGATACCAGTCGAGGACCAATGAGACTTATTCTGAAAGACACATTAGGAGGGTTTTCTTCTATCACTGTGGAAATTGTATCCCCTTTGTATCTAACAATCGAATATAGAGCTGGATATTGTTCGCGAAGAGTAGTTTGGCCTAGCCACTTATCTTCCCAAAACCTAATCTGTGATCCATCCTTAATCTCGAAAGCACCAAAATGAAAGAATTTTTTTGGTGGCCATAAGGCCTGCCCAAAAGTGTGAATCACCGAGTTTCCAAACCACTTGAGACACAGCTTTGGACCCCACATATTTCCTTCATAACATGGTTTTCCAAACACCATCTTGTGTAAGTAGTTTAAAAAGCCATTTTCCTAGAAGCGCGGTGTTTTTGACATGCAAATCGTGTATGCCTAGTCCACCATACTCCTTCGGGCGGCAAACCACATTCTTTCTGGCCAATCGATACTTCTTTTTCTCACTATCCCCTTGCCAAAAGAATATTGAACGGAAATAATCCACTTTGTTCAAGACACCTTTTGGTAAGTGGAAAAACGAGATCATATACAGTACCATATTAGTAAGTACTATATTTATGAGTACTAGTCTTCAACCAAGGAATAACAATTTGCCTTTCCAACTATTAAGACGTTTTTGTACCTTTCCTCAACAAGTTTCCATTCAGCAATTGTGAGATGCTGATAATGAATCGATATTTCCAAATAGTTGATTGGAAATTTCCCCTGACCACAGCCAAAAAGTTCAGCATATAGATGGGACTCGTTTTGATCCTCGCCAAAACAATACAAATCACTCTTATGGAAGTTAATTTTAAGTCCAGATAGTTGCTCGAATGTTGATAAAATTAATTTTAGATTCTTAGCCTTCTCCAGACCATGTTCCATAAAAAGATTGTGTCATCAGTGTATTGAAGAATAGAGAGTCCACCATCAATAAGATGTGGAACTAATCCTTCAATTTGACCATCAGCCTTTGCTCTCTCAATAAGGATGGCCAACATATCAGCCACTATATTAAATAGTACAGGTGATAATGAATCCCCTTATCTTAGTCCTTTCTTGGTCTGGAATTATTTGCCAGTATCTTCATTTACTTTAATGGAAACACTACCCCCAGACACAAAGGACTGAATGAGAGCGCACCACTCCTCAGAAAAACCTTTCACGCAGAGTGTTTGCTGGAGGAAAGACCAATTAACTTTGTTGTATGCCTTCTCAAAATCAACCTTGAACAGTGCACCATTTAATTTTTTTGAGTGTAGTTCATGGATTGTTTCATGCAAAATTACAACACCTTCTAGGATATTTCTTCCTTGCATGAACGCAGTTTGAGACGGGCTAACAACATGGTCAGCAACTGAGTTTAGTCTAATCATGGCAACATTAGTAAAAATCTTAAATCTAACGTTAAGCAAGAAGATTAGATAATATTGTTGTATACGTTCTGCATTCTTAACCTTAGGCAGTAAAATTATATTGCCAAAGTTTAGTCTAAAGAGATCCAACTGACCAACTTTTAAAAACCCAAACAAATTCATCAGGTCCTCCTTGACAACGTCCCAGATTTTTTGGTAAAGTTCCGCTAGGAAACCATCAGGCCCTGGCGCTTTGTTATGTTTCATTTAAAAACAGCTTTCTTAACCTCTTACTCGGTATATGAGGTAGTTAGAAAGATATTTTCTTCAGCTGAAACCTAGGGGATACCGGCCGTTTGGGACTCATCCAGAGAAATGAATTTTCTGCTGGAGCCCCAAACAAGGATTTGTAATAAGCTATAATATATGACTTTAATTGCTCCTGTCCCTCAATCATACCTTCATCCTGGATCAGAGAGTGAACAAGTTTCTTCTTATGCTTGCCATTGGAAACAACATGGAAGTATCTTGTATTTGCATCTCCTTCCAGAATGAATTTCTCTTTAGAGCGTTGGTATCATTTGAGTTCCTCCTTGCATAGGAGTGGGGCTATATCTACATTCGATTGGCTTTTAAGCTCAATTTCTTGTGCAGTTAACGGCCTGAACTCCGTAGAAGCCTCTAAGTCATCAATTATAGATGTTAGGCGTATTTTTTCATTTTTTAGGATCCCAGCCGTGTGTCTTGCCCAGCCACGAAGGACCTTGCGTAAAGCTTGCATTTTGTTATTCCATCGTAGGATAGGCATTTGGCCACCAACAGGTTTCTCCCAAATAGTCTTAACCATCTCGTAAAAACCATCACAGATCATCCATCCGAGTTCAAATTTAAACTCATTCGTAGACTTCCGTGGCGGTGATCCAAAAGATAAAAGTAAAGGAGCATGATTCGACAAAGCCTCAATATGCTCTAGAGCGCGAACAGTTACCATAGGAAACTTTTGTTCCCAGTCGGTATCCATAAGCACTCAATCTAGTTTTTCGTATGTTGGCTCCGAAAGACTGTTAGCCTAGTTAAATTGCCTTCCTAACATTGTAACCTCTCTTAAGTCCAGATTGTCTATAACAACATTGAACAAAAAAGGCAAATGTTCATCGAACTGGTCCCGACTTTTCTTGTGAGGGGATCTAAGCAAATTAAAATCCCCTCCTATAAGAATAGGGTATGGACTGTCCTTTGCCAGATTCACTAGCTCGCATAAAAAGTCAGCTTTATAAACATCATGGGCGGCCCCGTAAACGGCGACTAGATACCATGTGAAATTGTCAGCCTTGTTATGGATATGGAGTTTTATAAAAAATCTCCTACCGAACTAGCTAAAACTTCCATAGTCTCATCTCGAACGCCTAACATGATACCCCTAGAGCGACCACACGGCGGACGTGATATCCACGTAAAGTCCACTCCACCAGAAAGGCGATTGAGTAGGGCTTGTAAAAAATCTCGTCTACCAGTCTCAGAAATACCCAAAAAAATCCAACTTATGGTCTCTCACACAATCAACAAAGAACAAATGTTTATCCAAGTCCCGAAGATCTCTGCTATTTGAAAATATTTCATTCATTGAGAAACTATAGGAGATTTGGATGCACGGGGTCTCCTGCGCGTCCTCTGGCTCTTTGATTTTCGACTAGAAGCTTTTAGCTCATACATAGAGGCTAGCCCAGTCTCATCAAAGTCCACCTCCGACACTTCACCAACTAAGTGAGAAAGGAGTTGACCATCTACTGTGGAATGCAACTCCTCCTCGGCTAGCGAAGCACCAGGAACAACAACAACAACCTTAGGAGTAACCGTTAAACGGTCAACCTCCATGTGTCGCAAAACATTAGAAGAAAAAAGCACGTCCTGTACAGAACTACCCAAACTAACCGACATTGGCTAGTTTAGAAGAAATAACAGGAGTAGAAAAATACAAAAAGGATTTCGAAGAGCTCATTATACCTGGCGAATCTAAGTTCTTCTCAGCCTTACGACGCATGGACTTGACCATGGAATCCTCATCAGTAGCTGACGCCCTAGAGGCATCCACTCCATGGCGTGAGCTCCGCCTAAAGGGAGTACCACTCCCCTGCGCAGCAACCGGTGTAGCAACACCAGGAGTAGAAACCGGCGTTGGAGACAGAGGCAGCCCTGACCCCTCCTGGGTACTGCCACCCCCCATCATCCAACGAGATCTCATGGCCCTCCAAGGGAGGCCATCCGTCCCGATGCAGCACCAGGTCCTCCCCGACTAGAGACACATGGTCCTCTCTGGCCAAAGCCACACGGTCATCCACATCGTCACGGTCGGCCAACCCCTCCTAGGTCAGCCCCACAAGAACATCAACCTTGACCTGATCACGAACGACGTGGTCAGCCGACCCCTCCTGGTCAGCTTCCGCGAGCACTCCAATGGAACGACCTCCTCAAGGACCGGCCGAGTACAATCAACAGGAATGGATCTACCCATAACATGCGTCCTGGACCTCGCCGGCGAAGCTGAGTGAGCCCGCTGAACAGCCATAGAAGCAGAGTGAAGAGCCTCCTGTAGCTGAGCTGGAGAAACACGAGTCGCTAAAGAAGAAACCCTTCCACAAAGGGGGGAATCCACAGGTAGTGCAACCAGAAGTTCTCGTTCCCAAGGAGTAATCGGATTAGCATTAAAAGGAGAGACAACAAACACCCTCTGCAACCCCTAACTATAAGATGAAGGCGTCGAGGTATCCTGCACAGGCGCGGTCGAGGAAGAACCAGAACCCGCCACCTGAGTGGCAGTAGCTGTATCAGAAATATCCATAGCATCCTCCATAGGATTCTCATAAGTATCAGCATCCGCGGCATCTCCCCCTTTCATCCACAAGAAAGGAACAAACTCCGGATCTGGAATATAGCCCTTAGGCTCTAACCGGAAATGAAACTCATAGGCCCTATGCTTAATCACAACATCAGACGTAATATAGTGACCCAAAGAATCATGCAACTTCAGGAAGACCTTAGTATCAAACATATCCACCAGGATACGAACTACCCCACGCTTCCGCAGACTGAACAGATCAACATCTAGGGTATTCCCCATGATACCACCAATAGCCCATAGACCTAAGAAAGAGCGTAAATGGAACCCCTTCAACATGCAACCAAACCTGCTG
Organism: Avena sativa; assembly: GCA_916181665.1. Taxonomy (NCBI): domain Eukaryota; kingdom Viridiplantae; phylum Streptophyta; class Magnoliopsida; order Poales; family Poaceae; genus Avena; species Avena sativa. The sequence goes on from OV702284.1 coordinate 163,963,166, forward strand.
GAGCTCGAACTTATGAGGCACCTCCTGCGTCCTGTAAGCAGAGAAAGAAAGCTAAGAGGTACAAAGTGGCACTGACATCTGAATCCCATCAACCTTGTCTTGGTCCTCAAAGGATGGGAAGCTCATTAAGAATGCATCATCTTCATATGGCAAAGCTCCTGGCAATCTGTCTTTGGAAAACATCCACAGAAACCATCTGTCCAGAAACTCGCACCAGAGCTATAGGTGTCTGGCTAGATGCCGAGAAATCATGAGCCACTACATCAGGAATTTGAGTAAACGGAGTGTGCTCGCTGCCGATACCAGCCATATAGGGAGTCAGCGCGTCTTCTTCAGCACAGGACATCGCAAAGTGGGGTGGGCAGAGCTGTCACAGATATAACAGTAGTGAACCACCTTACATTCCTTTGTTGCGTGTGTATTGACCGCCCACTTCCAGTAATGAACAAACTTATTACTCTTCTTGCCCCCAACAGCAGTCGCCACCTGTGGCGCGACAACATGTGGTTGAGGTGGAGTGACAACATGCATAGGAGTACTCTAGGCCTGCAGATGTTGTCCCTGCAAATCATACTGATAGTGCAACTGCTGACCCTGAGCCGTGAATGGAACAGCAAAGGTCCCCGGAACCTGCGACTCCGAATGCTCAAACTGCACCATGGGCTGTTGTAACAACTACGAATCTTCCTGTGGAACCTGCACCTTCTTCTTATGCTGCTGCTTAGGCGCCGCCACTGACGGCGCACCCGCCCCAACAGAGAACTGCGGGACGGGTGGTGGTACCCCAGACGCTGGCTAAATCGGCATCGACCCTTGAGCATATGTAGGAAGACCGACACCACCGGTGTAAGCAGTCGGTGGACCGCGATAAGGCGGCTGAAGCGGGCGTTGTTGAGGGGCATTGTAGTATGCAGCAGGAGCAACCGGAAAAGGCACACCCCCCTCCCCCCCCTCCCCCGACATCTCAGCCCCAGGCGACAGCATCCCCGGCGGCCCAGAAAACGGTGGCGGCCCGTAGCCCGACACGGCAGCAGGACAGCCGGGACCAGCAGCGGCCACGGGCGGTCCTAAGTGGTGATGGGCGACGGAGTGACCCCTTGGAGGCGGCGGAGTTACCATATACTCCTTACGTTCAGAAATCTAAAGCGTTTTAGCTTTGTGAATCAAATGTATCTAGATTTCTTTTACTATATAGGTTCGTAGAGGTTCGCAGTGAATCTATACACTAAAAGACGTCTAGATACATTCGTTTTACAAAGCTATTTTTTTATATTTCTAACCGGAGGGATACTGTATATTATGTAACGATTCTGTCTTTGTCATCCATTGTATATTTCTAAAGCGACTTACACGATGCACGTGGACATATGGTGTTGATCTGTTAGGCATGACAGGTGAAGAACTTGGAGAGCCGCACTTGTCAACTGCAGGACGGGCGCGCCGGTCGCTGAGGGGACGGAGGAACGCCCACGGAACGGAGGTTCACAGAATTAAATACAGTGCTAATTACATTGTTATCGTCTACAGTCTTGCAAACACAGAGGTCTAGATCGGTGTACTAGTATAATTCATCGATCGGAAGGTAGACCGCGAGATCTATGTATACACGTGTAGTTTTCGTAGTACAAAGAACGAATTTGAATACAGCGGTACTAGTATACAAAACGAACACAGCAAGAAAGTTCCGGTCCCCCAAACACCTAAATTAATCCACAGCTGGGAGTATATAGAAGGAAAAAAAAAACGTACTTACTCAATTGCCGTCGCTTAAAACTGATTCGAATCTCGTCATCATCTCCACTACTAATAAAAAAGCAAACAAGATCTTTCTTAAGTACACCCAGCTCATCATACACAAACCAAACTACACCGCTTGATTAGGCCCACTAATCTCAATCTAACCGTCAGGATTACTTTAATCGTGGTATTGTGTGCACTTAGCAATTCACATTGACTGACCGTTCTTCACCAGCAGAGAAAAATACAAGCTCCCAGTCCCGCGCCCACCCTACAATCACGCAAGACTAATCGCACCAAAAGGAAACTGAATGAATCAGATCCCGTCGACCCCAACGCCAACGACTGCTGCCTCGCGTCACCACCACGCCAGATGCCGCCAGCAGCCATGCCACCTCCCTGCAGGGAGACCTCTCACCTGGCACCGTAGCGTCGCCTCTCTGCCCGGCGACCTCACAGCCCGGCGCAGCCCGGCACCATAACGTCGCCTCTCGGCCCGGCGACCTCATAGTCCGGCAGCGCGCCATCCCCTCCTTGCACTGTGACCTCGCCGTCCTGCAGCGTCCCGTCGAGTGGGTGGCCGCTCCTCCTTCATCTCCCTGCTAACAAACCGACGTCCCTGCAGAAATTGCCTGAATATGGAAGTATCGCACAACCGTCATCGGACTGGTATGATAACATTCTAACTAACTCCCAATATCCACAATGCAAGAACACATGTCATAAAATTACTTTTGTAGGGGAAGAACACAGGTCATAATATTACCTTCATAGGAAGGAACTGATCACAGGTCACGGTTACCAGTCTACATAAAGCGAATTTACCTTTTTCCTGTAGCTCTGGTCTTCACCGTGTAGCTGAGGTTCATAGTAGAAATCTGATTTTAGGCTACATCTCTGATCTTCACCCTGCAGCTGACATTCACAGTACCAATCTGAATTAAGATACCGGCATATGTTAGCATAGCAAAAATATTCTATTAGACAAATCAAAATATAGTAAATTACTGTCAAATTATGACATCTTGTTTTCTCTAGCTATAGGCATGTAAATTACTGTAAGAAAATTGTAACTTTGGCCGATATGATCAATTAGCATCTTTCTAAGGACCGAGAAAATATATTCCACATACCCATTTATTTTTAATTTAATAACATGGAGATTCACAAGAGGGTGACGGTATGTCATCTCCTAATCACGGTGTTGGGCGCACCCCATTTCATGATTTAACCAACACCCACTCCTTGGATAAGTATGAGCAACGTAAAGAAATTTAGTATATGAGCGTGTTGTTGGTGATGTGCTAACTTGCGATTTGTAACAGACCCTAAAGAAATGAAGAGGCAGAACAACAGAAAATATTATGTCCACAATAAAGATGATAGAAGGAAAAGACATCATCAAGACCGTAAAAATAAACAGGCTTCCACACCAATGGTTAATGACGAGCAAAATGTACCACATACACCGTGACCATGTCCCAACAAGGTAAGGATGACCTTCATATGCATGCTTATATATTGTCTGAGCATTGGTGATGTAATTTAATGATCTACTCGGTGATTAAATGTGGCACATATTCATGCAGATAAATCTCACGATGGAACATCGTCTGCCGCTCCAGTGGGGAACATAGCACATTTCAGGACATCGGGAACACACACTACTCAGGTAATTGTCAAAAAATACCCAATATTACTTAGGTAATTGTTGATGCGCTAAATTCTTATTATAGTGTATCATATATGTAGGCCCTAAGGAACTGAAGAGACAACTGGAGAGGAAACGGTATTCACAAAATAGGGATAGTATACTAAAGAGATAACGTCAAGCCTACAGTCAGAAAAAAATGGTTGATGCTTCTATTAGTGGTCAGGAAAATGAAACACAAACATATCCTACTTATCGTGGTTGTCTGGACAAACAAAAAACAAAAGCAGTGATTTTAATTAGAACTAACTAGAAATATACATGTAATTGTGTCCTGCACCAATTCCATTAGTAACAATCTGAGTAACCTAAACATATGATGGATTTGATTCTGCTTTCAGCTTCTACTTGCAGCCTACATGTATAGCTTCACATTTACTATTCAGAGGATGTTCGCCATCAAAACATGGCTGGAAGAAAAATGTCCAAGAATACCATCAATACCAAAAAAAAAAGAATAGCATGATCAGTAATAAAACCTATTGAGTTGTAATGTCAAGCACCTCTGACCAAATGGGAGACAGCCTTCTTGACATTGCCGGGGGCGCCATCCCCGTCGGCCGCATCCTTGAGTTCCACGAAGCTGGAGATGTATATCAATTTACCATTGCAAGATAAACCCTTTTCAAGAAGAACCTGCCAATAACACTTGGACTAAATTCAGTTACAAAAGTTCATGTCAACAAATACATCTTAAATTTTTGGTGCTTGGTTGGCCAAAAAAAGAAGACAAATTTTCAAGAACATATGATTTAGAAGTGCTATTCCAAGCTTATTGGAGGTGCGACTATGATTAGCTTCTACCAGTGATGTACTCTTTTTTTTATGGATGATAGGAAGTGAGAGATGGTAGAGTGACCGAGAATGGCTGATATGCATGTGTGCTTGACAGAGCATTTGGTAGTGCAGTTGCATGTTGATTACAAAGAAATTCAAAGACATGGTTGTGTTTGTGAGTGAGATAAAGAGAGATGCAGGTACAGAGAGAATGGAATTTCAGTTGTTTGGTACTGCACAATTAGATTCCTTCGTGCTATTAGATGTTATTGTTGTTCATGAAATTTATCATCCAATTTATATGCTAATATTAGTTCAAATTTTATGTATATCTACAGGATGCTATTACCATGTATAGTTGCTTATGTTGAAGAGTTTGTCAATTTATGAATACTCTTTATGATTGATACAATATTAATAGGTTTTCAAATCCACAGGTTGTTCACTAAGTTATCCAGTTAATTCAGTTTTTGGAGAAAATGCTGGATGCGACAAGAAATCTCGAGAGGCACATAGATACAACTCAAGATTTTGTATTTCAAGAGTTAGTTTCAGCAGTCCATACAGAAAACAAATATATGGACAACCGAGTTATTGCTATTCCATGTTCTATCCAAGAACATCCGAAGAGAAAATGTGTGTGCACTTGTTTATTCATCAACTCCTAATTATTTTAACATATAGTCAGGTTTGTCACTACGAGGCAGAGAACATTTCAGTACCTGCTAAAATTGATCTACTCCCGGATAGTAACATTTTACTTCGTTCACATCCACTCAAATAAAACTCTAGATTTTACTCTAATGGAGACTACACTATATGTCAGATTGTAACAAGAACTAACAACTACACATATTTAGAGGATTAACATGTTCATGTTGCACAATCAGACCGATATGGATCAATAAAAGAAAATCAGCTAAACTTGCATACATACCGGACAGCTCCATCAGATTAGGGCAAAAGCTCTCCTGTGAAGGGTCAACGAGGAGCCTGCTAGAACTTATAGATCTCTCCTTGTTGAGGACAGAGACCATGGCAAGGATGGAGACTAGGGAGCACGAAGATGACGCAGATCCACTGGAGCGGGTGAGCCGAAGGAGCCTATAAGGTGAGGTCCCCGCCGTTCCGCCAAACAAGAGAGAGAGAGAGAGAGAGAGAGAGAGAGAGAGAGAGAGAGAGAGAGAGAGAGCAAATCCATGGCGGCGCGAGCTCTTTCAGGGACTCGAATTGGCGACGAGGGGCAAAGCAGATAGCACGGCGTGAGGAAATGGCGCCGAGGAAGAAAGACGGTGGAGAGGTCAATTGCCCTCATGACAGACCGTGAGTGTGGGTCTGGGAGTGAGAACAAAGTGTCTCTTTTAATTTTTAACTGAGAAAATGATAGTAGTGCGAGAGACACTTATTTTCTTTTCTTCGGTCCCTTGGGTTGTCATATGTTACGCTTTCTTTATACTCCATTCATATCAAATATATGTCTTAAATTTGTCAAAATTTAGATAAATCTATACACTATTTAATATATAGATTCATCCAAATTTTAAAAGAGACATAAGACATCTATTTTAAGACGGCGGGAATACATCATCTAGCCTTTTCTAATTCTGTTGAGTACATATTTGTTGGTGGATACTACAGCTTACTTATATTTTTCACCCAAAAAATGATTTTTATTTTTTCAGGTAAAACTCTTCTTATTTTTTCTTAAGCATCCTCTCTAGGCCTTGAGCGCCTCAGCGTTATACACAGCCCAATGATATAGAAAAAACACCAGTACCGCGGTATTTGTATTGTGCATGGTAGTTATCGTGCATGTTTCTACCGTGGATTCCGTGCCTTTTGTGATTCATGTCAAAATATGCACGGAAAGACATTTCTGAAGACACAAGCCGGCGGGTGAAAGTTCGAAAGAGGAAATAAAGAAGGGCCCAACGATGAAGTGGTGCTTAACCTGTTTTTTCTCAAGGAACTGGGGGTTCTCCCCCAAATATGTGGTGCTTGATCGCATGGGATCAGATTGGATCGGACATCGTAAATTATAGTAATATCTTTATCATTATTTGTTTATTTGCTATTTCATGGTACTACACGAGCACTCGATGAATATTGTGTTGTACAACAAGTTTTTGGAGATGTTTGAGGGCAAGGGGTACATGAATGTGAGCGTGTAACAATGAGGATGAGAGAAGGAATGAAGCAAAATCGTGCACACGATTACTGGTCAGTGTTTAGTTATCGAATATCTTGAGGCCGAATCCGACGTCCTCGCAGTGCCGGACGTACGGCTTGACGGCGGCCACGTCGACCTCCCGCTTGTCCCTGCACCCGAGGATGGGCGGCGAGTGCAGGCACGGCTCGACGGACGTGGACCGGACGCAGGCGACCTCGGACACCTCCTTGTTCCAGTCCGGCCGGAGCAGGATCCACGGCTTGACGCCGGCGAAGCCGTAGGCGACGTACCCGAAGGTGGACCACGCGCTCATGGCGATCTTGTCGCAGTAGCTGAGCAGGTAGATCTCGGCTAGCGCCTTCTGGTTGTGCTGGTTGGACGTGTACTCCTGCTTCTCCTCGTGGCTCGGCTGATACACCGCCACGATCTCGCCCGTCTTGGTCGGGTTCTCGTAGTACAGGCCCCGGATCTTGTCGTAGTATCCCGGGTACAGGGACGCGATCAGCACGGCCTTGACCTTCCCGTCGGCGGCGCCGCTCGTCGACGCGTTCGCCGCCGCTGATGACACCGGCTCCCCGAGCTCCGGCAGCAGCCGCTGCTCCCTGATGCACCTGGTGAGCTGGTCGTACATGTTCTCGAACGTGACCGGCTTCTCCGGGAAGATCCTGATCTGGAAGCCGATCTTCTCGTCCACCCTGGCGAGGTACGCCTCGTAGTACCGCCTCACGATGCCCCAGACCTTGTTGGTCGGGTGGAACAGGTAACGCCCCAGGTGGTGGAACGTCGCCTCCCTCTGCGGGAACATCCTGCCGAGCTCCTTCTCGTACATGGGCGTCAGGAACAGCGCCGGCGCGAAGTAGCTGTCGGATTTCAGTATCATCCAGGTGAACCTGCCGAGCACGGCCTGGTCGTCGTCGCAGAAGATGTTGTCGGACAGCCTCAGGCGGGTCTGCTCCACGTGGAGGTACACGTACGGCGGCAGCGCGGACGCCGGCATGTCGGCGCGGACGAGGCCGCTCTTCAGCATGTTGACGTAGCTCTCCGGCGCGTCCACGTGGAGCTTCTGCGGGTTGCCCTCGGGGAACCCGGCGGGGAGCACCCAGGAGGTGCCCGGGAAGGGCTCGCAGAAGAGGCCCTCCTGCTCCTGGTGCACGTTGACGAGCAAGACGCGGCCGGAGAGGACAGCGTAGAGGAAGGTGGAGGTGATGGTGAGCATGCGGTTGCCGAGGCCGTTGCAGGGGAACCATACCACGTACTTGCAGTCATCGTAGCTGCTCTCCACGTTGCGCCCCGCCTGGAGCTGCTGGATGGCCTTCCTGTACCTCTTGGTCCCCGGGCCGCACTTCTTGTGGCGCGCCTCGTACTTCCGGAGCTTCTGCACCAGGTAGGGGGAGAGCGGGAACGGTGATGGCTTCCGGTACAGGGACGATTTGTATCGGCTCTGGCAGGAGGATTCATCGAATGCCGCCGAGAGCAGTCCTCCCAGAAGCTTGTCCTGGGACAGCGTCGTGGCTGCTGGAGCAGAGACGTTCTTCGGAGGTGTTGTGGTTTCTGCAGAGAAGTTAACTGAATGTTACTGTATATTTTTTCAGTTGAGAAAAAGGGCAAACAACATGAATGTAGAAGGATCATTAAGACCATCAAATATTCAAATACGTGATGGGAATTCAGCACTTGCCTTATATTTTAGAACGGATGTAGTAGTATATTTCTGTTACGAAGATCTACCGCCGAACTGCGCCCTCAAAACGGCTGGGTTTCAAGCTAAATACTGTCTTACCCAAGGAAGTCGTTTTGGAATGTTCAGAGATGAAATTGTCCATCTTGCCTTGGACCTCCTCAGTCCTGACGTTGGGGCCTCAGTAATTAAAGAATTTTTCTTTTATGGAGCCTCACCTGGATCTTTAAGCTAACAGTACAGATTGTCTCCTAAAGTGAGGGACCACTCAACTAAAAAGGCAGGACATTTTGGAACACCCTTCGCAAGGGCAATCCACCGACATTACTAGCACAAGCCATATCCCTTTGGGAAAAGGTTGATGAGGTAGGACAAGATCCGCAAAAGGATGCGCCAGCGTCACAGCGGAAATGGATGGCATCAGCACTGTCGCCACAACTCCAAAGCAGACCTGACTGTTCAAGCGCGCTGCCATTATTGGGATCTGATCTACTACTGCAAGATTGTACCGGTGGATCAGTGATTCGAGGAAATTTTGGGCAAACTAGATCTGTAGTTCTTGCACAAAATTGAGCGATCTACTTAGTCGTTGCGGTGGCCATGGCTATAACTCACAATGCCAGCGTGCTACTACTAGTACTACTAGGGAGATCGCATCCTCCTACTTCCTGACAAAAAGGCAATTTTCAGCCCTACTTTGCTGAATGGAGAAAGAGAATAAAGACGCAGATTTGCTTACGGCAGTAGCTGCTCGTTCATAGGCCAGCCCTGCCCGAGAATTTCCCCTGCGCACTGGCGGTCAACGATCGGGCTTTTCTTGCCTTATTACGTGGGTGCGTGCGTGATCTTCACAACTCAGAGGTGGAAACTGCGTGAACAGAAACGAAAGATGCTTACTTTGGGGCGTTTCGCTGCCGGCGACGACGTGGCGACCGGTGACCTCAGGGGTGGTGGAAGACGAGGAGGGGGAGGACGGTGAGTTTGAGGGGAACGAGCCTCCCCAGCGGCCGCCGAAGACGAGCGCGAGGAGGGGCAGGGTGATGAGGAAGCCGAGCAGAACCATCGACGGCCGGACGGCGCCGCCCCACCTGGGCGCCCTCCTCTTGTCGTCGTCGCCGTCGGCCGAGGACCGAGGGCTCCGCGCCCGCTTCACGTCCATCTCCCTCCCTCCCGCACGACTCGTGGCCTCCCCGCCACCCCTTCTCTGCTGCCTCTTCTTGATCTCCTCTGCCTCCCGAGCTAGCTAGCTACCGCTTTGTTTTGATCCGTGTGTCTTGTGGTGGTTTTGCTTGTTCCGGCTTCTCTCCTGGCGGCTTCGCTGGCCGGAGCCGGTCAAACTGTTGGAAGCTACGGCCTACAGGGGGGGGCTTCAAATGCAAGCAGCGAGTGATGCCGACGTGCGGTGTGCCCGGTGCATAGACTTCGCCTTCCATGCCTGCGTTTGCGAGCGTTTGTTTTAACAATCTCAATTCTGAATTTTGTCGATAGTGACGGAGTTGTTAGTTAGCTTTCCTGATAGTTGATTAGTTCTTTTCTCGACGCATTTCGTGATTTGACTTGCTTTCTTCCTCAAAATTTCTTACTACGAGTATTTTTCTCCACCTACATTCCAAGTGATTAAATTATACCCACGTACAAACTAAGCACTTAGCCACGTACCAAAAGGTTATATCCAATTTAAGAAACATTACCACATTATTTACTTATTATCTGTGACATTCTTTTCATATATTTTATTTTTTCTTGAACTTACTTCCTCCGTCCAAGATATGTGGTACATAAACTTAATTAAAAGGTCAACGTTCTCTAAGTTTGACCAAGTATTTATGCAAATATACGGAAATCTATACTAGTACTACTTCTTATCGTATACAGATTGGGACAAACAACCTTAACCCAGACCGCTGGCCTGGGTTAGTTTATATAATAGGATTAACAGAGTTTTGTTAGAATATGTTTATACATAGAACTTATGGCATCCCGGATTTACAATCCGAGAAAACCCGTTATGCATACAATTCATGTTCCCATGATCAGTGAGCCATGAACATAACCAGTCAGTATCATTACAACATTCAGAAAGTAATGATTACAGAACTTACTAAGTGGCCGTTATGGCGATTACAACACAAATAGCGAAGTCTTCAAGCGCAGAGCCCATGTCATGCCTTATCCTACAGGCAACTGACTGGAAAGACGGCCTAGCTTGCATCGACGTCAGCAATCTCTATTGTTCCTCTCGCTTCTGCAAAACTGGCCAAGTAAATAGCCAGGGACAATGCCGGTGAGTACTTTAAATGTACTCGCAAACCACCTTAAGAGAACAATAAAATAGGGTATGCAATATGGCTGTAGTAGGATGGCTCCATGAGATGTTCTTTTATAAACTAGTTTCTCTTATAGGTATAGCATATCTCTATATCTTTGTTGAAAAACTTTTCGTAAAACAATTTGGAAAACCTTTTTGAGAAGTTTTAGGAAAGCACCAGGATTGGGTCACCCATTTGTTTTTCCTTCCGGTCATTCATGACCAAACTCCTTCCTCTTTTTCCCGACCATCCCATGGTCAAAACATTTCCAAGCCATTGCTTTTCCGAAGTCCTTTTTGAAATCAAAACCATCACCGCTGTACAGCCGCCAGCACAACCGTCCATGACCGAGGACTCGACTATTCGAATATATTTACACTCTGTAGAGGTTGTACACTGTACCCACACCATCCGATTACCTGTCCCTGATCTACACCGATCGTGGGTCGAATAACCGGTCAAGGCCTTCTGGATGCCCTTTCCGATACAAGTGTATACCCTATGAAGTTAATCCCCTCAAAACCGGGACGCCCTATATAGTTACCAAGCCAACCGAAGCACATTTTGCACCTCGACGGGTGTGCGCTTTCAATGAGGGGCTCATAGTATCGCATGGAGGCCCGCAGACCCTTTATTCCTTCTCTCGGTCGATGCAACACATGGACCGTTGGACAGAGAAGGCCCACCCTCTGGGGATTGTTTGCCCCTGTAGTAGTGTGAGGCACCTATATCAGATTAGACAAACTTCTAGCCCAACCCCGTCCCATTCCAGAGTAATGTGTTTACATGGGTTAATTGCGCTAGCTTCAAAACTGGCCAGGCCGGCGTGTTTTCGTAAACAATTTTTTTCCTCCATCATTTGTCCGACAATTTTGTAAAACCAAAATCTTTTTCATTTTCTAATCCACTTGGTAGGCCAAGCCTCACCAAGGTTTTCTCATAAAACATTTTTGTAAGCCTTTTTCCGGGGTCTTCCCATCCCATAGTTTTGCTTCGGCTAAAACGGGGTTTCCAAAGGTTTATGGTGTTAAGACACCATCTACCATACTAGGGCAAGTAGGTGTCTTCAAAGGGGTTGCACTTAGTAGTGCAGATGGTATTAGCTAGAGGATCCAAGCCACTACCAGATATAAGAGCATCATAAGTAAAGCAATGCAGTTTCGTAAACAATAGATAAAAATGCATAGGCAAAACAGTAGGACAAGGGCTAATGAGCAAGAAGGTGGCTTGCCTGTGACTAGAGAGATGTCCCGTGACTTCTTTAGAATAACAGATAACCAATAATATCATTAATGGAATAACCCAATGCTTCCTTCTTCTTGACGGCACACAATCGCAACTATTGCCGTTATTGAGCATGCATGCACACAAACAACACCACAGACAAAACAAGGCATACAAGCACCAATACATACAACAAGAAATTGACAAAGAAAGTTTATAGATCAGTAAGGATTGAGGATTTGGTTGGGGGTACAAAGGAAATGCTTTGGTTGCATTTGTGGATTCTCTATTTAAGATTTATAGTCCAAAACTAACTAGATAGGAGGTTTTAGAGCAAGGTCAAGTTCGGTATGTTAACATTGGTTAAAATGATACCATAAGATAGGTATTGATATAATGAAGCCAACAAAAGTGGTTTCACTATTTTATCAAGTACCATTGAATTATAATGATTTTTGTAGCGAGTAAAACTCTAGTTTTAGGAAATAATTCAGCAGAATTTTTCTGGAGTTCCAAAAGTTATTTCCTTGGGTGATTAGGTAGTATTTGATGGAATGATTCACTGGGAGTTGGAATCATTTCAAAACAATTACCAGAATGCCCTTGAGAAATTCCCAAAGATAGTACTAGTTGCTAATTGTCTTTTTCACCAGATTAAATCTATAAGGGATTTTGATTTGATTCCAAAGAAACATGTTAGGTATGGGAAGTAACTTTATGTATAAATTGTAATCACAATTTTTGGATTTATAGAACTAAGGTGATGAATTTATTGGTGAAATACCCATGCACAGAAAGGATTAATTCACCAAAATTCAAATAAAGCTTAATAAATTTTGGGCTTATAGCGTTTGTTATATATGCGTATTTGGATGTCCAGAGAGTTGTAATTAGGTCAAAATCATTTGCGTTTTTGCCTAGAGAATTTTATAAAGGCTTAAAGGTCATGTTGTTGTTATTTCTACCAAAAGAAAACTAGGAAGCCATTTTATGTGGGGCCAGTGGGACAAGCAAGGTATGGCTAAGACCTTTCTGAACCAATTGGATTTACTCCATTTGGATTTACCAAACTCTCTGAAGGAATTTATTAGTGGAAGGAAGACATGTGGCTATTTTATTTTCTAGGAGTTATTCAAACAATATTTTGATCCAAAACCAAGTCTAAATATTAGAGTGGAGACTTAGGTACCTATGAAAAATAATATCTAAAATTATTTAGGACAATTCCATTTTCATTTTGATTTAAACCAAGAGGTCAAAATTCTGGATCTAGGCAAAAGAATAAAAAGGGCATTGTTCCTGGGCCAGATCTGGCAGGCAGATGGGCTGTGTTGGAGATATGCCCTAGAGGCAATAATAAAAGTGGTTATTATTATATCTTTGTGTTTATGATAAATGTTTAGATTCATGCTATAATAGTATTAACCGGAAACATTAATACTTGTGTGATTTGTAAACTAAATTAGAGTCCCTAGTAAGCCTCTTTGTAATACTAGCTTGTTGGTTGTAGATGATTGTGGTTTCCCGATCATGAACATTGAGATGTTATTAAAAACAAGATCATATCATTAGGAGAATGGTGTGATTGACATACTCCTATAGATAAGCTTAGCATAAAGATCAAGTCATTTCAATAGTTTGTTTGCTATAAGCTTTCTGATACATAGTAACCTAATTCCTTCGACCATGAGATCATGCTAATCACCATCACTGGAAGTATGCTTCGATGAAATCAAACACCACACCGTAACTGGGTGGCTATAAAGGTGGCATTGAGTGTTCAGAAAGTATGTGTTGAGGCACATGGATCAAGAGTGGGATTTGTCCATCCATATGACGGATAGATATACTCTGGGCCCTCTCAGTGGAATATCATCCAATTAGCTTGCAAGCATGTGACTGGCTCACAAGGGAATATATATCACGGGAATGATAAAAGAGTACTTATCGGTAACGAGGTTGAACTAGGTATGCAGAGATACCGGCGATCAAACCTCGGATAAATAAACTATCACAAGACAAAGGGAAATTGGTATCGTATGTAAGTGGTTCATTCGATCGCAAAGTAATCGTAGAAATATGTGGGAGCCATATGAATTTCTAGATTCCTCTATTGGTTATTGATTGGAGAAGTGTCTCGGTCATGTCCGCGTAATTCACGAACCGTAGGGAGACACACTTAAGGATTCGATGTTGTTTAGTAGATATGGATTGTAAGTAGGGAGACCGAATGTTGTTCGGAGTCTCGGATGGGATCCAGGATATCATGAGGAGATCCAGAATGGTCTGGAGAATAAGATTCAGATAAGGAAAGTCCAATTCAGAGTTCGGGAATGATTCCGATGATTTCATCGAAGAGGTTCTAGAAGGGTCTAGAAGGTTCACCGGACCGAAAGGGGAATGGTACATGAATGTGTCATGGATAAGTGGAATGATTGAATCATGTCCTAGGTAACTTGGTTGGGCATTTGCAAGAAAGAAATAAAGCTCCAAATTGAAAATCAAAAGGCAAGTTTGAAAAGTCAAACTGGGATAATGTATCCTAGTGGAGGATGGAAAGAATCCTTCTTTACCTCCACCACAAGCCAACTAGGAGAGAGAGTTGGGGAAGGATTCAAACTCCCCTCTCCCAAGCTGCCCCCGCTCTCATAAATAGAGGGGAGGGGGTGCCCCAAGGCCACACAACCAGCCCTCCCCACCAAGCCGCGATGCCGCCCCCCCCCCCCCCCCGCAGCGCCGCCGCCGCCACTCGTCGTTGCCGGCCATGCCTCCTCCTCTCCGGCCCTCTAAACTCTAGATCGCTGGAAACCCTAGATCCACAATAACCTGCTCCGGCTTAGGCGAAGCCCTGCAGGATTTTCCCTCTACTTCTGACACCACACCGTCATGCTGACGGAATCGCGAGGGGAGAACTACAACCTATGCTGCCTGCTGGAACAAAGAGAGAGGAAGGTCTTCATCGAGTACCGAACGTGTGACCGACTGCGGAAGCACTGCCGGAACACAGTGCCGGAAGGATCATCTACGCGATCTTGAGATCGGCAAGTGTACGACTACATCACCCACGAGAATCTGCTCTCGTTAACCTCTTTGGAATCTTTGAGGGTGAGTACTCTAATCGACTGGTTGCTACAATCTAGTAGATAGATCTTGGCTTGTTTTTGTGCATGCGGTGGAAATTTTTCGTTTTCCATGCTACGAACCCCTACAGTGGTATCAGAGCTGTGTCTATATGTAGATATGTTGCACGAGTAGAACACAATGGTTATTATGGGCGGTGGTGCTTTTATTATCAATTGTTTTTTGTGTACTTTGCATCTTGCGGTATGATGGGATGAAGCGGCCCGGGCTAACCTTACATGACATCATTCATGAGACTTGCTTCACTCTTAACATGCAACTTGTATTGCATAAGTGGCTTTGCGGGTGTCTGTCTCTCCCATCATAGTATAGATTCAATTTACAACGGGCACTTGATAGTTCAAGCATCAGCGTTGTGGTTCTTGTTCGTAAGTTAGAACAACACTTATTGAAAGCCCCAAACCACGTAAAATATGCAAATAAAATTAGAGGCATCTAACTTTGTTTTGCATGGGTGTGATGTGATATGGCCATGATTGTGATTATAGATGATGTATGCAATGTTCCTTATTGTAAGTCGGCAACTGGAAGGAGCCTTATGGTTGTCTTTTAATTTCTTTAATACCTGCGTGTCTATTATTCAAAGTAGTTGTAATAGTTGATGTTGGTGGAGGACAACCATGGAGCGGTGCCATTGACCTTGATGCCACACCGGTGATGATGGAGATCATGTTCGTGCTTGAAGATGGAGATCGGAAGCACAAGAATAAAGGCCATATCATATCACATATTTTCAATTGCATGTGATGTTAATCCTTTTATGCATCTTGTATTGCTTAGTTCGCGACGGTAGCATTATAAGATGATCCCTCTCACAAATATCAAGTTATAAATTGTTCATCCTTTATAGGCACCGTTGCTAAAGCTCGTTGTTTCGAAGCACCACGTGATGATCGGGTGTGTTAGATTCTGCGAGTGTATACAACGGGAGCAAGCCAGATTTGCTCATGCAGAAGCTAAGGTTTGATCTTGACGAGCCTAGCATGTACAGACATGGTCTCGGAACACGGATCACCGAAAGGTAAAACATGAGTCATATAGTAGATATGATGAACATGTTGATTATTCGCCAATGAAGCTACATCATCTCTCGTGATGATCGGTTTTGATGTGGTGGATTTGGTTCGTGTGATCACTAAAACAATGTGAGGGATATTGTTTTGAGTGGGAGTTCACCTAGATTAATTTAACTATTAATTAGAACTCAATTTGTCATAAACTTAGTCTAAACTATTGCAAATATGTTGTAGATCAATGGCGGCCCCTACCATCAATTTTAATGCGTTCCTAGAGAAAGAAAATTTGAAAAACAATGGAAGCAACTTCGCGTATTGGCTCCGCAACTTGAGGATTATCCTCAATGCTGGTAATTTGACCTATGTGTTGGATGCACCACTAGGTGACCCACCTGCAGTTGATGCTACCGATGAGGTGAAGAATGTTTTTCCTCACTCGGAAGAATCAGTACTCCACAGTTCAGTGTGCTATCTTGTATGGTTTGGAATTGGAGCTTCAGAAAATGTTTGAGAACCATGACCCACATGATATTTTCTGTGAACTCAAAATGATATTTGAGGCTCACGTGGCAGTTGAGAGTTATGAGGCTTCTGAAAAGTTCTTTAACTGCAAGATGGAAGACGGCAGCTCCGTCAGTGAGCACGTGCTTAAGATGTCTGGGCATGCAAGCAAGCTTCAAAGCTTGGGTATAGTGATTCGTAATGCTTTGGGGATTCACCGCGTGCTCCAATCACTGCCACCAAGTTACAAGAACTTTGTGATGAACTACAATATGCAAAACATGGACAAGTCGTTGCCTGGACTCTTCTCCATGTTAAAGTCCATGGAAGTGGAGATCAAGAAAGAGCACCAAGTGTTGATGGTCAATAAGACCACCAAATTCAAGAAGCAAGTCAAGTCTAAAAAAAAGGGAAACTTCAAGAAGGGCGGTAAGACAGTTACCGCGCAGGCAAAGAAGACCAAGGCTGGGCCTAAGCCTGATACTGAGTGCTTTTACTGCAAGGGAGAAGGTCACTGTAAGCGGAATTTCCCTAAGTACTTGGCGGATTTGAAGAATGGCAACATCAAGAAGAAAGGTATATCCGATATACATGTTATTGATGTGTATCTCACTAGTAGTCGTAGTAGTGCCTGGGTATTTGATACTGGTTCGGTTACTCATATTTGTAACTCGAAACAGGTGCTGCAGAATAGACAAAAACTAGTGAAGAACGAGGTGACGATGCACGTTGAAAATGGATCAAAGGTTGATGTGATCGCGGTCGGCACGCTACCTCTTCATCTACCATCGGGATTAGTTTCATACTTAAATAATTGTTATTTGGTGCCTGCGTTGAGCATAAACATTATACCTGGATCATGTTTATTGTGAGACGGTTACTTGTTTAAGTCCAAGAATAATGGTTGTTCAATTTATATGAGTAATATGTTTTATGCACATGCACCTTTGATAGATGGTCTATTCTTATTGAATCTCGATTGTAGTAATACACATATTAATAACATTAAAGCTAAACGTTTGAAATTGAGCGATAACTCGACCTATATGTGGCACTATCGTCCTGGTCACATTGGAGTGAAGCGTATGAAGAAACTCTATTCCGATGGACTTCCTGAATCACTTGATTTTGAATAACTTGAAAGATCCGAAGCATGTCTGATGGGTAAAATGACTAAGGCTCCATTTTCTGATATGATGGAGAGAGCTACGGACTTATTGGAAATCATACATACCGATGTGTGTGGCCCAATGAGTGTAGCATCACACGGTGGTTATCGTTATGTTCTTACTTTCATGGATGACTTGAGTAGATATGGGTATATCTATTTCATGAAACATAAGTCCGAAACTTTCGAGAAGTTTAAGGAATTTCAAAGCGAAGTATAGAATCAACGTAACAAGAAGATTAAGTTTCTACTATATGATTGTGGAGGTGAATATCTTAGTTACGAGTTTGGCGAGCATTTTAAGAAATGCAGAATACTTTCACAATTGACACTGCCGGGAACACCACAACGTAATGGTGTGTCCGAACGTCGTAATTGAACTCTCTTAAATATGGTTTGTTCTATGATGTCACTTACAGATTTACCGCTATTGTTTTGGGGTTATGCATTAGAAACAGCCGCATTCACTTTAAATAGGGCACCATCTAAATCCGTTGAAACGACACCATATGACTTATGGTTTGGGAAGAAACCTTGTCGTTCCTTAAAGTTTGGGGTTGCGAAGCTTATGTAAAGAAGTTACAGCCCGACAAGCTTGAACCCAAAGCGGAAAAATGCGTCTTCATAGGATACCCGAAGGAAACTATTGGGTATACCTTCCATCATAGATCCGAGGGAAAAATCTTCGTTTCCAAGAATGGATCCTTTCTAGAGAAGGAGTTTCTCTCGAAAGAAGTGACTGGAAGGAAAGTAGAACTCGACGAGGTTGTTGAACCTTCTCTCGGACCTGAGAGTAGCGCAGCACCGGAAGTGGTTCTTGTGGCACCTACACCAATAAGAGAGGAAGCTAATGATGTTGATCATGAAACTTCGGTTGAAGTTACTACGGAACCTCGCAGGTCAACGAGAACTCGTACCACTCCTGATTGGTATGATCCCGTTATGAGTGTCATGTTGGTGGATAACACCGATGACCCAGCAACATATGAGGAAGCAATGACGAGCCCAAATTACAATAAATGGAAAGAAGCCATGAAATCCGATATTGGATCCACGTACAAAAACCAAGTATGAACTTTGGTGGACTTACCAGATGGCCGGAAGGCTGTCGAGAACAAATGGATTTTCAAGAAGAAAACAAATGTTGATGGTAATGTTACTATCTATAAAGCTCGACTTGTCACAAAAGGGTTTCGACAAATTCAAGGAGTTGACTACGATGAGACTTTCTCACCGGTAGCGAAGCTAAAGTCTGTGAGGATTTTATTAGCAATCGCTGCATATTATGATTATGAGATATGGCAGATGGATGTCAAAACGGCGTTCCTCAATGGAGACATTGATGAAGATTTGTATATGGTACAACCCAAAGGTTTTATCGATCCTAAATATGCTAACAAGGTATGCAAACTTCAACGGTCCATTTATGGATTGAAGAAAGCATCCCGAATATGTTTTGATAAGGTAATCAAAAGTTTTGGTTTTATACAAACTTATGGAGAAGCTTGTATTTACAAGAAAGTGAGTGGGAGCTCTGTAGCATTCCTAGTACTGTATGAGGATGACATATTGTTTATTGGAAATGATGTAGACCTTCTTAATAGAATCAAGGATTATTTGAATAACAGTTTTTCAATGAAAGATCTTGGGGAAGCAGCTTACATATTAGGAATAAAGATTTATAGAGATAGATCAAGACGCCTAATATCATTGTCACAGAGTACATATCTGGACAAAGTTCTAAAGAGGTTTGGAATGGAAGATAGCAAGAAAGGGTTCTTGCCCATGTTGCCCAATACGACCTTGAGTAAAACTCAAAGTCCTGCTACGGCAGAAGATAAAGAAAGGATGAGTAAGATTCTCTATGCCTCAGCAAAAGGATCTATCATGTATGCCATGCTATGTACTAGACCCGACATTGCATATGTTGTTATTTTGACTAGGAGATATCAAAGTGATCCAGGAGTGGATCATTGGACAGCGGTCAAAAACATCCTTAAGTACTTGAGAAGAACTAAGGATATGGTTCTTTCTTATGGAGGTGATGAACAACTCGTTGTTAATGGTTACAACGATGCTAGTTGGAACACCGATTTTGATGATTCTAAATCTCAATCTGGGTACATATTTACTTTGAATGGTGTAGCAGTTAGCTGGAGGAGTGCAGCAAAGCGTTGTAGCGAGATCTTCAACTGAATCAGAATACATAGCTACTTCAGAGGCTTCACAAGAGGCGATATGGATGAAGGAGTTCAATACTGAGCTTGGTGTGGTTCCTAGTGCGCTGGACCCAATGTCTATCTATTGTGATAACATGGGCGCCATAGCCAATGCGCAAGAACCAAGGTCACACAAGAAGATGAAGCATATCAAGCTGCGTTTTCACGCTATTCGAGAGCATGTCCAAGATGGTGACATAAAGATTTGCAAAGTACACACAGATCTGAATGTGGTGGCTCCGTTGACTAAACCTCTCCCGAGGGAAAAACATGACCATCACCAAACCGCCATGGGTGTTCGGTATATTACCATGTAATCTAGATTAGTTGACTCTAGTGCAAGTGGGAGACTTTTGGAGATATGCCCTAGAGGCAATAATAAAAGTGGTTATTATTATATCTTTGTGTTTATGATAAATGTTTACATTCATGCTATAATAGTATTAACCGGAAATATTAATACTTGTGTGATTTGTAAACTAAGTTAGAGTCCCTGGTAAAGCCTCTTTGTAATACTAGCTTGTTGGTTGATATATGATCGTGGTTCCCGATCATGAACATTGAGATGTTATTAACAACAAGATCATATCATTAGGAGAATGGTGTGATGGACATACTCCTATAGATAAGCGTAGCATAAAGATCAAGTCATTTCAATAGTTCGTTTGCTATAAGCTTTCTGATACATAGTAACCTAATTCCTTCGACCATGAGATCATGCTAATCACCATCACTGGAAGTATGCTTTGATGACATCAAACACCACACCGTAACTGGGTGGCTATAAAGGTGGCATTGAGTGTTCAGAAAGTATGTTTTGAGGCACATGGATCAAGAGTGGGATTTGTACATCCATATGACGGATAGATATACTCTGGGCCCTCTCGGTGGAATGTCATCTGTAACATCCCAAAAATATTGATCATGCTTATCAAATTTTAATCACTAAAATTAGGATTAACAAAAACCTTGATTAAATAAAAATTATATGAATGCATGTGTGTATGTGATGATTTTATGAATGCATGAATGGACTTGTGTGATTAACCTAAATAGCAAGAAATTGTTTAAAGATGAAAATAACATCATCTAAAACATTTCCAAGCAGAAACAAATCAAGAGAAAATCAAAAATAAATTAAATAAGGCAAATGGTCATTTTTGCCAATCTTTCTCACTAGGTCAATTTGAGTGTTTCTAGTCCAAGATTTCAAACAGAAACTTTTCCATTTCTTTTCACCTCTTGCAAGACCAAGTAAAAGTGAATCAAAGCCCGCCTTTCAAACTTACAGAAATATTTAGCAACCCCATTCAAATGACAATTCAAAATTGAATCTATAACATATGTGAAGATCACACATTTTCAAAACCTAACCAAACTAGTGCCCCTTGACTAATCCAACTAACCAGAGACTCCCTAGTATGTAACTAGAAAACCCACCAAGTTTGAACCCAAAATTCAAATTTGAATTTCTTTCGGCCATTTCATCAAACATATTGTGATCAGCAAACAACAAAACATCAAACACTATTTGTAGCAGTGATTGTGGCCAACCTTGTTCCCTCTCTGGTTGCAGCAAGCTCTCAGTAGATCATCTAGCCTCTTTAACAATCCTTAGCACCACTGTGAGCAAGCATAGCCATCAATGGTGACCATGCCGAGAGCACCATTGCCACCCCCATGTCCCCGGCGAACTAGAGGAAGCACTAGCCTCGCCAACCTTGTCTGGGACACGCATCACCGTCCATCGCCACCCCTTGTACAAGTCCTGAGCGCAGCCAGCCACTGGACCACAAGCCAAGCTCGCGCCCAGTGTGCGTGCCGAGAGCGCGCCAGTGCGCCGTCAGCGACATGAGCCCATAGATTGTGCGCTGCCCTCGCCGCTTGCATACGTGATCGCCAGCACCCCAGTAACCAGCCAGACAGCCCCGTTCGCCGTCGCACGGACCACGGGCGTTGTGCGCCATTAAAATTGTCGTAGGACCCGCCCAGAGCGCCGCGACATTCCGACCATTCAGCACCTTCCCACGCCGCGACACCATGCTGTTGAGCTTCGCCAGGGAGCACAGCACCACCCCTACCTTTGCCCATGCCAGTAGCACGTTGTGCCGATGACCACGACGAGCTCAGCCTGCGCCATTCGGTCCCCTTCAGCCACTATAAAAGGATGCCACACCCGTTCAATTTGAGCACACCATCTCACTCCCCACCTCTCACTGATCACACCCACTCACCCCCGGAGCAAGGCGATCACTAGGTGGCCAGAATTTTATCGGAGTTCGCCACTGCAGAGGAGGAGAGGCGCTTTCGATTGGAGCCGCCCCAGGAGGAGCTTCCGGTACTAGGAGGATCGCCGTCGTCGACTTCATCGTTCACCCTAATCGCCGACCGTCACCGGAGCCCCGGTGAGCCTCCCATGACCCCCACTGGCCGTGCTAGGGTTCTGTCTCACCGGTGTTGTTCAACGTGGACGATGAACCGCGGCCGTTTGATTAGAGCTAGATCGCACGACCTAGATCGCCCCAACCGCTTCGCCACTCGCTGTCTCACTGACGAGTGGGGTCACCCACTTTACCAGCCTGCGCGCGCGCTGTGCGTAGTGGGCCGGCCCAGTTAAACATCCCGCGTGACCCATTAATTCAAACTTAGGTTTATTCATTTAATTTCAAACTCAGTTCTGTACCTAGATTCAAAAATCAACCCAGCTCGATTCACTAAACCAAAATGCATGAAACCAATTTTTTTAGAAAGGTACTGGAGTGCTTAATCCAAGCCCATTGGATTTAAACCACTTAGATTTGTAGACGACCCATGGTAAAAATAACAAGGCAGAAGCTTTTCTACATTCAAACATTTTTCAAAATTCAACCATGAAAGCTTTGGAGTTGATTTCAACTCTCAAAAATCACATTTAACCATACCTTTCAAAATATATATAAATATATAGGGTTACTTGCAGAAATAATGATCAAGTAATAAAAGAATTCCTCATAGGCCATTCTAGTCATTTTATTTAATTAAAATAAAAAGGTTAAACCTTATTAAATTGTGACACCACTTTAAATCACATTCCCATGTACTGAAATATGTGGTGATGACATGTGTCAACATGATCCCATGTTTTAGTTGGAGAATATTAAATCTTAAGTAGTTTTTCAATGAGTAGAAATTACTTTTCTAAAATGAAATAAATAAGACAAGTACTTTAAACTTTGTGATAATAGTGATGATGCTAGATCATCTAGTGTGAACCTTTGTGTGATAAATAGAGTAGTTAAGAATTGTGTGGTGATTGTGTTACCTCGTATTTATTTATAGACGCTAGTATCGACCAAGGATACGAGGAGTAAGGAGGATACTACGAGAAAGAAGCCGAGGAGAACTTCAACCACTGCTCTGCACAAGGCAAGCTAACACTTGCAACTTAGCAAGCTACTACTTGAATGGTTATATATGCAAGCCTTACTACATAAGTTGACCTAGCAAGCTTACACCTTGATGATACCATATCCTAGTTTTATTTGCAAACTTAGTATTTTATTTTCTTTATCAAAGCTTTCTCTTAGAGTTTACTTAGTAACTTGTAGATAATAGAAGGATATTGGAAGGTAGCATAAACAACATAAAACTTGGCCTAAGTTAGATAATATTGATGTCACCCTAAGGCATGAGATTGAACTTAGATAAGATACACTTGTTTGCCACCCCTCATTAGTATTTACCCCCACTTGTAGATGCTAGTGCTAAGCATAAAACTTGATCAACTTTAGATGGGAATACTTGGTGAAAATGGTTATGAAAACCTTAGAATGATGAGTCATTCTACTGAAATGTTTTGACATATGTTCTTGAACACCAGATGATTTGGATGATGAAAATGTTAAGGCATGAGCCTTAGCCCTTTATAAAACTGATGGTTGTCTGGATGCGATAACATTCCAATTTTACCGTACAACCACAATACCCGAAAATTGGGTAGGGCTTGACTGGAAACTTATATACCTTAGTATGGGTTCCCTTGTGGCCAAGGTTTGAGCTGAGGCTACCTTGTGAAGATTTTCCACCTGTGCAGTACCCAAGATGACAGTTGGTCATGGTTGGGAGGCCAAACTCACAGGAGACGTGACTATACTAGGGCGTATAATTAAAAGGTTAGGATTGATTATCCGCATACTGAGTATGGTGAATTCAGGGTTGTTCCTGACGGATGTATCTAATGTTGTGGTGAAAGTGTACAATCTCTACAGAGTGTCAAACTATTCGAATAGCCGCGTCCGCGGTTATGGACAGTTGGAGTGGCCATACTGTTCCGTCGTCACATGTTTTCAAAATGAATTGTGAAATGATTTGTGACTTGACTTGACCACAACAGGGTTGTGATATGAAATTCAAGTTCCCACTTAGGTGTTATAAAACTTTCAACTAGCTTTCTTTGCTTCTGAACTTAGTTAAGGTAAATCTAGCTTTTTGCAAAACAACCGTAGAGCTTAGTATCCTACTCAAAACCCCCTTCACGTGTTAGTATTAGTTTGCGAGTACTTAAATAGTACTCATGGCTGTGTCCCTGGCTATTCCCGTGGCCAGACTATGAAGAGGAGTATCAGGAAGATGGACTGCAGGAAGATTACGACAACTAGGATCATCTCCCATCGTTAGCATTGCCTGTGACCATGAAGATGGAGCTTCGCCCACGCTATCGTTATCTTTACGTTATTCCGCTGCTTGAATTGTATTAAGACTGGATCATGAGATCCTTATTTGTGTAAGACCTTATGTATGGTTTGTAATGGATGATGTACTATGATATCCAATCTGTTTTGTCTCACAAAAATGCTAATCCTGGGATTGCGATGTATGGCATAACAGGCATCTGGGATTAAAAATCCGGGTGTTGACATCATCCAATTAGCTTGCAAGCATGTGACTGGCTCACAAGGGATCACATATCACGGGAACGAGAAAATATTAATTATTGGTAACAAGGTTGAACTAGGTATGCAGAGATACCGACGATCAAACCTCGGATAAGTAAACTATCACGAGACAAAGGGAAATTGGTATCGGATGTAAGTGGTTCATTCGATCGCAAAGTAATCGTAGAAATATGTGGGAGCCATATGAATTTCCATATTCCTCTATTGGTTATTGATTGGAGAAGTATCTCGGTCA
The DNA here is from genome assembly GCA_916181665.1 of Avena sativa. NCBI lineage: Eukaryota > Viridiplantae > Streptophyta > Magnoliopsida > Poales > Poaceae > Avena > Avena sativa. The sequence goes on from OV702284.1 coordinate 163,987,986, forward strand.
TGGCCGCGTAATTCACGAACCGTAGGGAGACACACTTAAGGATTCGATGTTGTTTAGTAGATATGGAATGTAAGTAGGGAGACCGAATGTTGTTCGGAGTCTCGGATGGGATCCGAGATATCACGAGGAGATCCGGAATTGTCCAGATAATAAGATTCATATAAGAAAAGTCAAATTCCAGAGTTCGGGAATGATTCCGATAATTTCATCAGAGAGGTTCTAGAAGGGTCTAGAAGGTTCATCGAACCGGAAGGGGAATGGTACATGAATGTGTCATGGATAAGTGGAATGATTGAATCATGTACTAGGTCACTTGGTTGGGCATTTGCAAGAAAGAAATAAAGCTCGAAATTGAAAGTCAAAAGGCAAGTTTGAAAAGTAAAACTGGGACAATGTATCCTAGTGGAGGAAGGAAAGAATCCTTCTTTCCCTCCACCACAATCCAACTAGGAGAGGGAGTTGGGGAAGGATAGAAACTCCCCTCTCCCAAGTTGCCCTCCCTCTCATAAATAGAGGGGAGTGGGTGCCCCAAGGCTACACAACCAGCCCTCCCCACCAAGCCGCGCTGCCGCCCCCCCTCCCCACAGCGCCGCCGCCGGCTTGCCGTCGCCGCCCTAGCCGCCGCCGGCCATTCCTCCTCATATCCGGCCCTCTAAACTCTAGATCGCCAGAAACCCTAGATGCACCATAACCTGCTCCGGCTTAGGCGAAGCCCTGCAGGATTTTCCCTCTACTTCCGACACCACACCGTCGTGCTGCCGGAATCGCGAGAGGATAATTATAACCTTCGCTGCCTGCTGGACAAGGGAGATGAAGGTTTTCATCGAGTATCGAACGTGTGACCGACTGCGGAAGCGCTGCCGGAACGCAGTGCCGGAAGGATCGTCTACGCGATCTTGAGATCGGCAAGTGTATGCCTACATCACCCACGAGAATCTGCTCTCGTTAACTGCTTTGGAATCTTCAAGGGTGAGTACTCTAATCGACTCGTTGCTACAATCTAGTAGATAGATCTTGGCTTGTTTGTGTGCATGCGGTAGAAATTTTTTGTTTTCCATGCTACGAACCCCTACAGGCCGCCCAAGGGGAATCGTCCCACCCGGGCAGCGCCCGTGCACAGGAAGGAACTGGCTGCCGGCCTAGCTGGGCCGGCCCGTTAGTGGCTCCCATGGGTGAAGGGGTATGGGGCGTCTATGGCCGTTGGATCAGACCCCGATAGACGGCCACAAGACGTCTTCTTCCTCCCATCGGTTCTCTAGGGCAGGAACCCTAGCTGCAAGCAGAGGGGTGCGGGGACGCTCACCTGAGCGGTGAGGTGGTGTCGGAGGGGGCCGAGGGGGATGCGGTGGCCGGAGGGGAGTCCAGCAAGGGGCGGCATGGTCAGGGTCGACGCCGGGAGTGGTATCGCGCGAGCACGCCTCAGAGCAAGCTCGAGAACTCGCTGGAGCAGCGCCCACGGTTGCTGCATGCCAAAATGGGGAACACCATTAGCACCAGTAGGTCGAGGGGAAAACCTGGGTGCGACATGCAGAGGGAGAAGAAGGTGGGAGAGGTGGCACTCGAGAAAGTCTTGCAAGGCCGAGGTGCCCTCTTGCTTTCTTTCTCGGCTGAACCAGAGCAATGGGAGGAGTGTGGAGCTTTGGAGAGGTAAGAGGAAGGGGGAGGGAGCAAATGAGGGGGCAGGGGAGGTGTGCTCTGGCCTCTTGGCTTATAAACTGAAGGAGAAGAGTATGGTGGTCTAAGTGCATGGGGAGGCTAGGGCATGCCCATGTCGTAGACATTGGTTGAAAAGGGCGGTGCTAGGGAGTGTGTGGGGCCAGGGATTCGACCAGGAGGAGAGGGGGGAGCTGTTGTGGAAGATATTTTCGAAGATGGGCATCTCTTTATCTCTCTCTCTCTCTATCAACAAACACATGGGACAAAGTGAACAGTGCTATGCTACAGTGTAGCACAACCATGGGGAGTGATGGTGCCGTGGGAGAGTGCTTGGGAGGATTGTATGGGGGGTTTTGGGTGAGTTTTGCTTAGAGGTTTTGGTTGATTTGCCAAAATGATAAAAGCTAGGGTTATGAAGGAAGTTTGCAAACTTGTATTCAGTAAGGTGGGAAAATGGTACTCGTAGATAGAGTAGATCAAACCACCTCTTCAAGATTTATTTGGAATTTTTCTAATGATTAAAATCCCATTTAAAAAAATTATTCAAAAAGTGCAGAATTGGTTTCTAGAAGCTGCTTTGATATTTTTACATTGCACTAGCTGTGTTTTTGATATGATATGGTCCTGAATTCCATATTACACATCGTAGAATTTTATTGTAATTTATTGAGGTGGAGAAGTATTTTTAAGGAATTATTTCTAGTTTCTTCCATTTAAGAAAAAGGGCAGGAAGAAATAGTAACAAATCTCAAAAGTATTTATTTTTTATTTTGGAAGAGATGTTATGTTAGATAAAACTCAAATGTGTATTGATTTGGCAAGGTGATATGGATAAAAACAAACTTGCCTTTATAGAGAAGGTTTTAAGGATTTGGAAATTAAATGGATTTAAATAGTTTGAGGATCCAAATAATTGTGGGAATTATTTGGGGAGTTATCATAACGAAGCTAGCTGATGTAAACTTGAATTATACATCATTTACAACTTGATTATTGAGGGAATATGGTGAGAAAGGAAGAAACTAGATTTTTGGGGAATCTAGGGTTTTGATATTTTTATGCCACATAAACATGGTGAGATTAGTGAGATCAGAGCTCACCTTGATGCAAGGGGTAGATGGATGGATAGACCAAGTTATATAGATTATCAAGGAAGTCAGAGTTGGTCTTGGTTGGATTTGAATTGGTCTAGGAGTGATGGCAAACTTTGATGAAAATAAGGCTGCCATAAGAGAGTTGTCATGATGCCTCATAAACCATGGGGGTTTGGGAAGCACAAAGCTCCAATGGAAACAAGTGGGGTATGGATTCATAGACCATGGTTAGTAGATCATAACCATGCAAAGAGTTGGTCAAGGGGAGGTAGTATATAGATGTGAGCTTCTGCCAAAGTAGGCAAGAAGATAAGATTTGCAGAAAAGACTATTATCTTGACTACAAAACCATAATGGATGAGTGGGAACCAGATTGGTTTATACAAGGGCAGGAGTGGGATTTGGTAGTAATAATGATGTACTAAAATATGGTTCAAGTACATTCTCAAGAATGCATAAAGGTTGGAAAAGGTAGAGCTCTAAAGATTGAATCTAGATAAGAATTCTAGACTTAGCCATTTTGGCAGATTTAGGGTTTTAGCCTAAAGTACAAGTGTAGATGATTCTGAGAGAGACCTAGGTTCCAAACTCATGATCAAAGTTATGATTTTGATGTGGTAAATAATTAGATAGGATCCATTCTTAGATTGGATCTTCATTGAGTTGGGAACTATCAAAAGGGATTATCCCTGGATTAGTCCGATTAGGAGAAAAGATGGTCACTTTAATGACTTAGGATAGATCCAGATTTGGATGCTTGATGATCACAAGCATAGATTGGGTCCTAAGGGATGAGCTACTAGATTAGCTCACTCTTGTTCCTGAGCAAAGAAGGCAATCAGTAGATCAAGGTAATTCATCAGACAACAAATCAAGGCAATTCATCTTATCAAACTTATCCAACTACTAATAGGGTTACCATGCAGCCTCTCTTGAGGTAGGGATGGATAATTTGAATTGTTTATGTTTTGAGGTAAGATAAGTACCTCTTGGTATCTCTACCAAGATTGGAGTGGAGGGGTTTTAGGAAAAAGTTTTGGAAAAACCTATAGATAAGAGTAGTTGAATGTTCTGTCTAGAAAACATAAGGAGATCGTATGTAGTCCTCCATAGTTTTTTAACATAACTAATAAAATATTTTGTTTGGTCAAAATCATCTTGGCTCAGGTTTTAATTGCCAGAACATTTGAGAATATGAAAGATGAGCCAAGACATCTCTTTTGTAAAATAGCATTTGTCAAATAAGGTTGAGATAAGAAGTATATCACCTGGTACACAAACAGTTGCATGAACACAAGCAAACAAGTAAGAAAGCATTGCAATAGGTAACAAGAAAAAGTTTTTGTTCCCCTAATTTTTGCCTTTTTGGACAGCAAATTAGGGTTGCTGAAATTGGGATGTTACAGACCTTTCCCCCTTAAAATAATCTCATCCCGAGATTAGGGAGGAGTAGGGTTGGGTGATAACATCTGCTTAAAAATTTTAGCGGTGGAAATTATTAGACACTAACAAGTTTTACAGCTAACTGGCGCAGGTAGTGACGGACCGGAGCTGAGTAGCTTCGGATTGAGGTTCTTAGATTAAACAAATGGAAAATACGTAGTCTTTTCCCCTTAGGACGATTCTAGGTAGGTTAGAGTCGACAGGGTCCTTTCTTCCTATGACGAGGCGATGATTTGAGACTTCTTTAATCCATTTCTTTCTTAAATCAGCTTCTTTGCCTCCTGGTTTTGAAATGCGAGGGGTGTTTGCTAGGATGTCGACTCTGCGATGGAGAACTTTCCTTAAGTGCCAATTGTCGTCCTTCTTGCAGGGTCGATGATTCAGATTTTGCAGGGGTGGTCATCACTTAATGATAACTAGTGTTCGACTCCAGGGTTCTATCGGGTTTTGGGGTGGGAAAACGCAGGCTTCCCCCTTAGAGCGACACTAGGGTTTTTTGGTGGAGTCATCGACTTTCTTGATTGGAGTCGTGTGCTGATGCTAGGGGATGGCGCTGCACCTTTTGTCCAAAGGTGGTTATATTCTGTCGACCTTATATAATCCGCTTCCTGAGAGACGTCGATAAGATTTCTTGAGTTAGAAGGTCTACTAGAAAGGCGTCTACCAACTTCCCGGTAGTTAGTTCTAAGCTAGTTAGGAATCCGATGGGTTGGAGGATGTCGTTGGAGGTTGGTGGTCTAGGAACGCAGTCCTTTAGAAAGGGGGTCGTTTCAGGTTCGGTCTGATGCAACGTCGTGGGTAAAACATGCAAAGAACGACATCATTCTTTCATATCATCCAACAGGGTTCATCCAGAATTTAGCGGATTTTGCGTCGGCCAATGGTAAAGGTACTTGACGTGTTACTGAATAGGTTTCGAGACGATCCATCACTTCCCAGAGGTTGGAAGAGTGAGTTGGTAAGGTACGAAGGACTATATCGAGAGGGTTCCTTGAATCTTGTAGCCGTCCTTTGGTTGGGTACCAACTTTTGGTTACTGTATTTCCTCGAGGGTATGAGGGGCATTCAACTCTTCAAAAGTGAGGGCCGTGCCTTCTCTGATGTTTTGCTTCGACGAGTGGTTCTTCCGGGGGTGGTGACTTGGAGAGGGTTTGATACTCGTGAAAAGGGGACAATTCTTTATTCTCTGTCTCGGGGTTTGCAGATTCAGAGGTATTTTTTGGTGGGTCGTTAGTAGAAAAACAAAGAAGGGGGGCTTCACGACGTCTTCAGAGAAACTCGATTCTTTGGGGTTTCTTTATTCTCCTTGGAGGGTAGGATTGGCGGCGTCAGGAAGTCTTGTCTTATTTCTGAACGTCTTAGTTGCTGGGAGTATCGAGCGGACTTCTGGAGATTGTTGATGATGTCTGTGTTCTGTTCTTCTGACGACTCTCGGGGTGGTGCTTGGGGCAGTTTCTTGGATTGGAGATCTTCCTAGATTATCTCCTCGTAGGTGGTCTTCTGGCTTTGAGTGGAAAGACGCAGTCTTTCCTGGATTGGGGTAGATCCTTCGTCTTGGAGCAAAGTGTGACGCTAGAGTTGAGGAATTCAAGTGACGCCTTATTGCGACTACCTTCCTATGGTGGTTACCTAACAAAGCTGTATGGGTTATCTCGGGGTAGTTTTAGCGGTTAGCGACGCTTCTTATTAGTCCTTAGTCGGGGTGGAGGAAATTTATCTTCAGAGGGGTTGTCTTCACTTGTACACTTTGTGTTGCTTTGGACTGATGACGGAGTAGACTTGTGGTCTTCGGCATCCTTATCTTCCGGCTTATTGGGGCGTTTGTGTTATGGCGAAGGCTTCCCGTTAATTCAGCGGGGTTTTTATTAGGATTGTTTCTCCTTTGGGGCAATTAGAACTAAGGTAGCAGTAGGGGTTTTCAGGGCTTTCTTTATGTGGCCATCCTGCTGAGGAGAGGTTTCCAGCTGTGGGGTTGCGAGGATTAGCGTCGGGGCACGCCAACAAGGTGGTCAAAACTTCATGATTGGATGATCCAAGGCAGACAAGCAACACATTCCAAGCATCATATAAGAACATGACAAGCAAACAAGGTGTACCATAGGTACTAAGGGGTGACTACGCGCCGTGAGGGGAATCCTATATTAAGAAAGCTTATCCTAAGTATGGACGTTATGGAGGTCTTGACTTCTGTCTTGCCATTTGTTGTCGTTGGTGCCGTACTTGATCAATTTGGGGGCGATGAAGGACTCCGTTGGTAGGGTGATCGTGTAGTGTCTTTCGTCGTTGGTAGTTCCTTTGTTTTGCTTGCCTTGCCGTCACTTCATTCCGGGATCTCCGTATTCATAGTCTCCGAGTCGGACTTGTTTTTGAAGACGGATCATTTGAATGTAAACGAGAGATAGAGTAAGCCATTTTCAAAATAGTTCAAGTCAGAGCAGTAAGATAAGTCTTTTGAAAAGCTTTTGAGAAAATAGTTTTCGAAAGCTGGTGTTTTCGGAAACAGCAGTTGTCCTGTCTAACGTCCATGCTAACTAAGGTCTCCTACAATCAACCTGGCTCTGATACCAAGTCTGTGGCACCCCGGATTTACAGCCCAAGAATACCCGTTATGCATACAATTCACGTTCCCATGATCAGTGAGCCGTGAGCATAACCGACCAGTATCATTACAACATCCAGAACGTAACGATTACAGAACTTACTAAGTGGCCGTTATGGCAATTACAACACAAATAGTGGAAGTCTTCAAGCGCAGAGCCCATGTCATGACTTATCCTACATGCAACTGACTTGGAAGACGACCTAGCTTGCATCAACTTCAGCAATCTCCATTGTTCCTCTTGCTTCTAAAAAACTGGCCAAATAAATAGCCAGGGACAATGCCGGTGAGTACTTTGAATATACTCACAAATGTCGTGGTGGTGTCACGGCAAATGCCATGGGTAGGCTTAAGTTGGGGGCTGAATGGATGCTTGTGGTAACCGGGGAGGGAGTGCATGGTCTATACGCGCACGAAGAACAAGATGAACTCTCGACCTTACGAGTTTTATTGATCCTAGAAGTTTACAAGTGCTCCTTGAGCTGTATGAACAAAGCCTTAGGCCACTAGTTTCCTACTTGGTCCAACCCCCTCAAACTCTAGCTATGCCCCTCCTACTTTGAATATACTCGCACGAAGGCCAGCTAGGTTACACCCCTCTGGGTCCTAGGGTTACTGTTTGGATCTTGGTCCCTGCTGTACGGGCCGGGTCATGGGACAGCCCAAAGCCCTTGACCCAGTCCACAAAGCTAGACACCTAACTGTCCGCTCGTACGTAGCCTCCAATTCTTTTGGCATCATGCAGTAACTTTGTGCGTCAGCCCTTGCTTTAGGCGTCACCCGACTCCTTTCGTGTCACCCAGCGTCGCCCTTCTCTTTTGACCGTGCTTTACCATGGTCCCTCCTGAACCTCACTCGGAAAGACACCACACGTCCTTTCTGACTCGGCCTTCCCTCGTGAGACTCGGCTTGTTGCTTCCTGCAAGGAAAACAAACTTGTCTTATACGGTTATGTCGGTCGTACCTGATCTTCTTACCCGGCCGTTGTTACCTGACCTAGTTTATTCTTCACTCGGCGTAAGCCAAGCTGGCCCATGTTTTACCCCTTATGACCCTACCGGGGGTTATTCCCCCGACATTAGTCCCCGAAGCTGGTGAGGCCTAGCAGTTCTTGCTGTTAGGCTCTCCAGGTTCCTTTAATGTGCTTGGAACTTCTCTCTCTGTCAGCATTTACTGCTTAGGGCGCACTGTTTGGCGTAATCTCGATCTTTGTCGGGTCTGTTTTGCTCTTTCCGAGTCTCATCTTTGACTTTTTGGCTCACCTTTGCCTCGTGCCTAGTCATTTTGGATGCTGCCGAGTCATTTTTGGCTTGCCTTAGTCACTGACAGCTTGTAATCATGGTGACTTGCCTCAAATTTTGTCCCAAATCCTGACCGCACAGTGACGGTGGCGCAGTAACTCCCCGTCATTGTGGCAGTCCCATCGCTCAGCATCTCGCGTCTTGCGCAGCGTGACGTGGCAGCGGATTTTTCGTGTATTTCCCACACGTGGTGGTTGCTGATTGGCTTACTCGGCCACGTACACGGCCACACGCTGGCCGCACGGTGCAGGAGGATCCCATGTTTGAGGTTTTTACTCCCCTTAAGTAGGGGTGAGGGGAACTTAACTTCCCTCGCCCGTTCAGTTTCCCTTTTGCCATCTTCTTCCTCCTTGCGCTCCCAAATCCTAACCTCCCCCTTGCGATTCTTCTTTTCCACAACTCGTTCCCTGCGATTGCTCCTTGTCCCTTTCTATTCTATTACGGATCCTTGCTCCTCCAAGCCTCTTCCAGTGGTGGAAGATCCTGAAGCCAGAGAGATCATGGACGCTCGTGACGCCGCCGAGGGAGCAGAGGAACAAGAGGTCGCCGCCGACGAGCGTGGCGGCTGGGAGGGCTCGAAAGTATCCGCGGAGGAGGTTGAGTGGCTGCGCTCCGCCAGGCGCATCCCGCTCGAGGTGGATTGCCGCCTCCCATCAGGTGAGATTTCTCCCAAGCCTGATGCCAACGAGCGGGTAGTTTTCCTCTCCCATTTCGAGCGAGGTTTTTCCTTGCCAGCGAGCAACTTCTTCGTTTCTTTTCTCTCCACCTTCCATCTTCAAACCCACCATTTGCCTACCAATGCAATTGGTTCCTTGTCTTGTTTTATTTTTGCCTGCGAGGGCTATCTTGGTATTTGGCCCACTATTCTTCTGTGGGCCAAATATTTCAGCTTTAGGATCCAAGTAGTTCCTGACCCCAGCGTCCCTCGTGCCGAGAAAAGGCCTACTAGGTGCGGTGCCGCTAGCATCACACCCAGGAAAGAGTCCATCTTTCCTCGGGTCACCGGCCTAGACTCTTGCAAAAAATGGCATAGGACTTTCTTCTATGTCAAAAACAGCGGATCCAATGACTATATCCGGCTCCCCCCTTTCTCGGACGAAGTTCCCAGCAAGGAGTTCTAGAAGCTTGACCCGCGTGACAAGAATGCTGCGGTGAATGAGGCCAATGGGATTCTAGAGAGGATGCTGTCGTCGGATGAGAACTTCCACTTGACTGAAGAGGATCTCATGTGTGCTTTCATTGCATGCCGGGCAGCCCTATCCAAGCAAGGAGCGACAAGATGTGCTTCATGAGCGGCACGCAGGACTCCACCCGACACTCCAGATTGGAGCTTACCCACGACTCCGTGGCCCGCCGGGTCAGCTCAATCTCCAAGCTGAGCTTGGTGGAGGACCGGGCCTGGAGCTGCCCTCCTTTTAGCCGGGATAGGCCTGTCCCTGGGTAAGTTTCCGAGTCACTTCCTTCCCGACATAACTCTTCTTTTTGTCACTTGCTATTTCGTTCATTCCTTGTTTTTATTCTGTTTATCTTTCGAAGAATCTCGTTCACCAGGTTGATGACAGTACTGTCCCTCCTGATGCCTATTATGAGGACCTCTCCGACTCTGACGAGGTCGAGTTTGATCTGGAGTGCTTCATGCCCATACCGCATGCAGCTACCGCTTCAACTCCGGGTAAGACCCACACTCGAAATCCCTTACGAGATTAGTCTGACGACGATGATGATGACTGTGAGATTCTGGATGTACTTTACTTTTAACCCTAACCTCCGGACTTATCTGAGTGAGCTCGTCATTTACTTATGCAGCTGGCCAGGTACATGACGTTCCCCCTCTCGCTGTGGGCGAAGTCGGCAAGATCCCTATTGCCAAGCCGGGTAAGCGACGCGGGGCCTCCTCCCGCACTCAGCCCGCCAAGAAGTGCAAAGTTACTCATGCTGCTCCTCCTGCTGCCTCGTTAACCAAGACTCGCAAAGCTTCTAGGCGTTGGGTCACTCGTCGCCTTCCGCGCGACCCGACCATTTCCGGGTAAGCTTTGTTGTTTGCTTACTTTCCATTTTTCCTTTCCTATTTTGTAATTGCTTTCTTATAAGCATTTTTTGTTATTTTCAGCGCGGCGCCTTTGTCTGCTAGCCAGGCTGCCCCTAGTATGGCCTCTTCACGTCTCTCCTCCTCACGCTGAAACTGCTGTGCCAAGCCCCGTCCGGGTCATGGTTCCCACTACTAAGACTCATGCATCTTAGAGTGAGGCTGACCCAGCGGCACACCCGTCGAAGGAGACCCGGCCTAGCTCCCTTGCTGCTTTTCCAAAACAAACTCTTGATCCCGGCGCTAGCAATATCGGCGCCGAGAAGACCCCTGATACCAGTTCTCTTGCTCCCAGTGCATCAATTGACTCAGTCGTCGCTTCCCAGAACGTTGTTGAGCTTGTTCATTTGGCTCCTGTCTTTTCTAGTCCCAGACCTGCTCACTCTCCTCCTCTGTCAAAAGATCAGACCCGCACTGCTGCCCAAATCCAGGCTCGCCCCATAACCAGCAAACCCTTATTGACCAAACAGTTGACCTTGGTCCACACCCCAGGCACCGCACCTCAGGTTCGGCCCACAACAACAATGGCACCTGCTTCGGCAGGTAAGTTGGGCGAATCTGCAGCTGCTGGGTCAGGCAGTGCTTCCAGAGCTGGCGGCTTACGTACCAGCGCCGCTGCTACCCGCGCCACGGTAGGAACTACCCTGAAAAAGGGGCAAGTCCTCACTCAGACGCTTAGCGGGAATGGCTTTGGTTCTGCCGAGCGTTATGCTGTGGCTTGGAACGCAACTGGTGAGCAAGAGGTCATCTCCAGTGCTGGGAAAAGGATGAAGTTGGGCCCCAAGGACATTTCTGATATGACCCAGCAAGCCATCGCCTTGATGGCCCAAGCAGCTGAAGTGAACAAGGTATGTAATCTTCTTACTCTTTTGTGTATTGAGTATCTTTTTGTTATACATGATCCCTAGTACCCGAGGTTACTGCCTAATAAGGAACTTACTCGGTTGTAATCTCTAAGTTAGAACCTATCCTTTTATTTCCTCGTGCCAAGTTCGCATGTCAGATTTTCGATCCCTAGTCCCCGAGGTTACTGCCGAGTGATGGATTTACTCAGCTGTAAGCTCTAAGTTAGAAATCAACTCTTATCCGGTTGTAAGCTTGATCGCACATCCGCCGACTATACTTTTCTTCTGTAGCTTACACACAATGAGCGCACCAAGGTGCATCAAGCTCTCCTCTTGGAGTATCGTAAGCTGGAGCTCGCTCACCAAAATTTGCAAGCTGAGGCTAAGGGCCAAGGTAATTTTCTGACTCGTCCCGCTTTTATTCGGTGCACCTTCTTTGTTTCACCTTGCTTATTTTTTCCATTGTCCTTCCACAGCTTCTGCCCAATCCACCATTGACACCATGCACCTACAGATCAGCGACGCTGAAAGTAAGCTCTTGGGGATTTTGTCTCCTCTTTGTATTTATGCTTATCCTTTTCCTATTTTTATATTGATGGTTCCGAGATAGATTTGTTGTTGCTGACGAGTCATATGCTCCGAATAAGCAGAGAAGCACCGGATCGAGCTCCAAAAGGAGCGAGACGAGGTGACTCGGCTGAAGAAGCAAATGGCGGATATGGAGAAGAAGCACCAGGCCGAGGTGAAGGGGTTGCCGGAGGAGCTTGCCGAGAAAGGTAACCAACATGCTGCCAGTGCCGACAAGACTAATCAGTCGGCTCATCTGGATTTGGACGCTCTTCAGGCCAAGGCTAGGATTTGGCAGAGCAAGCTTGGCGCCATCAACTCTTTCCTCGGTAGTGCGTCCTTACCGTTTTCACCGTACTGATTCCTTTGTCTGCTTTTCGTTGTTTTGTTAATGATTTTTCACGCTTGCAGAGAAATTCCACAAAGCCGAGATGTTCGCTATACGGGCCATGAAGATGATTCACGCCGAGTCTGGAGCTCCTACTAATGGCGAGGTCACCAACGACGAACATCTTGCAGCACTGTCAGAACGCGCAACGACCCTCAAATCATGCGGTGTTGACTTGCTCAAATCAGCGATCCACGCGTTCAGGATGCTCTGGCCGGATGAAGACGCGCCCACACTCATCGAGACTTTGTCTACCAGGCTACATCAGACTGCGGACAGGTTGGATCAATGGCGCGACTCGGCCGGCCGAGCTGCAGCGGACAAGGCTCTTGCCTTTGTGCTTTCATGGTACGAGGACGTCAACCTTGATGTTCTCGAGCGCATGAGGGATGAAGGAAAGTGTCTCCACGATCCTGAACTTATCAATAAACACCAAGAGTGAGCTTATGCCATGGTCGAGTATGCTCTAGTGCATGCTTGGTGCGACGAGCCCAGCTTCCTCGACCTTGGCGAGCCTCTTGCCGAGATCACCGCCGACGAAGGTGTGGATAGCGAAGCCACCGAGTCAGATGGACCTGCAGTCTTGGCTGCCGACGCACCTGACTCGACAGACGCTCCAGATGATGCTCCTAGCTCTAGCCCCAAGGACACGCCTCGGAGCCCAGCTGCTTCTTAGGCTGGTTCAAAAACACTTGAATTTCATGAGATCCCCGATATGCCGGGTGCAGATGTAACATATAATGCACTTATTTTGGGTGCGCCTTGTGATAAGGCTTAAACTTTTATTTAGCTTTGAATGTGAATTATCCAGGGGCAAGTCCCCGAGTTTCATTTTGTCGTTTCCCTTTTCCTTGAATTTGGCTCTTGTCTACCTTTTTTGGCGTTCGACATTAGAGTCTCAAAGTTCTAAGGAATGAGTTAGCGGATATGAAACTAGGCCACTTGTCCTAGGATCATTCGACATACAAAGCAACATAACCTACAGTGGGTTAGTAACAAACATACATAGGGTCGACTCGCATTTTTTCCCTTTACTTATCTGGTGCTCGTGTTTACTCGTCATTGATCTTTTCCTCTTGCTTGCCATGAAGCTATGTTTTCGGACAACAACACAGTCAAAGAGTTGATTCTATCTGAGTAAATATTACTTGTTCCGAGATAAGTTTTAAGTGTCAACGCCAGCTGACATAGAATAGTTAAAAGATAAACATAAGGGGAAGTCCCCGAGTCAGTTTTTCGATTCATGCCATGTCATTATCAGCACATAGCCGGCATAAGCCGACATATAAGAGTTTGAGAGATACATACACTGCTTCTCCTAAGTGTAGAAAGGACGTAGCAGTTCCACATTCCATAGCCTTTTGGTTTCATCGCCTGATCTGTCCGCCTTGTTCTTTTGTGCTTCTCGAGCATCTATTAGGTAATATGAATCATTGTGCAATGCTTTGCTTACGATGAATGGTCCTTCCCATGGGGGTGACAGTTTATGCATTCCAGTTGTGCGTTGCACTAGTCTAAGCACCATATCCCCTTCTCGGAAAACACGAGGTTGAACTTTCCGGCTATGGTAGCGTCAGAGACTTTGTTAGTATATGGTGGATTTGAACAATGCCAATTCCTTTGCTTCTTCGAGTAAGTCAACTCCTTCTCGGGCCTCTTTTACCTCGGTTTCCGAGTATTGTCTCACTCTTGGCGAGTCATACTCTATGTCGGCAGGATAAACTACTTCTGCCCCATACACAATGAAGAATGGCGTATAGCCTGTTAATTGGTTCGGAGTTGTCCTTAAACTCCATAGCACTGAGGGTAATTCCTCTATCCAACAGCCAGGTGATCTCTGGAGTGGTTCCATTAGTCCGGGTTTTATCCCGGATAGAACTAAGCCATTAGCTCGTTCAACTTGTCCATTTGATTCTGGATGAGCGACTAATGCTACATCAAGTCTTATTCGTTTTTTTCCACAAAAACGAGCGAAAGCTCCTTCGGCAAAGTTTGTGCCATTATCTGTGATCACACTGTGCTGGTAACCGTATCTCAAGATTATATCTTTTAGGAATGTGACAGCTATCTTTCCATCCAATTTTTTGATGGGCTTCACTTCTATCCATTTGGTGAACTTGTCAACCATTACGAGTATGTGGGTCATGCCACCCTTTGCTGGTTTGAATGGCCCTACCATATCCAGGCACCATACTGCAAATGGCCAAGTGATTGGTATAGTTTTAACTCAGATGCTGGTAAATGTGACTTTGACATGTAATGCTGGCAACCGTTGCATTTTCTCACAAGTTCTTGTGCCTCTGCCAGTGCACTTGCCCAATAGAATCCATGACGGGATGCCTTGGCTACCAATGCTCTTGACGATGCATGGTGCCCACATTCTCCTTGGTGAATGTCCAACAGTATCTCTTGACCTTTCTCTGGACTTATACAATGCTGTAATACACTTGTCACACTTCTTTTGTACAACTCCTTGTTGATTATTGTGTATGCTTTTGCTCTTCTTTTTGTTTGCCTTGCTAGTATCTCGTCATCTAGCATGTTCCATCTTTCAAGTAATTGAATATTGGTTGCGCCCATGCTGGTATCAGTGGTGTCGGATATGTTTCTTCATCAATTTTCATTGGCTCAGCCGACATATGTTCTGCCGATATAACCTGAGGAGTCCCCGAGTGTGATTCGGCAACCCCTGAGGTCAGTGGAACAGTCCCCGAGTGACTCGAACCTGCCCCTGAGTCGATATCCATTGGCACAGCGTCTGACTCCTGATTTGCCGGGATGAGCCTAATTGACTCAGATTCTGGTGACGGCTTGATCGATGGTTTCCTGAGATGTTCCAATGCTACTCCTGGTGGTATCGCTTGCCGGGATGAGCCTAACTTGGATTGTACATTTGTTGCCTAACATGAAGAGATTCATGCTCATTCTGGTAAAGCGGATCTACTCTAGAATGCCTTTAAAGATAGAATGCGCACATCTGATAAGCCTGAAATGCATTTTAACCTTAGTGAGTTGGCAGGGGAATGCTTGAGTCAAGAGGAAAAAGATGTTTTAGAAGAACCATTCTCTGATAATGAGATCGAAGGTGTAATCAAGGAACTTCCTAATGACAAATCCCCTGGTCCTGATGGCTTCAATAATGAATTCATTAAGCAATGCTGGCCTATTATTAAGGAGGATGTTAAACAACTCCTGGTGGATTTCTATGAAGGCGGGACTTCTTTGTAAATCATTAATGCTTCTTGTATCACCCTCATTCCAAAAAATGAGGCCCCTTTGACACCTGCTGATTTCAGGCCTATTTCACTGCTCAACAGTATCTTCAAGATTATAACCAAACTTCTAGCTAACAGGCTTCAAAAAATTATCCTTAAACTTGTCCACAAAAACCAGTATGGATTCCTAAAACAAAGATCTATTCAGGACTGCTTAGGATGGGCTTTTGAATTCCTTAATCAATGCCACAAGTCCAAAGAAGAAATTTTAATTCTAAAGCTTGATTTTGAAAAAGCTTTTGATAGAATTGAGCATTCAACAATTATTAATATTCTCAAAGCCAAAGGTTTTGGTGAAAAATGGATTAATTGGATTCAGTTGATCTTTGGTTCTTCTTCATCCTCTGTTTTGTTAAATGGAGTGCCTAGGAAAAAGTTTTATTGCAGAAGAGGTGTAAGGCAAGGGGATCCTTTATCCCCACTCCTGTTTGTCCTGGCTGCTGATCTTCTCCAATGCATTCTCAACAAAGCAATGAGCCTTGGGATTCTCTCCCTTCCTCTTGAAGGTGTGTCCTGTCCTGATTTCCCTGTAGTGCAGTATGCAGATGACACCTTATTAATCCTTAAGGCTGATTTAAAGCAATTATTGTGCCTTAAGGCTCTACTTCATATTTTTGCCCTTTCCACAGGACTCAAGGTCAATTATTCTAAATCTAGTATGATGCCAATCAACATGGATTCTGAGATACTAAGGCACTTTGCTAGCACACTTTCATGCCTCACTGGTTCATTACCCTTCACTTACCTTGGATTGCCTTTAAGCATCAACAAACCTGCTGTGGAGCATTTTCTGCCTATTGTTCAGAGAGTGGAGAGAAGATTATGTGGGATTGCTGATTTCCTAAACTATGGGGGAAAATTACAGTTGGTTAAATCTGTCTTATCCTCCCTTCCCATATATTATATGAGTTGTTTTGAACTTCCTGTCTCTATTAAAGATCAGCTGATTAAGTATATGAGGCGGTGCTTGTGGAGAAAGAAAACCACTGATGTTCAAGCTAGAGGACAGGCTCTAGTTGCCTGGAATAAAGTTTGTAGACCAAAGAATCATGGAGGTTTGGGGGTTCTTGATCTTAACGTTCAAAACTCAGCACTTGTTTTGAAAAATTTGGATAAATTCTACAATCACAAGGATATCCCGTGGGTTCATCTTGTCTGGAACACTTATTACTGCAATAGTAAATTGCCTGGACGAAGTCTGGAGGGATCATTTTGGTGGAAGGCTCATCTGAAATTAGTTGACATATTTAAAGGAATTGCAAAGTTCTCGGTGGGAGATGGAAAATCCACTCTCCTCTGGACTGATATGTGGAAAGATGAATGCTTACAGCACAAGCTTCCTCATCTTCTTTCTTATGCAAAAAATCCTCACATTTCTGTTTGTGAGTTCTTGCAGACACCCAACATGCAAGATCACTTTTTTCTTCCTCTGTCACAACAAGCTTACTATGAATATCAATGCCTTGAGAAAATTCTCAATGATGGAATGCAGGGAGAAACAGACAGCTGGAGCTTTATTTGGGTCAGTGCTATATTCTCAGTCAAAAAGGCCTATTCTTCATTATCTGGATACCAGTCAGTGCAACCACATTTTTCCTGGTTGTGGAAGTCCTCTTGCCAGCAAAAACACAAGTTCTTTTTCTGTCTTTTGCTCCTTGATAGGCTAAACACCAGAAATCTTTTGAAAAGGAAAAGATTCATTATGGCTTCATATGATTGTGTGTTCCATGGTTGCACGAGTGAGGAAACTCTACTTCACTTATTTTGGGGCTGTTCTTTTGCAAAAGCATGCTGGGCTGAAATTTTTCCTTTCCAAGACAATGTTCTAAATCTCTTCGAGGCGTTGACTAGTATTAAAAGCAACCTAAAAGTCCCCTTTGCAATGGAAATCATTATTCTTGGGTCTTGGGGCATATGGATGTGCAGAAACAATGAAATCTTCAATAACACGCATGCTTCCCTTGATGAATGGAGGGATATTGTTTCTTAGGAATTAAGATGGGTCCTGTGTAGAATTAAGAAAAAGTATTACAAGGACCTCAAAGATTGGATTAGCAATAATTTAGACAGGATATAGTTGCCCATAGTGTTTATTATCCCTCATTGAGGTGGCTTGAAACTTGTAAATATTCACTACTTGTAACTCTTTATGATTTATAAAAATTGGAGTGGGGTTTTTTACCCTACTGTTTTATCCTCAAAAAAAATTCACACCCGTCAAAGTATCCCAAAATCCGTTGCACATGAAAACGATATAGTGCCATGTTTGCATACAGCGCGTCCCAATGCCCAGATACTTGTTGTATAACCAAATCCGAGTCACCAAAAAACATGATCCTTTTGATGCCAATCTCTTTGGCCACTTTTATGCTGTGAACAAGTGCTTCATACTCGGCCACATTATGGGATGCAGCAAAGTGGATCTGCAACACATACCTGAGCTGATCCCTCTTTGGTGATGTGAGCACTATCCTGGCACCCAGACCCATCTTTGTCTTGCATCCGTCAAAATGCATCTTCCAATAATTCGGATCTGGCAGTGGTGGCTCATATTGCATCTCCATCCAATCCACGAAGAAATCAGCTACGGCTTGAGATTTGATGGCATCTCGCCTATCATATTGTGGAGTGTATGGTGCTAGCTATGGCCCATTTTGCGACTCGGCCACTGGCATCTTTGCTGCCCAATATATTTGAGATAGGTGCCTCACATACTACCCGGATTGTGTGTTTTTGGAAATAATGCTTCAGCTTCTTTGCTGCCATATACACCCCATACGTCATTTTTTGGTAATGGGGGTAATTTTGCTTTGATATAGAGAGCACTTCGATCAAGTAATAAAATGGCCTTTGGACTGATTTGCCCTCTTCTTCACGTTCTACCACTATTACCACACTTACAACTTTGTTGGTTGCGGCGACATAGAGCAGCATTGGCTCTTTGGATAGCGGTGACGCTAATATTGTTGTTGTTGCCAACATCTTTTTGAGTTCATGGAAAGCTCTATCAGCTTGATGTGTCCATGTGAATTTGTCTGATTTTTTCATCAGTTGATATAGTGGTAAGGCTTTCTCGCCTAACCGACTGATAAATCTACTCAACGAAGCCAGGCATCCTGTGAACTTCTGGACATCGTTGAGGGTTTTGGCAATTCCATTCTTTCGATGGCCCTGATGTTTGTCGGGTTAGCCTCGATTCCTCGGCTGGATACAAGGAATCCGAGTAACTTTCCGGTCGGGACACCAAATGTGCATTTTTCCGGGTTAAGTTTCATCTAGAAGCTTCTTAAGTTTGCGAATGTTTGACGCAAGTCCTCAATTAGAGTATGGCTTCTTGGATACGCGAGACATAACAGAATTGGATACCATAGTACATCATCCATTACAAACGATACATAAGTTCTTACACAAATAGGGATCTCATGATCCAGTTCTTAATACAACATCAAGCAGCGGAATACGTAGTAATAACGGTAGCGTAGGAGAAGCTCCATCTTCGGGGTCATAGGAAATGCTGACGATGGGAGATGATCCTAGTTGTCGTAACCTTCCTGGGGTCCATCCTCCAGGTACTCCTCTTCATAGTCTGGCCATGGTAATAGCCAGGGACAAAGCCATGAGTACTCTTTAAGTACTCGCAAACTAATACTAACAGGTAAAGGGGTTTTTGGATAATAGGACACTAGGCTCTAGGGTTGTTTTGCAAAAGCCAGATTTATCTCTACTAAGTTTAGAAGCAACGAATGCTCGTCACAAATTTATAACTCCTAAGTGGGAACTTGTATTCCATATCACAACTCTGTTGTGGTCAAGTCAAAGTTTCAAATCATTTCACAAGTCATTTTGAAAAGACTGACGGGGGAACAGTATGGCCACTCCAACTGTCCATAACCGTGGACGCGGCTATTCGAATAGTTTGACACTCTGCAGAGATTGTACACTTTCACCACAACATTCGATACATCCGTCAGGAACAAATCCTGAATTCACCATACTCAGTATGCGGATAATCAATCTTAACCTTTCGATTACATGCCCTAGTATAAGAACCTCACCTGTTAGTTTGTCCTCCCAACCATGACCAACTGTCATCTTGGGTACTGCACAGGTGGACAATCTTCACAAGGTAGCCTCAGCTCAGACCTTGGCCGTGAGGGAACTAATACTAAGGTATATAAGTTTCCAGTCAAGCCCTACCCAATATTCGGGTATTGTGGTTGTACGATAAAATTGGAATGGTATCGCATCCAGACAACCATCAGTTTTATACAGGGCTAAGGCTCATGCCTCATCATTTTCTTCACCAAAATCATCAGGTGTTTGGAAACACATGTCCAAAACATTTCAATAGAATGATCCATCATTCCAAGGTTTTCATAACCATTTTTCCACCAAGTATTCCCATCTAAAGTTGATCAAGTTTTATGCTTAGCACTAGCATCTACAGGTGGAGGTAAGCAATAATGAGGGGTGGTAAACTAGTGGAGTTCTAACTAAGTTCAATCTCATGCCTTAAGATGACATTAAGATTATCTAGCTTAGGCCAAATTTTATGCTCTTTATGCAACCTTCAGATAACTTTCTAGTATCTATAATTCACTTAAGTAAACTCTAAGGAATAGCTTTGATAAAGAAATAAAGTATAAAGCTTGTAAGTAAAAACTAGGATTGGTTGGTCAAGTGGGTTGGATCATATATGCTTAAGGCATATAGTGGGCAGAGTAACAAGTAGTGGTTTGTGGCATCAGTAGGGTATCTTGCAAGGGTTAGCTTGCATTGGTCCACTTAGTTAATAAAGCTTGGACAATATCAGTATAAGCTTGCTAAATTGCAAGTGTTAGCTTGCAAGTTTAATAGCTTGCACATTCACTAGTAGTATTAGGCTTGCCTTGTGCAGAGCAGTGGTTGAAGTTCTCCTCGGCTTCTTCTTCGTACAATCCTCCTTCCTCCTCGTATCCTTGGTCGGTACTATCGTCTATGAATAAATACGAGGTACACAATCACCAAACAATACTTAACTACTTGCAATCATCACACACAAGGGTCCTATAGATGATCCAACATCATCACTAACATTACAAGATTAAGGCTTGGTTTAATTCTTTTTATTTTTAGAAAAGTAATTTCTACTCATTGAAAAACTACTTAAGATTTAATATTCTCCAAACCAAACATGGGATCATGTTGACACATGTCATCACCACATATTTTAGTCCATGGGAAAGTGATTTAAAGTGGTGTCACAATTTAATAAGGTTTTACCCTTTTATTTTAATTATTTAAAGTGGCTAGAAATGCCTATGTAGCATTCTTTTATTACTTGAACATTATTTCTGAAGGTAAACCTATATATTTTTATATATTCTGAAAGGTATGGTTAAATGTGTTTTTTGAGAGTTGGAATCAACTCAAAAGCTATTATGGTTTAAATTTGAAAAATGTTTGAATGCAGAAAAGCTTCTGCCTTGTTATTTTTACCATGGGTGATCTATAGATCCAAATGACTTGAATCCAACGGGCTTGGATTCAGCATTCTCAGACCTTTCTAAAAAATTGGTTTCATTCAATTTGGTGCACTAAATCGATCTGGGTTAATTTTTGAAGTTGGCTACAGAACTGAGTTTGAAACAAAATGAAAAAGGTTTAATTCAAATAACTGGGCTGCGCGGGAAAAGTTAACGGGCTGGCCTGCTAAGCGCAGTGCTCCCGCGGGCTGCTTAAGTGGGTGTCCCCACTCGTCAGTGAGACAGGGAGGGGCGAAGCGGTACGGGGCGAGGTGGATAATTCGATCTAGTTCTAATCCAACGGCTGAGAGTCATCGTCGACGTTGAGCAACGCCAGCGAGAAAGAAACCTAGCGCGGCCAGTGAAGGGTGCTGGGGGCTCACCGGGGTCAGGCGAGGTAGGCGAACGACGAAGTCGACGACGGCGAACTCAGGGGTGGTCGCGGCAGCTCCTGGGGTGGACGACATCGATGGCGCCCTTCTTCTCCAGAGGCGGCGGGCTCCGGTGAAATTCCGGCGAGGTGGTGCTCGCCTTGCTCTGGGAACGATGTGGCATGATCAGTGAGGAGAGGGGAGTGAGATGGTGTGCACAAATCGAGCAGGGTGGCCTCTATTTATAGTCGAGCGAGGGGACCGACGGGGCGCACTGTGAACTTGTCGGGGGCGATGTTACATGCGGCTATTGGCATGGGCGAAGGTAGGGGCGGTGCGGTGTTCCCTGGCGATGCTCAACGACATGGTTTTGAGGCGTGGGGCGGTGCGGCTTGGTCTGGAACATGCGACGCTCTGCGCGGCAGAGGCGGCGTCTTCGACGGCGAGCGGTGGCTGTGCGTCATGGGGCGGCGAACGAGGATGTCTGGTGGTCTCCTGGGTCGGTGGGGATTGTGTATGCACGCGGTGAGGGCGGCGCGCGGTCTGTGGGCGCTAGTCGAGGATGGCGCTCTGGCATGGGAGTTAAATTGGTCAAAATGACCATTCCTTTATTTTATTGGTTTTGATTTATTTGTCTTTAGGAAAAGTTTGGGAAATGTTTAGATGATGTTTATTTCACCTAAGAAACATTTTACAAGCAAGGAAACATACAAGCAAGGTGGTTCAAAAGAATTTCAAATTAAATGCATACACATATGCATGCCTTCATAATTTTAATTAGAAAAGTTTTTTGTTAATCCTAATTTTGATGATTACAGTATGATGATTTAAGTTTAATATTTTTGGGATGTTACAATTATCTTGTTGTGTGATTTGCTGGCTTACTCGGACTTGGCATGTGGAACTTACACGGTTGGTCCAACATCATTTCATAAGTATATTTCTGTCTGTCCTGATATGGCTTTCTTTGTTCATATGACTTTTTGCCATCATTCTTTGGGATCCACTGTTGTTGACCATTTGTCCTTTGACGTTGACTAATTCCAGCATCTGGATGATCCTGACTCACAGCCGCAACTTGAGAAAAACCATACCTGTAGTCTGGCCTTTCGTCTCTTCTTTTGCTTCTATACTCGGCTCTTTCCTGGCGCCTTTGCGACCCGGCCACGTCATAGATCTGAGTCTCAGTCATCCCGTCTGCTGCCATGAGAAGAGGCTGAGTTGGATCTCCTAACGCATATGAGTTGGCGATTCTTATTGTTTCTGCCGAGCTTGCCGGCATATCTCTCTGTAGCCTTTGCCACAGTACACTTCCATGTCTACATCCATGTGCAAACCATGCGATGGCTTGGATTCAATTACTCATTCACAAGAGTTGCACATTGTGCACCATCTTGTGAGGAATTCCCTGTCTGTTTCGTTCGGCCTTTGCTTGCACATAGCAAGCTGTTGCGGGCAATTCGGACTTTTGTATGTGCTTGTGAAATTTATCACAAAAGCATCCTAAAAATCGATCTAGCTATTGATGCTTCCGGGTGGCAAGTTATTCAGCCACACCCTTGCTGGTCCCTCTAGCATCTGCGGCGCATATCGCACTGCCCATCTCAAATTTCCCTGCGCGATTTTTACAACAGTTCCATAATCTATGATCCAGTCTTCTGGCTTTGTGCTTCCATCGTAGGTTTTTGTTCCTCTGGCCAGCTAAAAGTTTGGCACTGGTGGCTCCTTCATGATCCTTGGGCCAAAGCATGGTGGACCCTGTGGACCTTGCGAATCGATCAATTCTGCCATCTTTATTCGATCGAGCTTTAGCCTTGCATCATCCGGTTGAAGATTTCTGCCTCCGAGTCTGGCTCCCATTGCTTGGTATGCATGATCTGGAAATTCATACCCGTCATTTACCATCACCGAGTAACCATCATTGTAACTGTTTGTGTTTGGGTCTGCAGGTTGCTGCACTACTTTTCCCGCGCTTTGATGTCTCTTTTTTGGTTGAGCTGGCGCAGTATTCAGAGCTAGATTTCCTCCTCCTGCCGAGTGAGTTCCACGCCTAGGTCGAGGCACAAAATTTTGCCCTCCATTGTCATGTCTTTGTCCTGCTTGCCTTTCTCGGCCTGCATTTTCCTGATTTCCATTTCCCTCAACTATATTCCTTCTTGTTCCCTATGCACGTGTCAGGATTCCCTGAGCCATCGCCCGGTCATAGGAAACCATTTGCTTGTTCCTTCCCGAATCCACACCCTTTTCTTTTCTATGCCTTGGCGCCACACCTGGTGAGGAAGCTATATGACCTGCTGATCTTGCCGGGATTGGAGTTGCCGAGTGAACCAGCTATGACCTCCCAGCTATACCCGGATTCGCCCTGTAGTATGCTTCATTCAGCATCCCTGCTGCTCTCACCAATTCATTAACTCGCTCTTGTTGCTTTCTCTTTGCTTCCTCTGTGGCTCAGCCATTGCTGCCTCTGCGGCTCTCGGATTCACTGTTGCAGTATTGTATGTCGGCCGCATGGCTGTTTCGTTGCTCTTTTCTAGTGTTATCTTTGACATTGCGTCTGCCAATTATTCATTGAGGTTTATCCCTCTCAACCTTGTTGCATCAAGCCGGGTCTTAGCTCCCTTGACTCGATTTGCCGAGTTGAGCTCTCAGATTGTGATATCCACATCTTGCTGTAACTGCGCCAACTCCTTTGCCTTCTCCAGGACTTTTATCCTGGCCTCCTCCAACTCGGCCTGCATGCGTGCCGGATCTGCTGCTTGCTCTACCGGCTCTGCTAATTTGTCTATTGCCTCTTGCAGCTCTTTGTCTCTCTTACTCCTAGCTATGTTCTCTAGCTTTTCTAGCGATGCCTTTGTGGTTCTTGCCGCCCTTGGCGTTTCCTCTTGATTTCCTCCCTCAGCATCCTCATTCACCACAGGGACTACCGGAGGTGGGCGGGGTTTGGAGCTGTCATCATTACCTAGACGGAGACGACTTGGTGACGTTTCCCTGCGACAGGAACCGCAGGTGGATCCGGCGCAAGGGTGACGCGCTCCGGGTACGCGCGCTCCACGCACACTGCGACGTAGACCTGGTGCTCGCCAAACTTGATGAAGCGACCGCCCCTAGGGAATGGCTTGGTCCCGAAGCAGCCCGCGTTATCGCTGACGAAGTTGAGCACTCCAAACCTCTGGATGAGGCCAGAGTAGACGCACATGCCGGTCTTGGCGATGATGTTGCCTGTCCGGATGAAAACTCCATCAAGCACCTGCTTCTCCCCCACGGTGGGCGCCAACTATCGTGGTGGTGTCACGACAGATGCCATGGGTAGGCTTAAGTTGGGGGCCGAATGGATGCTTGTTGTAACCGGGGAGGGAGTGCACGGTCTAGCCGCGCACGAAGAACAAGATGAACTCTCCACCTTAGGAGTTTTATTGATCCTAGAAGTTTACAAGTGCTCCTTGAGCTGTATGAACAAATCCTCAGGGCACTAGTTTCCTACTTGGTCCAACCCCCTCAAACCCTAGCTATGCCCCTCCTTATATAGGCGAAGGCCAGCTAGGTTACACCCCTTTGGGTCCTAGGGTTACTGTTTGGATCTTGGTCCTCGCTGTACAGGCCAGGTCATGGGCCAGCCCGAATCCCTTGACCCAGTCCATAAAGCTAGACAGCTAACGGTCCTCTCGTACGTAGCCTCCAGTTCTTTTGGCGTCATGCAGTAACTTTGTGCGTCAGCCCTTGCTTTAGGCGTCACCCGGCTCCTTTCGTGTCACCCAGCATCGCCCTTCTCTTTTGACCGTGCTTTACCATGGTCCCTCCTGAACCTCACTCGAAAAGACGCCATGCGTCCTTTCCAACTCGGCCTTTCCTCGTGAGACTCGGCTCGTTGCTTCATGCAAGGCAAACAAACTTGTCTTATACGGGCCGACATAATTCTATGTCGGTCGTACCTGATCTTCTTACCCGGCTATTGTTACCCGTCCTGTTTTATTCTTCACTCGGCGTAAGCCAAGCTGGGCCATGTTTTACCCCTCGTGACCCTACCGAGGGTTATTTCCCCGACAACAAACCACCTTAAGAAAACAATAAAATGGGGTATGAAATATGGCTGTAGTAGGATGGCTCCATGAGAGGTTATTTTATAAACTAGTTTCTCTTGTAGGTATAGCATATCTCTATATCTTTGTTGAAAAACTTTTTGTAAAACAGTTTGGAAAACCTTTTTGAGAATTTTAGGAAAGCACCAGGATTGGGTCACCCATTTGTTTTTCCTTCCAGTCATCTCATGACCAAACTCCTTCCTCCTTTTACCGACCATCCCATGTTCAAAACATTTCCAAGCCATTGCTTTTCTGAAGTACTTTTTGAAATCAAAACCATCACCGATGTACAACTACCAGCACAACTGTCCATGACCGAGGATTCGGCTATTCGAATAGATTTACACTTTGAGGTTGTACACTGTACCCACACCATTCGATTACCCATCCCTGATCTACACCGATCGTGGGTCGAATAAACGGTCAAGACCTTCCGGATGCCCTCTTCGATACAAGTGACTACCCTATGAAGTTAATCTCCTCAAAACCGGGACGCCCTATATAGTTACCAAGCCAACCGGAGCGTGTTTTGCACCTCGAGGGGCTCATAGTATCGCATGGAGGCCCATATAACCTTTGTTCCTTCTCCTGGTCGATGCAACGCATGGACCGTTGGACAGAGAAGGCCCATCCTCCGGGGATTGTTTGCCCTTGTAGTAGTGTGAGGCACCTATACCAGATTAGACAAACTTCTATCCCAGCCCCGTCCCATTCCATAGTAATGTGGTTGCACGGGTTAATTGCGCTAGCTTCAAAACTGGCCAGCCCGGCGTGTTTTCGTAAACAATTTTTTTCCTCCATCATTTTTCCGACCATTTTTTAAAACCAAAATCTTTCTCATTTTCCAATCCAATTCGTAGGACAAGCCTCACCAAGGTTTTCTCATAAAACATTTTTGTAAGCCTTTTCCCAGGGTCTTCCCATCCCATAGTTTTGCTTCGGCTAAAACAGGGTTTCCAAAGGTTTATGGTGTTAAGACACCATCTACCATACCTGGGCAAGTAGGTGTCTTCAAAGGGGTTGCACTTAGTAGTGCAGATGGTATTCGCTAGAGGAGCCAAGCCACTACCAGATATAAGAGCATCATAAGTAAAGCAATGTAGTTTCGTAAACAATAGATATAAAATTGCATAGGCAAAACAATAGGACAAGGGCTTATGAGCAACAAGGTGGATTGTCTGTGACCAGCGAGATGTCCCGTGACTTCTTTATAATACCAGATAACCAATAATATCATTAATGGAATAACCCAATGCTTCCTTCTTCTTGACGACACACAATCACAACGATTGCCGTTATCGAGCATACATGCACACAAACAACACCACAATCAAAACATGGCATACAAGCACCAATACATACAACAAGCAATTGACAAAGAAAGTTTATAGATCAGTAAGGTATGAGGATTTGGTTTGGTCTACAAAAGAAATGCTTTGGTTGCATTTGTGGATTCTCTATTTAAGATTTATAGTCCAAAACTAACTAGATAGGGGGTTTTAGATCAAGGACAAGTTTGGTATGTTAACATTGGGTAAAATAATACCATTCGATAGGTATTGATAAAATGAATCCAACAAAAGTAGTTTCACTATTTTATCAAGTACCATTGAATTATAATGGTTTTTGTAGTGAGTAAAACTCCAGTTTTAGGAAATAATTCACCAGAATTGTTCTGGAGTTCCAAAAATTATTTCCTTGGGTGATTAGGTATTATTTGATGGAATGATTCATTCGGAGTTGGAATGAATTCAAAATAATTACCATAATTCACTTGAGAAATTCGAAAAGATAGTACTGGTTGATAATTGTCTTTTTCACCAGATTAAATCTATAAGGTATTTTGATGTGATTCCAAAGACACATGTTAGGTATGGGAAGTACCTTTCTGTAGAATGTTTATTCACCCTTTTTGGATTTATATAACTAAGGTGATGAATTTATTGGTGAAATACCAATGCACAGAAAGGATTAATTCACCAAAATACAAAGAAAGCCCAATAAATTTTGGGCTCCTAGGTTTTGTTATATATGGGTATTTGTATGTCCAGAGAGTTGGAATTAGGTAAAAAACATTTGTGATTTTGCCTAGATCATTTTATAAAGTCTTAAAGGTCCTGTTTTTGTTATTTCTACCAAAGGAAAACTAGGAAGCCATTTTATGTGGGTCTAGTGGGACAAGCAAGGCATGACTAAGAACTTTCATAAACAATTGGATTTACTCCATTTGGATTTACCAAAATATCTGAAGGCGTTTATTAGTGGAAGGAAGACATGTGGCTATTTTATTTTCTAGGAGTTATTCAAACAATATTTTGATCCAAAACCATGTCTGAATGTTAGAGTGGAGACTTAGGTACCTGTAAAAAATAATATCTAAAATTATCTAGGACAATTTCATTTTTATTTTGATTTAAACCAAGAGGTCAAAATTCTGGATCTGGGCAAAAGAATAAAAAAGGCATTATTCCTGGGCCAGATATGACAGGCAGATGGGCCGCCCAAGGGGAATCGGCCCACCTGGGTAGCGCCCATGCGCAGGTAGAAACTGGTTGCCGGCCTAGCTGGCTGGCCCGTCAGTGGCGCCCATGGGTGAAAGGGTATGGGGCGTCTGTGGCCGTCGGATCAGACCTCGATCGACGGCCACGAGACATCTTCTTCCTCCCATCGGTTCTCTAGGGCAGGAACCCTAGCTGCGGGCAGAGGGGTCCGGGGAGGCTCACCTAAGCGGCGAGGCGGCGCTGGAGGGGGGCGAGGGGGATGCGGTCGCCGGAGGGGAGTCCGACAAGGGGTGGCACGGTCGGGGTTGGTGCCGGGAGTGGTCTCACGCGAGCACGCCTCGGGGCAAGCTCGGGAACTCGCTGAAGCGGCGCCCACGGTTGTTGCATGCCAAAAAGGGGAACACCATTAGCACCAGTAGGTCGAGGGGAAAACATGGGTGCGGCATGCAGACGGAGAAGGAGGTTGGAGAGGTGGCACTCAATCAAGTCTTGCAAGTCCAAGGTGCCCTCTTGCTTTCTTTCTCGGCTGAACCAGAGCAAGGGGAGGAGTGTGGAGCTCTGGAAAGGTAAGAGGAAGGGGGAGGGAGCAATTGAGGGGGAAGGGGAGGTGTGCTCTGGCCTCTTGGCTTATAAACCGAAGGAGAGGTGTATGGTGGTCTAAGTCCATGGGGAGGCTAGGGCATGCCCATTGCCTAGACATTGGTTGACAAGGGCTATGTTAGGGAGTGTGTGGGGTCAGGGATTCGACCAGGGGGAGAGGGGGAGATGTTGCAAGGGCTGTGCTAGGGAGTGTGTGGGGTCAGGGATTCGACCAGGGGGAGAGGGGGAGCTGTTGTGCAAGATATTTCCAAGATGGGAATCTCTCTATCTCTATCAACAAACACATGGGACAAAGTGAACAGTATTATGCTACAGTGTAGCACGACCATGGGGAGTGATGGTGCTGTGGGGGAGTGCTTGGGAGGATTGGATGGGGGTTTTGGGTGAGTTTTGCTTAGAGGTTTTGGCTGATTTGCCAAAATGATAAAAGCTAGGGTTATGAAGGAAGTTTGTAAAATTATATTGAGGAAGGTGGGGAAATGGTACAGTTAGATAGAGTAGGTCAAACCACCTCTTCAAGATTTATTTGGAATTTTTCTAATGATTAAAAGCCCATTTAAAAACATTTATTCAAAAAGTGCAGAATTGGTTTCTAGAAGCTCCTTTGATATTTTTACATTGCACCAGCTGTGTTTTTGATGTGATATGGTCCTGAATTCCATGTTACACATTGGAGAATTTTATTGTAATTTATTGAGGTGGAGAAGTATTTTTAAGGAATTATTTCTAGTTTCTGCCATTTAAGAAAAATGGCAGGAAGAAATAGTAAGGAATCTCAAAAATATTTATTTTTGCATTTGGAAGAGAGGTTATGTTATGTAAAACTCAAATTTGCATTGATTTGGCAAAGTGATATGGAGAGAAAAAAACTTGCCTTTATAGAGAAGGTTTTAAGGATTTGGAAATTAAATGGATTTAAATAGTTTGAGCATCCAAATAATTGTGGGAATTATTTGGGGAGTTATCATAACCAAGGTAGATGATGTAAACTTGAATTATACATCATTTACAACTTGATTCTTGAGGGAATATGGTGAGAAAGGAAGATACTAGATTTTTGGGGAACCTAGGGTTTTGATATTTTTATGCCACATAAACATGGTGAGATTAGTGAGCTCAGAGCTCACCTTGGTGAAAGGGGTAGATCGATAGATACACCAAGTTATATATATTATCATGGAAGCCAAATTTGGTCTTGGTTGGATTTGAATTGTTTAGGAGTAATGGCAAACTTTGATGAAAATAAGGCTGCCATAATAGAGTTGTCATGATGGCTCATAAACCATATGGTTCAAGTACATTCTCAAGAATGCATAAAGGTTGGAAAAGGTAGAGCTCCAAAGATTGAATCTAGATAAGAATTCCAGACTTCGCCATTTTGGCAGATTTAGGGTTTTAGCCTAGAGTACAAGTGTAGGTGATTCTGAGAGAGAGCTAGGTTCCAAACTCATGATAAAAGGTATGATGTTGATGTGGTAAATAAGTATATAGTATCCATTCTTATATTGGGTCTTCATTAAGTTCGGAACTATCAAAAGGGATTATCCCTGGATTCGTCTGATTAGGAGAAAAGATGGTCACTTTAGTGACTTAGGATAGATCCAGATTTGGATGCTTGATTTGAGATTGATGATCACAAGCATAGATTGGGTCCTGAAGGATGAGCTACTAGATTAGATCACTCTTGTTCCTGAGCAAACAAGGCAATCAACAGATCAAGGCAATTCATCAGACATCAGATCAAGGCAATTAATCTTATCAAACGTATCCAACTACTACTAGGGTTACCATCAAGCCTAGCTTGAGGTAGGTATGGGTAATTTGGATTGGTTATGTTTTGAGGTAAGATAAGTACCTCTTGGTATTGATGGCGCTGCGTCAACGAGGAGTGCTTCGTCGGGAAACCCCAAGAGCAAGGTGTGATGCAGCATAGCAACAAGTTTTCCCTCAATAAGAAACCGAGGTTATCGAACCAGTACGAGGAAGGAAACATATCAAAGGTGTTGAAAGAAACGTGGAAACCTGCACAACACAAACTCAAGACTTTTCCCCAACAAACAGTGAGGTTGTCAAGCTCTTCGGTTTGCTGTAACAAAGGATTAACTGTATGGTGTGGAAGGTGATGATGGTTTGCAGCAAGTAAACAAGTAACAGTGGAAGATGTATCAATGGTAAAGATTAGACCAGGGTCCATAATTCACTAGAGGTGCTCTCCTTAGATAAACAACATGGAATGAAGGGTAAACAAATTACAGCAGGGCAATTGACAGGAACTAAGCAAGACATAACAATGCAATACTAGACAAAAAGATCCTATGAGTTTCGATTGGGCAATACAAAAATATAAATAGACCGCCATCCAACTGCATCTATGACTAGAAGTCCACCTTCAGGTTATCATCCGAACCCCCTCCAGTATTAAGTTGCAAGCAACAGACAACTGATTTAAGCAAAGTGTGTAAGGTAAACAATCCACTTGTTCCATGAACAAGAGACATTGTTTTATCCCTAGTGGCAACAGCACATCTACAACCGAAGAGATTTCTATCACTTCCCTTGGAAACTAGAGGCATGAACCCACTATCGAGCATAAATACCCCCTCTTGGAGTCAGATAGCTACTAAAAACAGAGAGCATGCAAGATCACAAACAACATAGACATGATAGAATCAAATAGACAAAACCATTAATCAATCTGACATAGTAATCTCAATATCCATCGAATCCCCGCAAACACGGCATGTATGATTACAAATAGATTAGATCTTGATCATGAATGGATCTCACAAGATCTATACATGAAAGCACAAGGAGGAGATACAACAATCTAGCTACTACATGGACCCGTAGTCCAAGGTGGAACTATCCACGCTTCATACCGGAGGCTGGCATGATGACGAAGAAGGCCTTCGGTATGATATCCCCTCCGACAGGGTGCTGGGAAGAACTTTAGATCCCCTCGATCTAGGGACGATGGTGGCGGCGGCTACAAAAGGTTTCGTGGAGTTTTGATTAGGTGCCTAGGGTTTCTGCATCGGGGGCTTCTTATAGGCGAAGGGGTGAGCCAGGGGGGCACCAGGGCGGCTGCAACCTCCTCCCCAGGCACAGGGTGGGCCCACCCACGTGGCCAGGGGGTGTGCCCCCCTAGTGAGACTTCTTCGTCTCATCTTATGGCTTCGTGTTGCCCACGGTAAAATATTGAATTTGGCTTTTGTCCCATCCAATTCTGAGAATATTGATTTTCTGCCTTTCTGGAACCAAAAACAGAAGAAAACAGGCAACTGGCACTGTGGAAACTTGTTAATAGGTTAGTTCCAGAAAACATATAAAAACACCTCAAAGTGTAGACAAAGTAAATAAAAGTAGATACTAAACAAGCATGGAACATCAAAAATTATAGATACGTTTCCGACGTATCAAGCATCCCCAAGCTTAACTCCTGCTCGTCCTCGAGTAGGTAAGTGATAAAAGAATAATTTTTGAGGTGACATGCACCATCAAAACCAAGATCAAACAATTTGCAAGCATTGAAAGCTAGGATCAAAGAACTCTAAACATGTGCATGAAAGATGGAGTTCTAACAATAAGACAAAGTAGCTATGCATGCAGCATGAAAGGCTACAAACAAAGATCATGAATAACATGCATTGAAAAAACGTTTGTTTGTTTCACATACAGAAAACATGGCATAGTGGCATTCAGCTTGTCCCTCATAGAGTAGCAAATATATGCATAGGACACCTTCAAAGTTCATAAGAGTGACTAGATACAGATAGCACAAGAACAAGCAATATCACAATATGCATCAATCAATAAGTTTTGGGACACTGCACATAGAACTAAGAATGACAACTATGCTCTATTAATGGTGCCTCAAGGTAGAAGGTGGAGACTCAATATAATAGTGGAAGAAAGGCCCTTCACAAAGGGAAGCAGGGATTTCAAGTTTCAAAAAGATCTTCCAAAAATTATGGTATTGGTTAGCTTTGAGCCCTCATTGACCCTATCATAAGCATATTGAAGTGATTAATGTTAAAGTGAACAAACTATGGAGAATATGCTTGACAAAGTATAAGTTGGCAATCTCATGTCCCTTGAATGCAAGGGACACACCTCATGCTACTCAACTTCAGTCACTTGTAAGTTCTTGTCATAGTAAGTACATTTGTATCATAGAGAACCGCCAACGGGGTAACCCTTGCACATGGTACATGAGCTATCCCATAAACAAAATGACAAGGCAAGCAGAAAATGAGCATCTCAGCGATATTTTTATTTACTATGTGCATAGATTTTTATTGATGATGCTTCACAGAATGCTCATTATGGTGATGCTGCAAGTTTCCACCATGATTAGGCATGGCTTAGGCTAGCGGCCTAGGCGTTTCTCTAACACAAAATACATAACTCCATGGACTTACAAGCTCTCTCTTTATTTCACACCGGTGACATCCATAGACAAAAGAGCATGATATCAACTGTGTACAGAGTACAAGTGCAATGTTGAAAACGTTCCCCATGACAGCATTGTTCTGCTAATTCCAATGTATAAGTGCAAGCATATACAACATAGAAGACACAATGGTTCAAGTTTATTAGGGTCAAAGAATATGAAGTGTTCCATCAAGTTTGTGAGGGCTTTAATCACTAAGTTTTCACATAACAAAATACTTTTTAATTAGAAGATAGCTGAAAACAAGAATATACTTGGAATGGTGTAACACACCATGCATAGGAATTTATAGTGGACACTTTGGAATAACTTGGTTTCTTGGGAGTTGGAAGCATGAGTAGAGCTTACTCATACAAGTGGAGGCTAGCAAAAGACTGAGAGCAACCAACTAAGAGAGCAATAATGGCCATAATCATGCAGAGCGACAAAACACTACTAACCAAAGCAT
Source organism: Avena sativa (assembly GCA_916181665.1). Classification (NCBI taxonomy): domain Eukaryota; kingdom Viridiplantae; phylum Streptophyta; class Magnoliopsida; order Poales; family Poaceae; genus Avena; species Avena sativa. Next base: position 164,021,196 of record OV702284.1, read on the forward strand.
AGAGTGGTACTACAAGTCAAGGACTAAATTATCATAGAGGCTATGGTGACTTGTTCATAGTCATAACATGGTGTGAGCATGTGCCAAGTCAACCCAAACAAAACATCAAAGGAGAATACCACAATACTATGCTTTTGTATGCTAAAACAACGCATGATTCTTTCAAGGCACACTAAGAAATCCCAATTGTTTGGAACAATACATGCAAGAGCAATAATCACTAATCATAAGGTCAAAACAACACCTAGCATGTCATGCTAAACTCTAAATCACAGTCAATGCAAGCTCCTCTTGCACTTTCAAGCAGGAACTTCCTACTCCTTTCCAACACCAATAAACTTACTTGAAACAACACAGCGAGAACGGGGGCCCAAACTAATTTATTCAAGCAAACTAAACAAACTAAGCAAACCAAACAAAAACTAAGACACTCCAAGAACAACACAAATACTGCATGAAACAATAAAAATGAAGTGTCTAGAAAGACCTGAGCTTTTTATTGATGAAGAAGGGGATGTCTTGGGCATCCCCAAGCTTTGACTCTTGTACCTCTTGGATATTTCTTGGGGTGACACCGGGGTGGCATCCCCAAGCTTGAGCTTTTGTCCATTCTTCATCTCATTACATTATTCTCTCTCTACACCTGAAAATTTTCCTTCATACAAAACTTCACACAATCTTCATTAGCAACACTAGTGTATTCAAAAGATAATATACCTTTGGGTTTAGCTTTGGAACAGCAAAACTTTTCACTAAAAACACAAGCTACTGTAGCAACTCCTTCAAAAAGCTCAATTCCAAAAAAGAGAACTCAAAAAGGAATCAATAAGAAGCAAATGCAAATAATGGCAGAAATCTGTTAAAACAGACCAACAGGTAGAAACCGATTTTTTCGAAAATCTTATGTTGCTCAAATCAAAAGGTGTTGAACTAACTAAAGTTAGCTAACATACTGTTGGATGTATTCGTAAATTTTCAGCTCAATCCGACTTACAGAGACTCCTCACGAATTTTTATGGTGGAGGACAAAAATCTGTTTCGGGACAGCAACTCCCCAAATCTTTCTTCCCTCTCATTAGAGGTCATTCTTGGCACAAAAAGCAAACAAAAAGGATAAGGAGAGGTCATTACTAAAGTAATAACTTCCAAGACTCAAGGAGACTCTTGGGTTATCTCCCAACAAGTACTTTTCTTTAACGCCTTTAAGTTAGGCTTGATAGCTTGAGAAGATGCTCACATAAGAAATACGAATTGAAGTAAAAGAGAGCATCAAGAAGCAAATTCAAAACACATTTAAGTCTAACCCACTTCCTATGCATAGGAATCTTGTATGCAAATAAATTCACAAAGAACAAAGTGACATGCATAGGAAGATGAAACACGAGTAACTTCAAAACTTTCAGCACATAGAGAGGTGTTTCGGTACCATGAAAACTTCTACAACCATATTTTCCTCTCTCATAAAAAATTTAAGTTGCCTCATGAATAAACTCAACAATATAGATATCACATAAAGCATTCTTTTCATGATCTACAAACACATAATTTCTATCAAGCTCAAAACTAGTGGGTTTAAAACCTTCACGGGTTTTACCCAAAGTAGATATTTCAGAATCCACAGGAACATAACATTCATCCTCCTTTGGTAAGCATGGGGGACAATCAAATAATGTAAGGGATAAAGAGTTACTCTCATTAGAAGGTAGGCATGGGTAGATCCATTCTTCCTCCTTTTATTCATCACTCTCCTCCTCTTTTTCATCTAATGAGCTTCCAGTTTAAACAATTTCTTCTTCCATAGGATCCTGCAAGGCATTAGACTCTTCCATTTGTGGAAAGCATCTATTAAAATATTCAAGAATATAGCCATTTTCTTCCTTGTTATTATCAAAGCAAAATTTAAGTATCTCATAAACCACATATTCATAAGGTGCATCATCAGTATTTTCAAGCAAACTTGCAAGTTCAAATGCACCCTTGAAGGCAATAAATTCTTAAATTTGTTCCACATCATAAAAGTCATAATTTCCTTTAACATAAGAGGATATGGTAACATTATCATTATACTCACATTGAAAAGGGAGGTGTTTATACCTCCTACAACAACAAGCTTTATCAAAGCAATAAGTAACATTATAAGTAGAGCACACCTCTCTAGCAATAGTATTCAATTTATCAATTTGTTCCCATAGGTGTTTCCCTTTTTCTAACAAACGGTGTTCCTTATAATAATTCTTTTGTTCTTTCGTGAACCCACCTTGCCAATAAGAACTAGTTTCAAAGAAACCATCCATTGATAGAAAGCATGACCAAGCAAGGCAATAACAGACTACCAAGTAGAGCAGGAACTAATTTTTTGTGTGTTTTTTATAAGAGAAAGCAAGCCAAACTAAACTAATTTTTTTTTGAGTTTTTGATAAAAAGAGGCAAACAAAATCAAGCAAAAGAAACTAAGAACACTAAAAACAAAGTAAAGAGAAAGGTTACTCCCCTTGTGAAGACGTCCTTATCCTCCCCGACAACGGCGCCAGAAAGACTTGATGGCGCTGCGTCAACGCGGAGCGCTTCATCGGGAAACCCCAAGAGCAAGGTGTGATGTAGCACAACAGCAAGTTTTCCCTCAGTAATAAACCAAGGTTATAGAACCAGTAGGAGGAAGGAAACGTATCAAAGGTGTTGCAAGCAACGTGGAAACCTGCACAACACAAACTCAAGACTTTGCCCCAACGAACAGTGAGGTTGTCAAGCTCATCGGTTTGCTGTAACAAAGGATTAACTGTATGGTGTGGAAGGTGATGAAGGTTTGTAGCAAGTAAACAAGTAATAGTGGAAGATGTATCAATGGTAAAGATTGCCCCGAGGTCCATAGTTCACTAGAGGTTCTCTCCTTAGATAAACAACATGGCATGAAGGGTAAACAAATTACAGCAGGGAAATTGACAGGAACTGAGCAAGGCATAACAATGCAATACTAGACAAAAAGATCATATGAGATTCGATTGGGCAATACAACAATATACATAGACCGCCATCCAACTGCATCTATGACTAGAAGTCCACCTTCAGGTTATCATCCGAACCACCTCTAGTATTAAGTTGCAAGCAACAGACAACTTGTAACATCCCAATTTCAGCAACCCTGACTTAATGTCCAAAAGGCAAAAATCAAGGGGAACAAAAACTTTTTCTTGTTATATGTTGCAGTGTTTGCTTACTTGTTTGCTTGTGCTCATGCAACTGTTTGTGTATCAAGTGATATACTCCTCATCTCAACAATAGTTTACAAAAAGCTATTTTACAAAGTAGAGGTCTTGGATCATCTTTCATATTCTCAAATGTCCTGGCATTTCAAAAACTTGAGCCAAGTGGACTTTGACTCAACAAAATACTTTACTAGTTTCTATTAACAAAACTATGGAGACCTATATATAATCTCCTTATGTTTTTAAGACAGAACTCCTAGCTACTCTTATCCCTAGGTTTTCCCAAAACTTTTATTAAAACATTTTCATTCCAACCTTGGTAGAAATACCAAGATGGTCCTTATCTTACTTCAAAATACACCCAACTCAAAATACCCACCCTTACCTCAATCTAGGCTTGATGGTAACCCTAGTGGTAGTTGGATGAATTGTCTTGATCTGTTGTTTGATGAATTGCCTTGATCTGTTGTTTGATGATTTGCCTTGATCTGTTGATTGTCTAGTTTGCCTAGGAACTAGAGTGAGCTAATCTAGTAGCTCATCCCCTAGGACCCAATTTTTTTGTGATCATCTTTCTCAAACTAAGCATCCAAATCTGGATGAACCCAAGCCACTTAAGTGACCCTCTCATCTCCTAATCAGATCAATCCAGGGATAACCCCTCTTGATGGTTCCAACCTAGTGAATAACCAATCCAAGTTTGGATCCCCTCTATTAAATCTATACCTCAACATCAACCCCTTATGGGAAAGTATAAACCCTTGCCACCCTCTCAATTGTTTCCCTCTTGCATACTAGTCAAAATCTCCCAATCTGCCAAAATGGCTAGGTCTGGATTTCTTATCTAGATTCAATCTTTGCAGCTCTACCTTTTCTAACCTATGTGCATTATTAAGGATGTACTTGAACCATCTTGTAGTACATATTTAGTAATACCAAATCCCACTCTTGCCCTTGGCTAAGCCATTTTAATTCCCACTCATCCCTGATGGTTTTGTAGTCAACATAATAATCTTTTCTCTAAATCTTATCATCTTGCCTACTTTGGCAGAAGCTCACATCTATATGCCACCTACCCTTGACCAACTCCTTGCTTGGTTATGATCTACTAATCATGGCCTATCAACCCCCACTTCACTTGTTTCCATTGGAGCCTTGTGCTTCTTAAACCCACATTGTTTAGGGGCTACCAGATGTATCTACTATGGCAGCCTTTTTTTCAACAAAGTTTGCCATCTTTTCTAGACCCCCTCAAATGCAACCAAGCACAACTCTTGCATCCTTGATCATCTATATAACTTATTCTATCTATATATATACCCCTGGTACCAAGTTGAGATCTGAGCTCCCTAATCCAACCATGTTTAGGTGGTATGAAAATAACAAAACCCTAGATCCTCAAATCAACCTCTTCTTTCAAAAATACCTCTTGTTTGTAAATATCCAAGGTGATCTTGTTATATATTATAAGTATACATCATCTACCTTGGATATAAGCATCCCCAAATAATTCCCATAATTATTTGGATTATTAAACTATTTAATTCCCTTTACTTACTAAACTCTCAAAATCCTTGTCTATAAAGGCAAGTTTGTTTTTATCCAAAACACTTTGCCAACTCAGTGCATATTTGAGTTCTCCACCTCATACCCTATCTATCAAACTCAAAAATAAATATTTTTGAGATTCTTGATTATTTCTTTTGCCCTCTTTCTTAAATGGCAGAAACAAGAAATAATTCCCTTAAAATTACTTTTCCACCTCAATAAATTCCAATAGAATCCTCCAATGTGTGTTATGGTATTTAGGAACATATCACATAAAAAACCAAGCTTGTCCAATGTAAAAATATCAAATAAGCTTTCATTTTGTACTTCTGCACTTTTTAATAAGTGCTTTTAAATGGGGTTATAATCTCTAGAAAAATCCCATTTAAATCATGAAGAGATTATTTGACCTCCTATATCCACCAGTACCCTTTTTATCACCTTGCCTAATGCAACATTTCCAACTTTCTTCACAAGTAACTATTTGACCAAGTTTGCAAAACTAGCCCAAACTTGTCTCAAACCAACACAAAACCTCATCCAATCTTCCCAAGCACTCCTACACAACACCATCACTCCCCCTGGTCGTGCTACACTATAGCATGGCACTGTTCCTTTGTCCCTAGTGTTTGGAAATGAAGTGAGAGGGGTGGGATCCTTCTTGTCTTGCAAAATATCTATAAGGACAACAACTACCACTCCCCCTCCACCCTCTCTGCCATGAACCAGGGCCCGACCACACCTCCCCACCGTCCTTAGCATCCAATGGGGAGGCCATGGACCAGCTCCATGCTCATCCATAAGCCACACCCACCACAGACCCATCACTTTGGTTTATAAGGCCATAGGCCAGTACTACCCCGTCCCCTCCCTCATTTGCATCCTCTCACCCCAGCTCACCCCTCCAGAGCGTCCTTTCCCTCCCCTGCCTAGCCTGTCCCGAGAGGAGAAGAAAAATGGCCTCTCGGCCATTGCTCAAACTCTGAGCATAGTACTCTCTCCTCTGCTCCACTCTCTCTGCATGTCCTCTCCCTGAACTCCCCTTGCCCCTCTGAATCTAATCCCGTGCTTCTTTTCACCATGCAGCCACCCCTGGAGGTTCCGTCATCGAGCTCCATCGCCCATCCTTTGGTGGCCGTCGCGAGAGCACCTCTCCGTTGTGGAACAGGACGAAGCAGACCCTCCGTGTGATCCCCGTTGTCGACCGTGTCCACCTGCACCCTCTACGGCCCCTCTACTCCGTCGGTAAGCCCTCCCCCGACCCCCTCTCTCCTCTGCTAGGGTTTCTGCCCGCGGGCGGCGGCGCCATGTAGAAGATGGCCCCTGGCCGTACGATCTCCTTCTAATCCTATGGCCGAACGCCTCGCGTACCCCTTCATCACTAGCGGTCGCTGACGGGCCGACCCCGCCTGTCAGTTTCAAACCTCATATCCCACGCGTGCTACCACAAGCCGGACCGGACTCCTGGCCCTATGCAGCCCATTCCCCTCATATTCGGCCCAGTAGCACCTCGTTTTTTTCCTTTTTGCGTAAAACATTATAGATCTGACCAGCAGCTGTTTAGTTTAAATGTTTTTGAAATTGAAAACCTGCACAGATTTCTCAGATATATGTTTTGGTACATGACCACATGTTTTCCCCAACATCCAGTACAAGAATTATACCAAAATAATGCATACCTTATCTATGATAAATCATCTACCAAAAGGTATCCTTTTCACTAATAGAACTCTCTAGAGAGTTTTATTCACCCAAATGACCTGAAACCACTTTGTACTGGTAGGTATTATCCATACCTTGCATGTCCCACTGGCCCCATACCCATTGGCTTCCTATTTCTCCTTTAGTAAAAATAACAAACACAGAGCTTTTCTTCCTTTAGAAAATTCCCTAGGTCAAACCAAGTGATTTTTGATCTAATTCCAACTCCCCTTGGACACACACAACCGTATATTTCAAAATACAGTAGCCCATAATTTTATGAACCGTTGTTGAATTTTAGTGAATTAAAATATTCTGTGCATGGTTTATTTACTAATAAAATCACCACAGTAGCTCTATAAATCCAAAAAGATTGATTACAATTTCTACAGAAAGGTATTATCAGTACCAAACATGTTTCCTTCGAATCACCTAAAAATATTTTGTAAATTAAATATTATGAAAAAGACAAATCCCATCTAGTACTGTCTTTGGGAATTTCTCAAGGGCATTCTGGTAATTTTTTTTAGGTGATTCCAAATCCTCTTGATTCAGTCCACTAAATACTACCTAATCACCTAAGGAAATAATTTTTGGAACTCCAGAACAGTTCTGGTGAATTATTCCCTAAAACTAGAGTTTTAATCACCATAAAATCCATTATAAATCAATGGAAATTGATAAATTAGTGAAACCACTTTTGTTGGATTAATTTTATGAATACCTATCTGATGGTATCATTTTTACACAATGGTATCACACAGATCCATCCCTTGGTCAAAAACCCCTCTCTTAGGTAGTTCCTGGGCTTTAAAATCCAAAAGGATCCTTTCCCTAATGCCTCCAAATCTTCTCCCAATCCAATAAAATCATACCTCCAATACCCTACTGATATATATCATTATAATTATCCTTTTATTTCAGTATGATTTGATGTTGGTATGTCTTGTACTGAATGTGGTGTTGTTTGTTGCATCTATACTCGATAATGGCGATAGTTGCGTTTGCGAGACGCCGAGAAGAAGGAAGGATCGGGTTATTCTTATTATTGTTATTATTGGTATTCTGGTATTATAAAGAAGTCAAGGGACATCTCGCTGGTCACAATAAATCCACCATTCCTGAACTCCTATATTAACCTACTCCTTTTTATCAATGGTTTTATATCTCGTTTATGAACGGCACGATTAAATTGCATGGTTTGTTTCAAATAAAAGGCGTGAGTAGCTTGGATCCTCCAAGTTATGGATGAGTGTCCATTAGGACACCTACACTATTGACACCCATCTTTATACTTTATATCGAGGCTAAAATGCTTAGCATCTTCCCTCTTGGAAACCACGGATTTTCAATGATAAAACTATTTTGGGTTTTACCCTACTACAAAGTTTTCAAAATAAAACCCTTGGAAAGAGGCATCGTTTTCGAGTGGAGTTTTTACTAAAGATGATATGAGAAGGATGAAGAGAAAGTCAAGCAACAGAAAGAGAAGGGATGTTCTACGCCTTTACCGGAACAATTTATCCGTGCAACCACACTACCTCAGTTGCTAGGGCTTAACTCGTAGTTTGTGGTCTTTAGCCGGGGCTGCTCGTACTCGCTGAAGGGGATAAATCCCCTGAAATCCGGACTGTCTGGGACAAGGTACCGGTGCAACAATTGGGTCTCTCGTGGAAGGTATGACTTAAGGTAAGTACGGGAGGAAGTGGAGTCACAATTGCTATGTGCCAAACTACGGTTTGGGGGTAGGGGCCAGTACGGGAGGAAGGACTATGGTCGTCGTGCCACATACTCGTACCGGAGAGAACAACGCAAAAGGAAAAGCCGCCTTTGCTAGGGATGGACAAATGAAATGTTAGGTTTGATTATACGAACCCCCGTCTACCATGTGTAGCGGGCCGTGGTTGTATCCCAGCGGATGGATTGATTCTTGTGGGTAAAGTGCACAAACTCTACAGAGTCTAATCTATTCGAATAGCCGTGTCCACGGTTAAGGACGGTTGGAAAGGTGATTGCTAGGAGTACCCTTGGGATATGTTTGAGATAAATAAAAATGATGTGACTTGGTCACGAGGAAAGATAAGAACGAGTTTGATTTGACCAGAGATGGTCGAAGATGTTTTAAAAAGGGTTTTACTATAAAACTGTTTCCAAAGTTTTTAACAAGGATATGGGGATATCCGGACTTTCTAAAAGGAGGCATATTTTCCAAAAACTCTTTTTCAACAAAGATATAGAGATGCCAAGGTTAGGCTTTTCAAAAACAACTATAGTGTAGAGCTATCTCGTCACAACCCAATATGCATTATCTTTGTTACCTTGTCTCGGTGGTTTGCGAGTACATTCAAAGTACTCACCGGCATTGTCCCTGGCTATTTACTTGGCCAGATTGCAGATGTTAAGAAGTGACGAAGATGTTGACGTCTGTGCGAGCTAGGCCGTCTTCCCAGTCAGTTGCCTATAGGTCAAGGCATGACATGGGCTCTGCGCTTGAAGACTTCCGCTACTTGTGTTGTAATCGCCATAATGGCCATTCTATAAGTTTTGTACTCGTTACTATATGGATGTTGTAATGATACTAGTCGGTTATGCTCACGGCTCACTGATCATGGGAACGTGACTTGCATGCATAACGGGTATTCTTGGACCATAAATCCAGGGGTGCCACACAACTGCTTTAAGCAAAGTGTGTAAGGTAAACAATCCACTTGTTCCATGAACAAGAGACCGTTGTTTTCTTCCTTGTGGCAACAACACATCTACAACCGAAGAGATTTCTGTCACTTCCCTTGGAAAACTAGAGGCATGAACCCACTATCGAGCATAAATACCCCCTCTTGGAGTCACTAGCAACTACTTCGCCAAGATAGCTACTAACAACGGAGAGCATGCAAGATCACAAACAAGACAGACATGATAGAACCAAATAGACAAAACCATTAATCAATCTGACATAGTAATCTCAATATCCATCGGATCCCCGCAAACACAACATGCATGATTACAAATAGATTAGATCTTGATCATGAATGGAGCTCACAAGATCTATACATGAAAGAATAAGGAGGAGATACAACCATCTAGCTACTACATGGACCCATAGTCCAAGGTGGAACTACTCACTCTTCATACCGGAGGCTGGCATGATGAAGAAGAAGGCCTCCGAGATGATCTCCTCTTCGGCAGGGTGCCGGGAAGAAATTCAGATCCCCCGATCTAGGGACGATGGTGGCAGCGGCTACAGAAGGTTTCGTGGAGTTTTGATCGGGTGCTTAGGGTTTCTGCATCGGGGGCTTCTTATAGGCGAGGGGGCGAGCCAGGGGGGCACCAGGGCGTCTGCACCCCCCCAGGCGCGGGGTGGGACCACCCGTGCGGCCAGGGTGTGTGGCCCCCTAGTGATCCTTCTCCGTCTCGTCTTCTGGCTTCGTGTTGCCCACAGTAAAATATTGACTTTGGCTTTTGTCCCGTCCAATTCCGAGAATATTGATTTTCTGTCTTTCTGGAACCAAAAACAGAAGAAAACAGGCAACTAGCATTGTGGCAACTTGTTAATAGGTTAGTTCCAGAAAACATATAAAAACACCTCAAAGTGTAGACAAAGCAAAGCAAAGTAGATACTAAACAAGCATGGAACATCAAAAATTATAGATACGTTTCCGACGTATCAGGTATCTCTACCAAGATTGGAGTGGAGGGGTTTTAGGAAAAGGTTTTGGAAAAACCTATAGATAAGAGTATTTGAATGTTCTATCTGGAAAAATAAGGAGATCGTATGTAGTCCTCCATAGTTTTGTTAATAGTACTAATAAAATATTTTATTTGGTCAAACTCATCTTGGCTCAGGTTTGAATTGCCAGAACATTTGAGAATATGAGCCAAGACATCTCTTTTGTAAAATAGCCTTTTTCAAATAAGGTTGAGATAAGAAGTATATCACCTAATACACAAACAGTTGCATGAACACAAGCAAACAAGTAAGCAAGCATTGCAACAGGCAACAAGAAAAAGTTTGTGTTCCCCCTAATTTTTTCCTTTTTGGACAGCAAATCAGGGTTGCTGAAATTGGGATGTTACAGGACTCCTACTCCTTATCGTATACAGATTCTAACACCCTACCTCAATCTCAAACTCTCTTAGAATCCAGAAGATTGAGATTGCGTTTACAACCTACAAACTGCGGCTACAAATTGCGGCTGTGGAAGAGGATTCGTGAAGATGTCAACAGGTTGAACTTTGGAGGGGATGAACTTGATACGGAATCGCATGGAATACCGGATTAGATGAAAGGTATCTAGCACCGATGTTGTCGCACCAAAGGACTGGAGGATGATCTTGAGAGACTCCGAACTCTCTCAATAAGGATTGCACCCATATGAGCTCAGTTGTGGCATTAGCAACCGCCTTGTATTCAGCTTCGGTACTACTGCGAGATACTGTAGCTTATTTGCAAGCATTCCAAATAATACTACATAGCCCCCCGTGGATCACCTATCATCAGGACTGCCAGCCCAATCCACATCTGAGAAGGCTGAGAGATCACAAGATGGTGCAGGCTGGAGAAGCAAACCATACGAGGCAATGAGACAGATGTAGCGCAGAATACGCTTCACAGCTGACCAATGAGATGTCCTGGGTGCATGAAAATACTGACATACATGGTTAACTGCATAAGAGACATCTGGTCTGGTGATAGTGAGGTATTGCATACCACCAATGAGCATGCGGTACTCAGTAACATCATTAGGCGAAAGAGGATCTCCATCAAGAGCAGACAATCGATCAGTAGCAAATATAGGAGTGGTAGCATGTTTGCACTTCAACATACCAGCACAACGAACAAGTCCAGAGAATACTTGTGCTGAGTGAGAGTCAACCCAGAAAAAGACCATGAGACCTCTAGACCAAGGAAGTAGTGCAGGGCACCCAACTCCTTGACAGCAAAATCACCACTCAGCGCAGACAAGAGACGACCAGCAGCAACGTCAGAGGAGATGATGGGGATTTTATCATCAACATAAACCAACAAATACATAGTGACCTTAGGACGCTGAAGAAGGAACAAGGACATGTTAGAAGTTGATGGAACAAACCCATGAGCCTGAAGGATAGAGCCAAGACGTGCATGCCACGCACGAGGAGCCTGCTTAAGTCCATACAGAGCCTTAACAAGGCGGAAAATATGTTGAAGACGTGCAGGATCAACAAAACCTAGGGGCTGCTGACAAAGAGACCATCCTCGAGTAATAGCCAAAGCAAGCAGCAAACGAATGGTAGTAGGCTTGACAATTGGGCTGAATGTGTCTTCATAATCAATACCATACCTTTGTTTGAAGCCTTTAGCAACTAACTGTGCCTTGTAGCATTCAATAGAACCATCAGCATGCTTCTTAACTTTGAAGACCCACTTAGAAACAATAATATTAACACCAGAAATAGGAGGAACGAGTTGCCAAGTATCATTCTTCATAAGTGCCAGAAATTCATGCTCCATGGTAGCATGCCAGTGAGGAATACCAAGAGAAACGTGAAAGTGTCAGAGATCAGCTATGGGACCTAGAGATCTGGATTCGAAAATGGTGCGAAGAAAAAAGATCAAGGAAGAACGAGAAAATGCGGGTGAGATCTGTACATCTCTTCGTCACTCTCCTTATATAGTGGCGCTACCCAATGATATCAGGTTAGCCGTTACTTTGCAGTAAATCCGCTAAGTTACCGTTGGAAATTAACCAATGGCTAGTTTGACTGCGCTGACGGTCCAACCTTGACCAAATTGGTCATTCATCTACTCCAGTCGCAAACTTCACTCGCTCATTCCAATCGCTTGGGCGAGGCGACCTGGAGGTTGACCGACTCGTCAAGCTACCACTACCAATATACAAGGAATTCTCTCCTCATTGGAGGAGTTCGACACCGATTTGACTTGGCGTCCACTTGGACTCGCCTACTCCGAATGCCATGTTGACACCTCCGACGAACCCCCGATGCACTCGGGGACTACTGATGGGGATATGCCAATCGGGGTATGCCATAGGTAGGATTCGACTGGCCCAAGACTGCTCCTAATGGGCCTCGTGGAATGGCGACTGAAGGAGACTTCAACGAAGCCCAGTGACTCGAAGTAGAAATCCCAAAAGATTATAATAGGACCAGTTGGATTAGGTAAAATCCTCCGAAACCTTAACTGACTCGGTTGTAATCCCGTAAACCCTAGCAAGGTATACCTATATAAACCTTCCTATGGTAGCCATTATACTCACGAGCTATTAGCTACTCCATCCTTGCAACTCGCTGCCCAACTCTCCAAGATCGCTACCTTTGTAATCCGCTCTCCACAATCAATATAATCAAGCAGGAAGTAGGTCTTTACCCTATGGGGGACCGAACTTGGGTAAACCCTTGTACGTCCTCAATCTTGATCCACACATGGCGACTAGCTCTTTCCCTCAATCGACTCAATCGCTACCCCTGATAACGATTGTCGTGGCCATTTCCACGACAGCTGAGTGGGTATACCTCTTGGAAGCCGTCGCTTTGGTGAAGTTACATCTGTGAAAATTCCTGTTTTGTGTAAACACTCTCCATATGGCGAAGTTTCGCTAACGGCCGTTCATGGTTTTTCCTCTTTGCTTGAGAGAGTTTTTCATGTTAAAATCTTGTGTCCCCTATATGATATTTATTTTCATTCTTCATTTCTTCTTGTCGTGTTTACAACAGAGGTGGTGGAGAGGAGATGTGATAATGTAAACGGGCTGTAAGTAAAGAAGCAACTTAATATGTGCTCTAATGTACTTTGTGAGAGTAAAATATGGGCCACGTGCTCCAATTTTTTCCATTAAAAACGGATATAAGATATGCTGTAGTACGAAAACAATATCCTGCATATAATATTTTTCATCGTAAGGGCGATACAATTACCATAGTGATATAGTCTTCATCTCTGAATGTGACTTTAAGAAAAGATTTAATTGGACCTTGACTTGCCTCTTGGAATGTCTTCCTTCGATGCTTGTCATTAATACAATTAGCACATGGGTGTGATGAATTTTGCTGGAACTTAAACAAGAATAATCAATTCTCAGTTAGTTCTATGTACAACGCAATATTCTAGCTAGACTTACTAGTTAATAAGAAGAAGAAAATTTAAAAGATGAAGATACCTCTAAAAATATATTTTTTGCTTGGTATGTCAGGGTTATTCTTACTAAAGAGAATCTTGTTAAGCGAATTTCGCATGGTGATATGAAATGTGTTTTTAGTCATCACGGTAAAACAATTAAGCATTTATTTTTCAAATATAAATGCGTCGGTTTTATATGGTCAGTCATCCAAGTAGGTACAACCTTCTATCCATTTCTTAGCATTGCCAATATTATTGAGAATTAGTTACATGGTGTAGATAGCGAATACATAATACTTCTTGGGTGGTATTGTCATTATCTAGTCATTGTGTCTATGTAGAAATTATAAAGTGTTTATTGTTTAAAAAAAATTCTCTCTTACAAGTTATGTATCGGTGTACCCGTATCATATGATTATGGTTGTCTCTATATTGCGTGGAGTTTCACGACCTCTTTATGGATATGTGTACACGTTTGAAGAATACAGAGCGGTATTTATTTATTCTACATGGATGTCAGCAATAACCTTCGAATCGGCCCTCCATCACCTTAGATGTTTTGCAATTTCTTAATATGATATGCAATTCATGTTTTATTAATATTTATTTGTGATTGTGGACTTATATTGGTTGTGTACATCTTAGTTATACATATACCATACTCTTTAAATAATAAAAGCTTTCTTTATTAAAAGAATATGAGCCGTACATTAATAAAATAATTAATAAAATAATGCCCTATTTAATAACTGTTTTATATTGAACTTGCTCTAATTTTACACCCTCAATTGTGTGAAGGCGTAAAGTGTGAGGTTGACCACAACAAAATTGTGCTATTTCGAGTACCGTGTCGTTCTTCCTTTTCTTTTCTTTTTTTGAATAGGGGACAGTCCTGGCATCATCCTTTATCAGAGGTGGCAGTACAATTTACAAAAAGGGACTCAAATAAATAGAAAATTATAACCAAGTCCCTGCAATTTGCACACAGGACCTCGACAAAGATCAGGGAAATGCCATTGAGGCCAGCTCCTTCGCCTCCACCATCATAGTCTGTTGCACGGCCACCCTCACCAACGCCGGGGACTTCGCTACTTGGGGCGGTGAGAGAGGAGCAAGCCGCACCGCAGACAAAGGGCCTCCACATCGGCATGATAGCCTAGACATTGAAGATCAACTAGCGTCGGTCGAATTCTACCGACACCAGCGCAAAAGGAGGGAGAGGCCACCGTTCGGCCAACGCATACACCGACAAATCCATTGCCGGTGTCGAAGATCTCGTGCGAGAAGCAGCGCTTATCCCCTGCTGCAGCGCCAGCCTTGAAGCTCCGCCACCACCTGATTCACATGCCGCAACACCACCATGGCTAGCAGGAGCACGCGAAGAGGAGGAAGCCGAGCCGTCACCGACACCATCGGGAACTGCTAGATCTGGCAGCCAAATGAGCTTATTTGGACAGGATGTTATCTTCTCCACCACCTCCGTCGCCTCCCACCTCGGGAGTTCGTCGGAAACGCAGAGCGCCACTTCCTAGTAGCTACTCGCAAGCACCACGGACACCCCGAACCACGACATAACATCGACTACAACTACTACTAGCCTACAACTACTACTAGAACCTACACGGGCGCCACCATCTCCAACCGGCATCGCCACGGGATTTGGCTCGGGTTTGGCCCGAAAGACGGTGGATGTCTCAACGAAAAGGGGGAGAGAGGAAAGGAGGGAAGAGGACTGGGGAGTTCCAGTCCGTTCTTCCTTTTCTAAGGAAGATTAAGGGCATCTTCACCGGGTCTACCCAACGGTCACGTCCGAACTCGTCCATGCACAGCGTTCCAGCGGTACGACCCATCAGGACTGACACAGGCCGGACCGACCCATCCGGGCATCAAACTTGGGTCAGGGATGCGTATGTCTAGACAGACGTGGATGTTGGCCTGTCCAGTTTCGTAGCAGGCTGGCCCAGTTGCATCCATACAATGGGTCTTCTTCTCTCTCCACTCTCTTGGACTGGCCTGTCCGATTTAATCTGTTTGGGTGGGCGCGTCGCCGCTCCGTCTCCTCCCAGTCCATCCTGGACCATTCCAGGATGTTCGGCAAGGATGGATTCACCGGCGGCTGCGGCGCCGCCTCCTGGAGGGACTCCTCCATCGCCATCTTGACGGCGAACGCCTCCTCGTCGACCAGCACCGGCCAGTCCTGTGGCTTCGGCTTGGGCGTGCGAAGGTGGAGATGGCCGGTGGGCGGCGTCGGAGTGCGCGCCTCATTGATGACGATGCCGCGCGACCTGGTTCTCAGCGGCGAACGGACCGACTGAAAGAACATGTTGGGCCCTCATGTGTGGTTTTGGTAATTAATGACAATCTTTATGGACTAATGTGTGTAGTAAGTTATACTTGTAGGATTTGTCCATTGGCATCGTTTGGAGCATGTGTTGGCTTTAAGGTCAATGAAATGCAAAGAAGATTTGATGGGCAAGCTCAATATGCGAGGTTGATGATGAGGAATTAAGGAAGGCGTTCCATCTTGAGAAGGGCAAGATCGTATACATCGAGCTCGAGTGGAATGCTCAAGGCAAAGGTATAATATTGATAGGTTTTCCCTTTTACCGGTCTTATGTTGTGTGTGTGAGACCGGGTTTAGGATAGATAACCGTACTATCAAGAGGGGCTCTCGTATGAGTAATTCGGTCACATCGTTCGGAGAGATCTCAAACCTTTGCATACTTGCATCATCGTATTTGGTTGTTATTTGGTCTTATCCATGTGAGGATATAGAGCTTGTGGTAATCTCCATAACAAGCTCTTGTTTATCAAAATCGGATCTTCCATTTGTATCTTGTTGCGATTTTGATTTATACGGCTTTTCGGTTTTCTCACCAAGTGAGATATATCACATTATTCTACTTGATACTTTCCCACTTGGTGATAATTAATATTTCTACTTTTTATTGGGAAGCTCTTGTCGTCCTTTATCCAACGCAATTTGAATCGGGTCAATCGAAGCTTCCAGTCAAAAGTTATTGCCGTTTGAATATTTGCCTGTTTGTCTGTTTTCTAGGTCCAGCGGTAGTACCGCCAGGACGGGCCGATACTACCGCCCGGGCCTGAAAACGGCCCGTTTTCTTTCTGCCTCGCTAGGTACCTATTTACGGTAGTACCGGCCCGGTAGTACCGCCCGGGTGGGCCGGTAGTACCGACCGGCCCAGTTATTTTCTCTGAATTGCCTAGATCCAGGTCTGTTTTGCTGGCTCTGCGCGCGCGCCGCTTCTCACCCGCATGCCGCCCACCCGCGCGCCTGCTAGGTCGCTGCACGCTGGGCCCCGCCGCGCCGCTGCGTTGCTAGCTGCTGCGCACCCACGCGCGCGCGTCTGCCGAGCCGCTCCTACATGCAAGCTGTTGCGCGCCTGCGCTGGGGCCCAGCCTGGCTGCATGCGTGCCTGTTGCGCTGCGCCCGCGCTGCTGGCCGCTGACGCCAGCTGGCCCCGCATGCATGCGCCGCTGTGCAACGCGCTTGCCACCCACGCGCCTGCATGCTCACTGCGCGCTGGGCCCGCCGCCGCTACGTTGCTAGCTGCTGTGCGCGCGCATGCAGCTGGCAGCATCGCAGCTGGGCCTCGCGCTGACCCGCATCTGCCGCTGCCGCATCTACTTTCTGCTGCCGCTAGCTGCTGCTTCGCATGCGCACGCTGCGCTGCACGCTGTCCTGCTGCTGCTCTGCATGCTGCTACGGCTGGGGCCCGCGATGGCGTGCTGCACCCGCGCGCGCTGCCGCCCATTGCCCCCACGCACGCGCAGGCCCCACCTCGCAGGCTCTTTGACCTTTTTCCTCGCGATTTTCTGTTTGGGTGCGGTAGTACCGGGGCCAATCCCGTAGTACCGGACCGTCCAGAAAAAATGCCTCAACGGGCAGATTTTGCCTAGCTCTTTAAATAGCTTTGCCCCATTTTTTAACTTCTTCCTCCTTCTTTTGTCCAAGCTTTGCCCCATTTGCTTTACTCTTTGAGCTTGATTTCTCCTCACCCCTCCATTGATTCTTGCACATATTTGAGGGGTAGTTAGAGGAGATCTAGATCTACGTTTTGACCAAACCAAAACATCTCTTTGTGAGTGTATCTTTGGGGATCTAGATTTTGGGGGATTTTGTGTATCTCTTTGATTCCTCCTCTCTTGTTCCCCCAATAGCTTTAGTAGCTTTGTTGGAACTTGATAGTTAGGGATTTGGGCATCTTTGTGGTGTTCTTGCCATTTGCATTTGTTGCATCGGTTTGAGTTCTCCTCGGAGGATTTGGTTTGAATTGCTCATTGGAGCTTGTCCCTCTTGGGTTCTTGGAACCCTAGACGGTTTTGTGGCCTTGGTGGCATTTGTTGAGGCCTTTTGTGGCGTTTGTTGGGAGCCTCCAATTAAGTTGTGGAGTTGTGCCCCAACCTTGTGAGAGGTTCCGGTTGCCACCGACAAGTGCACCGATAGTGGAAGCGTGGATCGATCCCATTGGGGTGAGATTCACCAGAGAATAACGGAGGCCTTTTGTGGCGTTGGTGGTTTGATACCACCCCCTCTCCAAACGAGACGTACTCCATGTTGGGAGGAACTCGGTAAAATATCGGTGTCCCCGCGTGCCTCGGTTATCTCTATACCCGAGCTCTTTACTTATGCACTTTACATTGTGATAGCCTTCGTGTTTGAAGTACTATATATCTTGCTATCACTTTGTTGCTTGTATTGCTTAGCATAAGTTGTTGGTGCACATAGATAAACCTTAGTTGTTTCTAGGTTGTGCTTTACAAAGTAAACACTAGTTTTATTCCGCCTTTGTTGAGCCACTCTAGGAAAAGTTTTAATCGCCTATTCATCCCCCCTCTAGGCGACATCCGTATCCTTTCACCAACGTCTTCGGCTCCCGCTTAACGGGCCAGAGCGGCGGCGAAGCCACCGACGCGGAGCCCAACGAGTGGGAGGATGACGAGGAGAGGCTGGCCATCCTCCTCGGCAGCTAGTTGGTCGGAGGGCGCCGCCCCAACCTGGCCGACAGCATGGGGTTGCAGGGGAAGGCGAGGCGAGGCTCGTTGCCGGCGTGGATGTACTCCAGCACGGCGGCGAGTGTGCGCCTGGGAGCGCTCCAAAAGCGGCGGCGCCCCGCTACGTTGTTCCTCTTTGGCGGAGAGCCCGGCGGCCCTCCGTGGCGGGCTAGAGCCTGCTTCCGCCGCTCGGCGAGATGCTTCTCCCAGAAGACGCGGTCGCCCGGGTCGTCCATGGCTGCGATAGCCGCCGCTATCTCGTCGTCGAGCTCCTCGGGCTTCAGTTCCGGCGGAATAGGGATCCTACCGGCGCTGAGCTTCCAGCCGGTTGGGAGGCGGATATCCGGCGGCGCCATGTAGCCCGCCTCGTACAACATGCGTGCCTCCCAAGGCTAGAGGGTGCGGCGGCCAAAGCCATTCTCCGCTGCCGGGTCGCCGGGTGCCTTTCGCCCATGTTGTGCGGCAAAGGAGAACTCGGAGTTTGCCGGAGTTGGGGAGTTGTGGAGGGGAAGTGGAGGAGCGTTGGAGGTGAGTGAAATGAGTCGGCGATGCCGTCGGATTATATATGCCGAGAAGGGCGGGAGGGGTGTAGCGGCGAGGACGGAAAAAGGGGAAACGGCGGGAAGTTAGTGCCCGCCGGTCCATCGCGTGAGCCGATGCGGCGGCAGTGGCGTGGTACTTCGTCGACGCGTGGCCGAAGCGACGAACAGTTATTGCCCAACGTTCGCCGCGTGGTTTCGAGGAGGACGACGACTCGGTTTTCGTCGCTGACTCGGTGGGTCCACACGCCGCTTCGCTTTATCCGGTGTTCCCAGGACGTTCCCGAAATCCTGGATATGGTCTAAGAAATCCGGACCAAAGTTGGTCCAAATCCGGACAAAAAGAGGTTTTTAAAAACACGAGGGGACCGATTTCGGTGTGTGAACCTAAATTTGGCGACTGAAGATGCTCTGTAACTCTCGCAATCCATTTGTCATCATTTTGGTTCCGTCCACTGGTTCTGCACCCAAAAGCCGCCACGAGATCACGTACAGGCCGAAAAAGGCATTTCGATTTTCTTACACATACGACATGCAAAAATATCCGTGGTACAAACTGACATGACAATTGTTTGTTTTTACTACCTTGGCGCGCGTGTGTGATTTCACGTCGGGTGCGGTAGGTACCACCAGGTGCCGAGTGATCATTTTCCTCCGTCCTTGTGACACGGCCATTTCGCAAGTGCGGTCGATGTGCTCTGCCTCCAAAAGCCTTGGGATTTTTTGCACAGGCACTCTGTAGGCGGATGCCGCCACGTTCCTACTACTACTACTACTGTCAAGGACTAGTCTGTACCCAAACAGATCGTGACCTTCCGGCAATGATTTGGAACGGAGAGGGGAATGGTTACAGAGGTATTTTTTCTGACATACTGCTGGTCTATTAAAAATGCCATGTTTCGCAAGTCCTAATTGCTGTGCTCCCACAAGATATACTCCAAATTAACACGCATACGAAACAGCCATGTTCCAACTACCACTCCAAGCACGGAGGCAGCGAGAAAAGGAAACCGTGATGCAAAAGGAGGCACGGAGGCACGGAGCCATGTTCCAACTACCACTCCAAATTAACTACCACATGAATGAATCCGCAAAGCTACGAAGCGCCCGTCACCAAAAACTCGTTCACGATCTACAATGTTTTTGATCTGATATAAATTTAGGGTGCATTCTTGCACCCTTTCCCGTTAAAGAAAAAAAAGGCCAATAGTCTTAGTCAGGTCGACTTAGTATCTATCTATCTATTCCCTCCGGCCCGAAATACTTGTTGTATACGTAGTACAAAGTCCATTTTGTAAAATTATCCTTCGATCGTCCAGAACTTCTCAGATTTGGCCCTGGTTTTCAAAATTCAAACTCAAATCTTCCCGACCCGTCGTCGACGTCGTCGTCCTCCCGCAGTCCGGCGCCGCTCAGGCGCTGCCTCGTCGCCCTCCCCGCATCGGACCTCCTACGCAGGACGTGCCGGATCGAAGCTCCTGCGTAGGAACGCGCCGACTGCGCCCGCTCGCCCGTCCTGCTCGCCCCACCTACAGGGAGCTCGCCGTCGGAGGCTCTCGTCGGGGTCGCCCCAGGGCCCCCCTCATCCAATTGGGCGTCTCGCCAGGGTCACCCCTGCTCACCACCGTGCCGCCATCATCCAATTGCAAGGTCCCGCCAGGGTCGCCCCAGCTCACCACCAATCTGCCATCATCCAATTGGACTTCTGCTGCAGGCATCGAGGCACAAAGACCCAGGAAATCGTCATGTGCTGGTATGTCCTGCTGATTCCCCTGATCAAATCATAATCATGGAGATATTCCGGGAATGAATTTTAGTAGTGTCGGAAGCAGGTCCTGTTACCAAGTAACCAAGTGCTCACCAAGCTTGTGTTGTAGTCGATCCATGGAGTATAATTTACAGAAATTTACAGTTGATAATTCCTTCACAGAAACTTCTTCTGAAGGCATATATAATCAGGCATAGCGATCTGAAGGCAAAAGTCAAATCTGTAGTTCAGGTTACTTCTTTTAAATTCAAACTGTAGTTGAATAATTTCAAAGATGGGCCAATATAGTGATATACAGCAGTAGAAGGGTTTTAAACTTGATACTACTCTACTATGACCAATTGGCTTTTCTATAGTATCGTGGTGGATTATATCTTCATCAGTAGACACTAAATAGCACCTTACTAAAAAAAGATAAAATAATTACTCCTAAAAATTATGATGTAAGCATTTTGTGACAAGATTTATCCTCAAGTGGATACTCATCACCAGTCATAAGATCATTTGGTTTAGATAAGATGGCTCCTATAGTCACTATCCAACTTACAGATCTTCCTAAAAGGGTTTTAATCCTAAGGTCAAAGCATATGCTCTGATACCAACTGCGGTGAATCAGCATACCACTGCATGATGTAGTACACTATAGTCGTTGACATAACACCAATGAAACACCGTTCACTAGTATTACATCCCTCAGAGTGGTACAACAGAAACACAGTAGGTCCAAGACATGACTATAGGTTACAACTCGACTCTTTATATAAGATCCAGAGAACACTCTCGGTTAAAGAGGGAGAAAGAAACTTCTTACAAAGAAGAATTGGAAATAATCAACTCATCACGATCCTACTAATCAGACTAATATCTGAACTATTGGTCTGGCATTGCTGCTATTGCAATACAATATAGAAATAGGTTCTATGGCTATATATTATATTCTATTCTAATCAGTAACTTTGTCTTCACTTGAGTTGATGTAGATGTTGACTTTCTTGACTTCATTGAAGAACTTTAGCTTCTGGTGATGATTTCTGGAGCATAACTTGATGTAGTCATCATCTGTACTGGCTTTAGAACCTAGCAAGGGTTAAGAAGATATTTTGAGTACGAGCGTACTCAGCAAGTTCACTAGAAAAGGAGTGTTTGATGCACTATATCTATAGCCACAGACCGCCAGTCGTAGGCAATTCAAGTTTTCGTAAACATTTCTTCAAAGGTTGCTTTTATTCCTAAAAGCTATGTCCGTCAGCCTTCACGGGTTTACCAGAACTTTTATGGAGTTTCTTTCCCGCCGCGTTCGCAGCTCCTTCCCGGAACAGAGAGTAACAAGTTACAGTTCTTACACTCTGCAGAGGTGCGTTACTTTTCCCATGAGAGATCAAATCCTTATTGCACAACCGGGCGATCTTTCCCGTCCATACTTCCTATAGTGTGGGGCCCAGAAGATGATCCAAGCCAATCACTGCCCCCTTCGCGACCTCGCATGTCTCCTTGGTGTACACCATGCCCACATATTGAATTACGACAATGGTTTGTACAAACTGTTAGATGCCAGAACTATCGTGCGACGTTGAGGGTTCCCACCCATATGCTGCATATCCTCTACGAATTACCAATTAATATGCACGCTACGAGGATAACAGCCACGACATGCACATATGGCTACATGCGAGAGGAAGAAGATACAGCTGACTTCTCCGTCCCATTCCAAATCTCATGGTTAACGCGTAATATACGGCGCAAGAATCACTGGCGACGTTGGTTGTTAAGTCCTAGATAATATGTTCCTTTACCATCGGGACTTTCATATAAGTTATTACCTTATGGTAATAACCTATAATCATAGTATTATGAAAATAGTGTTTTTGGACCTTTTTCAAATGCAGGTGATGTCCACATTGGATTTGTAAAATACTTTACAGAAAATAACCAAAGGACATGAGCAAGTGTGAACTTGCCTTTTGTAATTGCAAGATTATGCACTCACGGTCTTCGAGACAATATAAGATCCAAGATCTGAAATTAACATCATTGGTCCGGTAAGGACTAATGTTCAAAGAAGCAAGATGCAGTTATGCATAAGTAATGATATGCATTTTGTAAAACTCCTAAAGTGAATCCCAAATACTTTGAGTGAAGTGAATTCAAGTGATTCTTTTAAGAGTTGGTTTATCTTCAAATTTTACTTTATAAGTAATGATCTTTATAAGGAACCTAAGTGATAATAATTCTTAATACACAGGTAAAGTATAAAGTAATGTGATTATGTTCAATTGTTATTTGGTGACTAAGGTAAGAGTCCTTAGTTCTGGTTGTTAAGAGTTGAAGAATTTATTATGAGATTATTCTTTGAAGTCGCAAAAAGAATAACATTTGAAGAAAATATTTCCTTTATAATTTTTAAGCAATCTTCATTGTTAATAAAATGTTATCAATGCCTTCTGGTATTTGATTGATTAGTTTCGACTTGATATGCATTATTTCTTAATTGAAATAGACCAAAGTTAACTATAAAAACATAAGTAGTGTATTAGACATGATGTTTATAAGCTTTGAGACTAAAGTTAACTTTAAAAGGGTAAGTAAACTTAAGATGTAATATGTTTTAATTATTCCCAAGTTTTAGATTTATGATAGGTATCACTAAGGTGTGGAATTATTCACTTTCTATTTAAGTGAATGATTAGATTAAATTTGTTTTGCTATTATGAAAGGAATATGTATTTATTTAACGGAATCATAATTATATGGTCTTAGTAATTTGTTAGAATTTAAAGTTATGTTAATAGTGGTTAAGATATAATGATTATTCACCATATTATATAAATGGGTGATACCCAATGTTTATTTCAAAGGATTCTTAATAAGATTTTTAAAAGAATATTTTAAAGTTAATAGTTATACTTAAGTTTGATTATGAATTCAAGTTATGGGTTTGGAATTAGTACTAAGACACTAATTGCTCAAGGTTTTATAAGAATTGTGATTATTTCTTACTTAACAATTGTTTTAAAGAATTCACAAAATAGGTATTAGATAAGGATTTATTATTTAAAATAATAAAGACTTTTCTAATAATATTTTTAATATTTTTCTAGTGTAATATATTTATTCAAGACCTTAAAAATGATTTTTATTTAATTTTTAAGTATTTTTTTTATGTTTATAAAATCCCATAAAGGATTAAATGTATTTAAATATTTACTTCAAATTTTATTTATAAAAAAAAGTTGAATTAGTATTTCTATAAAATAGTGGATTTATTTTTTATACACAATTTTTTTTTTTATTTATTTTAGGATTTTTCCTTATTTTATGAAATTTCATTTAGGATTTAATGGTGTTAATATTTATTTGCTTAATTTTTTATTTAATAGTAAATTTATATTTTTATTAATTAACTCTTACTTTGGTGATGATTTTAATATTGTATATATATTCTTATGAGGTAGCCCTATTTTTTAGAAAATTCCTTAAAGTGTTTCTTACATTAAACTATTTAATTTAAGTTTTATTATATTTTATTTATTTTTACATTAAATTTTATTTAGTTATTCTTTTGGAACTGGGCTCAGCCCGTGAGCCAGCCCAGCCCACTAACGCATTTGGCCCACTGGACTTGGGTCAATACTGACCCAAGTACATCTCCCTCACACGCACCTCACACGCGACGCTCACACCTCTCCCATCCCGTTCCTCTTTGGCCGCTGTCACCATTGTTACCCGATGATTCCGGCGGTGTAGACCGTTTCGGTTACCACCACTGGTCGCCGGAGCTCCGCCTCCTTCTATACGACTTGGCCCTCCAGTTTGATTTGCCTCTAAGGCTATAACGGGCTCACCCCTATCTTCTTTCTGGTGCTAGGTTTTCGATTTTGAGCTTACGGTGTTGCTCCGGGACACTGATGGACTACAGGTTGCGTCTTGGTGCAGGTAGAGTGCCACCGCGCTCCCTGTGCCGCCGTGCCGTACCAGCCACCGACGACCCCATCTGCTTCCTCTTCAATCTCTAAGCGAGGACCACGGGTAAGTGGAAACTCTCTTTTTCTTTTATCCACTTGATTCCTCTCTGGAGTTCTCTCTGTGATGATAGGATTATCCTATATAGCACAGATGCTCTGTCCTAGTGTTTGTGTGATAAGGATCTGATTTCCTTTGAACTGCTAAGTGGAGGAAACTATGTTGATGAAAAATATTAGATGGCTTGTGGTTATTAAAACCTTGTATTTCCATCTATACAAGAAGCTTGATCTTGTCCCAGATCAATGCACTTTAGTAAGGTTACTGGTCGTGATTAGTCTAATGGCTCATGTCTGGTGACTTCTATGATGTGGTTGGATTAGAGTGATTGATGGTTCAATCCTGCTAGTTGTAGTGTTACTTAACCATGCAGCCTGATTCATGGTTGATATTTGATTTAACGGTATGCTTGTATTAACAACAAAGCTAATAAAATAAGATTACTGGATGTATTGTTGGAGAATTGAGTTTTTCCTCTAAAGGAAGATGCTCTGCAAGTATAACTTTCATATGCTGTTATTATTGTCAAGCTGGCAGTGAAGTGTCCAGATGATCTAGAAATGATTCCTGTTTTCATGGTCTAGGAAAATGATAGATCTTCTCTGGCTTCTTTTCTGGCTAAATTTCTAGTCCAATGCCAAGGATGCAAAAGACTGAGGCTTGGATTCCCCTTAAAGAAAATATTGTGGTTGCCTTATTCTAGCTCTAGGATGTAATTAGCATAGCAACTCTATGCTTACTGAGAGCTTGCCTTTCAAATGATTTGCTTGCTTAAAATGATAAGAACCAATACCAATTTGGATCTATTGGTTAATCTGGTGCTAGCAGTGAGGGTAAATGAGTTGGTATTGTGACTGGTGTGAATTGTTTAGATGAGAATTTATGATGAATGACCATGATGCATGTCTGAGGCTAATTAACTCTGGAATGAGTTTTACATGGTTAAGGATCACTAGCCCTTGATTTTGGTTGTGTGCATTATGTTCTAGTCTATGATGCAAAGACTGAGACACCAAATCTTGATAAAATCAGATACTTACTTGGTTGCCTTCTACTCTCTATGATGAATTTGCATAGGACTTCTATGCAATTCTAAGAGATAAACTATTCTCCTACTCTCCTAGAAAGGTGCTAGTTGCAGAGTAGTTGATTAGATATTGGTTTGCAATAACCCCCTTTTATTCCCTTGTTTATGATGGTGAAATAGAACAAGAACAGATACTATGCATGAGTAGTGGTATAGCAACCTTTTATTGTTGCTGATTTTGTGCTGTGATTTGTGGTTCCTAGTGGATCTTGTTCCTGGATGCTTCTTGATCTGCTCCTCCTTACTGCTCACTTGGCTTGCTCCTTCTAATACTGCTGCCTTGCTCTTGATCAGCCTACGCATGTGAATCGTGTGCTCCTGAACCTTGTCCTTCTGGATCCTATAGAACTGGCTTCTTGTGATTACCTATTCTCCTGTGATATGCCTCCTTTCCCCCTCCTACTACTTGATCTCCTCTTGGATGGCTTGAATAAGCAACCAGATGCTGATTGGGTGGTGGGTTTGGTGATGGTGTGAAGAAATGAATGGGTGATCTTGTGGTGATGAGAAAGAACATGTGTTGTTCCTGAGGATGAAACAATGATCTAAGTGTAGTTCTGGCTAAGTGTGGTGTGTGGAGAAACTCTGGTCTGCTTCTAGCTTATCAGCTATGGCTGTGTGCTTACCTTTGTACTCCTTGTGATGCCTCTGTGCTTGACAGCACAACACCATGCAGATGTGTGAGCTGCTTGGGTGCTTGACTCACCCCAATGGATCATATCAAGTGAAACTTGACATTTTTTGATTGTTTATCTTTTTACTATATCTGATTTGGTGAAATTTGCCCCTTGGCTTATGATGCTTAGTCTGAAGCTTTCTTTGATGATAAGAACTGATTCTCCACTTGGCTCCCTCTTTAGTTTACTCAATGATGAGTTTAAGCATATTATTTGTATGCTGAATCTGAGAGTAAAACTAACATTCTAACCCTTCCTTTTATTCTTTATTTTAGTTTTTCTTTTGTTTTATTTTCCAGGAATTAAGACCAGGGAAGGAACCTTCAGGACATGAAGATTTATATGAGACTTCTTTATTATTTTTTAATTTTTTCCTTCTTTTGTAAAGTGTATTATATATTTATTCATTGTTGTAATAATATTTGTAATATTTTCTTATTGTTGTAATTTCTTCTTTTTACTTGAATATTGTAAATACAATGTAATATGTATATTTTCTTGAAATTAAGTATTCCTTTATTTAATTCATTTATGTAATTCATTTTTACATTTATTTGTTTTATAGTAGTTTACTTTTATTCTTTTATTCTTTATTGTAATCCTTCATTTTTTTTGGGAACTTAATAAAAATAGTGTAATGTTTGTGCTATTATAATAAAATGATACCTCTCTATTTCATTATATTTATCCCTTTGGTTCATAATTGTAAAGATAATATAATAATGTGTGATGTAAATAATATTATTCTTTATCAGTTCTTGTTTATTATTTTATTATTGTAATATCATATTATATTACTCATTTACTCATTTCATTTAATTTAAATTTCCACTATCTTTTATATTTGAATAAAAGATTATACCTTGTTTATAAATAGGAGTTCACCTCTTATTTTCCATTACAATTTAGTTTCCATTTGTTATTCCATTTCAAATTCTTTTAGAATTCTGATTCATCAATTGAATATTCAAATTTGTATTTCCTTTCCCTCAAACATAAGAGTAAAATAGAGGTCATGTTGAAATCCATCGCACTTGCCCTGATGTCTTCATCAGAGCAAGAGAGATCTCGATCCCTCTACAGCTTCTTTAGTTTTGCGCGAAAATTCCCCGGATTTTCTTATGCATGAATGCAATGCACAAACATGTGTCATGTCTATTTCGAGGTGCTAATCCTAGGATGTTACAGACTCTCCTCCTTAAAATAAACTTCATCCTCGAAGTTCGTATACTCTCATGTTTCAGAATAAGGAATTGCCATTGTATTGATTACGACATTTCTCAACTTCATGGTAACCTCAAATGGAAATAATTGTAGTATTATATATCCGAATATTTTTCTTTGAATTATTATCATTCTTGGCAATCTCCAATTTGTTGTCTTCAATACCCCAATTTTCCTTTTACTTTACTCCCCTAGGGGTATTTCCTTATTTTGGAATCCTTAAGTTGGAGCTTCTTCTTTAGTTTATTCCCCTACTTAGGTATCCTAATCCAACTCCTTTACTTAATCATAAAACTTACTTGCTATACTATATAAGGTTTAGGAAGCCTCACTAAAATAGGATTTTAACTCCATTAAACAATAACTATAGTCAAAAGACTAACTTTTGATTTGTGATGGTATGGTTTATACTGGTAGTCCTTCTAAAGATTGGATCTGAAATCATTTAGTCCATACCCATTGGAATTTCCTTGTTCCTCTGTCCATGTCTAATTTCATGTGATTATTCACTCTTAAAGATCACTTAAGAGTTGTTTCCTCTAGAATTGTTTCGTTAGAATTAATCTATTCTATCTCCTTCATGCTTTTACCTTAGCATGCTTTACATAATCTTTCCTTATTACCTTAAGTACTTATTTAACTTCCAATTATTAACTTAAGGTTTGGGTACTATTACCTTGAAATAAATTTCGATCTTTCATCAGACATACTTCAGAGAGTACTTTTCTGATGATTTCTTTTAACCCTATAAGAATAAGTCTTGCTGTTGTTGTAGGTAGTTCTTCTTCTCCAACCTTTATTCCGAAAGTTAGATAATGATACTTTCATTTCTAATGTTTTACTCTCCCCCTTAGGGTTTACTAATAGTCTTCAAACTGTCTATATAGTATTTATTGGCTTTATAATTAGAATCTTGGTCTCTATCCAGCTTATATTCTATCTAGTTAGGGTCTTATGAAAGATTGTACGGTGTATCCACACAATTGTGGATCTCCGAAGTGAATCTTTCAGCATTATTTGTCTTACTTACTATTTGGACATTTTCGCTTTGATAGGTCTGACTTCGCGAAGCGCCTGACGGTCACTTTAATGTTTATACTCCTTCATGTCTTTCTTAACTTAGGCCAAGTTTTATGCTCTTTATGCAACAATCAAGATAATCCGTTTAACTAAGTTAACCAAATATCAGCTGCGGACTATTACCAACTATGGATCAAATACTAGCTGCGGATCATCCTAGGTTGAAGGTGAAGGGAATATGCTCGAGAGGCAATAATAAAGTGGTTATTATTGTATTCCTTGTTTATGATAAATGTTTATTTTACATGCTATAATTGTATTAATACAGAAACGTTAATACATGTGTGTTTAATAAACAAAAGGAAGTTCCTAGTTATGCCTCTCTTATAAACTAGCTCGTTGATTAACAAGATGATCATAGGTTTCCTGATCATGGACATTGGATGTTGTTAATAACAAGGTCACAACATTAGTGTAATGGTGTGATGAACATTCATCCGAAGTATAGCATTACGATCAAACTCATTGAGTTTACATTGCTATAACAACTTACGAAGTGATCCTAATCCTTAGACCATGAGATCATGTCAATCACTAACACCGGAAGAGTTTCTTGATAACATCAAACGTCACACCGTAACAGGGTGATTATAAAGATGGGTTCAGAACTACTAAAGTGTTATGTTGAGGCCCATGGATCGAGAGTGGAATTTGTTCATCCCGATGATGGATAGATATGCTCTGGGCCCTCTCGGTGATATCACATTGATTAGCTTGCAAGCAAGTGATTTGATCACTGGAATGTTATATCATGGGAACGAGAAAAGAGTACATGTCATTAACGAGATCAAACTAGGTATGGAGATACCGATGATCGAATCTCGGACATGTAATATATCGCGAAACAAAAGGATTAAGATACTAGCGTAAAAGGTTCTGACGATCACAAGAAAGTCATCGTTGAATGTGTGGGAGTCAGTATGGGTCTCCAGATCCCGCTTCTGATTATTGATCCGAGAGGGGTCTCGATCATGTCCGCATTATTCGCGAACCGTAGGGTGACACACTTAAGAGACACTGACATCCATTTGGAGCAAAAGTTTCATGCCGAAAAGAATAACAAGCGCAGGAATTTATTTCACTAGATACCGAAACGGGTTTTCGGGTGAAATTGCAGAAAGTGTTTCCGCATGTGAAATGAAATACTAGCAAGGGGTTATATGTGAATGTTTGTCATTAAAGTAATTGACAAAATTCTGAATAAATAAAAGGAGTTTTATTTAATGAGAGTTTGCATTAAATTTGGTGGAAATTTAATGGGAATTTGAGTGGGTTTTTGAGTGGAGGGAATTGTAAGGCATTTGAGTGAGTGGAGTGTCCACCCACATGAATGTGGAAGAGGTGGGGGCAGCCCCATGGCTGGGCGCATGGCCCCTTGGGTGCCCCCCTCTCCCTATAAAAGGATCCCCCTCCCTCTCTCTCACTCACACCTCCTCGTGAAGGATCTCTCTCCCCCTCTAGAATTTATCCCCCATGGTCTCGGACTAGCGAGATACATGTTCCCGGTGGATATTCGGCAAGAAAGAGTTGTGCTTCCGCTGCATCGCTGGAGCGAGGAGGCGGAGGTTGCTCGGTTCCTCGAACGTGTGTGCGAGCACGGATGCACTGTTGTTTTGCGGCGCTAGGACTTCCTCTCGATCTACATCAACCGGGAGTTTGGACTCGTTAAGCTTTTTCGGTCTTCAAGGGTATGTTCTCTACGGATATACATCCGCCCGTTGGTTGTATCTAGTAGATAGATCTTGTTACATAGTTGTTCCCATCGTAGGAAAATTTTTGTTTTCTATGCTGCGAACCCTACAGTGGTATCAGAGCCAGGTTTATGCGTAGATGCTTTGCACGGGTAGTACACATATGAGTATGTGGGCGATGATGATATTTTATTGCTTCTTAGTTGTACTTTGGATATTGGTGGCATAGTGGGATGAAGCGGCCCGGACAAACTTTACATGTCCTCGCACATGAGACTTGTTCCACGCTTGACATGCAACTAGTTTTGCATAAGTGGCTAGCGGGTGGCTGTCTCTCCTACTATAGTCAATATCTAATTTGCAACAAGTTGTCAACAATTTGGTTATCCTCGTTGTGGTTCATGTTCGTAGGTAAGAACGGTTCTATCTTCGAAAGCCCTAAGCCACGTAAAACTTGCAATGGATAAATTAGAGGCGTCTAGTTTAGATTGTTGCTGGGCTAGTGTTATGATATGGTGATGTTGTAAGTAGAAGTATGAGATGATACTCTTACAACACACATAGCGTGTAAGTTCCATAGACCTTTACCTTACACATAAAGGTATGATAGAGATCATACCACGGTGCACATGATGGAGATCATATGCGGGAACCATATCATTTCACTTATAAACATGTGATGTTTTGATGCATCTTATATTGCTTGTTTGGCGTTTTATTAGCATAATAAGATGATCTCTCATTTAGATATCAAGATAAGAATGTGTTCTTCCTTAAGTATGCACCAACAATGTTTCGTCGCTTCAAGACATCACGTGATGATCGGGTGTACTTGAATCCACGAGCATATCTCGGGTGTAAGACAGTTACGCACGCGAATACTAAGGTTCTTACTTGGCGAGCCTAGCATGTACAGACATGGCCTCGAAACACGGACCAAAAGGTTAAGCATGAGTCATATGTTTTGATATGATGACCATATGGATGCTCGCCTTTGAAGCTACACCAACTCACGTGATGATCGGACTTGGTGTAGTGGATTTGGTTCATGTAATCACCAAAAAGACACGAGGGATGTCGTTTTTGAGTGGGAGTTCATTTCTAATTTGGATTAGTAGAACTCAATTTATCATAAATTAAATCAAAGTGAATTTGCATAATTTGTTGTAGTAATTGTCATTCGTTCACCACCTTATGCATAGTTGTAATTGAGATAATAGAACTATAAGATTCTGGATATATACTTTACGAACTGGTATCGTATTGTGTTGAGTGTTAATCAAAGTTTAAAGTCCTATTGCAAACTTTCAGCAAAATCTATTTACTCCGTGAAATTTAATAGTTGGTATTAAATTGAGAGTAACAATTCCAGTGTTAGTATCTTAAGTATCATGTTTGCCTCCATGATTCTTGATTGTTTTAATATCAAGTTTATCTAGGAGCTGAAAGAATTGTTTCAGAAACCATCATGTGTGGCAGATATAAAGATATCTGAAACAATGTTTTGGTTGCAATATGACAGAGTATAATGTATGTTCTCATATTGGATGAGAATTTACAAAGGTTGGAGATGCTAGACATCCTAATCATCCAAAAGGGTTTTGGAAAGTAACGTTATACTCATGATTCGCCTTTATAAGCTATAGTAGCTTGATCATGAAAGTCGTCATTATAAGGATGAATAGAATATGTATGTAAAGTGTTTACTACACTAAAATATTACTAAAGAATGGATTTTGAAAGAATACCGATCATTTTGATGATGGTGATCTACTTCAAAGTGCAAGTCCAAAGGTATTATTATTTGAATATACACGCTTTGGACTATGTATCATATATATGGCACCACTTTTTATGTTGATAGAATCTTTTAAAAGGAAAATGAAATGCTAAAAGAGAATCTATAAAATATATTTGGCAGAAAAGAAAATATTGGAAATATCCAATTTAGGTATATGGATGATCTACATGTTATGGTTGTATTCTTTGCTTGTTAAACAATGTGGTTCTTGGGTATTGGATACCGAATTGGTTGGTATGAAATTTCATACAGAACGACGCAATTCATGAACCACAATGGCCTAAGTAACTAGCAAGAGAATATGTGATGATGTTCATCGAAAACAAACAAACTGTTGTTTGTATTTCTCGTTGACATCAAAGCTTGACTTCAAGATTTGTTTTAATAATTGTTATTTAAATCAGGTATTATGAGAACAAAGGTTGTTCAAATAATTACCGTATTCCATATAAGATGGATGATTTACAAATCTAGTTGGAGAAATCACATCCATAAAGCCTAATGCTAAAACGTCGCAAGACAAATGATTGAAAGATCACTTATGAAGTGACATCGCTGTTTAAATTATATTGGAAATAAAACATGAAGAAACTCCATTTTCATGGATTTTTGGAGTCTTTGATTTGATCAAGTGACGCTTGTGAGACTTTCCTAGGGATAGTTAAAACTTCGTTCAAAGGCCAAAGAAGAACGAACGACTAAAATATTGGAATTTATACATATCGATGTATGTAGGCCATTATGTATAGTCGTAAGCGATGGATTTCAACTTCATATGCTTTCTCCGGAAATTTGAGTGAATGTTCACTTAATGAGAAAGAAGTATGAAATATTTGAAAATGTTTCAAAGACTTTCAAGATGAAGTGAAAAATCATTGTAACAAGAAAAATAAATGGTTTATAATTTTATCATAAGGGATTTATTTGAGTCACAAGTGTAACAAGAAAATAAATGAATTATGATTTTATCATAAAGGGATTTATTTGAGTTGCAAGTTTAGCAAAACACCTAGATTTACATCTCCCAAAACATCATAGGAGTATGGAGTGTTTGAGATTTGTAATGAAACCTTGTTTGACATGGTTGGATCAAAGGTGTTATTTATAAAAATGCCATTATGTTTTAAAAGATTAAAGCTTTAGAGACTTCCGCTTTTACACTGAAAAGAGCTCCATCTTGATCCGTTGAAATGACACCATGGAAGTTATGGTTTGGGGTAAAACCCAAGTTGTCATTTCTTAAATTTTGGTATGCTAAACATAAGTAAGATGTTTACAACCAAAGTCGGATGAGCATGTCTTTGTAGGTTATTTCGAATAAAATTGGTTATTCCTCCATAACACCAAGGACAAAAGGGTTTGTCGCTTGAAACGTGAAGTTTCTTGAAGAAGGAATTTTTCATAAATGTTAAGTGGGAGAACAATAGAACTTTGATAAGGTTAACGAACCTTAGCTATATGTGCTGAGTGTCGCAACGCCGGAAAATTTTCCGGAGGCAGCCAGAATGCTCATGGCTCACGTGCCTCAAAGGTTGTGTTCACGAAGGTCTAAGTTCTTATTGAACCAATTCGGTCAGATAAACAATCAAATGATTGAGATTTGAGAGTAAATCATTATTGTTTGACAATGATGAACCGACTACATGCAAAGAAGCGATGATGGGCTCTGACTCTGTCAAATGTCTTGAAGCCATAAAATCTGTGATAGTTCCATATACGAGAAATCAAGTTTTGAACTTGGAAGACCCTCCAGAAAGGTGTGAAAACCTATCGGTCGTATTTGGATCTATAAAGAAACAGACATGGATGTTTCACATCTATGAAATAGTCGACATGTCGGTAAAGTATTTTACGACAATGTTCAAGGAGTTGACTATGACAAGATTTAATATTTCATAGCGATATTTAGTCTGGACGGATTAAAGTAGCAACCACTACATATAATTTGGTACATGGTAGATGAATAAACAAAACAAAGTTCTTTTAATAGAATGGTTACCTAGGACGTGTACATGACACGATGCAAAGGGTTTTGTTAATTCAAAGGATGCTAAAAGGGGCATGCAAACTTCAATGGTTGAAGTAAGCATCGCGGAGTTGGAATCTTCACCATGATGAAAAAGGTGTTTTTCATCAGGAGACGATGAAGATGCTTGCATTTGCAAGAAATTAAGTGGGAGCTCTAAGACATATTTCTAATACATTATGTGGAGGATATCTTGTTGATTAGAAATGATGTATCTTTTATTGACAAAGGTTAAGAATTTCATTTCGATGAAAAACTTAGGCAAAACCCAAATATTTAGCATGAATGTCTATAGTGGATAGACTATGACGCTAATATGGTTGTGTCAAACGTACATATATGAGATATTGAAGGAGTTCAATATAGAAACAACAAGAAACGGTTCTTGTCGCATGGAAAGGAATTAAATCAAGATTCAAGTGTATCGACACTTGATAAGTGAAACAAGATTCAAGTGCTTTGACACTTGATGAGTAAAATCACAAGAATGATTTGATCAATCATACCATGATATGTACACATCCAGATATGTCCTATGCTCTAAGTGTTATGAGCATATACCAGAATGAATCATAAAATGATCATTGGACAATAGTAAGGAAATTCTTATGATCTTTTGGAAGAACTAAGAATATATTTGTGTAGAGGTGACAAACAATTACAAATAGTTCATTGTAAAGCGTTACATTGATACTAGTTTTGTCACAAGATACAAATTAAGTTTATCTCATTTAAACTAAGGGTGGCACAATGTAAAGGAAAGAAGATTCCATGATCGATTTGGATGAAATCCATAGTTAAGACATTATGACGAATACTACAACAAAAAGGCTAAGTATATGACTGCTATAGTAGCAGCAAAGGAGGGAATTTGTGTCAAGAAGTTTGTTATCAAACTAAGGTGTGGTTCGCAATGGGATAATACTAAAGATATATTGTATGACAATAGTATCGACATGATTTAACCCCAAGGAACTAAAGGTCTCACCGAAAGACCAAATTTATACGTTGCCATCTCATTGGAGAATGAGTGACGCGTGAAGACGCAAAGACATGCAAATACACACGGACCTAAAGCGTCAGATCCGTAGATTATGTTAACCACTTGCAATTGCGTATATGGAACAGCAGAAAGCCATAGGTGTTCAATACGCAAAGTTTTCAAACTAGATTATTGTCTCTAGTGCAAGTGGGAGACTGAAGGGAATATGCCCGAGAGGCAATAATAAAGTGGTTATTATTGTATTCCTTGTTTATGATAAATGTTTATTTTACATGCTATAATTGTATTAATACAGAAACGTTAATACATGTGTGTTTAATAAACAAAAGGAAGTTCCTAGTTATGCCTCTCTTATAAACTAGCTCGTTGATTAACAAGATGATCATAGGTTTCCTGATCATGGACATTGGATGTTGTTAATAACAAGGTCACAACATTAGTGTAATGGTGTGATGAACATTCATCCGAAGTATAGCATTACGATCAAACTCATTGAGTTTACATTGCTATAACAACTTACGAAGTGATCCTAATCCTTAGACCATGAGATCATGTCAATCACTAACACCGGAAGAGTTTCTTGATAACATCAAACGTCACACCGTAACAGGGTGATTATAAAGATGGGTTCAGAACTACTAGAGTGTTATGTTGAGGCCCATGGATCGAGAGTGGAATTTGTTCATCCCGATGACGGATAGATATGCTCTGGGCCCTCTCGGTGATATCACATTGATTAGCTTGCAAGCAAGTGATTTGATCACTAGAATGTTATATCACGGGAACAAGAAAAGAGTACATGTCAGTAACGAGATCAAAATAGGTATGGAGATACCGATGATAGAATCTCGGACATGTAATATATCGCGAAACAAAAGGATTAAGATACTAGCATAAAAGGTTTCGACGATCACAAGAAAGTCATCGTTGAATGTGTGGGAGTCAGTATGGGTCTCCAGATCCCGCTTCTGATTATTGATCTGAGAGGGGTCTCGATCATGTCCGCATTATTCGCGAACCGTAGGGTGACACACTTAAGAGACACCGACATCCATTTGGAGCAAAAGTTTCATGCCGAAAAGAATAACAAGCGCAGGAATTTATTTCACTAGATACCGAAACGGGTTTTCGGGTGAAATTGTAGAAAGTGTTTCTGCAGGTGAAATGAAATACTAGCAAGGGGTTATATGTGAATGTTTGTCATTAAAGTAATTGACAAAATTCTGAATAAATAAAACGAGTTTTATTTAATGAGAGTTTGCATTAAATTTGGTGGAAATTTAATGGGAATTTGAGTGGGTTTTTGAGTGGAGGGAATTGAAAGGCATTTGAGTGAGTGGAGTGACCACCCACATGAATGTGTAAGAGGTGGGGGAAGCCCCATGTCTGGGCGCATGGCCCCTTGGGTGCCCCCCTCTCCCTATAAAAGGAGCCCCTCCCTCTCTCTCACTCACACCTCCTCGTGAAGGATATATCTCCCCCTCTAGAATTTATCCCCCATGGTCTCGAACTAGCGAGATACATGTTCCCGGTGGCTATTCGGCAAGAAAGAGTTGTGCTTCCGCTGCATCGCTGGAGCGAGGAGGCGGAGGTTTCTCGGTGCCTCGAACGTGTGTGCGAGCACGGATGCGCTGCTGTTTTGCGGCGCTAGGACTTCCTCTCGATCTTGAGATCGGCAAGAGATCGTCTACATCAACCACGAGTTTGGAATCTTTAAGCTTTGTCGGTCTTCAAGGGTATGTTCTCTACGGATATATACATCCGCCTGTTGTTTGTATCTAGTAGATAGATCTTGGTACATAGCTGTTCCCATCGTAGGAAAAATTTTGTTTTCTATGCTGCGAACCCTACAGTAGGTATTACCCTACGGCTTCCAACATCCTTATGGCATTCTCTCTGAATTGTCAAAGCTTGAATACCATTTTGGTTCTAAGGCTTCTTCTTTTTACTAATTCATGATGCTTCCATGAACTAGGTACTACTACTTCCTTAACTTCTTAGCAACATTACCTATTTTGGGGTGAACTTAAGTTCCTTACTTCTTGTTGCTCCATATATGTTCTACACTAATATTTCTTCTTCTTATTGTGTAACACCCTCGCCTGATAAGGCTGAGTTCATGTGTATAGTGCCAATCCCTGGATCGGTTCACTGGCACACACAGTACAAAATGATACCAAATATAACTGTGCATCA
The DNA here is from genome assembly GCA_916181665.1 of Avena sativa. Lineage (NCBI taxonomy): Eukaryota > Viridiplantae > Streptophyta > Magnoliopsida > Poales > Poaceae > Avena > Avena sativa. The sequence goes on from OV702284.1 coordinate 164,058,893, forward strand.
TAAATACGACGAATATGATCCAGAATTTACATTATTTATTCAAGTACACAGCGGAAAACGAATACAAGGTAGATCTCCATCCTTCAAATGTGCCACAGGCGAACAAATGTTGAGTGGAGTCTCGCGACCTATGAACGATCACTCAGATACGATATAACCTGCAACATAAAACGTTGCAGCCACGAATGGTCAATACATTGAATGTATGGCAAGTAGGCTAAAGTGGTTAACAACAGGTCTATCAACTACATGCTTATTTGGCCAAGTGGAGTTCAGGCTCATTTGCATAAAGCAACAGTTTTATCCTAACATTTGTAACAAAGTAGTTTTCCAATACGATAAATAGGACACTCTGGTTCACTCCCAGGTGCTCCTACCCAATTATGTTCACCCAACAAGTTTTAAGTAATTAAGAAATAAGGATGAGTGAGAAATATCATAGCATCAGTATCAGGACACTCAAATTTTCCATAACCGGGGACACGGCTAAGCACTTAGTTTATACACCCTGCAGGGGTTAGTACACTTTACCCATGTGACTTGGCCAGCCCAGCTCGTACCACCACTCTCATATTGGGTGATGATAGGGAGAAGTCCAAGAAGGAACCGTTCGGGAAGTAGCTCCCCAAACCCGACACGCACCGGTCCAACCTACACTATCTACATCTCTGGATACATGGGTTTGAGTTACCACAACCTACTGAGTCCAACCAACCGCCCATTCCATTATTGGCACATGGTTGTACACGTAAGTTACCAAATAAAGAAACCAATCCTTTCTCAGTGTCCTAGGCGACATTCCCCACCATAAATCCACACTCTATGACCCAATCAATGCCATTCCGCCCAGGTGGTTCATTAAAATCATGTTGGTTTGTCATTTAACAAAATAAAATCCTTTCAAAAGAAATAACTTTTCATTGTATGGTTCCCTTCCTCGTCTAAATAGCATAGCTAAGCAATCTACCAATACGATGGCTCATAAACAAGGATTGCTAGGGAATAATATGGGACATAACATAACATATACACATCAATTCCTACATATGCAATTCTACAAAAACATCTACGATGCATAGGAAAACAATAGGACATTTATGACCAAGATAGCACCACTTGCCTTTGTTGTAGATGTAGTCAATTAGATAATGCTCACAATTCTCATAGATATAATGGTTGCTCTCGTCATAACCACAATACTTGCAATCATAGTAGTTGCAATCACACACGTTGCACTCCTCGCAACCTATCGAGAAAACAATTGCATACAATCATAAACAATAGCACATAGAGATCAAACAAATGCAACAAATGCATGCATGACAATTTAATAAGTCACAATGGTTTTTACTTTAGTTCTCTAAACAATATTGATGTATATGATGCATGCAAGAGGCCAATTAATGCAATGGAGTACTTGTTATTAATAATTACTTGCCAATATAGGGTTTTTAATAGTTCTGTTGTAACGCCTGTTCTAACTATCGAATTAAATTTGTTTCTTGGGTTTACTGGATAGAGGACGTTAATACGAACCAGTAGGCGTTGGATTTACCCTAATCAGAGTTATAGATCTTTTTGTATGATTTAAATAGTGTTTAATGGGTTTTAAATGATTCATATAGTTTCTATTGTCTAAAAATCAAACTAAAATTATATCTGTAATCTCTACGGAATTGTGATTACACGGACATATTATTTCTAATTTTCTGAGCAGTATTTATTTTCTTATGAATTTATTACTCTAAATAAGCTATTAAACCATTTATTTAATTACTGCAAAACCTTACAGTATTTGCCTGAACCATTTGCATATTTATGGTCTACATGGAACCAGCTTTCCATCGGTATATCATTTATATTTTTGTGACAAGCAATTAATTTACTATGAATTTAATGATTTATAAAGCCATTAAAACTAATTAAATTTCTACGGGGTAAACAGTCCGCAAAAGCTGGATCCAACCAGATATTATTAATCTACATTATAGTAGCTTCAATTTGATATATTTTTCATATTTTTCGGAGTTACATATAATTTCCTATGAATTTATTAACTTAAAAGACCATTAAAACTAATTAAATTACTGCAGCAACCACGTATAGTAAAAGTTGGATCTATTCTGATAAGATGATTCTACGTAAAATTATCTTCAATTTGATATATTATACGCAATTTTTGGACATGGTATGAATTTCTAATGAATTTTACAAATTAGGTCTATAATGTACAATTTTAAATTCGAAAGGAATATTCCAGAGAATATTCCGCTGACTGGACAGGTTGACTTTGCATGCTGAATGGGACTAGATGTTGACCTGACGTTGACGTGGCATTGATGAGGAAGATGACCGGGATGATGACATGGCACGCACCGGTTTGATTGGATCTCGACCGTCTGGATAGGATCCGGTGGCTAGAAGAAGAGATTGGCCCGATTTTGGCTCAGAATAAACAAGAAACAGATCTGTGTTAGAGAGACAAATCCGTAGGTCAAATTGAAAAACTTACAACATGAAAGTTGTGGGGAATCATTATTCCTACCGTCTCACTAAAGGAATTTGGATTTGAAGAAACGAGCGCGAGTACATCTTGAATTTACACCGTCAGATCTGAAATATTGCGATGCGAAATTCTCAGGTTGTGGTGGATGAAAAGAGGTGAGGTTTATCGGGATTGAAAGATTTCGACGAGTTCTACAACTTTCGTTTTTTGGCCGAAGGCAAAAAACAAAGTCTAGATGGGTTAAAAAGCGAAATAAGATTCGGGCATGTGTAGATTCGGGATTTCGAGAAGGGAAACTCGTATAGCTGTGGCTCCACGAGTTTATATGGAGGTTTATGACGGTGGGGAGATAGGTTTTGGAGTAAGGAACAAGTAGAAACAAACGGAAGTCGATTCGGAGTTGTAGATAAAAAGTTATGAGAGTTTGAGTAGAGATAGGTCTGACAAAACAGATTTCGCACGTTTTTTAAAGCGATCCCATGGGATCGATTGTCTCCTGTACGTGGCTGGCTCGGTCCGGTCGGTCCGTGATGTGGACATCCCTTCTATTGATACAACCGTTGTACCTACAGCTACACACATACAAGGACCCATCACAAGATCTCGTGCCAAACAACTTAACTATCAGGTACTTTAGTTTCTTGGAACTATTCCTCACATACATGAGAATATGATGCTGCCTAAATCAGATGTATTTCTTACTCTTAGGATTGATGGACCAAGCATGGATGAGAGGGACAAGCATTGGAGCATGGTCATGCATGGAGATGGCAGCAAGCATGTGATGATCCAAGAGAAGGCCACGGATGGAGATTTCAGAACTTTGAGGCCCCCATAATGAAAAAAGAAGGCTTGGACGAAATATTCAAGATTAATACTTCACGAATTCGTCCATAATTTAATATGGTGCTGCGACACCTTTATTTTGGGCCAGGCCCATGTAATTTTCGCAGGATTTTAATTAGCCACTTTTTAGAGTCCGTATTTGAGGGGAAAAGGACTTCTAGGGTTGGATTCGGCCATCACTTCCATGGCTGGCCGAAACCCCACCTTTTCCTCCTTAAATACTCCCCATAGTCATTCCCCTAGACTCAGATTTTGTTTAGACATTAAGTTAGCCATCATAGCAACTTCGCCAAGGCTCGAGCGTCGTAGAGGCCTCTTGTACTTCGCACCTATTTAGGATCCCACCTTTTCAATAAAGCTTTCCTATTAATCCGCAATATCTTGATTGCAATATTAGTTCTTACTTGTTCTTGATTTCAGGTAGGAATTAAGACCCTCGTTGGTCAGGTTGATCATGTTCACGCAGGATCGGTAAACCTCCAGGAGATTGGCCTAGCGATTGCATTGGCGCTCGTGCTCGCACGTGTAGTCGGATCGTCAAGCCCGAACTCCACCAAATCAATTATCACCATCTCATCGAAAGATCGGACACCTTTGCCCTATCAAGTGGTATCAGATTTCAGGTTGCTCGGTGAGATTTTACTATTTTCGTAGATTAGATCTGATTTACCTATATCCCACGAAAAAGCCAAAAACACAGTTAGAGTTTGGATCCATCCCATAACCAATCTACGCCTCGCATTATCTTTTCAGTTTTTGCATTGTTGAATTTTTGTCTACATCGTCGCATCGAGTTGCTGGTCTTAGTGTCTCGTCCCTTAGAGTTTCGAGTTCTGATCATACTAGTCACCGCCACACTCGCCGATCATCTCCACCATATTCCGCCGCCATATACCCAGCCACCATAAACCCTAAACACTCTGCCATCGCCTTCCTACCGCGACACGGATCCGATCACCTATCCTGCCGCGGCACGAGTCCGAGTTGAGTTATTGTTTCCTAGTTATTTCTTTTTACTTTCCTTCTTTGTTGTTTCCATGTTCAGCTGAAGTCCGAGTCGAGCTCCGAGTTCGGTCGTAAGTCTAGAAGGAGAGCAAAAAAAAAGTCTGGAACCGCCTCCGAAATTTTTTCTGGCTATACTAGTTTTCGGCTTTGGGGATCACTTTTCTCCATCGGCCGTTATAGCGATATTTTTTGGCGCCTGCGCGCTTTCCGGAGCAAAATAAAAAAATTCGAAAAAAAAATTTGGGGCCAACCTATTTTTAGACCCCGTAGATCACTTCTAGACACTCGCCATCATAGTGATTTTCCACCTCTCGGTTCGCTTTTCCGGGTGCCATATCATCATACATTGCTTGTTGTGTCGCGTTGTGACATCGTTGGTGATCTAGGCTCGCGTCTATAGTACGGTCTAGTCTAGGACCAGCACAGTACCGTCGTTGAGCATTCTTTCAACTTTTGCATTGCTGTTTTGATAATTGCTAACCCCCTTTGCTAAGCCTTCCCAAAGCTCCACAGATATTCTCCACGTGCGGTGTTTCGACTCCTGGTAATCGCTTGGTTCAATCTCTGGACCCACTGATCCTCGCGGTTGCACCTCGCCTTTTCCTGCTGTTTGGTAAGAACTTGTAAGAGCTTCGTATATTGCTTGATGGATTACGCGTGCCTTCCACCATATTTCCGTCGTATATACCGTTGCTTTTTAAGGACTAACCATGACAGATACTTCGCGGAACCCTGCCACCATGACGAACGAAGAACTACATGCTCACTTCTCCGAGCTCTTGGTCAGTCGCGCTGAAGACGTGGATACACGCCTAGGGGAGTTTGACACCAAGCTCACCAACGCCGTGGACAAGATCGATGGATTCGAGAAATCCTTCAACGCCAAGATTGACGCTCGGTTCAAGGAGATTTTGAACAGATTGCCCGCACCCGCACCCGTACCTGGCGCATGGCGCATTCCGATCACGGGTCGGACTGCTGGTTCGGCTGCCACCGCACCCTAGGCGGCTACCGCTGCGGCTGACGCACCTCAGACTTCCGCCGCGGCTGCTGCTGCGACATTGGGGACAGACGACGGGTACTACTACGACCCCGACGATGACGATCTGTTTGACGAGAAGGTTGAACAACCTCCACAGGTACCTGCTGGCCGTCCCCGACATTACTACCGCAACGCTCGACCACCGGTACGTGATGATGATCATGTTGCAAAGCTTAAATTAAATATTCCATCTTTTGAGGGTAAATATAATCCTGATGCATATCTTACATGGGAGATGGAAGTAGAACAACGTTTTGCATGTTTAAAATATCCTGAGAATATGCGTGTTAGTGCTGCTACATGTGAATTCACTAAATTTGCTTCTCTTTGGTGGTTTGAGTATTGTCGTTTAAATCCTACTACTATTCCTAGTACTTGGACTGCTTTAAAAACTGCTATGCGTGTTCGTTTTGTACCTCCCACTTATCAACGTGATTTACTAAAGAATCTGACACGTTTAGAGCAAGGAAAAAATTCTGTAGAAGAGTATTATCAGGAATTGCAAACAGGGATGGTTCGGTGTGGTCTTGTTGAATCTAATGAACAAATGCTTGCACGCTTCTTTGGTGGATTAAACAAGGACATTCAACACATATTAGATTATAAGGAATATAATTCTATCACTCGTTTGTTTCATCTTGCTTGCAAAGCTGAACGTGAAGTGCAGGATCGCCAACCACCATGGAGGAGGACTAATAATTCTGCAGGTCACACATCCACTTGGATATCCCGACAATCAGCGCCTCCTTCTCGTGATTCGCAACCAGCTACTACCACATCCAAGGCCACCACAAGATTTCTAGCTGCTCCTCCACCATCATCCAATGCTCCTGCTCGTAGTGCATCTTATATGGCTTCCACGGGTAAGACAAAGGATATACAATGCCGCAAGTGCTGGGATTTTGGTCATATTGAGAGACAGTGCACAACACAACGTGTGATGATGGTGCGGGAGGATGGTCAATACGATTCAGCGAGTGACTTTGATGAACATACATTAGCCCTTATTTCTGCTCGAGATGGAGACAATTCTGATGTTGATGAAGAGACAGAGGTAATGGGAGCTGAAGCTGCTGATCAATACAAGAGTTTAATTACACAACGCGTGTTGAGTGTGCAATTGAGCAAATCTGAACAAGATCAACGCCACAACCTGTTCCAAACACGTGGTGTTGTCAAGGAAAGAGCTATACGGATCATCATTGATGGATGGAGTTGTAATAATCTGGCTAGTGTTGACATGGTAGAGAAGCTTGCACTTCCAACAAGACAACGCACACATTCATATTACATCCAATGGTTTGAGAGTTCCCGCAAGATCAAGGTAACAAGAATGGTACGCGTGCATTTTACTATTGGTACATATTCTGATTTTGTTGATTGTGATGTTGTACCTATGCAAGCTTGTTCTTTGTTACTTGGTAGACCATGGCAATTTGATAGAGAATCTGTTCATAATGGCAAAACTAATCACTATTCTCTTATGCATGATGGAAAGAAAATTGGGTTAAAACCTATGACTCCCGAACAGATTTTAAAAGATGATCTTGCTAGAGCTAGTAGAGCTAAAACTGAGGAGAAACATAAAAGTGAGAATCAGATTGTTGCTGTAGATTTTGTACCACCAAAGAACACTAAATCTGATTCTACCCATGCTACTGAAATTCGTTTGAAGAGTCCATGTATGCTTGCAAATAAAATTGATATTGCTGAACTAGATGTAAACACTACTCAATGTTATGCAATTGTCTGCAAAGAGGTTTTATTTTCATTTGAGGATATGCCTCCTTCTTTGCCACCTGCTATTGCTAACCTTTTGCAGGAATATGAGGACGTATTTCCTGTTGAGCTGCCACCAGGACTACCTCCTATTAGAGGAATTGAGCACCAAATTGATCTAATTCCTGGTGCTACGTTGCCCAACCGCGCGCCATATAGAACCAATCCAGAGGAGACAAAGGAGATACAATGCCAAATTCAGGAACTACTCGACCGAGATCATATTCGTGAGTCCCTTAGCCCCTGTGTTGTTCCTATTATTTTGGTACCTAAGAAAGATGGTTCTTCGCGCATGTGTACTGATTGTAGAGCTATCAATAATATTACTATTCGATATCGTCATCCTATTCCACGTTTAGATGACATGCTTGATGAATTGAGTGGCTCTACCATGTTTTCTAAAGTTGATTTGCGTAGTGGTTACCACCAGATTCGTATGAAATTAGGAGATGAATGGAAAATAGCATTTAAAACTAAGTTTGGTTTATATGAGTGGTTAGTAATGCCGTTTGGTTTAACTAATGCACCTAGCACTTTCATGAGATTAATGAACGAAGTTTTACGTGCTTTTATTGGACGTTTTGTGGTAGTCTACTTTGATGATATTCTGATTTATAGCAAATCTTTAGAGGATCATTTGGACCATTTACGTGTTGTTTTCAATGCTTTACGTGATGCACGTTTGTTTGGTAACCTTGAGAAGTGCACCTTTTGCACCAATCGAGTTGTGTTTCTTGGCTATGTTGTTACATCACAGGGTATTGAAGTGGATCCAGCCAAGATTGAAGCTATTGAGAATTGGCCGCAGCCCAAGACGGTCACACTAGTGAGGAGTTTTCTTGGCCTCGCTGGTTTTTATAGGCGCTTTGTCAAAGATTTTGGATCAATTGCCGCGCCGCTGAATGAGCTTACCAAGAAGGATGTGCCCTTTGTTTGGGGCGATGCACAACAACAGGCCTTCGTCATATTGAAAGATAAGCTAACACATGCTCCCTTACTCCAACTTCCTGATTTTACTAAGACTTTTGAGCTTGAATGTGATGCTAGTGGAATTGGTTTGGGAGGGGTGTTATTACAAGAGGGAAAACCTGTTGCATATTTTAGTGAGAAATTGAGTGGGGCTAGTCTGCACTATTCTACTTATGATAAAGAATTATATGCGTTAGATCGGACATTGGAAACTTGGCAACATTATCTATGGCCTAAAGAATTTGTTATTCATTCTGATCATGAATCTTTGAAGCATATTCGTAGTCAAGCTAAATTGAATCGTCGTCATGCAAAGTGGGTTGAATTTATTGAGTCTTTTCCTTATGTTATCAAACACAAAAAGGGTAAAGATAATATTATTGCTGATGCTTTGTCGCGCCGTTATACTTTGTTATCTCAAGTTGACTTCAAAATATTTTGATTAGAAACTATTAAGGAACAATATGTGCATGATGCTGAATTTAAAGATGTGTTGCAGAATTGTAGAGATGGTAGAACATGGAACAAGTTCGTCTTCAATGATGGATATGTGTTCCGTGCCAACAAACTATGCATTCCGGATAGTTCTGTTCGTCTTTTGTTGTTACAGGAGGCGCATGGAGGAGGATTGATGGGACACTTTGGTGTCAAGAAGACGGAGGATGTTCTTGCTGCACACTTCTTTTGGCCACGTATGCGTCGAGATGTTGAGAGATTTGTGGCACGCTGCACTACTTGTCAAAAAGCTAAGTCTCGCCTTAATCCACATGGTTTATATATGCCTCTTCCTGTTCCTAGTGTTCCTTGGGAGGATATTTCTATGGACTTTGTTTTGGGATTGGCACGAACACAGAAGGGGAGGGATAGTATTTTTGTTGTTGTGGATTGGTTTTCTAAGATGGCACACTCTATTCCTTGTCATAAAACGGATGATGCTGCGCATATTGCTGATTTGTTCTTTCGTGAAATTGTTCGTTTGCATGGTGTGCCAAATACTATTGTTTCTGGTCGTGATACTAAATTTCTTAGCCACTTTTGGAGATGTTTATGGGCTAAGTTGTGGACTAAATTGCCGTTTAGTACTACATGTCATCCCCAAATTGATGGACAAACTGAAGTAGTAAATAGAACTTTGTCTACTATGTTGCGGGCTGTTTTAAAGAAGAACTTAAAATTGTGGGAAGAGTGTTTACCTCATATAGAATTTGCTTATAATCGTTCGCTGCATTCTACCACAAAGATGTGCCCATTTGAGATTGTATATGGTTTTGTTCCTCGTGCACCTATTGATTTATTGCCTTTACCTTCTTCGGTGCAACATAATTTGGATGCTACACAACGCGCTGAAATGATATTAAACTTGCATAAGACTACTAAAGATAACATTGAACACATGAATGCTAAGTATAAACTTGCTGGGGATAAAGGGAGAAAGCATGTTGTGTTTGATGTTGGAGATCTTGTTTGGTTACATTTGCGTAAAGATTGTTTTCCTGATTTACGCAAGTCTAAGTTAATGCCACGTGCTGCTGGTCCCTTTAAGGTGTTAGAGAAAATAAATGATAATGCATATAAACTTGAGTTGCCTGCAGACTTTGGTACGGTTAGTCCTACATTTAACATTGCAGATTTGAAGCCTTACTTTGGTGAGGAAGATGAGATTGCGTCGAGGACGACTTCAATTCAAGAAGGGGAGCATGATGTGGACATCCCTTCTATTGATACAACCGTTGTACCTACAGCTACACACATACAAGGACCCATCACAAGATCTCGTGCCAAACAACTTAACTATCAGGTACTTTAGTTTCTTGGAACTATTCCTCACATACATGAGAATATGATGCTGCCTAAATCAGATGTATTTCTTACTCTTAGGAATGATGGACCAAGCATGGATGAGAGGGACAAGCATTGGAGCATGGTCATGCATGGATATGGCAGCAAGCATGTGATGATCCAAGAGAAGGCCATGGATGGAGATTTCAGAACTTTGAGGCCCCCATAATGAAGAAAGAAGGCTTGGACGAAATATTCAAGATTAATACTTCACGAATTCGTCCATAGTTTAATATGGTGCTGCGACACCTTTATTTTGGGCCAGGCCCATGTAATTTTCGCAGGATTTTAATTAGCCACTTTTTAGAGTCCGTCTTTGAGGGGAAAAGGACTTCTAGGGTTGGATTCGGCCACCACTTCCATGGCTGGCCGAAACCCCACCTTTTCCTCCTTAAATACTCCCCATAGACGTTTCCCTAGACTCGGATTTTGTTTAGACATTAAGTTAGCCATCATAGCAACTTCACCAAGGCTCGAGCGTCGTAGAGGCCTCTTGTACTTCGCACCTATTCAGGATCCCACCTTTTCAATAAAGCTTTCCTATTAATCCGCAATATCTTGATTGCAATATTAGTTCTTACTTGTTCTCGATTTCAGGTACGAATTAAGACCCTCGTTGGTCAGGTTGATCGTGTTCACGCAGGATCGGTAAACCTCCAGGAGATTGGCCTAGTGATTGCATTGGCGCTCGTGCTCGCACGTGTAGTCGGATCGTCAAGCCCGAACTCCACCAAATCGATTATCACCATCTCATCGAAAGATCGGACACCTTTGCCCTATCAGTCCGGGTGGGCCGGCCCGTTTAGGTTTTTTTTCTTTTTCTTTTTCTATTTACTTGTTTTCCTTATATCTTTTTCATACGAACTCCAAATGACACGATTCTTATTTCTAAATTTTTCTAAAATCGAATAGATCATTGTAGGATCATATTTGTAATCTTTTTACTAGTTTGCAAGTAGTGGGTTTATAAATCCTTGTATATTCCATTTTATTCATATCTTTATTTGTTTGTATTTATTCCATAACTTTTTCATACTAGCTCCAAATGAGCTCAATTTTGTTTCTAAAATTTTGTAGTATTAATTGGATATCTTTAGGATATAACTATCAATAATTTATGCCTTAGCAACAGTGGGTTTTAATAAGTCAATTTAATTACCCTTAGGAACATTTGGGCGAATCAACTATAGGATTTAGATACCAGGATTTGGATTTAGTTTGTGAGAACTTTGCACGGATGTAATGAAATACTTATGAAGGCTTCATGATTTTCATTTTGAAATCTTGCACACCAATTCTACAATCCATAATCAATCCATGCCCTTTTGCCTATATGGCTACTTAGGTCATAACAAAAGAATATAAGATTTTGAATTCAAGGTTGAGAGGACTTGCTATTCAAAAAGTTTCTTCTCTTTGAGAATTTTCAACATAGTCAAACAATCAATCAAACTTATTTTTTTGTTTCATATTCCAAAATTAGGATAATTTTGGGATGTGACATATTGCTTAGTAAATATTTGAACTTGACCCTTCCTTCTAATTGCGCTAATACTCCTTATACTTTGCTTCATCCTTCATGTAAGTCTTCATCTTGGTCTTTGGAACATGTCACTCCCTTACACGAATTCTCTTTTCTATCTAGGTCTATGACATCAAGTAGTAACTGGATGTTGCAACATCCATTTGCACACCAAGTCAAACTTCATGTACAGATCTAGTCAAACAAGATGATCCAAGAAAAATCAAGAAACTCAAATGTGGTACATATAACACACAATATTCTAAGCCCGAAATATAGTAGTTGAGTATAATATCTCTAGACTTCGGACTTATTTGTGTAGTATATGACACCTCCTCATATAGGTTTACATCGTGATACTTAGCACATAAGGTCAAACTATTCTTTGTCTTAATATTAACCCAAATTGCTCATTTGCAACAGGATTATTTTAAGCAAAGTGGTTTCAATTTGATTTTTACTAACCTTTTTGTCTCACTCTTAGAAAGGTTAACTATAATCAACCTTTCTTTATTAGCAAACTAACCTCACATGATCTCTCCAATTGAATAATCAGGTTGTATTTGTTAACTTAAACCAAAGATTGTCGGAAATTTCTAGCACTAATGACTTCCATCATAGTTTTACCAAGTTATTTTCTTAATCTACCTAAAGATAATTTACTAATTACTTATCATAATTATACTGCCATCATGGTTTCGGAGCTAATATCATCATGATCTTGTTATGTTTTACTCTTTATCATGATTTAAGAGCTAATCTAACCATGATGACTTTGCTTCTCACTACACTTTTATTAAGTCTTATCATAATTTCACTTCATCACATAGAATTCTCAAGTGAATACCACATGACTACTATTCATTACATTAACATTTTTCCTAATGCTATTCATCATATTGTCTTTAGTTATTAACTAACTATAAGATTCCACTGTCTTATATACATTCTAGGATTAGGCTACACCATTAAGAGTACTTCAATTGTTGTCTTAAACTTGATACTACTCTACTATGACCAATTGGCTTTTCTATAGTATCTGGGTGGATTATATCTCCATCAGAAGACACTAAATATCACCTTACTAAGAAAATATAAAATAATTACTCCTAAGAATTATGATGTAAGCATTTTGTGACAAGATTTATCCTCAAGTGGATACTCATCACCAGTCATAAGATCATTTGGTTTAGATAAGATGGCTCCTATAGTCACTATCCAACCTACAGATCTTCCTAAAAGGGTTTTAATCCTAAGGTTAAAGCATATGCTCTGATACCAACTGCAGTGACCCAGCATACCACTACATGATGTAGTACACTATAGTCGTTGACATAACACCAATGAAACATCGTTCACTAGTATTACATCCCTCAGAGTGGTACAACAGAAACACAGCAGGTCCAAGACATGACTATAGGTTACAACTCGACTCTTTACATAAGATCCAGAGAACACTCTCGGTTAAAGAGAGGGAAAGAAACTTCTTACAAAGAAGAATTGGAAATAATCAACTCATCACGATCCTACTAATCAGACTAATATCTGAACTATTGGTCTGGCATTGCTGATATTGCAATACAAAATAGAAATAGGTTCTATGGCTAGAGATTATATTCTTATCTAATCAATAACTTTGTCTTCACTTGAGTTGATGTAGATGTTGACTTTCTTGACTTCATTGAAGAACTTTAGCTTTTGGTGATGATTCCTGGAGCATAACTTGATGTAGTCATCGTCTGTACTGGCTTTAGAACCTAGCAAGGGTTAAGAAGATATTTTGAGTACGAGCGTACTCAACAAGTTCACTAGAAAAGGAGTGTTTGATGCACTATATCTACAGCCACAGATCGTAATTCATAGGCAATGCAAGTTTTCGTAAACATTTATTCAAAGGTTGCTTTTATTCCGAAAAGCTATGTCCGTCAGCCTTCACGAGTTTACCAGAACTTTCATGGAGTTCCTTTCCCGCCGCGTTCGCAGCTCCTTCCCGGAACAGGGAGTAACAAGTTACAGTTCTTACACTCTGCAGAGGTGCGTTACTTTTCCCATGAGAGATCAAATCCTTGTTGCACAACCGGGCAATCTTTCCCGTCCACATTTCCTATGGTGTGGGGCCCAGAAGATGATCCAAGCCAATTACTGCCCCCTTCGCGACCTCACATGTCTCTTTGGTGTACACCATGCCCACATATTGAATTACGGCAATGGTTTGTACAACCGTTAGATGCCAGAACTATCGTGGGACGTTGAGGGTTCCCACCCATATGTTGCATATCTTCTACGAGTTACCAATTAAAATGCACGCTACGAGGATAACAGCCACGACCTGCACATCCGGCTACATGCGAGAGGAAGAAGATACAGCTGACTTCTCCGTCCCATTCCAAATCTCATGGTTAACGCGTAATATATGGCGCAAGAATCACTGGTGACATTGGTTGTTAAGTCCTAGATAATATGTTCCTTTACCACCGGGACTTTCATAGTAAGTTATTACCTTATGGTAATAACCTATAATCATATTATTATGAAAATAGTGTTTTCGGACCTTTTTCAAATGCAGGTGATGTCCACATTGGATTTGTAAAATACTTTACAGAAAATAACCAAAGGACATGAGCAAGTGCGAACTTGCCTTTTGTGATTGCAAGATTATGCACTCACGGTCTTCGAGACAATATAAGATCCAAGATCTGAAATTAACATCATTGGTCCGGTAAGGACTAATGTTTAAAGAAGCAAGATGCAGTTATGCATAAGTAATGATATGCATTTTGTAAAACTCCCAAAGTGAATCCCCAATACTTTGAGTGAAGTGAATTCAAGTGATTCTTTTAAGAGTTGGTTTATCTTCAAATTTTACTTTATAAGTAATGATCTTTATAAGGAACCTAAGTGATAATAATTCTTAATACACAGGTAAAGTATAAAGTAATGTGATTATGTTCAATTGTTATTTGGTGACTAAGGTAAGAGTCATTGGTTTTAGTTGTTAAGAGTTGAAGAATTTATTATGAGATTATTCTTTGAAGTGGCAAAAAGAATAACATTTGAAGAAAAGATTTCCTTTATAATGTTTAAGCAATCTTCATTGTTAATAAAATGTTATCAATGCCTTCTGGTATTTGATTGATTAGTTTGGACTTGAGATGCATTATGTCTTAATTTAAATAGACCAAAGTTAACTATCAAAACAAAAGTAGTGTATTAGACATGATGTTTATAAGCTTTGAGACTAAAGTTAACTTTAAGAGGGTAAGTAAACTTAAGATGTAATATGTTTTAATTATTCCCAAGTTTTAGATTTATGATAGGTATAACTAAGGTGTGGAATTATTCACTTTCTATTTAAGTGAATGATTAGATTAAATTTGTTTTTCTATTATGAAAGGAATATGTATTTATTTAATGGAATCATAATTAGATGGTCTTAGTAATTTGTTAGAATTTAAAGTTATGTTAATAGTGGTTAAGATATAATGATTATTCACCATATTATAAATGGGTGATACCCAATGTTTATTTCAAAGGATTCTTAATAAGATTTTTAAAAGAATATTTTAAAGTTAAAAGTTATACTTAAGTTTGATTATGAATTCAAGTTATGGGTTTGGAATTAGTACTAAGACACTAATTGCTCAAGGTTTTATAAGAATTGTGATTATTTCTTACTTAACAATTGTTTTAAAGAATTCACAAAATAGGTATTAGATAAGGATTTATTATTTATAATAATAAAGACTTTTCTAATAATATATTTAATATTTTTCTAGTGTAATATATTTATTCAAGACCTTAAAAATGATTTTATTTAATTTTTAAGTATTATTTTTATGTTTATAAAATCCCATGAAGGATTAAATGTATTTAAATATTTACTTCAAATTTTATTTATAAAAAAAAGTTGAGTTAGTATTTTTATAAAATAGTGGATTTATTTTTACACACAAAAATGATTTTTATTTATTTTTAGGATTTTTCCTTATTTTACGAAATTTCACTTAGGATTTAATGGTGTTAATATTTATTTGCTTAATTTTTTATTTAATAGTAAATTTATATTTTTATTAAGTAACTCTTACTTTGGTGATGATTTTAGTATTATATATATATTCTTATGAGGTAGCCCTATTTTTAGAAAATTCCTTAAAGTGTTTCTTGCATTAAACTATTTAATTTAAGTTTTATTATATTTTATTTCTTTTTATATTAAATTTTATTTAGTTATTCTTTTGGAACTGGGCTCAGCCCGTGAGCCAGCCCAGCCCACTAACGCATTTGGCCCACTGGACTTGGGTCAATACTAACCCAAGTACATCTCCCTCACACGCATCCCGCACGCGACGCTCACACCTCTCCCCTCTCGTTCCTCTCTGGCCGTCGTCGCCATTGTTACCCAATGATTCCGGCGGTGTAGACCGTCTCGGTTACCACCACTGGTCGCTGGAGCTCCGCCTCCTTCTATACGACTTGGCCCTCCAGTTCGATTTGCCTCTAAGGCTATAACAGGCTTGCCCCTATCTTCTTTCTGGTGCTAGGTTTTTGATTTTGAGCTTATGGTGGTGCTCCGGGACACTAATGGATTACATGTTGCGGCTTGGTGCAGGTAGAGTGCCACCGCGCTCCCTGTGCCACCATGCCATACCAGCCACCGACGACCCCATCTGCTTCCTCTTCAATCTCTAAGCAAGGACGACGGGTAAGTGGAAACTCTCCTTTTCTTTTATCCACTTGATTCCTCTCTGGAGTTCTCTCTGTGATGATAGGATTATCCTAAATAGCACAGATGCTCTGTCCTAGTGTTTGTGTGATAAGGATCTGATTTCCTTTGAACTGCTAAGTGGAGGAAACTATGTTGATGAAAAATATTACATGGCTTGTGGTTATTAAATCATTGTATTTCCATCTATACAAGAAGCTTGATCTTGTCCCAGATTAATGCACTTTAGTAAGGTTACTGGCCGTGATTAGTCTAATGGCTCATGTCTGGTGACTTCTATGATGTGGTTGGATTAGAGTGATTGATGGTTCAATCCTGCTAGTTGTAGTGTTACTTAACCATGCAGCCTGATTGATGGTTGATATTTGATTTAACGGTATGCTTGTATTGACAACAAAGCCAATAAAATAAGATCATTGGATGTATTGTTGGAGAATTGAGTTTCTCCTCTAAAGGAAGATGCTCTGCAAGTATAACTTGCATATGTTGTTATTACTGTCAAGCTGGCAGTGAAGTGTCCAGATGATCTAGAAATGATTCCTGTTTTCATGGTCTAGGAAAATGATCGATCTTCTCTGGCTTCTTTTCTGGCTAAATTTCTAGTCCAATGCCAAGGATGCAAAAGACTGAGGCTTGGATTCCCTTTAAAGAAAATACTGTGGTTGCCTTATTCTAGCTCTAGGATGTAATTAGCATAGCAACTCTATGCTTACTGAGAGCTTTCCTTTCAAATGATTTGCTTGCTTAAAATGATAAGAACCAATACCAATTTGGATCTATTGGTTAATCTGGTGCTAGCAGTGAGGGTAAATGAGTTGGTATTGTGACTGGTGTGAATTGTTTAGATGAGAATTTATGACTTGAATGCCCATGATGCATGGTATGAGGCTAATTAACTCTCGAATGAGTTTTACATGGTTAAGGATCACTAGCCCTTGATTTTTGGTTGTGTGCAATATGTTCCAGTCTATGATCCAAAGACTGAGACACCAAATCTTGATAAAATCAGATACTTACTTGGTTGCCTTCTACTCTCTATGATGAATTTGCATAGCACTTCTATGCAATTCTGAGAGATAAACTATTCTCCTACTCTCCTAGAAAGGTGCTAGTTGCAGAGTAGTTGATTAGATATTGGTTTGCAATAACCCCCTTTATTCCCTTGTTTATGATGGTGAAATAGAACAAGAACAGATATTATGCATGAGTAGTGGTATAGCAACCTTTTGTTGTTGCTGATTCTGTGATGTGATTTGTGGTTCCTAGTGGATCTTGTTCCTGGATGCTTCTTGATCTGCTCCTCCTTACTGCTCACTTGGCTTGCTCCTTCTAATACTGTTGCCTTGCTCTTGATCAGCCTACACATGCGAATCTTGTGCTCCTGAACCTTGTCCTTCTGGATCCTATAGAACTGGCTTCTTGTGATTACCTATTCTCCTGTGATATGCCTCTTTTCCCCCTCCTACTACTTGATCTCCTCTTGGATGGCTTGAATAAGCAACCAGATGCTGATTGGGTGGTGGGTTTGGTGATGGTGCGAAGAAATGAATGGGTGATCTTGTGGTGATGAGAAAGAACATGTGTTGTTCCTGAGGATGAAACAGTGATCTAAGTGTAGTTCTGGCTAAGTGTGGTGTGTGGAGAAACTCTGATTTGCTTCTAGCCTACCAGCTATGACTGTGTTCTTACCTTTGTACTCCTTGTGATGCCTCTGTGCTTGACAACACAACACCATGCAGATGTGTGAGCTACTTGGGTGCTTGACTCACCCCCAATGGATCATATCAAGTGAAACTTGACATTTTCTGATTGTTTATCTTTTTACTATATCTGATTTGGTGAAATTTGCCCCTTGGCTTATGATGCTTAGTCTGAAGCTTTCTTTGATGATAAGAACTGATTCTCCACTTGGCTCCCTCTTTAGCCTACTCAATGATGAGTTTAAGCATATCATTTGTATGCTGAATCTAAGAGTAAAACTAACATTCTAACCCTTCCTTTTATTCTTTATTTTAGTTTGTCTTTTGTTTTATTTTCCAGGAATTAAGATCAGGGAAGGAACCTTCAGGACATGAAATTTATATGAGACTTCTTTATTATTTTTGTAATTTTTTCCTTCTTTTGTAAAGTGTATTATATATTTATTCATTGTTGTAATAATATTTGTAATATTTTCTTATTGTTGTAATTTCTTGTTTTTACTTGAATATTGTAAAGACAATGTAATATGTATATTTTCTTGAAATTAAGTATTCCTTTATTTAATTCATTTATGTAATTCATTTTTACATTTATTTGTTTTATAGTAGTTTACTTTCATTCTTTTATTCTTTATTGTAATTCTTCATTTTTTGGGAACTTAATAAAAATAGTGTAATGTTTGTGCTATTATAATAAAATGATACCTCTCTATTTCATTATCTTTTATCTCTTTGGTTCATAATGGTAAAGATAATATAATAATGTGTGATGTAAATAAGATTATTCTTTATCAATTCTGTTTATTATTTTTTAATTGTAATATCATATTACATTACTCATTTAATTTAAATTTCCACTATCTTTTATATTTGAATAAAAGATTATACCTTGTTTATAAATACGAGTTCACCTCTTATTTTCCATTACAATTTAGTTTCCATTTCAAATTCTTTTAGAATTCTGATTCATCAATTGAATGTTCAAATTTGTATTTCCTTTCCCTCAAACATAAGAGTACAATAGAGGTCATGTCGAAATCCATCGCACTTGCCCTGATGTCTTCATCAGAGCAAGAGAGATCTCGATCCCTCTATAGCTTCTTTAGTTTTGCGCGAAAATTCCTCGGATTTTCTTATGCATGAATGCAATGCACAAACATGTGTCATGTCTATTTCGAGATTCTAATCCTGGGATGTTATAGAAAGGAGTATATATTAATATCACGATGATACCAATTACACCTAACCTCTGCAACAATGCATTATCTATTGGCATTATGGATGCACACAGCCAAAAAAAGAAGAATTACAAAAAAGAAAACTCCCGTTGCAGCGATAAGATCCTTAGTAGCAGCGACACTAACCCCACCAGAACAACACCAGAAGTCTAACATCTCCAGTAGTGACGCCTTCAAGAAGGAAACATAGCACAAGCACCGTCATCGCCCGATCAAAGATCATAGGTTTTTACCCTGGAGAAAGTCCCCGTTCACAAAACAATGCCTTCAACAAGGTCATGCCAGGCACAACCAATTAATGCCAGACCTTAGATTTTCATCCTGCAAGATAAGACTGTGAACTCCTCCCGTGCTGCTGCCCCCATCTTCCGATACCGCTGCTACAATTCACGAATCACCAAGCCAATTCCTCATTGCCACCAGGACTCGACCCACCATATCTAGTCCACAAATCTTGGCTTCCATGACATTCTCCGCACACTGACTTCACTATGAAACTAAGTTTGTGAATCAATTTTGTATCACCGGTGCTAGAGAGTTAAACTATTTGATCTAAGTTACCATAGCAACGCACAATCATTTAGCTAGTCTATCTATCTACTACTCCCTCTGTTAGGGATTATAAGGCCTATGGACCACTTTGATAGGATTAAGAAAATCAATAGCTCACCCTCTTGATTACTATATGCACCAATAGTTACCCATGCATGAGAGAAGATAGAGAAAAATAAGAACATGCATTGGAGAAGAGAGACTAATAAATATGAGAGGACTTATAATTTCTAACATTTTAAAAAAGCTCTCTGGCCTTATAATTCCTAACGGAGATAGTAATTTACACAGAGATAGATTCGTCCACACCTATTTTCGTTCCGATTTTTTATTGGACGGTTTTGACTCTGGCTGTTTGAGAATATTACATAGTATGCCACCGCCAAGTGAAAAACAGAAGCCAACCGTCGCTCCCGATCCCTCCGCCCCGTCTTTCCCCTTCATCCGTCTTCCTGTCCCGTCCTCTTTTTTTTTTTTTGACGTGTCCTGTCCCGTCCTCTGGATCCGTCCGCCCCGTCTTTCCCCTTCCTCCGTCTCCGGACCCGATGCGACCACCCTGCTCCAGATTGGCGTCGACGACCGCCTCAAAATCCACCTCCCCTTTTACCCCAGACGGGAAATAGCGCCGCGCCCTCGAGGTCACCACCCTCCTCGATTCGAAGCCCCATGGCGGGACTCAAGGGCCCTTGCCCACGATCGACCCTCTATGGGCGTGCTCTGCCCCGCCACCCCGAACAAACTGTCTTCTATTCTCCCGAACAGAGTCTTGGCTGCCAACCACATCTGGTGGCCACCACATCGATCTTCGGCCACAGGCGACCTCCACCCCCTCCGACTTGTGGAACTGAACCGCGACGTCCCCAAATCGCCTCGCCCTGAGCCCCAGGTCCTCCAACGACCGAATCCTTGTCCTGAATCCCTTTTCACCATGTGAGAACCCGCGTGTGCCCAGACCACCGCGAACGCTTGGACCGACCACTGCCGCTGGCCCGCTCTCCCTTGCTGTAGCCAAGTTCTCCAACGCCGTCAGGAGAGCCAGCTCGTCCCTCGCCCTATATCCAGGTCTCCCTCGACGGCAACGGCCGACGCCCCATCTCCCTGTTGCTCGCTCGACCTGGAGCCGCCCTATATGGGCTCTCCCCGTGCACGCAGACATCGTCGTTGCTGTTGGACCATTCACTCGCGCACGCAGCAGCCAGCTTGTTCTCCATGTGCAACTGCTCGGCCCTTGTATGTCTCTTTGTCTCTCAGTCAGGCGCACGGAGCTACTCCCTCACTCCGTCAATCTTGTGTGAATTGCAGCTGCTCTATATCTATATTCTCGTACTTTCTCTCGTACGTGGGAAGTAGCTGCTGCTACTCTCTCTCTCTCTCTCTCTCTCTCTCTCTCTCTCTCTCTCTCTCTCTCTCTCTCTCTCTCTCAAACAAAACAGGAATTAACACATAAATTTAGAAATCTGAACATTTGATTGGTTTCTACGGTAAACTGTTGTGAATTTCTATTTTTCGTGCAGAGAAGCCTCGGGGAAACCCAGATTTAGTGTTTAGTTGTTTGTGTTCTGGTGCTCTGAGTGGGTATCGAGTACTGGGTTGAAGCGCAACAATTTGGATCCCTCTATAGTCTATACCCGGACCCTCAGGGACACATAGAACTACCAGCGAGACTGTGATCTGATTACATAATGTGTATGCTATGCATACCTGTGTTTATTGCAATACTTTTAGGATTTTTAGATAAAAGTGTTATGCACATAGTGAATTTATGCATATAGACTATAGATGCAAGAAACAGTAGTGAAAACTTTGATGCAATGCTAAGAGGTTAGCTTACACTTATCTGAATCTAATAAACTATCTTCTTTGCAAAGCTTTGCACTTCTAACAATTTGTTTTAGTTAGTAATTTGGGAGATGCAGACAAAATTAACCTTTTGCCCTAATTCTTGACAGAGAAAAATAGTAATGATATAATAAAATAAGAGAAAGAGAGTTATTTGATTAACGGAGAATTTTAAGAAAAACTTGTACTTGTAAACAACATGAGTTCCGATGTGAATTCTTAGTCTGCATGAGATTACTATTAGGTTAATTTCACTAAGTGCATACGATGTCGAATATAGTTTTCTTACTGAATTTAATTTTAAGCAAGAAAGAATCTTATCATTTATAAAATGGGAGGCCGTGACCAATTTTATATACATATTAATTTTATGTATATGTTTTGTTAATACACGTGACAAGAAAAAATTAAGACAATCGTAGCAACGCACAGACACTCAGATGAAAAGGCCACGATCTGTCAGCATCGAAGCGATTTCGGACTGAAAACCCTCTCGTCCCCTCCTGGCATCAGATCATCAGACAGAGGCCGTTCGTTCGTGGCTTCGTGCAGCAAAACCGAACGTGTTCATCGCTCGTGCATGATTAAGGACCCAATTTTGTTCGTTCGTGGCTTCGTGCAGCAAAACCGAACGTGTTCATCGCTCGTGCATGATTAAGGACCCAATTTTGTTTTACCACTGTCCTTGTCCAACCACTAGGCTGCATCCTGTGTCTGCATCATGTCAAGGCCCACCAGTAAGCCAAATGGGTTTGGGGTTTCATCATCCATGTACCATGTGCCAGGGGTGTGGGTTCCTCTAAAACAAAACTAGATTTAGGGGTGCGTCTTGGTGCACCATCCCGGTATGCTCATACTGAGATGCGTGAAAAATATAAGTGGCGTAATTTTTTGACCCATGGCAGAGTCGTTCATTACTTGTTACACATATTCTAAGACAAAACATGACACCAGGGTGACATTTCAGATCAATAAACATGTGGGTGTAGTCCATAGTAATGTTAGTACAGGTAACAATGCCTACACAGGGCAAACCTTGAGACGTCCATCGGAGCCGTAGTCATAGCAATCAAAATCTCCGTGTGAATCATCGGAGTGACGATCATTAGAGCGAGAGGACTCACCATCTTCAGCAGTGCCTTCTGCATAAAGCGTTCATGTAGCTTTAAGCTTGGCAAAAATCTCAGCAGTTTGCTTGTTAAGATCAGCAAATACAGCCTGAATGGAAATGAGCTTAGCATCATGTCTATCATGGGCATCCTTGTAATATGGAGCAGACTTCTTAGAAATGGTACCTTCAATGCGACTGGCGTAAATTTGAACACTATCTATGTGGATTTCACATTCTAGTGCGATTTCTGTCAACTGATTTGACTTCTTGTTAAATCTTTCATTATTCTTTTCCAATTTCTGAACCATATATGTCTTAATCTTCTTTCTACGCCTTCAAATCAACATGGTTGAAAGTGGTAGGTGTATTCTTCTCAGTTCTCTCCATAAACCAGTTTGCACGTTTGCCTGCAGTGCAAACTGATACCGAGTGTGGATGAGGCGATGATTGTAGAAACCGTATGGAAGTGTAGAAGAGCATCTGGCTCATAAACTCAGCTTCTCCGACATGCATGTTCTTCATCATAGCCTAAAAACAACAGTTCACGAGATCTCAATGTTCTTCATGTAGGTTCTGTCTGGAAATGTATACATTAGAATTTTATTGGATATAAACAGATCTTTGCATCATTTTAGAACAATAGTGTCTACATGTGAAACCATAAAACGATCAAAAAGGAGTACTTTCTAATCCAAAAATCTAGGGAAACATCTATGAAAAAACATAAAATTTACAAAGCAGCGGTTGCCAGAAGAGAAGGAAATCTTATCAACAGTATTAGAATGCTCAAATTTAGATTTACAAAATACTGGCTAGACATATCAAAGCGATTGTATATTAACTTAATGAACAGAGTAAGAGTAAAGCAACATCGGAATGCAACTCGTCAGACATATGAATAAATAAGGACATGAGGCCCCAATGAAGAAAACCGTAAATAATACAGGATGCAAATTTACAATCTACAGATACCTTGCTCTAGTGCCGTTCCATGAAAACTGTAAAATATTTGTGTATACAGCTTATAATTGATTAATGCGTAATCAAATTGGGATACATTATAAAGCTGAAGTACTAATGCTTTTAATCACGGATCTACCTGCTGCATGTATATCTCGATCAGAAGCTCTATAAAGTTGTACCAAGATTCACTCGCCAGCTCCTTTTATTTAAGGACTACATGCTATCCATCTGGTTTTGGATATATCTTGATCACAAACTCTGTAAAGCTTGCATTCATTGGACATATACTCACTCATTTTTAAGCTCAACACCTAAGCTAGGTAAATAAATACTGAATCGAGTCGCAAGGAAAGATATGGGTAATATTCCTAGACACATGACAAGTAGAAAAGTGACCAAGAAGAAAAGGATAGGTAAAAAGTGACCAAGAAGATAATACATTACAAACCAAGTTGTTATAAGAATCACCTTATTTTCACAAAATTATTATGAATATTTTGTATTGGATAATCTGGAAATATTACAACTTAAAGCTACATTTTGGGGGCAACAAAATAATCAAAAACTACAGAATTAACCAATCTATAAGAAGGGTATATTTATACTTGTAGCCGAAACCCATTGAAATGCTAACATGTTCTGCATTATAAAAGATTCAAAAGTAAAACAGGAACCATAATTGTCGTGCAGGAAAGGAAGTCAAGCAACCAAAGCAAGCACACCAATACTTTAAAAGTTTAGAATATTCTAAAAAGAAGGTATTAATAAGCAGGCCAATGTTAAGAGGCAGGTTGTTCAAACCATAAGAAAACATATCATCCAATCCTTGCGTATAAATCCCAATGTAAAATTACAGGGTAATGATAATCTAAACACTAACCTGAACCAGATCCATTTGAACTGTAGTTCAAAAACCTCCTCTTCAGGTCCTAAAACAAAACATTCATGGTACTGAAAAATGGACATGCTTCAAGGAGAAAGAGAGTAATCAAGGGAACTTCAAAGGGACCTGAGTACATACTCTAGAGGCAATCATAGAGATGACTATATTTTATATGTATCCATGAGTTATTGTAATGTTTCTTGAATATCCATATCAGGCAACTTGTATTGATTGGCAATTATGTGAGTTTGTGAAACTCTTTACTTGTATGGTTATTTAAGAGTTGTCCCTAGTCGGAGTTCATGTGAGGACACATGTGAATATTAGACTAGCACATCGATTGGTTGATGACTGTGTTTCGCAAGTCATAGACATGGAGATGTCAAACCAATGACGTGGACACATGTTATGAACATGGGGTTGGACTGACCTAACTTGAGACTGGCAATTAGTTACAGCTCTCTCTCTACACATCGTGTACGTTTTGTCCTTAGACCTGAGATTGTCGCATGTACTTGAGATGTGGATCGACCTACTTTGGGGTATCAAACGCTGCACTATAACAGGGTAGTTATAAAGGTAGCTTTCGGATTTGTCCTGAAGCATGCTGTAAGGCATGGTCAATCAAGATGGGATTTATCCCTCTCTACTTGAGAGAGATATCTCTGGGCCCCTCGAGTGATCGGATCCAGAAAGTTAACCTAGTAAAGGGATTCCGAATCATAGTATTGAGAAAGAGAGGTCAGCTTGGAGCTAGACCAAATATCGTGAGGGAAAGACATGTACTAAACCTTGTGATGGTTCGTTCGATATGATCTTTGTATGCGTTTAGGAGTTGGCACGTCTTGCTAGAGGCCGCTACCAACTATTGACAGAATAAGTGTATTCGTGTCATGTCTATACGTATATGAACCTATAGGGTCACACACTTAAGGGGCTGGAAGCCTAATAAGGATTAGATCCGAATTAAACCAGGCTTAGGCTACTAATGGGCTGCTAATGTAGAAGCCCACTAGGGACGCCTATATAAGAGAGGGTGGGGCGAGCTGACCAGGGTTAGACCTCAGATCATTCCCAGCCGCCACTCCTCACGCCTGTGTCGCGCGCGCGGACCTAGAAGTCCAGCGTCTGACGCTTCCACCCTGTACGTGTGGTTACCTCGGAGGCGCTGCATCTGTAGCGCTTGGACGAGCCATGCAAGGGGAGCTGCTCGTGGGACGAGGACAAGGAGGAGACGTGGAATGTCTGCACTGCCTCGACGCGCTTCATCAATTCCGCAACTGCGCGTCTAGTGGTAATCCCGTGATCTATAACAACAGTAATCCTGGTATACGCGGTAGAAATTTTTTGATTTGCGCTAGTGTAGCCTACCCGTATCTCTACAGTGGTATCAGAGCCGATGCTGTTCAGTTATAGGTTCGGGGTGTTTGCATATGGTGATATGCAGATTGATATGAATGATGTGATCGTTTATATGACGGTGGTTCAGGATTGATCTATGATATTGCTTTCCGTGATCGTAATTCTGAGGTTGTCGAACGACTTACCCCTACCGGTCGGTTTCCGCCATCGGGGTAGACAGTGACACATAAATCCTGTTAAATCATGCGAAGATCAATATGATTGATCGAATCGGAACCTAGATCTAAAATCGATGTACCGTGATCAAAGGAGTTTGATTGAATCGGGACAGGAGTCGGTTTATGGTAAATTTGATTTGCCGATCAAAATCCTTAAAGAAAATTGTGAAGATTCGATCTCTCATTTTTCACGGTTTTCCGGACGCCTGGAGATACCGCGAGGGGCGCTGCCCCGTCGAACCCCGCAAGGGGAGACCCCCTAGACCCCCCTTAATCGTAGCCCCTTTTGTATCTCGTTAAGGTAACTAGGTGCTGCGATGTCACATGATCCGGTAGAATGCGATTCTATGCATAACTTGTTTTTGCAGGATGTATGTGATCAGTATGGCCCATATATGTATGTGATGCATGTATGAAAATTTGCATGACCTGCGTGTCGTGAGTAGGGCAACACGGCTGGAGCCATACGTGTTGTCATTTATTGTAATGGCCTGCGTGCCAACTTGTGATGTTCCCAATACTATGTAATTTTGATTACTAGCTGTTAGGAGTAATAGCTTGTATTAGTACTTGGAGGACTCATCACTTGGAGGATGGCTCACATGGAACATGAAGATGGAGATTATCATGGTGGACAGGTTCTATGGCGATGGAGATCACCATAAAAAATGGGTCATACTGTGTCACATCTATGTGAATGTTATTCTTATGTGTTTTACTACTATGCATGCTTAGATGATAGAAGTAGAACGATCCCTCACAAAGTTTAAGTTAAACCATGCCCTCCCAACCAAACCTTGCACCATCCTATGCCCTGTACAATCGTTGGTGGGCCTATGAAATTAGGGTGTCGCGGTTTTCCTTGGCTGGATGGGTTTGTATCGGATACCTACACGCATAAGGGTTGGTGAACTTGACAAGGTCATCTTAACAGTTAAGGACCTTGGGGCATAAAGGTTGGGCGCCTAGTTTTTAACATAGAGATGTCATCCAACAACAAGAGTCATATGTGATATGATTAGCAAGTGTTGCTTACCGATTTACCTTGTCTTCTAGCAGTGATGCTAAAGCTCACTAGTCTACTTGTTAATTGTGGATCTTGAATCACTTAGTATCAATAGAGGGATATTGATTTAAGTGGGAGTATATGCTATTAAATTGTTTAATATGTTTTTACTCTTTCATGGTTACATGGCTTAGTATTTTGCATGTTTTCTGTTGTAAATCAATGGCACCGAACACTACATCACCTTCTCTTTGCGTTCGATTCTTGACAAATATAAACTAAATGGAACAAACTATTCGGACTGGGTCCGTAACCTGAGAATTGTTCTCAGGTCTGATAAAAAGGAAACGGTTCTGGATACCCCAATCCCTGATGAACCTGCTGATAATGCATCTGCTGCCCTAAAGAACGCCTACAAAAGAGCATGTGATGATTCTCTTGAGGTTAGTTGTCTTATGCTTGC
The DNA here is from genome assembly GCA_916181665.1 of Avena sativa. NCBI lineage: Eukaryota > Viridiplantae > Streptophyta > Magnoliopsida > Poales > Poaceae > Avena > Avena sativa. The sequence continues at coordinate 164,086,459 of OV702284.1, forward strand.
ATGCATGGAACCTAAACTTCAAAAGAAGTTTGAGGATCAGGAAGTGTACGATATGATCGTAGCGCTTAAGGACATGTTCCAAGATTAGGCTGAGAGGTACAATGTTGCCAAGTCCTTTGTCGAATGCAAGCTAGCAGAGGGAGCAACTGTAGGCCCCCATGTGATCAAAATGGTTGGTTAGAGTCAGACTTTGGAAAAGCTTGGTTTTTCACTAGACCAAGAGTTGGCCACTGACTTCATTTTGGCGTCTCTTCCATCCAGCTATGGGCAGTTCATTTCGAACTACCATATGCATGGGGTGGAGAAGGGCCTTAATGAATTATGTGGGATGCTTAAAACATCAGAAAGTGACATGAAGAAGTGTGCAGGGCATAGTCATGTGATGGCTGTGCAGAACAAGCCTAGCTTCAAGAAAAAGGGTACTTCTTGGAAGAAGGGAAAGGCTAAGGATACGATCCCTAAGTCTGCACCCAAGCAAAAGGCTGGACCTGTAGAAGACACTGAGTGCTTCTTTTGTCATGAACATGGCCACTGGAAGAGAAACTGCAGCAAGTACCAGGCTTCTTTGAAGAAGAGTGGAAGTAAGAGTACTTCCAACTCAGGTACGCTTGTTGTAAATGTTGTGGATATTCTTCTCGCTGATTCCTATGTTAACTCTTGGGTATTTGATACCGGATCGGTTGCTCATATTTGCAATTCGATGCAGGGGCAAATAAGGACTAGAGAAGTGCAGAAAGGCGAAGTAGATTTTCGCGTCGGAAATAAAGCAAGGGTTGCTGCATTGTTCGTCGGCGTCATGCAACTTCACCTTCCGTCAGGATTTATTATGGAGTTGAATAATTGTTATTACATTCCAAGTATGGGTCGAAACATTTTATCACCTTCATGTTTGATGAGGGATGGTTATTCATTCGCGAGTGCAATCAATGGTTGTGTAATCTCTAAGAATGATATGTTTATGGCTAATGCTCCCATTGTGAATGGGTTATTTATTTTAAATCTTGATGATGCATATGTTTACAATGTTAGTGCTAAAAGGCTTCGACCTAATGATTTGAGTCCTACCTATTTATGGCATTGTCATTTTGGGGCATATAAGTGAAAAGCGCATGAAGAAGCTCCATGGTGATGGTCTTCTAACTTCGTTTGATTTTGAATCATACGAGACATGTTAGGCTTGTTTACTTGGAAAGATGACCAAGTTATCTTTTTCGGGTTTATCTGAGAGAGCGACATACTTGTTGGAACTTATACATACTGATGTATGTGGGCCAATGAACACGACAGCCAGAGGAGGATATCACTACTTCATTACTTTCACTGATGATTTCAGTAGATATGGTTATGTCTACTTGATGAGGCATAAGTCTGAAACTTTTGAAAAGTTTAAGGAGTTTCAGAGTGAAGTAGAGAATCAACGTGGCAAGAAAATAAAGGCCTTGTGATCTGATCGTGGAGGTGAATATTTGAGTCACGAATTTAGCGATCATCTTAAGAGTTGCGGAATTGTTCCACAACTTACGCCGCCCGGAACGCCTCAAAGAAACGGGGTCTCCGAACGGCGTAATCGAACTTTGTTGGACATGGTTCGATCTATGATGAGCCAGTCGGATTTACCATTATCATTTTGGGGTTACGCTCTAGAAACGACAGCTTCCACACTTAATAGGGTACCATCTAAATCCGTAGTTAAGACACCATATGAGATGTGGACTGGAAAGAATCCCAGTTTGTCTTTTCTAAAGATTTGAGGTTGTGATGCATTCGTCAAGCGACTTCAGTCGGACAAGCTAACACCCAAATCGGATAAGTGCATTTTCGTGGGATATCCGAGGAAAACCTTAGGGTATTACTTCTACAACCAAGAGGAGGGCAAAGTGTTTGTCGCTCGTAGCGGTGTTTTCCTAGAGAAATAGTTTCTCACAAAGGGAACAAGTGGAAGGTCGGTGCGACTTGAAGAAGTTCAAGATGAGCCAGTTGGGGATGCTTCTACGAGTGATGCTATTGTAGCAGAACAAGTTGAGAAACCCGTGGCAACAGAAGCACCACAACCACGAAGGTCGGCGAGGCTCCGCGAAGCGCGGGAATTATTATTGTTAGACAATGATGAGCCTGCGACCTATGCAGAAGCGATGGTGGACCCAGACTCTGAGAAATGGCTGATCGCCATGAGATCCGAGATAGAGTCCATGGGGAACAATCAAGTTTGGAACTTGGTTGACCTGCCTGATGGTTTTAAAGCCATCGAGTGCAAATGGATCTATAAGAAGAAGATTGATATGGATGGAAATGTTCACATCCATAAAGCTCGACTTGTTGCAAAAGGTTTTCGACAAGTTTAAGGAGTTGACTACGGCGAGACTTTCTCGCCCGTAGCGATGATAAAATCTATACGGATAATTCTAGCCATTGTTGCATATTTCGACTATGAAATATGGCAGATGGATGTCAAGACGGCTTTCCTAAATGGAATCCTAACTGAGGACGTGTATATGATGCAGCCCGAAGGTTTTGTCGATCCAAACAATGCTGGAAAGGTATGCAAACTTCTGAAGTCCATTTATGGGCTGAAGCAAGCATCTCAGAGTTGGAACATTCGATTTGATGAAGTTGTAAAGGAGTTTGGCTTCATAAAAAACAAACAAGAACCTTGTGTTTACAAGAAGGAAAGTGGGAGAGCGCTGGTATTTTTAATCTTATATGTAGATGACATATTACTGATTGGAAATGACATTCCTATGCTCGAGTCTGTTAAGACCTCATTGAAAAATAGTTTTTTGATGAAAGACTTGGGAGAAGCGGCATATATTCTGGGCATCAAGATCTATAGAAATAGATCAAGGAGGCTAATTGGATTAAGCCAGAGTACATACATTGACAAAGTGTTGAAACGGTTCAGCATGGAAGAGGCTAAGAAGGGGTTCTTGCCCATGTCTCATGGCATAAAACTCAGCAAGACTCAGTGTCCTTCAACTACTGATGAGCGTGAGCGCATGAGTAGGGTTCCATATGCTTCGGCTATTGGATCCATCATGTATGCAATGATATGTACTCGTCCAGATGTTTCCTATGCTCTAAGTGTTACGAGCAGATATCAGGCTGATCCAGGTGAAGGTCACTGGACAGCGGTAAAGAATATCCTTAAGTACTTGAAAAGGACTAAGGATGTGTTCCTAATTTATGGAGGTGAGGATGAACTCAGAGTGTAAAGGGTTACACAGATGCGAGTTACCTTAACGACTCAGATGATTCGAAATCGCAATCAGGTTATGTGTTTGTCATGAATGGTGGTGCTGTGAGCTGGAAAAGTTCCAAGCAAGATACGGTGACCTCCTCTTCAACAGAAGCTGAATATATTGCCGCCTCGAAGGCAGTAAAGGAAGCTGTTTGGATTAGGAATTTTCTGTCGCTCTCGGTGTGGTTCAGGGCGCATCCAATCCCTTGGATGTTTTATTGTGACAACAATGGTGCTATTGCACAAGCCAAGGAACCTAGACAGCACCAGAAGAACAAACATATTCGCATGCGTTACCATCAGATTCGAGAGTTCTTTGAGGATGGTAGTGTCATGATATGCAAAATACATACAGACTCAAATGTTGCTGATCCCTTGACTAAGCCTCTCCCGCAGCCCGCGCATGAAGCGCACACAAGAGCAATTGGTATTAGATACATTTTAGATTGACTCTAGTGCAACTAGGAGACTGAAGGAAATATGCCCTATAAGCAATCATAGAAATGATTATATTTCATATGTATCCATGAGTTATTGTAATGTTCCTTGAATATCCATATCAGGCAACTTGTATTGATTGACAATTATGTGAATTGTTTATGAAACTCTTTACTTGTATGGTTATTTAAGAGTTGTCCCTAGTCGGAGTTCATGTGAGGACACATGTGAATATTAGACTAGCACATCGATTGGTTAATGACTATGTTTCGCAAGTCATAGACATGGAGATGTCAAACCAATGATATGGACACATGTTATGAACATGGGGTTGGACTGACCCAACTTGAGACTGGCAATTAGTTGCAGCTCTCTCTCTACACATCTTGTACGTTTTGTCCTTAGACCTGAGATTGTCGCATGTACTTGAGATGTGGATCGACCTACTTTGGGGCTATCAAATGCTGCACCGTAACAGGGTAGTTATAAAGGTAGCTTTCGGGTTTATCCTGAAGCATGCTGCAAGGCATGGTCAATCAAGATGGGATTTGCCCCTCTCTACTTGAGAGAGATATCTCTGGCCCCCTCGAGTGATCGGATCCAGAAATACATGGTCGTGCTATATAAGGTTAAGAGTTAACCTAATAAAGGGATTCCGAATCATAGTATCGAGAAAGGGAGGTCAGCTTGAAGCTAGACCAAATATCGTGAGGCAAAGGGAAAGACATGTACTAAACCTTGTGATGGTTCGTCCGATATGTTCTTTGTATGCGTTTAGAAGTTGGCACGTCTTGCTAGAGGCCGCTACCAACTATTGGCAGAATAAGTGTATTCGTGTCATGTCTATATGTATATGAACCTATAGGGTCACACACTTAAGGGGCTGAAAGACTAATGAGGATTAGATCCGAATTAAACTAGGCTTAGGCTACTAATGGGCTGCTAATGTAGAAGCCCACTAGGGACGCCTATATAAGAGAGGGTGAGGCGAGCTGACCAGGGTTAGACCTCAGATCATTCCCAGCCGCCACTCCTCACGCCTGTGTCGCGCGCGCGGATCTAGCAGTCTGGCGTCTGACGTGTGGATACCTCGGAGGCGCTGCATCTATAGCGCTTGGACGAGCCGCGCAAGGAGAGTTGCTCGTGGGACGAGGACAAGGAGGAGACGTGGAACGTCTGCACTGCCTCGACGCGCTTCATCAATTTCGCAACCGCGCATCTAGTGGTAATCCCGTGATCTATGACAACAGTAATCCTGGTATACACGGTAGAAATTTTTTGATTTACGCTAGTATAGCCTACCCGTATCCCTACACATACAACATCAGTAACCATGAACGAGGCATTTGATTGAAATCACCAAACTGAATAATCTGGTGTTATGTAACCATTAGTCATTGTATATACTATTACTTTTCCTGTTGATCAAGAATATATCAGTATAGCAAAGCGTTATAGAGTAGCAAAAAACATATTGACCAAGTTAATGGTGTGAGAAACATGTAGAAAATAATTTCTTGTGCATTTGGTCTAGTACTTTGCACAGGCCTGCCAAGAGGCCTGCACAGTAACTCCAAGTACTTTGCAGCTAGCTTAGCATGGTCGATAGTTTTAAAATCTAACTTCCAGATCTGCCAAGAGGATATTATACATTCTAGTAGAACATAATATAAGAGAACTTTTGAGTTCCTACATAGAAGATAAAGTACGGTGAGGAGCATGGATGACCATACGGTAAGGAGCATGGAAATTAGAAAAAGAAAAGACACATGAATGAAGAATAAAAAAGCAAAATGGCACACACAGAAGATCAAGCAGGTGAAAAGAAAAAGAGCATGGATTGAAACCCATTTAGTGAACCGAAGAGTAAGTATAAATGAACAAGGACCTGATGCAAACAAGACTCAAAAGAAATCAGAAGAAAATAAATCAAAAAAGGATAATAAAGAACAGATCTAGAACAGAAAAAACACAAGACCGAGAAAACCTCAAAATATTATGGAATCGATTTGTTAACAGAGACCTAGTTTTTTGGAGAAAGCATAGGCAAATGTATAAAAGAAATTGTACAACTGATAAAGAAAAATTATGGATCCTTTCCAAAGATAGGAAATTTTGTGTTAAGATACCTCATGAACAAAAGAAGGGAAACCAACTATTTTCTAAAGTTACAGCTGAAGAACATCCTGAATAAATCTAGATGTTGTAGCTTGCCAAATTAATATTTTTTTTTAACATGAGAGCCTATTTAATAACTCAAACTGAATGGGGCCATGCATGTTGAGCTATTCATCTCAAGTTTCAATCCCATTTAGATTTTACGCTCATAACTATATGCAAGCAAAGCATATCTAAACCATTAGCCAAGCATGAGACATTTTGACCTTAGAACATTGCCTTGTAGATGTGGCCCATATCTAGATGCGACCACACACACCATATGTTGTCCATGAACCTCTATTTTATCGCATTGTAAAAAAATCAGATGCAAAATGTGCATTCCAGTTAAAATAAAACTAAAGCATGCTCCACATCACCATAACAAAGGTTTATCTGCAATGCAGGATTTTTTTATCTGAACAAAAAGATCCCAAACTATCAAATGCATCATCTTATAGTGGATTTTAGTGAAGCTAGATAAAATCCTTTTGGCCTCCCTTCCAAATTGCATGCTAAGCATAAGCATCTGCGCTATTCATCTAAGTACTGAATTCTAATCCATAGAAGTGAATAAAACCGTAATTTTCAGCACAAAGTCAGTCCATACGCCACTGGAACAAATAGCCTTATCCAGCCGCCTTTATACAAAGTATATTCCAACACACTCTTAATTTTGCTTGACATGATAGAATTATTTGGCATAACACATGACACATTTTCTTACCACATGGTTAAGCACTGATCATCTAATAGTGCAGCTCAAGAAAATAATGACACGTGTAAACGCTTACTCATGAGAAGTGACAATGCTTCAAGCATCAACCAAGTGTGTCTTAACACCATTAAGACCTTCAACAGCTGACAGAATATCCCAGGCTTGGCTCCACTAAGGATAACTCTCGGTAGCTATCATAGCACCAAGTGCATATCCAATTTTTCCTGCCCACCAAAGAAATAAGGCAACTCCTGCTACTTACTAAAATTACCATCGTATCAGAGAAAACAACATGTTAGAAAAAGGCAGACGGGGAGTCACAACAGATGTCGTAGCTAAAATTCATGATATTCCTGAATTGGAGTAGCTTGGCTACAAATACTATCAACGTTAAAATATATTAGATGAAAGTATACAGGGCTCTATGAACATGAGAGAGATAGAGGAACATTTTCAGGCTGCTGCACATACTCTCCGTCGACGAACAGTCCCCGACGGCCGGGATGCCGAGCTCCACTATGTTCACCACCATCAGATCACCTCGCCATCCAACCGAAGAGAGAGAGCTCGAACCGGCGAGTCAGAGCCCTCCTTTTGCCACAGCCAGCGCCTGCAGATGTTTCCTTACAATAAATTAGGAACAAATAGTATAAAATTCATTTTAAATTATGGTACTATCTAATGAAGAGAAGCTCACCAGGTTGACCTCCATGTTGAGCTCCCTTGTCCTCATTGGCTGAAGATCCTCCACCGGCGCGGCCTACTGAAACATCACAGTCCACGCAGCCTCGTCCGCTGAAGTACACGGCGACGCCACCGCTCGTCCTCGTCCTCCAAGAAGGCAGAGGCCTCCACTGCTGCTCCTCCCCCTTTTGCGTTGTTTCTCCCTAGAACAAGATGCAAATCAGCGAGGGCTCTATTTTTTTGAGGTAGAGGGAGGAGGAAGAAGGGGAAGCGACGCCGAACACCACCAGAAGGACCGATGGCGTGGCGCTCGTCCTGTTCCTTCTCGCCTACGTGCACAGCGAGATCGAGGGGCTTGGCGGTGCGATGGTGGTGGCCTGTGCACCTCCTGTCGACGAGGACGAGCGGCCTGACAGAGGAGAAGGGGGAAGACCTAGCGGAGAAGACATGTGCCGTTGTTGCTCGCTTGTACAGGCTGCTCGCCGGCTAGCCATTAGAGGTGTGGACTATGAGGGGAGTGAGGGAGAGAGATGAGGCAGAGACAGGGGAAAAGACGAGATGGCGGGTGGGGGAGATACGGGGCGGCGGCTGGTGAGGGATAGCTTTAGGTTTTCTAACGACTAGATGACCCGGTGTGCCACCGGTGTCGAGGCTTGAAGCGAGACTGTAATTTAGCCATAAAATTTTATATTTGTGATCATAGATAACTTTAATTGGAAACAATAAAGATATTGTAGTGTCAGCCTGTGAGCTAAGCTTCACGCTTTGTAAACTCACTCAGATTAATGTCATGTACAAAGATAATGAATGCCTTCTGTATGTGGACAGTGGTAGCAAGTTTTGCCATCCTCTTCTGCTAGCTACATTGTCGGTGCTCAAACAGGGGTGTCTCCCCACCTCACCATGCTCCCAGGGGAGACCCGTCGCCAGAGGGCTCATGCCGGTTGGCCTGCTGCCCGAGCCTGAACTTCGTCCTTAGAGGACACGGGATCTTCCGTCGCAAATGCCCTGGCTTCAGCTCCCCCACGCTGTTGGCCAGACCGACGAACCCGACAAACCTGTTCAAGATGGCCAGGACGAACCTGATGAACCCGACAAACATGCAGTGTTGAATCAAGTAAAATGACAGTAACATGCGGTGTTGAATCAAGTAAAATGACAGTAACATGCGGTGTTGAATCAAGTAAAATGACAGTACTGGAACGGCACATATGCATGAAGGAACCAACAGGAAAACCATGGGAGAATTGAGCTCGGGAGAAAGTTGTGTCTATATGTGTATACCTTCAATCTTCTGAAGCATCTGCTTCACCTTGTGCCTGCACCCATCAAAGTGTATGTTTACCCTGAGGACATAGGTCTGTAGGAAGCTCAAAGTGTATGTTCACCCTGAGGGACATAGGTCTGTAGGAAGCAAGGAAACAAAGTGTTACTGATAGGTGAACGAATGTACACCATCGAGAAATTAACGCTATACAGTTACAGATTATAAAGTGTTAATTCTGAAAGGTGAACAAGGAGTAAGTAACTTTATGTCTGGCAGTTCACTATCTGAAACACTTCAATCTGAGAAACTCAATCTCTTTTATAGACCAGATTGCTGAATTAAAATATTGATCGCAAGATTTCAGTGTTAATTTCACAAATAAATGCAAACTACATATGTTTCTACAGTTCAGTTAGAACTATTACTGCATTTATCTAAAGCCAAACAAGAAAGGACATGACCATACAACGGTTACTGCATTTATCTGAAACCGAACATGAAAGGACATGACCATCTATTCCAAATCAAGCTCTAAACCATTACGTGCTTTGAAAAAACTAACTTGTTCTATAAACACTTTGCCAGCTACGGATTTGCAGCTTAATTTTGGCTAGTAACAACACAGGGGTAACCCTCATGTTTGTTTGATGTTGGTTAAGGCCCAGTTCTTTTGGCGGCTTCTCTGAGAAGCCGCCCTACCCCCAGCTTCCTGGGGAAGCCGGTTCCAAAATTTTGTGAGGCTTCCAAGTTAGTTTAGCCTTAACCACTTTGAAAGCCTTGTAATTTTTTTGAACCGGCTTCCCCAGGAAGCTGGGGGTAGGGCGGCTTCTCGGAGAAGCCGCCAAAAGAACTGGGCCTAAATAGAGCTGAACCAGGAGTAAGGAATATGATAGACTGAACATGGCAAGTGACGTGGTGCTACACATCGAGTGAATCTACTTACTGGACATGGAGAGGAGAGGAACACAAAATTTCAATCAATCATCAAGTCATATCAAGTCATACACGTCAAAGTCAACTATACATGGTTATAATTAAAGTCGATTTTCTATCTGAAAAAAATTCAGTGTCTGAACAAGAAATCTGTGTCTGAACTCTGAACTTCAAACTCCGAACTCGTATGTACCAGAGTCAATCAAGGCGATGGTCTGGCGGGGTGCTGGCTTCACGCTCCACGTGCATGCTCCAGCAAGTTTGATGGAGAAGATAATGACCTCCTTCTCAGAAGACCGGGGATCTTGGGGCATACAGTTCCATTCATTCATCGATATGGAAGTTGTTCACCTAGAGAAATCCCACCTAAATACAGTAGACATGTTATTGAATAAAAGCAATACAAAACCTCACATACTGAAGTGAAGAAAACCAGAAAGTTATAGGATCAGGGTCAGAAACCAGAATCTTATTTGCTCTTTTAAAGTTCTCAGCTGAGTTGTCCTAACATGTTAAAAATGAAATTTAGAACTACATAAAATGAAATTTAGAACTACATACTAATAGGTGTACCGACATGGCATGTGAGTGGGACCAAAAGCTTATCACAGTATAAGTCGATGTCAATCAACCGATGCAATATTTCCATATAATCACTTGTTGCTAGGAACATTTTGATGGTTCATCTATCAGGATAGGAAGAGAAACCAACCACTGAATATGGAATTTTGGTTCTAGCAACATTGTCAAATATAAGGCCACACCATAGGTAAAAAGGTGAAATTTCCTCCACATGGCCTGGTTAGATTACCTTCCATTGGTGATGCTCAACTTCTGAGTAGTTACTACGCCGTGTGGAAGTACACTCGTCCAGACTGTTCAGATCTGCATTCATAAGAAAAGAGCTGTTTGAATCTGCCAATGGAAATCAAGTAAAATAAATTAAATTGAATTAGAAGATGGCCATCCGGCGTTTAGAGAACAAACCATCATGAGTCCATCGTTCCTCGCCGCCTGCTCCGGCCGATAGAGCCTATGCTGCCGACGAAATGCTCGGCGGCGCTGGAGAGGATGCGTTGAGGCGTCGGGCAAGAACAAGGTGGGCTAGGAATGGGAGGAGGCGGTGGTCCTCGTCACCTAGGGCCAAGTCACCGCCGACCTCCCACCTGTGACCTGCCGCATTTGTGCTCCTAATCCGCGTAGCTGCTGACGCTACCTCTGCCCCTTGTCCTCTGCACAACTTCGGATCAACATCAACTCTATGGTTTCATGCTCATCTAATATCTGATAGGAAAATTTTCTAGTGAATATGTATAGTACCGTGTACTGTGCAGCTGAGAGACAAAACAACCAAGTGCAAAACGCTCATAATATCATGATGACAATTATATGGTAATAATAAATTTGAGTCTCACCATTAAAGGAAATTCAGAGACATTGCATCAGCTTAAAATTATTTGAAAGGTGAGCATACCCATCAGATGCTCTCCATGAACCTACAAGAATCAGATGCAATCATTACCTACAATCTGTAAACCAAATGAAGCAAATGCCTCATATTATACCCCGGTGGTATTGAAGTGTCAAAAGAATATATGTTGAAGAGAATAATATCATAAATCATAAATGAATATGAAAGGTGAGATTGATAAATCTTGCAGCTCCCATATAAAGTAGAACATTAACCATATGAGACTAACTGACATCCCATTTAATCTATTGACAAAATCTGATTCTTGCACGTTCATGGAGAGCATTTAATCTATTGACAAAATCTGATTCTTGCAGGTTCATGGAGACCATTTAATCTATTGACAAAATCAGATCCATGACCTGCATACATCAGAATCCATGAAAACCTGCATATATTCATTTTTTCGTGTACTTTTGTCTCTTAATTTGGAGGATTGGACCAAAATACCAATCTTTTAGCTCTCAGTAAGTAAATATCAGTGCAGCAAGATATATACCAAAATTTCTCTTAATGCGATTTACCATGAAAGAGAAATCCGGGATGGCATGTACAGTGAGGTTCTTGAAAACATAGTAAGAATATCTACATGAGTTGAAGCACCCGACCTTGCTACCAAATACATCATTTTAGTACCCACATAAAAGTAGTAATAATACTGGAAGGGTAAAATTGCGGACTCCTCGGGTAAAGTTACATTTGAATGCAAGATTTTTTCTGGGGTATTGAATACATCAGCTTGTGCCCAGAAATAGAAGTCCTGCAACAGAAATGGCATATCAGAACGACGATTCTATGATATTATTCTGAAAAATAGTACGCCGCAACCTTCAGAAACTTCACCTCAAGTGACCATTGGCATTGTTCATGGAACTCCTTAGGGAGGCCCATAGAAGTACTTCAAGGGGAAAACTCTAAAACCTAGCTCAAACATAAGATTTAATTCTGGATCAGTTCGGACATGACAGGAAGTCTGAGGAAGCAAACATATTTGGACGTCTCCCGTGTAGAGAAGATACATGGCCGTAGCCACACAAAACTTAGGCCATACATCATTGCCAATTAACAAACCATGGTGGAGCAAAAATAAAATGGCCATATTTAAAGTGTTATATAAATGACGCTCGAATATCCCAGATAATCTTTGATAGTTGTCAACAAGCCTATTAGCAACAGGCCGACAAATTTCAGAACTCACTACAGAGTTGTGGGCAACATCTTCAATACAGGTAGAGTGATACAGTCATCACATCCCGTTAGAGAGTTGTTATCAGCTTCCAACATCTTCATTACAATAGCTAGCATTAGATTAGCCGTGTCCATATTATTGGCCGGAAACTGGACACAGGAGACAGTGAAGTTCATCATCAGTTCAAACCCTGAGCATAATTTATAGATGTGAACACTGAAAATCAGAATAAAAAAAGTAAACTTTACTTATCAGAAACACATCTGGATTTCTGGAGCATTCCCTCTAATTTCTTTTTCCATAGGATCTTGACCATCCGGCAAGATTGGAACATGCCAATATTGGGCTTTCCATGAGATACATTCTTTTAGATTCCCGGCTTCTAACTCCCATGAATCATTCAAGAAACCTTACAATTTACATGATTGAATAGCCATTGGTTAATTAGGCAAGTCAGAATAGAATAAATAGGTTGCTGCACTAAATTAGTCAACAAGTACATGAGTACATATCCAAGAGATTCCACATCATCCCTTCTACTTTATTCTATATAAAAAACATCAAACTTTATTATTTAAACAAGACGATGGATTAACTATTTGCATCCACATCAAATGTTTCATCTTCTAGCATAACTATATTACCTGTTTTCTTCTAGATTTCTCCTACAGAAGTAATTCAGCAGCATAAGGAAATGAAACATATGAATAGGACATGGAAATCCAGTCCGTGCAATTCCAGCACAAGCAAAGTCAGGAAAATAAATTTCCAATCTGTTTAATACCAAGTCGATGTTGAGTATGGCCAATCCAAAACGTTAGTCAAATTCCATTAATATATTTGAATACCAATCTAAATGAGATTGATTGAGGTTGGTCATGCAGCAGCGGCAGGAGGAGCCATGCTAAGGAGACCTACCTGGCTTGGGGCGTTGGTCTGGTGTTGCTCTGAGCCGTAATGGCCGTCTGCACAGGAGGCCGCTCCCACCCCTTCGCGTCCTCCTCCTCCCGCAACCTCTCCCAAATCCCAACCAGCAAGAGCATGGCCAGCCACCTGCCCACGACGCCCTGCTGCAGCCCCCTCCTCCTCCTGCATCCTCTCCCAAGTCCCAACCAGCAAGAGCACGGCCAGCCGCCTGCCCACGAGACCCTGCTGCAGCCCCTTCTTCACCTAACGCCGCTGCCTCCACCTCTGAACAAACGCCGCTCCTCACTGCTCCTCCGCCTCTGTCCCAGCACCGCCCCTCGAGCTCCCTTCACCCCCCTCTAGATGGGGGTCCCTCTAGATGCGTCTTCCAAAACAACCTCCACAGCGCCGCTCGAGCCCCTAACCAAGTTTTGCAAATAGTGGCATAGAGAGAGGGGAAATCCTAGATCTTGTTGGCACCAAATAGAAAGAGCTCACCAAAAAAATTGGCGTGTAGCTGCAGGCCACGAGGAGGAGGGAGACGAGGCAGAGGTGGAGGAGATGCTGCCGGCCATCTCCCATGGCTGAGCCCATGGTTGGACACAGAGGTGGTGGACACCTTCCCGTCCTCGCGCCACGCGCCCCTTCTCCTCACCTTCTCGTCCCACCTCCTCCTCCTCGCCATGGCTGCACCGTCTCCTCCTTCTCCCTACGGATGCCTATCGACCCATGTAGTCACCGGCGTCCAGATAGGGCCGAGGTGATGGCGGCGGCCTGCCAAGAAGAAGAGGCGTGGGAAGAGAGATAATGAGTGGGGAGGCAGGGCAACATTTTTTTCTCTGATGGAAGCCCTACCTTCTCACTAACCGTACAGACGGAGGCCGAGGTAGACGACCTAAATGAGCGGTCATAGCTGTCGCTAGTCTCCGGACCCCCACGATGGATGGACCCAGCTGTCATCTACCTAGTATGAAGAGAAGGAAGTAAGAAAATAACACAATGCATCCAACGGCCAGGAAAAGAAAATGCGTGACGCGTGCACTGTGCAGGGGTGATCGGACGACGTACGAAGGTGCGCGCGCCGGGAGACTCCCAGGAGGCGGGTTGGCTAGGGCCTATTATAGGTAGTAATGGGTTTTCACATGCCCCTCGCATGCTTGGGCACCCACGAAATACACGGTAGAAACAAAACAACTTTGACCGACAAGTGGGACCGAGCCTAATATGTGGACAAGCAACGGAGTTGTGGCTGAGAGGCACCAGCGAATGGGGACAAAAATTAGTGTGCACAGCAGAATACCAAATCTCTGTTCACAGGGATAAAAAGGACTTACCGCAAATTGACGGCCTAGATGCGCTGGAAGGGCTCGATCTGACGGCCTGGAATGTCAGGCGCTTGTGGTAGCCCCATGGGGGAGCGTTGTTGCTCGCTTGTACAGGCTGCTCGCCGGCTAGCCATTAGAGGTGTGGACTATGAGGGGAGTGAGGGAGAGAGATGAGGCAGAGACAGGGGAAAAGACGAGATGGCAGGTGGGGGAGATACAGGGCGGCGGCTGGTGAGGGATAGCTTTAGGTTTTCTAACGATGGGTTTTCACATGCCTCTCGCATGCTTGGGCACCCACGAAATACACGGTAGAAACAAAACAACTTTGACCGACAAGTGGGACCGAGCTTAATATGTGGACAAGCAACGGAGTTGTGGCTGAGAGGCACCAGCGAATGGGGACAAAAATTAGTGTGCACAACAGAATACCAAATCTCTGTCCACGGGGTAAAAAGGACTTACCGCAAATTGACGGCCTAGATGCGCTGGAAGGGCTCGATCCGACGGCCTAGAATGTCAGGCGCTTGTGGTAGCCCCATGGGGAAGCATCAATAACACCTTTAGATGATATGGGTAGGTCACACAGAGTCCGACGACTAGGTTCGTCGCCTTGCTAGCGTCTACGGTCCATAGTTTAAAAACCGGCCCGGCGCTCGGCCTCTCGGTTCATTGTTCTCAAATTCAATCACTGGTTCGACATGTTCAATTCCTGAACCGGTGATTAAAGAAAATAATTATATTTAGTAGTGAAATACTTAAATAGTTTGGACAAGTAGCCATGACTTCTGACTAACAAAAACTCGACACCGATTTGTTTCGAAGATCGTATAAACCCATCGAATCTCGTATGATCCTCTTAGACTTTGTACAATCATTGAATATTTTATTTAGGACTTAGATGGAAGAAAATATTGTAATCTGCCCCCACCCCCATCTAAGCATTCATATTTCATGTTTTCCCTCATACTTCGTGGGCTAGCTCCGCCACGGTGCAATGAAGTAGTATACATACGCAAGGGACATGCTGGTATTTTTTATAAAAATATATATTTGAGAACTAACAACAGTTGTGTGACGAGTGGCTTCTATTGTGTTGCCGATAGGGATTATTCTTGCAAGACGGTACCTTATCGCCATGCTAGTCAGTGTTCAATGGATTGTGTGGCCGAGCTAGCATGTAACCATGGGTTTGCTAATCTCTTTTAAAACTAACAAAGTAATTTCTTTTTTTCTCTCTCTAAAATTTGCAATTATACCATTATGGTAGCCTACATGCTACTTTGTTTTGGCTTTGATCTGTGGTAGCCTAGGTGTATTTGCGTCTATGTTTTGCTTGTATTCACTCTAAAATTAAACTTATATTTGAAAAACTTGCAAATGAGATGTCTCGATGGGTGAGGCAAAAGGATTTTGGGGCATCGCGAATGTTGTTTATCTTCTTATAGTTGTCGATTACCGAACACATGAACGCGTCAAATAATGACATAAAGAATCATGAAATTGGGATAGTATTTAAAGGGACTTTCTTTGGGCGGATTGCGATAAGGTCACCGGTGGCAAGTGTAAAATGAATTGGGATATGATTTGCAAGCCTAAAAACCATGGTTCCCTTGAGATCCTCAACATCACAAAGTTTTCTTCGGCCCTTCGGTTGCGATGGCTTTGAAATGAGTGGAGTGATGACTCCAAGCCTTGGATCGGCCTTGGGAGCCCTTGCAACTCCCATGATCATGACATCTTCGCGGAGGATACAAATGTCACTATTGGCAATGGAAAGATGGCTCTCTTTTGGGGACATCTTGGTTAAATGGGATACGACCAAAAGATATTGCTCCCCTAATCTTCACCCTATAAAAAAAGGAATTGCTCGGTGAGGAAAGCTTTGGAGAACGAGTTTTGGGTCCCCCAAATCAACATCCAAAGGGGACTATCCTTGGAGCACATCATTCAATTCACAAAGCTTTAGAATGCTTCAAAATGTCAACGTAGACAACAACACACCCGATGAGATCACTTGGTAGGTGTCCAATGATAACACCTATTTGGCAAAGTCAGCTTATAAGATGCAATTTGAGGGTGTCACTGACGAGGTTTCGACTCGTCAATGCTTATTGTTATGGACTTAGGTTTTGGAGAAGATGGGGATGCTTGAAGTCGCGAGACGGTTAACAGGCAAGCAACACGGGGACACGAGGTTTACCCAAGTTCAGGTCCCCAGAGGGAAAACCCTACTCCTGCTTGTCTGTTATTGATTACGGCGGAACCAAAGGTTATAGGGGTGCGCAGATGCGATCTGGCGTGAGGTGTGTGTATGGGGTGAAGAGATCCTTCTCGTCGTGCCCTCGTGGCCCTTATATAGATAGGCCAGGTTCCGGGGTAGGCCGAGTCGGTTACAGGTTTAGGGTTGAACCCTTTGACATTCTATCTACAGCTAGTTGTGTCCTTCAAGGAGTCTAACTTGTCATGGGCTTGGGCCATCCGAAATCTTCTTGGACATCAAGTCTTCACGTGGGTCTTCCCTGGGCTGGACCGGGTATACCAATGTTATGCACCCGTAGGGTATATCCATGTTAGTAGCCCCCGAGTGTTCAGTCGAATCGTTGATTCGACTGGAGACTCTATAATGTTTCGGGTGCTTCTCATTCGAACCTGTCTTACAGGTAAATATGTTTAGTTCATAGGGATTGTTGATACGTGTGACCGACTCACCCGACGGATCAGGGTCAGTTAACTGTCATAGGACAAAACAACACGATTTTCTTCACACTCAAGTCCCCGGACTCGAATCCGGAACAAATGCTGGTGTAATTCGACTCAGACCGCTGAGGCCTTACAGGAGTCGAATTCCAGTGTCTTTTAAGTGATGTACCCAACGCGTCCGTCGGGATTTTCATCGTGTCTGTTGACATAGGAATTTACTGGCAAAGCACAGTCGGGTGCGTTACTAGGCCATCAGATGATACCTGTAGGACTTATCTTTGCATCGTAGACACAACATCTGAAATTTTATCACCGCAGAGGTGTTTCAGGTGACCAAGGAGACTGCTTCTCACTTAGCAGGGCAAAGTTGCCAAAAAGTTTTTGTTATTTTGATCTGAAGGATCTCATTCGAATAATTCATAGGGTGCGCGACCAGCGCTCCCTATGGGAGTAGCCCCCGAGTGTCTATTCGAGTCGTAGACTCGAGCAGAGACTTTAGTTATGCGGATGTTATCCATGTCAATATGATTTTGAATGCGCGATCGACGTAGCCCCCGAGTCCGTAGTGGAGTCGTAGACTCGACGTAGGACTGAAAGATCTTTTCGAGGTGCTGTTACCATTGTAGTTTCCCAGGTGTGTGGTCAGCGCTCCTGGTAGGAGTAGCC
The DNA here is from genome assembly GCA_916181665.1 of Avena sativa. Lineage (NCBI taxonomy): Eukaryota > Viridiplantae > Streptophyta > Magnoliopsida > Poales > Poaceae > Avena > Avena sativa. Next base: position 164,104,148 of record OV702284.1, read on the forward strand.
CCGAGTAATTGGTTGAGTCATATACTCGAGTAAGTACTTTATGTTCATTCGAAATCTTTGAGCCGTTGCTGGCTTTGCTTTGATGAGGTTGATGACTCCTTGATGGCGCCAGAGAACTTGGTGCTTGATGTGGAGTCTTGTTGGGAACCCCAAGAGCAAGGTGTGAAGAGCACAACAGCAAGTCTTCCCTCAGTTGAGATCGAGGTTATCGAACCAGAAGGAGGAAGGAAATGTCACACAGGTGTTGCAAGAAACGCGGAGACCTGCACAACACAAACTCAAGACTTTGGCCCAACGAATCAGTGAGGTTGTCAAGATCACCGGTTTGCTGTAACAAAGGATTAAACGTATGGTGTGGAAGGTAATGGTTTGCAGCAAGTAAACAAGTAACAGTGGAAGATGTATCAATGGTAAAGATTAGACCGGGGTCCATAGTTCACTAGAGGTGCTCTTCTTAGATAAAAAACATGGCATGAAGGGTAAAAAAATTACAGCGGGGCAATTGACAGGAACTGAGCAAGGCATAACAATGCAATTACTAGCCAGAAATATCCTATGAGGTTGATTGGGAAATACAACAATATACATAGACCGCCATCCAACTACATCTATGACTAGAAGTCCACCTTCAGGTTATCATCCGAACCCCCTCCGGTATTAAATTGCAAGCAACAGACAACTGCTTTAAGCAAAGTGTGTAGGGTAAATAGTCCACATGTTCCATGAACAAGAGACTGTTGTCTTCTCCCTAGTAGCAACACCACATCTACAACCGAAGAGATTTCTATCACTTCCCTTGGAAACTTGAGGCATGAACCCACTATCGAGCATAAATACCCCCTCTTGGAGTCACTAGCAACTACTTGGCCAAGATAACCACTAGCAACGGAGAGCATGCAAGATCATAAACAACACAGACATGATAGAATCATAAAGACAAAACCATTAATCAAACCAACATAATAATCTCAATATCCATCTGATCTCCGCAAACACAACATGCATGATTAGAAATAGATTAGATCTTAATCATGAACGGAGCTCACAAGATCTATACATGAAAACACAAAGGAGGAGATACAACCATCTAGCTACTACATGGACCCATAGTCCAAGGTGGAACTACTCACGCATCATACCGGAGAGAAGGCCTCCGGGATGATCTCCCCTCCGGCAGGGTGCCGGGAAGAACTTCAGATCCCCCTCGATCTAGGGACGATGGTGGCAGCGGCAATAGACGGTTTCGTGGATTTCTGATCGGGTACTCAAGGTTTCTGCATCGGGGGCTTCTTATAGGCGAAGGGGCGAGACCAGGAGGCGGCCAGGGCCACCAAACCCTAGCCAGGCGCGGGCCCACCTGACCCTGCGCCTGGGGTGGGTCTGACCCCCCTGGCCGGCCCCTACGGCTCTCCTATGGACTTCTTGTTCCCCACGAAAAGTAATTGACTTTGATGTTTGTCCTGTCCAATTCCGAGAATATTTCTTTACTAACTTTTTTGAAACCAAAAACAGCAGAAAACAGGCATCTGGCACTGTTGCAACTTGTTAGTAGGTTATTACCAGAAAACATGTAAGAAGCACCTCAAAGTGTAGACAAGCAAAGCAAAGTAGATACAAAACAAGCATGGAGCATCAAAAATTATAGTTACGTTTCCAACGTATCAACAACCCCAAGCTTAACTCCTGCTCGTCCTTGAGTAGGTAAGTGATAAACAGAATAATTTTTGAGATGACATGCACCCTCACAATAAAGATCCAACCATTTGCAAGCATTGAAAGCTGGGATCAAAGAACTCTAAACATGTGCATGAAAGATGGAGTTCTAACAATAGGACATAGTAACTATGCATGCAACATGACAAGCTACAAACAAAGATCATGAATAACATGCATTGAAAAACGTTTGTTTTTTCACATGCAGAAAACATAGCATAGTGGTAATCAGCGTGTCCCTCATAGAGTAGCAATATAATGCATATGACACCTGCAAAGTTCACAAGGGTGACTAGAAACAAGTAGCATAAGAGCAAGTAATAACACAATATGCATCAATTAATAAGCTTTGGAACACTGCACACAGAATGACAACTATGCTCTCTTAATGGTGCCTAAAGGTATAAGGTGGAGGCTCAATAATGATGGAAGAAAGGCCTTTTTGTAAAGGAAGCATGGATTAAAAGTTTCAAAAAGAGCTTCCAAAAATTATGGTACTTGTTAGCTTTCAGCCCTCATTGCCCCTATCATAAGCATCTTGAAGTGGTTAAGTTTAAAGTGGCAAAGCTGGAGTATATGCTTGACGAAGTATAAGTTGGCAATCTCATGCCCCTTGAATACGAGGGCCACACCTCATGCATACTCAACTTTGGGTCCAGGTAAGTTCTTGTCACTGTAAGTATTTGCATATCATTGAGAACCGCCAATGGGGTACCCCTTGCACATGGTACAAGAGCTTTCCCATAACCAAAATGACAAGGCAAGCAGACAATGAGCATCTCAGCAATTCTTCTTATGTACCATGGGAATATGGTGCTTTTTTATCGCTTTCCTCTTTTTTCAATGTGTCTCTTTTTTTAAGAAGAATGCTCCATAGATGTCACTATGGTGATGCTGCAAGTTTCCACCATGATTAGGCATGGCTTAGGCTAGCGGCCCAGGCGTTTCTCTAACACAGGATACAAACTCCATGGACTTACAAGTTCCCTCTTTATTTCACACCGGTGACATCCATAGACAAAAGAACATGATATCAACTGAGTACAACAAGATACAAGTGCAATGTTGAAAACGTTCCCCGTGACAGCACGGTTCTGCTAATTCCAACTTATAAGTGTGCATATACAACAAAGTTGTCACAATGGTTCAAGTTTATTAGGGGCAAAGAATAAAGTGTGCCATCTAGTTCGTGAGGGCTTTAATCACTAAGTTTTCACATAACAAAATAGTTTTTAATTGGAAGATAGATGAAAACAAGAATATACTTGGAATGGTGTAACACACCATGCATAGGAGTTTATAGTGGACACTTTGGAATAACTTGGTTTCTTGGGAGTTGGAGGCATGAGTAGAACTTACTCATACAAGTGGAAGCTAGCAAAAGACTGGGAGCAACCAACTAAGAGAGCAATAATGGCCAAAATCACGCAGTGCAACAAAGCAATCTAATCAAAGCAAAGAATGGTACTACAAGTCAAGGACTAAATGATCATAAAGGCTAATGGTGACTTGTCATAGTCATAACATGGTGTGAGCATGTGCCAAGTCAACCCAAGCAAAGCATCAAAGGAGAATACCACAATATTATGCTTTTGCATGCTAAAACAACGCATAATTTCTTCAAGGCACACTAAGCAATCCCAATTGTTTGGAACAATACATGCTACACCAATAATGACTAAGCATAATGCTAAAACAACACCTAGAATGTCATGCTAAAGTCTAAGTCACAGTCAATGCAAGCTCCTCTTGCACTTTAAGCAAGAACTTACTACTCCTTTCCAAACACCAAGCAACTTATTTGCAAAACAACATAGCGAGAACGGGGGTCCAAACTACTTTATTCAAGCAAACTAAACAACCTAAACAAAGCAAATGAAAACTAAGACGCTCCAAAAAATAACACAGCTGTGCATGAAACAATAAAAACGAAGTGTCTAGATAGACCTGAGCTTTTTATTGATAAAGAAGGGGATGCCTTGGGCATCCCCAAGCTTTGAAGGTTGTACCTCTTGGATATTTATTGGGGTGACACCGGGGTGGCATCCCCAAGCTTGATATTTTTTCCATTCTTCATCTCATTGCATTATTCTCTCTTTACACCTGAATTTTTTCCTTCATACAAAACTTCACACAATCTTCATTAGCAACATTAGCTTATTCAAAAGATATTAGACCCCTGGCAAAGCTTAGGAACAGCAAGGATTTTCACTAAAAACACAATCTACTATAGTAACTCCTTCAAAAATCTCAATTTACCTGAAGAGAACTCAAAAAGGAATCAATAAGAAGCAAATGCAAATAATGACAGAAATCTATTAAAACAGACCAGCAGGTAGAAACTAAATTTTTCGAACATATTCTGTTGCTCAAATAAAAAAGTGTTGAACTAACAAAAGTTAGCTAACCTACTGGAGGATTTATTCGTAAATTTTGAGCTCAATCCGAGTTACAGAGCCTCCTCACGAATTTTTTTTGGTGGATGACAGAAATCTGTTTCGGGACAGCAACTCCCCAAATCTTACTTCCCTCTCATTAGAGGTCATTCTTGGCACGAAAAGCAAACAAAATTTATAAGGAGAGGTAATTACAGAAATAATAACTTCCAAAACTCAAGTAAACTCTTGGGTTATCTCCCAACAAGTACTTTTCTTTAACGCCTTTCAGTTAGGCACAAGAAGTTTGAGAAGATGCTCACATAAGAAATATGAATTGAAGTAAAAGAGAGCATCAAGAAGCAAATTCAAAACACGTTTAAGTCTAACCCTCTTCCTATGCATCGGAATCTTGTACACAAATAAATTTACAAAGAACAAAGTGACAAGCATAGGAAGATAAAACAAGAGTAACTTCAAAACTTTCAGCACATAGAGAGGTGTTTCAGTACCATGAAATTTTTTACAACCATACTTTCCTCTCTGATAATAATTTTCAATAGAATCATGAATAAACTAAACAATATAGCTATCATATAAAGTATGCTTTTCATGATCTACAAACACATAATTTCTATCAAGCTCAAAAATAGTGGGATTAAAACCTTCATAGGTTTTACCCAAAGTAGATATTTCAAAAGGATCCACAGGAACATAACATTCGTCCTCCTTTGGTAAGCATGGGGGATAATCAAAAAATGTAAGAGGTAAAGAGTTACTCTCACTAGAAGGTAGGCATGGGTAGATCCATTCTTCCTCCCTTTGTTCATCACTCTCCTCCTCTTTTTCATCTAATGAGCTTCCAGTTTCAGCAATTTCTTCTTCCATAGGCTCCTGCAAGGCATTAGTCTCTTCCAGTTGTGCAAAGCACCTATTAAAATATTTAAGAATATAGCCATTTGCTTCCTTGTAATTGTCAAAGAAAAATTTAAGTATCTCATAAACCTCATGTTCATAAGGTGCAACATCAGTATTTTCAAGCAAACTAGCAAGTTCAAATGCACCCTTGAAAGCAATAAATTCTTCAATTTGTTCCACATCATAAAAGTCATAATTTCCCTTAACATAAGAAGATATGGTAACATTATCATTATACTCACATTAAAAAGGGAGGTGTTTATACCTCCTGCAGCAACAAGCTTTATCAAAGCAATAGGTAAAATTATAAGTAGAGCACACGTCTCTAGCAATAGTATTCAACCTATCATTTGTTCCCATAAGTGTTTCCCTTTTTTGACAAAACGGTGTTCCTTATAATAATACTTTTGTTCTTCCGTGAACCCACCTTGCAAATAAGAACTAGTTTCAAAGAGACCATCCATTGATAGAAAGCATGACCAAGCAAGGCAATAATCGACCACCAACTAGAGTGGGGACTATTTTTTTGTGTTTTTGAATAAAGAAAGAAAACCAAGCTAGACTAATTTTTTGGTTTTTTTTAGGCAAACAAAACCAAGCAAAAGAAACAAAGCAAACTAAAAACAAAGTAAAGAGAAAGGAAGTGAAGGACTCCCCTAGTGAAGATGTCCTTAGCCTCCCCGGCAACGGCGCCAGAAAACTTGTTGATGACTCCTTGATGGCGCCAGAGAACTTGGTGCTTGATGTGGAGTCTTGTTGGGAACCCCAAGAGCAAGGTGTGAAGAGCACAACAACAAGTCTTCCCTCAGTTGAGACCGAGGTTATCGAACTAGAAGGAGGAAGGAAACGTCACACAAGTGTTGCAAGCAACGTGGAGACCTGCACAACACTAACTCAAGACTTTGCCCCAACGAATCAGTGAGGTTGTCAAGCTCACCGGTTTACTGTAACAAAGGATTAAACATATGGTGTGGAAGGTAATGGTTTGAAGCAAGTAAACAAGTAATAGTGGAAGATATATCAATGGTAAAGATTGGACCGGGGTCCATAGTTCACTAGAGGTGCTCTCCTTAGATAAACAACATGGCACGAAGGGTAAACAAATTACAGCGAGGCAATTGACAGGAACTAAGCAAGGCATAACAATGCAATTACTAGCCAGAAAGATCCTATGAGGTTGATTGGGCAATACAACAATATACATAGACCGCCATCCAGCTGCATCTATGACTAGAAGTCCACCTTTAGGTTATCATTCGAAACCCCTCCGGTATTAAGTTGCAAGCAACAGGCAATTTAAGCAAAGTGTGTAAGGTAAACAGTCCACATGTTCCATGAACAAGAGACCATTGTTTTCTCCCAAGTAGCAACAACACATCTACAACCGAAGAGATTTCTGTCACTTCCCTTGGAAACTAGAGGCATGAACCCACTATCGAGCATAAATACCCCCTCTTGGAGCCACTAGCAACTACTTGGCACAGATAGCTGTTGGAGATATGCCCTAGAGGCAATAATAAATATAGTTATTATTATATATCTTTGTGTTTATGATAAATGTTTGCATTCATGCTATAATAGTATTAACAAGGAAACCATTAATACTTGTGTGATTTGTAAACTTAATTTGAAGTCCCTAGTATAGCCTCTACACTTCACTAGCTTGTTGGTTGATTGATGATGTGGTTTCTTTGTCATGAACATTGAGATGTTATCAACAACAAGATCATATCGTTAGGAGAATGATATGGTGGACATACTCCTATAGACAAGCGTAGCATAAAGATCAAGTCATTTTAATAGTTCAATTGCTATATGCTTTCTGATACATAGTAACCTAACTCCTTCGACCATGAGATCATGCATATCACCTTTACTGGATGGATGCTTTGATGTCATCAAACACCACACCGTAACAGGGTGGCTATAAAGGTGGCATTGAGTGTTCGGAAAGTATTGGTTGAAACACATGGATCAAGAGTGGGATTTGTCCATCCACATGACGGATAGATATTCTCTGGGCCCTCTCGGTGAAATGTCATTCAATTAGCTTGCAAGCATGTGACTTGGTCACAAGGGATTACATATCACGGGAACGAGAAAAGAGTACTTATCGGTAACGAGGATGAACTAGGTATGCAGAGATACCGACGATCATAACCTCGGATAAGTAACATATCGTGAGACAAAGGGAAATTGGTATCGTATGTAAGTGGTTCATTCGATCGCAAAGTAATCGTAGAAATATGTGGGAGCCATATGAATTTCCAGATTCCTCTATTGGTTATTGTTCGGAGAAGTGTCTCGATCATGTCCGCATAATTCACGAACCGTAGGGAGACACACTTAAGGATTCGACGTTGTTTGAGTAGTTATGGTATTATGAGATAGAGACCGAATGTTGTTCGGAGTCTCGGATGGGATCCGGGATATCACGAGGTGATCCGGAATGGTCCGGAGAATAAGATTCATATAAGGAAAGTCCCGTTTCAGAGTTCGGGAATGATTCCGGTGTTTTCATCGGGGATATTCTAGAAGGTTCCGGATTGTCCGGCACTCCGGGGGGGGGGAGGGGTACATGAATGTGTCATTACATATTGGAATGATTGCATCATGTACTAAGTGTTCTTGCTGTCCCAAATATAGGATTAAATTGAATCCTAAAACAGAAAAGTCAAATGTCCAGTTTGAAAGTCAAACTGCCAAAAACAAGAAACTGTGGGAAACAAGCAAGAGGAGTTGGAGTCGACTTGGAGGAGGAGTTTCTCTCCTCCAAGCCGGCGGCCAGCCTAGGCCGAGTTGGGGAGGGACTCCCTCCCTCCCCTGGCGCGCCCACCCCTCCCACCTATATAAGGAGGGGCAGGGCTCCCCTCCTACACACACAAGTTTCCTATCCTCTAAACTAAACCCTAGATCTAGACCCCGGTTTAGAGCTATTCGGTTTAGAGCCTTCTAATTGGTTTAGAGCCCTCTAATTGGTGTGTCTAATTACTAGACCACTAATAGCCTCTCTCATAAGCTCCACCATACTCGCACCGGCTTAAGGCGAAGCCCTGCGGGATTTCCCCTCTACCTCCGGTACCACGCCGTTGTGCTGCCGGAATCGCGAGGAGAGTGCTACAACCTCCGCTGCCTGCTGGAACAAGGGAGAGGAAGGTCTTCGTCGAGTACCGAACGTGTGACCGACTGCGGGAGCGCTGCGGGAACGCGGCGCCGGAAGGATCGTCTACGCGATCTTGAGATCGGAAAGAGTACGACTACATCACCCACGAGAATCTGCTCTCGTTAAACACTTTGGAATCTTTGAGGGTGAGTTATTCCATCGACTCGTTGCTACAATCTAGTAGATAGATCTTGGCTTGGTTGTTTGTATGCGATAGAAAATTTTTGTTTTCCATGCTACGAACCCCTACAGTGGTATCAGAGCCGTGTCTATATGTAGATCTGTTGCACGAGTAGAACACAATGGTCATTGTGGGCGTTGATGCTTTTATTGTAGATTGCTTTTTGTGTACTTTGCATCTTGCGGTATGTTGGGATGAAGCGGCCCGGGCTAACCTTACATGACATCGTTCATGAGACATGCTCCACGTTTGACATGCAACTTGTATTGCATAAGTGGCTTTGCGGGTGCCTGTTTCTCCTAGCATAGTTAAGATCCAATTTACAACGGGTAATCAACAATGCTAGTATCAATGTTGTGGTTATTGTTCGTAAGTTAGAACGACACTTATGGAAAGCCCCAAACCACGTAAAATATGCAAAGAAAGTAGAAGCGTCTAACTTTGTTTTGCAGGGGTGTGCAGTGATGTGATATGGCCATGATTGTGATTATATTTGATGTATGCAATGTTCCTTATTGTAAGTTGGCAACCGGCAGGAGCCATATGGTTGTCTTTAATTTCTGTTAAGACCTGCGTGTCTATTCAAAATAGTTGTAATAGTTGAAGCTGGTGGACGACAACCATGGAGAAGCGTCATTGACCTTGATGCTATGCCGGTGATGATGGAGATCATATTCGTGCTTGAAGATGGAGATCGGAAGCACAAAGAAGAAAGGCCATATCATATCACATATTATGAATTGCATGTGATGTTAATCCTTTATGCATCTTGTATTGCTTAGTAGACGACGGTAGCATTATAAGATGATCCCTCATGCACATAAAATTTCAAGTTCTAGAGTGTTCACCCTTAGTATGCACCGTTGCCAAAGCTTGCTGCTTCGAAGCACCACGTGATGATCGGGTGTCTTTGATTCCGCGGGTGAATACAACGTAAGCAAGCCAGATTTGCTTATGCGGAAGCTAAGGTTTGATCTTGACGAGCCTAGCATGTACAGACATGGCCTCAGGAACACGGATCGCCGAAAGGCAAAGCATGAATCATATAGTAGATATGATGAACATGATGATTGTTCGCCATTAAAACTATATCAGCTCTCGTGATGATCGGTGTTGATGTAGTGGATTTGGTTCGTGTGATCACTAAAACAATGTGAGGGATGTTGTTTTGAGTGGGAGTTCACCTAGTTTAATTTCATTAATTAATTTGAACTCAATTTGTCATAAACTTAGTCTAAACTATTGCAAATATGTTGTAGATCAATGGCAGCCCCTACCATCAATTTTAATGCGTTCCTAGAGAAAGAAAAGTTGAAAAACAATGGAAGCAACTTCGCGGATTGGTTCCGCAATTTGAGGATTGTCCTCACAGCTGGTAATTTGACCTATGTGCTGGATGCACCGCTAGGTGACCCACCTGCAGCTGATGCTACCGATGAAGTAAAGAATGTTTACCTTGCTCGGAAGAATCAGTACTCCATAGTTCAGTGTGCTATCTTGTATGGTTTAGAATCGGAGCTTCAGAAAAGGTTTGAAGAGTCAGATCCATATGATATTGTCGAGGATCTCAAATTAATCTTTGAGACTCATGCGGCAATTGAAAGTTATGAAGCTTCTGAAAAGTTCTTTAACTGCAAGATGGAAGAGGGTAGCTCCGTCAGTGAGCATGTGCTTAAGATGTCTGGGCACGCAAATAAACTTCAAAGTTTGGGTATAGTAATTCCTAATACTTTGGGAGTTTACCGCATCCTCCAATCACTACCACCAAGTTACAAGAACTTTGTGATGAACTACAACATGCAGAACATGAACAAAGAGTTGCCAGAACTATTTGCTATGTTAAAATCTGCAGAAGTGGAGATCAAGAAAGAGCACCAAGTGTTGATGGTCAATAAGACCACCAAATTCAAGAAAGGCAAGTCTAAGCAAAAGGGACACTTCAAGAAGGGTGGTAAGAAAGTTACCACGCCGACGAAGAAGACCAAGGCTGGACCTAAACCTGAAACTGAGTGCTTTTACTGCAAGGGAGAAGGTCACTGGAAGCGGAATTGCCCAAGGTACTTGGCGGATTTGAAGAACGGCAACATCAAGAAGAAAGGTATATCTGATATACATGTTATTGATGTGTATCTCACTAGTACTCGTAGTAGTGCCTGGGTATTTGATACTGGTTCGGTTGCTCATATTTGTAACTCGAAACAGGAGCTGCAGAATAAACGGAAGCTAGTGAAGAACGAGGTGACGATGCGCGTAGGAAACGGATCAAAGGTTGATGTGATCGCGGTCGGCATGCTACCTCTTCATCTACCATCGGGATTAGTTTTATACTTAAATAATTGTTATTTGGTGCCTGCATTAAGCATGAACATTATATCAGGATCTTGTTTATTGCGAGACAGTTACTTGTTTAAATCCGAGAATAATGGTTGTTCGATTTATATGAGTAATGTGTTTTATGCACATGCACCTTTGATAGATGGTCTATTCATATTGAATCTCGATAGTAGAAATACACATATTAATAACATTGAGGCTAAACGTTTGAAATCAAGCGATAATTTGACCTATATGTGGCACTGTCGTCTTGGTCACATTGGAGTGAAGCGTATGAAGAAACTCCATTCCGATGGACTTCTTGAATCACTTGATTTTGAATCACTTGAAAGATGCGAAGCATGTCTGATGGGTAAAATGACTAAGACTCCATTTTCTGGTATGATGGAGCGAGCTACAGACTTATTGGAAATCATACATACCGATGTGTGTGGTCCAATGAGTGTAGCATCGTGCAGTGGTTATCGTTATGTTCTTACCTTCACGGATGACTTGAGTAGATATGGGTATATCTATTTCATGAAACATAAGTCTGAAACTTTCGAGAAGTTTAAGGAGTTTCAAAGTGAGGTAGAGAATCAACGTAACAAGAAGATTAAATTTCTACGTTCTGATCGTGGAGGTGAATATCTAAGTTACGAGTTTGGCGAGCATTTAAAGAAGTGCGGAATACTTTCACAATTGACACCGCCGGGAACACCACAGCGTAATGGTGTGTCTGAACGTCGTAATCGAACTCTCTTAGATATGGTTCGTTCTATGATGTCACTTACAGATTTACCGCTATCATTTTGGGGTTATGCATTAGAAACAGCCGCATTCACTTTAAATAGGGCACCATCTAAATCCGTTGAAACGACACCGTATGAATTATGGTTTGGGAAGAAACCTAAATTGTCGTTCCTTAAAGTTTGGGGATGCGAAGCCTATGTAAAGAAGTTACAGCCGGACAAGCTTGAACCCAAAGCGGAAAAATGCATCTTCATAGGATACCCGAAGGAAACTATTGGGTATACCTTCTATCATAGATCCGAAGGCAAAATCTTTGTTGCCAAGAATGGATCCTTTCTAGAGAAGGAATTTCTCTCGAAAGAAGTGACTGGAAGGAAAGTAGAACTCGACGAGGTTGTCGAACCTTCTCTCGAAATTGCGAGTAGCGCAGCACCGGAAGAAGTTCCTGTGGTGCCTGCACCAATAAGAGAGGAAGCTAATGATAGTGATCATGAAACTTCGGTTGAAGTTGCTACAGAGCCTCGGAGGTCAACGAGAACTCGTACCACTCCAGATTGGTATGATTCCGTTATGAATGTCATGTTGGTGGACAACACCGATGACCCCGAGACATATGAGGAAGCGATGATGAGCCCAGATTCCAATAAATGGCAAGAAGCCATGAAATCCGAGATTGGATCCATGTACGAAAACCAAGTATGGACTTTGGTGGACTTACCGGATGGCCGGAAGGCTGTCGAGAACAAATGGATTTTCAAGAAGAAAACAGATGCTGATGGTAATGTTACTGTCTATAAAGCTCGACTTGTCGCAAAAGGGTTTCGACAAATTCAAGGAGTTGACTACGATGAGACTTTCTCACCGGTAGCGAAGCTAAAGTCTGTGAGGATTATGTTAGCAATCGCTGCATATTATGATTATGAGATATGGCAGATGGATGTCAAAACAGCATTCCTCAATGGAGACATTGATGAAGAGTTGTATATGATACAACCCAAAGGTTTTGTCGATCCTAAAGATGCTAACAAGGTATGCAAGCTTCAACGGTCCATCTATGGATTGAAGCAAGCATCCCGAAGTTGGAATCAACGTTTTGATAAGGTAATCAAAAGTTTTGGTTTTATACAAACTTATGGAGAAGCTTGTATTTACAAGAAAGTGAGTGGGAGCTCTGTAGCATTCTTAATACTGTATGTGGATGACATATTGTTGATTGGGAATGATGTAGACCTTCTTAATAGTGTCAAGGAATATTTGAATAATAGTTTTTCAATGAAGGATCTTGGCGAAGCAGCTTACATATTAGGCATAAAGATTTATAGAGATAGATCGAAACGCCAAATATCATTGTCACAAAGTACATATTTGGACAAAGTTCTAAAGAAGTTTGGAATGGAAGAAAGCAAGAAAGGGTTCTTGCCCATGTTGCCCAATACGACCTTGAGTAAAACTCAAAGTCCGACATCGGCAGAAGATAGAGAAAGGATGAGTAAGACTCCCTATGCCTCAGCCATAGGATCTCTAATGTATGCCATGCTATGTACTAGACCCGACATCGCATATGCTGTTAGTTTAACTAGCAGATATCAAAGTGATCCAGGAGTGGATCATTGGACAGCGGTCAAAAACATCCTTAAGTACTTGAGAAGAACTAAGGATATGGTTCTTTCTTATGGAGGTGATGAACAGCTCGTTGTTAATGGTTACACCGATGCTAGTTGGAACACCGATCCGGATGATTCTAAATCACAATCTGGATACGTATTTATTTTGAATGGTGCAGCAGTTAGCTGGAGGAGTGCAAAGCAAAGCGTTGTGGCGAGATCTTCAACTGAATCGGAATACATGGCTGCTTCGGAGGCTTCACAAGAAGCGATATGGATGAAAGAGTTCATTACAGAGCTGGGTGTGGTTCCTAGTGCGCTGGACCCAATGTCTATCTACTGTGATAACATGGGCGCCATAGCCAATGCGCAAGAACCAAGGTCACACAAAAAGCTGAAGCATATCAAGCTACGTTTTCACGCTATTCGAGAACATATCCAGGATGGGGATATAAAGATTTGCAAAGTACACACAGATCTGAATGTGGCGGATCCGTTGACTAAACCTCTCCCGAGGGCAAAACATGACCAACACCAAACTGCCATGGGTGTTCGGTATATTACCATGTAATCTAGATTAGATGACTCTAGTGCAAGTGGGAGACTGTTGGAGATATGCCCTAGAGGCAATAATAAATATAGTTATTATTATATATCTTTGTGTTTATGATAAATGTTTGCATTCATGCTATAATAGTATTAACAAGGAAACCATTAATACTTGTGTGATTTGTAAACTTAATTTGAAGTCCCTAGTATAGCCTCTACACTTCACTAGCTTGTTGGTTGATTGATGATGTGGTTTCTTTGTCATGAACATTGAGATGTTATCAACAACAAGATCATATCGTTAGGAGAATGATATGGTGGACATACTCCTATAGACAAGCGTAGCATAAAGATCAAGTCATTTTAATAGTTCAATTGCTATATGCTTTCTGATACATAGTAACCTAACTCCTTCGACCATGAGATCATGCATATCACCTTTACTGGATGGATGCTTTGATGTCATCAAACACCACACCGTAACAGGGTGGCTATAAAGGTGGCATTGAGTGTTCGGAAAGTATTGGTTGAAACACATGGATCAAGAGTGGGATTTGTCCATCCACATGACGGATAGATATTCTCTGGGCCCTCTCGGTGAAATGTCATTCAATTAGCTTGCAAGCATGTGACTTGGTCACAAGGGATCACATATCACGGGAACGAGAAAAGAGTACTTATCGGTAACGAGGATGAACTAGGTATGCAGAGATACCGACGATCATAACCTCGGATAAGTAACATATCGTGAGACAAAGGGAAATTGGTATCGTATGTAAGTGGTTCATTCGATCGCAAAGTAATCGTAGAAATATGTGGGAGCCATATGAATTTCCAGATTCCTCTATTGGTTATTGTTCGGAGAAGTGTCTCGATCATGTCCGCATAATTCACGAACCGTAGGGAGACACACTTAAGGATTCGACGTTGTTTGAGTAGTTATGGTATTATGAGATAGAGACCGAATGTTGTTCGGAGTCTCGGATGGGATCCGGGATATCACGAGGTGATCCGGAATGGTCCGGAGAATAATATTCATATAAGGAAAGTCCCGTTTCGGAGTTCGGGAATGATTCCGGTGTTTTCATCGGGGATATTCTAGAAGGTTCCGGATTGTCCGGCACTCCGGGGGGGAGGGGTACATGATTGTGTCATTACATATTGGAATGATTGCATCATGTACTAAGTGTTCTTGCTGTCCCAAATATAGGATTAAATTGAATCCTAAAACAGAAAAGTCAAATGTCCAGTTTGAAAGTCAAACTGCCAAAAACAAGAAACTGTGGGAAACAAGCAAGAGGAGTTGGAGTCGACTTGGAGGAGGAGTTTCTCTCCTCCAAGCCGGCGGCCAGCCTAGGCCGAGTTGGGGAGGGACTCCCTCCCTCCCCTGGCGCGCCCACCCCTCCCACCTATATAAGGAGGGGCAGGGCTCCCCTCCTACACACACAAGTTTCCTATCCTCTAAACTAAACCCTAGATCTAGACCCCGGTTTAGAGCTATTCGGTTTAGAGCCTTCTAATTGGTTTAGAGCCCTCTAATTGGTGTGTCTAATTACTAGACCACTAATAGCCTCTCTCATAAGCTCCACCATACTCGCACCGGCTTAAGGCGAAGCCCTGCGGGATTTCCCCTCTACCTCCGGTACCACGCCGTTGTGCTGCCGGAATCGCGAGGAGAGTGCTACAACCTCCGCTGCCTGCTGGAACAAGGGAGAGGAAGGTCTTCGTCGAGTACCGAACGTGTGACCGACTGCGGGAGCGCTGCGGGAACGCGGCGCCGGAAGGATCGTCTACGCGATCTTGAGATCGGAAAGAGTACGACTACATCACCCACGAGAATCTGCTCTCGTTAAACACTTTGGAATCTTCGAGGGTGAGTTATTCCATCGACTCGTTGCTACAATCTAGTAGATAGATCTTGGCTTGGTTGTTTGTATGCGATAGAAAATTTTTGTTTTCCATGCTACGAACCCCTACAATAGCCACTAGCAACGGCGAGCATGCAAGATCACAAACAATATAGACATGATAGAATCATAAATACAAAACCATTAATAAAACCAACATAGTAATCTCAATATCCATCGGATCCCCGCAAACACAACATGCATGATTAAAAATAGATTAGATCTTGATCATGAACGGAGCTCACAAGATATATACATGAAAGCACAAAGGAGGAGATACAACCATCTAGCTACTACATGGACCCATAGTCCAAGGTGGAACTACTCACGCATCATACCGGAGAGAAGGCCTCCGGGATGATCTCCCCTCCGGTAGGGTGCCAGGAAGAACTTCAGATCCCCCGATCTAGGGACGATGGTGGCGGCGGCTACAGATGGTTTCGTGGATTTCTGATTGGGTACTCAGGGTTTCTGCATCGGGGAATTCTTATAGGCGAAGGGGCGAGACCGGGAGGCGGCCATGGCCACCAAACCCTAGCCAGGCGCGGGCCCACCTGCCCCCGCGCCTGGGGTGGGTCTAGCCCCCCTAGCCGTCCCCTCCGGCTCTCCTCTGGACTTCTTGTTCCCCACGAAAAGTAATTGACTTTGACGTTTGTCCCGTTCAATTCCGAGAATGTTTCTTTACTAACTTTTCTGAAACCAAAAACAGCAGAAAACATGCATCTGACACGGTTGCAACTTGTTAGTAGATTAGTACCATAAAACATGTAAAAAGCTCCTCAAAGTGTAGACAAGCAAATCAAAGTAGATACAAAACAAGCATGGAGCATCAAAAATTATAGATACGTTTCCAACGTATCAGATGTCATTGCTGACGATTGGTGAGCTCAAACATCTGTGATGACCCCCAAGTATAGGGGGTGTATCGTAGTACTTGCGATAAATAGGAGTGTCGATCCCAACGAGGAGCAGAAGGTGTTGACTTGTGGTATGGAGCAGGAAATCTCTGTAAATACTTAGCAAACGAATTTTTAGGGGTTTTCTGATAAAGCAAGGAAATAAAGTGCAAGTAAATAAAGACAACAAACAATTGCAGCAGTGGCCCAATCCTTTCTTAGCAAAGTACAAGCCGGTGGAAATACTAATGAGGACCAAACGTTCTCGAGGACACATGGGAATACTGTAAAGTGCTTTCGTTTCATATAGCTGATTAATCTTCTTTGGTTTTATAAGTGTTGTGTGGGTGAACCTGTGCTAATGTACCAATCTTACTTGGACTAATACATACTTGTGATTAAACCCCTTGCAAGCATCCGCAACTACAAGAAAAAAATTAAGATAAAAACCTAAACACAGCCTTAAACTCTGAGATCCTACACTCCCTTGTGCAAAGGTTTCCTAATGGGGGTTCATGTTTCTATCACTCCGGCAACCCCACAGTTAGTAGACAAATACACAATGCATTCCCCTAGGCCCATAAATGGTGAAGTATCATGTAGTCAACATTCACATGACACCACTAGAAGAATAGCACCACAACTTAAATATTAAACCATTGAATAATACCTCAACACAATTCCACTACTAACAACATGACTTCTCCCATGTCCTCAAGAACTAAACGAACTACTCACGAGACATCATATGGATCAAGATCAGAGATGATATGATAATGGATAACAATCTGAACATAATCAATAATTCAATGATTCCAATCGCAAGCATCAACTACAATAGTAATCAACACCGGGAAAGTTTCCCCTAAGAAATATGCAAGATTCAACACAATTGTTACAGCATGATGGAGTGGTGATGATGGTACTGGTGGAGATGATGGTGTGGATGATGATGATCCCGGTGAAGTCTAGCCTGATGGTGGTGTTGATGGAGACAATCTCCCCTCTATAGGAAGGAATTTCCTTGGTAGAAATCTGTCTGCCGGAGAGCTCTTTCTCTCTCAGTGTTTTCCACCCCGCAGAGGCGGGGGAATATTTCTATGGTCGCTCCCCTGACTTTAGGGTTTCGAGGAGAAGATATAGGCGAGAGGGCAGATCCAGAGATGGGCCAGGGTGGCCACACCCCCCGTAGGCGCGGCCCAGGGTGGCCCCTGCCTGGGGGGGGCGTCGGCCCCCTGTGGCCCAACTCCACCTCCCCTTCTGGCATCCTTCATCTTCTAGGAAAAATTAATATTCTGTAGTTTTTCTGTTATTTTTATGATCTTCACGAAATTGCATCAAAACACCGCTTTTTCTATCAGAATCCGTACTCCGGCAGTTCATCCTCCAAGAATCATCCAACATGCAAAAACAGATGAAAAGACATACGTATCACCTCTTAACATGAAATATATCAATGAATAGAGGCAAATTATGATATAGAATGGTGATGCAAATTGGACGTATCAACTCCCCCAATCTTAGACCTCGCTTCTCCCCAAGCGAAAACTAAGCTCAATAAACATGTCCATAGGTTTGTGGAGTGAAGTGTCGATAAAAAGAATACGGGCAAGAAGCATCACACTTACCAATACACAACTCATAGTAGAAAGCAACTCACCATTATATAACTTATCTTGCAACAGTATGGGAGTCACAATAAGGATGCATAAAGATAAATCATAATTGGGATTGGTAAACTTTGTTCTTGGTCAGAGAAAAGTTGGCAAACAGTTTTCAAGCAAAGATTTTGTAAAGAAGTTTAAAACAGGAGTAATCTTTGCTCAAACATAAAAGGCTTTTCACAATGATGGCTTTGAAAGTAATACTCATTTAGATAAGAGTCTTGTGCAAACAAGGAAGATAAAGAACATGGTTGAATAAATCATCATATGAATGCTTGAAACACAACTCAAATGCTTGCTAGAGATAGAGAGGAATAGGTTTACTGACTCAACTTAGAAGTAGAAGAAAGGCCCTTCATAGAGGGAAGTAGGGATTTCAAGGTCATAAAGAGCTTTCCAAAGATTATGGTACTTACTAGCTTTGAGCTCTCATTGCCCCTATCATAAGCATCTTGAGGTGATTAAGGTTAAAGTGAACAAATGAAAGGATCGTATGGGCACCTAGAGGGGGGGGGGGGGAATAGGTGCTACTTCAAATTTTCTTCTTTTTCAAATTGAGGTTTGACAATAAGGTAAATTCTCTAGATAATGCAACTACGGTGAATTTACCTATATGGCAAAATGCAAGAGCTACCACAACACAAAGTAGTAACAAGAAAGTAAGGTGCGGTAAAGGATAGAGGTAACCGAAAAGTGGACGCGGAGACACAAGGATTTGTTTCCCGTAGTTCCTTCCTTTTGAGGGGAAGTACGTCTACGTTTGGAGAGGGGGTGGTTTCAAACCACCAACGCCACGAGAGGCCTCCCTTGTTCTCCGATGAATCTCACCCCAATGGGATCGATTCACCTTCCACTATATCAGCAACCTTCAAGGTGGTAGCCGGCACCGTTACAAGTTTGGGGCACACATCCACAACTTAATCGGAGGCTCCCAAATACAAGCAAGCTGTCAAAGCAATCAAAGACAAGCTTGTAAGAACAAAAACGAGAGCTAGGGTGTCCAACAAAACACTAGAGCAAAGGGGCCCTCAATGAAATGAGGGGGAAGTGAAGATCTCTTTTGGTGAAGTAGTAGATCGAGGACTCCTCCTTCGATTCCCCAGAGATCAAGGGCTTTGGGTGGTTGGATGATGAGATCTTGAGAAATTTAGTGGCTCCAATGGACTCCAATGGTGGGCAAGACTTTAATGAGCTGAGCGCTTTGTCCAAAGGTAGGTGGAGGGGTATTTATACCCCTCCACAAAATCTGACCGTTGCTGCATTTACTGAAGCGGTAGTACCGGAGATACAAGCGGTACTACCGGAGAATTCCGGTACTACCGGACATAGGTACCGGATCACCCTTTTTCGAACAACACAGATCCATACAAGAAACTCTCTGTCACGCCAGGTAGCAAAATCCGGTACTACCGCATTTTGCTACCGGTGCAGACAGAAGCTTTTTGCAACGAGCAAAAACTCTCTGTCACGCCAGGTAGTAAAATGCGGTACTACCGCATTTTGCTACCGGCTTGGACAGAAGCTTTTTGCAACGAGCAAAAACTCTCTGTCACGCCAGGTAGCAAAACCCGGTACTACCGCATTTTGCTACCGGCGCAGACAGTAGCTTTTTGCAACGAGCAAAAACTCTCTGTCACGCCAGGTAGTAAAATGCGGTACTACCGCATTTTGCTACCGGCGTAGACAGAAGCTTTTTGCAACGTTCAAAAAAAGCCTCTGTCCTGAGTAGTACTAAAATGCGGTACTACCGCATTTTAGTACCGGAGCAGGCAGAAGCTTTTGACAAGCTGTAAAAAAGCTTCTGTCGCGCTAGGTACTAAAATGCGGTACTACCGCTTTTTAGTACCTGGCCCGGCAGAGACTTTTTGACAGTTAGTCATTTGCTTCTATCTGGTCCGGTAGCAAAAAGCGGTACTACCGCTTTTTGGTACCGCGCCAGGCAGACAGTTTCTGAAAGTATGCAAACCTTTTTAAAGAACCTGCGATACACTTAGCAAACTATTAGTCCGATATGTGTGTTGTTATCAAACACCAAAATCACTAGGGATAGCAAATGCTCTTTCAATCTCCCCCTTTTTGGTGTTTGATGACAACACACATTTTGCAAGGAAATCTAGTGACGACAAGATGTAGATGGGGCTCCCCCTAGATATGTAGAAACAAGCCCCAACAGTTAGAATAGAAGTCGCACATAGAGGACATACCTTTGCTAAGAAACATGTGATGACCAATAGATTATGAATGAGGAATATCATCACATAGAATGTATCCAACAAGAATAGCCATAATACACACAAGATGGATCCATAAGATAACCACATAGTCTTAACATACATAGCACCAAACATAGCACCAATAGTTAGGTTCACACATAGTAAGAGGCAACCAAATAAAGTTCACAAGCGAATAAAATCCAAGGCAAGAACGAGCTTGTGACTTTCCCTCGCAAATCTCCCGCATGCCTAATGTGCAACTTCTCCCCCTTTGGCATCAAGACGCCAAAAAGGGACAAGAGCAATACTAACGCCCCGAGGATCACTCATCATCATCATCAACGTCGTCCCATGCACCATGAGTTGGAGGGGCACGGAAGGAGGAGGTGGCATCATCTTCCCAGTTGCTGTGCTTGGAGATCCATTGATCTTCTGGGGTAATGTTGTTCTCAGAGCCCTTGGAAGCAGTCAATCCTTGAGCTTCCATCATTTCCTTCTGACGAGCACATGCCTTCTTGGCA
The DNA here is from genome assembly GCA_916181665.1 of Avena sativa. Classification (NCBI taxonomy): domain Eukaryota; kingdom Viridiplantae; phylum Streptophyta; class Magnoliopsida; order Poales; family Poaceae; genus Avena; species Avena sativa. The sequence continues at coordinate 164,124,918 of OV702284.1, forward strand.
TAGACATGAGCCTCGTACAGGCGTTTCTGATTGTCCACTTGGAGGCAGAATATCTTCTTTAGTTTGGCCTCAACCCTCTTAGCCCAAGATGGCTGTGCTGGCTGGCGACGAGAGACCACAAAAGCTGGTGCATCAGCAGCATCACCTGAGTCCTCAACCGGGTTCCCATCCTCATCAACAATCTGACCATCCGCATTGCGGGGTTTGGGATGGGTCTTGATCAGCAAATTCTTATGACGGTGAGTGGCAAGCCGAAGATGAGGCAAGTCACGGGCAATTTTTGGGCACTTGCTAATGATGAGAGCCATGATGTATGGAGCAAAAGGAGGCACCCTCCGCTGAAAAGTGGCGCAGACCATCTCATTCCAGATAACATCTATCACATCCATAGGGAGGCCAGAGTCACGATGGTGATAGGTGGCCATCATAATGTCCACCATGTAAGCATGAATCTCATCAACATTCCCTGCACGAGGGGCGACAGTCTCGCGATAGATGTGGTGCATGATGTCATAAGTAGGAAGGAGCCCTTTGATCTTACCAGGGATGCCGCGCCCCCGGATGTACAGTGGGGCAAGCCTATCTTTCTTCATGGGGTTGTCATTTGCATGGCACCGAAACCCAACGGGAACATCCTTGCCACGGTCTTCGTACCCGAGGATGGCCGCAAACTCAGCCAATGATGCTTCCTTAACAACACCCTCGGTCATCCAAGTGAGAGTCCTAGCATTATTCTTGGCAAAGTGAACGGTTGCATAGAACTGAGCAATGAGCATAGGATCATAGTTGCATTTGAACTCCATAATAGGAAGCAAGCCAAGGTTGGTACACATGTCAAGAGCCTCACCAAAGTAGTTCAGATTCTTCCTCACATGATTCATCTCGATCCATTTTTGAGGAACCACTATTTTGTCATCCTTCATGAGAATCTCATGGAACACCCGCTCCTGGAAATCCGTGTAGAAGAGGCTGTTCTGTCGAGCATAGGCGCGGGCCGCCCCATACGGACTGACCACTCGCAGAGCATGAAATTCAGACTCAGAGATATCACACAACAGCCTTGGCCCTGATGGCCCGGAACTTTGACTCTTGCGAGGACCAGAGGGAGGAGGAGGTGGAGGAGCTTTACCACGACCAGCACTTTGCTTTACCCCCTTTCCCCCACGACCACGAGTTGTTGGCAGTTTCAGACGGGCACTAGGTTGGGGCATGACCTCCTCTTCAGACTCAGTCTCAGATTCAGACTCATAGTCCTCGATCTCACAGTGAGCTTTGGAACGCTTGCGCGATCCCTGGGAACCCCCTGCACCTGTGAAAGAACGAGGGAGAAAGCATAGGGGTAAGGGCACAAGAACCTGGGGCAAACAGATGATGGAAATTAGTGTTTAAAAAAATTTACTGCCTGTACTGGGGCGGTAGTACCGGACCTGCACAAGCGGTAGTACCGCCAAGCGGTAGTACCGGAAAAAGATTCCCGGTACTACCGGCCCGCGACTACAGTGCAGATCTGGACTAAGATCCGAGTATGGGCAACAAATTATTTGTCAAAACACGATTCCCATCGGGCCAAGGGATAGATCGGGTAAATAGCACACGATACAACCTCAAGGATGCAAGTTTTAACCACGAATCGAAGGAACCTAGATTCAATGGAGAAAACAAGAAGGAAGATGAGGAGGGCGGTGGTACCGGTGTCCATGACGGTGGGGAAGAGGGAGGAGCCCGCGGGGAGACCGAATCCGGGGTGGATCCGGGAGAGGGAGGGGTGGATGGGCTTCCTCCGGCGACGTCGTGCTCTGGTGGTGGCGCTGGTGAGGAGTGGAGACGAGGAAAGAATGAGGCACTGAGGGGTGCCGCTCCCTCGTCTCCAGTCTTAACCGACACGTGTGAGCGGTAGTACCGTATCTTTTCAAACGGTAGTACCGCCGAGCGGTAGTACCGCAAGTAACGGCCGGTAGTACCGCTCCTGGGAAGTTTTCAGGCAGGAACCTGGAAACATACCCAGGGGCGGTAGTACCGTCAGTGACTTCCGGTAGTACCGTTGGGCGGTAGTACCGCGTGTGATCCGGTAGTACCATTACCAACAGGACAGAGGCCAGGAAAACAGAAACAGGAAGGTTCTTGTGCAGAGTAGATGGGTTTTGTTGGTGAGGAGGGGCCTGGGTTTAGAGAGACACGCGGAAACGGGACAATGCACTCAAGGAAGAAAACAAAAAACAAATGAAGAACCAAACTTGAGTGCATGACCAAAAGAAACAACAAAACTAGTGGATGACAAACATGAGTAAGAACCAAATCAACTAGGTGACAACCCCGAGTAAGCACATCATCCCCTCGATTGAGAGGGGGCGGTGGCCTAGGCCACCATATTTGAGTATACTCGGCTTGGCACCACGAAGATGTATCTTGGGCCCATTACCGAAACTCATCATTGAGCTCACATATCACAAAATGATATTAAGAGGAATGATATTTGTTTTAATTTGCGCATAATGGGGGGAGGGATAGTCCAATCAATTAGGAACGCACTCCCCCTATGTTCATGCCTACACCTAAACCAGACATGGGTCGAGTATTAGGTGAGAATGCAAGATAATCAAGTCAAGCTCCTTGAATCTACGATATTTAGTTCATTCCTCAAGTAGCAAAACCTTGCTTCATCAAGAGGCTTCGTGAAGATATCGGCAAGTTGATCTTTGGTTGATACATAGGATAGATCAATATCACCTCTAGCAACATGATCTCTAATAAAGTGATGTCGAATCTCAATATGCTTTGTCCTTGTGTGATCCACGGGGTTGTATGCAATCTTGATGGCACTTTCATTGTCACATAGAAGAGGCACTTTGTCACATTGGACACCGTATTCCTTTAAAGTTTGCCTCATCCATAGTAATTGGGTGCAAGCACTAGCAGCAGCGACATACTCGGCTTCGGCGGTGGAGAGTGATATACAATTTTGCTTCTTAGAAGACCAACATACCAAGGACCTACCAAGGAATTGGCAAGCCCCGGATGTTGATTTTCTATCATCCTTGTCTCCCGCCCAATCTGAGTCCGTGTATCCACAAAGAGCGAATGTTGAGCCTCGAGGGTACCAAAGACCATAAAATGGGGTATGCACTAAATATCGAAAGATTCTCTTGACTGCCATTAAATGGCTTTCCTTAGGAGCCGCTTGATATCTTGCACACACACCTACACTCAACACAATATCGGGTCTAGATGCACAAAGGTAAAGCAATGAACCAATCATAGACCGGTATACCTTTTGATCCACATCTTTACCATTTGGATTTTGTTCCAGATGAGTCTTTGTTGCCATGGGGGTAGGGGCTCCATTCAAATCTTGCATTTTGAATCTCTTGAGCATATCTTGAGTATACTTGGCTTGATTGAAGAATGTTCCTCCTCTAACTTGCTTGATCTCAAAGCCAAGGAATACTTTCAACTCCCCCATCAAGGACATCCGGAACCTACTAGTCATAAGCTTTGAGAATTCATCATTAAAAGCTTTGTTAGATGAGCCAAAGATAATATCATCAACATAGATTTGGCATACAAAAAGCTCCTCATTAACCCTCTTAGTAAAAAGAGTGGGATCGATTTTCCCAACCTCAAAGCCACGGTCAAACAATAACTCTCTAAGGTGCTCATACCACGTGCGTGGGGCTTGCTTGAGCCCATAGAGCGCCTTATCAAGTTTGTAGACATGGTTTGGAAGGTTGGGGTCCTCAAATCCCGGGGGTTGCTTAACATATACCAATTCATTCAAAGGACCATAAAGGAAAGCACTTTCTACATCCATTTGTTGCAACTTAAAGTTATGATGTGCCGCAAAAGCAAGAAGAATGCGGATGGACTCAAGGCGAGCCACGGGTGCATAAGTCTCTCCATAATCAATGCCTTCAATTTGGGAATAACCTTGTGCAACCAATCTAGCCTTGTTCCTTACAATAATCCCATGCTCATCTTGATTGTTCTTGAATATCCACTTTGTTCCAATAACATTGCGGCAATCCTTTGGCTTCTCAACTAACTTCCATACTTTGTTTCTCTCAAAATTGTTGAGCTCTTTGTGCATAGCTTCTAACCAATCCGAATCTTCAAGAGCTTCCCACACTTTCTTTGGTTCAATCATGGAAATGTGAGCTTGATGTTCACTGAACCTCTTCAATTGTGCTCGTGTGGAAATACCTTTCCTTAAATCTCCAACAACATTTTGGAGGGAGTGGTCTCTTATTTCCAACATTCTTTCCTTTCTAGCTTCGCGACGAGCGTGGATCTCCTCATTGTTTCTTGGAGGACCCTCTTCATCATTTTGATCCTCGTCTTGACCATCAACTTGACCTTGATCATTATTGGATTCATCCTCTATATTGGGAGGCACGGATTGCCCTTGGTCTTGATCAAGTGATCTTCTAGCCTCAACTTGAGCACCCCTCAAAACAGCTTGGATGGATCTTCCTTGGCAAAATGACTTGACTCCACTTGACACCCCATCAAATGGACCAAGTTCCCTTTGAGTAGAGTTCACACATTGATCACTATGTTGAGGGTCCACATCTTGTCTTTGGCTTGAGTCAAAGTCCTCCTCGGTAGATGGAGCATGTTGAGGATGTGAAGATGAGGGCTCCACTCGAGTGGAGCATAGTTCTTCTCGATCTGCCATAAGGGGTTCCTCAATGGGGCGGATATAACCCACACCCATTCTTCCTATGGCATCCTGAGGTATTTCAACATCTGCATCACAAGCATCAACACGCCCCCCTTGGGGACCATCATATTCTTCAAAGGTCACACTACAAGATTCTATGACGGCTCCGGAGAGCTTGTCATAGATTCTATAAGTGTGAGATTCGAGACCATAGCCAACAAAAATACCCTCTAAAGCTTTAGATTCGAATTTAGACAAACGAACACCTTTAATGAGATAGAAACACTTACACCCGAACACCCGGAAATAAGATATGTTGGGCTTGTTACCGGTAAGTATCTCATATGGAGTCTTGTTGATTTTCTTGCGGAGGTAGAGCCGGTTTGAAGCATGGCAAGCGGTGGAGACGGCTTCGGCCCAGAAGTTTTATGGAGATTTAAACTCCGCCAACATGGTCCTTGCCATTTCAATGAGAGTCCGGTTCTTCCTTTCGGCCACACCATTTTGTTGAGGGGTGTATGCGGCGGAATATTGATGCTTAATCCCCTCATCACTAAGAAAGTCATTCAAGGTGTAGTTCTTGAACTCGGTGCCGTTGTCACTTCTAATAATCAACACGGTAACATTGTGTTGCCGTTGAACCAAGTTGATGAAGTCGATAAAGGTCCTCTGAGTTTCACTCTTCAACTTAAAGAAATAAACCCAAGAGTATCTTGAAAAGTCGTCAACAATCACCAAACAATATTTCTTCCCACCAAGACTTGCATGAGATGGAGGACCAAATAGGTCCACATGTAGGAGTTCCAAGATCTTGTTAGACTTGATTTGGTTCGTGGGCTTATGAGGAGCGTCATGCATCTTCCCTAGAACGCATGCCCTGCAAACACGATCTTTGGCAAAGGAAACATTTTCTTTTAGTCCAACAATATGGCCCTCTTTATGGAGACTTTGCAAAGTTCTCATATTGACATGGGCTAGTCGGCGGTGCCATAGCCAACCCACATCAGCCTTTCCGTATAAGCACATCGGACCTGCAGTGGCTTGCCCCGAAAAGTCCACCACATACAAGTCATTTTCGACGTACCCAACGAAAGCGACCTTGAGAGACTTGCTCCACATGAGGACCACAATACCATTATCAATAAAGACGGCAAAGCCCATCTTTCCAAGAGCACGGACAGAAAGTAAATTGTATCCAAGGGTTTTAACAAGCATGACGTTCACGAGTGTAATGTCGTGAGCCACCACTACCTTGCCGAAACCCATTACCGTAGATTTTGACTTGTCGGCATATGTGACGGTGATTTGATCTTCATTTGGCACCAAGTCCTTGACAATAGACGAGCTTCCGGTCATATGACAAGTGCAACCACTATCAAGTACCCATTTTGAACCTCCGGAAGCATAGGTCTACAAAAGATCAAGCTAGTTTTTAGGTACCCATTTTTCAATGGGTCCTCTTTTGTTAGCAACAAGGGTCTTGGGAACCCAAATAGACCAAGCAATATAACCATCATAAGGACCAACATATTGCGCATACACATCACCATAGTAGTCACGCATTAAAACATAGTGAGGGTTAGCACTTCCCGCGAAATCGTCATGAGACATAGTTTTGCCAATTGTGGTCTTACTTCCCACAATGGTCTTGTTGGTCTCTTGTGCCGGCTTGTCCTTCTTCTTCTTGTTGTTCTTCTTCTTTGTTTTGGAGACAAAACCAATGCCCCCTTTATCACTACTACGCCTTTGCTTGCTCAAAAGGTCATCAATAGACTTGTTACCTTGTGGAAATGTAGTCTTCGCAAGCACCCCCTTCAACCTAGCATTCTCTTCAAGGATAGTCGTGCTACTCGATGGAATGAAGTTACTAGGTGAAGGAATATTGGCCAATTGAGTTTGAAGCGTTTCATGGGACTTTGTGAGTGACAAGAGTTCACTTTCCAAGGCTTTGTGGGCCTTGTTAAGCAAGCTAAAGTCCTCGGCAAGTTTTTCATGAACCACACCAAACTCAATCTTGTCCTTTTTAGCTCTTTTGTATTTAGCAATAGCATGATCACGCTCTTTAATGAGTTTGTTAACAATGATGTCATTGGCCTCATCAAGCCCTTCAAGTTTCGACTCAAGGGACAATCTAGTCTCTTGTTCTTCTTCTAAAGCATTGCTTAAAGCCTCTAGTTCAATCATATGTTCATGCCCAAGTTTACATCTAACATCTAGAAGTTCTTGAGTGTGGGAGAGTTGATCTAAGATGTTCCCAAAATGTAGTTTAGCATTACCTTCTAGGTTAGTCATAAACTCATCAAAAGCAATTAGTTCCTTTTTAACATCAAGAGACATTTCATCATCATCTAATTGAGTAGAGTGGGATGATGAGGATACCTCCGTTCCTCTTGCCATAAGGCAAGTGACGTCCTTGGAGGAAGAGTTCTCATTTGGAGAGTCGAAGAGTGAGAGTGTCGGAGTAGAGGTGGTGGCTAGAGCCGCCATACCATGTGAGGTTTATTCTTCTTCCTCATCTTCATCATCTTCATTATCGAAAGAGTATTCTTCATGAGTGATCAAGACGATTTCTCCCGGTTTCTTGTTGATGGGGTTCCTTTTGATGAAAGGTTTCTTGTAGGGTGCCTTGAGAGTCTTCTTCAACACAAGCTTCCCACCATTATCTTCTCTCTTCTCATAGGGGCAACTTGCCACAAAGTGGTAGCGGTCACCACAGTTGAAGCAAGTTCTCAACCTAGTGGTATTCTCTCTTTTCCCTTTTGGATTGCTTCTTCGTTGCATTTCCATCTTGGCCTTGGCAGGATTCTTCCAAAAGTTCTTTGCATAGAAAGCCATATATTGACTATGAGCCATCTTGACATCATCGGGATGGTCCAAGGAGAGGCCTTCATCACTATCATCTTCATCTTCGAGGTCCACAGCTTTGGCCTTTAAAGCAACATTGACCACATTGCTCATACCGAGGGCACGAGCACGGGCATCTTTGGCGTTCTTTGCTGCGACCTTGAAAGCGGCCATCTCTTGCATAACTTCGTTTGAGGTCATGAGATGGTAGTTGTGTCTTCCTTGTAAGCTCTTCAAGTCGGTGGGCTCAAAAGGCATAAGTGCACTCACATATTTCCTTTTTATCCATGCATCATCCACATGTGAAGCACCCACATTTCTAAAGGCGGTGGCAGTGGTCTTGAGCCTTCGATACATGTCTTCGTGATTTTCACCTTCTTTCATGTAGAAACCTTCGGCTTCATTGCTTAGAGCATCATATCTGTTTCTCCTCATACTCTCATTTCTAACAAACAACACAGTGAGAGCATCCCAAGCTTCCTTGGCAATGCTAAAGTGCTCAATGTGTGGATAATCTTTTGTTCCTAATCCTTGTTGAATCATATGCAAAGTAGTGGCATTGAGTTGACTATTGACAACCTCTCTTCTTGTCAAGTTGTTTGGATCCCCAATAAAGAGTCCATGCTCGATGATGTTCCACAGTTCAATGCAAGAGCTGCGCATATGAGTTCTCATTAGTGATTGCCATTGAGCAAAAGTAGCAGACTCTTCTAGCTTAGGTGGGTCACCTCTATTGTACACATGAGGGTGAGGGATGGGAGGATCGGGAGAGTACCAAGAATCACGGTGCTCGCCCTTCCCCCCATCAAGTCGTGTGGAGGAATTAGTAGTGTCTAGTTTATCCCCTACCACCATACCTTCGGGGGATACCGGAGTATTCCCTTTAGGTGCGGATGGTAGTTCCTCTTGAGGGGATGGGGGTGATGATCCATCTTTGTCTTTAAGAAGTTGCTCAAGCATCTTCTTGACTTTGTTGACCAAGGAAGAGCTCAATCTTGTTTCCAAGTTTCTGAGATCTTCCATGGTCACCGGAGTTGACTCACTACCACCTTCCCCTTCTTGGCTACCCATATTCTCTTAGGCGGTAAAGCCCGAATAAAGAGCCGAGGCTCTGATACCAATTGAAAGGATCGTATGGACACCTAGAGGGGGGGGGGAATAGGTGCTACTTCAAATTTTCTTCTTTTTCAAATTGAGGTTTGACAATAAGGTAAATTCTCTAGATAATGCAACTACGGTGAATTTACCTATATGGCAAAATGCAAGAGCTACCACAACACAAAGTAGTAACAAGAAAGTAAGGTGCGGTAAAGGATAGAGGTAACCGAAAAGTGGACGCGGAGACACAAGGATTTGTTTCCCGTAGTTCCTTCCTTTTGAGGGGAAGTACGTCTACGTTTGGAGAGGGGGTGGTTTCAAACCACCAACGCCACGAGAGGCCTCCCTTGTTCTCCGATGAATCTCACCCCAATGGGATCGATTCACCTTCCACTATATCGGCAACCTTCAAGGTGGTAGCCGGCACCGTTACAAGTTTGGGGCACACATCCACAACTTAATCGGAGGCTCCCAAATACAAGCAAGCTGTCAAAGCAATCAAAGACAAGCTTGTAAGAACAAAAACGAGAGCTAGGGTTTCCAACAAAACACTAGAGCAAAGGGGCCCTCAATGAAATGAGGGGGAAGTGAAGATCTCTTTTGGTGAAGTAGTAGATCGGGAACTCCTCCTTCGATTCCCCAGAGATCAAGGGCTTTGGGTGGTTGGATGATGAGATCTTGAGAAATTTAGTGGCTCCAATGGACTCCAATGGTGGGCAAGACTTTAATGAGCTGAGCGCTTTGTCCAAAGGTAGGTGGAGGGGTATTTATACCCCTCCACAAAATCTGACCGTTGCTGCATTTACTGAAGCGGTAGTACCGGAGATACAAGCGGTACTACCGGAGAATTCCGGTACTACCGGACATAGGTACCGGATCACCCTTTTTCGAACAACACAGATCCATACAAGAAACTCTCTGTCACGCCAGGTAGCAAAATCCGGTACTACCGCATTTTGCTACCGGTGCAGACAGAAGCTTTTTGCAACGAGCAAAAACTCTCTGTCACGCCAGGTAGTAAAATGCGGTACTACCGCATTTTGCTACCGGCTTGGACAGAAGCTTTTTGCAACGAGCAAAAACTCTCTGTCACGCCAGGTAGCAAAACCCGGTACTACCGCATTTTGCTACCGGCGCAGACAGTAGCTTTTTGCAACGAGCAAAAACTCTCTGTCACGCCAGGTAGTAAAATGCGGTACTACCGCATTTTGCTACCGGCGTAGGCAGAAGCTTTTTGCAACGTTCAAAAAAAGCCTCTGTCCTGAGCAGTACTAAAATGCGGTACTACCGCATTTTAGTACCGGAGCAGGCAGAAGCTTTTGACAAGCTGTAAAAAAGCTTCTGTCGCGCTAGGTACTAAAATGCGGTACTACCGCTTTTTAGTACCTGGCCCGGTAGAGACTTTTTGACAGTTAGTCATTTGCTTCTATCTGGTCCGGTAGCAAAAAGCGGTACTACCGCTTTTTGGTACCGCGCCAGGCAGACAGTTTCTGAAAGTATGCAAACCTTTTTAAAGAACCTGCGATACACTTAGCAAACTATTAGTCCGATATGTGTGTTGTTATCAAACACCAAAATCACTAGGGATAGCAAATGCTCTTTCAACAAAGATGGAGTATATGCTTGACGAAATATAAGTTGGCAATCTCATGTACCTTGAGTACGAGGGCCGCTCCTCATGCTACTCAACTTTAGTTACCGACAAGTTCTTGTCATTGTAAGTACATGTGTATCATAGAGAACCGCCAACGGGGTATCCCTTGCACATGATACAGGAGCTATCCCATAATCAAAATGACAAGGCAAGCAGACAATGAGCATCTCAGCGATCTCTTATTTACCATGGGAAAATGGTGCTTTTTTCTCTCTTTCCTCTTTTCAATATGTCTCTTTATCTTTTTTATATAAGAAGAAAGCTTCATAGATTGCTCATTATGGTATGCTGCAAGTTTCCACCATGATTAGAAATGGCTTAGGCTAGCGGCCCAAGCGTTTCTCTAACACACATACATAACTCCAAGAACTTACAAGCTCCCCTTTTATTTCACACCAACAACATCCGCAAACAAAAGAGCATGATATCAACTGTGTATAGTGTACATGTGCAATGTTGAAAGCGCTCCCCGTGACAGCACGATTCTGCTAATCCCAACGTATAGGTGCAAGCACATACAACTTCGATGACACAATGGTTCAAGTTTATTAGGGGCAGGAAAATAAGGTGTGCCATCAAGTTTGTGAGAGCTTTACTAACTAGTTTTCACATAACAAAATAATTTTTTAATTCGAAAGATAGATGAAGCTTGAGAATTTACTTGGAACAACAATAGTGCTAATGGGTAGATATGGTGGACACAAATGGCACGGGTTTTGGTTTAAAGGATTGGATGCATGAGAAGTGCTCCCTCTCAGCACAGGTTTTTGGTTAGCAAGGCTAGGTAGCAAGCAAAAGAGTTGAAGGAAACAAGCAAACATACATGTAATAAAGTCAAACATGCAATCTTCCTTAAAGACAAAAAATATCTTAAATAAAGAATACTAAGCTTATGAGCCAATCAAGAAAGAAAATAAATGATACAAAATACCTATAAGCTTTTCTCTTTTCCTTTCAAATCTCAAAAAGTGTTGCTACTGACCAGAGCTCGGTTTGCCAAAACCAATTTAGATCTACTTGATGCTCCCAATGTGATACCAATACTGATCAACAAGATCAATCATATAATAGAGATTGCAAACTAAAATAAGAAGTGCAAAAAGTAAAGGATGAAACTTCTCATTAATATTCTATACAGGCACTCACACCCAGGGATACATAGATAACCAACTAAAGGAGAGATACTTCCACGATGCAAACCAACCCATAAGATAAATTCTCTACCCAAGATATAACTCTACTAAAAAGGTAAAAAGATAAAAGATAATGATATGATACCGCGACACTCCCCCAAGCTTGGAACAAGCCAAGGGGATGCCAAACCTGATGACGAATTACTCCTTCGATGGTGGTGGTATTCTCTTGTTATCGTCAGACTTCCAAGGTAAAGGCTCCCAATCCACAAAGGATGTCTTGGTCTCAAATATCCTCAAACTAGCAGCAGAGCTTATGTGTTTAAACCTAGATTCATACTCACATTTTTGATTTTGTATGTCGTAGAGCCATGCTTGCAATTGATTGGTGGTCTGATGGAGTGAGAGGATTTCGTCTCGAAGCTCAGCAACCTACTCCTTGTTCGTGGCGATGAGTTCTGAACTTATTTTATGGATGATATCCACTTCGCGTTCTGCCATCTTCTTATACCTAAAAATTTCCTGCTCCAGTGCTTCTATCCTATCTTCCAGGCTGCCTTCTCCTTTAGGACCCTGTACTTCTTTAATCTGTACCATCCCATACCTGAGTAACAACTCCTTGGGGTGAACCTTCAACTCGTACATGTACGGGTTGATGACATCCGTGGAGGAATCCTCCATGGGTGATATAGAAGAAGATATTGTGGATCTAAAACTAAGAATCTGCCTGATAAAAACAGATCGAAACAAAAACACGACGAGAACACGATATACGAACCTCAGGGGATCCGGGGGGTTATATATTACGAAGTTTCACTACATAAGGAAGGTACTGTGTGAAAACGAGGCGGATACGGACTCCAGGGGGATCACACCCCCTAGTGGCGCGGCCAGCTGGGGCCCTCGCCACTAGTGGGTGTGGCCCACCCGGGCTCCATTTCCTCCTCTGTTTTATCTCGTATCCTTCCATATGTAATAAAAACATAAAAAATATAAAGAAAAAGTTTTTTCGCGAACCTTCTGTTTGCAACACTTTTTACCTATTCAGTGATAGACTCTGCAGATTCTGGTGTTTGGTTTCTGATAAATTCTTCCAGAGTCACCATTTGAATAATATCAACATCTTCGTTATAAGAATCTCTAGAAATATAATGTTTGAGCCTTTGACCATTCACCACCTGTGTAGTGTTGTCCTTCAAAGAAGATATTTTAATAGCCCCTGAACGATACACCTCCTCAATAACAAAACGTCCTTCCCATTTTGAGAGTAGTTTCCCTACAAAAAATCTGAGACGAGACCTATACAAGAGAACTTTCTCCCCAACATGGAACTCCCTTTTGAGAATTCTGATATCATGCCATTTTTTACTTTTTCCTTAAAGAGTCTAGCATTTTCATAATCTTCACTTCTCCACTCATGTAAGGTACTCAAGTCAAGCAATCTTTTCTCACCAGCAAGTCTAAAATCTCTATTCAGTTCTTTCACTGCCCAATAAGCTTTGTGTTCTAATTCTAGAGGCAAGTGACAAGCTTTACCATAAACCATTTTGTAAGGAGACATTCCCATAGGATTTTTATAAGAAGTTCTATAAGCCCATAAAGCGTCATTCAACTTTTTAGCCCAATTTTTCCTAGATCTATTAACAGTGTTTTGCAAGATAAATTTAATTTCTCTATTTGAAAGTTCTACTTGCCCACTAGTTTGGGGGTGATAAGCTGAAGCAATTCTGTGGTTAACATCATATTTAGCAAGAGTCTTCCTAAAACCACCATGAATAAAATGAGAACCCCCATCAGTCATGAGATATCTAGGCACACCAAACCTAGGAAAAATAACATCTTTCAGCATTTTTAAAGAGGTCTTACCATCAGCGATGTTTGTAGGTATGGCTTCTACCCACTTTGTAACATAATCAACAGCAACAAGAATATGACTATACCCTTTTGAAGGAGGAAAAGGACCCATAAAGTCAAATCCCCAACAATCAAAAGGTTCAATAACAAGAGAATAATTCATAGGAATTTCATTGCGTCTAGAAATGTTACCAACTCTTTGACATTCATCACATGATAAAATAAACTTCCTTGCATCCTTGAAAAGAGTAGGCCAATAAAATCCAGATTGTAAAACTTTTTGTGCAGTCCTATCCCCAACATGATGTCCTCCATAAGCACCGCCGTGACATTTTCTCAATATCTCTTGTTGCTCATATTCTGGGACACATCTCCGCATAATACCATATACTCCTTCTTTATATAAATGTGGGTCATCCCAAAAGTAATGCCTTAGATTATAAAAGAATTTCCTTCTTTGCTGGGCTGTAAAGGTTGGAGGCAAATACTTGGAAACAATAAAGTTAGCATAATCAGCATACCAAGGACTCTCTTGCTGGCTTACCCTTATTGCAGCCAACTATTCATTTGGAAAACTATCATTAACATGCATAGGATCAAAAGAAATATTTTCCAAACAAGATAAATTATCAGCAACAGGATTTTCAGCATCTTTCCTATCTACAATATGCATATCAAACTCTTGTAAAAGCAACACCCATCTAATAAGCCTAGGCTTAGTGTCTTTCTTTGTCATAAGGTACTTAATAGCAACATGATCAGTTTAGAGAAATCCTTAATAAACCTCCAACAGAAACCAGCATGACCAAGAATAATACGAATACCTTTTATATCCCTAGGGCAGGGCATCTTCTCAATTGCTTCAATTTTGGCTCTGTCTACTTCAATACCTCTTTCAGAAATTTTGTGTCCAAGAACAATCCCTTCATTAACCATAAAGTGGCATTTCTCCCAATTAAGAACAATATTATTTTCTTCCATCTCTGCAAAACTTTATCAAGATTGTTCAAACAATTATCAAAAGAAGTTCCATAGGCGGAGAAATCATCCATGAAAACTTCCGCAATTTCTTCACAAAAACCATGAAATATAGCAGACATACATCTCTGAAAGGTAGCAGGAGCATTACATAAACCAAAAGGCATACTGATGACCCACAAGTATAAGGGGTGTATCGCAGTACTTTCGATAAATAGGAGTGTCGATCCCAACAAGGAGCAGAAGGTGTTGACTAGTGGTATGGACCAGTAACTCTCTATAAATACTTAGCAAACGGATTTTTAGGGGTTTTCTGATAAAGAAACAAAACAAAGTGCAAGTAATAAAGACAATGAACAACTGCAGCAAGTGGCCCAATCCTTTCTTAGCAAAGGACAAGCCGGTGGAAATACTTATAAGGACCAAACGTTCTCGAGGACACATGGGAATTCTGTCAAGTGCTTTCGTTTCAAATAGCAAAGTACTCTTCTTTGGTGTTGTAAGTGTTGTGTGTGTGAATCTGTGCTAATGTACCGACCTTACTTGGACTAATACATACTTGTGATTAAACCCCCTGCAAGCATCTGCAACTACAGGAAAGTAATTAAGTTATAAACCTAACCACATCCTTAAACTCTGAGACCCTACACTCCCTTGTGCAATTGTGTCCTAAAGGGGGTTCAGGTTTCTATCACTCCGGCAACCCCACAATTAGTAGCCAAATACACAATGCATTCCCCTAGGCCCATAAATGGTGAAGTATCATGTAGTCAACATTCACATGACACCACTAGAAGAATAGCACCACAACTTAAATACTAAACCATTGAATAATAACTCAACACAAATCCACTACTAATAGCATGACTTCTCCCATGTCCTCAAGAACTAAACGAACTACTCACAAGTTATCATATGGATCAAGATCAAACATGATATGGTGATGGATAACAATCTGAACATAAACAATAATCCAATGGTTCCACTCACAAGCATCAACTACAATAATAATTAACACCGGGAAAGTTCCCCCTAAGAACTAAAGCAATATCCAACACAATTGTTACAACGGGATGGAGTGGTGATGATGGTGCTGGTGGAGATGATGGTGTGTATGATGATCCTGATGAAGCCTAGCTTGATGACGGTGTTGATGGCGACGATCTCCCCTCTCCTGGAAGGAATTTCCTCGGCAGAAATCTATTTGCTGGAGAGATATTTCTCTCTCGGTGTTTTCCGCCCCCAAGAGGCAGTAGAAATCTATCTGTGATCGCTCCCCTGGTGTTAGGGTTTAGTGAGGAAGATATAGGCAAGAGGGCAGAGTCGAAGGCCGAGCAGGTGGGCCACACCTACCCTAGGCGCAGGGCAAGGTGGGCCCGCGCCTAGGGAGGGTGTGGGCCCCCTGTGGCCCTTCTACGCCTCCCCTTCTAGCTTCCTCCGTCTTCCGAGAAAATATAATTTTCTCATATTTTTCTGGTATTTTTCTAATCTTCGCGAAATTGCATCAAAACACCTCTTTTTCCATCAAAAACCTGACTCCGACAGTCCATCCTCCAAGAATCATCCAACATGCAAAAACAGTGGAAAAGACATAAGTAATACCTCATAATAAGACATATATCAATGAATATAGGCAAATTATGATATAGAATGGTGATGCAAATTGGACGTATCACATACGCCTATAAGCATAAGTTCCATAGGGACAAGTGAAGGTGGTTTTCTCTTGGTCTTGTGCTCTCGCAGCAATTTGAGAGAACCCAGAATAACCATCAAGAAAAAAAAGTGGGTCTTTTTAGACAATCTTTCTAGCATTTGATCAATAAAAGGCAGAGGATAATGATCTTTCTTAGTAACTTTATTAACCTTTATAAAATCAATGCACATCCTATAACCAACCACAACTCTTTGAGGAATCAGCTCATTATTTTCGTTAGGCACAACAGTGATTCCCCTTTCTTTGGAACACAATGAATAGGGCTAACCCATTGACTATCAGCAATAGGGTAAATAATACCAGCATCGGGGAGTTTTAATACCTCATTTCTTACCACATCCTTCATCTTAGGATTTAAACGACGTTGGTGTTCAACAACTGGTTTTGCATCAGGTTCTATATTAATAGCATGCTGACATATAGTAGGAGAAATCCCTTTTAGATCATCAAGAGTATACCCCATAGCTCATCGGTGTTTCTTCAATATTTCCAATAATCTTTCCTCTTCCTTACCTGAATGTTTAGAACTAATAATAATAGGATATATTTTCTTATCATCTAGATAAGCATATTTAAGATCATTAGATAGAGGTTTTAATTCGAAAACAGGACCCCCTTTAGGTGGTAGTGTGGTACCCAAATCTTCCACAGGTAGGTTATGCTTAAGTAACTCAGGTTGACGAAGGAAAACCTTGTCAATATCATTTCTTTACTTCATGAAGACATCTCTTTCATGATCTTCCATAAACTGCTGCAAGGCATTGCTAGGAGCAAGAGAAATAGCAGAAAGTTGTTCAACCCTGAAATCCTCATTAGGCAATTCATTCTCATAAGGAGTTTTAGCAAATTTGGAAAAATTAAACTCATACGATTCTCCATCAAACTTAGTCAAAAAATTCTCCTTCCTACAATCTATAATAGCCCCACAAGTATTCAAGAAAGGTCTACCAAAGATAATAGGACATGTTTTACTAGCTTCTAAACCAAGTACTAGGAAATCCGCATGATATTTAATCTTACCACAAAGAACCTCCACATCTCTTACAATGCTAATTGGACAGACTGTCTCTCTCTTAGCAAGGTGAATAACCACATCAATGTCCTCAAGTTCACAAGGACCAATTTCATGCATAATTTCCCTGTAAAGATCATAAGGAATAGCACTAGAACTAGCACCAATATCACATAAACCATAATAGCAATGATAACCAATTCTAACCGAAAGCACAGGGATACTAGTTTTTCTAGCTTTTCTAGGATGAGAGACAATATTAGAAGCGTCTTCACAAAAGACAATGTGCTCATCCTCTATATTTTTAATGACAAGATCTTTCACAAGGGCTACTATAGGTTCAACGTTTATTTGCTCATTAGGTTCCACAGTTTTCTTTGTACTTTTGCTAACCACATTAGCTATGATAGAATGTTCCTTTACCTTAGCAGGAAAAGGGATTTTCTCAACATAAGGTTTCGGAAAAATAGGATCAACAGTACAAACTTCAATGCTAGCAGGAACATGGGTAACAATATCTTTATAAGGAGCTGATACGTCGAAAACGTATCTATAATTTTTGATGCTCCATGCTTGTTTAGTATCTACTTTGCTTTGCTTTGTCTACACTTTGAGTTGCTTTTTACATGTTTTCTGGTACTAACCTATTACCAAGTTGCCACAGTACCAGTTGCCTGTTTTTTTTTTCTGTTTTTGGTTCTAGAAAAGCTAGTAAGGAAATATTCTCGGAATTGTACGGGACAAACTTCAAAGTCAATAACTTTCCATGGGGAATAAGACGTACAGAGGGGAGACGGAGAGGCGTGCCAGGGCAGCCACCCCCCTATGCGTGGGTGGGCCCTGCCCCATGCCTAGGCAGGGTGTGGGGCCCCTGGCCACCGCCTCGGCCTCCCCCTTCGCCTATAAGAAGCCCCCGATGCAGAAACCCTAAGGACCGATCAATATTCCACGAAACCTTCTGTAGCCACCGCCACCGTCGTCCCTAGATCGGCGGGGATCTGAAGTTCTTCCCGGCACCCTGCTAGAGGAGAGATCATCCCGGAGGCCTTCTCTCTGGTATGATGCGTGAGTAGTTCCACCTTGGACTATGGGTCCATGTAGTAGCTAGATGGTTGTATCTCCTCCTTGTGCTTTCATGTAAAGATCTTGTGAGCTCCGTTCATGATCAAGATCTAATCTATTTGTAATCATGCATGTTGTGTTTGCGGGGATCCGATGGATATTGAGATTATTATGTTGGTTTGATTAATGGTTTTGTCTTTATGATTCTATAATGTCTGTGTTGTTTGTGATCTTGCATGCTCTCCTTTGTTAGTAGCTATCTTGGCCAAGTAGTTGCTAGTGACTCCAAGAGGGGGGATTTATGCTCGATAGTGGGTTCATGCCTCTAGTTTCTAAGGGAAGTGACAGAAATCTCTTCGGTTGTAGATGTGATGTTGTTACTAGGGATAAAACAACGGTCTCTTGTTCATGGAACATGTGGACTGTTTACCTTACACACTTTGCTTAAAGCAGTTGTCTGTTGCTTGCAACTTAATACCGGAGGGGGTTCGGATGATAACCTGAAGGTGGACTTGTAGTCATAGATGCAGTTGGATGGCGGTATATGTATCTTGTTGTATTGCCCAATCAAATCTCATATGATCTTTCTGACTAGTAATTGCATTGTTACGCCTTGCTCAGTTCCTGTCAATTGCCCTACTGTAATTTGTTTACCCTTCATGCCATGTTTTTTATCTAAGGAGAGCAGCTCTAGTGAACTATGGACCCTGGTCCAATCTTTACCATTGATACATCTTCCACTGTTACTTGTTTACTTGCTGCAAACCACCATTACTTTCCACACCATAAGTTTAATCCTTTGTTACAGCAAACCGGTGAGCTTGACAACCTCACTGTTCGTTGGGGAAAAATCTTGAGTTTGTGTTGTGCAGGTCTCCATATTGTTTGCAACACCCGTGTGACATTTCCTTCCTCCTTCTGGTTCGATAACCTCGGTCTCAACTGAGGGAAAACTTGCTGCTGTGCTCTTCACACCCTGTGCTTGGGGTTACCAACATAGTGCCACGTCGAGCATCGTCAAGTCTTCCTGGCACCGTTGCCAGGGAGGCTAAGGATGTATTCATTAGGGGAGTCCTCCACTTCCTCTCTCTTTGCTTTGTTTTTAGTTTGGTTAGTTTCTTTTGCTTGGTTTTGCTTGCCTCTTTTCAAAAACACAAAAAAATTAGTTCCTACTCTAGTTGTTGGTCTGTTGTTGCCTTGCTTGGTCATGCTTCCTATCAATGGATGGTTTCTTTGAAACTAGTTCTTATTAGCAAGGTGGGTTCACAGAAGAACAAAAGTATTATTATAAGGAACACCGTTTGTCACAAAAAGGGAAACACTTATGGGAACAAATTGATAAGTTTAATACTATTGCTAGAGACGTGTGCTCTACTTATAATGTTACTTATTGCTTTGATAAAGCTTGTTGCTGCAGGAGGTATAAACACCTACCTTTTCAATATGAATAGAATGATAATGTTACCATATCTTCTTATGTTAAAGGAAATTATGACTTTGATGATGTGGAACAAATTGAAGAATTTATTGCCTTCAAGGGTGCTTTTGAACTTGCCAGTTTGCTTGAAAATACTGATGATGCACCTTATAAACATGAGGTTTTTGAGATACTTAAATTTTGCTTTGATAATTACAAGGAAGAAAATATCTATATTCTTAAATATTTTAATAGGCGTTTTACACAAATGGAAGAGACTAATGCCTTGCAGGAGCCTATGGAAGAAGAAATTGTTGAAACTGGAAGCTCATTAGATGAAAAAGAGGGGGAGAGTGATGAACAAAAGGAGGAAGAATGAATTATCTACCCATGCCTAACTTCTAATGAGAGTAGCTCTTTATCCCTTACATTATTTGATTGTCCCCATGCTTACCAAAGGATGATGAATGTTATGTTCCTGTGGATCCTTTTGAAATATCTACTTTGGATAAAACCTGTGGAGGTTTTAATCCCACTGTTTTTGATCTTGATAGAATTTATGTGTTTGTAGATCATGAAAAGCATGCTTTATGTGATAGCTATATTGTTGAGTTTATTCATGATTCTACTGAAAATTATTATGAGAGAGGAAAGTATGGTTGTAGAATTTTTCATGGTATTGAAACACCTCTCTATGTGCTGAAAGTTTTTAAGTTACTCTTGTTTTATCTTCCTATGCTTGTCACTTTGTTCTTTGAGAATTTATTTGTGTACAAGATTCCAACGCACATGAAGTGGGTTAGACTTAAATGTGTTTTGAATTTGCTTCTTGATGCTCTCTTTTACTTCAATTCATAATTCTTATGTGAGCATCTTCTCAAGCTATCAAGCCTAACTTAAAGGTGTTAAAGAAAAGTACTTGTTGGAAGATAACCCAAGAGTTTCCTTGAGTCTTGGAAGTTATTACTTTAGTAATGACATCTCCTTATCCTTTTTGTTTGCTTTTTATGCCAAGAATGACCTCTAATGAGAGGGAAGTAAGATTTGGGGAGTTGCTATCCCGAAACAGATTTCTGTCCTCCACCAAAAAAATTCTTGCGAAGTCTGTGTAACTCAGATTGAGCTAAAAATTTACGAATAAATCCCCCAGTATGTTAGCTAACTTTCGTTAGTTCAACACTTTTTTATTTGAGCAACATAAGATGTTCTAAAAAATCGGGTTTTTCCTACTGGTCTGTTTTGACAGATTTCTGCCATTATTTGCATTTGCTTCTTATTGATTCATTTTTGAGTTCTCTTTAGGTGAATTGAGCTTTTTTAAAGAGTTAATAAAGTAGCTTGTGTTTTTAGTGAAAATCCTTGCTGCTCTAAAGCTTTGATAGAGGTCTAATATCTTTTGAATAAACTAATGTTGCTAATGAAGATTGTGTGAAGTTTTGTATGAAGGAAAAATTTCAGGTGTAAAGAGAGAATGATGCAATGAGATGAAGAATGAACAAAAGATCAAGCTTGGGGATGCCACCCCGGTGTCACCCCAAGAAATATCCAAGAGGTACAAGCGTCAAAGCTTGGGGATGCCCAAGGCATCCCCTTCTTCATTAATAAAAAGCTTAGGTCTGTCTAGACACTTCGTTTTTATTGTTTCATGCACTATTGTGTTGCTTTTGGAGCGTCTTAGTTTTCGTTTGTTTTGCTTAGTTTGTTTAGTTTGCTTGAGTAGTTTGGACTCCCGTTCTCGCTGTGTTGTTTTTCAAATAAGTTGCTTGGTGTTGGAAAGGAGTAGTAAGTTCTTGCTTGTAAGTGCAAGAGGAGCTTGCATTGACTGTGACTTAGACTTTAGCATGACATGCTAGGTGTTGTTTTGACCTTATGCTTAGTGATTATTGTTGTAGCATTTCTTGTTCCAAACAATTGAGATTGCTTAGTGTGCCTTTAAGAAATTATGCGTTGTTTTATCATGCAAAAGCATGGTATTGTGGTATTCTCCTTTGATGCTTTGTTTGGGTTGACTTGGCACATGCTCACACCATATTATGACTCTCACAAGTCACCATAGCCTCTATGATCATTTAGTACTTGACTTGTAGTACCACTATATGCCTTGATTAGTAATTCTTTGTTGCACTACGTGATTATGGCCATTATTTCTCTCCTATTTTGTTGCTCCCAGTCTTTTGCTAGCCTCCACTTGTATGAGTAATCTCTACTCATGCTTCCAACTCCCAAGAAACCAAGTTATTCAAAAGTGTCCACTATAAACTCCTATGCATGGTGTGTTACACCATTCCAAGTATATTCTTGTTTTCATCTATCTTCCAATTAAAAACTATTTTGTTATGTGAAAAGTTAGTGATTAAAGCCCTGACAAACTTGATGGAACATTTTATATTCTTTGCCCCTAATAAACTTGAACCATTATGTCATCTATGTTGTATATGCTTGCACTTATACGTTGGAATTAGCAGAACCGTTCTATCACGGGGAACGTTTTCAACATTGCACTTGTACTTTGTACTCAGTTGATATCATGCTCTTTTGTCTATGGATGTCACCGGTGTGAAATAAAAAGGGAACTTATAAGTCCACGGAGTTTGTATTCTGTGTTAGAGAAACGCCTGGGCCGCTAGCCTAAGCCATGCCTAATCATGGTGGAAACTTGCAGCATCACCATAGTGAGCTATCTATGAAGCATCCTCAATAAAAATCTATGCATATGGTAAATAAAAAGATTGCTGAGATGCTCATTGTCTGCTTGCCTTGTCATTTTGGGTATGGGAAAGCTCCTGTACCATGTGCAAGGGGTACCCCGTTGGCGGTTCTCTATGATATGCAAATACTTACAATGACAAGAACTTACAGGTGACTGAAGTTGAGTAGCATGAGGTGTGGCCGTCGTATTCAAGGGACTTGAGATTGCCAACTTATACTTCGTCAAGCATATACTCCATCTTTGTTCACTTTAACCTTAATCACTTCAAGATGCTTATGAAAGGGGCAATGAGGGCTGGAAGCTAACAAGTACCATAATTTTTGGAAGCTCTTTTTGAGACTTGAAATCCCTGCTTCCTTTATAAAAGGCCTTTCTTCCACCATTATGTCGACTCTCCACCTTCTACCTTTAGGCACCATTAAGAGAGCATAGTTGTCATTCTGTGTGCAGTGTTCCAAAGCTTATTGATTGATGCATATTGTGATATTACTTGTTCTTGTGCTATTTGTTTCTAGTCACCCTTGTGAACTTTGAAGGTGTCCTATGCATCTATTTGCTACTCTATGAGGGACAAGCTGATAGCCACTATGTTATGTTTTCTATATGTGAACAAACAAACGTTTTTCAATGCATGTTATTCATGATCTTTGTTTGTAGCTTGTCATGTTGCATGCATAGTTACTATGTCCTATTGTTAGAACTCCATCTTTCATGATCATGTTTAGAGTTCTTTGATCCTAGCTTTCAATGCTTGCAAATGGTTTGATCTTTATTGTGAGGGTGCATTTCATCTCAAAAATATTCTTTTTATCACTTACCTACTCGAGGACGAGCAGGAGTTAAGCTCGGGGATGCTTGATACGTTAGAAACGTATCTATAATTTTTGATGCTCCATGCTTGTTTAGTATCTACTTTGCTTTGGTTTGTCTACACTTTGAGGTACTTTTTACATGTTTTCTGGTACTAACCTATTAACAAGTTACCATAGTGCCAGTTGCCTATTTTCTGCTGTTTTTGGTTCCAAAAAAGCTAATAAGGAAATATTCTCGGAATTGGAAGGGACAAACTTCAAAGTCAATAACTTTCCGTGGGGAACAAGAAGTCCAGAGGGGAGACGGAGAGGCGTGCCAGGGCAGCCACACCCCCTAGGCGCCGGGTGGGCCCTGCCCCGCGCCTAGGCAGGGTGTGGGGCCCCTGACCACCGCCTCGTCCTCCCCCTTCGCCTATAATAAGCCCCCGATGCAGAAACCCTAAGGACCCGATCAATATTCCACGAAACCTTCTATAGACGCCGCCACCGTCGTCCCTAGATCGGCGGGGATCTGAAGTTCTTCCTGGCACCCTGCCGGAGGGGAGATCATCCTGGAGGCCTTCTCTCCGGTATGATGCGTGAGTAGTTCCACCTTGGACTATGGGTCCATGTAGTAGCTACATGGTTGTATGTCCTCCTTGTGATTTCATGTATAGATCTTGTGAGCTCCGTTCATGATCAAGATCTAATCTATTTGTAATCATGCATGTTGTGTTTGCGGGGATCCGATGGATATTGAGATTATTATGTTGGTTTGATTAATGGTTTTGTATTTATGATTCTATCATTTCTGTGTTGTTTGTGATCTTGCATGCTCTCTGTTGTTAGTAGCTATCTTGGCGAAGTAGTTGCTAGTGACTCCAAGAGGGGGTATTTATGCTCGATAGTGGGTTCATGCCTCTAGTTTCCAAGGGAAGTGACATAAATCTCTTCGGTTGTAGATGTGCTATTGCTACTAGGGAGAAAACAACGGTCTCTTGTTCATGGAACATGTGGACTGTTTACCTTACACACTTTGCTTAAAGCAGTTGTCTATTGCTTGCAACTTAATACCGGAGGGGGTTCGGATGATAGCCTGAAGGTGGACTTGTAGTCATAGATGCAGTTGGATGGCGGTATATGTATCTTGTTGTATTGCCCAATCGAATCTCATATGATCTTTCTGACTAGTAATTGCATTGTTATGCCATGTTCAGTTCCTGTCAATTGCTTGTCTACACTTTGAGGAGCTTTTTACATGTTTTCTGGTACTAATCTACTAACAAGTTGCAACAGTGTCAGATGCCTGTTTTCTGCTGTTTTTGGTTTCAGAAAAGTTAGTAAAGAAATATTCTCGGAATTGGACGGGACAAACGTCAAAGTCAATTACTTTTCATGGGGAACAAGAAGTCCAGAGGAGAGCCGGAGGGGACGGATAGGGGGGCTAGACCCACCCCAAGCGCGGGGGCAGGTGGTCCCGCGCCTGGCTAGGGTTTGGTGGCCATGGCCGTCTCCCGGTCTCGCCCCTTCGCCTATAAGAATCCCCCGATGCAGAAACCCTGAGTACCCAATCAGAAATCCACGAAACCGTCTGTAGCCTCCGCCACCATCGTCCCTAGATCGGGGGGATCTGAAGTTCTTCCTGGCACCCTACCGGAGGGGAGATCATTCCGGAGGCCTTCTCTCCGGTATGATGCGTGAGTAGTTCCACCTTGGACTATGGGTCCATGTAGTAGCTAGATGGTTGTATCTCCTCCTTTGTGCTTTCATGTATAGATCTAGTGAGCTCCGTTCATGATCAAGATCTAATCTATTTGTAATCATGCATGTTGTGTTTGCGGGGATCCGATGGATATTGAGATTATTATGTTGGTTTGATTAATGGTTTTGTATTTATGATTCTATCATGTCTGTATTGTTTGTGATCTTGCATTCTCTCCGTTGCTAGTGGCTATCTTTGCCAAGTAGTTGCTAGTGGCTCCAAGAGGGGGTATTTATGCTCGATAGTGGGTTCATGCCTCTACTTTCCAAGGGAAGTGACAGAAAATCTCTTCGGTTGTAAATGTGTTATTTCTACTAGGGAGAAAACAATGGTCTCTTGTTCATGGAACATGTGGACTGTTTACCTTACACACTTTTCTTAAAGCAGTTGTCTATTGCTTGCAACTTAATACTGGAGGGGTTTCGAATGATAACCTGAAGGTGGACTTCTAGTCATAGATGCAGCTGGATGGCGGTCTATGTATATTTTTGTATTGCCCAATCAACCTCATAGGATCTTTCTGGCTAGTAATTGCATTGTTATGCCTTGCTCAGTTCCTGTCAATTGCCCCGCTGTAATTTGTTTACCCTTCAGGCCATGTTGTTTATCTAAGGAGAGCAGCTCTAGTGAACTATGGACCCCGGTCAAATCTTTACCATTGATACATCTTCCACTGTTACTTGTTTACTTGCTGCAAACCACCATTACTTTCCACACCATAAGTTTAATCCTTTGTTACAGCAAACCGGTGAGCTTGACAACCTCACTGTTTGTTGGGGCAAAATCTTGAGTTTGTGTTGTGCAGGTCTCCACGTTGTTTGCAACACCCGTGTGACATTTCCTTCCTCCTTCTGGTTCGATAACCTCGGTCTCAACTGAGGGAAAACTTGTTGCTATGCTCTTCACACCCCGCGCTTGGGGTTACCAACAAAGTGCCACGTCGAGCACCGTCAGGAGCGTGGTACTTGTCCTACTACTTTTTGGGGATTTTAATATAAGAGGCAAAGGCCTTAAAACATTTTGCAAGAACTTGAGAATCAAGACCATACTCAGTACTAATATCATGGAAGTCATCAGTTCCCATAAAAGATTTAATGCATTCATAATCATAGTTTATACCTGACTTTCTTCCTTTGTCATTCTCCCATGCTTCAGTGTTCTCTTGAATACGGTCTAGAAGATCCCATTAGCTTCTTCCTTCATACATGTGAATGATCCAGCACAAGAAGCATCTAATAAATATTTATCATGAAGAGAAAGCCTTGCATAAAAGTTATTTATAATAATATTATTAGGGAGTTCATGAATAGGACATTTAAGCATTAGTAACTTCAATCTCCCCCAAGATTGAGTTGTGCTCTCTCCATCACGAGGCCAAAAGTTATATATTTGATTCTTGTCCTTATGAGTTTCACTGGGAGGATAGAATTTAGAATAAAAGAGAGGTACTATTTCCTCCCATTCCATAGATTGTCCATTCTTCAATGGCTTATACCATTCTTCAGCTCTTCCTTTCAATGATAAAGAGAGTAACTTCTTCTTCACCTGTTCAGTTGTGATACCTGCACACTTAAACAACCCGCATAATTCATGGATAAAAAGCAAGTGATCACCAGGATGGACATTTCCATCCCCAAAATAATAATTATCCATAACATGATCAACATTACTTGTAGGTATCTTAAAAGGATCTATCTCAACAGGTGGTGATTCATCTACTACCCTAATAGTGTTAGTAGTTTTCCCAAATAGGAAACCAAGTGGATTATCCATAATGGAAACAAAGTAACAAACAGAAATAAAAAGCAATACTCACAGTAGAAGTTTCCTTTACCAGTTCCACTCTTCAATAGCGCTTCACTCCCCGGCAACGGCGACAGAAAATAGTATTGATGACCCACAAGTATAGGGGGTGTATCGTAGTACTTTTGATAAATAGGAGTGTCGATCCCAACGAGGAGCAGAAGGTTTTGACTAGTGGTATGGAGCAGGAAATATCTGTAAATACTTAGCAAACGGATTTTTAGGGGTTTTCTGATAAAGCAAGTAAATAAAATGCAAGTAAATAAAGACAACAAACAAGTGCAGCAGTGGCCCAATACTTTCTTAGCAAAGGACAAGCCGGTGGAAATACTAATGAGGACCAAAAGTTCTCGAGGACACATGGGAATACTGTCAGGTGCTTTCGTTTCATATAGCTGATTAATCTTCTTTGGTTTTATAAGTGTTGTGTGGGTGAACCTGTGCTAATGTACCGACCTTACTTGGACTAATACATACTTCTGATTAAACCCCTAGCAAGCATCCGCAACTACAAGAAAGCAATTAAGATAAAAACCTAACCACAACCTTAAACTCTGAGATCCTACACTCCCTTGTGCAAAGGTTTCCTAACGGGGGTTCGGGTTTCTGTCACTCCGGTAACCCCACAATTAGTAGCCAAATACACAATGCATTCCGCTAGGCCCATAAATGGTGAAGTATCACGTAGTAGACATTCACATGACACCACTAGAAGAATAGCACCACAACTTAAATATTAAACCATTGAATAATACCTCAACACAATTCCACTAATAACAACATGACTTCTCCCTTGTACTCAAGAACTAAACAAACTACTCACGAGACATATGGATCAAGATCAGAGATGATATGATAATGGATAACAATCTGAACATAAACAATAATTCAATGGTTCCACTCAAAAGCATCAACTACAATAGTAATCAACACCAGGAAAGTTTCCCCTAAGAACTATGGAAGATTCAGCACAATTGTTACAGCGGGATGGAGTGGTGATGATGGTGCTAGTGGAGATGATGGTGTGGATGATCCCAATGAAGTCTAGCTTGATGATGGTGTTGATGGCGACGATCTCCCCTCTCTAGGAAGGAATTTCCCCGGCAGAATCTGTCTGCCGGAGAACTCTTTCTTTCTCGGTGTTTTCCGCCCCACAGAGGCGGCGAAATTTTTCTATGGTCGCTCCCCCAACTTTAGGGTTTAGAGGAGAAGATATAGGCAAGAGGGCGGAGCCAGAGGTGGGCCAGGGTGGCCACACCCCCTGTAGGCGCGGCCTAGGGTGGCCCGCGCCTAGGGGTGTGGGCCCACTGTGGCTCAACTCCTTCTCCCCTTATGGCATCCTTCGTCTTCTGGGAAAATATAATTTTTGTAGTTTTTCTGGTATTTTTCTGATCTTCGCGAAATTGCATCAAAACACCACTTTTTTCCATTAGAATCCTGACTCCGGCAGTTCATCCTCCAATAATCATCCAACATGCAAAAACAGATAAAAAGACATAAGTATCACCTCTTAATATGAAATATATCAATGACCAGAGGCAAATTATGATATAGAATGGTGATGCAAATTGAACGTATCAGTCTGCGGCAGCAGATACGATGCGACGGGACGATCTGGGTCTCACTGTCTGACTGGAATTTGACTAGTCACACGTAATCGTGGCGAAAATTATGGCGTCTCCTCGATTTTCGTGCATAGTGGGCGGCGTGCTTGTGACGGTTCAGGTAGATCTTGACACGTGTATGGCTAGATCTTGGGCACGCGTTAGGGCTTCTGCATCAACGTCTCTGCTTCATCATCCTCACCATTTTATATCGTGGGAAAAAATAGAGGTGTTTTACCCCTTCGTCATTTGCCTTCATCTTTCCACCATTGCTGCCACTTCCTGAGATCTTGCTTACACTGAGCACTAGACATCCTCCATATGTTCCCTTCCTCCTTTCTGCATTCGCACCACCGCGCTCGCCGCTCCTCGATGGGCAAGCCAAAGAAGAGTTCATCCGCTATAGCGGGCTCAAGCGCTGCCGCCGCCGCTACTCCCAACCACATCACCGACGGCGGGTGGCGGCGCACGGATATGAGGGAGTCGGACTTGCACAAATTGCGTGAGGCCGGCTTGAAGAAATCAACACACCTGATGAATAAAGGGCGCACGGATATGAGACGCACCCATCCAAAGGTTTTTGGGTTACGTTTTATGTGTTTGTCATCCGCGGTCTCTCTTTGCCCGCCCACGAATTTCTTCGTGGGCTCCTTTTTCTCTATGGGATTCAGCTTCATCATCTGTCTCTCAATTCTCTTCTCCACATCGCCTACTTCATTACCCTTTGCGAGTGTTGGCTCGGTATCGAGCCGCACTTTGGCCTCTTCCGGAGACTCTACTCCATGAAGAGGCAATCTAGCACCGGTGGTGTTTATCCACTGGGAGGGTAAGGGATTTCCATCCGCTCCTCTGTCCAGTTCTTCTCTTTTCATCTTTGCGAGTCTGTCCAGTAGTGGCGGAGGAAGTGGTTCTACATCCGTGACGTCAAGCTGGACGGTCAGCATTATGGGCTCGCTCCCTTCGATTCCACCTAGAAGATCACCCGAAAGCGTTCGTGGTCGAACAACATTTTGGAGGGTGAGTCTGAAGAAGTGGAGAAGCTCTACAAGTGTGTGGAGGTTCTTCAATTGGTGCCAGGAAAAGAGGTCAACAATGTTAACATAATGCGCACCTTCCTCAAGCGTCGGGTGCAGCCGCTCCAGGCGAGGGCGCACCCAATGTTTTTGTATGCTGGCGCCAGCGACCCAACAAGGGTGTAGCCGGAGGAGATGTCTTCGGATGACCTTTATAGGGAGCTTCGGCCTCTGCTGAAGCACAAAGCCGACGAGGACCTCCCGGGGAAGTCCTTGACTCCTCCTTTCATCGGAAAGAAAGCAGTCCCTCAGGTGAAACTTGTAGTTGCGCATAATGCTTTTCGAGTGCTTGTTGCTTGTTATTAATACTTATGTCATTTCATATTTTATCTTCAATTTGCAGGGCAACAAGGTAGCAGGAATGATGCCCCCTCTACCTAAAAAGTACTCGGCTGCGCCGAACAATGAGGAGGCGGAGTCTGATTCTAAGCTCCCCCCTGTGTAGTCGCTTTCCATGGAAGCCCCTAAGCCCAGAGAAGGGCGGATTCGAAAGAGGTCCCAGAGCGAAATTTCGGATGGGGCGATGCCGCCAACACATAAGGGGCCCTCCTTCCTCTAGCACCACGGCGGGGATGAGGGTGCGACCTCCTACCCCATCGCGGCTGTGACTATTCAGGCGATGGCCCCGCAGCCACCGACCAAGAAGAAGAAGAAGAAGAAGAAGGAGAAGGAGGCTCATGTCTTCAACCTTTCAGACATACCATCGTAAGTTGCTCTGATCGAGTCTTGTTATTTTATTGATATGCTAAGTATTAGCTTGTTGTTGATTTGCTTCCTCGTAAGTGCTAGTAGCAATCATTCGGAGGAGTCCCTCGATGAGTAGCCCGAAGAAATGTTCGCGGAATCAAAGCCCGCCTCTTAATTTCCCAAGATGGTGGCCAACTCCGACAACGAACATTCGAGCTCCCTGTGGCAAGGGGCTTATGCGCTCGTCGCTCGGAAGATGCAAACAAAACCTTCAGAGTCCACAACTGACCACATAAATACTTTCCTTCGTTTGCGCGGGTGAGCCCCTGAGCCCTTTATTCATCAGGTGTGTTGATTTCTTCGCAGCCCTTTGTCCATGATGCCCATTGCCTGATCAAGCAACACCTTTCTCTAGAGGGCAACCTCAAGCAGCTCCAAGGTGTGGGTTTCTTCTTGTTCGATTGCAAGTGCTTGACATAATATTTTTTTGTGTTCATCTTTCGTTGCCCAATGCTGTAGATGAGAACAAAGATGCCCTCTGCAAGCTAAATGCTCTCGAAAAGAGTCTCAGCCAAGCGAAGAAGAAGGCAAAGGACGCTGCAGAGGCCCTCCAGCGTCAGCAAAAGGAGGCCGAAGACCGTGAGTAGCAGCTCGTGGCTGTCGCAGCGACGCGGGAGAAAGACATGGATGGAAAGCTTATGGCTGCTGCCAAAGCAATATCCAGTAAGCCACCTTCTTCCTCCTTTGAGTGTTACATACTTCAGGTGCAATTCCTTGTTCCTCATCCAAAAGGTTTTCAATTTTTCTTTATAGATGCATCTGGTGTGGCGTTTGATCATGACGCCCTGGAGCACGGTGATCCACTGGTGGATGCTGTTGCAGCGGTCAAAGATTGTTGCACCTCTGCGTGGAGTCGCTCGACAAGGCCAAAAAGGTGCTCTCCCGCATCTACAAGGAGATCAACCCGAAGGGCGTTGCCCTTGAGGACGTCGACTCCCTCGTGGATGCTCTAGCGGATGATGCTCCAGCAATGTACAAGCGGACACAGAAGCGGGTCGGTGCGACGATGGGGTTGGTGTTGGAGATATGCCCTAGAGGCAATAATAAATGTAGTTATTATTATATCTTTGTGTTTATGATAAATGTTTACATTCATGCTATAATAGTATTAACAAGGAAACATTGATACTTGTGTGATTTGTAGACTTAATTTGAAGTCCCTAGTATAGCCTCTATACTTCACTAGCTTGTTGGTTGATAAATGATTGTGGTTTCCCTATCATGAACATTGAGATGTTATCAAGAACAAGATCATATCGTTAGGAGAATGATATGATGGACATACTCCTATAGATAAGCGTAGCATAAAGATCAAGTCATTTCAATAGTTCAATTGCTATATGCTTTCTGATACATAGTAACCTAATTCCTTCGACCATGAGATCATGCATATCACCTTTACCGGATGGATGCTTTGATGACATCAAACACCACACCGTAACTGGGTGGCTATAAAGGTGGCATTGAGTGTTCAGAAAGTATTGGTTGAAACACATGGATCAAGAGTGGGATTTGTCCATCCATATGACGGATAGATATACTCTGGGCCCTCTCGGTGGAATCTCATCCAATTAGCTTGCAAGCATGTGACTGGATCATAAGGGATCACATATCACGGGAACGAGAAAAGAGTACTTATCGGTAACGAGGTTGAACTAGGTATGCAGAGATACCGACGATCATAACCCCGGATAAGTAAACTATCGTGAGACAAAGGGAAATTGGTATCGTATATAAGTGGTTCATTCGATCGCAAAGTAATCGTAGAAATATGTGGGAGCCATATGAATTTCCAGATTCCTCTATTGGTTATTGTTCGGAGAAGTGTCTCGATCATGTCCGCATAATTCACGAACCGTAGGGAGACACACTTAAGGATTCGACGTTGTTTGAGTAGTTATGGTATTATGAGAAAGAGACCGAATGTTGTTCGGAGTCTCGGATGGGATCCGGGATATCACGAGGTGATCCGGAATGGTCCGGAGAATAAGATTCATATAAGGAAAATCCCGTTTCGGAGTTCGGGAATGATTCCGGTGTTTTCATCGGGAATGTTCTAGAAGGTTCCGGAATGTCCGGCACTCCGGAGGGGAAGGGGTACATGAATGTGTCATTGCATATTGGAATGATTGCATCATGTACTTAGTGTTCTCGCTGTTCCAAATAAAGGATTAAATTGAATCCTTAATTGAAAAGTCAAATAGCAAGTTTGAAAAGTCAAACGGCTAAAACAGGAAAGAGAGGGAAATAGGAAAGAGGGGGCAAACCGAGTTGGGGAGGAGTTCCCTCCTCCAACCGGAGGCCCACCTCCAAGCCGAGTTGGGGAGGGACTCCTCTCCCTCCCCCTTGGCGCGCCGGCCCCTCCACCTATAAAAGGAGGGGCAGGGCCCCCTCCTCTAGACACACAAGTTCCTATCCTCTAAATCTAAACCCTAGCCCTAGACCCCAGTTTAGAGCCGCTTTGGTTTAGAGATTCTAATTGCACTAGCCTTCGGATTAGAGCCTTATAATTGGTGTATCTAAACCCTAGACCACTAAATCTCTCTCATACTCCACCATACTCGCACCGGCTTAAGGCGAAGCCCTGCGGGATTTCCCCTCTACTTCCGGTACCACGCCGTTGTGCTGCCGGAATCACGAGGAGAGTGCTACAACCTCCGCTGCCTGCTGGAACAAGGGAGAGGAAGGTCTTCGTCGAGTACCGAACGTGTGACCGACTGCGGGAGCGCTACCGGAATGCAGCGCCGGAAGGATCGTATACACGATCTTGAGATCGGAAAGAGTACGACTACATCACCCACGAGAATCTGCTCTCGTTAACCGCTTTGGAATCTTCGAGGGTAAGTTATTCCATCGACTCGTTGCTACAATCTAGTAGATAGATCTTGGCTTGTTTGTTTGTATGCGATAGAAATTTTTTGTTTTCCATGCTACGAACCCCTACAGTGGTATCAGAGCCGTGTCTATATGTAGATCTGTTGCACGAGTAGAACACAATGGTCATTGTGGGCGTTGATGCTTTTATTGTCGATTGCTTCTTGTGTACTTTGCATCTTGCGGTATGTTGGGATGAAGCGGCCCGGGCTAACCTTACATGACATCGTTCATGAGACTTGCTCCACGCTTGACATGCAACTTGTATTGCATAAGTGGCTTTGCGGGTGCCTGTTCCTCCTAGCATAGTTAAGATCCAATTTACAACGGGTGATCAACAATGCTAGTATCAATGTTGTGGTTCTTGTTCGTAAGTTAGAACGACACTTATTGAAAGCCCCAAACCACGTAAAATATGCAAAGAAAGTAGAGGCGTCTAACTTTGTTTTGCAGGGGTGTGCAGTGATGTGATATGGCCATGATTGTGATTATATTTGATGTATGCAATGTTCCTTATTGTAAGTTGGCAACCGGCAGGAGCCATATGGTTGTCTTTAATTTATGTTAAGACCCGCGTGTCTATTCAAAGTAGTTGTAATAGTTGAAGCCGGTGGACGACAACCATGGAGAAGCGTCATTGACCTTGATGCAATGCCGGTGATGATGGAGATCATGTTCGTGCTTGAATATGGAGATCGGAAGCACAAAGAAGAAAGGCCATATCATATCACATATTATTGAATTGCATGTGATGTTAATCCTTTATGCATCTTGTATTGCTTAGTAGACGACGGTAGCATTATAAGATGATCCCTCATGCACATCAATTTCAAGTCATAAAGTGTTCACCCTTAGTTAGCACCGTTGCTAAAGCTTGTTGTTTCGAAGCACCACGTGATGATCAGGTGTGTTAGATTCTGCAAGTGTATACAACGTGAGCAAGCCAGATTTGCTCATGCGGAAACTAAGGTTTGATCTTGACGAGCCTAGCATGTACAGACATGGTCTCGGAACACGGATCACCGAAAGGTAAAGCATGAATCATATAGTAGATATGATGAACATGATGATTGTTCGCCATTGAAACTATATCAACTCTCGTGATGATCGGTGTTGATGTAGTGGATTTGGTTCGTGTGATCACTAAAACAATGTGAGGGATATTGTTTTGAGTGGGAGTTCACCTAGTTTAATTTCATTATTAATTTGAACTCAATTTGTCATAAACTTAGTCTAAAACTATTGCAAATATGTTGTAGATCAATGGCAGCCCCTACCATCAATTTTAATGCGTTCCTAGAGAAAGAAAAGTTGAAAAACAATGGAAGCAACTTCGCGGATTGGTTCCGCAATTTGAGGATTGTCCTCACAGCTGGTAATTTGACCTATGTGCTGGATGCACCGCTGGGTGACCCACCTGCAGCTGATGCTCCCGATGAAGTAAAGAATGTTTACCTCGCTCGGAAGAATCAGTACTCCATAGTTCAGTGTGCTATCTTGTATGGTTTGGAATCGGAGCTTCAGAAAAGGTTTGAAGAATCAGACCCATATGACATTGTCGAGGATCTCAAATTGATTTTTGAGACTCATGCGGCAATTGAAAGCTATGAGGCTTCTGAAAAGTTCTTTAACTGCAAGATGGAAGAAGGCAGCTCCGTCAGTGAGCATGTGCTTAAGATGTCTGGGCACGCAAACAAACTTCAAAGCTTGGGTATAGTGATTCCTAATGCTTTGGGGATTTACCGTGTCCTACAATCACTACCACCAAGTTACAAGAACTTTGTGATGAACTACAACATGCAGAACATGAACAAGACGTTGCCAGAACTCTTTGCCATGTTGAAATCTGCAGAAGTGGAGATAAAGAAAGATCACCAAGTGTTGTTGGTCAATAAGACCACCAAATTCAAGAAAGGCAAGTCTAAGCAAAAGGGACACTTCAAGAAGGGTGGTAAGAAAGTTACCACGCCGGCGAAGAAGACCAAGGCTGGACCCAAGCCTGATACTGAGTGCTTTTACTGCAAGGGAGAAGGTCACTGGAAGCGGAATTGCCCAAAGTACTTGGCGGATCTGAAGAACGGCAACATCAAGAAGAAAGGTATATCTGATATACATGTTATTGATGTGTATCTCACTAGTACTCGTAGTAGTGCCTGGGTATTTGATACTGGTTCGGTTGCTCATATTTGTAACTCGAAACAGGTGCTGCAGAATAAACGGAAGCTAGCGAAGAACGAGGTGACGATGCGCGTGGGAAACGGATCAAAGGTTGATGTGATCGCGGTCGGCACGCTACCCCTTCATCTACCATCGGGATTAGTTTTATACTTAAATAATTGTTATTTAGTGCCTGTGTTGAGCATGAACATTATATCGGGATCTTGTTTATTGCGAGACGGTTACTTGTTTAAGTCCGAGAATAATGGTTGTTCGATTTATATGAGTAATATGTTTTATGCACATGCACCTTTAATAGATGGTCTATTCTTATTGAATCTCGATAGTGGAAATACACATATCAACAACATTGAGGCTAAACGTTTGAAATCAAGCGATAATTCGACCTATATGTGGCACTGTCGTCTTGGTCACATTGGAGTGAAACGTATGAAGAAACTCCATTCCGATGGACTTCTTGAATCACTTGATTTTGAATCACTTGAAAGATGCGAAGCATGTCTGATGGGAAAAATGACTAAGACTCCATTTTCTGGTATGATGGAGCGAGCTACGGACTTATTGGAAATCATACATACCGATGTGTGTGGTCCAATGAGTGTAGCATCGCGCGGTGATTATCGTTATGTTCTTACCTTCACAGATGACTTGAGTAGATATGGGTATATCTATTTCATGAAACATAAGTCTGAAACTTTCGAGAAGTTTAAGAAGTTTCAAAGTTAGGTAGAGAATCAACGTAACAAGAAGATTAAATTTCTACGTTCTGATCGTGGAGGTGAATATCTAAGTTACGAGTTTGGCGAGCATTTGAAGAAATGCGGAATACTTTCACAGTTGACACCGCCGGGAACACCACAGCGTAATGGTGTGTCCGAACGTCGTAATCGAACTCTCTTAGATATGGTTCATTCTATGATGTCACTTACAGATTTACCACTATCATTTTGGGGCTATGCATTAGAAACAGCCGCATTCACTTTAAATAGGGCACCGTCTAAGTCCGTTGAAACGACACCGTATGAATTATGGTTTGGGAAGAAACCTAGATTGTTGTTCCTTAAAGTTTGGGGGTGCGAAGCCTATGTAAAGAAGTTACAGCCGGACAAGCTTGAACCCAAAGCGGAAAAATGCGTCTTCATAGGATACCCGAAGGAAACTATTGGGTATACCTTCTATCATAGATCCGAAGGCAAAATCTTTGTTGCCAAGAATGGATCCTTTCTAGAGAAGGAATTTCTCTCGAAAGAAGGGACTGGAAGGAAAGTAGAACTCGACGAGGTTGTCGAACCTTCTCTCGAAATTGCGAGTAGCGCAGCACCGGAAGAAGTTCCTGTGGTGCCTGCACCAAATAGAGAGGAAGCTAATGATGGTGATCATGAAACTTCGGTTGAAGTTGCTACAGAGCCTCGGAGGTCAACAAGAACTCGTACCACTCCAGATTGGTATGATCCCGTTATGAGTGTCATGTTGGTGGACAACACCGATGACCCCGAGACATATGAGGAAGCAATGATGAGCCCAGATTCCAATAAATGGCAAGAAGCCATGAAATCCGAGATTGGATCCATGTACGAAAACCAAGTATGGACTTTGGTGGACCTACCGGATGGCCGGAAGGCTGTCGAGAACAAATGGATTTTCAAGAAGAAAACAGATGCTGATGGTAATGTTACTGTCTATAAAGCTCGACTTGTCGCAAAAGGGTTTCGACAAATTCAAGGAGTTAACTACGATGAGACTTTCTCACCGGTAGCAAAGCTAAAGTCTGTGAGGATTATGTTAGCAATCACTGCATATTATGATTATGAGATATGGCAGATGGATGTCAAAACAGCATTCCTCAATGGAGATATTGATGAAGAGTTGTATATGATGCAACCCAAAGGTTTTGTCGATCCTAAAGATGCTAACAAGGTATGCAAACTTCAACGGTCCATCTATGGATTGAAGCAAGCATCCCGAAGTTGGAATCAACGTTTTGATAAGGTGATCAAAAGTTTTGGTTTTATACAAACTTATGGAGAAGCTTGTATTTACAAGAAAGTGAGTGGGAGCTCTGTAGCATTCTTAATACTATATGTGGATGACATATTGTTGATTGGGAATGATGTAGACCTTCTTAATAGTGTCAAGGAATATTTGAATAATAGTTTTTCAATGAAGGATCTTGGCGAAGCAGCTTACATATTAGGCATAAATATTTATAGAGATAGATCGAAACGCCAAATATCATTGTCACAGAGTACATATTTGGACAAAGTTCTAAAGAGGTTTGGAATGGAAGATAGCAAGAAAGGGTTCTTGCCCATGTTGCCCAATACGACCTTGAGTAAAACTCAAAGTCCGACATCGGCAGAAGATAGAGAAAGGATGAGTAAGACTCCCTATGCCTCAGCCATAGGATCTCTAATGTATGCCATGCTATGTACTAGACCCGACATTGCATATGCTGTTAGTTTAACTGGCAGATATCAAAGTGATCCAGGAGTGGATCATTGGACAGCGGTCAAAAACATCCTTAAGTACTTGAGAAGAACTAAGGATATGGTTCTTTCTTATGGAGGTGATGAACAGCTCGTTGTTAATGGTTACACCGATGCTAGTTGGAACACCGATCCGGATGATTCTAAATCACAATCTGGATACGTATTTATTTTGAATGGTGCAGCAGTTAGCTGGAGGAGTGCAAAGCAAAGCGTTGTGGCGAGATCTTCAACTGAATCGGAATACATGGCTGCTTCGGAGGCTTCACAAGAAGCGATATGGATGAAAGAGTTCATTACAGAGCTGGGTGTGGTTCCTAGTGCGCTGGACCCAATGTCTATCTACTGTGATAACATGGGCGCCATAGCCAATGCGCAAGAACCAAGGTCACACAAGAAGCTGAAGCACATCAAGCTACGTTTTCACGCTATTCGAGAACATATCCAAGATGGGGATATAAAGATTTGCAAAGTACACACAGATCTGAATGTGGCGGATCCGTTGACTAAACCTCTCTCGAGGGCAAAACATGACCAACACCAAACTGCCATGGGTGTTCGGTATATTACCATGTAATCTAGATTAGATGACTCTAGTGCAAGTGGGAGACTGTTGGAGATATGCCCTAGAGGCAATAATAAATGTAGTTATTATTATATCTTTGTGTTTATGATAAATGTTTACATTCATGCTATAATAGTATTAACAAGGAAACATTGATACTTGTGTGATTTGTAGACTTAATTTGAAGTCCCTAGTATAGCCTCTATACTTCACTAGCTTGTTGGTTGATAAATGATTGTGGTTTCCCTATCATGAACATTGAGATGTTATCAAGAACAAGATCATATTGTTAGGAGAATGATATGATGGACATACTCCTATAGATAAGCGTAGCATAAAGATCAAGTCATTTCAATAGTTCAATTGCTATATGCTTTCTGATACATAGTAACCTAATTCCTTCGACCATGAGATCATGCATATCACCTTTACCGGATGGATGCTTTGATGACATCAAACACCACACCGTAACTGGGTGGCTATAAAGGTGGCATTGAGTGTTCAGAAAGTATTGGTTGAAACACATGGATCAAGAGTGGGATTTGTCCATCCATATGACGGATAGATATACTCTGGGCCCTCTCGGTGGAATGTCATCCAATTAGCTTGCAAGCATGTGACTGGATCACAAGGGATCACATATCACGGGAACGAGAAAAGAGTACTTATCGGTAACGAGGTTGAACTAGGTATGCAGAGATACCGACGATCATAACCTCGGATAAGTAAACTATCGTGAGACAAAGGGAAATTGGTATCGTATGTAAGTGGTTCATTCGATCACAAAGTAATCATAGAAATATGTGGGAGCCATATGAATTTCCAGATTCCTCTATTGGTTATTGTTCGGAGAAGTGTCTCGATCATGTCCGCATAATTCACGAACCGTAGGGAGACACACTTAAGGATTCGACGTTGTTTGAGTAGTTATGGTATTATGAGAA
This sequence comes from Avena sativa, assembly GCA_916181665.1. Taxonomy (NCBI): domain Eukaryota; kingdom Viridiplantae; phylum Streptophyta; class Magnoliopsida; order Poales; family Poaceae; genus Avena; species Avena sativa. The sequence goes on from OV702284.1 coordinate 164,163,881, forward strand.
AGAGACGGAATGTTGTTCGGAGTCTCGGATGGGATCCGGGATATCACGAGGTGATCCGGAATGGTCCGGAGAATAAGATTCATATAAGGAAAGTCCCGTTTCGGAGTTCGGGAATGATTCCGGTGTTTTCATCGGGAATGTTCTAGAATGTTCCGGAATGTCCGGCACTCCGGAGGGGAAGGGGTACATGAATGTGTCATTGCATATTGGAATGATTGCATCATGTACTTAGTGTTCTCGCTGTTCCAAATAAAGGATTAAATTGAATCCTTAATTGAAAAGTCAAATAGCAAGTTTGAAAAGTCAAACGGCTAAAACAGGAAAGAGAGGGAAAGAGGAAAGAGGGGGCAAACCGAGTTGGGGAGGAGTTCCCTCCTCCAACCGGCGGCCCACCTCCAAGCCGAGTTGGGGAGGGACTCCTCTCCCTCCCCCTTGGCGCGCCGGCCCCTCCACCTATAAAAGGAGGGGCAGGGCCCCCTCCTCTAGACACACAAGTTCCTATCCTCTAAATCTAAACCCTAGCCCTAGACCCCGGTTTAGAGCCGCTTTGGTTTAGAGCTTCTAATTGCACTAGCCTTCGGATTAGAGCCTTCTAATTGGTGTATCTAAACCCTAGACCACTAAAGCTCTCTCATACTCCACCATACTCGCACCGGCTTAAGGCGAAGCCCTGCGGGATTTCCCCTCTACTTTCGGTACCACGCCGTTGTGCTGCCGGAATCGCGAGGAGAGTGCTACAACCTCCGCTGCCTGCTGGAACAAGGGAGAGGAAGGTCTTCGTCGAGTACCGAACGTGTGACCGACTGCGGGAGCGCTGCCGGAACGCAGTGCCGGAAGGATCGTCTACACGATCTTGAGATCGGAAAGAGTACGACTACATCACCCACGAGAATCTGCTCTCGTTAACCGCTTTGGAATCTTCGAGGGTAAGTTATTCCATCGACTCGTTGCTACAATCTAGTAGATAGATCTTGGCTTGTTTGTTTGTATGCGATAGAAAATTTTTGTTTTCCATTCTACGAACCCCTACAGTTGGCGGTGGCGATGGCGTCCGATGCTTAGCTAGATCTGCAGCAGGTCACGTCCAAGATGCCAACATCGGCGGATGGCACTGAGGTAGCGTTTGCCTCCTATGCCTCCCGCTACAAGCATTTTGGACCTAAGCAGATAGATCCTTGTGGCCAACTACTCGCTAGAGCAGCAGCGAGTGGCTAAGAGTAGGCAGTCTGGATCCGAAGCTGCTACGGGTGCTGATGCTTAGGTCCCTTTGCCTTGTAGCTTGCCTACTCTTAGCTTCTTTTCTGTTGATTATGTAATGCTTTTGGGCTGAACAAGTGTCACTCTGCCATGTAGTGGCTTTATTTGTGTAAATATGAATGCATCCTTTGACTGCTGTCAAATGTTGTGATCTTGATGTTTGCTTGTGCACCCGTAGGGGCCTTCGAATGCTGATCTAGTGGTTACACCTTCTCCTGCATCTGGCACTCGCCCATCATTGATCGAGTCGTCGCAGTTGTCGTTTTTGTGTGATCGCATCCGAAGCTTGGAGAGGGAAATCCTCAGCATCCGTGGTCATGCAGATGTGTGGAAGTCCAAGGCTGAGCGAGCCATTGCTAGGGAAGAGTTTCTGCTTGAGGAATTTTGGCAGGTTGGCGAGCAACTTCAATGTGAGTCATCCTGCTCCTTTATCCCTTTGATTGCACCAGGCATTTTATCTCACCTTGCTTACTGTATTGTGTAGTTGTTAATCTTCTTCCAAAGGAAGAGAAAGAACATGAGGCAATTCGAATGAATTGCTTGATGCAACAAGAGCTGGAGGCCGGCGACTTCTTCTGGATGGACCGAGCGATTGTCCTTGCGACTATGCAAGATCGTGTCCATCAGGTACTTTGGGTGCTGAAGAGGGCAAGGTCATCACTCGCAGCAATTTGGGCCACGATGTTCCCGCTGGACTCAGCACCTTCCAGCTTCTTGGGCTTGCTTAGAAAGTTTTGAGATGCAGGTCACGTGAAGGAGCTGGTGCGCAATCAACTAGTAGAGGGCGTGAAGGCAGCCCCGTCTCTTGTTCGACTGCATCGCTGCGATGTTAATCTTGTGGAGATAGCGGCTGGGCCACCTTCTCCTCCGGATGGTATGGCGTGGGATATGCATCCACACTACGCGGCCGTGGCGCAATACGCTATAGAAATTGTAGATGTGTTTGAGGACGGGATGAACGTTCTGCTCCAGCATAGTTAAGTCATGTAAATGATAAGACAAGACAATGTAAAATCTGTATATTTTCAAGTAGGCTTGTAATACCCTTATAAAATTGTAATGTATTGGCACATAGTGCATTTTTTGACTTTAGACTGTGCATGTACTTTTCGTTAGCCTCACGTGGTCAGCTACTCAGGTTATATGAGTTGTTGTCAATCAACGAAGTCGTATGGTGAGGCGCATCCCCCGAGCGTGTTTGAGCGAGAAAAATATAAGGGAGGGAAATTTTGGCCAAGGAACTTAGCTTTTATTCATCGTAATGTAGGAGGTACATTTTTCGGTTGAGTAGCCTGGCTGAATAGTCTTATTGAAAGTAACAGATAACTAGGGGTAGAAGCGTCGCAGTCTTGCGATGTTCTAGGGGTTGGAGTATTCGAATCGTGAATTGACGTCCTTGAGGCGGTAGGCACCACCTGGGATTACTTCGGTGACGATGTAGGGTCCTTCCCAAGGTGACTCAAGCTTTAGGTGCCCTTCCTGCTTGAGTGTAACACCCTCAGAATCGGCCCTATGCAAGTTTCAGCGATTCCCGCTAAACCCGCATAGAAACGATTCAAAGGTGCCCACCAGGCACTTTCGTGCGGGTGGAAAACGAAGTAATGCCATTACACAATAGTCCATGATGTAACCCACAAAACAGATATATACAACATCGACTCCATGAGTCAAGAATACAGATATACAATACAAAGATCCAAATCACCTTGAAAACGATACAACGTCTAACTACGGACAAGATGCAAATGGGGCTAAGAGCCCTGAAGAATAACCAATGGCGTCCATAACCCTGCCCAGGCCAAGCCGGAAGGGTAACCCTGCTAATGACGTCGGTCTCAAAAACCTTCTCAAACAAAAGGAGTGCCGACAAAGGGCAAAAGAAAAAGAGAGCGGTCGGTACTGAGGCCAGTACACGGCGATACTAGAATTCAGCGGTCCTCGCCTACATAGGTATGGTGGACTGAAGCGGCAGCGCGGCATGCACTATACAACCTATGGAGACTCGATACAACTGGCGACTATCATAAGAGGATAAGAAAGACCTATTCGGAACCAACCTGATACTAACAACAAACATACCCATCCTGGCATTTCCCCCCTCGAGACCAAACGAGGAAGTCGGACTGAGGAACTCACACAGTTGGCAGTTTTACTCATTCTGTTATAGTTGCGGCAATTACTAGTCAGATATAGATAGCATGAGTCATCCTGATAACATAAGCAGTGGGCAGTTTTAGTTAACCATTCTGTTGTAGTTGCAATACTTACTAGTCAGATAAATATTCCATGAGATAATAAAAAAAACCAGCAGTTGTTGGTACTCTTATTTAGCCATTCCATTGTAGTGAAGCTGATTACTAGTGATTTCAAAGTCAAATTTATAGCACTACTTTAGTTATAGTTGTCTATGATCGAGATACTGTGCTCCAAGACGTCCATAACCGCGGACACGGCTTTCAGAAAGTTTTACCATGCAGGGGCACAAATAGCAACACACGCACGATCAACCTCGGAAAAAACCAAATGAAAACCCAACGAGGCATCACGACAGAACATTCGGAAGATTCATATAAGATTTCAGGGGGCCACCCCACTAAGCTACCCGCGACAAAGTTAGTCGGCTCCGAAACGGACCCAGAGGTTTCTGACGACGGCAGTAAACGACTGGGAGCCCGAAAGTGTGACTGGGCTTGTCGATACCGCGAAAACGTGGCACGGGGTTCCAAAACAGTACAGGCGCTCTACGCGCAATCGTAAATAAAGCAGTAAAGCATGTGCGGTGACCCAACATACCACTGCATGATGTAGTACACTATAGTCGTTGATATAACACCAATGAAACACCGTTCACTAGTATTACATCCCTCAGAGTGGTACAACAGAAACACAGCAGGTCCAAGACATGACTATAGGTTACAACTCAACTCTTTACACAAGATCCAGAGATCACTCTAGGTTAAAGAGAGAGAAAGAAATTTTTACAAAGAAGAATCGGAAATAAACAACTCCAAAATTATAATACTATTAAGACTAATATCTTAACTAATGGTATGGTATTGCTGCTATTGCAATACACTACAGAAATAGGTTCTATGGCTGGAGATTCTATTCTTATCTAATCAGTAACTTCATCTTCACTTGAGCTGATGTATATGTTGACTTTCTTGACTTCATTGAAGAGATTTAGCTTTTGATGATGATTCCTGGAGCATGGCTTGATGTAGTCATCGTATGTACTAGCTTTAGAACCTAGCAAGGGTTAAGAAGATACTTTGAGTACGAGCGTACTCAGCAAGTCCACTAGTAAAGGAGTGTTTGATGCACTATATCTACAGCCACAGACCATAGGTCGTAGGCCATGCAAGTTTTTGTAAATATTTCTTCAAAGGTTGCTTTTATTCTGAAAAAGCTATGTCCGTCAGCCTTCACGGGTTTACCAGAACTTTCATGGAGTTCCTTTCCCGCTGCATTCGCAGCTCCTTCCCGGAACAGGGAGTAACAAGTTATAGTTCTTACACTCTGCAGAGGTTCATCACTTTACCCATGAGAGATCTTAGATTTGTTGCACATCCAGGCCGCGAACCCGTCCACACTTCCTTGGTGTGAGGCCCAGACTAAGATCCAAGCCAATCACTGCTTTCTCCGCGACCCCGCATGTCTCCTTGGTGTACGCCAGCCCACCTATTGAATTACGGCAATTGGCAGTATAGACCGTTCAGATGCCGGAACTATCGTGGGATGTTGAGGGCTCCCAACCATATGCTGCATATCCTCTATGAATTACCATAAATAATATGCATGCTACGAGTGATAACAGCCACGACCTGCACATCCGGCTCCATGCGAGAGGGAAAAGATACAGCTGAGTTCTTCGTCCCATTCCAAATCTCATGGTCAATGTGTAATATACGGCGCAAGAATCACTGGCGACATTGGTTGTTAAGTCCTAGATAATATGTTCCTTTACCACCGGAACTCTTATAGTAGGTTATTACCTAATGGTAAATAACCTATAATCACATTATTATGAAAATAGTGTTTTCTGTCCTTTTTCAAATGCAGGTGATGACAACACTGGATTTGCAAAATACTTTACAGAAAATAATCAAAGGACATGAGCAAATGTGAACTTGCCTTTTGTGATTGCAAGATTATGCACTCACGGTCTTCGAGACAATGTAAGATCCAATATCTAAAATCAGCATCCTTGGTCCGGTAAGGACTAATGTGTAAAGAAGCAAAATGCTCTTATGCATAAGCAATGTAATGCACTTTATAAATGCGAATCCCGAGGATAACGTTGTTCTAGGTTTTGGAAACTGGAAATGGTTTCTTTAGAATGTGTTGTCCTTTTAGATAAGTTTCACACTTGTGCTTCTTATTAAGGCTTGTGAGTGTGTGTGAAACAACATGTAATTATAACACATAAAACAATGAGTTACACATTTATGGAATGTTACTTAAAACTACTTATATAAGAATTGCCTTACCTTCAAATCTTACTTTACAAGTATTGGTATGTAAATGTAACTTAAGTGTTTAACAATCCTAAGTATATGAGTAAGGATTAATGTAATGTGATTATTATTAATTGTCATTTGTTGTTTAAAGTGGCAAAAAGAATAACATTTGAAGAAAATCTTACTTAACTAAGCAGAAGCATTTGAACTTTTAACTTAACCTTATGAGGTGTTCTTTCTAGTTATAGTCTTTAAGTAAGAAAGAATTACTTCATTTGAATAATGACATCATTAGTATTTGAGAATTATCTATCTTGGTTTTTAACTTGGTTAGTTTGGTATCAAGATACTTTATAGCTTAATTATAACAGACGAAAGTTAACTATAAAGTATATAATAATTTTTTTAGCATTATACTTAAAACTTGTTTACTTCATAATGTTTCTTTAAAGTTACTTAAGAATGGTATTATTTTTAGTTGGTAATGGTTTCTTTACATTATAAATATATAAAGGGATTTATCTCCCTATAAGGGTGTGGTTAAGGTTTATGAATAAGTAGATAATATTATTCATTATTTATGAACTTACTATAGTGTTTTGATTTGCTTATAAACTTATGATTAAATTAAAGTAAAGGAATGAGTTTTATCTCATTACAGTTATTTTTGGAGATTTTAGATTGGATAAGGATCCTTTTATAAAATAATCTACATTAATGGTTGAGACATAATTTAATAAAATTGTATTTAAAGTGTGTTAATTCATTTTGATTTCATACTACCAATATTTAAGACTAATACTATTTATTAGACTCAATTGACTAATTTTTAGAATTATTAGCAAATTTTATTTACCTTTATATGAATTGTTAATTAAGGAAATAGGTTTAAATTCAAGTTATAAAAGTGTTTAACTTTTTATTTAACTCAAAAGTGGAATATTATGTTTTTAACATGTAGGTATTATTTTTGTGATCATTTTGGTATATTACACTTATTTTTGTGATTTAAAAATAATAAGATATGATTTTTATAAGGTTTATTACTTTATAAATATTTAACAATTAACAAATATTGATTAAGTGGAGTAATAATGCATGATTATAGTTTTAAATTACAATTCTTATTTTTCTAAGATTGTTCGTATTTTATTTATATTTTTAACATTTACCATTATTAAAATATGAAATATTAAAGTTTTATTACTTATAAAATATTTATTAAATAATAATTATTTAAATTGTTAATATAATAATGTTTGGTAATGGTTTTAAGTTATAGATTTTAATTTTTCTAAATTTTTTCATATATTACATGTATTTTTCTGAATTACAAAACAAAAGATATTAAATTTACAAGATTTAATTATTGTATTACATTTCTAGAGTATTTATATTTGAATTTATTTTATTTTTACCAATTTACTAAACATGCAGAGAAATTTTTACACCCAGTATAACTCTACCCTAGTCACTGACCCGTGGGGTCAGGACCACGTGAGATGCCATGCGGGTAGTGGACTAGTCAAAACTTGGACTTGGTCAAGGATGAGATCATCCTGACGTCATCCCGCCGGAAACCCTCTCAGATCGGTGATCGATCGAGCGATTACGTGCGTGCGCGGGGTAGTGCCTAGGCTTGTTGGAAAGAGGGTGTCTCGAGGGACCTATTGGTGGTGGCGCCGCCCTATTTTGGTCGCTGGAGGACTGCCGGCGACGAGCTCATGTGGCGGTGCTTGCAGATGATCATGGCGGCATGGATTTAGGAAGCAAACGAAGCTTTTAAGCATACGAGGAGCCTCAGTGACTCACCAGGAACACGATGGTGCGGTCGATAGGGCGAGGCGAGGTCGAATTTCACGACGAACGTCGGTGACTGGCGGCGGCCGTGAGATGTCGATTGGCTCGACAGAGGATCTTCGGGCTTCCCTGACCTAGCTTGGGAGAACGAGGGCTACGAGGTGAGTCCAACGACACCCTCAGGGAGGCCAGGGGGGCTCGGGAACGACGGCGAGGAGCAGCTCCGGTGAGGCTCGGTTTTCGGTCAGAGAGGAACTCGAGAGAGCGAGAGTTTCAGAGGGGGAAAGGGGGATTAGGACGAGGGGAGAGTCATGGTGGCAATATTATCTCCACCCTGAGTGTCGGTGGCGATCATCACAGCGCACGGCGGCGACGGACGACATTAGCTGCCTCCACCGAGCAGCTTCCAGTAGGTGAGGAAGACGACGAAGGTCTTTTTGCGGATAACCCCCTGCGATGTTTCAAGGTTCAACCCGCAGTCCCCTGGTGGCCCACACGTCAGCCAAAGAGAAATCTATGTCGGGCTGGTTGTTGGGCTGCTACTGGGCTGCGGTTGGGTTGCTGTGGTTGCTCGTGGGCGATGGTTAAGAAAGAGGGGTAATGGGCTGCGGCCTGGTTATGGTTTTTTTCTTTACTTTTTCCTTTTCTCTTTTCTGTTTTATTTTTAGATTTGTGTATTACACATTTGTTTTAAATTTCTTTTAGAGAATTTATTTGTTAAATAGTTGCAACAATAATGAATGGCATTAGAGTCATTTTATGATCTTTTATTAATTAATGTTGTATTTCTTTATTTTGTTTATATAGATCATTCTAATATTTGGTAAGGAACTTTGTTATTCATTTTATTTCCATAATAAGCCATGAATTTATTATATGATATTTCTTTATTTAATGATAGAATTTAATTTTTGTTAACTTATAGTTTGGAGGGAGAATTTTATATAATGATCATATATCATTAATTGATGCATGATATTCAAAAGAATTAATATGGTTAATATTATTCTCATAGATTTAGGAAATATTAATATATATTTTATTACAGCTAACATATGAGTTAAAATTTGAATTGAAAATGTTTTACCATAAGTTCTTAGAATATTTAATATTCTCATAATTTATTGTATTGATGTGAATAAAGGTTAATGGCTAAACCTATTGTGTTTATGTTTGTGATTTTAATAATAGCACCAATTTAAATAAAAATAGTGGGATTTTTTTCTAGGCTAACTTATGATAAACAATTGATAAAGATAGTTCCATCAGCACCTATGATAATGATGGTTGAAAATGACAAAGATGTGCTCAAGTGATTTGTTATAGGAAATTATTCCTATAAAGCATTGTGAAAATAAAATGATTTATCCAACATATGAGATGGATATTAAGCTTGATTATAGATTTAGGGTTTAGTGTTTACCCAGAATTCCTATCCTCCACAATTCATAACTCTTGACTTCTACTAAAAGAATTCCTTTCCTAGATATACTACTTCTCCATATCACTCATCATGTGTTATCATGATCAGATCTACTTCTTAAGAATATTCTTATCAACCTTTTATTCTTCTAAATCCATTTATAATTCTAGTGAGCTTGTTACTAAAGCTTTTCATAATCTTATCATATCCATACTTGGTTATACCAAACTATTCTACTATTACTAAGCTCCAATCCATCAAGTGGTTACTTCTAACTCCATTCATACTCTTCCTTAATCATCCTCCTTAATATTACTCCAGTAGGTGTCTATATTAAACTACTTCACCTCAAGTGTGAGTATTTCCCAAGAGGAAACTGCTACTTCTATAATCCAATTTTCTCTAACATCATCTTAATCATACTATCTTGTCTCTACTTAACTCTAGTAACAAATACTCCAACCTCACATTATATTAATGTGACCTGTAATGGCTAACCTAGGGTAATATATCTAGACTAGGGTTTAATCATGTTCTATTCACCAATGCCACTTATACAAGATATAAGCATTCAATCTTGGTGACTTAAACATGATCATTATAATCCTCTGATCATTTATGGCTTAGGTTTCCAGTTGGCTAATCAAGGCTTCCATCCATACAACATTACAGTTGTATTGTAAGTATCTTCTGTTTAGCTCTATTGGATTAAGAGATATAATTATTGACTATACCTACTTGATCCAATAGGACTACTCCTGGTAATTATCTTCAGGGTTCATCTTTGTAATCTTCTATATCACCAACAACTTTTATATTCCATATAACTATTCTTTCATTTTAGGAGTGAGTTTAACTCCATCAATCATCACATTGATCTTATTCTCTTCCAACTCTCCCATCCTATAGATGATATTTAAAACTAACATTACCACATAGCTCTTCTTTCTTCTTTCTCTAAAGGTTTTAGAGTGATTGTTATGATAAGGACAAGAGTTAATAGATCAGGAATTGATAGATTAAGAATTGGTGAATCAATAGTTGATTACTCAACATTGATGAACAACCGATATTGAGATATGATTCCATAAGGATGACATGGGAAGAAAGATATATGGTGAATCATCTTGACTTGATTCCTTTCTTACTCAAACTCACTAAAGAGTTAAGATTGTATTACCATGATATTCATGGTATAAATAGATGAGATTAAGATTTAGTTGTTACATTCCTATTACTTAAGTTATGTTTATAACTTCGTATTCATGAGTTGTGTAATGAATACAAGGAGATGATTACTTAAGGATCAAATATAAATCATTAAGTAATGTATTAGCGTTTAACTTGATCTACCCTTAGATCAAATCATGTATACCCAAAATAAGGTTTTAGCAAAGGTCATATAGAAACTTATCGCAGTCAACTTGATGATCTACTTCAATTCCATCAAGTTGAGAGAAGCTTCAATCCCTTTGACAAGTTTTGTTCAAAATCATGGAAATTATTCAGATTATCTATGCATGAATGCAATGCACACATCTGTGTTCAGCTTAATTCTAAGCTCTAATGCTGCGATGTTACAACATGACATAAGTACAGGATAGTAATAAAGCCCCAATCTAGTTTGTGGCCCCAAGAAATTAAATACGACTCAAGCTAGGGTTAGGGGGATTCATGGTCCCACAAGCGGATAGTGCGAATATTCAAAGAACAGGTATCAAGTACTCGGGGTCCTACGGGACACAAGTGGATGGTTAAAAACCAAATAACATCTATTGCCCACCTGTGCCTCTGCATTATTTACCTACTTCAATTTTAGTTATTAAACGGTAATTAAAGCCATGATCATCTCCAACATTAAACATGCGACATTACTCCAACAACTGTGGTACTTGACGACACGCAACAACACTTGCAAGCGACTATGACACGCAAGTCCAACTATCTACCAAACAACAGGTAATAGGATGTGTCCAAGGCAATATAAGGCTGCAAGGGATAACACGGGTACGAAAACTAGAGCATCGCAACACAGATAGCAATAGATCAACAGGAGGAAATAAAGACTATAAAGTAAAATAGGTAGAAAGGGGAAGAGTGCTCGCCTGAAAACATTGCCGAAGGTTCATCCGAAGAATGGATCGACACTCGCATCAACTCATCGTCCTAATCTGTGAAGAAGCAAAGCACTAGAAGAAACACCGGATGCACTATTTAATACTACGGCAAAAGATCGGGCATGATGCATGTATGATGTATGACATGGAAAAGATGCGATGCGATTAAGCAATATTAAGCGGAACCGGGGTCCCGACAATTAAATATATAGTTCTAGCTGTTTAGATACCCGCAATTTAATGTTGTATTAACAAGGCAAAATATATCACCGGTTCGCTACACAATTTTAAATGGGATCAATATTAGACTAGATTCGCCCGCATATGGCCTCCATATTTAATTACGAGGTGAATCGGCATAATGCGCCCAAACCACACAATGTATGCAAGGATGCTCAATTATATGCAACAGATAGATATTATATATTATAAAAATATTGGTCTGGGGAAAAGGGTCACACATAGGGGTCGACAATCTTGGGGTTCCGAGGTTCGGGCTCGATGGGGTCTCGGCCGTCAGATCCGTCTTCAGATTCCAGGAAGAGGTCTTGGCGTTCATTGAAGGAGACCTTGTGAGTTCCACGACTTCGATGTTGATGGCGTACTTGATACGGCCTCAATCTCGGTCAAGCTGGATGGCGGATTCACGAAGATCTTGCTGGTACTTGTCTCGGGGCGCCACACTTCTAGGCACATCGCCTTCGGGTTTAGGACAAACTTGGCGAAGAACTTGGTTTTGCCGTAGTTGCAGCGACGCGAGTCCGTTTCCTACCATTTTCATGGAGATTCATCAGCAGCAGGAGCACAAACACGATGGCACAAACACGATGGGAACCAACACCTATTCGGGGTCATGCTTATGTCGGAGGACGTGCTAGACGTGTACAACTGGACACGCTACAGGGTCGGGTTGAGTAGAGGGACTCGGGACGACCTGCTGCCAGGGAGGAGGGCAACGCTACGGGTGTAGAGCTTCTGCAGGGAAGGCGCCAGGACAGGGGCGACAGGGTGGCCAGGAACCGCGCGGGTGGTGGTGGCCTGTGGAGGAAGGTGATAGCGGGGCGTGACGCTGGCAGGGGATCTGCAAGAGGAAGGTGAGGGAGAAGAGTCAACGACGCAGAGAGGATCGACGACATCCTCGACGGGGAGGCGGCAGCGGGCGACGCCACCTAGCGAGCTGCTGGGAAACGGCGAGGCGGAGCCCTAGGGGAAGAGGGTGGGACGACGACGTCGCGCAGATGGCAGGGCGCGGCCGATCGCTGCAAGGCGGCGCACATCGCTGGCGGCCGGGAGGGGAGAGGAAGGAAGGTCGGGGTGGAGATGCAGGGTGCGGGCGGTTAGCGGGGAGGCAGAGCGGACTTGAGAGGAGGGTGGCGCCGCTGTAAGCTCTTGGCGGCGGCAGAAAACTAGCGAGCGGGGGAGGGGCTCGCGAGCGGAGGCGGCATCCTGCGGGTTGCATATAGGATGAGAGGAAGGGGATCGCGAGGAGAGACGCGGGGTGGGGCCACGTGTGGGGTAGCGTGCAGGCAACGCGGGCGCGTGAACGAGCGCGGCAGAGAGAGAGAGAGGAGCGACGCCGTGATTGGTGGGTGGGACCGGGGAGTTGGTCAACTCGCGGGGCTGGGGCGGTTTGGTTCTTACGGTGACAGGAGGTGGCCGCGCGCAGGTGGAAGCGGTCCAGGGTGGGTCGCGCGCGCGTGGGTTGCATGTGTCCTGTGTGCGTGTTGGGTGCGTGGTGATCGGGCAGGGTTTGTGCGTTGTGTGGGGTAGGTCGAGGTAGGTAGGGTGGCGGCGGCTATGGGGAGATAGGCTCGGGTTTGGGTGGGAGCTAGGGTTTGATTAGAGGGGTGGTAGGTGGCTACGGGCTGGGCTTTTGGGCCTAGCCTATGGCTGCCTCCCCCGAACAAAATATTTATGTTTAATATTTTTCCTATTTTATTTATGAGGCCTTTTGTAAATAATTTTAGACAAAACAAAATATTCGAAAAATACCGAGATTCCAATTTAAAATAGAGAAGGGGATAATTAGAAAACAATATAGACTTTTGGGAAATAGTTTTAGTCGAACACACGCATGATGATGTCATGATGATGCGCAACGTACAAACAACCGTGATTTATAGTAGTGGTTTTACCCGGGGTGCTACAATTCGACACCACTAACAATGGATCTCGCCCTCGAGATCTGCCTCGTGATATGGGGAATAAAACCGATGGTCTGAATCTTTTCGCTTCGTGTAGACCTTCACGACACCACTAACAAGGATTCTCCTCCATCTTGAAGTCAGCGACACCACCAACAAGAGGTCGTTGTCCATGATTGTCGAGAGAACACTCCAGAGAAACAAAGAAGAAGTTCGAGGTCTCAAAAGATAAGGCCACCCCTAACTTCTGTGGAAGGAGTAAAATTGCATGATCCACCAATTCAATGCACAAGAGCGAATGATAAGAGTTGTCGGATGGTGATCAGCCAAAGCATTAATCTGCACATGAATGGTAAAATTATGCAACTAACTCTCGGAATTCAGACTGAAGATCTCGACAAACAAGGTTCGGAAACAAAGGAGGGGTGGAGATTCTCATCAGATTTGATGTAGATGAGTTCATTGTATCGGAAAACACTGGAGGATAGAAAGAAAATTTTTAGTGAATCTTCGGTCCACTGAAAGGTACAATAGAGGGAAATTTCTCAAATAGCATGAAGATCGAATGCCGAAACACCGTTACAAAAGGAAGGAAGCGAAACCCTGAAGGTACGACAGAAAACCATCCATGAGAATACCTGGACTCGAAGAAAAAGGTAAGAGGATAGATTCAAAACACGAAGAGGAAAGAGGAGAATAGCATAGAGGTAAGGAGTAAAAGCGGACCTAATCAGATCTATCCAACCAAATTTTCGAAAATAGTTTTGACACTCTACAACGTCCGTTAGCTAGGTTATCCTACAGGCTGGACCAGTGGGTATCGTAACTGCTGAGCTCTGATACCACTTTGTAACACCCTCAAAATCGGCCCTATGCAAGTTTCAGCGATTCCCGCTAAACCCACATAGAAACGATTCAAAGGTGCCCACCAGGCACTTTCGTGCGGGTGGAAAATGAAGTAATACCATTACACAATAGTCCACGATGGAACCCACAAAAAATATATATACAACAACGACTCGATGAGTCAAGAATACAGATATACAATACAAAGATCCAAATCACCTTGAAAACGATACAACGTCCGACTACGGACAAGATGCAAATGGGGCTAAGAGACCTAAAGAATAACCAATGGCGTCCATAACCCTTCCCAGGCCAAGCCGGAAGGGTAACCCTGCTAACGACGTCGGTCTCAAAAACCTGCTCAAACAAAAGGGGTGCCGACAAAGGGCAAAAGAAAAAGAGAGCGGTCAGTACTGAGGCCAGTACACGGCGAGACTAGAATTCGACGGTCCTCGTCTACATAGGTATGGTGGACTGAAGAGGTAGCGCGGCATGCACTATACAACCTATAGAGACTCGATACAACTGGCGACTATCAGAAGAGGATAAGAAAGACCTATTCGGAACCAACCTGATACTAACACCAAACATACCCATCCTGGCATTTCCTCCCTCGAGACCAAATGAGGAAGTCGGACCGAGGAACTCACACAGTTGGCAGTTTTACTCATTCCGTTATAGGTTCGGCAATTATTAGTCAGATATAGATAGCATGAGTCATCCTGATAACATAAGCAGTGGGCAGTTTTAGTTAACCATTCTATTGTAGTTGCAATGCTTACTAGTCAGATAAATATACCATGAGACAATAAAAAACCCAGCAGTTGTTGGTACTTTTATTTAGCTATTTCGTTGTAGTGAAGCTGATTACTAGTCATTTCAAAGTCAAATTTATAGCACTACTTTAGTTATAGTTGTCTATGATCGAGATACCGTGCTCCAAGTCGTCCATAACCGCGAACACGGCTTTCGGAAAGTTTTACCCTGCAGGGGGGCACAAATAGCAACACACGCACGATCAACCTCGGAAAAAACCAAATGAAAACCCAACGAGGCATCACGATAGGACATTCGCAAGATTCATATAAGATTTCAGGGGGCCACCCCACTAAGCTACCCGCGACGAAGTTGGGCGAGTCCGAAACGGACCCAGAGGTTTGTGACGACGGCTGTAAACGACTGGGAGCCCGAAAGTGTGACTGGGCTTGTCGATACCGCGAAAATGTGGCACGGGGTTCCAAAACAATACAGGCGCTCCACGCGCAATCGTAAATAAAGCAGTAAATCATGACATAAGTACATGATAGTAATAAAGCCCCAAACTAGTTTGTGGCCCCAAGAAATTAAATATGACTCAAGCTAGGGTTAGGGGGATTCATGGTCCCACAAGCGGATAGTGCGAATATTCAAAGAACAGGTATCAAGTACTCGGGGTCCTACGGGACACAAGTGGATGGTTAAAAACCAAATAACATCTATTGCCCACCTGTGCCTCTGCATTATTTACCTACTTCAATTTTAGTTATTAAACGGTAATTAAAGCCATGATCATCTCCAACATTAAACATGCGGCATTACTCCAACAACTGTGGTACTTGACGACACGCAACAACACTTGCAAGCGACTATGACACGCAAGTCCAACTATCTACCAAACAACAGGTAATAGGATGTGTCCAAGGCAATATAAGGCTGCAAGGGATAACACGGGTACGAAAACTAGAGCATCACAACACAGATAGCAATAGATCAACAGGAGGAAATAAAGACTATAAAGTAAAATAGGTAGAAAGGGGAAGAATGCTCGCCTGAAAACATTTCCGAAGGTTCATCCGAAGAACGGATCGACACTCGCATCAACTCATCGTCCTAATCCATGAAGAAGCAAAGCACTAGAAGAAACACCGGATGCACTATTTAATACTACGGCAAAAGATCGGGTATGATGCATGTATGATGTATGACATGGAAAAGATGAGATGCGATTAGGCAATATTAAGCGGAACCGGGGTCCCGACAATTAAATATATAGTTCTAGTTGTTTAGATACCCGCAATTTAATGTTGTATTAACAAGGCAAAATATATCATCGGTTCGCTACACAATTTTAAATGGGATCAATGTTAG
This sequence comes from Avena sativa, assembly GCA_916181665.1. NCBI lineage: Eukaryota > Viridiplantae > Streptophyta > Magnoliopsida > Poales > Poaceae > Avena > Avena sativa. The sequence continues at coordinate 164,180,055 of OV702284.1, forward strand.
ACTAGATTCGCCCGCATATGGCCTCCATATTTAATTACGAGGTGAATCGGCATAATGCCCCCAAACCACACCATGTATGCAAGGATGCTCAATTATATGCAACAGATAGATATTATATATTATAAAAATATTGGTCTAGGGAAAAGGGTCACACATAGGGGTCGTCAATCTTGGGGTTCCGAGGTTCGGGCTCAATGGGGTCTCGGCCGTCAGATCCGTCTTCAGATTCCAGGAAGAGGCCTTGGCATTCCTTGAAGGAGACCTTGTGAGTTCCACGACTTCGATGTCGATGACGTACTTGATACGGCCTCAATCTCGGTCAAGCCGGATGGCGGATTCACGAAGATCTTGCTGGTAGTTGTCTCGGGGCGCCACACTTCTGGGCACATCACCTTCGGGTTTAGGACAAACTTGGCGAAGAGCTTGGTCTTGCCGTAGTTGCAGCGGCACGAGTCCGTTTCCTACCATTTTCATGGAGATTCATCAGCAGCAGGAACACAAACACGATGCCACAAACACGATGGGCACCAACACCTGTTCGGGGTCATGCTTATGTCATAGGACGTGCTAGACGTGTACAACTCGACGAGCTACAGGGTCGGGTCGAGTAGAGGGACTCGGGATGACCTGCTGCCAGGGAGGAGGGTGGCGCTGCGGGTGTAGATCTTCTGCAGGGAAGGCGCCAGGCCAGGGGCGACACGGTGGCCAGGAACCACGCGGGTGGTGGTGGCCTGTGGAGGAAGGTGACAGCGAGGCGTGACGCTGGCAGGGGATCTACAAGAGGAAGGTAAGGGAGAAGAGTAGACGACGCATACAGGATCAAGGGCATCCTCGACAGGGAGGCGGCAGCGGGCAACGCCGCCTGGCGAGCTGCTGGGAAACGGCGAGGCGGAGCCCTAGGGGAAGAGGGTTGGACGACGACGTCGCGCAGATGGCAGGGCGCGGCCGATCGCTGCAAGGCGGCGCACATCGCTGGCGGCCGGGAGGGGAGAGGAAGGAAGGTCGGGGTGGAGATGCAGGGTGCGGGCGGTTAGCGGGGAGGCAGAGCGGACTTGAGAGGAGGGTGGCGCCGCTGTAAGCTCTTGGCGGCGGCAGAAAACTAGCGAGCGGGGGAGGGGATCTTGAGCGGAGGCGACCTCCTGCGGGTTGCATACAGGATGAGAGGAAGGGGATCGCGAGGAGAGACGCAGGGTGGGGACACGTGTGGGGTAGCGTGCAGGCAACGCGGGCACGTGAATGAGCGCGGTAGAGAGAGAGGAGCAACGTCGTGATTGGTGGGTGGGGCCGGGGAGTTGGTCAACTCGCGGGGCTGGGGCGGTTTTGTTCGTACGGGGACGGGAGGTGGCCGTGCACAGGTGGAAGCGGTCCAGGGTGGGTCGCGCGCTCGTGGGTTGCGTGTGTCCTGTGTGCGTGTTGGGTGCATGGTGATCGGGAGGGGTGTGTGCGTTGTGTGGGGTAGGTTGAGGTAGGGAGGGTGGCGGCAGCTATGGGGAGATAGGCTAGGGTTTGGGTGGGAGCTAGGGTTTGATTAGAGGGGTGGTAGGTGGCTACGGGCTGGGCTTTTGGGCCTAGCATGTGGCTGCCTCCCCCGAACAAAATATTTATGTTTAATATTTTTCTTGTTTTATTTATGAGGCCTTTTGTAAATAATTTTAGACAAAACAAAATATTCGAAAAAGACCGAGATTTCAATTTAAAATAGAGAAGGGAATAATTATAAAACAATATAGACTTTTGGGAAATAGTTTTAGTCAAACACACGCATGATGATTTCATGATGATGCGCAACATACAAACAACCACGATTTATAGTAGTGGTTTTACCCGGGGTGCTACATTGAGTCGCAGAACAAAGTCCCCTTCGACGGAGGACCTTGGACGTAGCCGGCGGCTATGGTAGTTGCGGAGGCTCTACTAATACACCGCTGAGAGAGCCGCGGAGATGTCGTGTTCTTCATACAGCTATCGATGGCGTCTTCGAGTGCGGCCGATGACTCGTCTTTGTTGTAGGCGATGACCCGTGGGGCCTTGTAGCGTACCTCAGCAGGCAGCATAGCTTCGGCTCCGTGCACCATGAAAAGGGCGTGTAGCCAGTTGAGCTATTTGGCGTTGTGCGTAGGCTCCAGAGAACGGAGGGTAGCTGATGACCCACAAGTATAGGGGATCGCAACAGTATTCGCGGGTAGTATTAACCAATTTATTGATTTGACACAAGGGGAGCCAAAGAATACTTGCAAGCCTTAACAACTGAGTTGTCAATTCAGCTGCACCTGGAAAAAGTTCTTGCTCACAGAAGTTTATCAGTAGCAACAGCAAAGCAATAGCAGCAGCGAAATAGGAGCAATAGTAATAGTAGCAGTAAACAGTAGAATATGAGTGCGGTAGGCATAGGGATGGATGGACGGGCGTTGCATGGACGAGTCTAAACATGTAACTTCAAGATCTAGGGCATTGCAGATAAGTAATAACAAGCATCCAAGTACTAAACAATCCTAGGCATGTGCTCCATATATAGTCATGCGTGCTCGCAATGAGAACTTGCACAACATCTTTTGTCCTGCTAGCCCGTGGCAATGGGGCCTCTAGGGAACTACTGGCAATTAAGGTGCTCCTTTTAATAGAGCATCGGAGCAAAGCATTAACACTCCGTGAACACATGTGATCCTCACACCACAGCCATCCCCTCCGGTTGTCCCAATTTCTGTCACTTCGGGGCCTTTGGATCCGGACAATGATATGTGTACACAACTTGTAGATAAGATCAAAAAATACTATCATAATGATTCAATAATAAGTTCAGATTTGAGATTATGGCACTCGGGCCCTAGTGACAAGCATTAAGCACAACAAGTTGCAACAAAGTCAAATAGCACTAATAGAGATACTAGGCACTATGCCCTAACAATCTTATTCGATTACATGATAGAACTCATCCAATCCCTACCATCCCCATAGCCTACAGCGGGGGATTACTCACTCATGGATGAGGGAAACATTGATGGTTGATGGAGAGGCGTTGGTGATGACGATGGCGATGTTCCTCTCCAAATTCCCTGTCCCGACAGGGTGCCAGAACGGAGTTTCTGGATCCGAATCGCGGCTTCTGGTGGTGGCGGCGCAGCGGAACTCTTTCTGGAAAAACGTCGACCCCCCGGGTTTTTAGGTCAAGGGGTAACTAATAGGTGAAGAGGGATCCCGAGGGGGTGCCTGGGATGGCCACACCCCCTAGGCGCGGGCTGGGCCCACCCGCGCCTGGTAGGGGTGTGGGCCTCCTAGGCCTCCACTCCGTATCGTCTTCTGGTTCCGTGGATCTTCTGGCGAAATAGGATTGTTGGCATATTTTCCGGGATTTTTCCTCATAGTTGATTTTCTGCACAAAAACTAGACACCAATGTAATTCTGCTGAAAACAGCGTCAGTCCGTGTTAGTTGTATCCAAATCACATAAGTTTAGTGGAGAAACAATAGCAAAAGTGTCCAGGAAAGTAGATACGATTTGGACGTATCAACTCCCCCCAAGCTTAGCTTATTGCTTGTCCTCAAGCAATTCAGTTGAAAACTGAGTGCGATAAAAGAACTTTCACGAACACATTTGCTTCATATGATGTATATATTCTCAGCACAGGAGTATATACTTAAACCATTCATAATAAGAAGTATGCAACTAAGTCTACTCAATAGTCATTGCAAGCTATGAAGAGAAACCAACTCAATATAATAAGTAGCATGGAACATGAACATAAGCAACATTGCAATGCTCATAAAAAGGTATGAGAGAGTGGTATCTCGGTTGCCTTTGTTTGTGGAGCACAATATAAATGCCAAGGCACCTCTGAAGTTCAAGTGAAGACTAGAGGTAAAAATATCAGAGATACAAGCATCAAAGCCATGAAATAATTAATCAAGTTTTGAGACAAACACAAGAATGACAATTATGCTCTCAAGAAGGTGCTCATAGAATAAGTGGTGACTCAACATGGAAGTGAAAAGGTTTTGAAAAGTTTGAAAGGCTTCCTAATGCTGAAAGGAAGGTACTCATTAGCTTTGAGCTCTCATTGCCCCTATCATAGGCATATTCATATGGTTAAGGTGAAAGTGAGGTCCAATATGAGTTATATGCTTAACAGACCATAAACTAGAAATCCCAAGTCCCTTGAGTACGAGGGCCGCTCCGCATGCTACTCAACTTTGGTTACCTGTAAGTTATTGTCATTGTACATACATGCATATCATAGAGAACCGCCAACGGGGTATCCCTTGTACATGATACAAGAGCTATCCCATGATCAAAATGACAAGGCAAGCAGACAATGAACATCTCAGCGATCTTTTTATTTACTATGTGCATAGCTTTTTATTGATGATGCTTCATAGATGCTCATTATGGTGATGCTCAAGTTTCCACCATGATTAGGCATGGCTTAGGCTAGCAGCCCAGGCGTTTCTCTAACACATATATATACTCCATGAACTCACAAGCTCCCCTTTTATTTCATGTTGTCGACATCCGCAAACAAAAGAGCAAGGTACCAACTGGATATGTATCCATAAGTGTTGAAAACCTTCCCTGTGATAGCACAGTTCTGCTAACTCCCCGCCTATAATTTGCAAGCATATAACTTTCATGGATAGGTCATAATGGTTAAGGATTATTAAGTGCAAGGAATAAAGTGTGCCGTCAAGTTCGTGAGAGCTTTACTAACTAACTTTCTCAAAGCAAACAAACATTTTATTTGGAAGAAAACAAGGCATATAGAATATTCACTGAAATAGCAAGTGATGCTAATAGGTAGGTATGGTGGACACTGTTGGCAATATTGGTTTTGGGGAGTTGGAAGGACAAGTAGAGCTCATACTCGGTGCAAGTGAAAGCTAACAAAAGAGAGGGAGTGACAAACGAGAGAGCAATAACTATCATAATCATGCTTGCAACAAAACAAGACTAATTATGGCATGAAAGTGATACACGAACTCTGAGGCAAAATAAATCATCAAGGCTTACTAACTATTGGTTAGTCATATGCATGTGTGAGCATGTGCCAAGTCGATTGACATGAACCATTCAGAGGAGGATACCACAATATCATACCAACATATGAATAAAACAATTCAAGTAAACATTCATATGACATGCTACAAACTATTAGCAAGCTGGAGTTAATCACAGACAAGCAAGAACTACTAAGCATCCATTAGTAACATACTCCTTACAATGAACAGACTAAGCATGCTCACCATGATGAGTATATGTACAAAAATGAAAAACAAATAGAGTTTGTTACCAGCCTCTTACCACACCTCAAGTTGTCTTAATCTTCATTATTTCCCTTCACTTGTGTGACTTGAATAATAACATGAAACCAAAATCCACTGAGGACGGCTGAACCCTGCAAAGAACTCACAAAACCAAAGAAGAAGAACAAATATTTTTGGTGTTTTCGATTTTTCAAACAAGCCAACAAAGCAAAAACAAACAAAGCAAAAACAAACCAAACAAAGGAAAATCTTTTTGGATTTTTTCTTTTAAGGCAAACCAAAGAAAAGAAACAAACCAAGAGAAACAACGAAAATATTTTTGGTATTTTTGTGTTTTTGAGAAAGCAGCAGCAAGAACCCAAAAGAAAGCGAAACAATGGATATACAAAGAACCGACCAAATATGATATATAGATGAGTGTGATGTCGGTATACCTCCCCCAAGCTTAGGCTTTTGGCCTAAGTGGGGCTCAATAGCGCGGGTAGTAACCCCAAGCTGGTGGGTCATCATAGGAATGATCGTAGTCAGGCACTTGCGATGAAGAGAAGACGCGCCCCAATCAAATGAGGGAAGCTAGTATGAAGACTCTCCCAAGTCGGAGGGCTGAATCGAATCATCTTCGGCTCCTCTCCAACATTCTCCTTTTGCTGGGAGAGCTCTGCCACATATGTGTCAAACTACTCCTCCGTGAGCGACCATCCTTGCATGTTATCAAAATTAAACAAAGCAGGTGCAGGCAAATAAACTATTTTCTCAGTCCTATCCTCTCTCCAACCTCGCTGGGCAAAAGATAATTCATACGGTAAACTTCTCACATTAGCCCCCAAGGAAACAAAACCATGCTGAATCATGGATTCAAGATCAAGCCTCTCTATGGGGAATCAATAATCTGAATGGTGAGGCACTAAACCATGGAAAGCTAGCAACCTAGAAGCAATGAGACCTCCACAAATTCCACCCTTCTCGCGGTTGGTGGTGAGACGGTAAGCTATCAAAGCACCCAGGTTATAAGAACTATTCCTATTCAAAGCAGCTGCGATAAAAACTAGATCAAAAGAATATAACTTTCTAGCAATCTTTCTAGCAAGAACACACTTGGCAATGAAATAGGCAAAATATCTAATGGCTAGGAACTGAATGTTCCGAATTTTACCACTTTCCTTTGAGAAGTCGAAACCTTGGCAAATATCAGCATATAAATCCATAAGTGACTTGGGCCTCTCCTTGATCTTCTCACAAGATGCCCACTGAGGTACTCTAATTGCTGCACAGAAATCAGCAAAAGGCAGATCGACAAATATATTGTATATCTTATAATGGACCATGGGATTAGATGAAGACCAAGTAAACCGGAAGTCCTGCACGACAGCCATGGTTAGCTTAACATATTGAAGTGGTTCACCTTCAACAAAGTGTTCCAACCCTGCATTGGTAATCATAGTTTGGAAATCCTGGGATATTCCCGCAGTTCTCATAAATTCTTAGCATGGATATATGGAAGGAAAGACTCCTTCCTCATGATGAACTTTCATTGTCTCAGGCACCATCAAGTCATACTGATTTAGTGGATAAGCACTCATCTTCCTTTCTGAAATTTTTAGACAAACATCAAACCAAGTGATTTCCAAGTTGATAAATGATGAGAAACTACTATGGGAACTTGCTAGAGGGATACACATGCACCAAAATGAAATCTCTAAGCATAGAACAAGCATGCAAGCTCACACAACCTGTCACCTATAGAAGCAAAATACTCAATATACAATCTACCAATCACAAATCTAATTGGACAAGCGGAGTAGGCACATACCAAGGAGCAATCCCTCCAAAAATCAGAAGCAAAGATGGGATGAGCAAGGAGATCGAAATTCACGAGCAGGAACAACAGGAACTCGGGCTTGAGAAAGTTTTTTTTTTCGGGAGAGAGAAATAAGATGGCTGGGATGAGGCATCTTGGAGGGACCCAGGTGGGCCACACCCCACCTAGGCGCCACCTGTAGGGAGGCCGCGCCCACCAGGGGTGTGGGTGCCTGGGGTGGCCCCTTGGGTCACTCCAAGTGTCCCTCTACCCCTTTTTTCGAGGAAAAATTTATTTTTAATTTTCTGGGATTTTTCAGGAAACTTTATTTTTGGCCAATTTTCAGGGTATGAAAATTGATTTTCTCGCAGAAACAGTTTTTTAGAAGAAGCAAAAGCAAACCAAAAACCAAACTATAGAAGTTCTAAGACACTCTAACAAGCAAACAACTAACAAACCAAAGCTAGCAAAAGAAAAGGCAAAGACTAGGAAGGAGAAAAGTAAAAGAAAGCAAGTATAACCACAGTGAAAACATTATTTTATCCATTAAAATCCTTTTGTTAACAAGGTTGATCAAGTCTTGTTACCAAAACAATCTTATATGAAACAAAATTTTGCATTCCACAAGGTGATTATGTTACCTCATACTTGATAGCAATGGTACCAATCATAATAGTTTCAAAATTTTCTTGTGGAATGGGACAATATATTTCTCCAACCTTGATGCTCTCAATATTTTCAATGGAATTAAGGCAATAGCTTTTTGCAGCCTTCTTGGGGAAATAGACAGTATGCTCTTTGTCATTAATATTGAATGTTACTTTTCCTTGATTACAATTGATGACAACACCTGCAGTATTAAGAAAAGGTCTTGTAAGGGTCCCAACCTTTAATAAGGTAGAGTCCCCTGTGTTTACAATGCTAGTCCCTGGATCAATAGCTAGCATCCACAGTTAAGATGTAATATCAAGAAACAAAGGTCATAATACAACTTTATAACCAGGAATAACATAATTCTATTACATCTTACATAGCTCATTTGGCTATTACATTACATTGCAGCAGAATATCTATAAGCATGTGGTCCTTCATCTTCAAAGTGCCACAGGCAGACATGTTGGTTGTAGACTTGTAATCCTAATCAACACACTTCACTAAATCAATCAAACCTGCAACATAACAAGTTACAGCCACAAGGGTCAATACATTTGAATTGTATTGGCAAGTGATACTATGGTAGTATAGTGGAGTCTATCATCTATATGCATTTGGCTAAGTGGAGTTGAGGCTTGCATTGCTCAAAATAGATTTTTCCTTAACATTTGAAAACACTAAGTTTTTGCTTGACAAAAACATTTTTCTCAATCAAAGATTGTAGATCCTTTAACCCCTTTTCAAACCACAAGTTTTTAACTTAGAAATTTGAATGATGAGATTCTTGATTGCTTCCATGTCTTGATGCTCAAATTGTCCTTTACCAGGGACATGGCTAAGTACTTAGATTTTACACTCTGCAGAGGTGGTGCACTTTCCCCACAAGACTTGGTTTCCCAAGACAAGATCTTTCAGAAGCCTTCCCCTAGACCAAAATGGACGCGCTCCAACCTATCAAACTCTACCACCAACTGTCCAGATGGACCAGTTTTTGCAACCTATATGATCCAGGCAGAGCCCATAATGCCAAGTGGCTGCACTTGAAGCTTCTCAACATTTGACATCTCAAATCTCTTTGTTCCTGGGTGGCCATCCACAAGTGAGATACACAAGGTAAACCATAGACATGGGCCTTGTGAACCACTCAACCAAAATCCACCAAGCAATTACCATTCCACCCAGGTGATTCATTAACTTAGTTGTTTTATTAAACAAAAACACAAGTCCTCAGACTTAGAAATTTTTCCATAGTGTGAATATATATTCCACCCTTGTTTTCTATTAGCTAAGCTAAGCTTGATAGTAGTAGGAATCTTAACTTAGGAAAATTTCTACTAAGGTTTCATCTACTAGGTTTTCCTATAGCAAGTTTATACTTAGCAAAATTCCATGCAAGTTTTACTTAGAGAAAATCACTAATGCATAGTGAAAGTAATGGGACAAAAAGTATGAAGCATCACTTGCCTTTTTGGTAGAGTATAGGTTCACTCCTTGATCTTTGCAATGTTCACACACTTCAAGCCACTACAAATCAATCAAGCAAACAATATTTCAATCTACCATTCAAGCAATTCATCGCATAAAATCATAAAGTCAAAGTAATGCATGCAAGCATGCCAAGGATTTGTTTTATTTGGAAAATTGGTTCCTAATGGGTCATAGACATTTGAAAACACCTATTGGTCATTTTGTAAAGTGGCAAAGTCATTTGCAAAAGGTTTCACTTTATAAACCATTTTCAAAACAAGGTATCATTTTATGTGGTGTAGAAATGTTTTTACTAAGGCATTAATCTATAGGGTTCACAAAATATGTTTTCAAACCATAAAACTTGGTGTTTAGGGTCAGAGAGTTTAAAACAAAACATTTCCCAAAGGTTTTCCTCCAAAACCATTTTTAATAAATAAACCATATTTCTATTTGACTAGAAATGGTTTTAAATCAAAGAATCATTATTTTGTTTCACCAAATACATTTTTGAATCCAGAAAGTGTTTCCTATGGTCAGTAGGTTCAAATCACACCATGTGCCAAAGATTTTATCCCCAAAATCATTTTTGAATAATTTTTATAACCTAAACAAGCATACATAAGTTTCTGCAAAAACAAACATTTTTCCAGAAGCTTTTCACTAAACAAATGGCATGGTTGGCTAGGGCTTGTTCCACTGATTCCATTGATATAAAGTTTGTAAATTTTGGACGTGTGGTTCAAAAGTTGTGCAATTTACGAAATCACAAGTCTAATTGATCAAATTCTGTTTTTAAAACCAACTCTGGGACACGCGTCTGTTTCCTATTCGTCAAAAACGCTTCGTGTGGATCGACTAACACAGACCGTAGGATTAAAAGGGGCCTGTGCGGCTTAGATCGTCACATACCCTTTCGTTTAAGTGAATCTAATACAACCGCAGGATTCGCATCTAACGGCTCAAAGCATCTAGACCAAGGACGGGCGGCGCTCGACGGCTGCGCGCGGCGGCAACGGTCAGACGACGGAGGAGTCGATGCTACAAGAAGCGAGGGAGGAAAGGAATATGCTCACCGTGTTCGCAGACGCCTGGGGAAGCTCAAGGAGGTTGTCGTTGCTGAAGGGGCGCACGGAGGTGAGGGTAATGGCTCGCCGGAGTTCTCGCTGGCGTCGGGCGGTTCTGGAGGTCATCGAGGGCGAGGATGGGGGGCACCCTAGGACGAAAGGGAGACACCGTTAGGTTCGCAAGAGCATGGCGATCATTATCGTGTCCACGGGGAAGAGAGGGGTGGTCTGGTTTACCTGGGAGACGTCGCCGCAGTTGGAGACAGACGGCGGCGCTGGCTCGGGTTGACGTTGTCGAGCTTGCAGAGCTCGCGCGGGTAAGCTGGCGATGCGAAAAGGTCCGCCAAGTGATGGGGATCACAGCTGCGTGCTCTAGGAGGCAAGGGGTGGCGTGGGGCTGCCGGAATCCTCGCCGGAGGGTCGTCGGACAGAGGGTGGTGTTGAGCGAAATTCGACAGCCTGGGGGCGCACTTGGGGGAGGAGACAGAGGGGAAATGGAGGGGAGACGCTGGCGTTTAAATGGGCGTGGTCACGGCGAGTAATGGTGGCCGCATTAAGGTGAATTTAAGCCACGGAATCACAGCCAGAAACGGCGACGAGGGGGGGGGAGAAGAGGTCGTCGCGGGGTTGAAGACGGTGAGCTGGCGGTGGGGCCTAGCATCAGCGAGAGGGAGAGAGGAGGAGTGGGTCCCGATTGTCATTCACTGCGCGGGTCGTTTCGTGTGTGAGAGAAAACGCTTCGGGGGAAAGAGGAGCTGGGCTGCTGGGCTTAGTGGGCTAGGATAGTTGGGCTGGGCCGTTTCATATTTTTTTTCTGTCTGAATGATTTATCCTTTTCTATTTCTATTTACTGTTTTGAAATTCAATCAAACAAACCAATCAACAAATCAATTCAAAACATTCACCAAACTTTGTATTGTGTTTTGGTTCTGTTTAACAACATAAACCAATTTCCAAAATAAAATAATATTTTTATTTTAGAGTCCATTTATAATTAAATAAAATGGACACTAGTTAATAAATCAAATGGGTTTTAAGTTATTTCAAAACTCCATTTGAAATCTAAATATTTTCAAAACCAAATCAGTAGGTTTTATTTGAAAATAGAAGATACTTGGAAAACTTGTTTAAAATAAAATAACATTTTTATTTTAGGGTCCATTAATAATTAAATAAAATGGACTTTAGTTATCAAATCAAATAGGATTTGTTTTATTAAAAACTTTATTTGAAAACTAAATAAAACCAAAACACTTCAGTAGGTTTTATTTGAGAATATAAAATACTTGGAAAACTTATTTAAAATAAATAAATAAGTTTTAGTGTTTATTTAAAATGGGAAAAGCCTTTACTTAAATAAAATTGGATATTAAATCCTTATTATTTTATTTAAATAAACCTTTACTATTTTTATCAAAACAAAATGTTTTATTTTTAAAAGCTTGACCAAGGTTTATTTTGACTCCATAAAATAATCCTTATTTGTAAATCTACCTTTTCTTTTGAAAACCAAATCTTTTATTAAAAGATCCAAAAATAGTAATTCCACTTTATTCAAAATATTTTCTTTATTAATTGTTTAACTTTTCAAATCCCTTTAGGATTTGTTTGATCAAAAAGGTTTGAAGGTTTCCAATTGGAACCAAAAGTTTCTTCTCACCCTGAAAATCAACAAAGTTTTATTTTATTCATTTATTTTTCACATTACAAGATTTGGTAAATCTTGGGATGTGACAGGCTACCACCCTTAAAATAAATCTCGTCTCGAGATTTGGGGAGGCTAGGGTTACAAGTAGGCTCAAAACAACTAGGGTACTACCACCCTTAAAATATTCAAACTAATTACATATTGGCTTGCTTGGGATCTGGATGTAACTTTCCTGGACAGAAGTTTGCATAGTGGCCTAGTTCCTTGCATTTGAAACATGTGACAAAGCTGAGATCCTTCATAGGTTTGTTTATCTTGTGTTTCATCTTTTCTGGACAGTTGCTTGCATAATGTCCTAACTCTTTGCAGTTGTTGCACCACACTTGGCTAATATCTTTCTTTTCCTTTGGTATCTTTTCCTCTTGTTTGTTTCCTTGGTTCTTCTTCTTTTCTGGGCAATCACTGGCATAGTGTCCCTTCTCTTTGCAATTGTAACATTGCACTTGAGTAATATCCTTCTTCTTCTTTTTGGGTCTCTCCAATGCTAGGAGTTCTTCTAGTTCATGTTCTTCATATCTCACCTCAGAGGTGGGAAATCTTTCTCTCTTCTCGGGGCATTTACTAGAGATATGACCTTCTTCTTTACAATTAGGGCGTTGATCTTTATGCTCCTTGCATGCATGATCCTTGTCTCTACAAATATTGCTAGCTTGGCTTCCTTCTGGAATAGCATCTTTGTCATCCTTGTTGTCATTAGCTCTTTGGGAAAAGTTTTCTCCCATGTTGATCATTTGAGTAACCAATCCTTGCAACAATTGGGATTGAAGTTTCAAAATCCATTGTATGGCTGGGTCTAGTCCATTGTTGTTGGCTAAAAGCTGAGTTGTCTCTTGGCTCAACTGGGTTTGGGTTGCTATAAGTTCACTCATGTTGTCCTCTTGGTTGTTGTTGTTGTTGTTGTCACCATCCTTGATGTTGGAGTCTCTTGGAGTAGTCATCTATTTGGGTTGGATTGGGATTAGAATAGGCAAAATATTTCTAAGTAAGGGTTCCAATCACACACATCACAATTCACTCAAGCAATGTGCAAGCAATCACAAACAAATAATCCACTCAAACAACAAAGTTCAAGCACATACTTAGGCAACAAAATATTTTTGTTGCACCACATAAGTTGGTGTGTTTGAATTAACTATAATATGGTGGTCCATCTATATGGTTCACTTGTGATCTTTCCATCCTTCTTGGTTGATTCCTTCTTATATGAAATCATGGTTTCCTTAGGAAAAATTCTTGGTCACAAAACTTCAAGTGAAGTGAACTCCTTCTAATTTTGCATTTCCTTAGTCTCCATATCTTGAGCAAGATTTCCTTGTCTCACTTGTAGTCCTTAGTGGTATCCAAGTTGGAAGTCCTTGGTGTTTATGCTGAAGATGTTGAAGTCATTAGAGTTGAAGAAGTCATTTACACATGGTGAAGTCTTGGGCCATGGGGTAGGTTTTTCCATCAAGTTGAAGTAGAAGAGATGTAGAGTTGAAACCAAAATGATTGAGGAAAGAGTTTACAAGATTGTTGGTAAGTAAGTTTTGGAACAAATACAACTCCTATTTTTCTAAGGGTTTTGTCCAATCCTAGGTTTACAAATCCTACAGACAACACAATGCTCTGATACCATCTGTAAGGGTCCCAACCTTTAATAAGGTAGAGTCCCCTGTGTTTACAATGCTAGCCCCTGGATCAATAGCTAGCATCCACAGTTAAGATGTAATATCAAGAAACAAAGGTCATAATACAACTTTATAACCAGGAATAACATAATTCTATTACATCTTACATAGCTCATTTGGCTATTACATTACATTGCAGCAGAATATCTATAAGCATGGGGTCCTTCATCTTCAAAGTGCCACAGGCAGACATGTTGGTTATAGACTTGTAATACTAATCAACACACTTCACTAAATCAATCAAACCTGCAACATAACAAGTTACAGCCACAAGGGTTAATACATTTGAATTTTATTGGCAAGTGATACTATGGTAGTATAGTGGAGTCTATCATCTATATGCATTTGGCTAAGTGGAGTTGAGGCTTGCATTGCTCAAAATAGATTTTTCCTTAACATTTGAAAACACTAAGTTTTTGCTTGACAAAAACATTTTTCTCAATCAAAGATTGTAGATCCTTTAAACCTTGTTCAAACCACAAGTTTTTAACTTAGAAATTTGAATGATGAGATTCTTGATTGCTTCCATGTCTTGATGCTCAAATTGTCCTTTACCAGGGACATGGCTAAGTACTTAGATTTTACACTCTGCAGAGGTGGTGCACTTTCCCCACAAGACTTGGTTTCCCAAGACAAGATCTTTCAGAAGCCTTCCCCTAGACCAAAATGGACGCGCTCCAACCTATCAAACTCTACCACCAACTGTCCATATGGCTAAGTTTTTGCAACCTATATGATCCAGGCAGAGCCCATAATGCCAAGTGGCTGCACTTGAAGCTTCTCAACATTTGACATCTCAAATCTCTTTGTTCCTGGGTGGCCATACACAAGTGAGATACACAAGGTAAACCATAGACATGGGCCTTGTGAACCACTCAACCAAAATCCACCAAGAAATTACCATTCCACCCAGGTGATTCATTAACTTAGTTGTTTTATTAAACAAAAACACAAGTCCTCAGACTTAGAAATTTTTCCATAGTGTGAATATATATTCCACCCTTGTTTTCTATTAGCCAAGCTAAGCTTGATAGTAGTAGGAATCTTAACTTAGGAAAATTTCTACTAAGGTTTCATCTACTAGGTTTTCCTATAGCAAGTTTATACTTAGCAAAATTCCATGCAAGTTTTACTTAGAGAAAATCACTAATGCATAGTGAAAGTAATGGGACAAAAAGTATGAAGCATCACTTGCCTTTTTGGTAGAGTATAGGTTCACTCCTTGATCTTTGCAATGTTCACACACTTCAAGCCACTACGAATCAATCAAGCAAACAATATTTCAATCTACCATTCAAGCAATTCATCACATAAAATCATAAAGTCAAAGTAATGCATGCAAGCATGCCAAGGATTTGTTTTATTTGGAAAAGTGGTTCCTAATGGGTCATAGACATTTGAAAACACCTATTGGTCATTTTGTAAAGTGGCAAAGTCATTTGCAAAAGGTTTCACTTTATAAACCATTTTCAAAACAAGGTATCATTTTATGTGGTGTAGAAATGTTTTTACTAAGGCATTAATCTATAGGGTTCACAAAATATGTTTTCAAACCATAAAACTTGGTTTTTAGGGTCAGAGAGTTTAAAACAAAACATTTCCCAAAGGTTTTCCTCCAAAACCATTTTTAATAAATAAACCATATTTCTATTTGACTAGAAATGGTTTTAAATCAAAGAATCATTCTTTTGTTTCACCAAATACATTTTTGAATCCACAAACTGTTTCCTATGGTCAGTAGGTTCAAATCACACCATGTGCCAAAGATTTTATCCCCAAAATCATTTTTGAATAATTTTTATAACCTAAACAAGCATACATAAGTTTCTGCGAAAACAAACATTTTTCCAGAAGCTTTTCACTAAACAAATGGCATGGTTGGCTAGGTCTTGTTCCACTGATTCCATTGATATAAAGTTTGTAAATTTTGGACGTGTGGTTCAAAAGTTGTGCAATTTACAAAATCACAAGTCTAATTGATCAAATTCTGTTTTTAAAACCAACTCTGGGACACGCGTCTGTTTCCTATTCGTGGAAAACGCTTCGTGTGGATCGACTAACACAGACCGTAGGATTAAAAGGGGCCTGTGCGGCTTAGATCGTCACATACCCTTTCGTTTAAGTGAATCTAATACAACCTCAGGATTCACATCTAACGGCTCAAAGCATCTAGACCAAGGACTGGCAGCGCTCGACGGCTGCGCGCGGCGGCAACGGTCAGACGACGGCGGAGTCGATGCTACAACAAGCGAGGGAGGAAAGGAATATGCTCACCGTGTTCGCAGACGCCTAGGGAAGCTCAAGGAGGTTGTCGTTGCTGAAGGGGCGCACGGAGGTGAGGGTAATGGCTCGCCGGAGTTCTCGCTGGCGTCGGGCGGTTCTGGAGGTCATCGAGGGCGAGGATGGGGGGCACCCTAGGACGAAAGGGAGACACCGTTAGGTTCGCAAGAGCATGGCGATCATTATCGTGTCCACGGGGAAGAGAGGGGTGGTCTGGTTTACCTGGGAGACATCGCCGTAGTTGGAGACAGACGGCAGCGCTGGCTCGGGTTGATGCTGTCGAGCTTGCAGAGCTCGCGCGGGTAAGCTGGCGATGCGAAAAGGTCCCCAAGTGATGGGGATCACAGCTGCGTGCTCTAGGAGGCAAGGGGTGGCGTGGGGCTGCCGGAATCCTCGCCGGAGGGTCGTCGGATAGAGGGTGGTGTTAAGCGAAATTCGACAGCCTGGGGGCGCACTTGGGGGAGGAGACATAGGGGAAATGGAGGGGAGACGCTGGCGTTTAAATGGGCATGGTCACGGCGAGTAATGGTGGCCGCATTAAGGTGAATTTAAGCCACGGAATCACAGCCAGAAACAGCGACGAGGCGGGGGGAGAAGAGGTCGTCGCGGGGTTGAAGACGGTGAGCTGGCGGTGGGGCCTAGCGTCAGCGAGAGGGAGAGAGGAGGAGTGGGTCCCGATTGTCA
The DNA here is from genome assembly GCA_916181665.1 of Avena sativa. Classification (NCBI taxonomy): domain Eukaryota; kingdom Viridiplantae; phylum Streptophyta; class Magnoliopsida; order Poales; family Poaceae; genus Avena; species Avena sativa. Next base: position 164,196,635 of record OV702284.1, read on the forward strand.
TTCACTGCGCGGGTCGTTTCGTGTGTGAGAGAAAACGCTTCGGGGGAAAGAGGAGCTGGGCTGCTGGGCTTAGTGGGCTAGGATAGTTGGGCTGGGCCGTTTCATATATATTTTTCTGTCTGAATGATTTATCCTTTTCTATTTCTATTTACTGTTTTGAAATTCAATCAAACAAATCAATTCAAAACATTCACCAAACTTTGTATTGTGTTTTGGTTCTGTTTAACAACATAAACCAATTTCCAAAATAAAATAATATTTTTATTTTAGAGTCCATTTATAATTAAATAAAATGGACACTAGTTAATAAATCAAATGGGTTTTAAGTTATTTCAAAACTCCATTTGAAATCTAAATATTTTCAAAACCAAATCAGTAGGTTTTATTTGAAAATAGAAGATACTTGGAAAACTTGTTTAAAATAAAATAACATTTTTATTTTAGGGTCCATTAATAATTAAATAAAATGGACTTTAGTTATCAAATCAAATAGGATTTGTTTTATTAAAAACTTTATTTGAAAACTAAATAAAACCAAAACACTTCAGTAGGTTTTATTTGAGAATATAAAATACTTGGAAAACTTATTTAAAATAAATAAATAAGTTTTAGTGTTTATTTAAAATGGGAAAAGCCTTTACTTAAATAAAATTGGATATTAAATCCTTATTATTGTATTTAAATAAACCTTTACTATTTTTATCAAAACAAAATGTTTTATTTTTAAAAGCTTGACCAAGGTTTATTTTGGCTCCATAAAATAATCCTTATTTGTAAATCTACCTTTTCTTTTGAAAACCAAATCTTTTATTAAAAGATCCAAAAATAGTAATTCCACTTTATTCAAAATATTTTCTTTATTAATTGTTTAACTTTTCAAATCCCTTTAGGATTTGTTTGATCAAAAAGGTTTGAAGGTTTCCAATTGGAACCAAAAGTTTCTTCTCACCCTGAAAATCAACAAAGTTTTATTTTATTCATTTATTTTTCACATTACAAGATTTGGAAAATCTTGGGATGTGACAGGTCTCCCAAGAATAATAGATATATTATCATCTTCAGGCATTTCAAGCACAACAAAATCAGTCAAAACCAAGCAATTATGAGCTACTTGAACAGGAACATCCTCACATATACCAACAGGAATAGTAGTTAACTTATCAGCCATTTGCAAAGATATATCAGTTGGTATCAACTTTTCCAACTAGAGTTTCTTGTAGAGAGAAAAACACATAACACTAACTCTACCTCCCAAATCACATAAAGCAATTCTAACATAAATATTCTTAGTAGAGCAAGGAATAGTTGGTATACCTGGATCACCAAGTTTCTTTGGAACCTTACCATTGAAGGAATAATTAGCAAGCAAAGTAGAAATCTCCTCATTAGGAATCTTCCTTTTATTAGAGACAATATCCTTCATATACTTTGAATAAGGAGGCAACTTAATAGCATCAGTCAAAGGAATTTGCAAAAATAAAGGTTTCATCCACTCACAAAACTTGTTGTAGTGTTCTTCCTCCTTTGACTTGTGTTTCTTTCCTGGAAAAGGCATAGGTTTCTGCACCCAAGGTTCTCTCTCACTACCATGTTTCTTAGCAATAAAATCTTCCTTAGTGTACCTGGTGTTCTTAGTGTGCTTCTCAGGTTCTTCCTCAACTTCCTCCTTATCAGGAGCATCATTTTTATCATTACCACTCTCAGTTTCAGCATCAGAGACATATATACTATTAGGATCTACAATAGGTTCAAGTGGTTCCTCAACTACCTTATGTTTATTTTTCTTTCTCTTATGAGGACTACCACTACTTTCACCTTGTCGAGAATCCTGCTCAATTCTTTTAGGGTGTCCCTCAGGATATAAAGGATCTTGAGTAGCTATAACACTCCTAGTTCTAATTCCATAAGCATGTTTATCTCTTGAATAAATAAAACCTACTGAAAAAGTTATTAATATCATTAGAAGTTCTTTCCACAATATCTTTCAACTCATTAATAGCTCTAGAGTTTTACAATAAATGATTCTGAACTTGTTTATTAAAATTACCTTGTTTAACAATAAAAATGTCAAGTTCCTCTAAGCATTGATCAGGAGGCTTACCATAAGGAATATCACCTTCATCAAAGTGGAGAGAGTGTACCTCAATAGTGGATGAGTGGGGAATTGACTTGCATAATTCTTCTATAGGAGGTAGATTCTTCACATCTTCAGCTCTAATACCTTTCTCCTTTAGACACTTCTTAGCTTCCTTCATCACTTCATCATTTAATGCAATAACTCCCCTTTTCTTTGGTGTTGGTATTGGATCTGGTTTAGTCACAACTGGTTCAGGAGTAATAGGCTCAGGTGTATTTAGCTCAGTTGAAGTCCAATCATCATAATTCTTGCTTATCTTAGCCATTAATTCTTCAGCATCTATAGGAGTCCTTTTCCTGAAAACACAATCAGCAAAACTATCTAGGTATGTCCTAGAATCATCAGTTAGTCCATTATAATAAATATCAAGAAGCTCATTCTTAGGCAATGGACATCCATGATGTGCATGAATCAAGGCATAGAACCTTGTCTGTGACTCATGCAATTTCTCTTCTTCTCCTTGTTTAAAATAAAAAAGTCTCTACAAAGCAGCATGTCTAGCACTAGGAGGAAAATATTTCTGGAAGAAAGAAGCAATCAAGCAATCAGGGCTATCAATGGAACCAGGGGGCAATCTATTAAACCAAGCCCTAGCTTCTCCTTTTAGTGAAAAAGGGAAGATCTTTGTAACAAAGTACTTGCGCATCTTAAAATCATCAGAATAAAGCACTCATAGTAGAAAGCTCATTCATATGAGCCACAACACTGTCATTTTTAGTCCCACAAAAAGTTTCTTTCTCTAGAATGTCTAAATAGGATAAATCAAGAGAGAAATCATAATCTTTATCTTTAATATCTATGGGAGAGGTGGCAAACTTAGGATCAAAGGACAGTTTAGGAATAATGGTACGTCTAACAAGGAGACTCTTAATAGCACTAGTACCATGTGTGTTTTGGCACTCTTCAACAAATTCATGAGTGAACTCAATGTAACCATTATTAATATCATAACTCTCTCTGAACTCAGGTGAGCTAACAGGTGTAACAGTGTCTTCACTAGGAGTTTCAGTATTTCCTAGACTAGCCATAGTAGAATCTAGGAAAGGACCTAATGAACCACTCGCATCAAGCACAGTAGAAGTAACATCATGAGTATCAAAAGCAGTTTCAGATTCAGCAGTAGTAGCAGTGTGCGTTGCATGACTTTGTGGTGGTGGTGTAACAAGCTTACTTATAACAGCCGGTGAATCATGAGCAGCAGAGGTGTTTAGGATAGTACCTCTTCTTGTAGTGGATGGTAAAATAGGAAACTTTCCATCACAAGACTTCCCCATGATGAAAGGAGTAGCAGTGAACAATAGTAGATCCAAGTGAACTTACAAATAAATCTATGCTCCCCGGCAATGGCGCCAGAAAATAGTCTTGATGACCCACAAGTATAGGGGACTACAACAGTCTTCGCGGGTAGTATTACCCAATTTATTGATTCGACACAAGGAGAGCCAAAGAATACTTGCAAGCCTTAACAACTGAGTTGTCAATTCAGCTGCACCTAGAAATAGTTCTTGCTCATAGAAGTTTATCAGTAGCAACAGCAGCAGCGAAATAGGAGCAATAGTAACAGTAGCAGTAAACAGTAGGATATGAGTGCGGTAGGCATAGGGATGTATGGACGGGAGTTGCATGGACAATTCTAAACATGTAACTTCAAGATCTAGGGCATTTCAGATAAGTAAGAACAAGCATCCAAGTGCTAAACAATCCTAGGCATGTGCTCCATATATAGTCCTGCGTTCTCGCAATGAGAACTTGCACAACATCTTTTGTCCTGTGAGCCCGTGGCAGCAGGGCCTCTAGGGAACTACTGGAAATTAAGGTGCTCCTTTTAATAGAGCACCAGAGCAAAGCATTAACACTCCATGAACACATGTGATCCTCACACCACAGCCATCCCCTCTGGTTGTCCCAATTTCTGTCACTTCGGGCCTTTGGATCCGGACAATGATATGTGTACACAACTTGCAGATAAGATCACAAACAATATTATCATAATGATTGAATAATAAGTTCAGATCTGAGATCATGGCACTCGGGCCCTAGTGACAATAATTATGCACAACAAGTTGCAACAAAGTCAAATAGCACTAATAGAGATACTAGGCACTATGCCCTAACAATCTTATTCGATTACATGATAGAACTCATCCAATCCCTACCATCCCCATATCCTACAGCGGGGGATTACTCACTCATGGATGAGGGAAACATTGATGGTTGATGGAGAGGTGTTGGTGACGACGATGTCGATGATCCTCTCCAAATTCCCCGTCCCGGCACAGTGCCAGAACGGAGTTTCTGGATCCGAATCGCGGTTTCTGGTGGTGGCGGCGCAGCGGAACTATTTCTGGAAAAACGTCGACCCCCCCGGTTTTTAGGTCAAGGGGTAACTTATAGGCGAAGAGGGAGCCTGAGGGGGTGCCTAGGGTGGCCGCAACCCCTAGGCGCGGGATGGGCCCACCCGCGCCTGGCAGGGGTGTGGGCCCCCCAGGCCTCCACTCTGTCTCATCTTCTGGCTCCGTGGATCTTCTGGCGAAATAGGATTTTTGGCATATTTTCCGGGATTTTTCCTGCTAGTTGATTTTCTACACAAAAACTAGACGCCAAGGTAATTCTGCTGAAAACAGCGTCAGTTAGTTGTTTCCAAATCACATAAGTTTAGAGGAGAAACAATAGCAAAAGTGTTCGGGAAAGTAGATACGTTTTGGACATATCAGTAGCTCATCCGCCTAGGCTCCCGCAAGCCTTTCGAGTGGGCGTAGCAAACGCTTCGTGATGTCGTTGCCGATGAGGCCGTTGGCCTTTTCGACCTATCCGTTGGTCTGCGGATGCGCCACAGAGGCATAGGACAGGTTGATTTTGATGTTTTCGCAGAAGCCTCGGAACTCCTTCGAGATGAAGTTCGAGTCGTTGTCCGTTATGATGTTATGAGGTACTCTAAACCTGTAGACAATGGACTCAAAAAACTTGACAACGGTGGCGCCACTTTGGTTAGTAACAGGCATGGCCTCGATCAACTTTGAGAATTTGTCGACTGCTACCAGGAGGAAGACATGCGCTCCTAGCGAGGACTTTGGCAGTTTGCCGATCATGTTGAGCCCCCATTGGGAGAAAGGCCATGCCAGCGGTATGGGCTGCAGCTCCAATCCAGGCACATGTGGCTTGTCTGCGTACCCCTGACAGGCGTTGCACCTCTGTACTATCTCCTTGGCGTCGTTCATTGCGGTTGGCAAGTAGAAGCCAGCTCGCAGAGCTTTGGCGACCAGAGCGCGGCTGCCTGCGTGGTGGCCGCAGATGCCCTCATGGATGTCTAGGAGGATGCTTTTGCCGTTGCTATTGGTGACACATCGTTGGAGTACACCCAAAATGCTGCGCTTGTATAGCTCGCCATTGATTATGGTGAAGGCCTTTGATCGGTGAGATATGCGTCGGGCGATTGTCGAGTCCTTGGGCAGTTGCTTGCTTATCAGGTAGCGGAGGTACGGTTGGGTCAATGTTGCTCAACCGCCATGACCTACATAAGGCTTACCAGCTCGACCTCCATGTCAAGCTTTTCGAGTCCTTCTTGTCCTTCGGGTGGTGTAGCCCCCGACTGTTCTGCCGCTTTGGCTGTGCCCTTTGGGAATTTCCGCCTGATGGAGGGTACACAAATTTGTTCAAGGAACACACCTAGTGGAACTGGGGCGCAAGTGGAGCCAATGTTGGCGAGTTTGTCTGCCTCTTCGTTGCTTTCCCTGCCAATATGCCGAAGTTCGCAGCCGTCAAAGTCCCCTTCGAGTGAGTTGTAGAGCGCACGGTATGCGATCATGTTGGTGCTATGGGCGTCGCACTCGTTCATCGTCTGTTGGACAACGAGGTTGGAGTTACCGTAGATGACGAGGCGTGTGGCGCCGCACACCTTGGCCATCCGTATGCCATGTATGAGTGCCTCGTATTTGGCCTCATTGTTGGATGCGCGGTACTTCATCCGAAGGATGTATCTCATCTTGTCCTCTTGAGGGGACGTTAATTTTACGCCAGCTCCTGCTCCAACTTCACGCTTAGAGCCGTCAAAGTGCATTGTCCAGGACTGCGACATGTCCGGAGTGTCCGGCAGCTGGAGTTCCATCCAGTGGACGAGGAAATCAGGGAGCACCTGAGACTTGATGGCGGTGCGCTGCTCGTAGATGATGTCTCGAGGAGACAACTCGATGCCTCACAAGGCTACTCACCCCGTAGATTCGGGGTTGTTCAGGATGTTCGACAGCGGGGCGTCGTTGACGACCATGATCTGATGCTCCTGGAAGTAGTGGATCAACTAGACGCGCCATCATGAATACTCTGGTAGTGGGGATACCGTTGTTTTGTTGGGGTCAGTACCTCGTTGAGGTAGTAGATTGGGCATTGGACCCCGTGGGTCTTTCCATCTTCGGGTCGTTCGACCACGAGTGTTGTGCTGACCACCTGATGTGTGGATGCTATGTATAGCAGCAAAGGCTCCCTCTCCTTCGGCATGACCAGGACGGGTGATGTGGAGAGCAGGCGTTTGAGGTCCTCAAATGTGTTGTCTTCTGCGGCCGTCCACTCAAATTTGTTAGCCTTACGCAGTAGCCGATTGAAGGGGAGGGCCTTCTCACCCATGCGACTGATGAACCTGCTGAGCGCCGCGATTCGCCCAGCTAGCTGTTGGACCCCCTTGAGGTTCTTGGGCTTCTCCATGGCTAGTATAGCCCTGATTTTCTTCGGGTTTGCCTCGATGCCACGCTGAGAGATGAAGTACTCGAGTAACTGGCCAGACGGGATGCTGAAAGCGCACTTGTATGGATTTAGCTTGATCTTGTAATGATTAAGGTTGTCGAATGTTTCGTGGAGGTCATCGATGAGCGTCCTAGCCTACTTGGTCTTGATCATTATGTCGTCGACATAGACCTGAACATTGCAACCAATCTGGTTCTTCAGACATGCCTGCATCTCTGGTAAGTTGTGCTTGCGTTCTTCAACCCGAAGGGCATTGTGTTGTAGCAGAACACCCCGAACAGCATGATGAACGCCGTTTTCTCCTGATCTTCAGCCTTCAGCCGAATTTGGTTGTAGCCTGAGTAGGCTTCGAGGAAGGAGAGTTTCTCGCATCCTGTAGTGGAGTCGATGATTTGATTGATCCGTGAGAGAGGAAAGTGGTCCTTGGGACAATGCTTGTTAAGCGATGTGAAGTCCACACACATTTGCAGGATGTCAGTGTCCTTCTTGTGGACCAGCACGGGGTTGGCCAGCCACTCTCTTTACTTGATCTCCCTGATGAAGTTGGCATCAAGGAGTCTATTGACTTTGACAGTCAACGCATTGACTGCTTAACTGGATTCGCATCTAGAAACACATTGGGTGCGTGCTCGGCGAATTCCCTAGGAACTCCTGGCATGTCCGCATGACACCAGGCGAAATATCCCAGCGCTCACGGACGAATTCGACGAGCGTGCTTTCCTATGCGGGGCTCAGGTCGTTGGCGATCAGCGCCGTCTTGGAGGCGTCCGTCGGATGGACCTGCACCTTCTTAGTGTTGACTGTGGAGTCGAACCACATATTAGGTGCGTTTTGCTTGGTCACTGGGGTGCCCCGTTGTTTGTGACCTCCCTGAGTCTTGTGAGCTCCTCCTGCATGCCAAACGAATGTGAGATTCTATTGAAGTCCCTGTCGCAGCTGTCTGATCTGGTGAAGTTTACTAGGACGGTGATGACACATCGGGTCCTGGCATCTTTAGTAGCGGGTACATGTAGTGCGGTACTGCCGGGAATCTTGCGAATGCCACTCGCCTGAGGATGGCGTGGTACTATGATGGCCAGTCCACCACTTCAAACTACAGCCGCTCACGCCTGAAGTTTTCAGGCTTGCCAAAGATGAGGTCGAGCCATATTTTGCACAGGGGATATATGCCCTTCCCTGGGAAGATGTCGTGGAACGTCGTGTCTGACGGCTCTAGTCTGCATAGCGGGATCCGCATAGCTACGAGTGTGCTGGAGAACATCAGGTTGATGCCGCTGTCGCTGTCCACGGCTCATCTCGAACCCTCCGATCTGGGCCTCGAGCACTAGGGCAGAGTGGCCTGGGCGAGTAATCTGGCGCGGGTGATCCGAACGGTCGAACGTGATGCAGGACTCTGATCCGCTGAGGTACTCAGGTATGGCTGGTGGGGTGGTCACGACCAGGTTGACTTGGTGGGTGATCTTCTTCTAGACCCTGTTAGTTGGGTGCCCCTTCTGTATCATCATAGATCCTATCGGTGGCGGGTATCCATCCGCACCATTATTCGGCGCTGGTGCAGCCGCAGGTTGCGAGGGTCCTCCAGGTGGTGGTGGTGGAGCCCCGTGATCTACGACTCCTGGAGCCGGTGCGAATCCTAGGTTCACCGCCTGGCGTCGCATCTGGGTGAGGCCCTCACTGAGTTTCTAGAACTCCCGACAGTCCTTAAGAATGTGGTTGTCCTTCTTCTTACCATCCCGCTTGTCGATGTAGAAGTGGATGGTGCAAGGACTTGATAGCTTGTCGTATGTCGAAGGCTCATCGTCGCGGTTGCGACGTTTCCATGTTTGGGTGGGGCGCCCACCGTCGCGGTATCCGCTGTTGCGGTTGCCATCATCACGGCGATCGGGATAGCCAGCCGTGACCATATCGACTTCCTCGCGATCGTCGTAGACGCGCGATCTCCTTTTTCCGCGGCGATCGCGCCTGCGGCCGTAGTCGTCCTTATCATCCGAGGGTGCACGGTTGACGGTGTCTTCGCCATCTGCCCAACGATTGGCAATGTCCATCAGGTGGTCGAGAGTTTTGGGCTTGACGCGCCCGAGCTCCTCCTTGAACTCACGGCTCCTGACACCGCCCTTGAAGGCATCGATTGACCTCTCCTCAGAGATGTTCGTGGTGGAGTTCTTGATGGTAGACCAACGTAGTATGTACGAGCGGATGAACTCGTTTGACCGCAGGCAGCAGGCCCGTAACTTTTCGATTGAGTCTGGCCTCTTGCTAGTGCCCTTGAAGTTGCAGATGAAGCTGTACGCCAGATCTTCCCAGCTGTGGATGGTGCCATAGGGGAGGTTGCTGAGCCAAACCCTGGCTGCGCCTGTCAGCTGTAGCTAAAGGCACTGCATGGCAGTGTTTTTGTTTCCGCCATGGAGCTTGACTGATTATAGGTGATCGTCGAGTCAAGTCTTTGGCTCCAGTGTGCCGTCAAACTTCGGGTTGTCCGAAGGGAGCTTGAAGTTTTTTGGCATCCTTGACTGCCGAACGGATCTGCTGAAGCATCTGGCCCCGCACAGCTCTCCGTCGTCCTCTTCGGACTCAGTTGAGCATGCACACTTAGCGCGTGATTTGTCGATCTTGAACTATGTGAGATCGCTCCGAGCATCGTAGTTGTTTCTCCTGCGCCGTGGGCTCCGGCGGCGTCAAGGCAGGTCATGCTCTTCCTCCTCGGATGAGGGTGTCTGGCTTTGAGTGAACCTCACCACGGCCTTTTTCTTTGGCTCTGCGGGTGTTTCGTCGTGGAGTGCAGCTCCGACGAGTCCGAGGCCTGCGAGCGCAGACTTATGGATCACGTTCTTTGGGTCTCCCGCCGGTGACGGGTTGGACGCGAGGTAGGTGGTAGCCGCCATGATTGCGGCCTGTGGCGTTTTAGGCACGATGTTGCCTTGCGAGTCCACTGTCATGAAGGACATGTCAAGTGCCTTGGTAACCTCACGCCGTGCGCGCGGGGTCCATGCGCTCCAGGCGAGAGCGGTACTTGCGGGCGTCGTTGCCTTGTGAAGAGGAGCCACCAGTGGCTGAGAGCGCAGCTTGCCGCATGCTTGATTTGTCAGCTGCCTGCTTTTGTTTTTCGAGGTCGCCTTGTAGCTTGACCTGTCGATTGTGCTCCTCGATCAGGAGCCAGTGATAGGAGATCAGGATGTCGCGAGAGGCGTCAACATGTAAGATCTTATTGCCTCAAACAGCTTCGTGCGTAGCCTCCCAGCCCTCGTCATTGAGGTGGATTTCGTTGTGGACGCGATTTACGCCCTCGGTGCCTCGAGATGCCCTAGTCCCGTTGGGATTTTGCGGGTTCGCCCTGTTTTCTCCATTCTCGACCTGAGGGTTGGGAGGGGGATTGGGCATGTGATCCAGCGGTGGATCGGCTCCGTTGTTGACGTTGCCGCCATGTATGACGACGCATAGGTAGCGCTCATGAAAAGGGTCGCTGCTCCCGCAACTTTCATATCCAGAACCGTAGGTTCCTTCATCCAAAGGGGTATCGCACAAATCGGAGTTGCAGCTGCTGCTGTCATCCGAATCGCCTATCAGCAATGACGTGCGCGGGGCGTCGATGGGTGGGACCCATGAAGCGGGCCTGATTGATGGAAGTGGCACCCGCTCTGGGAGGCAGAGGGTGCCGGTCTGCCCTACCTGGAATCAGAAGCTACCGAACAGCATCTCGATTCTATCGCATATAGACTCAAAATCTTTGCGGGTGGGCGATGAAGTCGAAAGCGCCGAAGAAGAGGTGATTCTCCGTCACCGAGGAATCATAGATCGCTCCGGATGGGACTGTCATGACCGCACGATCAGCGTCTCCAGTTCCCACAGACGGCGCCAATTAACGAGGTTTCGACTCGTCAATGCCCATTGTTATGGACTTTGGTTTTGGAGAAGATGGGGATGCTGGAAGTCGCGAGACGGTTAACAGGCAAGCAACACGGGGACATGAGGTTTACCCAGGTTTAGGCCCCCGGAGGGAAAACCCTACTCATGCTTGTATGTTCTTGATTACGGCGAAACCGAAGGTTACAGGGGTGCGCAGATGCGATCTGGCATGAGGTGTGTGTATGGGGTGAAGAGATCCTTCTCGTCGTGCCCTCCTGGCCCTTATATAGATAGGCCAGGTCCCGGGGTAGGCCGAGTCGGTTACAGGTTTAGGGTTGAACCCTTTGAAATTCTATCTACAACTAGTCGTGTCTTTCAAGGAGTCGAACTTGTCATGGGATTGGGCCCCGAAATCTTCTTGGACAACAAGTCTTCACGTGGGCCTTCCCTGGGCTGGACCGGGTATACCAATGTTATGAACCCGTAGGGTATATCCATGTCAGTCACCATTTCCCCGATGACTAATTTGGTTTGGAAGCCTTGAGTGCCCCAAAAGTGCATTTTGTTTGCTTGGTTGATCCTCCAAAAGAGTTTTTGAATGGCGGATAGACATCAAAAAAGAGGTTTCCCAAATTGTGGTATGTAAGCTTTGCAACCAAGTGCAAGAATCGGCCGACCACCTCCTTTTCAAATGTCGTTTTACTATTAGAGTGTGGATATCCTTGAATGTTTGGCTAGGCCTCCATGATGTTGAGTCAAGTGATTGGCAAGCCATGCACACCGTTAAAGAATGGTGGTTCGATGGAATCCACAAGAGATGGCAATCAAGGAAGGCCTTGGCTTCCCTTGCGATGTTGGTTTCTTAGGAGATTTGGAAGGAAAGTAATGCTTGCATCTTCCACAACCAATCAATGATTTCAATCATACTAGTAACTAAAATCAAAGATGAGGAGGCTATGTGGTGTCTCATCGGGGACAAAGCTTTGAGTAATGTATGTCAAGCTTCATGCACTAGCCAACGCAACCAAAAGTCCGAACTGATGGAAAGGGCTAGTGCAATCCACTTATACACTTCAACACCCCCTCTCACGTGTGGTGGGGAGAAGTCAGCACGTGCAACTGGAAGAGAGCGACGGCGTGCGAAACTCACGTATGACTCAAGAGGCCTATACGTGGACACAGATGGGTCAACAACAATTTTAGGATAAATTGCGAAATCCAGGACTCGAACTCGAGACCTTAGGCTCTGATACCATGTCAAGCTTCATGCACTAGCCAACGCAACCAAAAGTCCGAACTGATGGAAAGGGCTAGTGCAATCCACTTATACACTTCAACAATGTAATGCCGCGAGAGTATGCTTATCTTTGGTTTTGGCCTTTTGGCCAAGCGTGGTTTGTAAAACCTCTAAAAACCTCTTCTTAATCAATAAAAATGGCAAATCTTTTGCCTTGTTTAAAAAAAGTCGATGAATTAAGCAGATTGCACAGACCAAGGGAAAGATATATTACACACACTAAAAGGTCTTACATTAGGTGAACATATGGAGTAGTATATATCTAAAAGTTCTTACTTTAGTGAACAGAGGTAGTAATATATATGCACAAGGGATATGCTAGTTTTTATAAATATTCATTTGAGAACTAACAACAGTTGTACGACAAGTGGCTTATGTTGTGTTGCTGATATGATTATTCTTGCAAGACAGTACGTTGTTGTTTGTGTTGATAGCGAAAAAACTAGTTAACCTTGTCACCGTGCTATTTAGAGTTCAATGGATTGTGTGGTAGAGCTAGCATGTAACCATGAGCGTCAAACGACACCAATCAGGATCGGTCCATAGATTTTGGAGGCCTAAGGGAAACACAACACTAAGGTCCCTTTGCTTTAAAGTGTAAGAGCTTCCTTAGGATCAAGGGGGCAGTGCCCCCCTACTCAAAAAAAAACTTTTTAAAGATATTTTAAATATTTAAGTAAATTTTAAAGATTATTCTATATTCAAGCATGATTAGAATTTTTGCTTAACAATGTATGTCAAGCTCCACCAGGAAAGACTTAAAAACAATAGTATTCCCAAAAAACTAGTATGATGCAACAAGTTGTTAAATAGTATGTATATTTGATAGATCCATTTTCTTTGTAATCTTGGTGAATAATTTTGAAACTATTTATTTATATTTATCGAGCGATTATATACCATGATATTTATTTCTGCCAATTTCTTCTTTTGTACACGTGTATATACATAAGTACCTCTAGACTGTAATCACAAAACAACATTACCGAAGTAACAGATCTATTTGCATGTGCAAATAATGAATAAAAGAGTAGACATATTAGGCACAAGATTAATATAGGACATAATAGTCTTTTGAACATGTATGATTGGAATCAGATGAGAGATGCTTGTGAAATAGTATAGTCATGTGATTGCATCTTTAGTCTCCACTAATATTTACTCACAACCTCGTGAAGGTGCACGATGATCGTTGTTGGTCTATACATTTGGAGAGGCTAGAAGAAATGCGACATCAAAAAAATATTTACAATTAATGAAGTATGTTTTTGAGAAAGAAGAGTTAGATAACATAAGAGAAATAGTGTACGCCTTGTGTCATTTATATTTTCTAAAATATCCTACGCTGCTGGATATGAAAAATAGAAAAGGACACGGCTATTTGTCTCCCGAGCACACATAGTCCCGCTCGTTGATTGGGTGACTGGTAGGGTTGCAGAAGCGGGCCTGCTTTGACCCGCAAAACCACCATGCATGTACAAATCGTACTACAGCACTCAATCTCCTTTTTAATTAAATTGTACTATTCGGAAACCGAATCCGCCCAGCTTAAGCTGCCGCCTGCAACCCTAGTGACTGGTGCATTGGGTGTTGTGCCGATGTACTCCCATGGAGGAATACGGCTCACCAAAAAAGGTCTCAACGCTGACATTGTATAGTATGTTGTGGGCCTGAGGTGGTGACATGATGAGTGAGGTCGAAGACTCAGAGTTTTTGTATTTCTCGTCACGTGTGTTGTTATCTTCAATTTGTAATGAGACCAGTCAGACGCTCGTGCATAAAAACGTTCCTGCTCAGTCTCTTCACAGATGGTGTATGGTCGGAGCTCTGTTTCTGTGACAGATTGATATTGAGTCCGTTGGAACATTATTTTGTGGACCGATTAACTGGAATAGAAACAATGGACCGTCTATAGATTATGCACTGATATAGGGTAACTATGACCGAATTATTAAATGGAGTAAAATTCACCGTAGGTATCTAAACTTGACACCTTTTTCAACACGATCACTGACCTTAAGAATACGTAACTTACGGTCACTAAATACGGTGATTGTTTTGTTACGGTCACTTGACCGCCGTACAACGGTGTATTCGCTGACATGGCACCAAGTGGACCCCATCTGTCAGCCGACTCAGCCCCTGATCATGCATAGGGACTATTTTAGAGTAATAAAAACAACATGGCTAAATTAAAAAATGACAAATCGATAAGGGCCATCCCAACCGCCACCTCCAACCCGTCATAGGATCCCACCTCTCCGCCGCCGGCGGCCCGAGGCAGGGAGAATGCCCGCAGCTGCTTCCACCCCCTCACCGCGCGCTGCTCTTGCTCCTCTCCGGCGAACCTCCACGTGGGCCCTGCCGGATGCGACGAATTGGGAGATGGGCAACCACTGGCAGTGACGAATCATGCAGTGGGGGAGTGGCCGGAGGCGACGAATAGGGCGGCAGGGGAACAGGGGAGTGGCCGGATGAGATGAATCGAGCGACGGGCGAACATCCGGAGGCGACGAATTGGGCGACGGGCCGCCGTCTGCGGTGACGAATCAGGTGACATAGGAGCCATAGGATGGTAGGAAGGTGACCTGCGGCGTGGCCGTGAGGAACGCCAATAGCACCGGCTGCTCGCACACCAACGGCTCCAGCAGCGGAGGTGGTGGGCATGAGCTTGCTCGAGGGAGACTCGATCGCCGACCTTGGGCCTAGGTTGTACGGCGGCAGGACTGAAGCAGGGCGAAAGGACGCGGTTAGCCAGGCCGGAGCGGAGGCGGGGTAGCGATGGGACAAGACGAAGTGGGAGCCGGAGCTGCGGCGGCATAGGCTGGAGCAGGGATCGGGGTCGGCCGGAGCACAGCGGCCATACGCGGCCAACGCGAGGGCTCCTATGTTCTTGGAGTGTGTGGGTTAATCCCACTCCGTTAGCAGGAGGGTGCCTGTCTTTGCTAATTGATTTTCTGAATATGGTGTTTGCAAAGAGTCTGCCAAATGGGCCTAGAAGCATATGCTAAACAACTTTAGTCTAAGGGCTTTTTTGCATAATTTTTTTATTGTTAGACTGGTCAAAGTATGCCACGTCAGCAAATACATGGCTATACAGATGCTTAAGTGACTATAATGAAACAACCACCGTATTCGGTGACCGTAAATCACGTATTTCTAAGGTCAATGACCGTATCAAAAAAGAGTGCCAAGTTTAGATACCTACGCTGAATTTTACTCTTATTAAATGCATGCGCAAACATGGTCCCATGTCCTGCCGTTTATTTGTTATTAAATTGGTATACCAAGAGAAATACCAATTGTACCACCAATCTTGGTGCGGTTGGGTGGCATGGATAAAGGGATCATCTCTGCTCCAGATCAAAATCGCATTTCTCACTAATGTAGATACATAAACAAGTCTTTGCCCGATACCCCCTACCTTGTTGGCCCCGGGGAGAGCGATCCTTTGACACCAACGAATTCTGCTGATCTCCTTTAAAACAGAGTTCAATGTAAGTGAGAGTTTAACAAATTTCTCTCTCAAATTTGCAATCGTAGCACTGTGGTGGCCTAGCTACATGTTACTTTGTTTTTGGCTTCTCCCTGTGGTAGCCTATGTGTATTTGTCGTCTATGTTTTGCTCGTGTCCATTGTTATATGTTGATCCAAATTCTACAAAGTATAGGCCAACTTCTGACGAGTGGAGCGAGGCCCGTCGCCGGAGGCTTGGGCCGAAGACCTAGGTTTCCACCGATATATAAACCCCTTGTAAGCCGCCGGTTGGGATGAGTTGCATATGTGAAATCCCCGGCGTTTGTAAATACTCCTCGATATAGTGAAGTTTCGCTGGCTGGCGCCCGTGGTTTTTTCCTCTCTTTGTTGGAGAGGTTTTTCCACGTTAAATCTGTGTCCCCCTTGCTGTGTTTTTCGTTTTCGTTCTTTGTTATCTTCTTGTCGCAATTGTAACAAGTGATATCAGAGCCCCAGGTTCTAATCTAGGGTTTGCGACATGTCGTCTTTGAAGTTCGATCTACCACAACTGGACTACACCACAAGATTCTTCTTGTGGCAGGTGAAGATGCGGGCGATTCTCGCCCAAACTTCTGATCTGGATGAAGCGCTGGATGGATTCGGTGAAAAGGATGCTAAGACCTGGTCCGCCGAAGAGAAGCAGAAGGACCGTAAGACTTTGTCTTTGATTCAACTTCATTTGTCCAATAATATTTTGCAGGAAGTACTGGAGATGAAATCTGCTGCTGCCCTATGGGAAAAAATGGAAACGATCTGTGTGTCAAAGGATCTAACCAGTAAGATGAACGTGAAGATGAAGTTGTTCTCGCACAGGCTGCAAGAAGGTGGATCGGTAATGAATCACATATCTGTTTTTAAAGAGATTGTTTCAGACTTGCAGTCTATGGAGGTAAAATATGATGATGAGGATTTAGCTCTTCTACTCTTATGCTCGTTGCCTAGTTCCTATACACATTTTCGTGATACAATATTGTTGAGCCGTGATAAACTAACCCTTGCCGAAGTACATGACGCCCTCAAACAGAGGGAAAATATGAAAACTATGGTAGGGTCAGATGAGACGTCATCCAAGGCTGAGGCTCTGCAGGTTCGTGGCAGGACCGAGCAGAGATACAACAACTATGGCAACAGACATAAGAGCAAGGACGATAGAAGTCGTTCAAAGTCCAAGGGAAAGGATAAATTCTGCAGGTACTGTAAGAAATCTAATCATGTTATTGATGATTGTTGGAAGTTGCAGAATAAGGAGAAAAGAAACGGAACTTACCAACCGAAAGATAGGTCTGAAGGTTCTGGTAAGGCTGCTGTTGTTTCTGATAGTTCTGATGGTGAATGCTTAGCTGTTTTTGCTGCTTGTGCTTCTCGTGATGATGAATGGATACTTGATACTGCATGTTCGTTTCATATCTGCTGTAACAAAGATTGGTTCAGTTCATATGAGTCTGTGCAGACTGGAGATTTTGTGCGTGTGGGGAATGACAACCCATGCCATATCGTTGGTGTTGGATCTGTTAAGATTAGGACACATGATGGCATGACACACACGTTGAGTGAGGTGAAGCACATACCAAGCATGGCCAGAAATTTGATCTCCCTGAGTACCATGGACGTTGATGGATACAAGTATGCCGGTGGGCATCGAGTTCTGAAGGTATCAGAAGGTTTTCTTATTCACATGATAGGTGATATGAATTCTGCTAAATTATATGTTCTTAGAGGTAGCACTTTGCCTGGTATTGCTGCTGCTGTTACTTCTAATGATTCTGATGATTGTGGTAAAACACATCTGTGGCATATGCGTCTTGGGCATATGAGCGAACAAGGCATGGCAGAGTTGGTCAAGAGAGAGCTGATTGATGGTTGCAACATGAGTAAGTTTGAGTTCTGTGAGCACTGCATCTTTGGTAAGCATAAAAGAGTTAAATTCAATGCTTCCGTTCACACCACCAAAGGCATATTAGATTATGTGCATGCTGATGTATGGGTCCGTCCCGTAAGACTTCTATTGGTGGTGCTAATTATATGCTTACTATTATTGATGATTACTCAAGAAAAGTGTGGCCTTATTTTCTGAAGCATAAATCTGATGTTTTTGATGCTTTTAAGAAGTGGAAAGTTATGGTTAAAAAATAGACTGAGAAGAAGGTAAAGGTACTACGTACTGACAATGGTATGGAATTCTGTTCTAATGAGTTTGAGGAGTTTTGCAGTAACGATGGCATGATCAGGCATCACACCATCCCATATACTCCTCAGCAGAATGGCGTCGCAGAGCGCATGAACAGAACCATCATCTCGAGGGCTCGTTGTATGTTGTCTAATGCAGGTATGCATAGGCGTTTCTGGGATGAAGTAGCCAACACAGCGTGTTACCTCATCAACAGGTTACCTTCTATTCCACTTGAGAAGAAAACTCCCATTGAGGTATGGTCAGGTTCGCCTGCTGATTATTCATAGTTGAGAGTTTTTGGCTGCACTGCATATGCTCATGTTGATAATGGAAAGCTAGAGGCTAGGGCTGTTAAGTGCATATTCCTTGGTTATGGTTCAGGAGTTAAAGCATATAAACTATGGAATCCTGAAACTAAAAAGATTTTGCTAAGTAGAAACGTTGTTTTCAATGAGTCCGTTATGTATCATGATAGCTTGCCATCAGATACCTCTCCTGTTGCTGTTGGAGAGGAGAGAGTTAATGTGCAGGTGGAGAACCTGCAGAAAACTGTTGATAATGATGCTATCGTTGAAGATACACATGAGGAAAACATTGATGATATTGTTGTTCAGCACTCACCTACTGTTTTGCAGCAGCCACATGAGTCCATTGCTGCTGATAGACCGAGGCGTAACTGTGGTCCTCGTCCTCGTTTAATTGAAGAGTGTAATCTTGTACATTATGCTTTGAGTTGTGCTGAACAGGTGGAGAACGATTCTGAACCTGCTACATATAATGAAGCCATTGCATCCGTTGATCGCGAGAAGTGGGTTTCTGCTATGCAAGAAGAGATGCAATCGCTTGAGAAAAATGGCACATGGGATGTTGTGCGCTTGGCTAAACAAAAGAAGGCGGTCCGCTGCAAGTGGATCTTCAAGAAAAAGGAAGGTCTATCTCCCGAAGATCCTTCAAGGTACAAGGCAAGGTTAGTAGCAAAAGGGTTCAGCCAGATTCCAGGTATTGATTACAATGATGTGTTCTCTCCAGTTGTGAAGCATAGTTCCATTCGTACTTTCTTTAGTATTGTGGCTATGCGTGATCTTGAGCTTGAGCAGTTAGATGTCAAGACTGCTTTTCTGCATGGAGAGCTTGATGAGGAAATATACATGGACCAACCCGAAGGGTTCATAGTGCCTGGTAAAGAGGATTTTGTGTGCAAATTAAAGAAGTCTCTTTATGGCTTAAAGCAATCTCTAAGACAGTGGTATAAAAGGTTTGATTCATTTATGATCTCACATGGTTTGAGAGGTCTAAATATGATAGTTGTGTTTATATCAAGTTTGTTGATGGGTCACCTATATACTTGCTGCTATATGTTGATGATATGTTAATTGCTGCCAAGGGCATGAAAGAAATCACTACTTTGAAGGCACACCTAAGTAGTGAGTTTGAGATGAAGGATCTTGGTGCTGCTAAGAAGATCTTAGGTATGGAGATTACCCGAGATAGAAAATCTGGTTTGTTATTTCTTAGTCAGCAAAGTTACATTAAGAAAGTTCTTCATCGTTTTAATATGGATGGTGCCAACTCAGTTAGTACTCCTATTGCTCCTCATTTTAAATTATCAGTTTCTCAATGTCCTACTACTGATGAAGAGTTTGAGTACATGTCAAAGGTGCCATATTCTAGTGCTGTTGGTTCTTTGATGTATGCCATGGTTTGTTCTCGTCCTGATTTATCATATGCTATGAGTTTGATAAGTAGATACATGGCTAATCCGGGTAAAGAACATTGGAAGGCTGTTCAGTGGGTTTTCAGGTACCTTCTTGGCACTTCCAATACTTGTTTGAAGTTTGGCAGGACCGGTGAGGGACTCGTTGGCTATGTGGATTCAGATTTTGCTGCCGATTTGGATAAGAGAAGATCCCTCACAGGTTATGTGTTTAATGTTGGTGGTTGTGCTGTTAGCTGGAAGGCTACCTTGCAGGCTGTTGTTGCACAATCTACTACTGAAGCTGAATACATGGCTATTGCTGAAGCTTGCAAAGAATCTGTTTGGTTGAAAGGTTTGTTTGCTGAGCTTTGTGGAGATGATTCTTGCATTACTTTGTTTTGTGACAGTCAAAGTGCCATATACCTTACAAAAGATCAGATGTTCCATGAGAGAACTAAGAACATTGATGTCAAGTACCATTTTGTTAGAGACATTGTTGCGCAAGGTAAATTAAAGGTATGCAAGATCAGCACTCGTGATAATCCTGCTGATATGATGACTAAACTTGTTCCTGTTGCTAAGTTTGAGCTTTGCTCGAACTTAGTTGGTTTAACTGATTAGCCCAAGTGGCTATTGACGCCGAAAGTATTTGCTTTGTTTGTTCAGGGAGATGGTTGCTCAATTTGTCTCAAGGTGGAGTTTGTTATATGTTGATCCAAATTCTACAAAGTATAGGCCAACTTCTGACGAGTGGAGCGAGACCCGTCGCCGGAGGCTTGGGCCGAAGACCTAGGTTTCCACCGATATATAAACCCCTTGTAAGCCGCCGGTTGGGATGTGTTGCATCTGTGAAATCCCGGCGTTTGTAAATACTCCTCGATATAGTGAAGTTTCGCTGGCTGGCGCCCGTGGTTTTTTCCTCTCTTTGTTGGAGAGGTTTTTCCACGTTAAATCTGTGTCCCCCTTGCTGTGTTTTTCGTTTTCGTTCTTCGTTATCTTCTTGTCGCAATTGTAACATCCATCTAGAAAGAATTAATAATAAGATTACTACCGTTGTATTAAAAAAACTTGCACATGAGATCTGGATGGGCAAAGGCGAAAAGGAATTTGGGGCACTATCTCTCGCAAATGTTCTTCTAGCTGCCGTTTTACACAACCCATGAACGCGTCAAATAATGACATAAAGATTCACTGAATTAAGACACACGCTAAGGGAAAGATATATTACACACGCTACTACTCCAAAGTCCAAACAAAAACCAAGAACACGTACGTGGGAGAAAAATGAAAAGACTGAACAACACAAGAATAACCGCGAGCAAAGCACACCATCAATCATTTGGCGATCACCACGTCTATCTCATCATGCCGACGGGCGTGGCCGGCGCCCCCATCACCTGCGTCCCCGTGACGCCCCGCCTCTGCCGCTCCATGTTGGCCTCCCAGCCTTGCCACACGCAAACGGACGGGCAGATCCCATCGTCAGTGTAAAAAGCGCAATGAACAGAAATTTACTTGGTTTCGTTGAAGCAACGAATCAACTGATCAGCAATGGATTGCAGAATTAATTAAGGCGTGCACCTACATACCGATCCCCATGTCGAATCCGCGGTTCTTGAGCTCGCGGTACTCCTGGCAGAGCGCGCACCACTCGCAGCACCAGTGCACGAGGAAGTCCGGGCACTCCCCCTCGTCCAGGTCGTAGTGCGCCCGCATCTTGGTCCGGTACACGCACGAGTAGAGGCAACCCATCCCCGTGAAGACATAGATCGCCGCGTAGAGCGCTCCGCTCCCGGCACACGCTGGCACACATCAAATCAAATCACATTCACACGGTTCCATAGAACACATACTAGGAAGAGACTGAAAGGAGGCAGCAAGAACTCACAGCAGGATCCTCTGTCCACGATGTCGGCGATCTGCCCGAACGTGATGCAGGGGCACAGGCACGTGATGAGACCTTCACGAAAGAGGTAGCACACACTTGAGCGGCCATATTGCTACCTCTAGTCTAGCTCTGAAGAACAAGAAGGGAAATCGCTGGATTTTTTGGAAGAAGACATAGAGACCGACTTACAGTTCCCGGGGTCGTCCATGCAGTGGAAGAGGCTGGTGGACCACCGCCTCAGCCCGGCGGCGGGGCGCGAGTGGTTCATCGCGTGGTTGCTGTACGTCGCCTGCGGCGGCGCCGCCGGTGCCGGAACGCCGTTGCTGTACCTGCTCATGCCGTCGTACGACTCGCTAGGGGTGGTGGGATACATTGCTTGGCCAACGCGAACGTGCTTTGTTTATGCGTGTGCTAGAGCGAGGGGCAGGACCGCAGGCGCAGGACCCGGTGCTCATTTAAAGCATCTACTACTAATGAGTCTCTCCCAAGTCTTTTCTTTATTTATTTTTTCTTGCGCCAATCAGTCGGTCTCTGAGTGTGACTAGTCGTCGAGTCAAGAGTACCGGCAAATTGTACGTGCATGCAACACGGTAATACTCCCTCGGTCCCACAGGCTTATATTTTTTCTACTACCCTATCCCAGTTTATAAGACTTACGCGTATATCTAGGTCATTCGCATGAGCTATATAATATAAAATTTATATCATTAGAAAATGTAATATTTGAAGTTTCTAATAATATAGTTTTTATCTTATGTACCTCATGCTAAGTTGGTTAATTTATCGACCTAGAAATACGCGTAGGTCTTATAAAACGAGACAGAGGGAGTAGTCAAGTTACTTCCTCCGTGTCCCATTTATTAGGCATGTACATAGTTTAAAAATAACTTTAATCAATAATTTTGGTTAACAAATTTTATATAATATGTCACAAAAATTATACCATCGAATTTATCTTTAAAAATAGTTTTTATTGGTATATTTTTTGGTACATATATTACATATTTTATTGATCAAAATTGATGGTAAAATATTTTCTTAAACTACATATGTGCCTAATAAACTGGACCAGAGGAAGTACATAAAATAAAGCTTGACCAATTTTAAACAAAAATACCAAGAATTATGATAGAAAATATGTTTCACGATGTATTAAAGAGTATAGATTTCGTATTGTGAATATTAATATTTTTCTCTAAAAACTTAATCAAACTTTACATAATTTGATTTTTTTTTAAAAATATAAGCCTTAAACTCTGAAACGGAGGTAGTACTTTGGACGCTTCATGCTTGTAGGCGCCTAGTTTGTGCCAAATATGCCACTGTGTGCAATTAGTGTCCCTGGCCGACCTTACAATGAATTGCAATAATTGTGGGTTTCCTAAATTTCATTGAATAGTTTCGTTTGGGAAGAACATGAGTAGTGCTTTCTGAGCATCATCTATGCACGTCTAGATCTTAGAAACATTTTCTCACGCCAAGTGTTTGTCTTGCTAGCCAACTAGTATAGAAAAAAAAATACTGAAATGAGAGTCTTGGTCGTTGCCATCATATACTTTTCCTATCCATACTTGCCAACTTGTCGACGAACCATGCAACAAAAGAAAAAGGGTTAGGTTTCAAAACTATTGAAGTCTAACCAAACGAGGTGACAGGCTGACAGCAAAGTATTGGAGTATGTGGGATGGATATAGTATAGTTTTTCTTTCTGATCGGGTTGCGCTGCTTGTCTTCAAGACAGGGTACTCGGTCACATGCGAAACCTTGGGCCCTTAAATAATGCACTCCCTCTAAACTTGTTTACGTTAAACAACATCTAGCTGTATGCTATGTATACTAATATATTCTCTCTGTTTTAAAATATAAGATGTTTTAGTTTTTTAACAAGATGTATCTAGACTTTTTTTAGTATGTAGATTCACTTTAAACTTGAGTGAACCTACATATTACAAATAATCTAGATATATTTGCTTTACAAAGCTAAAATATATTATATTTTGAATCGGAGGGAGTACAACAGCAGTGCGAGGTGGAATGCTTATGGTACATGGCAGTATCAACTTTGGATTTGCTGAAACAGTCGACTGACGTTTACGGCTTACCTAATGGCTAAGTATTGACTGTATTTGCTGTTTCTCGGAAGGAAGCCTACCAGTATTAATTTGCGGGCAAAGTCCCCTCTTATCTTATAGACTACAATCAGAGGGTGCTGATTTTTCCTTTACATCGATGCAGAATGATGGTTTAGCTGATCACGACTCACGACTGACGATTTGATAAACCAGCACCTACTGTCATCTGTCAATTGCTGCATGGGTCCAATATCACTGCTAGGTGGACCAAAGTTTATTGATTTTCTTCTGCTCAAGGGAGCAGGTACAAATTAATATAAAATGAGTCTTGAGTGGATCCACCATCTCTAAACTTATATGAAGCGCTCATTCAGGTTTATTTTTTAAACAAAGCAAAAGATTTGCCTTTTCATAGTTTTCAGACAAATGCTTAGGACAAGGCCTATGACTTGGAGGGAGTGTCTACCCTCCCGGTATTACATTACTCAAAAAAAAAAAATCCACCAAAGATCAAGCTTGCGCTTCATCTTTATCTTATTTACTACTATGAAAGAAGGAGAGTAGGTGTGTCCGAAAACTCTTTCCAAATTTCCCAAAAAACTAGCATAAGCAAGGAAGCTATAACTTTTGTTTCTTTTATTTTTTTTGAAGCGCTATCTTAGTTGACCAATCTTCGATGCAAGGTTCATGCAATCACTTTGCCGGTAATAAATTGCTAATTTCGCACCAAGCAAGAATTTCTTTATATATCCGGATGGTAAATCTACAGTTGTAGAGGAGGTGATTTGTCGACTCTTTGGAATTTATTAGATAATGGGAAATCTCCACAATTAGACCAACCTCTTTTTTGAAGTCTATCCACCATACAAATTTGGTTTTGCAAAACCTGCCATGAAAGAACTTGTATTTAGGAGGATCCCACACCTTACAAACTGTGGCATTTAGGGAAGTAAATGTGAGGCCTTCAAATTGCATTTTGTACCGGGGCGATGGTATATTTCCCATCATTTGTGAATTTCCAATGGATGGAGTTGGAAACTTTGCGGTTAAGTTGGATACCGGCAATCAATTCCCAAATGGTGACAAATTCTTGAATGTGAGCCACCTGAATACCTTGTTGAAGATTAAGGTGATTGACCTAAAAATCTGTTCAATAGCCTTCTGAACCCTGCATTTTTTCCTCTCTGCTCTTTCAAAAATCCTAGGGGCTATGTCTCTTGGCCTCGATCCTCCAATCCAAGAGGAATGCCAAAACTTGGCCTTATCTCCATTCCTAATCGTAACTATCATAGCCACTGCAAATAGAGTCCAGTCTTGATCATTGCAAGGGTTTCCAAGGCCAATCTAAGCTTTAGAATCATCAATCCACTTAAGCCATCCATCCTAGCCTTAGGGCTAAAGAAACCTTCTCTAGATTTAGGCTTCCAAGACCCCCAAGCTTGGTTAGGCGACACTACTTACCTAAGCAAGCATTCAAAAAACAACGGGATGCATGATTGCACAAAATTTTTCATCGAACAAGAACATTGCATAAGACTCTACACATGCAGAAGTAACTTCCCCAAGCTAGAACTTTTGCAAGGACCAAACTTGAATATATTACTATAAGAAAAAAATGCAGTTATAAAAAGAGATTGTGAGAAGTGGTTACCTCCCCAAGCTTAAACAAATCAAGGGTAACACACTTTACCATTGAGATACAAATAACCTCACTTTTGATGGACATGGACCTTTGGTTTAACGAATACTTCCTTGTTGAAGTGTTGAGTTGAAACAACCAAGTGTCTTATGCAAGTATTTGCACGCTTGGCACATACCATACACGTCATCGCATAAGGTCCAAGTCCCTACGAAAATAACAAACAAAGTAAAAACAAATGATTCGGTGTACGAACAGAGTTCTTTCACCCAACCGTGGAAAGGAACATGAAACACTACAGAGAATTATAGGCTAGGGAGTTTCAAAGGTAGGTAAAATAAAATGAAGTACAATGGAACACGTAGAAGGTAACCCACTAACCTGAGGTTGTCAAAATAAAAATATTATAGGGTTTATAACCTTTATATACTTGTCCTTTCCCTTACTGCGTCGTGCTGCCTCTTGGTACGGGCGCGTGGTACAGACGGATCCCACCCATACCGCGCCTTGTCTTCTCTCCCCTTTTTTTGAAGGGTTCCGTCAAAGTTGATAAGACCGGGTGGTACGGGCGGGATGCACCCGTACGGTTGATCGTTATCTCCTCTGGATCTCTTTCATGTTTCCTTCGCCTGGTAACGAGGTCGGTATGGGCAAACGGTACGGACGCGTCATACCGTACTGATGCTCGTTAAGCGTATTGTACCCTTCCCAGAGAATTTTTTGCTTCTTCTGATTTGTCACATGAGCGGTACAGGCGCGCAGTACGGACGGATCCGCCCGTACCGCTGCTCATTATGCTCACTGTGAACTCCAGAACAAGTTATTTTTCTCCGAGGATTTTATTGTAGACCTGAAACATTAGTCCAGCATCCAAACAAAGAAAACATATATTTTTGTTGAGAAGATTTAACCAAGATATGCAAACATTATTAGAGAAACCAGAAATTTTGCCTTTTGAAAATAGTCCCAAGCCAACTCTAATAGAGAATCATGCAAATATATACAAGTGCGTATGCAATATGAATGCAACTATACTCAAGACACAAAATTAAGAAAGACACCTAAAAACTTCTAGGTTGCCTTCCGAGAAGCGCTTTCTTTAAAGCCATATAGCCATGCTTAGATGCTCCATTAAGTCATTCACTGGATCCTAGGGGATATCAATTTGAGGTGTACTTGTACTTACCTCTAGCAAAGGGTTGGAGCATCTCATAGTAGAGTGTGATCAAAGTCGTACCCTCTTGTGGTGCATCGACATCATGTAGATGAATAGGTTCTCGCTTCCAAGCGAGTGTGGATGCACCTAGTGTGGTGAGCATGCACCCTTATATAGCTGCAACAAAGAGGATTAAAGGTTAAAATATTATTATTGAACTTTTAACTTGGTTACCATTGTAGGGGAACACTTCATAATATTCTTCCTTTGCAACAGGGAGTAAATCAAGTCCCTGCATATTAGCATCGAAAGATTCATAGCAAGGTTATATCTCTAGTTCATCATTAGTAATGCTCTCCTCATGAGTGTCTAGGCACAAGGCCTCCGCAGATAAAT
The DNA here is from genome assembly GCA_916181665.1 of Avena sativa. Classification (NCBI taxonomy): domain Eukaryota; kingdom Viridiplantae; phylum Streptophyta; class Magnoliopsida; order Poales; family Poaceae; genus Avena; species Avena sativa. The sequence goes on from OV702284.1 coordinate 164,223,179, forward strand.
TACAATCAGTTTTAGCATTATAAGAATCATTACTAGAGAGATAGGCATCACTAACAAACAAAGTATTTGTAGTGTACCAATGTTTGTCAACCTCACTTTTGTGCTCCTCATTTTCATCTTGTGATTCCTGCAAATGATTATCTTTGGGCACTACGGCTTTACACCATACCTTACTCTCCAACACAAGTGAAATTGATCATATGTGCACCTAGAGGGGGGGGGGTGAATAGGTGCTACTCAATTTTTAGATCTTTTTCAATTTTAGGCTTGACATAAAGTAAATTCTCTAGATATGCAACTACAAGAATTTCCCTATTTGCAAACCTATTTACTAAACACGTAAAGAGAGGAGCGAGGAAACCATAGTGGAGCACGCGGAGACACAAGGATTTGTTTTACTGCAGTTCCTTCCTTGTTAAGGGAAGTACATCTGCGTTGGAGGGGTGGGCGGTTCTAAGACCACCACGCCACAATAGGCCTCACCCTATTCTCCGATGGATCTCGCCATGAAAGGCCTTATCCACCTTCTCCACTATTGGTAACCTTCGAGGCGGGAACTGGTGCCTTTACAACTCTAGCGGGGCACACATTGATGCTCCATTCTTGACGTCGTAAACATATCTATAATTTTTGATGCTCCATGCTTGTTTTATATCAACTTTCTTATGTTTTGTATACATGTATTTTTATACATTTTCTGGAACTAACCTATTGACAAGATGCCACTATGCCAGTTGCCTATATTCTTTTGTTTTTGGTTTCAGAAAAGCTAGTAAGGAAATATTCTCGGAATTGGACGGGACAAAAGCCAAAGTTAATATTTTTACCAGAAGGATCACAGAGTCCGAAGGTCAGCCGAAGTGGGGCCACGAGGTGGACACACCTGGTGGCAGCGTGGCAAGGGGGGCACGCCAGCCCTAGGTGTGGGCCCCTCGGGCGCCCACCGACCTTGCCCCTTCGCCTATAAAAGCACGCCGATGCAGAAATTCTAAGTACCTGATCAAATCTCCACGAAACAGTCTGTAGCCGCCGCCACCATCGTACCTAGATCGGGGGATCCGAAGCTCTTTCCGGCACCCTTCCGGAGGGAGAGATCATCCCGAAGGCCTTGTTTATCACCATGCCAGCCTCCGGAGTGATGCGTGAGTAGTTCACCCTTGGACTATGGGTCCATATAGTAGCTAGATGGTTGTTTCTCCTCCTATGTGCTATCATGTTTAGATCTTGTGAGATCCGTTCATGATCAAGATCATCTATTTGTAATCATACATGTTGTATTTGCGGGGATCTGATGGATATTGAGATACCATGTCAGATTGATTATTGATTCTATCATGTCTATGTTGTTTGTCATCTTGCATGCTCTCCGTTGTTCGTAGATGCTTTGGCCAAGTAGATGCCTGCAACTCCAAGAGGGAGTATTTATGCTCGATAGTAGGTTCATGCCTCTAGTAATCTGAAGTGACAGAAATCTCTAAGGTTGTAGATGTGTTGTTGCTACTAGGGAGAAAACAACAATCCTTTGTCAAAGGGAAATTGTATTGTTTACTTTACACACATTGCTTAATGCAATTATCTATTGCTTGCAACTTAATAGTGGAAGGGGTTCAGATGATACCCTAAAGGTGGATTATTAGTCATAGATGCAGTTGGATTATGGTCTATGTATTATGTTGTAATGCCCAAACAAATATCGTAGGAGTCTAGATGTCTAGTATATGCATTGTTATGCTTTCTCAATCTGTCAATTGCCCCACTGTAATTTGTTCACCCAACATGCTATCTATCTTATGGAGAACACCTCTAGTGAACTGTGGACCCCGATCCATTCCTTTATCATTGATATACCATCTACGATTTACTGTTTACCGTTACTTTCTACAAGCAAAACACTATCTTCCACACTATACATTTAATCCTTTGTTTTCAGCAAACTGGTGAGATTGAGAACCTCACTGTAAGTTGGGGCAAAGTATTGAGTTTGTGTTGTGTAGGTTTCAAGTTGTTAGCAACACCTTGGAGTTATTTCCTTACTCCTACTAGTTCGATAACCTTGGTATCATAACTGAGGGAAACTTGCTGCTGTGCTCATCATACCTTCCTCTTGTGGTTCCCAACGAGCTCTACTTATCTGAGCCATCAAGCACTTTTCTAGCGCCGTTGCCGGGGAGTTAAGGACAACTTCAATCTCTTCTTCCTCGTCAATCAATTTTCAAGGAGAAAGAAGATTCGTGCAAGGGGAGTCTCTGACAACCAATATCTTTACTTTGTTTTTGTTTTGCTTAGTTTCTTTTGCTTTGTTTTTCTTGTTTCTTTTTATAAAAAATACAAAAAATTAATTTTGCTTGGTTTGATTTTTCTTATAAAAAACACAAAAAGATTAGTTCTTTCTATAGCTGTCACCTTGTTCTTAGCTCACCATGTTGATCCCTAAGTTCACCCTGAAATACCTTTCAATAGGTAGTGGCTCTATAATTGGGAAAGATAATATTGAAGAATTCTTGAATCATGTTAGCAATCATGAGGATATTGAGGATAGATCCTTAGCAGAACTTGCTCCAAATTATGAAATTACTCCAGCTTCTTTAGTTCACATGTTGGAGGCTAGGTTTGTTAATCTTAACCCCATGATGCAAGTAATGTTTCTTAAACTTAAAGAAATTAAGGATACTGAAAAGAGATAATTTATTCTAGAAACTTTGCTTAAAGAATTCAATGATGTTGCTAAAGAAACTAGAAAGGTCTTTGTCGTTTTAATATGCTAGGATCATGTGTAGATGTTATGGGTACACTAGGAAAGTTGGACGAAACCAAATCCAAAAATGGAGAGAAAATTAAAATACCAATTCCTTTCAAACTTGTAGGAATGCATGAAGCCTTAGAAAAGAATTTTGATTGGATTGTTCCTGATAACCCGTTTGATGAAAATAGTGAACCCAAGAGTATTGAGAGAGGATCCTCTAGAACTTATTTGGATGAGATACCTTGCCTTGTTTAAGAAATTTCTGGTATTGATCTTAATGCTTCTTCATTTGAAAATACTTGATTCTTGCTTTCCATGCCTAACTTAAAGGCGTTAAAGAAAAGTATTATTGGGGGATAACCCAAGTTATTTTTATTTTAGTGAGTTTTCCTTTTGTTGAGTCTTGGAAGTTATTACTTATGTAATAACCTTTACTTATCCTTTTTTTGTGGTTTTTGTGCCAAGAATAACCTCTAATGAGAGGGAAGTAAGATTTAGGGAAGTTGCTGTCCCGTAACAGATTTCTGTGCTTCACTGTAAAAATTCGTGAAACATACCAGTATGTCGGATTGAGCTTTAATTTTCTGGGAATATGCCCCGGGTTATTATATAACTTTCATTAGTTCAACACTTTTCGATTTGAGCAACATAAGATCTTCGAAAAAATCGGGTTTTACCTGCTGGTCTGTTTTGACAGATTTCTGCCATTATTTGCATTTGCCTCTTATGGATTTCATTTTGAGTTCTCTTTGATCACTTGAGCTTTTAAAAGGAATTGATACAGTAGCTTGTGTTTTAATGAAAGATTTACTTGTGTTGAAACTATACCCAAAGACTTATTATCTTAAATACACTAATGTTGCTAATGAAGATTGTGTGAAGTTTTGTATGAAGGAAATTTTTTCAAGTGTAGGGAAAGAATGATGTAATGAGATGAAGAATGGAGAAAATCTCAATCTTGGGGATGCCACCCGTGTCACCCCAAGAAATATTCAAGAGGTACAAGCGTCAAAGCTTAGGGATGCCCAAGGCATCCCCTACTTCATCAATAAAAATCTCAGGTCTCTTTTTAGACACTTTATTTTTATTGCTTCATGCACTATTTTGTGGTTCTTGGAGTGTCTTTGTTTTTGTCTTTAGTTTTGTTTTGTATGGTTTTCTGAATAAATTAGTTGGACCCCTACATTCGTATTTTGTTTCAAATAAGTTGATTGGTGTTGGAAAAGAGTAGGAAGTTTCATGCTTAATTGGTACAAAAGGAGCATTGTTTTGACAGTGGCTTAGAATTTATCATGGCATGCTAGATGTTGCTTTGACCTGATGCTTAGTGATTATTGCTGTAGCATGACTTGTTCCAAACAATTGAGATTGTTTAATGTGCCTTGAAAGAATCATGTGTTGTTTTAGCATACAAAAGCATAATATTGTGGTATTCTCCTTTAATGCTTTATTTGGGTTGAATTGGCACATGCTTACACCATGTTAATACTATGAACCAGTCACCTTAGCCTCTATGATCATTTAGTTTTTGACCTATGATAACACTTTATGCTTTAATTAATAATGTTTTGTCGCTTTGCATGATTATGAACATTATTGCTCTCTTAGTTGGTTGCTCCCAGTCTTTTGCTAGCTTCGACTTGTACTCAGTATGAGCTCTACTCGTGCATCCAACTCCCAAGAAACCAAGTTATTCCAAAAAGTCCACTATAAATTCATATGCATGGTGTGTTACACCATTCCAAGTATATTCATGTTTTTATCTATCTTCCAAATTAAACTTGTTATGTGAAAATTAGTGATTAAAGCTCTCACAAACTTGATGGCACACTTTACTTTCTTGCTACTAATAAACTTGAACCATTGTGTCATATATGTTGTTTATATGCTTGCACTTATAAGTTGGGAATTAGCAGAACCATGTTTTCATGGGGAACGCTTTCAACACTTGTACATATTATCCAGTTGATATCATGATCTTTTGTTTATGGATGTCGGCGGTGTGAAATAAAAGGGGAGCTTGTAAGTTCATGGAGTATTATATATGTGTTAGAGAAACGCCTGGGAGGCTAGCCTAAGCCATGCCTAATCATGGTGGAAACTTACAGCAAAACATAGTGAGCAATCTATGAAGCATCTTCAGAAAAAAATATAGAAAAAAAGAAAAAAAAGAAGCATGCTCACGGTAAATAAAAAGATCGCTGAGATGCTCACTATCTGTTGCCTTATCATTTTGATATGGTATAGCTCCTGTGTCATGGGGCAAGAGGCACCCCGTTAGCGGTTCTCTATGATACACATATAATTACAATGACAAGAACTTCCTTGTGAATAAAGTTGAGTAGCATGAGGAACGACCCTCGTACTCAAGGGACATGAGATTGCCAACTTATGATCTATCAAGCATATACTTCATATTTGTTTCATTTTAACCTTAATCACTTCAAGATGCTTATGATAGGGGCAATGATAGCTGAAAGCTAAAAAGTACCATAATTTTTGGAAGCTCTATATGAAACTTGAAATCCCTACTTCCCTCTTTGAAGGGCCTTTCTTTTTTACTTTTCTGCACCAACTAGGAGAGCATAGTTGTCATTCTTAGTTTAATGTGCATTGTACCAAAACTTATTGATTGATTCATAATGTTGATATTGCTTGTTCTTAAATTATTTGTATCGAGTCACCCTTATGAACTTTGAAGGTGTCCTATGCATTTATGTTTTGCTATACCATGAAGAACAAGCTGAATACCACTCTTGCTATGTTATCTATATGTGAAACAAATAAACATATTTCAATGCATTGTTTTTCATGATCTTTTGATAGTTACTTTTCATGTTACAATGTAGTTGCTATGTCTTATTGTTAGAACTACATCTTTCATGCTCATGTTTAGAGTACTTTGATCTCAGCTATCAATGCTTTACAAATATTTTGATCAAAATTGTGATAGCATGTCACCTAAAAAATTATTCTTTTTATCACGTACCTATTCGAGGACGAGCAAGAGTTAAGCTTGGGGATGCTTGATACGTCGTAAACATATCGATAATTTTTGATGCTCAATGCTTGTTTTGTATCAACTTTCTTATGTTTTGTCTACACTTTGAGGTATTTTTATATATTTTCAATAACTAACCTATTGACAAGATGCCGCAGTGCCAGTTGCCTGTTTTCTGCTGTTTTTGGTTTTAGAAAAGCTAGTAAGGAAATATTCTCGGAATTGGACGGGACAAAAGCCAAAGTTAATATTTTACCAGAAGGAACACGAAGTCCGAAGGGCAGCCGAAGTGGGGCCACGAGGTGGCCACACCTGGCGGCGGCACGGCCAGGGGGTGCACCAACCCTAGGTATGGGCCCCTCGGGCGCCCACCGACCTTGCCCCTTCGCCTATAAAAGCACCCGATGCAGAAACCCTAAGTACCCGATCAAATCTCCATGAAACAATCCATAGACGCCGCCACCTTCGTCCCTAGATCGGGGGGATCCGAAGCTCTTCCCGGCACCTTCTAGAGGGGAGAGATCATCCCGGAGGCCTTCTTCATCACCATGCCAGCCTACAGAGTGATGCGTGAGTAGTCCATAAAGTAGCTAGATGGTTGTTTCTCCTCCTTTGTGCTATCATGTTTAGATCTTGTGAGCTCTGTTCATGATCAAGATCATCTATTTGTAATCATGCATATTGTGTTTGCGGGGATCCGATGGATATTGAGATACTATGTCAGATTGATTATTGATTCTATCATGTCTATGTTGTTTGTGATCTTGCATGCTCTCCATTGTTAGTAGATGCTTTGGCCAAGTAGATGCCTGCAACTCCAAGAGGGAGTATTTATAATCGATAGTAGGTTCATGCCTCTAGTAATCTGGGGAAGTGACATAAATATCTAAGGTTGTACATGTGCTTTTGCTACTAGGGAGAAAACAACAATCCTTTGTCCAAGGGAAATTGTATTGTTTACTTTACACACATTGCTTAATGAAATTATCCGTTGGTTACAACTTAATACTGGAAGGGGTTCGGATGATAACCTGAAGGTGGATTATTAGTCATAGATGCATTTGGATTACGGTCTATGTATTATGTTGTAATGCCCAAACAAATCTCGTTGGAGTCAAGATGTCTAGTATATGCATTGTTATGATTTCTCAATCTGTCAATTGCCTTGCTGTAATTTGTTCACCCAACATGTTATCTATCTTATGGAGAACACCTCTAGTGAACTGTGGACCCTGGTCCATTCCTTTATCATTGATGTACCATCTACTGTTTACTGTTTACCATTACTTTCTACAAGAAAATCACTATTTCCACACTATACGTTTAATCCTTTGTTTTCAGCAAACCGGTGAGATTGACAACCTCACTATAAGTTGGGGCAAAGTATTGAGTTTGTGTTGTGCAGGTTCCAAGTTGTTAGCAACACCTTGGAGTTGTTTCCTTACTCCTACTAGTTCGATAACCTGGGTTTCATAACTGAGGGAAACTTGTTGTTGTGCTGATCATACCTTCCTCTTGGGGTTCCAAACGAGCTCTACATATCTGAGCCATCACCCATCCACAACCAAATTGGAGGCTCCCGTAATGACAACAAGATGTCACAAGAACAAGGATTATCAATATAATCAAATCAAGGATCTAGATATTTGCAAGAAATACTAGATCGAGGGTTCTCCAAATGAATAGAGAGGAGGTGAAGCGCTTGGTTGCTGTTGATGAAGATCGAGCCCCCCTCCTTCGATTTCCAAAGGGACGGGGCCTTTGGGTGTATGAAGGTGGAGATCTCTTGGATGGAACTTGAGGAGCAGATCTTGTTTTTTTTCGAATGAACCAAGAGTTCTGGCAGGAGGGAGATGGTGTGTTTAAATACCCCCTGCCCAGAAATGGCCGTTGGTGAAGTTTGGAGGCGGATTATCCGCCCCCACTAGGGGCGGACTATCCGCCCTGAGGGAAATATCCGCCCCCGGGATGGAAAGTCTGGGGGGAAATCCGCCCCCACATAGTGGTCGCGTCGGGCTTTACTTGGTGAAATCCTCGAGGGGGCGGATTATCCGCCCCCCCAAGGGGTGGACTGTTCCCCCTGGGAAAAAATCTGCCCCACAGACGGTAAGTCTAGGGAAACTCCCCCCTCTCCGAGTGACGCGCCGTGGTGACCTTTGCAAATCTCCTGGGGGGTGGATTATCCCCCCCCTTGAGGGGCGGATTATCCGGCCTGGGCAAAAACTCAGGCCCTGGCCGGACAATATGAGACATAATATGCCCCCTCTATGGGTGGCGCGCCCTTGCGCCCTTTGATGTTGGGGTAGGGGTGGATTATCCGCCCCCTGGCAGGGGCGGATTATCCGCTGTCCAAAAACACTTTGAGGATCCGCAACACTTCAACACACATTAAATAGTCCTTGATATTGTTATCTAACATAGAAAACACTAGAGATTATGAAATGTTCTTTCAATCTCCCCCTTTTTGGTGTTAGATGACAATACTAGGATTTGCAACTAAAACCTACTAACAACATCTTCAATAAATGAAAGAGGCTCCCCCTACATGTGTGCATATTAATAACTTTCATTTGAATACAGATGCACACACTAAGGAACAAGCCAATTTCATAACATTGATGGCTATAACAAGGATGAGTTAGGAAACATATGTCATACCACCAGGATGTGAAATAGCCAATATGATAAGTGAGAATATTAGGCCTCGAAAACATCCCACCATATTGATGCAACAATAGATAACTCCATAATTCCATATGACATCAAGATAATTCCACACTCCATAGATAAATCGAGAATTCCATACGGATAGTTCCACAAGATAAATCTAGAATTCAAGAATTCCACACATAAGCCATAGTCCCACACACGACATAGTCTCATAAAAAACCAAGCACAAATAGGAGTTCAACACTAAAAGGGAACAAGCAACCGATAAAGAAAACGAATGGTAAAGAGGAAAATGCTTGCACCCGACCCATGCCCATGAAAATCCGAAACCTAAATAGAACTACTTCTCCCCCTTTGGCATCGAAATGCCAAAAAGGAAGAAGAGCGATGCTAGCGCCCCAGAAGATCACTCCTCGTCATCCTCCTCGTAGTTGTAGTCATCCCCGTCCCCTTCCTCTTCATCATAATCATCATCATCAACTGGAGGAGTAGGCGCCCTAGGCGGTGCAGGAAACAGGTGACTCTCGAGCTCGCCATAATTAATCCCTGAGGTGTTCCACTGAGCATATGGTTCTAGAGCTGTAGGAGGTGGTAGAAGGCCAGATGCCCCAGATACATGGTGGAGAATGAGCTGCTGGGTGTGGGCCATATCATGGCTCCTCCGGTATGCATCATACTGGCCCTTGTGAGTGTCGACGCCCATGCAAAGAATGTGCCGTTGAAACCAGTTGAGCTGCTTGACCTCACATGCCATTGGGGACACCACGGTCCGGCGACCACTAGCCCGTGGATCGCACATGAAGGACTCGGGGGCAGTGGAAGGGTGAGAGGTCTTCTGTACCTTATTGTAGATCTTCTTGGGCTTTTGCACTCCATCCAAATTGCTACCAAAATCCTCATGTGGCAGCATGTGCTTGATGAGCATCATAATGTAGGGAGCAAAAGGGATGGAGAGCCGGTTGAACATAGCATCAGTCATATCATGTTAAATATAATCCATGATATGCAACTTGTAGTCCGTAGCTGATCCAGAATTGGTGGCACACTCATTCGCAAAAGCAAGCAAAGGAACCAAGTGACCACAAATCTTATCATTGTTGCCCCCTCTTGGAGAAATGTTGCTCCGAAACAAACCAACAAGATCGGCATATAATGGAGAAAGACCAGAAAAGGTACCAGCAACACCATCAGACGTCAAGCAAGGAGAAAGAGCAGTGTCCTTGGTGGGCTTGATAGGAGAAATGATGCGGTGGCCAGAAGCTGTGTCACGCCCATGAAAGGCATATCCAAGGACCTGACCAAAAGTGCGGAAATCTGACTGAATCATAGTGGTCCCGGTCATCCACGTCATGGTGCGAAGCTCATCTCCGCAAATCAGAAGGGTGGAGAAAAACCGCTTCACAACAAAGGAGTCATAGTGGCACTATAAATTCATAAGATGGTGCAGCCCCATATTACTAGTCACATCCAAGGCCTCACAAATTCTTGCCTTGTTTTGAGCCTCAGACAAATTCAGAGGATACATGGGATGTATCTTGAGAGTAGCATAAACATCATCATGAATGTACCAAAAGTGGGAGCACCAAAACATAGTATCCTTCGAAGGACTATCACCATCAGCCTCGGCATAATAATCAATGTGGTGAATGGAGGAGTACTCAATGCTGTCCATGGCCTTGTAGTTGACACGAGACTACTTTCCCTTGCCTTTGCAAGAGGTGGTACTCTTGGATTTTCTAGCTGCCTTGGCCATCCGTTCAGCCTCTCTTTTCAACCTTTCGATTTCAGTCTCGTCAACAAGCTTGCCGTCTTTGTTGGTCCTGAGATAACGGGAACGTGGACGACGCTTGTAGGTCTTGGGAGCACTAGAACCACCCGTGAGAAGCAATAGATAGGTAGCATGGGGATAAGCATACACACAAGTCCAAGAGGAATGTTAGATACTGTATGAAAACAATCCATGGTCCAATGATTCACACTAGGAAAATCTGAGACAAAACCAAAACAGGTAGTGAACCTCCATGCCGGATTATCCGGACCTAGCAGGGGCAGATAATCCGCCCCCCGCATTTTTTTGTTTCAGCCCAGATTTACCATGGCAACGCAGATCGGGCACTAGGGTTGCAATACTATGGAATCTAACATGCAAGGGAAAACCAAAGTATCTTCTACAACGAGTTTCTACCAAGAACAACAATATCCATGCACAAGAGATGGATGAGAGAGTTACCCTCACTCATTGGCGGAAAATATCGGAGGAGAAGGTACGCAGAGGCGCTGGGAAGAAGATCCGGGGGAGCCCAAAGAATCTGGTGGTAGAATTGACTCTAGGGAGGGGCGGAGGCTCCGGCGGCAGCTTTGGGCAGGACACGGGTTGGGGGAGGACAGGATGCTTTGTTTGAGCCCCTCCTCCCCAAGCCCAGTCCTTAAAGGACAGATTCGCCTAGGGCGGATTATCCGGCCCTCACTTGAGGCGGATAATCCGCCCCCTCTAAAAATTCTGTTAGCACAGAATCAGGCCGGAGCACCCCAAGCAAACCCCTCGCAAGTATACAAAGGACTTTTGTGTGAGAATATATGGCTCGAGATAGGGAAAAGTATTAGGTTTAGAGCAACAAACTGAGATGGTACTACACACCAAAAATTGCAAGAACAAATCAACTAAAAGCCAAGATTGGGTGTGTTTTCCATAAGAACACAAGATATGCAATAAAATCCAAAGAAATCCAATAGGAACCAACTCTTCTCAAGGAAGAGGGCGGTGGCCGAAGCCAACATGTTGGAGCGCATGGCATGACACCATGTATGTTGAGTTCAAAACCAATGCTCATCGATGACCCACATATCACAAAATGATATTAAGGGAAATGATTTTTTTTGCTTTCCGCATTATGGGGGGAGGGTTAGCCCAATCAATTAGGAGCACACTCCTCCTATGTCCGTGCCCGCATCTAAACCAAATACATGAGGAAGTGCAAGTGAGTATGCAAGGGTAGTCAAGCCAAGCTCCTTGAATCTATGATATTTAGCTCATTCCTCAAATAACAAAACCTTGCTTCATCAAGTGGCTTCGTGAAAATATCAGCAAGTTGGTTCTTCGTGCTCACAAAAGATAGTGCAATATCGCCACGAGCAACATGATCCCGAATAAAATGATTGCGAATCTCAATATGCTTTGTCCTTCTATGCTACACTGGATTGTAAGCAATTTTAATAACACTTTCATTATCGCATAAAAGAGGCACTTTTTCACAATTGACACCATATTCCTTTAAAGTTTCCCTCATCCATAATAATTGTGTACACGCACTTGCAGCAGAAACATATTCAGCTTCAGCGGTTGAGAGAGATATGCAATTTTGTTTCTTCGAAGACCAACACACTAGGGACCTGCCCAAGAATTGACATGCACAAGAATTTCATTTTTGATCATCTTTGTCACCAGCCCAATCTGAATTAGTATATCCACATAGAGAGAAAATAGAGCCTTTCAGATACCATAGACCAAAATTTGGGGAATGAACCAAATATCTGAAGATTCTCTTGACCGCCACTAAGTGGATTTCTTTAGGAGCGGCTTGGTACCTTGCACACACTCCTACACTCAACATGATATCGGGTCTATATGCGCAAAGGTAAAGGAGAGAGCCGATCATGGATCGGTATACCTTTTGGTCCACATGTTTACCCTTTGGATTAAGCTCGAGATGACACTTAGTTTGCATTGGAGTAGAAACGCCATTGACATCCGTCATCTTGAACCTCTTGAGCATTCTTGGATGTATTTAGCTTGATTAATGAAGGTTCCCTCTCTAAGTTGCTTGATCTCGAATCCAAGAAAGAAACTTAATTCTCCCGTCATAGACATCTCAAACCTGTCAGTCATAAGCTTTGAAAATTCATCATTAAAGTCTTGATTAGTAGAGCCAGAAATAATATCGTCTACATATAGTTGGCATACAAAAAGCTCCCCGGTAAACTTCTTAGTAAAAAGAGTGGGATCGATTTGCCCAACTTCGAATCCACGGTCTAAAAAAAGCTCTTTAAGGTGCTCATACCATGCACGTGGGGCTTGTTTAAGGCCATAGAGCGCCTTATCAAGTTTGTAGACATGGTTCGGAAACTTGGGATCCTCAAAACCCGGGGGTTGCTTAACATATACCAACTCATGTAGAGGACCATTAAGAAAAGCACTCTTATCCATTTGCTATAATTTAAAATTGGACTCAAGGCGAGCCATGGGAGCATATGTTTCGCCAAAATCGATGCCTTCCACTTGAGAGAATCCTTGAGCCACCAGCCTTGACTTATTCCTTACAACAATGCCATTTTCATCTTTCTTGTTCTTGAATATCCACTTTGTGCCGATAACATTGCGACACTCTTTGGGTTTTTCTACGAGCTTCCAAACTTTGTTATGCTCGAAGTTATTTAGTTCTTCATGCATTGCAACCACCCAATCTGGACCTTCAAGAGCATCAAAGACCTTCTTTGGTTCTACCATTGATATATGATCTTGATGATCACAGAAGCTAGCAAGTTGTCTTCTAGTAGACACTCTTCTTCTTAAATCACCTACAACCTTGTCAAGAGTATGACCACTTAACTCAAGGTTCCGATCAGCACGAGCTTTGCGACGAGCTTCAATTTCCTTATTGTTTTTTTGGAGGAGTTGCATCAACATTTGGATCCTTGTCTTGACCACTACCTTGTCCTTCATCAACCACTTGATTACTGCGAGTTGGACATGAAGAACCTTTCCCTTGATCTTGATCTGTACTCATAACAGGAGGCTGCTGCTGTTCTGGATCTTCAGGGCCGGATAATCCGCCCCTAGGTGGGGCCGGATAATCCGTTCTGGGAGTTTTAGCTTCAATTTCCTCTTCCTTGTTGCCCCTGACATGCCTTGGAGTGCCAGGGCCGGATAATCCACCCCTTGGGGCCGGAGAATCCGGCCTGGGATTTTTAGTGCTTTACTGTTCATCTTGATTTCCCCTAGAGCGTGTTGGAGTGCCAGGGGCGGATAGTACACCCCTTGGAGGGGGCGGATAGTCTGGCCTGGGACTACCATTTTGCCTAGAAGACAAATGATCTTCAGGAGGTTGTGGTTTTGGTGCAGTAGTTTCTCCAGCAGTAGGGGCTTGTTGATCTTGTGTAGATGAGGGCTCCACTTGAGTGGAGCATTGTCCTTCCCGATCCGCCACAAGGGGTTCCTAAATGGGGCCGAAAAATCCCACGCCCAATATTCTTATGGCATATTTGGGTATTTCAATATCTGCATCACAAACATCAACTTTCCCCACATGGGAGCCATCATTTTCATCGAATTCCACATTACAAGATTCTATAACAGTTCCAGAGAGCTTATTGTAGACTCTATAAGTGTGGGATTCGGCACCATAACCAACAAAAATACCTTCTAAAGACTTAGACTCAAATTTAGACAAGCTATCTCCTTTGATAATAAAGAAACACTTACAACCGAATACCCGAAAATATGAAATGTTGGGCTTGTTATCGGTAAGTATCTCATATGGCGTTTTGTCCAAAATCTTGCGGAGGTAGAGCCGGTTTGATGAGTGACATGCGTTAGATATGGCTTCAGCCTAGAAGTTGTATGGTGACTTGAATTCAGCCAACATAGATCTTGCCATATCCATCAAAGTGCGGTTCTTCCTCTCGGCTACACCATTTTGTTGAGGGGTGTACGCAGTGGAATATTGATGTCTTATCCCCTCTTCACTTATAAATTCATTTAAAGTGTAGTTCTTGAACTCGGAGCCATTGTCACTTCTTATTGCCAATATGGGGACATTGTGTTGATGCTGGACCTCATTGGCGAAGTCAATGACAGTTTGTTGAGTCTCACTCTTTAGCTTGAAAAAATAGACCCATGTGTATCTTGAGTAATCATCGACAATCACCAAGCAATATTTCTTCCCACCGAGGCTAGAATGAGATGGAGGACCAAACAAGTCCACATGAAGTAATTCCAAGATCCTCTTTTTCGTGGTGGTGTCACGGCAGATGCCATGGGTAGGCTTAAGTTGGGGGCCGAATGGGTGCTTGTGGTCACCGGGGAGGGAGTGCACGGTCTTGCCATGCACGAAGAACAAGATGAAATCTCCACACTTGGGAATTTTATTGATGCTAGTGGTTTACAAGTGCTCCTCGAGCTGTATGAACTAGTGTTCGGTGCACTAGTTCCCTACTTCGTCCAACCTCCCATAACTATAGCCATACCCTTCCTTATATAGGCGATGCTAGCTAGGTTACACCCTTTGGGTTCTAGGGTTACTGTTTGGATCTTGGTCCCTACTATATGGGCAGGGTCATGGGCTTGTCCTAAGCAAGTGGCCCAGTCCATAAAGCTAGACAGCTAACGGTTTTCAGGTACATCGCCTCTAGTTCCTTTGGCATCACGCAGTAACTTTGTATGTCAGCCCTTGCTTTAGGCGTCACCCGGCTCCTTTCGTGTCACCCGGCGTCGCCCTTCTCTTTTGACCATGCTTTACCATGGTCCCTCCTGAACCTCACTCAGAAAGGTGCCACACATCCTATCTGACTCGGCCCTTCCTCGTGAGACTCGGCTCGTTGGTTCCTGCAAGGTTAACATATTTGTCCTATACGGGCCGACATAGTTTCTATTTCGGCCGCATACGACCTTCTTACCCGGCCATCCTTACTCGGCCTGGTTCTTTCTTCACTCGGCGTAAGCCAAGCTAGGCTGTGTTTTACCCCTTGTGACCCTACCGGGGTTATCCCCCCGACATTAGTCCCCGAAGCTGGTGAGGTCTAGAAGTTCTAGCTGTTAGGCCTCTCCAGGTTCCTTTAATGTAATTGGAACTTCTTCCTTTGTCTTTATTTACTGCTTAGGGCGCACTGTTTGGCACAATCTTGCACCTTGCCGAGTCTATCTAACAGTTTTCAGGTCCATTCTTTGACTTTTCGGCTCGTTTTTTCCTCATGCCGAGTCATTTTGGCTAATTCCGAGTCACTTTCGGCGTGCTTCAGTCACTGACAGCTGGTAATCATGGTGACTTGCCTCAAATTTTGTTCCAAGCCCTGACTGCACAGTGACGGCTGTGCAATAATTCCCCGTCACTTTGGCAGTCTCATCGGTCTGCGCCCCTTGTCCTTCCTTTCGTGACGTGGTAGGGGATTTCCCGTGTATTTTTGTCACGTGGTGCCCGCTGATTGGCTCACCCGGCCAAATACATGGCCAAACGTTGGCCGCACGGTGCAGGGGGATCCCACGATTGGGGTTTTTACTGCCCTTAAGTAGGGGTGAGGGGATCATAACTTCCCTCGCCCGTTCAGTTTCCCCATAGCCTCTTCTTCTTCCTTATGCCTCCGAAATCCAACTTCCTCCTCTGTGGTTCTTCTTGCCCTATGTTCTTTCTTTGTGATTGCCTTTTCCCTCTTTTCATTCCACTATGGGTCCTTGCTCTTCCAAGCCTCTTCCAACGGCGGAAGAGATTGAGTCCAGGGAGATCATGGACACACGCGACGCCGCTGAGGGAGCCGAAGAACAGGAAGTTCCCGCCGGCGAGCGTGGCGGCTGGGAGGGTTTGGAGGTCTCCGCCGAGGAGCTCGAATGGCTGTGCTCCACCAGGCTCATCCCGCTCGAGGTGGACTGCCGTCTTCCCGTCGGTGAGATCTCCCCCAAACTCGACGCCAATGAGAGGGTGGTTTTCCGCTCTCATTTCGAGCGAGGTTTTGCCTTGCCTGTGAGCAGTTTCTTTGCTTCTTTTCTTTCCACCTTCCATCTCCAGACCCATCATTTGCCTGCCAATGCGATTAGCTCCCTTTCTTGTTTCATTTCCGCTTGCGAGGCCTACTTTGGCATTTGGCCTACAGTTCTTCTGTGGGCCAAATATTTTAGTTTTAGGGTCTAAGTTATTCCTCAGCCTGGCGCTCCCCGAGCCGAGAAAAAGCCGACTCGGTGCGGTGCCGCTAGCATCACACCCAGGAGAGACTCCATATTTTCTTGGTTACTGGCCTTGACTCTTGCAAGAAATGGCATAGGACTTTCTTCTATGTCAAAAACAGCGGTGCCACTGATTACATCCGACTCCCCCTTTCTCGGACGAGGTCCCCAGCAAGAAGTTCTGGCAGCTCGACCTGCACGACAAAAATGATGCGGTGAATGAGGCCAACATGATTCTGGAGAGGTTGCTGTCGCCGGATGAGAAATTTCATCTTGCCGACACGGATCTCATGTGCACTTTCATCTGACGCCGGGTAAGCCCCATCCAAGCCAGGAGCCACAAGATGTGCTTCATGAGCGGCTTACATGACCCCACTCGGCACTCCACGAAGGAGCTTACCCATGATTCTGTGGCCCGCCGAGTAAGCTCGATCTTCAAGATGACCATGGTGGAAGATTGGGCTTGGAGCTGCCCTCCATTTAGCCGGGTCAGGCCTGTCCCCTGGGTAAGTTTTTGAATCACCTTTTGCTGCCGAGTCAACTTTTAACTTGTTTGCTATTTTCCGTCTAGTTTTCGATGCTTATTCTGTCTGTCTTCTGCAGAATCTCGTTCACTAGGTTGATGATAGTACTATCCCTCCTAGTGCTTATGATGAGGACCGCTCCGACTCTGACGAATTCGAGTATGATCTGGAGTGCTTCATTCCCATTCTGCTTGCGGCTGCTACTTCAACTCCAGGTACGAGCCACACTCGAAACACCTTACAAGATTGGTCTGACGACGACGATGGTGATGATTGTGAGATTTTGGAGGTACTTTCCTTGAGACCTTAGCCCTCTAACTTATTCGAGTAAGCCTGTCATTTACTTATACAGCTGGCCAGGTACATGACCCTCCCCCTCTCGCTGTGGGCGGAGTCAGCCAAATCCCTGTCGCCAAGCCGAATAAGCGACGCGGGGCCTCCTCCAGTGCTTAGCTGGCCAAGAAGCACAAGGCTACTCCTGCTGCTCCTGCTGCTGCCATGCTGGCGGAGACTCACAAAGCAGCTGGGCGCCGAGTCACACGTCTCCCACCGTGCGACCCCACTGTTACCGGTTAAGCTTTTGCGATCTGCTTACTTTGCATTTTCCCTTCTTATGTTTTGCTTCTGCTTTCTCACGAGCGTCTTGTTGTTTTCAGCGCCACGCCTTTGTTGGCCAACCAGGCTGCTCCTAGCATTTCCTCGCCGCTAAGTCCCGCGCCTCCTCCAACTGATTCTATGGTGCAGAGCCCCGTCCGAGTCGAGGCTCCCACTGCTGAGGCTCACGCTTCTTAGTATCAGTCAGACCCGGTGGCACACCCGGCAGAGGAGACTCGGCCTAGCACCTCTGCCGCACCCTAGGAACAACTTCCTGATCTTGGTGCCGACAACACTGGCGTCAAGAAGATCTTCGCCACCAGTTCCTCTGGCACCAGCCCACAAGTTTGTGTTCATGAACAACTTTTTGATCTTGATGCCAGCAATATTGCTGAGCCCAGTCAGTCGGCTCCCATTTCATCTCCAAACAGACCTTCTCACTCTCCTCCTCTGTCAAAGAACCAGACCCGGCCTACTGCTCCTGTACCGGCTCGCACCTCATCCGGCAAGACCACATCTACCAAGCAGACAACCTTGGTCTGTGCTCTAGGCACCGCTCCTCAGATCTGGCCGACAACACCAACAACAATGCTTGTTCCAACGGGTAAGCCGAGCGGATCCATGGTCGCCGGGTCGGGCGGTAGTTCTAAAGCTGTTACCCTGCACACTAGTGCCGCTGCAACCCACGCCAATGTGGGAACTACCCTGAAGAAGGGGAAAGTTCTCACTCGGACGCTCTGCGGGAATGGCCTTGGTGCCGCTGAGCCTTATGCTGTGGCATGGAACGCAGCTGGTGAGCAAGAGGTTATCTTCTGTGCTGGCAAGAAGGTGAAGCTGGGCCCCAAGGCCATTTCCGACATGACCTAGCAGGCCATTACCTTAATAGCTCGCGCAGATGAAGTGAACGAGGTAAATGGCCTTCTTACTCTTCTGTGTTATAGAGTATTTCTGTTATACATATCACCTAGTCCCCGAGGTTACTGCCGAGTGAGGAACTTACTCGGCTGTAAGATCTAAGCAATAACTTAGCCTTTATCTCCTTATGCCAAGTTCGCATGTTAGATTTTTGATCCCTAGTCCCCGAGGTTACTGCCGAATGAGAAACTTATTCGGCTGTAAGCTCTAAGATAGGAGTCAGTCCTTATCCGGCTATAAGCTTGACTTCTCAATTTATTCACTGTCTCTTTCCTTTGTGCATCTTACGCATAATGAGCGCACCAAGGTGCATCAAGCTCTCCTCTTGGAGCATCGAAAGCTCGAATTTGCTCATCAGAAGCTGCAAGCCGAGACTCAAGGCCAAGGTAATTTTCTTACTCACCATATCTTTATCTGGCGCACCTTTCCTCGTTTCATTTCTTCAATCTTTTCTCGCTATTTTCCCACAGCTTCTGCCCAGTCTACCATCGACGCGCTCCATTCGCAGATCAGCGAGACAGAAAGTATGTCCTTAGCCATTCTTGTGCTGCTTTGTGTTCATACTCATTCCTTTGCCCTTGTTATCCTGACGGATCAACAGAGCTTTGTTGCTGCTGATGAGTAATCTGTTCCGAATAAGCAGAGAAGCACTAAGACAAACTCCAGAAGGAGCGAGACGAGGTGATCTGGCTGAAAAGTAGATGGCTGACATGGAGCAGAAGCACCAAGCCGAGGTGAAGGGGCTGAAGGAGGAGCTTGCCGAGAAAGACGGCCAACATGCCACCAGCGCCGAGCAGACCAAGGAGCTGCTCAAGGAGGCCAAGTCAGCGGTTGAGTCGGCTAACTTGGATCTCGACGCCCTCCAAGCCAAGGCCAAGACTTGGCAAAGCAAACTTGGCGCCATCAATTATTTCCTCGGTAGTGAGTCCTTAATCTTTTTTGCATTGTGCTTTCTGTTCTTCACTCCTGCCTCTTCTTTATTATTTTGCTAATGCCCTCTTTCATTTGCAGAGAACTTTCCCAAGGCTAATATGTCCGCCATACGGGCCATGAAAAGAGTGCGCACCGAGTCTGGCGCTCCAGCTGAAGGCGAGGTGACTATTGATGAGCATCTCGAAGCGTTGTCAGAGCGCGTCAAGACTCTCAAGTCATGCGGCGTGGACTTGCTCAAGTCAGCGATTCATGCGTTCCGAATGCTCTGGCCAGATGAAGACGCGCCCACACTCATCGAGCCCCTTGCTGAAAGGCTACTTCTTGATGTCTACGCACTTCTATTCTTGTAGACATTTGTTGGGCCTCCAAGTGTAGAGGTTTGTAGAACAGCAGCAAGTTTCCCTTAAGTGGATCACCCAAGGTTTATCGAACTCAGGGAGTAAGTGGTCAAAGGTATTCCCTCTCAAGCAATCTTGCAATCAAGATACAAGAAGTCCCTTGTGTCCCCAACACACCCAATACACTTGTCAGGTGTATAGGTGCACTAGTTCGGTGAAGAGATAGTGAAATACAAGTGGTAACGGTGCCAGAAAATAGCTTGACGGTAAGGTAAAGACTAGAGCAAGCAAACAACAGATCTAGTAGCAAACAGTGTTAGAAACAAGGCCTAGGGATCATACTTTCACTAGTGAACACTCTCTCATATAAGTATCCTCTCTTCATGATACTAATCTTAACTACTCTCCGATTGAACACTCTAATCCATGGTAGGGCCTTCCCCAATCTAGATAACCCCACACTGTCACCTTGAGTGCTAGATGGTTCCAACAAACACCACAATTTCATAGAGACATCCAACTCCAAATATAACTCATAACAAATATTCAATCTAGCCAAAGTGCCACACACGGTATGCACGCTGCCACTTTCACAGACGTGGGGAAAAGCATAGATCTATTAAATCACAAAGAGTATTTATGTAGACTCAAACCTAAGTGCCACCATGGCATGCACGCTGTCACTTTCACACACATGGGGAGAGCAGAGATCTAATGAAGCACTTGAGTAGCAAGGTAGATCTACTTGATTACAAAGCTCATGACCACAACATGATCATGCATAGAGAGATAGATGAACACATAGCTACGAGTAGAGCCCTTAGCCTCGAGGAAGAACTACTCCCTCCTCATCATGGGAATCAGCAACGGTGATGAAGATGGCGATGGAGATTGATGGAGATGGATCCAGGGCACTTCCCGTCCCGGCAGGGTGCCGGAACAAAGACTTTCTGTCCCCCGAATCTCTCTTTCGATGGCGGCGGCGCTATGGAGGTTTTCGTGGATTTCTTCTGGATTGTTTAGGGTTTTCCCATCAGAGGAATCTTATAGGCGCAGGAATCAAGGTCGGTGGGTAGCCAGGGGGCCCACACCCTCCCCAGGCGCCCCTAGGGCTTGCCCGCGCCTAGGGGGGATGTGCGGCCACCCTGTGCCCCCCTTCGGCTCTGCTTCGTGGTTCCATGTTGCTCCGGGAAAAATAATAACTTTGGCTTTTGTCCCGTCCAATTCCGAGAATATTGATTTTCTGCCTTTCTGGAACCAAAAACAGAAGAAAACAGGCAAATGGCACTGTGAGAACTTGTTAATAGGTTAGTTCCAGAAAAGATATAAAAACACCTCAAAGTAAAGACAAAGCAAAGTAGATACAAAACAAGCATGGAGCATCAAAAATTATAGATACATTTCCGACGTATCAAGCATCCCCAAGCTTAACTCCTGCTGGTCCTCGAGTAGGTAAGTGATAAAAAGAATAATTTTTGAGGTGACATGCACCATCAAAACCAAGATCAAACCATTTGCAAGCATTGAAAGCTGGGATCAAAGAACTCTAAACATGTGCATGAAAGATGGAGTTCTAACAATAGGACAAAGTAACTATGCATGCAACATGAAAGGCTACAAACAACGATCATGAATAACATGCATTGAAAACCGTTTGTTTGTTTCACATACAGAAAACATAGCATAGTGGCATTCAACTTGTCCCTCATATAGTAGCAATATAGATGCATAGGACACCTTCAAAGTTCACAAGGGTGACTAGAAACAAATAGCACAAGAACAAGTAATATCACAATATGCATCAATCAATAAGCTTTGGAACACTACACACAAAATGACAACTATGCTCTCTTAATGGTGCCTAAAAGTAGAAGGTGGAGACTCAAATAATGGTGGAATAAAGGCCTTTTTGTAAAGGAAGCAGGGATTACAAGTTTCAAAAAGATCTTCCAAAAATTATGGTACTTGTTATATTTCAGCCCTCATTGCCCCTATCATAAGCATCTTGAAGTGGTTAAGGTTAAAGTGGCAAAGCTGGAGTATATGATTGACGAAGTATAAGTTGGCAATCTCAAGTCCCTTGAATACGAGGGCCACACCTCATGCATACTCAACTTTGGGTCCAGGTAAGTTCTTGTCATTGTAAGTATTTGCATATCATTGAGAACCGCCAATGGGTACCCCTTGCACATGGTACATGAGCTTTCCCATAACCAAAATGACAAGGCAAGCAGACAATGAGAATCTCAGCAATCTTCTTATTTACCATGGGAATATGGTGCTTTTTTTCTCTCTTTCCTCTTTTCTCAATGTGTCTCTCTTTTTTTATAAGAAGAATGCTTCATAGATGTCACTATGGTGATGCTGCAAGTTTCCACCATGATTAGGCACGACTTAGGCTAGCGTCCCAGGCGTTTCTTTAACACAGGATACAAACTCCATGGACTTACAAGTTCCCTCTTTATTTCACACCGGTGACATCCATAGACAAAAGAGCATGATATCAACATAGTACAAAGTACAAGTGCAATGTTGAAAGCGTTCCCCGTGACAGCACGGTTCTGCTAATTCCAACGTATAAGTGCAAGCATATACAACAAATTTGTCACAATGGTTCAAGTTTATTAGTGTGCCATCAAGTTCGTGAGGGCTTTAATCACTAAGTTTTCACATAACAAAATAGTTTTTAATTGGAAGATATTTGAAAACAAAAATATACTTGGAATGGTGTAACACACCATGCATAGGAATTTATAGTGGACACTTTGGAAAAACTTGGTTTCTTGGGAGTTGGAAGCATGAGTAGAACTTACTCATACAAGTGGAGGATAGCAAAAGACTGGGAGCAACCAACTAAGAGAGCAATAATGGCCATAATCATGCAGAGCAACAAAACATTACTAATCAAAGCATAGGGTGGTACTACAAGTCAAGGACTAAATGTTTATAGAGGCTATGGTGACTTTTTCATAGTCATAACATGGTGTGAGAATGTGCCAAGTAAACCCAAACAAAGCATCAAAGGAGATTACCACAATACTATGCTTTTGTATGCTAAAACAACGCATGATTCTTTCAAGGAACATTAAGCAATCCTAATTGTTTGGAACAAGTCATGCTACACCAATAATCACTAAGCATAAGGTCAAAGCAAACCTAGCATGACATTAAAAATTCTAAGTCACAGTCAAAACAAGCTTCCTTTTGTACCACTTAAGCATGAAGCTTTCTACTCTTTCCAACACCAAACAACTTATTTCAAACAACTCACAAAGATAATAATCAATAAAGATCAGTGAGCTTGTCTCACAAATCCACAAAGAAGAACTTAAAATTTCTAAGCTGAAAGCACAATAAAACTAAGGCTAAACGCAGTGCTAGCAAAAGTGAACACTCACAAAACAATAAGAGTGAAAACTAGAGTGTTCTAGGCAATGGAAACAGAGTGTGTCTCTCTCCAAAAGAAGTGTGGTGTAACCAACCAACTTACTCAAGCAAACTAAGCAAACGAAAACCAAAAACGAAAACTAAGACGCTCCAATAACAACAGAACAATGCATGAAACTAGACATACCTGAGCTTTTTATTGATGAAGAAGGGATGCCTTGGGAATCCCAAAGCTTTGACGCTTGTACCTCTTGGATATTTATTGGGGTGACACGGGGTGGCATCCCCAAGCTTGAGCTTTTGTCCATTCTTCATCTCATTACATCATTCTCTCTCTACACCTAAAATTTTTCCTTCATACAAAACTTCACACAATCTTTATTAGCAACATTAGTGTATTCAAAAGATATTAGACCTCTTGGCAAAGCTTTGGAACAGCAAGGCGTTTCACTAAAAACAAAAGCTACTGTAGTAACTCCTTAAAAATCTCAATTCACCTAAAGAGAACTCAAAAAAGGAATCAATAAGAAGCAAATGCAAATAATGGCAGAAATCTGTCAAAACAGACGAGCAGGCAGAAACCGATTTTTTCGAACATCTTATGTTGCTCAAATAAAAAAGTGTTGAACTAACGGAAGTTAGCTAACATACTGGGGTATTTATTAGTAAATTTGGAGCTCAATCTGAGTTACAGAGCCTCCTCACGAATATTTTTGGTGGAGGACAGAAATCTGTTTCGGGACAGCAACTCTTCAAATCTTACTTCCCTCTCATTAGAGGTCATTCTTGGCAAAAAAAGCAAACAAAAAGGATAAGGAGAGGTCATTACTGAAGTAATAACTTTCAAGACTCAAGGAAACTCTTGGGTTATCTCCCAACAAGTACTTTTCTTTAATGCCTTTAAGTTAGACTTTATAGCTTGAGAAGATGCTCACATAAGAAATATGAATGGATTTAAAAGAGAGCATCAAGAAGCAAATTCAAAACACATTTAAGTCTAAGCCAATTCCTATGCATGGGAATATTGTAAAGAAACAAGTCATGAAAGCACAAAGCAACAAGCATAGGAAAGCAAAACAAGTGCAACTTCAAGATTTTCAACATAAAGAGGAGAAACTTAATATTGTTGAGATACATAAGACCATGTTTCCCTCTCTCATAATAACTTTCAGTAGAATCATGAATGAAATTAAAAATATAAATATCACATAAAATATTCTTATCATGAGCCACATGCATAAAATGATTATTACTCTCCACATAAGCATAGTCATTCTTATTAATTGTAGTGGGAGCAAATTCAACAAAATAGCTATCATTAGTATTCTCATCACCATAATCATCAAATATAGGAGGAATATTGTAATCATAATTGATTTCCTCCATAATAGTAGGTGGACTGAAAATATCATACTCATCATTGTAATCATCAAATATTGGAGGTTTGGTATCATCATAAGCAATACAATAGCTATCTTCCAAAGCTGGGGGACTAAAAAGATCATTTTCATCAAAACTAGCTTCCCCAAGCTTAGAATTTTCCAAAGCATTAGCAACAATGGTGTCCAAAGAATTCATACTAATAACATTGCTATTAGCATGCAAATAAAGTTCCATAGGTTTTTTAATTTTCTCTTCAAACAATTCATGTCCTAACTCAAGATAAATACTATAGAGCTCTCTAATTTGTTTGTTGTTTTCCATTAAGCCTAACTAGTGAAAACAAGAAACAAAAAGACAAAATTGTAGAATATAAAGGAAATAACTTCGAGCACTCACACCATAGAATGTGAGTACCTTTAACCTTACCTCCCCAGCAACGGCACCAGAAAAGAGCTTGATGTCTACGCACTTCTATTCTTGTAGACAGTTGTTGGGCCTCCAAGTGCAGAGGTTTGTAGAACAACAGCAAGTTTCCCTTAAGTGGATCACCCAAGGTTTATCGAACTCAGGGAGGAAGTGGTCAAAGGTATTCCCTCTCAAGCAATCCTGCAATCAAGATACAAGAAGTCTCTTGTGTCCCCAACACACCCAATACACTTGTCAGGTGTATAGGTGCACTAGTTCGGTGAAGAGATAGTGAAATACAAGTGGTAACGGTGCCAGAAAATAGCTTGACGGTGAGGTAAAGACTAGAGCAAGGAAACAACAGATCTAGTAGCAAACGGTGTTTCAATGTTTAGAAACAAGGCCTAGGGATCATACTTTCACTAGTGAACACTCTCTCATATAAATATCCTCTCTACATGATACTACTCTTAACTACTCTCCAGCTGAACACTCTAATCCATGGCAGGGCCTTCCCCAATCTAGATAACCCCACACTGTCACCTTGAGCGCTAGATGGTTCCAACAAAACACCACAATTTCATTGAGACATCCAACTCCAAATATAACTCATAAAAAATATTCAATCTAGCCAAAGTGCCACACATGGTATGCACGCTGCCACTTTCACAGACGTGGGGAAAAGCATAGATCTATTAAATCACAAAGAGTATTTATGTAGACTCAAACCTAAGTGCCACCATGGCATGCACGCTGTCACTTTCACACACATGGGGAGAGCAGAGATCTAATGAAGCACTTGAGTAGCAAGGTAGATCTACTTGATTACAAAGCTCATGACCACAACATGATCATGCATAGAGAGATAGGTGAACACATAGCTACGAGTAGAGCCCTTAGCCTCGAGGAAGAACTACTCCCTCCTTATCATGGGAATCAGCAACGGTGATGAACATGGCGATGGAGATCGATGGAGATGGATCCGGGGCACTTCCCCGTCCCGGCAGGGTGCCGGAACAGAGACTTTCTGTCCCCCGAATCTCTCTTTTGGTGGCGGCGGCGCTATGGAGGTTTTCGTGGATTTCTTCTGGATTGTTTAGGGTTTTCCCATCAGAGGCATCTTATAGGCGCAGGAATCAAGGTCGGTGGGTAGCCAGGGGGCCCACACCCTCCCCAGGCGCCCCTAGGGCTTGCCCGCGCCTAGGGGGGGGGGGTGCGGCCACCCTGTGCCCCCCTCCGGCTCTGCTTCGTGGTTCCATGTTGCTCCGGGAAAAATAATAACTTTGGCTTTTGTCCCGTCCAATTCCGAGAATATTGATTTTCTGCCTTTCTGGAACCAAAAATAGAAGAAAAAACATGCAACTGGCACTGTGGCAACTTGTTAATAGGTTAGTTCGAGAAAAGATATAAAAATACCTCAAAGTAAAGACAAAGCAAAGCAAAGTAGATACAAAACAAGCATGGAGCATCAAAAATTATAGATACGTTTCCGACATATCACTTCTTACCCAAGACAGGCTGGATCAGTGGCGTGAGTCGGCCGACCGAGCTACAAAGGATAAGGCCTTTCCTTCGTGTTTTCCTAGTACGAGGACATCAATCTTGATGTTCTTGCACGCATAAGGGGGACGACAAGTGGCTGCATGATCCTGAGCTGATCAAGAAATGCCAGGAGCGAGCCTACGCCATGATCGAGTATACTATAGTGCACACTTGGTTCGACGGGCTCAGCTTCCTCGACCTCGGCGAACCACTTGCTGAAGTTGCTGATGAAGAAGGTGCCGACAGCGAGGCTACTGAGTCAGACGACCTGGAAGACCCGGTGACTGATGCCCTTTACTCGGCAGATGCTCCAGGTGATGTTCCTAGCTCCAAGACCGCTCCTCCGAGCCCATCCGCTTCTTAGACTGAGTAGAAAAACACTTGAACTTTGATGAGATCCCCGGTATGCCGGGTACAAATGTAACATACATTGCACTAATTCTTGGATGTGTGCCTTTTGATAAGGCTTAAATTTCTTGTTATATTTGGAATGTGAATCATCCAAGGGCAAGTCCCTGAGTCTCATCTTGTCGTTTCACCTTTCCTTGATTTTGGCTCTTGTCTACCTTTTTTGGCGTTCGACATTAGAGTCTCAAAGTGCAAAGGATTTAGTTAGCGGGTATGAAACTTAGATCGCTTGACCCAGTATCATTCAACATACAATGCGATATATCCTACAGTGGTTTAGGTAAATACATAAGGTCAACTCGCGTTTTTACTTTTACTTATCCGACATTCATGTTTACTCGTCCTGCATCCTTTTCCTCTTGCTTATCATGAAGCCATGTTTTCAGACAACAACATAGTCGAAGAGTTGATTATTTCCGAGTAGACATGACTTGTTCCGAGATAAGCTTTAGGTGTTACGCCAGCCAACATATAATAATTTAAAGGATAAACATAAGGGGCAGTCCCCGAGTAGGTTTTTCGAGTCATACCATTTTATTATCAGCACATAGCCGGCATAAACGTCCGAAATATGAGAGTTTGAGTGATACATGCACTGCTTCTCCTAAGTGTATAAGGGGCGAAGTAGTGCCACATTCCATGGCCTTTTGGTCTCATCAGCTGATCTGTCCGCCTTGTTGTTTTGTTCTTCACGAGCATCTATGAGATAATATGAATCATTGTGCAATGCTTTGCTTACAATGAATGGACCTTCCCATGGGGGTGATAGCTCATGCATTCCAGCTGTGCGCTGCACTAGTCTTAGCACCATATCCCCTTCTCGAAAAACACGAGGTTGAACTTTCCGGCTATGATAGCGTCGGAGATTTTCCTGATATATAGCGGATCTGGACAATGCCAATTCCCTTGCTTCTTAGAGTAAGTCGACTCCATCTTCCCAGGCCTCTTTTACCTCGGCTTCCGAGTATTGCCTTACTCTTGGCGAGTCATACTCTATGTCGGCAGGAAAAACTGCTTCTTCCCCATACACGAGGAAAAATGGCGTATAGCCTGTTGATCGATTCAGAGTTGTCCTTAGACTCCATAGCACTGAGGGTAGTTCCTCTATCCAGCAACCAGGTGACCTCTAGAGTGGTTCCATTAAACGGGTTTTTATCCCAGATAGAACTAAGCCATTAGCTCGTTCAACTTGTCCATTTGATTCTGGATGAGCGACTGATGCTACGTCGAGTCTTATTCGGTTTTTTCCGTAGAATCGAGCAAAAGCTCCTTCGGCAAAGTTTTTGCCATTATCTATGATTACACTGTGTGGGTAACCGTATCTCAGGATTATGTCCCTTAGGAATGTGACAACTGTTTTTCCGTCCAATTTTTTGATGGGCTTCACTTCTATCCATTTGGTGAATTTGTCAATCATTACCAGTATATGTGTCATGCCTCCCCTTGCTGGCTTGAATGGTCCTACCATATCCAGGCACCATACCGTTAATGGCAAAGTGATTGGCATAGTCTTCAATTCATATGCTAGTAGGTGTGACTTGGATGCATAGCGCTGGCAACCGTTGCATTTTCCGACTAGCTCTTGTGCTTCTGCCAGTGCACTTGGACAATAGAATCCATGTCAGAATGCCTTGGCCACCAATGCCCTTGATGATGCATGGTGCCCACATTCTCCTTGGTGAATATCCAACAAGATTTCTCGGCCTTTCTCTGAACTTATGCAACACTGCAGTACACTCATCACACTTCTTTTGTACATCTCCTTGTTGATTATAGTGTATGATTTTGTCCTTCTTTCTATTTGCCTTGCCAATATCTCATCATCTAGCAACGTTCCATCTTTTAAGTAGTTCAATATTGGTTGCGCCCATGTTGGTATCAGTGGTGCCGGATCTGTTTCCTCATCAATTTACATTTGCTCAGCCGACATATGTTCTGCCGACATGACCTGGGGAGTCCCCGAGTGTGATTCGGTAACCCCTGATTTGAGCGGATCAGTACCCGAGTGACTCGAACCTGCCCCTGAGTCAATGTCCAATGGCACAACGTCTGACTCTTGTGTTGCCGGGATGAAAATTGACTCGGATTCTGGTGACGGCTTGATCGATGGTTTCCTAAGATGTTCCAATGCTATTCCTGGTGGTATTGCTTGCCGAGATGAGCCTATTGGATAGGACATCCGCTGCCTCATTCTCTGCTCTTGGTACGTGATGGAATTCACACCTGTCAAAGTATCCGAAATTTGTTGTAGACGGAAACAATATAGTGCCATGTTTGCGTCCAACACGTCCTAATGCCTAGATACTTGCTAGATCACCAAGTCCGAATCACCAAAACACATTATCCTTTTCATGCCAATTTCCTTGGCCACTTTGATACCGTGGACAAGTGCTTCATACTCGGCAACATTATTGGAAGCAGCAAAATGGATCTGTAACACATACTTGAGCTGACCTTTTTTGGTGATGTGAGCACTATCCTGGCACCTAAACCCATTTTTGTCTTTGTAACATCCCAGATTCTGTGTTTGGATGTTAATAGTGTCATGCATCATCCTTGCATCATTTGCATCCTATATTTGAAACATTGCAACTACAAAAATCATAACACATAAACCCTATCCAATATTCTTATAAGTGAGCACCCTTGGTGTATTAGTTTGACCCTTCAAAAACATGGTAAAAACAGTAAGCCAGGGTCCTATGTTGACCACCTCATTTTTATGAAAATTTAGAAACAAATTTCGTCAAGTTTTGACTTAGTATGCAAAAGTTAAAAGTGAATTAGTAAAACAGAATTGGAAAAAGAAAAAGAATAAAAAAAACTAACAACCTAACCTGCCGGGCCAGCGAACCAGGCCCAACTGCCTGTCTACCGCCCAGCGCAGCAAGCTGCTTCGGCCAGCCCGCATCGCTGCTGCCACCGACAGGTGGGGCCGCGCTGTCATCCCCCACCTCTAGTCAGAATCCATGAAGAACACGGTTCTGGATTCAAATCCGCGCGTCAATCCGTTCTGCGTTCGAATCCGTGCCCCCTACGACACGAAATCCTTCCTCTTATACCGCCGCATCGGCCCCCTCGTTGCCCTTGTTTTTCTCAAGCCCTAGCCCCGTTTTTCGCAAGCTTCCGATCTCGCCGGAGAGGCCCGCTAACGGAGCTCGAGGTTGGCGACCCACCAGAGCACCTCGAGCCTTGTTCTACCCCCTATGCTACTCGCCTCGACCTACTCTACCCTCCCACCTAACTCGTTCCTTCCGAATCGCAGGGGGTCACCGGCAATTACTCGCCGGAGCCCGTCGGGTCCGAGAGGAGGAACGGCCAACCGCTGGAGAAGGAGGAGGAGAGGGACCGCATCGAGGTCGTTGGGAGATTCGCCGTCGACGGGCGCATCGGGGGCCATCTTCGTCGCCTCCACTAGGGCTGCCAGGACCTCCGACCACCGTCGACTCCGCCGCCGCCGCCGTCGTCTCCATCGCCGCCACCACCACAGGTCAGTAGAGCCGCTCGGCCATCCGATTGAAATCGTGTGGACCAGATTAGAAGAGAGGGTGAAGGTGTATCGGCCAACCACGTTGCGCCGCGTGGCAAACCGCGTGGCGAGCGCGTCGTCCCTACGCCGCGTCACCCGCCTGGCCAAGTGGACCAACCAGGTGCTGCCACTTGGCGCGTTTCGAGTTAGGGTTAAGATTGTTGGTTTGAATTTGGCAGATTTGATTTAAACATTGCAAAAATCATATAAAATTGAATATTTGGCCAAATTTAGCTTATAATATACCGTTGGATTCATAATTTTATGTAGAATCCAGATCTGCAATAAAAATCTGAGTTTACCGAAAGGTTTTAGGTGTAGAATTTAATCATTAGATTAGAGTGTTTATCCTATAGAAAAATAATTAAAATTCTGTTTTAGTTGATTCTTGTTGCAATAACTTTGTTTCCACAATACCTACTGAATAAAATCATTAAACTTTGCTTAGGCTCATTAGATCTATCTTGGGGCTAACTAGTTGGTTGATCTCCTTATAATCCTAGGATTTGTTTAGTGACACTATAGTAGATCTAAACCTTTGGAAAATAATCCTAGTGACACCCCTACACTATCACAACACAAACTTGCTACCTCGACCAATTTAACCAACCTTGCATAAACTACCATGTTGCATGCATGCATGTTTTCCTTTGTGTATGCTTTGAGCGAGTTGTGATCAAATCTATGTTTATGATTCGTTAGATTGCTCGGAGTGCGCTAAGGAGTGCTATTGTGTAGAGTGCTGCTCGGATCAAGGCAAGTTACACCACTTGTTCATAATTTTGTCCCAGTTTTGATTCTATGCATGTGATATTCAAAATTCTGTAGTATGCATGTGTAGGATGATCTAGTAGAATTTTCCTTAAGTGTTATTTTTGCAAGTGCGACGATTTTATAGTATGCCATGAGTAGCTCTATACTTAGGATTTATCTTCTAATAGGTTACCCCTGTTTTTGCTAAGTATTGCTTGCTATGCTACATATACAAAGTACCGTTGGGGGGTTCGAAAGGCAAAGAATTTTTCTAAGTATAAAGGCTCTCTAGAGCAAACTTTCTTCTCAAATCCACTTCAAAATAAAACTAAGTTTTCTTCTAGGCGGAATGGTTGTCGGGTCAACGAGTGTGATTTTGGTGGAGGACGGCCGCCCAGGAATCAAAGAAGTCTGCCATGTTTCAGAATTCAGAAGCTTCCAGTGCAACCACAATACATTATGGGCTCTGTCTTGGCCTAGTACTTAGTGGAAAACCTCACCTGGGTACCAACATTTGGGGGTTCTTGGCACGGTTGGATCCGGAAGGTAGAGGGGCTACTAAGGGAAAGCCTCGCCATGGTCTTGTCTGTAAAAGGACTTGATCGTGGATTGTGGGTAAAGTGCACAAACTCTCGAGAGTATTGCAATCTGATCGATCAGCCGTGTTCATGGTAACAGAACAACAATGAGCGTCTGAAGGATGGAGCCTCTGAAGGATCTTCCTCTCTCTTTTCTAAAACAAAGTTTTGAAACCCCATGGCGTGCGTAATATCGCTAATGGGTGGGAATTTTGGGAACTTGGTGTGTAATATCCAAGTGACGCTTGGTGCGTAATATCCAAGTGTTTGGTTGTTTGGACACTTGGTGCGTAATATCCTCGTGTGCCACTCGACCTTATTTTATCTAAGCAAATGTTTACAAAGTAGGACAATCCTCTCTTCTTCTCTCTACTTAAGAAAAATTAGCTTTGAGCAAATGAACTCTACAGCCTATACCAGCCTTGCATGTAGAGATGGTCTTTTCTCTCCTTGGTGTAATTTGCCAATACATTCAAAGTATTGACCCAACTTGTTGGCTGCACGTCTTATGTGCAGAATCCGAAGATTGAAAGGTGCGTAGGGATCGCGGGTCTACACTCGACAAGCCTGGGCGTTGATGGACTCATGATGCTTTTATGTTTCCGCTGTTATTTGAGCTAGCGTAATGCTAAGCAATTTCTGTAATAATTTCATACTCTGGATTCTTCGTGTAATAAAGACTTTGTGTTTTACATGGTATTTCATCGACTGTGAGTGCTAGCTATTGATCCAGGGACTAGCATGTTAATCACAGGGACTTAGGATCCTTACAGATCCGAGGTCACTACAGTCTTGGACCCGTCAAAATGCATCTTCCAGTAATTCGGATCTGGAAATGGTGGTTAGTATTGCATCTCCATCCAATCCACGAAGAAATCTGCTACGGCTTGAGATTTAATTGCATCTCGCCTATCATACTGTGGATTATATGGTGCTAGCTTTATGGCCCATTTTGCGACTCGGCCACTGGCATCTTTGCTGCCCAATATATCCGAGATATGCGCCTCACATATTACCCGGATTGGGTGTTCTTGGAAATAGTGCTTTAGCTTTTTTGCTGCCATATATAACCCATATGTCATTTTTTGGTAATGAGGGTAGTTTTGCTTTGATATAGAGAGCACTTCGCTCAAGTAATAAACTGGCCTTTGGACTGATTTTCCCTCTTCTTCACGTTCAACCACCATTACAACACTTACAACTCTGTTGGTTGCGGCGACATAGAGTAACATTGGCTCCTTGGATAGTGGTGATGCTAATATTGGTGCTATTGCCAACATCTTTTTGAGTTCATGGAAAGCGCTATCATCTTGCTGTGTCCATGTGAATTTGTCTGATTTTTTCATCAGTTGATATAGTGGTAGGGCTTTTTCACCTAGCCGACTAATAAACCTACTCAACGAGGCCAGGCATCTTGTGAACTTCTGGACATCGTTGAGGGTTTTTGGCAATTCCATTCTTTCGATGGCCCTGATCTTTGTCGGGTTAGCCTCAATTCCTTGGCTGGATACAAGAAATCCGAGTAACTTCCCAGCCGGGATACCAAATGTGCATTTTTCCGGGTTAAGTTTCATCCGGAATATTCTTAAGTTTGCGAATGTTTGACGCAAGTCCTCAATTAGAGTATGACTCTGCTTGGTTTTTATCACCACGTCATTGATGTATACTTGAACATTTTTGTCCAATTGATCTTGCAAGCATTTTTGCATGCATCTTTGATATGTTGCACCTGCATTTCTTAAGCCAAACAACATGGTACAATAGCAATAAGCCCCGTACGGGGTGATAAAAGCTGTCTTTATTTGATCATTCAGATTCAGTGGTATCTGGTGGAATCTAGAGTACGCGTCCACAAATGACAACAACTCACACCCGACAGTAGAATCTATGACCTGATCGATCCGTGGTAGGGGAAATGGATCTGTTGGACACACCTTATTGAGGTTCGTGTAATCAATACACATGCGCCACACCACTGCTACGTTCGGGTCATCCTTTTTCTTCTCGACCAAGACTGGATTTGATAACCAATCCGGGTGAAGTACTTCCATGATGAATCCAGTGGCTAAGATCCTAGCAATCTCGGCAGCTATCACTTTTCTCCTATATTCGGCGAAGCGGCGGTGGGGTTGCTTCACCGGCTTGTCATCTGGCCTTACATGAAGAGAGTGCTCAGCCAGCTCCCTCGGAACTCCTTGCAAATCCTGTGTGGACCATGCAAAGATATCCCGATTCTCACAGAGGAAGATGGTGAGCTCGCTTTCCTATTTTTCAGTGAGCCCAGCCCCAATGGTGACTGTACACTTTGTGAAAGTCTCATCCACTTATACCTTCTTGGTCTCTTTAGTAGCTCGAAATGATACACTGCCATGCGGATTAGTGAGTTCCGGCATGGACATTTGAGCTGCTTTGGCCAATGCTGCCACCTCCAACATTTGATGTTTTTCCTGTGCTATGACCAGTGACTCGACCAGTGAAGATCTGGCTGAGGCACAAGCAATAGATCTTTTGTAATCTCCTTCGACTGTGATCACCCCACACGGACTTGGCAGTTTCATCTTCAAGTAAGCAATGTGAGGAGTAGCCATAAACTTTGCCAAAGCGGGCCTACCGAGTAAGGCATGATATGAGCTGACCAAATCGACCACCTCGAACTCTATGGCTTTAGTGCGATAATTCTCTCTGTTGCCGAATAAGACGTCGACCCAGATTTTGCCAATTGGCTCACAGGACAATCCCGGCACGATGCCATGGAAAGTTCTCTTAGTCGGCTCCAGCATGTTCATGGTAATGCCTAACTTGAGCATGGTATCCTTGTACATTATGTTGATGCTACTGCCACCATCGATCAATACCTTGGAAAATTTCACGTTGATATCAGGGCCCATGAAAGTTTGATCCAAGACTAGAGCATAACCTCCTAGGGTTGGCATGATCTTGGAGTGATCCTTCATGCTCCAAGTTATCTCCTATTCAGACCAGTGCATGTACTTAGGAATTGACGGCATTGTGGCATTCACCTCCATCATCTGTCTCTGTTGACTCTTTTTGTCATTCGGCTTTGTGACAAAAACAATGTAGCTATAGTGACAAAAACAAAAAATTTCCCTCCATTATCATTCCTTTGTCCTGCTTGCCTTTCTCGGCCCGCATTTTCCTGGTTCTCATTTCCTTGAACATTGTTCCTTCTCATTCCCTGTGCATGCGCTGGGTTTCCCTGAGCCATTGCCGGGTCGTAGGTGATCATTTGCTTGTTCCTCCCTGAATCCACACTCTTTTATTTTATCTGCCTCTGCACCACTCCGGGTGAGGAAGCTGTATGACCTGATGATCTTACCGGGATTGGAGTTGCCGAGTGAACTAGCTGCGATCTCCCTGCTATACCCGGATTTGCCATGTAGTATTCCTCATTCAGCATTCCTGCTGCTCTCACCAGTTCATTGACTCGCTCTTGTTGTCTTTTCTTTGCTTCACTCGTCAAATGGGGTAGCTCTGCCATTGTTGCTTCTGCGGCTCTCAGGTTAGCTGTTGCTGTATTGTATGTCAGCCACATGGCTGTTTCGTTTATGTTCCCTAGTGTTATCTTTGATGTTGCATCTGCCAGCTCCTCATTGAGGTTTCTTCCTCTTAATCTTGTTGCATCAAGCCGGGTCTTTACGCCCTTGACTCGATTTACCGAGTTGAGCTCTTGGATTGTGATATCCACATCCTGCTGTAGCTGTGCTAACTCCTTTGCCTTCTCCAGGACCTTTATCCTGGCCTCCTCTAACTTGGCCGACATGTGTGCCGGATCAGTCGCTTGCACTACTGTCTCTGCCAACTTGTCTATTGCGTCTTACAGCTCTTTAGCTCTCTTACTCCTAGATATGTTCTCTGGATTTTCTAGTGGCGCCTTTGCTGTTCTCGCAGCCCTTGGCGTCTCCTCTTGATTTCCTCCCTCAGCATTCTCGTTCACTACGGGAGCTGCTGGAGGAGCTGTTGGGTTAGGGGATGTCATCATTACCTCAACGGAGACGAGCTGGTGAAGTTTTCCTGCGGCAAGAACTGCAGGTGGATCCGGCACCAGAACGACGTGCTCCGGATATGCGCGCTCGACGTAGACCTGATGCTCGTCGAACTTGATGAAGCGACCGCCCCTAGGGAACGACTTGGTCCCAAAGCACCCCGCGTTGTCGCTGACGAAGTTGAGCGCCCCAAAACTCTAGATGAGGCTAGAGTAGACGCGCTCGCCAGTCTTGGCGATGATGTTGCCCGTCCGGATGAAGACTCTATCAAGCACCTGCTTCTGCCCCACGGTGGGCGCCAACTGTCGTGGTGGTGTCACGGAAGATGCCATGGGTAGGCTTAAGTTGGGAGCCGAATGGGTGCTTGTGGTCACCGGGGAGGGAGTGCACGGTCTTGCCATGTACGAAGAACAAGATGAACTCTACACACTTGGGAATTTTATTGATGCTAGTGGTTTACAAGTGCTCCTCGAGCTGTATGAACTAGTGTTCAATGCACTAGTTCCCTACTTCGTCCAACCTCCCCTAACTACAACCATGCCCTTCCTTATATAGGCGACGCTAGCTAGGTTACACCCCTTTGGGTTCTAGGGTTACTATTTGGATCTTGGTCCCTACTATATGGTCCGGGTAATGGGCTTGTCCTAAGCCCAGTGGCCCAGTCCATAAAGCTAGACAGCTAACGGTTTTCAGGTACGTCGCCTCTAGTTCCTTTGGCGTCACGCAGTAACTTTGTACGCCATCCCTTGCTTTAGGCGTCACCCGGCTCCTTTCGTGTCACCCAACGTCGCCCTTCTCTTTTGACCATGCTTTACCATGGTCCCTCCTGAACCTCACTCAGAAAGGTGCCACACGTCCTATCTGACTCGGCCCTTCCTCGTGAGACTTGGCTCGTTCCTGCAAGGTTAACATATTTGTCCTATACGGGCCGACATAGTTTCTATGTCGGCCGCATACGACCTTCTTACCCAGCCATCCTTACTCGGCCTGGTTCTTTCTTCACTCGGCGTAAGCCAAGCTAGGTTGTGTCTTACCCCTTGTGACCCTACCGGGGGCTATCCCTCCCGACACTTTTTGAGGAAACAATAGTTTTCCTCTTCCGGGGAGAGTCGTGCATCTTTCCTTCAACACATGCTCTGCAAAAACGATCTTTGGCAAAGGAAACATTGTCTTTTAGTCCAAGGATGTGGCCACCCTTGTGAAGACTTTGCAAAATTCAAATGTTGACATGGGCTAGACGGCGATGCCATAACCATCCCAAGTCGGCCTTTCCGAATAAGCACATCAGACCTGCAGTGGTTTCCCCCGAAAAGTCCATGACATACAGGTCATTTTCGACGTACCAACGAAAGCGACCTTTGGAGACTTCCTGCACAAGAGGACCACTAAATCATCATCAATGAAAAAAGCAAAGACCATCTTACCAAGGGCACGAACAAAAAGTAAGTTGTAACCGAGGGTCTCAACAAGCATGCCGTCCACGAGAGAGATATCATGGGCAATCAGTACCTTGCCAAGACCCAATACCTCATATTTAGACTTATCACCATAGGAGACTGTAATATGATCATGATTGGGTCTCATCTCCTTGATGATCTATTTGCTTCCGGTCATATGACTAGTGCACCACTGTCCAACACCCATTTAGAACCACTGGAAGCATAGCCCTGCAAGAAAATTAGTTCTTGGTTTTAGGTACCCATTTTTCAATGGGTCCTCTCATGTAAGTAACAAGGGTCTTTGGAACCCAAATAGACCAAGCAACATATTCATCATAGGGACAAACATAGTTAGCAAAAACATTACCATAATAATCACAAAATAGCTCACAATTAGGATTGTTAGACCCTACAAAACCAATATGGTCAGTTTTGTCCTTTGTGATGTTCTTCTCAACGGTGCTTGTCTCTGCTTGTTCACTCTTGGTTTTCCTTTTCTTGTTCTTCTTCTTCTTGGACTTGGAAACATAGCGAAGTCCCTCTTTCCCAAGGTTTGATCTTTGCTTTCCAAGAATATCATCAAGAACCCCTTACCTTCGGAAGTGGAGGCTTTGGCATGTTCATCTTCCACCCTAGCATTTTATTCATGAATATATGTTGACTTAGATGTGCTAGGAATGTCATACTTAGTTAATCGAATTTGGAGCTGATCATGAGACTCATTTATAATGGAGAATTCACCTTTCAAAGCCTTGTGAGCAATGTCAAGTTTCTCCAATTCCTCGGAGAGTCTAGCATGAGCAGCCCCAAAGTCAACCTTTTCTTTATTTAGTTTCTTTGCTTTGTCTACTGCATTTTCACGTTCCTTAACAAGATTGGTCACTACTTCTTCATGTGACTCCTGGATAGACTCAACTCTCTCTTCAATAGAAACACGAGCCTCTTCCTCTTCTTCTAGAGTATTTTTTAGAGACGCAATCTCCATTGCATCCTCCCTTTCAATCCTGCCCTTTTCTTCAAGAAGCACTTCATTTTGGGCCAGCTGGTCCATGAGATACTCAAAATGTCTCTTGTGCTCACCTTGCAAGTTAGTGATAAAATAATCCAAAGCAATAATTTCTTCTTTAACCTTAAGACTAGTAGGATCATCTATGTCAATCATAGCCTTAGGAAAAGAAGTGTTGGAAGATGATACTTCGGAACCTCTTGCCATGAGGCAAGTGGCATTCTTGTTGATGATGTTTTTATTCGAAGATTCGAAGAGAGATGTTGGCGTAGAAGTGGTGACTATACCAGCCAACTCTTAAGAGCTATCGTCCTCATCTTCATCTTCACTTCCCGATGTATATTGCTCTTGAGACACTAAGACTATCTTTGGTTGCTTTTTGAATGGATCATTTTTCTTCACAAATTACTTCTTCCGTGGAGCCTTTGACTTTTCTTTGAGAATGAGTGTTCCTCCATTATCTTCTCTACTTTGATAAGGACACTCGGCTACAAAGTGTAGCCAGTCTCCACAATTGAAACATGTTCTTAGCTTGGGACCATTTTCCCTTCTCCCATTTTCTCCACTCTTGCGTTTTATTTCAGATTTGGCTTTGGCTGAATCCTTCCAAAAATTACTAGCATAGAAAGTATGTATTGTCCATGAGCTCTCTTTACATCCTCGGGACAGTCCATATCTTTTATGTCATCATCATCCTGATCATCCACACTTGTCTTCAAGGCCATGTTGACCCCCTTTTGCATCCCAATGGCTGGTGCACGTGCATCTTCGACATTCTTGGTAGCCACCTTGAAAGCTGCCATTTATTGCATTACCTCATTGGATGTCATTAGGTGGTAGTTATGCCTTCCTTGGGGACTCTTCAAATCTGTGGGCTAAAAAGGCATAAGCGCACTAACATACTTTTGCTTGATCCATGCATCATCAACATGAGAATCACCATGATTTCTGAAAGTGGTGGCTATTTAATTGAGCCGCCTATACATGTCCTCATGATCTTATCCATCCAACATATAGAACCCTTCAAATTGGTTACTCAAAGCATCATACCTATTTCTTCTCATGCTTTCATTTCCAATGAAGAGCTCAGTGAGAGCATCCCAAGCTTCCTTCACTGTGTTGAGATGCTCTATGTGTGGCATGTCTTTAGTGCCCACACCAAGCTGAATCATGTGTAGATCCGTTCCATTGAGTTGACTGTCTACAACCTATCTTCTTGTTAGGTTGTTTGGATATCCAACATGAAGACCATTCTCTATGATTTTCCATAACTCAATGGAGGAGCTGCACACACGAGACTTCATAAAAAATTGCCATTGATTAAAAGTAGATGCTAAAAGTTTGGGTGGATCACCCCTATTATGTATATGAGGGCGTGGGATAGGTGGATCAGGAGAATACACATGGGGAACCTCATTGTATCCTTTCTTACCACTATCCTTTTTCGAGGAGGAGCTCTTTCTAGTGCCATAACCAACCACCTCGTCCTCTTTGGAATAGTGTTACCCTTTTCCTTAGATTGCGGAGTGGTGGCCTTAGAGGTAGATGGAGGTGATGCTGTGGTTGTGGAGAGACGCATTATCATTTGACGCATATCTTCCATCTTAGCCTCCATAGAACTAATCAAGGTTGTTTCCAACGTCTTGAGATTGTTCATGGTGACTACTTCCGGAGCATCACTCCCATCTCCCTTGGAACCCATACTTCTATTAGGAGGTTAAGCCCGAATAAAGAGTCGGGGCTCTGATAACAATTGAAATTGATCGTATGGGCACCTAGAGGGGGGGGGCATAGGTGCTACTCAATTTTTAGTTATTTTTCAATTTTAGGCTTGACACAAAGTAAATTCTCTAGATATGCAACTACGAGAATTTCCCTATATGCAAACCTATCTACTAAACACGTAAAGAGAGGATCGAGGAAACCGCAATGGAGCACGAGGAGACACAGGGATTTGTTTTACCGCAGTTACTTCCTTGTTAAGGGAAGTACATCTGCGTTGGAGGGGTGGGAAGTTTGAAGACCACCACGCCACAATAGGCCTCACCCTATTCTCCGATGGATCTCGCCACGAAAGGCTTGATCCACCTTCTCCACTTTTGGTACCCTTCGAGGCAGGAACCGGTGCCTTTACAACTCTAGCGGGGAACACATCCAAAACAAAATTGGAGGCTCCCATAATGACAACAAGCTGTCACAAGAACAAGAATTATCAATATAATCAAATCAAGGATCTAGATATTTGCAAGAAATACTAGACCGAGGGTTCTCCAAATGAATGGAGAGGAGGTGAAGCGCTTGATTGCTGTTGATGAAGATTGATCCCTCCTCCTTCGATTCCCAAAGGGACAGGGCCTTTGGCTGGATGAAGGTGGACATCTCTTGGATGGAACTTGAGGAGCAGATCTTGTCTTTTTCGAATGAACCAAGAGTTCTGGCAGGAGGGAGATGGTGGGTTTAAATACCCCTGCCTAGAATTGGCCGTTGGTGAAGTTTGGGGGCGGATTATCCGCCCCCACTAGGGGCGTACTATCCGCCCTGAGGGAAAGATCCGCCCCGGGATGGAAAGTCCGGGAGAAAATCTGCCCCTAGACAGTGGGTCGTGCCAGGCTTGACTTGGTGAAAATCCTCGAGGGGGCGGACTATCCGCCCCCCAAGGTGCGGACTGTCCACCCTAGGGAAAAATCTGCGCCAGAGATGGAAAGTCCGGGGAAAACTCCACCCCTCTCTGAGTGACGCGCCGTGGCGACCTTTGCAAATCTTCTGGGGGCGGATTATCCGCCCCCTTGATATTGTGAGAGGGGAGGATTATCCGCCCCCTGGCAGGAGCAGATTATCCTCCCCCCAAAAACACTTTGAGGATCTGCAACACTTCAACACACATTAAATAGTCCTTGATATTGTTATCTAACACACAAAACACTAGAGATCATGAAATGTTTTTTCAACAAGTGCATTCTCACTAAGATTTCCTTGACAATACTCATTAATATATTGCAAGGTTTCGTATGCTATTTGTAAAAATTCATTATCACTACTCATCATAAGTATCATTATTTTTCGGAGTAGTTGATGGTCACCATCATAAAGAACATACTCTATAACTTCCATATTAGCATCACTACTATTGTAAGACGCCATAGATTCATCATAGGTATGATAACATTGAAAACAAAAATGCCCGACACACATACAATGAAGACATATTATTTGATACGAAGAACATAATGCGTGTGCACAAGATATTACCTATTAATACATATCATAAACCTACATATCATTAGTAGTTATAAGTTCTTTGTTGTGCGCACTGTCTTCTTCTTTGGCAACCATGTACAAGGATTATTTTCGTCTCTTCTCCTCCTTTGCAAGTTGAATATGTTCTAGAAAAGTAATCTTGGAAGACATGATTAGTAGCAAATGTTTTATAATTTTTGTTTTATAAATTTTTATGGGTTTTTGGTTTTATAATTTTTTGTTATTTTCAAATAAGTAAATTAGTAAATAGCAACAAACGTCAATAAACTATATGCGAGTGGGTAGGTAATAACCAAATGCTTTGCTCCCTAGAAACGACGCCAATTTGATGCCTTGGATTTTCCTGTGATAAATAACAGGGTTATTGCAGTACTTGTAGCAGCAAATATTATTTTTAAAGTTCGTCTTTTGGAAGCTTTGCAAATGGAAATAACACAACCCCGCAACGATATTGTCAGTGCGGCCACATTCACACCCAAAACACTGTTTGGAAATAGTCTACACTATAAGTTGCTAGAATGGCAATGATTTGAAAGAGGTTTGAAGTAACTAAGAACAAGGAGATAAATAAGAACAAAGTAAACTAAAACTGAAAGTAAAACAAGAGGGGTTGTACTTGTAGGATTGAATGGAATGAGAGAGGGTTTCTAGTCTTTGGTCTCACTAGTACTAGATGGGAAAATATACGTGTGATCCATTATATACAAGAGATTCCTTGGACAAATAAATGTTCCCCACTTGATTACCGGGCTATCACTCTGTGTGTACTATGCATGATTCTCGCGTGTCACTCGCAAGGCAAACATACACTTCCGGACCAAGGGATCCCATAAAATTATCTTCAACTCATGTAATTAAATACTTGGATCACAAACACATTCTAACTTGACGCACTAGATCAAACCTCAACCTAGAACCTAATCAATCAATCACACATGGATGAACAAGAAAACATAGATGAATATATTAATAAAGTCACAACCATGTTTAATCTCACAAATACAAGATCTAAAACAAGGGGGAGATAGGTGGAGACGCCATTGGAGATGATGACGATGAACAGTGCGCGCCGTGAAGATGGGGATGTCTCCTTCTCCTTCCCTTTCTTGGATCTTGTGGAGGTGCTGGAGGAGATCTTGATGTTGGAGGTGTGTGATGGCTATGGAGAGGGAGGAGAAGTAGGGCTCCGCCCCTTAGGCGTGGATGGATTCTACCCCTTTCTTCTATGTTTTCCCCTCTTTATATAGGCCTAGGGGTGCCCCCAATAGCCCCTAATACATTCCTTATAACCTAAAGAAGGTCTAGAAACAAACATGGATGGATTATGTGAAGAAACACGTCCAGAACAACCATTTCTGTGCGTCCTGACCCGTGGTACGGGCATACGATACGGCGGGCCCGCCCGTACCACTGGTCGTTATCGGTACTGTATGCTCGTATTTTGGCCGTCATTTCTTCATATGAACTCCGATTTAGGTGTTGTTAGCTTATTGGATTCGTATGGACGAGACCTACAACACCATGGCCTTGAATATTCATTTGGAGTTGATGGAAAATTCACTTCTTCCTATCCTAAAACGGCTAAGTCTGGCGCCTGTAGCTCCTCCATATTGCATCCTCTTCGCTCCTTTTATCCATGGTTCTTCATAACACCTAAACACAAGTCAAAGACAATAAAAAGGTAATAAAAATACTAGTTGTGAAAAGTCCGTGTGGAAATGAATGATAACTAGTAATCATACATAATAGGCATAATTGTAGATAGATGTAGCATGTAATGAGTGAGAATATGAATAATTTATATACTTAAATATGCATCAATTTTGGATCAAGAGGTCAATGTCATCGCATTGTATAGGTGCCACAAGGCTTTTTTGGCAATTAGCACATATATAGACCAATAACTTCTTCAAAGTTCGTGAGGATGGAGGCAATACTGGTGATGTATTCTTTAATTTGTGCCACAAAGAGTTCCGCATTATTGACATAGAAAGAGGTGCAATCCATTAGTGTTCTCCCCTAGAGGATTTGGAGGAGCTCATGCTTGGTTGCCTTCGCAAGAAGATGATTGATGGGTTAGCCAAGTAAAATAGAAGCGGTAAAAATGGGTCTCCTTGCCTAAGGCCCCAACCATGCCTTATTGGGTCACAAGAAACTCCATTAAGGAGGACTCTCGAAGAGCAAGTTGAAAACAAGGCCCATACCCAATCACAAAACTTTCTTGGGAAGCAAAAAAATTGAAGGATGCCATTAGATAGTCCCATCTAACTAAGTCAAACGTCTTTTTGATGTCAATCTTGAATAGTAGACACGGAGTTTTTGAGCATTGTATGTTCCGTCCTAGGTTTATCACATACATAAAGTTATCATGGATGCTTTTTTTATTAAGGCTCTTTGTGCATTGGACATAAGGGAGTCCATATGCAGCGCAATCGGTGAGGCCATCATCTTGGCAATGAATTTTGCAATGGCAAGATTTAGGCTTGCCTAAAATACATAATGTCTTCGGCTCCGTCTTTTTTTGATATCAACGCAATGTTGGTGGAGTTAATCCAATGG
The DNA here is from genome assembly GCA_916181665.1 of Avena sativa. NCBI lineage: Eukaryota > Viridiplantae > Streptophyta > Magnoliopsida > Poales > Poaceae > Avena > Avena sativa. The sequence goes on from OV702284.1 coordinate 164,267,078, forward strand.
AGGTTGGTCATGCAAAGATTATGAAAGTTGCTATAACAACATACATTTTTTCTAGCTTGAAAATACTCCAACAAGCCTTGTAGAAATCTCTGGTGAATCCATTGGGACCCGGTGCTTTGTCATTTGTAGAGCCAAAAATAGCACATTTGACCTCTTCCTATGAGAAATCACTATCAAGATCGGATAGAACGGCCTCTGGAACCATATGAGAGTCCAATTAACATCTTTGTTTCTTGGTGCTCCTTTCTTCATAGTCACCATGAAATGTTTTTGTATGATGAAATTTTCCCCCATGATTTGTGACTGATATATTGTTCTGCTTGAGGCGGTGGATGAAGTTTTTCACTTTACAAGAGTTAACATGGACATGGAAAAATCTTGTGTTGGTGTATCCCTCTTTAAGGTTGGTTATTCTTTAAGCTTGCCTCTTCCTATATATCTCTACCATGACTAAACTTAAGACCTTCCTCTTAAGTATACTTATTGAATCTCTCTTCCAGGGATAGATCTCGAGACTCTCACTAGTAGGGAAAACTCTACCGCCGGCTAACAAAAATGGCCTACCGCCCGCGAGTTCGGGCTCGCCGGCGACCATCTCGTTGGTGGTAAGGACACATCGCTAATGCAATCCAAATTTGCCAGGGGTATTTTCTGTTATCGCCGATGAATAATCATATTCACCGGGGGTAGGACCCTTACCACTAGCTCCCATCCCTTTTCTCCAGGGATATTATATACCAGAGCAAAAAAATAATAAGAAAATAAACAGAATACATAGTATACAAGATAATTATAGCAAAATACATATTAACGCAGGAAACAATAGCACAACATATATAGGAAGTACCCAAATGCCACATTCATCACCGGCAAGCACACAAGATCCATAACAGTACAATATTACTCAAGTTCTAAACACACACACACACTCCCGGTTACTTAGTCGCGGGTGGTCAACACCCAAAGAGTAGGAACCATCACGGGAACATGACTCATGTGAGATCCCTTAAGAATCCTCTAGGTATTGTTGAAGTTGACCTCCAATGCAGACATGTAGTGAACGACGTGCTCGTCCTCTTCCCTGAAACGGTGACATACCACCTCCTTGGTGGTCGGCTCTCTCTACACTGCCTGTGGCCCACACGACGACCACCATAGAAGCTCTAGATCGATAGTAGGACCCGGATTCCTCACCAACCTGCATGCTCTAGATAAAGGTCGCACCTCCAAGTGCCATCTCGGCCGATCCTAGTCCCGGACATTGCTCATCCCTATGAGAACAAAAACGAATTCCCATGAGATCAAATTCCTATATGAGAACAAATTCCTATTTTCGCTCATTACTCCCATATAATTGGTAAACTCGTCTTCGCAAAGTCGAAAGGAGAGAAATAATTTCCTATATGGAAACGTTGAAACACAAGGAAAGGAGCCAGGGTCTCGATAGCAACAACTCCTTTCGTACCACCAAACCTTCAGTTGTTCAAATAAAGGTTAAGTGGATCGAGAGGAGTGGTTGCCGACCCTGATCTCCTTTTTCCTTGTTTTTATCTACGGCCATGCTATACTTTGGGGCTACATAGTTAATCATATCATTGTATCACCAAAGATGAAAGGAAAGACACTATTCCACGATTCATATAACAATGTCTCCCACATGCTATATGAATAGTGAAGTAATATCTTTCCTTTCGACTTTGGGGCTACAATGAGATATTTGAAACTACATAGTTCACCATTTCATTTAATTCACGCTATTTAATCTCTTCATATGACCAAAGATGAAAGAAGATAAATACTTCCACGATTCATATAGCATGAGCATGATATATTAGTGGTAAGCCAAAGAAAGGATTCGTTCTCCATGGAAACGACTCATTTCGAGTTTGGTGTGTCGAAAGGAGTCGTTGTCGTGGACCTAGAATCCTTTCCTTGGCTTACCACTGTACATATCATATCTATGCTATATGAATCTCGGAAATAATTGTCCTCTTTTGACTTTGCGGCTACGAGATGAGATATTTGAACTAAATGAAACAAGACAGTCATTCGGCTAAACCATAACCCTAGAATGATATAATTGAACAATGTAGGACCGATTGAACTCAAGGCAGTGCGAACTATATAGTACCAATTAACAATTGCAGAAAAAAACCTAGCAGCCTTATTCCCTGCACTCATCCCTGTCGGCCACGGTCTTCAGATCTGGCGCTCGCGGCCGTGTCCATGGCCTCCCCTATCAAACATCAATGCTAACAATTTATTCAAGTGTCAATAGTGATATGGGAGATGTATTTACTTTAGCTAACAAATGGTTGGCATCATACTGACAGGTAAATGTTATGCACCTTATACGATTTATGATCATCACTCATGAACTAGTTGTTACATCCCAAAATTTTCCAAATTTTGAAATGTGAAAAATAAATAAACAAAATAAATATTGGTTGAAATTTAGGGTGAAAAGAAACTTTTTGTTTCTAAATGGATACATCGAAACCCTTCTTGAACAAAATTTGAATAAAAAGGGAATCCAACAAAATTTCAATCAAGTGAAATGCATTCATCAATGAATGTATCTTGAAATTTAAACACTTGGAAAAGTTAAACCAAAACCCTAAAACCCTAATGGAAGAAAATCATTTCCAAGATCTCTCTAAGACTATGGATTTGGTCCATATAAAAATATATCAACAAACATTTATAAATGATCAAAAATGATAAACAAAAATATTATAGAACCATAGAAAGTGGTTTCATTTAATTTGGAGCTATGGATAAAAACTTATGAATTTAACAAGATAAAAGGAAATAATTTCCAAAGCTAATAAAGCTCCTATCAAAAATCCATACCAAATTATGAGCAAAATAATCCTAAAAGGATTTAAAAAGTTAAACAAATATTAAATAAAATTATACAAATTGGAATCACCAATTTTGGATCTATAAATAAAAAAATATGGATTTTATAAGATAAAGAAAGAAAGAAATAAATAAGAATTATTTAAAAGCCAAATTAAATCTTGGCCAAATCCATAAACAAATAGAATGAAAGTCTATTGAATAATAAAAAGGAAGAAAATGATTATTTAAATAAAATCATAAGGATTGAACAATATCCAATTTTATTTTAAATAAAGACAAACTGCCTAAATAGTAAATCCCAAGAAATTTACTTGGAAGACAATTTAAACCTTGAGTTAAAATCCATAAGCAAATGGAATAAAGATAATCCAAATAAAATAAGGGGATAAATAATATTCAAATAAAATTTTATGGAACTAACCAAATTCAATTCCATTTGAATGAAGACAAAATCCCTAATAGAAATGATTAATTAAATCATGAGGAAATGATAAATTGGAATTTTCCTAAATGGAAAAAAAGCTATCTAATCAACTTAAAAGGGAATAAAAGAAATTATACTAAAATGGATTTTGTAATACATAAATAAACGGATTAAAAACCTACTAAATATTTGGAAAAGATTTGAAAAAGAAATCTGAAATCAAAAGAGTGTTTGAATTTGAAAACAGAAAAACAGAAAAACAGAAAAGAAAAAGGAAAAAGAATCAGAAAAAAAATGAAAGCAAACCAGCCCAGCAGAACCCAGCCCAACCATCCCAACTAAGCCCAACAACAATCCTCTCTTTCTCCCCGCGCGAAACGTTTTCTTACAGCAAACTACACCCTGTCAGCTTACTAACGAATCGACCCCACGCCACATCAACTGCCTCGTCATCATCTCTTCCACCCGCGCGACCAGTTCTTCCCTTTCCCCCTCGCCCGTTTCTGCCTTGATTCCGCAGATTAAATTCGCCTTAATGCCGCATTGATTCAGCCCTGCAACCTCGCCCATTTAAGCGCCCATGTCCCCTCTTCCTTTCCCCCAGACGCCATTCCCTCTCCGCCTCCAAGCTATCCCAATTTGAAATCGAAACCGCCACTGTTCCGACGACATTTCCGGCCGACTCCGGTGACACCCGGCCTCCCCACTACCTCTGGAACCCACTAGCTTGCTCCCCATCTCCTTGCGCACCTCCTAGTAGCAATAGATCACTCGTGCGCGCCCCGAAACGTCGGCAAGGACAACACCATCTCGCCACCGACGGCTAGCTCAACTCCGGAGAGCTACTGACGCCAACCCCAAGCACCCATCGTATTCTGGTGAGTGTCCCTATGACCCTCGAGTCCGTGCACATCCTCCTGACGCATCCTCTTGCTCGCTTGCATCCAAGGCACTCGTCTCCGACCACGGCCGTGCGTACCCGAAGGAGGCAGAAAGTACGGCGAGCAATCCCCGACGTCATCGTGCTCCCCTGTCCCTGCAACGACCACCTTGAGAACCAGCACTCCACGGTGAACCTGGTGAGCCTCCCCATCCTCTCCCTTGCTTCCTGTTTTGGCCGGAACCACCGCGAACAGAGCACGCCGCCGCTCGCCGCCAGATAGCACCGCCCACCTTTTGTCAAATTGCTGAGAGCCGTCAGATCTGGAGCCATGCGATACACTTTAGATCTAACAGCCCACGTTAGTCGATCCACCTGAACCGGTACCGTCCAATGAGGTTAAGATACGTGGCCCAGACTTTGTGTTAAAAACAGAAAAAGTTCTATTAGATGTTTAGATTTGAACAATTCATAACTTTTAATCTACACGTCCAAATTTTACAAATTTTATATCAGTGGTATAAGCAAAAAGAAACCTTTGCAACCATGCCCTTACTTTATTATTTTGCTTCTGTAAAATTGGTTGTTTTTGCAGAAACATTTCTAGGCCTAATTTGGTTACAAAATTTATTCTAAATTTTTTTGAGTAAAATCTTTTGAAAATGGTTTGTTTTGAACCTACTGACCATAAAAACCAACCTTTGGACTTAAAAGTATTTTTTGGGACACTTAGGAATTATTCCTTGAATAAAAGCATTTCTAGTAAAACAAAAATTGTTGATTATGTTTTAAAAATAATTCTTGAGTAAAACCTTTTGCAAATGGTTTGATTTAAACTCTCTGACCCTAAACACTAAGTTTTGGATTTAAAAATGTATTTGATTAACCCTAGAAAATTATTACTTTGATTAAATGCATTTTTAGTAGAATAAAAATGTTGCCTTGATTTCAAAATGGTTTAGAGTGAAACCTTTTGAAAATGGATTCGATTTAAACAACTTGACCATAAACACTAACATTTGTGTTTAAAAATATATTTGGCAAATGCAAGAAATTATTACTTTGATTTAAATCATTTCTAGCAAAACAGAAATGATTTAAATGGCCATTTTCACTAACTTAATTTTTAAATGTTTTTTCCACTTTTATAAATGACCAATAGGTGTTTTAAAATGTTTATGACCTATTAGAAACTACCTTTCAAAATAAAAATATATTTTGCATGCTTGCATGGATTGTTTTGTTTTCTTTATTTTGTGTGGTGAATTGTTTGAATGCTAGATTGAATTTGTGCCTTGATTGATTTGTAGTGAACTTTGAAGAGTGTGACCATTGCAATATCAAGGAGTGAACCTATATTCTCTACCAAAAAGGCAAGTGGTGCTTCATACTTTTGTCCCATTATTTTCACTATGCATTAGTGATATTTTGAGTAGGACTTGCATGGAATTTTCTAAGTGTAAGCTATGCCTTGGGAAATCCTAGTATATGATGCCTTAGTAGAATTTTCCCTAAGTTAAGATTCTTGCTACTATTATTCTTAGCCTAGCTAGTAGAAAACAAGGGTGGATTATATTCATGCTATGAGATATTTCTAAGTCTATGACTTGAGTTTTGTTTAATAAAACAACTATGTGAATGAATCACCTGGGTGGAATGGTGTGAATGGATTTATGTTGAGTGGTTACACAGGTCCAGTAAACTGGCGAATACTTGTGTATCTCACTTGTGGAAAGCCACCCAGGAACAAAGAGATTTGAGATGTCAAATGTTGAGAAGCTTCAAGTGCAGCCACATGGCATTATGGGCTCTGCCTGGATCATATGGGTTGCAATAACTTAGCCAGATGGATAGTTGGTGGTAGGGGGTGATAGGATGGAGTGCGTCCATTTGGTCTAAAGGAAGGCTTTTGAAAGATCTTGTCTCGATGCATGTCGAGTCTTGTGGGGAAAGTGCACCACCTCTCGAGAGAGTAAAATCTAAGTACTTATCCGTGTCCCCGGCAATGGACAATTTGAGCATCAAGACATGGAAGCTATCAAGGATCTCCTCATCACAATTTCTAAGTTAAAAGCTTGTGGTTCTACAAGGGTAAAGGATCACCAATTTTATTGGTAGATGCCTTGGGTGATTTGACAAACAAAAACTTAGTGTTTTCAACTTATAACGAAAACTTATTTTGAGCAAAGCAAGCCTAAGATCCACTTAGCCAAATGCATATAGAATATAGATACCACTACTCTACCATAGTATCACTTGCAAATACAATTCAAGTGTATTGACCCTTGTGGCTGTAAATTATTATGTTGCAGGTTTGTTTGATGTTAGTGAAGTGCGTTGAATAGGATTACAAGTCTACAACCAACATGATTGCCCGTGGCACTTTGAAGATAGATATTTCTGCTGCATTGTAATGAGATGGCCAAATGAGCTATGTAAGATGTAAAGTATTATTTTATTCCTGGTTGTAAAGTTGTATTCTGACCTTTGTTTCTTGATATTACATCTTAAACTATGGATGCTAGCTATTGATCTAGGGACTAGCATTGTAAACACAAGGGTCTCTACCTTATCAGGTTGGGACCTCTACAGATGGTACCAGAGCACTGTGTTGCCTGTAGGATTGTAACCCTAGGATTGTACAAAACCCCTTAGAAAAATAGGAGTTGTATTTGTTCAAACATATTTACAAACAATCTTGTAAACTCTTTCCTCAACCTTTTTGGTTTTGATTATACATCTCTCTCTTTCAACTTGATGGACAAAGACTCCAACATGACCAATACTCCAGTCGTTGCTTTTCTTTCTGTTACTTCAAAAGTAGCTGCTTCAGCTTCAGCCACGCGAATCAAAACAGATGGTTCTGTTTCTCAACCTTTCTGACTTGCTCCTACGGAACCAAGGTCGAAGGATTGAAAAAGTCAGTCATTCACAACCACTGATGAAGGATTCCTAGAAAAGTTAAGGATTTGTAGTTCTTTTTTGAAATCGATTTCGAAAAAGAATGGATTCGGTCTTATACATACGCGAGGGTGGGAAAGGTATACTTTTCACAGCCGACAAGCGGCGCATTTAAGCCCTAAAGAACTAGCTTCCTGGCGGACTTACTCACTCGATCACCGGCTTTCAGAGGTTTTACCTTGAAGGGAAAGCATTAAAGGAATCCCCTCGCTAAGCTGGAAACGGGGGCCGTTCACCGGGGCTTCGGTCGCCGGCTTCCCTGTCATCAGTTCACCAACTTCCTTGACCTTCCGGCACTGGGCAGGCGTCAGCCCCCATACATGGTCTTACGACTTTGCGGAGACCTGTGTTTTTGGTAAACAGTCGCCCGGGCCTGGTCACTGCGACCCCCTTTTGTGAGGGGGCACCCCTTCTCCCGAAGTTACGGGGCTATTTTTCCGAGTTCCTGAGAGAGAGTTGTCTCGCGCCAAATCTAAAATGCAAAGGTCGTCTTATTCAAAACCTCAATCATCACATCCCCTCTCTCCTACTTCACACCTCGGAACGCGTTGCTCTTATAGAGAGAAAGGCTGATGGAAGCATGCCAAGGTGAAGTTGACGATCTCTTTAGCCTTTCTCCTTCTCTTCATCTTGCCCTATGAGCTCATGCAGTGAGTGCCACAGGATGATTTAGTTCTGAGCGAGGGCTTGACCCAGGGCATATTCTTCTGCATCCATTCAGACGCTAATTATCATGCGGTCAATTAGTTTCTATTTGGGGGATTTGTTCTTCTACTAGGGGGTCTAGGAGTAGTATTACTTAACAACCCCATTTATTCTGCCTTTTCACCGAGGAAGGCACAAGGTATAGACCTAATGAATGCAACTAGTAGTACAATCTCTTTTTTCTTTTTGGGCCCGAGCATAGGTTACCACAGGCTCATTCATCGAACATCAAAATCATAGCGACAGGAAAAGAAAAATGAATTTCTATCAAATCAATAGAAGGAAGGATCCCTCCCCAGATGGTAATCTTAAAGTGGCCGATTTACCCTCTTTTGCAATCAGTTTCACTACATGGACCGACCCCATTGTCTCCACCCCGTAGGAACTACGAGATCACCCCAAGGACGCCTTCGGCGTCCAGGGGTCACGGACCGACCATAGACCCTGTTCAATAAGTGGGTTTGAAAAAGGGAACGGAATGCTCAAACCGGAACTGCTAGAGGAACGAATTTTCAATAGCATAACTTGGGCTCCTAGAATATGGCGCCCTTGTCGAACAACCTCGTTTCTCGCTTTTGTCGATTGACTCGTGGGACTCTACTGAATTCCAGCATGGGTGTGGTAGATTACTGACGTGAAGCCGGGAAAGCTTTTTGCTGCCGGATGAAGGTCTTACGTCGGCTAAGAAGACAGAAAATGCCATCTATTTTGCGGTCCTGGAGATCGGGGAGATAAGAGTTCGCCCTCCCTGTTTGGAGTGGGTGCTCGCAAGGTCAAAGCAGAAAATGCGATTCTTTCATTAAGACAGGGATAGCCTCATTAGACCGTAGATCTCTCTTGGTATATCCAGACAATAGGTAGGAACATACCATTTCGATGTGTTTCGATTTTTTCGAAAAAGAGAGGTTTGATGCTTCTGAATTCATTGTATTAATTCCACTTCCTACTCGCAGTATGCTCTTAATGATCCCGGCTCATGATTTAATTGCCATGTATTTAGCTATTGAGCTTCGTTTTTTTAGCTCACTGGCCATCCGCTGGCAGTTTCGGGCTTAATACCGTTCGAGTGAAAGGTCTTCCCTTTACTTACGAGGGCATGATCGCCTGCATTGACTGTAGCCCTTCCTATCACCTCTGCTACACCCGCCATTACTTGATCGATATTATCAAAGGATTGAACAACCGGGATCCATTTACTTATGATACCTAGACTTCACCAACACCAATGACTTCAACTGTAGTTTCATCAAGGTCTTCAAATTGGACATCACTAAGGACTACAAATGAGATAAGAAGAATACTCAAGACTTGAAGACTAAAGAAACACAACCTAGAAGGAACCATCATCACCTTTGAAGCTTTGTGGCCAAGATGCAAGATTTTTTTTCAAGGAAACCATGATCTCATTCATGAAGAAACAACCAAGAAGAAGGTAATGATCTTAAGTGATAACCCTAGTTGGACCACCATACTAGTGTTTAGTTAGATCAATCACACCAACTTAGGTGGTGTAGGAAAAATATTTTGTTGCCTAAAAAATATGCTTGAATCTTGTTGTTTGAGTGGAATGTTTGTTTGTAATTGCATGCACATTGCTTGTGTGAATTGTGATGTGTGTGATTAGACTTCTTCCCTAGAAATATTTTGCCTATTCTAATCCCAATCCAACCCAAACAGATGACTTCTCCAAGAAACTCCAACATCAAGGACGGTGACAACAATAACCAAGAGATGCACATAAGAGAACAACTTCTAGCAACCCAAGACCAGTTGAATCAAGTGACAACTCAGTTTTTAGCCAACAACAATGAGTTAGACCCAACCATGCAAAAGTTTTTGGAAACCCAATCCCAATTGTTGCAAAGGATGACCAATCAAATGATCAACATGAGAAGCAACATTTTCCAAGGAGATTGTGACAACAATGATATCAAGGATGATATTATAGAAGGATCTCAAGCTTGCAATATTTGTGGAGACATAGGACACACTTATAAAGAGCATGTGGACCAATGCCCTAATTGTGAAGAGAAACATCCAACTAAACAATGCCCCACATCTCAAGTGACTTGTTTCCTATGTGAAGGAAATGATTATGTCCCTATACAATGCCCCATCTATCCCATAGTTCAACAAATGAAACAAGATGGAATGCATCAAATGTTCGGAAACCTCCATAAGGGAACAACTTCTACCAAGAAGGATGAAGGAAAAATCAGAACCATACTTCATAGAGCCACATCCAAAGTAACCACAAAGTATTGCTATTCATGTGGGGAAGAAGGTCATATCTCTAGTGAGTGCCCCTAGAAGAGAGAAAGATTTCCCACCTTTGAGATGAGATATGAAGAACATGAACTAGAAGAACTCCTAGCTTTGGAGAGACCCAAAAAGAAGAAATGCCCCAACCCCAGCAAGCAAGACCTTAGCCAGGTGAAATGTTACAATTGCAAAGAGATGGGACAATATGCATCACTTTGTACAGAAAAGAAGAAGAACCAAGGAAACAAACAAGAGGCAATGATACCAAAGAAGAAGAAGGATATTAGCCAAGTGATGTGTTTAAAATTTGCAAAGAGCTAGGCCATTATGCAAGCAATTGTCCAGAGAAGTTACATCAAGACCCCAAGTAAGCCAAGATGTAATTTAGTCAAAAATATTTTTAAGGGTGGTAGTACCCTAGTTGCCTTGAAGCCAACTTGTAACCTCTAGCCTTCCCAAATCTCGGGATGAGATTTCTTTTAAGGGTGGTAGCCTGTCACATCCCAAAATTTTCCAAATTTTGAAATGTGAAAAATAAATAAACAAAATAAATAATGGTTGAAATTTAGGGTGAAAAGAAACATTTTGTTTCTAAATGGAAACATCAAAACCCTTCTTGAACAAAATTTGAATAAAACGGGAATCCAACAAAATTTCAATCAAGTGAAATGCATTCATCAATGAATGTATCTTGAAATTTAAACACTTGGAAAAGTTAAACCAAAACCCTAAAACCCTAAAGGAAGAAAATCATTTCCAAGATCTCTCTAAGACTATGGATTTGATCCATATAAAAATCTATCAACAAACATTTATAAATGATCAAAAATGATAAACAAAAATATTATAGAACCATAGAAAGTGGTTTCATTTAATTTGGAGCCATGGAAAAAAACTTATGAATTTAACAAGATAAAAGGAAATAATTTCTAAAGCTAATAAAGCTCCTATCTAAAATCCATAACAAATTATGAGCAAAATAATTAAAAAGGATTTAAATAGATAAAAAATCTTAAATAAAATTATACAAATTGGAATCAGCAATTTTGGATCTATATATAAAAAGATATGGATTTTATAAGATAAAGAAAGAAATAAATAAATAAGAATTATTTAAAAGGAAAATAAATCTTGGCCAAATCCATAAACAAATAAAATGAAAGTCTATTGAATAATAAAAAGGACAAAAAGGATTATTTCAATAAAATCATAAGGATTGAACAATATCCAATTTTATTTAAATAAAGACAAAATGCCTAAATAGTAAATCCCAAGAAATTTACTTAGAAGACAATTTAAACCTTGAGTTAAAATACATAAGCAAATGGAATAAAGATAATCCAAATAAAATAAAGGGATAAAGAATATTCAAATAAAATTATATGGCACTAACCAAATTCAATTCCATTTGAATGAAGACAAAATCCCTAATAGAAATGATTAATTAAATCATGAAGAAATGATAAACTGGAATTTGCCTAAATGGAATAAAAGTTATCTAATCAACTTAAAAGGGAATAAAAGAAATTGTTCTAAAATGGACTTTGTAAGACATAAATAGACAGATTAAAAACCTACTAAATATGTGGAAAAGATTTGAAAAAGAAATCTGAAATCAAAAGAGTGTTTGAATTTGAAAACAGAAAAATAGAAAAGAAAAAGGAAAAAGAATCAGAAAAAAATGAAAGCAAACCAGCCCAGCAGAACCCAGACCAACCAGCCCAACTAAGCCCAACAACAACCCTCTCTTTCTCCTCGTGCGAAACATTTTCTTACCGCAAACTCCACCCTCTCAGCTCACTGACGAATCGACCCCACACCACGTCAACTGCCTCGTCATCATCTCTTCCCTTTCCCCCTCGCCCATTTCTGCCTTGATTCCGCAGATTAAATTCGCCTTAATGTCGAATTGATTCAGCCCTGCACTCCCATTTAAGCGCCCATTTAAGCGCCCATGTCCCCTCTACCTTTCCCCCAGACGCCATTCCCTCTCTGCCTCCAGGCTGTCCCAATTTGAGCTCGAAACCACCACTGCTCTAATGACATTTCCGGCCGATTTCGGCGACACCCGGTGTCCCCACTGCCTCTGGAACCCACTAGCCTGCTCCCCATCTCCTCGCCCACCTCCCAGTAGCACTATCTCACTCGCGCGCGCCCTGAAACGTCGGCAAGGACAACACCGTCTCGCCACTGACGGCTAGCTCAACTCCGGCGAGCTACTGACACGAACCCCAAGCACCCCTCATGTTCTGGTGAGTGTCCCTACGACCCTCGAGTCCGTCCACATCCTCCTGACGCATCCTCTTGCTCGCTTGCATCTCAGGCACTCGTCTCCGACCATGGCCGTGCATACCCAAAGGAGGTAGAAACTACGACGAGCAATCCCCGATGTCACCGTGCTCCCCTGTCCCTGCAACGACCACCTCGAGAACCAACACTCCACGGCAAACCTGGTGAGCCTCCCCATCCTCTCCCTCGCTTCCTATTTTGCCGGAACCACCGCGAATAGAGCGCGCCGCCGCTCGCCGCCAGATAGCGCCGCCCATTTTTTGTCAAATCGTTAAGAGCCGTCAGATCTAGATCGAAGGGATACGACAGAACCACTTAAACGAATCGTTATGCTCATTTTGAGCCATGCGATACACTTTAGATCTAACAACCCACGTTAGTCGATCCACCTGAACCGGTACCGTCCAATGAGGTTAAGACACGTGGCCCAGACTTTGTGTTAAAAACAGAAAAGGTTCTATTAGATGTTTAGATTTGAACAATTTGTAACTTTTAATCTACACGTCCAAATTTTGCAAATTTTATATCAATGGAATCACCAAAAAGAAACCTTTGCAACCACACCCTTACTTTATTATTTTGCATCTGTAAAATTGGTTGTTTTTTGCAGAAACATTTCTAGGCCTAATTTGGTTATAAAATTTATTCTAAAAATGTTTTTTGAGTAAAATCTTTTGCAAATGGTTTGTTTTGAGCCTACTGACCATAAAAACCAACCTTTGGATTTAAAAGTATGTTTTGTGACACTTAGTAATTATTCCTTGAATAAAAGCATTTCTAGTAAAACAAAAATTGTTGATTATGTTTTAAAAATAATTTTTGAGTAAAACCTTTTGAAAATTGTTTGATTTAAACTCTCTGACCCTAAACACTAAGTTTTGGATTTAAAAATGTATTTGATTAACCCTAGAAAATTATTATTTTAATTAAAGGCATTCTTAGTAGAATAAAAATGTTGCATTGATTTAAAAATGGTTTAGAGTGAAACCTGTTGAAAATGGATTTGATTTAAACAACTTGACCATAAACACTAACAATTGTGTTTAACAATATATTTGGCAAATGCAAGAAATTATTACTTTGATTTAAATCATTTCTAGCAAAACAGAAATGATTTAAATGGCCATTTTCACTAACTTAATTTTTAAATGGTTTTTCCACTTTTATAAATGACCAATAGCTGTTTTAAAATGTTTATAACCTATTAGAAACCACCTTTCCAAATAAAACAATCTTTTGCATGCTTGCATGCATTGTTTTGTTTTCTTTATTTTGTGTGGTGAATTGTTTGAATGCTAGATTGAATTTGTGCGTTGATTGAATTGTAGTGAACTTTGAAGAGTGTGACCATTGCAAGATCAAGGAGTGAACCTATATTCTCTACGAAAAAGGCAAGTGGTGCTTCATACTTTTGTCCCATTATTTTCACTATGCATTAGTGCTATTTTGATTAGGACTTGCATGGAATTTTCTAAGTATAAGCTATGCCTTGGGAAATCCTAGTAGATGATGCCTTAGTAGAATTTTCCCTAAGTTAAGATTCTTGCTGCTATTATGCTTAGCCTAGCTAGTAGAAAACAAGGGTGGATTATATTCATGCTATGAAATATTTCTAAGTCTATGACTTGAATTTTGTTTAATAAAACAACTATGTGAATGAATCACCTGGGTGGAATTGTGTGAATGGATTTATGTTGAGTGGTTACACAGGGCCAGTAAACTGGCGAATACTTGTGTATCTCACTTGTGGAAAGCCACCCAGGAACAAAGAGATTTGAGATGTCAAATGTTGAGAAGCTTCAAGTGCAGCCACATGGAATTATGGGCTCTGCCTGGATCATATAGGTTGCAATAACTTAGCCACATGGACAGTTGGTGGTAGGGGTGATAGGTTTGGAGCGCGTCCATTTTGATCTAAGGGAAGGATTTTGAAATATTTTGTCTCGATGCATGTCGAGTCTTGTGGGGAAAGTGCACCACCTCTCGAGAGAGTAAAATCTAAGTACTTAGCCGTGTCCCTGACAATGGACAATTTGAGCATCAAGACATGGAAGCTATCAAGGATATCCTCATCCCAATTTCTATGTTAAAAGCTTGTGGTTGAACAAGGGTAAAGGATCACCAATTTTATTGGTAGATGCCTTGGGTGATTTGACAAACAAAAACTTAGTGTTTTCAACTTATAAGGAAAACCTATTTTGAGCAAAGAAAGCCTAATCTCCACTTAGCCAAATGCATATAGAAGATAGATACCACTACTCTACCATAGTATCACTTGCCAATACAATTCAAATGTATTGACCCTTGTGGCTGTAACTTATTATGTTGCAGATTTGTTTGATGTTAGTGAAGTGTGTTGAATAGGATTACAAGTCTACAACCAACATGATTGCCTGTGGCACTTTGAGATGAAGGACTCCATGCTATATAGATATTTCTGCTGCATTTTAATGAGCTAGCCAAATGATCTATGTAAGATGTAAAGTATTATTTTATTCCTGGTTATAAAGTTGTATTTTGACCTTTGTTTCTTGATATTACATCTTAAACTGTGGATGCTAGCTATTGATCCAGGGACTAGCATTGTAAAGACAGGGATCTCTACCTTATCAGGTTGGGACCTCTACACTAGTACATTATCAGGGAGTACTTTACTTCCATGATGAAATATATACTGAAATATACTGAAAATGTCACTAGTCGGGTTTCCAATACGGTGAAGTGGATATCAAGATAAAATCAGGAGTTACCACATTGAGTGATTAGACCTCAGACCGAACTAAGACATAATAATATTCGGCTAGAACCTTGTAGTATTTTCTCCTTTTGGCTAAAATTATCAATAGATCATAGTTGCTCAAAACTTTAGGGGATAATTCATTAGAAAATTAAAGGGCGTATACTGAAATAAAATGGGCTAGAACGGCTTTGACCCAGCTGGAATACTTTCAATTGAGGGCATACCTGGACTAGATTTTGGGTACTATCTATTTGTTTCCTTCCTACTGACAGACAACCATTCTAGTAATTTAGAACTGCACATGACACAATAAAGAGTGAAGAAACAAGAATTTAAAAACCAATTCAGTCGTGCAATTCATGTCGTTAGTATGATGACAACCTGTCGAGTAGGCAGGGGAGGGCATCCACGGGGAGGTGTAGCACGTGGACATGCTGGTGGAGGGGCGGCCTCCAGCGAGTGGGGACAGGACGGCTAGGAATCCTCCTCCTAGAAAACAAGTATGCTGAGATTCTCACACTTGGGAGCGGAGCGGCCGCACGTCGATGCGAGAATCGGCCTTCGGGGAAGTGCGAGGAGGCGGCACGTGGTGAGGCATGGATTCTATGGGGATGAGCGCGGCCGGGGATGGCGGTGATGCGGAGAGACGGGACTAGCTCGACAGGGAGGTGGTGGGTCCAATGGCGGAGGACGGAGGGCAAGGGTTGGCAGGGGGTCGAGGAAGCGCTATCTGCAGGAGGGAGATGAGGGGCAACGGTGGCCGACGATCTAGGGGAGAGGAGGGGCAGCGGCTGCAAGAGAGAGGGACATGGCGAGGGAATTGGGTGGGAGGGGATGTTGGAGTTATTCCTAGGAGGAAATAATAAAGTGGTTATTATTATATATTTGTGTTTATGATAAATGTTTGCATCCCATGATATAATTGTATTAACCGGAAACATTAATACTTGCGTGTTTTGTAAACATAAAAGAGTCCCTAGTAAGCCTCTTGTTGAACTAGCTTGTTGAATAATAGATGATCATGGACATTGGATGCTATTAATAACAAGATCATATCATTAGGAGAATGATGTGATGGACACACACCCATAGTAAGCATAGCATAAAATCAAGTGATTAAAGTTCATTTTCTACAAGGTTTTAATCACATAGTAACCTAATCCTTCAACCATGAGATCATGTTAATCACCAACACTGGATGGATGCTTTGATGACATTAAACACCACTTCATAACTGGGTGGTTATAAAGGTGGCGTTGGGTATTCTGAAAGTATGCGTTCAAGCGCATGGATCAAGAGTCAGCTTTGTCCATCCATATGACGGATTGGTATACTCTGGGCCCTCTCGGTGGAGTGTCATCCAATTGGCATGCAAGCATGTGACTAGGTCACAAGGGATGTCACATCATAGTACGAGTAAAGAGTACTTATCGGTAATGAGGTTGAACTAGGTATAGAGATACCGATGATCGATCCTCGGATAAGTAAAGTATCACGTGATAAAGGGAATCAATATCATATGTTAAATGGTTCATTCGATCACGAAGTCATCATCGAATATGTGGGAGCCACTATGGATCTCCAGGTCCCGCTATTGGTTATTGATTGGAGAGGTGTCTCGATTGTGTCTGGATAGTTCACGAACTGTAGGGTGACACACTTAAGGATTCGATGTTGTTTAAGTGGATATGGAATATGAGCTGGAGACCGATTGTTGTTCGAAGTCTCGGATTGGAACTAGGACATCATGAGGAGATCCGTAATGGTACGAAGAATAAGATTCATATAAGGAAAGTCATTTTCCAGGGTTCGGAAATGTTTTTGGTTCTTTGATCAGAAGCTTCTAGAATGTTCTAGAGGGACCAACAGTGGGTCTATCACCCCGGGAAGGGCCACTTGGGCTGAGGCGTGACGCAGGGGGGGCTAGGGATAGCTGCACCAAGCCCAAGTAGCCAAATCGGCAACCAAGGGGATTGGGGCAAAACCCTAAAAGGAAAGGGGAAGAAACTTCGGGGGCAAGTTTCCCCCCTCCATCTTGCACCGCCGACTTGGAGGAGTACTCAGCCAAGGCTAGGAACCCTGGATGCACCCCCCTCTGTATATAAAGAGGGGAGTGGAGGGATCCACCCTTGTCCCTTGCTCCTAACCCTAGGCTCCACCCTCCTCCCTCCTCCATCGACTGCTCCGGCTTAGGCGAAGCCCTGCAAGATTCTATCCTCCACCACCACCACGTCGTCTTGCTGCTGGGATTCCGAGGGGATCTACTACCTCCGCTGCCTGCTTCAACGGGGAGAGGAAGGTATTCATCGACTCCGTACGTGTGACAGAGTGCGGAAGCGCCACCGGAAGGATCGTCTACGTGATCTTGAGATCGGCAAGTGATCAACTACATCAACCATGAGATCCGATCTTGTTAACGCTTTGGATTTATGAGGGTTAGTTCTCTACAACCTCGTTGCACCGATCTCATAGATTAGATCTTGGCTTTTCCATAGATTGGATCTTGGTTTCTGGCGTTCTTGCGGTAGAATTTTTTTGTTTTCCATACAACGAACCCTACAGTGGTATCAGAGCCGAATCTATGCATAGATATGTTGCATGAGTAGATCACAAAGGTTTTTTGTGCGTTGATGCTTTTGTTGTTTCTTGCTTTTCATGTACTTTGCATCTTGCGGGATGGTGGGATGAAGCGGCGGGCTAACCTTACATGTCATCTCACATGAGACTTGCTCCACGCTCAACGTGCCACTTGTATTGCACAAGTGGCGTTGCGGGTGTCTATCTCTCCCACCATAGTTAAGATCCAACTTACAATCTGCACTTGACAACACTTGTATCCATGTTGTGGTACTTGTTCGTAGGTAAGAACAGTTCTTATTTGAAAGCCCCAAGCTATGTAAAACATGCAAAGACAATTAGAGATGTCTAACTTGTTTTTGTAGGGGCATGTGATATGATATGGCCATGATGTGATTGTGACATATTTTATTTATGAGATGATCCTTATTGTAATATGGCAATCGACAGGAGCCTAATGGTTGTATTTAAATTTGTTAAGACATGCATGTCTATTCATCATGTAATAGCTTTATTCCAAGTACTTGTAATAGTTGCTGTTGGTATGGACAACCATGAAGCGACACCACTGACCTTGACGCCATGCTAGTGATGATGAGATCATGTCCATGCTTTGGATATGGAGATCAAAGTCACAAGGATAAAGGCCATATCATATTACATATATTATGAATTGCATGTGATGTTAATCCTTTTTATGCATATTGTATTGGTTAGATCGCGACGGTAGCATTATAAGATGAACCCTCTCACTAAATATCAAGTAATAAAGTGTTCGTACTTAGTAGGCATAGTTGCTAAGACTCGTCATTTCGAAGCGTCACGTGATGATCGGGTGTTATGTATTTTACGTGTGCATACAACGAGTGCAAGCCAAATTTGCACATGCGGATACTAAGGTTAATATTGATGAGCCTAGCATGTACAAACATGGGATCGAAACACGGAATACCAAAAGGTAAAGCATGAGTCATATGAATGATATGATGAACATGTTGATTATTCGCCTATGAAACTACATCTTCTCTCATGAAGATCGGATTTGGTGTAGTGGATTTGGTTCGTGTAATCACTAAGGCAACAGGAGGGATGTTGTTTTGAGTGGGAGTTCACCTAGTTTATTTAAGAATTAAGTTTGAACTCAATTTATCATAAACTTAGTCTAAACTCTTTGCAAATTTGTTGTAGATCTTGGCGACCCCTACCATCAATTTTAGTGCGTTCCTTGAGAAAGAAAAGCTGAAAAACAATGGAAGCAACTTTGCGAACTAGTTCCGTAACATAAGGATTGTCCTCAATGCTGGTCAATTGACCTATGTGCTGGATGCACCGCTAGGTAACCCACCTGCAGCTGATGCTACCGATGAGGTGAAAAATGTTTACCTCACTCGGAAGAATCATTACTCTGTTCAGTGTGCCATTCTGTACGGTTTATAATCAGAGCTTCAGAAGTGCTTTGAGAACCGTGACCCATGTGATATTGTCACTGAGCTCAAACTGATTTTTGAAAATCATGCGGCCGTGGAAAGCTATGAAGCCTCCGAGAAGTTCTTTAACTATAAGATGGAAGAGGGCAGATCCGTTAGCATGCTCTCGTGATCAAAATGTCTGGGCATGCAAACAAACTCCAAGATTTGGGAATAATGATTCCTAATGCATTGGGGATTCATCATGTCCCCCAATCACCGCCAACTAGTTACAAGAACTTTGTGATGAACTACAACACGTAGTGCATGAACAAGACGTTACCTGAACTCTTCTCGATGCTGAAAACTGTTGAAGTGGAACTCGAGAAAGAGCACCAAGTGTTGATGGTCAATAAGACCACCAATTTCGAGAAGCAAGGCAAGCCTAAGAACATGGGAAACTTCAAGAAGGGTGGCAAGAAAGCTATTGCGCCTGCTAAGAAGCCCAAGAATGGTCCTAAGCCTGATACTGAGTGTTTCTACTGCAAGGGTGAGGGTCACTAGAATCATAACTGCCCCAAGTACTTGGAAGATCTGAAGAACAGAAACATCAAGAAGAAAGGTATATTTGATATACATGTTATTGATGTGTATCTTACTAGTAATCTTAGTAGTGCCTGGGTATTTGATAATAGTTCGGTTGCTCATATTTTTAACTCAAAACATGTGCTGCAGAATAAACAAAGACTAGCGAGAGACGAGGTGACGATGCGCGTTGTAAATAGCTCCAAGGTTTATGTGATCTCCGTTGTCACGCTCCCTCTTTATCTACCATCAGGATTAGTTTTAAACTTAAATAATTGTTATATGGTGACTGCGTTAAGAATGAGCATTATATCTAGATCTTGTTTATTGCGAGACGGTTATTCATTCAAGTCTAAGAAGAATTGTTGTTCGATTTATATGATTAATATATTGTATGGTCATGCGCCTAAGATGGATGGTATATTCTTATTGAATCTCGATAGTAGTGGTACACATGTTCATAATATAGATGCTAAACGAATGAAATTGAATGATAATTCTACATACATGAGGCACTGTCGTCTTGGTCACATTGGAGTGAAGCGCATGAAGGAACTCCATTCCGATGGACTTCTTGAATCACTTGAAAGATGTGAAGCATGTCTAATGGGAAAAGAGACTAAGACTCCATTCTCTGGCATAATGGAGCGAGCTACGGGCTTATTGGAAATAATACATACCGATGTGTGTGGTCCAATGAGTGTAGCATCACGCGGTGGTTATCGTTATGTTCTTATCTTCATGGATGACTTGAGTAGATATGGGTATATATATTTTATGAAACATAAATCCAAAACTTTCATAAAGTTTAAGGAATTTCAAAGTGAAGTAGAAAATCAACGTAACAAGAAGATTGAGTTTCTGCATTCTGACCATGGGGGTGAATATCTGAGTTACGAGTTTGGCATGCATTTGAAGAAATGCAAAATACTTTCACAATTGACACCGTTGGGAACACCATAGCGCAATGGTGTGTCCAAACGACGTAATCGAACTCTCATAGATATGGTTCGTTCTATGATGTCTCTTACATATTTACCGTTATCTTTTTGGGGTTATGCATTAGAGACATCCGCATTCACTTTAAAGAGGGCACCATCTAAATCCTTTGAAATGACACCATATAAATTGTGGTTTGGTAAGAAACCTAAGTTATCGTTCCTTAAAGTTTGGGGCTGCGAAGCGTATGTAAAGAAGTTACAACCTAACAATCTTGAACCCAAAGAGGAAAAATGCGTATTCATAGGATACCCTAAAGAAACAATTGGGTATACCTTCTATCATAGATCCGAAGGCAAAGTTTTCATGGCCAAGAATGGATCCTTTCTTGAAAAGGAGTTTCTCTCGAAAGAAGTGACTAGAAGGAAAGTAGAACTCAACCGAGGTTGTTGAACCTTCTCTCGGATTAAAGAGTAGCACATCACCGGAAGATGTTCATGTGTTGTCTGCGCCAATAAGAGAGGAAGCTAATGATGATGATCATGAAACTTCGAGCGAAGTTGCTACTGAACCTCTCAGGTCGACGAGGGTTTGTACCACTCCTGATTGGTATGACCCTGTCTTGAATGTCATGTTGGTGGACAACACCGATGACCCTGCGACGTATAGGGAAGCAATGATGAGCCTAATTCCAACAAATAGAAATAAGCCATGACATCTGAGATTGGATCCATGTACGAAAACCAAGTGTGTACTTATCGGATGGCCGCAAGGCCGTCGAGAACAAATGGATTTTCAAACGGAAAACAGATGCTGATGGTAATGTTACTGTCTATAAAGCTCGACTTGTCGTGAAAGGGTTCTGACAAATTCAAGGAGTTTACTATGATGAGACTTCTCACCAGTAGCGAAACTAAAGTCTATGAGGATTTTGTTAGCATTTGTTGCATTTTTCAATTATGACATTTGGCATATGGATGTCAAAACGACATTCCTTAATGATGATATTGTAGGGGTTCGTAGCATAGAAAGCAAAAAGTTTCCACCGCATGAACACAAACAAGCCAAGATCTATCTATTAGATTGTAGCAACGAGTGGATTAGAGTACTCACCCTCGAAGATTCCAAAGCGGTTAACGAGAGCAGATTCTCGTGAGTGATGTAGTCGTACACTTGCCAATCTCAAGATTGCGTAGATGATCCTTCGTGTGTTGCGTTCCGGCAACACTTCCGCAGTCGGTCACACATTCGGTACTCGATGAAGACCTTCCTCTCTCTTGTTCCAGCAGGCAGCAGAGGTTGTAGTTCTCTCCTCACGATTTCGGCAGCATGACGGCGTGGTGTCGGAAGTAGAGGGAATATACTATAGGGCTTCGCCTAAGCTGGAGAGGGTTATGGTGGAGTGTTAGGGTTTCCCCGGTGATCTAGGGTTTAGAAGCCGGAGCGGAGGAGGTGGAGTCGACGGCGACGGTGGGCAGCGGCGGCGGTGGGCGGCGGCGACGGTGGTGTGGGAAGGGGCTGGTGTTGTTATGCTCTTGGGGGGCACCCCTCCCCTATATTTATGAGAGGGAGGGCAGCTTGGGAGAGGGGAGTTTGAATCCTTCCCCAACTCCTTCTCCTACTTGGCCTGTGGTGGAGGGAGAGAAGGATTCTTTCCTTTCTTCACCAGGATACATTGTCCTAGTTTGACTTTTCAAACTTGCCTTTTGACTTTCAATTTGGAGTTTAATTTCTTTCTTTTGAACGCCCAACCAAGTGACCTAGGACATGACTCAATCATTCCACTTAGTCTGACACATTCATGCACCCTTCCCCTTCCGGTCCGGTGAACCTTCTAGACCCTTCTAGATCATTCCGGTGAAAACACCGGAATCATTCCCGAACTCTGCAATTGGACTTTCCTTATATGAATCTCATTCTTCGGACCATTACGGATCTCCTCGTGATATCTCGGATCCCATCCGAGACTCCGAACAACATTCGGTCTCCCTACTTACATTCCATATCTACTAAACAACATCGAATCCTTAAGTGTGTCTCCCTACGGTTCGTGAATTATGCAGACATGACCGAGACTCTTCTCCGATCAATAACAAATAGAAGAATCTGGAAATTCATATGGTTCCCACATATTTCTACGATTACTTTGCGGTTGAATGAACCACTTACATACGATACCAATTTCCCTTTGTCTCGCGGTAGTTTACTTATCCGAGGTCTGATCGTCGGTATCTCTGCATACCTAGTTCAACCTTGTTACCGATAAGTACTCTTTTCTCGTTCCCGTGATATGTGATCCCTTGTGAGCCAGTCACATGCTTGCAAGCTAATTGGATGACATTCCACCGAGAGGGCCCAGAGTATATCTATCCGTCATATGGATGGACAAATCCCACTCTTGATCCATGTCCCTCAACACATACTTTTCGAACACTCAATGCCACATTTATAACCACCCAGTTATGGTGTGCTGTTTGATGTCATCAAAGTATCCATCCGGTGATGGTGATTAGCATGATCTCATGGTCGAAGGAATTAGGTTACTATGTATCAGAAAGCTTATAGCAAACGAACTAATGAAATGACTTGATCTTTATGCTACGCTTATCTATAGGAGTATGTCCATCACACCATTCTCCTAATGATATGATCTTGTTATTAATAACATCTCAATGTTCATGATCAGGAAACTATGATCATCTATTAACCAACAAGCTAGTATTATAAAGAGGCTTTACTAGGGACTCTAATTTAGTTTACAAATCACACAAGTATTAATGTTTCCGGTTAATACCATTATAGCATGAAGGTAAACATTTATCATAAACACAAAATATAATAATAACTAATTTTATTACTGCCTCTAGGGCATATCTCCAACAGTCTCCCACTTGCACTAGAGTCAACTAATCTAGATTACATTGTAATATACCGAACACCCATGGCGGTTTGGTGCTGGTCATGTTTTGCCCTCGGGATAGGTTTAGTCAACGGATCCGCCGCATTCAGATCTGTGTGTACTTTGCAAATCTTTATGTAGCCATCTTGCACATGCTCTCGAATAGCGTGAAAACACAGCTTGATATGCTTCAGCTTCTTGTGTGACCTTGGTTCTTGCGCATTGGCTATGGCGCCCATGTTATCAGAGTAGATTGACATTGGGTCTAGCGCACTGGGAACCACAACAAGCTCTGTAATGAACTCCTTCATCCATATCGCCTCTTGTTAAGCCTCCGAAGCAGCTATGTATTCTGATTCAGTTGATGATCTCGCCACAACGCTTTGCTTTGCACTCCTCCAGCTTACTACTGCACCATTCAAAGTAAATACGTATCTAGATTGAGATTTAGAATCATCGGTGTAACCATTAACAACGAGTTGTTCATCACCTCCATAAGAAAGAACCATATCCTTAGTTCTTTTCAAGTACTTAAGGATGTTTTTGACCGCTGTCCAATGATCCACTCCTGGATCAATTTGATATCTGCTAGTTAAACTAACAACATATGCTATGTCGGGTCTAGTACATAGCATGGAATACATGATAGATCCTATGGGTGAGGCATAGGGAGTCTTACTAATTCTTTCTCTATCTTCTGCCGTACCAGGACTTTGAGTTTTACTCAAGGTCGTATTCGGCAACATGGGCAAGAACCCTTTCTTGCTATCTTCCATTCCAAACCTCTTTAGAACTTTGTCCAAATATGTACTCTGTGACAATGATATTAGGCATCGCGATCTATCTCTATAAATATTTATGCCTAATATGTAAGCTGCTTCGCCAAGATCTTTCATTGAAAAACTATTATTCAAATAATCCTTGACACTATTAATAAGGTCTACATCATTCCCAATCAACAATATGTCATCCACATATAGTACTAGGAATGATACAGAGCTCCCACTCACTTTCGTGTAAATACAAGCTTCTTCGTAAGTTTGTATAAAACCAAAACTTTTGATTAACTTATCAAAACATTGATTCCAACTTCGGGATGCTTGCTTCAATTCATAAATGGACCGTTGATGTTTGAATACCTTGTTAGCATCTTTAGGATAGACAAAACCTTTGTGTTGTACCATATAGAACTCTTCATCAATGTCTCCATTGAGGAACTCCGTTTTGACATCCATATGCCATATCACATAATTGTAATATCCATCGATTGCTAACAAAATTCTCACAGACTTTAGCTTCACTACCGGTGAGAAAGTCTCATCGTAGTCAACTCCTTGAATTTGTCGAAACCCTTTTGCGACAAGTTGAGCTTTATAGACATTAACATTACCATCAACATTTGTTTTCTTCTTGAAAATCCATTTGTTCTCGACAGCCTTTCGGACATCCGGTAAGTCCACCAAAGTCCATACTTGGTTTTCGTACATGGATCCAATCTCGGATTTCTTGGCTTCTTGCCATTTATTGGAATATGGGCTCATCATAGCTTCCTCATATGTCGCAGGGTCGTCGGTGTTGTCCACCAACATGACACTCATAACGGGATCATACCAATCGGGAGTGGTACGAGTTCTCGTTGACCTGTGAAGTTCCGTAGTAACTTCGACCGAAGTTTCATGATCAACATCATTAGCTTCCTCTTTTATTGGTGTAGGCACCACAAGAACTTTTTTCGGTGCTGCGCTACTCTCAAATCCAAGAGAAGGTTCGACAACCTCATCGAGTTATACTTTCCTTCTAGTCACTTCTTTTGAGAGAAACTCCTTCTCTAGAAAGGACCCTGTCATATCCCAAGATTTTCCAAATCTTGTAATGTGAAAAATAAAATAAACAAAATAAATTTTTGTTGAAAATCAGGGTGAAAAGAAACTTCTGTTTCAAAAAGGAAACTTAAAATCCCATCTTGAACAAACTTTGGTAAAAGTTTGAATCCAAAAAAATCCAAATCAAGGGAAATGCATTCCTCAATGAGTGTATCTGGAAATTTAAACACTTGAAAAATAAATCCAAACCCTAAACCCTAATGGAATAAAATCATTTCCAAGTTATCTCCAGTCCATGGATTTGATCCATATAAAAATTGATCAACAAACATTCACAAATGATCAACAAAGGCAAATAGAAATATTATAAGACCATGGAAATTGGTTTCACTCAATTTGGAACCATAAATAAAATCTTATGGATTTAATAAAGGAATTGAATTTCCAAAGCCATTAAAGCCCTCATCTAATATCCATACCAAGTGGTGAGCAAAGGATCCTAAAGATCTTTAAAAGGATAAAGAAATATCAAATAAGAATTCCCAAATTGGAATCACCAAGTTTGGATCTCTAAATAAAAAAAGTTATGGATTTTATAAGAAGAAGAAAGAAATATTAATTAAAGAATATTAAAAAATCAAACCAAATCTTGGCCAAATCTTTAAACATGTGAAATGAATTATTAATCCCAATCCAAATAAAAATATTGGATAAAGAAATTTCCAAAATAAAATAAAATGGCTTAAACCAAATCCTATTGGAATTAAAAAAATACCCAATCTTAAATGATTAATAAATCTTATTAAAAGCTTTTTCCAAATAATTCAAGATGAATTATTTGACAGCCTTTTAAGTAAATAAAACCTACTGAAAAGATTAGGAAGGTTTAAAAGATTTTTAAATGGTGTTTAGAAACATTAATAAATCTTATATGATTTAAAACTAAGCCTATTTTGAATAAATAAAAGACCCAAAAAGAATAATGTTTTTATTCGAAAATTGACATCTGGTTGTGCTGCTAACCAGTGTTTAAACCCACACAAAATTTGGCAAGGTTTTGAATTCAAATGAATGTTTGAATTGGCCAAACAAAATCAAATCAGAATAATCAAAAGAGAAAAAGAAAAACAAAGAGAAGAGAAAAAAATATGAAAAGGACCCAGCCCAACTAGCCTGGCCCAACTAAACCCAGCCAGCCCACTGCCCCTCTCCCGCAGAAAAACGTTTCAGACCAAACACCCTACCCGCTCAGCGACAGACATGTGGACCCCAACTCCCCTCTCTCACTTCGCTGACGAAACGGCCCCACACCCTAGCTTTCTTCCTCACCCGCCGCGACTCCTTCTCCCCTTACCTCGCCGGCTGTTTCCGCCGATGAATGCTCGCTTTAATTCGCGGCATTGATGCTGCCATTACCCCCTGCGACCACGCACGTTAAAACGTCCCTCCCTCCTCTCTCGTTCCCCTTTGTCGCCCCACCTTAGCACGCCCCCAGGCCGCCCTAATTCCTCTCCGAGCACTGCTATGTGCGACGAGCTTCCCCCTCGATTCCGGCCGTACCCTGCCGCCCCTTACCTCCCCGAGCACACGGGCAAGTTCCCCAGACCCAGGCGCACCTCCCCGTATCACCAGCTCGCTCGCGCGCGCCCCTGAGCCTCGACAACGACGACTCCAAGCGCCGCCACCATCTGTTTCCACTCCGGCGACACCCCCTGGTAACTTCTGACCGCCCCCTCCCCTCTAACCGATGCTCACGTATTCGCCTATCCCGTACGCATCTGACTACATGGTTCGTTTGATTTGGCGTGACCCGTATCTTCGCCTCCGATGACGAACAGAGGAGCCCGACACCAGGAGCAACTCCGGCGAGAGATTGCCGACCCGTCCGTGCGCCCCCTACCCTGCGACAACCACGTTGAGCATCAGCAAGCTTCGACGATTCTGGTGAGCCACCCCACTCCTCCTCCAGCTTCCTGTATCGCCGGCACCGTTATTGTCTGAGCCCGCCGCCGCCAGCTACCGCCGCAGCGCCACCAGTTCATGGTCAGTGCGATGACGACCGTCGGATCCCGATCCAGCGGTTAGGATAGATGACTTATCGAACCATTTTTAATTGATCTGTGCCGCACGATCCTCTTAAAATCCAACAGTTCACGTTAGCCGATCCGCCCGAACCGGTATCAGCCTATAGGATTGATCCACGTGGCTCAGACTTTGATTTAAAAACAGATTTGAATCTATTAGATATGTGATTTTGTAAATTCCATAACTTTAAATCTACACGTCCAAATTTTGCAAACTTTATATAAATGGATTCAGAAAAGCAAGCCCTAGCCAACCATGCCATTTGATTAGTAAAAAGCTTCTGTTAAAATGTTTGTTTTTGCAGAAACTTATGTATGCTTGTTTAGGGTATAAATATTGTTCTAAAATGTTTTTGGGGATAAAATCTTTGGCAAATGGTGTGTTTTGAACCTACTGACTTTACGAATCACTTTGTGGTTTCAAAAATGTATTTGGTGAAACAAAAGAATGAACTATGGATTTAAACCAATTCTAGTCAAATAAAAATATGGTTTAATTATTAAAAAATGGTTTTTGAAGAAAACCTTTGAGAAATGTTTTGGAAATAAACTCTCTGACCCTAAACACAAGATTTTATGGTTTGAAAACATATTTTGTGAACCCTATAGATTAATGCCCTATTTAAAACATTTCTACACCACATAAAATAACACCTTGTTTTAGAAAATGGTTTATAAAGTGAAACCTATTGCAAATGACTTTGCCACTTTATAAAATGACCATTAGGTGTTTTCAAATGTTTATGACCTACTAGGAACCACTTTTTCAAATAAAACAAAGCTTGGCATGCTTGCATGTATTACTTTGACTTTATCATTTTATGTGATGAAATGCTTGAATGGTAGATTTAAATGTTGTTTGCTTGATTGAATTGTAGTGACTTGAAGTGTGTGAACATTGCAAAGATCAAGGAGTGAACTTATACCCTCTACCAAAAAGGCAAGTGATGCTTCATACTTTTGTCCCATTATTTTCACTATGCATTAGTGATATTTCTAAGTAGGACTTGCATGGAATATTGCTAGGTATAAACCATGCTATGGGAAATCCTAGTAGATGAAACCTTAGTGGAATTTTCCTAAGTTAAGATTCCTACTACTATCATGCTTAGCTTAGCTAATAGAAAACAAGGGTGGAAATATATTCACAATATGGAAAAATTTCTAAGTCTGAGGACTTGTGTTTTGTTTAATAAAACAACTAAGAGAATGAATCACCTGGGTGGAAAGGAACTTGACTGGTTGTTTTGGTTGAGTGGTTACACAAGGCCCATGGCTATGGTTTACCTTGTTTATCTCACTTGTGGTAAGCCACCCAGGAACAAAGAGATTTTAGAAGCCAAGTGTTGAGAAGCTTCTAGTGCAGCCACTTGGCAATATGGGCTCTGCCTGGACCACATAGGTTGCTAGAACTTAGCCATTTGGATAGTTGGTGGTAGTGGGAATGATAGGTTGGAGCGCGTCCATTTGGTCTAAGGGAAGGCTTCTGAAAGGTCCTGTCTTGGTGAAGCCAAGTCTGGTGGGGAAAGTGCACCACCTCTGCAGAGTGTAAAATCTAAGTACTTAGCCATGTCCCTGGCAAAGGACAATTTGAGCATCAAGACATGGAAGCTATCAAGAATCTCATCATCCAAATTTCTAAGTTAAAAACTTGTGGTTGAACAAGGGTTAAAGGATCTTCAATCTTTGATTGGTAGATGCCTTGGGTGATTTTTGCCAAACAAAAACTTAGTGTTTTCAAATGATAAGGAAAAATCTATTTTGAGCAATGCAAGCCTCAACTTCACTTTGCCAAATGCATATAGATGATAGACTCCACTATACTACCATAGTATCACTTGCCAATACAATTCAAATGTATTGACCCTTGTGGCTGTAACTTGTTATGTTGCAGGTTTGTTTGTTTTAGTGAAGTGTAATGATTAGGATTACAAGTCTACAACCAACATGTCTGCCTGTGGCATCTTGAAGATGAAGGACCCCATGCTTATAGATATTCTGCTACAATGTAATGTAATAGCCAAATGAGCTATGTAAGATGTAATAAATTATGTTATTCCTGGTTATAATGTTGTATTATGACCTTTGTTTCTTGATATTACATCTTAACTGTGGATGCTAGCTATTGATCCAGGGACTAGCATTGTAAACACAGGGATCTCTACCTTATTAAAGGTTGGCAACCTTACAGATGGTATCAGAGCATTGTGTTGCCTGTAGGATTTGTAAACCTAGGATTGAACAAAACCCCTTAGAAAAATAGGAGTTGTATTTGTTCCAAAACTTATTTACAAACAATCTTGTAAACTCTTTCCTCAACCATTTTAGTTTGATTCTACCTCTCTTCTAACTCAACTTGATGGATAAAACCTACCCCATGGCCAAAGAGTTCACCATGTGCAAAGGACTTCATCAACTCTAATGACTTCAACATCTTCAAATCTAATGACTTCAACATCTTCAGCATTTTCACCAAGGACTTCAACCTTGGATATCACTAAGGACTACAAGTGAGACAAGAAATGTTACTCAAGACTTGAAGACTAAGGAAGCACAACTTAGAAGGAACCATCATCACCTATGAAGTTTTGTGACCAAGAATTTTCCCAAGGAAAACATGATCTCTTTCAAGAAGAATCAACCAAGAAGGAAGGAATGAACTCAAGTGAACCATATAGGTGGACCACCATATTTAGTTTAAGTTAAACCCACCAACTTATGTGGTGTAACAAATTTTTTTTTTTGGTTGCCTAAAAATATGCTTGAAACTTGTTGTTTGAGTGGAATGTTTGTTTGTGATTGCTTGCACATTGCTTGTGTGAATTGTGATGTGTGTGATTAGAATTATTTCCTTAGAAATCTTTTGCCTATTCTAATCCCAATCCAACCCACACAGATGACCTCTCCAAGACACTCCAACATCAAGATTGATGACAACAACAACAACAACCAAGAGATGCACATGAGAGAACAACTACTAGCAAACCAAACCCAGTTGAGCCAAGTGACAACTCAGCTTTTAGCCAACAACGATGGACTAGACCCAGCCATACAAAGGATTTTGAAAATTCAATCCCAATTGTTGCAAGGGATGGCCACTCAAATGATCAACATTGGTGACAACTCTTCCAAAAGAGTTTATGACAACAAGGATGACAAAGATGTTATTTTAGAAGGAACCAAAGCTTGCAATATTTGTGGAGACAAGGATCACACTTCCAAGGAACATGGGGATCAATGCCCCAATTGTGAAGAGGAACATCCAGTTGGCCAATGCCCCACATCTCAAGCTACTTGCTTCCTATGTGAAGGAAATAGTCATGTCCCTATCCAATGCCCCATCTATTCCATAATTCAATAAAGGAAACAAGGTGGAGTGCAACAACTGATTTCAGATTACCATGAGAGAGCCAATTCTACCAAGAAGGATGAAGACAAAGGAAAATATCAGCTTGTACCCCCATGCAATATGACCCAATTTAAAGGACCAAAGAAGAGGCATATGAATTATCCAAGGAGCAATAGAAGGTCAAAGAAACCAATAGATATTCCTACCTATGAGATAACATATGAAGAACATGAACTAGAAGCACTCCTAGCTTTGGAGAAACCCAAGAAAAAGAAGGAAAAAAGCCATGTGCAATGTTACACTTGCAAAGAGATGGGACACTATGCCAATGAATGCCTAGAAAAGAAGAAGAACCAAGGAAACAAACAAGAGGAAATGATACCAAAGGAAAAGAAAGATATTAGCCAAGTGTGGTGCAACAACTGCAAAGAGCTAGGACATTATGTAAGCAACTGTCCAGAAAAGATGAAACACAAGATAAACAAGCCTATGAAGGATCTTAGCCTTGTCACATGTTTCAAATGCAAGGAGCTAGGCCACTATGCAAACCTCTGTCCAGAAAAGTTACATCAAGATCCCAAGCAATCCAAAATGTAATCTAGTTTGAAAAATTTTAAGGGTGGTAGTACCCTAGTTGTTTTTAGCCTACTTGTAAACCCTCGCCTTCCCAAATCTCGGGACGAGATTTATTTTAAGGGTGGTAGCCTGTCACATCCCAAGATTTTCCAAATCTTGTAATGTGAAAAATAAAATAAACAAAATAAATTTTTGTTGAAAATCAGGGTGAAAAGAAACTTCTGTTTCAAAAAGGAAACTTAAAATCCCATCTTGAACAAACTTTGGTAAAAGTTTGAATCCAACAAAATCCAAATCAAGGTAAATGCATTCCTCAATGAGTGTATCTGGAAATTTAAACACTTGAAAAATAAATCCAAACCCTAAACTCTAATGGAATAAAATTATTTCCAAGTTATCTCCAATCCATGGATTTGATCCATATAAAAATTGATCAACAAACATTCACAAATGATCAAGAAAGGCAAATAGAAATATTATAAGACCATGGAAATTGGTTTCACTCAATTTGGAACCATAAATAAAATCTTATGGATTTAATAAAGGAATTGAATTTCCAAAGCCATTAAAGCCCTCATCTAATATCCATACCAAGTGGTGAGCAAAGCATCCTAAAGATCTTTAAAAGGATAAAGAAATATCAAATAAGAATTCCCAAACTGGAATCACCAAGTTTGGATCTCTAAATAAAAAGTTATGGATTTTATAAGAAGAAGAAAGAAATATTAATTAAAGAATATTCAAAAATCAAACCAAATCTTGGCCAAATCATTAAACAAGTAAATGAATTATTAATCCCAATCCAAATAAAAATATTGGATAAAGAAATTTCAAAAATAAAATAAAATGGCTTAAACCAAATCCTATTGGAATTAAAACAAATACCCAATCTTAAATGATTAATAAATCTTATTAAAAGCTTTTTCCAAATAATTCAAGATGAATTATTTGATAGCCTTTTAAGTAAACAAAACCTACTGAAAAGATTAGGAAGGTTTAAAAGATTTTTAAATGGTGTTTAGAAACATTAATAAATCTTATATAAAACTAAGCCTATTTTGAATAAATAAAAGACCCAAAAAGAATAAAGTCTTTATTCAAAAATTGACATCTAGTTGTGCTGCTAACCACTGTTTAAGCCCACACAAAATTTTGCAAGGTTTTGAATTCAAATGAATGTTTGAATTGGCCAAACAAAATGAAATCAGAATAATCAAAAGAGAAAAAGAAAAACAAACAGAACAGAAAAAAATATGAAAAGGACCCAGCCCAACTAGCCTGGCCCAACTAAACCCAGCTAGCCCACTGCCCCTCTCCCGCAGAAAAATGTTTCAGACCAAACACCCTACCCGCTCAGCGACAAACATGTGGACCCCAACTCCCCTCTCTCACTTCGCTGACGAAACGGCCCCACACCCTAGCTTTCTTCCTCACCCGCCGCGACTCCTTCTCCCCTTACCTCGCCGGCTGTTTCCGCCGATGAATGCTCGCTTTAATTCGCGGCATTGATGCTGCCATTACCCCCTGCGACCACGCACGTTAAAACGTCCCTCCCTCCTCTCTCGTTCCCCTTTGTCGCCCTACCTTAGCACGCCCTAATTCCTCTGCGAGCACCGCTGTCTCCGACGAGCTTCCGCCTCGATTCCGGCCGTACCCTGCCGCCCCTTACCTCCCCGAGCACACGGGCAAGTTCCCAGACCCAGGCGCACCTCCCCGTATCGCCAGCTCGCTCGCGCGCGCCCCTGAGCCTCGACAACGACGACTCCAAGCGCCGCCACCGTCTGTTTCCACTCCGGCGACACCCCCTGGTAACTTCTGAACGCCCCCTCCCCTCTAACCGATGCTCACGTATTCGCCTATCCCATACGCATCTGACTACATGGTTCGTTTGATTTGGCGTGACCCGTATCTTCGCCTTCGACGACGAACAGAGGAGCCCGACGCCAGGAGCCACTCCGGCGAGAGATTGCCGACCCGTCCGTGCGCCCCCTACCCTGCGACAACCACGTTGAGCATCAGCAAGCTTCGACGATTCTGGTGAGCCACCCCACTCCTCCTCCAGCTTCCTGTATCGCCGGCACCATCATCGTCTGAGCGCGCCGCCGCCAGCCACCGCCGCAGTGCCACCAGTTCATGGTCAGTGCGATGAGGACCGTCGGATCCCGATCCAGCGGTTAGGATAGATGACTTATCGAACCGTTTTTAATTGATCTGTGCCGCACGATCCTCTTAAAATCCAACAGTCCACGTTAGCCGATCCGCCCGAACCGGTATCAGCCTATAGGATTGATCCACGTGGCTCAGACTTTGATTTAAAAACAGATTTTAATCTATTAGATATGTGATTTTGTAAATTCCATAACTTTAAATCTACACTTCCAAATTTTGCAAACTTTATATCAATGGATTCAGAAAAGAAAGCCCTAGCCAACCATGCCATTTGTTTAGTAAAAAGCTTCTGTTAAAATGTTTGTTTTTGCAGAAACTTATGTATGCTTGTTTAGGTTATAAAAATTGTTCTAAAATGGTGTGTTTTGAACCTACTGACTTTAGGAATCACTTTGTGGTTTCAAAAATGTATTTGGTGAAACAAAAGAATGAACTATGGATTTAAACCAATTCTAGTCAAATAAAAATATGGGTTAATTATTAAAAAATGGTTTTTGAAGAAAACCTTTGAGAAATGTTTTGGAAATAAACTCTCTGACCCTAAACACAAGATTTTATGGTTTGAAAACATATTTTGTGAACCCTATAGATTAATGCCCTATTTAAAACATTTCTACACCACATAAAATAACACCTTGTTTTAGAAAATGGTTTATAAAGTGAAACCTATTACAAATGACTTTGCCACTTTATAAAATGACCATTAGGTGTTTTCAAATGTTTATGACCTACTAGGAACCACTTTTTCAAATAAAACAAATCTTGTCATTCTTGCATGCATTACTTTGACTTTATCATTTTATGTGATGAAATGCTTGAATGGTAGATTGAAATGTTGTTTGCTTGATTGAATTGTAGTGACTTGAAGTGTGTGAACATTGCAAAGATCAAGGAGTGAACTTATACCCTATACCAAAAAGGCAAGTAATGCTTCATACTTTTGTCCCATTATTTTCACTATGCATTAGTGATATTTCTAAGTAGGACTTGGATGGAATATTGCTAGGTATAAACCATGCTATGGGAAATCCTAGTAGATGAAACCTTAGTGGAATTTTCCTAAGTTAAGATTCCTACTACTATCATGCTTAGCTTAGCTAATAGAAAACAAGGGTGGAAATATATTCACAATATGGAAAAATTTCTAAGTCTGAGGACTTGTGTTTTGTTTAATAAAACAACTAAGAGAATGAATCACCTGGGTGGAAAGGGACTTGATTGGTGGTTTTGGTTGAGTGGTTACACAAGGCCCATGGCTATGGTTTACCTTGTGTATCTCACTTGTGGTAAGGCACCCAGGAACAAAGAGATTTTAGAAGCCAAGTGTTGAGAAGCTTCTAGTGTAGCCACTTGGCAATATGGGCTCTGCCTGGACCACATAGGTTGCTAGAACTTAGCCATTTGGACAGTTGGTGGTAGTGGGAATGATAGGTTGGAGCGCTTCCATTTGGTCTAAGGGAAGGCTTCTGAAAGGTCCTGTCTTGGTGAAACCAAGTCTGGTGGGGAAAGTGCACCACCTCTGCAGAGTGTAAAATCTAAGTACTTAGCCATGTCCCTGGCAAAGGACAATTTGAGAATCAAGACATGGAAGCTATCAAGAATCTCATCATCCAAATTTCTAAGTTAAAAACTTTTGGTTGAACAAGGGTTAAAGGATCTTCAAACTTTGATTGGTAGATGCCTTGGGTGATTTTTGCTAAACAAAAACTTAGTGTTTTCAAATGATAAGGAAAAATATATTTTGAGCAATGCAAGCCTCAACTCCACTTTGCCAAATGCATATAGATGATAGACTCCACTATACTACCATAGTATCACTTGCCAATACAATTCAATTGTATTGACCCTTGTGGCTGTAACTTGTTATGTTGCAGGTTTGTTTGTTTTAGTGAAGTGTAATGATTAGGATTACAAGTCTACAACCAACATGTCTGCCTGTGGCACCTTGAAGATGAAGGACCCCATGCTTATAGATATTCTGCTGCAATGTAATGTAATAGCCAAATGAGCTATGTAAGATGTAATAAATTATGTTATTCCTGGTTATAAAGTTGTATTATGACCTTTGTTTTTTGATATTACATCTTAACTGTGGATGCTAGCTATTGATCCAGGGACTAGCATTGTAAACACAGGGATCTCTACCTTATTAAAGGTTGGGAACCTTACAGATCCATTCTTAGCAACGAAGATTTTACCTTTAGATCTATGATAGAAGGTATACCCAATAGTTTCCTTCGGGTATCCTATGAAGACGCATTTTTTATCTTTGGTTTCAAGCTTGTTGGGCTGTAACTTCTTTACATAAGCTTCACAACCCCAAAGTTTAAGGAACGACAATTTAGGTTTCTTCCCAAACCATAATTCATATGGTGTCATTTCAACGGATTTAGATGGTGCCCTATTTAAAGTGAATGCAGCTATTTCTAATGCATAACCCCAAAATAATAGCAGTAAATATGTAAGTGACATCATAGAACGAACCGTATCTAAGAGAGTTCGATTACGAATGTCGGAAACACCATTACGTTGTGGTGTTCCCGGTGGTGTCAATTGTGAAAGTATTCCGCATTTCTTTAAATGCTCGCCAAACTTGTAACTTAGATATTGAACTCCACGATCAGATCGTAAAAACTTAATCTTCTAGTTATGTTGATTCTCCACTTCACTTTGAAATTCCTTAAGCTTCTCGAAAGTTTCGGACTTATGTTTCATGAAATAGATATACCCATATCTACTCAAGTCATCCGTGAAAGTAAGAACATAATGATAACCACCGCGTGATGCTACACTCATTGGGCCACACACATCGGTATGTATGATTTCCAATAAGTCCGTTGCTTGCTCCATCATACCAGAAAATGGAGTCTTAGTTATTTTATCCATCAGACATGCTTCACATCTTTCAAGTGATTCGAAATCAAGCGATTCAAGAAGTCCATCGGAATGGAGTTTCTTCATACGCTTCACTCCAATATGACCAAGACGACAGTGCCACATATAGGTCGAGTTATCTCTCAATTTCAAACGTTTAGCTTCAATGTTATTAATATGTCTATTACTACAATCGAGGTTCAACAAGAATAGACCATCTATCAAAGGTGCATGTACATAAAACATATTACTCATATAAATCGAACAACCATTATTCTCGGACTTAAACAAGTAACCGTCTCGCAATAAACATGATCTGGATATAATGTTCATGCTCAACACATGCACCAAATAACAATTATTTAAGTATAAAACAAATCCCGATGGTAGATGAAGAGGTAGCATGCCAACCGCGATCACATCAACCTTTGATCCATTTCAAACGTGCATCGTCACCTTGTTCTTCGCTAGTTTTCGTCTATTTTGCAGCACCTATTTCGAGTTACAAATATGAGCAACCGAACCAGTATCAAATACCCAGGCACTACTACGACTACTAGTGAGATACACATGAATAACATGTATATCGGATATACCTTTCTTCTTGATGTTGCCGTTCTTAAAATCCGCCAAGTACTTAGGGAAATTCCGCTTCTAGTGACCTTCTCCCTTGCAGTAAAAGCACTCAGTATCCGGCTTAGACCCAGCCTTGGACTTCTTCGCCGGCGCGGTAACTTTCTTACCACCCTTCTTGAAGTTTCCCTTTTTTCTTAGACTTGCCTTTCCTCTTGAATTTGGTGGTCTTATTGACCATCAACACTTGGTGCTCTTTCTTGATCTCCACCTCCGTATACTTTAACATGGAAAAGAGTTCAGGCGACAACTTGTCCATGTTTTGGATATTGTAGTTCATCACAAAGTTCTTGTAACTTGGTGATAGTGATTAGAGGACATGGTGAATCCCCAAAGCATTAGGAATCACTATACCCAAGCTTTGGAGCTTACTTGCGTTCCCACACATGTTAAGCACATGCTCACTGACGGAGCTGCCCTCTTCCATATTGCAGTTAAAGAACTTTTCAGAAGCCAGATAACTCGCAACTGCCGCATGAGCCTCAAATATCATTTTGAGTTCATGGACAATATCATGTGGGTCAAAGTTCTCAAACCTTTTATGAAGCTCTGATTCCAAACCATAAAATATAGCACACTGAACTATGGAGTACTGATTCTTCCGAGTGAGGAAAACATTCTTCACCTCATCGGTAGCATCAGCTACAGGTGGGTCACCCAGCGGTGCATCTAGCACATAGGTCAAATTACCAGAATTGAGGATGATACATCGGAAACGTATCTATAATTTTTGATGTTCCATGCTTGTTTAGTATCTACTTTGCTTTGCTTTGGCCACACTTTGAGGTGCTTTTTATATGTTTTCTGGTACTAACCTATTAATAAGTTGCCACAGTGCCAATTGCCTATTTTCTGCTATTTTTGGTTCCAGAAAAGCTAGTAAGGAAATATTCTCGGAATTGGATGGGACAAAAGACAAAGTCAATATTTCATCGAGGAGAACATGGAGTCCAAAAGAGACGGAGGGGAGCCACATGGCGGCCGCTCCCCCCAGGCGCGGGACCACCCTAGGCCGCTCCTTGGAAGAGTGTGGGCCCCCTGGCCGCCTCCCTGCCTCGCCTCTTCGCCTATAAGAAGCCCCCGATGCCTAAACCATAAGTACCCGATCAATATTCCATGAAACCGTTTGTATCCGCCGCTAGCATCGTCCCTAGATCGGGGGGATCTGAAGCTCTTCCCGACACCCTGTCGGAGGGGAGATCATCTCGGAGGCCTTCTTCTTCATCATGCCAACCTCCGGTATGAAGCGTGAGTGGTTCCACCTTGGACTACGGGTCCATGTAGTAGCTAGATGGTTGTATCTCCTCCTTTGTGCTTTCATGTCTAGATCTTGTGAGCTCTGTTCATAATCAAGATCTCATCTATTTGTAATCATGCATGTTGTGTTTGCGGGGATCCGATGGATATTGAGATTACTATGTCAGATTGATTAATGGTTTTGTCTTACTGATTCTATCATGTCTGTGTTGTTTGTGATCTTGCATGCTCTCCGTTGTTAGTAGCTATCTTGTCCAAGTAGTTGCTAGTGACTCCAAGAGGGGGTATTTATGCTCGATAGTGGGTCCATGCCTCTATTTAATCAAGGGAAGTGACAGAAATCTCTAAGGTTGTAGATATGATATTGCCACTAGGGAGAAAACAACGTTCTCTTGTTCATGAAACAAGTGGATTGTTTACCTTACACACTTTGCTTAAAGCAGTTGTCTGTTGCTTGCAACTTAATACTGGAGGGGGTTTAGATGACAATCCAAAGGTGGACTTCTAGTCATAGATGCAGTTGGATGGCGGTCTATGTATCTTGTTTTATTGCCCAATCGAATCTCATAGGATCATGATGTATAGTATTGCATTGTTATGCCTTGCTTAGTCCTGTCAATTGCCCTGCTGTAATTTGTTTACCCTGCATGCCATGTTTGTTTATCTAAGGAGAACACCTCTAGTGAACTATGGACCCCGGTCCAATCTTTACCATTGATACATCTTCCACTATTACTGTACTTTCTGCAAACCACCATCACCTTCCACACCATATAGTTAATTCTTTGTTACAACAACTGGTGAGATTGACAACCTCATTGTTCGTTGGGGCAAAGTCTTGAGTTTGTGTTGTGTAGGTTTCCATGTTGCTTGCAACACCTTTGAGACATTTCCATCCTCCTACTGGTTCGATAACCTCGGTTTCTTACTGAGGGAAGACTTGCTGCTGTGATGCATCACACCTTGCTCTTGGGGTTTCCCGACAAAGCGCTCCCATGTCGATGCAGCGCTATCAAGTTTTTCAGGCGCCGTTGCCGGGGAGGCTAAGGACGTCTTCACAAGGGGAGTCCTCCTCAACCTTTCTCTTTACATTGTTATTGGTTTGCTTAGTTTCTTTTGCTTGGTTTTGTTTGCCTCTTTTTTATAAAAAACTCCAAAAAAATTTAGTTTAGTTTGGTTTGCTTTCTCTTATAAAAACACAAAAAAATTAGTCCCTGCTCTAGTTGCTGTTGGCTTGCTCCACTTTTGCCAAAATGAACTCTGCTGAGAACACTAAGTTGTGTGACTTCACTAGCACAAACAACAGTGACTTCCTTAGCACTCCTATTGCTCCACCTGCTCCTGATGCTACCTTTTATGAAATTAAGCCTGCTTTGTTGAATCTTGTGATGAGAGAGCAATTTTCTGGTGCTAGTTCTGATGATGCTGCTGCCCATCTCAATAACTTTGTTGAACTTTGTGATATGCAGAAGTATAAGGATGTAGATGGAGATATTATTAATCTCAAGTTGTTTCCTTTCTCCTTGAGAGGAAAAGCTAAAGAATGGTTGCTATCCTTGCCTATAAATAGTATTGATTCTTGGATTAAGTGCAAAGATGCTTTTATAGGAAAGTACTACCCCCTACTAATATTATATCTATGAGAAGTGATATTATGAAATTTAAACAACTTGATAATGAACATGTTGCTCAAGATTGGGAAATAATGAAATCTTTGGTTAAGAATTGTCCTACTCATGGACTTACT
Source organism: Avena sativa (assembly GCA_916181665.1). NCBI lineage: Eukaryota > Viridiplantae > Streptophyta > Magnoliopsida > Poales > Poaceae > Avena > Avena sativa. Next base: position 164,307,122 of record OV702284.1, read on the forward strand.
GCTTTGATGATTATCCAGACTTTTTATGCAGGTTTGAACTTCTCTTCAAGAAACCTGTTGGATTCAGCTGCTGGAGGTTCCTTTATGACCATCACCTTGGGTGCTGCAACAAAACTCCTTGATAATATGATGGTTAATTATTCTGAATGGCACACTAAGAGAGCTCCACATGGTAAGAAGTTAAATTCTGTTAGAACCCTCCTCTTTTAGTGATAAGATAGATGTTATCATGGCTATGCTTGTTAATGGGAGAGCTCCTTTAGATCCAAATAATGTTCCCTTAGCCTCTTTGGTTGCTCAAGAAGAGCAAGTTGATGTGAACTTCATTAGAAACAACATTTTCAACAACAATGCTTATAGAAATAATTTTGGTAGTAACAACAATTATAGGCCTTATCCTCCTAATAATGGAATACCTATGGAAACTCCTACAACAATGCTAGAAGTGCTCCCTCTGAACCTCAAGTCATGCTCAAAGACTTTATTAGTAAACAAACCACTTTCAACAAGGCTGTGGAGGAAAAGCTTTTGAATGCTGAGAAAAATATGTCCTCTTTGTCGGAAGCACAGTCCTCTTTGATTAATAAAATGGCTGCTAAACCTGAAACCATGGAAAGTACCTTTGCTGCTACTCATGCCATACAAGTTACTATTGATGAGAATGTTAGACTGTTATCCCAACTTCATGCTAAGTGGGAAAGGGAAGTTGAAATTTCTAGAAACAATAGTGTGTGCACCATCACCACCGCCAATATGGATACCACTAAACCACAAGAAGTCCCTATTCCTCCTCCTACAATGCCTAAGCCTAATGAGTCTACTACTAGTGATGCTAAGTTTGATTTTGATCTTGATGGTTGCAATACTTCTGAAGTGATTATGTTCCTGCAAAAACTTGCTAGAAGTCCTGATGCTAGTGATATGTTGTTGATTTCACAAAAAAATTACAGATGCTCTTGTTAAAATTAAGGATGAGAAGTTAAAACACAACGCTTCTATTCATAGGAAAGCAGAAGATAGTTGGGAACCCATTATTAATATGCAAGTGAATGACTTTGATCTCAAAGGTTCATGTGATCTTGGTTCTAGTGTCTCTATTATGCATAGGAAGATTTATGAAATGCTTGATTTGCCACCTTTGGAAGATTTTTATTTGGATGTCCCACTTAATGATAATGCTAAGAAGAAACTCATGGGGAGTATTAATGATGTTTTCATTATGGTTAACAATGCTTATGTGCGGTGACCCAACATACCACTGCATGTGTAGTACACTATAGTCGTTGACATGACATCCACAAAACACCGTTATGTAAATATCACATCTCTCAGAGTGGTACAAAAGAAACATTGCAGGTCCATATTACAAACATTCACACATTATTATTATTACAATACCAGAAGTTCAAGACTTCACAAGGATTCAACTTACAAACCAAAATATAAAGTGTTTTCAGCGGAATTTAAAAGTAGCAACTCCCACTAGGAGTTGAGCTCAGTAGCTTATTCTATAGAGTTCATGCTGCTCAGCTCTGTCGGTTACTACTTAACTATCATACTTAGTTGGACTCGTTGTCATCGACACCATAGCGGATTTCGTAATCCACTCCTTCAACACCTCCTGACAGGTCAGGCTCCTCGTAGAACACATCTTCTTAGCATTCGGCTGCATACATTGGCACGTCTTTGGGATCCTCAAAGTCTAAGCAAGGGATCAAAGGAAACGATGAGTAACAGCATTACCCAACGAGTTCATTATATGCAAGGTGGGAGGTTTAATGCTCTAACTACCACCTTGGATTATAAATCCTTCGCACTATGCAGTTTTTGTAAATCTTTCTTCAAAGATTGATTTTATTATAAAAATCTATGACCATCAACCTTCACAGGTTGACCAGAACTTTCATGGAGTTCCTTTCCTGTCGCGTTCGCAGCTCCTTCCCAGAACAGGGAGTAACAAGTTACAATTTTTACACTCTGCAGAGGTGCGTTACTTTACCCATGAGAGATCAACTCCTTGTTGCACAACCGGGCGTACTTGCCCGTCCACAATTCCATGATGTGGGGCCTAGTAGTTGGTCCAAGCCAATCACTGCCCCCTTCGCGACCTCGCATGCCTCCTTGGTGGACACCATGCCCACAGATTGAATTACGGTAATGGTTTGTAAAAACCGTTAGATGCCAGAACTATCATGGGACATTGAGGGTTCCCACCCATATGCTGCATATCCTCTACGAATTACCTATTAATATGCACGCTACGAGGATAACAGCCACGACCTACACATGCGGCTACATGCGAGAGCAAGAAGATACAGCTGACTTCTCTGTCCCATTCCAAATCTCATGGCTAACGCGTAATATACGGCGCTAGGACCACTGATGTCAGGGGTTATTAAGTCCCTAATTGATCATCATTGTTGCAAATAGAACCCTAAGTTCTATTGCTCCATTATATCATCACTTAGGATGATATCTATGATTTCTTTATTTGTGAAAATAATATTTTCTTTCTTTGGAGTATATATGATAACACAAAATTTGCAAATACTTTGATAAAGACACTTCAAAGGATATGAGCAAGTGATGAACTTGCCTTGTGATTGAGAGGTAGTGAAGTCAGATGCTTGCACTGGACCTTGAGCTTCTATGTCTACAAAGTCATCATTATTGCCCGGTAAGGACAATATTTAAAGAAGCAAAATGATTATGCAAAATGTAATGCATTATTTAGCTTTATGTGTATTCTTCCCCATTATTTAAGTTATAAAATTCTTTAATCATAAAGAATTTATAGATATTAATTTCTTAAGATTTATTGAATATTGTATTCTTTTATTTTATTTCATTTTATTTGCATTTTATTAATTTAATAATTCCTTTAGTAATTATCATTATAAATACCCAAAAATATTTGTTTAATATTTTCCAAATACTACAATATTAATCTATAATGAAAGTGATTTTTATTTATTTTATCAACTTTCAATAATTTTGTAATATTATATAAGAAATATTATATTACAAAATTTGTAATAAAATGTATATGTCTAAAATTTTATTTCTTAATTGATTTGGATAGTTTGGATTATTGTGAATCCAAAAATATTTTACTTATAATTTTTGGATTTTTATTTTATTTTATAGCATTTATTTAAGTTTAGGGGCATTTTGGTCTTTTCCTATTTATTAAACATGGCCTTTAGGTAAATGGGCTGCCTGTGTTAGTTTATTGGGCCCTTGTGGTCCAATAGGACAGAACCAAAACCACACCCCGAAGGGGTTTTGGCCCAGTCCAGCCCACTACCACTATCATACGCTCGTCCTTATCTCCATCTTTTTCTCCTCGACCCCGTGGTCGATGGCGCCGCCGACGTGCTCTGCTCGCCGCCGTGGTCCTTCCTGGCTGCTGCCGTAATGCAAGGCGAGGTTGTCGACCACGCGCTACCCTTCTATCCAATTCGATTTGGCTCTAGAGCTTTCCCGTGGCCAAACTAGTCTCATCCCGAACCCTAGGGTTTGGGGTGATGCGGTTGCTGTCACCGCCGTTGCTGTGGTGGTGCTCTCGCCTCCAAGCGTGGCTATGGTCGCCGCCGTGGTGTGGTGTAGGTCGCAGTGCCCCCTTCGGGGTGCTCCCCATGCCGCCGTGTTCATCGGCCTCCTCTGCTTCCTCTTCTATTCTTCAGCGAGGACCACAGGTGAGTTGGTCCTTGGGTTGTCACCCGTGCCTCTACCTCCTGTGAATTCATATGTGTGTAACTAGTGGCCATCCCTCATTAGGGTTCATATGTCCTCTAGGGTTCTTCCCTGTTTCTAGTATTCATACCTCTTTGTGCTTGTAAGATGATGGTTTGATTTGGTAGTGATGCCTAGTGAAGATGGTGTTCACTGCACTTCAGTGCTTTCTGTCATGATTTGATTACATGATGATATTCTTTATCTGATGCTGGTGGTTTAGTAGTGCTACCTTTAACTGGTGATAAAGCTTGGTTAAGCTGATGATTGAACTGTGAATCTTGGTTAGTTAAGTTGATGCTTAGTGAGTTTCTCTACTATTAGTATTCCAGTACTGATAGTAGCACTATCAGTGGAGATGCGCAGATTGAAGTTACTTAGTTTCTTTACAGTAACACTTTACACATATAAACCTGATCCTGATTCCTGGTTGTTCTTTCTAGGAAAATTATGGTGATTATTTTATTGGTTTATTTATGAAAGCTCAATGATTGTTGGCTTGTTTTAGAAGTGGTTCTTGTGACACCATCTTAGGATGGCACACAAGTAGTGATTCTACTACTTGGCTTTTACTATAGCAGTGCCTAAGATTGGATGTCTGTTAAAGATAAATTGTAAGCCCTTTTTATTTAAAAGATCAATGCCTATGATGCTGGTCTGAGGCTTAGGAATTAAATTCCTATCCTACTATCCCTCATAGATATGCTTAAGTATCAAGGTTGTTTACTGAACCTTGGATCCTAGTGGGCTAAACTGATTGGTTTGCTTGTAGCTTAATGTTGGTGCATGTAGTTTATAAAATCTGAGGTGCAACTCCATCATGAGATGTGCCCAAATTTTATAGGCTATTTGAGAATATTTTGGAATATATGAGTTGTTTATGATTACCAGGACCTATGATGCTGGTCTGAGGTCCTGGTGGATTTGGTAGAGCTTACTACTCGCCTTTATGTTTCAAACTTTCTCTATGATAGGTTCACCCCACTTGGGTGATCACTGAGAGGTTTAACTTCTAAAACATCACATGCTTTTCTATTGGACTAAGATGAACAGAATATATGGATGTTTTATGATACTCACCACACTTGGGTATTGTTGGGGTTGCAAGTTGTGGATCTTGTGGTTGTGTGCCAAGCTTGATCTGGTGCTCCTCCTGATACTTCCATCTCCTAGGCTTGTCCTTGATCTAGCTCTTCACCTCCTGGTCCTGATGGCTTGCTCTTGATCTTGCTATCCACCTGATCTACCCCCTCCTTATGTCACCATTTTAGTGATGTGATCCAGGGTTTTGATTGGTGTGATCTTGCTTGGCTTTGATTTGGTTTAGCTGGCTGCTGTTCTTGGTGTGTATGAACAAGGAAATGGTGTGGGGTTGGCTTGCCCACGGCTGGGCTGTGTAGTTTTGTGTGTTGGAGCTGTTGCTGCTGTGCTGGCAACACACACCATGAAGTTTGGTGTGTGTGCTGCCTGTGTGCCTGCTACACACCCTGTGGATATGCTCTGGTTATGAGATTACTTTTATCTAGTTACATTTTACTTGGATGGTGAAACTTGCCCCTCCTAGCTGTTTATTTGTCTTATGGCTTTAAAAATTATGAAAGATATAATTCTTTCATATTGGTGAAACTTGCCCCTTAAAAGATTACTCAATGATGAACCTTGAACTGTGCACTTCATTATCAAGTCTGAGAGTAAAACCTTTTTAACCTTAACTTTCTTTCTTTTTGTTTATGTTTATTTTGCAGGTACCAGACTTGGATATTCAAGACTTTAGTCTAGGTTTTGTTTTTATTTGTAGAATAGTCACATGTAATATTTCTATTATTCTTTTGTAATTTTTTATTTAGTTCTGTTGTAATAAATATTGTACTTTTTTCTCAATATATAAAGATTATTCTTTTATTTAATTACTATTGTAAAGATTGTTGCTTATTTTCATAAGTTACATTTTGTAACTTCTTCCTTAATATAATTATGGAATAAATATTCATTTTATTGATTGTGTCCTTGATTTAAAGTTTGAATAACTAATTTTTAACTCTTGACTAAATCATAATACTTAAATAGAATTCTAAATCCTTTTGAATTATAAATCTAACATTCAAATTTAAATTCAAATTTCATTTATCAAAACACACTTATCCACAAAGATCATATCAAAGTCTATCACAATCATTCTCCAAGACTATTCCTAATCTTAAAGAGTGAAATAAACCTTGATCATTTAGGTTTTTATTTGGCGAAAAATTTACCCACATTTTTACAGATGAATGCATGCTATTTCACAGATTCCTAAATCTACCCTTCGTTGGTTCCTAAATGCTGGGATGTTTCAGACTTCCCCCCTTAAATTAAACTTCGTCCTGAAGTTTGTTGAGATGTACCTAAATAGTTTTGGATAGGCTTTTCTTAAATCCTATTCTTTCTCCCAAGTGGCTTCCCTTTCAGGGTGATGTTCCCACTGTACCTTGTAGTACTTGATTGCCCTATTCCTCAACCTTTTCTAGTTTTCTTCCAAAATTTTATAGGGCTTTTCAACATAGGTCAATTCTGCTTGTAGTTCTATCTCCTGATGTGTGATTACATCCTCCGGAACTTTCAAACATTTACGAAGTTGTGACACATGGAAAACATTATGCACTTGAGCCAATCTTGATGGTAACTCTAAATCATAAGCTATAGTCCTGTTCTAACTCAGTTTCTTGAATGGTCCGATATATCTTGGACTCAAATTTCCTTTAACTCCGAACCTTTTAACCCCTTTCATTGGACTTACTTTCAAATATACCATATCTCCCACTTCTGGATGCCATGATCTTCGACTTTGATCAGCATAACTTTTCTGCCTACTTTGAGCTATTTTTAGCCTATCCTTGATCTTATCAATGATATCTTGTTTTTCTTTGATATAGTCTGGCACAAATTCCTTGCTGCTTCCAGGCTCATACCAACATATTGGTGATCTAGATTTCCTTCCATACAAAACCTGATATGGAGCTGCCTTCAGATTACTCTGATAGCTATTATTGTAGGAAAATTCTGCCAATGGTAGATGATCTTCCCATGTACCTCCAAAATCTAATGCACAAGCCCTTAACATGTCTTCTAGTATTTGATTTGTTCTTTCTGTTTGACCTCCTGTTTCTGGATGGTAAGCTATGCTAAAGTCTAACTTTGAACCAAGTGATTCATGTAATTGCTTCCAAAATGCTGAAGTAAACACTGATCCCTTATCAGATACAATTATTTTAGGCACGCCGTGCTTGCTTACTATTTCTTTGACGTAAACTTCTACTAACTTCTCAGCATTATCCTTCTGGTTGATCAGAATAAAATGTGCACTTTTGGTGAGTCTATCCACAATTACCCATATCATATCCTTCCTTTTAGGTGTCATGGGAAATCCTGTGATGAAGTCCATACTTATTTCCTCCCACTTCAATTCGGGAATTTCCAAGGGTTGTAATGGTCCTGCCGGACTTTGATGTCCAGCCTTCACCCTTTGACAAGTATGACATTCAGATACATATTTAGAAACATATCTTTTCATGTTATTCCACCAGAATAGTTCTTTCAAGTCCATATACATCTTAGTACTTCCTGGATGTATAGAATATGGTGTTTCATGTGCTTCTCTAAGTATGACATCTCGAATCTCAGTCACATCTGGAACACAAAGACGATCTTGGAACCACAAAGAATCATAATCTCCAAGGCAAAAAATGGATTTTTGCCCTTGAGATATCCTCTGAATTTCATTAGCAATGAAAGGATCTTTAGCTTGATGTCTAAAAATTTCATGCTTAAGATCACTGTCCTGCTCTGTAACTACCTGCATAGTAGCTAATCCTCCAAGAACATCTGTTCTAATGAATTGAAGCTCTAGCCTTTCCAAGTCCATTTGTAACTCTTTTGGAAGCTCCCGATTGCTAGGCTGAATGTCGGCACTCTTTCTGCTTAAAGCATCGGCTACAACATTTGCCTTCCCTAGAATATAGTTGATTGTTAACTCATAATCTTTGATTAGTTCCAGCCAACGCTTTTTTCTCATATTCAATTCCTTTTGGGTGAAGAAATATTTAAGACTTTTATGGTCAGTGTATAACTCACATCTGGCTCCATAAAGAAAATGCATCCATCCTTTCAGTCCAAAGACTACTGCTGCTAACCCTAAATCATGAGTTGTATAGTTGACTTCATGTGGTTTTAGTTGTCTTGAACCATAAGCAATCACCTTTCGATCTTGCATTAACACAAAACCCAAACCTTCTTTAGATGCATCACAGTACACTGTAAAGTCCTTCCCTGTTTCAGGAACTGCTAAGATTGGAGCTGTGGTTAACCTAGTCTTCAACTCCTGAAATCTCGCTTCACACTTCTCATCCCAATTGAATGGTGTATTCTTTCTTAACAATTTAGTCATTGGTCCAGCTATTCTGGAGAAACCTTAAATGAATCTTCGATAATAACCAGCCATCCCCAAGAAACCTCGAATTTGTTTCACATTGGTTGGTGCAGTCCACTCTAGTACTGACTGCACTTTAGATGGATTTACAGCAATTCCATCTTTACTGATCACATGGCCGAGGAATTCTACCTCATCTAGCCAAAATTCACATTTACTGAACTTAGCATAAAGTTTATGTTCCCTTAAAGTCTGCAATGCTATTCTTAAATGATCAACATGCTCTTCCTTATCCTTGGAATATATTAGGATATCATCAATTAAGACTATGCCGAACTTATCCAAATATGGCATGAAGATTTTGTTCATCAGATTCATGAATATTCCTGGTGCATTGGTCAAACCAAATGGCACTTCCAGATACTCATGGTATCCATATCTTGAGACAAATGCTGTCTTTGGAACATCCTCAGGCTTGATTTTTATTTGATGGTATCCAGATCTTAGGTCGATCTTTGAAAATACTCTTGCTCGTTTAACTTGATCAAACAAATCTTGAATCCTTGGTAAAGGATACTTGTTCTTTATGGTAACATTGTTCAGATTTCTGTAGTCTCCACACATCCTTCTTCCACCATCCCTCTTATCCACAAATATTACTGGTGTTCCCCATGGAGATACACTTTCTTGAATAAAAGCCTTGTCTGGATAACTAATCAATTTGCTCTTTGAGTTCTTTTAATTCTTTGGGTCCCATCTTATATGGTGCTTGATCTATTGGTGTTGTACCGGGAATTAGATCAATAGTGAACTCTATCTCCCGATCTGGTGGCATTCTAGGTAGCTCTGCTGGAAAAACATCTTGAAATTCATTTACTATAGGAATATCTTCCAATTTGACCTCTTTCATCGAGTTCAACTGCAGATCCACCATGATATGACTGTGCTTATCTGCTTGGTAAACTATCCTTGCTCCACTTGGAGTTTTGATTGAGATAGTTTTCTCCTCACAATTTATCTAAGCCCCATGTTCCGTCATCCAGTCCATTCCCAGCACTACTGCAATTCCCTGCAAAGAAATGACATAAAGGTCTGCGAAATATGTACAACCACAGATCGAGATAACCTGATCTTGTTTTATGTGGCGTACAATCACATTTCCCCCTTCCGTAACTACGGTCATAGGGTTTTCTAATGTTGCCCTTCTAATCCTGAATTTATCACAGAATTCTTCAGAAATGAATGAAATAGTTGCACCAGTATCAAATAGAACTTTGCCGAGATTGGTAATAATATTGAGCGTACCTATCACTGCATGCTCCGAATTATCCACCTCCTCTAGGGTTGCACAATTCAGCTTCCCGGTAGGTCTGTTACTCTTTCCATTGTTGTTCTTGAAATTATTTCCTCCTCGATTGGGCTGTCCATTTCCTCCACTGGCTTGTCCTCCTCCCTTGGTAGGCCAACCTCCTGGTGGTTTGCTCGGACAATCGGGCTTGATATGCCCCTTCTGACCACAACCATAACAGATCACTACAAGCTTTTTGCATTCCCTCTGGAAATGCCCTGGAATTCCACAGTTGTTACAAATAACATTCCTTCTAGGATTGGATTGATTTCCACCACTGCCCTTGTTATTGTTATTGTTACCATTGGTCTTGTTCCGGGTTTTGAACTCCAGATTGGGTTTAGGTTTACTTGCCTGAATTCTCTTGGTTTCCTTCTTGGCTCTCTTCCTCCTATCCTCTTGGACATTCTTGTAGTCATCTTCAAAAGTAATTGCTGCATCCATCAACTATTGACAAGTTTGCTCATTAGACAACCTTAACTGCATTCTCACAAATGGATTTAACCCACGCAGGAAACGCTTCTTCCGCTTCTCTTCTGTGTTAACATTCTCCTCAGCATAACGAGAAAGTTGGCTAAACTCCCTGATATACTTCATGAAACTAGTATATCCCTACTGAAGCTCCGCAAAATCTCTCCACTTCAACTCCATAACACTCTCCGGAACATGATATTCACGGAATCTCTGCTTGAACTCCTCCCAGGTTGTAACACCCTCGCCTGATAAGGCTGAGTTCATGTGTATAGTGCCAATCCCTGGATCGGTTCACTGGCACACACAGTACAAAATGATACCAAATATAACCGTGCAACATAAATACAACGAATATGATCCAGAATTTACATTATTTATTCAAGTACACAGCGGAAAACGAATACAAGGTTGATCTCCATCCTCCAAATGTGTCACAGGCGAACAATTGTTGAGTGGAGTCTCGCGACCTATGAACGATCACTCAGATACGATATAACCTGCAACATAAAACGTTGCAGCCACGAATGGTCAATACATTGAATGTATGGAAAGTAAGCTAAAGTGGTTAACAACAGATCTATCAACTACATGCTTATTTGGCCAAGTGGAGTTCAGGCTCATTTGCATAAAGCAACAGTTTTATCCTAACATTTGTAACAAAGTAGTTTTCCAATACGATAAATAGGACACTCTGGTTCACTCCCAGGTGCTCCTACCCAATTATGTTCACCCAACAAGTTTTAAGTAATTAAGAAATAAGGATGAGTGAGAAATATCATAGCATTAGTATCAGGTCGCTCAAATTTTCCATAACCGGGGACACTGCTAAGCACTTAGTTTATACACCCTGCAGGGGTTAGTACACTTTATCCATGTGACTTGGCCAGCCCAGCTCGTACCACCACTCTCATATTGGGTGATGATAGGGAGAAGTCCAAGAAGGAACCGTTTGGGAAGTAGCTCCCCAATCCCGACGCGCACCGGTCCAACCTACACTATCTACATCTCTGGATACGCGGGTTCGAGTTACCACAACCTACTGATTTCAACCAACCGCCCATTTCATAATTGGCACATGGTTGCACACGAAAGCTTCCAAACAAAGAAACCAATCATTTCTCAGTGTCCTGGGTGCCTTTCCGCAATGATACCACCAAAAATTATCAATCCCATCACACCCAGGAGATTCATTGATTAAGTTGTTTTAGTTTTCGCAAACCAACATATTTAGAATCAACATCAATGATGTAACCCAGCCCTCGTTCATCATAGCATGGCTAAGCACATCTACCAACGGTGGTTCATCTACAGGAAAACCCTACCACATAATAGGACATAGCATAGCATATACACATCAATTCCTACAGATGCAATTCTACAAAAGCATCTACAATGCATAGGAAAACAATAGGACATTTATGACCAAGATAGCACCACTTGTCTTTGATGTAGATGTAGTCGATTAGATAGTCCTCACAATCCTCATAGATATAATGGTTGCACTCGTCATAACCACAATACTTGCAATCATAGTAGTTGCAATCACACACGTTGCAGTCCTCGCAATCTATCGATCAAACAATTGCATACAACATAAACAATAGCACATAGAGATCAAACAAATGCAACAAATGCATGCATGACAATTTAATAAGTCACAATGGTTTTTTACTTTAGTTCTCTAAACAATATTGAAGTATATGATGCATGAAAGAGACCAATTAATGCAATGGAGTACTTGTTATTAATAATTACTTGCCAATATAGGGTTTTTAATAGTTCTGTTGTAACGCATGTTCTAACTGTCGAATTAAATTTGTTTCTTGGGTTTATTGGATAGAGGACGTTAATACGAACCAGTAGGCGTTGGATTCACCCTAATCGGAGTTATAGATCTTTTTATATAATTTAAATAGTGTTTAATGGGTTTTAAATGATTCATATAGTTTCTGTCGTCTAAAAATCAAACTAAAATTATATCTGTAATCTCCACGGAATTGTGGTTTCAGGGACATATTATTTGTAATTTTCTGAATAGTATTTATTTTCTGATGAATTTATTACTCTAAATAAGCCATTAAACCATTTAAATCTTCACGGCAAAACCTTACAGTCAAAGACTGAACTAATTGCATATTGATAATCTACATAGAACCAGCTTTCCATCGGTATATCATTTATATTTTTGGGACAAGCAATTAATTTACTATGAATTTAATGATTTAGAAAGCCATTAAAACTAATTAAATTGCTACGGGTTAAATAATGGGCAAAGGCTAGATCCAACCAGATATTATTAATCTAAATTATGGTAGCTTCAATTTGATATATTGTTCATATTTTTCGGAGTTACATATAATTACTTATGAATTTATTAACCTAAAAGACCATTAAAACCAATTAAATTACTGCAGTAAACACGTACCGTAAAAGTTGGATCTACTCTGATAAGATGATTCTACGTAAAATTATCTTCAATTTGATATATTATACGCAATTTTTCGACGTGGTATGAATTTCTAATGAATTTTACAAGTTAGATCTATAATATGCAATTTTAATTTCGAACGGAATATTCCAGAGAATATTCCGCTGACTAGACAGGTCGACTTTGCATGCTGACTCGGACTAGATGCTGACCTGATGATGACGTGGCGTTGATGAGGAAGCTGATCGGGATGACGACATGGCACGCACCAGTTTGATTGGATCTCGATCGTCTGGATAGGATCCGGTGGCTAGAAGAAGAGATTGACCCGATTTTGGCCCATAATAGACAAGAAACATATATGTGTTAGAGAGACAAATCCGTAGGTCAAATTGAAAAACTTAGAACACAAAAGTTGTGGGGAATCATTATTCCTACGTTCTCACCAAAGGAATTTGGATTTGAAGAAACGAGCGCGAGTACATCTTAGATTTACACCGTAAGATCTGAAATATTGCGACACAAAATTCTCCGGCTGTGGTGGATGAAAAGAGGTGAGGTTAGTCGGGATTGAAATATTTCGACGAGTTCTACAACTTTCGTTTTTTGACCGAAGGCAAACGACGAAGTCTAGATGGGTTAAAACGCGAAATAAGATTCGGACATGTGTAGATTCGGGATTTCGAGAAGGAAAACTCATACCGTTGTGGCTCCACGAGTTTATATGGAGGTTTGGGACGGTGTAGAGATAGGCCTTGGAGTAGGGAACAAGTAGAAACAAACGGAAGTTGATTCGGAGTTGTAGATAAAAAGTTATGAGAGTTTGAGTAGAGATAGGTTTAACAAAAACCAATTTGCACGCTTTTTAAAGCAAGGCTGGGTACGTGCGTGCCTGTAGCTGCTCCGGTCGGTCCGAGTGGGCCGGCCCATTTAGTTTTTTTTTTCTTTTTTTTCTATTTACTTGTTTCTCTCATATCTTTTGCATACGAACTCCAAATAACATGATTCTTGTTTCTAAATTTTTCTAAAATCGAATAGATCATTGTAGGATCATATTTGTAATATTTTTACTAGTTTGCAAGTAGTGGGTTTATAAATCCTTGTATATTCCATTTTATTTATATCTTTATTTGTTTGTATTTATTCCATAACTTTTTCATACTAGCTCCAAATAAGCTCAATTTTGTTTCTAAAATTCTGTAGTATTAATTGGATCTCTTTTGGCTATAATTATCAATAATTTATGCCTTAGCAACAGTGGGTTTTAATAAGTCAATTTAATTACCCTTAGGAACATTTGGGCGAATCAACTATAGGATTTAGATACCAGGATTTGGATTTAGTTTGTGAGAACTTTGCATGGATGTAATGAAATGCTTATGAATGCTTCATGATTTTCATTTTGAAATCTTGCACACCAATTCTACAATCCATAATCAATCCATGCCCTTTTGCCTATATGGCTACTTAGGTCATAACAAAAGAGTATAAGATTTTGAATTCAAGGTTGAGAGGATTTTCTATTCAAAAATTTTCTTCTCTTTGAGAATTTTCAACATAGTCAAACAATCAATCAAACTTATTTATTTATTTCACATTCCAAAATTAGGAGAATTTTGGCATGTGACATACTACCACCCTTAAAAGAAATCCCGTCCCGAGATTTGGGAAGGCTAGAAAGAAAGAAAGGTTCGGGATCCATTACGGTGCTACCGCCCTTAAAATAAAATTAACTAGGTCATTTCTCGTGGATTCACTTAGCTCAGAATGGTTCTCCTTTAGACTTTTATTGGCACAATGTCTCTAGCACATTCTAAACATCATGATTGATAGTTTCTGAGAAAGCACTTGTTAAACTAGAAAAACTCTCATGGTGGGCAAATAGGGAACGTTTACTTCACGGTGCCCATAAATCACGGTTGGGATTCATCCTTACCGTACATTCCTATGCTTAGCAATGGATGCTTTTAGAAGAGTGTAACAATATACCATTATAGGGTTTAGGCTCAACGTCGACTCTCGGCTAAGGTTGAAAAGGCACTCAAGATTCGCAAAGCCAACAGTACAAGAGCGAATAATAAGAGTAGTAGGAATGGTGATCAATCCATCCTGCACCCAAATTATTACCCTATATAAGGATAGGTGAATCACGTTTTTCTATCACTCGGGCATTCTCACTTTCCCTTAAGAATGTTTCCATGGGCACGAACTAATGCTTTATGTATACTCCCATGTATTCAATCAACAAAGCTACTACTAAAACTAAACTATCGATACTTCAACTTTTAGGTTGCATAATCTACTACATAATATCATTTCAACACTTCATACTCCCACATATCTTTTTTCCCATTAGACAAAGCATTCTCCTTCCTAAATGCATTGTGTTTTCAAACCTTACACTTAACACATCATTATATCTCCAAGGGTTCAAGATAGGGAAGAATAGATACTATAGGAAAGAAACGACTAAGAAAATAATCGTACCCATAACTATATGAAGCAATCAATGTCACAAACAAGGAAACAATCATAAGAAATCAACACACAAGCAATCACTTGCATAACAATAATACAGAGGTCAAAACTTAGTAGTATATAACCAAAAAATAGTTTGAAAGCATTGGGAACAATACTAGAGTAAAATAGAGCAACCTATAAGCAATAAACAAAATCTGTCAAAACGGTATAGCAGACTTCACAAATTTTTCTGACAGACCTAAACTCGTCAGGAATTTTAGACAATTTATGTGCATGTACTACAGGCAATTATGCTCCAGATCCTATTTTTTAGAATTTTCTGAGTTACTAGTAAAATATGAAAAATCTCTCGGTACAACAGGTCAGGCAGAAAACTGCAGCAGTAATCCCACGAATTTCAATCAATTCCCACCATTAAAATAATTTTAAAACCACACGAAAACTCCAGCAACTTTAGAGTTTTAAAACAACAGATCCTAAACAAGGCATCACACAATATAGTTCAGTACAAACAATCAAGCAACCTATATTGTCATACCACATAAGTTGGTAAGAACAACATGCTAACACGATAGCGATGATCTCCTAAAGAGATAAAATATGGTGGCCCCGACCTACACAAACTTGGTGAGATGTTAATTTATTCCCTCTTATTTATTGTTTTACTTATATGCTAACTCTCATATAGGTATCATAAGAATGGACAACTAAAAGTTTTGAACAAGAAGAGGTTATAGAAAAGATAGACAAGGAATATAAGAACTCTAATAAGTATAAAATATGATAGTTCTCCTAATAGAGGTCTCCTATTGCTAATCTATTTCTAAGGTCACGATCCTACAGTCAACACACAGCTCTGATACCATCTTGTAACAACCTCGCCTGATAAGGCTGACTTCATGTGTATAGTGCCAATCCCTGGATTGGTTCACTGGCACACAAAGTACAAAATGATACCAAATATAACCGTGCATCATAAATACAATGAATATGATCCAGATCTTACATTATTTATTCAAGTACACAGCGGAAAACGAATACAAGGTAGATCTCCATCCTCCAAATGTGCCACAGGCGAACAATTGTTGAGTGGAGTCTCGCGACCTATGAACGATCACTCAGATATGAAATAACCTGCAACATAAAACGTTGCAGCCACAAATGGTCAATACATTGAATGTATGGAAAGTAGGCTAAAGTGGTTAACAACAGATCTATCAACTACATGCTTATTTGGCCAAGTGGAGTTCAGGCTCATTTGCATAAAGCAACAGTTTTATCCTAACATTTGTAAAAAGTAGTTTTCTAATACGATAAATAGGACACTCTGGTTCACTCCTAGGTGCTCCTACCCAATTATGTTCACCCAACAAGTTTTAAGTAATTAATAAATAAGTATGAGTGAGAAATATCATAGCATCAGTATTAGGTCGCTCAAATTGTCCATAACTGGGGACACGGCTAAGCACTTAGTTTATACACCCTGCAGGGGTTAGTACACTTTACCCATGTGACTTGGCTAGCCTAGCTCGTACCACCACTCTCATATTGGGTGATGATAGGGAGAAGTCCAAGAAGGAACCTTTCGGGAAGTAGCTCCCAAATCCCGATGCGCACCGGTCCAACCGACACTATCTACATCTCTGGATACGCGGGTTCGAGTTACCATAACCTACTGAGTTCAACCAACCGCCCATTGCATTATTGGCACATGGTTGCACACGAAAGCTTCCAAACAAAGAAACCAATCATTTCTCAGTGTCCTGGGTGCCTTTCCGCAATGATACCACCAAAAATTATCAATCCCATCACACCCAGGAGATTCATTGATTAAGTTGTTTTAGTTTTCGCAAACCAACACATTTAGAATCAACATCAATGATGTAACCCAGCCCTCGTTCATCATAGCATGGCTAAGCACATCTACCAACGGTGGTTCATCTACAGGAAAACCCTACCACATAATAGGACATAGCATAGCATATACACATCAATTCCTACAGATGCAATTCTACAAAAGCATCTACAATGCATAGGAAAACAATAGGACATTTATGACCAAGATAGCACCACTTGTCTTTGATGTAGATGTAGTCGATTAGATAGTCCTCACAATCCTCATAGATATAATGGTTGCACTCGTCATAACCACAATACTTGCAATCATAGTAGTTGCAATCACACACGTTGCACTCCTCGCAATCTATCGATCAAACAATTGCATACAACATAAACAATAGCACATAGAGATCAAACAAATGCAACAAATGCATGCATGACAATTTAATAAGTCACAATGGTTTTTTACTTTAGTTCTCTAAACAATATTGAAGTATATGATGCATGAAAGAGACCAATTAATGCAATGGAGTACTTGTTATTAATAATTACTTGCCAATATAGGGTTTTTAATAGTTCTGTTGTAACGCATGTTCTAACTGTCGAATTAAATTTGTTTCTTGGGTTTATTGGATAGAGGACGTTAATACGATCCAGTAGGCGTTGGATTCACCCTAATCGGAGTTATAGATCTTTTTACATAATTTAAATAGTGTTTAATGGGTTTTAAATGATTCATATAGTTTCTGTCGTCTAAAAATAAAACTAAAATTATATCTGTAATCTCCACGGAATTGTGGTTTCATGGACATATTATTTGTAATTTTCTGAATAGTATTTATTTTCTTATGAATTTATTACTCTAAATAAGCCATTAAACCATTTAAATCTTCACGGCAAAACCTTACAGTCAAAGACTGAACTAATTGCATATAGAACCAGCTTTCCATCGGTATATCATTTATATTTTTGTGACAAGCAATTAATTTACTATGAATTTAATGATTTATAAAGCCATTAAAACTAATTAAATTGCTACGGGTTAAATACTGTGCAAAGGCTAGATCCAACCAGATATTATTAATCTAAATTATGTTAGCTTCAATTTGATATATTGTTCATATTTTTTGGAGTTAAAGATAATTTCTTATGAATTTATTAACCTAAAAGACCATTAAAACCAATTAAATTACTGCAGTAACCATGTACAGTAAAAGTTGGATCTACTCTGATAAGATGATTCTACATAAAATTATCTTCAATTTGATATATTATACGCAATTTTTGGACGTGGTATGAATTTCTAATGAATTTTACAAGTTAGATCTATAATATGCAATTTTAAATTTGAACGGAATATTCCAGAGAATATTCCGCTGATTGGACAGGTTGACTTTGCATGCTGACTCGGACTAGATGCTGACCTGACGATGACGTGGCGTTGATGAGGAAGCTGATCGGGATGACGACATGGCACGCACCGGTTTGATTGGATCTCGATCGTCTAGATAGGATCCGGTGGCTAGAAAAAGAGATTGACCCGATTTTGGCCCAGAATAGACAAGAAACATATATGTGTTAGAGAGACAAATCCGTAGGTCAAATTGAAAAACTTAGAACACGAAAGTTGTGGGGAATCATTATTCCTACGTTCTCACCAAAGGAATTTGGATTTGAAGAAACGAGCGCGAGTACATCTTGGATTTACACCGTAAGATCTCAAATATTGCGATACAAAATTCTCCGGATGTGGTAGATGAAAAGAGGTGAGGTTCGCCGTGATTGAAAGATTTCGACGAGTTCTACAACTTTCGTTTTTTGACCGAAGGCAAACGACGAAGTCTAGATGGGTTAAAAAGCGAAATAAGATTCGGGCATGTGTAGATTCGGGATTTCGAGAAGGAAAACTCACACCGTTGTGGCGCCACGAGTTTATATGGAGGTTTGGGACGGTGTAGAGACAGGCCTTGGAGTAGGGAACAAGTAGAAGCAAACGGAAGTTGATTCGGAGTTGTAGATAAAAAGTTATGAGAGTTTGAGTAGATATAGGTTTAACAAAAACCGATTTGCACGCTTTTTAAAGCAAGGCTGGGTATGTGCGTGCGTGTAGCTGCTCCCTCCGGTCCGAGTGGGCCGGCCCGTTTAGGTTTTTTTTCTTTTTCTTTTTCTATTTACTTGTTTCTCTCATATCTTTTGCATACGAACTCCAAATAACATGATTCTTGTTTCTAATTTTTTCTAAAATCGAATAGATCATTGTAGGATCATATTTGTAATATTTTTACTAGTTTGCAAGTAGTGAGTTTATAAATCCTTGTATATTCCATTTTATTTATATCTTTATTTGTTTGTATTTATTCCATAACTTTTTCATACTAGCTCCAAATAAGCTCAATTTTGTTTCTAAAATTCTATAGTATTAATTGGATCTCTTTTGGCTATAATTATCAATAATTTATGCCTTAGCAACAGTGGGTTTTAATAAGTCAAAACCCTTAGGAACATTTGAGCGAATCAACTATAGGATTTAGATACCAGGATTTGGATTTAGTTTGTGAGAACTTTGCATGGATGTAATGAAATGCTTATGAATGCTTCATGATTTTCATTTTGAAATCTTGCACACCAATTCTACAATCCATAATCAATCCATGCCCTTTTGCCTATATGGCTACTTAGGTCATAACAAAAGAATATAAGATTTTGAATTCAAGGTTGAGAGGATTTTCTATTCAAAAAGTTTCTTCTCTTTGAGAATTTTCAACATAGTCAAACAATCAATCAAACTTATTTATTTATTTCACATTCCAAAATTAGGAGAATTTTGGCATGTGACAGACTACCACCCTTAAAAGAAATCTCGTCCCGAGATTTGGGAAGGCTAGAAAGAAAGAAAGGTTTGGGATCCATTAGGGTGCTACCGCCCTTAAAATAAAATTGACTTGGTCATTTCTCGAGGATTCACTTAGCTCAGAATGGTTCTCCTTTAGACTTTTATTGGCACAATGTCTCTAGCACATTCTAAACATCATGATTGATAGTTTCCGAGAAAGCACTTCTTAAACTAGAAAAACTCTCATGGTGGGCAAATAGGGAACGTTTACTTCACGGTGCCCATAAATCACGGTTGGGATTCACCCTTACCGTACATTCCTATGCTTAGCAATGGATGCTTTTAGAAGAGTGTAACAATATACCATTATAGGGTTTAGGCTCAACGTCGACTCTCGGCTAAGGTTGAAAAGGCACTCAAGATTCGCAAAGCCAACAGTACAAGAGCGAATAATAAGAGTAGTAGGAATGGTGATCAATCCATCCTGCACCCAAATTATTACCCTATATAAGTATAGGTGAATCACGTTTTTCTATCACTCGGGCATTCTCACTTGCCTTGAAGAATGTTTCCATGGGCACGAACTAATGCTCTATGTATACTCCCATGTATTCAATCAACAAAGCTACTACTAAAACTAAACTATCGATACTTCAACTTTTAGGTTGCATAATCTACTACATAATATCATTTCAACACTTCATACTCCCACATATCTTTTTTCCCATTAGACAAAGCATTCTCCTTCCTAAATGCATTGTGTTTTCAAACCTTACACTTAACACATCATTATATCTCCAAGGGTTCAAGATAGGGAAGAATAGAATCTATAGGAAAGAAACGACTAAGAAAATAATCGTACCCATAACTATATGAAGCAATCAATGTCACAAACAAGGAAACAATCATAAGAAATCAACACACAAGCAATCACTTGCATAACAATAATACAGAGGTCAAAACTTAGTAGTATATAACCAAAAAATAGTTTGAAAGCATTGGGAACAATACTAGAGTAAAATAGAGCAACCTATAAGCAATAAACAAAATCTGTCAAAACGGTATAGCAGACTTCACGAATTTTTCTGACAGACCTAAACTCATCAGGAATTTTAGACAATTTATGTGCATGTACTACAGGCAATTACGCTCCAGATCCTATTTGTTTAGATTTTTCTGAGTTACCAGTAAAATATGAAAAATATCTCGGTACAACAGGTCAGGCACAAAACTGCAGCAGTAATCCCACGAATTTCAATCAATTCCCACCATTAAAATAATTTTAAAACCACACGAAAACTCCAGCAACTTTAGAGTTTTAAAACAACAGATCCTAAACAAGGCATCACACAATATAGTTCAGTACAAACAATCAAGCAACCTATATTGTCATACCACATAAGTTGGTAAGAACAACATGCTAACACGATAGCGATGATCTCCTAAAGAGATAAAATATGGTGGCCCCGACCTACACAAACTTGGTGAGATGTTAATTTATTCCCTCTTATTTATTGTTTTACTTATATGCTAACTCTCATATCGGTATCATAAGAATGGACAACTACAAGTTTTGAACAAGAAGAGGTTATAGAAAAGATAGACAAGGAATATAAGAACTCTAATAAGTATAAAATATGATAGTTCTCCTAATAGAGGTCTCCTATTGCTAATCCATTTCTAAGGTCACGATCTTACAGTCAACACACAACTCTGATACCATCTTGTAACACCCTCGCCTGATAAGGCTGACTTCATGTGTATAGTGCCAATCCCTGGAACGGTTCACTGACACACACAGTACAAAATGATACCAAATATAACCGTGCATCATAAATACAACGAATATGATCCAGAATTTACATTATTTATTCAAGTATACAGCGGAAAACGAATACAAGGTAGATTTCCATCCTCCAAATGTGCCAAAGGCGAACAATTGTTGAGTGGAGTCTCGCGACCTATGAATGATCACTCAGATACGAAATAACCTGCAACATAAAACGTTGCAGCCACGAATGGTCAATACATTGAATGTATGGAAAGTAGGCTAAAGTGGTTAACAACAGATCTATCAACTACATGCTTATTTGGCCAAGTGGAGTTCAGGCTCATTTGCATAAAGCAACAGTTTTATCCTAACATTTGTAACAAAGTAGTTTTCTAATACGATAAATAGGACACTCTGGTTCACTCCCAGGTGCTCCTACCCAATTATGTTCACCCAACAAGTTTTAAGTAATTAATAAATAAGTATGACTGAGAAATATCATAGCATCAGTATCAGGTCGCTCAAATTGTCCATAACCGGGGACATGGCTAAGCACTTAGTTTATACACCCTGCAGGGGTTAGTACACTTTACCCATGTGACTTGGCTAGCCCAGCTCGTACCACCACTCTCATATTGGGTGATGATAGGGAGAATTCCAAGAAGGAACCTTTCGGGAAGTAGCTCCCCAATCCCGACGCGCACCGGTCCAACCTATATTATCTACATCTCTGGATACGCGGGTTCGAGTTACCACAACCTACTGAGTTCAACCAACCGCCCATTTCATTATTGGCACATGGTTGCACACGAAAGCTTACAAACAAAGAAACCAATCATTTCTCAGTGTCCTGGGTGCCTTTCCGCAATGATACCACCAAAAATTAACAATCCCATCACACCCAGGAGATTCATTGATTAAGTTGTTTTAGTTTTCGCAAACCAACACATTTAGAATCAACATCAGTGATGTAACCCAGCCCTCATTCATCATAGCATGGCTAAGCACATCACCAACGGTGGTTCATCTACAGGAAAACCCTACCACATAATAGGACATAGCATAGCATATACACATCAATTCCTACAGATGCAATTCTACAAAAGCATCTACAATGCATAGGAAAACAATAGGACATTTATGACCAAGATAGCACCACTTGCCTTTGATGTAGATGTAGTCGATTAGATAGTCCTCACAATCCTAATAGATATAATGGTTGCACTCGTCATAACCACAATACTTGCAATCATAGTAGTTGCAATCACACACGTTGCACTCCTCGCAATCTATCGATCAAACAATTGCATACAACATAAACAATAGCACATAGAGATCAAACAAATGCAACAAATGCATGCATGACAATTTAATAAGTCATAATGGTTGTTACTTTAGTTCTGTAAACAATATTGAAGTATATGATGCATGAAAGAGACCAATTAATGCAATGGAGTACTTGTTATTAATAATTACTTGTCAATATAGGGTTTTTAATAGTTCTATTGTAACGCCTATTCTAACTGTTGAATTAAATTTGTTTCTTGGGTTTACTGGATAGAGGACGTTAATACGAACCAGTAGGCGTTGGATTCACCCTAATCGGAGTTATAGATCTTTTTATATAATTTAAATAGTATTTAATGGGTTTTAAATGATTCATATAGTTTCTCTCGTCTAAAAATTAAACTAAAATTATATCTGTAATCTCCACGGAATTGTGATTTCAAGGACATATTATTTGTAATTTTCTGAATAGTATTTATTTTCTTATGAATTTATTACTCTAAATAAGCCATTAAACCATTTAAATCTTCACGGCAAAACCTTACAGTCAAAGACTGAACTAATTGCTTATTGATGATCTACATAGAACCAGCTTTCCATCGGTATATCATTTATATTTTTGGGACAAGCAATTAATTTACTATAAATTTAATGATTTATAAAGCCATTAAAACTAATTAAATTGCTACGGGTTAAATAATCGGCAAAGGCTAGATCCAACCAGATAGTATTAATCTATATTATGGTAGCTTCAATTTGATATATTGTTCATATTTTTCGGAGTTACAGATAATTTCTTATGAATTTATTAACCTAAAAGACCATTAAAACCAATTAAATTACTGCAGTAACCACGTATAGTAAAAGTTGGATCTATTCTGATAAGATGATTCTAAGTAAAATTATCTTCAATTTGATATATTATACGCAATTTTTGGACGTGGTATGAATTTCTAATGAATTTTACAAGTTAGATCTATAATATGCAATTTTAAATTCGAACGGAATATTCTAGAGAATATTCCGCTGACTGGACAGGTTGACTTTGCATGCTGACTGGGACTAGATTCTGACCTGACGATGACGTGGCGTTGATGAGGAAGCTGATCGGGATGACGACATGGCACGCACCGGTTTGATTGGATCTCGATCGTCTGGATAGGATCCGGTGGCTAGAAGAAGAGATTGACCCGATTTGGGCCCAGAATAGACAAGAAACAGACAAATCCGTAGGTCAAATTGAAAAACTTAGAACACGAAAGTTGTGGGGAATCATTATTCCTACCTTCTCACCAAAGGAATTTGGATTTGAAGAAACGAGCGCGAGTACATCTTGGATTTACACCGTAAGATCTGAAATATTGCGATACGAAATTCTCCGGCTGTGTCGGATGAAAAGAGGTGAGGTTTGTCATTGTTGAAAGATTTCAACGAGTTCTACAACTTTCGTTTTTTGACCGAAGGCAAACGACGAAGTCTAGATGGGTTAAAAAGCGAAATAAGATTTGGGCATGTGTAGATTCGGGATTTCGAAAAGGAAAACTCATACCGTTGTGGCTCCATGAGTTTATATGGAGGTTTGGGATGGTGTAGAGATAGGTCTTGGAGTAGGGAACAAGTAGAAATAAACGGAAGTTGATTCGGAGTTGTAGATAAAAAGTTATGAGAGTTTGAGTAGAGATAGGTTTAACAAAAACCGATTTGCACGCTTTTTAAAGCAAGGCTGGGTACGTGCGTGCGTGTAGCTGCTCCGGTCGGTCCGAGTGGGCCGGCCCGTTTAGTTTTTTTTCTTTTTCTTTTTCTATTTACTTGTTTCTCTCATATCTTTTGCATACGAACTCCAAATAACATGATTCTTGTTTTTAATTTTTTCTAAAATCGAATAGATCATTGTAGGGTCATATTTGTAATATTTTTAATAGTTTGCAAGTAGTGGGTTTATAAACCCTTGTATATTCCATTTTATTTATATCTTTATTTTTTTGTATTTATTCCATAACTTTTTCATACTAGCTCCAAATAAGCTCAATTTTGTTTCTAAAATTTTGTAGTATTAATTGGATATATTTAGGCTATAATTATCAATAATTTATGCCTTAGCAAGAGTGGGTTTTAATAAGTCAATTTAATTACCCTTAGGAACATTTGGGCGAATCAACTATAGGATTTAGATACCAGGATTTGGATTTAGTTTGTGAGAACTTTGCATGGATGTAATGAAATGCTTATGAATGCTTCATGATTTTAATTTTGAAATCTTGCACACCAATTCTACAATCCATAATCAATCCATGCCCTTTTGCCTATATGGCTACTTAGGTCATAACAAAAGAATATGAGATTTTGAATTCAAGGTTGAGAGGATTTTCTATTCAAAAAGTTTCTTCTCTTTGAGAATTTTCAACATAGTCAAACAATCAATCAAACTTATTTATTTATTTCACATTCCAAAATTAGGAGAATTTTGGGATGTGACACAGGTGTACTCCCTTCCTGGTTGTTGCATGGCCAACTGATTCTCCCACCATGATGCTGCAGGTCCAGTCAGAAGATGAGTTGCATACCTCAATTGCTCCTCATCATTGCAACCTACAGTCTTCAGCTTTCTTTCTGTATCTGCTAGCCAATCTTCTGCATCCATTGGTTCATGAGCTGATGCAAAAGGTAACAGCCTTGCATTCTGGAAGTCAGAAAGACTCACTCCTCCACCTTCAGGTGCCCTCTGATTTGCTCGCCCCAGCAACTCCTCCATGAACTTATTCTAGGTGTCTTGCATCATTTGCATACACTACATAAAGTTCTGCTCCATTAACGACCTCATTGGTGGTGGTGGTAATGCTCCCTAATTTGCTGCATCTGCATTGGCCTTCTCCTTGGCCTCACGTTCCATCCGCTGCTGCTCAGATTCGGTCTCTAAACCCGTATCCATGACCCCCTAGTCCTACAACATAAAGCGAATAGTCATAATTACATCATGCACATGTGTTCTGAGCTCGACTTTACGCATAGAACTAGTCACACAATGAAGATCCAAATAAAATCCAAATATGCATTTCACATATTATACATTACAATATCATAATAATACAAAGTCATTACAACATATACCATATAGGTATAATCACAACACTACCTTATTTCTCAGATTACAATACATGGTACTCGATACCTCTAAATAGTTGCCTACTTCTAGTAGTAACAACGCTCATCATACATGCCTGATGTCCAACCGTGATGACGTGACGTTCGTCGCACAGTTTGTGGAACAAATGGCCTTCCAGAAGGAACATACTCAGTATCTGAAGTGTCAGGACTTGAGTCATTACTCAACCTGAGCGCATTGACTCCCTCCAGCTCAGCTGAAAAGTCTTCAGAAACATTTTCAACATTATCTTCCACTTGCATCTCCTGAGCTTCATTCCTTGAGTCGTCAACCAAATACGCAGATCCTGCTGATCCCCAGGTGCTCCTTTGGGCAAGATAGTTAAACACCAGATAATGTATATTCCCTGGGTTTTGAGAAGAGGTTGATGATTCAAACACTCTCCCGGATATTAGCTATCTCCACCACAACAGCAACATGATAGGCTGCTAAGTGACTCCTACCTTCACCTATAGGGAAATCGTGATATAATCCAAGCTCCTCTGGAAGTTGGATACTCACATGATACATGGATAACATCCGGCCATCATAGTAGGTTATAGTGTTCACTGGAATTCTAGTTGGACAACTAAAAATTCTTAAAAGTTGACGAAGTTGGTGTGTCTCGATCCTTGATAATCATCAAGAGTATCTTCTTTCCTTACCAAAGTCTGTTTTGGAAACTTTGGTGCCATAGCTCTGTATATCAGAAAAATATTTTTATTAGTAACCAATAATATATTGCATCATAACAAAGAATTATCGCACTAAAACATATAACGAAATATTCTTATTTGAATACCCATTATATTTTTATAGAGAATTCTTTATCGTTGCTACACACTCCTACAGGTAATACCCTTTACTAGGTTTCCAACCTAAGGTCAAAGAAATTTTCTCTGATACCAACTGCGGTGACCCAGCATACCACTACATGTGTAGTACACTATATTCATCGACATGACATCCACAAAACACTGTTCTATAAACATCACATCCCTCAGAGTGGTACAACAGAAACATTGCGGGTACATATTACAAACATTCACACATTATTATTATTACAATACCAGAAGTTCAAGACTTCAGAAGGATTCGACTTACAAACCAAAATATAAAGTGTTTTCAGCGGAATTTAAAAGTAGCAACTCCCACTAGGAGTTGAGCTCAGCAGCTTATTCTATAGAGTTCATGCTTCTTGGCTCCGCCGGTTACTACTTAACTATCATACTTAGTTGGACTCGTTGTCATCGACACCATAGCGGATTTCGTAATCCACTCCTTCAACACCTCCTGACAGGTCAGGCTCCTCGTAGAACACATCTTCTTGGCATTCGGCTGCATACATTGGCACGTCTTCGGGATCCTCAGAGCCTAAGCAAGGGATCAAAGGAAAGGATGAGTAACGGCGTTACCCAACAAGTTCATTATATGCAAGGTGGGAGGTTTGATGCTCTAACTACCACCTTGGATTATAAATCCTTCGCACTATGCAGTTTTTGTAAATCTTTCTTCAAAGATTGATTTTATTAGAAAAATCTATGACCATCAGCCTTCATAGGTTGACCAGAAATTTCATGGAGTTCCTTTCCTGCCGTGTTCACAGCTCCTTCCCGGAACAGGGAGTAACAAGTTACAATTTTTTACACTCTGCTGAGGTGTGTTTCATTACCCATGAGAGATCAACTCCTTGTTGCACAACCGGGCGTACTTTCCCGTCCACAATTCCATGATGTGGGGCCCAGTAGTTGGTCCAAGCCAATCACTGCCCCCTTCGCGACCTCGCATGCCTCCTTGGTGTACACCATGCCCACATATTGAATTACGGCAATGGTTTGTACAAACCGTTAGATGCCAGAACTATCGTGGGACGTTGAGGGTTCCCACCCATATGCTGCATATCCTCTACGAATTATCAATTAATATGCACGCTACGAGGATAACAGCCACGTGCTACACATCTGGCTACATGCGAGAGGAGGAAGATACAACTGACTTCTCTGTACCATTCCAAATCTCATGGCTAACGCGTAATATACGACGCTAGAATCACTGATGTCAGGGGTTATTAAGTCCCTAATTGATCATCATTGTTGCAAATAGAACCCTAAGTTCTAATGCTCCATTATATCATCACTTAGGATGATATCTATGATTTCTTTATTTGTGAAAATAATATTTTCTTTCTTTGGAGTATATATGATAACACACAATTTGCAAATACTTTGATAAAGACTCTTCAAAGGATATGAGCAAGTGATGAACTTGCCTTGTGATTAGAAGGTAGTGAAGTCGGATGCTTGCACTGGACCTTGAGCTTCCATGTCTACAAAGTCATCATTATTGCCCGGTAAGGACAATATTTAAAGAAGCAAAATGATTATGCAAAATAATGTAATGCATTATTTAGCTTTATGTGTATTCTCCCCCATTATTTAAGTTATGAAATTCTTTTAATCATAAAGAATTTATAGATATTAATTTCTTAAGATTTTTTGAATATTGTATTCTTTTATTTTATTTCATTTTATTTGCATTTTATTAATTTAATAATTCCTTTAGGAATTATCATTTGAATACCCAAAAATATTTATTTAGTATTTTTCCAAAATACTACAATATTAATATATAATGAAAGTGATTTTTATTTATTTTTGTCAACTTTAAATGATTTTGTAATATTTTATAAGATATATTTATATTACAAAATTCTTAATAAAATTTATGTCTAAAATTTTATTTCTTAATTGATTTGGATAGTTTGGATTATTGTGAATCCAAAAATATTTTATTTATAATTTTTGGATTTTTTTGTAGCATTTATTTAATTTCAGGGGCATTTTGGTCTTTTCCTATTTATTAAAAATGGCCTTTAGGTAAATGGGCTGCCTGTGTTGGTTTATTGGGCCCTTGTGGCCCAATAGGACAGAACCAAAACCACACCCGAAGGGGTTTTGGCCCAGTCCAGCCCACTCCCATTATCATACGCTCGTCCTTATCTCTATCTTCTTCTCCTCGACCCCGTGGTCGATGGCGCCGCCGCCGTGCTCTGCTCCCTGCTGTGGTCCTTCCTAGCCGCTGCCATGATGCAGGGCGAGGTTGTCGACCACGCGCTACCCTTCTGTCCAATTCGATTTGGCTCTGGAGCTTTCCCGTGGCCAAACTAGCCTCACACTACTAGAGAAAAGCTTATGCGAGGCACACCTATAAGCTTAGGGTTTAGGCTTATGCGAGGCGCATATCGATAAGCTTATGCGAGGCGCATATGCGATAAGCTTATGCGAGGCGCATATCGAAAAGTTTATGCGAGCGCCTCTAGCTTCAAGCCTCGGATATTTTTTATGCGAGGCGCATATGATATGCGCCTCCTATACTTCACATATGCGAGGCGCATATCGATATGCGTCTCCTATATTATTATGCGAGGCGCATATCGATATGCGCCTCGCATATGTGAAGTATAGGAGGCGCATATCATATGCGCCTCGCATATTTTTCACAATGCGTCTCGTATATTTATAGTATATGCTCCTCCTATAGTGTCCTATATGCGCCTCCGGTAATATTTTTGAAATTCAAGTTTTACAGACCACTATAAATAATAATATACAGATATTCAAATATACAATATAGTCCAGAATACAGTATAAAGAGCACAAAATTTTTCAGAAACTTGCAATTTGCCAAAGCATAATAGAACCAACATGAATACAATACATTACACATCAATCATGACATACAAGTTCATACATCAAGTGTTTGTGCCACAAGTTACACCTCCGAGTACAAGTTCACAATCACATTACAACTCCAACGACGTAGCTCTACCTAGATGAAGTAGAACACATAACCTACCATGAGGAGCAACAAGGTGGTGATCACGAGGAAGTTCCTCCACTTCTTCCTTCCATGCCTCCTCCACTTCTCTTCTGCCACCTCTCTACTCTCATAGCCTTGGTAGTAGTTGTTGCCCGAGAAGTTGTTCACTTTCTTCTGGTAGTCTTTCCACTCCTCGTACACACCTGGAACCCGACCGATGTACACGACATAACACTTCTTCGCCATCTCCTACACATAATAAAGATGATATTACTTATGTCAGTGGAAAGCAATAGCTAGCAGTTCACAAGATAGAATCATGCATATATATGGGTGCAACAAAATGTAAGAAATCACGTTCTAATCATCAGCATTTCGAAGAAAGACCAAAAAAATAGTGTAGTTATTCAACAAAAAACCTCTCAATTCAGAAGCATCAAACAAGAAAGAACAACAACAAATCAAGTCTACGAGTCCATTATTAGTATCACGAAAAGTCTGCTCTCCTCAAAAAGCTGCAAATCAACAAATCAAGTTAGTAGACTATGATTTGTGTTCTGAAGTTACTGAAGGAACACTATGCACAAGTGGGACAAAGTACATCAATCAATCGGATGCTTGTGTGCTTGCCGGGAGCTGTATTGGGCTGAAATCAAAAGCAAGGACAAGAACGCACTCGCCACAAATATAGCATCAAACCAGCGGTGGTAGAAGTCAAACTGAATATCACCCAGAACATCTGTGATGATCACCCTGGGCAAAGATGAATTAAATAAACATCAAGTTTCCGATTCAAAGCTAGCATAACATGATACCTACAAGTTCAAAGCTTCATAATTACATATCCAAAATGTACTGCTCATTAAGTACATTTTGTTCTTGTCGCTTGTGCCATTTTGATACACTTTTCTCACTACGTACACATAATCTTACAAGTAGGGAGTGGTGGGAGAGCAAAAATTACGACTAAAAATGTTAAACTGCCTTTGGCGGCGCTCCTGGTCTGCCTGCCGTATCCTTTGGTGGCGCTCACCTTTTCTGCTACTACTACTACAGTACGAGGGGTAAGGGAGAAGGGGGAGCGGCGCTCACCTTGGGGTGCTCGGCGAGGACGGAGGTGAGGTTGCAGGTCCATGGCCCCCTTGGCATACATGAGTAAGCAACCTACATTGACAAGAATGAGCCCACACAAGAATTTGAAATAGTGTAATAATAATCATACACCTGATGTGTAGGATATTTCATCGAATAATATAAATTTAATGGATTGTTTACGTTGATAATCACTTGGAAAAACCTACCATGGAACCTTAAATAGTGCGTGTAGGAAAACACAGCAACACATGATGTATTTATTGTTCAATATTTACATCATATGATTATACAGCAACCCCCCAACGTATAAAATGATCTAAAACTTTAGGTGTGAAAACATTTATCTTTGTGTGTAGCTTATTCCAAATATACTCATGATTTTATGAGACTGTTACATGCATAAGCAAACTTTTGAGCATAAAAATATGTCGTATGAGTACCAATAAATAATTTATCAATAGCACATTTGTAAGAATGCAAAAAAAAAACATAGAACTGAGGATTAGAAAACATTCTTAAAACATGGTTTTTTTCCAGATTTTAAACATAGACTGTTCTATTAATACATACGTTTGAACCCCACTAGCATCGCTGTGGCTACTACACAACACAGTCGTGTCTACTAGCTAGACCAGCACCGTGGTGACTACTAGACCAGCACGACCATGAATACTTGACGAGAACCGTGGTGAATACTAGCTAGACCAGCACCACCGGGAACAATTTGGGGGCAAAATCAATTTCCCGTGAGGAAATCTGCAACCTCCGAAGCAACGATAGGAAAAAGAGCGAGATTGGAGCACTCACCAGCCCAAAATAATCAACAGAAGTGTGCGTTTTGGATGCATGACCACGCCGCCATGCTCTTTCGCCGACACCCCCCTCCAGCACGGCCACCGGCTTCACACGAGTCGATTCGTGAGGCCGGGCCGCCGAATCTCCTGAACTGGCTCCTCTCACCATGGCCTTGCTCCTTGAATGGACATAGAAATTGTAGACCAAATCATCAAACTAGCAATGCTGACATACATAGCATATAATAATTAAGGTAACACAATCCAGTGTGCCATAATGCCATCCATACCATGCTCGCCACCCCTTGCAGATTCTCCACACTCATGTTATCTGCCCGGAGTTTATGAACAAGTAACTTCATTAGGTGAGTTGCAAGCTCTAGGCACCTTGAACCTACAATGAAACAATTGGCAACTGCATCAGAATTCAACCTAACTTTCGAAACTATGATGTGTTATTGAAAGGCAAGACTAAATGGAATCCATCAATCAACTTCTGTAAATACTTCAAACTTGGACACCAAATTCAATATACTATAGTACTGATGGACATAAAAGGGGGTTGTTTACAAATAAACTGACATTCAATAGTACTGGAATTCTCAACAATCTCTCAGGAAGAGCACCACAGTTCACATCAGTCGTTTCTTAAATAAAGAAATCACATGAATCTTTTTCCACTGTCCCCATCCATACCCAAAACCTAGGGCTGGAATGATTCCACCACTTGTGCAGCGGAAGAAGCAAGCAGGAAAAAGAGAGAGAGGATGGGAGCATACCCGCTCAACGGGGACGGCGATGTCGGGTCGGGGTGGAAGCGGGCTGGGCGGCGTCTGATGTCTAGGGCAGGGGAAAAGGCGGCGGTGGCTGGTGGGGGTGCGGTGGCGCTTGCCGGGGCGTCCAAGGTCCGCGGGGAAAGGCCGCGTTGGAGCTCTGCGGGGATGGCTGCCCCGGATGGAGGATAGCCGACGTGGGAGCTAGGCGGGGAGGAGGCGTCGGCAGAACAGAGCGCAGGCGGCGACGACTTCTTCCGGAGAGGATTGATGCGGCGATGAGGAGGCCCGCCAGCTTCTGCTCGTCGCGCTCGCCGCGGAGGAGGCAGAGGCAGTCCTCGAGCGGCGGGCCGGAGGCACTAGTCGGCGCGGCGGCTGCTTCCAGAGAGGAATCCTGCAGGGAATAGGGTGGAGAGGTGAGCGAGATGAGTAACGCGCGAGGGGAAGGGGGCTAGCTGTGTTTTTTGATCTATACCGGATTATGTGAGGCACATATCGCAAAGTGCGCCTCGTATAATATTACGCGAGGCGCATCTGGGCTAAATGCGCCTCGTATAATATGCAATCCTAGACAAATAGAGCAGTACGCAAGTTTCTGTCAACAAACACACAGCATCCTAGTGGTAACATGCCTTGTCCTATTTCACTGGCCACCCAGGTTCGAATCCTAAGGTTAACAATATTTTGGATATTTTTTTTAAAGGCCCATTTTTCATGTAAAAGCATTGTCCAAACACAATATGAACTATAAAATATACTACAAATATTTTAAATATTCAAATATTTCTAAAACAACAAAAGTGAGTATTCTCAATGAATGTGTCTTGTCGATACATAATATTCTCAATGCAATATTATTATAACACACACATAATGAAAATAAGAATGTTTTGATACATAATAGTAGGCCACACACACGACGGTTCTTGACACAAGTGAGTGGGGTGGTAGTTGGCTCCATGTGCAAAAAGCTGGAAAAAGTGGTGCCAGGTTATAGGAGGCGCATATTGCACAATATGCGCCTCCTATAATTCAAACTATTCGCATATGCGCCCACCTATTTCGCCCGGACCCGCAGGAGTTACTTGAGGCACATATGTCCATATGCGCCTCGCATATTATCAAATATAGGAGGCGCATATAACCATATGCGCCTCGCATATTCGTGCACCTACCAACACGCGGGCCCACACAGATTATGCGAGGAGCATTCTGCCCATATGCGCCTCGCCTATCTAATATATAGGAGGCGCATATGAATGGAATGCGCCTCGCATAATATGGGGTTGCTAGATTCAGTCCGTACAGGGATTATAGGAGGCGCATTCTTATCATATGCGCCTCGCCTATTTTTATACTAGAGGCGCATGGAGAAGGAGTGTGCCTCGCCTATTTTATAGGAGGCGCATATGGTTTAAATGTGCCTCGCATAAGCATGTCTCCTATAGCCTTTTCTCTAGTAGTGTCATCCCGAACCCTAGGGTTTGGGGTGATGCGGTTGCTGTCGTCGGCGTTGCTATGGTGGTGCTCTCGCCTCCAGGTGTGGCTATGGTCGCCTCCGTGGCGTGGTGTGGGTCGCAGCGCCCCCTTGGGGGTGCTCCTCATGCCGCTGTGTTCGTTGGCCTCCTCTACTTCCTCTTCTATTCTTTAGCGAGGACCATAGGTGAGTTGGTCCTTGGGTTGTCACCCGTGCCTCTACCTCCTCTGAGTTCATATGTGTGTAACTAGTGGCCATCCCTCATTAGGGTTCATATGTGTTCTAGGGTTCTTCCCTGGTTCTAGGATTCATACCTATTTGTGCTTGTAAGATGATGGTTTGATTTGGTAGTGATGCCTAGTGAAGATGGTGTTCACTGCACTTCAGTGCTTCCTGTCATGATTTGATTACCTGATGATATTCTTGATCTGATGCTTGTGGTTCAATAGTGTTGCCTTTAACTGGTGATAAAGCTTGGTTAAGATGATGATTGAACTGTGAATCTTGGTTAGTTAAGTTGATGCTTAGTGAGTTTCTCTACTATTAGTATTCCAGTACTGATAGTAGCACTGTCAGTGGAGATGTGCAGATTGAAGTTACTTAGTTTCTTTACAGTAACACTTTGCACATATAAACCTGATCCTGATTCCTGGTTGTTCTTTGCAGGAAAATGATAGTGATTAGTTTATTGGTTTATTTATGAAAGCTCAATGATTGTTGGCTTGTTTTATAATTGGTTCTTGTGACACCATCTTAGGATGGCACACAAGTAGTGATTCTACTGCTGGGCTTTTACTATAACAGTGCTTAAGATTGGATGTCTTTTAAAGATAAATTGTAAGCCCTTTTTCTTTAAAAGATCAATGCCTATGATGCTGGTCTGAGGCTTAGGAATTAAATTCCTATCCTAGTGTCCCTCATAGATATGCTTAAGTATCAAGGTTGTTTACTGAACCTTGGATCCTACTGGGCTAAACTAATTGGTTTGCTTGTAGCTTAATGTTGGTGCATGTAGTTTATAAAATCTGAGGTGCTACTCCATCATGAGATGTGCCCAAATTTTATAGGCTATTTGAGAATATTTTGGAATATATGAGTTGTTTATGATTACCAGGACCTATGGTGCTGGTCTGAGGTCCTGGTGGATTTGGTAGAGCTTACTACTCGCCTTTATGTTTCAAACTTCCTATATGATAGGTTCACCCCACTTGGGTGATCACTGAGAGGTTTAACTTCTAAAACATCACATGCTTTTCTGTTGGACAAAGATGAACAGAATATATGGATGTTTTATGATACTCACCACACTTGGGTGTTGTTGGGGTTGCAAGTGGTGGATCTTGTGGTTGTGTGCCTAGCTTGATCTGGTGTTCCTCCTGATAATTCCAGCTCCTAGGCTTGTCCTTGATCTAGCTCTTCACCACCTGATCATGATGGCTTGATCTTGATCTTGCTATCCACCTGATCTACCCCCTCCTTATGTCACCATTTTGGTGATGTGATCCAGGGTTTTGATTGGTGTGATCTTGCTTGGCTTTGATTTGGTTTAGCTGGCTGCTGTTCTTGGTGTGTATGAACAAGGAAATGGTGTGGGGTTGGCTTGACCACGGTTGGGCTGTGTAGTTTTTTGTGTTGGAGCTGTTGCTGCTGTACTGACAGCACACACCATGCAATTTGGTGTGTGTGCTTCCTGTGTGCCTGCTACACACCCTGTGGATATGCTCTGGTTATGAGGTTACTTTTATCTGGTTACATTTTACTTGGCTGGTGAAACTTGCCCCTCCTAGCCGTTTATTTGTCTTATGGCTTTAAAAATTATGAAAGATATAATTCTTTCATATTGGTGAAACTTGCCCCTTAAAAGATTACTCAATGATGAACCTTGAACAGTGCACTTCATTGTCAAGTCTGAGAGTAAATCCTTTTTAACCTTAACTTTCTTTCTTTTTGTTTGTGTTTGTTTTGCAGGTACCAGACTTGGATATTCAAGACTTTAGTCTAGGTTTTCTTTTTCTTTATAGAATAGTCACATGTAATATTTCTTTTATTCTTTTGTAATTTTATATTTAATTCTATTGTAATAAATATTGCACTATTTACTCAATATATAAAGATTATTCTTTTATTTAATTACTATTGTAAAGATTGTTGCTTATTTTCATAAGTTACATTTTGTAACTTCTTTCTTAATATATCTATGGAATAAATATTCATTTTATTGATTGTGTCCTTGAATTAAAGTTTGAATAACTAATTGTTAACTCTTGACTAAATCATAATACTTAAACAGAATTCTAAATCCTTTTGAATTATAAATCCAACATTCAAATTTAAATTCAAATTTCATTTACCAAAACACACTTATCCACAAAGATCATATCAAAGTCTATCACAATCATTCTCCAAGACTATTCCTAATCTTAAAGAGTGAAATAAACTTTGATCACTTTATGTTTTTATTTGGCCAAAAAATTACCCACATTTTTACAGATGAATGCATGCTATTTCACAGATTCCTAAATCTACCATTCGTTGGTTCCTAAATGCTGGGATGTTACATTATGTCCCTGTTGATTTCTATGTTTTGGATGTTGAATACAATGCTTCTTGTCCTATTACTTTGGGAAGACCTTTTCTTAGAACTGTTGGTGCCATCATTGATATGAAAGAAGGGACCATTAAATATCAATTTCCATTCAAGAAAGGTATTGAACACTTCCCTATGAGGAGAGAGAAGTTGCTTCTTGCTCCTCCTTTGAAAGCAAGGTTTGATGTTAATGCTTCTTCATTTGAAAATACTTGATTTCTTGCTTCTTGTGCCTAACTTAAAGGCATTAAAGAAAAGTACTTGTTGGGAGATAACCCAAGAGTTTTCTTGAGTCTTGGAAGTTATTACTTCTGTAATTACCTCTCCTTATCCTTTTTTTTCTTTTTGTGCCAAGAATGACCTCTAATGAGAGGGAAATAAGATTTGGGGAGTTGCTGTCCTGAAACAGATTTCTGTCTTCAACCATAAAAAATCGTGAGAAGTCTCTGTAAGTCAGATTGAGTTGAACATTTACGAATAAATCCCCTAGCATGTTAGCTAACTTTTGTTATTTCAACACTTTTTTATTTGATCAATAGAAGGTCTTCGAAAAAATCGGATTCTACCTGCTGGTCTGTTTTGACAGATTTCTGCCATTATTTGTATTTGCTTCTTATTGATTCCTTTTTGGGTTCTTTTTGGGAAATTGAAATTTTTTTAAGGAGTTGCTACAGTAGCTTATGTTTTTAGTGAAAAAAATTCTGTTCTAAAGCTAAACCCAAGGTTCTATTATCTTTTGAATACACTAATGTTGCTAATGAAGATTGTGTGAAGTTTTGTATGAAGGAAAAATTTCAGGTGTAGAGGGAGAATGATGTAATGAGATGAAAAATGGACAAAAGCTTAAGCTTGGGGATAACACCCCGGTGTCACCCCAGGAAATATCCAAGAGGTACAAGCGTCAAAGCTTGGGGATGCCCAAGGCATCCCCTTCTTCATCAATAAAAAGCTCAGGTCTTTCTAGACACTTCATTTTTATTGTTTCATGCACTATTGTGTTGTTCTTGGAGGGTATTAGTTTTCGTTTGCCTTGCTTAGTTTGTTTAGTTTGCTTGAATAAAGTAGTTTGGACCCCCGCTCTCACTATGTTGTTTCAAATAAGTTGATTGGTGTTGGAAAGGAGTAGAAAGTTCTTGCTTGAGTAGTACAAGAAGAGCTTGCTTTGACAGTGACTTAGACTTTATCATGTCATGCTAGGTGTTGTTTTCACCTTATGCTTAGTTATTATTTCTGTAGCATGACTTATTCCAAACAATTGGGATTGCTTAGTGTGCCTTGAAGGAATCATGCGTTGTTTTAGCATACAAAAGCATAGTATTATGGTATTATCCTTGGATGCTTTGTTTGGGTTGACTTGGCGCATGCTCACACCATGTTATGGTTATGAACAAGTCACCATAGCCTCTATGATCATATAGTCCTTGACTTGTAGTACCACTCTATGCTTTGATTAGTAATGTTTTGTAGCTCTGCATGATTATGGCCATTATTGCTCTCTTAGTTGGTCGCTCCCAGTCTTTTGCTAGCCTCCACTTGTATGAGTAAGCTCTAATCCTGCTTCCAACTCCCAAGAAACCAAGTTATTCCAAAGTAAATTCCTAAGCATGGTGTGTTACACCATTCCAAGTATATTCTTGTTTTCAGCTATCTTCCAATTAAAAAGTATTTTGTTATGTCAAAACTTAGTGATTAAAGCTCTCACGAACTTGATGGCACACTTTATATTTCTTGCCCCTAATAAACTTGAACCATTGTGTCATCTATGTTGTATATTCTTGCACTTATACATTGGAATTAGCAGAACCATGCTGTCATGGGGAACATTTTCAACATTGCACTTGTACTTTGTACACAGTTGATATCATGCTCTTTTGTCTATGGATGTCGCCGGTGTGAAATAAAACGGGAGCTTGTAAGTCCATGGAGTTATGTATTTTGTGTTAGAGAAACGTCTGGGCCACTAGCCTAAGCCATGCCTAATCATGGTGGAAACTTGCATCATCACCATAATGAGCAATATGTGAAGCATCCTCAATAAAAACCTATGCAAATAGCAAATAAAAAGATCGCTGAGATGCTCATTGTCTGCTTGCCTTGTCATTTTGGTTATGGGATAGCTCCTGTACCATGTGCAAGGGGTACCCCGTTGGCGGTTCTCTATGATACACATGTACTTACTATGACAAGAAATTATAGGTGACTAAAGTTGAGTAGCATGCGGTGAGGCCCTCATATTCAAGGGACATGAGATTGCCAACTTATAATTTGTCAAGCATATACTCCATAGTTTGTTCACTTTAACCTTAATCACTTCAAGATGCTTATGGTAGGGGCAATGAGGGCTGAAGCTAACAAGTACCATAATTTTTGGAAGCGCTTTTTGAAACTTGAAATCCCTGCTTACCTTTATGAAGGGCCTTTCTTCCACTTTTATATTGAGTCTCCACCTTCTACCTTTAGGCACCAGTTAAGAGAGCATAGTTGCCATTCTTAGTTCTATGTGCATTGTCCCAAAACTTATTGATTGATGCATATTGTGGATATTACTTGTTCTTGTGATATTTGTATGTAGTCACTCTTATGAACTTTGAAGGTGTCCTATGCATCTATTTTCTACTCCATGAGGGACAAGCTGAATGCCACTATGCCATGTTTTCTATATGTGAAACAAACAAACGTTTTTCAATGCATGATATTCATGATCTTTGTTTGTAGCCTTTCATGTTGCATGCATAGTTACTTTGTCTTACTGTTAGAACTCCATCTTTCATGCTCATGTTTAGAGTTCTTTGATCCCAGCTTTCAATGCTTGCAAATGGTTTGATCTTGGTTTTGCTGGTGCATGTCACCTCAAAAATTATTCTCTTTATCACTTACCTACTCGAGGACGAGCAGGAGTTAAGCTTGGGGATGCTTGATACGTCGGAAACGTATCTATAATTTTTGATGCTCCATGCTTTTTTAGTATCTACTTTGCTTTGCTTTGTCTACACTTTGAGGTGCTTTTACATGTTTTCAAGTACTACCCTATTAACAAGTTGCCACAGTGCCAGTTGCCTGTTTTCTACTGTTTTTGGTTCCAGAAAAGCTAGTAAGGAAATATTCTAGGAATTGGACGTGACAAACGTCAAAGTCAATAACTTTCCGTGGGGAACAAGAAGTCCAGAGGGGAGACAGAGAGGCATGCTAGGGCAGCCACACCCCCCTAGGCGCGGGTGGGCCCTGCCCTGCACCTAGGCAGGGTGTGGGGCCCCTGGCCACCGCCTCGGCCTCCCCCTTCGCCTATGCTTGTTTAGTATCTACTTTGCTTTGCTTTGTCCACACTTTGAGGTGCTTTTTATATGTTTTCTGGTACTAACCTATTAACAAGTTGCCACAGTGCCAGTTGCCTATTTTCTGCTGTTTTTGGTTCTAGAAAAGCTAGTAAGGAAATATTCTCGAAATTGGATGGGACAAAAGCCAAAGTTAATATTTCATCGAGGAGAACACGGAGTCCAGAGGAGATACGGAGGGGAGCCACATGGCGGCCGCACCCCCCAGGCACGAGCCGACCCTAGGCCGCTCCTGGGCAGGGTGTGGCCCCCTTGGCCGCCTCCCTGCCTCGCCTCTTCGCCTATAAGAAGCCCCCGATGTCTAAACCCTCAGTACCCGATCAATATTCCACAAAACCGTCTGTAGCCGTCGCCACCATCGTCCCTAGATCGGGGGGATCTGAAGCTCTTCCCGGCACCCTGCCGGAGGAGAGATCATCCCGGAGGACTTCTTCTTCATCATGCCAGCCTCCGGTATGAAGCGTGAGTATTTCCACCTTGGAATATGTGTCCATGTAGTAGCTAGATGGTTGTATCTCCTCCTTTGTGCTATCATGTCTAGATCTTGTGAGCTCCGTTCATGATCAAGATCTCATCTATTTGTAATCATGCATGTTGTGTTTGCGGGGATCCGATGGATATTGAGATTACTATGTTAGATTGATTAATGGTTTTGTCTTACTGATTCTATCATGTCTGTGTTGTTTGTGATCTTGCATGCTCTCCGTTGTTAGTAGCTATCTTGGCCAAGTAGTTGCTAGTGACTCCAAGAGGGGGTATTTATGCTCGATAGTGGGTCCATGCCTCTATTTAATCAAGGGAAGTGACAGAAATCTCTAAGGTTGTAGATGTGCTATTGCCACTAGGGAGAAAACAACGGTCTCTTGTTCATGGAACAAGTGGATTGTTTACCTTACACACTTTGCTTAAAGCAGTTGTCTGTTGCTTGCAACTTAATGCTGGAGGGGGTTCGGATGATAACCCAAAGGTGGACTTCTAGTCATAGATGCAGTTGGATGGCAGTCTATGTATCTTGTTGTATTTCCCAATCGAATCTCATAGGATCATGATGTCTAGTATTGCATTATTATGCCTTGCTCAGTCCTGTCAATTGCCCTGCTGTAATATGTTTACCCTGCATGCCATGTTTGTTTATCTAAGGAGAACACCTCTAGTGAACTATGGACCCGGGTCCAATCTTTACCATTGATACATCTTCCACTCTTACTGTTTACTTTCTGCAAACCACCATCACCTTCCACACCATATAGTTAATCATTTGTAACAACAACTGGTGAGATTGACGACCTCACTGTTTGTTGGGGAAAAGTCTTGAGTTTGTGTTGTGTAGGTTTCCACGTTGCTTGCAACACCTTTGAGACATTTCCTTCCTCCTACTGGTTCGATAAACTCGGTTTCTTACTGAGGGAAGACTTGCTGATGTGCTGCATCACACCTTGCTCTTGGGGTTTCCCGACAAAGTGCTCCCACGTTGACGCACCGCCATCAGAGGACAATCCTCAAGTTTCGGAACAAATCCGTGAAGTTGCTTCCATTGTTTTTCAACTTTTCTTTCTCTAGGAACACATTAAAATTGATGGTAGGGGCTGCCATTGATCTACAACATATTTGCAATAGTTTAGACTAAGTTTATGACAAATTGAGTTATAATTAATAGTTAAATTAATCTAGGTGAACTCCCACTCAAAATAACATCCCTCACATTGTTTTAGTGATCACACGAACCAAATCCACCACATCAAAACCGATCATCAGAGATGATGTAGCTTCAAAGGCGAACAATCAACATGTTCATCATATCTACTATATGACTCATGCTTTACCTTTCGGTGATCCATGTTCCGAGACCATGTCTATACATGTTAGGTTCGTCAATATCAAGCCTTAACTTCCACATGAACAAATCTGGCTTGCTCCCGTTGTATACACTCGCATAATCTAACACACCCGGTCATCACGTGGTGCTTCGAAACAACGAGCTTTGGCAACAGTGCCTACTAAGAACGAACACTTTATAACTTGATATTTTGTGAGAGGGATCATCTTATAATGTTATCGCCGAGAACTAAGCAATACAAGATGCATAAAAGGATTAACATCACGTGCAATTCAAAATATATGATATGATATGGCCTTTCTTCTTGTTCCTTCAATCTCCATCTTCAAGCACGAATATGAGCTCCATCATCACCGACGTGGAGTCAAGGTCAATGGCACCGCTCTATGGTTGTCGTCCACCAGCATCAACTATTACAACTACTTTGAATAATAGACACGCAGGTCTTAACGAAATTAAAAGATAACCATAAGGCTCATGTCGGTTGCTGACTTACAATAAGGAACATTGCATACATCATATATATATATATATACAATCATGTCCATATCACATCATAGCACACCCCTGCAAAAGAAAGTTAGACGCCTCTAATTTTCTTTGCATATTTTACGTTGTTTGGGGCTTTCAATAAGTGTCGTTATAACTTACGAACAAGAACCACAACGTTGATGCTTGAACTATCAAGTGCCCGTTTTAAATTGAATCTTTATTATGATGGGAGAGACACACACCCGCAAATCCACTTATGCAATACAAGTTGCATGTTGAGCGTGGAGCAAGTCTCATGAATGACGTCATGTAAGGTTAGACAGGGCCGCTTCATCACACCATAACGCAAGATGCAAAGTACACAAAAGCAATTGATAATAAAAGCACCACCGCCCACAATGACCATTGTGTTCTACTCGTGCAACAAATTTACATATAGACAAGGCTCTGATACGACTGTAGGGGTTCGTAGCATGGAAAACAAAAAAATTCTACCGCATGAACACAAACAAGCCAAGATCTATCTACTAGATTGTAGCAACGAGTCGATTAGAGTACTCAGCCTTGAAGATTCCAAAGCGGTTAACGAGAGCAGATTCTCATGGGTGATGTAGTCGTACACTTGCCGATCTCAAGATTGCGTAGATGATCCTTCCAGTGCTATGCTCCGGCAGTGCTTCCGTAGTCGGTCACATGTTCGGTACTCGATGAAGACCTTCCTCTCCCTTGTTCCAGCAGGCAGCGAAGGTTGTAGTTCTCTCCTCGCGATTCCGACAACACGACGGCGTTGTGTCAGAAGTAGACGGAAGATCCTGC
The DNA here is from genome assembly GCA_916181665.1 of Avena sativa. Classification (NCBI taxonomy): domain Eukaryota; kingdom Viridiplantae; phylum Streptophyta; class Magnoliopsida; order Poales; family Poaceae; genus Avena; species Avena sativa. The sequence continues at coordinate 164,349,887 of OV702284.1, forward strand.
AGGGCTTCGCCTAAGCCGGACCGGGTTATTGTGGAGTGTTAGGGTTTCCCCGGCGATCTAGGGTTTAGAATCCGGAGAGTAGGAGGTGTAGTCGGCGGCGGCTAGGGCGGCGGCAGCGCGGCTGCGGCGCTGCGGCGGCGATATGGGGAGGGGCTGGTGATGTTGTGATCTTGGAGGGCACCCCCTCCCCTCTATTTATGAGAGGGAGGGCATCTTGGGAGAGGGGAGTTTGAATCCTTCCCCAACTCCTTCTCCTACTTGGCTTGTGGTGGAGGGAGAGAAGGATTCTTTCCTTCCTCCACCAGGATAAATTGTCCTAGTTTGACTTTTCAAACTTGCCTTTTGACTTTCAATTTGGAGTTTAATTTATTTCTTTTAAATGCCCAAACAAGCGACCAGGACATTACGCAATCATTCCACTTAGTTATGACACATTCATGCACCCTTCCCCTTCCGGTCCGGTGAACCTTCTAGACCATTCTAGATCATTCCGGTGAAAACACCAAAATCATGCACAAACTCCGAAATTGGACTTTCCTTATATGAATCTCATTCTCCATACCATTTTAGATCTCCTCGTGATATCCCGGATCCCATCCGATACTCCAAACAAAATTCGGTCTCCCTACTTACATTCCATATCCACTAAACAACATCGAATCCTTAAGTGTGTCTCCCTACGGTTCGTGAATTATGCAGACATGACCGAGACTCTTCTCCGATCAATAACCAATAGAGGAATCTGAAAATTCATATGGTTCCCACATATTTCTACGATTACTTTACGATCGAATGAACCACTTACATACGAATAGTGCAACAGTGAGCTGGAGGAGTGCCAAGCAAAGTGTTATGGCAATGTCTTCAATTGAATCGGAATACATAGCTGCTTCAGAGGCTTCACAAGAAGCTATATGAATGAAGGAGTTCATTACTGAGCTTGGTGTGGTTCCTAGTGCGTTAGACCCGATGGCCATTTATTGCGACATATTGGGAGCCATAGCCAATGCACAGGAGCCAAGGTCACACAAGAAGCCGAAGCATATCAAGCTACATTTTAATTATATTCGCGAGAATGTCCAAAATAGTGATATAAAGAATTGCAAAGTACACACAGATCTGAATGTGGAAGATCCGTTTACTAAACCTCTCCCTAGGGAAAAACATGACCAACACCAGAAAGCCATGGGTGTTAGGTATATTACCATTAATCTAGATTATTGACTCTAGTGCAAGTGGGAGACTGTTGGAGATATGCCCATGATGCAATAATAAAGTGGTTATTATTATATATTTGTGTTTATGATAAATGTTTGCATCCCATGCTATAATTGTATTAAACGGAAACATTAATACTTGTGTGTTCTGTAAACATAAAAGAGTCCCTAGTAAGACTCTTGTTGAACTAGCTTGTTGATTAGTAGATGATCATGGAAATTGGATGTTATTAATACAAAAATCATATCATTAGGAGAATGATGTGATGGACACACACCCATAGTAAGCATAGCATAAGATGAAGTGATTAAAGTTTGTTTGCTATAAGCTTTTAATAACATTGTAACCTAATCCTTTGACCATGAGATCATGTTAGTCACCAACACTGGATGGATGCTTTGATGATATTAAACACCACTTCATAACTGGGTGGTTATAAAGGTGTCATTGGGTATTCTGAAAGTATGCGTTGAAGCACATGGATCAAGAGTGGGATTTGTCCATCCATATGACGGATAGATATACTGTAGGCCCTCTCGGTGGAGTGTCATCCAATTGGCTTGCAAGCATGTGACTAGGTCACAAGGGATGTCACATCACAGTACGAGTAAAGAGTACTTATCGGTAACGAGGTTGAACTAGATATAGAGATACCGATGATCGAACCTCGGATAAGTAAAGTATCGCGTGATAAAGGGAATCAATATCGTAAGTTAAATGGTTCATTCGATAACGACGTCATCGTTGAATATATGGGAGCCACTATGGATCTCCAGGTCCCACTATTGGTTATTGATTGGAGAGGTGTCTCGATCATGTCTACATAGTTCACGAACCGTAGGGTGACACACTTAAGGATTTGATGTTATTTAAGTAGATATGGAATATGAGTTGGATACTGAATGTTGTTTGGAGTGTCGGATTGGATCTAGGACATCATGAGGAGTTCTGTAATGGTCCGGAGAATAATATTCATATAAGGAGAGTCATTTTTGGGGGTTCGGAAATGTTTTTAGTGTTTTGTCCAGAAGCTTATAGAATGTTCTAAAGGGACCACTAGTGGGTCCACCACCCCGGGAGGGGCCACTTGGGCTGAGGCATGCCGTAGGGAGACATAGGGCCATCCGCACCAAGCCCAAGGGGCCAAACCAGCCACCAAGGGGATTGGGGCAAATCCCTAAAAAGAAAGGGGAAGAAACTTGGGGGGCAAGTTTCCCCCCTCCATCTTGCGCTGCCGACTTGGAGGAGGACTCGGCCAAGTGTGGAACCCTGGCCGCACCCCCTCTATATAAAGAAGGGAGGGGAGGGCGCCACCCTTGTCCCTTGCTCCTAACCCTAGGCGCCACCCTCCTCCATCGACTACTTCGGCTTAGGCGAAGCCCTGCAGGATTCTGTGCTCCTCCACCACCACCACACTGTCGTGCTGCTGGGATTCCAAGGGGATCTATTACCTCTGATGCCCGCAGAATGGGGAGAGGAAGGTCTTCATCGAATCCGTACGTGTGACCGAGTGCGGAAGGGATGCCGGAATGCAGCGTCGGAAGGATCGTCTACACAATCTTGAGATCGACAAGTGATCGACTACATCAACCACGAGATCCGATCTCGTTAACGCTTTGGATCTACGAGGATTAGTTCTCTACAATCTCGTTGCACCGATCTCGTAGATTATATCTTGGCTTTTTCATAGATTGGATCTTGGTTCTATGCATTCTTGTGGTAGAATTTTTTTTGTTTTCCATGCAACAAACCCTACAGGGGATAGGGCGAGGGGAATCTAGGGAGGAGGACATGCTCGAGTATTCCTATCCCAGCGAACAGGAGCCCTAAGAGCTGGACCTAAAATGGCGGCTCGGGTGGCCCATTAGGCAACCTTATCGCCTGCAAAAACGACCCGTATTCGCTAAAGGTAATGGTCTCTAGCCCCGGCGAACAGGGCAAAATTTTTCCGGTGCTAAAGGGCGGCCCATCCAGGGGCACACGGCCCACCATAGCCCCGACATGCGCGAGGCCTAATCACGGGTGGTATATGGGCTGGCCGCGGCGACCCTATTACACATTCGTCGGCGTTAACACGAGGAAGGCCTGGAAGTCCTTACCGCCGACGACTCCGTGTCCACTTCACCGGCAGAAAGAAATCCGGCTATAAGGTTTTCCCTACTAGTGTCTTGCATAACATCCAAGCGCAAAATTATTCTTAAAGTCATGTAAAGTTGGACCTTAGAGGCCAGGAAAAGCTTCTTACTCCAATGTCATAATCTTTGCGAACTCTCTTTAACTTGTGATAAATAAGTTGGCATGGGTCAATATGTAGGTAATTCTCATTCCAATATCATTGGACAACCTCCATAAGCCCCAGACTTTTTGTCCCAAAAGTTTTCAAGGAAGAAGCTTTTTCGGTGTCTGGATCCTGCGTCGGTTGCAAGAGAAGGCAAAATGGTTAGAAAGCAACGAGGATAACACATGGAGGATGTGAGTAGGGAATTTAAGGTACCACTACTCGTTGTAAAAGAAGGTGTTGATTTTTCTCAAAGTTTGTTCATCTCGCTCATTTCTCCAAGTGTGTACTTCCTATCTTGAAGGGGGGTTTCAAAGTATAGTAGCTTTTTTCTTAGTAGATCTAAGTTTAATCGACCCTTAGAAAAAATGATAAAAGGAAAATAAATGAGGCACGTCTACAAGACTTGTTTTTTCGTTTTACCTTAAGTTTACCGCACATTTCTAGTTTAATTTTAATGGTTGGTTATTGTAATGGATGGAATAGGACATGGTTGAAGATTCGTCTGCAGATGCAAACATATGGGATAAAATAATAATAGGCACATTCATGTGTGAAATTATTTAAGATATATAGGATTGTGGGAAGCACAGCCAAATACACTAAAACCCCTGCAAGTCACAGACATAGCAATAGTGTTTTGTTCCAACTGTTATACCACGTAGCACCGGTCTATAGCAATTATTAAGTAAAATACAAATCAAAACATTAAGAAGTGATGTTGCTGTTACTCCCAAGTGGATCCCTAAACGAAGACCGTACTACCCTTGTTGTCAATAGATTTTGCATGAAGTCGTCGTTCACCACTCATATCACCTCGAGCCTTTATCAATCCTTGGGATCTTGAATACCTACAAGTCCTTATGGTTGGTGTCGTCTTGGTTGGCAGCAATGACGAAGCCATCAATAAAATGTTATGGGGTTAGACTACCTATATAGCAATATCAATACATAAATGTGTATAATTCAAAGGAGGTTTCCATAAAAGCTCTATGATCAGCTGATCACACATCTAACACACAGTTGTTCCACTGATTGGTAGATAGGGTCGTTCTTGCCAATCTTGGGGGAGGAGAAGCGAGATCATGAACATTGAGTCACCACGGAGATCTCACGGGTGTAGGTCGGCGAGGACGGTGAGGTTCTCCTTGAATGTCCCATGATGGTTCTCCTTGGTCCCCCCCTCAGTAGTTCCATGGCTTCCCCCTCCAGCATTTCCATAATGGACATGGCTTTCGACAAATGCCGCCTCCATCACCCCTGTTAACATGCCCTAGAGGCAATAATAAATTTGTTATTGTTTATATTTCATGTTTATGATTAAGTTTATATTTTTATGTAATGATATTGGTTCCGAATATCATGATTCATACGCAACCTAATTACATATGTGGAATAATAAATACCAATATAGATCCCTAGTCACTCCTCTAAGACCATATATTATTGATAATCTTGTTTTACTGACTATGGGTATAAGTAAAGTGTTACAAGGTTGTCAATGATATATGAGAACAATTGGGGTAAACAAAGATGTTGGATAGTGACGAGGGTTATACTTGCCAATGCCCATTGTTATGAACTTGGGTTTTGGAGAAGATGGGGATGCTGGAGATCGCGAGACGGTTAATAGAAACGCAACAAGGGCACACGAGGTTTACCTAGGTTCAGGCCCCCAGAGGGAAAACCCTACTTGTTGGGGATATGCTATATGGGTATCCTCATAACATGTCTCTTATCCGGATAACCCGGGTGGCCCGCAGTTGGTAGCATGGCCCATAGCATGCTGGGCGGCCTAGTTAGATGGATCCAGAAGGGAGGCCCATGCAGGATAAAGGAAGGCTACGGAGGAGTCACCGACGTACCCGGAGCCTTGGAGTGCAAGACACGTTAGACTGATTGTGTACTGTGTAGGACTCTCTAACCTGTCCGGCCAGGACTTTCCCTGTAACCCTAGGACCTGGTGACTATATAAGCCGGACCTATGGGAGCCTTTAGGGCACCAATCAACTCATACCTCACACAGCGAACCGATCCCTGTAACTCGGCGTATTGCCATTATAGTGATTTATAGCAAGAGTAGGATTCCTCCACCGTTGTGGGATCTGAACCTGGGTAAGATGTGTTACCTCGTACCCTTCAACCGTCCTCCTTACTCCACGTCTCTAAACACGCACTGTGAGGACCCCTCCATGGCGTACTCGTCGTCAATACCACGACAGTTGGCGCCAACCGTGGGGCAAGAGGCGCTTCAGGCTCTACATCGGCGAGGTCCAAGATCTTTACAGGAATCGGCGAGAACGTAGCCATCGGCCGTGTTCTTTTCTCTGGCAATGTTCTGATCGTCCCTCCCGATGAGTTCTAGATCCCGGCGAAGACGAACCCTACCCATTGCTTGATCGTCCCCATCGGAGACATCCACGTCTTCATCGGCGAAACTGACTTGGGCACTAGTTCCCTGGGAGTCGGAGGAACATCAAGACCCGCACGGAACGCCTACGAGCAGGATAAGTTCGCGGAAGGAATGATGTCGGATCTCCATTTGGAGTTTGCCGACAAATATCGAAAAAATTCAAGGCCCACCCAAACCGCCCCTGTGCAGGATATAATGGTGGAAGATCGCTGCAAGTCCGTCGGCTTCGCCCGTGCGTCTGGAAAGCACAGATCCAAGTTTGTCAGAGTGGTGACCATCTTCGATCTGGAATGTTGCATGAAGAGAGAGGGTGAAAACCCCCACGATTACCTAGAGAGGTGGCTCTATATACGGGCTGACCTGGCGCATTACCCCAATGATGATGCCATGTATCACTTTGTGGAAGGACTGGACCAGGGTACGCTTCTCCGACATACGCTAAGGCGGCAACAGGCTTTAGGACGCCTCACTTTTGAAAGCATGGTGAACACCGTCAACAACTACGTGGAGGCTGAGGAGGCTCCCCAGACAGCGCTCGCGCTCTTAGACGGCGCCCCTCCACCTCAGCCACCGCCAGTCATTGTCGCTGCAGCTGCACGACCAACTCCAGTCATCATCGCTGCTGTTGCCAAACCAGCTAGGTGGTTGCAGGATTACGGCAACGCGGTGGAGATCGTTGGGGGTAACCGCAAAGTCGCCGCCAAGTACCTCCCATTGATGCTGGCGGGCACGACCCGACAATGGATTGATGACTTGCCGGAGAAGTCCATCTGCAACTGGTTGGACATGCAAGAAGCGTTCATCAAGAACTGCGAGGGTACGTATAAGCGTCCCTGTACTGTTGGCGATCTACAGTGGTGCGTGCAGGAGAAAGACGAGTTATATCACGCCTACCTCTCTCACTGGCTGGAGATGAAGAATTCCTGCGAAAGAGTGCACGCCCAGACTTCCATCACCGCCTTCATCGATGGGTTCGAGAAAGTTATGTTGCTCCAACATAATTTGAAGCGCTTGCAGGACAATCACCGGCTAGACCTCAACCAGATGATCCAGCTGGCTAGTGAGTTTGCAGCCGCCGCCGACGATGCTCGCGGCTCCTTGCCAGCAACGACCATTCCAACTCAGGCTAGGAGGAACAGTAGCACTAAGCGGAAGAGCCCGCCAGAAGAAAATCAAACCTCCGACATGGTCGCCATGACATTTGCAGGACGAGGTGATGGCGGGCAGCGTGGCCGAGGACGGGGGGCTGGTCGTGGGCAGCAGCGAGGTAGTGAAACTACCTCGGCAGCGCTCCATGTTCCCCAAACGTGCGAAGAGTACCATGACATTTCGTGCCTTTTACAACTCTATGCCAACATCAAAGCCACTCACACCAATCGCCATTGCAAGTTCGTCAACAATCTCAAGGAGGACCCGGAGTCCGGCTACAAGCGCAGTCGGAAGAACAGACCGCGAGACAAGGGTAAGGGGAAGAAGAAGGAAGAGCATTCCAAGGATTCAAGTGACATGGATGAGGATGTTGACCCCAAGAACGCCTCCAAGGGCGATGGCAAGGGCAAGAACCCCTTCGAGAAGAAGGCGGCCATTTCCACACTTTCCTTGGCACCCCCACTATCTGACAACAGAAAAATTCTATGAGGATACTGATGGACACTCTACCCCCAGTTCCCCAGTACCTGCGCTGGTCGGAGATTCCAATTACCTGGGACAGGAAGGATCACCCAGACCTCATCCCTATGGAGAACCAGTACGCCATGGTCATCAACCCCCTGATTGATGGCAATGAGTTCACCAAATGTATGGTGGATAGTGGAAGTAGCATCAACATCATGTACCTGGATATGCTGCACAAGATGAACTTGACGGAGGCTAACCTAAGGCGGACCAGCACCATGTTCCACAGCGTAGTTCCTGGTCAGGAGGCTCAGTCCCTTGGGTGCATCACACTTCAGGTTGTTTTTGGTGATGTTAATAATTACCGCCAAGAACGCATGAAGTTCGAGGTGGTCCCCTTAAAGAGCGTGTGCCACGTCATATTCATACGCGACATCTTCCATTCATTCATGGCCAAGCCATGCTTCGTCTACAACAAGCTCAAGATACCCGGACCAAACGGTGTCATCACCGTATCCGGAAGCTTTACCAAGGCAAGGGACTGCGAGATTGGAGAAGCAGCCTTTGTAGAAGCTATCCTCTACAATGATGAATTCAAGGAGATCCAGAGCAAGGTCGATGCCTCGGAGATGCCGGCGTCGAAGAAGCAGATTTCTGACTCTGCCCCAGCATTCAAGGCCGCCATCAAAACCAAGCCGGTGGAACTTGTGGTAGGCGATGCCTCCAAGACCACCACCATTGGGACAAACCTGGATCCCAAATAGGAAAGTGCGCTCGTCGAGTTCCTCCATGAGAATAGGGACATCTTTGCCTGCCAACCTACCGACATGAAAGGTGTACCTAGGGAACTTGCCGAGCACAGCTTGAATATTGATCCAAAATGCAAACCGGTGAAGAAACCTCTACGACTCTTCGGAGACAAGAAGTGACGCGCCGTAGGCAAAGAGATAGCTAGGTTACTTAAGGCTAGTTTTATCCGAGAAGTCCTTCACACCCGATGGGTGGCCAATCCTGTACTTGTCCCCAAAAAGGGAACCAAAGAATTAAGAATGTGCATTGATTACACCGGCTTGAACAAAGCGTGTCCAAAAGATCCATTTGCTTTGCCTCGCATTGACCAAGTCATTGACTCGACGGCTGGCTCGGAGCTTTTGTGTTTTCTTGATGCATACTCAGGATACCACCAAATTAAGATGAGGAATTCATACCAATTGGCCACTTCGTTGACCACACCTTACGACACGTTTTGCTATGTCACGATGCCCTTTGGGCTAAACAATGCAGGTGCTACGTACCAGCGGACAATGCAGCGTTGCCTACACGGTCAAATTGGTCGGAATGTTCACGCCTATGTGGACGATATAGCGGTGATGTTTTAAAAAATTCAAACGACTTAATCTTTGACTTAAAAGAAACCTTTGATAATCTCCGGAAATACAACATGATGCTTAACCCTAAGAAGTGCATGTTCGGAGTTCTAGACGGCAAATTGTTGGGCTTCATCGTTTCCCAGCGCAGAATCGAGGTCAACCCGGATAAAATCAAAGCCATCCTAAACATAAACTGTCCGACATGCCTGAAGGACATACAACGGCTGACAGGCTGCGTTGCAGTAGTTAGTTGGTTCGTCAGCCGACTTGGAGAAAAGGCTCTGCCGTTGTACAAATTGCTGAAGAAGGCAGACAAATTTACGTGGACGGACGAAGCACATGTAGCATTGAAGCAGCTAAAGGGGATACTATCCTGGGCACGTATCCTTGCAGCACCCGAGCCTATGGATCCTATGTTAATTTACATGGTGGCCACTAACCAGGTAATCAACATCGTCGTCATGGTAGAGTAGAAAGAACTAGGGAATGAGTACGGAGTTCAGCGACCAGTTTACTATGTAAGGAAGGTCTTGATGGAGTCCAAGAAGCGTTACCCGGACTACCAAAAGATAGCGTATGGAGTGTTCCTCGCTTCTCAGAAGTTAAGGCACTACTTCCAGGAGCACCCTATCATAGTTGTGAGCAAGTATCCACTGTCTGACATCATCAACAACATCGACGCTACAGGAAGGGTCGCGAAGTGGGGCAATGAACTTGCATCCTTCAAGATTAGCTACAAGAGATGCGACGCTATCAAGTCATAGGCCTTGGCGGATTTTATCGCAGATTGGACGGAGATGCCAGATGCTACTCTTATGCCGGAGCCAAAATATTGGGTGATGCACTTTGATGGATCAAACCTACTCAATTGCTCGAGGGCTGGTGTACTGTTACAGTCACCAACTAGGGAAAATCTACACTACGTTATGCAAATCCACTTCGAGGCTACGAACAACATGGCAGAGTATAAAGCACTCATTCACGGACTACGCGTAGCCAAGGATATTGGCATCAAGCGCATAGTTTGCTGTGGAGATTCTGACTTGGTTGCCCAGCAGGTGGCTGGCACCTGTAATGCCCGGAATCCTATGATGGCGGCATATCGAGACGAAGTGGACGAGATAGCCAATAGCTTCTTGGGATACGAAGTCAAGTATGTACCTAGGTAGCAAAACGAGGCAGCTGATCTACTGTCTAAGCTTGGATCAGGGCACGAACGAATTCGGCCTGGCGTTTTTCTGGAACATCTACAGAAACCATCCGTGAAGGGAGCGGACACCGAGAACCCGGATAGAGTTGACTCTTTCGTTCACACAGTGACAAAGGTCCCTCCGCTTGGAAAAAACCGTTCATGGAATATCTCGTACACGGAACTTTACCAATCGACGAGGTCGAAAGTCGGCAGATAGTATGTCGAGCAAAGGGCTATACCATAATAAATGGACATATCTACAAAAGAAGCACCACTGGTGTATACCTTAAGTGTGTTTCCCAGCAAGAAGGTATTGAAATCCTTCGTGAGATCCATCTCGGAGATTGCGAGCATCACGCTGCTCCTCGATCATTGGTATCCAAAGCCTTCCGGCAAGGATTCTACTGGCTGACTGCGAAGGCGGACGCCGACAAGCTGGTTGAGACATGCATGGGATGCCAGTACTATGCCCGACAACCCCATGTTCCAGCTGAAGAATTGCAAACAATACCAATAACTTGGCCATTTGCAGTCTAGGGGCTAGACATGGTTGGTCCATTACAGACGGCACCATGTGGTTTTACGCATCTATTAGTAGAAGTTGATAAATTCACCAAATGGATAGAAGCTAAACCCATTAGAAAGCTTGATGGTGCAACTACCCTTAGGTTTATCCGGGATCTAGTGGTGAGATTTGGTCTCCCACATAGCATTATCATCGACAACTGCAGCAACTTGTCACTAGGAGAAGTGGAAACTTATTGTTGGGAGAAGGGAATCCGACTTGACCTAGCATCTGTAGCACACCCACAGTCCGATGGCCAAGTTGAGCGAGCCAATGGATTAATTCTGCAGGGAATCAAGCCATGTCTTGAGGCACCACTACATAGAGCAGTTGGAGCCTGGGCGGAGGAATTACCATCTGTGTTGTGGAGTTTACAAACTACACCCAACAGATCCACTGGCTACACCCCTTACTTCATGGTATATGGAGCAGAAGCCATCCTGCCTTCCGACATTCATGATTCACCGAGAGTTGCCGCCTAAGATGAAGATGATGCTGAAGAATCAAGACGCCTATATGTGGACCTTCTCGAGGAAGCGCGCGTATTGGCATGCCAAAGATCCGCCATCTACCAGAAGAAGCTACGCAGCTACCATAGTCACCGTGTTTGGCATCGCTCGTTTAAAGAGGGGGATCTGGTGCTCCGACTTAAGAAGAATAAGTCACACAAATTATCCCCGTCATGGAAAGGACCGTTCATCATAAGCAAGGCGCTGCCCAATGGGTCTTACTACCTCGTTGACAATCGTGAACTCGAGGATAGACCCAACAATGATCATAAGCGTAAGCGACGTGACCCGTATGATGACTACCCGGAGCTTGATCGGCCATGGAACATAGCACAACTACGTCCTTTTTACACGTAGCATATTTTTTATCTACTGTGTACCTCTTATATGATCAATGAAATAAATCTCTCTGTTTCACTCATATTTCTGAGTCTTTTCCCTCCTTTAGTGTTCATTTTTGGATCGTATAAAACCTTTATGCACAAGCTTTGCATTTGCACTTGTGAAAATTCCGCCTACGGGACTTAGCTTAAGTTTTCTAGTCTACACGTTCTTTGTTGTTTTTATGTGGATTCTGGAGTAGTGCTTTTGGCACTTGTTGTCGGCAATTTTGTGCTTAGGTTTTTGACGGTGCCATTGGGTAGCAGGAAAGGTCAAGCATAAAAACCAGAGGAATGGATAAGCCAGCACTTGCTTAAAAAATAGTTACATGCTGGAACCAGTACTTGAGTAGCAGGAAATTACAACTATTGTTTTTCCGCCTTAAGTTAACATAGTAGTTTTTCCGCATACACCAAACCAGAGGAAACAAATATTACAAAGTGTTTTTCATTCCTCTGGCGCAGGAGACTTTGATAAGGCATCGTCGACAACAAGAGAGCCGTCATCTTCGAAGTCGGTGGTCTTGAGGGACTCGGAGGAGATCTGGTGGTCGCCATCAATGATCTCCAGCGGCACGAAGACGTTATGATCAACCAACTCGGCAACCCTGGCGTCAAAACCCGCGAGCGATGCCTAGATAGCCTTGTGGTCAATCTTCTGGCCGCCATCGTCTACGGTGGGAAGACCCGAGGTCACCGTGTCAAGGTCGGCGTATTCATAGTGTGCCTTGACCATCGCCAGAGACATCCTTGCGCCAGCCCAGGTGCATGAAGCTTTCTAGCTTCCGATACGCTCAGGGGCTTGGCGCAAGATCTCCGAGTACTTCATCATGGAGTCCACCGCCTTGATATTGATATTGAGGGGCTTGGCGATCTCCTTGGCATGCTTGACGGTGGTGCTGATGAAGGTGCCAGCGGGGACCATGCATTCCTTTGGCGGAGGAGGCGACTTGGTCAAACCAATAGGAGCCGCATTTCCGACAAACAAAGGAGCGCATGAGTTCAATAAAAATTTTCAAAGTACCTATCTTACAGAAGTACAAGACGGAGAATTACATACCAAAGATGCTCGCCTCGGCTTGCTAGTGTCTCCGCCATGGAGTCCTATTCTTGTCGGAGGATCTTGTATGCTTCAAGATTGTGCTGATTTTGTTCATCGGCAGCTTTCTTCTGCTCTTTGAGCATCGCAATCTCCTCCTTCAAGCAATTGATCTCCGTGTTGGCAGACTCCTGCAACGCCGCCATGGATTCTTCGTGCATTTTTAGGGTATCAGTCCTCTCCTGCTTAAGGATCTTGTTTTCGCTATCCAGCAACTCAATGTGCTTGGATTGCTCAACAATGTCCTTGGCCTTGGCAATGGTTTCTGTAAGTTGGAGAAAGAACAACACACATTGAGTAGTCGGAGAGTGATGGCACAAGACCAAGATGATTGCGAAATTGAAAGGAAAAACATACTCTTGCTCTTGGTGATTTGTTCCTTCAAGAAGGCAGTTTTACCGTTTTCAGCTTCTAACTCCGCGCGCATCTTGTGGAACTTCTCGTTGGCGACACCTCTCCGAGCTTTCTCGGTCTGTGGAAAGAAGCTCAAAATCACTTAGTCTACTTGGAGCATCTAGCCGAAAAACTATCCACCTAGAGGCTTGGGGGCTACAGTGAGAGTTTCTAACTCGAAAAAATGCTTAGTTTTTCTATAAGCATCTAGTCGGAACTAATTTAGTTTTCAACTAGGAGCTTGGGGGCTACAGTACGAGTTTTTTATTCAGCAAGTATGCTTAGTCTTTCTTTAAAGCATCTAGTCGGAACTAATTTTGTTTCAACTAGAGGATTGAGGGCTACAATATTGAAGTTTACAAACACTGCGTATGCTACTCTGAAAATATCTAGTCGGAATAATTCATTCAAACTAAATACTTGGGGGCTACAGTGAGAAGTTTTCTAGCTTAGTCACTCTTAGAGCATTTAGAAGCAAAGACCTATGGTTTTCCGTCTAAATCCTCGGGGGCTACAGTGGGATACTCATATGAAATGCAAAAGGCAAATAAAACTTACAAGTGCGATGATCTTGAGATTGGTGGCTCTCTCGACAAATATCTTGCTGAAGGAAAGGCTATTTCCTCGCAGGATATCATCTTTCCTGAGGAGCTCCTCAAGACCGCAAGTCGGAGATGTTGGCGCTGTACCAGGAGCCAGAGTTGAGCTACTCGGTGTAAGTGCCGGATATACTATCTTCGGAAGCTCTGTGGAAATCCTGGGTGCATAGGCGCCGCCTTCGACAGACGTTCGCCGGTTCGTCTTACCTCTACCTATGGCATCCTTAGCCAGAGCTTCAGCCATTTTGGTTGTGGTGCTTTCTTGCGTCGCCTGTTCGCCGGCAACAACAAGCTCCGCGGAAGCAGCTTTATCCACTTCCATGGAGGAAGGGCCAGATGCATCCTTAGCCAGAGAGCTTGTCGGAGTGGTGGCAGGCTAGGCGCTGGGAGTGGCAGGGGCGATGGCGGGATATTCTTGGTGTGACACATCTCGGTGCAACATATCTCTAATGTTTTTAGAAGCCCCCGATGTTTTGGAGGTCTTCTTCAAATTTATACTGCCCTTCTTCCTAAAACGTGCAAAAGTATAAGTACAGGAATAAGACGAGCAATGGACAATGTTAGAGGATGAGAAACTTACACAACAGTGGGTGCTCTGGTAAAAGGGTCCCGGTAATCTTTCTTTTCTCCGCCTCCAGGGCGGCGGTAGTCTTGTTGGAGGCTCCACCCTCCGTCTTCTTCTTCCCTTCGTCGGAAGAATCAGAGGTGGCGTTCTTACGCTTTCACGCCAACGGGACATCATCGTCGGACACAACAGTGACTTCCTTCATCTTGGGGTCATAGATTTGGATAGCCATGCTATCCTCCTCTAGACTTTTGAGCTGTTAAGTGAAATCCCAAAGTGTTAGATGAGATGATAATGGCTAGACGGAAGAACTGGAGTATATGTCATACACGGAAAATAAACAAGTACCTCTGGGCACTTGCCCTCCTCGAACATGTCGTAGGTGATGGTGAAGCCACGCTTCATGTCCTTCACCTTGACGATGTCCTCGAGGCGGAGCTTGATGGAGTCACTCGATAAATTGTCCTCGGAGATGCGGAGGCTATCTTTCCTATTCTTGGTATATTCATGCATCAGCTTCGAGCGGTGCTGCAGAGGCTGGATCCGCCTAACAAACCAGCACATGGCTAGGTCCAACCCGGTCAGACCCATATCTACAAACCAATCTATCCGCCTTATGGCGCGGGAAGAGTCGTTGTCGGAGGGAACGGTGGTTCCATCGATGAAGTCCGGGTACGTTTCTTCTCGGTCAGCCAGAGGGATATCTGGGCCATAGAAGTATGTCTATTGCCAGTTCTTGCAAGACTCGTGGCCAACGATGTCGGGGAACCACCGGCCAGGCCGGATCTTAAAACTAATCGTTCCGCAATTCCTGAGCTCGTCCTTGCTCGCTTCAGCTTCCCTCTTGACGGTAAAGAAGTAGATGAACAAGTGTAACCTAGGCCTAATCCGTAGGTAACCCTCACAAAGAGCCGCGTAGTTGCTAAGCGCGAGGATGCTATTGGGGGAAGGTTCTGAGGTTGGACCCGGTAATGCTTGAGGACGGCTAGGAAGAAGTCAGAGATGGGGAGGGAGACGATGCGTACCAATTGTGCTTTGAGGTACAACTTCTCTCCGGCTTGGGGAGAAGGGGTGATCTTGCCGGCCGGCACCACCCGCCAGACAAGCCCCTCCGTCACGGGAAGGTAGCCTTCAACGAGAAGCTCTTTGATATCGTTGTTGGTGATATCAGAGCCGCGCCACCCCCCTTATGGGAGTCGCCCTCTTCCTCCAGCAGCTCCAGTGCCGCTGGGATATGGTCGCCGCCGGTGGACTCCACCACCACGGACCATGGCAGTACTAGACCCTCTAGGGGCACCTGGACGGAGCTCGCCGGCTTCGCCGCAGCATCGGCCGTTGCCGCCATGGATGGGTTAGAGATGCTGCTCGCCATTGGAAGAGGATAGAGGTGACTAGGAGATTGGGGAGATTAGGGTTTTTCGCGTGGAAAAAATGGACATGATTGTGTTCTCTGCATGTGTGAGTTACGAGGCGCCGCTGACCTATGTTTACATCGCTCTAGCTGACACGAGTAGGTGAACCATCCTATCAGAATATTCCAGCATGGACGGATCCAGTCCGGCTACGAGAAGAGTACAATGGAAGATTCAACACTTCTCCGACTTACAAGTTGAAGATGGAGAACATTGCAGGGTTCTTGGGAGGACTACAAGACATTGCTTGACGATTTGCCGACATCCATCTAGACGGAGCATTCAACCTAAAAAGGCAAGACGGTGCAAGATCTCGAAGTTCTCCGGGGGCTACTGTTGGGAATATGCTATATGGGTATCCTCATAGCATGTGTCTTATCCGGATAACCCGGGTGGCCCACAGTTGGTAGCATGGCCCATAGCCTGTTGGGGAGCCCAGTTAGATGGATCCAGAAGGGAGGCCCATGCTGGATAAAGGAAGGCTACGGAGGAGTCACCGACGTACCCGGAGCCTTGGAGTGCAAGACACGTTAGACTGATTGTGTAGACTCTGCAACCTGTCCGGCCAGGACTTTCCCTGTAACCCTAGGACCTGGCGACTATATAAGCCAGACCTATGGGAGCCTTTAGGGCACCAATCAACTCATTCCTTGCACAGCGAACCGATCCCTGTAACTCGGCGTATTGCCATTATAGTGATTTATAGCAGGAGTAGGATTCCGCCACCGTCGTGGGATCTGAACCTCGTTAAGCTGTGTTACCTCATACCCGTCAACTGTCCACCTTACCCCACATCTCTAAACACGCACTGTGAGGACCCCTCCATGGTGTACTCGTCGGCAATACCACAACACTACTCATGTTTGTCTGTTCTTGAATGATGGTGGAACCAAAGGTTACAGGGAGTGCACAGATGCAATCTGGCGTGAGGTGTGCGTATGAGTTGGAGAGATCCTCATCGTCGTGCCCTCCTGGCCTTTATATGGTGAGGCCAGGTCTCAGGCAGGTCGAGTCGGTTACAAGTTAGGGTTTCACCCTTCAAATTTTTATCTACAACTAGGCCGTGTTATCTAAGGAGTCGAACTTCTACCGAGCTTGGACCATCCGGAATCTCCTTGGGAAACAAGTCTTCATGTGGTACTTCACTGGGATGGACCGGCTATACCAATGTAAGGTACCCGTAGGGTATATCCATGTCAGTAGCCCCTGAGTGTTCAGTCGAATCGCAGACTTTATAGTCTTCCGAGTGCTCATTTCGAGTGAATATGTTGGTTCATAGGGATTGTTGATACGTGTGCCCGACTCACCTGACGGTCCAGGGTTAGTTAACTTTCTTAGGACAAAACAACACGATCTACTTCAGACTTGAGTGCTCGGACTCGAATCCGGAACAATGCTAGCATAATTCGACTCAGGCCGAGGAGTCGAATTCTAGTGTTTAAGTTGAGTACCCAACGCGTCCTTCGGGATTTTTCATCGTGTCTGCTAACATGGTATGTTACTGGTAGAGCGCAGTCAGGTGCGATACCAGGCCATTAGATGGTATCTGTAGGGCTTATCTTTGCGTCGTCGACACAATATCCAAAATTTTATGACCTCGGAGGTGTTTCGGGTGACCAAGGATACGACCTCTCTCTTAGCATTAATTAGGGCAAAGTTGCCAATGTGAATTTTGTTGTCGTTTTTTCTGTCAGGAGTGATCTGAAGAATCTCATTCGAATGGTTCAGGGGGTGCGCAACCAGAACTCCCTATGGGAGTAGCCCCCAAGTGTCTGTTTGAGTCGTAAACTCGAGTGGAGACTTGAAATATGCGGATGTCATCAACGCCAATGATTTTTCGAATGCGTGACATGCGCTCCCTATGGGAGTGGCCCCCAAGTCCGAAGTGGAGTCGCAAACTCGATGAAGGACTCGAAGTGTTTAAATGGCACAAGAACTATGTCAATTTATCAGGTGTGTGGCCAACGCTCCTAATAGGAGTAGCCCCCGAGTATTTGGTTGAGTCATAGACTCGAGTAAGTACTTTTTTGTTCGGTCGAAAATTTCGAGCCGTTGCTGGCTTTTTATTTGATGATACCATTGCTGACGCCTGGTGACCTCAACCGTCTGCGGTAGTAGAGACGATGCGACGAGACAACCATGGGTCCCACCTTCTGGCGTGGATTTGACTAGTCACATGTAATTTTGGTGAAAATTACGACGCCTCCTCGATTCCCGTGCATAGTGGGCGGTGTGTTCGCGACGCGCTAGGTAAAATACTTGCCACGTGTATGGTGTGATGAAGTACATGTGTTAGGGCTTGGATATCAACGGCTCTACTTCATCGTCTTCGTCTTTTTATTTCGCACGGGGTCAAAGTAATTTTCCCCTTCGCCGTTCACTTCCATCTCCTCTGCTTCCTGCCATTTCCAGAGCTCGTGCTACACACTGGACATTCTTCACATATTTCTTCCTCTTTCCTTCACGCTCACCGCAATGCCCGTCGCGCCGCCAAGGTGGGAAAATCGAAGAAATCCTCCTCCTCTGCTTCTGTAGGGACTAGCGCCAAGAAGGCCCCCACCGCTAGCCGTGTAACCGATGGTGGGTGGCGGAGTTCCCAGATGAGGGATGCGGACCTGCGTTGCCTACACGAGGTTGGCCTTATCTCCAAGAACAAGAACGACACTCTCCTTTTGAAGGAAGAGGTAATTCTGGACCCACCCGAAGGGTTTTGAGTTATGTTCTATGATTCGTTGTTTGCGGCCTTTCTTTGCCTGCCCGCGAATTTCTTCGTGTGCTTTTTCTCTATGGGCTACAACTCTACCAGTTGTCACCCAATTATCTTGTTCACATCGTGTGTTTCATCATGCTTTGCGAGTGTTGGCTCGGTATCGAGCCACACTTCGGCCTCTTCAAGAGACTCTATTCTCTAAAGAGGCAATCTGGCACCGGTGGTGTTTATCCACTGGGTGGGTGTGGGATTACCATCCGCCCCACTGTCCAATTCTTCTCCTTCTATCTCCGCGAGTCCGTCCAGTAATGGCGGAACAAATGGTTCTACATCCGCGATGTCAACCTTGACGGCCAACACTACGGCCTGGCCCCTTTCGACGCTAGCAAGGTGGTCACCCGAAAGCGTTCATGGTCTAATGACGTCATGGAGGGCGAAGCCGAGGAGGTGGAAAAGCTGTAGCAGCGGGTAGAGGCGCTCCAGATGATACGAGGCAAGGAGGTTAGTGGTGTCGACATCATCTGCACTTTCCTCAAGCGTCGGGTGCAGCCGCTCCAAGTGAGGGCACATCCGATGTTCTTGTAATCTGGCGCCAGCGACCCGACGAGAGTGCTGGCAGAGGAGATGTCCTTGATCGACCTCGACCGAGCGCTTCGGCCTCTGCTGAAGCATAAGGCCAACGAGGAGCTGCCGGGGAAATCTCTGACTTCCCCCTTTCATGCCAAGAAGGAAGTTCCTCAGGTGAAACCTGTGGTTGCATGTAATGCTTTTTCGAGTGTTGTTTGCCTTTTATTTTGTTTGACTGAATTGTGCCTTTGCCTTGGTCCGTAGGATTTCAAGGCGTGCACAGTGCAGTTGGGCCGGCCTAGTATCGTTCCCGCGCGTAGCTCAGTGATTCAAATAATCTTTTTCCATTTTAGATAAAACTAGGTTCTGTCAGTAGATTCAAAAATCAATTCAAAAAGATGTACTGAACGAAATTGCATGATTCCAATTTTGTTATAAAGGTATTCAAATTACCTATCCAAGCCAGTTGGATTCAAACCATTTGAATTATAGATCACCTATAGTAAATATAACAATACAAAGACTTTTCCACATTCAAATATTTTTCAAAAATCAACCATAAATGCTTTTGAGTTGATTCCAACTCTCAAAAATCACATTTGACAAGATCTATCTGAATATGTAAAAATATTTAGGTTTACATGCAGTGATCTTGGGCTAGTACTAAAAGAATGCTCTATAGGAATTTTTAGTCGCTTTAATTGTATAAAATATTATTTTTAAACTTTATAAAATATGAAAACCACTTTAAATCACATCCCCAAGTATTAGAATATGTGGTGATGACATGTGTTAACATGATCCCATATTTTAATTGGAGAATATTAAATCTTAAGTACTTTCAATAAGTAGAAATTATTTTTCTAAAATAAGAAAGACAAGACTAGCTCTTTATTTCATGTGATGATTGTGATGATGCTAGATCATCTAGTGGAAACCTTTTTGTGCCAACTAGAGGTAGTTAAGTAGTGTTTGGTGATTGTGTACCTATGCAATCTATCTAATGTAGGATAACCTATGCAAGATACATTAGGCATGTTTTGGGTATGCAACCTTGATTATACCAATTCCCAGTTTTACTTGCAAGCTTTATTCTTTTATTTTTTACCAAAGTTCTTTACTTTTAGTTAGTGCTTTATGAGTTTTGGAAAAATACTATAGAGAGCATAAAGAGCATAAAACTATGCCTAAGTAGTTAGAACTAGATGTCATCAAAAGGCATAAAACTAGAGTTGCATAGTCACAGTTGAATAGCACCCCTCATTAGTGAATACCCTCAACTCTAGTGGCTAGTGCTAAGCATAAAATTTGATCACTTTAGATGGGATTACTTGGTGAAAATGATTATGAAAACCTTGGAATGAAGATTCATTATATTCAAATGTTTTGACATGTGTTATGAACACAAGATGATTTGATGATGAAAATGTTGAGGCATGAGCCTTGACCCTTTATAAAAACTGATGGTTGGGTTCGGATGCGATACCATTCCAATTTTACCATACAACCACAATACCTGAATTGGGTAGGGCTTGACTGGAAGTTTATATGTCTTACTATGGGTTCCCTTGAGGAAGAGGTTGAGCTGGGGCTACCTCGTGATGACTGTACACCTATGCAGTACCCAAGATAACAAATGGTCATGGTTGGGATGCCAAACTCATAGGGGAGGTGCCTATACTAGGGTGTGTAATTGAAAGGTTAGGATTGATTATCTGTATACTAAGTATGATGATTCAGTGTTGTCCCTGACAGATGTATTAAATGTTGTGGTGAAAGTGTACCACCTCCATAGAGTGACAAACTATTCGACTAGCCGCGTCCGTGGTCATGGACAGTTGGAGTGGCCATACTGTTCCGTCATCAGATGTTTTCAAAATGACTTGTGAAATGAACTATGACTTCGACTTGACCACAACAGGGTTGTGAACATGGAAACTAAGTTCCCACTTAGGTGTTGTAGAACATTAAACTAGTTTTATTTAATTCTGAACTCAGTATGAAATAAACCTGGCTTTTTGCAAATAAACCTAGAGCTTAGGGTTCCTACTCGAACTACTTTACTTGTTAGTGATAGTTTGCGAGTACTTAAAGAGTACTCATGGCTTTGTCCCTGGCTATTCTCATGGCAAGACTATGAAGACGACTACCAGGATGATGCACAGCAGGAGATCTATGACAACTAGGATCGTCTCCCATCGTCAGCATAGCCTGTGACCCTGAAGATGAAGCCTCACTACATTTAATTTCCGCTGCATTGATTGTATTAAGACTGGATCATGAGATCGTATATTTGTAAGACCTTTATTATGGTTTGTAATGGATGATGTACTGTGGTACCAATTCTGTTATGTCTCGCAAAAATGGTAATCCTAGGATTGCGAGCTATGGCATAATAGGCATCTGGGATTAAAAATCCGGGTGTTGACAAGTTGGTATCAGAGCAATCCTGACCATAGGAGACCCTAGTTAGAATGGACGCTTGAATCAAAAACTTAGTTTGAAAACAAAGGAAGTGAGTATTTATGAAAACCTATTATCATTCTTATCCCTGAGATTCTTTCAAGAAAATTCATGTTCCTAAAAAATTCTTGTAATCCTACATAAAGTTTGACACACTTGATCACCCTACTAACCTACTCATCCTACATTCTTATAGATGGAAGTCAAGTATAGCAAGTTCTACCAGTTGGGCAATGGAGGAGAACTCATCTTCGAGCGAGATTTAAGCCAACTCTCGGAATTTCTTGAACGCTCGCACCCCGAGTTCTTTGGGGCATAGCTCATTGATCAGAAAGGAGGAGAACTACAGTGGCTGATAGTTATAGATCTCAGAGGCAAGATGGAGGCAACCATATCATAGAAGATCCAATTCATCTTGAGGGAGAACAACTGGCTAGACGGACTCGCCAGGGCTATGCATGAGGCTCTTGCCCGTCTGTGTGGGAAAAACATCAACCAGATCAATGGCACTCGTTTGCTTACTACGCAAGGTGTGATTCCATGGGACAGCCATTGGAGGTGCCAGGCCATCCGGAGCTGAAGCATCAGGTGGATCATCTCGACTTCATGCTATATGACAGGTAGAAGGAGTTGGACAACGCCCGCTCCTACGCCAACCACAACCATGCCATTGCAGTCAGTAAGGACCAGACCCTCAGCATCCTTGTGAAGGAGCGCAAGTCACTTTGCCGTCTGCGTGACAAGAAGGATCGCATCATTACCCGCCTTTGTCACAAGCTGTCATCTTTGGAGGAGATCATCCATGTAACATCGCAGCATTTAGGAACTAACGAAGGGTAGATTTAGGAATATGGAATGTTGCATGCATTAATCTGTGAAAATGTGGGTAAAATTTTCGCCAAATAAAAACCTTAAGTGATCAATGTTTCTTTCATACTTTGAGATTAGATTTAGTCTTAAAGAATGATTGTTATAAACTTTGATATGATCTATAAGGAATTATATGTTTTTAAAATGAATTTGAATTTTAAACTTGAGTGTTTGAATTATAATTCAAGTGAGTTAGGAATAAGTTGTGAATCCTAATTTAATTAAGGGATAAATATTACAACTTAATTTCTATCCAAAGAAAAACAATAATGAGTATGAAACTTATTCTTATCATCAATATATATAATCAAGTTATAAATTTATAACTTATTGAAATCATCCACACAATTCACAAAAGCAAATATACAAAGAATAAGATTATTCTTTATTAATAATAATGTAATCTTTATTACAGAAGAATAAAATAAAGATTACAAAAATAATAAAAAGAAAATTACAAAAGTATGAAGAAGATTACATTGGACTATTTACTAACTATTCTAGAACTAAACCTAAACTAAATATTCATCTTTATATCTGTACCTGCAAATCAAACAGAATATGTACAAAAAAAATAAAAGGTTAGAGTCAGTATTATTTTTCTCTCAGATATGTCAGTGAAATGCACTTGACAAATTCATCATTGAGAAATTTATAAAAAGGGCAAGTTTCTCCAATATGAAATAATCCATCTTTCATAAATTTAAAGCCAGAAGTCAGATGACAGCCAAAAGGGACAAATTCACCAGCCAGATGAAAGTAACCAGGTAATAGTAAGTTTCAAAATTCTGAACATATCCACAAGTGCACAGCAAACACACAGGCAGGACACACACCAACATGCATGTGGTGTGTTGTTGACCACACAACACAGTCCCAATCTCACAAAATCACAAGCACAGCCGTGGAGAGGCACTAGTGCATCACTCCACTGTTTGCACACAAGAACAGCCAGCTTAGACAGCAGCTTACTAAGCACATCAGCCAAACCAAACCACCAAGGATCAACCAAACATCACCAGGATGGTGACATAAGGAGTGGGAAGGATCAGGTGAACAGCAAGGACAAGTCCAGGAGCTAGGAGGAGCGGGCTAGCTCAAGGGTAAATACATGAGCTAGGACGAGCAGTCTAGCTCAAGATCAAGCATAGGAGTCTAGCAAAACCAGATCAAGATCATCACCAACTTACTCCACAGTCATCGGATTTTGGTGAGTTTCATAAAACCTTCACATGATATAATCATCTTATTTAGAGATAAGCATGTGTTGTTTTATAAAACAAACCCTCAGAAGGCACCCAAGTGGGGTGAATCCATCATAGGGATTTTTAAAACTCTAAAGGCAAACAACAAAGTACCTGGATCCAGCTAGAGCTCAGAGCAACATCATTGCTCTGGATTAAGGTATATCTTACAATTCAAGCCTAAAGATATCTATGATCTATTTCTAGGCACATCCCTAAAAAAAGGGTAGCACCTTAGAAACTAATCCTTTGGATCCAGATTATGATCAAGCTCACTATCATTTTTTGCAAGCTTTGATTCAAGAAATAATAGCTGGTACCACTACCAGGACTATCTATATGAATCAACTAGATAAGATCTGAATCCCTAAGCCTCAGACCAACATCATTGGTCTTAGGGAATTTAGAAAAGAACATCTATGTTTATCTCTCAAAGACAAGTTTGTCATTAAGCATCAAACAACCCAATCAATGGATTTGAGCTAAACTTGTGTGCCATACCATGATGGTGTCGCAAGAACAATCCATTATGAATCAGGATAGACATTTAATCATCACAAATTCAAACAATCAACTTAACTAATCATTTCCCTATTAACACAGGAATCATAACTAGGATATTCCTATGTTACACTTCACTGTCTGAGATCATGATGATCTCAAACCACACACTTGTTCTAAGCCAACAGTACTAGGACAGTGATTTCATTCTATCATAATCATGACTATCAATCAAATAATAGTGGAAAGTTATCAAATCATTGGCTTTACCAAGCATGTTTTCTAGGCAACTACATCATCTAAATCAGATGCAATCCAAGCATAAAAATCATCTAATAAGCCACTAGAAACAATAAATATCATCTTAAGAAACAAGCCTCGGGCCAATAACCACTTAGCAGGTTTACAATTCATCTAAACATGATCCAACTCATCCAGTATATGATCAACCCAAGATAAGAACCCTAAATGGATATGTCATCCTAATCATAATCAGAAAGTAGCCAGAGAGGACACTGCCAGCATTTATCATCTAATCAACAAGCATAGAGAGCACCAAGGGAGATGAATCGAACTTACCGTAGGTCCTCGCTGAAGATTAGAAGAGGAAGCAGAGGGGCCGACGACCATGGTGGCACGGGGAGCACCCTAGAGGGGGCGCTGTGTCACATCCCAAGATTTTCCAAATCTTGTTATGTGAAAAATAAATGAATAAAATAAAACTTTGATTGATTTTCAGGGTGAGAAGAAACTTTTTGATTCCAATTGGAAACCTTCAAACCTATTTGATCAAATAAAATCCTAAAGGGATTTAAAAAGATAAATAAACAATAAAGTTAAAAATATTTGGAATTACTATTTTTGGATCTTTTAATAAAAAGATTTGGATTTTCATAAAGCAAAGGTAGATTTATAAATAAGGATTATTTTATAGAGCCAAATTAAAACTTGACCAAGTTTTTGAAGTAAAATATTTTGTTTTGATTAAAGGAGTAAAGGTTTATTTAAATAAAATAATAAGGATTTATTAATATCCAATTTTATTAAAATAAAGGGTTTTACCATTTTAATTAAACATCAAAACTTGTTAAATTATTTTAAACAAGTTTTCCAAGTATTTATACTTTCAAATAAACCTACTGATTTGGTTTTGTTAATATTTAGATTTCAAATGGAGATTTTAATAAATCAAAACCTATTTGAATTATTAGCTAAGGACTATTTTATTTAATTATTAAATAGATCCTAAAAGGAATAAAAATATTATTTTGTTTTGGACTTTTAATTATGCTGATTAACAGAACTTAAATCAATGCAAAGTTTGGCAAAGATTTGAAATCATTTGAGTGTTTGATTTGTTGTTTGAATTTCAAAACAGAAAATCAAAAAAGAAAAAGAAAAGCTTTCAGTACAAAAAAAAAATGAACCAAACCACAGCCCAACCCATCTGGCCCAGCAAGCCCAGCTCCAACCCAACTTTTCCCCCCACACGCGAAGCGTTTTCCACCTAAACACGCACCCGCAGAGCGACAGACTGGTGGACCCCATTTCTCTTTTCCCTCTCTCGCTGCCAGACGGCCCCACCGCCAGCTCATCTTCTTCCTCCCCACGACCAGTTCATCTGAGCGTTCTCTACGTTGATTTCGCGAGTTAAATTCGCGTTACTGCCGCTGTTATACCCCGCCGTGACCACGCCCATTTAAACGCCAGCATCTCCTCTCTCTTTTCCCTCTGTCTCCTCACCCAAGCGCGCCCCCAGGCTGCTGAATTTTGCCCCTCCCCTCCACTGTCTCCGGCGAGATTCTCCATCGATTCCGGCCAGTAGACACCACCTCTTTGCCCCTCGACCACCCTCAGATGATCCCCACATCCTGGCGAATCTTCCCATAACGTTAGCTCGCCCGCGCGTGCTCTGTAGCGTCGACAACATCGACGAACGGTAGCGCCACCGTCTGTTTGCTACTCCGGCGACTCTTCTGGTAAGCACCTGACCGCCCCTCTCCTTCTCCTTCACGCACACATCATCGCCATGACCTTGCGCGTCTAACTGTGCTTCCCGTTTGTTTCCTCGTGACCCGTAGCCTCGCCTCCAACGTCGACTGAACACACCCGACGCGGACAAGAACTCCGGTGAGCAATAGCTGTGAACTCCGTGCGCCCCTTGCCTCCTCGAGAGCACCTTGAGCTTCCCCACGACGTTGCGAACACGGTGAGCATCTCCCCTTTCCCCTCGCCTCCTGTAGCGTCGACACCGTCGTCGTCCGACAGCTCCGCCGCCAATAGTCACCGCAGCGCCGCCCATCTTTGGCTAGTAAGCTTAGCACCATCAGATCTAGATCGTAAGGTTGAGATAGAATGACTAACTGAAGCGGTATGGATCTACCTGTGCCGCACGATTTCATTTTGATCCAACGCCTCACAGCACGCGATCCAGTCGAACCGTTTTTGTCCAATCAGAAGAAGACGCGTGTCCCAGAGTTTGTTTTAAAAACAGAATTTGATCTATTAGATATGTGATTTTGTAAATTTCATAACTTAAAATCTACACGTCCAAATTTTTCAAACTTTATACCAATGGATTCAGAAAAGCAAGACCTAGCCAACCATTCCATTTGTTTATCAAAAAGCTTCTGTTAAAATGTTTGTTTTTGCAGAAACTTATGTATGCTTGTTTAGGTTATAAAAATTGTTCTAAAATGTTTTTGGGGATAAAATCTTTTGCAAATGGTGTGTTTTAAACCTACTGACCATAGGAATCACTTTTTGGTTTCAAAAATATATTTGGTGATGCAAAAGAATGAATCTTGGATTTACAACCAATTCTAGTCAAATAAAAATATAGTTTATTTATTAAAAATGGTTTTGGAAGAAAACCTTTGAGAAATGTTTTGGAAATAAACTCTCTGACCCTAAACACAAAGTTTTATGGTTTGAAAACATATTTTGTGAACCCTATAGATTAATGCCTTAGTAAAAACATTTCTACACCACATAAAATGATACCTTGTTTTGAAAATGGTATATGAAGTGAAACCTTTTGCAAATGACTTTGCCACTTTATAAAATGACCATTAGGTGTCTTCAAATGTTTGTGAACCTTTAGAAACCACTTCTCCAAATAAAACAATCCTTTAGCATGCTTGCATGCATTGTTTTGTTATTGTTATTTTATGTGATGAATTGCTTGAATGGTAGATTGAAATGTTGTTTGCTTGATTGAATTGTAGTGACTTGAAGTGTGTGAACATTGCAAAGATCAAGGAGTGAACTTATACCCTCTACCAAAAAGGCAAGTGATGCTTCATACTTTGTCCCATTATTTTCACTATGCATTAGTGTTATTTCTAATTAAGACTTGCATGGAATTTTACTAAGTATAATCCTTGCTATGGGAAATCCTAGTAGATGAAACCTTAGTAGAAATTTCCTAAGTTAAGATTCCTACTACTATCATGCTTAGCTTAACTAATAGAAAACAAGGGTGGAATATATATTCACACTATGGAAAAATTTCTAAGTCTGAGGACTTGTGTTTTGTTTAATAAAACAACTAAGTGAATGAATCACCTGGGTGGAAAGGGACTTGCTTGGTGGTTTTTGGTTGAGTGGTTACACAAGGCCCATTTTTATGGTTTACCTTGTGTATCACACTTGTGGATTGCCACCCAGGAACAAAGAGATTTGAGATGTCAAATGTTGAGAAGCTTCAAGTGCAGCCACTTGGCATTATGGGCTCTGCCTGGATCATATAGGTTGCAATAACTTAGCCAAATGGACAGTTGGTGGTAGGGGATGATAGGTTGGAACGCGTCCATTTTGGTCTAAGGGAAGGCTTCTGAAAGATCTTGTCTTGGTGAAACCAAGTCTTGTGGGGATAGTGCACCACCTCTGTAGAGTGTAAAATCTAAGTACTTAGCCATGTCCCTGGTAAAGGACAATTTGAGCATCAAGACATGGAAGCTATCAAGAATCTCATCATCCAAACTTCTAAAGTTAAAAACTTGTGGTTGAACAATGGTTAAAGGATCTTCAATCTTTGATTGGTAGATGCCTTGGGTGATTTTTGTCAAGCAAAAACTTAGAGTTTTCAAATGATAAGGAAAAATCTATTTTTGAGCAATGCAAGCCTAAAGCTCCACTTAGCCAAATGCATATAGATGATAGATTCCACTATACTACCATAGTATCACTTGCCAATACAAATTCATTTGTATTGACCCTTGTGGCTGTAACTTGTTATGTTGCAGGTTTGATTGATTTAGTGAAGTGTGTTGATTAGGATTACAAAGTCTACAACCAACATGTCTGCCTGTGGCACTTTGAAGATGAAGGACCCCATGTTTATAGATATTCTGCTGCAATGTAATGTAATAGCCAAATGAGCTATGTAAGATGTAATAACTTATTTTATTCCTGGTTATAAAGTTGTATTATGACCTTTGTTTCTTGATATTACATCTTAACTGTGGATGCTAGCTATTGATCCAGGGACTAGCATTGCAATCACAGGGATCCTTTTTCCTTTACAAAGGAGGGATCTTACACGCTGCAACCCGCACGACGCCACGGCAGCGACCCTGATCATGCCTGGAGGTGCAGAGCATCACCTCAACACACGACGGCCACGACAGCACGTGAATCCATGCCAACCCCAAACCCTAGGGTTCGGGACGGCATCGATCCATTGCAGGAGAGCCCTAGGCTCGAATCCAACTAGATAGAACGAACATGCGTCGTCAACAACCCCCTATTACACCACGTCGGCGAACAGAACGGCCTACGGTGGCGGGAATCGCCGGTGGCGGCATCGCCGGCCACAGGGTCGGGGTCAGAGGAGGAGAGGATAAGCTCGAGGGAGAGAGAGAGGCAGTGAGGAGTGGGCCGAGCTGGGCCAAACCCTTAGGGGTGGTTCTTTTGTCTAGGACTAATGGGCCACTAGGGCCCAATAAGATAAACCAGCCAAAAATCTTTTCAGGCATGTTTTAATAAACAGGAAAAGACCAAAATTCCCGTGGACTTAATTAAATTCTAGAAAATAAAATAAAAGTCCAAAAATTATAAATAAAATATTTTTGGATTCACAATAATCCACCCAAATAAAATAAGATATAAAATTTTGCACATTTAAATTTTTATAAGAATTTTTGTAATTTATATATTCCTTATGGATTTTTACAAAATTATTGAAAGATGATAAAAATAAATAAAAAACTATTTCATTATATATTAATATTATAGTATTTTTGAAAAATACTAAATAAATAATTAATAACAATTTTTAATGTATAATTGATAATTCCTAAAATAATTATTAAATCAATAAAAGTCAAATAAAAGGAAATAAAATAAAATAATAAATGCTTAATTATTATTAAAAGGGATCTTATATAGGAAAAATGCATATAGAATTAAATAATGCATTACATTACTTGCATAATCATTTTGCTTCTTTAAATATTCTCCTTACCAGGCAATAATGATGTTTTTGTAGACATAGAAGCTCAATGTCACATCCCAAAATTCTCCTAATTTTGGAATGTGAAATAAATAAATAAGTTTGATTGATTGTTTGACTATGTTCAAAATTCTCAAAGAGAAGAAACTTTTGAATAGAAAATCCTCTCAACTTTGAATTCAAAATCCTATATTCTTTTGTTATGACCTAAGTAGCCATATAGGCAAAAGGGCATGGATTGATTATGGATTGTAGAATTGGTGTGAAAGATTTAAAATGAAAATCATGAAGCATTCATAAGCATTTCATTACATCCATGCAAAGTTCTCACAAACTAAATCCAAATCCTGGTATCTAAATCCTGTAGTTGATTCGCCCAAATGTTCCTAAGGGTAATTAAATTGACTTATTAAAACCCACTGTTGCTAAGGCATAAATTATTGATAATTATAGCCTAAAGATATCCAATAATACTACAAAATTATAGAAACAAAGTTGGGCTCATTTGGAGCTAGTATGAAAAAGTTATGAAATAAATACAAACACATAAAGATATAAATAAAATGGAATATACAAGGATTTGTAAATTCACTACTTCCAAACTAGTAAAAAGATTACAAATTTGATCCTACAATAATCTATACGATTTTAGAAAAATTTAGAAACAAAAATCGCGTTATTTGGAGTTCGTATGCAAAAGATATAAGGAAAACAAGTAAATAGAAAAAGAAAAAGGAAAAAATTCCTAACGGGCCGGCCCACCCGGACCGAGCCAGCCGAGCGAGCAGCACCACGTACGTTGACTGCCCAGATTGCTTTAAAAAGCGTGCAAATCAGTGTTTGTTAGACCTATGTCTACTCAAACTGCTATAACTTTTTATCTACAACTCCGAATTGACTTTTGTTTGTTTCTACTTGTTCCCTACTCCAAGGCCTATCTCTACACTGTCTCAAACCTCCATATAAACTCGTGGAGCCATAGGTGTAGGAGTTTTTCTTTTCGAAATCCCGAATCTACATATGCCCGAATCTTATTTCGCTTTTTAACCCATCTAGACTTCGTCGTTTGCCTTCGGTCAAAAAACGAAAGTTGTAGGGATCGTCGAAATCTTTCAATCCCGACAAACCTCACCTCTTTTCATCCACCACAGCAGGAGAATTTCATATCGCAATATTTGAGATCTTACGGTGTAAATCCAAGATCTACTCGCGCTCGTTTCTTTAAATCCAAATTCCTTTAGTGAGAAGGTAGGAATAATGATTCCCCACAACTTTCATGTTCTGAGTTTTTCGATTTGATCTACGGATTTGTCTCTCTAACACAGATCTATTTCTTGTCTATTCTGAGCCAAAATCGGGTCAATCTCTTCTTCTAGCCACCGGATCCTATCCAGACGGTCGAGATCCAATCAAACCGGTGCGTGCCATGTCGTCATTCCGGTCATCTTCTTCATCAACGCCATGTCAACGTAAGGTCAACACCTAGTCCCAGTCAGCATGCAAAGTCAACTTGTCCAGTTAGCGGAATATTCCCTGGAATATTCCGTTCGAATTTAAAATTGCATATTATAGATCTAACTTGTAAAATTTATTAGAAATTCATACCATGTCCAAAAATTGCGTATAATATATCAAATTGAAGATAATTTTACGTAGAATCATCTTGTCAGATTAGATCCAACTTTTAGTGTACGTGGTTACTACAGTAATTTAATTAGTTTTAATGGTTTTTAGGTTAATAAATTCATAAGAAATTATCTGTAACTCCGAAAAATATGAATAATATATCAAATTGAAGCTACTGTAATGTAATGTAATAATATCTGGTTGGATCTAGCCTTTTCAGATTATTTAACCCGCAGCAATTTAATTAGTTTTAATGGCTTTATAAATTTTTAAATTCATAGTAAATTAATTGCTTGTCACAAAAATATAAATGATATACCGTTGGAAAGCTGGTTCCATGTAGATCATCAATATGCAATTAGTTCAGCATTTTACTGTAAGGTTTTGCCGTGAAGATTTAAATGGTTTAATGGCTTATCTAGAGTAATAAATTCATAAGAAAATAAATACTACTCACAAAATTACAAATAATATGTCCCTGAAATCACAATTCTGTGGAGATTACAGATATAATTTTAGTTTGATTTTTGGACAACAGAAACTATATGAATCATTTAAAACCCATTAAACACTATTTAAATCATACAAAAAGATCTATAACTCCGATTAGGGTGAATCCAAGTGCTAAGGTTTTGTATTGACAATATCTATACAGAGAAATTGCACGAAAAATTATTTGGTACTGTTAAAACAGAAATTCATACAGAAATATTTAAACCCATTGAAATAATGTTTTAATCATAGGAAAATATCTATAACTCCTTTTTAGGTGATTCAAATTGCCACTGTCTCTAAATTGCATTACCTATCCAGTAGCATCTAGTTCACAATTTAATACGACATAAACATATTTAGTTCAATTAAAGTGTTATACACCATATTAAATCGATACAACTTTAGTAATAAAATCTTTAGTGCAATAAATGACTTTCCACATGCATCATGTAATCTAACTATGTTCAGAACACTAAATGCAACCATTGTGACTCAATAAATCGTCATGCATGCATCTGTTCATCATTGTTTTCTTGTAATGTTGCACTATTGTATGTTTGCAATGTTTTGAATGGTGTTTGTTGTGTTTGCTTCAAACGTTAGATTGCGAGGAGTGCAACTACTATGATTGCAACTACTATGATTGCAAGTATTGTGGTTATTACGAAAGAGGCCATTATAATTGTGAGGATTATCTAATCGACTACATCTACAACAAAGGCAAGTGGTGCTATCTTGGTCATAAATGTCCTATTGTTTTCCTATGCATTGTAGATGCTTTTGTAGAATTGCATCTATAGGAAATGATGTGTATATGCTATGCTATATCCCATATTATTCCCTACTATTCCTTGTTTATGAGCCATCGTATTGGTAGATTGCTTAGCTATGCTATTTAGACGAGGAAGGGAATCACATCATGAAAAGTTATATGTTTTGAAAGGCTTATGTTTTGCTAAATGACAAACCAACATGTTTTAATGAACCACCTGGGCGGAATGGCATTGATTGGGTCATCGAGTGTGGATTTTGGTGGGGAATGCCTCCCAAGACACTGAGAAAGGATTGGTTTCTTTGTTTGGAAGCTTTCGTGTGCAACCATGTGCCAATAATGAAATGGGCGGTTGGTTGAACTCAGTAGGTTGTGGTAACTCAAACCCGCGTATCCAGAGATGTAGATAGTGTAGGTTGGACCGGTGCGTGTCGGGATTGGGAAGCTACTTCCCGAACGGTTCCTTCTTGGACTTCTCCCTATCATCACCCAATATGAGAGTGGTGGTACGAGCTGGGCTGGCCAAGTCACATGGGTAAAGTGTACTAACCCCTGCAGGGTGTATAAACTAAGTGCTTAGCCATGTCCCCGGTTATGGACAATTTGAGCGACCTGATACTGATGCTATGATATTTCTCACTCATCCTTATTTCTTAATTACTTAAATTTGTTGGGTGAACATGATTGGGTAGGAGCACCTGGGAGTGAACCAGAGTGTCCTATTTATCGTATTGGAAAACTACTTTGTTACAAATGTTAGGATAAAACTGTTGCTTTATGCAAATGAGCCTGAACTCCATTTGGCCAAATAAGCATGTAGTTGATAGACCTGTTGTTAACCACTTTAGCCTACTTGCCATACATTCAATGTATTGACCATTCGTGGCTGCAACGTTTCATGTTGCAGGTTATATCGTATCTGAGTGATCGTTCATAGGTCGCGAGACTCCACTCAACAATTGTTCGCCTGTGGCACATTTGAAGGATGGAGATCTACCTTGTATTCGTTTTCCGCTGTGTACTTGAATAAATAATGTAAATTCTGGATCATATTCGTTGTATTTATGATGCACAGTTACATTTGGTATCATTTTGTACTGTGTGTGCCAGTGAACCGATCCAGGGATTGGCACTATACACATGAACTCAGCCTTATCAGGCGAGGGTGTTACACTCAAGGTCCAATGCAAGCATCAGACTTCACTACCTTGCCATCACAAGGCAAGTTCATCACTTGCTCATGTCCTTTGAATTGTCTTGATCAAAGTATTCACAAATTGTGTGTTATCATATATGCTATAAAAGAAATAAAATATTATTTTCACAAATAAAGAAATCATAGATATCATCCTAAGTGATGATACAATGGAGCAATAGAACTTAGGGTTCTAGTTGCAAACAATTATGATCAAGTAGGGACTTAATAACCCCTGACATTAGTGATTCTTGCGCCGTATATTACGCGTTAGCCATGAGATTTGGAATGGGACAGAGAAGTCAGCTGTATCTTCTTCCTCTCGCATGAAGCCAGATGTGCAGGTCGTGGCTGTTATCCTTGTAGCGTGCATATTAATTGGTAATTCGTAGAGGATATGCAGCATATGGGTGGGAACCCTCATCGTCCCACGATAGTTCTGACATCTAATGGTTTGTACAAAACATTGCCATAATTCATTATGTGGGCATGGTGTACACGAAGGAGGCATGCGAGCTCGTGAAGGGGGCAGTGATTGGATTGGACCAACTACTGGGCCCCACATCATGGAATTGTGGACGGGAAAGTACGCCGGGTTGTGCAACAAGGAGTTGATCTCTCATGGGTAAAGTAACTCACCTCTGCAGAGTGTAAGAACTGTAACTTGTTACTCCCTGTTCTGGGAAGGAGCTATGAACACGGCAGGAAATGAACTCCATGAAAGTTCTGGTCAACCAGTGAAGGCTGATTCTCATAGTTTTTCAGAATAAAATCAATCTTTGAAGAAAGATTTACAAAATTTGAATAGTGCCAAGGATTTATAATCCGAGGTGGTAGTTCAAGCATCAAACTTCCCACCTTGCATATAATGAACTTGTTGGGTAACGCTGTTACTCATTCTTTCCTTTGATCCCTTGCTTAGCCTTTGAGGATCCCGAAGACGTGCCCATGTATGCAGCCGAATGCCCAGAAGATGTGTTCTACAAGGAACCTGATCTATCCGGAGGTGTTGAAGGAGTGGATTACGAGATCCGCTATAGTGTCGATGATAATGAGTCCAACTAAGTACTCCTAGTTAGTAGTAACCAATGGAACCGAGCAGCATGAAATCTATAGAATAAGCTGCTGAGCTCAACTCCTAGACGGAGTTGCTACTTTTAAATTCCGCTGAAACACTTTATATTTTGGATTGTAAGTTGGATATTTTGGAAGTCTTGAACTTCCGGTATTGTAATAATAATAATGTGTGTATGTAGAGGTCCCAACCTTGAATAAGGTAGAGATCCCTGTGTTTACAATGCTAGTCCCTGGATCAATAGCTAGCATCCACAGTTAAAATGTAATATCAAGAAACAAAGGTCATAATACAACTTTATAACCAGGAATAAAATAATTCATTACATCTTACATAGCTCATTTGGCTATCACATTACATTGCAGCAGAATATCAATAAAGCATGGGGTCCTTCATCTTCAAAGTGCCACAGGAAGTCATGTTGGTTGTAGACTTGTAATCCTAATCAATAAACTTCACTAACATCAAACAAACCTGCAACATAATAAGTTGCAGCCACATGGGTCAATACATTTGAATTGTATTGGCAAGTTTCACTATTATGTAGAAGTAAGTGGATCATATCATTACATGCATATTTGGCTAAGTAGGGTTTAGGCTCTTTGCAGAAAGCAGTATAGTTTTATCCTATCTTTTCAAAATAGTTTTGATCTTTTGTCAAATCTTTCTGAAATCGTTGGAAAACTCCAATGCTTCTAATCCCTTGTTGTCACCATCAAGTTTTACTTTGAGAAATTGGAATTTCGAGATCTTCCATAGCTTCAGGCCTTAGTTGCTCAGTATTGTCCATAACCGGGGACACGGCTAAGTACTTAGAATTTTGATCTTCTGCAGAAGTTGTACACTTTACCCACATGACACAATCTCATCTTGATGCCACCAGTGGCCGCTGGATAAGTACTCACCAAAATGGAGTACTGGAAGATTGAGAATGTGACAAAGTATTTCCATAGAAGTCCTCCCAATACACAATGCTAGCTTGTCATTCAGGCACCAATGTAGGGTTTCAAGTTCCCTTACACAATTCTAGTTAACCTGAAGATGCCAATGCATGGGTCTTCCACTATGTAGTTGATTAATCCAGAGTCCATTTAGCATGTGGCTGTACACGGAAGCCACTGTACGAGAAACATTGTTCAATCTCTAAGTCCCTGGGTGGTTTTCTTCTAGTGCACATACAAAAAGAGATAGCCATATAAACATGGTTCCTTTTGTTGCCACCTTGTCCAACCTTGAGTATCCTTGTCCACCCAGGTGGTTCTTTGAGTAATTGTTTTATTATATAAAACGTATATCTTTTCAATACTTCATATAATCATATCATGTATCCCATCCCAAATATATAGCTGGGCTAAGCATACTACAACTACAATGTTTCCACTAAGGTAGATATAAGGGTATCCTATTAGGATTTAGCATAGCATAAAAATATAGTAAACCTTTCCATGCATGTTACAAAATCCACTAAGTGTAATGAAAATAGTAGGACTTGGATGATAGTGTCACTTGCCTTTTTAGTAGAGAATGATGGTTCACTTCTTGATCTTGCAAATATCACACTCTTATAATTCCACTACAATTCAATCAAGCAAACATAGATTCAACTAGCATTCCAACCAATTTATCACACATAAAATAATAGAAACAAGGTCATGCATGCAAGCATGCAAAAGATAGTTTTATTTGCAAAAGTGGTTTCCACTAGGCTCTAAACATTATAAAGTTCAAAAGTGGTCATTTACTAAAGTGGTAGAACCATTTGCAAAAGGTTTTATCTATAAACCATTTCTAAATCAAATCAATATTTTATGTGGTTGAAAATGCTTTTAGCAAAGCAATATTCTTTAAAGGCTTCACCAAATACATTTTAATTCTCAAAACTTGGTGCTTAGGGTCAGAAGGTTTGAATCAAATCATTTCCCAAAGGTTTCACTCAAAAATCATTTCTATATCATAATCAACATTTTTATTTGACTAGAAATGAGCTAATTCAAATATTTACTCCTTAACTTCACAAAAAACATTTTTAAATCCATAAGTTGGTTCCTAGGGTCAGTAGGTTCACAACAAACCATTTTGCAAAGATTTCATATTAAAAATATATCTAGAACAATTTTTATATTCAAAATAAGCCTACACAAGTTTCTACAAATTCAACCAATTTTTCAGAAGCAAATCATTAAAAAAAATACATGGTTGCAAAGTACATGATCTGCTGAATCCACTGATATAAAATTTTCAAAATTTGGACGTGTAGAATTAAAGTTATGAATTTTACAAGTTTGCATATCAATCAGATTCAAATTTCTGTTTTAATCTAAACCTTGTCCACGTGGCTGTTTCCTATTGGTTGAAAACGATTCGGTTGGATCGACTGTTACATACCGTAGGATCTCATTTAGATCACACGGTGTAGATCAACTGATACCCCTTCGTTAAGTTGTTATATCCTAACCACTGGATGGCGATCTAACGGTTGTTGTGTGGTTGACCAGGAATGGGCGGCGCTGGCGGCGCACGCTCGGGCGACGAGCTTGCCGACGATGCAGGGAGCGGGGAAGAGGGGGAAGTGGCTCACCATGCTCGCAGGGAGGTGCTGAAGCTCAACGTGTGGTCGGCTTGGCGAGGGGTGCACCAGAGAGGCGACGATTGCTCGCCGGAGTTGCTGCGAGCGGCGGGTGGTTCTGTTTGACGACGGGGCGACGCTGTAGTTCACCCCAAGGCAAAACAAAGGTGTGGTTAGACGCGTGCTGATCTGGGAATGATGGGAGCATCAACAGGAGGTGCTGGGGCGGTCGAGGCTTACCAGGAAACTTCGTCGGAGACGAGACAAACAGCGGCGATGCTCAGGTGAGGACGAAGCCGACGTTACAGGGCACGTGGGAGTGAGCTGGGGCTATGGGCAGGTGCGCCTGGCGATGGGGAATATGCCTGCGTGCAGAGGAAGTCGAGGGGCGGCTGGACGGTGCCGGAATTTGCTGGAGTAGGTCGCCAGAGCAGCAGCGGTGCAAAGCCGATTCGAGGCAGCCTGGTGGTAGAGAAGGTGGGGCGAGTGAGGGGAAATGTCGAGGAGAGGCGGGCCCTTAAGTGTTCATGGTCGGGGGCGACAATAACGCAGGCAATAACGTGAATTGATCGCCGGAGTTAAAGGGCAGAAACGGCGAGGAGGAAATGTCGCGGTGAAGACGATGATGTGCTGGCGGTGGGGTCCGTCTGTCAGTGAGAGAGGGAGAGTGGGAGTGGGGCCTCTGCGTCAGTGACTGGGTGGGTGTGTTCACGCGTAAGAAAACGTTTAGGTGAGGGTATGCTGGGTGGGCTCTTGCTGGGCTTGCTGGGCCGGCTTAGTGGGTTGAGTCTGTTTCACTTTTTTTTATACTGAAGCTTTTTCTTTTTCTATTTGGAATTTCTGTTTTGATTTTCAACAAATAATTCAAACAACAAATCAAATCAAATCACCACCAAACTTTGTGTTGAATTTAATTCTGTTTAACAACACAATCCAATGTCTAAAACAAAATAATTTTTATTATTTTTAGGATCCATTAATAATTAAATAAATAGACCCTAGTCATTAATTCCAATAGGATTTTATTTATTTTAAAACTCCATTTGAAATCTAAATAATACCAAAATCATTTCATTAGGTTTTATTTGAAAATATAATACACTTGGAAAAACTTATTTAAAATAAAATAACAAGTTTTAGTGTTTATTTAAAATGAAGAAGCCTTTACTTTAATAAAATAGGATATTAATAAATCCTCATTACTTTATTTAAATAAACCTTTACTTCTTTTTATCAAATAGAAATATTTTATTTCAAAATCTTGGCCAAGGTTTAATTTGGCTCTATAAAATAATCCTTATTTAATAATTCTACTTTGCTTTTGAAAACCAAATCTTTTTATTAAAAGATCCGAAAATAGTGATTCCAACTATTTTAACTTTATTTATCTTTTTAAATCCCTTTAAGATTTTATTTGAC
Organism: Avena sativa; assembly: GCA_916181665.1. Classification (NCBI taxonomy): domain Eukaryota; kingdom Viridiplantae; phylum Streptophyta; class Magnoliopsida; order Poales; family Poaceae; genus Avena; species Avena sativa. Next base: position 164,388,452 of record OV702284.1, read on the forward strand.
CAAAATAGGTTTTGATGTTTCCAATTGGAATCAAAAAGTTTCTTCTCACCCTAAATTTCAACAAAATTCTATTTTGTTTATTTATTTTTCACATTTCAAAATTTGGAAATATTTTTGATGTGATAGGCTACCACCCTTAAAATAAATCTCGTCCCGAGATTTGGGAAGGCTAGAGGTTACAAGTTGGCTTCAAGGCAACCAGGGTACTACCACCCTTAAAAATAAAGTTTCATAGGGTTACATTGATGGTTCACTTGACTATAGGTTCAACACTTGATATCCAGACAAGGAATCCTTATTTGACTCAACTGAGTTAACTAGTTTCTGACATCCACTTCTTCTATCTCTTCAAAGTTTCCATCCATGTCAATGTGGTTCACATGTCCTTTTTGGGTCAAATTGGAGTCATTTACATTGGCTCTTCTAGCATCCTTTTTCTTTTTCTTCTCAGGACAGTCTGATGCATAGTGTCCAAGCTCCTTACAATTATAGCACTGCAACTGGCTAATATCTTTCTTCCTGAAAGTGTCATGTTGATTCTGACCAAGGTCATCCCCATTGTCAGTGTCATTTCCATTATTCTCACTTCCATTGTTGTTGTGGTGATGCTGATGTGGTTCAGAATCTTCATTGCTCTTTTTGAATGAATGCTTCTTCTTTGATGATCCTGAGTGATTCTTGAGTTTATGCTTCCTCTTTCTGTTCTCAACTTGATTCATTTTGTTTTCCAAAATGGTGGCTTTGTCACAGAGTGATTGATAAGTTGGGACATAGGCAACAGCTAGCTGCAGGTTCAACTTATCATTAAGTCCTTCAAGAAATTTCTCCTTTCTCTTAGCATCTGTACCAACTTCATCTGGTGCATATCGTTCCAGATTGTTGAATTCTTCAATATACTCATCCACACTGAGGTGACGCTGTTTCAGATTGTGAAATTCCTTTTTCTTCAAGTACATCACTCCAGGTGAGATGTGAGTTGTTCTGAATCCATCCTCAAAAATAGCCCAAATTACATCTTCAAGGGGAGTGGTGATCTGAAATTTGTCCCACCATGTTGCTGCAGGTCCTTCAAGAAAAAATGCTGCAAACCTTACTTTTTCTTCGTCGGTACAGCCAACAGTCACTAAGTCTTTGTTCACTGAACATAACCAGTCATTGGCTTCCATTGGGTCAGTTGTTCGAGAGAATCTTGCAGGCCTAAGTTTTAGAAACTTGGTGAGCATATCAAGTGCTGGAGGATTATTTTGATTGTTGTTATTGTTGTTGTTGTTGTTGTTGTTGTTGTTGTTGTTGTTGTTGTTGTTGTTCTGATTCTGTATGAATGTGGTCATCTCCTGCATCAGTTGTGTCTGAGCCGTCAACATCTGCTGCATCTCAGGAGTGATGTTGTTGTTTTGGTTGGGGTTGGCACGGCGAGGAGGCATCTGTTGGTTTGATAGGGATGAGTAATGATGGATAGGTTTTAAGAAGTTCTAACACACAACTCAAAACAACCAAGTTCAATCAAACAATCAAGCAATCAACAAGCAACCATTCACTTATCAACTTTTGGGTTTAACTCATGAGTTGAAGGAAACAACAAGTTTTCTTGAAAATAATAACTTAGTATAGTCATACCTCATAGGTCAATATGATCCATACACTAACATGATATCAATATCTTTTGGTAAGCAGTCTAGTGTCTCTTGGTTTTCGCTTGTAGTCCTTAGTGATGTCTAAGTTGAAGTCCTTATTGAGAATAAGGTTGGGATCATTTGAAGATGTTGAAGTCATTAGAGTTGATGAAGTCCTTGGTGAAACTAAAGTTAAAGTCATTGGTCATGGTGAAGGCTTTGTCCATAAAGTTGAAAAGGAAGAGATGTAGAATCAAAACCAAAAGGTTGAGGAAAGAGTTTACAAGATTGTTTCTAAATAAGTTTTGGAACAAATACAACTCCTATTTTTCTAAGGGGTTTTGTCCAATCCTAGGGTTACAATCCTACAGGCAACACAGTGCTCTGATACCATCTGTAGAGGTCCCAACCTTGAATAAGGTAGAGATCCCTGTGTTTACAATGCTAGTCCCTGGATCAATAGCTAGCATCCATAGTTAAGATGTAATATCAAGAAACAAAGGTCATAATACAACTTTATAACCAGGAATAAAATAATTCATTACATCTTACATAGATCATTTGGCTATCACATTACATTGCAGCAGAATATCAATAAAGCATGGGGTCCTTCATCTTCAAAGTGCCAGAGGCAGTCATGTTGGTTGTAGACTTGTAATCCTAATCAATAAACTTCACTAACATCAAACAAACCTGCAACATAATAAGTTGCAGCCACATGGGTCAATACATTTTAATTGTATTGGCAAGTTTCACTATTATGTAGAAGTAAGTGGATCCTATCATTACATGCATATTTGGCTAAGTAGGGTTTAGGCTCTTTGCAGAAAGCAGTATAGTTTTATCCTATCTTTTCAAAATAGTTTTGATCTTTTGTCAAATCTTTCTGAACTCCTTCGAAAACTCCAAGTGCTTCTAATCCCTTGTTGTCACCATCAAGTTTTACTTTGAGAAATTGGAATGTCGAGATCTTCCATAGCGTCAGGCCTTAGTTGCTCAGTATTGTCCATAACCGGGGACACAACTAAGTACTTAGAATTTTGATCTTCTGCAGAAGTTGTACACTTTACCCACATGACACAATCTCATCTTGATGCCACCAGTGGCCGCTGGATAAGTACTCACCAAAATGGAGTACTGGCAGATTGAGAATGGGACAAAGTCTTTCCATAGAAGTCCTCCCAATATACAATGCTAGCTTGTCATTCATGCACCAATGTAGGGTTTCAAGTTCCCTTACACAATTCTAGTTAACCTGAAGATGCCAATGCATGGGTCTTCCACTATGTAGTTGATTAAGCCAGAGCCCATTTAGCATGTGGCTGTACACGGAAGCCACTGTACGAGAAACATTGTTCAATCTCTAAGTCCCTGGGTGGTTTTCTTCTAGTGCACATACAAAAAGAGATAGCCATATAAACATGGTTCCTTTTGTTGCCACCTTGTCCAACCTTGAGTATCCTTGTCCACCCAGGTGGTTCATTGAGTACTTGTTTTATTATATAAAACATATATCTTTTCAATACTTCATATAATCATATCATGTATCCCATCCCAAATATATAGTTGGGCTAAGCATACTACAACTACAATGTTTCCACTAAGGGAGATATAAGGGTATCCTATTAGGATTTAGCATAGCATAAAAATATAGTAAACCTTTCCATGCATGTTACAAAATCCACTAAGTGTAATGAAAATAGTAGGACTTGGATGATAGTGTCGCTGGCCTTTTTAGTAGAGAATGATGGTTCACTTCTTGATCTTGCAAATATCACACTCTTCTAATTCCACTACAATTCAATCAAGCAAACATAGATTCAACTAGCATTCCAACCAATTTATCACACATAAAATAATAGAAACAAGGTCATGCATGCAACCATGCAAAAGATAGTTTTAGTTACAAAAGTGGTTTCCACTAGGCTCTAAACATTATAAAGTTCAAAAGTGGTCATTTACTAAAGTGGTAAAACCATTTGCAAAAGGTTTTATCTATAAACCATTTCTAAATCAAATCAATATTTTATGTGGCTGAAAATGCTTTTAGCAAAGAAATATTTGTTAAAGGGTTCACCAAATACATTTTAATTCTCAAAACTTGGTGTTTAGGGTCAGAAGATTTGATTCAAATCATTTCCCAAAGGTTTCACTCAAAAATCATTTCTATATCATAATCAACATTTTTATTTGACTAGAAATGAGATAATTCAAATATTTACTCCTTAACTTCACAAAAAACATTTTTAAATCCATAAGTTGGTTCCTAGGGTCAGTAGGTTCACACCAAACCATTTTGCAAAGATTTCACATTAAAAATATATCTAGAACAATTTTTATATTCAAAATAAGCCTACACAAGTTTCTGCAAATTAAACCAATTTTACAGAAGAAAATCATTAAACAAAATACATGGTTGCAAAGTACATGATCTGCTGAATCCATTGATATAAAATTTGCAAAATTTGGACGTATAGAATTAAAGTTATGAATTTTACAAGTTTGCATATCAATCAGATTCAAATTTCTGTTTTAATCTAAACCTTGTCCACGTGGCTTTTTCCTATTGGTTGAAAACGATTTGGTTGGATCGACTGTTACGGACCGTAGGATCTCATTTAGATCACACGGTGTAGATCAACTGATACCCCTTCGTTAAGTTGTTATATCCTAGCCACTGGATAGCGATCTAACGGTTGCTGTGTGGTTGACCAGGAATGGGCGGCGCTGGCGGCGGCGACTGGCGGGGCACGCTCGGGCGGCGAGCTTGCCGACGATGCAGGGAGTGGGGAAGAGGGGGATGTGGCTCACCGTGCTCGCAGGGAGGTGCTGAAGCTCAACGTGTGGTCGACTTGGCGAGGGGTGCACCAGAGAGGCGACGATTGCTCGCTGGAGTTGCTTCGAGCGGCGGGTGGTTCTGTTTGACGACGGGGCGACGCTGCAGTTCACCCCAAGGCAAAAAAAAGGCGTGGTTAGACGCGTGCTGATCTGGGAATGATGGGAGCATCAACAGGAGGTGCTGGGGCGGTCGAGGCTTACCAGGAAACTTTGTCGGAGACGAGACAGACGGCGGCGGTGCTCAGGTGAGGACGAAGCCGACGTTACGGGGCACGCGGGACCGAGCTGGGGCTATGGGCAGATGCGCCTGGCGATGGGGAATATGCCTGCGTGCAGAGGAAGTCGAGGGGCGGCTGGACGGTGCCGGAATTTGCTGGAGAAGGTCGTCGGAGCAGCGGCGGTGCAAAGCCGATTCGAGGCAGCCTGGTGGCAGAGAAGGTGGGGCGTGTGAGGGGAAATGTCGAGGAGAGGCGGGCGCTTAAGTGTGCGCGGTCGGGGGCGACAATAACGCAGACAATAACGCGAATTGATCACCGGAGTTAAAGGGCAGAAACGGCGAGGAGGAAATGTCGCGGTGAAGACGATGATGTGCTGGCGGTGGGGTCCGTCTGTCAGTGAGAGAGGGAGAGTGGGAGTGGGGCCTCTGCTTCAGTGACTGGGTGGGTGTGTTCGCGCGTAAGAAAACGTTTCGGTGAGGGTATGCCGGGTGGGCTCTTGCTGGGCTTGCTGGGACGGCTTAGTGGGTTAAGTCTGTTTCACTTTTTTTTATACTGAAGCTTTTTCTTTTTCTATTTGGAATTTCTGTTTTGATTTTCAACAAATAATTCAAACAACAAATCAAATCAAATCACCACTAAACTTTGTGTTGAATTTAATTCTGTTTAACAACACAATCCAATGTCCAAAACAAAATAATTTTTATTATTTTTAGGATCCATTAATAATTAAATAAATAGACCCTAGTCATTAATTCCAATAGGATTTTATTTATTTTAAAACTCTATTTGAAATCTAAATAATACCAAAATCATTTTAGTAGGTTTTATTTGAAAATATAAAACACTTGGAAAAACTTATTTAAAATAAAATAACAAGTTTTAGTGTTTATTTAAAATGAAGAAGCCTTTACTTTATTAAAATAGGATATTAATAAATCCTCATTACTTTATTTAAATATACCTTTACTTCTTTTTATCAAATAGAAATATTTTATTTCAAAAGCTTGGCCAAGGTTTAATTTGGCTCTATAAAATAATCCTTATTTAATAATTCTACTTTGCTTTTGAAAACCAAATCTTTTTATGAAAAGATCCAAAAATAGTGATTCCAACTATTTTAACTTTATTTATCTTTTTAAATCCCTTTAAGATTTTATTTGACCAAAATAGGTTTTGATGTTTCCAATTGGAATCAAAAAGTTTCTTCTCACCCTAAATTTCAACAAAATTCTATTTTGTTTATTTATTTTTCACATTTCAAAATTTGGAAAATTTTGGGATGTGACAGTGTACTTTTGTAATATGGACCGGCAATTTTTCTGTTGTACCTCTGAGGGATGTGATATTTACGGAACGGTGTTCTGTGGATGTCATGTCAACGACTATAGTGTACTACACATGCAGTGGTATGCTGGGTCACCGCAGTTGATATCAGAGCAAATTGCTTTGACCTTAGGTTGGAAACCTAGTAAAGGGTATTACCTGTAGGAAAATTTAGCAATGATAAAGAATTCTCTAGAAGTAATATAATGGGTATTCAAATGAGAATATTTCATTATATATTTTAGTGCGATAATTCTTTGTTATGATGCAATATATTATTTGATACTAATCAAAATTATTTTTCTGATCTACAGAGTTATGGCACCAAAGTTTCCAAAACAGACTTTGGTAAGGAAAGAGGAGACTCTTGATGATTATCAAGGATCATTCACAGACCAACTTCGTCAACTTTTAAAGCTCTTTAGTTGTCCTACTAGAATTCCAGTGAACACTATCACTTACCTTGATGGTCAGATGTTATCCAAGTATCGTGTGAGTATCCAACTTCCAGAGAAGCTTAGATTATATCATTATCTACCTATAGGACAAGGTAGGAGTCATTTAGCAGCATATCATGTTGCTGTTGTGGAGGCGATAGCTAATATCCGGGAACATAAAACCAAAGAGCTATATGGTAGCACATTCTCTGTGATACCTCATGATTCTATAGACTTGGAGCCTATACCGGATCATCTTACTTTGGTTAAGAAGCATCCTAAGTTAGCTTCCAAGTTTATGGATAGATACTGAACACTCGTTGCGTCTTTTCATAAGACCCATCAAGTGATTGTTGAAGACAAAAATGACATGTTAGAGGATCTAACTGATCCAGAAAGGAGGAAGCAGTGGGCATTCTACTTAGAGAAAGAAGCAAGTAGTAGTGCAATACCTATCTTTAAGGATATACCTATAGATCCTGAATCTTTTATACCATATCCTTATTCACCCAGACTTGAACCTATACATGATCTGACTATGGATATGCATTGTGCAGTACCACAGGGCTCAGAAGATGGTTCCGACCCAGAACTTCCTATTGAGATTTCGGATGGTTGGAGAATGGGATCATATAATGGATCTCATGAACACCAGATGTCCACAGATGGTTCCGACAGGAATGTTGGACAATCTAGTTGGATGGGTGCAAGAATGAACCCTAATAATAGAAGTAGAAATACCATGTCAATAGATAATCAGGATGAAGAAGAAGATCCTGAGGAGAGAGTGTTTGAATCCTCAACATCTTCTCAAAACCTAGGGAATATACATTATCCAGTGTTTAACTATCTTGCCCACGAGAGCACCTGGGAAGCAGCAGGATCTGCGTATCCTGTTGACAACTCAAGAACTGAAGCTCAGGAGATGCAGGATGGAGATAATGTTGAATATGTTTCTGAAGACTTTTCAGCTGAGCTGGAGGGAGTCAATGCGCTCAGGTTGAGTAATGACTCAAGTCCTAACACTTCAGATACGGAGTATATTCCTTCTGGAAGGCCATATGTTCCACAAACTGTGCGACAAACAACACGTCATCACGGTTGGACATCAGGCATGTACGATGAGCGTAGTTACTACTAGAAGGAGACAATGAGTTAGTAGTATCTAGTACCATGTATTGTACCCCAAGTAATAAGGTAGTTTTGTGATTATACCTATATGGTATATGTTGTAATGACTTTGTATCATTACGATATTATGTAAAATATGTGAAATGCATATTTGGATTTTCTTTGGATCTTCATTGTGTGACTAGTTATGTGCGTAAAGTCGAGCTCAGAACACATGTGCATGATGTAATTATGAGTATTCGCTTTATGTTGCAGGACTAGAGGGTCATGGATACCGGTGTAGTAATGGAAACTGAGTAGTAGCGGATGGAGCGAGAGGCCAAGGAAAAGGCCGATACAGATGCAGCAAACCAAGAAGCATTACCACCACCACCACCACCAATGAGGTCGTTAATGGAGCAGAATTTTATGCAATGCATGCAAATGATGCAAGAAACCCAGAACAAGTTCATGGAAGAGCTGCTGGGACAAGCAAATTAGAGGGCACCTGAAGGTGGAGGAGTGAGTCTATCTGATTTCCAGAATGCAAGACCGTTACCTTTTGCATCAGCTCCTGAACCGATGGATGCAGAAGACTGGCTAGCAGATACTGAAAGGAAGCTGAAAACTGTAGGTTGCAATGATGAGGAGAAATTGAGGTATGCAACTCATCTGCTGACTGGACCTGCAGCATCATGGTGGGAAAATTAATTAGCCATGCAACAACCAGGAAGGGAGTTTACATGGGAAGAGTTCAAGCAAAGATTCCATGAATATCATGTTCCGAAAAGTGTTATGGAGTTGAAACAGAGAGAATTTGAGGAGCTTCAGCAAGGATATACTAGTGTCATAAAGTACATCCGGGAGTTTAGTCAACTGTCTCGTTATGCTGAGGAGGATGTCAACACTGAAGAGAAGCGGAAGAAGCGTTTCCTGCATGGATTAAATCCATTCGTGAGGATGCAGCTAAGGTTAGCCAATAAGCAAACTTATCAACAGTTATTGGATGCAGCCATTACTTTTGAAGATGACTACAAGAATGTCCAAGAGGACCGGAGGAAGAGAGCCAAGAAGGAAACCAAGAGAATTCAGGCAAGCAAACCTAAACCTAACCTGGAGTTCAAACCTCGGAATAGGAATTATGGCAACAATAACAATAACAATAACAATAACAAGGGCAGTGATGGAAATCAATCCAATCCGAGAAGGAATGTTATCTGTAACAATTGTGGAATTCCAGGGCATTTCTAGAGGGAATGCAAAAAGCCTGTAGTGATTTGTTACGGTTGTGGTCAGAAGGAGCATATCAAGACAGATTGTCCGAGCAAACCACCAGGAGGTTGGCCTACCAAGGGAGGAGGACAAGCCAGTGGAGGAATGGACAGCCCAATAAAGGAGGAAATAATGGCAAGAACAACAATGGCAAGAGGAACCGACCTACCGGAAAACTGAACTGTGCAAATCTCGAGGAGGTGGATAATTCGGACCATGCAGTGATAGGTACGCTCAATATCCTTACCAATCCCGACAAAGTTCTATTTGATACTTGTGCAACAATTTCATTCATTTCTGAAGAATTTTGTGATAAGTTCGGGATTAGAAGGGCAACGTTAGAAAGTCCTATGACCATAGTTACGGCAGGAGGGAATGTGATTGTACGCCACATAAAACAAGATCAGGTTATCTCGATCTATGGTTGTACATATTTCGCAGACCTTTATGTGATTCCTTTGAAGGGAATTGCAGTAGTGCTAGGGATGGATTGGATGATGGAACACGGAGCTCAGATAAATTGTGAGGAGAAAACTGTCTCAATCAAAACTCCAAGTGGAGAAAGGATAGTTTACCAAGAAGATAAGCACAGTCATATCATGGTGGATCTGTAGTTAAATTCTATGAAAGAAGTTAAATTGGAAAAGATTCCTATAGTCAATGAATTCCAAGATGTTTTTCCAACAGAGCTACCGGGAATGCCACCAGACCGGGAGATAGAGTTTACTATTGACCTAATTCCTGGTACAACACCAATTGCTCAAGCACCATATAAAATGGGACCCAAAGAGTTGAAAGAACTCAAAGAGCAAATTGATGAGTTAGCTAGAAAAGGATTTATACAGGAAAGTGTATCTCCATGGGAAACACCAGTAATCTTTGTGGATAAGAGAGATAGTGGAAGACGGATGTGTGGTGATTATAGAAATCTGAACAACGTGACTATCAAGAATAAGTATCCTTTACCAAGAATTAAAAATCTATTTGATCAGGTGAAAGGGGCTGGAGTATTTTCAAAGATCGATTTAAGATCTGGATACCATCAAATAAAAATCAAGCCGGAAGATGTTCCAAAAACAACATTTGTCTCAAGATATGGACACCATGAGTATTTGGTAGTACCATTTGGTTTGACCAATGCACCGGCAATATTCATGAATCTGATGAACAAGATCTTCATGCCATATTTGGACAAGTTCGTCATAGTCTTTATTGATGATATTCTGATATATTCCAAGGATAAAGAAGAGCATGTTGATCATCTGAGAATAGCATTGCAGACTTTAAGAGAACATAAGATTTATGCTAAGTTCAGTAAATGTGAATTTTGGCTTGATGAGGTAGAATTGCTCAGTCATGTGATCAGTAAGGATGGAATTGCTGTGAATCCATCTAAAGTTTAGTCAGTACTAGAGTGTACTTCACCGACCAATGTGAAGCAAATTCGAGGTTTCTTAGGAATGGCTGGTTATTACCGGAGATTCATTGAAGGTTTCTACAAAATAGCCAGACCAATGACCAAATTATTAAGAAAGAATACACCATTCAAGTGGGATGAGAAATGTGAGGCAAGTTTCCAAGAGTTGAAGACTAGATTAACCACAGCTCCAATCTTAGCAGTTCTTGAAACAGGGAAGGACTTCACCATATACTGTGATGTGTCTAAAGAAGGTTTGGGTTGTGTATTAATGCAAGATCGGAAAGTGATTGCTTATGGTTCAAGACAACTGAAACCACATGAAGTCAACTATCTAACTCATGATTTAGAGTTAGCAGCAGTAGTTTTTGCACTGAAAGGATGGAGGCATTTTCCTTATGGAGCCAGATGTGAGTTATACACAGACCATAAAAGTATCAAATATTTCTTTACTCAAAAGGAATTGAATATGAGACAGAAGCGTTGGTTGGAACTAATCAAGGATTATGATTTAACCCCAGGGAAAGCAAATGTTGTAGAAGATGCTTTAAGCAGAAAGAGTGCAGATATTCAGCCAAGCAATAGGGAGTTACCAAAAGAGTTACAAATGGACTTGAAAAGATTAGAACTTCAATTCATCAGAACAGAGGTTCTTGGAGGATTAGCTACTATGCAGGTAGTTGCAGAGCAGGACAGTGATCTTAAGCAAGAAATTTTTAGACATCAACCAGAAGATCCTTTTATTACTGAGGAAATTCGGAGGATATCTCAAGGGCAAAAATCAGATTTTTGCCTTGGAGATTATGGGTCTTTATGGTTTCAAGTCCGTCTATGTGTTCCAGATGTGAATGAGATTAGAAATGTCATACTCAAAGAAGCACATGATACACCATATTCTATACATCCAGAGAGTATTAAGATGTATATGGATTTGAAAGAACTATTCTGGTGGAATAACATGAAAAGAGATATTGCTAAATATGTATCTGAATGCCATACTTGTCAAAGGGTGAAAGCTGAACATCAAAGTCCAGCAGGACCATTACAACCCTTAGAAATTCCTGAATGGAAATGGGAGGAAATTGGTATGGACTTCATTACAGGATTTCCTATGATGCCAAAAAGGAAGGATATGATATGGGTAATTGTGGACAGACTCACTAAGAGTGCACACTTTATTCCGGTGAATCAAAAGGATAATGTCGAGAAGTTAGTTGAAGTATATGTCAAAGAGATAGTAAGTAAGAATGAAGTACCCAAAAAGATCATAACTGATAGGGGATCAGTGTTTACTTCAGCATTTTGGAAGCAATTGCATGAAGCACTTGGTTCAAAGTTAGATTTCAGCACGTCATATCATCCTGAGACAGGAGGTCAAACTAAAAGAACAAATCAAATACTAGAAGACATTTTGAGAGCTTGTGCACTAGATTTTGGAGAAACATGGGAAGATCACCTACCATTGGCAGAATTTTATTATAATAATAGCTATCAGAGTAGTCTGAAGGCAGCTCCATATCAGGTTCTATATGGAAGGAAGTGTAGATCACCAATATGTTGGTATGATCCTGGAAGAAGCAAAGAATTTGCGTCAGATTATATCAAGGAAAGACAAGACATCATTGATAAGACCAGGGATAGACTAAAAATAGCCCAAAGCAGGCAGAAAAGTTATGCGGATATAGGTCGAAGATCGTGGTATCCAGAAGTGGGAGATATGGTCTATTTGAAAGTAAGTTCAATGAAAGGGGTGAAAAGATTCGGAGTTAAAGGGAAATTAAGTCCAAGATATATCAGACCATTCAAGATACTGAGTCAAAACAGAACTATAGCTTATGCTTTAGAGTTACCATCAAGATTGGCTCAAGTGCATAATGTTTTCCATGTGTCACAACTTCGTAAATGTTTAAAAGTTCCAGAAGATGCAATCACACATCAAGAGATAGAACTACAAGCAGACCTGACTTATATTGAAAAGCCTTGTAGGATTCTGGAAGAAAACTGGAAAAGATTGAGGAACAGAGCAATCAAATATTGCAAGGTACAGTGGGAACATCACCCTGAAAGGGAAGCCACACGGGAGAAAGAAGAGGATTTAAGAAAAGCCTATCCAGAACTATTCAGGTACATCTCCACAAACTTCGGGACGAAGTTTAATTTAAGGGGGGAAGTCTGTAACATCCCAACATTGAGGAACTAACGAAGGGTAGATTTAGGAATATGGAATGTTGCATGCATTCATCTGTGAAAATGTGGGTAAAATTTTTGCCAAATAAAAACCTTAACTGATCAATATTTCTTTCATACTTTGAGATTAGGTTTAGTCTTAAAGGATGATTGTTATAAACTTTGATATGATCTTTAAGGAATTATATGTTTTTAAAATGAATTTGAATTTTAAACTTGAGTGTTTGAATTATAATTCAAGTGAGTTAGGAATAAGTTGTGAATCCTAATTTAATTAAGGGATAAATATTACAACTTAATTTCTATCCAAAGAAAAACAATAATGAGTATGAAACTTATTTCTTATCATCAATATATATAATCAAGTTATAAAATTATAACTTATTGAAATCATCCACACAATTCACAAAAGCAAATATACAAAGAATAAGATTATTCTTTATTAATAATAATGTAATCTTTATTATAGAATAATAAAATAAAGATTACAAAAATAATAAAAAGAAAATTACAAAAGTATGAAGAAGATTACATTGGACCATTTACTAACTATTCTAGAACTAAACCTAAACTAAATCTTAATGTTTATATCTGTACCTACAAATCAAACAGAAAATGTATAGAAAATTAATAGGTTAGAGTTAGTATTATTTTCTCTCTGTTATGTCAGTGAAATGCACTTGACAAATTCATCATTGAGAAATTTATTAAAGGGGCAAGTTTCCAATATGAAATAATCCATCTTTCATAAATTTAAAGCCAGAAGTCAAATGACAGCCAAAAGGGACAAATTCACCAGCCAGATGAAAGTAACCAGGTAATAGTAAGTTTCAAAATTCTGAACATATCCACAAGTGCAGAGCAAACACACAGGAAGGACACACACCAACATGCATGTGGTGTGTTGTTGACCAGACAACATAGTCCCAATCTCACAAAACCACAAGCACAGCCGTGGAGAGGCACTAGTGCATCACTCCACTGTTTACACACAAGAACAGCCAGCCTAGACAGCAGCTTACTAAGCACATCAGCCAAACCAAACCACCAAGGATCAACCAAACATCACCAGGATGGTGACATAAGGAGTGGGAAGGATCAGGTGAACAGCAAGGACAAGTCCAGGAGCTAGGAGGAGCAGGCTAGCTCAAGGGCAAATACAGGAGCTAGGACGAGCAGTCTAGCTCAAGATCAAGCATAGGAGTCTAGCAAAACCAGATCAAGATCATCACCAACTTACTCCACAGTCATCAGATTTTGGTGAGTTTCATAAAACCTTCACATGATCTAATCATCTTATTTAGAGATAAGCATGTGTTGTTTCATAAAACAAACCCTCAGAAGGCACCCAAGTGGGGTGAATCCATCATAGGGATTTTTAAAACTCTAAAGGCAAACAACAAAGTACCTGGATCCAGCTAGAGCTCAGAGCAACATCATTGCTCTAGATTAACCTATATCTTACAATTCAAGCCTAAAGATATCTATGATCTATTTCTAGGCACATCCCTAAAAAAAGGGTAGCACCTTAGAAACTAATCCCTTGGATCCAGATCACGATCAAGCTCACTATCATTTTTTCCAAGCTTTGATTCAAGAAAGAATAGCTGGTACCACTACTAGGACTATCTATATGAATCAACTAGATAAGATCTGAATCCCTAAGCCTCAGACGAACATCATTGGTCTTAGGGAATTCAGAAAAGAACATCTATGTTTATCTCTCAAAGACAAGATTGTCGTTAAGCATCAAACAACCCAATCAATGGATTTGAGCCAAACTTGTGTGCCATACCATGATGGTGTCACAAGAACAATCCATTATGAATCAGGATAGACATTTAATCATCACAAATTCAAACAATCAACTTAACTAATCATTTTCCTGTTAACACAGACATCATAACTAGGATATTCCTATGTTACACTTCACTGTCTGAGACCATGATGATCTCAAACCACACACTTGTTCTAAGCCAACAGTACTAGGACAGTGATTTCATTCTATCATAATCATGACTATCAATCAAATAATAGTGGAAAGTTATCAAATCATTGGCTTTACCAAGCATGTTTTCCAGGAAACTACATCATCTGAATCAGATGCAATCCAAGCATAAAAATCATCTAATAAGCCACCAGAAACAATAAAGATGATATTAAGCAACAAGCCTCATGCCAATAACCACTTAGCAGGTTTACAATTCATCTAAACATGATCCAACTCATCCAGTATATGATCAACCCAAGATAAGAACCCTAAATGGATATGTCATCCTTATCAGAATCAGACAGTAGCCAGAGAGGACACTGCCAGCATTTAGCATCGGATCAACAAGCATAGAGAGCACCAAGGGAGATGAATCGAACTCACCGTAGGTCCTCGTTGAAGATTAGAAGAGGAAGCAGAGGGGCCGCCGACCATGGCGGCACGGGGAGCACCCTAGAGGGGGCGCTGCAACCTGCATGGCACCACGGCAGTGACCCTGATCACGCCTGGAGGTGCAGAGCATCACGTCGACACACGACGGCCACGACAGCACGTGAATCCATGTCAACCCCCAAACCCTAGGGTTCGGGACGACATCGATCTATTGCAGGAGAGCCCAAGGCTCGAATCCAATTGGATAGATCGTCGACAACCCCCTATTACACCACAGCGGCGACCAGAACGGCCTACGGCGGCGGGAATCGCCGGTGGCGGCATCGCCGGCCACAGGTTCGGGGTCAGCGGAGGAGGGGATAAGCTCGAGGGAGAGAGAGGCAGTGAGGAGTGGGCCGAGCTAGGCCAAACCCTTCGGGGTGGTTCTTTTGTCTAGGACTAATGGGCCACTAGGGCCCAATAAGATAAACCAGCCCAGAAATCTTTTCAGGCCTGTTTTAATAAACAGGAAAAGACCAAAATACCCCTGGGCTTAATTAAATTCTAGAAAATAAAATAAAAGTCCAAAAATTATAAATAAAATATTTTTTGGATTCACAATAATCCACCCTATCCAAATAAAATAAGATATAAAATTTTGGACATTTAAATTTTTATAAGAATTTTTGTAATTTATATATTCCTTACGGAATTTTACAAAATTATTGAAAGATGATAAAAATAAATAAAAATAAATTTCATTATATTAATATTATAGTATTTTTGAAAAATACTAAATAAATATTTAATAACAATTTTTAATGAATAATTGATAATTCCTAAAATAATTATTAAATCAATAAAAGTCAAATAAAAGGAAATAAAATAAAATAATAAATGCTTAATTATTATTAAAAGGAACCTTATATAGGAAAAATGCATATAGAATTAAATAATGCATTACATTACTTGCATAATCATTTTGCTTCTTTAAATATTGTCCTTACCGGGCAATAATGATGTTTTTGTAGACATAGAAGCTCAAGGTCCAGTGCAAGCATCAGACTTCACTACCTTGCCATCACAAGGCAAGTTCAACACTTGCTCATGTCCTTTGAAGAGGCTTTATCAAAGTATTCGCAAATTGTGTGTTATCATATATGCTATAAAAGAAAGAAAATATTATTTTCACAAATAAAGAAATCATAGATATCATCCTAGGTGATGATATAATGGAGCAATAGAACTTAGGGTTCTAGTTCCAAACAATTATGATCAAGTAGGGACTTAATAATCCCTGACATCAGTGATTCTAGCACCGTATATTACGCGTTAGCCATGAGATTTGGAATGGGACAGAGAAGTCAGTTGTATCTTCTTCCTCTCGTATGAAGCCGGATGTGCAGGTCGTGGCTGTTATCCTCGTAGAGTGCATATTAATTGGTAATTCGTAGAGGATATGCAACATATGGGTGGGAACCCTCATCGTCCCACGATAGTTCTGACATCTAACGGTTTGTACAAACCATTGCCTTAATTCATTATGTGGGCATGGTGTACACCAAGGAGGCATGCGAGGTCGCAAAGGGGGAAGTGATTGGCTTGGACCAACTACTGGGCCCCAGATCATGGAATTGTGGACGGGAAAGTACGCCCAGTTGTGCAACAAGGAGCTGATCTCTCATGGGTAAAGTAACGCACCTCTGTAGAGTGTAAGAACTGTAACTTGTTACCCCTGTTCCAGGAAGGAGCTACTAACGTGGAAGGAAAGGAACTCCATGAAAGTTCTGGTCAACCTGTGAAGGCTGATTGTCATAGTTTTTCAGAATAAAATCAATCTTTGAAGAAAGATTTACGAAAATTGCATAGTGCCAAGGATTTATAATCCGAGGTGGTAGTTAGAGCATCAAACTTCCCACCTTGAATATAATGAACTTGTTGGGTAATGCTGTTACTCATTCTTTCCTTTGATCCATTGCTTAGACTCTGAGGATCCCGAAAACGTGCCCATGTATGCAGCCGAATGCCAAGAAGATTTGTTCTACGAGGAACCTGATCTATCCGAACGTGTTGAAGGAGTGGATTACGAGATCCGCTACGGTGCCGATGCTAACGAGTCCAACTAAGTACTCCTAGTTAGTAGTAACCAATGGAGCCGAGCAGCATGAACTCTATAGAATAAGCTGCTGAGCTCAACTCCTAGACTGAGTTGCTACTTTTAAATTCCGCTGAAACACTTTATATTTTGGTTTGTAAGTTGGATCTTTTGGAAGTCTTGAACTTCTGGTATTGTAATAATAATAATGTGTGTACTTTTGTAATATGGACCCGCAATATTTACGTAACGTTGTTTTGTGGATGTCATGTCAACGACTATAGTGTACTACACATGCAGTGGTCTGCTGGTCACCGCAATCCATGAGCGGGACATGCAGCTTGAGGAGAGGGAGAACGAAGGGGAAGATATCCGTGGAGATCCCTACTCATACTCAGTGAATATGATGACTAATTACAGGACATGGACCATGAGTTCCACACTGATGATGAGGACCGCGACTTCATTGATGATGAAGAAGCCACTGGTTCTGATGAGTAGCAGTTGAGAACTATCGTAGGTGTGAGTTGTATCCGGTCCCACTGTATCGTGGATTCACAGAATGGTTCCTAAAACCATCTATTACCCTAGTGTGGTGTGTGTTTGTATTGGGTGCTATGAATGAATGAATGGATGAATGAAAGAAAGTTGCTAGTTGGCAAAACCAGAGTCAAACTCAAAGTTTAAAAGCTTTTCAAAAACAAATCCATGAACCTTAGAAATTTCCCTCTTATGTCACTATCTATCTCAATCTTCAGATGACTCGCGGAAATCACGGAGGAAGCAGTTCATCTCAGGATCCAATGCTGCAAATCCTACAAATGTTGGTTGCTGGCCGTGAAGCTGGAAGAGCTGAACGTCAAGCTAATTTAGCCACCCTTCAACAGATAGCTCAGATGGCCCATAATAGTTAAGGCCATGGAAACCAGGATAACCATGGATCCAAGATCAAGAACTTTCAAAACACCAATCCCCCCATATTTAGTAAGTCTGAAGAGCCATTAGATGCTGATGACTGGCTGCAGACCATGGAGAACAACTTAGAGGTCGCAGGAGTGGAGGCCAACAACAAAAGTACTGTTTGCCACCCATTATCTGGCAGGTGATGCAAGAGCTTGGTGTAATAGCATCGGTACCATAAACAGAGGACAGATGATGACTTGGGATGAATTAAAACTCAAGTTCAGCCAAACCCATTTGCCACCGGGTTTGATTCTGCGGATGAGGGATGAATTCAAGGAGCTAAAGCAGGGAAGGATGACTGTGGTAGAGTACCGAGATAGATTTCTGTCTCTGTCTAGGTATGCTCTTGATGAGATTGGTACAAAAGCCAAGAAGAAGGAGAGATTCTTGAACGGTCTGCATGATGAGATGCAGACAATGCTGGTCAACATTCCCGTCGCTGACCTTGAAGCCTTAGTGGATTCTGCAATCCAGATGGAAGGCAAGATCAACCAAGCCAACGAGAATCGCAAGCGTCGAATGATGCATCAACCAGGATCCCACCATACCCCGAAGTATCGCCCCAACCCGTATGTAGGATATTCCCCGAGAAATAATAGACCCCCTATGTCTCGTCCGAACTAACCCAACCATGGAGGAGGAAACCCAAGGCCCGGAGGAAACCACAACAACAACCCCGTCAACTCCAACAATTGCAACCGTGCACCGCCCAAGTCCCACAAAAACAACAACACCAACAACAACAATACTTCACCAAGGACTAGAAGCAATGCCATGCCTGTTGCAGGAAAAGACAAGTCTCTGATTACTTGTTTTGAATGCAGAGTCAAGGGTCACTACTCCAACGAGTGCCCCAAGAAGCTTGCAGTAGCCACCAATGTGAATGCACCAGCTCAGCAGCAACGCCGTGTTCATCCTGGAAGGAGATTTTCTCCAGGGAACTCGCTCGACCGCAACGGCCATCTGTTTCACATGAATGCTGAAGAAGCTCAGGAAGCGCCAAATGTCATGCTAGTTATGTGTTTATGTTAACTCAGTACTTGCAAGAGTGTTGTTTGATTCTGGAGCATCGCAATCGTTTGTTACAGAAGAATTTGCATGCACTAGTAAGATTCAACCAACAAAATTGAAGCATGTTATGATGGTTCAAATACTTGGTTCAACCACCAAAGCTAGACAAATTTGCAAGGTCGTACCTATCAGAATCCATGGAATAGATTTTTATGCTAATCTAATAGTACTTGGAACCAAAGGTTTGGAAGTAGTACTAGGAATGGATTAGATGTCGAAACATAAAGGAATAATCGATTGTTCCAAGTAAGCCATAACCATGACTAGTACCACTGGAGTATCAGTAGAGCATATATCTGAAGCTTTGATCCATCAATTCAAGTGCAACAAGAGTCTAGCTCAACCAACCATTGACTAAGTCAGAGTAGTCTGTGAATACCCCGACGTATTCCCAGATGAATTGCCCGGTATGCCCCCAGATCGGGATATTGAGTTTATCATTGAACTAATCCCTAGAACTGGACCTATAGCTCAGAGACCTTATAGTATGAACCCGTCTGAATTAGTGGAGCTAAAGAAACAACTGGATGCTATGCTGGAGACAGTTTTGATTCAACCAAGTGTTGGGCCACGTGGAGATAATTTTTTTCCTCTAACATGGTGATCCCAAGATCCAGTTGAGGTAGAAGGCCACGAGGTTTACCACTAGACGCGTAGTTGCGGATTACTGATGAAGCGCGTCAGTTGATGAAATGCTGTCCTTTGCGATCCGATCGTACTAGTGCTGATCGTACATCACCTCTGCTGGTATCCACACGTGCAAGGAGGAGCACCGGCGGCGAACTGCTAGGTTCGGTACGACGGTAGGAATGTTGTGGTGCTAGGGTTTCCAACACATGGAATGACCTAACCGATCAACGATTAACCTTTCTGGGTTATAGTGCTCCACTATATATAGGGAGTGAACATGGGCTCCACTCTCGTGGCCCATTCACTAAAGCCCATATAACACTAGTCACCGTGAGTCCGACTCACTAACTCAGTCCTGATCCGGCTTGGGTCCGACCCAACCAGATTTCTAATTCAGATCCAATCCGAACTTGCTCCCGCTCTTAAGTGTGTGACCCGCAGGCTCATGGCTACTTGGACACGATTGGAGTCCGACTCTCAATCGATCAGTCGGTAGCGGCTCCTAGCATAACGTGCCGACTCCCAAGTACCAAAGAGTCATGACGACTTTCCTTTCCAATGCGACTTACGTTCAAGTCCCTTTTGCCTCACGATATACCTTGCAGATTATAGGCGAATATTTGTCATCCCTTAAATAGTCCGACTCTCTTCTCGATTCGAGATAAGTGATTCACCCGACTAACTCTTAGTCGATCGCCTCAGTTAACACTTAACCGAGTCATGCATGGCCATGCTTTCTGAATCATATCTCACAAGAGGGCCCAGAGAATATCTCTCCGAGTGGAGGGGAAAAATCCCATCTTGGTTATTCACATCGCGCAGCTTGATTCTCAGTCGACCCGAACTCTGCCTTTATAACTGCCCAGTTACGGATCAGCGTTTGATAGAACCTAAGTCGGTGATCCTCAACTCGGATTATGCAATAACCTCAGGTCTAAGGATTACATTGATTGAGATATACAAATGAAAACTTGTTCGTTGTACCTCAATATGGGTCAATCTGACTCGCTAAACTCTTTGGCCGAATCTGTGTAAGTTGGTATAGCATCTCCATGCCCATGACAAGTGGAACCGAGTCATCAAGCCAACTTTCACATTGGTCTAAGTTGTGTGTCCAGCACAACCTCAATGACCAAGGATATTTAGTACAAACAACATGAATGCATAGTTCCACAACCGAATCACATATTCAATGATACACATCAGATGTTTATACATGGACTACTTAATATCTTTATGAATACAATTGGAAATATCATCATACATGATTGCCTCTAGCGCATATTCCCAACACCAAGTGTGTCGCCATGGAGATCACCTGTTTTGTTTTTGGATAAGAAAGATGGAGGTAACCGTTTGTGCATGGATTATGGGAAGCTGAATGATGTCACCATTAAGAACAAGTACCCACTTCAGAAGATAGAAGATCTGTTTGACCAGTTGACCGGTGCCAAAGTGTTTTCTAAGATTGATCTTAGAACCGGTTATCATCAACTCAAGATTCACGCAATGGATATTCCAAAGACTTCCTTCACCACCAGATATGGATTGTATCAGTACACTGTCATGTATTTTGGATTAACCAATGCCCCCGCTTATTTCATGAACCTCATGAATAAGATTTTTATGAACTTCCTGGATAAGTTTGTCGTTGTTTCTATCGATGATATCCCGATCTATTACAAATCAGAACAAGACCATCAGCTACACCTGAGGACCATCCTTGAAACCTTTAGAGAGCATCAGTTGTATGCCAAGTTTAGCAAATGTGAGTTCTGGTTAAAGGAAGTAGGATTCCTAGGACATATCGTGTCGGCAGGAGGAATTGCTGTCGATCCCACCAAGATTAAGGATGTTGAAGAATGGAAATCCCCAACCACTCAAACCAAAGTTCGCGCATTTCTCGGATTAGCGGGATATTACCGCAAGTTTTGTAGAAGGATTCTCGAGCAACGCAAGACCCATGACCCAATTGTTGAAGAAACATAATAAGTTTGAATGGACGAACAAATGTGAAGCAAGTTTTCAAGAGCTCAAGAAGAGATTGATTTCAGCCCCAATCTTGATTATGCCGAATATCAAGAAGCCTTTTGATGTGTATTGTGACGCATCCAAGATTGGTCCCGTATGTGTGTTGATGCAAGAAGGCAAAGTCATATCCTATCTGTCCCGACAACTAAAGCAACATGAGCAGAATTACCGTACCCATGACCTCGAACTAGCAGTCGTAGTTTTAGCCTTGAAGACGTGGCGGCATTACCTCATGGGTAACCGCTGTGAGATTTATTCGGATCACAAGAGTCTGAAGTATATTTTCACCTAGAAGGAGGTAAATATGAGGCAAAGGAGATGGATAGAGTTAATCAAGGACTATGATCTTGACATTCACTATAACCCCGGCAAAGCCAATGAGGTAGAGGATGCTCTTAGCAGATTGCCATGTCGATTGAACACCATGATAAAAGAAGCCCATCCAATTTTGCATGAGGAGATGGAAAATTTCAGAATGGAGCTAGTTAGTGAAGGATTTTTGCCTAGCATAGAACTTCAACCCACTTTGATCAGTCAGATCAAGGAGGCGCAGAAAGGAAATGCTAGTATCGACAGAATCAAACGTCGTATCAGTATAGGGAAGGTACCCGGATTTACGGAAGATGAAGAAGGAATTCTATTGTATAAAGGATGAATTTGCGTGCCCGCAGATTCAGAGTTGAAACAAGCTATTTTGCAAGAAGCCCATGATACTCTTTACTCCATCCACCCTAGAGGAACAAAGATGTATCAGGATTTGAAGGAGCAATTTTGGTGGCATAAGATGAAGCGAGAAGTCGGAAGCTACATAGCCAAATGTGATATCTGCCAGAGAGTCAAAGCGGGACATCAGAGACCCGCAGGACTTCTGCAACCTTTGCTGATTCCGAAGTGGAAATGGGATTCCATAGGAATGGATTTTATCACCTGTTTGCCTACATCTAGTAGGGGAGATGACTCTATTTGGGTCATAGTGGATAGACTTTCTAAAGTAGCTCATTTCTTACCGGTCAAAACCACTTATCAGAGCTCGAAGCTAGCAGAGTTGTACATTTCTAGGATAGTCAATTTGCATGGAATCCCCAAGAACATTGTGTTGGATCGAGGAACCCAGTTTACCTCGAGATTTTGGAAGAAAGTCAAAGAAGGATTAGGAACCAAACTGGATTTCAGCACAACTTATCACCCGCAGACTGATGGACAAATGGAGCGAGTAAACCAAATACTCGAAGATATGTTTAGAACTTGTGTGTTGCAATATGGATCTAAATGGGAGGACTGTCTGCCTTTCGCAGAATTCTCATACAACAACAGTTACAAAGCCAGTTTGCAAATGGCCCCATTTGAGTTTATGTATGGAAGGAAGTGTCGTACCCCACTAAATTGGTCGGAAGTAGGAGAGAGTCAGATTTTCGGACCCGATATCCTAAGAGAAGCCGAATAGAAAGTTCACAAGATCCGTGAGCACCTTAAGACCGCCCAATCCAGACAGAAGAGTTATGTCGATAAGAGACGTCGAGATCTAGCCTTCACTATCAGAGATTTTGTGTATCTGAAAGTATCACCCTTGAAAGGAATGTAGTGTTTCCAACTCAAAGGAAAGCTTTCCCCCAGATATATTGGACCCTTCAAGATTTTGAATCGCCGAGGAGAAGTATCATATCAACTAGAACTACCAGAGGAGATGTCAGCCGTGCATGATGTATTCCATATCTCGTTACTTCGCAAATGCCTAGAAGTTCCAGAGAAGACCGAAGTTTTCAAGAATATTGATCACAGAACCATAGAGATCAACAAGGACCTAAGTTATCATGAAGTACCCATCCGTATTTTGGAAGAAGCCTTCAGAACCACCAGAATATGGAGTATCAAGTTTCTCAAGATCCAGTGGATTAACCATACTGAAGAAGAAGCTACTTGGGAGAGAGAAGATTACATTAGGACTGAGTTTCCAGATCTCTTTAGTTCCTAGTTTTCTTTTTCTTAAATCTCGGGACGAGATTTTGTTTAAGGAGGGAAGGTTTGTAACACCTCAAAAATATTAAACAAGATTATCAAGTTCTAATCACCCAAGTTTAGGGTTAACAAAAACTTTTATTATTAAAATTAATATGAATGCATGTGTGTGTGATTAATGCATGAATGATTGCAATTCCCATGTTTGATTGCTATGAATGATAAGGATTGGTTTAAAGATGAAAACAATATCATCTAGGTCAATTCCAAACAAAACAAATTAAACGTAAATTCAAATAAGAAGGCATTTGATCAAATGGTCACTTTGACCAAAATCAACCACTATCCCACTTAGGGCATATCTATTAAATGATTTATAATAGAAACAAATCTAGTTCTTTTCACCCCTTGCTATACCAAGTAACAATGAACCCAAGCAAACTCACAAACTTATAGAAACTATTTTCAAATCCATTTGAGGGGCATTCAAAAATTGAATCCTTAATAGGTACTAAGATGACCATTTCTCAAACCAACCAAACAAATCCGCCTTGGCAAACCCTAGCAACCACAGACTACCAAGCTTATGACAAGACCACTCACCAAAATTCATCCAAAAATTCAAATTTTGAATTCAT
Source organism: Avena sativa (assembly GCA_916181665.1). Lineage (NCBI taxonomy): Eukaryota > Viridiplantae > Streptophyta > Magnoliopsida > Poales > Poaceae > Avena > Avena sativa. The sequence goes on from OV702284.1 coordinate 164,412,613, forward strand.
GCGGCCATTTCATCAAATACTTGGTGAGCACAGTCACAACTGCCAAACTATTACTGTTCTTGATCAATGCTTTGTCGACCACTTGCCGCCACTTCTAGCCCTCACTCACCCCCAGCACCTAGCAACCCAGTAGACCAGCCCCTTCCTCGCCACTGTGCTAGTACCACGCCGCCCGAGCCATCCTTGCCGGTCGAGCATGGACAACTCAACACAAACTGCCCGCGCCCGTCCATGATGTCTAGGAGATAGGCCACCGTCCACCGCCACTCCTTGTCCACCCCTCGACCAAAGACAAGCCATGGACAAGCCAGCAACGCCGCGCCCATTTCTCTGTCTGCCATGCCGAGAGCGCACTAGAGGGCCGCAGCCGACACGCGTGCACACGCTACGCATCACACTCACCGCGCGTACCTTCACTCGCCATGACCCTATCTACCTCCCAGACATTCCCGTTCACCGTCGTGTGACAAGTAGCCCTTGTACGCCATCTCGAACACCACCGGTTCCGCGAATAGCACCGACCAGTCCCGACCATCCTCTACCGCCCCATGCTGATCCATTAATCCCGTGATGACCGCCAGGAAACACAGCACCATCCTACGCCCTCAGCCATGTCGTTAGCCCCTTGTATCATCGTCACCGACGAGACCGCTCCACCCCGCCCGGTCCCTATAGCCGGTGTATAAATAGAGGCCCCCTCTGCCTCAATTCACCACACCATCTCACTCTCCACTCCTCACAGAACCTCGCACACCTCTCCCTGGATCAAGGTGAGCACTAGCCTGCCCGAATTTGGCCAGAGTCTGCCGCTGCAGAGGAGGAGAGGAACGGTCGATTGGAGCCACCCCAGGAGCTGCCGTGACCGCGCCTCGAACCGCCATCGTTGACAACATCGTTAGCCCCCATTGCGACCCTAGCTGGAGCCTAGGTGAGCCACCGCGTACCCCCACCGTCGCTGTTAGGGTTTGGCCTCGTCGGAGCTGGGCGACGGAGACGACAAACGTTGGCCGTAGATCTTAGTCTAATCGTAGAGCTGAGATTAAAACATACCGTTTCGGTTAGATAGAGCTGCTGACTAGTAGGACACCCCGGTCAGCAGCCTGCTGCGCGTGAAGTGCAGTTGGGCCGGCCCAATATCGTTCCCGCGCGTAGCCCAGTGATTCAAATAAGCTTTTTCCATTTTAGTTAAAACTAGGTTATGTCAGTAGATTTAAAAATCAATTCAAAGATATGTACTAAACCAAATTGCATGATTCCAATTTTGTTAGAAAGGTATTCAAATTACCTATCCAAGCCCGTTGGATTCAAACCATTTGAAATTATAGATCACCTATAGTAAAAATAACAAGACAGAGACTTTTCCATATTCAAACATTTTTCAAAAATAAACCATAAATGATTTTGAGTTGATTCCAACTTTCAAAAATCACATTTGACAAGATCTATCTGAATATGTGAAAATATTTAGGTTTACATGCAGTGATCTTGGACTAGTACTAAAATAATGCTCTATAGGAATTTCTAGTCACTTTAATTGTATAAAATAGTAATTTTAAACTTTATAAAATACAACCACCACTTTAGATCACATTCCCAAGTATTAAAATATATGGTGATGACATGTGTCAACATGATCCCATATTTTAATTGGAGAATATTAAATCTTAAGTACTTTCAATGAGTAGAAATTACTTTTCTAAAATAAGAAAGACAAGACTAGGTTTGTATTTCATGTGATGATTGTGATGATTCTATATCATCTAGTGTAAACCTTAGTGTGTCAACTAGAGTTAGTTAAGTATTGTTTGGTGATTGTGTACCTACGCAAACTATCTAATGCAGGATAACCTATGCAAGATGCAATAGACATGTTTTGGTTATGCAACCTTTATTATACCAATTCCTATTTTTACTTGCAAGATTTATTCTTTTATTTTTTTACCAAAGTTCTTTACTTTTAGTTAGTGATTTGTGAGTTTTGGAAAAAATACTATAGATAGCATAAAGAGCATAAACTAGGCCTAAGTAGTTAGAACTAGATGTCATCAAAAGGCATAAAACTAGATTTGAATAGTCACACTTGACTAGCACCCCTCATTTGTGAATACCCTCAACTCTAGTGGCTAGTGCTAAGCATGAAAGTTGATCACTTTAGATGGGAATACTTGGTGAAAATGATTATGAAAACCTTGGAATGAAGATTCATTCTATTGAAATGTTTTGACATGTGTTATGAACACAAGATGACTTGATGATGAAAATGTTGAGGCATGAGCCTTGACCCTTTATAAAAACTGATGGTTGGGTTCGGATGCGATACCATTCCAATTTTACCGCACAACCACAATACCTGAATTGGGTAGGGCTTAACTGGAAGCTTATATGTCTTAGTATGGGTTCCCTGGCGGAAGAGGTTGAGCTGAGGCTACCTCGTGATGACTGTCCACCTATGCAGTACCCAAGATGACATATGGTCATGGTTGGGAGGCCAAACTCATAGGGGAGGTGCCTATCCACATACTAAGTATGATGATTTAGGGTTGTCCCTGACAGATGTATCGAATGTTGTGGTGAAAGTGTACCACCTCTGCAGAGTGTCAAACTATTCGAATAGCCGCGTCCATGGTCATGGACAGTTGGAGTGGCCATACTATTCCGTCATTAGATATTTTCAAAATGACTTTTGAAATGAACTATGACATTGACTTGACCACAATAGGGTTGTTTACACTTAGGTGTTGTAGAAGATTAAACTAGTTTTCTTTACTTCTAAACTCAGTATCAAATAAACCTGGCTTTTTGCAAATAAACCTAGAGCTTAGGATTCCTAATCGAACTACTTTACTTGTTAGTGACAGTTTGCGAGTACTTAAAGAGTACTCATGGCTTTGTCCCTGGCTATTCCCATGTCCAGACTATGAAGAGGACTACCAGGATGATGGACAACATGAGGTCTATGACAACTAGTAGGATCATATCCCATCGCCAACATTGCCTGTGACCCTGAAGATGAAGCCTTGCTACGTTTAATCTTTGCTATGTTGATTGTATTAAGACTGGATCATGAGATCTTATATTTGTAAGACCTTTATTATGGTTTGTAATGGATGATGTACTGTGGTACCAATTATGTTATGTCTCACAAAAATGGTAATCCTGGAATTGCGAGGTATGGCATAACAGGCATCTGGGATTGAAAATCTGGGTGTTGACACTTTGTCTCATCCAAATTTTGCCGCATCTTGCAGAGCTACCGGCGTTGCGTTTGATCGCAGCATTTTGGAGAATGGGGATCCCATGTTGGATACCATTGCAGCGATCAAAGATCGTTGCAGCTTTGCTGTGGAGTCGCTAGGCAAGGCCAAGGAGGTCCTCGCCCACTTCTACAAGGATATCAACCCAAAGGGAATCGCTCTTGACGATGTAGACTCCCTGGCAGAAGCCTTGGCGGGTGATGCCCCTGCGTGCGACAAGAGAGTGCAGAAGGGGTTGGGTGCCGCCCTAGGGATGGCGATGGTAGTGGCATCTGGCACGCAGCTGGATCTTCAGAATATCACATCCAGGATGCCGACAACAACAGATGGCATCGAGGTAGCGTTTGATCCATTTGCCTTGAAGTGCAAACATTTTGGCCCGAAGCTTATTGACCTTCTAGCCTCATATGCGCTAGACCAGCAGCGGGCAGCTAAGGCGAAGGCCTCGGGGTCCGAAGCTTCTCCTGATGCGGCTGCTTAGGTCATCTTCCTTATAGTTTGCTTAGCAATATTTGATTTTGTTTAGCCTTTTGCGCATGTAATGCTTCGAGCTGAACAAGTATTACTTTGCCACGTAGTGGCTTATTGATATAAATATAAGTGGTTCCTTTGACTACTGTCAATTGTCTTGGTTTTTATGCTCCATCACTTGTGCACTCTTAGGGTCCTTCTAATGCTGAGTCGGTGATCACGCCTCCTGTCTTAATTGGTGCTCATTCGCCACCGAGTGAGACGTCACAGTTGCCTCTGCTACGCGAATGCATCCGAAGCCTGGAGAAAGACATTCTCATGATCCGTGATCATGTGGACGTTTGGAAGTCGAAGAGCGAACGGGCCGTTGCGAGAGAGGAGTTTCTCCTTGAGCAATTTTGGCAAATCGGCAAGCAACTCTAGTGTAAGTCACCATGAGCCTTTTTCTTTTCAGCTGCGCCATGTATTTAGGTCTTCTCACCTGTTCGTTTTCCATGCATGTGTGAATTTTCTTCTGAAGGAAGAGATAGAGCATGTTGCGATTCAGATGAATTGCTTAACACAACAGGAGTTGGAGGCTGGCGGCTTCCTCTGGATGGACCACGACCGAACGATTGTTCTCGCAATAGTTCAGGACCGCGTTCATCAAGTCCTTCAAGGGCTAAAGTATGCAAGGTCGTCACCCGTGGAGGTCTGGGCTTGCTGGGCAAATTTCGCGATACGGGCACCGTGAAGGAGCTTGTGCATCATCAGCTGGTGGCAGGTGTGAAGGAGGCTCTATCACTTGTTTGGTTGCATCGTCGTGATTTGACCTGGCCGAGATAACAGCTGGGACACCTCCTCCTCCGGATTGTATGGCATGGGACATGAGTCCGCATTATGAAGCAGTGGTGCAGTATGCTGAGGAAATCATAAATGTTTTCGAGGAGCGGACGAACATCCTGCTCAAACATGGCCGAGTCCCGCGAATAGTAAATAGAAAAATGTAAAGTCTGTATATTATCGAGTGAGGTTTGATGCCCTTGTTAAGTTGTATGTATTGGCATGTAGTGCATTGTTGACTATGAGTTGTGCATGTCCTTTTTCGTTAGCCTAACGTGGTCAGCTACTCAGGGTTTATGTGTTTGTTGATGTAAATCGACGAAGTCGTAAGGTGAGTCGCAGCCCCGGAGTGTGCTTAACAATGTAGATATGTGCAAGAGAGAAATTTGGGACAAGAGACTTAGCTTTTATTCATCATAATGTAGGAGGTACAGTGTTTTGCTGAATAGCCTTATTGAAAGTAAAAGACAACTAAGGTTAGAAGCGTCACAGATGTGCGACATTCTAGGGGTTGGATTATTCGAATCCTGATTCGGCCTCCTTTAGGCGATAGGCGCCACCTGGGATTACTTCGGTGACTACGTAGGGTCCTTCCCAGGGTGATTCGAGCTTCAGGTGTCCTTTCTGCTTGAGTTGCAAGACAAGGTCTCCTTCGATGAAGGACCTTGGGCGCAGCCGACGACTGTGGTAATTGCGGAGACTTTGCTGATAGACCGTTGACCTAGATGCTGTGATGTCGTGAGCCTCGTCTAGTGTGTTGACGGCATCTTTGAGTGCGGCCGTTGATTCGGCTTCGCTATAGGCGATGACCCGTGGGGCCTTGTAGAGTACCTCAGCAGGCAGCACTACTACGGCTCCATGCACCATGAAGAAGGGCGTGTAGGTGGTAGAGCTGTTTGGCATTTTGCGCAGGCTCCAAAGGACGGAGGGTAGCTCATCCGCCCTGACTCCTTCCAACCTTTCGAGTGGGCGTAGCGGTCGCTTCTTGATGCCATTGTCAACGAGACCGTTAGCCTTTTCGACCTTCCTATTGGTCTACGGATGCGCCAGGGAGGCGTACGTGAGGTTGATGCCAAGGTCTTCGCAGAAGTCTTGGAACTCCCTTGAGGTGAAGTTCGAGCCATTGTCTGTTATGATGCTATGAGGCACCCTGTACCTGTAAACAATGGATTCAAAGAACTTGACGGCGGAGGCGCCGGTTTGGTTATTGACGGGCATGACCTCGATCCACTTTGTGAATTTGTCGACTGCTACTATGAGGAAAACATGCCCTCCTGGCGAGGACTTTGGCAGCTTGTCGATCATGTCGAGTCCCCATTGGGCGAAGGGCCACACCAATGGTATAGGCCGCAGCTCTGAGCCTGGCGCGTGCGGCTTATTGATGTCTATGCACGCTTCTATTCTTGTAGACAACGTTGGGCCTCCAAGTGCAGAGGTTTATAGAACAGCAGCAAGTTTCCCTTAAATGGATCACCCAAGGTTTATCAAACTCAGGGAGGAAGAGGTCAAAGGTATCCCTCTCAAGCAACCCTGCAATCAAGATACAAGAAGTCTCTTGTCTTGTATTGTGTCCCCAACACACCAAATACACTTGTCTTGTGTCCCCAACACACCCAATACACTTGTCAAGTGCATAGGTACACTTGTCAAGTAATATGGATGATTATAAGTGGTAATTGCAATCTGAAATAAAAATGGCAGCAAGCAAACATGTAGTTGGAATGGTTGTAAACGGTGTTTCAATGCTTAGAAAAAGGCCTAGGGATCATACTTTCACTAGTGGACACTCTAAATAAACATATAATATATTCTCTTCATTATGCTACCCTGAACTACTCTCCGGTTGGACTGTGTAGGGCTATAACAGCACTCCTTAAAGTTTGCATTCCCCATATAGATAACCCCACACTGTCAGCTTGAGCGCTAGATGGTTCTACGAAACACCACAATCTCATATAGACATCCAACTCAAATTATACTCATGATAAGTATTTCTGTAACCTTTAGCCTAAGTGCCACACGGTGTGCACACTGTCAACTTCACACACGTGGGGATAGGTGGAGATTAATTAAAGCACTTGAGTAGCAGAGTAGATCTACTTATTCAAATAGATTACAAAGCTCATGATCTCAATAAGATCACACATAGAGAGAGATATGAACACATAACTACCGGTAGAACCCTTAGCCTTGAGGGAGAACTACTCCCTCCTCTTCATGGGAGTCGGCAATGGCGATGGAGATGGTGGTGGAGTCGATGGAGATGGTTCCAGGGGAAATTCCCCATCCTGGCAGGGTGCCGAAATAGAGACTTCTACGCCCCGAATCTCGTTTTCGGTGGCGGCGGTGCTATGGAACTTTTCGTCGATTTCTGATCTTGTTAGGGTTTACGTCTCGGGGAGACGTATATATAGGCGAAATGGCAAGGTCGGTGGATGCCCGAGGGGCCCACACCATAGGGCGATGTGGCCTAGGGTGGACCCGCGCAGCCCTAGGTGTGGCCACTTCGTGGCTCCACTTCGTCTCTCCTTCGGGCTCTGTTTTGCGCCTGAAAAAAAAAAGCACTTCGGCTTTTGTTTCGTCCAATTTCGAGAATATTTCCTTACTAGCTTTTCTATAACCAAAAACTGCAGAAAAAGGGAACTAGGACTGTGGCATCTTGTTAATAGGTTAGTTCCATAAAATGTATAAAAGTGCGTCAAAGTGTAGATAAAACATAAGATAGTTGGTACAAAACAAGCATGGAGCATCAAAAATTATAAGACGTATCATGCATCCCCAAGCTTAACTCCTGCTCGTCCTCGAGTAGGTAAGTGATAAAAAGAATAATTTTTAAGGTGACATGCACCATCACAATCTTGATCAAGGTATTGTAAAGCATTGATAACTGGGATCAAAGTACTCTAACATAAGCATGAAAGATATAGTTCTAATAATAAGACAAAGCAACTATGTTGCAACATGTAAGGAAACATAAACAAAAGATCATGAATAACAATGAATTGAAGGACATTTGTTTGTTTAACATATAGAAAACATAGCAAGACTGGTAATCAACTTGTCCTTCATGGAATAGCAAAACATAAATGCATAGGACACCTTCAAAGTTCATAAGGGTGACTAGATACAATTAATTTAAGAACAGGCAATACCATCATTATGAATCAATCAACAAGTTTTGGGACAATGCACATTGAACTAAGAATGACAACTGTGCTCTCTTAAGTGGTGCATAAAGATAGAACATGGAGAGTCAACAAAAATTAAACAGATAGGCCCTTTGCAGAGGGAAGTAGGGATTTCATTTTTCATAAAGAGCTTCCAAAAATTATGGTACTTACTAGCTTTGAGCTCTCATTTCCCCTATCATAAGCATCTTGAAATGATTAAGGTTAAAGTGAGACAAATATGAGGTATATGCTTGAAAGATCATAAGTTTAAAATGTCATGTCCCTTGAGTACGAGGGTCGTTCCTCATGCTACTCAACTTTAGTCCAAGCAAGTTCTTGTCATTGTAAGTATATGTGTGTCATAGAGAACCACCAATGGGGTACCCCTTGCCCCATGACACAGGAGCTATCCCATATCAAAATTACAAGGTAACATACAATGAGCATCTTAGCGATCTTTTTATTTACTATGAGCATGGTGTTTTTTTCTTTTTTTTCTATATTTTTTTCTGAAGATGCTTCATAGATTTCTCACTATGGTTATGCTACAAGTTTCCACCATGATTAGGCATGGATTAGGATTGCCGCCCAGGTGTTTCTCTAACACATATACAATACTCCATGGACTTACAAGGTCCCTTTTTATTTCACACCACCAACATCCATAAACAAAAGATCATGATATCAACTGCATAGATATGTACAAGTGTTAAAAGTGTTCCCCGTGACAACATGGTTCTGCTAACTCCCAACTTATAATTTGCAACCATATAAGAAACATAGATGGGCACAATGGTTCAAGTTTATTAAGTGCAAGAAAATAAAGTGTGCCATCAAGTTCGTGAGAGAGCTTTAATCACTAATTTTCACATAACAAAAGTTTAATTTGGATAGATAAAAACATGAATATACTTGGAATGGTGTAACACACCATGCATAGGAATTTATAGTGGACTCTTTGGAATAACTTGGTTTCTTGGGAGTTGGATGCACGAGTAGAGCTCATACTCAGTATAAGTGGAGGCTAGCAAAAGACTGGGAGCGACCAACTAAGAGAGTAATAATGGCCATAATCATGCAAAGCGACAAAACATTATTAATTAAAGCATAAAGTGATAGCACAAGTCAAAAACTAAATGATCATAGAGGCTAAGGTGACTGGTTCATAGTATTAACATGGTGTAAGCATGTGCCAAGTCAACCCAAATAAAGCATCAAAGCATAATACCAAAATATTATGCTTTTGTATGCTAAAACAACACATGATTCTTTCAAGGCACATTAAGAAATAGCAATTGTTTGAAACTAGTCATGCTACAGAAATAATGACTAAGCATATAGTCAGAGCAACATCTAACATGACATGATAAAGTCTAAGTCACAGTCAAAACAAGCTTCTTTTTGTACCACTATAAGCATGAAACATTCTACTCTTTTCCAACACTAATCAACTTATTTGAAACAACTCACAAAGATAATAACCAATAAATACCTGTGATATTGTCTCACAAATCTACAAAGAAGAACTAAAAAGTACTAAGCCCAAAGCAGAAGAAAACTAAAGCTAAACGCAGTGCTAGCAAAAGTGAACACTCATAGAACAATAAGAGTGAAAACTAGAGTGTTCTAGGCAATGAAAATGGAGCGTGTCTCTCTCCAAAAGAAGTGTGTTGGGATCCACCCAACTTATTGCAGCAAACAAGGAAAAGGAAAAGTAAAAACAAAAACAAAGATGCTCCAAAAACAACACATAGTGCATGAAGAAATTAACATATAGAGTATTGAAAGAAGACCTGCTATTTTTGTTGATGAAGATGGGGATGACTTGGGCATCCCCAAGCTTTGACGCTTGTACCTCTTGAATATTTCTTGGGGTGACACGGGTTGCATCCCCAAGCTTGAGCTTTTGTCCATACTTCATCTCATCACTTCATTCTTTCCCTACACTTGAAAACTCCCTTCATACAAAACTTCACACAATCTTCATTAGCAGCATTAGTGTATGCAAGATAATAAACATTTGGGTTCAGTTTCAACTTAAGTAAACCATCCATTAAAACATAAGATACTGTAGCAACTCCTTTTAAAAGCTCAAGTGATCAAAAGAACTCAAAAAGAAATCGATTAAGAGGCAAATGCAAATAATGATAGAAATCTGTCAAAACAGACCTACAGGTAAAGACCGATTTTTTCCGGAAAACTTCTGTTGCTCAAATCGAAAAGTGCAAAACTAATGAACGTTGGATAAATATCAGGGGCATGAGAACAAAAAATTTTAGCTCAATCCGACGTTCTGGGATTTTCACGTTTTTTACAGCGAAGCACAGAAATCTGTTCAACTTTCCCAAATCTTACTTCCCTCTCATTAGAGGCTATTCTTGGCAGAAAAAATGAAATAAAAAGGATAAGGAGAGGTTGCTACAGAGGTAACAAATTCCAAGACCCAAATAAACAAAAATATAATGTGTTGTTTGCCAAAAGCTCTTTCTTTATAGCCATTAAGATATGCATGATAATTTCGATGATGCTCACATAAGAAATATGAACTGAAGTAAAAGAGAGCATCAAGAAGTAATTATAAACAAATTTAAGTGTAACCCACTTCCTATGAAAAATAATCTTGTAAAGAAACAAGTCATGAAAGCACAAAGCAACAAGCATAGGGAAGCAAAGAAGTGCAACTTCAAAAATTTCAACATAAAGAGGGTAAAATTAATATTTTTGAGATACATAAAACCATGTTTCCCTCTCTCATGATATCTTTTAGTAGCATCATGAATAAAATTAACAATATAACTATCACATAAAACATTCTTATGATGAGCCAAATGCATATAATAATTATGACTATCCACATAAGCATAGTCATTCTTATTAATTGTAGTGGGAGCAAATTCAACAAACTAGCTATCATTATTATTCTCATCACCATAATCATCAAATATAGGAGGCATATTGTAATCATAATTAATTTTCTCCTAAATAGTAGGTGGGCTGAAAATATCATGTGTAATCATCATATATTGGAGGTATAGTATCATCATAGAAAATTTCCTCCTCTTAAGCTGGGGAACTAAAAAGATCATTTTTATAAAAACTAGCTTCCCCAAGCTTAGACGTTTCCACAGCATTAGCAATAATGGTGTTCAAAGAATTCAAACTAATAACATTGCTATTAGCAGGCAAATAAAGTTCCATAGGTTTTTTAATTTTCTCTTCAAACACTTCATGTCCAAACTCAAGATAAAAACTATAAAGCTCTCTAATTTTGTTGTTGTTTTCCATTAAGCCTAACTAGTGAAAATTAAAACAAGAAAAAAAAAATATAATTGTAGAATCTAAAGGAAATAACTTCAAGCACTCACACACTAGCAACAGTACTAAAAGATAGCTTAGTAGCCAGATGATGTGAGTACCTTTTACCTTACCTCCCCGGCAACGGCGCAAAAAAATAGCTTGATGTCTACACCCGCTTCTATTTTTGTAGATAGTGTTGGGCCTCCAAGTGAAGAGGTTTGTAAAACAACAAGTTTCCCTTAAGTGGATCACCCAAGGTTTATCGAACTCAGGTAGGAAGAGGTCAAAGTTATCCCTCTCAAGCAACCCTGCAATCAAGATACAAGAAGTCTCTTGTGTCCCCAACACACCCAATACACTTGTCAGGTGTATAGGTGCACTAGTTCGGCGAAGAGATAGTGAAATACAAGTAATATGGATGATTATAAGTGGTAATTGCAATCTGAAAGAAAATGGCAGCACGCAAACATGTAGTAAGACTAGTTGTAAACGGTGTTTCAATGCTTAGAAACAAGGCCTAGGGATCATACTTTCACTAGTGGACACTTTCAATAAACATATAATATCTTCTCTTCATTATGCTACCCTGAACTACTCTCCGATTGGACGGTGTAGAGCTATAACAGAACTCTTTAAAGTTCACATTCCCCATATAGATAACCCCACACTGTCACCTTGAGCGCTAGATGGTTCCAACAAACACCACAATCTCATAGAGACATCCAACTCAAATTATACTCGTCATAAGTATTTCTATAACCTTTAGCCTAAGTCCCACACGGTGTGCACACTGTCAACTTCACACACATGGGGATAAGCGGATATTAATTAAAGGGAAATGATACTGATAACCCGGGGGATCGTGTGACTCGTGTCCCCCGATTCCTTCCGCGTGCCATTATGGACTGGAGACACTTTTTGGTGGTGAGGTCTACCACAACCTTATCCTCCCATCCTGAGTCTTCTTCTTCACTTATTTTCTTCTTTTCCCTGCAACCTGCATCCATGGAATGCTACTCCTTGCTCCTCCCGTGATCCTCCTCGACGACCAGCCTCCCACAGAACCACCACGCCACCATGGCTCCCGCCACCACTGCTAAAAGGCACGGCTCCCGCTGCTGCTGCAAGGCGTGCCGCCATGGCTCTCCATCTGCCACTGCTGCAAGGCGCGCCGCCATGGGCCTCTCTGCCGCTGCTGCAAGGTGCCGCCATGCCATCCCTCCGCCGCTGATGCAAGGCGCGCCTCTGTGGTCTCTCTCTCTCAGTAAAAGCCCGTGGCCAAGGTCTATGCTACCCATGCACACATGCTAGCACGACGTTGCTGCTACAAGGCCATGGCAGAGCTGCTACAATGGCACTAGGGCGCTAATACAAGCGGCAACGATGCTTGCTACAAGGTAGTGGTGACTTGCACCTACAAGCAGTGGCGGCATTTTTCTACATCTGCGTTGAGGCTTTGCTACATTGGGTTTACTATGCTGCTACATTGGGTTTACTTGCTTTTTGCTACCATGAGCGTATGGTGTTACTATCTCAGGCGTTGTCTCCGGCGAATTTGGTTTTCACACAAATACAATTTTTTACTACATTTGTTCTTTGGTTTTGCTACATTAGTGTAATATTTTTGCTACACGGTCTCTGGTGAGGTCTACTAGCAAAAACCTCCGGCGAGTCTCCAACAAGGTCGGATATGCTACGTTAGCCCAACTTTCTTGCTACACCCTACCCGACGAGGTCTTCGGCGAAATCTTCGACGAGGTCCAGTCTATTTTTCTATTTTTGGGCTGAACCGTTTTCTGCTACACGTAGCAAAAACAGGACTATTTGTAGCAAAAGCGGGTATGTTTGAAGCAAAAGCGGGATTTTAGAGTTTTTTAGGACACATGTTAGCAGGAGGACCCGGGGGATTTTGGAGAATTGTCCCCCAGGGGACACGTAGTACTGCCCTTAATTAAAGCAGTTGAGTAGCAGAGTAGATCTACTTATTCAACTAGATTACAAAGCTCATGATCTCATTAAGATCACGCATAGAGAGATATATGAATGCATAGCTACCAGTAGAGCCCTTAGCCTCGAGGGAGAACTACTCCCTCCTCATCATGGGAGTCTGCAACGATGATGGATATGGCGGTGGAGTCGATGGAGATGGCTCTAGGGGCAATTCCCCATCCCGGCAGGATGCCGGAAGAGAGACTTCTGTCCCCCCGAATCTCGTCTTCGGTGGCGGCGGCGCTGCGGAACTTTTCATGGATTCCTGATATCGTTAGGGTTTACATCTGTAACATCCCAAAAATATTAAACTTGGATCATCAAACTCTAATCATAAAAAATAGGGTTAACAAAAACTTTTCCAATGAAAATATGAAAGCATTGATATGTGTATGCATTACAAATTGGATTCTTTTGAATTGCCATGATTGTGTGTTTCTTTGCTTGTAAAATGATTCCTAGGTGAAATAAACATCATCTAAACAATCCCCACACTCTTCCCAAAGACAAACAAGTCAAAACAAACAAATTGAGTGAATGGTCACTTTGGCCAAATTAACTCCCATGCCTACTTTGGCTATCCCTAACTTTCAAAACTTAACATAATCTTGTTTGGATCTTTGCACCCCTTGATAGTACTCATGCCAAGGTACCAAGGCCCACCTTGTGATCATTCAAAAACATTTGAATGCATAGTTTAAATGACAGTTTAAAATTGAATCTATTTCATATGGGAAGATCCCACTTTTTCAAAAACTACTCAAACAAGCTCAATTTGCAAAACCCAAGCACACTCACCAGCACATGCCTAGCACACCCACCAAAAATCTTTTCAAAATTCAAAACTTGAGTTCATGCGGCCATTTCATCAAACACTTGGAGGCAACAAATCAATCTGGCCAAACTTCACTGTTTTGAGCACTAATTTGGCTAAGCAATGCTCACCATTGATCATCCTTTTCTCCCCTAGTGCCAACCAATGCTTTGACCTAGCCCCTACCCTTTGCCCCATGCCATGCCAACCCGAGCACCCCCTTGCCAGCCGAGCATGGCAAGCTAGCAGGAGCGTTCGCCACGCCTAGCCACCATGTCCAGGAGGCAGCCCACCATCCACCGCCACCCCCTGTCCAGCGCTCGAACCCTGCCAGCCACTGGACCACACGGCCAAGCCATGCCAAGATTCTCTAAGCGCATGCCGAGAGAGCGCCCATAGACCGCGCGCCACCCTCGCCGCGTGCATATGTGATCACCACCGCCCCAGCAACCCCGCAGCCACCCCGTTCGCTGCCCCATGCCTCACAGCCACCGCTCGCCGTCGAAGACGCCGCCTCTGCCGCGCAGAGCACCGCACGTTCCCGACCATTTGCCACCGCCCCTACACGCATATTAACTCCCTAGAGCATCGCCAGGAGACCACCGATCGATCGCCACCCTCGGCCATGCCTCTAGCTGCCCGTAGCCGTGTCGCCACCGTCGCCTACACATCCCGTTCGGTCTCGCCGTCGAGCCTATAAATAGAGGCATCCCCCTCTCGAATTCTTCACACAATTCTACTCCCCTCCCACCTAGAACCACACCACCTCATTCCCGGAGCAAGGCGAGCAGCGCGTCGCTGGAATTTCACCGGAGCCTGCCGCTGCTGGAGAAGAAGGAAGCCATCGATTGGAGCCGCCCCAGGAGGAGCTGCCGGTACCAGGAGGTTCACCGTCATCGACTTTGTCGTTCGCCCGCATCGCCGACCTTCGCCAGAGCCCCGGTAAGCCTCCCACGACCCCCACTGAGCCGCTAGGGTTCGAGCTCGCCGGTGACCTGTTCATCGTCGACGACGACCCTCAGCTGTCGATCTTCATTCTAATCCAACGCACCACATCGCCCCGTACTGCTTCGCGTTTAAAGAGTCACTGACCAGTAGACCCCCCTGTCAGTTGCACCCCACGCTGCAGAGTGAAACTGGGCCGGCCCAATAACCCTTCCCGCGCAGCCCACTCGTTTGAATTTAGCTTTTTCTATTTTCATTCAAACTCAGTTCTGTACCTAGTTTCAAAAATCAACCCAGCTCGATTCAGTCAACCAAATTGAATGAAACCAATTTTTTTAGAAAGTTCTTGAAATTCTTAATCCAAGTCCGTTGTATTCAAATCATTTGGATCTGTAGATCACCCTTGGTAAAAATAACAAGGTAGAAGCTTTTCTGCATTCAAACATTTTTCAAATTTAAACCATAATAGATTTTGAGTTGATTCCAACTCTCAAAAATCACATTTGATCATACCTTTCAGAATATATAAAAATATATGGGTTTACTTACAGAAATAATGTCCAAGTAATAAAAGAATGCCACGTAGGCTTTTCTAGTCACTTTATTTATTTAAAATAAAAGGGTTAAACCTTATTAAATTGTGACACCACTTTAAATCACATTCCCATGTACTGAAATATGTGGTGATGACGTGTTTCAACATTATCCCATGTTTGGTTTGGAGAATATTAAATCTTAAGTAGTTTTTCAATGAGTAGAAATTACTTTTCTAAAAATAAATCAATAAGACAAATGCTTTAGTCTTGTAATGTTAGTGATGATGCTAGATCATCTATAGAACCCCTTTGTGTGATGATTGAAAGTAGTTAATTATTGTTTGGTGATTGTGTACCTCGTATTTATTTATAGACGCTAGTACCGACCAAGGATACAAGGAGGAAGGAGGATACTACGAAGAAGAAACCAAGGAGAACTTCAACCACTGCTCCGCACAAAGCAAGCCTAATACTACTAGCTGATTGAGCAAGTTAACACTTGCAAGATACTCTACTTTAGCAAGCCTTACTAATCAAGTTGACCTATGCAAGCTAATACTTGCTTGTTACCATGACCATTAGATGCCTTAAGCATATGTGATCATACCCACTTGATAACCCACTCCTAGTTTTACTTGCAAGCTTTTTTTTACTTTATTTCTTTATCAAAGCTACTTGTTAGAGTTTATTTAAGTAACTTGTAGATTCTAAGAAGATAATAGAAGGTTGCATAAAGAGCATTAAATTTGGCCTAAGCTAGATAATCTTGATGCCATCCTAAGGCATGAGATTGAACTAAGTTAAAACTACACTTGTTACCACCCCTCATTAGTACTCACTCCCACTTGTAGATGCTAGTGCTAAGCATAAAACTTGATCAACTTTAGATGGGAATACTTGGTGGAAAAATGGTTATGAAAACCTTGGAATGATGGATCATTCTACTGAGATGTTTTGACATGTGTTTCCAAACACCAGATGATTTTGGTGATGAAAATGTTGAGGAATGAGCCTTAGCCCTTTATAAACTGATGGTTGTCTGGATGCGATACCATTCCAATTTTACCGTACAACCACAATACCCGAGAATTGGGTAGGGCTTGACTGGAAACTTATATACCTTAGTATGGGTTCCCTCATGGCCAAGGTCTGAGCTGAGGCTACCTTGTGAAGATTGTCTACCTGTGTAGTACCCAAGATGATAGTTGGTCATGGTTGGGAGGCCAAACTCACAGGAGAGGTGCTTATACTAGGGCGTGTAATTGAAAGGTTAGGATTGATTATCCGCATACTGAGTATGGTGAATTCAGGATTTGTTCCTGACGGATGTATCGAATGTTGTGGTGAAAGTGTATAATATCTGCAGACTGTCAAACTATTCGAATAGCCGAGTCCGTGGTTATGGACAGTTGGAGTGGCCATACTGTTTCCCCGTCAGATGTTTTCAAAATGACTTGTGAAATGAATTGAGATTTTGACTTGACCACAACAGAGTTGTGGCATGAGATTCAAGTTCCCACTTAGGTGTTATAAAATTTGACTAGTTTTCTCTTGCTTCTGAACTTAGTAGAGGTAAATCTGGCTTTTTGCAAAACAACCCTAGAGCTTAGTATCCTACTACAAAAACCCCCTTCACTTGTTAGTATTAGTTTGCGAGTACTTAAAGAGTACTCATGGCTTTGTCCCTGGCTATTCCCGTGGCCAGACTATGAAGAGGAGTACCAGGATGATGGACCCGAGGAAGGTTACGATAACTAGGATCATCTCCCATCGTCAGCATTGCCTGTGACCCCGAAGATGGAGCTTCGCCTACGCTACCATTATTATTACGTATTTCCGCTGCTTGAGTTGTACTAAGAACTGGATCATGAGATCCTTATTTGTGTAAGACCTTATATATGGTTTGTAATGGATGATGTACCGTGGTATCCAATTCTGTTATGTCTCGCAAAAATGGTAATCCTGGGATTGCGATGTATGGCATAACAGGCATCTGGGATTAAAAATCTGGGTGTTGACAAGTTGGTATCAGAGCCATCCTGACCATAGGAGACCCTAGTTAGACTGGACGTTTGAATCAAAAACTTAGTTTCGAAACCAAAGGATGCAAATATTTACAAAAAATTTATTCCCATTCTTATCACTTTGATTCTTTCATGAAAATTCATGTTCCTCAAAAACTCTTGCAAAATACATAAAATTTGACACACTTGATCACTCTACTAACTTACTCATCCTATATTCTTAATAGATGGACGTGAAGTACAACAAGTTTTATCAGTTGGGGAATGGTGGAGACCTTATCTTTGAGCGGGATTTGGATCAGCTTTCGGAACTTCTGGAGCATCCGCACCCCGAGTTCTTCGGAGCTCAGCTCAATGATCAAGGAGGAGAAGATCTGCAGTGGCTAATTGTTGCAAGTCTCGAGGAAAGATTGAACCTCCCACTGCTGAGGGAATTCAGTTCACCTTAAGAGAGAACAACTGGCTCGATGGACTTGCCAGGGCCATGCAGGAAGCTCTTGCCCGTCTGTGTGGGTAGAGTATCAACCAGATCAAGGGTACCCGCTTTGAGTTTTGTCCAAGGCGTGATGCTAATGGACAGCCACTGGAAGCCCCATACCACCATGAGTTGAAGACCCAATTGGACCACCTTAGCTTCATGATGTACGATCGTCAGCAGGAATTAGACAATTGCCGTGACTACTACAACCACAAGTCCGCCATCATCAAGACGAAGGATCAGACCATCGCATGCTAGCGAAGGATCGCAAGTCTCGCCACCGTCAGCTCGACAAGAAGGAGCGCATCATTTCCCATCTTTCGCCACAGTATCTCAGATTTGGAGGAGACCATCCACGAGAGAGACATGCCGTTGGAAGAAAGAGAGAATGCCGAAGAGGATCTTCTTGGAGACCCCTACTCCTATCTCCGTGATGATGATGATTTTCTGGAGGATCAGGCTATGGACTTCTTCACCGATGAGGATGATTTCGCCTTCATCGATGACGATGAGGATGATGAGGATGACGACTACACCAACTCCAAGGAGTAGTAGCACCTGAGCACTAGCGTAGTGAGTTGTATTCGGTACCACTGTATCATAGTTTCCAGAATGGTTCTTAAAACCATCTGCTTTTCTTGTTTTGTGGTGTGTGTTTGTATCGTGTGCTATGAATGAATGAATGAAAAGCAAGTCGCTAGAAAATCTGAGTCAAACCTTAAAAACTTTTCAGAGTCCCTGGACCTTAGAAATTTCCCTCTTTTCTCATGATCTATCTCAATCTTCAGATGCCACGCGGAGGAAGTGGTTCATCCCCGGACCCAATGTTGCAGATCTTGCAATTGTTGGTTTCTGACCGCGTAGCTGAAAGAGCCGATCGTCAATCCAACCTAGCCACCCTTCAGCAGATAGCTCAGCTATCCCACAACAATCAAGGCCAAGGAAATCATGACAACCATGGATCTAAGATCAAAATTTTCCAAAACACCAACCCACCTGTTTTCACTAAGTCGGAAGAGCCCCTAGATGCAGATGATTGGCTGCAGACCATGGAAAACAACCTAGAAGTTGCCGGAGTAGAAGCTAACGAGAAAGTCCTATTCGCCACCCACTATCTAGCCTGAGATGCAAGAGCATGGTGGAACAACGTTCGTGCAATGACCGGAGGACAGATGATGACCTGGGAGGAATTCAAGGTCAAGTTCAGCAGAACCCATGTGCCACCAGGTTTGATCAAGAGAATGAGAGATGAGTTCAGAGAACTGAAGCAAGGAAGGATGACCGTAGTGGAATACCGTGACAAATTCTTGTCATTAGCTAGGTATGCCCCGGATGAGATCGACACTGAAGCCAAGAGGAAAGAGAGATTCTTGAATGATCTGCACGATGAGATGTAGAATGTGTTAGTCAATATCCCCTTTGCTGATATTGAAGCCCTTGTCGACTCAGCTATCCAGATGGAAGGAAAGATCAACCAAGCCAATGAGAACCGCAAGCGTCGCCTGATGCATCAGCCAGGAATCCATCAGACCCCAAAGTACCGCCCTAACCCATCTCTAGGATTTGCCCCGAGAACCAACAGATCCCCGATGAACCATCCGACCTATCCCAACCGTGGAAACCCTAGGACCGGAGGAAATCACAACAACCCCGGCAACTCTAAAAATTTCAACTGTGCACCACCCAAGTTCAACAACAACACTGCTACCGCCAGCACCAACACTGCGCCGAGGACTGGAAGCAATGTTGTGCCTGTTGTAGCAAAGGACAAGTCACAAGTGACTTGTTATGACTGTGGAAATAAGGGTCACTACTCCAACGAGTGCCCCAAGAAGAATGCCGCCGCCCCCAATGCAAATGCCCCAGCTCAGCAGCAGCGTCGTGTTCAGCCAGGAAGAAGGTTTGCCCCAGGGAATTCACTCAACCGCAACGACCGTCTTTTTTCTCATGCATGCTGAAGAAGCCCAGGAAGCGCTAGACATCGTGCTGGGTATGTTTTCTGTTAATTCAGTACTTGATCGAGTGTTGTTTGATTCTGGTGCATCGCACTCATTTGTCACCGAAGAATTTGCATGCATTAGTAAAATTCAACCAACCAAACTGAAGCATGTTATGATTGTTCAAATCCCCGGTTCAACCACCAAAGCTAGGCAAATTTGCAAAGCCATCCCTATCTGAATCCATGGCATAGATTTTTATGCTAATCTGATAGTACTCGGAACTAAAGGTTTGGAAGTAGTACTAGGAATGGATTGGATGTCCAAACATAAAGGATTGATTGACTGTGCCAAGAAAGCAATAACCATGACCAGTACAGCCAGAATATCAGTCGAGCATATATCTGAAACCTTACCTCGTCAATTCAAGTGCAACAAGGGTATAGCCCAATCTACCATTGACCAAGTCCGGATAGTCTGTGAATACCTCGATATATTTCCAGATGTTTTGCCCGGTATGGCCCCAGATCGGGATATCAAGTTTATCATTGAACTAATCCCCGGAACAGGACCCATAGCTCAGAGACCCTATAGTATGAACCCGTCTGAACTAGAAGAACTGAAGAAGCAACTGGATGCCATGTTGGAAATTGGATTGATTCAACAAAGTGCGTTACCATGGAGATCACCTGTCTTGTTCGTGGACAAGAAGGATGGAGGTAACCATTTGTGTATGGATTATCGGAAGTTGAATGATGTCACCATCAAGAACAAGTACCCATTGCCCAAGATAGAAGATTTGTTTGATCAGTTGACCGGTGCCAAAATGTTTTCTAAGATTGATCTTAGAACAGGCTATCATCAACTCAAGATTCACACAGAGGATATTCCCAAGAATGCCTTTACCACCCGATATGGATTATACGAGTATACCGTCATGTCTTTTGGATTAACCAATGCCCCCGCTTATTTCATGAATCTCATGAATAAGATTTTTTGGACTTCCTAGATAAGTTTGTCGTTGTTTTCATCGACGACATTCTGATTTTTTCCAAATCAGAATAAGAACATGAGCTACACCTAACGACCATTCTTGGAACCCTTAGAGAGCATCAGTTGTATGCCAAGTTTAGAAAATGTGAATTTTGTTTACAGGAGGTAGGATTCCTCGTTCACATTGTATCAGCCGGAGGAATTGCCATTGACCCTGCAAAGGTGAAAGATGTAGAAGATTGGAAAGCCCCAACCACTCAAACCCAAGTTCGTGCATTTATCGGATTGGCGGGATACTACCGCAAGTTCGTAGAAGGATTCTCGAGTATCGCCAGACCCATGACCCAATTGCTGAAGAAGGACAAGAAGTTTGAATGGATTGACAAATGTGAAGCGAGTTTTCAAGAACTCAAGAGGAGATTGATTACAGCCCCAATCTTAATCATGCCGGATATCACGAAGCCCTTCGACGTGTTTTGTGACACATCCAAGATCGGTCTCGGATGTGTGCTAATGCAAGAAGGCAAAGTTATATCTTATCTATCTCGACAACTGAAACAACATGAGCAAAATTACCCAACCCATGACCTCGAACTCGCATCCGTAGTTCTAGCCCTGAAGACATGGAGGCATTACCTGATGGGAAATCGTTGTGAGATTTATTTGGATCACAAGAGCCTGAAGTATATATTCACTCAGAAGGAGCTGAATATGAGGCAGAGAAGATGGGTTGAGCTAATCAAGGATTACGACCTGGACATTCACTATCACCCCGATAAAGCCAATGTGGTAGCAGATGCCCTTAGCAGATTGCCGTGCCGCTTGAACTCCATGATTTTGAAGGAGTAACCAAGCCTGCACAAAGAGATGGAAGATTTTCGAATGGAATTAGAGAGTGAAGGATTTTTAGCTAGCATATAACTTCAACCCATTTTGATCAGCCAGATCAAGGAGGCGCAGAAAGGAAATGCTAGTATCGACGGAATCAAGTGTCGTATCGGTTCAGGCAAAGTACCCGGATTCACGGAAGACGAAGAAGGAGTTCTGTGGTACAAAGGACGCCTTTGTGTACCAGCAGATTCTGAGTTGAAAGAAGTTATTCTGAAGGAAGCTCATGATACTCTTTATTATATCCACCCCGGAGGAACGAAGATGTATCAAGATTTGAAGGAACAATTTTGGTGGCATAAGATGAAGAGAGAAATCGGAAGCTATATCGCCAAGTGTGATATATGTCAGAGAGTCAAGGCGGGACATCAAAGACCCGCTGGATTGTTGCAACCATTGCAGATTCCGGAATGGAAATGGGATTCCATTGGAATGGACTTTATCACCGGATTCCCTACTTCTAGTAGGGTAAATGACTCTATCTGGGTCATAGTGGACAGATTGTCCAAAGTCGCCCATTTCTTACCCATCAAGACCACATATCAGAGTTCGAAGCTAGCAGCGTTATACATCGCTAGAATCATTAGTTTGCATGGAATCCCCAAGAACATTGTATCGGATTCTGGAAGACAGTCCAAGAAGGTTTAGGAACCCGCCTAGATTTCAGCACCGCGTATCACCCTCAGACCGATGGATAAATGGAGCGAGTAAATCAAATACTCGAATATATGCTGAGAGCATGTGTGTTAGAATATGGATCTAAGTGGGAAGACTGTCTACCGTTTGTAGAATTTTCATACAACAACAGTTATCAAGCTAGTTTGCAAATGGGCCCATTTGAATTCATGTATGGAAGGAAGTGTCGCACCCCTTTGAACTGGTCGGAAGTAGGAGAGAGTCAGATTTTCGGACCTGACATCCTACGAGAAGCAAAAGAGAAGGTTCAAAAGATTCGTGAGCACCTCAAGACAGCCCAGTCCAGATAGAAGAGTTACGCTGAAAAGAGACGTCGAGACCTCGCCTTCAACATAGGAGATTTTGTGTATCTGAAAGTGTCGCCATTGAAGGGAATGCAACGTTTCCAACTGAAAGGAAAGTTAGCCCCCAGATATATCGGACCCTTCAAGATTCTAAACCATCGAGGATAACTGTCGTATCAATTATAACTACCCGAAGAGATGTCAGCCGTGCACAATGTGTTTCATATCTCATTACTTCGCAAGTGCCTCGAAGTTCCAGAGAAGACTGAGGTTTTCAAGAATATCGATCACCTGACCATAGAGATCAACGATGACCTGACCTATCCCGAAGTACCCATCCATATTTTCGAAGAAGCCTTTAGAACTACCAGAACCCGGAGCATCAAGTTTCTCAAGATTCAGTGGAGCAACCACACAGAAGAGGAAGCTACCTGGGAGCGCGAAGATCACATCAGGACGGAGTTTCCCGATCTCTTCAAATCCTAGGTAATCTTTTTCGTCCTTTTTAAATCTCGGTATGAGATTTTGTTTAAGGGGGGAAGGTTTGTAACATCCCAAAAATATTAAACTTGGATCATCAAACTCTAATCATCAAAATTAGGGTTAACAAAAACTTTTCCAATTAAAAATATGAAAGCATTCATATGTGTATGCATTACAAATTGGATTCTTTTGAATTTCCATTATTGTGTCTTTCTTTGCTTGTAAAATGATTCTTAGGTGAAATAAACATCATCTAAATAATCCCCACACTCTTCCCAAAGACAAACAAGTCAAAACAAACAAATTGAGTGAATGGTCACTTTGGCCAAATTAACTCCCATGCCTACTTTGGCTATCCCTAACTTTCAAAACTTAAGAGAAACTTGTTTGGATCTTTGCACCCCTTGATAGTACTCATAACAAGTTACCAAGGCCCACCTTGTGATCATCCAAAAACATTTGAATGCATAGTTTAAATGATAGTTTAAAATTGAATCTATTTCATATGGGAAGATCCCACTTTTTCAAAAACCACTCAAACAAGCTCAATTTTCAAAACCCAAGCATCCACAGACTCACCAGCACATGCCTAGCACACCCACCAAAAATCTTTTCAAAATTAAAAACTTGAGTTCATGCGGCCATTTCATCAAACACTTGGAGGCAACAAATCAATCTGGCCAAACTTCACTGTTTTGAGCAGTAATTTGGCTAAGCAATGTGCACCATTGATCATCCTTGTCTCCCCCAGTGCCAACCAGTCCTTTGACCAACCCTAGCCCCTACCCTTTGCCCCATTCCATGCCAACCCGAGCACCCCCTTGCCAGCCGACCATGGCAAGCTAGCAGGAGCGTTCGCCGCGCCTAGAGCACCACACTCAACACACGCCCATAGACCGCACGCCGCCCTCGCCGCGTGCATACGTGATCACCACCGCCCCAGCAACCCCGCAGACACCCCCGTTTGCCGCCCCATGCCTCACAGCCACCGCTCGCTGTCGAAGACGCCGCCTCTGCCGCGCAGAGCACCACACGTTCCCGACCGTTTGCCACCGCCCCTACACGCGCATTAAATCCCTAGAGCATCGCCAGGAGACCACCGATCGATCGCCACCCTCGGCCATGACTCTAGCTGCCCATAGCCGTGTCGCCACCATCGCTTGCCCATCCCGTTCGGTCTCGCCGTCGAGCCTATAAATATAGGCATCCCCCGCTCGAATTCTTCACACCATTCTACTCCCCTCTCACCCAGAACCACACCACCTCATTCCTGGAGCAAGGCTAGCAGAGCGTCGCCGGAATTTCACTGGAGCCCGCTGCTACTGGAGAAGAAGGAAGCCATCGATTGGAGCCGCCCCAGGGAGGAGCTGCCGGTACCAGGAGGTTCGCCGTCGTCGACTTCGTCGTTCGCCCGCATCGCCGACCTTCGCCTGAGCCCCGGTGAGCCTCCCACGACTCCCACAGAGCCGCTAGGGTTCGAGCTCGCCGGTGACCTGTTCATCGTCGACGATGACCCTCAGCCGCCGATCTTCATTATAATCCAACGCACCACATCGCCCCATAGCGCTTAGCGTTTAAAGAGTCACTGACCAGTATACCCCCCCTGTCAGTTGCGCCCCGCGCTGCGGAGTGATACTGGGTCGGCCCAATAACCCTTCCCGCGCAGCCCACTCGTCTGAATTTAGCTTTTTCTATTTTCATTCAAACTCTGTTCTATACCTAGTTTCAAAAATCAACCAAGCTCGATTTAGTGAAACAAATTGAATGAAACCAATTTTTTTAGAAAGGTCTTGAAATGTTTAATCCAAGCCCGTTGGATTCAAATCATTTGGATCTGTAGATAACCCTTGGTAAAAATAACAAGGAAGAAGCTTTTCTGCATTCAAACATTTTTCAAATTTAAACCATAATAGATTTTGAGTTGATTCCAACTCTCAAAAATAACATTTGATCATACCTTTCAGAATACATAAAAATATATGGGTTTACTTATAGAAATAATGTCCAAGTAATAAAAGAATGCCACATAGGCATTTCTAGTCACATTATTTATTTAAAATAAAAGGGTTAAACCTTATTAAATTGTGACACCACTTTAAATCACATTACCATGTACTGAAATATGTGGTGATGACATGTGTCAACATGATCCCATGTTTGGTTTGGAGAATATTAAATCTTAAGTAGTTTTTCAATGAGTAGAAAATACTTTTCTAAAAATAAATCAATAAGACAAATGCTTTAGTCTTGTAATGTTACCGATGATGCTAGATCAGCTATAGAACCCCTTTGTGTGATGATTGAAAGTAGTTAAGTATTGTTTGGGTATTGTGTACCTCGTATTTACTTATAGACGCTAGTACCGACCAAGGATACAAGGAGGAAGCAGGATACTACGAAGAAGAAACCGAGAAGAACTTCAACCACTGCTCTGCACAAGGCAAGCCTAATACTACTAGTTGATTGAGAAAGTTAACACTTGCAAGATACTCTACTTTAGCAAGCCTTACTAATCAAGTTGACCTATGCAAGCTAATACTTGCTTGTTACCATGGCCATTAGATGCCTTAAGCATATGTGATCATACCCACTTGATAACCCACTCCTAGTTTTACTTGCAAGCTTTTTTTACTTTATTTCTTTATCAAAGCTACTTCTTAGAGTTTATTTAAGTAACTTTTAGATTCTAAGAAGATAATTGAAGGTTGCATAAAGAGCATTAAATTTGGCCTAAGCTAGATAATCTTGATGTCATCCTAAGGCATGAGACTGAACTTAGTTAAAACTACACTTGTTACCACCCCTCATTAGTACTCACTCCCACTTGTAGATGCTAGTGCTAAGCATAAAACTTGATCAACTTTAGATGGGAATACTTGGTGGAAAAATGGTTATGAAAACCATGGAATGATGGATCATTCTACTGAGATGTTTTGACATGTGTTGCCAAACACCAGATGATTTTGGTGATGAAAATGTTGAGGCATGAGCCTTAGCCCTTTATAAAACTGATGGTTGTCTGGATGCGATAGTATTCCAATTTACCGTACAACCACAATACCCGAGAATTTGGTAGGGCTTGACTGGAAAATTATATAACTTAGTATGGGTTCCCTCACGGCCAAGGTCTGAGCTGAGGCTACCATGTGAAGATTGTCCACCTGTGCAGTACCCAAGATGACATTTGGTCATGGTTGGGAGGCGAAAATCACAGGAGAGGTGCTTATACTAGGGCGTGTAATTGAAAGGTTAGGATTGATTATCCGCATACTGAGTATGGTGAATTCAGGATTTGTTCCTGACGGATGTATCGAATGTTGTGGTGAATGTGTACAATCTCTGCAGAGTGTCAAACTATTCGAATAACCGCGTCCGCGGTTATGGACAGTTGGAGTGGCCATACTGTTTCCCCGTCAGATGTTTTCAAAATGAATTGTGAAATGAATTGAGATTTTGACTTGACCACAACAGAGTTGTGGCATGAGATTCAAGTTCCCACTTAGGTGTTATAAAATTTGACTAGTTTTCTCTTGCTTCTGAACTTAGTAGAAGTAAATTTGGCTTTTTGCAAAACAACCCTAGAGCTTAGTATCCTACTACAAAAACCGCCTTCACTTGTTAGTATTAGTTTGCGAGTACTTAAAGAGTACTCATGGCTTTGTCCCTGGCTATTCTCGTGGCCATACAATGAAGAGGAGTACCAGGATGATGGACCCAAGGAAGGTTACGACAACTAGGATCATCTCCCATCGTCAGCATTGCCTGTGACACCAAAGATGGAGCTTCGCCTACACTACCGTTATTATTACGTATTTCCGCTGCTTTAGTTGTACTAAGAACTGGATCATGAGATCCTTATTTGTGTAAGACCTTATATAGGGTTTGTAATGGATGATGTACTGTGGTATCCAATTCTGTTTTGTCTCACAAAAATGGTAATCCTGGGATTGCGATGTATGACATAACAGGCATCTGGGATTAAAAATCCGGGTGTTGACAACATCTCGGGGAGATGTATATATAGGCGAAAGGTCAAGGTTGTTGGACGCCCGAGGGGCCCACACCATAGGGCGGCGTGACCTAGGGTGGGCCCGCGCCAACCCTAGGTGTGGACACCTCGTGGCTCCACTTCGTCTCTCCTTCGGGCTCCGTGTTGCGTCTGGAAAAATAAGCACTTTGGCTTTTGTTTCGTCCAATTCTGAGAATATTTCCTTGCTTTTTTGAAACCAAAAACAGCATAAAATAGGCAACTGGCACTGTGGCATCTTGTTAATAGGTTAGTTCCAGAAAATGTATAAAAATGCCTCAAAGTGTAGACAAAACATAATATAGTTGGTACAAAACAAGCATGGAGCATCAAAAAATATAGATACGTTTATGACGTATCAGTTATCTGCGTATCGTTGGTAGGCGTTGCACCTCTAGACGATGTCCTTGGCGTCGATAATTGCAGTTGGCCAGTAGAAGCTAGCTCGTAAAGCCTTGGCAACGAGAGCGCAGCTACCTACGTGGTGGCCTCAGATACCTTCATGGATGTCGAGGAGGATGCTCTTCCTATGACTGTTAGTGACGCATCGTTGGAGCACACCCGAAATCCTGTGTTTGTACATCTCGCCTTTAATGATGGTGAAGGCCTTTGATCGACGAGCTACACGTCGTGCGTCCGTCGGGTCCTCAGGTAACTATTTTCTTATCAGGTACTAGAGGTACGGTTGGGTCCACGTCTGCTCGACCGCCAGTACCTGCATGAGGCTCACCCATTCGACCTCTGTGTCAAGTTCTTCGGGTCCCTCAACTTTCTCGAGTGGCACAGCCCCCGAGTGTCCTACGGCTTCGGTTGCATCCTTTGGGAATTTTCGCTTGATAGAGGGCACGCAGATTTGCTCGAGGAACAAACCTGGTGGCACTGGGGCGCAAGTGGAACCAATGTTGGCGAGCTTGTCGGCTTCTTCGTTGCTTTCCCTACCAACGTTCCGGAGTTCATAGCTATCATGTTGGTGCTATGGGCGTCACACTCGTTCATCGTCTGCTGGACGAGGAGGTTGGAGTCACCATAGATGACGAGGCACGTGACGCCGCACACTTTAGCCATCCGCATGACATGTAGGAGTGCCTCGTACTCAACCTCATTGTTGGATGCACGGAACTTTATCCAAAGGACGTATTCCATCTTATCCCCTTGGGGGGACATCAGTATCACTCCGGCTGCAGCCTTGCGTTTGGAGCCGTCGAAGTGCATTATCTAGGACTGGGACATGTCTGGAGTGTCCGGTAGCTGGAGTTCCATCTAGTGGACAAATAATTTAGGGAGCACCTGAGACTTGATAGCGGTGCGACGCTCATAGATGATATCCCGAGGGGACAGGTCGATGCCCCATAGGTCTACTCGCCCATTAGCTTCAGGGTTGTTCAGGATGTTCGACAGTGGTGCATCATTGACGACTACGATGATGCTCTTGGAAGTAGTGGCTCAATCGATGTGCCGTCATGAATACGTCGTAGGCGAGATTATGGGAATGGGTATACCTCTTCTTTGTTGGTGTCAATACCTCGCTGAGGTAGTAGACTTGGCGTTGTACCCCATGGGTCTTGCCGTCTTCGGGTCGTTCGACCATGAGGGGAGTGCTGACCACCTGGTGCGTGGCTACGATATATAGCAGCATAGTCTCCCTTTCATTTGGTGTTACCAATACAGGAGACGTGGAGATCAGGTGCTTTAGATCTTAGAATGCATCGTCGGCTTCGGTCATCCACTTGAATTTTTTGGCCTTGCATAACAGTTGGTATAAAGGAAGGTCCTTCTCTCCATGCGGCTGATGAATCTTCTCAGCGCCACGATTTGCCCAGCTAGCTCCTGGACTCCTTTGACGTTCTTAGCCTTTTCCATGGCTAGTATAGCCCTTATTTTCTTTGGGTTGGCCTCGATGCCTCGCTGAGATATAAAGTACCTGAGTAGTTGCCCGGACGGAACGCCGAAGACGCACTTGTCCGGGTTCAGCTTGATCTTGTAGCGGTCAAGATTGTCGAACATTTCGTGGAGGTCGTCGATTAATTTTCAAGCCTCCTTTGTCTTGATGACTATGTCGTCGACATAGACCTAGAAATTGCACCCGATCTGGTTTTTCAGGCACGCCTGCATGCATGGACGAAGGGCATCGTGTTGTAGCATAATACCCCGAACGGTGTGATGAACACCATTTTCTCCTGATCTTCGACCTTCAGTCGAATTTGATTGTAGCCTGAGTAGGCGTCGAGGAAGGAGAGTTTCTCGCATCCTGTAGTTGAATCGATGATTTGGTCGATCCGCAGTAGGGGGAAGTGGTCCGTAGGGAAGTGCTTGTTAAGGGACGTGAAGTCCACACACATGCACAGGATGTCCGTGTCCTTTTGGGGACCAGCACGGGGTTGGCTACCCAGGTGCTTTCCTTTATCTCCCTTGTGAAGTTGGCGTCGAGGAGTCTGTTGACTTTGATACCAATAGATTCAGCTCTTTTCTTAGACAATCGACAGATCGACTGCTTGACTGGATTTGCATCCGGAAACACATTGAGTGCATGCTCGGAGAATTCACTGGGAACTCCTGGCATGTCCGAAGGACACCAGGCGAAAATTTCCTAGCGCTCATGGAAGAATTCAACGAGCGCGAGTTCCTATGAGGGACTCACGTCGTTGGCAATCAGGGCCGTCTTGGAGGGGTCTATCGGGTGAACCTGCACCTTTTTGGTGTTGACTGTGGAGTCGAATAACATATCAGGTGCGTTTTGCCTGGTGACTAGGAGCAGACCATTGTCTGTGACCTCCTTTAGTCTTGCAAGCTCCTCCTGCATGCCGAACGACTAGAAATTCTGTTGAAATCCCTGTCGCAGCTGTCCAACCTGGTGAAGCTTCCCAGGAAGGTGATGATTCCATTGGGTCCTAGCATCTTCAGCAGAAGGTATGCGTAATGCGGAACTGCCAGGAATCTTGCAAATGCTACTCGCCCAAGGATGGCGTGGTACTGCGAGGGCTAGTCCACCACCTAGAATTCAAGTCGCTCACCTCTAAAGTTGTTGGGGGTGCCGAAGATGACATCAATCCATATTTTTCCCAAGGGTATATTCCCTTCCCTGGGACGATGTCGTGGAACATCGTGTCCGACGCCTCTAGGCTACATAGCGGGATCCTCATAGCTGCGAGTGTGCTAGCGTACATCAGGTTGATGCTACTGCCGCCATCCATGAAGACGCGGCTCATCTCGAATCCTCCAATCTAGGTCTCAAGCACCAGGGAAGTGTGACCTGGACGAGGTATCTGATGCGGGTGATCCGAATGATCGAATGTGATACACGACTCTGAGACACTGAGGTACTCAGGTATGGCTGGCGGAGAGGTAACGACCAAGTTGACTTGGCGGGTGATGTTCTTTTGCACCCTGTTGGTTGGGTGCCCCTTCTATGTCATCATGGACCCCAACGGTGGCGGGTATGCATGTAACATCCCAGCATTAGAGCTTAGAAATAAGCTGAACCCAGGTATGTGCATTGCATTCATGCATAGAAAATCAGAATAATTTTCGCGCTTCTAAATAAAAACTTGTCAAAGTGATTGAAGCTTCTCTCAACTTGATGGAATTGAAGTAGATCGTCAAGTTGACTGCGATAAGTTTCAATATGACCTTTCCTAAAACCTTATTTTGGGCAAAGGAGATTTGATCTAAGGGTAGATCAAATGTAATAAAAGTTAAACCCTAATACATTACTTAATGATTTATATTTGATCCTTAAGTGATAATATCATAGTATTCATTACACTACTCTTGAATATCAAGTTATAAATATAACTTAAGTAATAGGAATGTAACAACTAAATCTTGATCATTGTGAATCTCATCTACTTATACCATGAGTATCATGGTAATACCTAACCTTAACTCCTAGGTGAGATTGAGTAGGAAATAAACCAAGTCAAGATCATTATAAGGTTCCCAACCTTTAATAAGGAAGAGATCCCTGTGTTTACAATGCTAGTCCCTGGATCAATAGCTAGCATCCACAATTAAGATGTAATATCAAGAAACAAAGGTCATAATACAACTTTATAACCAGGAATAAAATAATTTATTACATCTTACATAGCTCATTTGGCTATCTCATTACAATGCAGCAGAATATAACAATAACATGGGGTCCTTCATCTTCAAAGTGCCACAGGCAAACATGTTGGTTGTAGAGTTGTAATCCTAATCATCACACTTTACTAACATCAAACAAACCTGCAACATAATAAGTTACAGCCACAAGGGTCAATACATTTGAATTGTATTGCAAGTGATACTATGGTAGTATAGTGGAGTCTATCATCTATATGCATTTGGCTAAGTGGAGCTTAGGCTTGATTTTCTCAAAATAGATTTTCCTTATCATTTGAAAACACTAAGTTTTTGATTGTCAAAAATCACCCAAGGAATCTCCCAATAGAAATTTGTGATCCTTCAACCCTTGTTCAACCACAAGTTTTTAACTTAGAAATTTGGGTGAGGAGATTCTTGATAGCTTCCATGTCTTGATGCTCAAATTGTCCTTTACCAGGGACATGGCTAAGTACTTAGATTTTACACTCTGCAGAGGTGGTGCACTTTCCCCACAAGACTTGGTTTCACCAAGACAAGATCTTTCAGAAGCCTTCCCTTAGACCAGAATGGACGCGTTCCAACCTATCATCCCCTACCACCAACTGTCCATTTGGCTAAGTTATTGGAACCTATATGATCCAGGCAGAGCCCATAATGCCAAGTGGCTGCACTTGAAGCTTCTCAACATTTGACATCTCAAATCTCTTTGTTCCTGGGTGGCCATCCACAAGTGAGATACACAAGGTAAACCATAGAAATGGGCCTTGTGAACCACTCAACACAAACCATTCCTTCCATTCCACCCAGGTGATTCATTCACTTAGTTGTTTTATTAAACAAAACACAAGTCCTTGACTTAGAAATATTCCATAGCATGAAGTATAATCCACCCTTGTTTTCTACTAGCTAAGCTAAGCATGATAGTAGTAGGAATCTTAATTTAGGAAATTTCTACTAAGGTTTCATCTACTAGGATTTCCCATGGGATAGTTTACACTTAGCAAAATTCCATGCAAGACCTACTTAGAAACATCACTAATGCATAGTGAAAATAATGGGACAAAGTATGAAGCATCACTTGCCTTTTTGGTAGAGAATATGAGTTCACTCCTTGATCTTGCAATGTTCACACTCTTCAAATTCCACTACAATTCAATCAAGCAAGCAAGAATTCAAACTACCATTCAAGCAAACATCACATAAAATAATAGAAACAAAACAATGCATGCAAGCATGCCAAACTTTGTTTTATTTACAAAAGTGGTTTATAACAGGTTATAAACATTCTAAAACACTTATTGGTCATTTTATAAAGTGGCAAAACTATTTGCAAAAAGATTTTACCTATAAACCATTTTTAAACCAAAGTATTATTTTATGTAGTTGAGAAATGCTTTTAATAAGGCAACAATATATAGGGTTCATCAAAATATATTTTTAAATCATAAAACCTTGTGTTTAGGGTCAGAGAGTTTAAATCAAAACATTTCACAAAGGTTTTTCTCCAAACGAATTTTTAATAAATAAACATTATTTTTTATTTGACTAGAAATGCTTTAAATCAAAGATTTACTCTTTAGCTTTCCCAAATAAATTTTCAAATCCATGAGTTGATTTCTAAGGTCAGTAGGTTCAAAACAATCCATTTGCCAAAGGTTTTATCTCAAAAATCATTTTAGAACAAATTTTATATTCTAAATATGCCTACACAAGTGTTTACAAAAATATTCAATTTAACAGAAACATTTTACTAAACAAAGTGCATGGTTAGAAAGTATTTGTTTTTCTGAATCCATTGATATAAAATTTGCAAATTTTGGACGTGTGGTTTGAAAGTTATGCAATTTTCAAAATTGAATATATAATAGAACAAATCCTGGTTTTTATAAACAGACAGGGCCATGTGGAACGTTTCTATTCGCCCATACCGGTTCGTCTGGATCAGCAACGTGGACCGCAGGATTTAAAGTGAATCGTGCGGCGCATGATCGATATTACCCCTTCGGGTTAAGGTTCTATTGTGTCCTTTGGATCTGTATCCAACGGCTCTAATCATCTGGTCATGGATTGGCGGCGCTGACAACGGCGAGTGGCGGCGGCACGTTCAGGAGGTGGTGCTCCGGCTAATATAGGAAGCAAGGGAAGGAGCGGAGAAGCTCACCGAGTTCGTCGCGGCGTGTAGATGCTCGAGGTGGTCCTTGCTGGCGAAGGGGCGCTCGGGGTCGACGGAAATTCTTCGCCGGAGTACGCAGCGGCGTCGGGCACGCTCTGATGTTGACGGGTTTGAGGCTACGAAGAGCGCTAGGACACGATACAGACGGCATTAGATGTGGCCGAGTTCACTGGTCATAGGCGTATCATCGGAAGGACGAGAGGCAGTCAAAAAGTTACCAGGAAGTCGCTAGAAAAGGGAGCAGACGGCGGCGATGCTCTGTTGGAGACGTTGTCGACGTTGAAGAGCACGCACGGGCGAGCTGAGGTCACTGGGAGATGCGCAGAGGTCTAGGGAACATGCTTGTGTGGTCTAGGGGGCAGAGGAGTAGCTGGGCTCACCGGAATTCGCCGATAAACTCGTCGGAAACAGTGACGGTCCTGGTGGAATTGGGGACAGCCTGGGGCAAAGAGGGCCAGGCGAGAGAGGGGACGCAGGCGATTAAGAAGGCGTGGTCGCAGGGGAGATTTACTGAGCCGTATACGCAAATTTACTCGAGCAATTCAACGGCATAAACTGCCAGGCGTGGTTAGCGCGATGAGGAAGACGATGACGTGGTCGTGGGGCCTGTTTAACAGCGAGTGAGAGAGAGGAGGAGGTGGGGTCCAGTCGTCATCCTCTCTGTGGGTCGATTCACGGGTGAAAACGGTTCACTCCGGGGGTGAGAGGGAGAGGTGGGCTGCTGGGCCTGGACTGGGCTTAGCTGGGCTGCTCCTTTTCATTTTTTTTGTTCAGATTGTTTTTCCTTTTCCATTTCTAATATTCTGTTTTGATTTTGTTTAATCAATTCAAGCATCCATTTGAATTCAAACCTTTTTCAAACTTTGTGTGGATTCAAACACTGATTAATAAAACATTCTGAATTCAATTTTGGAATAAATCTTTTATTCTTTTAGGGTCTTTTAATTATTTAAAATTGGCCCTTGCATTTATTAAATGAGATCAAATATATTTTTATCCTTATTTAAATTACATTTTTCCACAAAACCTTTTCAGTAAGTTTTATTCAATTATAAGGGTGTCCAATAATTCACTTTGAATTATTAGGAATAATTTTAATATGATTTATTAATCATTTTAAATTAGGTACTTGTCTTTATTCCAATGAAATTAAATATAGCTTTAATTCCTTAAATTTTATTTGGAAGATTTCTTTGATCTTATTTAAGTTAATTAAATAACTTTTATTCCACTTGGGTAAATTCCAAATATTATTTTCCCATGATTTAATTAATCATTTCTAATAGGGATTTTATTTTTATTCCAATAGAATTTGGTTAATGCCATTTTATTTTATTTGGAAAATTCTTTATCTATTATTTTATTTGGATTTGGATTACATTTATTCCATTAGCTTATGGATTAGGTCAAGAGTTAATTTGGCCTTTAAATATTCCTCATTTAATATTTCTTTCTTTATCTTATAAAATCCATATCTTTTTATTTATAGATCCAAACTTGGTGATTCCAATTTGTAAAATCTTATTTAATATTTTTTTATCCTTTTAAATCTTTTTAGGATTATTTTCTCACCATTGGGCATGGATTTCTAGATGGTTGCTTTATTAGCTTTGGAAATTCAATTTCCTTATCTTATTAAATTCATAAGATTATATCCATGGCTCAAAATTGAATGAAATCAATTTATATGGTTTTATAATATTTCCCTTTGTCATTCTTGGTCATTTTGAAATGTCTGTTTGACCAATTTTATATGGACCAAATCCATAGTCTTCGAGATAACTTGAAAATGATTTTCTTCCATTAGGGTTTTAGGGTTTTGGCTTATTCTCCAAGTGTTTAAATTTCAAGATGCATTTTAATAGGAAAGCATTCCACTTGTTTTGAATTTAGTTGGATTCAAATGTTAACCAAAGTTTGTTCAAGATGGGATTTTAAGTTTCCATTTAGAAATAAAAAGTTTCTTTTCACCCTAAATTTCAACAATTATTTATTTTGTTTATTTATTTTTCGCATTACAAGATTTGGAAAATCTTGGGATGTGACAGGCTACCACCCTTAAAATAAATCTCGTCCCGAGATTTGGGAAAGATAGGGGTTACAAGTTGGCTCAAAACAACTAGGGTACTACCACCCTTAAAATTTTCCAACTTGATTACTTGTTGGCTTGCTTGGGATCTTGTTGAAACCTCTGTGGGCAAACATCTGCATAGTGTCCTTTGTTTCCACACTTGAAACATGTGACAAGGCTGAGATCCTTCATAGGCTTTATCTTGTGCTTCATCTTTTCTGGACAATTGCTTGCATAATGTCCTTGGTCACCACAATTGTAACAAGTGACAAGATTGAGTTCTTCACGTATCTTTTGTGGACTAGTTGACACATAATGGCCTAGATCTTTGCAGTTGTTGCATCACACTTGGTTAATCTCCCTGTACTTCTTCTTCTTATCTGGACATTCATTGGCATAGTGTCCCATCTCTTTGCAATGACAACATTGCACTTGGATTTTGTCTTTCTTCTTCTTGGGTTTCTCCAAAGCTAGTAGTGCTTCTAGTTCATGTTCTTCATATCTTATCTCAAAGGTAGGAAAGTTTCCTGGTCTCCTTGATCTTTTCCTTGGGTAATACATATGTCTCCTCTTTGGTCCACCAAATTGAGTCATATTGCATGGAGGTGGAAGCTGAGATTTTCCTTTGTCTTCATCCTTCTTGGTAGAAGTTGTTCTCTCATGGAAGTCTGCAATCAGTTGTTGCACTCCACCTTGTTTCCTTTGTTGAACTATGGAATAGATGGGTCATTGGATAGGGACATGATTATTTCCTCCACATAGGAAACAAGTAGCTTGAGATGTGGGGCATTGATTGGTTGGATGTTTCTCTTCACAATTGGGGCATTGATCTTCATGCTCTTTGGAAGTGTGATCCTTGTCTCCACAAACATTGCAAGCTTGAGTTCCTTCTAGAATATCATCCTTGATATCCTTGTTTTCATAAACTCCTTGGGAAGAGTTTTCTCCCATGTTGATCATTTGAGTGGTCATCCCTTGCAGCAATTGGGATTGGATTACCAAAAACTTTTGTATGGTTGGGTCTAACTCCTTGTTGTTGGCTAAAAACTGAGTTGTCATCTGATTCAAATGGGTTTGGTTTACTAGTAGTTGTTCTCTCATGTTGACCTCTTGGTTGTTGGTGTCACCCTTCTTGATGTTGGAGTCTCTTGGAGAAGTCATCTGTTTGGGTTGGTTTGGGATTAGAATAGGCAAAAGATTTCTAAGGAATCAGTTCTAATCACACACATCACAATTCACTCAAGCAATGTGCACGCAATCACAAACAAACAAACACTCTATTCAAACAACAAGTTTCAAGCACATTTATAGGCAACAAAATATTTTTGTTACACCACATAAGTTGGTGTGTTTAATTTAAACTAAACATGGCGGTTCAACTATATGGTTCACTTGAGATCTTTCCATCCTTCTTAGTTGATTCTTCATGAACAAGATCTTTGTATCCTTGGAGAATTTCTTGAATCTTGGTCACAAAACTTCATAGTGATGATGGTTCCTTCTAAGTTGTGTTTCCTTAGTATTCAAGTCTTGAGTAACATTTCTTGTCTCACTTGTAGTCCTTAGTGATATCCAAGTTGAAGTCCTTGGTAAAATAAAGTTGATGTCTTTGATGATGTTTGATGTTGAAGTCATTTGAGTTGATGAAGTCCTTTGCACATGGTGAAGTCTTTGCTCATGGGGAAGGCTTTGTCCATCAAGTTTGAAATAGACAAGATGTAGAATTAAAACCAAAAATGGTTGAGGAAAGAGTTTACAAGATTGTTGGTAAATAAGTTTTGGAACAAATACAACTCCTATTTTTCTAAGGGGTTTTGTCCAATCCTAGGGTTACAATCCTACAGGCAACACAGTGCTCTGATACCATCTATAAGGTTAACAACCTTTAATAAGGAAGAGATCCTTGTGTTTACAATGCTAGTCCCTGGATCAATAGCTAGCATCCACAGTTAAGACGTAATATCAAGAAACAAAGGTCATAATACAACTTTATAACCAGGAATAAAATAATGTATTACATCTTACATAGCTCATTTGGCTATCTCATTACAATGCAGCAGAATATAACAATAGCATTGGGTCCTTCATCTTCAAAGTGCCACAGGCAAACATGTTGGTTGTAGACTTGTAATCCTAATCATCACACTTTACTAACATCAAACAAACTTGCAACATAATAAGTTACAACCACAAGGGTCAATACATTTGAATTGTATTGGCAAGTGATACTATGGTAGTATAGTGGATTCTATCATCTATATGCATTTGGCTAAGTGGAGCTTAGGCTTGCTTTGCTCAAAATAGATTTTCCTTATCATTTGAAAACACTAAGTTTTTGATTGTCAAAAATCACCCAAGGCATCTCCCAATAGAAATTGGTGATCCTTCAACCCTTGTTCAACCACAAGTTTTTAACTTAGAAATTTGGATGAGGAGATTCTTGATAGCTTCCATGTCTTGATGCTCAAATTGTCCTTTACTAGGGACATGGCTAAGTACTTAGATTTTACACTCTGCAGAGGTGGTGCACTTTCCCCACAAGACTTGGTTTCACCAAGACAAGATCTTTCAGAAGCCTTCCCTTAGACCAGAATGGACGCGTTCCAACCTATCATCCCCTACCACCAACTGTCCATTTGGCTAAGTTATTGCAACCTATATGATCCAGGGAGAGCCCATAATGCCAAGTGGCTGCACTTGAAGCTTCTCAACATTTGACATCTCAAATCTCTTTGTTCCTGGGTGGCCATCCACAAGTGAGATACACAAGGTAAACCATAGAAATGGGCCTTGTGAACCACTCAACACAAACCATTCCTTCCATTCCACCTAGGTAATTCATTCACTTAGTTGTTTTATTAAACAAAACACAAGTCCTTGACTTAGAAATACTCCATAGCATGAAGTATAATCCATCCTTGTTTTCTACTAGCTAAGCTAAGCATGATAGTAGTAGGAATCTTAATTTAGGAAATTTCTACTAAGGTTTCATCTACTAGGATTTCCCATGGGATAGTTTACACTTAGCAAAATTCCATGCAAGACCTACTTAGAAACATCACTAATGCATAGTGAAAATAATGGGACAAAGTATGAAGCATCACTTGCCTTTTTGGTAGAGAATATGAGTTCACTCCTTGATCTTACAATGTTCACACTCTTCAAATTCCACTACAATTCAATCAAGCAAGCAAGAATTCAAACTACCATTCAAGCAAACATCACATAAAATAATAGAAACAAAACAATGCATGCAAGCATGCCAAACTTTGTTTTATTTACAAAAGTGGTTTATAACAGGTTATAAACATTATAAAACACTTATTGGTCATTTTATAAAGTGGCAAAACTATTTGCAAAACGATTTTACCTATAAACCATTTTTAAACCAAAGCATTATTTTATGTAGTTGAGAAATGCTTTTAATAAGGCAACAATATATAGGGTTCATCAAAATATATTTTTAAATCATAAAACCTTGTGTTTAGGGTCAGAGAGTTTAAATCAAAACATTTCACAAAGGTTTTTCTCCAAACGAATTTTTAATAAATAAACATTATTTTTTATTTGACTAGAAATGCTTTAAATCAAAGATTTACTCTTTAGCTTTCCCAAATACATTTTCAAATCCATGAGTTGATTTCTAAGGTCAGTAGGTTCAAAACAATCCATTTGCCAAAGGTTTTATCTCAAAAATAATTTTAGAACAAATTTTATATTCTAAATATGCCTACACAAGTTTTTGCAAAAACATTCAATTTAACAGAAAGATTTTACTAAAAAAAGTGCATGGTCAGAAAGTATTTTTTTGCTGAATCCATTGATATAAAATTTGCAAAATTTGGACGTGTGGTTTGGAAGTTATACAATTTTCAAAATTGAACATCTAATAGAACAAATCCTGGTTATTATAAACAGGCAGGGCCACGTGGAACGTTTCTATTCGCCCATACCGGTTCGTCTGGATAAGCAACGTGGACCGCAGGATTTAAAGTGAATCGTGCGGCGCAGGATCGATCTTACCCCTTCGGGTTAAGGTTCTATCGTGTCCTTTGGATCTGTATCCAACAGCTCTAATCATCTGGTCATGGATTGGCGGCGCTGACAACGGCGAGCGGCGGCGGCGCGTTCAGGCGGTGATGCTCCGGCTAATATAGGAAGCAAGGGAAGGAGCGGAGAAGCTCACCGAGTTCGTCGCGGCATGGCGATGCTCGAGGTGGTCCTTGCTGGCGAAGGGGCGCTCGGGGTCGACGGAAATTCTTCGCCGGAGTACGCAGCGGCGTCGGGCATGCTCTGATGTTGACGGGGTCGAGGCTACGAAGCGCGCTAGGACACGATACAGGCGGCATTAGATGTGGCCGAGTTCACTGGTCACAGGCGTGTCATCGGAAGGACGAGGGGCAGTCAGAAAGTTACCAGGGAAGTCGCCGGAAAGGGAGCAGACGGCGGCGATGATATGTTGGAGACGTTGTCGACGTTGCAGAGCACGCACGGGCGAGATGAGGTCATTGGGAGATGCGAAGAGGTCTGGGGAACATGCTTGTGTGGTCCAGGGGGCAGAGGAGTAGCTGGGCTCGCCGTAATTCACCGAGAAACTCGTCGGAGACAGTGGCGGTCCTGGTGGAATTGGGGACAGCCTGGGGGCAAAGAGGGCCGGGCGA
Source organism: Avena sativa (assembly GCA_916181665.1). Lineage (NCBI taxonomy): Eukaryota > Viridiplantae > Streptophyta > Magnoliopsida > Poales > Poaceae > Avena > Avena sativa. Next base: position 164,452,709 of record OV702284.1, read on the forward strand.
GAGACGGGAAAGAGAGAGGGGACGCAGGCGATTAAGAAGGCATGGTCGCAGGGGAGATTTACTGAGCCATTTACGCGATTTTACTCGAGCAATTCAACGGCATAAACTGCCAGGCGCGGTTAGCGCGGTGAGGAAGACGATGACATGGTCGTGGGGCCTATTTGACAGCGAGTGAGAGAGAGGAGGAGGTGGGGTCCCGTTGTCATCCTCTGTGTGGGTCGATTCACGAGTGAAAACGATTCACTCTGGGGGTGAGAGGGAGAGGTGGGCTGCTGGGCCTGGACTAGGCTTAGCTGGGCTGGGCTGCTCCTTTTCATTTTTTTTGTTCAGATTGTTTTTCCTTTTCCATTTCTAATATTCTGCTTTGATTTTGTTTAATCAATTCAAGCATCCATTTGAATTCAAACCTTTGTCAAACTTTGTGTGTATTCAAACACTGATTAATAAAACATTCTGAATTCAATTCTGGAATAAATCTTTTATTCTTTTTAGGGCCTTTTAATTATTTAAAATTTGCCCTTGCATTTATTAAATGAGATCAAATATATTTAAATCCTTATTTAAATTTCATTTTTCCACAAAACCTTTTCAGTAAGTTTTATTCAATTATAAGGGTGCCAAATAATTCACTTTGAATTATTAGGAATAATTTTAATATGATTTATTAATCATTTTAAATTAGGTACTTGTCTTTATTCCAATGAAATTAAATATAGCTTTAATTCCTTAAATTTTATTTGGAATATTTCTTTGATCTTATTGAAGTTAATTAAATAACTTTTATTCCACTTGGGTAAATTCCAAATATTATTTTCCCATGATTTAATTAATCATTTCTAATAGGGATTTTATTTTTATTCCAATAGAATTTGGTTAATGCCATTTTATTTTATTTGGAAAATTCTTTATCTATTATTTTATTTGGATTTGGATTATATTTATTCCATTAGCTTATGAATTAGGTCAAGAGTTAATTTGGCCTTTAAATATTCCTCATTTAATATTTCTTTCTTTATATTATAAAATCCATATCTTTTTATTTATAGATCCAAACTTGGTGATTCCAATTTGTAAAATCTTATTTAATATTTGTTTATCCTTTTAAATATTTATAGGATTATTTGATCACCATTGGGCATGGATTTCCAGATGGTTGCTTTATTAGCTTTGGAAATTCAATTTCCTTATCTTATTAAATTCATAAGATTATATCCATGGCTCCAAATTGAATGAAATCAATTTATATGGTTTTATAATATTTCCCATTGTCATTCTTGGTCATTTTGAAATGTTTGTTTGACCAATTTTATATGGACCAAATCCATAGTCTTAGAGATAACTTGAAAATGATTTTCTTCCATTAGGGTTTTAGGGTTTTGGCTTATTCTCCAAGTGTTTAAATTTCAAGATGCATTTTAAGAGGAAAGCATTCCACTTGTTTTGAATTTAGTTGGATTCAAATGTTAACCAAAGTTTGTTCAATATGGGATTTTAAGTTTCCATTTAGAAACAAAAAGTTTCTTTTCACCCTAAATTTCAACAATTATTTATTTTGTTTATTTATTTTTCACATTACAAGATCTGGAAAATCTTGGGATGTGACAATCATTCACCATATATCTTTCTTTCCCTATCAATCCATATCATCTCTATTGAACTTTATCCTAATATTTGTGGTTCATCAATGTTGAGTAATTAACTATTGATTCACCAATTCTTAGCCTACCAATTCTTGATCACCATAACAATAACTTCAAGTATATAAAGAAAGAAGTAAGTAGAGGTAAGTGGTAATGCTAGTTTTAGATGTCATCTATAGGATGGGAGTGTTCGAAGAGAATCAAATCAATAAGTTTATTCATGGATTTAAATCACTCCTGAATGGATAGAATAGTTATTGGAAATAAATATATTTGAGGAAACCAAGAGGATTACAAGGATGAATTCTGAAGATAGTTATCAGGAGTAATCCTATTGGATGAAGTAGGTTTAGTCAATGAATAATATATTCTAGTCAGTAAGAGATAATGAGAAGATAACTATATACAACTGTAATGTTGTATTGATGAAGGCCTTGATTAGCCAACTAGCAACCTAAGCCATAAATGATCACGCTAAGTCACTCAGAGTGAATGATTATATCTTGTATAAGTGACATTGGTGGAGAGAACATGATTAAACCCTAGTATAGATATGTTATTCTAGGTTAGCCATGACAAGTCACCATGATATAATGTGAAGTTTGAGTATAAGATATTGGAGTCAAGTAGAGATAAGATAGTATGATTAAGATGATGCTAGAGAAACATTGGATTATATAAGTAGTACTTTCCTCTTGGAAAAGACTAAACACTTGGGATATATATATATATATATATATATTAGAGCAATGTTGGTGATGGATGATAAAGGAAGAGTATGAATGGAGTTAACTGTAACCATCTGTTGGATTGGAGATTATTGTAGTAGAATAGTTTGATAACCAAGTATAGATATGAGAAGATTATGAAAATATTTAGTGTCAAGATCATTGGATTTATAAATGGAATGAGAAGAATAAAAGATGGATAAGAATATTCTTGGGAAGTAAAACTCATCATGTTAACACATGATGATGGATATGAAAGAAGTGGTATATCTAGGAAAGGAATTCTTTAACTAGAAGTCAAGAATTATGAATTATGGAGGATAGGAATTCTTGGTAAAACATTCAACCTTAAATCTGTAATCAAAATTATTATCTATTTTATCTATTGGATCAATCGTCTTATTTCCAAAATGTTTTATAGGAAAATTTTACTATAGCAAATCACTTAAGCACATCTTTGTCATTTCCAATTATCATAACCATATGTGCTTAGGAGTTATCTTTATCCATTCTCTCTCATAATTCATTACAGATAATAACTTTCTATTTTAAAGGGTGGTATCATTAAATATCATAAACATGAAGACAATATGTTTATGCATTAATCTTTATTCACATCAACAAAAGAATATAAGTATATTAAGAACCCTAAACCCTAGGTTAAGCATTTACAATTCAAACCCTAACTCTTATGTTAGTTATAATAAAATATATATACATTATTATTCCCTAGATTTATGGAAGTAATATTAACCAGATGATTTCCTTTGTATATCATACATCAAATAATGATATATGATCATTATATAAAAATTTCCCTCCAAACTATGAGCTAACTAGAATTAAGTTTTATAAACAAATAAGGAAATATCCTAAAATAAATCCATGGTTTATTATAGAAAGAAAATTAACAACAAATTCCCTTACCAAATATTAGAAGGATCTATATAAAAAAATAAAGAAATACCACATTATTTAATAAAATCTCATAAAATGACTTGAAATACCATTCATTATTGCTGCAACTATTTAACCAATAAATTCTATAAAGAAAATTTCAACCAAATGTGAAAATACAAATCTGGGAACAAAACAGAAAATAAAAAGGTTTTGCTTAATAAAAACTGGAGCCAGAGCAACAGCCTAGGCCGGCCCATTTCTTCTCGCTCTATCTATCGCTCACGTGTAGCAGCAGCTGACTTACCGCTCACTCTGCAAAGGCCCAGCAGCCAGCCCAGCTTGTCCTTCTCTCTGGCTGACCGGTGGGACCGCCAAGGGACCACAGATAGAATCACAACAATTTCAAGGGGGTTATCTGTAAATCGTCACATCGTCGTCTTCCTCCAGATGGAAGTAGCTCGGTGGCGATGCCGAGGCCGTCCGCTGCCGTCCTTGCGTCAAGATGCACGCCGCCGTCACCAGGAGAGGATAAGGAGGCCACGACGACGTCCCTACTCGTCCTCATCCTCATTTCTCCCTCAGACGCTCTCTATCTCGTTTTCCTCTTCTTCACCGAAAACCTAGCTCGCCGGAGACTCTGGTCGCCGTCGCTCCGTAGCTCCTCTTGCTTGCTTGAGACCACCACAAGAACCGCCATGGTGTCCTCGTCATTCTTGTTGAAGCACGCAAGCCGATATGGTTCCAGATGCTCGGATTGTTATCTCACTCTCGAAGTCCGGCCACCATCGATACCACCGAATTCGACCACGATTCGCAGCATCAACCTTTTCGCTGCAAACCTGGTGAGTTACTGATGCTCACACATCCCTCAGTCATCCTCGTTTCGCGTTTAATCGATCGCTCATCGTGCAACCGTAGACATCGCCGCTCGACCTTGCCATCCACCAAACTTCGATGACCATAAGTGAGCGGCGCCGCCACCAATAGGTTCGCTTTGGATCCCTCTTTCGAACACGGCCATCTTTCCTAGCTCGTGTACTCCCAATCGATGGATTGATCACTGATCTGGGAGGATCATCCTGTGTGATGTCATCATCGCGTCATACACACATCACCCTTGACCTGGTCAGCCATTTGACTGGTCGTTGCCGAGGTCGCATGTGACGTGGCCCCTGGCCTATGTGTCATTGACTGTGAGTAGGAACTAGTCCAGTAATAAACATTTTAACTAAACTATGGATGCCATGTGGTATGTGGCCCACTAGTCAGTGACTAGGGTACATTAAATCTGGGTAAGAAAAGTAATTCCCTGATTGTAATATTATTTAAAGTTTAATTAGAAAATGATTTAATCTTAAAATTTTAATAAATTTTGTTTTATAATTCAGAAAATATGTTTAATATATTAATTTTTTTAGAAAAATAAAATCTATAGCATTAAAATATTATCAAACATTATTATATTAACAATTTAAATAATTATTGTTTAATAAAGAATTTATAAGTATTAATACTTTGAAAATTCATATTTTAATATTGGTAAATGTTAAAAACATAAATAATATACCAAAATTCATAGAAAAATAAGAAATTTAATTTAAAACTATAATAATGTATTATTATTTCACTTAATTCAATCTATATTATTTATTAAATGTTTATAAAATAATAAAACTTATAAAAATCATATCTTATTATTTAAAAATCATAAAAAATACATATAATATACCAAAATGATCACAAAAATAATATCTACATGTTAAAAATATAGTATTACACTTTTGAGATAAATAAAATTTAAACACTTTAACAACTTGAATTTAAACCTATTTCCATAGTTAGTAATTCATATAAGGGTAAATAAAATTTGATAATATTTCTAAAATTAGTCAATTGAGTCTAATAAATAGTACTAGTCTTGAATATTGATAATATGGAGTCAAATGGTTCAACACATTTTAAAAACAATCTTATTGAATTATCATTCAACTATAAGTGTAGATCATTTTCTAAAAAGATTCTTATCAATTTTAAAATCTTCAAGAATGATATTTTCAACCAAATAAAACCTTTTACGATTTTTTCACTCACAACTTTATAATGGACCAAATCCAAAGATCATTCATATGTAGTAAATAATATTATTTACTTATTCACAAACCGTAACCACACCCTTATAAGGAGATAAATACTTTTATACATTTATAATGTTAGGAAACCACTACTCAAATAGAAGTTATGTCACTCTTAAATAACTTTAAGGAAATATTATAAGATGAGCAAGTCCAATATCATAAACATTACACCTTAAATCCATCCATGTTCTTAAAGTTAACTTTAGTCTACAAGACTTTAAGTATAATGCTAAAGACCTTATTATGTGTGTTATAGTTAACTTTGGTCTATTATAATTAAGTCGTAAAGCATCTCAAGTTCAAACTATTCAAGCAAGCACAAACAACATCGACCACATTTGATTAACCACAAAGATAGTTTAGACCTTAGAAAAGAAATCTTTTCTTCAAATGTTATTCTTTTTGCCACTTCAATCAACAGATGATAACTAATCACAATCACATTACTTTATACTTTACTTGTATATTTGGATTATTAATACTTAAGTTCCTTATAAATGCCAATACTTATAAAGTAAGATTTGAAGATAAGACAATTCTTATATAAGTAATCTTTGAATAGCATTCCACAATTTTGTATCTTATTGTTGTATGATATTATAATTACATATTGTTTCACACACACTCACAAGCCCTAATAAGAAGCACAAGTGTGAAACTTATCTAAAAGAGAAACACATTCCAAAGAAACCATTTCCAATATCCAAACCCTAGAACAACGTTATCCCCGGGATTCAAGTTTATCAAATTGCATTACATTACTATGCACAATAGCACCTTGCTTCTTTAAACATTAGTCCTTACCGGACCAATGATACTGATTTTAGATATTGGATCTTATATTGTCTCGAAGCCCGTGAGTGCATAATCTTGCAATCACAAAAGGCAAGTTCACACTTGCTCATGTCCTTTGATTATTTTCTGTAATGTATTTTGCAAATCCAGTATTATTATCACCTGCATTTCAAAAACGTCAAAAATACTATTTTCATAATAATATGATTATAGGTTTACCATGAGGTAATAACCTAACATGAAAGTTCTGGTGGTAAAGGAACATATGATATAGTACTTAACAACCAATGTCGCCAGTTATTCTTGCGCCGTATATTACGCGTTAACCATGAGATTTGGAATGGGACGAAGAAGTCAGCTATATCCTTTTCGTCTCATATGGAGGCAAGGCGACCTTAACGTGACGTTGTGATTCCTTGTGTGGATCCAACATATGGGTGGAAACCCTTATGCCCCACACTTTTGGTGTCTAGATTATCTATGAGTGGTTTTTAGTGGTAGAGTCCATTTGATATGGCACTTGCCAGGGCATCACCAGTTCATTGAGTCTTTGGGAACTCATCAGGGTTTTAGCCTACCCGGAAGGGGGCTTAACAGAGGTGAGACAGCCCCGAAGGATCATGAAGACATATGGGGTCGCGGAGAGGGCAGTGATTGGCTTGGATCTTAATCTGGGCCTCATACCAAGGAAGTACGAACGAGCCTATAACTCGGATGTGCAACAAAGCTAAGATCTCTCATGGGAAAAGTAATGCACCTCTGTAGAGTGTAAGAACTATAACTTGTTACTCCATGTTCCGGGAAGGAGCTATGAACGCAGCGGGAAAGGAACTCCATGAAAGGTTTGGTAAACCTGCGAAGGCTAACGGACATAGATTTTCAGAATAAAAGCAACCTTTGAAGAAATGTTTACGAAAACTTGCATTGCCTACGACCAATGGTCTGTGGCTGTAGATATAGTGCATCAAACACTCATTTTCTTGTGAACTTGTTGAGTACGCTCGTACTCAACATATCTTCTTAACCCTTGCTAGATTCCGAAGCCATTAAGACGACGTCTACATCAAGTTATGCTCCAAGAATCATCATCAAAGGCTAAAGCTCTTCAATGAAGTCAAGAAAGTCAACATATACACCAACTCAAGTGAAGACGAAGTTACTAATTAGATAGGGATATAATCTCTAGCCATAGAACCTATTTCTGTAGTGTATTGCAATAGCAGCAATGCCAGACCATTAGTTAAAATACTAGTCTTAATAGTATGATAGTTTTTGAGTTGTTTATTTCTGATTCTTGTTTCTAAGAAGTTTCTTTCTCTCTCTTTAACCTAGAGTGTTCTCTGGATCTTGTGTAAAGAGTTGAGTTGTAACCTATATTCATGTATTGGACCTGCTGTGTTTCTGTTGTACCACTTTGAGGGATGTAATACTAGTGAACGGTGTTTCATTGGTGTTATGTCAACGACTATAGTGTACTACATCATGCTGTGGTATGCTAGGTCACCGCAGTTGGTATCAGAGCATATGCTTTGACCTTAGGATTAAAACCCTTTTAGGAAGATCTGTAGGTTGGATAGTGGCTGTAGGAGCCATCTTATCTAAACCAAATATTCTTACGACTTTTGATGAGTATCCACTTGAGGATAATCTTGTCACACTTAAGTTGGATTCTTTGGTCATCTTTCTTAGAAGTAGTTGTCCATCTTCTCTTAGTAAAGTGCGATTTAGTGTCTTTCAAAGGAGACATAATCTACCAAGATACTTAGGAAAGTTATTTGGTCGCAATAGAGTTATATCAAGTTTAGTATGTCAATTGAAGTAATATAAATGGTGTAGTGTAACCATAGAATCCAAGTCAGATAGTGGAATCTTATTGTTAATTGGCAACAATAGACAACATAGTGAAGACCATTAGAGTATGTATAGTTATAATGAGTAGTGATCATGTGGGATTCATTTGAGAATCCTACGTGATAAAGTGAAATTATGTTAAGACTTAATAATAGTGTAGTGAAAAAACAAAGGCATCACGGTTAGATTAGCTCTTGAGTCATGATAAAGAGGGAAAACATAACAAGATCATGGTGATATTAGCTCCTAAACCATGATATTAGTGTAAATATGACAAATACTTAGTAAACATCTTGAGGTAAAGGTAAGAAAATAACATGGTAGAACTATGATAGAAGTTATAAGTGTCATAAATCCTGATAAAATTTAGTTTTAGATGTTGAATGGAAACTTATTAATAGTATTGAGAGATCGTGTAAGGTTAGTTTATTAATAAAGAAAGGATGGTTATAGCTAGTCATTCCAAAGGTGAGACAAAAGTTTAGTCAAAACCAAATTGAGACCACTTTGCTTAAGATTATCCTATTGCAGTTGAGCAATTTGGGTAAAATATGAGGCAAAGAATATTTGACCCTATGTGCTAAGTATCACGAGGTAAACCTATATGAGGAGGTGTCATATACTACACAACTAAGCCTGAATTCTAGAGATATTATACTCAACTACTATATTTCGGGATTAGAAAATTGTGTGTTATATGTACCACATTTGGATTTATTTATTTTTCTTGGATCCTCTTGTTTGAATAGATCTGTACATGAAGTTCGACTTGGTTTGCAAATGCATGTTGCAACATAAAGTTATTACTTGATGTTATAGACCTAGATAGAAAAGGGAATTCGTGTAAGGGAGTGAAGAGTTCCAAAGATCAAGATGAAGGCTTACATGAAGAATGAAGCAAAGTTTAAGGATTATCAATGTAGTTTGAAGGATAGATCAAGCTCAGGTTATCCTTAGCCAGATATAAGAAAGAAGTCTAGTGTAGAACATACTTGGAGGAATAAGGAGTCCTGAACTTAAAGTTCACCCAAAATAAGTGATGTTGATAGGAAGTTAATGAAGTAATTGTACCAAGTTCATGGAAGTATCATGAATAAATGCAAATAAGTAAGATTTGGAAAACAAACTGGTATTCAAGCTCTGACAATTCAGAGAGAATGCCAATAGTACATCGGAAACCATAGGGTAATACATACACCCTAAGATGGTTCGTAGCTGGTATTTGGTCCCCAGCTGGTATTTGGTTAACTTAGTTAACCAGATCATCTTAGTATTGCATAAAGAGCATAACTTGGCGCAAGTTAAGTAAGACATAAAGGAGTATAAAATTTAAAGCAACCGTCTTTCGAGACTCCTCGCGAAGTGAGGCCTACCAAAGAGAAAATGTCCAAATAGTAAGTAAGACAAATAATCATGGAAGATCTATCTTGGAGATCCATAATTGTGTGGGTATACCGTAAGTCCTTTCTTGAGACCTTAAATAGGTATAGTATAAGCTGGATAGAGACCAATATCCCAGTTATGAAGCCAATGGTTACTATAAAGGCGGCTTAGAGACCATTAGTAAACCCCAAGGGGGAGAGTGAACAGTAACAGGGAGTACTGTTATCTGGATTCCAGAGTAAAGATTGGAGAAGAAATACCAACCTATGACAACATTAAGCCTTATCTTCATAAGGTTAAAAGAAGTCATCATTATTAAAGTACTTTTGGAAGTATGTCTCGATGAAAGATCAAAGTTTACTTCAAGGTAGTAGTACTCAAAACTTAAGGCAATTATTAAATGGAAGTTGAAGAAGTACTTAAGGTGATAATAAAATATTGTCTAAGGCTTGATAAGGTGAAAGCTTAAAAGCGATAAAATAGATTAATCTTAATAGACTAATTCTAGAAGAAACAACTCTTAAACGATCATTAAGAAGAAATAAAGCACATCTAATTAGACTTGTATAGAGGAACAAGAAATTCCAATGGGTATGGACTAAAGGAGTTCAAATCCAATCTTCGGATGGACTACTAGTATAAATCATACAATAACAAATCAAAAGTTAGTCTTTTGACCATAGTTATTGTTTAATAGAGTTAAAACCTTATTTTAGTGAGACTTCCTAGACCTTACACAGTATAGTAAGGAAGTTTGATGATTAAATAAAAGGAGTTGTATTAGGATACCTAATAAGGATTAGGAACTAAAGAATATACCCCAGATTAAGGCGTTTATAATAAGGACATAGCCTTAGAGGTGAATAGTAAAAGGAATTTTGGAGTGTTGAAGAAAACAAATTGTTGATTGCCAAGAATGATGAGAATTCAAGGAAAATAACTAGATATGGATACTAAAATTATTCCCATTTGAGGTTACCATGGAGTTGAGAAATGTCGTAACCAACACAAGTCCATTCCTTACTCCGAAACGTGAGAGTTTATGAACTTCGGGGACGGAGTTTATTTTAAGGGGGAGAGTCTGTAACATCCCAGCATTAGAGCTTAGAAATAAGCTGAACCCAGGTATGTGCATTGCATTCATGCATAGAAAATCCAAATAATATTCGCGCTTTTAAATAAACACTTGTCAAAGTGATTGAAGCTTCTCTCAACTTGCTGGAATTGAAGTAGATCATCAAGTTGACTGCGATAAGTTTCAATATGACCTTTGCTAAAACCATATTTTGGGTAAATGAGATTTGATCTAAGGGTAGATAAAATGTAATAAAAGTTAAACCCTAATACGTTACTTAATGATCTATATTTTATCCTTAAGTGATAATGTCATAGTATTCATTACACCACTCGTGAATATCAAGTTATAAATATAACTTAAGTAATAGGAATGTAACAACTAAATCTTGAACTATCTTAATCTCATCTACTTATACCATGAGTATCATGGTAATACCTAACCTTAACTCTTAGGTGAGATTCAGTAGGAAATAAACCAAGTCAAGATCATTCACCATATATCTTTCTTTCCCTATCAATCCATATCATCTCTATTGAACTTTATCCTAATATCTGTGGTTCATAAATGTTGAGTAATCAACTATTGATTCACCAATTCTTAGCCTACCAATTCTTGATCTATCAATTCTTCTTATCACCATAACAATCACTTTAAGTCTATAAAGAAAGAAGTAAGTAGAGGTAAGTGGTAATGCTAGTTTTAGATATCATCTATAGGATGGAAGTGTTTTCGAAGAGAATCAAATCAATAAGTTTATTGATGGAGTTAACTCACTCCTAAATGGATAGAAGAGTTATTGGAAATAAATATATTTGAGGTAACAAAGAGGATTACAAGGATGAATTTTGAATATAGTTATCAGGAGTAATCTTATTGGATCAAGTAGGTTTAGTCAATGAAAAATATATTCTAGTCAGTAAGAGATAGTGAGAAGATAACTATATACAACTGTAATGTTGAGCCAACTAGAAACCTAAGCCATAAATGATCAAAGGATTATAATGATCATGCTAAGTCACTCAGAGTGAATGATTATATCTTGTATAAGTGACATTAGTGGATAGAACATGATTGAACCCTAGGGTAGATATGTTATTCTAGGTTAGCCATGACAAGTCACCATGATATAATGTGAAGTTTGAGTATAAGATATTGGAGTCAAGTAGAGATAAGATAGTATGATTAAGATGATGCTAGAGAAACATTGGATTATAGAAGTAGTATTTTCCTCTTGGGAAATACTAAACACTTGAGGTTAAGTAGGATTGGATATATATATATATATCTATTAGAGTAATGTTGGTGATGGATGATAAAGGAAGAGTATGAATGGAGTTAACTGTAACCATCTGTTGGATTGGAAATTATTGTAGTAGAATAGTTTGATAACCAAGTATACATATGAGAAGATTATGAAAATATTTAGTGTCAAGCTCATTGGACTTATAAATGGAATGAGAAGAATAAAAGGTGGATAAGAATATTCCTAGGAAGTAAAACTCATCTTGTTAACACATGATGATGGATATGAAAGAAGTGGTATATCTAGGAAAGGAATTCTTTAAGTAGAAGTCAAGAATTATGAATTATGGAGGATAGGAATTCTTGGTAAAACATTCAACCTTAAATCTGTAATCAAACTTATTATCTATTTTATCTATTGGATCAATCATCTTATTTCGATAATGTTTTATAGGAAAATTTTACTATAGCAAATCACTTAAGCACATCTTTGTCATTTACAATTATCATAACCATATGTGCTTAGGAGTTATCTTTATCCATTCTCTCTCATAATTCATTTCATATAATAACTTATTTTAAAGGGTGGTATCATTAAAGATCATAAACATGAAGACAATATGTTTAGCCATTAATCTTTATTCACATCAACTAAAGAATATAACTATATTAAGAACCTTAAACCCTAGGGTAAGCATTTACAATTCAAACCCTAACTCTTATGTTAGTTATAATAAAATATATATACATTATTATTCCCTAGATTTATGGGAGTAATATTAACCAGATGATTTCCTTTTTATATCATACATCAAATAATGATATATGATCATTATATAAAAATTTCCCTCCAAACTATGAGCTAACTAGAATTAAGTTTTATAAACAAATAAGGAAATATCCTAATATAAATCCATGGTTTATTATGGAAAGAAAATTAATAACAAAGTCCCTTACCAAATATTAGAAGGATCTATATAAAAAAAATAAAGAAATACAACATTATTGAATAAAATCTCATAAAATGACTTTAAATACCATTCATTATTGCTACAACTATTTAACCAATAAATTCTATAAAGAAAATTTCAACCAAATGTGAAAATACAAATCTGGGAACAAAATAGAAAATAAAAAGGTTTTTCTTAATAAAAACTGGAGCTAGAGCAACAGCCCAGGCCGACCCATTTCTTCTCGCTCTATCTGTCGCTCACGTGTAGCAGCAGCAGACTTACCACTCACTCTGCAAAGGCCCAGCAGCCAGCCCAGCTTGTCCTTCTCTCTGGCTGACCGGTGGGACCGCCAAGGGACTGCGGATAGAATCACAAGAATTTCCATGGGGTTATCTGTAAAACATCACATCGTCGTATTCCTCCAGCTGGAAGCAGCTCGGTGGCGATGCTGAGGCCGTCCGCCGCCGTCCTTGCGTCAAGATGCATGCCGCCATCACCAGGAGAGTATAAGGAGGCCATGTCGATGTCCCTGCTCGTCCTCATCCTCATTTCTCCCTCGGACGCTCTCTATCTCGTTTTCCTCTTCTTCACCAAAAATCTAGCTCGCCGAAGACTCTCGTCGCCGTTGCTCCGTAGCTCATCTTGCTTGCCTGAGACCACCACAAGAACAGCCATGTCGTCCTAATCATTCTTATTGAAGCACGCAGGCCGATATATTTCCAGACGCTCAGATTGTTATCTCACTCTTGAAGTCCGGCCACCGTCGATACCACCGAATTCGACCATGATTCGCAACATCAACCTTTTCGCGTTTAATTGATGGCTCATTGTGCAACCGTATCCATCACTGCTCGACCTCACCGTTGACCAAACTCCGATGACCATAAGTGAGCGGCGCCACCACCAATAGGTTCGCCTTGGAACCCTCTTTCGAACACGACCATATTTGCTAGCTCGTGCGCTCCCAATCGATGGATTGATCACCAATCTAGGAGGATCATCCCATGTGACGTCATCATCGCGTCATACACACATCACCCTTGACCTGGTCAGCCATTTGACTGGTCCTTGCCGAGGTGGCATGTGACGTGGCCCCTGGCCATGTGTCATTGACTGTGAGTAGGAACTAGTCCAGTAATAAACATTTTAACTAAACTGTGTGTGCCATGTGGCATGTGGCCCACTAGTCAGTGACTAGGGTAGATTAAATCTGGGTAAGAAAAGTAATTCCCTGTTTGTAATATTATTTAAAATTTAATTAGAAAATGATTCAATCTTAAAAATTTAATAATTTTTGTTCTATAATTCAGAAAAATAAAATCTATAACATTAAACTATTATCAAACATTATTATATTAACAATTTAAATAATTATTGTTTAATAAAGAATTTATAAGTATTAATACTTTGAAAATTCATATTTTAATATTGGTAAATGTTAAAAATATAAATAATATACCAAAATTCTTAGAAAAATAAGAACTATAATTTAAAACTTTAATAATGTATTATTATTTCACTTAATTCAATCTCTATTATTTATTAAGTGTTTATAAAATAATAAAATTTATAAAAATCATATCTTATTATTTAAAAATCATAAAAATACATATAATATACCAAAATGATCACAAAAATAATATCTACATGTTAAATATATAATACTATAATTTTGAGATAAATAAAAATTTAAACACTTTAACAACTTGAATTTAAACCTATTTCCATAGTTAGTAATTCATATAAGGTGTCGTGGGAATGGCCACAGAAGATGCTGCAATCGACAGCGAGTAGTAGAACAAGTGGCAAGGGCGGCCAGCCAGCTGCGATGCGAGATGAGGGCAGAGACACAAGGGTTTACCCAGGTTTGCCCCCAGAGGGTAAAGACCTACTCCTGCTAAATTGTATTATGGATATAGTACAAGGGCGAGCTCGACGACTAGGCGGCGAGTCGCTGGGTGTATGATGGAACGTGTCCTCTATGCGTACCCTAGGGAGGTTTATATAGGCTCACCTCGCTAGGGTTTACAGATCTACAACCGAATTAGTTAAGGATTCCGAGGGTCCTTGACCTAATCTGACTGGGCCTAGCTAGGCTTCTGGGCCTCCGGCTTCTAGTCGCCTTGGTCCTCGCGAAGTCTCGATCCAGTCGATGTCCTGTGGGCCCACTCTCTAGCAGCTTGGGCCAATAGGAAACGTCCTGCTGGGCATACCCTAGTAGGCATATCCCCATAAGTAGTCCCCGAGGCCGTCGTTGATTTGTCGCAGGTGTTCATTGGCAGTCGGAGTATGTGTGTCCAATTCGGATGCCCAGTTGAATCGGCGGTGGAATCTTGAACAAAGGAAAGAACTTGTCATTTGAGTCGCAATAACAGCGACTAATCAGATCGCAGCTTGGTGCACGGGTCGGTGAATAATTAAGTCACTATTGTAGTGATCAAGTCGGCGAATCGTCAAGTCGCTGAAGACAGCGAGTCGAGTGGATTAAGTTGTACCGTCAGCACTGGTCAAACTAGCCATTGGGTAACCCAATGGTAATATCAGCGTAATTACCGCGTGGTAACGGCTCCTCGAAAATGGCGGGTAACAACCACTATATAAGGAGAGTGACGGGTGAGGGGAAACACTTCCCTCACTTCCTCCGATTTCGTGCATTCTCAATCCTTCATTCCGTGTAGCGACCCGAGCGACCCAGAGCGATTTACATCCCCAGATCCCCCAATCGATGGCCCCTCCTGCGGAACCATGGGGCAGATCCAAGTGTACGAAGGCGCTGCTGAAATCGTTCGAGGAGGCAGGGATCCTCCGCGCCGGGAGATGGCACACCCACGCGACCGGAGAGGTGATCCCAAATCTGCGCGAGGGGGAATTCGTCTGCTTCACTAGCCATCTGGAGCGGGGGCTCGGATTCCCCACCTCCCTCTTCTTCCGCCGCTTCTGCGCCTACTACGACATCCAACCGTCAGACCTAGGGCCGCACAACATCGAGCAGCTCGCCATCTTCGTGGCGTTCTGCGAGTGCTACCTGGGCTGTCGACCATACTTCCCCCTATGGCAAGATTTGTTCCATGGGAGGATCAGCCGCGAAGAGGCATGCAACCCGATGTTAGCTGCGGGCGGCCTGACCTTCCAGCTGAAGTCGAAGGCGTCGTTCTTCGATCTGATGTTGCCCGCCAAAGCAGCGAATGAATGGAATAAGAGCTGGTTCTACGTGACCGAGTCGCCACCGGGCGACGAGGTGGCTCTTCCGACGTACTCTGCCGACAGGCCCGAGCCGCGTCGGCTCCAAGTCACCAAGCTTCCGCTGGACTAGCGGATGGTCATCGACGAGATGTTGCAGACCATCCGCAACCTGAAGAAGAAGGGCCTCCAAACCATCAACCTCTACAACTGCTGGATCGGGCGACGGCTCGTGCCTCTGGCCAGCCGCGCCTACTACATGTACGAGTATACATTTAAGGATGACCCGACGAAGTCCTGCCATGCCGAGTGGAGACTCAATGACTACACCCTGGCCCTGAAGAAGATCACCCTGGCCCTGAAGAAGATCACCCTGGTGGTGTATCTTGATGCAAAGGCTCTGGTCGCACCTTACACCGCGAAGCACCAAGCTCCAACGGTGAGTTCTTTTATTTCCCATGCACTCGCAGTCGCAGTTTTACATTCGCGGTCGTGACGATTTTTCTTGGTTGTTGCAGCTATTCCAAGTGGTGGAAGGTTTTCTTCCACCTGCAGATGACGAGAACTCGAACTCGTTTGCCGAAGACGAGAGTGAGTAATCGCCTGATAAGGGCGATGCCAAAAGTGACCGGGGCGGTGGTGATGATGATGACGACGATGGCGACAAAACCGTGGAGGTCGCCGCACCCACGGTCCGCAAGACCAGCGGGCAACATCAACGCGAGCTCGAGGCCAGCAAAATCCTCGAGGCCCACGACGACGACGATGACGAGCTCCCTGAGCATACCTCGCAGCGTGAAGCCACACCATCAAAGAAGAATAAGCCGCCGCCACCAAAGAAGAAGACGAAGCCGGCTAAGCCGGTGTCTCCGCCTCGGTCCACGAGTAGCTCCGATGCTACCAGCACAGCCGAAGAAGCAGCAGCGGACACGACCGCGGCGACTGGTGCGACCGTCGTGGAAGACAAGGTGCCGTTGGCATCACTAACACTGCCGTTCGTTCCAGTTACCGGGCTGGTGGCCGCTCCAGCCACAGGGGCCTCTCCGCCGAGAGGAGCTCTTGCGGCGATCGCCACCAAACCTCCTGCCGCGGCCTCGTCCTCGAAGAATCCGTCGGTGTCTTGGGTGCAGAGCGTGTTCGAGATGGGCCTCAGTCGAAAACTGGGGACAGAGCTGGAGAAGTCGGCCAGTATTCGTACTGGCCTACGATTTGTCCGAGTCGCCAACTGAGTATTTCTCAAACCTTTCATTTGTCTACTTGATTCATGTTCGACTGGCGAGTGTTATTGACGGAGTTATGCCATAGGACTGGAGTGAAGAAGATAGGTCACCCTTCGGTGGCCAAGGCTCCATCGGGCGCCGCGGAGGCACCAGCTGATCCCTCAAAGAAAAGGAAGGGCGACGAGGTTGGGGCGCCCGCTGGAGACGCCAAGAGAACAAAAGGCGATGAGGTCATCACGATCTCGGACGAGCCAGCATTTGCCCCGAGCGAAACCCCGTTTGCGGTGGACGTAGCTCTGAATGCCATGCAGGACGCGGAGTCACAGCGGGCAGGCCTCACGGCCTCGGTTGAGGCGACCGGTCCGCCTTCGGTTGGCGTAGGAGCCGCGGTGGCGACGTTCCCTCGCTTTGTAGCGAGGGCCGCCATGGCGAGTGCCTCGGTGCCATCGAGCCAATTGCCTGGGGCCGCCGACACGGAGGTCGAACAGCGTCGCGGGCATACTCCATTCATACTCCCGTCAGTGGACGCAATGGAGCTTCATGACATGCTAGGTGCCGCCATCCAGATATGTCTAGTCCCCGAGGATCGGGCCACTGAATTTCAGTGGTTGGATTCTTACTGTTTTTCGCCATCTAGTCCTCGAGTGTCTAGTCGCCGAATTTAGCGGCTAGGCACTTAGGAATTTTTGTCGTCCAGTCCCCGAGTGGCTAGTCGCTGAATTTCAGCGGCTAGGCACTTAGGAAGTTTTGTCGTCCAGTCCCCGAGTGGCTAGTCGCTGAATTTCAGCGGCTAGGCACTTTTCGCCCAGTCCCCGAGTGGTTAGTTGCTGAATTTCAGCGGCTAGGCACTTTGGAAGTTTTGTTGCTGACACTGTAATTGTTGCACAGGGCCTGCAACGTGAGTCGGCCGAGCGGCTTGCTGCCAAGCACCGTGTGGACAAGGAGCTCCTCGCTATTCAGAATGCGACGAGCAGCTTCGAGCGACTGCGGGTGAGTGTTTGTCGTGTTTGGTGCTAGTCACAAACTTGTCACGTTTGTAACCGTTTTGTTGTGGAAGCAGAGGATAGCGCGACCGCGGTGAAGGAGGCTCGCCAGGGCCTTGTTCCGGCGAGTGAGTTGACGGCTGCCCAGTCGTCCTTGAGCGCCGCGGAGAAGCGAATCGCCGAACTGGAACGTGAGCTCAAGGAGGCAAAGGCGGAAGCGATCTCGGCAGATGGACGGGCCAAGGAGGCCGTTGCTTCTGCTGCTGAGCAGCGGAAGGTGTCGGACGCGCTCGTCGCCGGGCTGCAGAATGACCTCTCAGCTCTTCAAAATTACATCACAGAACTCTGTCGCCCACTGATTGGTGAGTTTTCCTTCTGCGAATCCCCGGGCGCTCGACTCGCATTGTTTTTCTAGTGCTTCCCTTACTATTTGCTTGTGTGTTGCAGTCTTGATCACTGATAACGCCGAAGAGGCGCAGTCGTACGACGCGCGGCAATGCGTCACCACTCTGGTCCATTCTGCCGCGCTATTAGCGACCTGCCTCCAGGCATATCTTCAGGAGATCTCGCCCACGGAGGTGATCCCCAGCGACCTCGTCGAAGTTTGGCGCTATCTGGAGAAGGCCCCGACGGTTGTGGAGTTCATGACGCGTTCGGCCTTTCGTCATGGAACGGCAACTGCGCTGAGCCTTGGGCTCGCGCATTTTCCCGACGACTTTGACCTTGATGACGTCACGAGTGGGTTCTCTTTGTCGATGGGCTCAGTCGAGATTGCCGAGGTGCTAAAGCTGACGCAGCAAGCCGCGGTGTACTCGGACCGCGTGTGGGCGATGGGCGACCTTATTCCTTATCAGGACACGGCGTCGCCCCCAATGACCCCGAGCCTGTGCACCGCGTCTTCAAGGTGGAGCAACCGTTTCGAGCGGCCATGGCGGGTGAGCTCACGACGTACCCGTCGAATCCTTGGGTTACCTTTATCCGCAGTCGCAAGGATGGTGGTGCCTCCTCGTCGAAGCCTGCGGAATAGAGTATTTTTCCACTGGGTGTTAGCTTAAGATAAATATGTAATTCTCCTTGTACGCGAAGAAATTTTGCTGCTATGAAGTAATGCAAGGGTTCTTTTGTCATTGTTTTTGTGGTTTGGTTGTTGGTTATGCGAGTCCCCGAGCGCGTCCGCCCTTTTTATGCGGTTGACCTCGTTTTTATATGTTGTGTGAAATGTTAGTGAGTTATGGTCGACTCGCCATGGCTCGGGAAGCCAGTCGCATGGCGACTCCAAGGGGTGCTCTTTACTTGGCCGTTTTCCCGGGCGCGAGCGGGGTCGGGTCGTCGAGTCCCCAAGGGTGGTACTTGGCCGTTCTAGTCGCATGCCCGAGGTAGGTGAGGACTAGGCACGTTTTGTTAGGCGTGCCACTCCACCTGATCCGTAAGACCAGTCGCGTGGCGAGTCCAGTGCGTGCTTTCATACTTGGCGTTTTTCCCTAGCCGCTCCTCTTTGGGCTGGCGTCAGTCCCCGAGCATGGTACTTTGCCGTTCGAGTCGCTGCACCGAGGATGTGGAGGATTGGGTCGCTATGGGAAGCGAATGCAGTTTTCTTGGCTCGGGAAGCCAATCGAGTAGGGCGACTCCAGTGGGGCTCCAGGTTTGCTTTTTTCGTGGACGGTACAAGGCCTAAAGTTTTCCAGTGCCCTCGTACTGCACTACTTGGTTGTGTCGGTCGCATCACCAAAGGTTGACTTCTGCGAATAGCATAACACTGTTATTACGAGTGCGAGTGTCATAAGGTACAGAGAGTGGACGCAATTTGTACGAATCGATCTTCTTTATTTCATAGCGGGTAGGAGGTACATGTCTGGAGTTCTAGGAGTAGAACTTCCGTAGGGGGTTTACATTCCATGGCCGCTTGACGTCGAGTTTTCCGTTGCCTCGGACGTCGGTGAGGTAGTAGGCATCGTTGCCCAGGACTCGCCCGATGGCGAATGGTCCCTCCCTAGGGGGAGAGAGCTTCTGCATGCCCTTCTCGTCCTGGATCAGTCGTAGTACCAGGTCGCCTTCCTGGAAGGTGCGAGTCCGTACTCGCCGGCTGTGGTAACGGCGAAGCCCTTGCTGGTAGATGGCGGTGCGGGAGCGAGCTAGGTCGTGTGGTTCGTCGAGCTGGTCGACTCTGTCCTGGCGTGCGAGCTCGTTGTCGGCCTCCGCGTAATTGACCACCCTTGGGGAATCATGCTCGAGGTCTGTTGGCATGACGGCCTCGGCACCGTACACCATGAAGAAGGGATTGAATCCTGTCGACCTGTTGACGGAGGTGCGGATGCCCCAGATGACAGAGGGGAGCTCTTCGACCCAGCACCCGGGAGTTTGCTCGAGTGGAACTTGCAGTCACAGCTTCAGGCCATGGAGGATGCTCTGGTTGGAGCGTTCTGCCTTTCCATTGGACTCCGGGTGGGGGACTGAGGCGAGGTCGAGTCGTATATTGTGCTCCTCGCAGAATTCCGCCATGGCTCCTTTGGCGAAGTTTGTGCTGTTGTCTGTGATGATGCTGTGCGGGAATCCGTAGCGATAGATGAGATCGTGTAGGAATTTGGTGGCAGTCTTCCCATCGCACTTGCGGACTGGCTTGGCCTCCACCCATTTTGTGAACTTTTCGACCGCGACTAGGAGGTGGGTGAAGCCAGAGGGGGCCTTCTTGAACGGGCCCACCATGTCCATGCCCCATACGACGAATGGCTAGGTGATGGGGATTGTCTTGAGTGCCGAGCTCGGCCCGTGAGTCTGGTTGGCGTACTTCTGGCACCCGACGCATCATTGGACGATGTCGACCGCGTCGGCGTGTGCGGTGAGCCAGTAGAAGCCACGTCGCATGGCCTTGGCGACCAGAGAGCGGGCGCCAGCGTGGTGGCCGCAGTCGCCAGCGTGGATGTCTTGGAGGATCTTTCGTCCTTCTGCGGGTTGGAAACAACGTTGGAACACGCCGGTCACGCTCCGCTTGTGGAGCTCGCCGTTGATGATGACGAAGGATTTGCAGCGGCATGCTATCATCCGGGCCTCCGTCTCTCCAATCGTTTGGCTCGGCGATCAGTGCGACCAGGGCTTCATCTAGTTGCAGCGGAATTCCAATGTCGATCTACCTCAGGGGAGAGACGAAAGGCTTGGTGATGGTGTCGAGGAAGACGCCGACATGTGGTGCGAATCGAGACGAGCCGATGCGGGAGAGTGCGCCGGCCTCCTCGTTCTTCCTCCTGTCGATCCACTCGACAGAGTAGCCCGCGAAGTGGCCTCCCAACTGGTCCACTGCTTGGCGGTATGCCGCCATGGTGGGGGAGACTGCATAGGCGATTGATTTTCATCTCCTTCGCTGCCTGCATGCCGTGGAGTAGCGCCTCGTACTCGGCCATGTTGTTGGTGCAGGGGGTGAAGTTGAGGTACAGGACGTAGTGTAGCTTGTCGCCCTTCGGAGATGTGAGCACGATCCCTGCCCCTGCACCATCTGCGTTCTTGGAGCCATCGAAATGTAGGATCCAGTAATGGAGGTATGGCAGTTTCTCTGGCTGCTGGGCCTCCTCCCAGTCAGCAAGAAAGTCTGCGAGAGCCTGTGACTTGATCTCCTTGCGCGGCTCGTACCTGATGTTGTGGACGCCGATCTCGACGGCCCACTTGGCGACTCGCCCGGTCGCTTCATGGTTGCGGATGATGTCCTGCAACGGTGCTGAGGAGACGACCGTTATTGGGTGCTCCTGGAAGTAGTGCGGCAGTTGTCTGTGCTCTGACGACCGCATATACCAATTTTTGGTACTGCGGGTAGCGCTGGCGAGACTCGGTGAGGACTTCGCTGATGTAGTATACAGGTCGCTGCATCGGGCGCTCCTTGCCCTCCTCTGGTCGTTCGGCGACCATGACGGCGCTGACGACGCCCTCGGAATCCGCGACTTAGACGAGCATGGGCTCCTTGTCGACTGGGGAGGCAAGTAGCGGTGCCACGAGTAGCACCTCCTTGAGAGCGTGGAGCGTGTTGTATGCCTCCTTGTCCCACTGGAAAGTGGGGTTCTTGCGCATTAGGCGGTAGAGGGGCATCGCCTTCTCGCCTAGCCGGGGGATGAAGCGACTGAGAGCCGCGACTCGCCTGGCCAGCTTCTGGACGTCGCGCAGGCACTCGGGTCTGCCGAGACGAGCGATTGTGTTGATCTCGGTGGGTTCGCCTCGATTCCGCGATTGGAGACGACGTACCCCAACAGCTGTCCAGTAGGTACACCGAAGGTGCACTTCCCTGGGTTTAGCTTTATCATGTACCTCCGCAAGTTGGCGAAGGTTTCCGCTAGGTCGGCGAGTAGATCGTCCTGGCGAGTGGACTTTACTACGACGTCGTCGATGTAGACGTGGATATTGCGGCCGATTTGGCTCTCAGGGCACTCCTGCATACACCTCTAGTAGGTCGCCCCGGCGTTCTTGAGGCCGAAGGTCATGGCGGTGTAGCAGAATGCTCTGAATGGCGTGATGAACGCCGTCTTCTCCTCGTCCTCAACTGCCATTTTGATCTGGTTGTACCCAGAGTAGGCATCGAGGAAGCATAGCGACTCCGAGCCCGTGATGATTTCTTCGATCCGCGGGAGGACAAACTGCTCCTTCGGGCAGGCGCTGTTGAGGTTTGTGTCGTGGTATTGCCGACGAGTACGCCATGGAGGGGTCCTCACAGTGCGTGTTTAGAGACGTGGGGGAAGGCGGACGGTTGACGGGTACGAGGTAACACAGCTTACCCAGGTTCATATCCCACAACGGTGGTGGAATCCTACTCCTGCTATAAATCACTATAATGGCAATACGCCGAGTTACAGAGATAGGTTCGCTGTGCGAGGTTGTCTGAGATTGTCTAAGTTATCGTCTGAAGTTGTGCCCTAAAGGCTCCCATAGGCCCGACTTATATAGTCGCTAGGTCCTAGGGTTACAGGGAAAGGTCCTAACCGGACAGGTTACAGAGTCCTACACCGTCTATTACTAGTCTAGTGTGTCTTGTACTCCAACGCTCTAGGTACGCTTGTGACTCCACTATAGCCTTCCTTTGTCCGGCATGGGCCTCCCTTATGGATCCATCTAACTGGGCCGCCCAGCAGGCCATAGGCCATGCTACCAACTATGGGCCACCCGGGTTAGCCGGATAGGAGACATGCTATGAGGATACCCATATAGCATATCCCCAATAGTAGCCCCCGGAGAACTCCGAGATCTTGCGTCGTCTTTCCTCTTCACGTTGAATGCTCTGTCTAGATGGATGTCGGCAAATCATCAAGCAATATCTTGTAGTCCTCCCAAAGAACCCTGCAAGGTTTTCTCCGTCTTCAACTTTGTAAGACGGAGAATTGCTAAATCTTCCATCGTACTCTTCCGTAGCCGGACCTGATCCGTCCATGCCGGAATCTTATGATGTGATGATTCATCTGCCTATGTCAGCAAGGGCGACGTAGATGTAGGTCAGAAACGCCTCGTAACTCACACATGCAGAGAACGCAATCATGTCTGCTTTTCCCACGTGAGCGATACGAACCGTTGGCGGCGACGGTTGGTACCTGGAAAAATTTCCGCGCACGCCTCCGCACACGTCGTCTACGCGGCAACCGTTCGATCAAGCTGCACGAATCTTGACGATGGGTATCATAAATAGTAACTGCGGTGGAAAATTTACCTTTTCACCTCATTCTCCCCTGCATATTCTTCCTCCTTGGGCAAGCGTCTCCTCGAGCTCTCCGCGCCTCGAACCAAAAACCCTAACTCCCAATCTCGCCAGTCACTTCCAAATGCTTGCAATGGCCAGCAACAGCTCTTCTCCTTTGATGGTGGCGTCGGGTGAAGCCGCGGCGAAGCCGGCGAGCTCCGTCATCGTGCCCCCGGAGGGCTTGGTCATCCCCATGTCTGCGGTGGTCGAGACCACCGGCGGCGACCACAATCCAGCGGCGTTGGAGCAGCTGGAGGAGGAAAATAACTCCCACAAAGGCGATTGGCGCGGTTCGGACATCACGGACCGCGACATCAAAGAATTGATCGTCGAAGGCTACCTCCCCGCAACGGAGGGGCTCGCCTGGAGGGTGGCGCCGACCGGCGAAGTCACACCTTCTCCCCAAGACGGAGAAAAGGTGTACCTCAAAGCATAGATGGTACGCGGCGTCTCCCTGTCCATCTCTAACTTCTTCCTTGCCGTCTTAAACCATTACCAAGTCCAGCCTCAAAACCTCTCTCCCAGTAGTATCCTAGCGCTTAGTAATTACGCGGCGCTTTGCAAGGGTTACTTAGGGATTAAGCCTAGGCTAGACCTCTTTATCTATTTCTTCACCGTCAAGCGCGAAGCCGGCGCCAGCAAGGACGAACTTAGAAATTGTGGCACTATTAGCTTCAAGATTCGGCCTGGCCGGCGCTTCCCCGACATCGTCGGCCACGAGTCCTGCAAGAACTGGCAGCGTACTTACTTCTACGGCCCAGATATCCCTCTGGCTGGCCGAAAAGTAACATACCCGGACTTTGTCGATGGAGAAGACGCTGAAACTTTGACATGGAGATCCCAGGCCTCCCTTCCCTCCGACGACGCTTCCCGCGCTATAAGGCGGATAGAGTGCTTCGTAGTGACGGGTTTGACCGGCTTGTACCTAGCCATGTGCTGGTTCATCAGGCGAATCCAGCCTCTGCAGCACCGCTCGAAGCTGATGCACGAGTATACCAACGATAGAAGGGATAGCCTCCGCATCAATCACAGAGTCAGAGGGTGCCAGGGCTGCCTCGATGACAGGCGGTGGAGGTTCCACAACAGCGACAATGACTAGAGGTGGCGGTGCGACTGCGGCGATGGCGGTCGGAGGCGGTGGTGGCGGTGGCTGAATCGGAGGGGCTCCGTCAATGAGCGCAAGCGCTGTCTGAGCTACCGCTTCGGCCTCCGCGTAGTTGTTGACGGTGTTCACCATGCCTTCGAAGGTAAGGCGTCCTGACGCCTGCTGTCATCTTAGAGAATGCCGGAAAAGCGTGTCGTGGTCAAGTCCTTCCACAAAGTGATACATGGCATCATCATTGGGGTAGTGGGCCAGATTGTCTCGTATACGGGGCCACCTGGTGAGGTAGTCACGGGGGTTTTCGCCTTCTCTCTAAACGCAACGCGCCAGATCGAAGATGGTAACCACGCCGACGAACTTGGATCTCTTCTATCCAGACGCACGGGCGTAGCTGGCGGACTTGCGGTGATCTTCCACCGTTATATCTTGCACAGGGGCGGTTTGGGTGGGTCTTGAATTTTTCTGATCTTTGCCGGCAAACTCGAAAGAGAGATCCGACATCGATCCTTCCGCGAACGTTTCCTGCCCGTAGGCGGTCCGTTCGGGTCTTAATGCTCCTCCGACTCCCAGGGAACTAGTGCCCGAGTCGGTTTCGCCAATGAAGAGGTGGATGTCTCCGACAGGAACGATCGAACACCGCATAGGGTTCTTCTTCGCCGGGATCCAGAACTCGTCAGGAGGGACGATCAGAACGTTGCCGGAGAAGACAATGCGACCGATGTCTACGGTTTCACCGATTCCCGCGAAGATCTTGGTCCTCACCCGCTAAAGAGCCTGAAGCGCCTCTTGCCCCACGGTGGGCGCCAACTGTCGTGGTATTGCCGACGAGTACGCCATGGAGGGGTCCTCACAGTGCGTGTTTAGAGACGTGGGGGAAGGCGGACGGTTGACGGGTATGAGGTAAAACAGCTTACCCAGGTTCAGATCCCACAACGATGGCGGAATCCTACTCGTTCTATAAATCACTATAATGGCAATACGCCGAGTTAGAGAGATAGGTTCGCTGTACGAGGTTATCTGAGATTGTCTAAGTTATTGTCTGAAGTTGTGCCCTGAAGGATCCCATACGCCCGACTTATATAGTCACCAGGTCCTAGGGTTAGAGGGAAAATTCCTGGCCGGACAGGTTATAGAGTCCTACACCGTCTATTACTAGTCTAGCGTGTCTTGTACTCCAAGGCTCCAGGTACGCTGGTGACTCCACCGAAGCCTTCCTTTGTCCGGCATGGGCCTCCCAGCAGGCCATAGGCCATGCTCCCAACTGTGGGCCACCCGGGTTAGACGGATAGAAGACATGCTATGAGAATACCCATATAGCATATCCCCAACAGTTTGTGTAATAGATACACATTCTCCAGGTCCCATTTTTCTTCTCGACCAGGACTGGGTTTGCCAGCCACTTGGAGTATTTGATTAGCCGGATGAAGCCCATAGCGAGTATATGCTGCACCTCCTCGGCGATTGCTCGGCGGCGCTCTTCATTGAAGGGCCGCAGCGACTGCTTGACGGGTCGCGCTTTGGGGTCGGCGTGGAGTTTGTGCTCAACGAGTTCCCTTGGGACACTAGGCATGTTGGATGGCTTCCATGCGAAGATGTCGCGATTCTCACGTAGGAACTCGATGAGCGCGCCTTCCTATGCTAGGCTCATGCCCGTCCCAATCGTCACCGTCTGGCTGGAGTCGCCTGGGACCAGCTCGACGGTGCGAGTGTGCGTCGTTGCCTCGAAGGTGGCGGAGCTGCCACCCTCCAAGTTGGGATTCTTTAGTATGGTGGGGTCATCATTGTTGACCCCGCTCGCTTATTTGGCAAGATCCTCTGCGTGGTTGGCTTCTGCTGCGATGACAGCGTCAACGAGCTCGGCGCCTTTGGCCTCGCACTCTGCAGCCATGTCGGGATCGCCATGGATAGTGATGATGCCACACGGCCTGGGGAGCTACATCGCGTTGTACGCGTAGTGGGGCGCTGCCATGAATTTGGCGAACGCCTGGCACCCGAGGATGCAGTGGTAGGGGCTGTTGAACGGCACCAGCTCGAAAACGATCTGCTCGGTGTGGAAGTTCGCTGGTGTGCCAAAGGTGACTGACAGCGTCACCTTGCCGATTGGGTATGCCTTTCGACCGGGGACGATGTCATGGAAGGTGGTGTAGGTCGTCTCGATCATCGACTGCGGGAGCCGTAGTCGCCTAAATGTGTCCAGGTATAAAATGTTGATGGAGCTGCCACCGTCCATCAGCGTCTTGGGGATCCAATAGTCCCCCACCTTGGGCTTGACCACCAAGGCGACTCGGCCCGGATATTCGATCCGTGGCAAGTGGTCCTCACGGCTCCAGGTGATTGGTTGATCGGACCAGTTAAGGAACTGGGGGATGTCAATCTGGGACACCGCGTTGACAGCGACGACACGGGCGATGACCTTCTTCTCGCGCTTCGTGTTGAAGTCTGTGAAGGTGTGGAGCGAGACGGCGTCGTTTCCGAATTCGCCGCCGTTTGGCGGGTGGTTATCGGGGTATTCCCTTGCGCGCCGTGCCTTCTCGATCTCCCTCAGGGAGTGGCAGTCGGTGGTCATGTGCGTGGCGGATTTCCCCTCCCTGCTTTGGAATACACATGGCTGGTTGAGGAGGGCCGCGGGGTCGAACCGCGGCTTCGCCTTGTAGTTGCCGCTATCGCGGCGCTAACCTCTGTCGTGGCGGAAGCTCTTGGGCTCGTGTGGAGCGTACCCGGCGTTGGCAACAAAGTCGACTCGCTCGTCACCGCGACGCTTGCCGGTGAGGCGAGTGTTTCTGTACCGTAGCTCGCGTCTCCTCCCATTGTCGTGGCCGCTCGTCCCGTGATTCCCTCCCGACTTGTCGTCGGTTTCTTGGTTTGGGTCTTCCTGCGCGTACTGCTCGGCGATCTCGAGGAGGTCCGGTATGTTGTCGAGTGTTTTGTACACCCGCTTGAGTTTGGCGACCAGGGGCTCGTAGCGGCACGAGCTCTTGAAGTAGTAGATCGCGGTGTCCGGGTGGATTCCGGCCGCGTTGTACCATAGGTCTTGCCACCTTTGGAACCAGTTGAAGGGAATATGCCCTGAGAGGCAATAATGAAGTGTTTATTATGTATATTCCAAGTATATGAGACATGTTTATTTTGCATGCTATAATTATATTAATACGGAAACGTTAATACATGTGTGTTTAATAAACAAACAGAAAGTTCCTAGTTATGCCTCTCTCATAAACTAGTTCGTTGATTAACAAGATGATCACAGTTTCCTGATCATAGACATTGGATGTTGTTAATAACGAGATCACAACATTAGTGTAATGATGTGATGAACATTAATTCGAAGTATAGCATTATGATCAAAGTCATTGAGTTTATATTGCTATAAACAACTTACGAAGTGATCCTAATCCTTAGACCATGAGATCATGCCAATCACTAACACTGGAAGAGTTTCTTGTTGACATCAAACGTCACACCATAACTGGGTGATTATAAAGATGCCTTCAAAGCTACTAAAGTGTTATGTTGAGAATCATGGATCAAGAGTGGAATTTGTTCATCCCGATGATGGATAGATATACTCTAGGCCCTCTCGGTGTTATCACATTGGTTAGCTTGCAAGCAAGTGATTTGATCACTAGAATGTTATATCACGGGAACAAGAAAAGAGTGCATGTCAATAACGAGATCAAAGTAGGTATGGAGATACCGATGGTCGAATCTCGGACATGTAATATATCGTGAAACAAAGGGATTAAGATACAAGCATAAAAGGTTCCGACGATCACAGGAAAGTCATCATTGAATGTGTGGGAGTAAGTATAGATCTCTAGGTCCCACTACTGATTATTGATCGGTGAAGTGTGACATCCCAAAATTTTCCAAATTTTGAAATGTGAAAAATAAATAAATAAAAGAATTAATTACTGAAATTTAGGGTGAAAAGAAACTTTTTGATTCCAAATGGAAACATAAAAATCCATCTTGAACAAACTTTGAATAAAATGGAATCCAACAAAAATTTCAATCAAGTGAAATGCATTAAAAAATGAATGTATCTTGAAATTCAAACTTGTTAAAACAAACCAAAACCCAAAACCCTAATGGAAGAAAATCATTTCCAAGATCTCTCTAATACTATGGATTTCATCCATATAAAATTTGTCAACAAACATTTATAAATGATCAAGAATGATAAACAAAAATATTATAAAATCGTAGAAATTGGTTTCATTTAATTAGGAGCCATAGATAAAAACTTATGAGTTTAATATGACAAAAGGAAATATTTCCAAAGCTAATAAGACTCCTATCTAAAATCCATACCAAATTGTGAGCAAAGTAATCCTAAAAGGATATGAAAATATAAACAAATATCAAATAAAAT